>JAXCHB010000065.1:6747500-9247500 GCA_036926305.1 Uropetala carovei | reverse complement strand
CTAAGAACAGTTCATATTGAAAACAGAAATGTAGAAGTAGTTGAACACTTCGTAAATTTTCTCAAAGTCACAGATACCACGGGAAAAGGACTTAGCCAAGCTCTACTGAAAGAAGTAGATGATATGGGAATTTCTTTGAAATATTGCAAAGGGCAAGGATATGATAACGGAGCGAATATGAAAGGCCATGAACAATGAGTTCAAGCACGAATTTTAAGTCTAATTTCTAATGTTTTTTTATGCCATGTGGAGCACACACTTAAATTTAGTTCTTAGTGATATGGCTCATTCCTGTCCAAGAACAGTTTCATTTTTTGGTATAATTCAACAATTGTATCCTTTATTCGCAGCTTCACCAGCAAGATGGAGTATCTTAAAGAATTATACAGATATATCTCTAAAACCTTTGTCTGGCACTAGGTAGGAGTCCAGACTCGAAAGCATAAAAGTTGTACGCTTTCATTTACCAAAAATTAAAAATACTTTACTTGAGGTAGCTGAAGTTTGTAAAGATCCAAAAACAAAAAGCGAGGCAAATTCCCTCCTTTCCCATGAATTAAACACGTTTGAATTTATCTTAGCTGTTATTATTTGGTATGAAATATTATTACCTGTAAATAATGTAAGTAAGGTCGTACAATCTGCTCAAATTCTGTTGGATATTGCAGTTAAACATCTAGATGCTTTGAAGTCAACATTAAATATATACAGAAATGAAGGATTTAATCAAGCCGTATCAATAGCTGAACAAGTCGCCAATATGTCCATTGATATACTTTTCTAAAAATGAAAAAAGGAGACATTCTGAGCATTGAAAAATGCGAAGGAGCGATTGAGAACGGATTTCTTTTTGCAAGTGACAGATATGGCACTAACCTCTCTGTCGTGGTTTTTTGATGAATACAGTGAGTACATTTCTAGATTTGGGTTCATTCACAGCATAAGCCAAATTAAAAATTGGGATTTATCTAACTTACAGAAAATCTGCTGCCGTAAGGGAAAAGTTTTGAAGGATGAAGGAAGTTCAGAGAGCGACATTGATAGAATGGAACTCAGTGAAGAGCTAAGAATGTTATCAACGGTTGTGCCAGAAGATCATAACATAATTGACATTTTGAAGTTTTTACATAAAAATAGATTGCAGGAAGTATATCCAAACACGGAAATACTTCGTAGGATAATTCTTACAATGCCAGTGATAGTGGCATCAGCTGAAAGGTCGCTTTCAAAATTAAAATCGCATATCTCGTGAACTATTGGTGATAAAATGTTCAAATAAAAAGCATTTTGTGGTCAAACTATAAGAGAATTACATCGTTCTGCCTATTTGCAGAAATAAACAGGGCAAAATAGCCCTAACAGACTAAATTACAATGCCAAAATAACTTATTGTGATATAAATCAAAATAAAGTGCAAAAATATTGCATTTAGCCACTTTTTGGCAATGTGGTTCCTGCTCAGTCTGCAGCTGACACAACCCCAGTATTTACACTTTCCTATACAGTCGAGCTAGTGTGGTATTCCTCGAAGCAGGGCTCCACACATAGTCCCACGTCATAGGCCTTGCACCTATATTTCGTCCTTGAGTATTTGCTCTTTGAGGAACACACATGGCAACAGATAAGGGTCCCCAAAATGGGCCAATGCTTATTGTCCTTGACCTCTAAGTGCTTTATTTGCATTCCACTAGCACTAGGTCGCCCCCTTGAGAGAGTCTGGGAAGGAAGAGCCCTTGCGCCCTCTTCAACCATTTGCCGCACAATGGAAAGTCGGAATTGCCGATGTGAAAATGTGCTGCCCCACGAGGGAAGGAGAATCCAACTATTTAGGATAGTTAGATCGACTAAATGAAAAAATAATTTCTTTGTCCATTTCCAAGTGCAGCAACCGATGGTGTAGCTGTTAGCCATCCTATCTCAACTAGTTATATAAAAATAAAGGAATCACTAAAAAATAAACAGACGAACAGCTATAGAAATTTTGAACGCACAAGTCTACACCCGCTCTACTTCATAGTCTGCAAATGAATGAACGTAAACGTAGTAAAACATATATGTAGAAAAGGAAGAAGAAAAGAACAAAGGGAAGGAACATTTGGGTTAGGGCTTAGTCCTGGGGTTCAGTTTATTGCATCTCTTTGGGGTGCAACGTAGTAAAACACAAATGCAGAAAAGGAAGAATAACAAAGGGAAGGGACCTTTGGAGTTCAGTTTATTGCATCTCTTTGAGTTGCGAGAAAGGGTCTCACCTCGGCAGAGACGTACACTTTGAGTGAGGCACTCTCGATTGTTTGTTTATGCCCCCCTCCCCCAATACGCAAGACCTTCGGCCTTGGGAAAGCAGATGGAAAAGAAGGATGCCTCGTCTTTCTTCTCCTCCAAAAATTTTGATTCCATGACAAAAACAACATCTGTGAGCGGCCTCGGAGCTAAGCGGGACACCGGTGTCCCTTTCGGCAGGCTTACCCAGAAATTTGCCGGGACACCGGCATCCCTTTCGGCATTTAAAGGTTAAAGCTAGAAAAGTAAACTTTTAAAACTGTAATGGGCAGATTATTATTTTGTTAATTTGTGTATACCTTAACAATTACTGGTTTTCAAAATTTGTTTCTGTATTTCTAGAGAATAATGCTAATGTAAACTTGAAAACAAAAATAAAATTGTAATTAAATGAGAAATTTGATTTTTTTGTGAAAAGTAAGGGGCCCCGCAGCAACCCTCTCGCTCGGGTCCCCGCGGATTCTCAAGACGGCTCTGATTGGTACTAGAGTCCTGCACGGGTTGGGTATGGGCCAATTCTTTGGAATTAATTTTAAGATCACGAGTGTCACACTGGTTCTCTGTAATGTCTCACGGGCTGGGCCTACAATTATATCATACGGGCCAGGCCGAGCCTAGAAAATCAGGCGCGTGCAGAGATCTAATTGTTACCCACCTTAAGGAAGTTTGTCAAGGTAATAACCATATATACCCGGGAAAAGAACGGATTGTTCCTCTGGTATAATATGTAAATTAAATCAATTTTATTTAAATTTTTAGAAAGGGGTCGAAAAATAATTTGGCCCAACAGCAGGGTTTCCAAATCTGCCATTGTCTACACCATTAATTTTTTTTTCCTCTTTCCTTAATCAAACTCAAAATATTATATACAAAGGAAATTACTTAATCCCCAAAAATACCAAATTTATCAGAGCATAAAACAAAGTTCCTTTCCTTGATCAGCACCCGAAAAACCAATAGCCACATCAAAGGATTATAAAACAGCTTAACATGGATCTATGGTTCTACATCATGGCAGTGCAAGCACATCAATTCTACATTACCAAATTACAATGCTGTAAAAGAGCAAAGAAAACTGAATCCATTAAAATGAGAAAAGTATTATCTGGATCCAAAGACAGAAGCTACTAGCACTTATTTGAATATTGTTTTGCTATTAATACAAAGTTATACTAACAGGGTTGTCATATTTTAATTGGCATCTTGAATTCAGGTAAATATTGTACATTTTACAGGGGAATTTCTAGTTATGCTCGAGGTGTTCCGTCCTTATTCTTCAAAAATAAATAATGAGGTCTGTAAATTGTAACACTTTTTAGCAGAAAGAATTTTTATATGACAAAATTCTTACCTAACAAGCTCTTGTGCACAGACATCCCAGAAGTAACAGTTCTAATATGGCTAATAAATATCACTACTTCAAAATTAAAAATTGAATGTGAAAATTTTAAACAGAAGGCTCGATACTTACCTAGGATAATACTGGCAAGAGTAAAGAATGGATGATTCCATAGAGACTGTGTGAAAGACACAGCTGAAGTCTGTGGATCAGAAAGCCAATGCCATGCCCCTGCAGCTGTACATATTGATACCACAGCAAGAAGAACTACAAGAAATTAATTTTTAAGGTAGGATAAGAACAAGTTTCAACTTAAAATGGCTGAAAGTTTAACTAAATGAGTTTATATATGTAAGAGTTTTAAAAACCACAATGCTAGGTCCCAAAATATAATACACTGAGACAAGACACACTTGGAAAAGATGAAATATGATGAAACAAGGAGAGGACCAAGTTGTTACCACTAGGCAAGCAGTTTCCATTAAGAATCTCTTCCTTTTTATCAAGTCTACAACATATTAGCCATTTTTGGATGAGTTACAAAAGTAAAGAGAAGATTTCTTAAACAGCATCCAAAAGAATGATAAAAGATATGTTTAAACTCACAGACAATACTTCAAACTTTTCACAACGGGATGGTAAAATATTTAAAAATTTAGCTTAATTATTTAATAAACTCAATCATCACGAATAGGTTAAAGCCAAGTGAAAATAACTTTTACAATATTAATCCATAAACCATACATACTAATGCATGAATCATATAAATTATAAATAAATGAATCTGGTGGAGTATAACTTCATCAATGTAATTATTAAGTATTCATTATTAGAGATTTTTCAAATCAAGAATTTTCTAGGTTGAGCTTTATGATCTGGGTCTCAAGCATGGTTCCCTCTAAGCTGCCCAAGTGCGCAGCAGTTTTAGAAGTTCCGCGCACTAAATTTTTCAAGTGCACATGACTGTGTTTATCTTAGGATATATCTGAACAGGGCCACACCAACCCGGGCACATACCTGCATCATGTAGGCACGCATAGCGAAATTCATTCCGCACAAGGATGAAAACAATTGAGGAAACTATGGTCTCAAGTAGTCCTTACTTTACTTCACCCCAGCAAGTAACCATTTTTTTGCAACCTACCACACTACTAACAAGTCCCAGTCATATATTGGACTTAAGTCCCTGAAAACTACAACATATAACGAACTGACGTACAGTGAAACCTAATGAGGTTAATTCTTTTTCTACTTTCTGATTCTCTAGCTTTCCTGCCTTAATGGTTTTTACATTCCAAGTACCTATAGATGTAAGTTAACTTTTCCTCAGGGTCCCTACTCAAGAGATTTGATTGAGGGACTATTTTACTTCTTTAATGTTTTACCTCAAGAGGACTCATACTGTCCAACCATATAATCAACACTATGGAATGGTACAGAAGTGGTTTCCCTCATTTTCCACATTACAGTACTGCAGCCATTCAAATCGTCATGATCATACCTACAACTCTATTGGAAATAGCTAAATTATTTGTTTTTGGCTCTACACCATATACTGACAGAACTACTGCCCATTTCCAAATCCAGGTGACACACATATATAAGGTCATATATAAGGTCATATAATGCCATTAAATTGGTGAAAGGTCCCTTTTAGCCCAATAACTGATATTGCAGATATACTATTCATTCATTCATAGTTTTCAATGCTAAGGTTGGTTTTGAAATAACTAGGGAATAAACACATATGATGTGGTGGTTTCCCGTTGCCTTCCACATCAGACACACACGCGATTGATGAAATATGAAATTATGAAAACGACACAAACATCCATGCCCTTGGCGGGATTCGAACCCGCGACCTTAGTGATGGTAGGCCAATATGCTAGCCCTTCCACCACTACTATTGACATTTTGCAATTTCATTGGTTCATCAATTAAAACTTGGTCAATTTGGAGAAACATCCATATTAAAAATACAATCTAACTAAAAGCAGAAACAGCAGGGTAGCTGGCAAACAACTTATGATAATCTCAGACTCATAAAAAACATATGGTGATGCCTCATTTAACAATTCTGAATCCAAATTTGGTGCACTGGAGACAAGAGAATGAGCAAACTGAAAGCAAAATAAACTGAGACAGACTGTAAACTTATTTTTCATTGTTTATCTTAGCTAACTTTTCTGGAAGAATAATGTTGTAAGCAAATCTTGTAGACCATATTAAAAATAACATTATGTGGCCACTTAAATAGGCAATAGAAAAAACATCAAAGAAAATAAACTGTACTTGTCCCTGAGGTGGATACAATATTTTTATCTGTGCTACATATTAAAAATCCGATGCGGCCAACACATTACTTTCTCCATATTTGGAGTATAGATATTTAAATTATTATGAATAGCATTATAAGGAAAAATTATTTCCTATCGTAAAAGAATACAGTCGTCCTTATTGCCGTAAATTAGGTATATTTTGAATATGTTTACAGAATTCACCGCTACATGGTGGTGCCGCTGTATACTGGAAATTTACGAATAAGCAAAATATCTCCGAAATGGATGGTTCTACGAAAATTTGCTTCAAACAAAACTTGGAAGAAATATTATTCTCTACAACTTTGGTCCTCACAAAGATTACCAATAACGATGTTTTTAAGGAGATATTTGATGGAAACCGAAAAACCCGATTATTTATATATAATTCCTAAACAATAACTGCTACAGGAAATTGTTTCAAATAGAAGTTGTAGGAAATTACATTATCTATAATAATAACAGCTAAAACTTTACTTTATTCGTTTTTTTATTATTTTGCCTGGTAATCGAGGATATTGGTGAGCCTTCGGCTCGCTTTATTTTTATATCAGTTGTCATCTCCGGGCGCTATTGCGCCCTTCCCCTCGCTGGAACGAAGCTAACCCTCCCTGTTGTCCGGAGATCTGGTTGGTAAATGTCGCGACAGGCCTCATCAGTTTTGCGTGCAAGTTATTAAATCCAAATAAGTGATTGGTAAATGTCGCCATAGGTCACTGCCACATGTACGTCAACAACCCATCGAGAGTGGGGAGCACAATAGTGAACCTAAGCCAAAATAACTATCAGCATTTACGCTCACGAATTATTTTTAAACACTTCGAATAATTTTCAACAAAATTAAAGATCAGTGTTGGCTTCACTATCAACATTTACAAAAATGACAACAGAAACAAACCTGACACCTAGCAACATTAAATGTACTTAACAAATTCAGACATACAATGGAAATATTATACCTTTGCAACTACTGATTCTATGTTAAAACTTGTCAAACAAAAGTCGTAGAAATTTACATTGTCTATAACTTTGGTAATGACAAATATTCACATTAATGAAGTTCTATAGGAGATATTTGAAAAAAACAGAAAAACGACAATAGTAAAACTCCTCTTCCAATTCACCATTTTTAGCCAAAATATAATCAAGTCTTGATTTTCTAATAAAAATCTTAATTTTAAGTTTTGTGCTGATTTGATTAGTAGTGTTTGAGTTAGAGTAACAACTAAACTTCTCTCACACACAGACACCATCAAGAAAATAGTGAAACCGTTCAGGAGATCTTAAAACATGTACAGGCAACTCCCGAGATTCGACAGGGATGCATTCCTGAAAACGTGGTCAAATCTCGAACAGTCGAATGTTGAATCAGCACAAATTCAAATAATTAGAGCAGAAATAACGATGTCTAGACTGAAACTAAACCTCTTGTGGTCAGGCAGGCCAAAAATTACTTCACCTAAACTAGTTTCTAATTCAACCGATCGATCGGCTGGGTCGATTCGACCGGTCGAATCTTGGGAGTCGCCTGTATTTCCGTTGAAATCTCAAACTCAATTTTTTTCATGAAAACTAAAGTATCTCTATACTGCATATGGAGAAAGTAGAAAGCACTGCTCTGGTTATGTAATAATAAGTTAATATAGCATAATTTAATAAGAAAATATAACCAATAAAAATTATATATTCCAATAAACGATACTACAAATAATTAATGAACACAATTCAGAGTTACAAACTCAAGAATAAGAAAACAACACAAATACTTTGTGAACATAATCAACTATTGAAATGCATGTATTCTGCCAAGTTTTTACATACACATAATTCCAATATGAAATATACACAAACGTACTGGTCAAAACCTATACATAAATCTAACAAATGACTTTAAATACACTATTAAGGTATATTATTTTGGTTTTTGACTTATTAAATTTTAGAAAAACTAGATAATTTATTGTTTTGAGTTGAAACACCAATACTTATTTTATATTTAGAGAAGTGCTCCAAGAAAAACAAAATAGTAACAGCTTCATTCAATAAAATTGTCATTTCCTCCATATGAGAGATGTCAGATAAATTCAACACATTCTGATTTATATTCCAATAATAACTACTGCCTAAGCAGCTTTCTGTATAATGGAAAAGCAATAAGAACCCCTCCATTTTAAAATGAAAAACAACTGCAAGGTTTGTGGAGTTTAAAATGCAAGCAAATAGGAAATCATTTGAAGGAATAAGATAGAATTTCTACCATCAGCTTCAGTAGCTCACACAGGATTCCCTCAAGTGGGAGGGGGGATCCAAAATATTTGACAAGCACAAAAGTTGTATGCAAGTTATATCAATGTCGTGTATTGCATTGTTAATTATATTTACGTTAAAAACAAGGGGAGCAAACCGTCTCCTATTCCTTTCTGATGGTGCTCATGAACCCAAATTTAAAATAACGATGTGTTTCCACAGTTTAGAAAAATCACAATTTTCCAAGGGGAGGGGAGGGGGGGAGTGTCGGGACCCAGTGGACCCCCCCTCCCCCATACATACACATTTTTCGTGATCACAATACTTTCCCTATACTACATATGGAGAAAGTAAAAACAAAACAATGTCCTCATTTTAAGCAATATGAACTCAAGATGTTTATGCTGAATTGAAAGTCTGAAAGAAGCCTTAAGTTGCCTGATCCTATAATAAAATTAGGTCAGAGCTCAAGTACGTACTTGCCTATATAGCAAGAAATAAAGCTTTTAATAAATCTAGTTGATAAGCTTCTACAGAGTGCTTCAGACAGCAAATTTTTCATTCTTAGAACCAAAGAGGAAAACCGATAAATTTCACGATACAAAAATAAATTATACCAATTATACAAAATTTATAGGTAAAAAATATTTGCAAATGTTCAATCAAAACGTTTTCTTCCTTGTTAGGACACTGTACTGTACTATTTTATTTTCAATCGGTAAATAACTATGGAAAGGTGCATAAAAACAAGCAACATAGCAACAACATTCAAACCTATAAAATGACCAGTTATTGCTATAAATTTCACTTCAAGACTAGATATTCAAATTTATTTAAATGTTTGCATATTCTGTTGCTATACATTAAAACATATCAATGACAGCCATGCAAGCTAATAATTTAACCACAACTGCTGAAACCAAACACCATGTGGTGTACAGTAAGCCATAAAATGATACAATGCCATCCAGAAATTTAATGTTTTATGATGTAACTCACTTTCGCGCAAACCAGGTTAAATAATGAGATTAATCATTGTCGCATTTAAGTTTCTAATTGAAATTAAGTCAAACCATTCCTTTCTTTTAATTGTATATTCTAAAATACAATGCAATGCAATAACAATCTCAAATAAAAGTAAACCATTCTACGGTTTACAATATTTTTTGTAATTTGGTTTAATGTCAAAAGTAAGAATACTTACTTCTCCACCTAATTGTAGCCGGTTGTAGACAAGCGATCACTTCAGTCAAGCGCCTCTCAAATGCCTTCAAGTCTACAAAAAATTCAAATATTTATCGATCACGATATACCACTACATTCATATATATTTATATATGAACGCATGCATTACTAAGAGTTTTATAAAAAATACAGACAATCCTGAATAGTAGTTGATATAACAAATCGTCTTTAACATGGCAATTTGAAATGGAAGAACCAGTGAAGATTTAAAAAGCAAGCTTAGAGAATCTTCCTTTGGTTATTACAGTTACTTTTTCATAACAGTTGGAAATAAATTCTAAGTGGAGGAAAGCCAGGAACATGAAAACCTACGATAAAAGTACTTAATTATCACTTAGGACACTTACCGTGGACCCTGATCATTTTACGTACAGGAAGCTTGCAACTTAAATGAAAATATAATATTTCGGTGGCTTTCTTTCGTTATTCTATCCTTCAAACTCGTGAGCGAGCTTGAAATGTATTAGGGAAGGTTGTAAATCTTCTGTCACTCTTAGTATTGAATCCTTGCAATCACTATAACCCATATGTCTGTCTACGCTTATCACATATATCAGATGCACTAAATGTTACTGAAGGCGGATCCATTCCGTTCTAACTTGCTGAATTAACTGTTAAATGGCAATTTTGATGTCAGGTAACCCACCTGTAATTTTGTCCAATGTATCAATGTTTCTCTCCACTGTCATTGCGGCGGAGTGACTAGGCGAGCAGTAAGCAGTTGATTTACTATTCACTTTCTAATAGAGCCGGGCCAAGATTTTTATGTTGAAACTCAGGATTAACACAAATGATCAGAATCTTGGCTCTCGCCACTTCTCATATGATCTTGGCCTTTGTTATTTTACCTGAAGTGACAAGAGACTATACCTTTCATCGGGAAGTGCAACTACAAGCTTGGGGTATTTCATATTCACAAAAAAACTCCGAAAAATACTCGGCGTGGAGGGTATTATCCGTGAATTTCATGACGGTCACTACACGAATGTACACTTTTACACCGATTCAGAGAAAATTACAAATCAAAATGCATAGACGAGTGGACGAATCATCATCCGTTTAAGAATCACTAACCTTCACATGCTGTCTGCTCCAGCGACATATTGTAATCTTTGTACAAGCTGAAATAGTTGGAAAGCGATTGGCCGAAGAGGCCAAAGGACAAGAAAAACCACGAACAGCAATATCAGAAAGAATTTTCATTAATCAGCAAGAACACATCAGAAGAAGAAAATTTAGATTACGAAATGTAGATTTTTTTGTGGCTGCTAATAATCTAATAACCATCCTGATATGTTACTTTCAAACTCTGAAATGACCATTACATATTCCGGTTGGATGAAGTTACAACCACTTGCGACATACTGAGGAATAATAAAATTTTGTTTGGATTTAAATTTTGATGTAATAATTCACTAATTTTTTTTTAATTAATAACATTGAAATGTGAAAACTATTTACCCGAAAAAACTCAGATTACAAAAAAGGATGTGTACGTTAAATTGCATGGGTAAGGCGCAATTTTTAAATATCATTGACGAGAGAGAATGAAAGCCGGCCGGCAAGTTTTTCAACAAATACTTCTTCGAAAACACTTCTCTGAAAATCAATTTTTTAAACGAGCTATTATTTTGGTGACAAACTTATCGAAAAATAATAATAAATAAATTTATCAACAAAAACTTCTCAAATTTCAAACTTATTGAACTAATTCCAACAAATGCTTGAAATCAATAAGAAATCAGGACTCATATTTATCTTCCCTCAGATGGCAGACAAGGGCATCGAGGGGGGAAGGGAATGGATTAGGGAGCTTCTGCAATTACATGCAGAAAATAAATTCATTACCCGCTGGTTTTTTCATCGTTACTCTTATTTCAACGATTTCAAAAATTTTGAGTTATTTCAATATTTTGTGTTTTTCCTAACTCTTAAATGAAAGTGTGAACCAGGCAATCATGAAATTACAAAGAGATACAAAACAACTTAAAAAGGTTTATTAATTATCAACTTCATGTTGTCATTAATATATGTTTACCTTTTCCATGCTCAAATTTCATCGAAAAGCTTATGCTATTAAGTATGTCATGCAGCCCACCATATATTTCAAAATTATCATATATAAATTTTGAATTATCTGTTTGAACCTTTGCAATTTTATACCTAAGATAGAACATGCCATTTTTTTGCTAACAACTTCATGATGTAGCTATTAATAGTAATTAAAATTATATCACTTCTGTGAATAATTACTAAAACAGAATTACACAGATTTTTAACATTAACTTTCATTTCTGAGCAATAAAGGTAATCTAATTTTTAAATAGTCAAATATAACCCTAAATTATCTTTTATCAACTTGAAACAAAAAATCAATGACATTCAAAACTTTTCTGTTCAGAAAGACAGTGCAGTAGTCCCTTGCCAATAGTGGTTTCCATTATTTCCAGTTAACTAAATGTATACCATTTTTACCAACCACAGTATGTTTTATATACTGTTTCAGCCTCATATTATTTTTGCTGCAATGATTTTTCCTAAATCTGAATAACCTTTATGTATTTTCACGGAAAATCTATACTTTTTATGCTTAATTCGGAAATTTTATTCTCTTATTCATAACATATTTTGTAATTTTTTAGTGATGGAAACTTGTTTGTAGTTGAGGGAAATGGCAACAATGACGAGTTAATAAAAACTGATGCTAAGACGGACGAACTTTATTTTGGCACAAACAATATGAGAAGTGAAATAAAAGGTAGGTGAA
Organism: Uropetala carovei; assembly: GCA_036926305.1. Classification (NCBI taxonomy): domain Eukaryota; kingdom Metazoa; phylum Arthropoda; class Insecta; order Odonata; family Petaluridae; genus Uropetala; species Uropetala carovei. The sequence continues at coordinate 9,235,304 of JAXCHB010000065.1, read as the reverse complement.
GCATTAAAAGCCACTGCTGTTTACACTGTTACCAAACAGAAGGGACTCTGGACATGCTCGTAACTCCTTAATGACATGCAATTTTCTCCTTTCCCAGCATTGCTTGAGAGAAATCAGGTCTTTTAGGCTGCTACATATTTACACAGGATGCATTGCACTTCTTCTCCAGTCCCTATGTGCTTCTAGCATTGAAGCTGTTACTTATACCTTATTTGAAGTTTTTCATTTGTTTTACTAACAAACAAAATTATGAGAGTTACAGATGTTCATTTTTAATCTTTGGCACTTTCTAGACCTTCCCTTATATTATCCTTGGAAGAGAGTTTCCCTAATCCCCTATTTCCCATAAGCTCTGGGTTTTACCAAGCATAGTATTTTCCAGGAATGTAACCTCCACAGTTGCAAGGGACTACTGTATTTAAAGAATGCATGATTCAAAACAGGAAAATATATCACCTACATAATAAAGTTTGAATAAAAATGATAAAACAGCTTCAAAATCTCATTTTGCTCTAGACCCAATACTTAAAAAGTTTATCTTAATGGTAATGTATATATTCAGATACAATTACACATAGTCATAATACATATCTATGTTCTTATATAACTTCAACATCAGTAGATGAACTTAGATATATTAGTGTATTTATGGAATAACTCAGCAAAAACCACCTGTCCATAAATGAGTTATTTGCCACTCATACTAACAATTTAGCATTATAAAAAATAATGACAAAGTTTTGAAATAAAATAGCACCATCACTATCCCATGACTGTAATCATATACATACTGCATCCTATGATGAAATATGGCCTTAATTACAATCATATAATAAAAAATATGACTCAATGAACAATGTTGAGATGGCAATATATTCATTTATAAATCAAAAACATTCAGCAAGGTAATATTTATTTACAGAATAATGTGGAAATTTCAAAACAATTTAGTTGTTCAAAAATTACAATTTATACAAACCAATACAAGCGTAAAACATATTTTAAGATATGAAAACAATATTTAAAAAGAATGGGTGATCATCCCAAAGTATAAGAAGTCAATTCTAATGAATAGAATTAAGAAAAATATATAAAAACAAATTAATAAATTAAAAGGATCAAAACTGAATATTAACATAAAACAATCTCACCAATCTGCCAGCAAAGAAATCAATATCCAGTGTTAACCAACAAATTCAAGCGCCAGAAATGTACAACATTTACTGTGGCAGTCTGATTTAAAATCACCATTCACTTTAAGTAATTACAGCATTAAGTGCCCCATTTTTGTCAAAAAGTTTATGGGAAAACATCTTATTTAGTTTTTGTTAATATTTAAATGAACAAGATGCGTGAATACAACTAAAAATTTCTCAAAAGTGAAACAAGCTACTGGCCAATAAATCTTTAGTTTAAACTTTATATCCCACAAATAAAACAAAAACATTAGAATTGTACAACATTCAATATTATTCAATCCAATTCATGTGTATTTTGAGAATATTCAATTCACTGCAATTAGTTAAAAATATGTTCCATATAGAAAGATACTCAAAAATTTCAAATATTTACACAGCAACATATAAATTTCTGCTAGTCAAGAGCAATCATCAACTTTTTGAAGCCATTCCTTCCCTTTGTTGATTATCTCGAACTAAAACAATCCCAGGTTCACATTTTTGGCATTTGTCAACATTCACATTACCCTGCACTTGGGTTGAATTGTCAAGAGACACAAACTTCTCAGAAATGTTCACCTTTTCTGCTTCTTTTGGTGTCTCTTTTCCACTTCTCATCTTTTTCTGATCTCTAATTTTCTTGCTTTTAACCATAAATCGATGTGCCTCACAGTCCAGAATTTCATCATTGCATTTAATTTTGCAGCATGATCGGCAACTTTTGAAGGCACATTTAAGACCCTGCATCAAAATAAAACAAAATTTTAAATCTAAAGAAACTGTTATCCAATTTAAGTTGTAAAATAAATTCCCAGGCTTGCAATAATATATTCATGGCAAAATGAGTCCTCCTTTGATCCAAAATTTATCAAAGAGTGTAGCTTACCATTGGATTTAGACAAAATGCACAACGGGGTAGCCCAGCTCTGCTACCCCCTCCTCCACCTTTAGCTTTCTTCTGCAGTTGACGAAGTTTCCTTTTAGAAAGAACACCAAATCCTCTGCCCTTGCCTTTGTCTTCTACATCTGGAGGATGGGGTCTTTTCATTGGCAAAACTATTTCTCCACTGGATTTTTCCATCTCTAGCGAAGTACCCTTTTTCAAACATGTTTAATCTCAATTAACTATTCCAAAACAATAATATCCTTGAATTTAAAATCTAAATTTATAACCATACCACAAGCTAATGGATAATCCCCAAAGAATCAGATGTTTAGTTGTCTGAAAATTTTCACTTAATTACAAAGACAAGTCATTCACAAAAAGTAACAAGACTCCAAATTTTACATATATAATGGGTTTATACATAAATTGTGCTTCTTCAGGAGATGAGAATCAAAAATCCCAAGTCAATATAGTGAATGTATGTGTATATCAGACTATGCCTCTGTATGTGTGTATCCTGCATATGTACATCCAACTTTTTTCTTTCTTGTATTGTTTTTTTACCATTCACTTGTCCTATATTTTTCTATGTAAAAATCTCTGAACCAAATAAGTCTATTCTAGTCTTACATCACAACAATATTATTGAGGCCTAATTGCAGGGCCGGCCCAAGGTACTGGCGAACCAGGCAGCTGCCCGGGGCACCAAAATCTTGGGGGTGCTATTCTGACCATCTACCTATGCATTACTTGCAAGCGAATAAACATTTGATACCAGTTTACATCACCGAACAGGCTGGAACCTTTATGGCATTCATTCTGTTTTTTTTCTTCATCTATAATCTTTACAGAGTGATGAATAAATTAACATGAACTTTGTAATTATCTCAATAAACATTTACAGAGGGGGGCAATAGAGTGCTATCTCACCCGGAGTGCCAAAATTCCTTAGGCCACCCATGACTAAGTGCACTTGAAAACAAAAACAAATGAGAATTTTTGTAATAATAGCATAAAAAGAATAAAATCAGGATGATTTCTTTATAAGCATTTTCATTGAAAATTTTTTGCCATATAAAATTTAACTCAAAAATGAATTCTTTTAATAAAAATTGAAAAAAGTGCTTATCACTTGTAAAATATTTTATTATCAGTGAAAATGATTGATGGTAGGTGCCTGGTGTCTTAAATGTGCATTTGGTTTTGTCATTACCTTTTTTTGGCTTTGGTAGATAAGTATCATATTTACCCAACTATAAGATGACATTAAGTATAAAACGATCCCACTTTACAGAAGCTTATTTGGGCAAAACAATGTTTCATAAGACATTCTGAAGAAAATAAATTAAACAAAATTACATTATTTTTCCATTTAAATATCTAGAAATTGTTATCATAATGTACATTGCAAAGATGTGATTTAAACCATGGTAAACAAGTTATAATCACTCACTATTTTTTATTTCTTTGTTTGCAAATATAAGACAACCACTTATCTTTGATTAAAAAAATTTAAAAAAACTATCTTACAGCTGGGTAAATACAGTAGTTATTTTTTCAATTTTGATTTTCAAGTGCTTAATTTTCAAGTTTGTTTTTAGCATTAGGAAAAACACATTAATTCTATAGGTTCCAGGTCAAAATGTCCAAAACAAAAACGTCAAAAATACATAAATGTCCAAGTTAAAATAAGGTCAAAACCAATTAGTCAAAAGTAATAAAACCCAAGATATAAAAATGTTCAAATAACAGGAAAGTCCAATAAGAAACATTCACAAAAATTAAGTCCGAAAATCAGAAAACTAACGTATATTATCCGTGCCAATTGAATATTTAAGAGCCATGTACACATAACAACGTAATCATATTTAAGGTTTCCCAGTTGGCTGCATTAACAGTATTAGTCTCGTGCAAATGAAAGTTAGTTCCATCTGAGATAATTTGTATTTCGTCCAAATTTCGACCAGTTGTGCAGCGAGCATTGCATTCCTTTCTTTCTGTACAACGCCAGTAAATTACGTCTTTATACTGCGAGTGCTTGTTGTATAAATAACCACAACATTGAAGTGAAGGCTTACTCTTTTGTGACTGGATAATTTGGGCCATGATAAATAAGGGTTTTTATATAAATAAAAAATAACTGTTGTCAATATTTATTTTTAATTGTTGTATAAATAACCATGACACTGAAGTAAAGGTTTACCTTTTTGAGATTGGATATAAAAGATAAAATAACAGTTATATTAATTTTTAATTTTTTAATTATTATAGTAGCACACTACTACAATAATTATTGTAATTATTTTTTATTATCTTTGGAAAATGTTTGTAGGGCATTATCGTTTCGGACATTTTTGTTTCGGACATTTATGTATTTTGGACGTTTTTGTTTTGGACATTTTCCTTTGGACATTTTGACTCTGAACCATTCTATATTGTACATAAAATTAATATAAAAATAAATATCCATAAATGAAATATTAATAAAAAATATTCCCACAGGAATTATACCTGAAACTTGAGAGTTGGATCAAGCCATTCATGGTATTTCACAAATATTAAAAGCAAGTATTAAGTAATCACCTCCATACATTTCACTATTTTTACCCAAACTAATTAACTCATCAGAACATTGTCATCTTGTAAGTCATAAATCAAAGTGTGTAAACATATAAAATAAAACTCAGAATTGTAAACAGCCATCTCAACAATCTTATATTTAAAGATTGAATTTTTTTAAAAAAAAGGTTGGAAACTTCTGCAAATTTCTAAATTTTGGATACTGAAATTAACAATTTTATTATATTTAATAAGAAAGTGAAAAATAATAGCAATTATAAACTGCAATAAGACATTAATTTTACATACATTAGTTTGGGGTTCAGGTTCATGTGTTTCTACTGAGGATTCATTTATTTTTCTGTGTTCCAATCGTTGAGATTGCTCTACTAATGTTGGACGAATATATGGCTGGCACAGCCATGGAGGGTACCATGGCCATGGACTGCTCCTCAGTTCATTATCTACAGAGAGTTAAAAACATTATAAATTGATGAGAAGCCACATTAAAATATAATTACAACAAAACTTTTAATTCAAAGCTATCTTGTTCACAAATAGCATTCATACTTATACTCCGGTCAATTTAGGTAAAAATACAAAATTAAAATGGTGCAAATAAAAATATTTCCATCTCATGAAAAAATTACCATATAAGTATTCAAATAAATATCAGCGAGTTTTTCTGAAGTACAATGATATACCCAGAGGACATTATTCCCTTTTAAGTATTGTTATAAATCTGGTAATGAAAATGTATTTTATTTTTCAAATATTTATTAAATCCACATAAAATTAGTTAGAAAATAATAGGTGGGCAAAGAAGAAACTATTGAAGGGAAAATAAAGGAAGCTATATGCAAGAAATTGGTAAAATGCTATGTAAGGAACATTGCTTTATATGGAGCAAAAATGTACACTCAGGAAGAATGATATAAAATACTTTGAAAGCTTCAAAACTGTAGGCATGGAGAAGAATGCTAAAGAAAAAATGAACAGATAGGATGAAACACAAGTAAATACTGAGAAGAATGGGAGAAAGGTGAAAGATTATACAGACTACATGAGAGAAGGGGAACTGAATAGGATATTACCTGAGGAGAGAAAGCAGGATTAAAGACACGTTAGAAGGAAAAAGAAAAAGCAGAAGGAAAAGGTTTCAGATGATGGATGACTTGAAAGGGTAAGAGAGCTATCAGAACATGGAGAAAATTATAGGAAGCAGGAGTATATTGAGAACCAGGTTTAACCAAGAATAATCATGGACCTGTCAACAGACAGAGCACATTTGATTGTGATCATATATAAGGTTGGCAACAAGATGTTGTAGGAAGCCCAGTGAACAGACCATAAAAGCCGTAAACAAAACCCTGTGAGGGAGCTCCAACCCTGTTATGTTCTCTCATTATTTTCTTCTTCCATTTGGGCATCTGCATTTTGTGAGCCATCATATTCAGTCATCCAATTAAAGTAGTAGCAGGCTAAGGCAACTGAAATCTTCCTAATAATAGTATTTTTTATGTTTCTTCCCCTTCAGAATAATGTCAAGTTTTCATTATTTTTTATATAAAATGCTTTTTATTTGAACATCTTGAGATATGCAATTTTTCCAGAAAACAAAAAAAATACTTCAAATACCACAAAATAAATTCGGCAGCAGGAACCCACATTGAACATTTAAATCCAGCATTTAAAGGTTAAAAATAATGATTCTTTAAAAGTGTGGTGCAACACTAAAAAATACTTTTTTCCGAGCAGATTCTACATCCTAGGTATGTTGGGGCATACGAAATTGAGAATTTGGAATATAAGGGGCAATCGCTGTCATAGTGAGTGGAGGTACAGAAAGTGGTTGGAGTATTTAATATGTACATTGTTGAGGATTCTATTGTCCCCGGTGGAGAGAATTTTGTGTTGAATGTGCAGGACTGAACCTGAAGTGAGAAGCAGGAAGAGTCTGAGGTATATTGGCACTAACTACATCAACATTCAATTCCGTAAAATTATGTTATGACACCTTTAAAAGAACCTAATAATCTCTTATAATAATAGAGAAGTGTTGGTTCATTGGTTTGTTGGTGATCATATAGAAACGCAAATAACTCGATAAAGAAAATATGTAGAAACTCTAAATTTGGCTGGAATGCTTGATTCACATATTTTATGGTGATGGCAAAAAAAAATATTGAAAAAAGTCCTTGGTTCAACTCCGAGGAAGACATTTCCATTTTCCATAAGGTTACACGTAGAAATCGACTTTTCGACGTGCAGGCTTTCATTCTTTTTGTGATTAAAATTAGAAAAAATTGACCTATAATCTTCAGATATAAACCATTTTGAAGAAAACATTACAAAGTTTCTCATTCTGTTCATCTTTTTCAGCTTACAGTTCTAAATTGCTCAATTTAAACGTTTAATTCACACAGTTTGAGGAAATATTGCCATTTTAACGAGATGTTGCCTTGCCTACCAATTCCATTGTTAGACCTCGATATCATATTGTTATTTCAATCCTTATGGTATAAACGAGCTTTGAATAATTTTGATATGAGCGAGAGGGAAAGAGAGGGGGGGAGGGCGAGAGAGGAGGGAGAGAGGGAGGTAGAGGGGAAGAGAGGGAGGTACAGGGGGAGAGAGGAAGGTAGAGGGGGAGAGAGGGAGGTAGAGGGGGAGAGTGGGAGGTACAGGGGGAGAGAGGAAGGTAGAGGGGGAGGTAGAGGGGGAGAGAGGAAGGTAGAGGGGGAGAGAGGAAGGTAGAGGAGGAGAGAGGAAGGTAGAGGAAGAGAGAGGAAGGTAGAGGGGGAGAGAGGGAGGTAGAGGGTGTGAGGGAGATGGAAGGAGAGAGGCAACTATTTTAAGTTTAACTAAAGATAGCCCATCATACCGACAGGCTTTTATACCAGTTTACCATAATTTTCTGTATATAACATGCATTTTTTCCATGAAAAATTAGCAAAAAGTTACGGTGCATAATATACATGGTAACATACACTTACAACTTTTTGCAATTGGTAAATAATAGATATTTTCAGATATATTTTTACTAATAAACCATACTTATCATCAGGGGCATTTTTAACATTGGTGCAATGCACCAACAGGCCTTTCATATTGAAGGCTCCAAAGTTATCCACGAATGGCGAGACTGCATGTTGATTCTTGCTCAGAAGCTTGCCTTTGTGTTCATAACCATTGGAATCAATGTCCATAAGTGATTCTTCCTCTATTTACACATCCGATATTATATTCTAAATAAAATCAATGACGTAAATTAATATTTTGAAAATGAAAATTCGAATTTTTATAGCTGATCGGTACTAACAGCTCCCTGGCAAAATTGCCCCTGCTTATCATTGCATTACAATAGCAACAAAAAATAATTATAATCATTTATTTACTTCTAGCTATCATCATCACTATAGCCTCTGAATTCTTTATCACTGTCCCTTCTGCCCTCAAATAGTTCGGTGGCAATCAAATGAAAAATTACACTGATGTTTTTACAACTATTAGACATGTATTCTGCATGGTGTTAAGACAATTTTCACATTTCACTCATGAAAACATAGATGTATATTATAATCAGAAAATTATGGTATTCATTACTCTGTAAAATAATTGATAATGAAAAAGTAATAGGAATTCCATGTAGATTCTTGCCTCTTCCAGGATATAAATTGGTATTTAACATTCATTCACTTGTAAGTAGTGTACAAATAAATGATAGGAATAGCACCCCAAAAACTTTGGCATCTCCGGCAGCTAATTGGCTTGCTGGTACCTTACCCTTGGTGGGAAGAGATGTGCAACAGGATGGTGGAGTGAGTCAGGTCCAAGAGTCTTGATTAAGAAGATAATGTCGATAGACCTGAGCTAAATGAGTTTTCCTCTCATTCACCTAATAAGCAATTGCCATAAGAGGGCACCATGCAAGTGCCTCTTGCTATTATCTTTTATTCATTGGTAATGCTGGACTCTGACAGAAAAGTTGTTTTACTGGACACCATTTCTATCTGCTCCACTGAGAAATGGAAGGGATGTCTTGTGTTGAATGGCTTGAAGTCAAGAATGTTTCTATGGGTGGGAAGTCCTTGGTGGTAGATAATGCTAGTGTAGAGGGAGTGACTACAGCAGTGTTAGACAGGAGGAGGATGGGAAAAAATGGAGGCATTGAAGAAAATGGTTCATCTCTTGAATGAACGATGATATTTAATGGTCAAGGGGTTTTAAGTAGGACACTGCATATTTCAAGATGCTCCACGGGAGAGTTGGAACTTGCAAAAATAGTGTGGCCTGCGATATTAAATTTTTGGAGAGAGGGAGAAGGCGGGGCACAGAGTTTATTGGGGACCATTATGACAATGATGGAATCAGGAAGGCATCGTTTTCCAACAGAATGCAGATATGATGATATTTCAGAGTGGCAATTGGTATGGTTAGCCATGCGAAAGATGTAGGTTTGATCAAAGAGATGGTGGCTAGCTTTGTCACTGGCACCATAATCCATCACTGCTGTTATGGCACCATTGGATGCAGATAAAATTGCAATATTTACCTTGTGTCTCAGGATGGAGATGATGTGTCTCTTATGTCTTTTCCTCATGGTCAAGTAGGTTGGAAAAGTTGGACTAGGAGATTCTATGTATAACAAAGGGCATTTTTTAAAAACTCAAGGACCATGAAAAAAGTTTTATCTCAAGATATAAATCAGATTAAAACTGGAAATTTTTTTACTTTATTTTATGATACTCAAAATTGGTTCTTAAAAAAATTTCAAATTAAATGCTTAAAGTGACCGCCGCCAAGCTGAATACAGGCGACTCCCAAGATTCGACTGTTTGAGATTCAACAAATTCGAGGTTTCAACACAGCAGAACGAATTGAAAACTACTTTACGTGGAGTAATTGGTCCCGACCAACCACGCGAGGTTTAGTTTTAGTGTAGACATAGTTATATCTGCTCTAATTGTTTGAATTTGTGCTGATTTCACTCTTCTTTCTGTTAATCTTTTATTTAAATTTATTTATTTTATTGATTTATTTATAAATTTATCACTTGACATGGCATCTAAAAAGAAATGTAATAGTGATAATGTAAGTGAATCAAATAAAAGAGTGCACAAGACTCATAGTTATGAATTGAAATTAGAAATTTTAAAGTGTGTTGAGAAAGGTGAAAGCCATACTGAAATCGCACGATCGTTGGGAATGTGTCATTCAACTATTAGCACTTATGTGAAACAGAAGAAAATTCTAGAACGTGATAAATTCAGGTAATTTGATAACAACAATAAACAGTTCCCCACCCAATAGCTCCTCTTTGTCCAGTTAAAATCTTCCAACATCTCAATTAATAAACCAAGTACAGTAAGCACAGTTGAAAAAGATTTAAGGTATGAAAATATTTTTAATTTTATTGTTTCTTTATTCTTAAGTTATTTTGAGCTTTTTAATAACTTTTATATTAATTTCGCTGCAATAAATAGTTGTATGTATAGATAGATGTGTGCAGGTATGTTATCCAGCTCGCGCAAGTCGTTTGTAACAAACGACTCACGCGATCCGGACCGGGCTGTCCGCATGACATATTGCATACATACATCTTTGAATTTCGAAACAAAAATTTATTTTTTCCTTTTTAGCGCAAAAAATAAGTTATACATTTAAAATATTTATTATATAATTTATTCATAATTTAATATTGTTGTATTAACATATTAGTAATGTTATTTTATCTTTATAGAACGTGAGGTGAGACTTTTTCCTGAGATTCGGGAACGTATCCCCTGATTATAACATGCAAGTATACGGAAAAACGGCATTCGACATTCGACAATTCGAGATTCGACCATGTTTTCAGGAACGCATCCCTGTCGAATCTCGGGAGTCGCCTGTACATAAACTTGCTCTCCTCAAAATGCTTTTTGAACCAGACTTGAGAGATATTCTCACAGGTGGGTGTGTTTGTTTCAGAATACAAAAAAAATAAATATGTAGAAATGTAGGTAGAAGGGTGAAAATTTATATTCATGTGCAAAAACATCTAAAGAGAGCATTAGTGTAACAATACATGGTCACATGCATTACTTTATGGGTAATAAATACAGGTTAAACTAGCAGAATTTCACTTGACATTTCATCAATGTAAGAGGACTAGGTGTCTGTTTCTGCAATTGAGGCCAGTAAGTTTTGGCAAGTTCTAGGTTCTCATTGTAAAACATAAATGTTTTCACAATGCTTTGGAGTAAACGTAGCCAGTCACCTAACATTCATTGTCATTTATCCGGAATCTACGGCTACAGTCGATGACAGTATATTTTTCTTGTTCCATTTAGACTGCTAGGAAAAATGTTTAATGTTAACTTTATATAAATCGGAAAAAAACATTGCTTATATTAATTAAAAGCTAAGAGTACTAAATGTCCCTTAACCCTTTAGCGACGGGGTAGATTTAAATACCACTCTATCGGCCGGCCGGTTGGTATTTAATCACATAATCACTCTACGCTGGCATCTGTGCATTGTACGGACCTCAATTTCTTACCTTATCGCCGGCCTCTGTGCGTCGTACGGATCCTTGCTGCGCTGGTTTTAATTTGATATATTTTAATTATTTTTTTTTCAATTGGCTTTCACATTTTTATAGTAAAACGTTTGTTTCCTAAGTGACTGTCAAGCAAAATATTTTTTCCTAATATTTTATTTAGTAAAAATTAAATTTCATCTGCTGTGATGATGCCTGCTCCCCTGGTTGACGCGAGTAAAAATCATTTATTTTATTTCGTCACACTCAATATCCGTAAATTCCTAACAGTTTATTTATATCTCTAAATCACTTTAATATATAATCTCTTTCTTTATGTAGGACTTCCGGCTATTTCTTCTAAGAAAGTTACTCGTAAAAAATTTCGATAAAAAATATCGTCTTTTGAAATAATAGGCTCAATGATATTACATCTATTCAAAACTGCCGAGTCGAATGCTAATAACATTCCAAGAGTTCATTAATCTTTCAGTTAGTTATCAAGAAAGATATGCTGACAGCTAAAGCTTATATTCTGAGCACCTTGAGATTGTTGCTTGTTTATCCCACTCTCTGACTTCATGTGCATGAGCATGAGAAGATATGGAGTTGGTTTCGAAAGAGATTATAAACAGAACCCAAGAAAAATTATTCGGATGCACTTAGTGAGGAATTATTAGTGGTAGACGTCACATCTAAACACTTTTCTTTTTTGTTGAAAGAGAGCTTACATAGCTGGAAAGTAATAGAATTGCTCTGACCCTTTGGTTTCCATTCGGTTTCTTGCCTCTGCACGGTACTAACTATAAATGGTGGAGTTGTTTTCTAAGGAAATATACTTATTGGTTAAGTGACTTAATATCCGTTCCTTAATTTCAAAGGATATTACTCCTAATTAAATTTGAGGAATCGTTACTCCTTATTGTGCAGACATGGCTAGTAGGAGTACACTCTGTGTTTGTGATAAAGATATGCAGAGAATTTTGGAGGAATCTAATGATTCCTCAAATGATAGTGATATTAGCTATGTGTATTTTCACGTTAATGTCAATAATATTTCTAACTTAATAATTCAATTTTCATTCAGTTGCTGAGATGCTAACATTTAAAAATCAGCTGATGATAAGACGAGCTTTATTTCGGCAGTAAGCTATCATGAAAGTAATGAAAACAGGCCAGCTAGAGGTGATTCACTTTCGTTCTCATCTGTACTATTCATGCGATGTTATTCGTAAACATTTCTTGAGAGCCACAGCGTCTACGCTTGGAAGATATAAAGAAAGTAGGGAGAGGCACTCAAGAGCTATGTCGTTAGGAGAACGGAGCGATTAGCTGACGTATGCAGGGAACTCGAGCGCTTCATTTAAGTGGAGTTAAAGTGCATGGGAACAAATCTAGCACTAAAATCAGTGATTAAGTGTTAAAAATTTGTGTGGGAAAAACTTTTATTATTTCTTCATGTTATAATGCATAATCTTATTGTAATAGAGATATATAAAACATATGGTATAATAAACGTACTATAACGTATATTTTCCAAAAATTTCAAGTAAATAGGATTATTAATAAAAACATAAAGAGGATTATAACAAAGTACTTTCAAATCGGTCATTTGTGTTAAATACCCGCCGGCCGTAAGGAAGAAGAGTATTTAAATCCAGCCCATCCCCTAACACCATGGCCTGGGTGCGTACCATGCACAGAGGCCGGCAATAAGGAAAGAAAACAAAGTCAGTACCATGCACAGAGGCCGGTGCTGAAGGGTTAAATATAGCAGAAATGAAACCTTATTTTAATTCTTCAGGAATATTCTTTTTTGTAACTAATATAATTGAACTACGAAGCCTGCTGCAAGCTCACAAGTCATACAATCATATACTTCAATTCAATTTCTTCTGCTAGAGGCTTCTATGATATTAAGACTGCTGGAAATATTATTATTATTAACTATTATATAAATCAGAAAGGAAATATTGCTATTATTAATAAAAAAGCTAAGAGTAATAAATTTACCTTAAATACAGCAAAAATGAAATCTGGTTTTAATTCTTCAAGAAATTTCTTTTCAATAACCAACATAATCAGACTATGAAGCATGACGCAAGCTCTCAAGTCATATGATCATATAATTCAATTCAACTCCTTCTGCTATAGGCTTCTATTACAGCTTCACAAACGGAAGAAGAAGACAATAACATGTTAGAAGTCAACTGTTGGCTTAAATATATTTATTTTAGTAACGAGATAAACATTTTCCTGGCATTGTTATTTGATATCAATTGTTATTTTAAATGAATGCATGGTACGCTGCTTACCATTTTAATTACATGAGACCATGAAAACATTGCTATGAGATTTGTCAGTTTCATAAAGCAAAAGTGAAATTATACCGTTCTGCTTACGTTTCTACATGGACTCGCTTAGCTAAGACATATTTATTGATAAATAAGGAAAACCAAATTGGGTAAACATATAAGACAAAATTAATATTTGCCATATTGGCGAGTTACAACATAACGATTAGTACCAAATTTACACAGGTTCATCAAAATTTAAGGTAGGTAAACTTAAATATTGAAATCTAGTTAATACTTTCATCACTGGAAATTTTATTAAATTACAGCAGAAAATATTGTGGTGGCAACTATACTTTGCATTAAATGATGAATTGAGTGCTCATAATTCTACTTTTGCATTAAAATGGGAAAACCGCTAAAGTAATAATTTATCTAAAAATTCCGATAAACTGAAAATTTTAAAACAGGCTCTCTAGTCGTATAATAAGATACCATGCCATCAAAGGCAGGACTGCTGCTTCTCGGGAATCAATCAAAATGCTCAGCATGGCCATACAGAAGCAGCAGCAGATGTTAGGGCAATATAATATAGATTTGAAGGTTATTAGAAAATGAAGAAGGTGAAAGGGATGCAAATAGGTTTTAAAAATGAATTAAAAAATGAACCATTTCAAGGTTATGTGCTGAGTTTGAGGTAAATGGTAAAGTCCAAGACATGTACAAGTAAAGTTCTGATAGACCTTGGTCATAAACTCATAGAGACAGTTCAATGAATGTGTTGCAGGCTTTTGTGTGATCACCCATAAATTCTGTAAGGCAGAGTGCTTGTGAGACTTACAAAACCAGTATACTCGTACACAGGATTCTACAAGCTGTCAATTAGAAACCATACATACTGAAAGTAGTCCATGCTATGAGTGAAGATGATTCAGATCTTTGCATTGAATTTTGAAACACCCAGCAAAAATGAATCCCTCCTTAAGATGTTTGGTATGATGAAACAGCTTTTGAACTTAACAATACAGTTAAATAGCACAACTGTATGTATTGATCTCTAAAGAGTAACACATGGCAGAAGAAAATGAGACAAACCTACCAGGGGTTACAATGTGATGTTGGATATCTAGTAAAGGAATTGTCAGACCCTTTTTCTTAGAAGGAACTTACACAGGTATTTTGTGCTTACAAATGCTGATTGCACTGATGAGTTGTAAACCAAGGAAGAGTTTTACTTCTGGCAAGACAGAGCATCAATGTATTATCACAATGATATAATAAAAGATGATCTCAATGTTCGTTTACTTGGAAGATGGGCAGGACAAAGAAGTGTGGAGTATTATGTTGCTTCTTCTGATCTAATCCCATTAGACTTTTACTTGTGGCAAACTCTGAAGAACAGAATATACTCTAGAAAGCCAATAACACTGTATGAGTTTAGACATGAGATTGAATAAACTCTTGCTGATATTTCACCAGCAACAGAGCATAACAGTGTCACTATGTAGTGTGTTGCTGTCAGCAATGCACTGATATTGATACTAGGCATTTCCAACATCTGCACCCTTAACTCTTAAGTGTGCCAGCATCACCCTGAGCAACACATGAAAATCTGCTTAAACTACCATTTTCACTAATATTGACTCCTAGTTTTTCACCACAAACTAATATATCAGAGGTGGCCGAACCTGCTTGCCCCAAGATAATCTTCCTAAGTTCAAGAGCTGCAAGACACAAATTCTGTGCACAAAAATGTATAAACAGTAAACATAACCTACCGTATCTGCCCGAATACAAGCCGATGTTTTTTGTCAAAATCTATCATGAAAAAATCACCCCTCGGCTTAAATGCGAGTCCGAGGAAAATTTGGGTTACGCTTCAATCTCGAAGTCTCTCATTGCCTTTGCGTGCAAATGATAGTACTATATCCTTTGTAAAGTAAATATCTGACCTACGATGAATATAAATATATAAAAATATCTTGGCGAGATCGCTTGCGTAAATTGACGATTATGCAAAATGCATTGACGGCATGAATGCTCAACTGTTTGAATTTTGGTAAAACTTTACATGGAATGTGTATAATTTTTAAAATGCAGTTTCTTAAGGCAATGTATATGCTAATGATGGCTTTGAACGCTCAACTGTTTGAATTTCGGTAAAACTTACATGGAATGTGTATAATTATAAAAATGCAGTATAATTATAAAAATGCAGTTTCTTAAGGCAAGGTATATGCTAATTTCATTGGAAATGGACTTGGATGAAAATATATCTCGGCGAGATCACTGTTACTATATTTGACCTTTTGTGAAAATTAGGATGAATGAAATTATTGTCACTGAATGTGGAACATTATTCAGCAATGCAAAATTATTAATTGGAGTAATATTTCAAAATGTCAACAACTAAACCATTTCCCACACATTTCTTCGATCTTGAATAATGTATTCTAAGACGTGCATGAATCCCCGGCACACTTCAGCATAAAATCTACGAAATTTACGTTTTTGCCAAAAAATTGTGGAGGGTCGGCCTAAATCCGGGGTCGGCTTCTATTTGGGCAGATACGGTATATTCAAAGCAATACAGAGATAATGCATATCCCGTAAGCATCCTTAAAACACCTTAGTCACACTGCATTATTGCATTCTGACGTGATCAGTCTCGATATGCCCTTGAGTGTAAATGAATTAGAGCTGCATGTTATGTTAAAAGAGCAACATGTGGCTCGTGAGCCACAGTTTAGCTACCTCTGATATAGACAGTAGAAAGAACAGGTTGTATGTTCAGTGGCCTGTGATGGGTTCAAGCTTCTTCTTCTGCTGACTAACATACCATTCCAATATATCTAATGTAAACATCACTACACATTCACAACAGCATGTGTGAACGGCTTGCATAACTGAGCATCTTGATTGTACATAATTCAAATAACAAAGTCTAGAGAATCACAAACTGTGTCATCATCCGACAACATTTCTCCATCTACCATTGACATTTCTGTCACTGTCCTCATCCCATATCACATTCTACTCCGACCCATCAAGTGAGTTCAAAATGCAGCACATTTTGAATGCACAAACAATAACATCACTTGATATATCCAAGCACCCTCTCAAAAACAAACAAGATTTATACATGAACTCCCGATTAGTGTACTCCCGATTATCCGTGCTTTGTCTCTCCTTATGCCTCAAAATTTTATTAATACTCTAATTGCAATGCTTTCAAAGAAATTCATGACTGCCGGACCACCATATTTTCATATTCTCATTACATCAATGGCTAAATAATTATATTATATGCAGAAACAGCAAGTTTGTACATATATATATATTGCTTTTTATGATCGAGTTTCACAAAAATCACACAGGGAGACAGAATGCGATCTTGGTCAATCAGCTGTTCTTCTGCCATTTTGATTTTTTTTTATTCATTTTATTACGATTCGATTTTAAGTCGAGTCATTTGCTCACTGAGCTAGGTGATTTTTATAGTGATAAACATTTATCTTGTCCCTTGTTAAAATGATAGAAAAACAGAAGAAAACTGTTCTTACTATTAGAAAAAAATTTGCTCATTCAAATGCGCTAATTTGCCTGTCAATTACTACAGCCAGAAGGGTATGTACATGGATGGACAAAAATATATTCACTGATTGGTTTCACAGCAAGTTTGTACCTGATGATCGCATTAACCATGTTTTTCAATTATTCATGCTTCCTCTTACATCCATTAGGCCGTATAATCAGGAGTTCACTGTATATAAAATTTTCACATTAAAAACTGATATTTGGACCAATTGAACTCGTATTCGAAAATCGACTGCAGGAAAATGAAATTTCCTTCTTTTAGGCATTCTTTGGTTCAAGTCCTGAGTTTGTAGAATGATTCAAAGTACCGTAAATACCATCATATAATGCGCACTTTCCCCCCAATATTTTGGGGCTGAAAAGCATGTTATATGAGGATACATATTTATTGTGGTATTTTAAAAAAATTAATTACTTGCACTGATAAAGAGAAGAAAGGTTAATTTAATATGCATATTGGCCATAATAAGCACATTAAGTTAAATCGAATTTTATTATATATATGTATATGATATTACCGTATATTTTTGAGTATAAGGCAATTCGAGTATAAGTCGAAGTGTACTTTTTAGCCTAAAACAGCATCTAAAATCCAAGTCTTGAGTATAAGTCGAAGCAAAGAAAACGAAAACAACATAATTTTTAAATTTACAAAAGAATTAATATATACTAGAGGGCAAGCCCCCTGCTCGCTGGCGCTCTCTGAACCCTCTTACCTCCCCCCCTTTGCTCGCTGTTTCTTCATTCCTACCATGTACCTATTGGATTTAGATTAGTTTAACGGGAATGTTTTGAATATGAGTTTAATGAATATATTTTATAAGGGATGTATGTTTGGTTTTTAATAACAAATTAAGAAAATTAGTTAAATAACTCGATAAAAAATAAACTTAGAGAGCTGAAATTTCCGGAGATTAAAAATGGCTGAGGTATAGCGTGTTAAAGAGAGAGAGAGAGAGACAACCAGAAATAGGATTTTAGTAATATAGATAAAAATATAAATAACATGAATACTGCGTTTGAATTACTTACATTAAATTCATATCTCCGGTCATTTCGAGCAAGTTTTAATCTTATTTTCGATCTTTTAAGCCTTTATTTAAGTGCATATGCATGAAAATTACTGAGAACAACAATACCAGTAACCATGGAATCTTATTACAGGAATGTTAAAAAATTTAACAAAGCTCGAATATAAATTCAAAATGAGCGAATTCGGATGAGATTGAGTATTCGATGGTAAGAATAAGAATTCTCATTCATTTTGACGTGTTTCAGCGCAAATTTCATGTCGATAACAATTCTAAGATATTTTAAACAGTAAAAGAAGGAAAGCCTTCAAACCAAAAAGGTGACTTTTACGTGTTATCTTATGGGAAACGACATTCATCCTCTGGAGTCAAACCAGTGACCTTTTTCAAAATTTTTTAGTCATAACGTAAATATTCATCAACACTGAAATACTGAGAAATTTCAGGCTTCTAAGTTTATTTCTAATCAAGTTATTCACAAAATTAAAGTGTTACGCATCATGATGACCATTACGATTTTATAATATAGAGAGATACAGGTGAACCTCTACTTTTCAAGAAATGAACAATTCGTATTTACGAACATTCCACATACCAATGAATTGCACCTCGCACTTCATTTACAAACACACTCTCCTGCACTTACGAACATCGGTCACAGTAAGAACATGTAAACTTGTCAACTCTTATCATTTGCTGTTTGTATTCCAAACCATACGGGAATGTGTTTATATATGTATTGCTTTTTATTACCCTTGGAATATGGAAAAAAATCGTAAATGTAGTGTTTGTGAAAGTGCTAAGAGTGGTAAAAAACATCGAGTGCTTCCGATGGAAACTAAAATGGACATAATAAATAGATCAGAAAAAGGTGAGTCACTTGCTTCGATTGGTCGTGTTAATGGTCTCAATCGTTCAACAATTGCAACCATTTAAAAGACAAAGGAAAAATTGGTGATCATATTCGCAATGCAGGCTCTGTTCATTCCGTGATTATAAGTAAAATACGAAATGCCATCGTTGAAGAAATGGACTGGCATTTAACAATTTGAATTCAGGATCAAAATAAAAAAACAATGCTTGAAAATTGCACTGATTCTTCTCTTCAATCCACTCATTTGGGTATGTATTTTAAAGATAAAAATATAAATTTTAAGTTTTCCTTTGAAACTTAGTATGGCGATGCTGTATTATTTTAGCATTAGTCTTCGCGTTTTCTGCTAGTTAGTGTGAATTTTTCATTCTAATGCTCTTCAAGGTCAGTCAAATGTTGTTTTTCGCCGGTCATGTTTAATTATTGACCCAGAAAAATGTCCATCTAGTTTGTAACTCGAATATAAGTCGAAAGAAGGGTTTGATCGGCCTAAAAAAAAACAAGAAATTTCTCGATTTATACTCAAAGATGTATGGTAACTTTAACCTACTCAAATAAATATATGTAAGCTGATCCTATACGCAAACGCGAAGGTCACTTAAATAAATAGAGCAACTACAGTTAACATGCCCATTTCATAATTATTGCACTAACCAACGTCCAAATGTACTAAAAATTACCTGGTGATGTTCCAGGTTCCATTAAAATTTCCTGGCTTCCTCTGAATCGACAAAGCCGAGAACAGAAGAAACTCATGTATTTTTGCTTCTAGTTGGCTCTACGCTATATAGCTCTCTAGATGGCCAAAAACAAAGAACGTCAGTCAGAGCAGGTGAAAACAGTGTGCCTTACTTAAATAAGCCCCATGCTATCTAAGAGATATTTGTCATACATGCATTTTTCAAAAAAATATCAATGTATCACACCGAGAGAGATTGTTTAGTTATTATAATATACTACTAAAAATTTCTGATGTGTAAGAGGCCCCATGCTTACACTTCGCACCAGGCCTTGCAATTTTCCTAGCCGTCTCTGACGTCATTTTTAATCATTGTTTTATCATATCACAATGATACTGACAATTTAATGCATAATATTTGCAGTTAAATTATAAATTTGTGACTGAGATGAAAATTCTAGAAAAATGTGTGTGCTATACGAGGGCATATAAAAAAATCGGAGAATACAAGGCCGAAAACCGACCTGCACATTACACGCGGGTGCACATTATATGCAGTTATTTATGGTATTTTTAAAATGCAAATTATTAATATACTGCATTCCTATCACCGCATGAATGGATTTCCAAAGTAATTATTTCATTAACATAGATGCCTATATGACCACTCAAAAACCATCAAACTCCCAACATTGCCAGAATTGTGAGGTTAGACTGTTAAAAAAAATAATTTAGAGTGGAACTGTAATAGTGGTACAGTAAAAATATGAGACCAAAGAGATTTTTTATTGTTATTTACCATATTCTTGGTTAAATTAGGAATTAATCAACAATAAACTAGAGATCTTACCTTGATTCATTATTTTTAGTGTATCTGTATCTTCTCCTGGTATTTTCTTTTCTAAATGGTAAGGTAAGAATCGTTCTTTTAAATTTATAACAACAGCCTTAAATTCTTCCAACGTTGAACTCTTGGCCAAATTAGTTCGGAGATCATAGTTAACAGGTAAACACAAACTGAAAAAATTTTATTCATAAGTTAATTAACAAGTAACACCTTCTTGTCTTTATGTAGTCATTGAACTTTCTTCAAGATATTAATTTATACATAATCTCATAAACAAGAAGAAATTAAAATTCATTTCAATTAATTTAACATAAGTGTAAAGTTCAATAACTGGCTGTCCTGAAACTGGAATTGTCCAAAACGGGACATTTTTCTTAAGCTGAACAGACATATGTCTGCTTATAAAATTCTAGAAAAACTTATTTAAAAAAACTCAACTACATGAAACAAGAAATTATGTAAAATTTTCAAGAAGGTAATGAAAGTATTGCCAAAGGAATCTTCCTTTATCAAAAATCTAATTGCTGGCAGCTCTACCTCCAATGACAATAAGTAAATTATCACCACACTGCCTTAACTTGTATATATTACTTTGTGTGCAGAGAGGAATAACAAGTTTTGGCAAGGAAATAAAACAATAATTTTCTTTCCCTACTTCATGTTAAATTAATTTGATAGTTCATAGTTAGGCTATATGCATAAGTATGCTGTCCAGAAACCAGGAACAACTAAATTCAAAGTTTGCCAAATTTTGGACTTAATACTGTATCAATTTCTATAGAGCAGCAATAAACTTAATCATAATCAAAAATTTTCCAGATTTCACTTTCTTACCAATGATGGAGTAACTTAAAAAGATGTCCTCTGATATAGGAAAATGGACAGGGATAGCAGGAAACAAGTTCCAAATATTCTAACCCAGGCTCCCAAACAGGTGGTGGAGGTCCAACCACCCAATTCTTCGGCCAAGGAATTTTTCCGTCATCTACGTTATTCTTATCATTCTTCATATTTTTTAGAGCTGTTTCATATGTATGGATATCTCTTCTATAAAAACAAACATATTATTATATTAGACTATCCACAACAAAGACATTATTGAGAATAAATTAAAAATGTTACATAACAGTGGCATGCTCAAGGAAGAGGTTCATAAGCTCATGAAATTTATGTTACAAAAATTAGGCTAAGTTCCAACAAAGCTATCTTTTCTAAATTATTTTAAATGGTACAAGAAATTAAAAATATTAGCCACTGGCTCCAGATTAATGGAAACCAAACCAAACATGACTTATGATTCGAGTGACCAGATGCTGAGGAAGCAAAACTGGAACAAATACCATATCTGCCCGAATAGAAGCCGACCCCGGATTTAAGCCGACCCCCCCAAACAGTTCCACAATTTTTTGGCAAAAACGTAAATTTTGTAGATTTTATGCTGAAGTGTGTCAGGCATTCATGCACATCTTAGAATACATTATTCGAGATCGAAGTAATGCATGGGAAATGGTTTAGTTGTTGACGTTTTGAAATATTACTCCAATTAATAATTTTGCATTGCTGAATAATGTTCCACATTCAGTGATAATAATTTTATTTATCTTCATTTTCACAAAAGGTCAAATATCGTAACAGCGATCTCGCCAAGATATATTTTCATTCAAGTCTATTTCCAATGAAAGTAGCACATACATTGCCTTAAGAAATTGCATTTTTATAATTATACACGCTCCATGTAAAGTTTTACCGAAATTCAAACAGTTGAGCGTTCAAAGCCATCAACACATTTTGCGTAATCGTCAATTTACGCAAGCGATCTCGACAAGATATTTTTATATATATTCATCATAGGTCAAATATTTACTTTACAAAAAATATAGTACTATCATTTGAATGCGAAGGCAATGAGAGACTTCAAGATTTAACCATAACCCAAATTTTCCTAGGACTCGCATTTAAGCCGAGGGGTGATTTTTTCATGGTAGATTTTGACAAAAAACATCGGCTTGTATTCGGGCAGATACGGTAGTTATTTTTTGTTATTTCTTGGGATTTACATGCTACAAAAACAAATTTGGCATATCTTGGTTTAAGTTTTGTTCAAAAGGTAGCAAATAATATTACAAATTAAATCAGATATTTTATGGTCACATTTAATAGAAAATTTATGAAACAATACGACTTTGCTATTACCTAATTCAAATTGAATAGTACAAATCTTTCAAAAAAGAAAACACTGTGTTCCAAAAGATATTTTCATAATACTGAGAAAAATCCCAGAAAACGGGGACCCTGGATATCATACCTAAGATTTGACATAGTGCCACATTCTTTCACAAAATGCTTTTTCCATCAGTTTTCTCAGTTGGTAAGAAGTTTACAAAGGTTTTTTACAACCAAAATTAATAGAGAACTTGTCTAAAGGATTTTAACAGAAGTATCACAAATTACCTTATTAAAACCACCACCATTTGAATTAACAAACATATATCAATGAAATTATACATTATATTTTCATTTATCACAAAAAAAAAGTCTTACTCAATTATTAATACCTCTTTCTCATGGAGAATTATGATTTTCCATTCAATAAAACCATCATTCTTATGGAGTGCCCTTCCATTTATTTTTCCGGAAGTATAGTAGAAACCCAAACATTTAATTCATTGTTAATTCAAGAAAATATATAATTTACATTAGGGAAGAAAATTAAACAAAAAATGTATTTTTTACGTCACCATTAAAAGTTACAGCTAACAGTTGTTTCTTCATAAACTGTCAATTATCTGATCATTTTGTTGTACTTTACCTTTTAGTATCACCTAAAGAGGATTCATTCAGTTTATCCATTGGGATAGAGCAATCTGCAATAGCTGACGTATGAAATACAGCAGGATTATGAAGGCTGCCTTCTGCAGTCATTACAGCATGGCAACCAGTCTGCTGAAAGCACATGAATACATCTTCTGCACATTCTACATTTCCATTTGCAATTACTGGGATTTGTACACTGCATCTATTGAGCAACACAAAACAAAATTTAAAAAAAATACTTGTAATCATGAATAGATAACTTAAGAATTAAAAACTAATTTTGGAGATTACAGCAACATTTTAAGTTTGGAAAGAATTCCTCCTTAACCATAAACTACAATGTTTAAATATTTATAAAGAAGAGAGATGCAAACCTTCTAAACACTGGGAAATCTGAATCCCAAACAGAATAATTTCCTGTAAACTTAGGCATCATCATTCCATCCATCTTTAAGACCTAATACTGTATTTGAGGAAGGAGCATGAGTGCCAAGGAAGTCACTGTTGAAAGACACTAACACATAGATATGGGATTGAGTAACCAGGCCTCTGGTTTTCTTTTTGTACATGCTTAATCAATAATAGCCTAAACTATCTCTCCTATCCCCTTCTTTTTAAATCCATTTATATTGTAATTTTTGGTTAAGGATAGGGTGACCAGATTGTGATGAAGAAAAACTAGGAGATGATGTTCTGAGGGAGAAAAACTGGGTCAGTATGACTTTTAGTCTTTACGTCATTTACATGCTATGGGAATAAATTTAGCATACCTTAGTTATAATATTGTTCAAAAGGTAGTAAATATTCGTAAAATCAAACAGTATACAGGATGGGCCAAAAGTTAGAACTTTTGGCCCACCCTTTATACACTTTAATATTACTAAATCTAACCAGAATAAATATTTTGGTCATATTTTATAAAATTACTGAGATAATAATATCAGGCAACCAGGTAAAATCAAATATAAATGTTTAAGAAATAATAATATATGGTGTTCTTTTGGGACAATGGGACAAATGCCAGAAAATCATGTCTGGACACCAGTTAAGGGGGAATTCTTTCCAAAATTTTAATACTGAGAGGTAGATTAAAGTAAAATCAGGAGATTATTTTTCTATAGGATACATTCAAACATAAGAAATCCAAACTCAGCCATTCAGTAAACTTGAATAAACATACTATCAAAAATGTTAAACTTGCACCTTTATCCGTTTACATTGATTGAATTACCTACCTGACAGCTCGAATGTGTTCCCAGCTAGCCTTTCCTGTAGCTGGACCTTTCTGTTCTCTAGTGCGACCATGAACGGTGAGAGCATAAGCCCCAGACGATTCCAGCATCTTTCCATATTGAACTGTGCGTTCAATATCTTCAAATACACGTACTTTACATGTTATTGGGATAGATAATGCTTTGCTCGCCATTGACACTGAAAAGAGTAGCCGCGAGGATTAAGTTACCTACTTTTCCATGTGGAGTTTAAACATCGGCGTTTTCCCATTGAGCATCTACCCATTTTAGCAATTAAATCCCAATCATCCTGCAGGAACGCACCGTAGCGGCCTCGCCGAGCTATTGCTTGGGGACAGCCCAAATTTATATCCACTGCATCGCACTGATCTTGTACAAGCAAGCCTGCTTCTACTAGTTGCTCTGGATCGTTCGCGCAGAACTAAAAATGACAAGAGTTCAATTGCAGTAATTACATTTACTTAAGCCAACAACCATCTCAAGGCACACCAATACGAGTACAGGAAATAATGGTAATTAATATAAGACGAAAAACGGTATCTTTTAAAATTTTACTCAATAAAATTATTAGGTTTTGACAGACTAGTTTGATTTACAAAGTTATCAATTTCTTATAAACGCACAAACCTGCACAATGAATGGTCGATCCTCTTTGCATGTCTGCATTGCCCGTTCACGGTAAATAGGATCTTTGGCAAAAAGGCAAGCATGAAACATTGGAGAATAAGTTAATTCGGCACCATGATTGCGAGCTAGTAACCTCCACGCTAATTCACTAGCATCTACCATTGGGGCCAACACGAAACGAGGAGAATTGAGCTTATCTTGCCACCACTTCATTGGAGAGATTTTTTTATCATTACGGGAAAGTATTTCCGAGACATCGCCGTTTTCAGAAATTATCACTTTATCTTCGTTTTCACTATTCCCCTTGGAAATCTTTACAGTTTCGTTTTGGCATTGTACTATCATTTTTGGTTCACTACAACCAAATGTTGAAAACTAAAGCATCAGAATATCCAAGATCGCTTCCAGAAAATCAAATTGAAAAACTCTATATTTCACATATAAATTTCAAGAAAGATAAAAAATGCTGTCCAAACTTGAAACCACTACTGATTAAATCTTCTACAGTAAAAGAAATACCTAATAAATAATAACATTGCAAAGAGAAGTAATCGAAATTAGTCCCCGTTGCCACAACAAGTCACGTCCGTAAACACACCAAATTGACGGCATAAGTACGTGTAAGTTCGCAAGAATGCGAGCTACAGGTATGATTTGGTGGCGCTAGCTAATTAATAAAATCGTTCGTGTTTTGTTATTGCTGTTCAGCGGGAAAATGAGCTCTCCGGTTGAATCATAAGCGGGATTCGAAAATAAATTAGAAGGAATATACATATATAATGAAACATTACTATCTGAAGATTTTTTATTGTTTCACTGTTATTCGTTCGAAGATGACTAATTTTATCAGATTGAAGTCAGCCTGAAGATGCCAGTACTACAGGTGGAGGAACATGGTCTAACTAGAATGGAGACACGATGGAACAAACTTAAAAATCTGCGAATCAGAAGCAACACAGTGAAAGCCTTCATATTAAATTTATGGGAAGTTATTTATTCCACGCCAGTGACTCAGATGTCACACATTTATTAGGAAGTTTGTGTCCAATTCCCAACTTGATGCTCATGAGCACCATTGGCTTAAAATCGCCTTTCATTTCACCCAATAATTTAGTATATTTGGTTGGTTTTCTTATGAAAGTATTTAAGAACGTTAAGAATTGCATTGACATTGGTTTGATTTTATTTATGATAATTTCTATTCTACAGGTTTATTTACGTAGAAACAGGCCGGATGCCATTAATAAAATGCTACCAATTAAACTAGACATTGTAATAGGGTATAAATAATTAACAAAAAATTAAAATTTGGTTGCAAAACCTAAAGCTGATATATTTTCTGATAACTATGGTTCAGAAAATCACCTTTTTTTTAGTAACAGCCAAACAATTCCCAAGACATTTGTTTCCTAGCTAAGTCATTAAAATTTGGTAAGGATAAAATGCTTTTAGGGCTAATACAAAAATTTTAATACAATTTAGCTTTATTTTTTTGTGAAATTCTGTATAAAAATACTAGCATAAATATCATATTAACCTTTAAATGCCTAACATGCCCGTGCAGGCATGCAAAGTTTAGAAGCTTCTTAGGGATATCGTATTGGTCTTGTAGATGTGAAATTTGGTAGGGTGATCCCTTGACACATGCTCTCATAGTTTATGGAGGCAAACATGCCGAAGATTTAAGAAATAGGGGTGGGTAGACCTCACTCCAAAAGAATGAAGACAATAGAGAAAGTGCATCCACCTCATTCCACTCTGACCTGCCTTCAAAACTCAAGGGGTAGCAATAAAACTATCCTTGGGTAAGAGATTGAACCCTAAAGGTTTTACCATTATTTTCTCCTGATATCATATCTGCACATTTTGAGTGAACACATTCATTAGTTGACTACCATTATTCTTCTTTCATGAGAATCTTCATATTTTTTCCTTGATAATTCCTCTATTTTCTTATGTATTATCAGGAAACATTAAATTTTCTGAATGACTGCAAGACATTTTTAAATACCCGAAATTAAATCCGACGTTTAAATATAAAAAATATATATATCATTTTTACAGCATTAAATAATGTTTGTATGACTAAAGGGAATAAAACTAAATCTGCAATATTCAATCTATCTTTGCTATGCCAAATTTAAATTTCATTTACAAAAATTTCTAAAATGTACTTAATAACAGTAAATGAACAGCTGTTATAATTATGTGAAATCATCAAAATGATTGCGTCTATCTTTTATGAAATCAAAAATCTACAAATTATTTAATAAATTTATTCTTGGAAAAACTTTCATATGATAAAATTTGATCAACACTTAGAGATGGCCTGATGGATTTAAATGAAGCCAAAAAGTGTTTCTCCTGAACTTCCTTGACAGCAAATCCCTCCTCAGAGATGGCATTCAGAGCAGCCTGTAATAAAAGAGTTACAAAATGATAAAAATACATCAAAACCAAATGAAAAGAAAAAAAATATACACATATACACACACACTGCATATCACAGCGTATAAGTCGACCTCGACTTTTCTGCTTAGGCATATATTCGCTGTATCAGTTGACCCCCATTGTTTCTCTTTAAAATACTCATGAAATTTTTTTCAGACAAAATCAAGGTCCTGTACAGTTCAAGTTTTAACTAAACACAGAAATAAACTTAAAAATAAAAATATATAAATATCATTTAGAGTCCATGCTATTATTCTTGAGCCTTCTATGTGACACGTTTTAATGTCAACCAATAAGAAACTGTTATTCTTGGAAAGCTTGACCCACTAAATTAAGCTTCCTATAATTCAACTGATGTCAGCTGTTAATGATACTATCAAAACTAACTATACCTAGTGATCGCAATTGATCTCTATGGCGGTGAAATTAAATAAAATATCGCATGTGTGTATCCCGTGCAACTTTCTCCCCAAAATGTCAGTTAAAAAAAAGGGACTGCGCATCATACATGAAGATTTCTGCCGAAGTTTAAAAAATTGCGAGCTTCGATAGTAAATTTACTGCAACACACTTGCGTTCACATTTATACTCACAAAAGACCAAGAATTCTATGAAGTACATACATATAAGCGTATCTACACGACCAAGCAGCCGTTTTGAGTTTAAATGCAGGGTTTGTACTGCTGTAGGTGCATCTTCAAGACTGAGATGACATAACATTTTTATAATATTAAAGTTGTACTTTTTAATTGAGTTTTAAGTTTATTATTGTTACTCAAAATAAACAGTTCTTTCATTAAAAATTTACTATTAATTTCTGCCTATACTTTTGCTGGAATAAGTTGGCATCTGGTATCTGTGTTCGCCGAATTCATCATGAGAAAAATCGAAAATTACAAAAATGTTTATTTTTTGGCCGTTAAAAAATTCCAAAATTTTAAACAAATATTTGTTTAGGTATTTCTAAATGTGCTACAATGCTGAATTTTTTTCTAACAGTAGAATTCGCTAAATAACCAAAAGAGGATTATAAAAATTTTAATATATTTATTTTTTGGCCGTTAAAAATTGATAAATGTTAAACAAGTAGACAAATGTTTATGTACTTTAGGTCAAGCTAGGAAGCTGAAAATTTTCAGAAAGTTAAGGAATGGTGTTTCAGTGGCAATTAACACTAAAAATCACAATGAAGTTTATTATTGTGGCCTTTAAAAATTCATAAATTATAAACAATTACATCACTAAAAATGCATTTATAGATGTGCTACATTATTAAAATTTTGCAGAAATGTGTGGCATTTGTAACAAAGATTGGAAAAAATATAAAATTCTTAAAATTGCAATTTTTAGTAGTTTTTTCACCCCATTATTGTCCCATACGAGGATAAAAATGATGACACACTTCCAGATGACCTAAAGACATCAAATTTGGCACGATTATAGGTTTTCAGTCACAACCAATGGGAAAAATCCTACATGGTAAAAATTCTAATTTTTGGGAGTTGATTTTACCCCATTATTGAAAGTAGGTTGAAATGCTTGCAAAGTGCAAGCACCATCTACTAGTCAGGTGAGCTAGAAACTGGAAATTAAATTTTTTTTGGTCGTTAAAAAGTCCCAAAATTTAAACAAATATTTAATTGTTTAGGTATTAATGTAGTAAGTCTGGATTAATTGTAAGTCAAAACATCGTAAGTCGGGAATGGCCTTAATAAATTAATGAATTTGTAACCATCATAGAAGTGTATGGGCTGGATGTTATTATAGGGATCAGAAGAAGATAGCAATCACTCAGTTCTTGGCTTAAATTAAATTTTATAATTTAAAATATTATATTTTATGTACACTCATAAATATTCTTGTTGAATAATGAATTAATATCACATACAGTGTACTATCGATTGATGGGAAGAAGAAGCACGAAAAATCAGAAAACACATACATATAATCCAAAATTTTGCTTTATTTTTCACATTCTCGTGTTACATGCTATTCAACCCGTTTTCACACTTAACACAGTTTATTTTTCTTTTAGTAAATAGTAATCTTAGCTTGTATTGTTGACTCATTAGGGTTTCTCTTCACGATTCTCTGGTTTTCTTGCAGCTATAATATCACTGTATATTGATAATTCTACTGCCCCATGTAATCAAGTAAACCGTCAATGTACTGGAGTGCCAGGCTGTGTTTCTCAGTGTTTCTTTCCTTATCGCGTTTTTCTGCCATCTCTTCTGGAGTATACACTTTCAAGTGAGTATGAAAGTGTGAGTGTATGACTTTCCGAGTGAACTACAACATAGTGGACTGATAAACGACTACAGAGAGGAAGGGAAACTTTCGTATGCATGGGGAAAATGTAATCACAATGAAACAATTTGTCTCCACTACGCTCCATAAAAGATGAGATGTAATATAATCGGCAGTAAAAGACCATGATATCATTTTACGGTCGCTTTACCTTAAAAAATACTTTCTCAATATACTTCATATATAAGAAAGTAAAAACCTTATGTACAATCTTTTTTATGCAACATTTCTTCTTCACATAAGTAAACAATCAAAAAGTATTACGCAACTTCACATGCATTAATGTATGAATAGTGCAAAGTGCAATTTTCATAAATAAAAAATTGTAATAAATGTGGAAAAATCAAGCACGGATAATCGGCCCACGGATAATCGAGAGTATACTGTAGTTTTGTTGATTAACACATTAATAATATGTATTTTAAACTAATTTTCAAAATACATATGCCTCCTATACCTTATTTACATTTAAAAAATTTTATTCAATTATCTTGATCATCCTTGATCCCAGTTAGTCCAGATAATGAGACCTCTATTATTAGCATTAATGTATTGTTTTTAAATGCACACTGAATGCTCATGCATAACATTGACTTATTTTAAGAGAAGAAATTATGGGACAGGAGGATAACAAAAACAGGAAAAAATCTATAATAATTGATTATTTAGGACATTACCTCCTTGCATAGGTTCTTTAAGTCTGCTCCTGAAAATAGCTTAGTTTTCAAAGCCAAATCCTTCAAAATCCTTTCCTTGTCACCATGAATTGGCATTTTAGCTGTATAATATAAAAGAATCTCAAAACGGCCATCTTCATCTGGAGGAGGGATGAAGATAAGTTGATCCAATCTACCAGGTCTTAGAAGAGCTTCATCAACGAGGTCTGGTCTATTTGTTGCAGCTATTACAGTTACCAAAGAGAATGCCTCACTACTACTATATTTCTCTTCATTATTTTTCTCAAAGCTCTTGATCTTTCCCTATGAAGAATAGAAAAAAATCATTCATTATTTTCACTTTTCATCTTTTCTTATTCATTTTATATATCCTTTGAGAGAAATCTTAAGAAAGAATCAATTATTTTCCCCCATCTGAATAAACTAAAAGACATTATAAAATAGTAATATATTGTCGAAAATGATTGGTATACATAAATAAAGTGTTAAATAAAAATTAAGACATTTCTCATTCTTCCTCCCTCCCATTCCTAATATGAATATATATATATCAAGGTCAACTAGGTGTCGAGTGAAGGAAATCCAGTGAACACTTACCAAAAGGAGAACTGTTGAGGTGTCGGAGAAAAGCATTTACACAGGTCAATGGAAACTTTCAGAAACAGAGAGACAACTCTCTCTCTTGTACTGACGAGTTTCTATTGACCTGTATAAATGTTTTCTCCGACACCTGCAAATCTTCAACTCTGACATTAGGAAATGCCAAAAGAAAGGTCAAAATATTTTATTATGATTATTCCACAATTAAATGTGTTTTTTAAATCACTAACCTGCATTCAAAAGAGAGCTAAAAAGCTTATTCTATGACTAAAAACAAATTAATAAAATAAGAACTTAAAAAAAGTACAGGCAGCATCTGCTTAATGTATGTACCACTAACAAACATCCACCAATATGGTGTAGGTTGTATAATGATACCATATCTCTATATGTATGTACATACTGCCATCTGATACGAGCATTGTACTCGGGCACCCTATATGTCTGGCATGCTGCCCTATATACAATGTTGCTGTGAGATGTACGTCATCCATCTTGACTTATTGGATTTTGCTTATGCTTTCATATTTTAAACAATTTCAGTGAAATTTTTAATTATAATGGGTGATAAATATTAAAAAAACAACAAATCCTCAAACAACTTCAAAATCAGCCCCAAATTCTCCTCCTGGGCCTCCAGCTAAATTCCTTTCAAAATCCCCTGTAAAGTTTCTTTTTTTCCTGGCAATAATTTTTCTTCTCCACTATAACAACTCATCAGCTAAGCAAGTGAAAAAAAATTTCATGCAAAAAATTATTTTTTAAATGAATATTTATTTATATTCATGATGTATATGCTGTTGCTGTTTACCTGTTTAAATTTAATATCTGTTGCATTATAAATGCAGCGGAACAATAACCCAGCTAAATTTTGGGTGAAAAACAATCATGGATTTGTATGGGAATGCATCTACATTTGTAAGATGTATTTATATGGTAAATTGCCATTTGCTTAAAACAGCAGATGCTCAACATATGAGTTTTTGATAACACAACCTGTACATTAAGCAGACACTGTACTTATCTCATACATCTCTAAGAGCCATAAAAAGGTTATGAAAAAAACCTGTGCATTTTGGCTACCAGACAGCCATATTCACTCATAAGAGATTCTAAGTAATGATTTTCTTCTTGAATACTTGAGGTTTTTTTATTTCCCAAAAAGAAGCAAGTGCAGCTTATGATTTCTACTTGCACTGGCAATAGCTAAATCATCTTTTTCTCTTCAGGGATTTTGTAACTGAGTGTTCATGCATATCTCTATGATGCCAAATAACAATTCAAATTTTTTAATTATAAAAATAGTCAAACAATCAAATTTGCAATTTAATTTACCTTATCACCAATAAACATTTGATCTCCATCTTCATGGGAGGAGACAGCAGGAGCAATTAGTCTATGTCCTACGCCATCCATTTCCGTCAAAAGTGCAGATAACACTCTCTCCTGCACTCCACCCTTTTCCATACCTTGCCTTGAGCCAAAGAGAGAATCTGGAAATGCAAGATAAGTTGACTGATTAATTATGCATAATATTTGCAATTCTAATGTTGGTACATATTAATGAGATAGTTGATTTAAAAAATTATTATGCAAGTGTTATCAGTAAAGACTATTGGTTTGCTGGGGTTGTGTATGCTTTTGGGTTATCCCGCGTAGATTTTTGTAAAAAGCCAACGTTTGTTCTCCCTTATCAGAGATTTCTTCAGGGGTAACCTGGCCTGGTGACCTCATATTGTCTCTATATATATTACGGTAGCAGAGGTGGGGTGAGGAGTTTATAGGAAGGGAGAGTTGGTGGAAGGATAAGTTTTGTTAAGGAATCCGTCTTATCAATTTGTTTATTGTTGGGGTCCAAGTGCTGCTTATCTTATACCCACTATCTCTGTTGAAATTATTGCCATATTTTTTTATTGCTAATGCTTCTTGAACTATCCGTTTCCCATACAGTTTTTCTTTTGAGAGGATTCTCGTATTTTTGAAATTGATTTCATGAACTTAGAATTTTTTCTCCCTCATCCAAAGCAAGACGTTCGGGAATGTAAAAATGTTATCAATGCGAATGAAAGATTTCATTGGTGGAAAGGAAGACGAAAATCCCTCTCAAGTGTTTAGAGAAATTCTGCCGTAATCTTCAACAGTTTGCCACACCAACATGCCTAATCCCCATTAGAAAGTCCCCATTCAGTAAGTGGATGACTGGGGTTTCAAGTGTTTTGAGGCAGTAACAAGTAGCACTTGCCAGGCAATAGGTTAGTGATTCATCGTCCTGTGAGTAGAATAAATAACAAGCGAGGAAAGAATTTCAAAGCATTTGTTCAATATTCAACCGCACCTTTTTAATATTTAGCATTTAATTAAGACCATAAAACACATTTACAGTAGTTATGAGTATAGAAATTTTGGGCCCAGAATGCATTCTACCATTATTATATGTATTCTTATGGTATATAGATTTTAGTTTAACTCGTTCTCGTTTAATCCGGTGCTTTTGAGGAATGCATATACTGCATTAACTGAGGACTACCTGTATATAGTTTATGACTCAGACTACAAAACTTATTGTAATTAACCATATCACACCACAACAGAAGATAGTTTATTCTTGCTGATATTCATGAAATGTCAATTTTTATCAAGTTCGTCCATTTACAGAGCTTGATATCATAAAATATACTACATATGCTATACCTCTCAAAAATAACTATGTATATAGCATCCAGTGAAATTATAACTTATAGAGCTTTATGCTCAGCAGCCACCAAGCTCTCCCCATTCCTGTGATAATCCTTGTGTTAAGAAGTTCTCTCTTTCTCACCTCCCCCTTTACCCTTCCTCCCTCTGATCAATTCACTGAATGACTACATAGAAGCCACAATGTTGTTACACAACAAACTCTGGAAAAAATATTTTCTGCAAGTGAATACATACACATTACCAGGACATCATTGTAACCACCATAATTTTATGGATATAGGAAAGCTCTTACATGTTATTTTACGCTGATTTTACCTACATAATAAATATTTATAAGCCTCTTATTAATATAAATATAAGTAGAAAAATCTTCTCTCACCTAATTCATCAATGAAGACAATTGATGGAGCACCAGAACGTGCCCGCTGAAATAATTCCACAACTTTTTTTTCTGATTCACCCACGTAAGGTGAATATAACTCAGCAGCAGAACAGGATATAAAGTTGATTGATGGCTCAGCTGATTCATTTTGATTTGATGAGTCTCTCATGGCCAAAGCACGTGCCAAAGTAGTCTTGGCACATCCAGGAGGCCCATAAAGAAGAACACCTGGTTGAAGAAATTAGTAAATTTCATTCAACTTCTAATTCTCCTGGTCAACTGCTCAAATAGTGAGGTAAAAGTTAGATTAACCAGAAAACATAGTGCAATAAACTTCAACATTATCAAGTAGTTTTTTTATCAAAATTTCTATCTTCAAAATATTCACCTCTGGGAGGTCTTATTCCTAAGAGTTTAAATGCCTCTGGGTGTATCAAAGGTGTTTTGATTGAAAGACAAAGCCTACTCTTCACTGATGCTAGTCCACCAATTGAAGAAAGACTAGGGATCTGGTCTTGAGAAGAGTTTTGGTTTTCATAGCTCATTAGAGTTCCAGGACCATGGAGGAGAGTAGACACTGGAAGTTTTGCAGCACAGTGTGCAAAATCTTCTAGCCACGTTCGTGAAACAATTTCTGGAGCCTTGGATTGAAAATATACATTTCACTTTATTCTGATGTAATTAGTTTCAACAGTTTCCAATATCTACTCATTACCTAGTCCTGCCATAAATACTGTTACAACATCTACAATGAATTATTCTTGAATTATTTAATGAATGTTTATTGTTACTCCAAATTGAAACAAATACAGTGTATTACATATTTTGCACTTATCAGTTTTCAAAATATCCTCCTCCCGCCTTCAGTCGCTCTGTCCAGGCATCAATGCATTTATGCACTATTTCCATTGGAAATTTTTTACAAAAAAATTTTCACGATTGAAGAGGCTTTTAACTGTCAGAATGACAGAGTGTATGCCAGGGATAGTCATTCAGCTCGTGCAAATGCTCCAAAGATCCAGAGAGACCACCATCCAGCCTCGATTATGGTTTGGTGGGGGGTAAGCTACGATGGAGTCACTAAGCCTCATTTTTGTGAAAAAGGGATCAAAACATCTGCTAAGGTCTACCAAGACAGTGTTAGAACCAGTCATGAAGCCTCTTAACAACACAATGTTTAATGGTGAAGTATGGAGTTTCCAACAGGACTCAGCCCCAGCCCATAAAGCCAGGACCACACAAACTTGGTTGATGGCAAATGTGCCAGATTTCATCTCCCCTTCTGAGTGGCCTTCTGGACGTCCAGACTTAAACAAATTATGGTTCGTGCTAGAGGGGATGGTATGCAAGACAAGACACCCTAACATTGAAAGTCTAAAACATGCTTTAGAGAAGGCAATTGAAGAATTTCAAATGTAAATAGTGCGTTAATGCATCGATGCCTGGACAGAGCGACTAAAGGCTTGTGTGAAGGCGGGAGGGGGACATCATGAAAACTGATAAGTGCAAAATATGTAGGTAATACACTGTATTTGTTCAAATTTGAAGAAACAATAAACATTCATTAAATAATTCAAGAATAATTCATAGATGTTGTAAGAGTATTTATGGCAGGACCATGTATTTAATGATAGTGTAAAATCTTGCCAATATGATAGGAGGAAATATATTATTTGCTATTTAAATTATATATTTGTTCTTATTGTTCTTTGAGATCATTTATTCATATTTCTTAAAGATCAATGTTATTGATGTTAACCAAAATTTGATACCAAATATCAACATAAAGGAACAAAATCTATGCTTCTTTTGATTCAATAATCTCAAGAATCCTTTTTACTCCTCCCTTAGAAATTTTTCCACGTTATTCCAGTCAAATTTCCAAATTCCACCATTATGAATTCACATGAAATTAAAGTAGGCTAGAGATTTACATTCTGATGTACATAAATACTAATATAAGTATACAGCTTTACATTTTTACATCATTTGTAGAAGATCATAGCGTAATGTACACTCTGATGTAAATACTTGAATTCTTCATACATTATTATGTTTTTTCTTTCTCTAACTGGCGAGTTTCCAAAACAAAATATTTACCAAAAGACACATCAGAACTGAATTGTATCTTAGGCTGAAAATGAGAATATTGAGCTTACCAGACTTTTTGAAACTTTCCTCTGGAAATGCATCCTGTTAACTTCTTGGCAAATAAGACACAAATCAGCAGCAACTCTTCCAGGAGTTAAAGCTGCAGCAGATCTTGCCAATGCTTTTACATTCATATTGAAAGCATCTGTTTCTTCAACGACATCAACTGGCACTAGTTTTTCTAAAATATGCATACGTTCCTCCTCTGTAGGAATTCCAATAAAAACCTGTAATTGCAATTTTAGTCTTAATGATATCACAATCTAATAGATTTATCCATTTATTTTTTAGAGTTTACTAAATTGATAAAGAATCACAAATTTATAAACATTTAAAAAAAATATAAGTACTCCTTAACCATACAAGGTACCTTGTAAGGTTAAGGAGTACTTTTATTTATTTTTAAAAATTTTTAAATATCCATCTCGCCATAGTCTCAGACTGTGTTTAATTAAATTTATAAACAAAAAGTTTCCAGTAAATTTTGTTTTACAAGATAAAATCTAAAAATATATGTCATCATAAGCACAATTTAAAAAAATAACGGTATTCAGAGAAATTATGGTTTGTGATATTTCATCTATAAAAACCGTTTAATTTAAATGTGTACTAATATAACCATTACATTAATATTTTCTAAATTTAGTACATACTAACAAATATATTTTAGAAAGAAAATATCCCATTTAATTGCACATGACGACTTTAATAGGCTTAACATTTTATGGATGTAGGAGAAACACATTATGCTAATTTGATTTTAGCTATAAGTCACCCCATCACTTTACTAGCAGACTGTGCCAGTACCCAATGGGTACTTATAAAGTGCAATGAATTTTTAAATGAATGGGGCACTAACCCATTGCACAATAACATGGATGATCAATCCATACATACAAAAAATCCTTCAGACAGAAGGGAGAAGGGAAACTTGGTGCTGTTATTTGTCTTATCTTATGAAGAAAACCTTGAGATACAGCTTAACGTCCAACCTAAAGTATAGAATGCTGTACTTGTACATATGCCTTCCTTACAACAGATAAGTCAATGTGAGGCAAACCAAGATTGAAAAAAACCGGCTTCTGTCAGGATCCAAATCTAGGCCTGCTACGCACTCAAACCACTCTCTCACCACTCCCTGTAACCATATGTCAAGCTCAATAATTCTCCATTAAATTCTGATTTGTCAACTAACATAATACATTTTTTACCCATTATCTAGGCCAGTGGTGCCCAAATCATGGCCTATGTGCTGCATTCAGCCAACCATGAGTTTAACCTTTATAGTACAGATTTAAAAGCCCGCCACGGGAATCTTTAGCATTTAGTGTAAGCACGACCGATAAAGGTTAACAAAAGACGTGTAGCATAAAATGTAAATATAAAATTTTAAAACATTTTGTCTTTGCCTCTCTATTCCCATAATATATAAATACATTTCATAGAAATCAGTCAATATTGATGCACAACTAAACCCTTTAGTTTCCTAAAATTATTTTTCAACTCTCTTGTTGACTGAGTTTGGCCTGTGAAGAGAGCAGAAGTGGGCTATGTGGTCTGTAATGAGTGCATAAATAGGTCATGGCCCTCAAGTCGAAAAGTTTGAAAACCACTGATCAGTGGTGCCCAAACTACAGTGCATGGGCCATATTTGGCCCACCATGAGTTGAGCAACTGAAGGACACAATGTAACACAATGAAATCAAAAACTTAACATAAGTAATACATTTCATCTTTCTCTCCTTATTCCTATAATCAGTGTTTCCCAATCTGGGTGCTTTGAAGTGTTTTGAGGGGTGCTGCAAAAAAATATTCTGTTTTTCCATTTTTAGCCTCATTCCTACTAATTTCCATTTTTTTCTTGGAAGAATTCATAACATACCCCTTCACTAGTGGTGTAATTTTTATCTTTACCTTTACTAATGCAAAGTTACTTTCTTGTACATTATGTATCAAAGCAAATCTGCTTGTGTGGTGTAAATACCTGTAATTAACTGTTGAAACTAGGAAACGTTAATGACTAGTAGAATAAATAATGATAAAATCTTGATTTTATGCTTTAGATATGATAATAAAAAACACTATTATTACTTATAATGGATAGGGAGGGGTGGGTGCCACCAAATTCTGAAAAGTCACTTAATGGTGCTGCGAAACTGCTATAATAGATAGATAAACACTAAAAAAAACCAGGTTGTTGACAGCCAACTTAACACCCTAGTTTCTTTAAATTTTTCTTCAATTCTATTTTCAAGTGCACATAGCCCACAATTAGCTGTTTGTGAACAACTGACCCAGGTGATTCAAAAAATGCCACTCTCAATATGAATGTATTTTTATCATAGACCAATTCTGAATTTTCCTTAACAACTAATATGGCCTCCCATGTTACTGCTTTTTTCTTTAATAAGTATAACATATACATTACCTTGAATCAGTGCCAGATCTGGTCATTTACCACCTCAAAGCAATTTAATTTGGTTTCCCCCTATTTATATTAAAAATACATGCAAATTTTGTTTCTAAAGACAGTTTTGTTTACATTAACGCTGTATTCAATTTAGATTTAAAACACAAGAAATGTAAACAAAACTTGAACAGTGGGAGTACATGAAAAAAAAAACATTTCAAAATTTGGCTCCACCCAAAAAAGAGGCTGCCCCAAGCCATGGCATTATTACAAATCTGACAATGCCTGGAATGCTTGTCCAGAACAAAATTTGCTATGATGATTTATGACATCATCCTCAATTTAAAGACTAACACATGCAAAACAACACTTTCAATAAATAATAATATCATTATGATGTTTGCAGAATGTGGCTATAGTGCTCTTTTAAATTATGAGTTGATTATTATGATCTCTTAAGTAAAGATAGACTGAAGAAATTATTTTTGTGGTGCTAAGTTAATAATTTTGGTGGCTGATGGCTAACTTTTCATGATGATTAGGCTTCACCAAATAAATACACTTTGCTGGCAGGTATTAAATGTGAAAATATACAACAGTAAAACTCATCATTGGATTTAAATTATACAGGTGAGGATTCTTTAAGACAAAGAAATGCAAGAGAAAATTTATGGACAATAAAAAGGAATAAATATGAGTATCATACCTCCCTGTCTAGTCTTCCTGGTCTACGAATTGCTGGATCCAAATCATCCACTTTACTTGTTGTAGCAAAAACTAAAAGATTGTCCAATTCTTTGAGATCCTCAATTGCATTAAGTAATTGAGTAGTTTGACCAACTATTCTCTTGGCATTACCACCTTTTCGATTAGGACACATTAAATCCAGTTGAATCAAAAGTAGAAACACCATAGTATGTAAATTACGTTCATATTTGTAGGTTTTGTGATCACTGCATTTTCGTTTGGTCGCTGAAGGGAGAATTTTTGGTGAATTATCTTTCAATATCAATTGTTCACACAGAGTCCTAATCAATCGAAAGAAATTTCGAATGTTCTCTTCAACTTCACCAGGCCTACCGCGACCACCTCTCGGAGATAATATTTCAGCTGCGTCAATTTCAATCAACAGAGCACCACAATCATTGGCAACTTTTCTAACAAGGGTCTTTTTCCCGCAACCAGACGGGCCAATGAGCAGAATATTTTTATCGAGGTTCATCCCTGAACCTTTTAATGTTCGATTTTGATAAACTGTATCTTTAAGAAAATTGTAAGGTTTTTCCAACCCGCCAATGTCACCCATCTTCTTGAAACACATCATAGTTTTAGTCAACTCACTATCAATAATTACGTTAGTAGAAGAAACTAACTTAATAACTGTTTCACTCAAATTATAGCCTTTACATTTTCCATGAAGTTCAATATTGTTTATTGTAATGAGACTTATACCAAAGTTAAAGAATGTACTCAGTGATTTTAATGAGATATAGCAACCGTTGTAAATACCAAAGAGCTTCAATACATCGAGTAAAATCAGTTCACTGTTTACCTTTCTTTTCCACTCAACCAAATCTTTTACACTTTCAAATATTAAAGATATATTAACACTTTTTGCTTCAAAAGGACCTTTAAGAAGAACAATACTGGAAACATCCACATTTTTATAAAATAACGAACTAGCCGATAAATTTGCACATAAGCCGACTGTAGCATCTAAATGGCAGTATAACTCATGTAAATCGGCCTTAAAAGAAACCTGTACAACACAACGAGAGTTGCCAGATTCCACAATTACGTATCGATTAAAATAATTTCCAATTTCAGCGAAATATTTAATTGAAAGATGAAATTTTTGCAAATCCGAAAGAGAATTAGGTAATGGTAGTACCTTCATTATTTACAACTAATCATACAAAACGCCTTGAGAGACATATGAAATCATATATAAAGGACTATCTTAATATATTTTATAAATTACGATTTCAACGATAACAAATTAAAATTTCTTGAGGTTCAAAAAGACTTCCTGTCGAGTCACGTTTGCTTATCGTACTTCACTTTTCTTTTAAGGGCAAAATTCAAAAGCTCAAATCATAGCATTCATAAAAATTAAAAAATTCCTAAATCCTAATGAGAACGAATCTTTTTATTTTATAACTGATCAGTTAAAATGAAAAATATTTTAGATGGAAGCATCAAGCAATTAATTACATCTCTTTCATTAGACTATTATCCAATGTTCTGTCCCAGTGCCCAGAAATTTTTTGCAGGATGCATAAATGCCGTTTTTTTGGAATTGTAAATGTAATGGATTATGCAGCAGTTTTTTCATCTCCGTTTGTTTGGAGCCATTTTGAAGATCAAGCTCGATCTACCAAATATGAATCTATAAAAGGAACTCGCATTTCAATTGTTGGAAAACCACTGATACAAGGGAGTCTGCCAATTGCTGATTTTAAGAAAATAACGATGACAGCTGGTCATACATTTCCCTTCTTCTCTGCTACTATTGTTATCTATAAGCAGTGTTAATGGAGCAAATTATGAGGGCAACTACTGCAACATCCTGCAGAGCACCCACATATGGATAAAAAGGTTGAATCTCATCAAACGAAAATATTTTGTTTGGTAAACTCTTCATTGCCCAATGACAGAATAGGCAATATATATTTAAAAAACATGTAAAATCTTATCTTGTAAAAATGGATACTACAGTATTGAAGAATATTTACAAAACCATTAATTGTCCCCTGCTATATTATGTGCACTATCGTTTCCTTGTGATCATTGTTCATTTCTGACTTATTCCATGTTTATTCTGTAAACCAACGGAACTAATAAAATAATAATTTGTAAAATTTTATTTGAACCCTGGTAAAATGATCATTTTATGACTATCAAGACAGTGACCACAATCTGTGGTGCTCTTTAGCTCACTTTCCCTATTTAAAATGATCAAAATTTGATTAAGGCAACAAGAAGTACTATAAAATAAGAAGAAAAAAACCTCTGGCTTCTGATTTTTATGGTAATATTGCACAATTATTGCAAGTAATGCCATTTTTACCATCCTTACCTCATTACTTTAAACAAAATTGACTCAAATTGCCAGTTTCTGTTATTCTCAATCTTTTGAAGAAATGAAGATGACCACTAGCAATAATCTATTGCTAAATGACACTAGATAAAGTTTACAGAACTGAAAAGTGATCAACTTGTTTAACCCCATGGAGAAAAAATTTAAAGATAAAGAGAATAGAATTTTCAAAAAACAATAAAAAGATATCCTGTAAGAGTAAAATTGTGCAGAGTAGGAACGTTCACAGTTCAACTTAATAAGATATACCAAAACTGATACATAGTTTAATAATCCAAATGAATACTAAAATGAAACAATTTTCCCAAGAAACTGTAATAATGAAATCGTTTTGGTCTCTTCAGTACAAAACAGGAGAATAAGAATGTAATGTACAATTGAAAAATAGAATTTTGGACAAAGAAGCAAATGTCAACATTTTTAGAGTTGACTGCACACAACTCATCTTTATTGTACTTATTATTACATTAATAATTTATGCTTATAATTATTGTATTTTCTAACACAATAATGTAATCGTAGTTATTTTACCATTCTGTAGGCTTTTGGCACACCCAACCAGATGTCCCATCCAAGATCTTCCTCTTCTTATATCTGTTCCCTTCTTTTAAGTCATTTAATATTAATTTTTTCATACCTCTTATCCTTTTCTCATCCAATGCAGTAATTACACTCAATTCCCTACCCCTGCTACATCTAAATACTTTAGTTTTCCTTTGATTAATTTTCATGCCAAATGCCTTTTCATTTAAGAAGCTAACTAGCATCTTTAAACGCTTTCATTAATTACTCAGTAGCACT
The DNA here is from genome assembly GCA_036926305.1 of Uropetala carovei. NCBI lineage: Eukaryota > Metazoa > Arthropoda > Insecta > Odonata > Petaluridae > Uropetala > Uropetala carovei. The sequence continues at coordinate 9,192,566 of JAXCHB010000065.1, read as the reverse complement.
TTTCAACTCCAAATCTGATTTGACCAAGATACCTCAGACTTTAATCTCTTTACCATGTCTTCCTATGCCCCATCATTTCTTCAGGATAAACATTATTGCTGGAGAGAAGGCAACCGTCTCACATTTCATCCTAATATTGCCCAATCTGATTCCCCAATGTTATACATACCGGTGAACCTTGGCTTATGCAGGGGGGGGGGGTCCAAGGAGTCTGGACCTCTCCCCCCCATTAAGACAAATGTCAATAACTTAATTAACCATTCTATATTAGTTCTGCCACTTTCAAATTCACTTCTATAATACCCATTTATAATCCATCATATTTTTGTTACTAATTATTAATGATTTAAAAATTATTTCAGCTTTGTTTCTTAAGAATAGAATTTAGAAAATTCAGTCTTATGACACTGCCTGTGAACCATGGTTCATATATCTACCATTAGATTCTGACTTTATACGTTTTCCAAATAGTTCCTCAATATTTTCTTTCCATTTCCTCTCACATCCTTCAGCTCACATAATGTCTTAATTGTGGCCAAAATATTTCCCTTCTTCTTCCCATTAACTCTTCCAGTATGCAGTTCACGTTGTTCCTTCCATCACTACTCCCTTGTTCCTGTGGATTCCCTCCTATGTTATCGCTTAGTTTCCGATACATTCTACTTCATTCAACCTGTTACCACCTCCTCCAATCTTCCATCATATTAATCATCTCTTCTATAAACAAGGACTTACTTATTTTCAAGTTATTTCCCCCATGATATGTGCTTTCATTATTCCTCAGTTGGCCTCAACAGTCATTTGCCTACGATTAATTAAATAAGACATTATGACCATTTAATTTTTATTAGCCTACATCCAGAAGAAGAAAACTATGCAAGTTCAAAACACTTCCTACATTGCCTTTGTCAATATGATACCTTTGTATTTTCCCCTGCATTATCAAAGAATACCCTCATCTATTGTTATTTAAATCATGTATCTGTTACTGTGTGTTACTTATACAAAAATCTATCACTTCTTCCTAGGACAAATTCCCCCTTTCTACCACTGTTACTTTGCCCCACTACCGCATTCCAACATAGTATGGGAGAAACTACATATTGTATCTGTGAAAAAATCGAATTCGCGATTTCAACGGAAATACACTTTTTGAGGTACCAAGTACGTTTTGACTATTTCCACGAAAATGTCTGTATGCGACTACTAAGTTCTTTTTGGCTTATAGTTCCCTCATAACTTCAAGTTCACATTAGAATTCACCATCATCCACCTCACTCTGGTTCTGCTTTAATCTCCAGTAACATCCAACACAAACGTGCTAGATTTTAATGACACTTTGCTCTACTTTCCTATCTGAAACTAATGCTACTTCCCTCTGGTTCTCATTTTCCCCACTATACATTATCCTGACATCATCCCAAAAAACTCTCCATCTAACATCGCATAAGCCTTATTTATCTTGCCAATCTTCACTTTCATAAACATCATCCGCGTTCCAAGCAAAACATTATGTAACAAGATAAATCAAACGATTTCCACCTTTCCATAATTTAAATAAAATCATTGGACCTTTTTTATAACAGCATTAGGTGAATTAACTAGCACCTTTCCTTGTTTTAACCAATAAAAGCATTAGCATGTATGGTAACTAAATTTATATGTATCAAAAATTAATCGAGATATTCAGCAATTTACTGAAACCTAAGAACTTAACCTAGCATCACAAAATAGATTCAATTAGCAACGTTCAAACTCAAAATTGATCAATTAACCTCAACATGAAAATACCCTTTTATTTTAGTCCTTAATTGCATTTCACGAATCCTTGCTAATTAGACGTGCTCGAGTCACGTTATGGTAACATTCAGTTAATAAGTGATATATAACATATACATTCCATTCTCACTTTATGAAATGGGGTATTTTTTGGTAAATATTTGAATGTTAAAAGTTTTAGTGGTGCACCGTTTTGATATTGTTAAGGGAATTTTGTTAAAATATCTAACAATTTTTCCTTAATATTACTGAAGAAATTATCCAGTGACATGCCTACCTATTTTATGGTTTCCGCTACAACCAAATTAAAACCACACGAGCCGAGCTCCGACAGAAGAGCTTCAATGGGTTCATCCCCAATTATAGACAAATATAGCCCATGAAATATTTTATTTACAATGTAGCCGAATATTACATGGAGAAGTTATTACAAAAAATCGAGCAGATCAGGTAATCGATGAAACAGGGTAATTCGACATTCCAGGAATATAGATTACTGTTGAAATCTGGAATAGAAGATACAATTATAAAACAGACTGATGGTATCTATATAATCCTTACATATGCTATTTCTACAGCATTTCCTTGGTGACATGAATGTGAACTAACCTTTTAATTAATTCGAATTATCTCAACCTCCTTGCTTCTCTCTCAGACTCCAACAGAGTTAAAATGTCTCCTTCACGGACAGGTCCCTTCACATTGCGGATAATTTGTCTGTTTTGGTCTCCAATGAACTCCACCTTTACTTGTGTGCACTGCCCTTGAGATCCTGTTCGACCCAATACTTTCATAACTCTCGCAAGTACCGCGGGTTTCTCCATTTTTCAAAAGAAGCTTCCACGTGTTCCTCTTATACAATGGCGGAACTACAGTTACAAGGATTGGGTTGGCGGTAAGGTCGATACAGCAGCAGTCAGCATAAACAATCGATATATTAGCACTCGATACAAGTCAATACAAGTCGAGGATCAAGAAGAAGCGCTTGCGTTTAACATCAGATACATTTTAATTGATTTCTTACAATATTTTATACATCTAGGCAAAACTATTTGAAAATAATAATAGTTTTATGTTACTAATGTGCAAACTTGGCTGATTTTCCTTGTTATTAACTGTAGTCCATTGATAGTATTTCTTCGACAAATTACGTCTTTAAAATCCATTTGTTGTAACATGACAATTTTACGTATTATTTACAAAGTAACATTAGATTTTTCTTTGAATTGTAGATTATGCACCATTGCAATCTTCCTGCATAAACAGTTTTTTTAAGGACTTTGTACCTGAGCCAAATTAACAGTCTTAAATTATTGGATGGAAATAAAAAAAGTGATGAACATGCATAGTTTTCGGATATTTTACTCTATCGTTACACTTCATATTGTCCCGCACTCTTAACTTAATTGCGAACTTAAAACCTTTTTATTTATCTATGAAGGGTGTGAACTGGGTTGCCACCTCCGGGTTTTGAGAAATATTATATATCCACAATGTTTATTAACGCAAATGGGCTCACGCATAAATTTAAAATTACATGAGAAAAGGGACACGTTATTTTTTAAACGCATTACATGGTTATCTTCTCTTCATTGATAATCTACATAAACGGTTGCGTTGATTGTTACATAAAAAAGGACATATATTTGAATAAAAAGAAAAACATAAAAGTTCGCGATCAATTACTGTGTAAGGAAATGCATTTTTTGAGTTAAATGTGAATTATTGAGATCAACTTATTTTACATACTTCATCATTTTTTTATAAATCAATTGAAAATTCACCGCGCAAAGATTGCGCGGGATCAGCTAGTATTATATATTATACCGTTTGAACAGTCAAGACAGTTTAACTCAGCATATATATATATATATATCTTAAAGCAATAATTACTAGCAAATAACAGAGATATCAAGATACCATTCAATTAACCACGTTAACATGTGGCTATATTTAAATTTGGCGTTGTTAATCTATCTCTCAGTTTCTACAAAAATACATTTTCTTTTAGTATATTTTCCAATTTTTCTTCGTGTGCAGACATCGTAGAATTATCTTATTATTAACAAAGTTATCGTGCCTTTCGAATATTGTTAACTCGGAAGAGACTAACTTGAAAATATTTTATGCATCCCTTTTTGTAAAAAATTCCGGTAACATATCAAACAGGAAATGCCACATAACTTTGAGCTGCGTAATGCATGCCAGAAAAAAGCCTTGAAAAGACATGGGTCGTCAGTCTTCCTTTTAATATCTGATTCCCAATTAGTGTTGCCAGACGTCCCGCATTTTATTATAAAATCCCGCGACCCGCCTCGCGATAAAAATGTCCCGTAAAAGGCTTGTTATTTAAAGTTTACCTTGCGTTTTGTCATGTTATTATTCTTATGAAGCAACATACTTTGTTTTTAATTTAGCAGCTGCGGCCACTAGATGGTAGCAACAGAATAACTACGACCATGTCGCATAGAATATTGTTAGACTATAATTACGGCCATGGCATCGTAAATAGTTTTTAGGTGCGTTTCGCTTACAGCGTGAGCGCCTATTATCGTCGGTCGGTCCGTCCGTCCGTCCGCATGTTCGTTCTCGGCTTCTACTCAACGGATTTTTATGAAATTTGATATTAAGGACTTTCAATCAAATATAATAAGAAAATCGCAAAAATGAATCACGTACGCCAATCAGGGGTACCACTTTACTAGAGACAAAAAATTAAATTTTCGTCATATCTCGTAAACTATTGTTCATATCAAAATATTTTTCAAATAAAAGTTGTAGAACTGGTAAAATAGAGTATTTCCTTTTCTATATATTTTCATCGTAGGAGTAGCCGTTATCGATAAAATCAAACAAGAAAGTCTTATATGGAGTTGAACTTAGAAAATTTCTTGCATGGTTACTTCATTGTTGCTAACATAAACAATCTCCCAAACAAACGTTTAATTTCCTTACGTGTGCATGCATTATTTTTAAATAGGAAGAAAATGGATTATTTATGATGAAGAAAATGGATTATTTATGATGAAGAAAATGGATTATTTATGATGAAGAAAAGGACTTTAAAACGCAATTTCCCTTACGTACAGGTATATAATTGCTTTCTAATACTCCATTGCACGAAACGCGCCCCATTTGTGATACGTTGTACGCTTTCCTAACTTGTTAATTTTTCTCAACGTGGATAACGATCGTTCTGCACTGCAATTTGAAGCAGCCGTAAATAAAAATATTATTTTGCAATGTCAGTGTTTGGGAAGATAGATTGAATATCCTTTTCCCGATTAAGTATGCAGAGGGTCAGAAATGTTATTATTCAAACTGATAAAAACTCGAAAGGTGAATAACCGCAAGGGACAACAATATTAAAGAACCAATCACTAAATAAACTTATTATAGCATAAAAGGGCCGGTAGGATAAAAATGATGAAGCGCTGAAGTATGAAAAACTGTTTTAACCCTCGAGTGGGCGCGTGGGTGACAGTTGGCCCCCACTGATTTTCAACTTCGTGTGTCTGTGACAGTGGAGGAGTGCCGCATACGCAGATCTCATTAGCTGGCGTTGAGAGATCCCTCTTTACTATGCATGAATCAGTTTCTTTGTGCCTTCCTAAGATTCGACGTGAGCAACAGATAAGTTTTGCTGGGGGACATCTGTCACCCACGCGCCTTGTCGTGTTACTGATTTTGGTACGCCGCGCAACTCCTTTTTCGTGATCTTTTTCATTTTAATTTCATTTAATTTTTTGTAAATTCGTAGTACTCTTTTTAGTTCATATACAGGCATTTTTGGCAATCAGTTATTTTACTTTTACAGAAGATACGACGAATTTTTAGAATATATCGGCCATAAATGCTTTATGTATCTATAAATATAATAATAGCTAGAAAAAAGTTTTGAAGACAGAATTCTTGGATGAGATTGCTTGGGAATGTATAAAAGCACAAATAATGCGGAGAAGTACAATCCCTCAAATACCAGGACAACTAACTAACTAACATATTACGTACTATAGCGCTGCCACGTCAGTTGCCTTGCATCAACCTTGCATAACCCACGGAAGGAGGGAAAGGTTGTTTCATGTACTACCAGGATCGTGTTTATACATCGTCGCTCGGAGCGAGATAGCACGTTTAATTCTGTTACCAAGTGATTTACATTATGTGGGTTAGCTTAAAGATACTACCATCACCACCAGCCCAAGGTCAATTCTGTATGAAACATGTAACTTGGGTTGCTGCAACAGTTTAAAAAGGAATTTAAAAAGGAAATCAATATCTACTGAAAAAAGTTTTCTTTGTAGTCCAATTTTGGCAAAATCCTCTTCCTTAGAGAATAGATAATATTCTTTATCGCTATTGTACAGTCCCGCGAATGACAAAAATTTGTACACCCCCCAACCCTATTCCCAATGGAAGTAGTAGGATGTGGCAATGGAAAGATCTTTCAATTCCAACCAAACGTCCGGATTACCCATTACGTTATAAATAAAATATTACATCTAAAGCTTACAATTAGCTATATAAAAGTAACTCGGCGACGAATGAAGCCTATCTTTTTAGAACTTTAGAATAGCCTTAATGAAATGTTTCCTAGGGAAGTTATGCTATGCTGACATTTATTATCTACCTTATGCACATACAATATCTCTGAAGTGGTAATTACAATAGCAAAGTGAATGGTGAGTTCTCATATTAATTCTAAAATCGATTTGGCCCTTCACTATAGCAGCTCGATAAGGCATTACATTTTGGAAAATTTCTACTTTTTGAAGTTGTTTAAAACGTTAATGCAAATTAAGTAGCACGTGTTAATCGAGAGTCGAGATTAATTTTGCATCTGATACATAATGATTTGTGTCACACGTCATATTTGAGCTTTTAAAAATCGGTGTATTTATTATCCAATGTTATGACACTAAGTTTTCCAATATTCTGTAGCTATTAATGATACGCACACTCACTAAAATTTTCAATGTAAATAAATGGATACAAAATAAAATCAAACACCTTAAACGTAGGCTACGAATTAGCCTATACTATTTCCCTTTTTATGCTGTTTGTCATATTTAAAATTTCCCAAGTTAGTCATGCATGAATTAGAGGGAATGATTATATTTGTGATTAAGTTTATTTCAGCTTATTTAATTCAGTACGCTACTTCAACGAAACTGCGTAGAAAACCGTAGCAACCATTTATGACGCTAACAAAGTTTGCAATGGACATGGCAGATATTCTGATGCTTTCAAATATATATTTACTCTAGATTTTTATGTATGACCTACTTTCTTCTTTGGAAACTTTTCTTTAAATATTTCAGATAAAATCTATAAAGTACAATTTGCCGAAATGTTTACAAGTGTTACATATAAAAACCACATATTAAACGTGTTAAACCACTTTTAAAATTTGGGAGAAAGGGAGCCGCCAGTAGCTAATAGAAATGCAAGAAGTATTATTAATAGTACTTCATCAAATTAAAGAAGTATAAATAACAGGAAAATAGAAAATTATCATATTTACCACTGGTAATTAACGGTTGAGCAAGATTTCGCATTTAGTTGGTGTTTTTTTTATCTTATCTTGTATTCCCGCCAATTTAGAATATTTCTATTGGACGTGGACACAGCTGCAACATTTTGCCGCGCATTAATCTATTCTTCACACTTTGACAGGGGCTTTCGGTGGTGTCGTACGCATGTTTACGAAAGTTAACAAAATGCCATTGGAATATGCAAACGACAAGGAAAATGTTTTAAACAAAATATCGAACATCATAATTAACGAAAAGGTTTGTATGATGATGTTGATTTTTTATATTATTCGAATTATGTGTAAGGTGATGAAACGTGTAGTCTTACTGGCCGGAGTATTCAGTTTTACCATGGATTTGTTGTAAAGTATTATTAATTTTGTGTTATGTACAGGGTCGTACATCAAATGTTGGCGGTGTGAAAGTTTTAACGGACAAACTCAACGAAAAAGCGACAGAACAGACTGGAAAGGTAACAATAGTACTAGCCGCCAAAACGAGTTCCAACATACGTTTGGTAATTAACTTAGTAACTTTTTATTTCAGCCTACTATTAAAAGTGAGAGACTTTCCAGTACTAAAGTAATTGCAGAGGATTTGCAAATTGAACCATTGCTCCGAGAAAATTCTAGAAGGTTTGTTATTTTCCCAATTCAATATCATGACATTTGGAATATGTACAAGAAAGCCGAGGCGTCGTTTTGGACCGTAGAAGAGGTGGATCTTTCAAAGGTTTGTAAATTAAATCCACCATTGCTGAGAGAAAGTTATTATGAAATTCTTATTGAACGTTTTAACTGCAGGACTTGGCCCATTGGGACTCTCTCAAAGAGGAAGAGCGCCATTTCTTATCTCATGTACTTGCTTTCTTTGCGGCTTCTGATGGCATAGTCAACGAAAATTTGGTGGAACGGTTTAGTCAAGAAGTTCAAATACCAGAGGCTAGATGCTTTTACGGATTCCAAATAGCAATGGAGAATGTGCACTCTGAGATGTATTCTCTTCTCATTGATACTTACATTAAGGACTCGGCTGAAAGGTAATTAGTACAAGTAATTGAAATTTTAGCACTGTATAAATGCAATTATTAATGAAACATTTTATTGGAATTCCTTAGAGATTTCCTATTCAATGCTGTTGAAACATTACCGTGCGTTCGCAAGAAAGCGACATGGGCGTTGCAATGGATCGCTAATGACACTGCTACATTTGGGGAACGTGTTGTGGCGTTCGCAGCGGTTGAGGGGATTTTCTTTTCTGGATCTTTTGCTTCAATTTTCTGGCTCAAAAAGCGAGGTTTGATGCCCGGGCTTACGTTTTCCAACGAGCTTATATCACGAGATGAGGTAAGTTTATTTGGTTAATTTGGGTTGTTGATCCATGCCTAATGTTGCAGATTCCGTAATTATACGAGGGTTGAAGTAAATTTACCATAGGTTTTATATTAGTAGGCAGTACGTATTATTATATAAATATGCCCTCGACAAATATTATTTGCTGTTGATTCGGTGTTCATGACCTTTTTCACTACTTTCAGGGTCTTCATTGTGACTTTGCTTGCCTTATGTTTAAACACCTAGTCAACCGACCATCAGTTGAGAGAATAACAAGCGTCATACGAGAAGCGGTGGCAATTGAGCAAGAATTTCTGACAGATGCACTACCGGTTGATATGATTGGCATGAATTGCGCTCTCATGTGCAGGTACATTGAGTTTGTGGCTGACCGCTTGTTGGTAGAACTACAATGTGAAAAGGTAAATGACCAAACCTGTGGAATTCTGGTATTTAGAATAGTTTTAAATTTTCCTTTGAAAGGTTATTAATTAATTTTTCTTACAGATTTACAGATCTGAAAATCCCTTTGACTTTATGGAGCACATATCTTTGGAGGGGAAAACAAACTTCTTTGAAAAGAAGGTTGGAGAATATCAGAAATATGGAGTTATGGCTACCAAGGAGGAATCAGTATTTACTTTGGATGCGGATTTTTAGTATTATCTATTGAAATAAGACTTTTAGATAGGATTTGATGTGTTTATAAAAGATTTGACTTGATTCACGTAATACATATGAATACAATATGTACATTATTAAATTTTAATGTTTATATAAATCTCATTATTGCACTAAACCATTTATAGTGAAAGTGGAATACTTGATTGGTCATTTGTACATTGGATAATAAATTTTCGTATGTAACAATTATTATTTTACCAAACCATCTAAAATAAGCTAAAGCTGTATTTAAAATATGATACTACTAGAATTTCTTTCAAAATTTTATTCTAACCTTGTTAAAAATGATCTCGTTGCCTTAGTAATGCACTTCGATAGAACAGGTACATATCTATATTTAATCACTTAAAGAAGAGCTTCGGCAAACATCCAAGTACTTTGAACATGAAAAGAACTACCTTTTGACAGATGTACTTAGAAGTTGGAGGATATCTGAAGAGGCTTGAGCTAATTTTGTGTTGGTGTCTAAATGAGGCTCAACTGCTGTTGACAATGCTGGGAGATTGATTTCATAAACGCATACTTTCCATTTCTGGTTTATAATATTCTCCTGCTATTCTGATGTCATCCTTCCAGGATCTTAATTCATATATGTTGGATTGTAGAAACTTTCAATTGACAAAACATATACTCGGGTCTGTAATGAATATTTATACCTTTGATGTAATATATATCAATCTAATACACAAATACTTTGAGCATGAGAACTGCTGTCACAAAATACATGCAACGTTTGCAAATTTGAGGTATAAAGGAACTCCTAGCAATGTATATTCTTTATCATCATTTACGAGTGGACTACTATTCTTTCAATTTAATTTTCTGGAGAGTAAGTCATTACCCTAAGAGGCTTGAGCTACTTTCTGTAACACTAAATGAGGCTAAATATATGTTGAATGTGCTGGGAACTGGTTTCCTAAGGTACTTGTACCTTCTCCATTTATTGTTTAATAATATTATGATATCATCGTTCCAGAATCTTAATTCATATATGTCGGATTGTGGAGACTTCTTTCACTTGTTATTGAGAAAACGTTTACGCAGTTCTGTAAGGCATATTCATTCCTTTGATATAATATATAAATTTCATAACCTACTATGCAAATACCTTTATTCCTGCCAAATTATACAGGAAACAATTGCAATAGAAAAAATCCCTCTAACTTCAATCATGAAGATGGCTACTGGATAACTGGCACTTGGAGGAGAGTTGTATTACTGTCTTAGCTGATGGCACCTCACACCCTGGAAACCTTTTCTAAAGTCACAATCACTGCTTGGTGTTTATATACTCTTCTACGATGAATTCTTTGCTCTAAGCTTAATTGTGTCATTTTTATCTCTCAATAATACGGGCTACTAAGTAAATAAAGTTTTTTTTATTGTTGTATTATATTATTTGATCCTCTCTTGTATGGTTATCTTGCAATTTAATTTTGAAATAGTGTACATTTTTTGGCCCACCTTGTGTAATATATAATGTACTATGCAAATAACTTGTGCATGATAACTGTTGCCATGAAAATACAGCCAATGTTGAATTTATCAAGTTTTGGCCTTCCCAAAATCATTGCAAAATAGCATTGTATTTTCTGATATTAATTTGGAAATTTTTACACAGGAGTATTTTATATCAACAACTTTTAATATATGTGGAAGTGCTATTCTCGTACCTTGATTACAGCATTTGTTATGCTTTCCTCTGTTAAAAAATAAAATTAAGTAAAAAAGTATACACACTTTTACTTAAAACTACACTCAAAGGTAGAAAATAATTTTTTCCTGGACAAGAAATATTAATCAAAAATTTGTATGCTTCATAAAATTGGGTGGCATTAATATGTCTATAAGTTAAGTAGTAAGTGCCAGCAGTAAGTACTAATTTATGAGAAAAATGAAATATAATAATTAGAAGAGGAAAAAGGGTACAGATGTCTTAATGTGGCTACACCACCACAGTCTACATTTCCCCGCTAGATGGAAATACTTATGTGCCATGGTCTGCCTACTTAGAACTTCCAATTTCCACCAGTACCTGGCACTGTGTGTATTACTCGATGCATCGGCAATGTTTCTACGTTTTCATTCCAGGCAGTATGAGAATTCCCCGAGTGCATGCAACACTGCATTTTTCGCTGGTACTCTTTATTTATTTGTGAAGGGAAATTGGTGACTAAGGTGCAAAAATATCTCGCTTGACTGTTGCGCCGCAAATGGAGCCAATTTATCCTGCAAACCTGGATTGAGGGATAGGTTCCATTTTAGGCAATCATTTTAATTCTCCCTCCAATTAGGATGTGAAAAGTTATTCTAATGTATTTTGATGAATTCTGTTTGAATCTGGCCTACGTGTCATCGGAGATACCAGTATTTGTAGTAATTTTCCTAATAACCGAGGATATTGGCAAGCCTTCAGCTCCCTTTGCTTTTATTTTAGTTGTCGTCTCCAGGTGCTACCACACCCTTCACCTTGCTGGAATGAAACTATCCCTCCTTACTGTCCGGTGATCGGGTTTTTATAGCAAGCGAATGTTGATGTGTGACAAACAGGTAAATACATAAATAAATATGAAGGGAAGTTAAGTAAAAATGTATAAAAACACACTACATTATTGACATTCTTTATCCATTTTTCCTAAATGTGAATCATCTAGTCAAATAGCTAGTCCATTTCCTATTGCTGAGTTTAAATTTATGTTGTTTCTTTGTCTTCTGCTGTTGGCTGCTTTGATTCTGTTTTGTTTCTTTGATAATACATAAATTTTATAACCACCTGTGCAAATACCTTGGGCATGCACATTTTTCTTTAGGGTTTTGTCATCTACCTATCATGATTTTTTCTTACTCTGTTATCTTAGAATGAATGGATAATGAAAATATGTGCTCACTTGAGGAGTTCTCCTTAAAATGAGAAATCTTCAATCATGTATATGCAGCCGAACTTCGCTGGCCATCCTCCACTCAATTCTAGGTTCTTTCTTAGGACAGCCAAAGCATTCTGACTTTTCCAGCAGTAGATGCCGGTAAACAGTATACTTCTTGGTCATCTTCCTCTACTTCTTCATTGGCACTTGAATTATAATTTAGAATGTCAACTATAATGTCAACAGGAGCTACAACGATGTCATTATTGAATTATATCCACTAAACTCTTCCTCAACTTCCTCCTCTTCCGTTTTCTTTTCTACTCGATGTGAAGAAAATACACTTTTCTGAAGCATTTAGCAACCTTAGGTATACAACCCTACATCTATTCATTGCCAACAAGTGATTCCAATAAGGAGAGATATTTGAAAACATTATATACCAAATGGTTTAGGTTTTCTCATTTTGATTCAATAAAGCGGCTGATTTATTTAACCACTGATTCTAATAAGTGTAACCCTCAGTATTACCTATAATGCAGGTATTCTTCATATCACGTGTCATTGCACTATAACAGTTTTATATAAGTGTATCAGATAAATTAGCTGTAATTACTAATTCAATAAATAGGACTGACAATATTAAAATTCTCTAACAGCTAACTGACGGAGGAAGGATCGATGCAGAAATGGCTAGTTAACTAATGACCCAGCATTGCCACCTAGGACCAGTACTCCAGCACTATAAAGGACAGCAATCAGCATGCCAAGCCATAAATACTGAATTACACCTCTGTAAATATTAGGGACTCAGGCCGTTTTCACTTTGCTCACCAACCCCTCTGGGAGATCCCATCCTACCTTTCTCTTTCCTTCCCTTCTCTCCCTTCCTTCCCTTCATCTCCTTCTCTGCATTTGAGAGATTTAGGGACAAGAAAATGAGTGAGTGAAGAAAAAATAATTTTAAGAGCAGTTTATACGCTTATTTTCATTTTAAGAATTACAATCAATTAAGAACTTAACTGTAAACATATTTCTAATTATATTGGTTTCATTTTTATCTTTGGCTCCAGTTACATATTCGTGTTGTTTTTGTTGCATTTCTTTAACCCTATTCATATTCAGATACATATTTGTGAAGATGTAACATGGTATGGCTGTCTGACAATATAATATTGTTGCATAAACAAATTGTGATGATGTTTTCTTACATTTGAAGCTAAGAAAATTATTTATTTATTTTATAATTAAATTAATAACTGCATATTATTATTCATAATTTGAATATTTCATACTTAATTTAAATTTTATCAGGCACCTTTACCATTAAAATATCAGAAACTAATACAATAAATTTTCCTAAAACGTATCATAGTTTTTAAAGCTTTAAGGTCGTCTTGGTCCATCCTCATGTTTCAATTCAGAAACTGCTGGTCAGATTTTGATGAAATTTGGTATTGGGGAGTTTTACTAAACTCTGTTGACAAATTTAATATATTAGTTTATGATATTTTAAAGGTCAAGGTACCTGATAAACTTTAAATTAATGTCCTGTCTGCAAAACGTCTTGTCAGCATAATGTCCTGTTAGCATGACATCCTATCAGCATAACGTCCTGTCGGTGAAACGTCTGTCGATGAAACATCTGACTACAGGTACACCCAGCTAATTCAATTCAATTTATTTAATGCTGTTGGTCAATAAGACAGCACCCGTCAGAAAAAAGACAAACACATAATACACAAACATAAAAAAACACTATAATTTCCTGTAAATATTCAGTAATGCAATAATATGCCAGGTTTACTGCATAACAGGAGAAACTCATCAACACTATAAACAGAGTGCTTTAACATAAAGGTCTTGAGTTGCATTTTAAATGATGCAATCGATTCAATATTTTTTAGTGCTGGTGGCAAACTATTATAATACTTAATGCCTTGATGATGAGGACCATTGCTGCAAAGAGCAGAATGTCTTTGTAAAACATGAATATCATCCTTTGACCTTGTGTTGTGGTTATGCAAACTAGAATTTAAGTCAAATAAACTAATATTCTTTTTTACATACAAAATTAATTCATAAATATGTAACGCTGGTAGTGGCAAGATACCAAGGTCCTGAAAATGATCCCTGCAAGATTCACGGGAGTTCAATTTCAAAATAATTCGTATTGCTCTTTTTTGCAATCTGAAAATTAAAATACTATTAGAAGCGCCCCCCCAAAAGATGATACCATAAGACAGACATGAATGAAAATTTGAAAAATAAACACACCTCAGAATATTTATACTGGTACTAACAATAAGTCTAAGAGTCTTAAGTTGAAAGATAACTTTACTTAACTTGGATGCCAGATAGTCTAAATGAGAGTTCCATTTCAATAATTTGTCAACCTTGATGCCCAAAAATGTGACATTGGATTCCCTTGTTAAGCAACATGCCTACAAGTGTGTCAGTCTGTTGTGTGTCATGTTAAAAAATGCATTAATGCTAATGGTGGGCATTTTGAACATTTGTGACTTTTAGATAAATTCCCCAACCATTTATTTATGTTTGTATGCTTTAATGTTATAGATATACATGAATAAATGATGTATACATTATTTTGGGATACCCTGTATTTTTATTATTATATTTATTTGTGTTTTGTTATAACTTGGATAGTACAGGACCTTGATTTTGTCTGAAAAAATTCATGAGAAGTATTTTTAAGTGAAACAATGGGGTTCAACTTACACAGCATATGTGTAATCATGTATTTTCAAGCAGAAAAGTAGAGGTCAACTAATATGCCGGGTTGACTTATACACTGAGATACATATATGGTAAGTAAATTCATCGATTTGTTTAAAATCACGTTGAAATTGAGTGATATATATATTCGAAAGCCAACAACAATGCAGGTTGCCATGGAGAACTCACATAAAATCTGGCGATATGAATAAGAAACTTTATTCAATTCCCTGTAGGATGGTATAAACTTTGCATTCAAAGCTAAGTTCTATCACCTTTTAAAATGCTAAGGAAAAAAGTCCCGCACTCTGAATTCAATGTATTCCCATGTTA
Organism: Uropetala carovei; assembly: GCA_036926305.1. Taxonomy (NCBI): domain Eukaryota; kingdom Metazoa; phylum Arthropoda; class Insecta; order Odonata; family Petaluridae; genus Uropetala; species Uropetala carovei. The sequence goes on along the minus strand of JAXCHB010000065.1, from coordinate 9,177,302 downwards.
TTCAAATGGAAAACAGAAATAATTATTTAACCCTTAACCCAGCATATTCTGATGTGAAAAGTAGATGATTCAGGTAGTCAAGCACCAGGATTGGTTATGCAAAATTTTGTAACTGTAGGTAATCGAAAAGTATGATTTTATATGGAACAAACACAAATATTTACGTAGAGATTTGCATTTTGAAATTATGTAGTTAAAATTAAGAGAGGAGCTCAGAACATGAACAGTTGTATAGCTGAAAGATTGATGTTTATATTTTTTTAAAAACAGAATTGAAATTTGTGTCAAATGAGAGCAAAATTCTTTTTAATCAAAAAAGGGAAAGTTCCCAATTTTTAACAATGGGAAATAAGACTGCCATAGCAATGAGTCCAGAGCTTTTAAATGAGAAACATATTATTGCACAGTATTAATATAATGATTTTAAAGGGAATTTATAGATTGAGGCCGTCATTCTCAACCAAATATGTAATATTATGATGTCATAATCCTAAAATAAGAAAAAGAATGCCTTATGTAATTTGTTCTGCAATTTTTCCCTCACTTGTTTAAATATAGATCTAATTTTATTAATTCATCGATAATATTTTAAGCATTATCCTGAACAATTTTGCTTACTGTATTTACTCATGTTAATATATTATAGCAAATGAATTTAAATGATTGAGCCTGACATCTAGTATGCATATTCCTATTTGTGTCAGTTGACCATTCAAACAAAGCACATAAGTTTCTCTCAAAAAGAAACAGAGCTTTGGCTCTACTTTCCTACCTAATATCTGAAAGTGACTTTAAGTATAAGATTTGTGAATTGATTCTTAAATATTAGCCAACACTGTGCTGAAGGCGAAAAATATACATATAACTCCTGAGCAAAGAAAGTTACTGTTTCATATGGTATTTTTGCAGTACCATTAACAACTAAATTTAAGCTATGGACAGTATATCACATGTTTACCCTTCATATTAGATGCATTATCATATGCACGCATATCAAGAATATCTATATTATTGCTCTTTAGAAAACTAATTAAGAAAGTGTTTAAGCCATCAGCAATTGCACTGGAAGTTGCACAAATATCTAAGAAATGCTGTCTTATTTCAACCTTTCCTTTACCAGGGGATAGAGGCTTGTTTTGCCATATAAAAACATTTCAAAATATTAATAATAAAATAAAATAAATGTTTAAAATAGAGAATTAACATAGATAACTGTATAATAATGTATATAAATGTAGCTATAAAAACACAAAAAATGGTAAGACTAACAATAAGATGGTCAAGAAGATCCAAAAAAGCTCAAGATTTGCATTATATCTGAATAATTCCAATTAAAACAATATAAATTAACTAGAGATAATCATTTTTCAATCACATTTTAAGTATTTCCACTAATGAAGATTGTACGTTATTTTTTTTATCATCAAACAATCTTGATAAGTTTTCTAGATATATAATAGAACTAACTGCTTCATTTTATGTAGAATTTTATAAAACTATTTTTTGAACTATGTAACACACGCCTCAAATTCATACCTCTACAAAAAAATCTTTACTCCTACCCCACCTTTTAATAAAACTAGACCAAATATAGAATCTTACTTTGTCGGCCTACCCTAAGAGATATTTTCAACCAACCCTTTGAAATGCTTTTCTTTCTGTCTTAGCAAATCATTGGTAACAAAACGTGGATCTATATGGTATACAAATACGCGTGTAACCTTATTGAACACTATATTTACACATTTATATGAAAAATTAATTATAAGAATAACTTCTGCTAATAAAACTGGCCTACATTATCCTCTATAACAGGGGTGCTCAGACTTGACAAGCTTAAGAGCTACTTTTCATTTCCCACCATCCATCTTCATTGTTAAAATTATTTTGAGAGGGGGCTACAGTTGGTAGTTGTTTTAATTATTTATTTTTATTTTATCTAGTTTATTTTGCAATAAATTATCGAAGAAAAATTAAAATATTTTTTATTCATATTTAAAAGAATGTAACATTACAAAACCTTTCATCTGGATTCCGCTTATCTGGAAATCCAGTTAATCAGCTATTTAAAAAAATAATCTAGTTTTCCTAAATTTGTTAGGAGAAAGAAATTTAAATTTAATGCCTTGCTAGTAATTACCCGACACCACCATGCATTAGGTGCACTCCGGTGAACAAGTGAACACGTTATTTGGAAGAGTACAATAAATTTATATTGGGAAATACCTTATTACTGTAGTATATATTTCAATTATTGTACAGTACAGGTATATATTATAATAGTGTTCGAAACGGAAAATATTACGAAACAGAATGCACGTTCTGAGTGGAAATGAAAGCAGTGGATGCGAAATAACTGATATATTTATAAATAACATTTACAATCGAGTTAAATTTTGAGCTGTTCCTATGTACTTCGATGAGGAAAAGTAAAATTTTATATTATTTTTATTAAATGAAGTTAACAAAATGGTATTACTAAATGTTTGATGAGACAGAATGATATTATCGACACATGCAATGGACCAGAACACCATTCCAGCGGGTTCTAGCTCTTTCCGAGCATTGTTTATGAGTATATTCCAAATAACTGGCTATCCCCATATCCCATACTTGCTGAATAAATGGCTCTATACTGTAGATCTTATGTACAATATAAATTATTTAATTAAATTCATTAGAGTATTAAGTAAAAGTGGATGATTTGCACTGGAGAATACTGACTTGCGAAAATAGGCGGAGCGAAAGAATGCTGCCATATACAATAGCTCTTTTTCTAAAATTTGGAATTTTTCTGCAATATGAAGATCCCAAAACAGTTTGCTGATGATCTTGATTTGATTTGCAAGCACTTTGCAGTGCCAGAATTTCATTTTCAACATTAGAATTGACCATGTGAAATAATGAAAAATTTTCAATGCAGTTTCTTCAACATCTATGTTGGCATCAAATGGAAAAAACATAAATGCTACTACAGGTTCTAGCATTGCAAAGTCTTGGAAATTCCTTGCAAACTCAGTGATCAATATAATCCCTTGTTCTGCATACTGAGCAGTGTCAAAATTTGTAGGCTCTTTTCCTTGACTGTCTAGCTCTGATATTTTGTTTTGGAAATGTTTCAGTTCATTTTTCTGCAATTATGCAAAGAGCAGTGTTAATTTTTTTTAAAGCCAGTCACAGAGCTTTTCACCTGAAACAGCCCATGATGCCAAAATTTAAGAGAAACATCACAAATTAAATTTATAAACAGTTGAATCATAGTAATTACTGTATCAGGAATAGGTCTCATTTAAGTAGAATTACCCAAAAAGGGGAAAAACAGAACACAACAGATTTAGATTAAAGGATAAAATAGAAATCGACACTAACCAATTGAATTGCTGCAATGATACTAATTTGCCATGTCCTCAAGCCGCAAAGAGTAAGCGCTGCAAAAAGACGATTCTGAAAGATGATGAAATTTTAGTGTCCTCTGATGTTATTTCCCTTTTACCCAGTGTTCTTATTAATGAAACTTCCTCTAAGAATGGCTCACCAAATGAAACCTGCCATAAAAAAACAATAGACAAATTTGTATGACTAGCATGCCTATGCATGAACCAAAACTTTTTTCAAATTAACAACAAGTTCCATCAGCAAAATCATGGTAAAACCATGGAAAACTCCATTTCACCTTCCTTAGTCACCCTTTTCATGGTTAACTTTGAGAAATAACACAAAAATACCTTCACTTCCCTCATTCATGGATAAGATAGGTAAGATGCTATTTTTGCAATTTTCGATACCTTCAAAATTAACATAACAGATTTTGTACAACTAAATCAATATCCTTCCATCAACTTTACACATAAAGAGGAAAAACAAATACACTACCATTCCTAGACTTTCTTCTAAAAAGAGAAAACAAAATTAAGTTTGGGATTTACCGCAAGCCCACACACACAGACACATATATTCCCTGTGATTCAAATCATCATATCTTGCATAAATTAGCACCATTTCAATCCATGGTAGAAAGACTCTTACAAGTTTCTCTTTCTAAAGTTGATTTCCTCAAAGAACTAGAACATAAAAACTGCGCTAAAATCACTGAATACGACCGTCAGATTATAGTAAATATCTTACACAAACATAAGCACAGTTTCCACATTAAAAAACACATTACCCTCACCAACAAAACCACCAAAAAACATAAATACGTAAAAATCCCCTTCGTCCCCGGCATCACAAATGGCTTATCAAAAATATGCTCAAAACAGAACCTTAAAATAGTACTTGAGAATGAGAACAAACTTTCCAACTTACTACACAATACAAAAGACATGACCCCAACCCTACAAAAATCTGGCATATACAAAATCACTTGCACAAACTGTGAGAAAATATACATAAGTCAAACAAAACAAAAGCTAGAAACCAGGTACAAAGAACACCCTGTACACTATAGAAACAATAGGTTTAACAGGTCTAGCATCTCAATAGACACCCAAGAAAACAATCACCCCATTAACATCAAAAACATGACACTTAGAGTCAGCACAGACTGGAAACTAGACACTTATGAGAGCATTTTCATAAACAAATGCAGAGACACAGTTACGAATAACGACCGAGGACCCATTCCCCACTCACCTCTTTATACGTTACTGGTTAGTTCTTTCCTGACCCCCCATCATCCTTTCACTTTTACCCAAAACATAAAAATACGCAAGACAAGACAAACAACTCATACGACTTCGGCTACTGAAGATAAGAACATAACTTTTGAAATACGTATCTAGCTGTATGTTTCCAGAGAAGCTTGTGCAATCCTGATTGTACGTGTGTGCTTTTCTTTTTTATTTTAGATGTAGTTCTTTTGCAACAGGTCGTCCTCCAACCAGTATTTTTATTATTAACTTTTTCTTTATTTTCTCTCCTATTCACTGAGTGAGCGCTTCTCTGGTCGATTTAATGGTTTAGGAGTTTTCTTTATATTATGATTCTTTGAGGAACAGCAGCCAACTCTGTAACACAGAAAAGTTTGGCTCAGGCTAGCTGCAGGGATGCTAGAAGATTTCCCATACAGTCCAAGTTCACACATAGCATTGGTTTAGATGCATCATCATTAAGACATTTGGAGTGAGTTGTTTATGAAACTTAGCTGTGTTTCCTCTTTGAACATTCATTGTAATAAACTCTATGACTAAAAGGTCTTTTCTCTCTCTCTTTCGTGCATTATGTTGCTCAAGTGAGACTGGCAAAGGAAAGAAATTCCTGGATTACCCAGGTTAAACAAGAATGACGTCGAAGCCTTCATACATTTTAAATGTCTCCCCTCTCATTCCACAGAGCATGCATGCTGAAAATTAGCTTGTTTTAGTATTGGTTGAGGATTTTGAAACTCAACTGTTTTTCTCTCACATTCGCCACATGAAAAATTCTATTACAAATGAATAACAGAATGAAAATAATAAGAAATCGGGTTATTTATGTAATTTAGAATATACAGTAAGACCAGGGATTCTTTTATCAAAATACATAAAGATTACTTATATAAAAGATATATTCAAAGAAGAAAAAAATCAAAAAAGATAGTGGTTTCCAGAGCATACATATTACGTCGGACGACAGCATGTGAAGGCTTCGCTCCAAGTACAATGTACGATGGACAGCGTTGTGGGGTTAAACAAACATACCATTAATAGTGAAAGTTAATATGTACTTCCTGATTGGTCATATAAACAAAAATCTATATTATATAATACATTTTGATACTTAACAAATGTTTCATTAGTGTAACAAACAACTTTAACATTATCTAAAAACAAATAATAAATCTTAGTTGTTAATTGAACAGCTAGGTAGAATTTTAAAGTCTCTTTCTTGAAAGTAAGATATTACCTGAATTTGTTTCAACATTTTATTCTAACATATACCAAAATAAACAATTATATTGGCTTGGTAATGCTAAACTTGACTAGGGGCACAGGTAAATATCCTACATTTCTATATTTCATCAGTTTTTGCAAGAGGGGCTTTTGAACACTTCCTAGGACTTTTAACAGGGATAGAATTATCTTCTACACAAGGAGTGACTTGAAATCTTGTGACAGGTGAATTTTGAGGAGTATGGAGAATGTCCAAAGCGGGCAACAGGCTTGAGCTACTTTCTGTAATGGTGCCTAAATGATGCTCAATTACTGTTGACCGTTTTGGGGATCTGATTTGCCCATGGCCATTGCCTGGCAAGCTAGAAGATGAAATCTTGCGGTAACCAGGATGCCCAGAAGCACCCTGTCTTCCCATACTTCTGAACAGGCCAAGCTTTGAACCAGCATTTAGTGTGGAGTATACAAGATTTTCCGCTTCTTCATCTGAAGGTAAGGTAACAGATTTGCGACGGAATTCAAATCCAGGTCTTTGATAACAAGCATTGGTACCTGGTGTCCAAGTGAGTTGGTTGTTACTTGGGCCAAAACTAATTATACTTTCTTTGTTCCCAGGAACTCCACTCTATAAATGTACAAAATTAAAAAGCATTAATTGCAATCCTTGAAAACAGTAGAGTATTACTACTTATGTATTGTTTCACACGCAACTTGATTTAAATATATTTTTTGTATGTGACTGATTTGCTATCAAGTATAATATTTTGCTAATTGTAATTTAACTTTGTTAATGACTTATCCTATATCATTGTAATGATCTCTGGATTAATAAATATATTATTACTATTATTATGTGCAATTATTTACAGTAAAATCATGTGCTTTTTTGCCTATTGAGCAGCTGAATTTGTTAAAATTAACAAAATTCTACTATGCTTATATTGATGTGTTAAGGCAAAATAAATTATCAAAATTATGAAGGGACAATTGATAAGTACCTGATAAGGAAGTGAGTTTTAACATTCTTGATGGTTATACATATTATGCTCTGGAAAATGTGTTCTGATGCCTCCCTTACTCATCTGTTTAAATTACTTTTATTATTATTCTCTAAGAAGATAATGACAAGAAAAGAAACTTATTTTTAGCAGATGTTTGAAATCCCTCACCTCTGAAATATGCCTTCTAAAACTGCGTCCGCTCCTTTCAGCCTCTTCCACAAGAGCTTTCCTCTGATCTACAGGGATGACAGCCAACTCCTTAAGAAGTCTACAGAAATACAACAAATTAACAGTTGTATAGTAAAAAATCTGATGTGTCCAGCACATGACTTTCTACATACAGAGTAATGAATATAATTCCTCTTGACATCTGCTTCCTCAAGAATAATCAGCGACAATTACACTTGTGAATAATTTTAAACACAATAATTTTCACATAGATAAAACAATAAGTAAATATAATTGTTAACTGTTGTTATGGATAACAAAATGTCGATGTGCAATTAAAATTACCCTTTGCAGTACACATATGCATCCCTATCAACTAATAAAAATCTTAAGTATAAAGTTTTGTGGTGATCTCATCATTAGACTGCCCAGAAAATTCTATCACACACACACACACACACACAGACATCATCAAGAAACAGTCGAATGGTATTCAAGGGACCTCAAAACGTGTATTTCTGTTGAAATCTGGAATCTGATTATTTCACAAATACATACAACACTTTCTCCTATACTATGTAAGGAGAAAGTAAAAATTGGTATGGCATATATTGCACCAACTTTATCATATCTAATATATATTTATCTAATCCACGCATTAAAATCACATGCAGTGTGACCAATAAGATATGAGAGAGTAAAAAAATAAAAATTTTGCTGATTATCTAGAGAGAATCGAAATTATTGGATTTTTAAATGAATTTACACCTCCAAAGCAGCTCCATTAATTTACAATCAAAGTTTTCATCATTCAAAATTCTGAATTTTAAATGTCTGTGGGATATTTTAAATGTTACTTTTAAAGTAGAGATTCCCATATAACATAGAATTATCTGAATAAAATCTGTGTGCCTGGTGGTATGTTCTTGCACTAGAATACTACTCTGATTTTATTCAGTTGCACATCATTCAAATACTAATTGTAAGTTCAAGGAAACAGCATGGTGGTTTTTATCAAGTTATTATAGATTCCTGGCACATCTCTATTCTTCATAAAAAAATACACAGGAATTAAAATCAAAATGCCATTTAAAATGCTATTTGGAAATATCACAAATTCGGTTTGTGTCTGTCTGTTTAGGCAATATCTCTGGAATCCTGCAATTTAGAGAAGTCAAATTTTCAATGTTAGGGTGGTCTATACAAGGGCTAGACATGGCACAAATTTTCTGGATCTAAAATCATCTGCTGAGGAGAAATTGAATTCTCCTACCAACACCTTTGTTTCATTTCTACCCCCATAAAAGTGCAGGGCATTATAAATTTACTTATTAGGATAAGGAATGTGAATGGGAGCTGTGTATTAATTTTAAGCATACCAAGAATCCATACTGCAGACTCTCGTAACGACTTCAGTTACTATCTCAAATGCCAACACACAGAACATTTGTGAGAGCTTTCAAATTCTAAACATTTTTTTATGAAAATTTTAATCAAAATGGGTGGTAAGGGAAACATAAGTGTAAGACATCCAAAAAACGGCATACCATTACCTTTGAGGAGAAAATAAGCATTATAAACAACAATAAAAAAGGTATGGCGGCAATAGAGCCTGACTTAGATTAACACCATCGCGAAAGAAAAAGAGAAAATTATGAAGCATGTTCAAAGTGGTGTTAATATTAAGTAGATTGTGGAAACTCGTGCAGATTGCAGTGTTATGGAGGAGAAAGAAAGGCTTTTGAAGATTTGGATGGAAGACCAAAATCAGTGTTGCATTCTGCTGAGCCTTTCCATAATTTAGGAAAAAGCAAGTAGACTTCAGGGAGATTTAAAAAATAGTGTGGGCAGTGCTCAGAATGAGCCAGAACACACCAGAATGCTGCTCTGGCTCTTCACATGCGCCGATGATACCGTTCCATTTCGTCAGACATTTAGAAATACCGTTCCTTATAACAAGCGTTCCGTTTCGTAACATTTTCCATTTCGAGCACTGATTGTGAGTGTGAAAGAAAGTTTTAATGCAAGTGATAGTGAACCATTTAATGCAAGCTGGGGGTGGTTCGGAAGATTTAAGACCTGTGCTAGGCTACTTAATACCAGTGACAGGTGAAAACTGTGAGTGCAGATGTTGATGCAGCAAATGAATTTCCTAGGGCTCTGGTGAAAATTATCAAAGAAGAAGAATACTGTGCCCGTCAGGTTTTCTTTAAATTATTATTTTCATGTTTTATGATATTTATTTGTTTTAATATATTGTATGCATGTTTAAATTGAGTGTTAGTTAATTTATAAATGCAATGGTGCAATATTCCAACTTCACTTTGAATGAAAAGTATGGGGGTTCCCATTACGGGAATGCATCTCCATTTATAACATTAGTTTCTATGGAAAATTACCATCTGCTTAATGTATGGGTTTCCCAGAACCTAACCTGTATGTTAAGCAGATGCTGCCTGTATAGTTATTTTTGTGAGCTGAGAACCTATCCTTCTTTTCCCAAAAGTCTTTTCTTTCAACCATCCCAGTTTCTGTCTTTGTGATATGTTAGGAATTTATCCTTTGTGAAGTTTGAGGGTCTGCTGTATATTTATGATGACATTTTGATGAAAAAATAAAAATTCTAAGTGACAGGTATAAAAAGACATTGCATTGTTCCATTTTTCTACCCAGATTATTAAGTTTAAGGAAAGAAATGCTCCTATAAAATTCAAAAGGGAAATAAAGAAAACAATAAAAAAACTAAATAACATCTTCTCCTCACTTTCTCATCCATACTGCATATTATAACCTACTTACCGTTTTCCTAAATCAGTGGCATCATCTCCATGCATGGTTCTATAATAATCTCTGGCTATCTTAATGTCATGCTTCCAGAATCTTCTCAATCCATCTCTGTTTGATTGTGGAGCGACTTCTTTTACCTGCCAATAGACAAAACATTTACCAAGGGCTGTAAGGCATATTTATTTCTTTGATAGCATATAAATTTTATAAACAACTGTGCAAGTACCTTGAGGACAATAACTGCTGCCACAAAAATACACGCAATGTTTACTAATGTCAGGCACAGAGAAACTGCTCCTAGCATTGCATATTCTTCAGCTTCGCTTGTTGAGTAGACCCAGATTCTTTCATTTTGATGTTCGGAAGAGTAACTTATTGCTTTAATAACAGCAAGAGCCCATAATAAACCCTGTAGAATAAAATTTAACATTTGTTAGTTTAGAGTGGAAATTTATTGCTGGAAGTGATGGCTGAAGTGACGGTTTTGTAGTTTACTGTGTAGATCACATTTTTTTGACTAGAAATTTTGCCTGAGCTGCAACAAGTTTCTTCAGGAAATTTTTATATTGAGAACTAGATTTGAAATATAATCAGTAAATGCTGCACTTATGTTGGCAATGCAGACAATTCACTCCTAATGCGTAAGTTTCCTCCAAAATCGGAAAACTATGGTATCAGGTATTCTTCATGTCATCACACTATAACTGTTTTATATAAGCATATGAGATAATTTAGCAGTAATTAATAACCCAAAAATAGGATTGCTAATGTTAAAATTTACTTACAGCATTAACTGCCGGAGGAAGTAGCGATGCAGAAATTGCTACTCCAACTAATGATGCAGCATTGCCACCCAGGACGGAAAGAGCCACTCCTGCACCAGAAGGGAGAGCGATCAGCACGCCAACCCATAAGGACCTCATAACACCCCTTTGTAAATATATAATGAATTAATTTGAGGTATGATATAAATATTACTTTCATAAACAAATTATAAGTTCATTCAATAAAAATCCTTTGAATAATTCTTTGCTAAAAATATAGGATTTATTGAAGCAAAGGAAAAGTTTATTACTGAAGGAGATATTTTGTTCTTGTAACAATTTGATTGTTACAAATTATAAATTTCCCTGGTGATGATTTAACAATATAGTAAAGAACAAAATGCCAATTAATATCGGCAAAACAAAGTTACTATGCTTCTGTCAGGGAAAGTGTAGAGTAGATAGTAGATATCTTTTATGAGGTCAAAATTTAAGAAAAGAGAAGGAATGTAATTAGCTGGGAGTTATACTAATTCGAGATTTGCACTGGGTGTCACAGTTACAGAGTGTAGTGGAAAAGGCATATAAAGCACTATATTGCATAATGAGAGTTTTAAGAAAGATTTCACCTGATGTTGTTATTATGCCAATACTGGAATATGGGACAATGATTTGGGACCCTCACCTGGCAGAACAAATTGGGAAACTTGAGATGATACAAAGAATGGCAGCTAGATTTGTACTGGATAACTTTACGAGAGATGCGAGCATCAGTGAAATGCTAGATAAGCTGGGTTGGGAGACACTAAAATCGAGAAGAAATAAAGCTAGGTTAACAGGAATATACAACGCGTACGTCAATAAACCATTATGGAGGGACATAGGTGACAGAATGGCAAAGCCAGTGCACTTAGGTCATAAGGATCATAAATATAAGATAGAGTCAGCCAGACAAAGGACAAATTGGGGTAAATATTCATTTTTAGCCACGTTTCGCTTACAGCATGAGCGCCTATTATTTTCGGTCGGTCGGTCCGTCTGTCCGTCCATCCATCCGCATGTTCGTTCTCGTCTTCTACTAAACGGATTTTCATGAAATTTTATATTAAGGACTTACTATCAAATATAATATGAAAATGAATCACATACGCCAATCAGGGGTACCACTTTACTGGTGACAAAAAATGAAATTTTCGTCATATCTCATAAAGTATTGCCCATACCAAAATATTTGTCAAATAAAAGTTGTAGAACTGGTAAAGAAGAGTATTTCCTTTCCCGTATATTTTTATCGTAGAAGTAGCCGTTATCGAGAAAATCAAACAAAAACGTCTTAAATCGAGTTGAACAGAAAATTTCTTGCATGGTTACTTCATCGTTGCTAACATAAACAATCTCACAAACAAATGTTTAATTTACTTATGTGTGCTTTGACTATTTTTAAATAGGTAGAAAATGGATTATTTATGATGAAGAAAAGAACTTTAAAACGCTATTTCCCTTACGTACGAGCACAGGTATATAATTTCTTTCTAATACTCGATTGCACGAAACGTGCCCATTTGTGATGTTTTCGGTTTGTCCGTCCATCCAGGGATAGTCTGAAAAGTGGTTTAATCTAGAGGCGCATTTTAATTCTGATTATGTATGATTGTATATGTTGGTAAATGAATTTGAAGTGAATCCATTCAGAGAATTTTTAATTGATATATAAACAACAATGAACATAAAAATCATGTTAGGATCAAAAATACCATTTTTTAAAATATAAATAAATGAAGATGATGATGGGATTGTAATATATTTAAAATATAAATGTTTCCTTTCTTTAAATAAATTCTTCTTTCATTTAAAATAATAATGACTGCTGATTGATTTACTTACAGATTGATACTGAATTTGTAATGTTTATATTGGATAAATTATTTCTGAATAGTATTTCAAATGATTAATTTAGTTGAACAGAACCGCAAACCGAACCGAACCACTTGTCAAAATTCTCGTCTGAACTGAACCATGAACCGAACCACTTCCAAAAATTTAGAACGGAACCACGAACCGAACCACTCCAAATTTTGAAATGGTTTGCAGCTCTGATAACAAGGAACTAATCCTAAAGGGGAGATACTTATTTATAACCTTGTTTATTATTGAAATATTTCTGCTTAGCCATGATATGTTCAAATGTGCATTAAAAGACATTTTTGCATGAAAAACAAATTAAGCCAGGCAAGATAATAATGTATAAGAAATATTTTACTAAACAACATATTCAGTTGATTTTTATCTATGCTTACCTTGAAACCATTTCTGATGTTGGCCATTGTGAAGCATCTGCATATCCCCAGTGATCACTAGAACAACCAACAATCAACCCAAACAGGAACCCAACTATAATACATAAAGCAAGACCCAACAGCTCATTCAGGACACCAATTTTTTGAAGCTGTCTGTCCTGTATTACAATCCCAAAAGTCCCTGCCAAAATTGGGCCCTACAAATTAGAAGAGAAAATATACTGATTCTGTTATTTATTTGAAGAAATTCTTATGGATTAATTAACTCAAGAATAAGCACTTGAAAAAATAAGTACGTAGGTATCTTGAATAGCTGTTACTTGAGATAACATATTTTTTGGGCTATAAGATGCACTTTTTTCCAGAGGAATGGCTTTCAAAATCAGCTCACATCTTATAGACTGAATGTAAGATCATTATTGTATTCAGTATTCACACTCATGAAACCAATGATTTCTAAAATGGAATAATTGGCAGTCGTTCATTGCAAAATCATTAAAATATGCATTATTAATAATGAAAAGCAGTGCTGTTTTTGTAGAAAAAGAGGTGTCGGTACTCCCACCCCCCTCCACCTCTTCCTGTGCCCTCTTACCCTTCTCTATTGAATTTTTGATGAACATTTAATAAAAAGTTGATAATTAAAATCAAAATGTTTAACATTTATAGAACCCGTTTATTACTTTAGGTTTTAAAGAATTAAAAAAATAAAAATGTACCAAAATTAGATGGGTGTCAACATCGCTCTGAAAAAAAGTGCCAGTATGCCATACCGGCACATACTGTCACAAAAAGAGCACCGATTAATAGTAAAGAAATTCTTAATTTATTTAGTAAAACCATATGCAATGCAAATTCCAACAATGCATTTTCATTATTCTGCTTTTCTTCATGTCTGCTTACAGTGATTACAATTTTGGTACATTTGTGATGTTATTCAAAATTTGGAGTTTCTAATGAGACCATTGAATTTCACGATTAATACCACGGAAAATTATAATTCTGGTAGATGCCATAAAAATTTTATAATTACTGTTATGTGTATTGAGATTGCAATGCCTACAAGAGTGAAAAATATGCCTAAACTATTAGCTAGCTATACTTTGATGGTCTAATAAATAAGACTGCCAAGTGCATGCAGGGCACATTTAGCTATACATGTTTCAAAGCAATTATTAGGCGTTATTTACCACGAAAGTGATAGCAGCAGAAATGATTTATGTCTGGCCATTCTGTCTGTCACGACTTTCACCTCCTGACCTGTTGGACTTTTTCATTACATTATGTATGCATGATCCTAATTAAAATGTATCGTCAAATTATGATTTTGAACAGCATCCACCACGTAGGACTTTCATTTTATGTACTTGACTTATAGTTTCAAAGATAAAAATTCGTGAACCATCCAATCATTTTGCAAATAAATGTTTGTTTTAGATCAGCCTTATTTACTTTCACGAATAAAGTTTACCTAAAACCTAAGTCGAATTTATGGATAGTGGGGCTCTGCGCGGAGCCTATTTTGAGGCCCTATTTTTTTGATAATTTTGAAATAAAGGGGGTCCTCAGCAGCACAGGACCCTACTTCTGCACACACTGAGCATACCTATAAATCTGCCCCTGCCTAAAACGTTATATAGGAGGAATGCGGGGGCATGCCATACCCCCACCTTTTTTTATAATGATAAAAATTGTAGTGCTATAGCTATGGCAATGCCTAAGTGCTAAGAGCAATCTTCAGATAAGTAAATGAGTTTGTTAATTGTTATTAAGTCACAATCCCGTTACTCCTCAGAGGTAGGACGTTTGCAAACAAACTCTTCAAGTTGAACAACTTTATATCGTTCACTTGAGATTTATGATTCAACTGCTCACTGAATTAAAGATTCAAATCAAAGGTGAATCGATTTAGTTGCTTATGCATTAGGACACTAGGCGTTCCCTGTTGAAATTGCAAGTTCAGTCCATTAAATGGACGATATTTCTTTTTGTCGATCAATTGTTTCAAAGGATTCGATTGCGCTGAATCATTCACCCACCACCACTACGCTTCATTGTCATTGTCTCAGTTTGTTTACATTTGGAGTGTAAATTTGGCTGTCAGCATCCCCCCCCTCACTTAACAAATCTGTTGACAGTAAGAAAAACGGTACCCATCTACTTCAGACTACTCCCACCTTTTTTCCAGAAAAATAGCACTGGGTATTTCTGTTATCACCCCAGAATATCTTCTTTAAATGCTGCCAGATACAGACTTAGTCACGGCTAGAAATGATGCACAACATGGCCCTTCCTAAATGCTTTGGTGAACCATAATATCTTTTCCTGAAAAATCTCCTAAAAAATCTTATAGCCCAAAAATACTGTAATTACTTATTTTTTCATGTGGTTACTCTTAAATTTTTTTCCAGCCATAAGATGGTAAATTGATAAATTATATGATATACACTTTATACGTGATGTTTGTTAACTACTTAAAGAGATAAAAGTAGTATCAATATAACAAGCTGAATAAAATGTAAACATAATTTGCTACTAAAAGCACTTATGGGTGATATAACTTAAGAAGGCCAAAATAATTATAATCTCACCATCAAAGGGGATATTAGCATGCTGGCCACCAAAACTACTGAACTATTCTCCACAAGACCCATGGCAGCCACCATACTGAAATGTGCAAATAAGGGATGAGAGGGCATCTACAGAAGTCATTTAATAAATAACTTAATCTATTCTCAGTCTATTTCAGAAACTGTCAAAGCTAAAACATTACTTACTCTAGGTTTTATTCAGAATTGTAAGATATCATCCAAGATTAAACAACTAGATACTTGAGTTACATGCTCTATTGTATTGAAAATAAATGTTAACATTTCCGGAAAGGTTAGGTGAAAAATGTGAATTATCAAACTGGAGAGTTGTGGCATGGATGAAGTTGATTTTTTTCAACAACCTCAATAAAATCACTTAAAACTAACCAATAACTACATAACTTACTCAGGGGAATATGAGTGATGCTTGAAATAATTTCAGGATGTGACTTGAGAACAACTGTGTCTCATAAGTAAAAGCCTATATTTAATGGTTAAGTTTATTTTACAATTCTTTGAATGAAGTTATCGATTATAAACAGTAAAAGTGAAGTACAGGTGAGCCCCACTTAACACGGGGGATGCGTTCCTGAGGTCTCCGCATTAAGCGAAAATCCACGTTCACCGGGGCACCATAACCTTTAGGCGCCCAGAGGGAAATAACCTCTCAAATGGTATTTTTGGACCCACATTCAACGTAAAACATATTTCTACCAGACTTTCAGAAAGTAATTTATTAAACAAACTATAAAATTACCTAGTAAAAAGACAACAAAGCTTTTTAGCGGTAAACGTACATAATTTCGAAATATTTCTCAGAACACCTACGAAGTTTTATTTAAAAAAAAGAGCCCAGGGTCGACTGCTTAGCTTTTTTTGCTTATTACATGAAACTTGTCGGTAGCATTCAAATAGTCCATTGCAGCCCGCTTCACGACACTCACTCATGTGAAGTCATTGTGCTTCTCCAACAAAGTCATGAACTGATCGACGATGCTCTTGCAGCTCTGCTTATACATCAAACACAGTAGTGCGCGTTGGTGTTTCTGCAGTTCATATATCATTATATACAGTGACGAGCTGAAGCCAGCTCCCGCTGGCTCACGAGAGCCTGTTGTTAATTTTTCTCAGAAATTTTTAGAAAATATGAAAATATTTGATTTAGTCCTTTCAAGTACATTTCGCCCTATCTGATAGTCAATTATCGACAGTGTATGAAATGGAATATATTACAAACCGAACACTTGTTAAACTAGCAGACCGGTGTTACTAAACTTGTAGAGCAATATGGTGCCCCTGGTATATAGGCCTCCCCTGCCATCCTTATCCAAATTTCCTTACTTTTTTTTAGAGAGTCGGTTCTTAATTTTTCTCCAGTTCATCACTGATTATATATTATATGCATTCAAACATTAAGATCCCTCCAGGCGTACCACATGTTTTTTCATATGTAGATCAAAATTATATAATTTTTTGATGTGTGGAGTATTTGTTTTATTATTATTTATAATGGCATGTTAATACAGTAAATTAACATTGTAATAAAGTTTGTAAAAAATATAAATCATCGTAAACATTCTTTACGATCAAATGATGTCAAAGATACGAAGCATGAATCATATTTCTATTTCCGTTTTTAAAATGTTTTCCGCCTTAGGAGATATATTTTTGTGTTAGACCCGTGAAATTTATGGGGAAAAGATGAAATTGGCCACTAGACGATGCAATATTATGCAACACTGCTGAAATATCACAATATTTAGGATACTTTATGAAATTTGATTATTGCAAAATTAAAAAAAAAACCTAAGACATTAGACTGCGGTTGCACTGTGCATAAGATATCTATTTTTTTTAAATTTTATTTGAAATAAAATCCGCGTTATAACGAATCTGCGTTGGCCGGGGCCGCGTTAAGCGGGGCTCACCTGTATAATTTTTTAATCTAATTCTTGTTTCAATAAAACAAATCTGAAGAAAGTATATAGCATAGCAGGGGTTCCCAAACTTTTTGAAGCCACGGAAACCTTATATTGAAATACTGTTTCTCACGGAACCCTAACTAAGAGGTGGTAAGCCAAACTGCAATAAAATTAATTTTATAATCACTTTAATTATTATTTACATAATTTATGTATCTTACATTATACAATTCAAAAGTGAAGCTCATATTTCCTGCTGTAAATAAGAGAAGGAAGAACGTTTTGGTTCTCTTACTCTGTCTATCGCAGAACCCAGTTTGAAGACCTATGTAGTATAGGACAGTGGTTCTCACCCTTTTGCCTCTAGCATTCCACCTACCACCTTTTCAAGAAACCCTGGTCTCACCATGATATAAAGAAAAACCTCACTCTTTCTAATAAATGTATTTCTACGTTTATTAGCATATAAGTAGTACATTAATAATTGGTAGACTCATAGAAGGCCGAAATAAAAAAATTTACTTGGTAGTTCCACAAAAATTTATTTATTTTTTAAATTAATTTTTGTGGAATTACCAAGTAAATCTTTTTTAATTCGACAATATGAAGAAATTCAATCAAGTTATGCCTGAGACTGTTAACTATATAAAGGAGAAGGTGCCAGAAAGTCTAACCGATTGGGGTGCCAAAATGTCTTCAGCCGGCTCTGGTCCCACCTAGATGGCTTTCAAGTTCCACCAGTGTAGGGATCCCAAATTTTATAAACAAAAAACAGGGACGCCGAGACATGCACGACTATCTATATGCTAGGGGCATTATATTTTCGAGCGAGATACTTTTTTTGAGACATTTTTAAGAAATATGCACTATATGCATATTTATTATATTATTTATTATATACATATATATTCTATAAGTTATTTCCCTAGCTATTTAAAATGAATGAATGACTGGAGGCTTTTGCAGACACAGCATCCTTATGTTTTTTTGTGCTAACATAATCAAATATATCTGCCTTCCCTCTGTGACCAACACTAAACACAGGACGGCACAAGGAACACTCCACATATAAGGAATCACTACTAACACTATGTACTTTCATTTATGAATGGGAATTGCTCTTTTAAACTGTCAATAAACACGCATTATCTCTTCGGCATTTTTAATAAGGGTTAATTTTATATTAAAAATATAAAAATTATAGAACGTTGAAAGTCGAACACTACAAAAAGACGTGAACAACGCAATGCGGACAATGCACTCTGAAACAATGATTAAACGAAACTCAAATCCGTACAAGTATCTCGCAACAAAGTAGTACGGTGATGCTATGACGTTTTAAGGATTAAAATTGTTTTCATATCAAATGTAACCGGTATATAACACCAAACTTATGGCAAGTATGTGTTACTTTGTTGCGAGATACTCGTACACTCGCGTTCGATCCACTGTTGCCAGCTGTCAGGTGAAAATGTTTGAGAAACAATGTCTTCTTGAAAAAACCAGGACATATGGCGTCCAGAGTCGAATTTGTCAGGACACCGGGACAGAGCTCTGTAAAATCTATAAATCCGGGACTGTCCCGGGAAAACCAGCACGAATGGGATCCCTACATCAGTGGGATGTGTCCCACCGGTTGTGAAACACTGGTATAGGATACTCTTTTTCAAAATTTTTTGAAATAAAAAACTGTCCTAATCAGGGGTACTTAATGCCTCTCAGTTTTCCCCAGTGACATAATCAGTGAGAAACGAAAATCAAACAACAGCAAACCACAAGTTGTTGATTACTTTGATCTGTACATTAGAAGATGTTTATTTAAATATCATGAAAACCTATTGTTTTTGAAAAATGCAAATTAAAAAGCAAGAAATTCCTCGTCACAGACCAATTTATCCTCAATGATGTTTTCTAATTGGTTGAATTCATCATTTGTTTCAGAAGGATAAGATTCTGTTGTTGCAGTTGTCATAGCATTTCCGTCATCATCCTTCTGTAATATCTCATCATCACTGCCTATTAGTGAATTACTTATGCCAGTGTTTCTCAACCTTTCTGGAACCACACAGCCCCTATTGAGTCTTACAATTTCTGGAGACCCCCTACCCACAAAAAGTTCATATATTTTTTCATACATTGCCTTGTTTTTTCACTGTGAAATATTAATTAGAGCTGAGCGGGTGAGTTAATAAGTTATAGATAAAAATAAACATCATGTCCTTACTCAACTTACAGATCCATAATAAATAATGGGTGGACACCCAGTTGAGGAACATTACATTATGAGGGCGTAAATTTTAATTTATTTATTTCTCCTATTACAAAGGCATAAAATAATTCACTAATTAGTTTTACCATTACATTAAAAAATAATTGCAACACAGCTCATTTGCTAGACTGCATATGCATCGAATGTGTGGGTAAGTTAAATATTCCCAAAATTTGAGGCCAAATACTTTTTAAAGCCATAGTGGGATTCACTGTTTTACTTATTAAAAATTACATACTATGAAAATTTTTTGATGCGAAAGAGGCCATGTGCTTATGCTTTGCATCAGACCCTGTGATTTTCCTAACTGGCTCTGGGATAGTTGATAGGCATAACCTGTTCTAATGAGAAAGTGATAATTGGAGTAGCTGGTCAATTTTGAGAGACGTTTTCCAGAAAATGTGCCTTATATACACCAATATATTTTCATATTCATTCTTATCCTTAAATATGTTTAATGAATAAGTGATTAATCATATTCAAATGTCCAGAATGATTACTGATATTAGAAAATCAATTTTTAAGAACCAGTTACATTCTTAAATCAAATGAATAAAAGTGTGATAGGTAATCTCCAATCTTCCTTGTGATGAAAACGCGATAGATGATCCTAAATTTACTTCGATGTTAATGCCTTTCTAGATTTAATGTGAGTTGAAAATTTACATAATTAATGGTTGGGGTAACTCCAAAAGTCACAATATATTTGGGACTGGTAGAAAGGACAGGTGCTTTGTAGCCAAAATGTCCATTCTTTTTCAAATGCTTCCCAGCAATAGAAATTGTATTCCGGCTACCTAAGACCATATAACTTTTGTAGAAAAATATACCAATTATAAATTAGGTCAGATGTAAAAGATATGCAATGAAAGATATTTTAACACAATGACTTCTTCAAAAATGAAGTGGTTTTTTTAGGGGAAAACTTCATAATGGACAATTTCTTTTAGCATGAGAATGGTTAATTATTTGTTTGTTTAAATCAGAATAATTCAGGATACATGCAGTTTATTAAAATGTTTTAGAATATTTTTTGTTCAGCTGCATGGTTATGCAATTCTTATTTTATGCTGAGATATAAATATTGAGAGAAAAAATACAAATATCAAGCAGTAAAATAAAAAAATGTTATTCCTAAAAAACGTTGAATAATGACGTCATGCATAACGTATTTGTTAAATTTAAAGTGTAAGATGAACCCTTATAAAAGACTATTGTAAAAACATGCCATATGATCTGAAAAGCAAATTTAGAAACTAAACTAAGTAACAAATAACTTTAAAAAACAGCTCACATTATAGGAAACAACCATGTTAAGCTCTTTCATACAAAAATGAAAAATGATGACAACCATACAGAAATAAATTTTGAAGAGAGGAGTAAAAAGAATGATGGTGCTGAGGCATACATTTCAATTATCATTATAATTTTCAAAATTCTTACCCAGCCACAAGAAGTAGCATTATGAAGTCAAAAGTGAGTTCAGCATTTGCTCTCACTGATGCGACTACTTGCGCCACAGTAAGGCGTGCTCGAACAGAGGCAACAAATTTATTCCAGTCCCATACTTTACAGGTGCTGTCATCATCACCATTGATACCAATTTGAGAGGATACAAGCGTGTTTTCCCTAAGTAGAGAATATGGAAAGATGTCATATTTTACATCAAAAAAATTATCTTTTCTACCTAAATGAAGTATCAAGTTTTAATAATTTTAAATATTTAGTATTTATTCACACAACAGGAGTTTAACAAAAGTCTAAGATAAATTAAGTTGCACAAATGGATAATAATTAGCATCAAGGTCTCCAGCAAAAATGAACATGAACCCTCGCTATCAAAATTGTAAATACAGTAGAACCTCCATTAACCGAGCCCCGGTCGATTGAGCCTCCATGTAACCGAGGTGGGTCTTCGTCAAGGTCATTCCCCATCATTTCGCTGGTTTGTATACACTGTCTCTAGGTAGTTTCCTGTCCCTGTCTCAAAATATCGCAAGCAGTGTTTGACCGTCTGCTGGCCTGTGAAGACCATGTAAGCGTGCTTCGTTGTTTTTATTGTGTCTTCTTACGTGTTCGTGTTTAAGTTATTTTTAGCTATGAGTGCTAAAAGAAAAAGAGTTATACTCTCTTTAGAAACTAAACTAGAGGCAATCAGGTGAGTTGATAATGGTGAATCAATCAGAAAAGTTGCTGCTGATTTAGGCGTAGGGGAAGTGACTGTTGGTGACTGGTGAAGAAAGAGGGGGGAAATCGAAAAATGGTACTCTCAGAAGGTGAGTGGAAGTGTTGAAAACCCGTGAAAAACAATGAAAAAGTGTGATTTTGAAAAAACGTCAGAGGCCATTTTTTTATGGTTTACTCAAATGAGAGCTAAAGGGACTCCAGTAAGTGGTCCTATGTTGCAAGCCAAAGCTCTTGAATTTCATAACCGTTTCAAGGATGGTGAAGAAGAATTCAGTGCTAGCTCTGGATGGCTGGACAGTTGGAAGTGACGGTATGGGGTAAGGCAGCTATGCATAAGTGGGGAAAAATTATCTGGGGATTGAGAAGAAGTGACAAGATTCAAAGAAAATTTTTAAAAAGTGATTGAAAAAGAAGAGTTGACTTTAGACCAACTCTTTAAATGTGATGAAACTGGTTTGAATTATCGGATGCTCCCATCAAAAACTCTAGCAGCCCGAGATGAGAAGTCTTCGCCTGGTTACAAAAAAAAAAGGAGAGGGTAACTGTGCTAGCCTGCTCAAACGCATCAGGCAACCTAAAACTGAAACCCATGATCATAGGCAAGTTCAAAAATCCCCGTGCCTTTAAAAATCTTCATCTGCCAAACTTGCCTGTTTACTATAAACACCAAAAAAGTTCCTGGATGAATGCTATTCTGTTTAAAGACTGGTTTGATAATGAATTTGTTCCTACTGTTGAAAAGTTTTTAAAGAAACAAAAACTTCCAAGAAAAGCTTTATTACTGCTTGATAATGCTCCATCCCACCCAGATGCTGAATCTTTGGTCAGTGGCAATATTAAAGCAATGTTTTTGCCCCCAAATGTCACCTCACTTGTTCAGCCATTAGATCAGGGTGTACTCGAGAACCTCAAAAGAAATTACAGAAGGTCCCTACTGAAAGCACTCGTTGAAGGTGTGGAAGAAGATTTTACAGTTGAAGACTGCCTGAAAAAGATAACGCTGAAGGATGTCGTTTATTGGGTTGCTGAGGCGTGGGAAAATGTAAAATCTTCGACCTTAGAAAAATCATGGAGGAAGTTGATTGAAATTGACAGGCCAAGACAGAATGAAGAAAACGCTGATGATGATGATAAACGAGAAGATGATGTTGAAGACAATATGACACTTTTTGAACTTGCTAAAAAACTTCCAGCCTCTGGGCCCGTTGAAGCACATGACATAGCTGAATGGATGTGTGCAGACGACGAACACGAACTTTCAGATGAAATGATAGTAAAGACGGTGGCCCAACAGGGAGAGAAGAGTGATGAAGAATAAGCGAAGGAAGAAGAAGTCAAAATATATCATTCTAATGGACTAAAGGCAATAGAGGCTGCAACCTCCTACATCGAACAACAAGAGGAAGCAACGCCGGCAGATTTACTACTGCTTAAGCGCTGGAGGAATATTGCTGCGAAAAAGAAAACAGATAAGATAAAACAGAGGACTCTGACAGACTTTTTTCAGAAAAAGTAAAGGTTAGTCTATTGTTTAATAAAGCTTTTTAAATGACTTTAGTGTGTTTAAATATAGGTGTTAATTTTACGATGTTTTTCCGATCATAATCTCTATTTTTACCTTAACCTCTGTATTATCCAAGTTTTTCGGTATCTGAGGTAGGCTCGGTCCCGATTACCTCGGTTAACGTGGGTTCTACTGTAGTAACATTTTATTTCATTTATAAAATTATTTTAATGGCTATATTGTTGAGCATTATGTACTTAGTTGTCTCAGACCAGAATATACAATAATTTAATACATAATAATTTAATTTCAATCAGTATTAATGAATTTTAGAAAATCCATGATGAATTTTAATTTATTTTATACTTCTTCACGTCTAATAATACCAAAGAAAGGATAAAATGGAACCAAGAAACTGATATTGGAATGTTAACTCTCATATTATTAAGAACATAGATTTCAATTTCACTCGATAACATATTAGGAAAGTACTGCAAAAGCAGATATTTATTATAAGGTGATTAAAAAAATTTAAGATTCAAATTTTAAGCATACAAAATTCTTGCCACATGTAGCTCTCATATACAGTAACTTATCCTGAAAATTTGTATTCTCTAGAATGAACTGTTTCAGAGACACTACAAATAAAAGCATGTATTTTTAAGTGAGTCATATTATTTCTTCTAAGTGAATAACAAAAATTTTCAAGTCCCTATATAAAATAAAAAACATCATCACTGACATCTTCTTGTGATAATATACAAGATTTAACCATGTCTAATGGACTGACGGCCTCTTCATCTTCTACTAACTGTTCACAATCAATGTCTGCACTATTTTTTATCCCTTTAATTATATCAGCATCTGTTGGATGTTCAGCCGCTACCATCCACATATTCATCAAAAGTGGCTTCAAATTTTAAACTTTTTTTAAATTTGCACCATTCAAATTCTGACAGAGGTGCCGCTTCTTCTTCTTCCCATTCTTCTTTTTCCCTTTCATCTTTGAACATTCCATCTTTTTTAAAACAATTTATAATTGTTCCTGTTCATGTCACGCTTTGTGTAGCTCCATAACACAGTCAAGAATTGTTATGTCGATTATCCTCCCTTCGTCAATGCTGTCTAACATTTTCTGAATTGTCTTTGTTTTCAAAATGAGAAATCTCCATTTCAAATCTATACTATGGTTTTTCTAGAGCACCATAAACGAATTTCAACTCAATTGGCAGCATTTGTGGACTTTGACCTTTTTGGTTTGGTTTCAATTTGTAAATGTTGGTAGGTTGAATTAATTTTTAAATTGGAAAAATTATTGATTTCTTTGCCAAGCCCTAGTAAATAATCTATAGATAAATAAAAATATAACTTACCCCTTTTCTGTCTCATCAATCAATTTGTCCTTCACCTCCTTTCCTCCCTTGTAATATAAATCACAAGGTAAAACACTGTAAGAAAATTAATAGAACATAAACTTTCTTAATTATTTATTTATAGGTCATACAGTCAATTGATAATAAACTGCTATGTATGGAGTATAGGTTTGTACAGGACAAAAACATGGATGCTAAGGAAAAATGATGTAAAATACTTGGAAAGCTTTGAAATGTGGACATGTAGAAAAATGTTGAAGATAAAATGGACAGATAGGATGAAAAACGAGGGAGTACTACAAAGAATAGGAGATGAGTGAATGATTATACAGACTACCTGAAAGAGGAAGACGAACTGGATTGGACATTACCTGAGAAGAGAGAGTATGATTAAAGAAGTGTTAGAAGGAAAACTGGATGGAAAAAGAGAAAGAGGTAGTAAAAGATTTCAGCTGATAGAAGACTAGAAATGAAAAGAGAGATATCGAGGCATGAAGAAGACTGTGAAAATAAGAGTATATGGAGAACCAAGTTTAACCACGAATAATCATGGACCTGTTTATGAATAGACTACCTATGATGATGACACAGTCAATTATATTATCAACCATTTTACAATGAATTATTGAAAATTAACCTTATAAGAAAATAAGACCATCAATTCAATAATATCTTTACAGCTCTGGGAAAGAAAGGACACTTACATTCACCTCATTTTTCTGCCAATAATACACTACTTATTGACATTATCTCATCTTTGTTTACAACCACTTTTAATTAAAAAGGTTGAATGCAGATAAAAAATTTTTATAAATGAATTTTTTATATATTTCAAATTTTGCTGTCAATTCTGTGATATTTCAGAAGAAAAGAACAACTACGTAACTTCCACAAAAATACATTACTTTTGTATGAAAACAGTATTCAAATTTTTGAAATCGTATTTACATTATGGGAAACATTGTTAGGGATTTACATATAAGGAAATGTAAATTTTAGGGCAGAGAAGGAATGGATCAGATAGCCACAGCACTGCATTCTCCATAAAAAATTATTTTCACAGAAAGGGCATTTAGTACACAGACCCAAAGGCATTATATTTGTTCTTTGACAAATGTGAATTCAGAAAAATACAAAAATATTCTAACAAACAAGTCTTATAATATGCCTGTTCGGATTATAGATTAGTTCTAAACCAAAATATTATTATTATTATATATGTAGACAATATATAAAGCAACACAAAAGCAGTTAAAGTAAAACATATGAGTTTACTTAGGGGAAGCAGCACAACTTGCAGCATACCTGCTTGAAAATCACATTACCTATAACACTAAAATTTCTTTTCCTTTCTAGCAGCCGAGTTTGCACTGATGAAATCATGGTAGAAATAAAATGTAGACTATTTCTTTGAATTAAATAGCTAAGTAAGAAAAGCAAAAGTAAACAAAGCGATATACACAAATTTTAAAAATACAAAAAATGCAGCAAATAATTCAGTTTACTAAAGGAGTTTCAGGATAACATCTTTCCTGCTGGTATATCTAAATTGTGGAATTTTATTATGAAAATGTAATAGAACCTTGTTACAACTCGGGTGTTTCGAGGTATAGAACAGCTACATAGTACAAGTTTGTAAAATCTCGGGGCCTGGATTAAAATATTTTATTGATAAATTTTAATGAATAAAACAACTTTTCTCTCACTCTGACAGTGTTCAATATTTTTTCCGATTTTGTAAATGTATGTATTTCACTTGTACAATAAATATTATTCAAGTGTCCATGCAGCCATACGGCACTGCCATCAAGCTGGTCCTGCACCTACAGTATAGGCAACACAAGTTATTTTGTAATAAAAGTTATAAATAATATGTGGAAGTAAAGGCTGTGGTATTATTTTTGTCTGCCTATCTCAATTTGTTTAAGATATGTATTTGAAAGTTATACAAAAAAAGCACAGTCAAAGCTTATAGCTCATCTTTTAGCTATCTGAGCATGAATGCTCAAACTAGGCTAATAACTGTTAGCTATCTGCGAATAGCCTTTCAACCATTGACTGCTGAATGGCAGTTGACAAATAAAGCAAAACCCATTAGAACGGCATTGTGCCGGTCAAGCAAAGGGTCGGCCAACTTCAGCAAGGCAAAGCAAACAAGTACAAATAATGTATGCTAACCATATAGCTATAGTTAGGTTCGTTTGATTGATTTTTATTTATTTCTGCAATACCCATTGTATGATGAAATAAAGACATTTTAACAAAGAGTCCCATCATTATACATTCATAATGTTAAACGTCAACCAAAGTTATTTACACATTTGCCAGTCAATTGCACACACAGAAACAGAAGTTCTGTGAAAAGGGTGCCACTTGAACGGGCTTATACGGTACGATGTAGTACTAAATGATTCATTACGTCAAAGAGAAAAGTAATCCGTAATCGATAGTTGTGGCGTACAATTTCATCATAATAGTGTTAAATCTCACACCTTACCATGTTACATTGACAATACTAATTATTGCTTGAAAAAAAGTCATTTTTTCATTGTATTTGGATCTAGTGCCTACATTTTGAGGGAATCCCTTTCTCCTTAGATTATCATCCAATTTTGAAGAAATCTGTGATGGGGTCGGTATTTCTTTATTAGAGGCTCTTAATACTGCGGCACCTTAAGCTGTAGCTTAATGTTAATATTTTAGTCCGGCTCTGAAAGGCCCTCAGTAATGGTCCTCCAACAGCTAGTTTAGTGTTGAGAATTAAGATGTGCTCGCCCAATTGATACTCTATATTTTACAACAATATAATTATGAGGTCCAAAACATTTCCACTTGGGATCTCAAATGATAGAGGTGCGAGTAGAAAAAGACCGAATGAATCCTCGAGCGATGAGGAATAAGAACGGACGAAAATCCTGACTTAGCATGATAAATTTATATGCAGAAACATTTTCCAATCCACCTTCTTACCTCACAGTAGTGTTTGGACGGAGCCCAAATCCACATTCATGAAGGTATTCCAGACATTCTTCACACTGCTCTCCGGATTCAACAGAAAAATACACCTAGAATACAAAGTTACGTAAATTGAAAGATTACTTTTTAGTTGAAATATTTAATTTTATAATTATTATTGATTATTTTATTGATACATCATGCATCTTCTTCTAGTTCCACTACTACAACAACAGAGTTTTTCTTGATTTCCACAATATGATAAAAGATTTTACTGATATTATTTTAATCCATATAATGCAAACTAGACAATATTTATATCCCAAAACTATTCATGTATCATGATTACCTAACGTATTATCAGTACAGCTAAATTGACAGACTTTTTAAAACATCGTTGCTCACATATATGCTTGCAATAAGAATTTTTCAGTCAATAAATTTTTTTGATAAGTTTGTCTATAATAAATTTTTAAATTTAAAAGTGTAACTTACTTGGTAAAATTTCCCATTCTTTTCTGTGTTCCATACAGCACCCTCAATACCTAGGTTTTCTAGGACACCCAATAATGACTGAAAAAACAAGAACACAAGTACAGTTATACAATCTTTTAAGAATTTACGCAATGATACTAGTGCAATTTCATAATAGTGGAGTGTAATGATGGAATTTAAATTATAAGAATAAAATATATTTTTACCATTTCTTTGGATTCTTGGATTGATGACTGCAATAAAACTTTAAATGAAAAATATACTAATAATAGCCCACGTCTGTCCATCTGTTGGTTTGCTACGTTATTGCATAGGTCGCGCATTTGGTGGCGATTTATGGTTTAACGCAAATAACTCGAGAAAGAATAGAGATAGAGACTAAATTTGACAGAAATGCTCGATTCACATATTTTAAGGCGATGACAGAAATAAATCTCTAAAAAAGTCCTGGGTTTGACTCCAAGAAAGACATTTCAATTTCCCATAAAATAACACGTAAAAATTGACTTCTAGATGTGCAGAAAGAATTAACCTATGATTTTCGGATCTGAACCATTTTGAAGAAAAAATTATAAAGTTTCTTATTATGTTCATCTTTTTAGTGTGCTTTGAATGCTTTTAATACAAGAGGGAGGTAGGGAGTAAGTGAGAGAGAGAGGAAGGAAGGGAGAGGTAGAGAGGAAGGGAGGGGGAGAGGTAGAGAGGAAGGGAGGGGGAGAAGTAGAGAGGAAGGGAGGGGGAGAGAGTGAGGAAGAGGAAGGGAGAGAGAGTGGGAGGGAGACGGAGACTGGCAAGTATTTTAAGTTTAACTAAAGATAGTCCGTCATACTGACAGGCTTTTATATGATACTAGTAATTATATAGAAGCTATAACCTAGGGAGTTATAATATATTTAATCTTTAGTTATAAATCCATTTACTATAGCACATAATCTTTGTAGGCCAGCTGAAGTAAATCGTTATAGGTACACATTATACCAATTCAAGGTTATTGTAACAGATAACGATAATCATTATAACTGAGGCTAATCTAAGATCAATTAGTGCACAAACAATTGAATAATAAGTTAAATTAATCACAGCAGAATAGGCCCCTCTATCTGCGAGGGTTATCTTCCAGGAAAACACAGCGAATGCCAAAACCGTGGACACAAAACTGAGGCTATAATAATGGAAAAGGGAGTTTGTTTCAAAAGACACACTAAGATTTTCAATTATGGACAATTTCTGCAAGCATGAACTTCAGTCATTTTTCCCAGTATGCCTCTACAACATATACCAGACTGACAGAATCAACCAATACAAATATTCCTGATAACAAAAGGTACCCTCATGGCTGGAGCTACATACTTGAATTTTTGGAAAAACCCTAGGAAGACCGATATCCATGCTTACCAAAAGTATGTTACAGTA
The DNA here is from genome assembly GCA_036926305.1 of Uropetala carovei. Taxonomy (NCBI): domain Eukaryota; kingdom Metazoa; phylum Arthropoda; class Insecta; order Odonata; family Petaluridae; genus Uropetala; species Uropetala carovei. The sequence continues at coordinate 9,147,706 of JAXCHB010000065.1, read as the reverse complement.
GAACTCCCATTATCTGAACACCGTTTATCTTAAGTCCAAGCATCCGAACCAAATTTTAAATTTCTGCATGTTTCTTAAACTTTAAAATTCAACATTGGGATATATCCGAACTGGAGCAATGAGCAAAATGACGGGTTTGTGTTGTCATTATTGTATCCCGATTAGAATAAAAAGATTTGTCTAGTCTTTAATAAGTTATATTTGTTTCTTTGCCTGAATAAAATAATACGGGTCATTTTATAAAAATATATTATCTGGCTGTTGGAAAAATGTGCTTCAACTTTCAGGAACCAATTGTAATAGTTTTCCAGGGACCTCCTAGCTAGTAGAAACAAAACGCCGTTTACCACATATCTCTACGACGAATGGTTCTCGAGATACAAAATTTGATAAAGGATTGGGCACACGTATGTACCTAAGCCTTATATATAGTACATCATCATCATAGGTAGTCTGTCCGTTGACAGGTCCGTGATTATTCATGGTTAAACTTGGTTCTCCATATACTCCTATTTTCTGCAGTTTTCTTCATGTCTTGATAGCTCTCTTTCCCTTTCAAGTCATCTACCAGCTGAAACCTTTTCCTACCTCTTTCTCTTTTTCCATCCAGTTTTCCTTCTAACACTTCTTTAATCATACTCTCTCTTCTCAGGTAATGTCCAATCCAGTTCGTCTTCCTCTTTCAGATAGTCTGTATAATCATTCACTCATCTCCTATTCTTTGTAGTACTCCCTTTTTGGACCTAAATAATTTTTTCCTAAAAACAGCAAGGATTTTTATGCAATTTGTGCATAACGAGAAAACATAATATTGTGTGGCAACAGCGTGTCTGACCACCTCCCGAGTTGGCCGACTTGCCATGAGTGATTACTGTCATTATCCTGGGTCCAACTGTAAAAATATTATTGTTTTATGTTAAGCTGGGAAGTTTTTGCAAGGCAAGTTGGTACAAAAATATGCATAATTCGGAAAAATGACTCGTTTTCGATTATTCTTATCTTGTGTTTGGTTGATCTCAATCAACAAAATAATTTTAAAAAATTACAAATATTTTTGACAAAACCCTTAAAAACATTAAAGAAAAATTTATGGGGAAGGGGTGCATGAGGATTTTAGAAGATCAGAAGGGGGGCATGAAACAAAAAAGGTTAAGAACCACTGCCCTAAAGTCTCAGGTACAACGCGCACTCATGTACAAAGCGAACCTCATAAATAACGCGCGGTATTGACTAAGGAGTGATTCTATAATTTTTCCCTTGAAATCGATCTAGCAGGAAGGAGGGTTTTAATAGTTGCTATCAAATACAAAGTAAGAATAATATCTCGTGAGAGACACATTGACAATTTTTCAGGTAGTAATTGCTGGTGCTCCAAATTCATGAAGCGATATAATTTATCAATTCAAGCTATTACATCGAACGGTCAAAGATTACAAGAGGATTGGGAAGAGAAAATACAAGCGTCCCTTCTATTCGTGGAAAAGGAAAGAAGGGATTGAAATGACTCACATATGGAACATGGATGAGTCTCCAATGAGCTTTGACATACTGTCAAAATTCACTGTTGACGTAAAAGGTATGAAGGACACTGAAATGTACACTACAGGAGCTGAGAAATTGTTTTTTACTGTGCTGTTATCAGTAACGGTCAATGGAGGGAAAATTCCGCCGATGGTCATTTTCAAACGTAAGAATATTCCTAAGGAGAACTTTCCAAAGAGCATTGTAGTTTGCATTAATCTTAAGAGCTGGAAGCACTTTTAACATTGCTAAAAGAGATATGAGCAAAGAGGAGGGGCTCATTCTTTAAAATCATAACTTATGATGCATTCGGATCAACCCCACATTGCTACTGATTCAAAGAAGTCGGTGAAAAAACTTTGAACTCTGGACTTCATGAAAATGAAAATAGTTCTCCCGGGACCATCTAGCTAGTAGAAACAAAATGCCGTTTACCGCATATCTCTACGACGAACGGGTCTCGAGATACAAATGGGGACAGACAGACACTTGTAAAATTATATAAAGGATGATATCTTACCATATAAAGCAGGTGGTCACCATACTTTTTACTTAAAGGGCCACATAAGGCTTCATGTACATCTCTGCGGGCCACATACTACCTTTCAAATGACTGATCGGGCTGTGTGAAAATTTCTAAGAGCATGTTTCATGAATTTTTTTGATTCTGTAATATGTCACACGCCTATATTAAAAGTATTTTGCATCTAGGCACTAGGAAAATATCGTTTAGATATAAAAAAATGTCTAATGAAAACTCCCAAAGGTAAATACGCAAATCACGGTGCAGGCTGGATGTGGCCCGCAGGCCGTAGTTTGGGGATTCCTGATATAAAGCATTTTTATGTACACTAGTGGTGCCTGCAAAAAATTTTGCTAGTCCGGCAGAAATCTGAATGTTTAAAAGTTATCTTACAGAGGAAATTAATGACACAGTAATTAATCGTGAACTTTTATTTTAATTTATTTGTTTCTTTTTATTGAAATATGTCCTTTCTTTATCATATAACAATCAATACCATTTATTTTATGCCCTTTTCTTTCTTTTCCATAGCTCTCTGAAATGTTTACCTTTATGTCTTGTAAGCAAGAAACCTGTGAAAAGGCATGACTGAATATTGACTCTGGCAAATGTACACCAGATGCGTTAATAAACATTAAACATTTAGAATATAATGATTTTACTTAAAAAAAAAGTAAGATTCCAATATTTGAATGATGAAAGAAGGTTCAATTGCTTTGGTCATCATTATAAATGCTTCCCACATGCAGTTTCCTGAATAATTATCAATAAGGGAAGACAGATCACTTAAGCAAAAATGACTGCAAGTTGAAGAGGATTAACCTAAAATGAGTTTCTTTAACACAGTATGTTCAGGAAAAAGACCTTAATTTTATTGATTTTATTACATTTATGATATTTTAAAAATTGACATTGCCGAATACAAACAGGTTAGGAAAGTGTACCTACAGCGTGATCAAATGGACGTGTTTTGTGCAATGGAGTATTTGGAAGAAATTATATACGTGTACGTAAGGGAAATAGCATTTTAAAGTTCTTTTCTTTGTAATAAATAATCCATTTTCTTCCAATTTCAAAATATTGCATGCAAACATAAAGAAAATTAAACGTATTTTTGTGAGATTGTTTATGTTACCATCAATGATGAAGTGAAATTTTCTAAGTTCGACTCGAATTAAGACATTCCGGTTTGATTTACTTGATCTACTTCTACGATAAAACTGTATGGGGAAAGAAATACTCTACTTTACTAGTTCTACAAGTTGTATTTGAAAACTTTTGATATGATCAATATTTTACGAGATATGACGGAAAGTTCATTTTTATCACCAGTAAAGTGGTACCCCTGATTCACATACGTGATTAATTTATGCGATTTTCTTATTATCTTTGACTGTAAGTCTATAATTTCAAATTTCATGAAAATCCATTCTGTAGAAGCCGAGAACGAACATGCGGATGGACGGACAGACAGACGCTAATAGGCGCTCACGCTGAAAGCGAAACCCGTCTAAAAAGGAAAATTTGTGTTTGATCTGCATTCCCCACCCAAGTAGGGTAATACCGATCAACTAATAGGCAATACCGATCAATACTTATGTTTCATGCTTTATTGAAAATTAGTTGTCCGAGCACAAAAGCCTTCGGCTCTATCCCATCCACTACGTAAAGCATGGACCCAGCGACCACATGACACACAGTGCCATCACATCTGATTTGATTTCTGGTTTACCACACACCAAGCAATTTTCAACATTTTCAGTTACGTCATCATCTGAATTATCATCACACAGATTCTCTACCTTGTCATCCTCTTCTGCCTCAGAGGAACTTTCAAAAGTGAAGTTGCGATGACAGGTTTCCTTCTTACTCGGCTTCATTACTTTCTTCTTTTTGGCAGTTGCTTTTCCTTCCATAATCCTTGCTTTTTCATAGCTCTTTTTTCTTTGGCTTCATTCAAGCGTTTTTTCTCATAGTTTCTCTTTCTGAGCGGCTGAAATCAATATTTTGGAATGCAGTTTCTTTCGAACTGGTGCAGTTTGTTGACTTAGATCATATGTGAAACATCCAAAATGGTCATGGTAACGTTTGAAGGTCCAATGACAGGTTCACTGTTACTGGTAAGACATAATGACCGGTGATGGGTATCAGAAGCTGGATGTCGTTGCACAATCAGCTCTGAACCCATAACCACCACCATGGTGGTACTAGCTAGCAGAAAACTGACTGGTCGAAGAGAAAAAAATCAGTTTTTCGAAAACCTGACATTGCATTCTCCATGAATGCACTATTAAACAAGGGTGACATTTAACATTGAGACAAATGTGGGGTAATACTGATCACACTGATCGGCATTACCCCAACCGTGTGTCTTTGTTTAAAATCAGCCACCAACACTTTTGAGGTTATGAACTGATTTCAAAACTGTGCTCATTTATGTGGTAGATCCTACAGTTAAGCATGGTATATAAGTGAAAAGAATTGAATTTCAAAAAATCGGTACAACATACATTGTACAAAGTTTCTCATATATGGGTACTAATGCATCGTTTAGTTATCTTTAGAAAATGAAAATCGTATGAGCTTGTTTTTAGAAAATCCAATTTTTGTTAAAGTTGCCCAAGAATAAACTAGCCTTATATTCATTCATTGAGAAAAATGAAATTCGTGGTATTATTGTGGATGTATACTCAAGTAACTGTACGAATTTTAATCAAAAACGTTAGGGCCATTTTTGAGAAAATTGAATTATTGTTAAAGTTGCCTAGAATAAACTAGCCTTATATTCATTTTTTGAGAAATATGAACTATGCAGTATTATTGAACACGTAAACTCAAGTAACTGTACGAAATTTGATTAAAATCGTTAGAACCGTTTTTGAGAAAATCGGATTGTTGTTAAAAATGCATAGAATAAACTACTCTTAATTATTGAGCAATGTCAACCATTTCTATGCATACTCTGCTCTCAGTATGATAAAATGGCAAAGTACGAGATTTCATTCATTTTCGCTCTACCGTCTAGGCTCCAGAGCCAGTAACAGACAGACAGCATTGCAAAAACCACTTTTTACTTTCTCATACGAAGTATCGAGAAAGTTCGCGAAAAAATACGACCTCGATATTTTTACGGAAATACACGTTTTAGGTGTCGCTGAATCCGAAAAAGTGGTTTTCTCAATGCCGTCCGTCTGTCTGTCTGTTACTGGCTCTGGAGCCCAGACGGAAGAACGAAAATGAATGAAATCTCGTACTTAGGCATTTTATCATACTGAGCAGAATATACATAGAAATGGTTGACATTGATCAATAATTAACAGTAGTTTATTCTATGCATTTTTAACAACAATCCGATTTTCTCGAAAACGGCTCTAATGATTTTGATCAAATTTCGTACAGTTACTTGAGTTTACCTCTTCAATAATACTGTATAGTTCATATTTCTCAAAAAATGAATATAAGGCTAGTTTATTCTAGGCAACTTTAACAATAATTCAATTTTCTCAAAAACGGCCCTAACGTTTTTGATCAAAATTCGTACAGTTACTTGAGTATACATCTACAATAATACCACGAATTCCATTTTTCTCAATGAATGAATATAAGGCTAGTTTATTCTTGGGCAACTTTAACAAATATTGGATTTTCTAAAAACAGGCTCATACGATTTTCATTTTCTAAAGATAACTAAACGACGCATTAGTACCTATATATGAGAAAGTTTGTACAATGTATGTTGTACCGATTTTTCTGATTCAGCGACACCTAAAACGTATATTTCCGTAAAAATCTCAGGGTCGAATTTTTTCGCGATAACAATACTTTCTCGATACTTCGTATTAGAAAGTAAAAATGTGACTTAACTTCATTTGAATGAATGTTGAAAGTCACATAAAAATACTGAAATACATAAATCAGTGATAATTGCAAAGAAAGTGACTTCACAGATGATCTTTCGCTTTGTGTGAGGTTACTGGATTTGTTGACATGGCAGCAGCAATCAATCGCTCTTACTCCCTCTGCTTTTGCTCTACGATTATCGGTATCAGTGACGCACACAGGATTCCCTTGTAGTGGCAGAATAGAACATTGTAGGCCATTTGTAAGTCGGTTGTTCGCGGCAACTGCGGCGCCATCCGAGGCCACTACAGGAGACGGCGCGCAGCCTGGTAGCCGGAGCAGTCTTTTGGAGAGAGTGAAAGTGTGAGGTCGCTCGCGGACGCACCTTTAGCCTCACGCCGCTACCAAGCAATCGACCTGTAGTTATTTACTGTGTAATAAACCTTCAGTTGTTCTTCCCACCTTTCATTCCGAGAACCCCGATCACACCTAAACCCTCAAGGGGGGAGTCCGAAATATTTGGCAAACACAAAAGTTGTATGCAAGTCATATCAATATCTACAAGTCGCGCATTGCGTTACAAATTAATGGAATATTTATGTTAAAAAACAAAGGGGGCAAGCCGTCTCCTATTCCTCTCTGACGGCACCCATTTACCCACATTTAAAATAACTAAGTATATTTCCACAGTTTACAAAAAGTCACAATTTCCCAAGGGGTCCGGACCAGGTGGACCCCCCCCCCCTCTATGTGTGCGCCACTGATCGGCATTCTCCCGTCTTCCCCTTATCTATTTACGTAGATATGTACAAAGACTGTCAACAATAATTTAGATGCTTAAACAAAAGTGCGAAGCGAATAACGCTATTTCCATTTGAAGGCTTCATATACACTAATTGAATCGGAGGTAATAATGATTGTCGCCTTGGCAACGCCAGGAAAGAGTACGAAAAAACCACAAATTTTCGAAAAAAATTGCGTATATCTGAAAACTTCGACAGCACAATATGTAAACATAGCAAGAAAGTGTTAGTGCACAGTTTTATCCGTCGATTAAAGCAAAAACGAAGAAAATCGGTCCATATTTAAGTATTTGATAAGTGAAGGGAAAAAACCTTGCACTCTGACAAATCGAAAATTACGTGTAAACTTATGGGAAAATATAATCGTCACCTGGTGTCAAATCCAGGACTTTTTCCGGGATGTTTGGTTTTCTAGAGAGGTTTAATGGTTTTGAAAATTCCATCGTCAAATGAGTAAAAGTAGCGTGACAGACAGACGGTCGGAACTTCAGAATTTATTCACACTGGTTACAGACCAAAGAAAACAACAAAAAATCAAAGGTTGATAAAGTCTTCTAATGGAAGAGACTGCATGAAAACAGTTTAAATGGCTGCATGTGAACATTCAAAAGGCTCCTGATTTAATACATTAAACAAACTCACAAACACCTGTAATGAATGTATAGAAATTACAATTTAGAAATATTGAAGGATAAATTTTAATCTATGTTGATTAAAATTTGACTAAAATATTCTCAGAAATAGGGTACCTAAGTTATCATTTGTGGTTATAATTAAGATACTGATGAAAAAGAATTCTTCATTGAAAAATGATAATTGCTACCAAATTGAAGTCTACAACATTGCTTCTCTCAAATAAAAGTTCTTGATAGAATTTTACCTTCCTTATTAACTTTTCAATTTGTAATTTAAAAATATGGATATCACAGTAATGTAGGTTTATTTATGTTTATTACATATTTTTTCAAAGAACAACTTCATTGTAAATGAATAAGATTGAGCCAAGTCATAACTGAGTAATGTATCTACAATATACTATTCACTTACTGCATGGATGTAGAAAAATAAAAAGCCATTAAAAAGAAAAACAGAAGCTATGGATATTTCTAAAATATATGCATACAATCATTGGGTTATAATGGGTTTTTAATCTCATCATTGTTCAATTATTCTATCAGAATTAAAAAGACAATGATTACCTACATAGATTACACAATCTTAAGTTAGTTGCACTGATTAAAAACGGAAAAGCTATTACCTAAAGAGCATTTATCTCTTTGTTAACACCATGTTAAGCCTTTGTGATTAATATCAGCTATTAACCAGTTATACCCAGTTAAAGGAAGTAGGTCTAATGAAGAGACTTTGTCCCATATTCCAACATGATTGTTTATTTGATAGATTGTGAAATACAAATTTCAAAAAAAAAAAACCTTCCTCTGAGGAAAATTGTTACATTGCCTACAACTTAAATAAGATAAAACTTATTAACTATGAACCAAAGTTTTGTCAAATAATATATGTAAAAAATTATATTAATATGGTATATTTTACAGTGAGTTTGACATATTGAGATTTTTCAGCTTCCAATAAAATTCTACATATTTCATTATGTCTTCGTGGTCTGCCCTATATTTGAACTTTTCATGAATTACATATTTTAAACAAATCTCAATCACTGTTAACTTTTAGCCTGAGGTCTTTACAGCACACGTTTCCCATGTGCCCACACATCTATGTTCTTTAATTCTATGTGCTGGAATTTTCCTCTCTCCTTATGAATGAAAACATCAGCTGATTCAACCACAAACCCCATCCTACGCTCTTAGTCATACTATTTCAAATTATTTTTTTAAGTCTTTGAGAATTATAAATGTTCAAAATGAGATTTCAAAAACTATTTTATGTGCCAATTATGGCAATGCATTTCTATTTTTTAATACAATGATGGTTTTTGTTGTTTTTATTGCTAAGGAAAGCAAGTTTTAGTAACTTCTTATTCCTGTACGATAATAATTCAATTCTGATGTCAAAGCGTCTCCCCAATTGCCTTAAGAAGGTAAGAAACCAAGATTCGGACATACCGTATATAATCGATTGTAAGCCAACCTTTTTTACTTTCTCATACGAAGTATCGAGAAAGTATTGTTTTCGCGAAAAAATTCGACCTCAGGTTTTTTATGGAAATATACGTTTTAGGCGTTGCTGAATCCGAAAAAGTGGTTTTCGCAATGCCGTCTGTCTGTCTGTTACTGGCTCTGAAGCCTAGACGGTAGAGCAAAAATGAATGAAATCTTGTACTTAGGCATTTTATCATACTGAGCAGAGTATACATAGAAATGGTTGACATTGCTCAATAATTAACAGTAGTTTATTCTATGCATTTTTAACAACAATCCGATTTTCTCGAAAACGGCTGTAACGATTTTAATCAAATTTCGTACAGTTACTTGAGTTTACCTCTTCAATAATACTGTATAGTTCATATTTCTCAAAAAATGAATATAAGGCTAGTTTATTCTAGGCAACTTTAACAATAATTCAATTTTCTCAAAAACGGCCCTAACGATTTTGATCAAAATTCGTACAGTTTCTTGAGTATACATCTACAATAATACCACGAATTCCATTTTTCTCAATGAATGAATATAAGGCTAGTTTATTCTTGGGCAACTTTAACAAAAATTGGATTTTCTAAAAACAGGCTCATACGATTTTCATTTTCTAAAGATAACTAAACGACGCATTAGTACCCATATATGAGAAAGTTTGTACAACGTATGTTGTACCGATTTTTTTATTTTTTTTACCTCCCTAAATATTGACTTAGAATGAGGGCTTCAATATCAATGAATGAAAAAGTAAAGTAATACATGCATTAGTGTCTGTAGTTACATTATAACTCTAGATGTAAGTATATTAATGTATAAGTATAAATCTACTTTAAATGTACACAGAAAGAATCACAATGATTGAATAGGAAGAAATGAATGTTTCGATACATTCATTTCCAAGCCATCTCTATAGTATATGCATGATTGTAATCTTAAATTCTCTGAACCGACGGCCATTTCCTCCTGCCTTTGCAAGCGTAAATTTTTGTCATTTACTTTGGCGAGTTTTTCAGTTTTTTTAATAATCATATAATGGGACAAACTCATTATTCTGTGGACTTTAAGAGAAAAGTGATAGCATATGCGGATGAAACAAAATCTTGCTGCATAATAGCACTACGGGATTGATGAGTCAAATGTGATACATTGGAAAAGACAAAGAGAGAAACTGGAATATTGCACTTTTTTTCTTGTTTATACATCATCATAAGATTACATTTTTCATTGAAATAAACGGCTGCATAAATTTAGTTTGAAAGCATTAAAGCATTAAGATTATGTTTCCATTTAAAAGCACTGGACTTCTGGCTATGGCAGTTTTATTACCATTGTTATAATTTGTTTAAAAGCAATTATTCTCTTTCATTCGACGTGGATTTCAATTCTGTTTAAAAAATAAACCTGTCTTTCATCTATAAAACTTTTCATGTCTTGAGCTCCTATCCTAATTTTAACTAATTAAAAAATGCAAATTCATAATGCCTTGCACCGTTTTCATGCCATTATCATGGGGTAGAAATGAAACAAAAGTGTTGGTAGAAGAATACAATTTCTCCTCAGCAGCTGATCCTAGATCCACCAAATTTGTACCTTGTCTAGCCCTCGTTGGAGATTTGACTCTACTAAGTTGCAGGATTCCAGGTATATTGTCTGAACAGACGGACGAATGGACGGACAGACAGACAAACCAAATACTTAAGACGATTTTTTGTAAAAAAAACCCTAAAAAGCATCAGCAAAAGAACAGAAAGTCTTAAAAAGTTAAACGTGTGTATACAGATTCTTACAAAAATACCACCGCACGGATTTTATTTTAAAGAGATACAGCATTTTTAAAGAGTGACCAATTATGATTCGATCGAAATAAAAATAATTAATTACAATACGTAAGTAAATGGCATAATATGTACGTACGTATGTACTGGCATGAAACAAACATATACTTAAATGAATAAAGCAGAAATTCATGTAGAATACAATGCGGTACGCTTTTATTAGTCACCGCTGCGTGTTACTTGATTTGAAAAGTACGACCTTTGGATTATTAAAAAGACATCCTACGCAGATTATCTCAGGGTCAGCTTTGACTGCGGTGCCAAGAGTGCGGATGCACATGGCCATGCACTATCTAAAAATTGGTTTTTGCCCTTACATTAAAAAATTATAAAAATATCAGTGTGAGAAAGGTTGCTTATTAAAATTTACTATAAAATTTTTTGACACGCGCAAACTTTGCACCGGACCCGATTTTCCTAGCCGCCTCTGGTGGTAAATAATAACGGACCTCACATTTTATTTTGCCCGTATGATGAATATTTATCACTACCATTAGGTTACGTGGAATTACGATGACTCATACCCACTTGTGCATGCGGCAGTTGTTCTCATGAATTTCCTCAGCAAGCGCCAATCAAGCACTCGTGGAAATTCTCGTCGTCAGCGAATTTCGAGGGAAAATGTTAAATGGAAAATCTTTATAGGCTGTGGAAGTGACGATGCGTTAAAAAATAATAAAATCGATGCTAATATCCGACGAAGCCAGACGTAACACTATCGGGTGTTTGTGCTGGCAACCAGTTGCATTCCACTTGCCTTGCTGCGCATTTTCTCTGCCGACTAGGAATGTGATCTCAAAAGGATGAAGTAACGGTTGTCTCCTAACTACTTTTCATAACATCTCAACTGATAATATTCTCTGTTCAGCACTTGGGCAAGACTCAAGAAAAACTTATTAACAGAAGATCTGCGACTGTATACTAGATATCCGAAAACTATCTCGCTATTTTCAAAACGGGTTTCCCAGGTGCGTCACGTTGTTTAACTTTTCATATCGCGATCAAATAAAATAGTTTCTAGTATTTGAAATGATTAAAGACTGATATCCGAATTCTTTAAAGTTTTACCGAAAATAAGCTTTTTAGTCTACCAAATATGTAATCAAGGACATAAATGGATAGCTTTCCACCGAGTGCTTCTAACGTATACATTACGAAATAGTCGATAACGCAAATGGATCGTTATATAGTATTTTACGAAAAAAATAAATATGACCAAGAAATAGAAAGCAGGGAGGTAACGAGGTCCAGGGCAGCATTAACAGCATCTGATCAAAACATTTGGAAGGACAGCAAACTTTAAAAATTCGATAAAAATAACAATATGAAAATAAGTTTAACTAATTTTTACTTAACCTATAGCACAAATTAAAGGTAATAATTTATAAAGACTAAACGCTAAAAAAATTTATTAATTCGATTTTTTAAACATAGTAGTCAGCAGGGGGAGACCGAGGACTTACAATTAGAAAGGGGCACCAGGGTCCCTCCAGGCCCTCCTGAAGTTTCGTCCCTAGAATGAGGTAATTCACAAATCATTCGAGGCGTAAAAGGGGACGACTTCGTCGAAAATATGTGAAGAATTTTAATAATCTGCGTTAACAAACTTCAGATAAAGTGTCATAATACTGAATATGCCATACGTTGAGGTCAAACGAAACGATATGTCCGCACGATATACAATTTTCTTGGAAAAATGTTCGAGGAATGAATGAACTAAGAATAAGTAATGTAAAATAACGCTGGCCGTTGAAATTATTAGAATGGATCACATTCGTAGGATGCGTTTGTATATGAGATAACATTAATAAATGGCATTTTCGACGTTATTAATCTGTCACATTTATTGTAAATTATAGGTATTGGGCTGAGAATGGAGCAATTACATAAAAATTTGATGAAGAAAATGATTTATTATGACCGAACAATAGTAAAAACGAGCTTTAACGATTTCCTTTCATAGGGTAAGATTATTCTTCATATCACGTCGGACTTACTACATAAGAAATTGCTGACCCCTTTTAGTACTATTTTTTACAGATTGATAATGCCATAATCAAAAAGATCAAGATAATTCTTTTTAAAAGTAGACATGATAACATTATACAGTCTCATCTTATCGGTTGCTGATTGAGGTATTTGGAACGTAATCCTTTGCCCTAAATCTCATGCTGTTATTAAATTGGAGCAAGTTTGTTGGCTCAATTTCATCTAAAATACTACGTTCTGATATAATAAAACAGCACAAAAAACTGATAAAATTTCATTCTACCACCTTCACTGTATCAAAGCGAAAATCTGTTTTGATTCCATTCCAGCAACATAGAACAGATTCGAGGAGCCAAAAGGATCACATATATCTCTCGATATTATAAAATCGTAATGGTTATCATGATGCGTAACGCTTTAATTTTGTGAATAACTCGATTAGAAATAAACTTACAAGCCTGAAATTTCTCAGGATTTCAGTGTTGATAAATATTTACGTTACGACTAAAAAAATTTCGAAAAAGGTCAAGGGTTCGACTCCAGAGGGAGAATGTCGTTTCCCATAAGATAACACGTAAAAATCACCGTTTTGGTTTGAAGGCTTTCATTCTTTTACTCTTTCAATATCTTAAAATTAAGTTATCGACGCGAAATTTGCACTAAAACATGCCAAAATGAATGAGGATTCTTATTCCTACCGTCGAATACTCAATCTCATTCGAATTCGCTCATATTTTTGGTAAATTTTTTAACATTTCAATAATAAGATTCCATGGTTACCGGTAATGTTTTCCTCGGCTTAAAGATCGAAAATAAGACTAAAATTTCCTCGAAATGACCGAAGATATGAATTTAATGCAAATAAATCGGTGTATTCATGTTATTTACATTTTATATCTATATTAATAAAATCCTATTGAACGCCATTTTTAATCTCCGGGAATTTTTTTAGCACACTAAGTTTATTTTTTATCGAGTTATTCAACTAATTTTCTTAATTTGTTATTAAAAACCAAACATACATACCTTATAAAATACATTCATTCAACTAATATTCAAAACATATTCCCGTTAAACTAATCTAAATCCAATAGGTACATGGTGGAAACAGAAAAAGCGAGCAAAGGGGGGAGGGGTTGGCGAGCGTCATCGAGCAGCGGGCTTTCCCCCTTGTCTTAAATAAATTCCATTAGAAGAGGTACACTTTTTCAGTGATGAGAAAAATACAATATAGGGTGTTTCTAAAGTTGCGGCATCTTATATTATATATATTACAGCGTAGCGCGACTTTTGAAACGCCTTATATTAATAACGATACAGACTTTTAATTTATTTTCTGCAATTATTCTACTTGTCATTCCTCTAAGACAGAGCTTCTGCAACTAAAAGAATTAACGGATCATCCACCAGAATATAATATGATCGTGGACTAACATCTGTCAAATATTTGCGATTGAAGTCAGCTGCCTATTTCCACAACCGCACGCACGCGCACACACACACACACATATATATATATATATAATCGTAAATGTGACAAGTAAAAAGATTACTGCAATGTTTGTGATATGTGCTGCAACACTTGGAAAGCTTTCAGGCGAGAGGGGACAGGGTCAGCCCGCTGTGGGCATCGTTGTCCTCTGGGCCCCACGCACTTGCTTGTATTCAACTTGTGACAAATGAAAAATAAGTACTCCGGTATCCTGCGACTATGCTTGTATGTCATTATTCAATCTTATACATATAAAAAAGTTATTAAAAATACATCTAGTGGCATACCGGACATTCGAGAATTACGGGGGAGGGAGGTACGACCAAAGGAGGTCTAATACAGAGGAATATGAATCCGTGACGGGGTAGCCCAGGTTTCCGACAATACACCGTATATCCCTTCGTATATTCTCAGTTTTGTGCAAAATTTTCCTATTTAATGTGTTGAGAAAAATGACAACTATGGTTGAATAGCGATTTGTTTTTCCCTGAAGATGTGATCTGCTAATGCTGTTTTTTATCTTGGTTTTAACACTTAAACTTATCTATGCAAAACTTCCGCGACGTAACCTATTTTAACTTCCACTTCCGTTGAGGAAATTAATATGTAATGACATACAGGAAAATAACAAAATCGTAAAAATGCTTCAGCTTAGAGTATAAAAATCAAATATTTTATATGAAATAAATTTGAGTTTACACCGTATATTATAATTTACTTAGCGGGTCGCATAAATACACCAAGCTGGGCGCTAAAAATCTAGATTTTTTTCCCTAATATAAACAGATACGGCAGAAATAAATAAATGGAAATTGATCCAAACTCTCAAATTGGCTAATACTTAAAAAGACGCAAGTCCTCAATATTGTCGCATTCGTGGACCCCTCCCATCATAAAAGAATATAACCAAGGTTTCTAGAGCAGAAATCTATCATCGTTTTCCAGCTACTTCTTTTCTTGGACAACATCCATATCACTTGTAGCATTTAAGTTCGTTTTTTTTTCAGTTCACTGATGCGGTCCTGTTGAAAACCACTACTGTTATTATTTAAAGTCTAAGAAAATCCTATATAAAATAAGTTGTAAATCAAATTGGGAACAAGTAGAGTTGCCCCTCAACCTGAATAAATTACCGAACATGCAAACGGAATGACCTAAAACGATATTTGAGGGACCATATCCTATGATATTAGGTATGCCGGGATCACCTCATTTGATTAATTGCACATAACGAATAATTGGCTGATAGTGGAAATACGAACTTAATTAATAGTCTCCAAGGGAGGGAGGTGAGACGCGAATGCCAACTGATCAAGAAAGGGGAAAATGCTACAATGGCTGCATTGACGATACGCTGTTTTTTCAGTTAAATTAGCGGTAAAATAGATCAAGTTGAATTATTAGTAGTATTACAAGAAAAAAAGGCGCATTCTTTGACATTTATAAACGAAAGTTTAAATAAAACTGAGTTTAATTAATATTGCCAAACATGTTGCGTTCGAGTCAATATTGGTAACGAACACCGTTTAAGTTTTTTGATTAGGGAAGGACAGGTGATGCTTCATAGTAACCTAATATCGTCTAATTGTATTCATTCGTCAGTTTAGATCACATCTATCCAATGCGTTACAGAATTTCTCTCTTGGCTCCACCAAGAATTATTGACGCCACTTAGATCGAAATCAATACATCAAGACATGTTCGCTGTTTTCTCATTGATTTCGGAATTTCACCTTGAATGCCTTGGTTATTAGGTAGTGAGGTCTGCTTCTCTACAGTAGTTTCCATTGTTTCATACACTTTTTAACACAAAGCCTTCACGAAAAAATTACTATTATAAAATCACCTTCGGCATGACTCAGCAAAAGAAGCCGATTAATTTTTAAAAAACAAAAATTAGATATATCGTTGCAACGATAAATTTTATCTGAAATTACCTCAAGAGGCAAAGCATTACCTAACGAAGAAGATAAGAAAAACTACTACCTTCTTACGCATTAGCCATCAGTGTTTGTAAAACAAGAGTAAGGTAGGATTAGTAAATTAACGCTCCATGACACTGTCATATTTGCAAAAGTATTTTTATAAGTTTATGGATAAAGATATGCATTATATATTGAAATATCGACAGCTGAAGCTTGTTTTAATAGATCACAATTACCGTAAGAGATAAAACTGCTAAAATGTTCACAGAAATTGACTTCAAAACAATGGGAAATAGTACCGAAATAACAGAGGGTATCCATAACTCATTTTCCCTGCCGCACTTTATAACAAGAATACCAAGAATACGAAAACGCTCAAGACGGTTCAATAACTTATAAGAAAGCGAAACTGCTCGACAAGAGAATAGCATATTCCCGCAACTTGCACGAAGGCATCTGGTGGGCTTTATTTAGCGTAGAGACGGGTATAAATAGAAAACCCTCATTCGGAGATAACTTAAACATATTTTAGCCTTTACATGCAACTAGTATGCATTGTTGTGCTTAAAAAATACGCGTTAACTGGTTATTCACAGTTTGTATATCAATAACTTACAAGTAACTGCATTAACGACATTTTGAAAGATGTTACGACAACACTGTGAAACTTGAACACTAATAGGACAACGAGTATCGAGATTCGAAAGTGAGTTACGCTTTGCGAAGAGTAATAAACTGCAAACTTACCGTTTCCAAAGGGACATTAGTATCAGGTTCTGGAGTTGATACGGCATCCGAAGTAGGTGCTCCCTTTGTTGACGTTAGAGCAGAAACTATTTTTTTACCAATAGTATTTACGATGCTTTTATCAGATTCTTTGTTTGTTTTGTTCATATTTCCTGGAAATTCTTCAATTAGAACCTCTGTCGAATTCGATGCTGACACTGATCGTGAGATAGTATGAATTTTCTTTTTGTCTCCTGCTATATCGTTGACAAAACTCTGGTCAACATTTTGAATGGCTGGAGTGGACACTGAATGTCCAGACAAAACACCTTTTTTCCGGGTGATCGGATCCAGGTTTCTTTTATTGTCCATTCTATCGACTGATTTATATATATCGTAATTGTCCGTGTTAAGATTCACTTCGGAATCAACGTCAGCAGATATTTTAGGTTCCAATAAATCACTAATTTTAAGATTTGATTGATTCTTTGCATTTTCGTTAATCACATAGGCCTTGGTCTCTTGATTAGCTTCTGTGACGATGGGTCGATTAGCAGTCTCATAACAAATTGTTGGCAAGGAAACAACAAATAACGCCCCCGCCATTGTGAAAGTGTCGAACGATTAATTATATATTATCTGTTGATTCGATTCTGATTAAACAAGAAAGACAATATCAACAAGTCCATCAGTCGATGCACTGTCATCAGAACTGAACCCAAGAACGGTTGCCGCGCAACTGCCAGAATAATGCCAGCACTAGGTGGCAGCACGATCTAAACAAAACGTGATAAATAAATTCGATCATATAATTGTGGCCAATCAACCATTTATCGTGAAATAATAAAAAAAAGGAGAGGCAACACAGTAGGATGAGCAATAGGTGGAACGTATGATATATGATAATGTGGATCAAAGATTAAGGATAGAATATTAAAGTGACCAGATTTTCAAAATGTTTTAGAGCAATTTATTTGATGAACCAGGAAAATATTATTGAAATTTCATTTTAGGATTCATGTACTTACTTTTGTCCTTAAGTTGGTGTGTTGAATATTGTTTTATAAATATATGCCAGTACATTTAATTCTTTCACTATTCACACTTTTCACTCAAATTCTGGAATTCATCATAGCTGTATTTCAAATTTATTACGGATATCATAAATCATGAAATAGTTTTGTATTCTAAATTTTTCATGAGCCTACGGTTGCATTATAAATTTTTATTGGTTTATTATTACCATACATACTTTTCTTTTGCATATATATTTCATAGTAAGTAAAAGATAGAAACAGGAGCACAGGCTTCTGTAAAGACCTTAAGAAAAAAAAATTGTAGACCATTTTGAATAAATTGTTTCTTCCAAAGGAACTCCATTACAAACAGTTAACAAATTAGGGGATATAAATAAATAGGGATCAATTAGACCAAAAGAATAATTACTAGGAAAGTTGAATTCACTATACCCAGTAAAAGGAAATGAAATTGACTGTAAAAATTAATTTTGGAAAGTAATGTAGAATTTCTTGTGGAATTTATTTATTTTAATGGATATCGTTGCATTCATGCTTAGTTAAGTTAAATCCCAGCTAACTTTCAGATCAGTATTTTAAAAACTTTTGTGGCCTGTTGTCTCTTCCCCTTTTCCCAACAAGAACTGTTTGGCAGTCATTATAATAATTTAGTTTATATTTGCCATATTTATTGATTTTTTATAGTTCACCTTTATTGTTACAAATTTGACTAATCTGATAATTAAGAAACTGAGATTTAATACTAACATTAAGTTGGCAGAGATGATAAGAAATGTAAAGGACGAGTTATTTTTCAACAGCAGGAGTTGAGATTAGAGAAAACAAAGACATAGCTCTTTTTCAATCAGTGGTTTGACCATAATGCAATCATTATATTCTGTGGTGTTTAACTTGCAAAATTATAACATTTTCACATACTAACATCCCCGGTTTTACGACAGTTTAGGTTCCAGGCCATCACCGTAAAGCAGATTCCTAGTGGAACTTATTATTTTGGGGTCTGTGGACTTTTTCCTATCAGAAACAGCACTAACATTATTGCTTGCACCATTATCAGCCATTTTTCAAGAAAAAAAATTTTTAATTTTATCAAAAAAACAAAATCACTAAACATTTAAGAAGATCCAGCAATGACATGGATGTAACCAAACCGGCCAGTGCATGACATATGAAACTTGCAGCTGGGTGCCATCATGTCGTAAGCAATGTTCTCTCTAAGCTGTGAGCATTCGCAGAAAATTTATAACTGGATTATTGGCTCTATGGGGAAACTGACGTAAAAGCAGACCATCGTAAAGCTGGGGCTGACTGTACAACAGAGTAATTAATAATCTATGAATCAGGGGATGCGAGTTATTTACATAAATTATATTCCTCCTCTATCCTTAAGAGTTATTTTATGTCGAATGGGTAACAAATTTGTTTAAGTAGCTCATAATCAGTACTTCATTGCCTTCTTCAACATGCACATAAATGACAACAAACAACAATTGCATTAGGATTTAAATCTGTGGCCACATTGAAAACCCCCCCCCCCCCCCCCCCCCCCCACTAAGGCAATTCAAAATGTTACAATATCAACAAGTTGCACAATTTCCTAGGCTGGTTATAAAAGAAATTAATTTTCTCTCCAAAATATTTACATAGACCTACCACTTATAGGGCTAAGTAGAGTAGGACCTTGATAACCGTCGTTAATTGGGTCCTGGAAACCCTGACGATTAGCGAAACAATGATAGTCGGAACCAATTTTCCCATAGAAACAATATCATAGGTCAATAATTCATTCAAAAAGACTTTACACGCATCATATAAAACTGGATTTTTAGACCTTAATTTACTGGAAATTTCAGACTCTGTGTTCATTCGTTCATTCACTTGTAGCATATTTGCAGGGATGTCACATACTGGACCTTTTAGCTGCATCGTCACTAACACTGCATTCTGGTACAATTTTTATCATTTATTAAGCTATAAAATATTTATGATATATGTGGGGGGGTTATGTTAACTGTTGACAAATGACTTGACAGTCTGCAGAGGAACGTTTTGCTGTTTGATTCTTAGATTTGAAGGAAAAATTCTAAATACTATTAGTCTTTGTTTAACTCTTTCAATTTACATGAAATCCTTTTCACTCACACACCATCGACTAAATGTTCTCCGAGAACAGCCATAGCACACCGTTTCGATAGGTGATGCGAGTTAACATCTATGTTACAAAATTCAACTTGCATTACATAGTTTGTTGCTTCAGGTGACAGAATGTCTGGACACGGTACTGGTGGGCAGCAATCTTTCTCTCTCAGATGCAGTGCAATCGTAAATTTATTGGTTTGCCTGCTTCATTCAAATTGTGATGGAATTTTCCTTTTTTACCACTTGGGGCCAAATGACAGTTGATCGAAACAATGATTATTGATGGTGACGGCTGTTGAGGTCCTACTGTATAATATTAAGATATCCCACATAAGAGTACACAAATTTTGGAATTCGCTTAAGTCAGAAAAATAATTTTATTTGGATTATTTATAAACATCACTTGATCATTTAATTAACGGAGGAAATGGAAGAAAGATCAAAAAGCTTAAATTTTAAACACTTGTGCCAAGGAATGTTTTTAACTTCCACGTAATTATTTTTTTTTCTTATGCACTCTAAACATTTGTAAAATCTATCTCAAATGCAAGCCTGACTAAAAATTAATATGAAAGTGTAAACACATTAAATTGGTTAGAAAATACATTGGGAAATTTTTACAACAAAAGCTTTTATTTAACAGAAGATAGAGTTACCACTTTAATGTCAAATGATAGAAAATTTACTCGAAATAACCAAGAATTGTTTTAGCCTTGAAAAATTGAATACAACTACATATGAATTACATGCCCATCATTCGCAGCAAGCAGCTAACACCAAATGACCTTTAGTTTGCCATTAAACATTTTGGTGACTAATGAGAGATTCTAATGACTTATTGGGTTATTATGGCACATTCGTTGAAATAACCAGCAATCTTTTGCCAATATGCCAATGCTTGGTTCAAAGTGATGAGCCTTCCTTGGATTCCAGTATTTGAATGTTCACGTCTTTCAGTGACCATTGTCTGTTCTTTGGATCACTAGACTAAGAAAAACTTTTTGGTGCAAGTGAATGGGAATAAAACCTGCTACCCAACAAAGGAAAGCAAAAACTGTACTAGATGACATAGAAGATGAAGCAAACCAGATGTTATGAGTCCCAGTAAAGTATCATCCAGATATGCTTGCAATGAAAAAAAACACGATACATAAGATTATGGACGCAGGACACAAGAAATACCCAAAATGAAAATACAGAATACAACATTGGAAAGGATACTAGATATAGTTCATTATCTGTATGTTTCAATTACTATTAACCATAATATAACAAGAGCATCATTGATAAATACAACTTTCAAATTTAATTCAAAAATACAGAAAATTAAAGAAGTTATGACATTTTAAATGCATTCATGTCATATTGAGAAGTAAAAAGACCTGATCTCCAGGGGTGTTGACAATAATAAACTTGTCACTAATGTAACTTGAAGATGGCAGTTCTTTTATGGAACTGCTGTAAAAACAGTGCATTATTTAAGCAATAAAAAAGAAAAATTCAATATGCAGGTAATTGGGATTTAGTAAGTGGCTTATCAAAACATGCCTATGAATATATTAACACAACAAATTGGACAGCGCTTTGATAGAATTGCTTAATCAGCAGAGGTGAAAAGGCCTTCCAATACCAAGAGTTATAAGTGCAAAACATGTAAATATCTTCTAAGAAACCAAAACAAGTGAATGATAAGAAGAAGACAGTCGATTCCATGAAAGTCTATCAGTCAAGCATTTGCTTTCAAATGGACTGAACATTTATTGGATTATGTATCATAGCAAAATGATACACTCATTGTCAGTGGCATAACCAGCAGCAGGACCAGTGGCAAAATATTATGGATTGTCCCTCTCTCAACAAATACAGACGTTCAGTTAAAACTGAAACCCATTGTAAAACCCGTGAAGTTGCACTCATCATAAAGAATATGCTGGAAATTTTAGGCTTTTTAAATTACTCTCTCCAAAAATAATGATTAAATGGACAGTAATTCTGAAATTGGGATAAAAAGTTAAAACACTATAAAATCTTTTTTTCTATATGTGGAAAAATTTGACAGTCCCCCGGTCCAAAGGCATTTTCCCATCCATGCCACACTATTGTTATACCACTAGATAAACTTTTAACAAAGTCAGCTCTGAATCACCATAATAAAGAAAAAATAAAGTAAAATGAAAAAAACAAAACAAAAAATAATAGAGATTACATGCCATAGTTAGAAATTCAATGTTTTGTGATAATAAATGTTAAAAATAAAACCAAGTACTATATTTAGTGTTCCACAGTAAATGTTTAAAGAGTAGAGGTATTTTTAACTTCAGTGTTTTGTTTGTTGATTGTAAGCACTGTAAACTCTGAGAATATCCAATACAGAGTAAGTCCACGATTTACGTTGAGTACATGTTCCCAAGAAATGCAATGCAAAGTGAAACAATGTATAATGAAACCTGATTTTCCTTATCCCACTCTCCAGCTTCAAAATGCCATAGCAACTCTAATTTAACCTCTAAATTGATAGATTTATAAGATCTCTTCACTGAAGCACTTTCTACACGTTTTTCAGTTACAATTAAGAGTTGTTTGCAATTTAATGAATTAAATAATTAACCGTAATTACATCAGAACACACTCAACACTAAAAAATGAGCAGGTCTTTGAGATGCCTTGACGGAACAAGCGATGCCAACAGGGAGAAAAAACTCTCTGACTCAATATATGCCTCGATCTGTTTGGTGTTACAAATTATATGACTTTGTAAACAAGAGATACATTGTATTTCTTCTATGATGGTGCCTCTTCTACTGAGAGGGAGGGGTGCAAATTCGGGCGTGTCTGTCGACTCAAATATCATTCTCTGTTCTCCTTTGCATTTTCCTGCTCCTACACTCAATTTGACATTGCTTTTAGTTGCAAAAAGATACATCCAGTAACAATGTTAAGGATGAAAACATATGTACATTGCTTTTGAATATAAAGACATCATGTGAAATTATTTTTCTAATTAGGTAAATTTGATGTTTACATGAAACTGTCATTCTAAGCAGCATAAAAACAACGTTAAATCAAAGTAACAGTGGTAGAAATCAAGTAATGACCTTCATGTTAAATGTCGTTAATAACGTGTGAAGACAGGAGGCTAACTTGGCAAATACGATATAGCCACCAGTTCTCATTCATCCAATAAGCTGCAAAAACATCCTCAAACAATTTTCAACGAAACAATACACCAGTCATGTCGTGAAATAGGATAATTTAATTCTAATCATTCTGTCATGATGTTTATCGCTTAGTTTTTTACTTTCTCCATATATAGTACAGAGAAAGTATTGCATGTATTCATGAAAAAAATCAAATTCGGGATTTTAATGGAAATACACGTTTTGAGGTTCCTAGAACACGTTTGAATATTTTCTCAATGATGTCTGTGTATGTGATAGGAATTTTGCCGGGTGCTCTAACTAAAAAAAGTATTTGTCATTTCATTACCAAATTTAAAATACATTTTCATAATAGGGGCAAGAGTTGATTAGTTTTTGGACAGTATAGGTCAACCGGAAGTTGATGTTTATTCTTGTAATTTTTGTTTTTTCAAAATTTTCTTTAAAACTCAATTTTCATAAATAGTTACTTTATATTGAAGAGAATAGAATTTTCTACAAGTATTGTTTGAAACATTTTTTCATAAAGCCGATAGTTTAAGAGATATTTTTGTTTCTTCTAAGTTTACGTTAAATACATAGCTAACAAGAAGGCACTACTGTCCCCAACCGATTTGGCTGAAACTTATTGTTAGTAGACATAATGTTCACGACGTCCGATGAACATACATAGATAAATATCAGAGCAAATACCCAGCCGTTTTTATTTTATTAATAAAAACAAATTAATATTTCCCGAGCCACTGCTTGAGTACCATAAACAGTAACTCAATTCCCAACAAGGAGCGGTGGCCAAGTGTTTGTCTGTAAATGTTGAGGCCCTGTGTTCAAGAGTGCCTCCTTCCGAATTATTTTTCATTTTTTCCCACATATTCCCTTTCCTCATTTTAAATGTTTATTTCCTAATAACACAAAGTAAGTGATACCATTGTTTCTGCGGATTGATAAACCTTTTTAATTGTGGATAGAAACAGCAATTTAATTTATTTTTTGTTTTTTTTAAATAAAGACTACTGAAAATATTTTAAAATTATTCTCCAGGGTAATCCCTGATAATTATTTCTGAAAACGCTGACGTTGAGAGTAATCATATGCATTGCTCTGTATGGAGAAAGTCACGTGTTGGCCACATCAGATGTTTATTATAGAGAATACATTTAATAACATTTGAGGATACACTTAGCTACATTAAGGAAACCACATAGATACTTGTTGTCACTTTAGCTAGTTACTGCAGCAGAAAAACAGAACAACGTAGTGCTGCGGTGGTGATTTTCTGCAACGATGTTATATCAAAATGGCTTAAATCGAAGTCTTACTGTACTGATATCAAATGCAAGTTCAGAAACATTTAAATGATTTTCCAAAGTTTTGAATTTCTGACCTGCTACCCATCATTACTGCAATTAATTGGATTTCACCAGCATTTTTAAAAATGGAATGGGACAACTGGCCACGGCCGACTGGCCGCGGCCGACCAGCCGCGACACAACTGGCCGCGAATAAGTTTCTCGAAAATGGTCTGCGATTACTGAAATACTGTGCAATGGTTGTGAACACGATAACATTGAAATATATATCCCTTCTCCACAGTCAACTGTTTACTTATGAAACAACCAAAAAATCACACTAACAAAAATATTCTACCCGTCTTTTGAACCAATGGCTAAAATGTAATTCGGTGAAGGAATTCATGTGAATATTTCAAGTGCGTTTATGAAAATTGTTTCTTTTTACTTTCTCCATATACCATAGTATAGAGAAAGTATTGTTTTCATTAAAATAATCAACTTCGATATTTCAACGGAAATACATGTTTTGAGTAAAATGTGAGAAATTTTTGTAGTTCCTCATTTACTCAAGTAATTTAATTTTGAAAAATTTTATAACGCATTTAATTTTTTGCTTTCAAATCTTTCAATTTTTCATTCATTTATTTATTATAAAAAGCAATTAATAAGTCAGTAATAATGCATTAAAATGTATAATAGTCGCGTGTTTTTAAAGGATCTGCCCCTTAATATCATCAAACATATGTGTTACAATGTAATCCTCTGATCGAAACAACAATGAGAGGTCCTAACATCTGGAAATTTATCGACGGATTACGTAAAGTTCAGCGTTGGAGGGATTTTTATTATGAGCATTAATTGCAGGACAAAATCCTCCCGTAAAATTGAAAAAGTATAGAGCTGCGGATGCTAGAATTTCAGCAATTGTTGCAGATTACGGAAATAGAGACAAAATCGAATATTTAAGGGGTATTGCTCAAAATTTTGAAATGGACGCCTAACTTTTTTTATTATCTGTATTATGATATTACCTATATTTTAATTTTTTTGTATTATTATTAATTCCTACGTTTTGATATTTTATAATAAATTTCATTGATATATAACCTTGTTTTTGCTATTTTTATTTTCTGCCGCAGTCTATTATTCATACTCTTTTCACATGTAATGAACAAAAAACTTATCAAAATGTTACAAATAATTATAATGTTTTATAATCAATTTCTATTCTCATATTTTGTAAAATATTGTTTGTAATTTTAATAATAATTAAATAACCCCATTTCAATGTTATCGAGTTCACAACCATTGCACAGTATTTCAGTAATCGCAGACCATTTTCGAGAAACTTATTCGTGGCCAGTTGTCTCGCGGCCAGTCGGCCGTGGCCAGTTGTCCTAGACCGTTTTAAAAATGTGACAAAAATTTCCAAAATCTTTGTGACAGGGATATTTAGGTAAAATGAAATATAAACATGAAATTTGACATATTTTATATATTTACATAATATTTTACATATTAATGCAATTGGAATGCCAATGTCAGATAAATTGCTTGACAACCTTTCTGCACATAGGGATGTTGACAAATTGATGTTGGTAAAAGAGTATAAAATATCAAAAAGCATATCTGGTTTGAATGTCCTCCAACTTTTTTGAAACTTCGCTGGGTGTACAATCAAAGTCATATAATTTATAACACCAAACAGATCGAGGCATATATTGAGTCAGAGAGTTTTTTCTCCCTGTTGGCATCGCTTGTTCCGTCAAGGCATCTCAAAGACCTGCTCATTTTTTAGTGTTGAGTGTGTTCTGATGTAATTACGGCTAATTATTTAATTCATTAAATTGCAAACAACTCTTAAATGTAACTGAAAAACGTGTAGAAAGTGCTTCAGTGAAGAGATCTTATAAATCTATCAATTTAGAGGTTAAATTAGAGGTGCTATGGCATTTTGAAGCTGGAGAGCGGGATCAGGAATATCAGGTTTCATTATACATTGTTTCACTTTGCATTGCATTTCTTGGGAACACGCACTCAACGTAAATCGAGGACTTACTCTGTATTGGATATTCTCAGAGTTTACGGTGCTTACAATCAACAAACAAAATGCTGAAGTTAAAAATACCTCTACTCTTTAAACATTTACTGTGGAACACTAAATATAGTAAGGTAAGGTGGGGTAAGTGCGACCTTGGGGTAAGTGCGACCTTCAGTCTAGGATATCGTAATTTTGTAAGAGGAACGCTTAGCACATGTGCAAACTCTTAAATACATTGTTGGCCGAATATAATTCAATAGATTTTAGTGCGGGACCTATAAGTTCTTGAACCGCATGTGAGCGAATTATATCCTTCCATTCATCTCGGCGTCGTAGTTGGCAGTGAAAAGTTGGCTCCTGCATAGTTGTTAATAACGTCCTTATTTAAAGTTACAGGTAAGTACATTTTTTAAAAATTCATTGTTACATTGATTAATTTTCGTTATCTATTTTGCAATTATGTGAATACGAATATTACGCTGTGTTTTCTTGGGGGTCGCAGTTTCCCCGTCGTGAGTATGCATTCAGATCAGCTGGGGCAAGTGCGACCCCATGGAAAGGGGTAAGTGCGACCCTGGGTCGCACTTACCCCTTTTTATATTCTTTTCGTTTATCAGTTCCTGAATTACGTGATTTTAACCGTAATGTTATATCAAACCGTAATGTTATATCAAATGAGAAATATGATCCTCTGGCACTGAAAAGATGGAATCAAAAGCAGCAAGAATCTAGTGCTCCTTCAGTTCAACCTTCAACTGAAGTTGAATCTGTTAAATCTCTTGTCCAAGTTGAACTTGAAACAGCAACTGATGATCCTTGTCAACCATCTGCAGAGTATCAAGATGCACTTGAATCGAATCTTGGTTCACGAAAAATATCATTTGAAGAAATTTTATTGACTGCTGTTCAAGCAAGCAGGTTAGAACAAGGGAAGAGGGCAAACAAAAGAAAGAGAGCAGCTATAGGGGCAGAGGTTGTCACAGGAGAGTACATTTGCGAAAAAAGAAAGAAATAACTGAAAGAGAATCTAAGAATAAGGCGAAACATCAAACAGCAAAAAGAGTTTCTGAAGATTCATAGAGTGATTATGATAGGGCATTAGGTTTGCTATCTTCTGACGATGAGGATCTATATGCTACGACAGGAATGTATGGAAGAGAAGTTGAAAGAGATGGAGAAAACATAACCACAGCAGTTTCTAAAATTAAAGTAGGAGATTGGGTTCTTGTGAAATACACCAGCAAAAAGTCAGTTGTTCATTATGTAGGGAAAATTCGGGAAATCAATGAATTTGACGATCCAGTTGTTTGCTTCTTGAGAAAATGTCATGGTCCGAAGATTGTTTTATCTTTCCAAAGATTGATGATAGCAGTGAAATTTCAAAGGAAGAAATTATCAGATTGTTACCTGAACCATCAGTTGGCCGCCGAGGAAACTAAGTGTTTGGAATAAATTTCTCTGGATACAATTTAAAGTAGTCACATCATTTGTTCGAATTACATTAATGTATATAATGTTATGTTTCTTATTTGTTACACTTACATGATTTTCCGTATTTTTAACATGTATAATTTAAATAATGTTATGTTACTTATTTGTTATACTTACCACGTTTCCATATATTTTGTTCTATTGATTGACGTTTCTTATATTTTCAACTTAATGACGTAATGTTCCTTATTTTTTGTATTTACTCAGTTTGCTTCCCGTATTTTTTGTACCCATGTACATATGTTGAAATTAATTTCTTTCAATTTAAAACAGTTTTTCATCTAATAAAAGCTATTTTCAATGACTCTTGGTTTCATTTCGATACTCATATTCATGTCTTAAGAAATTTCAGGTTATGTTCATCAACAAACAAAAGTTGATAACTGAAGAACGGATCAAAATAAATTGGTGTTTTAAAAAAACCAGTGCAGCTTAAAGTCGGAAGAAGTCGCACTTACCTCGTTATATTTGTAATGTAAATAGGTAGGAAAGAATGAGGCAGGGACGCACTTTCCCCATTTTGGAGGGAAAGTGCGACCCCTAGAGAAGACCTCGTATGAAAAATCTTAATAATGTGAATTTTCATACAAGAAAGAAATAAATTATATTACATGATGCTATGAGTTTTGATAATATTAAATATATAAATTTCGCATCTGTAGCTTAACTAAAAAAAATTTAACAGTTAGTTGAAGTTGATATTAGTAATTTTGGAGTCGCACTTACCCCACCTTACCTTACTTGGTTTTATTTTTAACATTTATTATCACAAAACATTGAATTTCTAACTATGGCATGTAATCCCTATTATTTTTTGTTTTGTTTCTTTTTCATTTTACTTTATTTTTTTCTTTATTATAGTGATTCACAGCTGACTTTGTTAAAAGTTTATCTAGTGCTGTAACAATAGTGTGGCATGGATGGGAAAATGCCTTTGGACCGGGGGACTGTCAAATTTTTCCACATATAGAAAAAAAGATTTTATAGTGTTTAACTTTTTATCCCAATTTCTGAATTATTGCCCATTTAATCATTATTTTTGGAGAGAGTAATTTAAAAAGCCTAAAATTTCCAGCATATTCTTTATGATGAGTGCAACTTCACGGGTTTTACAATGGGTTTCAGTTTTAACTGAACGTCTGTATTTGTTGAGAGAGGGACAATCCATAATATTTTGCCACTGGTCCTGCTGTTAGTTATGCCACTGACAATGAGTGTATCATTTTGCTGTGATACATAATCCAATAAATATTCAGTCCATTTGAAAGCAAATGCTTGGCTGATAGACTTTCATGGAATCGATTGTCTTCTTCTTATCATTCACTTGTTTTGGTTTCTTAGAAGATATTTACATGTTTTGCACTTATAACTCTTGGTATTGGAAGGCCCTTTCACCTCTGCTGATTAAGCAATTCTATCAAAGAGCTGTCCAATTTGTTGTGTTAATATACTCATAGGCATGTTTTGATAAGCCACTTACTAAATCCAAATTACCTGCATATTAAATTTTTCTTTTTTATTGCTTAGATAGTGCACTGTTTTTACAGCAGATCCATAAAAGAACCGCCATTAGTGACAAGTTTATTATTGTCAACACCCCTGGAGATCAGGTCTTTTTACTTCTCAATATGACATGAATGCATTTAAAATGTCACAACTTCTTTAATTTTCTGTATTTTTGAATTAAATTTGAAAGTTGTATTTATCAATGATGCTCTTGTTATATTATGGTTAATAGTAATTGAAACATACAGATAATGAACTATATCTAGTATCCTTTCCAATTTTGTATTCTGTATTTTCATTTTGGGTATTTCTTGTGTCCTGCGTCCACAATCTTATGATCGTGTTTTTTTTTCATTGCAAGCATATCTGGATGATCCTTTACTGGGACTCATAATATCTGGTTTGCTTCATCTTCCATGTCATCTAGTATGGTTTTTGCTTTCCTTTGTTGGGTAGCAGGTTTTATTCGCATTCACTTGCACCAAAAATTGTTTCTTAGTTTAGTGATCCAAAGAACAGACAATGGTCACTGAAAGACGTGAACATTCAAATACTGGAATCCAACGAAGGCTCGTCACTTTGACCAAACATTGGCATATTGGCAAAATGTTGCTGGCTTTTTTGATTGGCAGTGTCAATGGAATTGAATTGTTCACAAAGATCACCATCCAGAACATTCTATAAAGAAACAAAATCCTTTAGAAATTTACTCTCACATCAACTGAGACAAAACATTACCAATGAATGATCCAGCCCTTGAGCCAAAACAATGAGATATGGTGATATTGGAGACAAGTATATGATACTCCTTAATAATGCATAATTTCTATCATTAAAAAAAATTTCAACAATACTATGATAAAAATATATTTTTCAAAGCTATGTGTTACTTGGATAAGTCCCTCTCTTAGAAAGAAAATGAAATTTACATCTCCATTAAAATAATCCTAAACTCAATAAAAATAACTTTGATATAAATTGTTGCAATACTCATGCTGAGTTAGTTTACTATAATTCTGACAAGGAATTGAAGATATTTACATTTATATTAGTAAACTGACTGTTAAGGCAATGCTCACCTTTACTGGATAATAATATGACCTGAAAGACAGATGATCCCTTCTACATAAGGGTGGGTTCTCAGAGCACATATGCATTTCCAAATGTTGGAAGAAATCTTGGTCTTCATGTGATGTAAATGGCACAAGGACTCCAACAGAGCCTGACAGGGTAGCATAAACCAATGCCTCCCCCCCTCCAGGGATTAAAGCTGCTCATTGAGGGCTGGTAACTACCTCTCCAACATGAAACAGCCTCAGACTTCTGAGATGCTCCGTTGACCAATTCTCCGAAAATCAATTCTTCATAAATCAATTCTTCGAAATCAACTCTTCGAAAATCAATTCTTCGAAAATCAATTCTTCGAACGAGCAATTCTTCGAATGACAAATTCTTTGAAAATTGACAAGATTTCGGAAAGATATTAAAATATATAGAAAAATCGTAACTTAAACAAAAATTAAGTTATAAATAAACTTTTTTTGATTTCAAAAGTATTAAGTTAAGATTTTTCTATATATTTTAATATCTTTCCGAAATCATGTCAGTTTTTTAAGAATAGGTCATTCGAGTAACTGCTCGTTCGAAGAACTGATTTTCGAAGAATTGATTTTCGAAGCATTGATTTTCGAAAAATTTATTTTGAAGAATTTACCTAGAATCCTCCGTCGAGTAAGCCACGATCCCAAAGAGCTTTGCTGCCTGTTGCATCTTCTTCAACTTCATCTGAGAGGCCAGGGGGGAGGCAAACCTATATGAAGGAATTTAAAATTGTATATGGAAAGCATAAATATTGATGTACTATAATCAACATATTTCAATGAGAAAGTATATGGATTAAATACAAAAGTTTAATAAAAAATATACAATATTTATTCAAATCCAAGACAAGGTTTTTCCTCACTCTTAACCTTGAAAATCAAGGGTTGCCTTACTTTCAAGCACAATGTTAAATTACGCATTTAGCTGATTCTTTCATAAAAATCTTGTTTCCGGCATTACTTTCTACATACAGGGTAATTAATATGATTGAAATAGTACAGTAAAACCTCTTTATAACGAAACTGAAAGGACCCAATTTTTGGGACTTTGTTGTAAGGAGGTTCTTTGTATGGAGGTTTTTTCAGATTCATCATATATTCATATTAGTGTATTATTGTTGGTTATAACAAAGATGGCCATGCACTGAAGTGGGACCAGATGTGAATATCAAAGGGGACCCAATGATATTAATATTATAGTAATAACGACCGATTTATGGAGTCCCAGTTTAATATTATAACTTTTAAGGAATGTTTCTTCATTGGAAATCAGTGTTCAAGTAATTTTTAGTTAAAGGTTTTTCAAAATATACACTCGACACTTGAATAATTGAGAACTTCAGGGGCCCAGTTGCCTCCCATCCTCCCTTTGGCCAGTCCTGGATTATAATTTATTTCAACAATAACATTTTAGTTAAAGAATGTTTCAAAAAAATTCACTTTATGATAAAAACAATATATTACTTTTTCATTCCTGTAACAGTGATCAATTTTCATAGTAAAAACAATACTCTATATGACGTGGCAAGTTATGACGTAGGCATCTCTGGGCTACTGAGCTATATCATTATTATCGATCAAAACTTGGATTACTTTATACTAAATTTTCTTTTTTTGTAATCAAAATATTTAAATGGCAAATTTTGCTATTTTTAACACTATGTACATTAGAGATGATAGTATATCAATAAATAGTCAAATAAAAGTAAATGAAAATATAGCACAAAAAATATTACTGAAAAAATATTTTTGTCCTTTATTTAAATAAAACTTACGTATTCAGTTGGTCTTCAACATTTACCACAAAGAGCTACTAATTAGACTCCAGTTGTTTTTTTTTTGACATGCCATCCAATTATACCATTGATGTGAATTATTTGAAATTAGGAGAAAAATTCTGTAGTGACTGGGAATCAAACCCAGTTCTAACACTTGCTCAGGGTATATTCTACCACTGAACTACCATGAAAAACTCATTCTCCCATTAACAATGTGAATGTTGTCTTAGTTAGAGCTGGCCTAGCTGAGATTGTATCTACCTACCCAAACAGATGTCCTCCATGAGATAGACCATAGAAAACCTTCTTCTTGGTGAATGACCTTTGTTGGAAATAGATGGATCATAAGATCCCTATGTGATTGGCACAACTTGGAATGTGGGAACAATTTTAAGTCTTCTAAACTTCAGAATTATGCCAAATGAAAACCTGCTTATTGGAATCTTAGTGAAGTATCATAATAAATGGTTCATGTGATGAGAATTTATGAGAGATTGGCCACATGTTGTCTGGAATAGAGGGCCATGGTCACTATTAAGAAAAGGAGAGATGCTTGTACTAGATATATTCAGATGGCACAACCCTTGCAACTATGGATTCAATCAGGGTAATGAATACTGACCATGTAATCACATCTGGAGCGATGACGTCACACCTTTAAGTTCTAAATGTTGCTGTTGATAGCGGAGCATACGTCTCCAAGGGTGATATTAATTACCTAGATATTTAGAAATAGCTATCAATTTTTTTACTTATTTGTTTTTTAATAAAGCATATTGAAAATGTTTAAAAATTATTCTCGAGTGCAATTGCTGATAATTATTTCTGAGAACGCTGACTTGACAGTAATCTTATTCATTGCTCTGTATGGAGAAATTCATGTGTTGGCCACATCAGATTTTTCAGTATGATAATATTCAAGACATTAACAAACAAATGATATAAATGCAAAAATTAATTTTTAAATTTTACCAGAAATTAACATAACTTAGATATAAAACAACACTCACAACTGAGATATTGCCAAATTTGTCAGCAGTTGCAACGGTTCCATAGTCAAGAACAGTAGTTGTGGAGATCCATCTAGGATGTGTGTCATCAGCAAAAACGATCAACTGGTTCTCCCTACGGCGGTAGCGAACCAGTGAAACACTCTCCTGAACATCAGACACATTGAATCGATGCCCCATGCTTTGGATGCTCACTATCAGATTTGGTATATGCTGAAAAAAAAGATTAACATTTTAACAAAGCCTTTGTTAATTTATTATTTATCACAATATCAAATGAAAGGAAATTCTATTAGAATCAATGGTCTAAAACTTAACTTAGTAGTATTCCATCATAAAGAAACAAGTGAAAAGGCCCACTTTTACATACCACTAATTTATTCTAAAGCAACACTATCCAGATTTACTCATCATCAAGTGAATTGTTACAATAAACTAGTGGTATGTCAAATTTCATCTTTTCACTTGTATCCTTTGACATTCTATTCTATTTCATCCTCATATGACAGCTTGGCTGGTGAGTTACATATTTAGCCTTTTAAACATATTTATTAATTTGTAAACAAAATTAAAGATGTTAATGTCTTGTTCCTCCTATCAAAGGGGATGGGTCTTAACTAAAAGTTAATTCAAACTACCTAGGTAAACTAATTAATATATGATTATGCCAATGTTCAATGAATCTTACAAAATAAATGTTAATTATCATATTTACTTGCACAAATGCCACACTTTTTTCTAAATTTTATGCTTACAAAACGAAGATTCAACTTATATTCAAGGAAAAATAATTGGCAACGTCTAAAATCTGAAATAATCATTCAATTTCTTAAGAAAATACTAAACCGTATGGGAACTATAAAAACATTAAATAATCATTGCTAAAAAAAGGTAAAATTATTATTAACGGTGATGGAGTTAATAACATTCCAGCTTTTGCCAGTGATTGCAATGAGAACCTGCAGGGCTCTGCAAGATAGATGTTGCAGTTTTTCAGATGCCAAGGTATCGTCACTTTGGTTTCATATTCCAGTAATTCTAAAGAGATTGATGGTGTTTCGATTGGTTTGCAAGTTACTTCAGTCTCCCTTCTCTCTTTGGTTTTTCTATTTATTAAACTTTATCAGCTGTAATGCCACAAAAATGGCTCTAAAATGTGTTCGCTCATGGACATATTGCCATAAATTTGTTCCCAGACTGCTTTTAGAAGTTTTCTATGTCATGGAATAGGGAGAGTGGGAAAAGGACACTCCAGAAGATAGACATCATAGCAAGCCCAGGCATACAAGTCGAAGTTCTAAGGATTAAGGGAGGATAAACCTCAAACAAAGAGCAAACAAACTTCAGGGAGTTTATGACGTAACACAGAGGCAATAAGAGTAACCTCGTGATGGTGCTTCAACCTGTAAGGGTCTCCTGATATTTACCCTTACTTCCTTGAGGGCATCTGTGTTTTGTGAGACACCTTATTCAGTGGTTAACAAGCCACCAACTAGATCAGTAGTAGGCTTATGTGAGTGAAATTTTCATATTTTAACTTCATAATATTCCATCTTCCTTGTCATATTTAAAAAACTTTTCTTATAAAGTAAACCCTTGACTGTACGAATCCAAATTTACTGGATTTTGGATTCTCTAGATAGCATGTGGAGAATCAATTGGAAAAACGAACTCCATCGCCAAGATAATTGGATAACGTTTGATAAACATCACATCCTTCCACAGAGTCTGGACAATATTGTGATCCTATGAATCCATATAAGCTGACTGGCCACCCAGTTAAATGTATGCACAGCCATGAGCGACCAAATTAGTATCTGATTAACCTCTTAGTGCAGAAGTCGCCACAGTGTGGTTACCCTTTCAGCAATCTCTACTCACGGAAGTTGACACTCGGTGGTTACTGGCAGGCCCTCTCAGAGGTCGAGAGAGGCCCGGCCTACTTCCATTTTTTGAGGCCCCCGGGATATTATAAAATGAAGAAATGCCAAAACAGGGTTACAAAAATTGATGTATTTTTATAATTACATTTAACAAATTAACGCTTTTAACACACAAAAAATAGAATGCAATAATTTGTGACAAATGTTCTTTTTTATTTAACAAGTGCTTTTCTTGCCTTTTTCTGTGCAAATTGCTCAATTATTGTGGAAAATTTGTTTTCTTGCAATGTCATAGTTTATGTTGAGCATAGCAAGGCCATTCAAACGATCATAGTTGAACGGTGGTAATTCTTGACCAGCTTCAGCACATTGAAAAACCGTTCACCTGAGGCTACTAATGCAGGTAGACTGAGAAAAATCCTCATTGCAACGGTGACATTAGGAATCACACCAGCAAGTCCAAGTTGGAGTATTTCTTGAAGCAATTCCTTTGGCTTACAATCCTGTTTAAAGTTCACGGAATGTATTCGCTTGAGGAAATTGACCTTGTCACACATCTGTTGATATTTCTTTTGTGTACTTTCTTTGGAATTGTTCTGCTGATGTACATAGATCTTCACTACTCAGGCTATTAAATTGACAGAGAAACCCAAACAGGTTACAAATTACATTAAGTGATTCAAACCGCCTTCTAAGACCTGATAGAATGGAGTCAACAATAACAAGGAAGACATTGATTCTACGAGGGTGGTTCAAAAAGTTTCTGCACTTTTTTTGTTACAATGTCTTTATTTATGTCTGAGAGATTACAAATGGTTCATTTCTCTACATAGTCTCCCTGCTTTGTAATACACTTATTCCAGTGGTCTACAAGCTTTCTAATGCCATCAAAAAAAAATTCTTTGGTTGTGTGTGCAGCCAGTCATGCACCGCCTCTTTCACCTTGTTATCATCTGCAAATCGATGACCTCTCAGCGCTTCCTTCAAAAAGACGATAATCTGAAGGATCCAAGTCTGGACTATAGGCTGGGTGATCGAGAACTTCAAATTTCATTTTTTGAAGGGTTTCCCTGGTATGGGCAGCGCTATGTGGGCATGCATTGTCATGCAACAAAAGAACACCCTCCGACAATCTTCCTCCTCGTTTTCTGCGAAAGGCCGGCTTCAGTTCATTTCACAACATGTCACCATACACTGCACTTGTTACCGTTGTTCCACGCTCCAGATAATGTTCGAGGATAGGATCTTGGGAATCCCTAAACTCTGTCAGCATAACCTTTCCAGCTGATGGCTGTGATTTGAATTTCTTGGAAACAGGAGATGATGTGTGCTTCCACTGCATACTCTTCTGCTTGCTTTCAGGTTCATAATGATGAATACTGAACCTTGACTGATGTCTAACTTTAATGAAATGTCCCTTATTTTCACTCTTCTGTCAGAGAGAATCATGGCTCTGGCTTCTTCCTGTTTCTCATCACTGGTTGATGTTGACGGCTGTCCTGAGTGCTCTGCATCAACCACACTTGTTCGGCCTTTCTTGAACATTTCAATCCATTCATACACACTCCGCTGAGGTAAAGTGTTATCCCCATACTGAGCACATAAACGTGTGTGAATTTCAGCCCGTTTAACACCTTCTGCCCACAAAAAACGAACAACTCCTCTCTGCTCTTCCTTGGTGCAAATCGAAAGCGGTGCAGCCATGTTCTTACCTCCACTGCTCATAGTTCACTGAGTCCAAGGTCATGCCCACCAGTGTGGAGGCACATCAGATAATGAGTTTCAATGTTGCCAATTCTCCTAAGTCTGCATTGCACCAGTGGCACGATAAAAAAATGTGCGGAAACTTTTTGAACTACCCTTGTATAATGTTGTTCTACATCAGACTCATTACGAATCTTGCAATTGCCGGTAAACTCAAATGAAATGCCAATAGTCTGAGCTACTATTTGGCCTCACTCAAGATCGCATCCCATTGTTCAAGAACCTGCTGAATATCAGCAATGAGACTTTCAATGTTACCCCTCTCAACATCAAGTGTAGCATTATGTGCTTCAATCAACAGATTAGTCCGGTAGTAACTTAACCCACAAAGATGACATTAGAACACACTCAAATTTGGGCATGTATTTCTGGTTAGAATTAAGTTCAGTTTGAGCCTGTGCAGTGAGATTGAGAGATTCGAGTTCACTTAAGGCCATTCTTACTTCATCCAAGATGTTGCTTCAGTATTTCTCACCTTTGTGGACTGCTATTGAATAAGTTGTACATTTGCTGTATAGTTCCAAAGTAAGTGATTGCCTCTTTGCACAATTCGGCACAGTCAACACCTGCAAGGTTTTATGTGTGGTTTTCACAGCCGGAGAAAATGCATTTTGAGTTATGCTCAAGGAGAACTGATTGTACGCTGTTATATTTGCCAGCCATGTTAGATCCATATCGTAGGCTTGACCAATGCAGAGTTGAAAATCTAATCCAAACTCCTCTAGAATTGTTAAAACTCGAGCAGTGAAATTATCAAAACAAAAAAACTTTCTTTGATTGAAAATGTTGAGCTGTTTTCGACAATCTTTACATACCGAATTACAATAGTGGTTTGTTCTTTGTTAGAACAATCTGGCATAGCATCAACAAATATTGAAAAATATATGGCATTTCGGAGTTAAGAACACAACACAGCACTGCCTAAAAATTACAAGCTATCATAACATTTCAATGGGTGACGAAATTTGCAGTGCTTATCCACTAATGAAGAACAAACAACATACAAGTCGGACTGATTCGTAGCATAGTTACAGTTGTGACAACAACTAGACTCCCGTGATAGCTACTTTGCTCCCCGACAATGCTGTTGCCAGTGTTGCCAAGCGCTAAGCCAGTAGGAAGTGTACTGCTTTCCGCTGTTTATGTTAATACATAGTGACTAGAGGTGGCATGGCCCGGTAATGGGACACAAGTTTTAAGTTATGTGATGAACGTCTTCTTCTTTCAATCCTGTCAGTGTATCTCTGTGTCTGTATGTATAACCTCATTTTGAGAAAACATAAATCTAAATTTGACGCCCTCCGTGAATGTGAGGCCCAGGCCAAATGGCCCTCCTGGACCCCCCTGTGATAGGCCCTGGTTACTGCGCATTGGTATCCGAAAATTAATCTTATGGCTCTCCAATCTGGTCTTAGGAGTAATAAAGAGGACCATTGTCTTCTAAAAGGATTCTGTTTCATAGTCATCTCATAATATGATTTACAACTCTCAAAGCAAAAAAAAGAATAAAACTTTTTTTCCTAACTCTTCCAAAGTTGGTCGGACTGAGCGGCAGACGAAAGTACACCTGAATTTTAAAGAGTATAACTTATGAAAGCATTCCATTAGTACTCAGTTCGCCAAGTTTTAATGTGAAGGGAAGACTAGCCATTATGTTTAGTGTAAAATAAGTTACTCCAAAGAACTGAAATTGCAGATTGTGCAGAGAAGAAAGGCACGGCTCTAAAAGGGAATGGATCAAAAGGAATAAGACGAAGTTATGATAGAAATTTTAAGTTAATGGTGGTGCAGTATGCTGAAGAAACTAATAATTGTGAGGCAGGGAGGAAATATAATGCGACTGTGGCAAATGTGCGAAGGTAGAAGCAAATAAAAAAGAAACTTGAAGGTGCTAACACGACATGGAAATCATTAGTGGACCCAAACGAGGTCAATTTCATGAATTAGAAAAGGATATAGTAAACTTTGTGCGTACTCAAAGAACAGACAGAAAGCCAGTGTCACAAAAAATCATTCGATTGAAAGCTCATGAATTAGCGCTATCACTAAACATCTCACCTCAAGAATTCAAGGCTAGTAATGGATGGTGCATAAGAATGTCTACCTTCTGACTACATGGAAAAACTGATTGCTTTCCAGAAGCATGTAATCGGGTTGCGGAAAATTTACGATTACCTCCAGAGTCAAATGGGTAATGCAGATGAGACACCTATTTATTTTAACATACCATCCAATAATACAGTTAACGAAATAGACCCGTAAAGTGTCACTATAAAAACTTCCGGGAATGAAAAATTACGAGTTACGGTAATGTGTTAGCAGATGGAACGAAGTTGCCGCCATATGTTATTTTAAAACACAAAACAATGCCTAGGGAACTGCTACCTAAAGGAATAATTATTAGATGTCAAAGTCAATGCCTTTTTTTATTCATGCTTTTAGTGTGTTGATTGTTATTTAACAGTATTTCGTAAATAGACCTTGCTTTTTTTAGGGATCGTCTTAAATTCGAGGTCGTCTTCCTTTTGGGTAAATATGGTAATATTCTGAAAAAAATTCCTTTCACTGGTAAATATGGTCCAACTATCTCTATTAATATTGTTCTTGAGTTTTTCACAAACTTTTTCGATGCAGCCTTAATTGAGATAATCATTTTGGTGACTAACCGGTATGAAGAGAATTACTTAAAAAATGTAAATTGTCTTTCAGATCTCGATTTAACAAATGGAAACCTGTTGATTTAGGTTTCTTGTAGTAGTAATTAGGTTTTTTTTGGGTGCGTCAACAGCTAAGGTTATTTCGCACCGTCAAATTCTCTTAGAGAAAATCAACATACATCACTACATCCATGCCCGAAGCGGGATTTGAACCTGCGACCTTTGGGTTAGGAGGCACTGCCTACCAGTCTAACCCAGACGGCTTAGGTTTCTTGTTTCCACTTTTGGAAACAAGCATTTTCCCCAAAACAATGTCTCAAGATAGGTTTGAAAACATCTCAAAATTTTTTCATTTTATTGACAATTCAAAAATATGTAATTATTCCGGAAACAAAAAAACTTTTCAAAATTCAACCTATCATTGATTATTTGCAGAACAAATTTCAAAGTATCTATCTGCCAAATGTAAATATTACTGTGGATGAATCTCTTACACTTTGGAAGGGATGGCTGTTATTTGTACAATATATTCCTTTTAAATCATCAAAATTTGGCATAAAAACATTTGAGCTTTGCAAATCAGACACTGGTTACTTATGGAATTTCACTGTTTACTCTGGCTCAGATGTGACAATTTCTACTTCAGAACCTCCAGATGGACTCAAAACATCAGCAATAATGATTAAATTACTTGAACCTGTTGGAGGGTAGCGGAGATGTTGGTAATGGTGTGCTGATGTTACCACTATACTTCAGGTTGGCAGCGGTGTCATGTGACAGTGCTTCAGCGCCACTACAGATGCGTCTATGAACTAATAGTCCGCCAAAGCTTTGTATTGGTTACGCCTAGTGATGGTCATAATTAAAATGATTTCCATTATCGAATGATTAGTACTTGAGAGATTTCCATAATCAAGATATTCATTCGTTAAGCTCATTCGATTATCTCATTCATTCAAATCATTCATTTTGATTACTAGTTAATCATTCACAACTATTTTGTGTAAATGTGAAGTTAAACAGTTGTTGTGTAAATGTATTTTATACAAAATTCCAATTTTTCTTGGCAAAGGTTTTAAACTTTGGATGTGAAAAAATATATCTTTTGAGATGTTTACGCCTGCAAGGGTAGACAGTTTAAATAGCATGCGGCACGAACTGTTCTGAGATTAAGAGATGGTGACATATGCAGAACAAAGGAGAAGGCGATAAGGGTTCTTTACATATCCTTTGGTCCATGTAAAAGCGTTGAGTTGCAAGATTTCTTTTTTCAAGTCCTTAGTAAACATCAACAACATAATCTCATGCTTTGGTACTTTTCTGACCATCCAAACGATGACATCATTTTTCCAGATGATGAGTCACCGTACCTCCAGTTCTGTGAGTAGCTGCGTCTCAAGTCTATAGTAGCTTCATTTCATGCGAATTTTGTATTGATCAATTGTGATATTCATACTAAAATGCCGAGATCTAGAACCCAAAGATCCGAAGTATGGGAACTATTTGCAAAAGTGTCTGATAAAACTGTCGTGTGCAATTATTGCAAGAAAGAATATAAATTCTTCGGAAATACGACCAATTTAAGGGAACATGTATGAAGGATTCATCCCACTAGAGTGTTTAAACCACCAGAAATGATGGAAACCCAATCAAGCGCATCCGATCAAGTTACCCTGTCAGAAAATATTGAGAGTGGAACTCAGGCCTTTAGAAAAAGGGAGCCGGTGCCCTCTCCCAATCATAAGTTATTGCATTAGATAGATTAATTATTGAGATGATAGTGGAAGATTTGCAACCATTATCCACTTCAGAAAATAAGGCCTCATTAAAGTATTCTAAAAGATTACAGCCACTTTACAATCCTCCAAGCAGGAAAACAATCACAACAAAAATTTTGCCAGAAGTTTATAGTGAAGTGGTCAACAAAGT
This sequence comes from Uropetala carovei, assembly GCA_036926305.1. NCBI lineage: Eukaryota > Metazoa > Arthropoda > Insecta > Odonata > Petaluridae > Uropetala > Uropetala carovei. Next base: position 9,106,153 of record JAXCHB010000065.1, on the reverse strand, counting down.
AAGGCAAGAGTTGATTAATATGGCATATTTAGCAATAACTACTGATATCTGGACATCAAACAATCAAAAATTTTATTTGACAGTTACTGCACACTATATTATAGGTAATTCAATGGTTGCCAGAGTTTTAGATACTGAACAAATTTATGGAACTCATTCAGGAGAGATAATAGCAAATATCTTGAAGAAAATTTTCAGAAATTGGGGAGTCTGATAAAATTGTAGCAATAGTAACTGATAATGGTGCAAACATTAAAAAAGCTGTTGCTGATTAGTTATTCATATTTGTTAATATGTGGTAGTGTTATAGCTTTTAAAGTTGTTGATAAAATAGATTGGTACCATCAACAGAAAACTATTTTAATTTAAAATATACCTACATAAACAAAAACTGTGAATCATTTGATTGCTAGAACTTTTAATTATGCCAAAGAAAATATGGTATAGTAAATGTAAATTGAAAAGACTATCCTTCATATCAAAGTGAAGACTGTAAATATTCTCTTGTTGAAATAATCTTATAAAATCATAAATTTGTAATATTTGTTATTTTTGTAGTAATTTTCATATTGGTAGCATTCAATTTAATATACATTTAATAAAAACAGTTAATTTTTAGTAGTGTTACAAGGAGCTGATACAACATATAGTCTAAAGAAAACTTTTAAATAGTATAAACAAACAACAACTGAATTATTAGAATGGCAGACCTCATATTTACGCTAAAGGAATCATTTAAATAGCAAATATACTTACAGAAATATACATGTTAAATGAAACAAAACCTTTACAACCATGTGCAAGTGAAAATTCTCTTTTGTTGAAATTATTTTGTAAAATTTCAGACTAGGTGCTAATAAACTACCACTAAATAAATAAATAAACAAACCACCTACTAAAATCATTCGAATCATTCCAGCTACTAATATCATTCGGAAGATTCCTAATTACTAAAATCATTCGAATGATCATAATTACTAATTTGAATGAATCGGTTATGATCTCTCGATTATGCCCATCACGTACTAACCAAATTAGTAGTTAGTAATACTAACTACTAATTTCGTATAATCAAATGAATCGATTATGATCTCTCGATTATGCCCATCACTAGTTATGCCTCGTTCATATGAAGACGTTGTTGCCTTGAAGTGCGATTTCATTGTGTTATTTCCATTGTGAATAAAACGTGGTTACTTTTAATATTGCGATCTTTTACTTGTGCCCACCGCGATGCCCAGCTAACTCTCCAACAGAACCTTTATATAGAAAAGGTTATACTTTATGGATGGACAATTACTATTACAATTCACCTTATTTGGCTAAATTTTTGATGAATCGGGGCACAAATATAGCTAGAACTTGGTGTTTATATAAAAAAAAATGTTCCAAAAGAAGGCAAAGCTGCCAAGCTGAAGAAGGGAGAACATATTTCAAAGTCGACTGATGAGATAATGTTTATGAAATAGAAGGATAAAAAATATGTACCATTCATTACAACCTTCCAATGTAATAATTTTTGGGAAAAAGATGGAAAATTTAAACCTATTTGTATTTTAGAATATACAGTTTTGGGGATCTGATTTGACCATGGACATTGCCTGGCAAGCTAGAAAATGAAATCTTGTGGTAACAAGGATGCCCATAAGTACCTGGTCTTCCCATACTTCTAAGTTAGTGTGGAGTATAAAAGATTTTAGACTTCTTCATCTGAAGGTAAGGTGACAGATTTGTGATGGAATCCGGGTCTTTCATAATGATCGTTGGTTCCTGGTGTCCAAGTGAGTTGGTTGTTACTTGGGCACAAACTAATTATACTTCTTTGTTCGCAGGAACTCCACTCTATAAATGTACAAAATTACAATGCATTAATTGCAATCCTTGAAAACAGTAGAGTATTACTACTTATGTATTGTTTCACACGCAACTTGATTCATTTTATTTTTTGTATGTGACTGATTTGCTGTAAAGTATAATATTTTGCTAATTGGAATTTAACTTTGTTATTGACTTATCCTATATCATTGTAATGATCTCTGGATTAATAAATATATTATTATTATGTGCAATTATTAATACTATAATAGCCCAGGTCTGTTGGTTGGTTGGTCACGCTTTCACGATGGCCGATATAGAGCGTTTTAACAAACTTCCCGAATAGGTAGAAGATTGAAATTTGGCAAGGATGCTTGATTAACATATTTTAAGGTAATGACGAAAATAAAGCTCCGAAAAAGTCCTGGGTTCGACTCCAAGGAAGACATTTCCATTTTCCGTAAGGTAACATGTAAAAATACATTTTTTGGCATGCAGGCTTTTATTGTTCTAGAAATTAAAATTAGAAGGAATTAACCTACGATCTTCGGATCTGAACCATTTTGAAGAAAAAATTACAAAGTTTCTTATTCTGTTCATCTTTTCTGCATACAATTCGAAATCGCTCATGTTATACATTTAATTCACATATTTTGTGGAAATACTGCCATTTTAACGGAATGTTGCCGTGGCTACCAATTATATTGTTAGACCTCAAAATCCTATTGTTGTATCAATCCTTATGGGTGTAAGCTTGCTTTGAATGCTTTTAACACGAGAGAGAGGGGGGAGAGAGAGGGATGGTAATGGAGGGGGAGAGAAGGAGGGAGGTGGAGAGAGAGAGGGAAGGGGGGGAGAGAGGGAGGGGGCACTAGAGGAAGAAAGGAGGGAGAAAGAGGGAGGGAGTGAGAGGGAAGGAAAGAGAGGGAGGAGACAGACAGACAAATGACTTTATTGAGGGCAAAATTGAGACTATATAGTCCCCTCTTACAATTAAGAGAGAGAGGGAGATGGAGGGGGATGGAGGGGGAGGGAGAGAGTGGTAGAAGGGAAGGAGAGAGTGGGAGGGGAAGGGAGGGAGGAGGAGAGACAGGAGGGCGGCAACTTTTTAAAGTTAACTAAAGATATCCCGTCATATTGACCGGCAATTACACTAGTTTACAGCTTTTTTGCCTGTTTAACAGCTGAATTTGTTAAAATTTACAAAATTCAACTATGCTTATATTTATATGTTAAGGTGAAAGAAATGATCAAAATTATGAAACGACAATTGATGACTACCTGATAAGGATGTGAGTTTTAACATTCTTGATGATTATATAATGCTCTGGAAAATCTTTTCTGATGCCTCCCTCACTCATCTGTTTAAATTACTTTTATTATTATTCACGAAGAAGATTATGACAAGAAAAGAAACTTATTTTTAGCAGATGTTTGAAATCTCTCACCTCGGAAATACGCCTTCGAAAACTGCGTCTACTCATCTCTGCCTCTTCCACAAGAGCATCCCTCTGATCTACAGGGATGACAGCCATGTCCTCCAGAAGTCTACAAAAATACAACAAATTAACAATTCTATAGTAAAAAATCTCATGTGTCCAGCACATGACTTTCTACATACAGAGTAATGAATATAATTCCTCTTGGCATCTGCTTCCTCAAGAATAATCAGCGACAATTACACTTGTAAATAATTATTAAACACAATAATTTTCAAATAGAAAAAACAATAAGTAAATACAATTGTTAGCTGTTGCAATGGATAACAAAATATCTATGTGCAATTAAAATTACCCTTTGCAGTACATATATGCATCTCTATCAACTAATACAAATCTAAAGTATAAAGCTTTCTGGTGATCTCATCATTAGAGTGCCCAGAAAATTCCTTCACACACACACACAGACATCATCAAGAAAATAGTCGAATGGTATTCAGTGGACCACAAAACGTATTTCTGTCGAAATCTGGAATTTGATTTTTTCACAAATACATACAACACTTTCTCCTATACTATGTATGGAGAAAGTACAAATTGGTATGGCATATATTGCACAAACTTTATCATATCTAACATATATTTATCTAATCTCCATATTAAAATCATTAATACACATTAACATGCAGTGTGACCAATAAAATATGAGAGAGTAAAAATATAAAAATTTTGCTGATTATCTAGTTTCATAGAATCGAAATTATTGGATTTTTAAATGGATTTACATCTCCAAAGCAGCTCCAATAATTTACAATCAAAGTTTTCATCACTCAAAAATCTGAATTTTAAAGGTCTGTGGGATATTTTAGATGTTATTTTTAAAGTAGAGATTCCCATATAACGTAGAATAATAGGGTAATATTTCAAATTCTTGTATTCTATCTGAATAAAATCTGTGTGTCTGATGGTTTGTTCTTGAACTAAAATACTACAGGCAGTCCTTGACATCCGTACATAATGCGTTCCTGAAAACGTGTACGAAAGTCTAATGTACGGATGTTGAACATAGATTTACATGTTATAGGGGGGGTTCTGTTGTCAGAGATCCAAAAAATACTATATAATATCCCTAATCATGGTATAAATGTTTAGTGTTTTATAATACAGAGAGATATGGGAAAATGCAATAAAATATTTAAATAATTGCAGAAATATACACTGCTGTACAGACAAAGATGGTGACACAGCAGAAACTGGTGGCTGGCAACCAGCAGCACTCGATATATTCGTTCGTCATTTCGCTGATGCACGACTCCAAATTCGGCATATGGAAGGCGGTTTAGGGTTGTCAGTATATAATGTATGAAAGTACGAGTTTTTTTTCATTAAAGCATCTTGCTATTTTCATAGTTTTTTGTAATACTGCCTAATCATGGCCCCAAAGAGAGCGATAATTGAAATGAAAGAAAAGTTGGTAAAAAGCACAAAAAAGTAATGAGTTTGAAGAAGAAAATTGAAGTTTTAAATAGGCTTGTGCATAATGAATCTGCTTCATCAGTTCGTAAATTACTTGGCGTGACCGAGTCCACAATAAAATGGATAAGGAAAGTGACAAAGTGATTAGAGGTAGTGTTGCAAGTGGTACTTCAACGAGTACAAAAGTTCCGTATGTAGAGAAGACAGAGAAGGCTTTAAACCTGTGAATCGAGACCCAAACTCCCAAGAAAATCTCACTGAGTTCATTTGTCATTTGCGAGAAAGCCAAGCAACTGCACAATCATTATGTCTCAAATTGTTTCGTGGTCCGCTAACGGGATATAGCCAACGTCATCGAAGTGTGTGTAGATCGGTTCCTTGCTCTTTAAAAAAATTGTAGCATTTACTCAGAACGCCACAGTACATATTGTATTATTATATTTGTTCTTCTCCTTCACAACTGAACACACACTCGACCGGCTTAAGTCCAATGAGCGTCCAATTGAAGCTAAACATTCGCCGCTTTCAGCACGCCTAATTATTTCCATCTGTGTCTCAATCGTGTTCAGTTTATGAGTGCTACATTTCCTTTCACTTGTATTAGCACTTTCGGTTTTCCGTTTCTCACTATGTTTATAAAATAATTGGTGGGCAATTCCATGTCAAATCAACCAGCTAAAAATTTATTTTGAACCTTGATGTCTCCGATTCACTTGATTTTTGGTATATTAGTAGTACATATGGAGAATATTAAAAATCCAAATTTTTAGATTTTTTGAAGCAATAGTGTTTTTTACATAAATTTATGAAAATTGCAAAAAACGCACATTTTTGGCATGCTTTGATACACATAAATGCCCATAAATCTGTAACTCTTAGTCATAGGGAGCTCATCTTGGTCTCATTTTAAAGCTCTTTTAAGGAGATTTAATTTGATGTACAACACACAGGAATTTTGAAGAAAAGAAGTTTTTGGCCCATTTTCAAAATTTTTATTTTTGAAAATCTCAAAAACACCATTATTGATTTTTTTGGAAAAAATATATCTTAAAGTGAGACATTTCATGAGTTTAATTGCAAAATTTCAGAATGGGATGAAAATGGGATTATACTTAAAAATGTTTTTGAAATAAGAGTTGCATCTGGTAATAGCAGCTTACCTAGATTTAATTGCTCAGTATTTTGCGTTTTTTTAAATAAAATTAATTTAAATATAATATGTTTTTTAAATTTTAAATAGTCTTATATTCCACTTCTGTGGCGTATATTAATTTTTTGAAACTATGTATTTTTATGCAGTAAAATAACACATTCTACTGTGAAAAAACTAGTGGCTCAGAAAGGTATTTTATTATCACCAGACCCTAAACCAGGAAAAACTCTTGATGAGAAGACTGCATCCCTAGTAAAAAATTTTTACAACCGCGATGAGGTCAGTAGAGTGATGCCAGGGAAAAAGGATGTTGTTTCAGCCTAAGAAGGAGGTACCCGTGTCAATGTCCAGAAAAGATTAGTTTTAGTTAATTTACAAGAACTTTATCAGGCATTCAAAAATCAGTACCCCGATACCAAAATTGGGTTCTCAAAATTTACGTCCAAAACAATGCCTTTTGGCAGCATTACTCAGGAGGAAGCTCTCATAACCTGTGATTTTTCTGAAAATTACTCCTTCATCCTACAAGATAAAGTTCAATCTTATCACTGGACAAGTAGGCAGGCAACAGTCTACCCATTTGTTGTGTATTACCGAGAAGAAATGGAATTGAAGCACATGAACTTTGTGTTCATTTCTGACTGTTTGATACACAATACTGTTGCTTTTTATACATTTCAGAGCAAGCTTATCCCACTCCTCAAGGATGCCATACCGAATCTTTAAAAAATCTACTACTTCTCAGATGGCAGTGCTGCTCAGTATAAAAACAGAATTTTTTTTTTGAAATTGTGTCACCACAAACATGATTTTGAACTAGATGCTGAATGGCGATTCTTTGTCACATCTCATGGCAAGAGTGCATGTGATGGCTTAGGGGGTACTGTAAAGCACCTTGCTCCCAAAGCGAGTCTCCAACGCCCCTACAATAATCAGATCATGACACCAAAAGACCTTTTTGTGTTCTCAAAGCAGACCACTCAGGGCATTCATTTCAAATATTCAACAAGTGAAAATCACAGCATTAGTGAAAGAAAATTAGTTACAAGATTTCAAGATGCAACAACTATTTCTGGGACACAGAAGATCCACTGTGTTGTACCAAAGTCACAATCTGAGCTCATTACCAAGTTTTATTCATTCAGCAACAATGAAAATATCCATGTTGTGTCTGAAAGTGCTCCCGTTATAAGCTCTTATTCAGCTCCCACTGTATCTTCTGGTTATATTACTGTTGAATATGATGGAGCATGGTGGCTGGGCTGTGTTCTTGCCAGACATGATAATGTCGCCAAATTAAAAGTCAGCTTCCTCCACTCGAGAGGACCATCTCCTTCATTCGTCTCCCCTGATGATCTAGATATCCTAGATATTCCTGTTGATACTGTGTTAACTCAGGTGGACCCCATTACTCCAAAAGAACGTGTTTGCATCTTAAGTAAAAGTGACACTCCAAAATCTTCAATTCTTTTGGCAAAAAGACTAAAAAACTAGTGAAGTGAATTTCCTACTCTGTATATAAATAAGACTTCTTGTAAATATTTTTACGTACATATCTTCTTGGACTGTTTTGTAACAAAGTGTATATTAGATATTATGATTAATGCAAAGGAAGCCACAAAACTCACTTACTTAACATTGTGTATCTCCATTAAATTGAAGTTTTCAATAATAAATAAATTTCAATTCTGTTACAAAAGTAGAATCTGTTATTCTACTGCTTCAAAAATACATGGTTTCAAAAAATTAATGTACATCACAGAAGTGGAATATAAGATTATTTAAAATTAAAAAAAACATATTATATTTAAATTAATTTAATTTAAAAAACACAAAATACTGAGCAATTAAATCTAGGTAAGCTGCTATTACCAGGTGCAACGCTTATTTCAAAAACATTTTTAAGTATAATCCCATTTTCATCCCATTCTGAAATTTTGCAATTAAACTCATGAAATGTCTCACTTTAAGATATATTTTTTCCAAAAAAATCAATAATGGTGTTTTTGAGATTTTCAAAAATAAAAATTTTGAAAATGGGCCAAAAACTTCTTTTCTTCAAAATTCCTGTGTGTTGTACATCAAATTAAATCTCCTTAAAAGAGCTTTAAAATGAGACCAAGATGAGCTCTCTATGACTAAGAGTTACAGATTTATGGGCAGTTATGTGTATCAAAGCATGCCAAAATTGTGCGTTTTTTGCAATTTTCAAAAATTTATGTAAAAAACACTATTGATTCAAAAAATCTAAAAATTTGGATTTTTAATATTCTCCATAGGTACTACTAATATACCAAAAATCAAGGTTCAGACCCCTTGTTGATTTGACATGGAATTACCCAGGTGTAAAATGCACAAACAAAGAAACACTGCTGTACATACAAACAAAGATGGAAACGTTGCCGAGACTGAATAATAATAATAATTTATTGATTATTAACCGACTTAACTGTGGTATTAATCTTGTCAAATTTCAGTACAATATTAAAAAACATAAAACACAAATCTTACATTACATATAATATGCATACTTTAATTTTGTAATTTAATAAAAGTGTTGGCTTGGCTGACAGACAGTGCCATTATGCGATAGCTCGAAATGTTTGTTCGTCAGCTGATATACAAAAGTCCAAATTCAGAGTACGAAAGTCAGTTTAGGGGCGAGAATTTATAATGTATGAAAGAGCGAATTGTACGGATGTCGAGGACTGTCTGTACTCTGATTTTATTCAGTTACACATCATTCAAAAACTAAGTTCAAGGAAAAAGCATGGTAGTTTTTATCTAGATATTATAGATTACTGGCAAATCTCTATTGTTCATAAAAAATACACAGGAAATAACATCAAAATATTTTAAAATGCCATTTTTAGTGCTTTCTGAAAAAGTCACTTATAAATTCAGTTTGTGGGTCTGTCTATTTATGCAAAATCTCTGGAATCCTGCAATTTAGAGAAGTCAAATTTTCAATGTTAGGGCGGTCTACACAAGGGCTAGACATGGTACAAATTTTCTGGATCTAAAATCATCTGCTGAGGAGAAGTTGAATTCTCCTACCAACACCTTTGTTTCAATTCTACCCCCATAAAAGTGCATGGCATTATAAATTTACTTGTTAGGATAAGGAATGTGAATGGGAGCTGTGTATTAATTTTAAGCATACCAAGAATCCATACTGCAGACTCTCGTAACGACTTCAGTTACTATCTCAAATGCCAACACACAGAACGTTTGTGAGAGCTTTCAAATTTTAAACAATTTTTATGAAAATTTTAATCAAAATGGGTGGTAAGGGAAACATAAGTGTAAGACATCCAAAAAACGGCATACCATTACCTTTGAGGAGAAAATAAGCATTATAAACAACAATAAAAAAGGTATGGCAGCAATAGAGCCTGACTTAGATTAACACCATCGCGAAAGAAAAAGAGAAAATTATGAAGCATGTTCAAAGTGGTGTTAATATTAAGTAGATTGTGGAAACTCGTGCAGATTGCAGTGTTATGGAGGAGAAAGAAAGGCTTTTGAAGATTTGGATGGAAGACCAAAATCAGTGTTGCATTCTGCTGAGCCTTTCCATAATTTAGGAAAAAGCAAGTAGACTTCAGGGAGATTTAAAAAATAGTGTGGGCAGTGCTCAGAATGAGCCAGAACACACCAGAATGCTGCTCTGGCTCTTCACATGCGCCGATGATACCGTTCCATTTCGTCAGACATTTAGAAATACCGTCCCTTATAACAAGCGTTCCGTTTCGTAACATTTTCCATTTCGAGCACTGATTGTGAGAGAAAATTTTAGTGCAAGTAATAGTGAACCATGTAACGCTAACTGGGAGTGGTTCGGAAGATTTAACATCTGTGCTATGCTACTTAATATCAGTGACAGGTAAAGGTGTGAGTGCAGATGTTGATGCAGCAAATGAATTTCCTAAGGCTCTTGTGAAAATTATCGAAGAAGAAGAATACTGTGCCCATCAGGTTTTCTTTAAATTATTATTTTCATGTTATATGATATTTATTTGTTTTAATATATTGTTTGCATGTTTAAATTCAGTGTTAGTTAATTCATAAATGCAATGGTGCAATATTCCACTTCACTTTGAGTGAAAAGTATGGGCATTCCCATTACAGGAATGCATCTCCATTTATAACATTAGTTTCTATGGAAAATTACCATCTGCTTAATGTATGGGTTTCCTAGAACCTAACCTGTATGTTAAGTGGATGCTGCCTGTATAGTTATTTTTGTGAGCTGAGAACCTAGCCTTCTCTTCCCAAAAGTCTTTTCTTTCAACCATCCCAGTTTCTGTCTTTGTGATATGTTAGGAATTTATCCTTTGTGAAGTTTGAGGGTCTGCTGTATATTTATGATGACATTTTGATGAAAAAATAAAAATGCTAAGTGATAGGTATAAAAAGACAAAGCTAGCATTGTTCCATTTTTCTACCCAGATTATTAACTTTAAGGAAAGAATTGCTCCTATAAAATTCTAAAGAGAAATACAGAAAACAATAAAAAAACTAAATAACATCTTCTCCTCACTTTCTCATCCATACTGCATATTATAACCTACTTACTGTTTTCCTAAATTAGTGGCATCTCCATCCATGGTTCTATAATAATTTCTGGCTATCTTGATGTCGTGCGTCCAGAATCTTGTCAATTTATCTCGGCTTGACTGTGGAGCGACTTCTTTTATCTGCCAATAGACAAAACATTTACCAAGGGCTGTAAGGCATATTTATTTCTTTTATAGCATATAAATTTCATAAACAACTGTGCAAGTACCTTGAGGACAATAACTGCGGCCACAAAAATACATGCAATGTTTACTAATGTCAGGCACAGAGAAACTGCTCCTAACATTGCATATTCTTTTGTTTCGTTTGTTGAGTAGACCATGATTCTTTCATTATGGTGTTCTGAAGGGTCACTTATGGCTTTAATAACAGCAAGAGCCCATAATATACCCTGTAGAATAAAAGTGAACATTTGTTAGTTTAGAGTGGAAGTTTATTGCTGGAAGTGATAGTTGAGGTGACGGTTTTTTAGACTTTACTGTGTATGTAGCATTTTTTTGACTAGAAATTTTGCCTGAACTGCAACAACTTTCCTCAGAAACTTTTTATATTGAGAACTAGATTTGAAATATAATCAGTAAATGCTGTACTTATGTTGGCAATGCAGACAATTCACTCCTAATGCATAAGTTTCCTCCAAAATCGGAAAACTATGATATCAGGTATTCTTCATGTCATCACACTAGAACTGTTTTATATAAGCACTAGCTGCATAACCCGTCGTTGCCAGGTCATTATTTCACCATTGGAACTTAGATGAAACATAAAAATACACCCATGATAAACTTAAACTTCTTTTATGTCCTCTCATGCAGGTGCACATCGGACTTCTAAGCAACGGGGTTGAAAAGGCGACATATAATTGCCCATGAGAAAATACATCATTTTCTAAATCCATCCCAACAACTTGGAGAGACTGCCCCTGAGCTTTATTAATTGTTATTGCAAAGGATACCTTTATAGGAAATTGTAAGCGTTTAAACTGGACTGGAAAATCGCCTGGAATCACAGGTATTCATGGAATAAGTACAATGCCTCCAGTGCCCATGCCAGTGATAATTTTAGCTTCAATTAGAAATTTCCTTAAGGAAGTAATTTGAAGTCTAGTGCCATTACATAACTGTGGATGGTCCAGATTTCTAACCAGCATTATGGGAACTCCAACCTTTAACTTTAATGCATGACATGGCAATCCTGAAGGGTTCTGGGAGTTTAAAAATTCTGTGGGGAAATTTACAGCCTCTTCTGTCTGTACTACTGTATCAACAGATTTATACACTTCTTCACCATCTACTGAACTTAAGATGAGATCATTTGTAAAAGCAACTCTATCATTTCTTCAGGTCAGGATCGCTCTCTCACAAAACCACTCGGATGATCTATTTTTTAAATGGTTAATGTCAGGGTACACTCTTTTAATTAAATCATTTAAACTGTTAAAAATATTCTCTTGTTTGAAGTGCTTGTGAATATTATTATCACAACACCACTGAGAAGACTTAAACACTAAAGTGATAAAAACAAAAGCGAAAAACAAACTATAGTGATACAAACAAAAGCGAAGCACAATAACCTTAATTTAGAGGAAGGAACAGAAAAATAAAATCTAACTAACATGTTACCTTCACTCAGAGAGTGAAAGAAACAAAAACGAAGAAAAAACCACAACAATCGGTTATTAATAATGTGACTGTAGACTTGGCTTCACCACAGTAGCAATATAAAGCGAAAAACACTATGTCCACATGCAATCTGTCGCTTGGCTTCCCAGACATAGAACAGGAAATTAATTTAAGAAAGGGGCCACGTTAGGACATTTCTTGTTTCACTAGGAATCCAATGATACCTAATAAATATACTTGCATCTAAAATTGTTCTATTGAAGAATGCAGAAAGACAACCCCTTAAACACACCTAAAATAAGATGTTTTTAAATAATTAATCGATTCACAAGACATTAATTGAAAAAAGGGCCAATTAGGACATTCCCCGTTTCAATATGAATTCAGTGATACCCAATACATATATGTGTGGTTAACCGTCTTCGCAGGAAAAATGTAGATTCAAAAAACCCTTCCAATTTTATATATATAATAGATATGAGATAATTTAGCAGTAATTAATAACTCTATAAGTAGGACTGCTTATGTAAAAATTTACTTACGGCATTAACTGCCGAAGGAAGTAGCGAAGCAGAAATTGCTACTCCAACCAAGGATCCAGCATTGCCGCCCATGACTGATAGAGCCACTCCTGCACCAGATGGGAGAGCGACCAGCACACCAACCCATAAGGACCTCAGAACACCCCTTTGTAAATATATAATGAATTAATTTGAGGTATGATATAAATATTACTTTCATAAACAAATTATAAGTTCATTCAATAAAAATCCTTTGAATAATTCTTTGCTAAAAATATAGGACTTATTGAAGGAAAGGAAAAGTTTATTACTGAAGGAGATATTTTGTCCTTGTAACAATTTGATTGTTACAAATTATAAATTTCCCTGGTGATGATTTAACAATATAGTAAAGAACAAAATGCCAATTAATATCGGCAAAACAAAGTTACTATGCTTCTGTCAGGGAAAGTGTAGAGTAGATATCTTTTATGAGGTCAAAATTTAAGAAAAGAGAAGGAATGTAATTAGCTGGGAGTTATACTAATTCGAGATTTGCGCTGGGTGTCACAGTTACAGAGTGTAGTGGAAAAGGTATATAAAGCACTATATTGCATAATGAGAGTTTTAAGAAAGATTTCACCTGATGTTGTTATTATGCCAATACTGGAATATGGGACAATGATTTGGGACCCTCACCTGGCAGAACAAATTGGGAAACTTGAGATGACACAAAGAATGGCAGCTAGATTTGTACTGGGTAACTTTAGGAGAGATGCGAGCATCAGTGAAATGCTAGATAAGTTGGGTTGTGATACACTAAAATTGCGAAGAAATAAAGCTAGGTTAACAGGAATATACAAAGCGTACGTCAATAAACCATCATGGAGGGAAATAGGTGACAGAATGGCAAAGCCAGTGTACTTAGGTCATAAGGATCATAAATATAAGATAGAGCCAGCCAGACAAAGGACAAATTGGGATAAATATTCATTTTTAAATGGGGGAACCGACGAATGGATCAATCTTCCTGAAGATGTGCTGGATCCCTTTCCTTAGTATATAGGCCTCTTCAAGGCAAGAATACAAAAAATGTGATTCACAACTGCAATTAAGGATAATTAAAGATATTAAATATTGTGAGGAGAAGTAGGGGATATCCTGGAGGGGTGATGTATGATGGGACTTTGTGGGCCCAGGGGCCACTTCGGTAGCCATGAAGACCTTCTAGGAAACCTGAAAATCCTTGAATTACGTTATCACTACATTAGTCAGTAGGTGCAAATTTAGATTTACTATTAATTATTGAAAATGTAAATTCCATTTGGACATAATATAATATTGTAATATTTAGGAAGGATTTGGAATACGAACTGTAATGTGTTGTGGTATGTTGGAGGAATATTTTTTAATGTATCAGTCTGTAAAGTTGCCACTTGGCCTAATGGACAAATTGTAACCACAATGTAATAATTATACTAATAATTAGGTTGTGGCACAAGGGCATATCTAGAAACTTCTTATTGACTATTTTTCCCTGGGGGTCAAGGACATTTTTAATTTGTACGCTAAATCCTTGTCAAAATTATTTTCTATTAATAATTAATAAACATGTATATATCAGCCATGATCTCGGGTTTCATTCACACTTCCATTTTCAAGTCTGACTCTCCAAACCTTGCCCAAGGCTTTTAAATAGGTGTTGTAAAGTAGACAATTTATTCCTTTCACACCAACTGAGTCAAGCCCGGCCAACATGAGTGGAGTCGTCTTGAGTCACAGATGTTTCCTGATCTATTCTCCATTAAGTTATTTGCATAGTGTTGTGTTTTCTATGATGCATGCAGAAAAGTTTATTATACTAACAAAAGAACAATAATCAACTTCCAGTTTTTTCAGTCAACAATGAACAACATGATAATAGTCAAAATAAGAAATGTTGCTTGATGTAAATATGAATGGCTTTTGACAATTCATTATTATGTTTTTATTGCATACCAATTGATAAATGAACCTTTTAAAAAATGTGATCACTCTATTATATTTTTCATAAAGGCAATCCCTCCCTATGACAACGACTTTCCTCTCTAATCCCATTCCTGTGCTGTATTTGTATATCTTACCTGTCCTAACCCCCGATTCCTACTATTCCCTCCATACGATTTACATGAGTAAATATGGTATATCATGTATGTTTTCACATGGAAAAGGATCTCCTTTAATAAATATTATGATTATTGTGTTTTTCTATGGGCAATAAAAATTGAATAGAAATGGGATATATCTGTCTTCACATTCTTGCATATGAATCTCCTGTCTTTCCAGAATAGAATGGTAAATAATGATAAAAATTTCTTCAGTCGTACTGGGACTTTATATTTCTTAAATCATTTCCTTTATTTAAAAAGGAATCAATAAATTAAAATGTAAGTAGTATTAACTAATTCTATTGTAATTTTTTTAAATGATGCCTTCCACGCAAAGCCATAGGCTTGTCTGCAGATAGGGGAAAAACTCCAAGACAAATCACAACATCCATGCCCGAAGCGTGATTCGAACCTGCAACCTTTGGGTTAGAAGGCAGGCATACTGCCTAAAAGTCTAAACCAGCTGAATGAAAATCAATTGTTTTTAAAAGGAATAAACAATACAAAAACTGAATGAACTCCGAATCAAATCTCAAATTATAAAGGTAAAAATTAAAACTAGTTAATTCAACATTTCCAGTTTAAAAAATATATGCTGAGAATAACAAGGAACTAATCCTAAAGGGGAGATAATTATTTATAAATTCATTTATTACTGAAATACTTCTGTTTAGCCATGATGTGTTCAAATGTGCATTAAAAGACATTTTTGCATGAAAAATGAATTATGCCAGGCAAGACAATGTGTAAGAAATATTTTACTAAACTAGATATTCAGCTGATTTTTATCCATGCTTACCTTGAAATCATTTCCGATGTTGGCCATTGTGAAGCATCTGCATATCCCCAGTTATCACTAAAACAACCAACAACCAACCCAAACAGGAACCCAACTATAATAACCAAAGCAAGACCTAACAGCTCATTCAGGACACCAATTTTTTGAAGTTGCTTGTCCTGTATTACAGTCCCAAAAGTCCCTGCCAAAATTGGGCCCTACAAATTAGAAGAGAAAATATACTGATTCTGCTGTTTATTTGAAGAAATTCTTATGGATTAATTAACTCAAGAATAAGCACTTGAAAAAATAAGTACTTAGGTATCTTGAATAGCTGTTACTTGAGATAACATATTTTTTGGGCTATAAGATGCACTTTTTTCCAGAGGAATGGCTTTCAAAATCAGCCCACGTCTTATAGACTGAATGTATGATCATTATTGTATTCAGTACTCACACTCATGAAATCAATGATTCCCAAAATGGAATAATTGGCAGTCGTTCATTGCAAAATCATTAAAATATGCATTATTAATAATTAATAGCAGTGCTGTTTTTGTAGAAAAAGAGGTGTCGGTACTCCCACCCCCCCCCCCACCTCTTCCTGTACCCTCTTCCCCTTCTCTATTGAATTTTTGATAAACATTTAATAAAAAGTTGCTAATTAAAATAAAAATGTTTAACATTTATAGAACCCGTACATTACTTTAAGTTTTAAAGAATTAAAAAAATTGAAAATGTACCGAAATTAGATGGGTGTCAACATCACTCAGAAAAAAGGTGCCGGTATGGCATATGGCACATACTGTAACAAAAAAAAGCACATTAAGGGTAAAGAAATTCGTAATATATTCGGTAAAACCATATGCAATGCAAATTACAACGACCCATTTTCATTATTCTGCTTTTATTCATGTCTGCTCACAGTGTTTATGATTTTGGTACGTTTCTGATGTTATTCAAAATTTAGAGTTTCTAATTTCACGTTTAATGCCACGGAACATTATAATTCTGGTAGATGCCACAAAAATTTTATAATTACTGTTACGTGTATTGAGACTGCAATGCATACAAGAGTGAAAAATATGCCTCAACTATTAGCTATACTATAGCTATACTTTGATGGCCCATGGCCTAATTAATAAGACTGCCAAGTGCATGCAGGGCACATTTAGCTATATATGTTTTGGACTGTTTTTCATTACATTATGTATGCGTGATCCTAATTAAAATGTATCGTCAAATTATGGATTTCACCAGCATCCATCAAAGCAGAACTTTCACTTTATGACCTTACGACTTATAGTTTAAAAGATAAAAATTCGCGAACCACCCAATCATATGCAAATAAATGTTTGTTTTAGATCAACCTTATCTACTTTCACGAATAAAGTTTACCTAAAACCAGGGGCGGATTTATGGATAGTGGGGCCCTGCGCGCAGCCTTTTTTTAGGCCTTGTCATTGTCATTGTCTCAGTTTGTTCACATTTGGAGTGTAAATTTGGCTGTCAGCATCTCCCCCCCCCCACTTAACAAATCTGTTGACAGTAAGAAAAACGGTACCCATCCACTCAGACTACTCCACCTTTTTTCCAGAAAAATAGCACTGGGTATATCTGTTATCACCCCAGAATATCTTCTTTAAATGCTGCCAGATACAGACTTAGTCATGGCTAGAAATGATGCACAACATGGCCCTTCCTAAATGCTTTGGTGAACCATAATATCTTTTTCCTGAAAAAGCTCCTAAAAAATCTTATAGCCCAAAAAATTCTGTAATTACTTATTTTTTCATGTGGTTACTCTTAAATTTTTTTCCAGCCATAAGATGGTAAATTGATAAATTATATGATATACACTTTAAACGTGATGTTTGTGAACTACTTAAAGAGATAAAAGATAAAATAAATATAACAAACTGAATAAAATGTAAAAATAATTTGCTACTAAAAGCACTTATGGGTGATATAACTTAAGAAAGCCAAAATAATTATAATCTCACCATCAAAGGGGATATTAGCATGCTGGCCACCAAAATTACTGGACTGTTCTCCACAAGGCCTATAGCAGCCACCATACTGAAATGTGCAAATAAGGGATGAGAGGGCATCTACAGAAGTCATTTAATAAATAACTTAATCTATTCTCAGGTTATTTCAGAAACTGTCAAAGCTAAAACATTACTTACTCTAGGTTTTATTCAGAATTGTAAGATATCATCCAAGATTAAACAACTAGATACTTGAGTTACATGCTCTATTGTATTGAAAATAAATGTTAACATTTCCGGAAAGGTTACGTGAAAAATGTGAATTATCAAACTGGAGAGTTGTGGCATGGATGAAGTTGATTTTTTTCAACAACCTCAATAAAATCACTCAAAACTAACCAATAACTACATAACTTACTCGGGAATATGAGTGATGCCTGAAATAATTTAAGGATGTTGCTTGGGAACAACTGAGTCTCGTGTGTAAAGGTCTATATTTCAAAATGGTTAAGTTTATTTTACAAATCTTTGAATGATGTTATCGATTATAAACAGTAAAAGTGAAGTATAATTTTTCTATCTAATTCTTGTTTCAATAAAAACAAATCAGAAGAAAGCATATAGCATAGCAGGGGTTCCCATACTTTTTGAAGCCACGGAACCATTATATTAAAATATTGTTTCTCACGGAACCCTAACTAATAGGTGGTAAGCCAAACTGCAATAAGATTAATTTTATAATCACTGTAATTATTATTTACATAGTACATTATACAGTTCAAAAGTGAAGCTCATATTTCCTGCTGTAAATATGAGAAGGAAGAACATTTTGGTTCTCTTACTCTGTCTATCGCAGAACCCAGTTTGAAGACCTATGTAGTATAGGACAGTGGTTCTCACCCTTTTGCCTCTAGCATTCCACCTACCACCTTTTCAAGAAACCCTGGTCTCACCATGATATAAATAAAAACCTCACCCTTTCTAATAAATGTATTTCTATGTTTATTAGCATATAAGTAGTACATTAATAATTGGTAGACACAAAGAAGGTCGAAATAAAAAAATTTACTTGGTAGTTCCACAAAAATTCAGGTATTTTTAAAATTAATTTTTGTGGAATTACCAAGTAAATCTTTTCTATTTCGACAATATGAAGAAATTCAATCAAGTTACGCCTGAGACTGTTAACTATAGAAATCCATCCCTAGAAGAAGGTGCCACAAAGTCTAACTAATTGGGGTGCATAATGTCTTAAGCTGGCTCTGGTCCCACCTAGAGCGCTTTCAAGTCCCACCAGTGGGATGTGCTCCACCAGTTGAGAAACACTGGTATAGGATACACTCTTTTTCAAAATATTTTCAAATCAAATATGGTGTGTCCTATTTAGGGGTACTTAATGCTTCTCAGTGTTCCCCAGTGACGTATTCAGTGAGAAATGAAAATAAAACAACAGCAAACCACAAGTTGTTGATTACTTTGATCTGTACATTAGAAGATATTTATTTAAATATCATGAAGACCTATTGTTTTTGAAGAATGCAAGAAATTCCTCGTCACAGACCAATTTATCCTCAATGATGTTTTCTAATTGGTTGAATTCATCATTTGTTTCAGAAGGATAAGATTCTGTTGTTGCAGTTGTCATAGCATTTCCGTCATCATCCTTCCGTAATATCTCATCATCACTGCCTATTAGTGTATTATTTACGCCAGTGTTTCTCAACCTTTCTGGAACCACAGAGCCCCTATTGAGTCTTACAATTTCTGGAGACCCCCTCCCACAAAAAGTTCATATAGGATCACTTTCCTCTAACTGTATAGGATATTTCTAGGTAACTGGAGCAATGAAATCCTCCTCTCCATTGTAGTGAATGTTTCATATGCAAAACATTCGTGGAGAAATATTCTCAGGAGATTGAGAGGGGTATTTGTGATATTATGGATAAAGGTGAAGCTTAAGTGAGAAAATTGAGTTGCAAAATAAACATGCTAGTGGCCAGAGTGCAGCATCTGTGGGCAGGCAATATGCAATAAACTGTACGGCTATGGCAGATTTAAATACCACATTGTCTTGGTTCAAAACCACTTTTAGCCTACCTTTTCATCATTTATTGTTGTCAAAATAATGGAGAGCCTCGAACGTAACCTCCATTTTCTCATAAGGCATTTGCTTCTATTTTTGCAGATTACAAATTCGCGGTGTTTTTGGGAACGTAACCCCCGTGAATTTGGGGGTTCTACTGTACATAGTTGCAGTTCTACTGCACTTCGGACACATCAGTGGACGTCGACTCCATTACTTGTGCGCTAGTCACCAACGTAAATGTAATCGTGAGGAAATTACAATGTGGAATTATGTTGTGGAGAATGTAACACTATCTTCTGCAGAAGATGATTCCGATGAATGGTGCAGTGATAAAGAATTTCTTGGATTTTGTGATGCTTAATAATGTCCTTTATTATTTTTACTTTATTTGAAATATCTTGTATTGTACGCCAAGTATAATTATTTAATAAATTTGGCGTTTTTGTTCATTAATTTACATTTTTAGTTCAAGTTATGGAGGAAACGCATGCGAGTGCTATCAGAACGTTTAATATCATCCCAATATCGAGTGGACGTAAAATCACTGATATTTTCTAATGTCGGACCATTATAATAAATATCCTGTTAAATATATACCCTCGTATAAGACGCACCCTGCTTTTCAGTCGTAATTTTTTGGGAAAAAGTGCGTGTTATACCTGGTATATACGGTAATTATAAATTTGGTAAGATGCAACAAATATGCAATGAGAGATATTTTAACACAATGACTTCTTCAAAAATTAAGTGGCTTTAAAGTGTATGAATTTAGGGGAAAACTTTATAATGGAAAATTTCTCTTAGCATGAGAATGGTTAACTTTTTGTTTAAATCAGAATAATTCAGGATACATGCAGTTTATTAAAATGTTTTACAATATTTTTTGTTTAGTTCCATGGTTGTGCAATTCTTATTTTATGCTGAGATATAAATATCGAGAGATAAAAAATAAAAAATCTAGCAGTAGAATACAAAAATGTTATTCCTAAAAAATGTTGAATAAAGACAGCATGCATAATGTATTTGTTCAATTTAACATGTTCGCGGACAGTTGATGATTGCCGTATGATTCTAGAAATGCACATGCATATTTATATTCTCCAATAGATTTTGAAACTTGTATAAAGACAGACATATATGTTAATGCTTTAACAGTAATTATCAGTAATTATAAGGCATGACTTCTATCGCCATCTTGCCCCTAAACAGTCATACATGATGACAGCTATAGCCGTCTTGTCCATGAACATGTTAAAGAGTAAGATGAACCCTTATAAAAGACTGTATTGTAAAAACATGCCAGATGATCTGAAAAGCAAATTTAGATTTGAAACTAACCTAAGTAACAAATAATAAAAAAACACTTCACATTATAGGAAACAACCATGTTAAGCTCTTTCATACAAAAATGAAAAATGTTGACAACCATACAGAAATAAATTTTGAAGAGAGGAGTAAAAAGAATGATGGTGCTGAGGCATACATTTCAATTATCGTTATAATTTTCAATATTCTTACCCAGCCACAAGTAGTAGCATTATGAAGTCAAATGTTAGTTCAGCATTGGCTCTCACTGATGAGACTACTTCCGCCACAGTGAGGCGTGCTCGAACGGAGGCAACAAATTTACTCCAGTCCCATACTTTACAGGTCCTGTCATCATCACCACTGATACCAATTTGAGAGGATACGAGCGTGTTTTCCCTAAGTAGAGAATATGAAAAGATGTCATATTTTACACCAAAAAAATATCTTTTCTACCTAAATGAAGTATCAAGTTTTAATAATTTAAATATTTAGTATTTATTCACTCATCAGGAGTTTAACAAAAGTCTAAGTTGCACAAATGTATAATAATTAGCATCAAGGTCTCCAGCAAAAATGAACATGAACCCTCGCTATCAAAATAGTAAATAGTAACATTTTACTTCATTTATAAAATTATTTTAATGGCCATATTGTTGAGCATTATGTTCCTAGTTTTCTTAGATCAGAATATACAACAATTTAATACATAATAATTTAATTTCAATCAGTATTAACGAATTTTAGAAAATCCATGATGAATTTTAATTTATTTTATACTTCATTACGTCTAATATTACCTAAGAACTTTTTCAGAGACATGGTACAAATAAAAGCATTTATTTTTAAGTGAGTCATATTATTTCTTCTACGTGAATAACAACAATTTTCAAGGCCCTAAAACATCATCATAGACATCTTGTGATAATATAAAAGATTTAACCATGTCTAATGGACTGACGGTCTCTTCATCTTCTACTAACTGTTCACAATCAATGTCTGCACTATTTTTTATCCCTTCAATTATATCAGCATATGTTGGGTGTTCGGCCACTACCATGCCACCATCTACATCCACGTATTCATCAAAAGTGGCTTCAAATTTTAAACTTTTTTACATTTGCACCATTCAAATTCTGACAGAGGTGCCTCTTCTTCTTCCCATTCTCCTTTTTCCCTTTCATCTTTTCACATTCCAGCTTTTTTAAAACAATTTATAATTGTTCCTGTTCATGTCACGCTTTGTGTAGCTCCATAACACAGTCAAGAATTGTTATGTCGATTATCCTCCCTTCGTCAATGCTGTCTAACATTTTCTAAATTGTCTTTGTTTTCAAAATGAGAAATCTCCATTCAAATCTATACTATGGTTTTTCTAGAGCACCATAAACGAATTTCAACTCAATTGGCAGCATTTGTGTACTTTGACCTTTTTGGTTTGGTTTCAATTTGTAAATGTTGGTAGGTTGAATTAATTTTTAAATTGGAAAAATTGTTGATTTCTTTGCCAAGCCCTAGTAAATAATCTATAGATAAATAAAAAATTTAACTTACCCCTTTTCTGTTGCATCAATCAATTTGTCCTTCACCTCCTTTCCTCCCTTGTAATATAAATCACAAGGTAAAACACTGTAAGAAAATTAATAGAACATAAACTTTCTTAATTATTTATTTATAGGTCATACAGTCAATTGATAATAAAATGCTATGTATAGAGTATAGGTTTGTACAGGACAAAAGCATGGATGCTAAGGAAAAATGATGTAAAAGACTTGGAAAGCTTTGAAATGTGGACATGGAGAAAAATGTTGAAGATAAAATGGACAGATAGGATGAAAAACGAGGAAGTACTACGAAGAATAGGAGATGAGTGAATGATTATACAGACTATCTGAAAGAGGAAGACGAACTGGATTGGACATTATCTGAGAAGAGAGAGTATGATTAAAGAAGTGTTAGAAGGAAAACTGGATGGAAAAAGAGAATGAGGTAGGAAAAGATTTCAGCTGATAGAAGACTTGAAAGGGAAAGAGAGATATCAAGGCATGAAGAAGACTGTGAAAATAAGAGTATATGGAGAACCAAGTTTAACCTAGAATAATCATGGACCTGTTTATGGATAGACTACTTATGATGATGACACAGTCAATTATATTATCAACCATTTTACAATGAATTATTGAAAATTAACATTATAAGAAAATAAGACCATCAATTCAATAATATCTTTACAGCTCTGGGAAAGAAAGGACACTTACAGTCACCTCATTTTTCTGCCAATAATATACTACTTATTGATATTATCTCACACTTTATTTACAACCACTTTTAATTAAAAAGGTTTAATGCAGATAAAAATTTTTATAAATGAATATTATATATATTTAAAATTTTGCTGTCAATTCTGTGATATTTCAGAAGAAAAGAACAACTACGTAACTTCCACAAAAATACATTACTTTTGTGTGAAAACAGTCTTCAAATTTTTGAAATCGTATTTACATTATGGGAAACATTGTTAGGGATTTACATATAAGGAAATGTAAATTTTAGGGAAGAGAAGGAATGGATCAGATAGCCACAGCATTGCATTCTCCATAAAAAATTATTTTCACAGAAAGGGCATTTAGTACATAGACCCAAAGGCATTATATTTGTTCTTTGACAAATGTGAATTCAGAAAAATACAAAAATATTCTAACAAACAAGTCTTATAATATGCCTGTTCGGATTATAGATTAGTTCTAAACCAAAATATTATTATTATTATATATGTAGACAATATATAAAGCAACACAAAAGCAGTTAAAGTAAAACATATGAGTTTACTTAGGGGAAGCAGCACAACTTGCAGCATACCTGCTTGAAAATCACATTACCTATAACACTAAAATTTCTTTTCAGTTCTAGCAGCCGAGTTTGCACTGATGAAATCATGGTAGAAATAAAATGTAGACTATTTCTTTGAATTAAATAGCTAAGTAAGAAAAGCAAAAGTAAACAAAGCGATATACACAAATTTTAAAAATACAAAAAATGCAGCAAATAATTCAGTTTACTAAAGGAGTTTCAGGATAACATCTTTCCTGCTGGTATATCTAAATTGTGGAATTTTATTATGAAAATGTAATAGAACCTTGTTACAACTCGGGTGTTTCGAGGTATAGAACAGCTACATAGTACAAGTTTGTAAAATCTCGGGGCCTGGATTAAATTATTTTATTGATAAATTTTAATAAATAAAACAACTTTTCTCTCACTCTGACAGCGTTCAATATTTTTTCCGATTTTGTAAATGTATGTATTTCACTTGTACAATAAATATTATTCAGTGTCCATGCAGCCATACGGCACTGCCATCAAGCTGGTCCTGCACCTACAGTATAGGCAACACAAGTTATTTTGTAGTAAAAGTTATAAATAATATGTGGAAGTAAAGGCTGTGGAATTATTTTTGGCTGCCTATCTCAATTTGTTTAAGATATGTATTTGAAAGTTATACAAAAAAAGCACAGTCAAAGCTTATAGCTCATCTTTTAGCTATCTGAGCATGAATGTTCAAACTAGGCTAATGACTGTTAGCTATCTGCGAATAGCCTTTCAACCATTGATTACAGAATGGCAGTTGACAAATAAAGCAAAACCCACTAGAATGGCATTGTGCTGATTGAACGAAATTACCAGTCAAGCGAAAGGTCGGCCAACTTCAGCAAGGCAAGGCAAACAAGCACAAATAATGTACGCTAACCGTACAGCATGAATTAGGTTCATTTCATTGATTTTTATTTATTTCTTCAATACCGTAAATACCCATCGTACGATGAAATAAAGACAGTGTCCCATCATTATGCAGTTATAATGTTAAATGTCAACCAAAGTTATTTACACATTTGCTGGTAGATTGCACATACAGACAGAATTTGTCATACACATACGGAGAAAACGGTCAAAACATGTTCAGGGGTCTCAAAATATTGAAATCTTGAATTCGAATTATTTCATGAAAACAATACTTTCTCTATGTTAGGTATATGGAGAAAGTAAAAAGTAAACTTCATTCTTTCTGCCGCACTAATGATCAAGGTATCGAAGATCCGAGTTAAATTGTTTTGCTATCGAAATATACCGATAGTTAGTTTTCCATCGCTTTTCTTGCCATAATACAAGTTTTATGGAATGTAATGTCAATCACTCCTTTGTTGTAATTAATTGGCAGACTCAGGAACAAATGCATCACAGGTGCTGGTCATGCGAATTTACTGGTGGAAAGGGTGCCAGTTAAATGGGCTTATACCGTACGATGTAATAAATGATTCATTATGCCAAAACGAAAAGTAATCCGTAATTGATGGTTGTGACATACTATTTCATCATAATAGTGTTAAATCTCACACCTTACCATGTTACATTGACAATACTAATTATTGCTTGAAAAAAAGTCATTTTTTCATTGTATTTGGATCTAGTGCCTACATTTTGAGGGAATCCCTTTCTCCTTAGTTTATCATCATATTTTGAAGAAATTTGTGATGGGGTCGGTATTTCTTTATTAGAGGCTCTTAATACTGCGGGGCCTTAAGCTGTAGCTTAATGTTAATATTTTAGTCCGGCTCTGAAAGACCCTCAGTAATGGTCCTCCAACAACCAGTTTAGTGTTGAGAATTAAGATGTGCTCGCCCAATTGATACTCTATATTTTACAACAATATAATTATGAGGTCCAAAACATTTCCACTTGGGATCTCAAATGATAGAGGTGCGAGTAGGAAAAGACCGAATGAATCCTCGAGCGATGAGGAATAAGAACGGACGAAAATCCTGACTTAGCATGATAAATTTATATGCAGAAACATTTTCCAATCTACCTTCTTACCTCAGAGTAGTGTTTGGACGGAGCCCAAATCCGCATTCATGAAGGTATTCCAGACATTCTTCACACTGCTTTCCGGATTCAACAGAAAAATACACCTAGAATACAAAGTTACGTAAATTGAAAGATTACTTTTTAGTTGAAATATTTGGACTTTATTATTATTATTGATTATTTTATTGTTACATCATGCATCTTGTTCTAGTTGCACTACTGCAACAACAGTTTTTCTTGATTTCCACAATATGATAAAAGATTTTACTGATATTATTTTAATCCATATAACGCAAGCTAGACAATATTTAAATAAAATGAAGAACTCACAAGACACGGTGAAGACAATGAATAGAATTGGAAAAAAAAAACTCCAAATCACCGTAAAGGCGGTACTTACGTGTCCTGCGAGTCTTCTGTGCCTTGACACGTAAGTACCGCCTTTACGGTGATTTGGAGTTTTTTTCCAATTCTAGACAATATTTATATCCCAAAACTATTCATGTATCATGACTACCTCACGCATTATCAGTACAGCTAAATTGACAGACTGTTGTTCACATATATGCTCACAATAAGAATTTTTCAGTCAATAAATTTTTTTGATAAGTTTGTCTATAATAAATTTTTTATTTAAAAGTGTAACTTACTTGGTAAAATTTCCCATTCTTTTCTGTGTTCCATACAGCACCCTCAATACCTAGTTTTTCTAGGACACCCAATAATAACTGAAAAAAACAAATCACAAGTACAGTTATACAATCTTTCAAGAATTTACGCAATGATACTCGTGCAATTTCATAATAGTGGAGTGTAATGATGGAATTTAAATTATAAGAATACCGTATATACTCGTGTATAGCACGAGTTTTTACGACAAAATTTTTTTGCAGAATTTGGGGATCGTACTATACACGAGTAATAATGCATTTGAGGATTTAAAATTCATATATTTTCACGGGCATTTTCGGTGAAGTTATGCCACCCGCGCGAATTCTAATGGTGGGCTAACCTTAAAAGTGAGCTCGTTTATCGTTGTTATGTTTCTTCGTGAAGAGTAGAATCTTTTTCATTTATACAGCTTCAAATTCACAAATACTTGATATAAGTGAAGATTTACGGGCACCTCCTTTCTTGAATTTTGTGTATGTATGTACGTCTTTGTTTGCGTCTTTTTACAAGGGATGGATTGGAACGAGTTGGACTAAAAGTATCGTAGACGGCGTAACTTTATGGAATTTCGACATCTTGGAAAAAAGAAATTACTTTGTAATATTCAACAGTCTTTATTGTTTCTTCAATCACACACCGATCTGTTTCCACTACAAAGTCATTCTAAAGGTGTTACGTCGGTTAGTAACACCATTAGAATGATTTAGAAGTGGAAACCGGTCGGTGTGTGATTGAAGAAACAATAAAGACTGTAGAATATTACTAGGTAATTTCTTTTTATCCGTTATCCCTACCTATTAAATAGATGAGCGAGTGGAACCATTACGTACGCGGAATGTAATCCAGACGTACTAGAATTGAAACGATTTTATTTCATCTTGTGCAATAATGATTCATATCACTTTTTATTAAATGTTTTAGGAGTAAGATACTTAACTTATCGGAATTTTAGTGTACTCGCACTATTTACGACATTTACGGTTTATTCTATGGGGGTGTGGAAAATCAAGGTTGTTCGATATATCTCGCTCATAACCATCGAGCTATCGAAACGAAATACATCGACTCTGGTGGAAAGCTGGGGTCGTACTATAAACGAGATATATGAAAAAATCAGGATTGTTCACCAAAAAATCAGGGGTCGTACTATAAATGAGACATATGAAAAAATCAGGTTTGTTCACCAAAAAATCAGGGGTCGTACTATACATGGAGTCGGCATATTCACGAGTATATACGGTAAAATATATTTTTACCATTTCTTTGGATTCTTGGATTGATGCCTGCAATAAAACTTTAAATGAAAAAATATACTAATAATAGCCCACGTCTCTCCGTCTGTTGGTTGGCTACGCTAATGTATAGGTCGCGCATCTGGTGGCGATATATGGTTTAACGTGAATAACTCGAGAAAGAATAGAGAGAGAAACTCTAAATTTGACAGAAATGCTCGATTCACATATTTTAAGGCGATGACAGAAATAAATCTCTAAAAAAGTCTTGGGTTCGACTCCAAGAAAGACATTTCCATTTCCTATAAAATTACATAAAAATCGACTTCTAGATTGCAGAAAGAATTAACCTACAATCTTTGAATCTGAACCATTTTGAAGAAATTATAAAGTTTCTTATTCTGTTCATCTTTTTCTGCATACAGTTCGAAATCGCTCATCGTAAACGTTTAATTCAGATAGTTTGGAGAAATCTTGCAATTTTAACGGGATGTTGCCTTGCCTACCAATTACATTATTAGACCTCGAAATCCTATTGTTATTTCGATCCTTATGGGTGTAGCATGCTTTGAATGCTTTTAATATGAGAGGGAGGTAGGGAGAGAGGGAGTGAGTGAGTGAGTGAGGGAGGAAGGGAGAGGTAGAGAGGAAAGGATGTGATACATATAGTACCAACATATATTTTACATGGATCAACGCTAAAACATGTCACTATCTACAAATACCCAGGGGTCACACTCAGTAGCAACTGATCTAGTAGAAAGCATATCAAAACCGTCATAGCATCGGCGAATGGGGCCCATGGGCTTTCCTCTAGAGTCTTGCGGGGATGCCCCTCGAATGTGAAGGAAATTGCATACTTTTCCCTAATACGACCCATCGTGGAATACTGTAGCGCCGTCTGGGACTCTTTCGATGAGGGCCTAACTAGAGAGCTCGAAATGGTTCAGCGCAGAGCAGCTAGATATGTAAAGGGAGAATATCAGTATGATGCGAGCGTATCAGAGATCTTGAGAGACCTGAAATGGCAGACGTTGAAGAGTAGAAGAACTGTATCAAAAGGAAACTATACGAAAAGTTTCAAAGCTCCGAATTTGTTGAAGATGTACGCGGCATAGTTGTACCCATCGGTTTTAGTGAACGTAATGTTAGATCACAGCGTACGGGAAAATATATTGAAACAATCGCTAGAACCGAGATAAACTACAGATCCTCTTACCCAGATGCGATATGGCAGTCCAGCAGAGGCATTACTTAGTTCATTCGGTGCTGTGACACCCCCTGCCAAACGCTTCCGGCGGCTTGCAGGGTGTTCACGTAAACGTATTGTTTTCTGCGGTAATTTCCGTGCATATGCACTTAAATAAAGGCTTAAAGATCGAAAATAAGATTAAAATTTGCTCGAAATGACCAAAGATATGAATTTAATGCAAATAAATCGAACGCAGTATTCATGTAATTTACATTTTATATCTGTATTACTAACATCCTATTTCTGGTTGTCTGTCTCTCTCTTTAACGCTCTATACCTCAGCCATTTTTAATTTAATTTAATTTAAATTTCAACCCCTAAGTTTATTTTTTATCGAGTTATTCAACTAATTTTCTTAATTTGTTATTAAAAACCAAACATGCATACCTTAAAAAATATATTCATGAAACTCAAATTCAAAACATATTCCCGTTAAACTAATCTAAATCCAATAGGTACTACATGGTAAGAACAAAGAAACAGCGAGCAAAGGGGGGGGGGGGGGGGGGTTGGCGAGCGTCTTCATGATAAAATTACTATAATAAAATCACCTTCCGCATGAATCAGCAAAAGAAGCCGATTAATTTGTAAAACAACAAAAATTAGATATATCGTTGCAACGATAAATTTTTTAAACTGAAATTACCACAAGAGGCCAAGCATTACCTAACGAAGAAGATAAGAAAAACTACTACCTTCGTACGCATTAGCCATCAGTGTTTGTAAAACAAGAGTAAGGTAGGATTAGTAAATTAACGCTCCATGTCACTGTCATATTTGCAAAAGTATTTTTATAATTTTATGGATAAAGATACGCATTATATATTGAAATATCGACAGATGAAGCTTTTTTTAATAGATCACAATTACCGTAAAAGATAAAACTGCTAAAATGTTCACAGAAATTGACTTCAAAACCATGGGAAATAGTACCGAAACCGAAATAACACAGGGTATCCATAACTCATTCTTCCTGCCGCGCTTTATAAGCAAGAATACGAGAACGCTCAAGGCGGTTCAATAACTTATAAGAAAGCGATACTGCTCGACAAGAGAATAGCTTATTCTCGCAACTTGCTCGAAGACATCTGGTGGGTTTTATTTAACATAGAGACGGGAATAAATAGAAAACCCTCCTTCGGAAATAACTTAAACATCCTTTACATGCAACTATGAATTGTTGTGCTTAAAAAATACGCCTTAACATGTTATTCACAGTTTGTATATCAATAACTTACAAGTAACTGTATTAAAGACATTTTGAAAGATGTTACGACAACACTGAAACTTGAACACGAATAGGACAACGAGTATCGAGATTCGAAAGTGAGTTACGCTTTGCGAAGAGTAATAAACTGCAAACTTACCGTTTCCAAAGGGACAGTAGTATCACGTTCAGGAGTTGATACGGCATCCGAAGTAGGTGCTCCCTTCGTTGACGTTAGAGCAGAAACTATTTTTTTACCAATAGTATTTACGATGCTTTTATCAGATTCTTTGTTTGTTTTGTTGGTATTTCCAGGAAATTCTTCAGTTATAACCTCTGTCGAATTCGATGCTGACACCGATCGTGAGAGTGTATGAATTTTCTTTTCGTCTTCTGCTATATCGATGACGAAACTCTGGTCAACTTTTTGAATGGCTGGAGTGGACACTGAATGTCCAGACAAAACACTTTTTCTCCGGGTGATCGGATCCGGGTTTCTTTTACAGTCCATCCTATCGATTGATTTATATATATCGTCATTATCCGTGTAAAGATTCACTTCGGAATCAACGTCAGCAGATATTTTAGGTTTCAATATATCACTAATTTTAGGATTTGATTGATTCTTTGCATTTTCGTTAATCACATAGATCTTGGTCTCTTGATTAGCTTCTGTCAAGATGGGTCGATTAGCAGTTTCATAACAAATTGTTGGTAAGGAAATAATAAATAACCTCCCAGCCATTGTGAAAATGTTGAACGATTAATTATATATTATCTGTTGATTCGATTCTGATTAAACAAGAATGACAATATCAACAAGTCAAACAGTCACCAGAACTAAACAACTAAACACAACAATGGTTGCCGCTCAAACTGCCAGAATAATGCCAGCACTAGGTGGCAGCACGATCTACACACCGCGATAAAAAATAAATTCGATCGTATAATTGTGACCAATCAACCATTTATCGTGAAATAATAATAAAAGGAGGAAAAACGACACAGTAAGATGAGCCATAAGTGGGTGGAATGATATGTGATAATGTGGATCCTATATATTATTACAATAATGTGATTGCGTCATCATGTTCTGCTGAACTACCAAAAGGATTTTTTCAAAAAGGCACTTTTCAGAAAGGTTCGGCATTGACGCGAATTTCCATTTTTTTCCTTAACCCGTCTCAAAAGAATTGTTTTTAACATTTTTAGTACTCCGAAACTTAACATTTTTTGTATTATTTATGCGTCGCTAACAATAAACGCTGGTATTATTGAGCTCTGAGATTTGGTGGAAATAAATGATGCGAATGCCTTTTTCACTAATTTAACCCGTTTCAAATGATTGTTTTAACATTTTAATTACCCAGAACTTTCAAATATTTTGTTTGTTAACAACAAACTCAAATTCTGTTCAGCTCTGAGATTCTGCTGATTAGATGGAAATCCTTGGCATGTAGCCTTAGTAAGTACGATCTTTAATGGAATATTAACTGTCCAAAGAGAAGAAAGAAGAAAAAACAACGATTGGAAAAGATTAGAAGAGATCGCGAACGCAGAAAAAGGGAATCGAAAGAACAGCGTTCAGATTGACTTTTCTCTCAACGAATAAAGACACAGAAACTGCGACAACGTGAGGTAATGAACCAACAACAAAATGATAGAGTACCTCATGCGATTAACCGTAGACTTTGTCAAGAGAATCTTCCGCAGTCGTATAACATAACAACGCCAGTTGTTTTGTTTATTAAACATTTTGTTTGTCTTTATGTACGAATTATTCGCACTGGCACAGCTAGTAGAATATTAAAGTGACCAGATTTTCTAAATGTTTTAGCGCAATTTTTTTGATGAACCAGGAAAACATTATTGAAATTTCATTTTAGGATTCATGTACTTACCTTTGTCCTTAAGTTGGTGTGTTGTATATTGTTTTATAAATATATGCCAGTACATTTAATTCTTTCACTATTCACACTTTTCACTCAAATTATGGAATTTATCATAGCTGTATTTCAAATTTATTATGGATGTCATAAATCATGAAATAGTTTTGTATTCTTAATTTTTCATGAGCCTACGGTTGCATTATAAATTTTTATTGGTTTATTATTACCATACACTTGCGAGATAGTCATACTTTTCTTTTGCATACCGTATTCACCCGAATCCAAGACCACCCTGAATCTAAGACGACCCCCCATTTTGATGATTCCAAAAGAGAAAAAAGCTCAAATTGACCTTCATGACTACAAAATCTTGTGAAATCTAACAAAATCTTGTGAAATATTTATTTTCTCTTATACTTTTCTTGAATGTCATTGTCTTTTAACCTTTTAAAATCATAAGATCACATCACAAATAGAACCATTCAGGTTTGCAAACAAATTAAATGGTAGCATTCATTTTAAGATAACATTAAAAATAAAGTAAATACATTGAAAGAATATACTCATTTCAGGACAACAAAAAAACATTTCAATCCAAGTGCTGCATAAAATCATTTTATTGTGTTAGTCATCATCACTGTCTATGCAACCTTCACTATTTTCCTCATGCTCACTATCTTTATCACTCTCAACTTCATCATCAGTCTCCCACAAAACATCATCCTTGGTGTTAAAGTGTGAGTTCCACTCTGTAACCACTCAGAATACAAAACCTTTAAATTATTTTTAAAACACTTATTGACAGCAACATCTAAAACTTGAAGTTGCGATGTCATTCCTCCAGGTATTACAATAAGATCAATATTCATCGCACTCATTATGTTTTTCATTTCAGGAGATAAGTGTCCTTGAATGCATCCATGGAAAGCATTTCTCTTTGTTTCAGTAAAGCTCCTGGCCCTCTATTCCACACCACATGTAACCAATCTCTCATTAGTTCTTTAGTCATCCACCCCTTTTCTCGACACCTATTATTCCACTTGGCAAATGTTTCTTAGGCATTGTTTTCCGCTTTAGAATCACATATGGTGGTAATTTAGTCCCATCTGCTAAAACCGCCTACATTACCGTGACTCGCATTTTTTCGTAGCCTGTAGTTTTAATTAGGACGGAATTCGCACCTTTTTCGTTCACAGTATAATTAGATGGCATGTAGAAGAAAACCGGAGTTTCATCGGCATTTCCTATTTGGCTCAAAAGGTAATTATTGGTTTTTCTAAGTCCAATTACGTATTTCTGGTAAGCGAGAAGTTTTTCTACATAGTCTTCTGACAATTTCTGACACAGCGAAGTTCGTCGCCATAAAGAAAAATTATTTCGTCGCATAATTCTCACGCACCAACTTCTGCTGGACTTGAATTCTTGCAATGATATATTAAGTCCTCTAGTAATTTCATTAGCTTTAAGTATAATACTTTCAGTCGAAACAGGCATACCGTTCTTCCTCATGGTGCGCACAAACTTGACTACTTCTTCAATGCCATGAAATCGGCCTAATTTTGGACCACTGAGCGACCTCCTTGTGGCTTTGGCTTTTTCTAGTTCCTGTATTGAGAGTTTCCATCGACACACATTTGCCTCAGATACACCGAACTTTCTACTCGCATCACAGTTATTAGTTTTTTCGGCGTAATTTATCACGATCAGCTTAAAATTTGTATCTTAGCTCCGTCTAATTCCTTTGTTAACTTTCCCTTTGCACTCGTGCCACGTACTTCAACATGATCTGTCATTTTAACTTAAGGGTTGTGCATTTAAATCAAGAATGCACAACTCAAAATTACTGTCACACTTAGCGTATCGCAGTGCGTTGTTTGACATTGCGGTTGCCATTACGTGCGAGATGAAAGTACGTCGTCTGTTATGATCGTCGACGATGATTATTAGTCTAAATAATTATTATTCCCGTCATGTTTTTCTTATTGTTATTACTATTTGTTTATTTCACTTGTTTATGTACGTACTTGAATTTGCTGTTGTGAATTGTTTACTCTAATATACCATTTGTTGTAAAAACCATTGATTAAATGCTTAAATATACTTCGTATTCGAATGTAAGACGACTCTTGATATTTACAGCTGAAAATTTGGAAAAAAAGGTCGTCTTAGATTCAGGTGAATACGGTATATATTTCATAGTAAGTAAAAGATGGAAACAGGAGCACAGGCTTCTGTAAAGACCTTAAGAAAAAAAATTGTAGACCATTTTGAATAAATTGTTTCTTCCAAAGGAACTCCATTACAAACAGTTAACAAATTAGGGGATATAAATAAATAGGGATCAATTAGACCAAAAGAATAATTACTAGGAAAGTTGAATTCACTATACCCAGTAAAAGGAAATGAAATTGACTGTAAAAATTAATTTTGGAAAGTAATGTAGAATTTCTTGTAGAATTTATTTATTTTAATGGATATCGTTGCATTCATGCTTAGTTAAGTTAAATGCCAGCTAACTTTCAGATCAGTATTTTAAAAACTTTCGTGGCCTGTTGTCTCTTCCCCTTTTCCCAACAAGAACTGTTTGGCAGTCATTATAATAATTTAGTTTATATTTGCCATATTTATTGATTTTTTATAGTTCACCTTTATTGTTACAAATTTGACTAATCTGATAATTAAGAAACTGAGATTTAATACTAACATTAAGTTGGCAGAGATGATAAGAAATGTAAATGACAAGTTATTTTTCAACAGCAGGAGTTGAGATTAGAGAAAACAAAGACATAGCTCTTTTTCAATCAGTGGTTTGACCATAAAGGTACTTTTGCAAACATTATATTCTGTGGTGTTTAACTTGCAAAATTATAACATTTTCACATACTATCACCCCCGGTTTTACGACAGGTTAGGTTCCAGGCCACCACTGTAAAGCAGATTCCTAGTGGAACTTATTATTTTGGAGTCTGTGGACTTTTTCCTATCAGAAACAGCACTAACATTATTGCTTGCACCATTATCAGCCATTTTTTATAGAAAAAATATTTTTTATTTTATCAAAAAAACAAAATCACTAAACATTTCAAGAAGATCCAGCAATGACATGGATGTAAACCAACCGGCCAGTGCATGACATATGAAACTTGCAGCTGGGTGCCATCAAGTCGTAAGCAATGTTCTCTCTAAGCTGTGAGCATTCGAAGAAAATTTATAACTTGATTATTGGCTCTATGGCGAAACTGACGTAAAAGCGGACCATCGTAAAGATGGGGCTGACTGCACAAATGATTAATTAAAAATCTATGAATCAGGAGATGCGAGTCATTCACATAAATTATATTGCTTCCTCCATCCTTAAGTTATTTTATGTAACAAATTTGTTTAAGTAGCTCATAATCAGTACTTCATTGCCTTCTTCAACATGCACATCAATGACAACAAACAACAATTGCATTAGCATTTAAATCTGTGGCCACATTGAAAGCCAACTCCCCCCCCACTAATGCAATTCAAAATGTTACAATATCAACAAGTTGCATAATTTCCTAGGCTGGTTATAAAAGAATGTCATTTTCTCTCCAAAATATTTGCTGAGACATACCAATTATAGGGTTAACTACAGTAGGACCATGATAACCGTCGTTAATTGGTTTCTGGAAACCCTGACGATTAGCAAAACAATGATAGTCGGAACCGATTTTCCCATAGAAACTATATCATAGGTCAATAATCTGTCCAGAAAGACCTTACCAACATCATATAAAAATGAATTTTTTGACCTTAATTTACTGGAAATTTTAGCCTCTGTGTTCATTCACTTCTAGTTAATTTGCAGGGATGTCACATACTGGACCTTTTAGCAGCATCGTTACTAACACTGCATTTTGGTGCAATTCTTATCACTTATTAAGCTATAAAATATTTATTATGTGCGGGGGTTATGTTAACTGTTGACAAATGACTTGACAGTTGTACTGCGGCAATCTGCAGAGGAACGTTTTGCTGTTTGATTCTTAGATTTGAAGGCAAAATTCTAAATACTATTAGTCTTTAACTCTTTCAATTTACAGGAAATTCTTTTCACTCACACACCATCGTCTAAATGTTCTCCGAGAACAGCCACAGCACACCGTTTCGATAGGTGATGCGAGTTAACATCTATTACATAGTTTGTTGTTTCAGGTGACAGAATGTCTGGACACGGTACTGGTGGGCAGCAATCTTTCTCTCTCAGTTACAGTGCAATCGTAAATTTATTCATTTGCCTGCTTCATTCAAATTGTGACGGAATTTTACCTTTTTTACCACTTGGTGCCAAATAACAGTTGATCGAAACAATGATTATTGATGGTGACGACTGTCGAGGTCCTGCTGTATAATATTAAGATATCTCACATAAGTGTACACAAATTTTGGAATTTGCTTAAGTCAGAAAAATAATTTTATTTGGATTATTTATAAAAATCAATTGATCATTTAATTAACGGAGGAAATGGACGAAAGATAAAAAAGGTTAAATTTTAAACACTTGTGCCAAGGAATGTTTTTAACTTCCACGTAATTATTTTTTTTTCTTATGCACTCTAAACATTTGTAAAATCTATCTCAAATGCAAGCCTGACTAAAAATTAATATGAAAGGGTAAACACATTAAATAGGTTAGAAAATACATTGGGAAATTTTTACAACAAAAGCTTTTACTTATTAACAGAAGATAGAGTTACCACTTTAATGTCAAATGATAGAAAATTTACTCCAAATAATCAAGAATTGTTTTAGCCTTGAAAAATTGAATACAACTCCATATGAATTACATGCAGATCATTCGCAGCAAGCAGCTAACACCAAATGACCTTTAGTTTGCCATTAAACATGTTGGTGACTAATGAGAGATTCTATTGACTTATTGGGTTATTATGGCACATTCGTTGAAATAACCAGCAAAATTTTGCCAATATGCCAATGCTTGGTCAAAGTGACGAGCCTTCCTTGGATTCCAGTATTTGAATGTTCATGTCTTTCAGTGACCATTGTCTGTTTTTTGGATGACTAGACTAAGGGATAATTTTTGGTGTAAATGAATGCGAATAAAACCTGCTACCTAACAAAGGAAAGCAAAAACCATACTAGATGACATAGAAGATGAAGCAAACCAGATACTATGAGTTCCAGTAAAGTATCATCCAGATAGGCTTGCAATGAAAAAACACACGATACAGAAGATTGTGGATGCAGGACATAAGAAATACCCAAAATGAAAATACAGAATACAAAATTTGAAAGGATACTAGATATAGTTAATTAACAGCATGTTTCAATTACTATTAACCATAATATAACAAGAGCATCATTGATAAATACAACTTTCATATTTAATTCAAAAATACAGAAAATTAAAGAAGTTGTGACATTTTAAATGCATTCATGTCATATTGAGAAGTAAGAAGACCTGATCTCCAGGGGTGTTGACAATAATAAACTTGACATTAATGTAACGTGAAGATGGCAGTTCTTTTATGGAACTGCTGTAAAAACAGTGCATTATTTAAGCAATAAAAAAGAAAAATTCAATATGCAAGTATTGGATTTAGTAAGTGGCTTATCAAAACATGCCTATGAATATATTAACACAACAAGTTGGACGGCGCTTTGATAGAATTGCTTAATCAGCAGAGGTGAAAAGGCCTTCCAATAACAAGAGTTATAAGTGCAAAACATGTAAATATCTTCTAAGAAACCAAAACAAGTGAATGATAAGAAGAAGACAATCGATTCCATGAAAGTCTATCAGCCAAGCATTTGTTTTCAAATGGATTGAACATTTATTGGATTACGTAGCACAGCAAAATGATACACTCATTGTCAGTGGCATAACTAGCAGCAGGACCAGTGGCATAATATTATGGATTGTCCCTCTCTCAATAAATACAGACGTTCAGTTAAAACTGAAACCCATTGTAAAACCTGTGAATTGCACTCATCATAAAGAATATGCTGGAAATTTTGGCTTTTTAAATTACTCTCCCCAAAAATAATGATTAAATGGGCAGTAATTCTGAAATTGGGATAAAAAGTTAAAACACTATAAAAACTTTTTTTTCTATATGTGGAAAATTTTGACAGTTCCCCGGTCCCAAGGTATTTTCCCACCCATGCCACACTATTGTTACACCACTAGACATACTTTTATCAAAGACAGCTCTGAACCACCATAATGAAGAAAAAAAATCTGATGGGGCCAACACATGACTTTCTCCATATTTGGGGTATAGTTATTTAAATTATTATGAATAGTATTATAAGGCAAAATTATTATTTCCTATCGTAATAGAATACAGTCGTCCTTATTGCCGTAAATTAGGTATATTTTGAATATGTTTACAGAATTCACCGCTACATGGTGGTGGCGCTGTATACTGGAAATTAAGAAAAAGCAAAATATCTCCGAAATGGATGGTTCTACGAAAATATGTTTCAAACAAAACTTGGAAGAAATATTATTCTCTACAATTTTGGTCCTTACGAAGATGACAAATTAAGACGTTTTTAAGGAGATATTTGACGGAAACCGAAAAAACCGATTATTTATAAATAATTCCTAAACAATAACTGCTATGGAAAATTGTTTCAAATAAAAGTTGTAGGAAATTACATTCTCTATAATGTTTGCATAGAATTGTACATAGAATAATGATGTTTAACGGAGAAATATTGCAAAAACCGAATCGGGTTTTGAATAAACCTCGACTTCCGGTTTACCGTTATTGTCCAAAAACTAATCAGTTCTTTGTGCTCATGCTCAAGTGTTATATATGAAATTTGGTAACGATATGACAAGTACTTTTTGAGTTAGAGTGCCCCAAATCACATACGTGCACACACTCATCCACACACAGACGACATTCCGAAAATAGTCTAAACGTGTTCTAAGGATCTCAAAACATGTATTTCCGTTGAAATCTCAAAGTCGATTTTTTTTATGATCACAACACTTTCCCATTACTATGTATGGAGAAAGTAATAAAGTAAAATCAAAAAGAAATAAAACAAAAAATAATAGAGATTACATGCCATAGTTAGAAATTCAATGTTTTGTGATAATAAATGTTAAAAATAAAACCAAGTACTATATTTAGTGTTCTGCAGTAAATGTTTAAAGAGTAGAGGTATTTTTAACTTCAGCATTTTGTTTGTTGATTGTAAGCACTGTAAACTCTGAGAATATCCAATACAGAGTAAGTCCTCGATTTACGTTGAGTACGTGTTCCCAAGAAATGCAATGAAAGTGAAACAATGTATAATGAAACCTGATTTTCCTTATCCCACTCTCCAGCTTCAAAATGCCATAGCACCTCTAATTTAACCTCTAAATTGATAGATTTATAAGATCTCTTCACTGAAGCACTTTCTACACGTTTTTCAGTTACATTTAAGAGTTGTTTGCAATTTAATGAATTAAATAATTAACCATAATTACATCAGAACACACTCAACACTAAAAAATGAGCAGGTCTTTGAGATGCCTTGACGGAACAAGCGATGCCAACAGGGAGAAAAAACTCTCTGACTCAATATATGCCTCGATCTGTTTGGTGTTACAAAGTATATGACTTTGTAAACAAGAGATACATTGTATTTCTTCTATGATGGTGCCTCTTCTACTGAGAGGGAGGGGTGCACATTCGGGCGTGTCTGTCGACTCAAATATCATTCTCTGTTCTCCTTTGCATTTTCCTGCTCCTACACTCAATTTGACATTTCTTTTAGTTGCAAAAAGATACATCCAGTAACAATGTTAAGGATGAAAACATACGTACATAGCTTTTGAATATAAAGACATCATGTGAAATTATTTTTCTAATTAGGTAAATGTGATGTTTACATGAAACTGTCATTTAAAGCAGCATAAAAACAACGTTAAATCAAAGTACCACTGGTAGAAATCAAGTAATGACCTTCATGTTAAATGTTGTTAATAATGTGTGAAGACAGGAGGCTAACTTGGCAAATACGATATAGCCACCAGCTCTCTTTCATCCAATATTTTCAACAAAAAAATACACCAGTCAGGTTGTGAAATAGGATAATTTAATTCTAATCATTATGTCATGATGTTTATCGCTTAGTTTTTTACTTTCTCCATATACGTAGTATAGAGAAAGTATTGTACGTATTCATAAAAAAAATCAAATTTGAGATTTTAACAGAAATACATGTTTTGAGGTCCCTAGAACACGCTTGAATATTTTCTCAATAATGTCTGTGTGTATGTGATAGGAATTTTGCCGGGTGCTCTAACTAAAAAAAGTATTTTTCATTTCATTACCAAATTTTAAATACATTTTCATAATAGGGGCAAGAGTTGATTAGTTTTTGGACAGTATAGGTCAACCGGAAGTTGATGTTTATTCTTGTAATTTTTGTTTTTCAAAATTTCCTTTAAAACTCAATTTTCATAAATAGTTACTTTATATTGAAGAGAATAGAATTTTCTACAAGTTTAGTTTGAAACATTTTTTCGTAAAGCCGATAGTTTAAGAGATATTTTTATGTTCCTTCTAAATTTACGTTAAATACATAGCTAACAAGAAGGCACTACTGACCCCCAACCGATTTGGCTGAAACTTATTGTCAGTAGACATAATGTTCACGACGTCCGATGAACATACATAGATAAATATCAGAGCAAATACCCAGCCGTTTTTATTTTATTAATAAAAATAAATTAATATTTCCCGAGCCACTGCTTGAGTACCATAAACAGTAACTCAATTCCCAACAAGGAGCGGTGGCCAAGTGTTTGTCTGTAAATGTTGAGGCCCTGTGTTCAAGAGTGCCTCCTTCCGAATTATTTTTCATTTTTTCCCACATATTCCCTTTCCTCATTTTAAATGTTTATTTCCTAATAACACAAAGTAGGTGATACCATTGTTTCTGCGGATTGATAAACCTTTTTAATTGTGGATAGAAACAGCAATTTCATTTATTTTTTGTTTTTTTTAAATAAAGACTACTGAAAATATTTTTTAAATTATTCTCCAGTGTAATCCCTGATAATTATTTCTGAAAATGCTGTCGTTGAGAGTAATCATATGCATTGCTCTGTATGGAGAAAGTCACGTGTTGGCCACATCAGATTTTTATTATAGAGAATACATTTAATAACATTTGAGGATACACTTAGCTACATTAAGGAAACCACATAGATACTTGTTGTCACTTTAGCTAGTTACTGCAGCAGAAAAACAGAACAACGTAGTGCTGCGGTGGTGATTTTCTGCAACGATGTTATATCAAAATGGCTTAAATCGAAGTCTTACTGTACTGATATCAAATGCAAGTTCAGAAACATTTAAATGATTTTCCACAGTTTTGAATTTCTGACCTGCTCCCCATCATTACTGCAATTAATTGGATTTCACCAGCATTTTAAAAAATGGAATGGGACAACTGGCCACGGCCGACTGGCCGCGGCCGACCAGCCGCGACACAACTGGCCGCGAATAAGTTTCTCGAAAATGGTCTGCGATTACTGAAATACTGTGCAATGGTTGTGAACACGATAACATTGAAATATATATCCCTTCTCCACAGTCAACTGTTTACTTCTGAAACAACCAAAAAATCACACTAACAAAAATATTCTACCCGTCTTTTGAACCAATGGCTAAAATGTAATTTGGTGAAGGAATTCATGTGAATATTTCAAGTGCGTTTACGAAAATTGTTTCTTTTTACTTTCTCCATATACCATAGTATAGAGAAAGTATTGTTTTCATTAAAATAATCAACTTCGATATTTCAACGGAAATACATGTTTTGAGTAAAATGTGAGAAATTGTTGTAGTTCCTCATTTACTCAAGTAATTTAATTTTGAAAAATTTTATAACGCATTTAATTTTTTGCTTTCAAATCTTTCAATTTTTCATTCATTTATTTATTATAAAAAGCAATTAATAAGTCAGTAATAATGCATTAAAATGTATATTAGTCACGTGTTTTTAAAGGATCTGCCCCTTAATATCATCAAACATATGTGTTACAATGTAATCCTCCGATCGAAACAACGAGAGGTCCTAACATCAGGAAATTTATCGATGGATTACGTAAAGTTCAGCGTGGGAGAGATTTTTATTATGAGAATTAATTGCAGGACAAAATCCTCCCGTAAAATTGAAAAAGTATAGAGCTGCGGATGCTAGAATTTTAGCAATTGTTGCAGATTACGGAAATAGAGACAAAATCGAATATTTAAGGGGTATTGCTCAAAATTTTGAAATGGACGCCTAACTTTTTTTATTATCTGTATTATGATATTACCTATATTTTAATTTTTTCTGTATTATTATTAATTCCTACGTTTTGATATTTTATAATAAATTTCATTGATATGTAACCTTGTCTTTGCTATTTTTATTTTCTGCCGCAGTCTATTATTCATACTCTTTTCACATGTAATGAATAAAAAACTTATCAAAATGTTACAAATAATTATAATGTTTTATTATCAATTTCTATTCTCATATTTTGTAAAATATTGTTTGTAATTTTAATAATAATTAAATAACCCCTTTTCAATGTTATCGAGTTGACAACCATTGCACAGTATTTCAGTAATCGCAGACCATTTTCGAGAAACTTATTAGCGGCCAGTTGTCTCGCGGCCGGTCGGCCGTGGCCAGTTGTCCTAGACCGTTTTAAAAATGTGACAAAAATTTCCAAAATCTTTGTGACAGGGATATTTAGGTAAAATGAAATATAAACATGAAATTTGACATATTTTATATATTTACATAATATTTTACATATTAATGCAATTGGAATGCCAATGTCAGATAAATTGCTTGACAACCTTTCTGCACATAGGGATGTTGACAAATTGATGTTGGTAAAAGAGTATAAAATATCAAAAAGCATATCTGGTTTGAATGTCCTCCAACTTTTTTGAAACTTCGCTGGGTGTACAATCAAAGTCATATAATTTATAACACCAAACAGATCGAGGCATATATTGAGTCAGAGAGTTTTTTCTCCCTGTTGGCATCGCTTGTTCCGTCAAGGCATCTCAAAGACCTGCTCATTTTTTAGTGTTGAGTGTGTTCTGATGTAATTACGGTTAATTATTTAATTCATTAAATTGCAAACAACTCTTAAATGTAACTGAAAAACGTGTAGAAAGTGCTTCAGTGAAGAGATCTTATAAATCTATCAATTTAGAGGTTAAATTAGAGGTGCTATGGCATTTTGAAGCTGGAGAGCGGGATCAGGAATATCAGGTTTCATTATACATTGTTTCACTTTGCATTGCATTTCTTGGGAACACGTACTCAACGTAAATCGAGGACTTACTCTGTATTGGATATTCTCAGAGTTTACAGTGCTTACAATCAACAAACAAAATGCTGAAGTTAAAAATACCTCTACTCTTTAAACATTTACTGCAGAACACTAAATATAGTACTTGGTTTTATTTTTAACATTTATTATCACAAAACATTGAATTTCTAACTATGGCATGTAATCCCTATTATTTTTTGTTTTGTTTCTTTTTCATTTTACTTTATTTTTTCTTTATTATAGTGATTCACAGCTGACTTTGTTAAAAGTTTATCTAGTGCTGTAACAATAGTGTGGCATGGATGGGAAAATGCCTTTGGACCGGGGGACTGTCAAATTTTTCCACATATAGAAAAAAAGATTTTATAGTGTTTAACTTTTTATCCCAATTTCTGAATTACTGTCCATTTAATCATTATTTTTGGAGAGAGTAATTTAAAAAGCCTAAAATTTCCAGCATATTCTTTATGAGTGCAACTTCACGGGTTTTACAATGGGTTTCAATTTTAACTGAACGTCTGTATTTGTTGAGAGAGGGACAATCCATAATATTTTGCCACTGGTCCTGCTGCTAGTTATGCCACTGACAATGAGTGTATCATTTTGCTGTGCTACATAATCCAATAAATGTTCAGTCCATTTGAAAGCAAATGCTTGGCTGATAGACTTTCATGGAATCGATTGTCTTCTTCTTATCATTCACTTGTTTTGGTTTCTTAGAAGATATTTACATGTTTTGCACTTATAACTCTTGGTATTGGAAGGCCCTTTCACCTCTGCTGATTAAGCAATTCTATCAAAGCGCTGTCCAATTTGTTGTGTTAATATATTCATAGGCATGTTTTGATAAGCCACTTACTAAATCCAAATTACCTGCATATTAAATTTTTCTTTTTTATTGCTTAGATAGTGCACTGTTTTTACAGCAGATCCATAAAAGAACCGCCATTAGT
Organism: Uropetala carovei; assembly: GCA_036926305.1. Lineage (NCBI taxonomy): Eukaryota > Metazoa > Arthropoda > Insecta > Odonata > Petaluridae > Uropetala > Uropetala carovei. The sequence continues at coordinate 9,061,854 of JAXCHB010000065.1, read as the reverse complement.
GACAAGTTTATTATTGTCAACACCCCTGGAGATCAGGTCTTTTTACTTCTCAATATGACATGAATGCATTTAAAATGTCACAACTTCTTTAATTTTCTGTATTTTTGAATGAAATTTGAAAGTTGTAATTATCAATGATGCTCTTGTTATATTATGGTCAATAGTAATTGAAACATACAGATAATGAACTATATCTAGTATCCTTTCCAATTTTGTATTCTGTATTTTCATTTTGGGTATTTCTTGTGTCCTGCGTCCACAATCTTATGATCGTGTTTTTTTTCATTGCAAGCATATCTGGATGATCCTTTACTGGGACTCATAATATCTGGTTTGCTTCATCTTCCATGTCATCTAGTACGGTTTTTGCTTTCCTTTGTTGGGTAGCAGGTTTTATTCGCATTCACTTGCACCAAAAATTGTTTCTTAGTTTAGTGATCCAAAGAACAGACAATGGTCACTGAAAGACGTGAACATTCAAATACTGGAATCCAACGAAGGCTCGTCACTTTGACCAAACATTGGCATATTGGCAAAATGTTGCTGGCTTTTTTGATTGGCAGTGTCAATGGAATTGAATTGTTCACAAAGATCACCATCCAGGACATTCTATAAAGAAACAAAATCCTTTAGAAATTTACTCTCACATCAACTGAAACAAAACATTACCAATGAATGATCCAGCCCTTGAGCCAAAACAATGAGATATGGTGATATTGGAGACAAGTATATGATACTCCTTAATAATGCATAATTTCTATCATTAAAAAAAATTTCAACAATACTATGATAAAAATATATTTTTCAAAGCTATGTGTTACTTGGATAAGTCCCTCTCTTAGAAAGAAAATGAAATTTACATCTCCATTAAAATAATCCTAAACTCAATAAAAATAACTTTGATATAAATTGTTGCAATACTCATGCTGAGTTAGTTTACTATAATTCTGACAAGGAATTGAAGATATTTACATTTATATTAGTAAACTGACTGTTAAGGCAATGCTCACCTTTACTGGATAATAATATGACCTGAAAGACAGATGATCCCTTCTACATAAGGGTGGGTTCTCAGAGCACATATGCATTTCCAAATGTTGGAAGAAATCTTGGTCTTCATGTGATGTAAATGGCACAAGGACTCCAACAGAGCCTGACAGGGTAGCATAAACCAATGCCTCCCCCCCTCCAGGGATTAAAGCTGCTCATTGAGGGCTGGTAACTACCTCTCCAATATGAAACAGCCTCAGACTTCTGAGATGCTCCGTTGACCAATTCTCCGAAAATCAATTCTTCATAAATCAATTCTTCGAAATCAACTCTTCGAAAATCAATTCTTCGAAAATCAGTTCTTCGAACGAGCAATTCTTCGAATGACAAATTCTTTGAAAATTGACAAGATTTCGGAAAGATATTAAAATATATAGAAAAATCTTAACTTAACCCGTCAGCGCCCAGCGTAACTCTAGGGTAACGGCTTACACTGTTGCGATTAAATGTTATTACTGGCGCTAATATTGTAGTTGCGTGTGTAAGCCTGCCTGGGTGGATACACTGTATTGAGCTGCTAGAATTTAATGAGGTTTCACAGTAATTTATCACTCAGTAGGCTTTCGGGAGCCGGACAACTTAGGTGCTTCTTTCCCGACACGAAATCATGGACGTTCGATTTCGGGGAGTACCGAATTTTTTATTTATGCATTATAATACCAGCGTCATGTTTGTTTATATATTTAAAAATATACTAAATATCATTTTCTGATGCACAGAAAGTTTGTATTGCTGCACTACAATGAGATATATACTGAAAGACTCCGGCGTAACCTTATGGTTACGCTGGGCGTTAGTGTTATCTTTTCAATTATTTCTACTTCAACCGGTTATGTTGCTATTTTTGTGTTGAATGCATACGCTCACAGTGATATGAAGAAAAAATGTGTATTTAGTCTATAATTTACAATTATATAGTAATTTAACCTTTCGATAAAAATCAGTATTACGTATTTTTTGTAAAAATAATGAAATCATTTGCTAATTATTTCTACTCGATCGTGAAATTATCGGGATTTCTCTTTTGTGAAAATGTTTTTTTTATTGAACGTTTACAGTGGTTTGACTCTTAAGGAGGTACTTGACATTCTAGAGGAGGAGGAAGTTGAGTCTGTTGACAAAATATACGTTGAACCACCTGAACCTAATGTGCAATCGGATGAGGACTCGGGAGACGAGGATGGAGGCACAGTTGATAATTTAACCGGAATACAGCTGAGAGCTCGAGCAGAGATTATCCTCAATCACGACCAACGCATTGGAGCGGATGATGAAGAAGAGACAGAAAAAACTTCAGAAGCGAGTAGCTCATCTTCAGTAAACTATTTCCCGAAGAAAAAGATCTCCTGCTCCAATAAGAGGTCAGTTAGAGCTCTTGAAAAAACGTTTACGTGGAAAAGGGAAGTGGATCTACCCACACAGAATGCAGTATTTCCAGATCCTGACTATACGGCCCTGCGTGGAATGACATACGTAGACATTTTTGAACTGTTTTTTGACGAGGAAGTTGTCGAGTTTTTGGTCTCAGAATCAAACAAATATGCCCATTTTAGGAATAATCCTTCGCCCAAAATAACTAGAAATGAAATGAGGGTGTTTCTGGGAATAACTTTACTGTCTGGCTACACCAGTGTCCCGGATAAACGGCAATATTGGGAAGATTCACCAGATGTGCATAACGAACTTGTCGAACAATCTATGCGCAGAAATAGATTTCTCGAAATAAAACGTTATATGCACTGTGCCGACAACACTGCACCAGATTTTTCAGACAGAATTTGGAAGTTACGGCCATTGGTGTGTCTTTTGAAGAACAGATTCAAGGCTGAATACAGAGCAGAAAAAAACATGGACTATGATGAGAGCATGATTGCTTATTTCGGTGGCCACGGATGCAATCAGTTTATCCGTGGCAAACCCATACGATTCGGATACAAAGTTTGGTGTCTGAATACAGTTTCAGGATACTTAGTGGATTTTGGGCAATACCAAGGCAAGAATCACCTGGGCAACGATGTGTATGAGCAAAGGTATGGAAAAGCAGCTGCCCCAATGGTTACGATGCTTGATAACATTAGAAATGATGTCAAAAACCTACCGTATGATCTATTTTTTGACAATCTTTTTACTGGTAAGTGCAATTCAACTAATAAACATGAAGTTCATATTTTCAGTCGTAGTCTGAAAAGCTATATTTCAGGTATGAATTTGCTGAGAGACCTCAAGGAAAGGGGTTATAATGGGACAGGTACAATTCGAGAGAACCGTCTACCAAAGTACTGCCCCCTACAATCAAAAGCAGCAATTCAGAAAGCACCTCATGGTTCATACGATTACTGTGCCGACCCTGATGAAGGAATTATTCTTTTACGATGGCATGACAGTGGTGTTGTCTGTGTGTCATCTACTTCACATGGTATTCAGCCTGTTACTTCAGTCCTACGTTACTCTAGCGAACACAAACGGAAGTTAAATGTTCCACAACCCGATCTAATTGCAAAATATAATAAAAATATGGGTGGTACAGATCACATGGACCGCAATATCAGCCGTTACATAGTTGGTATTAGATCAAAGAAATGGTGGTGGCCAATATTCACCTGGATGGTTGATGTTAGTGTTTTCAATGCATGGATTTTGGCACGAAAGGCAGGAAATGACATCACTCAGATGGAGGTAAGAAGGCAAATTGTGCAGACTTATCTTGTAAGATACAAGACTCCCTCAACTCAAGGACGTAGGGCCGCTACACCACGCCAGGCTTCTGAGTTGTTGAGGTATGATGGATTACATCATTTTGTTGTACCAATTCAAAAAAGACGTTGGTGTGCTGGGGAATTTTGTAAGAGTCACGTGAGTACAGAACGTTCGAAGTGCGACAAGGGGCTCTGTGTGAAGTGTTTTATGTCTTACCATACTCCTTAAATGTATGGTAAGACAAGGGTTTTTTAGGTTTAGGTTTTCAAAAAATTTGTGATGCAATAGAGTTTTCAATGCATGGATTGCAATTTGTGATGCAATAATGTGAAAAATGTTTAAACTTTAAATTGTTATAAACTTCAGCTATTATTAAGAATATTTTCACATAAGATAATGTAATAGAAAAGTAGAATAAATCGAAAAAATTGATGAATGAACAAGGATTTCATTTTTTAGAAATAATTTCCTGTGTGGACTAACTTGATAGGTCGACCGCCCAGCGTAACCCTAGAGTAACGGCCAATTTCTTGGAAGTTACGAAACGCATATCGAAAAAAAATTACAGACAATATTTGAGCCAATATGAAGTGATTACATAAATATTAAACAATTCGCGAGAAGAAAAAACTTTGGGCGCTGACAGGTTAAACAAAAATTAAGTTATAAATAAACTTTTTCTGATTTCAAAAGTATTAAGTTAAGATTTTTCTATATATTTTAATATCTTTCCGAAATCATGTCAGTTTTTTAAGAATAGGTCATTCGAGTAACTGCTCGTTCGAAGAACTGATTTTCGAAGAATTGATTTTCGAAGCATTGATTTTCGAAAAATTTATTTTGAAGAATTGATTTTGAAGAATTTACTTAGAATCCTCCGTTGAGTAAGCCACGATCCCAAAGAGCTTTGCTGCCTGTTGCATCTTCTTCAACTTCATCTGAGAGGCCAGGGGGGAGGCGAACCTATATGAAGGAATTTAAAATTGTATATGGAAAGCATAAATATTGATGTACTATAATCAACATATTTCAATGAGAAAGTATATGGATTAAATACAAAAGTTTAATAAAAAATATACAATATTTATTCAAATCCAAGACAAGGTTTTTCCTCACTCTTAACCTTGAAAATCAAGGGTTGCCTTACTTTCAAGCACAATGTTAAATTACGCATTTAGCTGATTCTTTCATAAAAATCTTGTTTCCGGCATTACTTTCTACATACAGGGTAATTAATATGATTGAAATAGTACAGTAAAACCTCTTTATAACGAAACTGAAAGGACCCAATTTTTGGGACTTTGTTGTAAGGAGGTTCTTTGTATGGAGGTTTTTTCAGATTCATCATATATTCATATTAGTGTATTATTGTTGGTTATAACAAAGATGGCCATGCACTGAAGTGGGACCAGATGTGAATATCAAAGGGGACCCAATGATATTAATATTATAGTAATAACGACCGATTTATGGAGTCCCAGTTTAATATTATAACTTTTAAGGAATGTTTCTTCATTGGAAATCAGTGTTCAAGTAATTTTTAGTTAAAGGTTTTTCAAAATATACACTCGACACTTGAATAATTGAGAACTTCTGGGACCCCATTATTCAGGGGCCCAGTTGCCTCCCATCCTCCCTTTGGCCAGTCCTGGATTATAATTTATTTCAACAATAACATTTTAGTTAAAGAATGTTTCAAAAAATTCACTTTATGATAAAAACAATATATTACTTTTTCATTCCTGTAACAGTGATCAATTTTCATAGTAAAAACAATACTCTATATGACGTGGCAAGTTATGACGTAGGCATCTCTGGGCTACTGAGCTATATCATTATTATCGATCAAAACTTGGATTACTTTATACTAAATTTTCTTTTTTGTAATCAAAATATTTAAATGGCAAATTTTGCTATTTTTAACACTATGTACATTAGAGATGATAGTATATCAATAAATAGTCAAATAAAAGTAAATGAAAATATAGCACAAAAAATATTACTGAAAAAATATTTTTGTCCTTTATTTAAATAAAACTTACGTATTCAGTTGGTCTTCAACATTTACCACAAAGAGCTACTAATTAGACACCAGTTGTTTTTTTTTTGACATGCCATCCAATTATACCATTGATGTGAATTATTTGAAATTAGGAGAAAAATTCTGTAGTGACTGGGAATCAAACCCAGTTCTAACACTTGCTCAGGGTATATTCTACCACTGAACTACCATGAAAAACTCATTCTCCCATTAACAATGTGAATGTTGTCTTAGTTAGAGGTGGCCTAGCTGAGATTGTATCTACCTACCCAAACAGATGTCCTCCATGAGATAGACCATAGAAAACCTTCTTCTTGGTGAATGACCTTTGTTGGAAATAGATGGATCATAAGATCCCTATGTGATTGGCACAACTTGGAATGTGGGAACAATTTTAAGTCTTCTAAAATTCAGAATTATGCCAAATGAAAACCTGCTTATTGGAATCTTAGTGAAGTATCATAATAAATGGTTCATGTGATGAGAATTTATGAGAGATTGGCCACATGTTGTCTGGAATAGAGGGCCATGGTCACTATTAAGAAAAGGAGAGATGCTTGTACTAGATGTATTCAGATGGCACAACCCTTGCAACTATGGATTCAATCAGGGTAATGAATACTGACCATGTAATCACATCTGGAGCGATGACGTCACACCTTTAAGTTCTAAATGTTGCTGTTGATAGCAGAGCATACGCCTCCAAGGGTGATATTAATTACCTAGATATTTAGAAATAGCTATCAATTTTTTTACTTATTTGTTTTTTAATAAAGCATATTGACAATGTTTAAAAATTATTCTCGAGTGCAATTGCTGATAATTATTTCTGAGAACGCTGACTTGACAGTAATCTTATTCATTGCTCTGTATGGAGAAATTCATGTGTTGGCCACATCAGATTTTTCAGTATGATAATATTCAAGACATTAACAAACAAATGATATAAATGCAAAAATTAATTTTTAAATTTTACCAGAAATTAACATAACTTAGATATAATACAACACTTACAATTGCAATATTGCCAAATTTGTCAGCAGTTGCAACGGTTCCATAGTCAAGAACAGTAGTTGTGGAGATCCATCTAGGATGTGTGTCATCAGCAAAAACGATCAACTGGTTCTCCCTACGGCGGTAGCGAACCAGTGAAACACTCTCCTGAACATCAGACACATTGAATCGATGCCCCATGCTTTGGATGCTCACTATCAGATTTGGTATATGCTGAAAAAAAAGATTAACATTTTAACAAAGCCTTTGTTAATTTATTATTTCTCACAATATCAAATGAAAGGAAATTCTATTAGAATCAATGGTCTAAAACTTAACTTAGTAGTATTCCATCATAAAGAAACAAGTGAAAAGGCCCACTTTTACATACCACTAATTTATTCTAAAGCAACACTATCCAGATTTACTCATCATCAAGTGAATTGTTACAATAAACTAGTGGTATGTTAAATTTCATCTTTTCACTTGTATCCTTTGACATTCTATTCTATTTCATCCTCATATGACAGCTTGGCTGGTGAGTTACATATTTAGCCTTTTAAACATATTTATTAATTTGTAAACAAAATTAAAGATGTTAATGTCTTGTTCCTCCTATCAAAGGGGATGGGTCTTAACTAAAAGTTAATTCAAACTACCTAGGTAAACTAATTAATATATGATTGTGCCAATGTTCAATGAATCTTACAAAATAAATGTTAATTATCATATTTACTTGCACAAATGCCACACTTTTTTCTAAATTTTATGCTTACAAAACGAAGATTCAACTTATATTCAAGGAAAAATAATTGGCAACGTCTAAAATCTGAAATAATCATTCAATTTCTTAAGAAAATACTAAACCGTATGGGAACTATAAAAACATTAAATAATCATTGCTAAAAAAAGGTAAAATTATTATTAACGATGATGGAGTTAATAACATTCCAGCTTTTGCCAGTGATTACAATGAGAACCTGCAGGGCTCTGCAAGATAGATGTTGCAGTTTTTCAGATGCCAAGGTATCGTCACTTTGGTTTCATATTCCAGTAATTCTAAAGAGATTGATGGTGTTTCGATTGGTTTGCAAGTTACTTCAGTCTCCCTTCTCTCTTTGGTTTTTCTATTTATTAAACTTTATCAGCTGTAATGCCACAAAAATGGCTCTAAAATGTGTTCGCTCATGGACATATTGCCATAAATTTGTTCCCAGACTGCTTTTAGAAGTTTTCTATGTCATGGAATAGGGAGAGTGGGAAAAGGACACTCCAGAAGATAGACATCATAGCAAGCCCAGGCATACAAGTCGAAGTTCTAAGGATTAAGGGAGGATAAACCTCAAACAAAGAGCAAACAAACTTCAGGGAGTTTATGACGTAACACAGAGGCAATAAGAGTAACCTCGTGATGGTGCTTCAACCTGTAAGGGTCTCCTGATATTTACCCTTACTTCCTTGAGGGCATCTGTGTTTTGTGAGACACCTTATTCAGTGGTTAACAAGCCACCAATAGATCAGTAGTAGGCTTATGTGAGTGAAATTTTCATATTTTAACTTCATAATATTCCATCTTCCTTGTCATATTTAAAAAACTTTTCTTATAAAGTAAACCCTTGACTGTACGAATCCAAATTTACTGGATTTTGGATTCTCTAGATAGCATGTGGAGAATCAATTGGAAAAACGAACTCCATCGCCAAGATAATTGGATAACGTTTGATAAACATCACATCCTTCCACAGAGTCTGGACAATATTGTGATCCTATGAATCCATATAAGCTGACTGGCCACCCAGTTAAATGTATGCACAGCCATGAGCGACCAAATTAGTATCTGATTAACCTCTTAGTGCAGAAGTCGCCACAGTGTGGTTACCTTTTCAGCAATCTCTACTCACGGAAGTTGACACTCGGTGTTTACTGGCAGGCCCTCTCAGAGGTCGAGAGAGGCCCGGCCTACTTCCATTTTTTGAGGCCCCCGGGATATTATAAAATGAAGAAATGCCAAAACAGGGTTACAAAAATTGATGTATTTTTATAATTACATTTAACAAATTAACGCTTTTAACACACAAAAAATAGAATGCAATAATTTGTGACAAATGTTCTTTTTTATTTAACAAGTGCTTTTCTTGCCTTTTTCTGTGTAAATTGCTCAATTATTGTGGAAAATTTGTTTTCTTGCAATGTCATAGTTTATGTTGAGCATAGCAAGGCCATTCAAACGATCATAGTTGAACGGTGGTAATTCTTGACCAGCTTCAGCACATTGAAAAACCGTTCACCTGAAGCTACTAATGCAGGTAGACTGAGAAAAATCCTCATTGCAACGGTGACATTAGGAATCACACCAGCAAGTCCAAGTTGGAGTATTTCTTGAAGCAATTCCTTTGGCTTACAATCCTGTTTAAAGTTCACGGAATGTATTCGCTTGAGGAAATTGACCTTGTCACACATCTGTTGATATTTCTTTTGTGTACTTTCTTTGGAATTGTTCTGCTGATGTACATAGATCTTCACTACTCAGGCTATTAAATTGACAGAGAAACCCAAACAGGTTACAAATTACATTAAGTGATTCAAACCGCCTTCTAAGACCTGATAGAATGGAGTCAACAATAACAAGGAAGACATTGATTCTACGAGGGTGGTTCAAAAAGTTTCTGCACTTTTTTTGTTACAATGTCTTTATTTATGTCTGAGAGATTACAAATGGTTCATTTCTCTACATAGTCTCCCTGCTTTGTAATACACTTATTCCAGTGGTCTACAAGCTTTCTAATGCCATCAAAAAAAAATTCTTTGGTTGTGTGTGCAGCCAGTCATGCACCGCCTCTTTCACCTTGTTATCATCTGCAAATCGATGACCTCTCAGCGCTTCCTTCAAAAAGACGATAATCTGAAGGATCCAAGTCTGGACTATAGGCTGGGTGATCGAGAACTTCAAATTTCATTTTTTGAAGGGTTTCCCTGGTATGGGCAGCGCTATGTGGGCATGCATTGTCATGCAACAAAAGAACACCCTCCGACAATCTTCCTCCTCGTTTTCTGCGAAAGGCCGGCTTCAGTTCATTTCACAACATGTCACCATACACTGCACTTGTTACCGTTGTTCCACGCTCCAGATAATGTTCGAGGATAGGATGTTGAGAATCCCTAAACTCTGTCAGCATAACCTTTCCAGCTGTTGGCTGTGATTTGAATTTCTTGGAAACAGGAGATGATGTGTGCTTCCACTGCATACTCTTCTGCTTGATTTCAGGTTCATAATGATGAATACTGAACCTTGACTGATGTCTAACTTTAATGAAATGTCCCTTATTTTCACTCTTCTGTCAGAGAGAATCATGGCTCTGGCTTCTTCCTGTTTCTCATCACTGGTTGATGTTGACGGCTGTCCTGAGCGCTCTGCATCAACCACACCTGTTCGGCCTTTCTTGAACATTTCAATCCATTCATACACACTCCGCTGAGGTAAAGCGTTATCCCCATACTGAGCAAATAAACGTGTGTGAATTTCAGCCCATTTAACACCTTCTGCCCACAAAAAACGAACAACTCCTCTCTGCTCTTCCTTGGTGCAAATCGAAAGCGGTGCAGCCATGTTCTTACCTCCACTGCTCATAGTTCACTGAGTCCAAGGTCATGCCCACCAGTGTGGAGGCACATCAGATAATGAGTTTCAATGTTGCCAATTCTCCTAAGTCTGCCTTGCACCAGTGGCACGATAAAAAAATGTGCGGAAACTTTTTGAACTACCCTTGTATAATGTTGTTCTACATCAGACTCATTACGAATCTTGCAATTGCCGGTAAACTCAAATGAAATGCCAATAGTCTGAGCTACTATTTGGCCTCACTCAAGATCGCATCCCATTGTTCAAGAACCTGCTGAATATCAGCAATGAGACTTTCAATGTTACCCCTCTCAACATCAAGTGTAGCATTATGTGCTTCAATCAACAGATTAGTCCGGTAGTAACTTAACCCACAAAGATGACATTAGAACACACTCAAATTTGGGCATGTATTTCTGGTTAGAATTAAGTTCAGTTTGAGCCTGTGCAGTGAGATTGAGAGATTCGAGTTCACTTAAGGCCATTCTTACTTCATCCAAGATGTTGCTTCAGTATTTCTCACCTTTGTGGACTGCTATTGAATAAGTTGTACATTTGCTGTATAGTTCCAAAGTAAGTGATTGCCTCTTTGCACAATTCGGCACAGTCAACACCTACAAGGTTTTATGTGTGGTTTCCACAGCTGGAGAAAATGCATTTTGAGTTATGCTCAAGGAGAACTGATTGTACGCTGTTATATTTGCCAGCCATGTTAGATCCATATCGTAGGCTTGACCAATGCAGAGTTGAAAATCTAATCCAAACTCCTCTAGAATTGTTAAAACTCGAGCAGTGAAATTATCAAAACAAAAAAACCTTTCTTTGATTGAAAATGTTGAGCTGTTTTCGACAATCTTTACATACCGAATTACAATAGTGGTTTGTTCTTTGTTAGAACAATCTAAAAGATTACAGCCACTTTACAATCCTCCAAGCACGAAAACAATCACAACAAAAATTTTGCCAGAAGTTTATAGTGAAGTGGTCAACAAAGTAAGGCAAGAGTTGATTAATATGGCATATTTAGCAATAACTACCGATATCTGGACATCAAACAATCAAAAATTTTATTTGACAGTTACTGCACACTATATTATAGGTAATTCAATGGTTGCCAGAGTTTTAGATACTGAACAAATTTATGGAACTCATTCAGGAGAGATAATAGCAAATATCTTGAAGAAAATTTTCAACAATTGGGGAGTCTGATAAAATTGTAGCAATAGTAACTGATAATGGTGCAAACATTAAAAAAGCTGTTGCTGATTAGTTATTCATATTTGTTAATATGTGGTAGTGTTATAGCTTTTAAAGTTGTTGATAAAATAGATTGGTACCATCAACAGAAAACTATTTTAATTTAAAATATACCTACATAAACAAAAACTGTGAATCATTTGATCGCTAGAACTTTTAATTATGCCAAAGAAAATATGGTATAGTAAATGTAAATTGAAAAGACTATCCTTCATATCAAAGTGAAGACTGTAAATATTCTCTTGTTGAAATAATCTTATAAAATCATAAATTTGTAATATTTGTTATTTTTGTAGTAATTTTCATATTGGTAGCATTCAATTTAATATACCTACATTTAATAAAAACAGTTAATTTTTAGTAGTGTTACAAGGAGCTGATACAACATATAGTCTAAAGAAAACTTTTAAATAGTATAAACAAACAACAACTGAATTATTAGAATGGCAGACCTCATATTTACGCTAAAGGAATCATTTAAATAGCAAATATACTTACAAAAATATACATGTTAAATGAAACAAAACCTTTACAACCATGTGCAAGTGAAAATTCTCTTTTGTTGAAATTATTTTGTAAAATTTCAGACTAGGTGCTAATAAACTACCACTAAATAAATAAATAAACAAACCACCTACTAAAATCATTTGAATGATTCCAGCTACTAATATCATTCGGAAGATTCCTAATTACTAAAATCATTCGAATGATCATAATTACTAATTTGAATGAATCGGTTATGATCTCTCGATTATGCCCATCACGTACTAACCAAATTAGTAGTTAGTAATACTAACTACTAATTTCGTATAATCAAATGAATCGATTATGATCTCTCGATTATGCCCATCACTAGTTATGCCTCGTTCATATGAAGACGTTGTTGCCTTGAAGTGCGATTTCATTGTGTTATTTCCATTGTGAATAAAACGTGGTTACTTTTGATATTGCGATCTTTTACTTGTGCCCACCGCGATGCCCAGCTAACTCTCCAACAGAACCTTTATATAGAAAAGGTTATACTTTATGGATGGACAATTACTATTACAATTCACCTTATTTGGCTAAATTTTTGATGAATCGGGGCACAAATATAGCTAGAACTTGGTGTTTATATAAAAAAAAATGTTCCAAAAGAAGGCAAAGCTGCCAAGCTGAAGAAGGGAGAACATATTTCAAAGTCGACTGATGAGATAATGTTTATGAAATAGAAGGATAAAAAATATGTACCATTCATTACAACCTTCCAATGTAATAATTTTTGGGAAAAAGATGGAAAATTTAAACCTATTTGTATTTTAGAATATACAGTTTTGGGGATCTGATTTGACCATGGACATTGCCTGGCAAGCTAGAAAATGAAATCTTGTGGTAACAAGGATGCCCATAAGTACCTGGTCTTCCCATACTTCTAAGTTAGTGTGGAGTATAAAAGATTTTAGACTTCTTCATCTGAAGGTAAGGTGACAGATTTGTGATGGAATCCGGGTCTTTCATAATGATTGTTGGTTCCTGGTGTCCAAGTGAGTTGGTTGTTACTTGGGCAAAAACTAATTATACTTCTTTGTTCGCAGGAACTCCACTCTATAAATGTACAAAATTAGAAAGCATTAATTGCAATCCTTGAAAACAGTAGAGTATTACTACTTATGTATTGTTTCACACGCAACTTGATTCATTTTATTTTTTGTATGTGACTGATTTGCTGTAAAGTATAATATTTTGCTAATTGTAATTTAACTTTGTTACTGACTTATCCTATATCATTGTAATGATCTCTGGATTAATAAATATATTATTATTATGTGCAATTATTAATACTATAATAGCCCAGGTCTGTTGGTTGGTTGGTCACGCTTTCACGATGGCCGATATAGAGCGTTTTAACAAACTTCCCGAATAGGTAGAAGATTGAAATTTGGCAAGGATGCTTGATTAACATATTTTAAGGTAATGACGAAAATAAAGCTCTGAAAAAGTCCTGGGTTCGACTCCAAGGAAGACATTTCCATTTTCCGTAAGGTAACATGTAAAAATACATTTTTTGAAATTAAAATTAGAAGGAATTAACCTACGATCTTCGGATCTGAACCATTCTGAAGAAAAAATTACAAAGTTTCTTATTCTGTTCATCTTTTTCTGCATACAATTCGAAATCGCTCATGTTATACATTTAATTCACATATTTTGTGAAAATACTGCCATTTTAACGGAATGTTGCCGTGGCTACCAATTATATTGTTAGACCTCAAAATCCTATTGTTGTATCAATCCTTATGGGTGTAAGCTTGCTTTGAATGCTTTTAACACGAGAGAGAGGGGGGAGAGAGAGGGATGGTAATGGAGGGGGAGAGAAGGAGGGAGGTGGAGAGAGAGAGGGAAGGGGGGGAGAGAGGGAGGGGGCACTAGAGGAAGAAGGGAGGGAGAAAGAGGGAGGGAGTGAGAGGGAAGGAAAGAGAGGGAGGAGACAGACAGACAAATGACTTTATTGAGGGCAAAATTGAGACTATATAGTCCCCTCTTACATTTAAGAGAGAGAGGGAGATGGAGGGGGATGGAGGGGGAGGGAGAGAGTGGTAGAAGGGAAGGAGAGAGTGGGAGGGGAAGGGAGGGAGGAGGAGAGACAGGAGGGCGGCAACTTTTTAAAGTTAACTAAAGATATCCCGTCATATTGACCGGCAATTACACTAGTTTACAGTAAAATCTGTGCTTTTTTGCCTGTTTAACAGCTGAATTTGTTAAAATTTACAAAATTCAACTATGGTTATATTTATATGTTAAGGTGAAAGAAATGATCAAAATTATGAAACGACAATTGATGACTACCTGATAAGGATGTGAGTTTTAACATTCTTGATGATTATATAATGCTCTGGAAAATCTTTTCTGATGCCTCCCTCACTCATCTGTTTAAATTACTTTTATTATTATTCACGAAGAAGATTATGACAAGAAAAGAAACTTATTTTTAGCAGATGTTTGAAATCTCTCACCTCGGAAATACGCCTTCGAAAACTGCGTCTACTCATCTCTGCCTCTTCCACAAGAGCATCCCTCTGATCTACAGGGATGACAGCCATGTCCTCCAGAAGTCTACAAAAATACAACAAATTAACAATTCTATAGTAAAAAATCTCATGTGTCCAGCACATGACTTTCTACATACAGAGTAATGAATATAATTCCTCTTGGCATCTGCTTCCTCAAGAATAATCAGCGACAATTACACTTGTAAATAATTATTAAACACAATAATTTTCAAATACAAAAAACAATAAGTAAATACAATTGTTAGCTGTTGCAATGGATAACAAAATATCTATGTGCAATTAAAATTACCCTTTTCAGTACATATATGCATCCCTATCAACTTATACAAATCTAAAGTATAAAGCTTTCTGGTGATCTCATCATTAGAGTGCCCAAAAAATTCCTTCACACACACACACAGACATCATCAAGAAAATAGTCGAATGGTATTCAGTGGACCACAACACGTATTTCTGTCGAAATCTGGAATTTGATTTTTTCACAAATACATACAACACTTTCTCCTATACTATGTATGGAGAAAGTACAAATTGGTATGGCATATATATTGCACAAACTTTATCATATCTCATATATATTTATCTATTCCCCATATTAAAATCATTAATACACATTAACATGCAGTGTGACCAATAAAATATGAGAGAGTAAAAATATAAAAATTTTGCTGATTATCTAGTTTCATAGAATCGAAATTATTGGATTTTTAAATGGATTTACATCTCCAAAGCAGCTCCAATAATTTACAGTCAAAGTTTTCATCACTCAAAAATCTGAATTTTAAAGGTCTGTGGGATATTTTAGATGTTATTTTTAAAGTAGAGATTCCCATATAATGTAGAATAATAGGGTAATATTTCAAATTCTTGTATTCTATCTGAATAAAATCTGTGTGTCTGATGGTTTGTTCTTGAACTAAAATACTACAGGCAGTCCTTGACATCCGTACATAATGCGTTCCTGAAAACGTGTACGAAAGTCGAATGTATGGATGTTGAACATAGATTTACATGTTATAGGAGGGGTTCTGTTGCCTGAGATCCAAAAAATACTATATAATATCCCTAATTATGGTATAAATGTTTAGTGTTTTATAATACAGAGAGATATGGGAAAATGCAATAAAATATTTAAATAATTGCAGAAATATACACTGCTGTACAGACAAAGATGGTGACACAGCAGGAACTGGTGGCTGGCAACCAGCAGCACTCGATATATTCGTTCGTCCTTTCGCTGATGCACGAGTCCAAATTCGGCGTATGAAAGGCGGTTTACGGTTGTCAGTATATAATGTATGAAAGTACGAGTTTTTTTTCATTAAAGCATCTTGCTATTTTCATAGTTTTTTGTAATACTGCCTAATCATGGCCCCAAAGAGAGTGATGATTGAAATGAAAGAAAAGTTGGTAAAAAGCACAAAAAAGTAATGAGTTTGAAGAATAAATTGAAGTTTTAAATAGGCTAGTGCATAATGAATCTGCTTCATCAGTTCGTAAATTACTTGGCGTGACCGAGTCCACAATAAAATGGATAAGGAAAGTGACAAAGTGATTAGAGGTAGTGTTGCAAGTGGTACTTCAACATGGTTTCAAAAAATTAATGTACATCACAGAAGTGGAATATAAGATTATTTAAAATTAAAAAAAACATATTATATTTAAATTAATTTAATTTAAAAAACACAAAATACTGAGCAATTAAATCTAGGTAAGCTGCTATTACCAGGTGCAACGCTTATTTCAAAAACATTTTTAAGTATAATCCCATTTTCATCCCATTCTGAAATTTTGCAATTAAACTCATGAAATGTCTCACTTTAAGATATATTTTTTCCAAAAAAATCAATAATGGTGTTTTTGAGATTTTCAAAAATAAAAATTTTGAAAATGGGCCAAAAAATTCTTTTCTTCAATATTCCTGTGTGTTGTATATCAAATTAAATCTCCTTAAAAGAGCTTTAAAATGAGACCAAGATGAGCTCCCTATGACTAAGAGTTACAGATTTATGGGCATTTATGTGTATCAAAGCATGCCAAAATTGTGCGTTTTTTGCAATTTTCAAAAATTTATGTAAAAAACACTATTGATTCAAAAAATCTAAAAATTTGGATTTTTAATATTCTCCATAGGTACTACTAATATACCAAAAATCAAGTGAATTGAAGACATCAAGGTTCAGACCCCTTGTTGCTTTGACATGGAATTACCCAGGTGTAAAATGCACAAACAAAGAAACACTGCTGTACATACAAACAAAGATGGAAACGTTGCCGAGACTGAATAATAATAATAATTTATTGATTATTAACCGACTTAACAGTGGTATTAATCTTGTCAAATTTCAGTACAATATTAAAAAACATAAAACACAAATCTTACATTACATATAATATGCATACTTTAATTTTGTAATTTAATAAAAGTGTTGGCTTGGCTGACAGACAGTGCCATTATGCGATAGCTCGAAATGTTTGTTCGTCAGCTGATATACAAAAGTCCAAATTCGGAGTACGAAAGTCAGTTTAGGGGCGAGAATTTATAATGTATGAAAGAGCGAATTGTACGGATGTCGAGGACTGTCTGTACTCTGATTTTATTCAGTTACACATCATTCAAAAACTAAGTTCAAGGAAAAAGCATGGTAGTTTTTATCTAGATATTATAGATTACTGGCAAATCTCTATTCTTCATAAAAAATACACAGGAAATAACATCAAAATATTTTAAAATGCCATTTTTAGTGCTTTCTGAAAAAGTCACTTATAAATTCAGTTTGTGGGTCTGTCTGTTTATGCAATATCTCTGGAATCCTGCAATTTAGAGAAGTCAAATTTTCAATGTTAGGGCGGTCTACACAAGGGCTAGACATGGTACAAATTTTCTGGATCTAAAATCATCTGCTGAGGAGAAATTGAATTCTCCTACCAACACCTTTGTTTCAATTCTACCCCCATAAAAGTGCATGGCATTATAAATTTACTTGTTAGGATAAGGAATGTGAATGGGAGCTGTGTATTAATTTTAAGCATACCAAGAATCCATACTGCAGACTCTCGTAACGACTTCAGTTACTATCTCAAATGCCAACACACAGAACGTTTGTGAGAGCTTTCAAATTTTAAACAATTTTTATGAAAATTTTAATCAAAATGGGTGGTAAGGGAAACATAAGTGTAAGACATCCAAAAAACGGCATACCATTACCTTTGAGGAGAAAATAAGCATTATAAACAACAATAAAAAAGGTATGGCGGCAATAGAGCCTGACTTAGATTAACACCATCGCGAAAGAAAAAGAGAAAATTATGAAGCATGTTCAAAGTGGTGTTAATATTAAGTAGATTGTGGAAACTCGTGCAGATTGCAGTGTTATGGAGGAGAAAGAAAGGCTTTTGAAGATTTGGATGGAAGACCAAAATCAGTGTTGCATTCTGCTGAGCCTTTCCATAATTTAGGATAAAGCAAGTAGACTTCAGGGAGATTTAAAAAATAGTGTGGGCAGTGCTCAGAATGAGCCAGAACACACCAGAATGCTGCTCTGGCTCTTCACATGCGCCGATGATACCGTTCCATTTCGTCAGACATTTAGAAATACCGTCCCTTATAACAAGCGTTCCGTTTCGTAACATTTTCCATTTCGAGCACTGATTGTGAGAGAAAATTTTAGTGCAAGTAATAGTGAACCATGTAACGCTAACTGGGAGTGGTTCGGAAGATTTAACATCTGTGCTATGCTACTTAATATCAGTGACAGGTAAAGGTGTGAGTGCAGATGTTGATGCAGCAAATGAATTTCCTAAGGCTCTTGTGAAAATTATCGAAGAAGAAGAATACTGTGCCCGTCAGGTTTTCTTTAAATTATTATTTTCATGTTATATGATATTTATTTGTTTTAATATATTGTTTGCATGTTTAAATTCAGTGTTAGTTAATTCATAAATGCAATGGTGCAATATTCCACTTCACTTTGAGTGAAAAGTATGGGCATTCCCATTACAGGAATGCATCTCCATTTATAACATTAGTTTCTATGGAAAATTACCATCTGCTTAATGTATGGGTTTCCTAGAACCTAACCTGTATGTTAAGTGGATGCTGCCTGTATAGTTATTTTTGTGAGCTGAGAACCTATCCTTCTCTTCCCAAAAGTCTTTTCTTTCAACCATCCCAGTTTCTGTCTTTGTGATATGTTAGGAATTTATCCTTTGTGAAGTTTGAGGGTCTGCTGTATATTTATGATGACATTTTGATGAAAAAATAAAAATGCTAAGTGATAGGTATAAAAAGACAAAGCTAGCATTGTTCCATTTTTCTACCCAGATTATTAACTTTAAGGAAAGAATTGCTCCTATAAAATTCTAAAGAGAAATAGAGAAAACAATAAAAAAACTAAATAACATCTTCTCCTCACTTTCTCATCCATACTGCATATTATAACCTACTTACTGTTTTCCTAAATTAGTGGCATCTCCATCCATGGTTCTATAATAATTTCTGGCTATCTTGATGTCGTGCGTCCAGAATCTTGTCAATTTATCTCGGCTTGACTGTGGAGCGACTTCTTTTATCTGACAATAGACAAAACATTTACCAAGGGCTGTAAGGCATATTTATTTCTTTTATAGCATATAAATTTCATAAACAACTGTGCAAGTACCTTGAGGACAATAACTGCGGCCACAAAAATACATGCAATGTTTACTAATGTCAGGCACAGAGAAACTGCTCCTAACATTGCATATTCTTTTGCTTCGTTTGTTGAGTAGACCATGATTCTTTCATTATGGTGTTCTGAAGGGTCACTTATTGCTTTAATAACAGCAAGAGCCCATAATATACCCTGTAGAATAAAAGTGAACATTTGTTAGTTTAGAGTGGAAGTTTATTGCTGGAAGTGATAGTTGAGGTGACGGTTTTTTAGACTTTACTGTGTATGTAGCATTTTTTTGACTAGAAATTTTGCCTGAACTGCAACAACTTTCCTCAGAAACTTTTTATATTGAGAACTAGATTTGAAATATAATCAGTAAATGCTGTACTTATGTTGGCAATGCAGACAATTCACTCCTAATGCATAAGTTTCCTCCAAAATCGGAAAACTATGATATCAGGTATTCTTCATGTCATCACACTATAACTGTTTTATATAAGCACTAGCTGCGTGACCCGTCGTTGCCAGGTCATTATTTCACCATTGGAACTTAGATGAAACATAAAAATATACCCATGATAAACTTAAACTTCTTTTATGTCCTCTCATGCAGGCGCACATCGGACTTCTAAACAACGGGGTTGAAAAGGCGACATATAATTGCCCATGAGAAAATACATCATTTTCTAAATCCATCCCAACAACTTGGAGAGACTGCCCCTGAGCTTTATTAATTGTTATTGCAAAGGATACCTTTATAGGAAATTGTAAGCGTTTAAACTGGACTGGAAAATCGCCTGGAATCAGAGGTATTCGTGGAATAAGTACAATGCCTCCAGTGCCCATGCCAGTGATAATTTTAGCTTCAATTAGAAATTTCCTTAAGGAAGTAATTTGAAGTCTAGTGCCATTACATAACTGTGGATGGTCCAGATTTCTAACCAGCATTATGGGAACTCCAACCTTTAACTTTAATGCATGACATGGCAATCCTGAAGGGTTCTGGGAGTTTAAAAATTCTGTGGGGAAATTTACAGCCTCTTCTGTCTGTACTACTGTATCAACAGATTTATACACTTCTTCACCATCTACTGAACTTAAGATGAGATCATTTATA
The DNA here is from genome assembly GCA_036926305.1 of Uropetala carovei. Lineage (NCBI taxonomy): Eukaryota > Metazoa > Arthropoda > Insecta > Odonata > Petaluridae > Uropetala > Uropetala carovei. The sequence continues at coordinate 9,041,375 of JAXCHB010000065.1, read as the reverse complement.
AAAGCAACTCTATCATTTCTTCAGGTCAGGATCGCTCTCTCACAAAACCACTCGGAGGATTTATTTTTTAAATGGTTAATGTCAGGGTACACTCTTTTAATTAAATCATTTAAACTGTTAAAAATATTTTCTTGTTTGAAGTGCTTGTGAATATTATTATCACAACACCACTGAGAAGACTTAAACACTAAAGTGATAAAAACAAAAGCGAAAAACACTATTATTAATAATGTGACTGTAGACTTGGCTTCACCACAGTAGCAATATAAAGCGAAAAACACTATGTCCACATGTAATCTGTCGCTTGGCTTCCCAGACATAGAACAGGAAATTAATTTAAGAAAGGGGCCACGTTAGGACATTTCTTGTTTCACTAGGAATCCAATGATACCTAATAAATATACTTGCATCTAAAATTGTTCTATTGAAGAATGCAGAAAGACAACCCCTTAAACACACCTAAAATAAGATGTTTTTAAATAATTAATCGATTCACAAGACATTAATTGAAAAAAGGGCCACTTAGGACATTCCCCGTTTCAATACGAATTCAGTGATACCCAATACATATATGTGTGGTTAACCGTCTTCGCAGGAAAAATGTAGATTCAAAAAACCCTTCCAATTTTATATATATAATAGATATGAGATAATTTAGCAGTAATTAATAACTCTATAAGTAGGACTGCTTATGTAAAAATTTACTTACGGCATTAACTGCCGAAGGAAGTAGCGAAGCAGAAATTGCTACTCCAACCAAGGATCCAGCATTGCCGCCCATGACTGATAGAGCCACTCCTGCACCAGATGGGAGAGCGACCAGCACACCAACCCATAAGGACCTCAGAACACCCCTTTGTAAATATATAATGAATTAATTTGAGGTATGATATAAATATTACTTTCATAAACAAATTATAAGTTCATTCAATAAAAATCCTTTGAATAATTCTTTGCTAAAAATATAGGACTTATTGAAGGAAAGGAAAAGTTTATTACTGAAGGAGATATTTTGTCCTTGTAACAATTTGATTGTTACAAATTATAAATTTCCCTGGTGATGATTTAACAATATAGTAAAGAACAAAATGCCAATTAATATCGGCAAAACAAAGTTACTATGCTTCTGTCAGGGAAAGTGTAGAGTAGATAGTAGATATCTTTTATGAGGTCAAAATTTAAGAAAAGAGAAGGAATGTAATTAGCTGGGAGTTATACTAATTCGAGATTTGCACTGGGTGTCACAGTTACAGAGTGTAGTGGAAAAGGCATATAAAGCACTATATTGCATAATGAGAGTTTTAAGAAAGATTTCACCTGATGTTGTTATTATGCCAATACTGGAATATGGGACAATGATTTGGGACCCTCACCTGGCAGAACAAATTGGGAAACTTGAGATGATACAAAGAATGGCAGCAAGATTTGTACTGGATAACTTTAGGAGAGATGCGAGCATCAGTGAAATGCTAGATAAGTTGGGTTGTGATACACTAAAATTGCGAAGAAATAAAGCTAGGTTAATAGGAATATACAACGCGTACGTCAATAAACCATCATGGAGGGACATAGGTGACAGAATGGCAAATCCAGTGTACTTAGGTCATAAGGATCATAAATATAAGATAGAGCCAGCCAGACAAAGGACAAATTGGGATAAATATTCATTTTTAAATGGGGGAACAGACGAATGGATCAATCTTCCTGAAGATGTGCTGAATCCCTTTCCTTAGTATATAGGCCTCTTCAAGGCAAGAATACAAAAAATGTGATTCACAACTGCAATTAAGGATAATTAAAGATATTAAATATTGTGAGGAGAAGTAGGGGATATCCTGGAGGGGTGATGTATGATGGGACTTTGCGGGCCCAGGGGCCACTTCGGTAGCCATGAAGACCTTCTAGGAAACCTGAAAATCCTTGAATTACGTTATCACTACATTAGTCAGTAGGTGCAAATTTAGATTTACTGTTAATTATTGAAAATGTAAATTCCATTTGGACATAATATAATATTGTAATATTTAGGAAGGATTTGGAATACGAACTGTAATGTGTTGTGGTATGTTGGAGGAATATTTTTTAATGTATCAGTCTGTAAAGTTGCCACTTGGCCTAATGGACAAATTGTAACCACTATGTAATAATTATACTAATAATTAGGTTGTGGCACAAGGGCATATCTAGAAACTTCTTATTGACTATTTTTCCCTGGGGGCCAAGGACATTTTTAATTTGTATGCTAAATCCTTGTCAAAATTATTTTCTATTAATAATTAATAAACATGTATATATCAGCTATGATCTAAGGTTCCATTCACACTTCCATTTTCAAGTCTGACTCTCCAAACCTTGCCCAAGGCTTTTAAATAGGTGTTGTAAAGTAGACAATTTATTCCTTTCACACCAACTGAGTCAAGCCCGGCCAACACGAGTGGAGTCGTCTTGAGTCACAGATGTTTCCTGATCTATTCTCCATTAAGTTATTTGCATAGTGTTGTGTTTTCTATGATGCATGCAGAAAAGTTTATTATACTAACAAAAGAACAATAATCAACTTCCAGTTTTTTCAGTCAACAATGAACAACATGATAATAGTCAAAATAAGAAATGTTGCTTGATGTAAATATGAATGGCTTTTGACAATTTATTATTATGTTTTTATTGCATACCAATTGATAAATGAACCTTTTAAAAAATGTGATCACTCTATTATAGTTTTCATAAAGGCAATCTCTCCCTATGACAACAACTTTCCTCTCTAATCCCATTCCTGTGCTGTATTTGTATATCTTACCTGTCCTAACCCCCGATTCCTACTATTCCCTCCATACGATTTACATGAGTAAATATGGTATATCATGTATGTTTTCACATGGAAAAGGATCTCCTTTAATAAATATTATGATTATTGTGTTTTTCTATGGGCAATAAAAATTGAATAGAAATGGGATATATCTGTCTTCACATTCTTGCATATGAATCTCCTGTCTTTCCAGAATAGAATGGTAAATAATGATAAAAATTTCTTCAGTCGTACTGGGACTTTATATTTCTTAAATCATTTCCTTTATTTAAAAAGGAATCAATAAATTAAAATGTAAGTAGTATTAACTAATTCTATTGTAATTTTTTTAAATGATGCCTTCCACGCAAAGCCATAGGCTTGTCTGCAGATAGGGGAAAAACTCCAAGACAAATCACAACATCCATGCCCGAACCGTGATTCGAACCTGCAACCTTTGGGTTAGAAGGCAGGCATACTGCCTAAAAGTCTAACCCAGCTGAATGAAAATCAATTGTTTTTAAAAGGAATAAACAATACAAAAACTGAATGAACTCTGAATCAAATCTCAAATTATAAAGGTAAAAATTAAAACTAGTTAATTCAACATTTCCAGTTTAAAAAATATATGCTGAGAATAACAAGGAACTAATCCTAAAGGGGAGATAATTATTTATAAATTCATTTATTACTGAAATACTTCTGTTTAGCCATGATGTGTTCAAATGTGCATTAAAAGACATTTTTGCATGAAAAACGAATTATGCCAGGCAAGACAATAAATATTTTACTAAACAAGATATTCAGCTGATTTTTATCCATGCTTACCTTGAAATCATTTCCGATGTTGGCCATTGTGAAGCATCTGCATATCCCCAGTTATCACTAAAACAACCAACAACCAACCCAAACAGGAACCCAACTATAATAACCAAAGCAAGACCTAACAGCTCATTCAGGACACCAATTTTTTGAAGTTGCTTGTCCTGTATTACAGTCCCAAAAGTCCCTGCCAAAATTGGGCCCTACAAATTAGAAGAGAAAATATACTGATTCTGCTGTTTATTTGAAGAAATTCTTATGGATTAATTAACTCAAGAATAAGCACTTGAAAAAATAAGTACTTAGGTATCTTGAATAGCCGTTACTTGAGATAACATATTTTTTGGACTATAAGATGCACTTTTTTCCAGAGGAATAGCTTTCAAAATCAGCCCACGTCTTATACACTGAATGTATGATCATTATTGTATTCAGTACTCACACTCATGAAATCAATGATTCCCAAAATGGAATAATTGGCAGTCGTTCATTGCAAAATCATTAAAATATGCATTATTAATAATTAATAGCAGTGCTGTTTTTGTAGAAAAAGAGGTGTCGGTACTCCCACCCCCCTCCACCTCTTCCTGTACCCTCTTCCCCTTCTCTATTGAATTTTTGATGAACATTTAATAAAAACTTGCTAATTAAAATAAAAATGTTTAACATTTATAGAACCCGTACATTACTTTAAGTTTTAAAGAATTAAAAAAATTGAAAATGTACCGAAATTAGATGGGTGTCAACATCACTCAGAAAAAAGGTGCCGGTATGTCATACGGCAAATACTGTAACGAAAAAAAGCACATTAAGGGTAAAGAATTCTTAATATATTCGGTAAAACCATATGCAATGCAAATTACAACGACCCATTTTCATTATTCTGCTTTTATTCATGTCTGCTCACAGTGTTTAAGATTTTGGTACATTTCTGATGTTATTCAAAATTTAGAGTTTCTAATTTCACGTTTAATGCCACGGAACATTATTATTCTGGTAGATGCCACAAAAATTTTATAATTACTGTTACGTGTATTGAGACTGCAATGCCTACAAGTGTGAAAAATATGCCTCAACTATTAGCTATACTATAGCTATACTTTGATGGCCCATGGCCTAATTAATAAGACTGCCAAGTGCATGCAGGGCACATTTAGCTATATATGTTTTGGACTGTTTTTCATTACATTATGTATGCGTGATCCTAATTAAAAAGGATCGTCAAATTATGATTTTCACCAGCATCAATCAAAGCAGAACTTTCACTTTATGACCTTACGACTTATAGTTTAAAAGATAAAAATTCGCGAACCACCCAATCATTTGCAAATAAATGTTTGTTTTAGATCAACCTTATCTACTTTCACGAATAAAGTTTACCTAAAACCAGGGGCAGATTTATGGATAGTGGGGCCCTGCGCGCAGCCTTTTTTTTAGGCCTTACTTTTTGATAATTTTGGAATACGTGAGACCCTCAGCAGCACGGGACCTTACTTCTGCACACACTGAGCATACCTATACATCTGCCCCTGCCTAAAACGTTATATAGGAATATACAGTGCTTTTTTCTGAAGGAACGCAGGGGCATGCCGTACCCCCACTTTTTTTATAATGATAAATACTGTAGTGCTATAGCTATGGCAATGCCTATTTGCTAAGAGCAATCTTCAGATAAGTAAATGAGTTTGTTAATTGTTATTAAGTCACAATCCCGTTACTCCTCAGAGGTAGGACGTTTGCAAACAAACTCTTCAAGTTGAACAACTTTATATCGTTCACTTGAGATTTATGATTCAACTGCTCACTGAATTAAAGATTCAAATCAAAGGTGAATCAATTTAGTTGCTTATGCATTAGGACACTAGGCGTTCCCTGTTGAAATTGCAAGTTCAGTCCATTAAATGGACGATATTTCTTTTTGTCGATCAATTGTTTCAAAGGATTCGATTGTGCTGAATCATTCACCCACCACCACTACGCTTCATTGTCATTGTCTCAGTTTGTTTACATTTGGAGTGTAAATTTGGCTGTCAGCATCCCCCCCCCACTTAACAAATCTGTTGACAGTAAGAAAAACGGTACCCATCCACTTCAGACTACTCCCACCTTTTTTCCAGAAAAATAGCACTGGGTATATCTGTTATCACCCCAGAATATCTTCTTTAAATGCTGCCAGACACAGACTTAGTCATGGCTAGAAATGATGCACAACATGGCCCTTCCTAAATGCTTTGGTGAACCATAATGCCTTTTTACTGAAAAAGCTCCTAAAAATCTTATAGCCCAAAAAATTCTGTAAATACTTATTTTTTCATGTGGTTACTCTTAAATTTTTTTCCAGCCATAAGATGGTAAATTGATAAATTATATGATATACACTTTAAACGTGATGTTTGTGAACTACTTAAAGAGATAAAAGATAAAATCAATATAACAAACTGAATAAAATGTAAAAATAATTTGCTACTAAAAGCACTTATGGGTGATATAACTTAAGAAAGCCAAAATAATTATAATCTCACCATCAAAGGGGATATTAGCATGCTGGCCACCAAAATTACTGGACTGTTCTCCACAAGGCCTATAGCAGCCACCATACTGAAATGTGCAAATAAGGGATGAGAGGGCATCTACAGAAGTCATTTAACAAATAACTTCATCTATTCTCAGTCTATTTCAGAAACTGTCAAAGCTAAAACATTACTTACTCTAGGTTTTATTCAGAATTGTAAGATATCATCCAAGATTAAACAACTAGATACTTGAGTTACATGCTCTATTGTATTGAAAATAAATGTTAACATTTCCGGAAAGGTTACGTGAAAAATGTGAATTATCAAACTGGAGAGTTGTGGCATGGATGAAGTTGATTTTTTTCAACAACCTCAATAAAATCAATCAAAACTAACCAATAACTACATAACTTACTCAGGAATATGTGTGATGCTTGAAATAATTTAAGGATGTTACTTGGGAACAACTGGGTCTTGTGAGTAAAGGTCTATATTTAAAAATGGTTAAGTTTATTTTATAAATCTTTGAATGATGTTATCGATTATAAACAGTAAAAGTGAAGTATAATTTTTCTATCTAATTCTTGTTTCAATAAAACAAATCAGAAGAAAGCATATAGCATAGCAGGGGTTCCCAAACTTTTTGAAGCCACGGAACCATTATATTAAAATATTGTCTCTCACGGAACCCTAACTAATAGGTTGTAAGCCAAATTGCAATAAGATTAATTTTATAATCACTGTAATTATTATTTACATAGTACATTATACAGTTCAAAAGTGAAGCTCATATTTCCTGCTGTAAATAAGAGAAGGAAGAACATTTTGGTTCTCTTACTCTGTCTATCGCAGAACCCAGTTTGAAGACCTATGTAGTATAGGACAGTGGTTCTTACCCTTTTGCCTCTAGCATTCCACCTACCACCTTTTCAAGAAACCCTGGTCTCACCATGATATAAAGAAAAACCTCACTCTTTCTAATAAATGTATTTCCATGTTTATTAGCATATAAGTAGTACATTAATAATTGGTAGACATAAAGAAGGTCGAAATAAAAAAATTTACTTGGTAGTTCCACAAAAATTCAGGTATTTTTAAAAATTAATTTTTGTGGAATTACCAAGTAAATCTTTTCTATTTCGACAATATGAAGAAATTCAATCAAGTTACGCCTGAGACTGTTAACTATAGAAATCCATCCCTAGAAGAAGGTGCCAGAAAGTCTAACTACTTGGGGTGCCAAAATGTCTTAAGCTGGCTCTGGTCCCACCTAGAGCGCTTTCAAGTCCCACCAGTGGGATGTGCTCCATCAGTTGAGAAACACTGGTATAGGATACACTCTTTTTCAAAATATTTTCAAATAAAAAATGGTGTGTGTCCTATTCAGGGGTACTTCATGCTTCTCAGTGTTCCCCAGTGACGTATTCAGTGAGAAATGAAAATAAAACAACAGCAAACCACAAGTTGTTGATTACTTTGATCTGTACATTAGAAGATATTTTTTTAAATATCATGAAAACCTATTGTTTTTGAAAAATGCAAATTAAAAAGCAAGAAATTCCTTGTCACAGACCAATTTATCCTCAATTATGTTTTCTAATTGGTTGAATTCATCATTTGTTTCAGAAGGATAAGATTCTGTTGTTGCAGTTGTCATAGCATTTCCGTCATCATCTTTCCGTAATATCTCATCATCACTGCCTATTAGTGTATTATTTACGCCAGTGTTTCTCAACCTTTCTGGAACCACACAGCCCCTATTGAGTCTTACAATTTCTGGAGACCCCCTCCCCACAAAAAGTTCATATATTTTTTCATACATTGCCTTGTTTTTTCACTGTGAAATATTAATAAGAGCTGAGCGGGTGAGTTAATAAGTTATAGATAAAAATAAACATCATGTCCTTACTCAACTCACAGATCCATAATAAATAATGGGTGGACACCCAGTTGAGAAACATTACATAAGAGGGCGTAAATTTTAATTTATTTATTACTCCTATTACAAAGGCATTAAATAATTCACTAATTAGTTTTACCATTACATTATAAAATAATTGCAACACAGATCATTTGCTAGACTGCATATGCATCCAATGTGTGGGTACGTTAAATATTCCCAAAATTTGAGGCCAAATACTTTTTAAAGCCATAGTGGGATTCACTGCTTTACCTATTAAAAATTACATACTATGAAAAGTTTTTGACGTGGAAGAGGCCATGTGCTTATGCTTTGCACCAGACCCTGTGATTTTCCTAACTGGCTCTGGGATAGTTGATAGGCATAATCTGTTTTAATGAGAAAGCGATAATTGGAGTAGCTCATTACCTTTAGTCTACAAGGCACACATCAATTTTGAGAGACGATTCCCAGAAAATGTGACTTATATACACCAATATATTTTTATATTCATTCCTACCCTTAAATATATTTAATAAAGAAGTGATTACTTTTTGTAGTGAAGTTTACTCATAACAAAAAAACCAGTAGGACCACTTTCCTCTAACTGTATAGGATATTTCTAGGTAACTGGAGCAATGAAATCCTCCTCTCCATTGTAGTGAATGTTTCATATGCAAAACATATGTGGAGAAATATTCTCAGGAGATTGAGAGGGGTATTTGTGATATTATGGATAAAAGTGAAGCTTAAGTGAGAAAATTGAGTTGCAAAATAAACATGCTAGTGGCCAGAGTGCAGCATCAATGGGCAGGCAATATGCAATAAACTGTACGGCTATGGCAGATTTAAATGCCACATTGTCTTGGTTCAAAACCACTTTTAGCCTACCTTTTCATCATTTATTGTTGTCAAAATAATGGAGAGCCGCGAACGTAACCTCCATTTTCTCATAAGGCATTTGCTTCTATTTTCGCGGATTTCAAATTCGTGGTGTTTTTGGGAACATAACCCCCGTGAATTTGGGGGTTGTACTGTACATAGTTGCAGTTCTACTGCACTTTGGACCCATCAGTGGACGTCGACTCCGTTACTTGTGTGCTAGTCACCAACGTAAATGTAATCGCGAGGAAATTACAATGTGGAATTATGTTGTGGAGAATGTAACGCTATCTTCTGCAGAAGATGATTCCGATGAATGGTGCAGTGATAAAGAATTTCTTGGATTTTGCGATGCTTAATAATGTCCTTTATTATTTTTACTTTATTTGAAATATCTTGTATTGTACGCCAAGTATAATTATTTAATAAATTTGGCGTTTTTGTTCATTAATTTACATTTTTAGTTAAGTTATGGAGGAAACGCATGCGAGTGCTATCAGAACGTTTAATATCATCCCAATATCGAGTGGACGTAAAATCACTGATATTTTCTAATGTCGGACCATTATAATAAATATCCTGCTAAATATATACCCTCGTATAAGACGCACCCTGCTTTTTAGTCGTAATTTTTTGGGAAAAAGTGCGTGTTATACGTGGTATACACGGTAATTATAAATTTGGTAAGATGCAACAAATATGCAATGAGAGATATTTTAACACAATGACTTCTTCAAAAATTAAGTGGCTTTAAAGTGTATGAATTTAGGGGAAAACTTTATAATGGAAAATTTCTCTTAGCATGAGAATGGTTAACTTTTTGTTTAAATCAGAATAATTCAGGATACATGCAGTTTATTAAAATGTTTTACAATATTTTTTGTTTAGTTCCATGGTTGTGCAATTCTTATTTTATGCTGAGATATAAATATCGAGAGACAAAAAATACAAAAATCTAGCAGTAGAATACAAAAATGTTATTCCTAAAAAATGTTGAATAAAGACAGCATGCATAATGTATTTGTTCAATTTAACATGTTCGCGGACAGTTGATGATTGCCGTATGATTCTAGAAATGCACATGCATATTTATATTCTCCAATAGATTTTGAAACTTGTATAAAGACAGACATATATGTTAATGCTTTAACAGTAATTATCAGTAATTATAAGGCATGACTTCTATCGCCATCTTGCCCCTAAACAGTCATACATGATGACAGCTATAGCCGTCTTGTCCATGAACATGTTAAAGAGTAAGATGAACCCTTATAAAAGACTGTATTGTAAAAACATGCCAGATGATCTGAAAAGCAAATTTAGATTTGAAACTAACCTAAGTAACAAATAATAAAAAAACACTTCACATTATAGGAAACAACCATGTTAAGCTCTTTCATACAAAAATGAAAAATGTTGACAACCATACAGAAATAAATTTTGAAGAGAGGAGTAAAATGAATGATGGTGCTGAGGCATACATTTCAATTATCGTTATAATTTTCAAAATTCTTACCCAGCCACAAGTAGTAGCATTATGAAGTCAAATGTTAGTTCAGCATTGGCTCTCACTGATGAGACTACTTCCGCCACAGTGAGGCGTGCTCGAACGGAGGCAACAAATTTACTCCAGTCCCATACTTTACAGGTCCTGTCATCATCACCACTGATACCAATTTGAGAGGATACGAGCGTGTTTTCCCTAAGTAGAGAATATGAAAAGATGTCATATTTTACACCAAAAAAATTCTTTTCTACCTAAATGAAGTATCAAGTTTTAATAATCTTAAATATTTAGTATTTATTCACTCATCAGGAGTTTAACATAAGTCTAAGTGGCACAAATGTATAATAATTAGCATCAAGGTCTCCAGCAAAAATGAACATGAACCCTCGCTATCAAAATAGTAAATAGTAACATTTTACTTCATTTATAAAATTATTTTAATAGCTATATTGTTGAGCATTATGTTCCTAGTTTTCTTAGATCAGATTATACAACAATTTAATACATAATAATTTAATTTCAATCAGTATTAACGAATTTTAGAAAATCCATGATGAATTTTTATTTATTTTATACTTCATTACGTCTAATATTACCTAAGAACTTTTTCAGAGACATGGTACAAATAAAAGCATTTATTTTTAAGTGAGTCATATTATTTCTTCAACGTGAATAACAAAAATTTTCAAGGCCCTATATAAAATAAAAAACATCATCATCGACATCTTGTGATAATATAAAAGATTTAACCATGTCTAATGGACTGACGGTCTCTTCATCTTCTACTAACTGTTCACAATCAATGTCTGCACTATTTTTTATCCCTTCAATTATATCAGCATATGTTGGGTGTTCGGCCACTACCATGCCACCATCTACATCCACGTATTCATCAAAAGTGGCTTCAAATTTTAAACTTTTTTACATTTGCACCATTCAAATTCTGACAGAGGTGCCTCTTCTTCTTCTTCTTCCCATTCTCCTTTTTCCCTTTCATCTTTTCACATTCCAGCTTTTTTAAAACAATTTATAATTGTTCCTGTTCATGTCACGCTTTGTGTAGCTCCATAACACAGTCAAGAATTGTTATGTCGATTATCCTCCCTTCGTCAATGCTGTCTAACATTTTCTAAATTGTCTTTGTTTTCAAAATGAGAAATCTCCATTCAAATCTATACTATGGTTTTTCTAGAGCACCATAAACGAATTTCAACTCAATTGGCAGCATTTGTGTACTTTGACCTTTTTGGTTTGGTTTCAATTTGTAAATGTTGGTAGGTTGAATTAATTTTTAAATTGGAAAAATTGTTGATTTCTTTGCCAAGCCCTAGTAAATAATCTATAGATAAATAAAAAATTTAACTTACCCCTTTTCTGTTGCATCAATCAATTTGTCCTTCACCTCCTTTCCTCCCTTGTAATATAAATCACAAGGTAAAACACTGTAAGAAAATTAATAGAACATAAACTTTCTCAATTATTTATTTATAGGTCATACAGTCAATTGATAATAAAATGCTATGTATAGAGTATAGGTTTGTACAGGACAAAAGCATGGATGCTAAGGAAAAATGATGTAAAAGACTTGGAAAGCTTTGAAATGTGGACATGGAGAAAAATGTTGAAGATAAAATGGACAGATAGGATGAAAAACGAGGAAGTACTACGAAGAATAGGAGATGAGTGAATGATTATACAGACTATCTGAAAGAGGAAGACGAACTGGATTGGACATTATCTGAGAAGAGAGAGTATGATTAAAGAAGTGTTAGAAGGAAAACTGGATGGAAAAAGAGAATGAGGTAGGAAAAGATTTCAGCTGATAGAAGACTTGAAAGGGAAAGAGAGATATCAAGGCATGAAGAAGACTGTGAAAATAAGAGTATATGGAGAACCAAGTTTAACCTAGAATAATCATGGACCTGTTTATGGATAGACTACTTATGATGATGACACAGTCAATTATATTATCAACCATTTTACAATGAATTATTGAAAATTAACATTATAAGAAAATAAGACCATCAATTCAATAATATCTTTACAGCTCTGGGAAAGAAAGGACACTTACAGTCACCTCATTTTTCTGCCAATAATATACTACTTATTGATATTATCTCACACTTTATTTACAACCACTTTTAATTAAAAAGGTTTAATGCAGATAAAAATTTTTATAAATGAATATTATATATATTTAAAATTTTGCTGTCAATTCTGTGATATTTCAGAAGAAAAGAACAACTACGTAACTTCCACAAAAATACATTACTTTTGTGTGAAAACAGTCTTCAAATTTTTGAAATCGTATTTACATTATGGGAAACATTGTTAGGGATTTACATATAAGGAAATGTAAATTTTAGGGAAGAGAAGGAATGGATCAGATAGCCACAGCATTGCATTCTCCATAAAAAATTATTTTCACAGAAAGGGCATTTAGTACATAGACCCAAAGGCATTATATTTGTTCTTTGACAAATGTGAATTCAGAAAAATACAAAAATATTCTAACAAACAAGTCTTATAATATGCCTGTTCGGATTATAGATTAGTTCTAAACCAAAATATTATTATTATTATATATGTAGACAATATATAAAGCAACACAAAAGCAGTTAAAGTAAAACATATGAGTTTACTTAGGGGAAGCAGCACAACTTGCAGCATACCTGCTTGAAAATCACATTACCTATAACACTAAAATTTCTTTTCAGTTCTAGCAGCCGAGTTTGCACTGATGAAATCATGGTAGAAATAAAATGTAGACTATTTCTTTGAATTAAATAGCTAAGTAAGAAAAGCAAAAGTAAACAAAGCGATATACACAAATTTTAAAAATACAAAAAATGCAGCAAATAATTCAGTTTACTAAAGGAGTTTCAGGATAACATCTTTCCTGCTGGTATATCTAAATTGTGGAATTTTATTATGAAAATGTAATAGAACCTTGTTACAACTCGGGTGTTTCGAGGTATAGAACAGCTACATAGTACAAGTTTGTAAAATCTCGGGGCCTGGATTAAATTATTTTATTGATAAATTTTAATAAATAAAACAACTTTTCTCTCACTCTGACAGCGTTCAATATTTTTTCCGATTTTGTAAATGTATGTATTTCACTTGTACAATAAATATTATTCAGTGTCCATGCAGCCATACGGCACTGCCATCAAGCTGGTCCTGCACCTACAGTATAGGCAACACAAGTTATTTTGTAGTAAAAGTTATAAATAATATGTGGAAGTAAAGGCTGTGGAATTATTTTTGGCTGCCTATCTCAATTTGTTTAAGATATGTATTTGAAAGTTATACAAAAAAAGCACAGTCAAAGCTTATAGCTCATCTTTTAGCTATCTGAGCATGAATGTTCAAACTAGGCTAATGACTGTTAGCTATCTGCGAATAGCCTTTCAACCATTGATTACAGAATGGCAGTTGACAAATAAAGCAAAACCCACTAGAATGGCATTGTGCTGATTGAACGAAATTACCAGTCAAGCGAAAGGTCGGCCAACTTCAGCAAGGCAAGGCAAACAAGCACAAATAATGTACGCTAACCGTACAGCATGAATTAGGTTCATTTCATTGATTTTTATTTATTTCTTCAATACCGTAAATACCCATCGTACGATGAAATAAAGACAGTGTCCCATCATTATGCAGTTATAATGTTAAATGTCAACCAAAGTTATTTACACATTTGCTGGTAGATTGCACATACAGACAGAATTTGTCATACACATACGGAGAAAACGGTCAAAACATGTTCAGGGGTCTCAAAATATTGAAATCTTGAATTCGAATTATTTCATGAAAACAATACTTTCTCTATGTTAGGTATATGGAGAAAGTAAAAAGTAAACTTCATTCTTTCTGCCGCACTAATGATCAAGGTATCGAAGATCCGAGTTAAATTGTTTTGCTATCGAAATATACCGATAGTTAGTTTTCCATCGCTTTTCTTGCCATAATACAAGTTTTATGGAATGTAATGTCAATCACTCCTTTGTTGTAATTAATTGGCAGACTCAGGAACAAATGCATCACAGGTGCTGGTCATGCGAATTTACTGGTGGAAAGGGTGCCAGTTAAATGGGCTTATACCGTACGATGTAATAAATGATTCATTATGCCAAAACGAAAAGTAATCCGTAATTGATGGTTGTGACATACTATTTCATCATAATAGTGTTAAATCTCACACCTTACCATGTTACATTGACAATACTAATTATTGCTTGAAAAAAAGTCATTTTTTCATTGTATTTGGATCTAGTGCCTACATTTTGAGGGAATCCCTTTCTCCTTAGTTTATCATCATATTTTGAAGAAATTTGTGATGGGGTCGGTATTTCTTTATTAGAGGCTCTTAATACTGCGGGGCCTTAAGCTGTAGCTTAATGTTAATATTTTAGTCCGGCTCTGAAAGACCCTCAGTAATGGTCCTCCAACAACCAGTTTAGTGTTGAGAATTAAGATGTGCTCGCCCAATTGATACTCTATATTTTACAACAATATAATTATGAGGTCCAAAACATTTCCACTTGGGATCTCAAATGATAGAGGTGCGAGTAGGAAAAGACCGAATGAATCCTCGAGCGATGAGGAATAAGAACGGACGAAAATCCTGACTTAGCATGATAAATTTATATGCAGAAACATTTTCCAATCTACCTTCTTACCTCAGAGTAGTGTTTGGACGGAGCCCAAATCCGCATTCATGAAGGTATTCCAGACATTCTTCACACTGCTTTCCGGATTCAACAGAAAAATACACCTAGAATACAAAGTTACGTAAATTGAAAGATTACTTTTTAGTTGAAATATTTGGACTTTATTATTATTATTGATTATTTTATTGTTACATCATGCATCTTGTTCTAGTTGCACTACTGCAACAACAGTTTTTCTTGATTTCCACAATATGATAAAAGATTTTACTGATATTATTTTAATCCATATAACGCAAGCTAGACAATATTTAAATAAAATGAAGAACTCACAAGACACGGTGAAGACAATGAATAGAATTGGAAAAAAAAAACTCCAAATCACCGTAAAGGCGGTACTTACGTGTCCTGCGAGTCTTCTGTGCCTTGACACGTAAGTACCGCCTTTACGGTGATTTGGAGTTTTTTTCCAATTCTAGACAATATTTATATCCCAAAACTATTCATGTATCATGACTACCTCACGCATTATCAGTACAGCTAAATTGACAGACTGTTGTTCACATATATGCTCACAATAAGAATTTTTCAGTCAATAAATTTTTTTGATAAGTTTGTCTATAATAAATTTTTTATTTAAAAGTGTAACTTACTTGGTAAAATTTCCCATTCTTTTCTGTGTTCCATACAGCACCCTCAATACCTAGTTTTTCTAGGACACCCAATAATAACTGAAAAAAACAAATCACAAGTACAGTTATACAATCTTTCAAGAATTTACGCAATGATACTCGTGCAATTTCATAATAGTGGAGTGTAATGATGGAATTTAAATTATAAGAATACCGTATATACTCGTGTATAGCACGAGTTTTTACGACAAAATTTTTTTGCAGAATTTGGGGATCGTACTATACACGAGTAATAATGCATTTGAGGATTTAAAATTCATATATTTTCACGGGCATTTTCGGTGAAGTTATGCCACCCGCGCGAATTCTAATGGTGGGCTAACCTTAAAAGTGAGCTCGTTTATCGTTGTTATGTTTCTTCGTGAAGAGTAGAATCTTTTTCATTTATACAGCTTCAAATTCACAAATACTTGATATAAGTGAAGATTTACGGGCACCTCCTTTCTTGAATTTTGTGTATGCATGTACGTCTTTGTTTGCGTCTTTTTACAAGGGATGGATTGGAACGAGTTGGACTAAAAGTATCGTAGACGGCGTAACTTTATGGAATTTCGACATCTTGGAAAAAAGAAATTACTTTGTAATATTCAACAGTCTTTATTGTTTCTTCAATCACACACCGATCTGTTTCCACTACAAAGTCATTCTAAAGGTGTTACGTCGGTTAGTAACACCATTAGAATGATTTAGAAGTGGAAACCGGTCGGTGTGTGATTGAAGAAACAATAAAGACTGTAGAATATTACTAGGTAATTTCTTTTTATCCGTTATCCCTACCTATTAAATAGATGAGCGAGTGGAACCATTACGTACGCGGAATGTAATCCAGACGTACTAGAATTGAAACGATTTTATTTCATCTTGTGCAATAATGATTCATATCACTTTTTATTAAATGTTTTAGGAGTAAGATACTTAACTTATCGGAATTTTAGTGTACTCGCACTATTTACGACATTTACGGTTTATTCTATGGGGGTGTGGAAAATCAAGGTTGTTCGATATATCTCGCTCATAACCATCGAGCTATCGAAACGAAATACATCGACTCTGGTGGAAAGCTGGGGTCGTACTATAAACGAGATATATGAAAAAATCAGGATTGTTCACCAAAAAATCAGGGGTCGTACTATAAATGAGACATATGAAAAAATCAGGTTTGTTCACCAAAAAATCAGGGGTCGTACTATACATGGAGTCGGCATATTCACGAGTATATACGGTAAAATATATTTTTACCATTTCTTTGGATTCTTGGATTGATGCCTGCAATAAAACTTTAAATGAAAAAATATACTAATAATAGCCCACGTCTCTCCGTCTGTTGGTTGGCTACGCTAATGTATAGGTCGCGCATCTGGTGGCGATATATGGTTTAACGTGAATAACTCGAGAAAGAATAGAGAGAGAAACTCTAAATTTGACAGAAATGCTCGATTCACATATTTTAAGGCGATGACAGAAATAAATCTCTAAAAAAGTCTTGGGTTCGACTCCAAGAAAGACATTTCCATTTCCTATAAAATTACATAAAAATCGACTTCTAGATTGCAGAAAGAATTAACCTACAATCTTTGAATCTGAACCATTTTGAAGAAATTATAAAGTTTCTTATTCTGTTCATCTTTTTCTGCATACAGTTCGAAATCGCTCATCGTAAACGTTTAATTCAGATAGTTTGGAGAAATCTTGCAATTTTAACGGGATGTTGCCTTGCCTACCAATTACATTATTAGACCTCGAAATCCTATTGTTATTTCGATCCTTATGGGTGTAGCATGCTTTGAATGCTTTTAATATGAGAGGGAGGTAGGGAGAGAGGGAGTGAGTGAGTGAGTGAGGGAGGAAGGGAGAGGTAGAGAGGAAAGGATGTGATACATATAGTACCAACATATATTTTACATGGATCAACGCTAAAACATGTCACTATCTACAAATACCCAGGGGTCACACTCAGTAGCAACTGATCTAGTAGAAAGCATATCAAAACCGTCATAGCATCGGCGAACGGGGCCCAAGGGCTTTCCTCTAGAGTCTTGCGGGGATGCCCCTCGAATGTGAAGGAAATTGCATACTTTTCCCTAATACGACCCATCGTGGAATACTGTAGCGCCGTCTGGGACTCTTTCGATGAGGGCCTAACTAGAGAGCTCGAAATGGTTCAGCGTAGAGCGGCTAGATATGTAAAGGGAGAATATCAGTATGATGCGAGTGTATCAGAGATCTTGAGAGACCTGAAATGGCAGACGTTGAAGAGTAGAAGAACTGTATCAAAAGGAAACTATACGAAAAGTTTCAAAGCTCCGAATTTGTTGAAGATGTACGCGGCATAGTTGTACCCATCGGTTTTAGTGAACGTAATGTTAGATCACAGCGTACGGGAAAATATATTGAAACAATCGCTAGAACCGAGAAACACTACAGATCCTCTTCCCCAGATGCGATAAGGCAGTCCAACAGAGGCATTACTTAGTTCATTCGGTGCTGTGACACCCCCTGCCAAACGCTTCCGGCGGCTTGCAGGGTGTTCACGTAAACGTATTGTTTTCTGCGGTAATTTCCGTGCATATGCACTTAAATAAAGGCTTAAAGATCGAAAATAAGATTAAAATTTGCTCGAAATGACCGAAGATATGAATTTAATGCAAATAAATCGAACGCAGTATTCATGTAATTTACATTTTATATCTGTATTACTAACATCCTATTTCTGGTTGTCTGTCTCTCTCTTTAACGCTCTATACCTCAGCCATTTTTAATTTAATTTAATTTAAATTTCAACCCCTAAGTTTATTTTTTATCGAGTTATTCAACTAATTTTCTTAATTTGTTATTAAAAACCAAACATGCATACCTTAAAAAATATATTCATGAAACTCAAATTCAAAACATATTCCCGTTAAACTAATCTAAATCCAATAGGTACTACGTGGTAAGAACAAAGATACAGCGAGCAAAGGGGGGGGGGGGGGGGGGGGTTGGCGAGCGTCTTCGTGATAAAATTACTATAATAAAATCACCTTCCGCATGAATCAGCAAAAGAAGCCGATTAATTTGTAAAACAACAAAAATTAGATATATCGTTGCGACGATAAATTTTTTAAACTGAAATTACCTCAAGAGGCCAAGCATTACCTAACGAAGAAGATAAGAAAAACTACTACCTTCGTACGCATTAGCCATCAGTGTTTGTAAAACAAGAGTAAGGTAGGATTAGTAAATTAACGCTCCATGTCACTGTCATATTTGCAAAAGTATTTTTATAATTTTATGGATAAAGATACGTATTATATATTGAAATATCGACAGATGAAGCTTTTTTTAATAGATCACAATTACCGTAAAAGATAAAACTGCTAAAATGTTCACAGAAATTGACTTCAAAACCATGGGAAATAGTACCGAAACCGAAATAACACAGGGTATCCATAACTCATTCTTCCTGCCGCGCTTTATAAGCAAGAATACGAGAACGCTCAAGGCGGTTCAATAACTTATAAGAAAGCGATACTGCTCGACAAGAGAATAGCTTATTCTCGCAACTTGCTCGAAGACATCTGGTGGGCTTTATTTAACATAGAGACGGGAATAAATAGAAAACCCTCCTTCGGAAATAACTTAAACATCCTTTACATGCAACTATGAATTGTTGTGCTTAAAAAATACGCCTTAACATGTTATTCACAGTTTGTATATCAATAACTTACAAGTAACTGTATTAAAGACATTTTGAAAGATGTTACGACAACACTGAAACTTGAACACGAATAGGACAACGAGTATCGAGATTCGAAAGTGAGTTACGCTTTGCGAAGAGTAATAAACTGCAAACTTACCGTTTCCAAAGGGACAGTAGTATCACGTTCAGGAGTTGATACGGCATCCGAAGTAGGTGCTCCCTTCGTTGACGTTAGAGCAGAAACTATTTTTTTACCAATAGTATTTACGATGCTTTTATCAGATTCTTTGTTTGTTTTGTTGGTATTTCCAGGAAATTCTTCAGTTATAACCTCTGTCGAATTCGATGCTGACACCGATCGTGAGAGTGTATGAATTTTCTTTTCGTCTTCTGCTATATCGATGACGAAACTCTGGTCAACTTTTTGAATGGCTGGAGTGGACACTGAATGTCCAGACAAAACACTTTTTCTCCGGGTGATCGGATCCGGGTTTCTTTTACAGTCCATCCTATCGATTGATTTATATATATCGTCATTATCCGTGTAAAGATTCACTTCGGAATCAACGTCAGCAGATATTTTAGGTTTCAATATATCACTAATTTTAGGATTTGATTGATTCTTTGCATTTTCGTTAATCACATAGATCTTGGTCTCTTGATTAGCTTCTGTCACGATGGGTTGATTAGCAGTTTCATAACAAATTGATGGTAAGGAAATAATAAATAACCTCCCAGCCATTGTGAAAATGTTGAACGATTAATTATATATTATCTGTTGATTCGATTCTGATTAAACAAGAATGACAATATGAACAAGTCCAACTGTCACCAGAAGTAAACACAACTAAACACAACAATGGTTGCCGCTCAAACTGCCAGAATAATGCCAGCACTAGGTGGCAGCACGATCTACACACCGCGATAAAAAATAAATTCGATAGTATAATTGTGACCAATCAACCATTTATCGTGAATTAATAATAAAAGGAGGAAAAACGACACAGTAAGATGAGCCATAAGTGGGTGGAATGATATGTGATAATGTGGATCCTATATATTATTACAATAATGTGATTGCGTCATCATGTTCTGCTGAACTACCAAATGGATTTTTTCAGAAAAGGCACTTTTCAGAAAGGTTCGGCATTGACGCGAATTTCCATTTTTTTACTTAACCCGTCTCAAAAGAATTGTTTTTAACATTTTTAGTACTCCGAAACTTAACATTTTTTGTGTATTATTTATGCGTCGCTAACAATAAACGCTGGTATTATTGAGCTCTGAGATTTGGTGGAAATAAATGATGCGAATGCCTTTTTCACTAATTTAACCCGTTTCAAATGATTGTTTTAACATTTTAATTACCCAGAACTTTCAAATATTTTGTTTGTTAACAACAAACTCAGATTCTGTTCAGCTCTGAGATTCTGCTGATTAGATGGAAATCCTTGGCATGTAGCCTTAGTAAGTACGATCTTTAATGTAATATTAACTGTCCAAAGAGAAGAAAGAAGAAAAAAAAAACGATTGGAAAAGATTAGAAGAGATCGCGAACGCAGAAAAAGGGAATCGAAAGAACAGCGTTCAGATTGACTTTTCTCTCAACGAATAAGGACACAGAAACTACAACGTGAAGTAATGAACCAACAACAAAATGATAGAGTACCTCATGCGATTAACCGTAGACTTCGTCAAGAGAATCTTCCGCAGTCGTATAACATAACAACGCCAGTATGTTTTGATTATTAAATATTTTGTTTGTCTTTATGTATGAATTATTCGCACTGGCACAGCTAGTAGAATATTATAGTGACCAGATTTTCTAAATGTTTTAGAGCAATTTCTTTGATGAACCAGGAAAACATTATTGAAATTTCATTTTATGATTCATGTACTTACTTTTGTCCTTAAGTTGGTGTGTTGTATATTGTTTTATAAATATATGCCAGTACATTTAATTCTTTCACTATTCACACTTTTCACTCAAATTCTGGAATTTATCATAGCTGTATTTCAAATTTACTATGGATGTCATAAATCATGAAATAGTTTTGTATTCTTAATTTTTCATGAGCCTACGGTTGCATTATAAATTTTTATTGGTTTATTATTACCATACACTTGCGAGATAGTCATACTTTTCTTTTGCATATATATTTCATAGTAAGTAAAAGATGGAAACAGGAGCACAGGCTTCTGTAAAGACCTTATGAAAAAAAAATTGTAGACCATTTTGAATAAATTGTTTCTCCCAAAGGAACTCATTTACAAACAGTTACCAAATTAGGGGATATAAATAAATAGGGATCAATTGGACCAAAAGAATAATTACTAGGAAAGTTGAATTCATAATACCCAGTAATAGGAAATGAAATTGACAATAAAAATTACTTTAGGAAAGTAATGTAGAATTTCTTGTGGAATTTATTTATTTTAATGGATATCGTTGCATTCATGCTTAGTTAAGTTAAATCCCAGCTAACTTTCAGATCAGTTTTTTAAAAACTTTCGTGGCCTGTTATCTCTTCCCCTTTTCCCAACAAGAACTGTTTGGCAGTAATTATAATAATTTAGTTTATATTTGCCATATTTATTGATTTTTTATAGTTCACCTTTATTGTTACAAATTTGACTAATCTGATAAATAAGAAAATGAGATTTAATACTAACATTAAGTTGGCAGAGATGATAAGAAATGTAAATGACGAGTTATTTTTCAACAGCAGGAGTTGAGATTAGAGAAAACAAAGACATAGCTCTTTTTCAATCAGTGGTTTGACCATAATGCAAACATTATATTCTGTGGTGTTTAACTTGCAAAATTATAACATTTTCACATACTATCACCCCCGTTTTTACGACAGGTTAGGTTCCAGGCCACCACTGTAAAGCAGATCCCTAGTGGAACTTATTATTTTGGGGTCTGTGGACTTTTTCCTATCAGAAACAGCACTAACATTATTGCTTGCACCATTATCAGCCATTTTTTATAGAAAAAATATTTTTTATTTTATCAAAAAAACAAAATCACTAAACATTTCAAGAAGATCCAGCAATGACATGGATGTAAACCTACCGGCCAGTGCATGACATATGAAACTTGCAGCTGGGTGCCATCATGTCGTAAGCAATGTTCTCTCTAAGCTGTGAGCATTCGAAGAAAATTTATAACTTGATTATTGGCTCTATGGGGAAACTGACGTAAAAGCAGACCATCGTAAAGATGGGGCTGACTGTACAACAGATTAATTATAAATCTTTGAATCAGGAGATGCGAGTCATTCACATAAATTATATTGCTTCCTCCATCCTTAAGTTATTTTATGTGGAATATGTAACAAATTTGTTTAAGTAGCTCATAATCAGTACTTCATTGCCTTCTTCAACATGCACATCAATGATAACAAACAACAATTGCATTAGGATTTAAATCTGTGGCCACAACAAAAGTCAACTCCCCTCCACTAATGCAATTCAAAATATTACAATATCAACAAGTTGCACAATTTCCTAGGCTGGTTATAAAAGAATGTAATTTTCCCTCCAAAATATTTGCTGAGACATACCACTTATAGGGCTAACTACAGTAGGACGATGATAACCGTCGTTAATTGGTTTCTGGAAACCCCGACGATTAGCAAAACAATGATAGTCGGAACCGATTTTCCCATAGAAACTATATCATAGGTCAATAATCTGTCCAGAAAGACCTTACCAACATCATATAAAAATGAATTTTTTGACCTTAATTTACTGGAAATTTTAGCCTCTGTGTTCATTCACTTCTAGTTTATTTGCAGGGATGTCACATACTGAAGCTTTTAGCAGCATCGTTACTAACACTGCATTTTGGTGCAATTCTTATCACTTATTAAGCTATAAAATATTTATTATGTGCGGGGGTTATGTTAACTGTTGACAAATGACTTGACAGTTGTACTGCAGCAATCTGCGGAGGAATGTTTTGCTGTTTGATTCTTAGATTTGAAGGAAAAATTCTAAATTCTATTAGTCTTTGTTTAACTCTTTCAATTTACAGGAAATTCTTTTCACTCACACACCATCGACTAAATGTTCTCCGAGAACAGCCACAGCACACCGTTTCGATAGGTGATGCGAGTTAACATCTATTACATAGTTTGTTGTTTCAGGTGACAGAATGTCTGGACACGGTACTGGTGGGCAGCAATCTTTCTCTCTCAGTTACAGTGCAATCGTAAATTTATTCATTTGCCTGCTTCATTCAAATTGTGACGGAATTTTACCTTTTTTACCACCTGGTGCCAAATAACAGTTGATCGAAACAATGATTATTGATGGTGATGGCTGTCGAAGTCCTACTGTATAATATTAAGATATCCCACATAAGAGTACACAAATTTTGGAATTCGCTTAAGTCAGAAAAATAATTTTATTTGGATTATTTATAAACATCACTTGATCATTTAATTAACAGAGGAAATGGAAGAAAGATCAAAAAGCTTAAATTTTAAACACTTGTGCCAAGGAATGTTTTTAACTTCCACGTAATTATTTTTTTTTCTTATGCACTCTAAACATTTGTAAAATCTATCTCAAATGCAAGCCTGACTAAAAATTAATATGAAAGTGTAAACACATTAAATAGCTTAGAAAATACATTGGGAAATTTTTACAACAAAAGCTTTTACTTATTAACAGAAGATAGAGTTACCACTTTAATGTCAAATGATAGAAAATTTACTCCAAATAAACAAGAATTGTTTTAGCCTTGAAAAATTGAATACAACTACATATGAATTACATGCCCATCATTCGCAGCAAGCAGCTAACACCAAATGACCTTTAGTTTGCCATTAAACATGTTGGTGACTAATGAGAGATTGGGTTATTATGGCACATTCGCTGAAATAACCAGCCAAATTTTGCCAATATGCCAATGTTTGGTCAAAGTGACGAGCCTTTGTTGGATTCCAGTATTTGAATGTTCATGTCTTTTAGTGACCATTGTCTGTTTTTTGGATGACTAGACTAAGACACAATTTTTGGTGCAAGTGAATGCGAATAAAACCTGCTACCCAACAAAGGAAAGCAAAAACCATACCAGATGACATGGAAGATGAAGCAAACCAGATATTATGAGTCCCAGTAAAGGATCATCCAGATATGCTTGCAATGAAAAAAAACACGAAACATAAGATTCTGGACGCAGAACACAAGAAATACCCAAAATGAAAATACATAATACAACATTGGAAAGGATACTAGATATAGTTCATTATCTGTATGTTTCAATTACTATTAACCATAATATAACAAGAGCATCATTGATAAATACAACTTTCAAATTTAATTCAAAAATACAGAAAATTAAAGTAGTTGTGACATTTTAAATGCATTCATGTCATATTGATAAGTAAAAAGACCTGATCTGCAGGGGTGTTGACAATAATAAACTTGACATTAATGTAACTTGAAGATGGCAGTTCTTTTATGGAACTGCTGTAAAAACAGTGCATTATTTAAGCAATAAAAAAGAAAAATTCAATATGCAGGTAATTTGGATTTAGTAAGTGGCTTATCAAAACATGCCTATGAATATATTAACTCAACAAATTGGACAGCGCTTTGATAGAATTGCTTAATCAGCAGAGGTGAAAAGGCCTTCCAATAACAAGAGTTATAAGTGCAAAACATGTAAATATCTTCTAAGAAACCAAAACAAGTGAATGATAAGAAGAAGACAATCGATTCCATGAAAGTCTATCAGCCAAGCATTTGCTTTCAAATGGACTGAACATTTATTGGATTATGTAGCACAGCAAAATGAT
Source organism: Uropetala carovei (assembly GCA_036926305.1). NCBI lineage: Eukaryota > Metazoa > Arthropoda > Insecta > Odonata > Petaluridae > Uropetala > Uropetala carovei. The sequence goes on along the minus strand of JAXCHB010000065.1, from coordinate 9,016,109 downwards.
ACACTCATTGTCAGTGGCATAACTAGCAGCAGGACCAGTGGCAAAATATTATGGATTGTCCCTCTCTCAACAAATACAGACGTTCAGTTAAAACTGAAACCCATTGTAAAATCTGTGAATTGCACTCATCATAAAGAATATGCTGGAAATTTTGGCTTTTTAAATTACTCTCTCCAAAAATAATGATTAAACGGGCAGTAATTCTGAAATTGGGATAAAAAGTTAAAACACTATAAAATCTTTTTTTCTTTATGTGGAAAATTTTGACAGTCCCCCGGTCCCAAGGTATTTTCCCACCCATGCCACACTATTGTTACACCACTAGACATACTTTTATCAAAGACAGCTCTGAACCACCATAATGAAGAAAAAAAATCTGATGTGGCCAACACATGACTTTCTCCATATTTGGGGTATAGTTATTTAAATTATTATGAATAGCAATATAAGGCAAAATTATTATTTCCTATCGTAACAGAATACAGTCGTCCTTATTGCCGTAAATTAGGTATATTTTGAATATGTTTACAGAATACACCGCTACATGGTGGTGGCGCTGTATACTGGAAATTAAGAAAAAGCAAAATATCTCCGAAATGGATGGTTCTACGAAAATATGTTTCAAACAAAACTTGGAAGAAATATTATTCACTACAACTTTGGTCCTTACGAAGATGACAAATTAAGACAATTTTTAAGGAGATATTTGACGGAAACCGAAAAAACCGATTATTTATAAATAATTCCTAAACAATAACTGCTATGGAAAATTGTTTCAAAAAAAAGTTGTAGGAAATTACATTCTCTATAACGTTTGCATAGAATTGTATATACAATAATGATGTTTAACGGAGAAATATTGCAAAAACCGAATCAGGTTTTCAATAAACCTCGACTTCCGGTTAACCGTTATTGTCCAAAAACTAATCAGTTCCTCGTGCTCATGCTCAAGTGTTATATATGAAATTTGGTACCGATATGGCAAGTACTTTTTGAGTTAGAGCGCCCAAAATCACATACGTGCACACACACATCCACACACAGACGACATTCCGAAAATAGTCTAAACGTGTTCTAAGGATCTCAAAACGTGCATTTCCGTTGAAATCTCAAAGTCGATTTTTTTTATGATCACAACACTTTCCCATTACTATGTATGGAGAAAGTAATAAAGTAAAATCAAAAAGAAATAAAACAAAAAATAATAGAGATTACATGCCATAGTTAGAAATTCAATGTTTTGTGATAATAAATGTTAAAAATAAAATGAAGTACTATATTTAGTGTTCCACAGTAAATGTTTAAAGAGTAGAGGTATTTTTAACTTCAGCGTTTTGTTTGTTGATTGTAAGCACTGTAAACTCTGAGAATATCCAATACAGAGTAAGTCCTCGATTTACGTTGAGTACGTGTTCCAAAGAAATGCAATGCAAAGTGAAACAATGTATAATGAAACCTGATATTCCTGATCCCGCTCTCCAGCTTCAAAATGCCATAGCACCTCTAATTTAACCTCTAAATTGATAGATTTATAAGATCTCTTCACTGAAGCACTTTCTACACGTTTTTCAGTTACATTTAAGAGTTGTTTGCAATTTAATGAATTAAATAATTAACTGTAATTACATCAGAACACACTCAACACTAAAAAATGAGCAGGTCTTTGAGATGCCTTGATGGAACAAGGGATGCCAACAGGGAGAAAAAACTCTCTGACTCAATATATGCTTCGATCTGTTTGAGGTTACAAAGTATATGACTTTGTAAACAAGAGATACATTGTATTTCTTCTATGATGGTGCCTCTTCTACTGAGAGGGAGGGGTACACATTCGGGCGTGTCTGTCTACTCAAATATCATTCTCTGTTCTCCTTTGCATTTTCCTGCTCCTACACTCAATTTGACATTTCTTTTAGTTGCAAAAAGATACATCCAGTAACAATGTTAAGGATGAAAACATACGTACATAGCTTTTGAATATAAAGACATCATGTGAAATTATTTTTCTAATTAGGTAAATTTGATGTTTACATGAAACTGTCATTTAAAGCAGCATAAAAACAACGTTAAATCAAAGTACCACTGGTAGAAATCAAGTAATGACCTTCATGTTAAATGTTGTTAATAATGTGTGAAGACAGTGGCAAATACGATATAGCCACCAGCTCTCTTTCATCCAATATTTTCAACAAAAAAATACACCAGTCAGGTCGTGAAATAAGATAATTTAATTCTAATCATTATGTCATGATGTTTATCGCTTAGCTTTTTACTTTCTCCATATACGTAGTATAGAGAAAGTATTGTACGTATTCATGAAAAAAATCAAATTTGAGATTTTAACAAAAATACATGTTTTGAGGTCCCTAGAACACGCTTGAATATTTTCTCAATAATGTCTGTGTGTATGTGATAGGAATTTTGCTGGGTGCTCTAACTAAAAAAAGTATTTTTCATTTCATTACCAAATTTTAAATACATTTTCATAATAGGGGCAAGAGTTGATTAGTTTTTGGACAGTATAGGTCAACCGGAAGTTGATGTTTATTCTTGTAATTTTTGTTTTTCAAAATTTCCTTTAAAACTCAATTTTCATAAATAGTTACTTTATATTGAAGAGAATAGAATTTTCTACAAGTTTAGTTTGAAACATTTTTTCGTAAAGCCGATAGTTTAAGAGATATTTTTATGTTCCTTCTAAATTTACGTTAAATACATAGCTAACAAGAAGGCACTACTGACCCCCAACCGATTTGGCTGAAACTTATTGTCAGTAGACATAATGTTCACGACGTCCGATGAACATACATAGATAAATATCAGAGCAAATACCCAGCCGTTTTTATTTTATTAATAAAAATAAATTAATATTTCCCGAGCCACTGCTTGAGTACCATAAACAGTAACTCAATTCCCAACAAGGAGCGGCGGCCAAGTGTTTGTCTGTAAATGTTGAGGCCCTGTGTTCAAGAGTGCCTCCTTCCGAATTATTTTTCATTTTTTCCCACATATTCCCTTTCCTCATTTTAAATGTTTATTTCCTAATAACACAAAGTAGGTGATACCATTGTTTCTGCGGATTGATAAACCTTTTTAATTGTGGATAGAAACAGCAATTTCATTTATTTTTTGTTTTTTTTAAATAAAGACTACTGAAAATATTTTTTAAATTATTGTCCAGTGTAATCCCTGATAATTATTTCTGAAAACGCTGTCGTTGAGAGTAATCATATGCATTGCTCTGTATGGAGAAAGTCACGTGTTGGCCACATCAGATTTTTATTATAGAGAATACATTTAATAACATTTGAGGATACACTTAGCTACATTAAGGAAACCACATAGATACTTGTTGTCACTTTAGCTAGTTACTGCAGCAGAAAAACAGAACAACGTAGTGCTGCGGTGGTGATTTTCTGCAACGATGTTATATCAAAATGGCTTAAATCGAAGTCTTACTGTACTGATATCAAATGCAAGTTCAGAAACATTTAAATGATTTTCCACAGTTTTGAATTTCTGACCTGCTCCCCATCATTACTGCAATTAATTGGATTTCACCAGCATTTTTAAAAATGGAATGGGACAACTGGCCACGGCCGACTGGCCACGGCCGACCAGCCACGACACAACTGGCCGCGAATAAGTTTCTCGAAAATGGTCTGCGATTACTGAAATACTGTGCAATGGTTGTGAACACGATAACATTGAAATATATATCCCTTCTCCACAGTCAACTGTTTACTTCTGAAACAACCAAAAAATCACACTAACAAAAATATTCTACCCGTCTTTTGAACCAATGGCTAAAATGTAATTTGGTGAAGGAATTCATGTGAATATTTCAAGTGCGTTTACGAAAATTGTTTCTTTTTACTTTCTCCATATACCATAGTATAGAGAAAGTATTGTTTTCATTAAAATAATCAACTTCGATATTTCAACGGAAATACATGTTTTGAGTAAAATGTGAGAAATTGTTGTAGTTCCTCATTTACTCAAGTAATTTAATTTTGAAAAATTTTATAACGCATTTAATTTTTTGCTTTCAAATCTTTCAATTTTTCATTCATTTATTTATTATAAAAAGCAATTAATAAGTCAGTAATAATGCATTAAAATGTATATTAGTCACGTGTTTTTAAAGGATCTGCCCCTTAATATCATCAAACATATGTGTTACAATGTAATCCTCCGATCGAAACAACGAGAGGTCCTAACATCTGGAAATTTATCGATGGATTACGTAAAGTTCAGCGTGGGAGGGATTTTTATTATGAGAATTAATTGCAGGACAAAATCCTCCCGTAAAATTGAAAAAGTATAGAGCTGCGGATGCTAGAATTTTAGCAATTGTTGCAGATTACGGAAATAGAGACAAAATCGAATATTTAAGGGGTATTGCTCAAAATTTTGAAATGGACGCCTAACTTTTTTTATTATCTGTATTATGATATTACCTATATTTTAATTTTTTCTGTATTATTATTAATTCCTACGTTTTGATATTTTATAATAAATTTCATTGATATGTAACCTTGTCTTTGCTATTTTTATTTTCTGCCGCAGTCTATTATTCATACTCTTTTCACATGTAATGAATAAAAAACTTATCAAAATGTTACAAATAATTATAATGTTTTATTATCAATTTCTATTCTCATATTTTGTAAAATATTGTTTGTAATTTTAATAATAATTAAATAACCCCTTTTCAATGTTATCGAGTTGACAACCATTGCACAGTATTTCAGTAATCGCAGACCATTTTCGAGAAACTTATTAGCGGCCAGTTGTCTCGCGGCCGGTCGGCCGTGGCCAGTTGTCCTAGACCGTTTTAAAAATGTGACAAAAATTTCCAAAATCTTTGTGACAGGGATATTTAGGTAAAATGAAATATAAACATGAAATTTGACATATTTTATATATTTACATAATATTTTACATATTAATGCAATTGGAATGCCAATGTCAGATAAATTGCTTGACAACCTTTCTGCACATAGGGATGTTGACAAATTGATGTTGGTAAAAGAGTATAAAATATCAAAAAGCATATCTGGTTTGAATGTCCTCCAACTTTTTTGAAACTTCGCTGGGTGTACAATCAAAGTCATATAATTTATAACACCAAACAGATCGAGGCATATATTGAGTCAGAGAGTTTTTTCTCCCTGTTGGCATCGCTTGTTCCGTCAAGGCATCTCAAAGACCTGCTCATTTTTTAGTGTTGAGTGTGTTCTGATGTAATTACGGTTAATTATTTAATTCATTAAATTGCAAACAACTCTTAAATGTAACTGAAAAACGTGTAGAAAGTGCTTCAGTGAAGAGATCTTATAAATCTATTAATTTAGAGGTTAAATTAGAGGTGCTATGGCATTTTGAAGCTGGAGAGCGGGATCAGGAATATCAGGTTTCATTATACATTGTTTCACTTTGCATTGCATTTCTTGGGAACACGTACTCAACGTAAATCGAGGACTTACTCTGTATTGGATATTCTCAGAGTTTACAGTGCTTACAATCAACAAACAAAATGCTGAAGTTAAAAATACCTCTACTCTTTAAACATTTACTGCAGAACACTAAATATAGTACTTGGTTTTATTTTTAACATTTATTATCACAAAACATTGAATTTCTAACTATGGCATGTAATCCCTATTATTTTTTGTTTTGTTTCTTTTTCATTTTACTTTATTTTTTTCTTTATTATAGTGATTCACAGCTGACTTTGTTAAAAGTTTATCTAGTGCTGTAACAATAGTGTGGCATGGATGGGAAAATGCCTTTGGACCGGGGGACTGTCAAATTTTTCCACATATAGAAAAAAAGATTTTATAGTGTTTAACTTTTTATCCCAATTTCTGAATTACTGTCCATTTAATCATTATTTTTGGAGAGAGTAATTTAAAAAGCCTAAAATTTCCAGCATATTCTTTATGAGTGCAACTTCACGGGTTTTACAATGGGTTTCAGTTTTAACTGAACGTCTGTATTTGTTGAGAGAGGGACAATCCATAATATTTTGCCACTGGTCCTGCTGCTAGTTATACCACTGACAATGAGTGTATCATTTTGCTGTGATACATAATCCAATAAATGTTCAGTCCATTTGAAAGCAAATGCTTGGCTGATAGACTTTCATGGAATCGATTGTCTTCTTCTTATCATTCACTTGTTTTGGTTTCTTAGAAGATATTTACATGTTTTGCACTTATAACTCTTGGTATTGGAAGGCCCTTTCACCTCTGCTGATTAAGCAATTCTATCAAAGCGCTGTCCAATTTGTTGTGTTAATATATTCATAGGCATGTTTTGATAAGCCACTTACTAAATCCAAATTACCTGCATATTAAATTTTTCTTTTTTATTGCTTAGATAGTGCACTGTTTTTACAGCAGATCCATAAAAGAACCGCCATTAGTGACAAGTTTATTATTGTCAACACCCCTGGAGATCAGGTCTTTTTACTTCTCAATATGACATGAATGCATTTAAAATGTCACAACTTCTTTAATTTTCTGTATTTTTGAATGAAATTTGAAAGTTGTAATTATCAATGATGCTCTTGTTATATTATGGTCAATAGTAATTGAAACATACAGATAATGAACTATATCTAGTATCCTTTCCAATTTTGTATTCTGTATTTTCATTTTGGGTATTTCTTGTGTCCTGCGTCCACAATCTTATGATCGTGTTTTTTTTTCATTGCAAGCATATCTGGATGATCCTTTACTGGGACTCATAATATCTGGTTTGCTTCATCTTCCATGTCATCTAGTACGGTTTTTGCTTTCCTTTGTTGGGTAGCAGGTTTTATTCGCATTCACTTGCACCAAAAATTGTTTCTTAGTTTAGTGATCCAAAGAACAGACAATGGTCACTGAAAGACGTGAACATTCAAATACTGGAATCCAACGAAGGCTCGTCACTTTGACCAAACATTGGCATATTGGCAAAATGTTGCTGGCTTTTTTGATTGGCAGTGTCAATGGAATTGAATTGTTCACAAAGATCACCATCCAGGACATTCTATAAAGAAACAAAATCCTTTAGAAATTTACTCTCACATCAACTGAAACAAAACATTACCAATGAATGATCCAGCCCTTGAGCCAAAACAATGAGATATGGTGATATTGGAGACAAGTATATGATACTCCTTAATAATGCATAATTTCTATCATTAAAAAAAATTTCAACAATACTATGATAAAAATATATTTTTCAAAGCTATGTGTTACTTGGATAAGTCCCTCTCTTAGAAAGAAAATGAAATTTACATCTCCATTAAAATAATCCTAAACTCAATAAAAATAACTTTGATATAAATTGTTGCAATACTCATGCTGAGTTAGTTTACTATAATTCTGACAAGGAATTGAAGATATTTACATTTATATTAGTAAACTGACTGTTAAGGCAATGCTCACCTTTACTGGATAATAATATGACCTGAAAGACAGATGATCCCTTCTACATAAGGGTGGGTTCTCAGAGCACATATGCATTTCCAAATGTTGGAAGAAATCTTGGTCTTCATGTGATGTAAATGGCACAAGGACTCCAACAGAGCCTGACAGGGTAGCATAAACCAATGCCTCCCCCCCTCCAGGGATTAAAGCTGCTCATTGAGGGCTGGTAACTACCTCTCCAATATGAAACAGCCTCAGACTTCTGAGATGCTCCGTTGACCAATTCTCCGAAAATCAATTCTTCATAAATCAATTCTTCGAAATCAACTCTTCGAAAATCAATTCTTCGAAAATCAGTTCTTCGAACGAGCAATTCTTCGAATGACAAATTCTTTGAAAATTGACAAGATTTCGGAAAGATATTAAAATATATAGAAAAATCTTAACTTAACCCGTCAGCGCCCAGCGTAACTCTAGGGTAACGGCTTACACTGTTGCGATTAAATGTTATTACTGGCGCTAATATTGTAGTTGCGTGTGTAAGCCTGCCTGGGTGGATACACTGTATTGAGCTGCTAGAATTTAATGAGGTTTCACAGTAATTTATCACTCAGTAGGCTTTCGGGAGCCGGACAACTTAGGTGCTTCTTTCCCGACACGAAATCATGGACGTTCGATTTCGGGGAGTACCGAATTTTTTATTTATGCATTATAATACCAGCGTCATGTTTGTTTATATATTTAAAAATATACTAAATATCATTTTCTGATGCACAGAAAGTTTGTATTGCTGCACTACAATGAGATATATACTGAAAGACTCCGGCGTAACCTTATGGTTACGCTGGGCGTTAGTGTTATCTTTTCAATTATTTCTACTTCAACCGGTTATGTTGCTATTTTTGTGTTGAATGCATACGCTCACAGTGATATGAAGAAAAAATGTGTATTTAGTCTATAATTTACAATTATATAGTAATTTAACCTTTCGATAAAAATCAGTATTACGTATTTTTTGTAAAAATAATGAAATCATTTGCTAATTATTTCTACTCGATCGTGAAATTATCGGGATTTCTCTTTTGTGAAAATGTTTTTTTTATTGAACGTTTACAGTGGTTTGACTCTTAAGGAGGTACTTGACATTCTAGAGGAGGAGGAAGTTGAGTCTGTTGACAAAATATACGTTGAACCACCTGAACCTAATGTGCAATCGGATGAGGACTCGGGAGACGAGGATGGAGGCACAGTTGATAATTTAACCGGAAGACAGCTGAGAGCTCGAGCAGAGATTATCCTCAATCACGACCAACGCATTGGAGCGGATGATGAAGAAGAGACAGAAAAAACTTCAGAAGCGCGTAGCTCATCTTCAGTAAACTATTTCCCGAAGAAAAAGATCTCCTGCTCCAATAAGAGGTCAGTTAGAGCTCTTGAAAAAACGTTTACGTGGAAAAGGGAAGTGGATCTACCCACACAGAATGCAGTATTTCCAGATCCTGACTATACGGCCCTGCGTGGAATGACATACGTAGACATTTTTGAACTGTTTTTTGACGAGGAAGTTGTCGAGTTTTTGGTCTCAGAATCAAACAAATATGCCCATTTTAGGAATAATCCTTCGCCCAAAATAACTAGAAATGAAATGAGGGTGTTTCTGGGAATAACTTTACTGTCTGGCTACACCAGTGTCCCGGATAAACGGCAATATTGGGAAGATTCACCAGATGTGCATAACGAACTTGTCGAACAATCTATGCGCAGAAATAGATTTCTCGAAATAAAACGTTATATGCACTGTGCCGACAACACTGCACCAGATTTTTCAGACAGAATTTGGAAGTTACGGCCATTGGTGTGTCTTTTGAAGAACAGATTCAAGGCTGAATACAGAGCAGAAAAAAACATGGACTATGATGAGAGCATGATTGCTTATTTCGGTGGCCACGGATGCAATCAGTTTATCCGTGGCAAACCCATACGATTCGGATACAAAGTTTGGTGTCTGAATACAGTTTCAGGATACTTAGTGGATTTTGGGCAATACCAAGGCAAGAATCACCTGGGCAACGATGTGTATGAGCAAAGGTATGGAAAAGCAGCTGCCCCAATGGTTACGATGCTTGATAACATTAGAAATGATGTCAAAAACCTACCGTATGATCTATTTTTTGACAATCTTTTTACTGGTAAGTGCAATTCAACTAATAAACATGAAGTTCATATTTTCAGTCGTAGTCTGAAAAGCTATATTTCAGGTATGAATTTGCTGAGAGACCTCAAGGAAAGGGGTTATAATGGGACAGGTACAATTCGAGAGAACCGTCTACCAAAGTACTGCCCCCTACAATCAAAAGCAGCAATTCAGAAAGCACCTCATGGTTCATACGATTACTGTGCCGACCCTGATGAAGGAATTATTCTTTTACGATGGCATGACAGTGGTGTTGTCTGTGTGTCATCTACTTCACATGGTATTCAGCCTGTTACTTCAGTCCTACGTTACTCTAGCGAACACAAACGGAAGTTAAATGTTCCACAACCCGATCTAATTGCAAAATATAATAAAAATATGGGTGGTACAGATCACATGGACCGCAATATCAGCCGTTACATAGTTGGTATTAGATCAAAGAAATGGTGGTGGCCAATATTCACCTGGATGGTTGATGTTAGTGTTTTCAATGCATGGATTTTGGCACGAAAGGCAGGAAATGACATCACTCAGATGGAGGTAAGAAGGCAAATTGTGCAGACTTATCTTGTAAGATACAAGACTCCCTCAACTCAAGGACGTAGGGCCGCTACACCACGCCAGGCTTCTGAGTTGTTGAGGTATGATGGATTACATCATTTTGTTGTACCAATTCAAAAAAGACGTCGGTGTGCTGGGGAATTTTGTAAGAGTCACGTGAGTACAGAACGTTCGAAGTGCGACAAGGGGCTCTGTGTGAAGTGTTTTATGTCTTACCATACTCCTTAAATGTATGGTAAGACAAGGGTTTTTTAGGTTTAGGTTTTCAAAAAATTTGTGATGCAATAGAGTTTTCAATGCATGGATTGCAATTTGTGATGCAATAATGTGAAAAATGTTTAAACTTTAAATTGTTATAAACTTCAGCTATTATTAAGAATATTTTCACATAAGATAATGTAATAGAAAAGTAGAATAAATCGAAAAAATTGATGAATGAACAAGGATTTCATTTTTTAGAAATAATTTCCTGTGTGGACTAACTTGATAGGTCGACCACCCAGCGTAACCCTAGAGTAACGGCCAATTTCTTGGAAGTTACGAAACGCATATCGAAAAAAAATTACAGACTTAATATTTGAGCCAATATGAAGTGATTACATAAATATTAAACAATTCGCGAGAAGAAAAAACTTTGGGCGCTGACAGGTTAAACAAAAATTAAGTTATAAATAAACTTTTTCTGATTTCAAAAGTATTAAGTTAAGATTTTTCTATATATTTTAATATCTTTCCGAAATCATGTCAGTTTTTTAAGAATAGGTCATTCGAGTAACTGCTCGTTCGAAGAACTGATTTTCGAAGAATTGATTTTCGAAGCATTGATTTTCGAAAAATTTATTTTGAAGAATTGATTTTGAAGAATTTACTTAGAATCCTCCGTTGAGTAAGCCACGATCCCAAAGAGCTTTGCTGCCTGTTGCATCTTCTTCAACTTCATCTGAGAGGCCAGGGGGGAGGCGAACCCATATGAAGGAATTTAAAATTGTATATGGAAAGCATAAATATTGATGTACTATAATCAACATATTTCAATGAGAAAGTATATGGATTAAATACAAAAGTTTAATAAAAAATATACAATATTTATTCAAATCCAAGACAAGGTTTTTCCTCACTCTTAACCTTGAAAATCAAGGGTTGCCTTACTTTCAAGCACAATGTTAAATTACGCATTTAGCTGATTCTTTCATAAAAAATCTTGTTTCCGGCATTACTTTCTACATACAGGGTAATTAATATGATTGAAATAGTACAGTAAAACCTCTTTATAACGAAACTGAAAGGACCCAATTTTTGGGACTTTGTTGTAAGGAGGTTCTTTGTATGGAGGTTTTTTCAGATTCATCATATATTCATATTAGTGTATTATTGTTGGTTATAACAAAGATGGCCATGCACTGAAGTGGGACCAGATGTGAATATCAAAGGGGACCCAATGATATTAATATTATAGTAATAACGACCAATTTATGGAGTCCCAGTTTAATATTATAACTTTTAAGGAATGTTTCTTCATTGGAAATCAGTGTTCAAGTAATTTTTAGTTAAAGGTTTTTCAAAATATACACTCGACACTTGAATAATTGAGAACATCAGGGGCCCCATTATTCAGGGGCCCAGTTGCCTCCCATCCTCCCTTTGGCCAGTCCTGGATTATAATTTATTTCAACAATAACATTTTAGTTAAAGAATGTTTCAAAAAAATTCACTTTATGATAAAAACAATATATTACTTTTTCATTCCTGTAACAGTGATCAATTTTCATAGTAAAAACAATACTCTATATGACGTGGCAAGTTATGACGTAGGCATCTCTGGGCTACTGAGCTATATCATTATTATCGATCAAAACTTGGATTACTTTATACTAAATTTTCTTTTTTTGTAATCAAAATATTTAAATGGCAAATTTTGCTATTTTTAACACTATGTACATTAGAGATGATAGTATATCAATAAATAGTCAAATAAAAGTAAATGAAAATATAGCACAAAAAATATTACTGAAAAAATATTTTTGTCCTTTATTTAAATAAAACTTACGTATTCAGTTGGTCTTCAACATTTACCACAAAGAGCTACTAATTAGACTCCAGTTGTTTTTTTTTTGACATGCCATCCAATTATACCATTGATGTGAATTATTTGAAATTAGGAGAAAAATTCTGTAGTGACTGGGAATCAAACCCAGTTCTAACACTTGCTCAGGGTATATTCTACCACTGAACTACCATGAAAAACTCATTCTCCCATTAACAATGTGAATGTTGTCTTAGTTAGAGGTGGCCTAGCTGAGATTGTATCTACCTACCCAAACAGATGTCCTCCATGAGATAGACCATAGAAAACCTTCTTCTTGGTGAATGACCTTTGTTGGAAATAGATGGATCATAAGATCCCTATGTGATTGGCACAACTTGGAATGTGGGAACAATTTTAAGTCTTCTAAAATTCAGAATTATGCCAAATGAAAACCTGCTTATTGGAATCTTAGTGAAGTATCATAATAAATGGTTCATGTGATGAGAATTTATGAGAGATTGGCCACATGTTGTCTGGAATAGAGGGCCATGGTCACTATTAAGAAAAGGAGAGATGCTTGTACTAGATATATTCAGATGGCACAACCCTTGCAACTATGGATTCAATCAGGGTAATGAATACTGACCATGTAATCACATCTGGAGCGATGACGTCACACCTTTAAGTTCTAAATGTTGCTGTTGATAGCGGAGCATACGCCTCCAAGGGTGATATTAATTACCTAGATATTTAGAAATAGCTATCAATTTTTTTACTTATTTGTTTTTTAATAAAGCATATTGAAAATGTTTAAAAATTATTCTCGAGTGCAATTGCTGATAATTATTTCTGAGAACGCTGACTTGACAGTAATCTTATTCATTGCTCTGTATGGAGAAATTCATGTGTTGGCCACATCAGATTTTTCAGTATGATAATATTCAAGACATTAACAAACAAATGATATAAATGCAAAAATTAATTTTTAAATTTTACCAGAAATTAACATAACTTAGATATAAAACAACACTCACAACTGAGATATTGCCAAATTTGTCAGCAGTTGCAACGGTTCCATAGTCAAGAACAGTAGTTGTGGAGATCCATCTAGGATGTGTGTCATCAGCAAAAACGATCAACTGGTTCTCCCTACGGCGGTAGCGAACCAGTGAAACACTCTCCTGAACATCAGACACATTGAATCGATGCCCCATGCTTTGGATGCTCACTATCAGATTTGGTATATGCTGAAAAAAAAGATTAACATTTTAACAAAGCCTTTGTTAATTTATTATTTATCACAATATCAAATGAAAGGAAATTCTATTAGAATCAATGGTCTAAAACTTAACTTAGTAGTATTCCATCATAAAGAAACAAGTGAAAAGGCCCACTTTTACATACCACTAATTTATTCTAAAGCAACACTATCCAGATTTACTCATCATCAAGTGAATTGTTACAATAAACTAGTGGTATGTCAAATTTCATCTTTTCACTTGTATCCTTTGACATTCTATTCTATTTCATCCTCATATGACAGCTTGGCTGGTGAGTTACATATTTAGCCTTTTAAACATATTTATTAATTTGTAAACAAAATTAAAGATGTTAATGTCTTGTTCCTCCTATCAAAGGGGATGGGTCTTAACTAAAAGTTAATTCAAACTACCTAGGTAAACTAATTAATATATGATTATGCCAATGTTCAATGAATCTTACAAAATAAATGTTAATTATCATATTTACTTGCACAAATGCCACACTTTTTTCTAAATTTTATGCTTACAAAACGAAGATTCAACTTATATTCAAGGAAAAATAATTGGCAACGTCTAAAATCTGAAATAATCATTCAATTTCTTAAGAAAATACTAAACCGTATGGGAACTATAAAAACATTAAATAATCATTGCTAAATAAAGGTAAAATTATTATTAACGGTGATGGAGTTAATAACATTCTAGCTTTTGCCAGTGATTGCAATGAGAACCTGCAGGGCTCTGCAAGATAGATGTTGCAGTTTTTCAGATGCCAAGGTATCGTCAGTTTGGTTTCATATTCCAGTAATTCTAAAGAGATTGATGGTGTTTCGATTGGTTTGCAAGTTACTTTAGTTTCCCTTCTCTCTTTGGTTTTTCTATTTATTAAACTTTATCAGCTGTAATGCCACAAAAATGGCTCTAAAATGTGTTCGCTCATGGACATATTGCCATAAATTTGGTCTCTTTGTTCCCTGACTGCTTTTAGAAGTTTTCTATGTCATGGAATAGGAAGAGTGGGAAAAGGACACTCCAGAAGATAGACATCATAGCAAGCCCAGGCATACAAGTCGAAGTTCTATGGATTAAGGGAGGATAAACCTCAAACAAAGAGCAAACAAACTTCAGGGAGTTTATGACGTAACACAGAGGCAATAAGAGTAACCTCGTGATGGTGCTTCAACCTGTAAGGGTCTCCTGATATTTACCCTTACTTCCTTGAGGGCATCTGTGTTTTGTGAGACACCTTATTCAGTGGTTAACAAGCCACCAACTAGATCAGTAGTAGGCTTATGTGAGTGAAATTTTCATATTTTAACTTCATAATATTCCATCTTCCTTGTCATATTTAAAAAATTTTCTTATAAAGTAAACCCTTGACTGTACGAATCCAAATTTACTGGATTTTGGATTCTCTAGATAGCATGTGGAGAATCAATTGGAAAAACGAACTCCATCGCCAAGATAATTGGATAACGTTTGATAAACATCACATCCTTCCACAGAGTCTGGACAATATTGTGATCCTATGAATCCATATAAGCTGACTGGCCACCCAGTTAAATGTATGCACAGCCATGAGCGACCAAATTAGTATCTGATTAACCTCTTAGCGCAGAAGTCGCCACAGTGTGGTTACCCTTTCGGCAATCTCTACTCACGGAAGTTGACACTCGGTGGTTACTGGCAGGCCCTCTCAGAGGTCGAGAGAGGCCCGGCCTACTTCCATTTTTTGAGGCCCCCGGGATATTATAAAATGAAGAAATGCCAAAACAGGGTAACAAAAATTGTGATATATTTTTAATGTTTACATTTAACAAATTAACGCTTTTAACACACAAAAAATAGAATGCAATAATTTGTGACAAATGTTCTTTTTTATTTAACAAGTGCTTTTCTTGCCTTTTTCTGTGCAAATTGCTCAATTATTGTGGAAAATTTGTTTTCTTGCAATGTCAAAGTTTATGTTGAGCATAGCAAATTCAAGGTCGTCTTCCTTTTGGGTAAATATGGTAATATTCTGAAAAAAATTCCTTTCACTGGTAAATATGGTCCAACTATCTCTATTAATATTGTTCTTGAGTTTTTCACAAACTTTTTCGATGCAGCCTTAATTGAGATAATCATTTTGGTGACTAACCGGTATGAAGAGAATTACTTAAAAAATGTAAATTGTCTTTCAGATCTCGATTTAACAAATGGAAACCTGTTGATTTAGGTTTCTTGTAGTAGTAATTAGGTTTTTTTTGGGTGCGTCAACAGCTAAGGTTATTTCGCACCGTCAAATTCTCTTAGAGAAAATCAACATACATCACTACCTCCATGCCCGAAGCAGGATTTGAACCTGCGACCTTTGGGTTAGGAGGCACTGCCTACCAGTCTAACCCAGACGGCTTAGGTTTCTTGTTTCCACTTTTGGAAACAAGCATTTTCCCCAAAACAATGTCTCAAGATAGGTTTGAAAACATCTCAAAATTTTTTCATTTTATTGACAATTCAAAAATATGCAATTATTCCGGAAACAAAAAAACTTTTCAAAATTCAACCTATCATTGATTATTTGCAGAACAAATTTCAAAGTATCTATCTGCCAAATGTAAATATTACTGTGGATGAATCTCTTACACTTTGGAAGGGATGGCTGTTATTTGTACAATATATTCCTTTTAAATCATCAAAATTTGGCATAAAAACATTTGAGCTTTGCAAATCAGACACTGGTTACTTATGGAATTTCACTGTTTACTCTGGTTCACATGTGACAATTTCTACTTCAGAACCTCCAGATGGACTCAAAACATCAGCAATAATGATTAAATTACTTGAACCTGTTGGAGGGTAGCGGAGATGTTGGTAATGGCGTGCTGATGTTACCACTATGCTTCAGGTTGGCAGCGGTGTCATGTGACAGTGCTTCAGCGCCACTACAGATGCGTCTATGAACTAATAGTCCGCCAAAGCTTTGTATTGGTTATGCCTAGTGATGGGCATAATCAAATGATTTCCATTATCGAATGATTAGTACTTGAGAGATTTCCATAATCAAGATATTCATTCGTTAAGCTCATTCGATTATCTCATTCATTCAAATCATTCATTTTGATTACTAGTTAATCATTCACAACTATTTTGTGTAAATGTGAAGTTAAACAGTTGTTGTGTAAATGTATTTTATACAAAATTCCAATTTTTCTTGGCAAAGGTTTTAAACTTTGGATGTGAAAAAATATATCTTTTGAGATGTTTACGCCTGCAAGGGTAGACAGTTTAAATAGCATGCGGCACGAACCGTTCTGAGATTAAGAGATGGTGACATATGCAGAACAAAGGAGAAGGCGATTAGGGTTCTTTACATATCCTTTGGTCCATGTAAAAGCGTTGAGTTGCAAGATTTCTTTTTTCAAGTCCTTAGTAAACATCAACAACATAATCTCATGCTTTGGTACTTTTCTGACCATCCAAACGATGACATCATTTTTCCAGATGATGAGTCACTGTACCTCCAGTTCTGTGAGTAGCTGCGTCTCAAGTCTATAGTAGCTTCATTTCGTGCGAATTTTGTATTGATCAATTGTGATATTCATACTAAAATACCGAGATCTAGAACCCAAAGATCCGAAGTATGGGAACTATTTGCAAAAGTGTCTGATAAAACTGTCGTGTGCAATTATTGCAAGAAAGAATATAAATTCTTCGGAAATACGACCAATTTAAGGGAACATGTATGAAGGATTCATCCCACTAGAGTGTTTAAACCACCAGAAATGATGGAAACCCAATCAAGCGCATCCGATCAAGTTACCCTGTCAGAAAATATTGAGAGTGGAACTCAGGCCCTTAGAAAAAGGGAGCCAGTGCCCTCTCCCAATCATAAGTTATTGCATTAGATAGATTAATTATTGAGATGATAGTGGAGGATTTGTAACCATTATCCACTTCAGAAAATAAGGCCTCATTAAAGTATTCTAAAAGATTACAGCCACTTTACAATCCTCCAAGCAGGAAAACAATCACAACAAAAATTTTTCCAGAAGTTTATAGTGAAGTGGCCAACAAAGTAAGGCAAGAGTTGATTAATATGGCATATTTAGCAATAACTACCGATATCTGGACATCAAACAATCAAAAATTTTATTTGACAGTTACTGCACACTATATTATAGGTAATTCAATGGTTGCCAGAGTTTTAGATACTGAACAAATTTATGGAACTCATTCAGGAGAGATAATAGCAAATATCTTGAAGAAAATTTTCAACAATTGGGGAATCTGATAAAATTGTAGCAATAGTAACTGATAATGGTGCAAACATTAAAAAAGCTGTTGCTGATTAGTTATTCATATTTGTTAATATGTGGTAGTGTTATAGCTTTTAAAGTTGTTGATAAAATAGATTGGTACCATCAACAGAAAACTATTTTAATTTAAAATATACCTACATAAACAAAAACTGTGAATCATTTGATCGCTAGAACTTTTAATTATGCCAAAGAAAATATGGTATAGTAAATGTAAATTGAAAAGACTATCCTTCATATCAAAGTGAAGACTGTAAATATTCTCTTGTTGAAATAATCTTATAAAATCATAAATTTGTAATATTTGTTATTTTTGTAGTAATTTTCATATTGGTAGCATTCAATTTAATATACATTTAATAAAAACAGTTAATTTTTAGTAGTGTTACAAGGAGCTGATACAACATATAGTCTAAAGAAAACTTTTAAATAGTATAAACAAACAACAACTGAATTATTAGAATGGCAGACCTCATATTTACACTAAAGGAATCATTTAAATAGCAAATATAATTACAGAAATATACATGTTAAAAACTGAATTATTAGAATGGCGGACATCTTATTTATGCTAAAGGAATCATTTAAATAGCAAATATACTTACAGAAATATACATGTTAAATGAAACAAAACCTTTACAACCATGTGCAAGTGAAAATTCTCTTTTGTTGAAATTATTTTGTAAAATTTCAGACTAGGTGCTAATAAACTACCACTAAATAAATAAATAAACAAACCACCTACTAAAATCATTCGAATCATTCCAGCTACTAATATCATTCGGAAGATTCCTAATTACTAAAATCATTCGAATGATCATAATTACTAATTTGAATGAATCGGTTATGATCTCTCGATTATGCCCATCACGTACTAACCAAATTAGTAGTTAGTAATACTAACTACTAATTTCGTATAATCAAATGAATCGATTATGATCTCTAGATTATGCCCATCACTAGTTATGCCTCGTTCATATGAAGACGTTGTTGCCTTGAAGTGCGATTTCATTGTGTTATTTCCATTGTGAATAAAACGTGGTTACTTTTAATAATGCGATCTTTTACTTGTGCCCACCGCGATGCCCAGCTAACTCTCCAACAGAACCTTTATATAGAAAAGGTTATACTTTATGGATGGACAATTACTATTACAATTCACCTTATTTGGCTAAATTTTTGATGAATCGGGGCACAAATATAGCTAGAACTTGGTGTTTATATAAAAAAAAATGTTCCAAAAGAAGGCAAAGCTGCCAAGCTGAAGAAGGGAGAACATATTTCAAAGTCGACTGATGAGATAATGTTTATGAAATAGAAGGATAAAAAATATGTACCATTCATTACAACCTTCCAATGTAATAATTTTTGGGAAAAAGATGGAAAATTTAAACCTATTTGTATTTTAGAATATACAGTTTTGGGGATCTGATTTGACCATGGACATTGCCTGGCAAGCTAGAAAATGAAATCTTGTGGTAACAAGGATGCCCATAAGTACCTGGTCTTCCCATACTTCTAAGTTAGTGTGGAGTATAAAAGATTTTAGACTTCTTCATCTGAAGGTAAGGTGACAGATTTGTGATGGAATCCGGGTCTTTCATAATGATTGTTGGTTCCTGGTGTCCAAGTGAGTTGGTTGTTACTTGGGCAAAAACTAATTATACTTCTTTGTTCGCAGGAACTCCACTCTATAAATGTACAAAATTAGAAAGCATTAATTGCAATCCTTGAAAACAGTAGAGTATTACTACTTATGTATTGTTTCACACGCAACTTGATTCATTTTATTTTTTGTATGTGACTGATTTGCTGTAAAGTATAATATTTTGCTAATTGGAATTTAACTTTGTTATTGACTTATCCTATATCATTGTAATGATCTCTGGATTAATAAATATATTATTATTATGTGCAATTATTAATACTATAATAGCCCAGGTCTGTTGGTTGGTTGGTCACGCTTTCACGATGGCCGATATAGAGCGTTTTAACAAACTTCCCGAATAGGTAGAAGATTGAAATTTGGCAAGGATGCTTGATTAACATATTTTAAGGTAATGACGAAAATAAAGCTCCGAAAAAGTCCTGGGTTCGACTCCAAGGAAGACATTTCCATTTTCCGTAAGGTAACATGTAAAAATACATTTTTTGGCATGCAGGCTTTTATTGTTCTAGAAATTAAAATTAGAAGGAATTAACCTACGATCTTCGGATCTGAACCATTTTGAAGAAAAAATTACAAAGTTTCTTATTCTGTTCATCTTTTTCTGCATACAATTCGAAATCGCTCATGTTATACATTTAATTCACATATTTTGTGGAAATACTGCCATTTTAACGGAATGTTGCCGTGGCTACCAATTATATTGTTAGACCTCAAAATCCTATTGTTGTATCAATCCTTATGGGTGTAAGCTTGCTTTGAATGCTTTTAACACGAGAGAGAGAGGGGGGAGAGAGAGGGATGGTAATGGAGGGGGAGAGAAGGAGGGAGGTGGAGAGAGAGAGGGAAGGGGGGGAGAGAGGGAGGGGGCATGAGGGGAAGAAGGGAGGGAGGGAGTGAGAGGGAAGGAAAGAGAGGGAGAGAGAAGGAGGAGACAGACAGACAAATGACTTTATTGAGGGCGAAATTGAGACTATATAGTCCCCTCTTACATTTAAGAGAGAGAGGGAGATGGAGGGGGGTGGAGGGGGAGGGAGAGAGTTGTAGAAGGGAAGGAGAGAGTGGGAGGGGAAGGGAGGGAGGAGGAGAGACAGGAGGGCGGCAACTTTTTAAAGTTAACTAAAGATATCCCGTCATATTGACGGGCAATTACACTAGTTTACAGTAAAATCTGTGCTTTTTTGCCTGTTTAACAGCTAAATTTGTTAAAATTTACAAAATTCAACTATGCTTATATTTATATGTTAAGGTGAAAGAAATGATCAAAATTATGAAACGACAATTGATGACTACCTGATAAGGATGTGAGTTTTAACATTCTTGATGATTATATAATGCTCTGGAAAATCTTTTCTGATGCCTCCCTCACTCATCTGTTTAAATTACTTTTATTATTATTCACGAAGAAGATTATGACAAGAAAAGAAACTTATTTTTAGCAGATGTTTGAAATCTCTCACCTCGGAAATACGCCTTCGAAAACTGCGTCTACTCATCTCTGCCTCTTCCACAAGAGCATCCCTCTGATCTACAGGGATGACAGCCATGTCCTCCAGAAGTCTACAAAAATACAACAAATTAACAATTCTATAGTAAAAAATCTCATGTGTCCAGCACATGACTTTCTACATACAGAGTAATGAATATAATTCCTCTTGGCATCTGCTTCCTCAAGAATAATCAGCGACAATTACACTTGCAAATAATTATTAAACACAATAATTTTCAAATAGAAAAAACAATAAGTAAATACAATTGTTAGCTGTTGCAATGGATAACAAAATATCTATGTGCAATTAAAATTACCTTTTTCAGTACATATATGCATCCCTATCAACTAATACAAATCTAAAGTATAAAGCTTTCTGGTGATCTCATCATTAGAGTGCCCAAAAAATTCCTTCACACACACACACAGACATCATCAAGAAAATAGTCGAATGGTATTCAGTGGACCACAAAACGTATTTCTGTCGAAATCTGGAATTTGATTTTTTCACAAATACATACAACACTTTCTCCTATACTATGTATGGAGAAAGTACAAATTGGTATGGCATATGTATTGCACAAACTTTATCATATCTCACATATATTTATCTATTCCCCATATTAAAATCATTAATTCACATTAACATGCAGTGTGACCAATAAAATATGAGTAAAAAAATAAAAATTTTGCTGATTTCATAGAATCCAAATTATTGGATTTTTAAATGGATTTACATCTCCAAAGCAGCTCCAATAATTTACAATCAAAGTTTTCATCACTCAAAAATCTGAATTTTAAAGGTCTGTGGGATATTTTAGATGTTATTTTTAAAGTAGAGATTCCCATATAATGTAGAATAATAGGGTAATATTTCAAATTCTTGTATTCTATCTGAATAAAATCTGTGTGTCTGATGGTTTGTTCTTGAACTAAAATACTACAGGCAGTCCTTGACATCCGTACATAATGCGTTCCTGAAAACGTGTACGAAAGTCGAATGTACGGATGTTGAACATAGATTTACATGTTATAGGAGGGGTTCTGTTGCCTGAGATCCAAAAAATACTATATAATATCCCTAATTATGGTATAAATGTTTAGTGTTTTATAATACAGAGAGATATGGGAAAATGCAATAAAATATTTAAATAATTGCAGAAATATACACTGCTGTACAGACAAAGATGGTGACACAGCAGGAACTGGTGGCTGGCAACCAGCAGCACTCGATATATTCGTTCGTCCTTTCGCTGATGCACGAGTCCAAATTCGGCGTATGAAAGGCGGTTTACGGTTGTCAGTATATAATGTATGAAAGTACGAGTTTTTTTTCATTAAAGCATCTTGCTATTTTCATAGTTTTTTGTAATACTGCCTAATCATGGCCCCAAAGAGAGTGATGATTGAAATGAAAGAAAAGTTGGTAAAAAGCACAAAAAAGTAATGAGTTTGAAGAATAAATTGAAGTTTTAAATAGGCTTGTGCATAATGAATCTGCTTCATCAGTTCGTAAATTACTTGGCGTGACCGAGTCCACAATAAAATGGATAAGGAAAGTGACAAAGTGATTAGAGGTAGTGTTGCAAGTGGTACTTCAACGAGTACAAAAGTTCCGTATGTAGAGAAGACAGAGAAGGCTTTAAACCTGTGAATCGAGACCCAAACTCCCAAGAAAATCTCACTGAGTTCATTTGTCATTTGCGAGAAAGCCAAGCAACTGCACAATCATTATGTCTCAAATTGTTTCGTGGTCCGCTAACGGGATATAGCCAACGTCATCGAAGTGTGTGTAGATCGGTTCCTTGCTCTTTAAAAAAATGTAGCATTTACTCAGAACGCCACAGTACATATTGTATTATTATATTTGTTCTTCTCCTTCACAACTGAACACACACTCGACCGGCTTAAGTCCAATGAGCGTCCAATTGAAGCTAAATATTCGCCGCTTTCAGCACGCCTAATTATTTCCATCTGTGTCTCAATCGTGATCAGTTTATGAGTGCTACATTTCCTTTCACTTGTATTAGCACTTTCGGTTTTCCGTTTCTCACTATGTTTATAAAATAATTGGTGGGCAATTCCATGTCAAATCAACCAGCTAAAAATTTATTTTGAACCTTGATGTCTCCGATTCACTTGATTTTTGGTATATTAGTAGTACATATGGAGAATATTAAAAATCCAAATTTTTAGATTTTTTGAAGCAATAGTGTTTTTTACATAAATTTTTGAAAATTGCAAAAAACGCACATTTTTGGCATGCTTTGATACACATAAATGCCCATAAATCTGTAACTCTTAGTCATAGGGACCTCATCTTGGTCTCATTTTAAAGCTCTTTTAAGGAGATTTAATTTGATGTACAACACACAGGAATTTTGAAGAAAAGAAGTTTTTGGCCCATTTTCAAAATTTTTATTTTTGAAAATCTCAAAAACACCATTATTGATTTTTTTGGAAAAAATATATCTTAAAGTGAGACATTTCATGAGTTTAATTGCAAAATTTCAGAATGGGATGAAAATGGGATTATACTTAAAAATGTTTTTGAAATAAGAGTTGCATCTGGTAATAGCAGCTTACCTAGATTTAATTGCTCAGTATTTTGCGTTTTTTTAAATAAAATTAATTTAAATATAATATGTTTTTAAAATTTTAAATAGTCTTATATTCCACTTCTGTGGCGTATATTAATTTTTTGAAACTATGTATTTTTATGCAGTAAAATAACACATTCTACTGTGAAAAAACTAGTGGCTCAGAAAGGTATTTTATTATCACCAGACCCTAAACCAGGAAAAACTCTTGATGAGAAGACTGCATCCCTAGTAAAAAATTTTTACAACCGCGATGAGGTCAGTAGAGTGATGCCAGGGAAAAAGGATGTTGTTTCAGCCTAAGAAGGAGGTACCCGTGTCAATGTCCAGAAAAGATTAGTTTTAGTTAATTTACAAGAACTTTATCAGGCATTCAAAAATCAGTACCCCGATACCAAAATTGGGTTCTCAAAATTTACGTCCAAAACAATGCCTTTTGGCTGGAAAAAGTGGAACACACACAGAGTGTGTATGCGCTATTCATCAAAATATAAAATTAATGATGAGTGGAGCACATTTTGAAAATATAATTTTGAATAATGGAGAAGAAGAATCTACCCCTTTGAAATCTTACAGAACTTGTTTGGCCAAAATAATGTGCAATCCAGCACATCCAGAATGTCATATGAATGAGTGTAGGGAGTGCCCTGGAGTTGATCATTTTAAAAATGCTTTGATTCAAAAGTTTGAGGATGAGTTTGTTGATCGCATTACTTTTAAACAATGCATAACTACAGATTGCTGTACACTGAAGACTGTAGTTAACAGAGTTGATAGCTTTGTTGAAGCTTTTTGTGAAGGACTAATAAAACTTAAAACTGATGACTTCGTCGTGCAGCAGCACAAATCATTCGATAATTTCTTAAAAGACAGCATTACTCAGGAGGAAGCTCTCATAACCTGTGATTTTTCTGAAAATTACTCCTTCATCCTACAAGATTAAGTTCAATCTTATCACTGGACAAGTAGGCAGGCAACAGTCTACCCATTTGTTGTGTATTACCGAGAAGAAATGGAATTGAAGCACATGAACTTTGTGTTCATTTCTGACTGTTTGATACACAATACTGTTGCTTTTTATACATTTCAGAGCAAGCTTATCCCACTCCTCAAGGATGCCATACCGAATCTTTAAAAAATCTACTACTTCTCAGATGGCAGTGCTGCTCAGTATAAAAACAGAATTTTTTTTTTGAAATTGTGTCACCACAAACATGATTTTGAACTAGATGCTGAATGGCGATTCTTTGTCACATCTCATGGCAAGAGTGCATGTGATGGCTTAGGGGGTACTGTAAAGCACCTTGCTCCCAAAGCGAGTCTCCAACGCCCCTACAATAATCAGATCATGACACCAAAAGACCTTTTTGTGTTCTCAAAGCAGACCACTCAGGGCATTCATTTCAAATATTCAACAAGTGAAAATCACAGCATTAGTGAAAGAAAATTAGTTACAAGATTTCAAGATGCAACAACTATTTCTGGGACACAGAAGATCCACTGTGTTGTACCAAAGTCACAATCTGAGCTCATTACCAAGCTTTATTCATTCAGCAACAATGAAAATATCCATGTTGTGTCTGAAAGTGCTCCCGTTATAAGCTCTTATTCAGCTCCCACTGTATCTTCTGGTTATATTACTGTTGAATATGATGGAGCATGGTGGCTGGGTTGTGTTCTTGCCAGACATGATAATGTCGCCAAATTAAAAGTCAGCTTCCTCCACTCGAGAGGACCATCTCCTTCATTCGTCTCCCCTGATGATCTAGATATCCTAGATATTCCTGTTGATACTGTGTTAACTCAGGTGGACCCCATTACTCCAAAAGAACGTGTTTGCATCTTAAGTAAAAGTGACACTCCAAAATCTTCAATTCTTTTGGCAAAAAGACTAAAAAACTAGTGAAGTGAATTTCCTACTCTGTATATAAATAAGACTTCTTGTAAATATTTTTACGTACATATCTTCTTGGACTGTTTTGTAACAAAGTGTATATTAGATATTATGATTAATGCAAAGGAAGCCACAAAACTCACTTACTTAACATTGTGTATCTCCATTAAATTGAAGTTTTCAATAATAAATAAATTTTAATTCTGTT
Source organism: Uropetala carovei (assembly GCA_036926305.1). Taxonomy (NCBI): domain Eukaryota; kingdom Metazoa; phylum Arthropoda; class Insecta; order Odonata; family Petaluridae; genus Uropetala; species Uropetala carovei. Next base: position 8,990,487 of record JAXCHB010000065.1, on the reverse strand, counting down.
ACAAAAGTAGAATCTGTTATTCTACTGCTTCAAAAATACATGGCTTCAAAAAATTAATGTACATCACAGAAGTGGAATATAAGATTATTTAAAATTAAAAAAAACATATTATATTTAAATTAATTTAATTTAAAAAACACAAAATACTGAGCAATTAAATCTAGGTAAGCTGCTATAACCAGGTGCAACGCTTATTTCAAAAACATTTTTAAGTATAATCCCATTTTCATCCCATTCTGAAATTTTGCAATTAAACTCATGAAATGTCTCACTTTAAGATATATTTTTTCCAAAAAAATCAATAATGGTGTTTTTGAGATTTTCAAAAATAAAAATTTTGAAAATGGGCCAAAAACTTCTTTTCTTCAATATTCCTGTGTGTTGTACATCAAATTAAATCTCCTTAAAAGAGCTTTAAAATGAGACCAAGATGAGCTCTCTATGACTAAGAGTTACAGATTTATGGGCAGTTATGTGTATCAAAGCATGCCAAAATTGTGCGTTTTTTGCAATTTTCAAAAATTTATGTAAAAAACACTATTGATTCAAAAAATCTAAAAATTTGGATTTTTAATATTCTCCATAGGTACTACTAATATACCAAAAATCAAGTGAATTGAAGACATCAAGGTTCAGACCCCTTGTTGATTTGACATGGAATTACCCAGGTGTAAAATGCACAAACAAAGAAACACTGCTGTACATACAAACAAAGATGGAAACGTTGCCGAGACTGAATAATAATAATAATTTATTGATTATTAACCGACTTAACTGTGGTATTAATCTTGTCAAATTTCAGTACAATATTAAAAAACATAAAACACAAATCTTACATTACATATAATATGCATACTTTAATTTTGTAATTTAATAAAAGTGTTGGCTTGGCTGACAGACAGTGCCATTATGCGATAGCTCGAAATGTTTGTTTGTCAGCTGATATACAAAAGTCCAAATTCAGAGTACGAAAGTCAGTTTAGGGGCGAGAATTTATAATGTATGAAAGAGCGAATTGTACGGATGTCGAGGACTGTCTGTACTCTGATTTTATTCAGTTACACATCATTCAAAAACTAAGTTCAAGGAAAAAGCATGGTAGTTTTTATCTAGATATTATAGATTACTGGCAAATCTCTATTATTCATAAAAAATACACAGGAAATAACATCAAAATATTTTAAAATGCCATTTTTAGTGCTTTCTGAAAAAGTCACTTATAAATTCAGTTTGTGGGTCTGTCTGTTTATGCAATATCTCTGGAATCCTGCAATTTAGAGAAGTCAAATTTTCAATGTTAGGGCGGTCTACACAAGGGCTAGACATGGTACAAATTTTCTGGATCTAAAATCATCTGCTGAGGAGAAATTGAATTCTCCTACCAACACGTTTGTTTCAATTCTACCCCCATAAAAGTGCATGGCATTATAAATTTACTTGTTAGGATAAGGAATGTGAATGGGAGCTGTGTATTAATTTTAAGCATACCAAGAATCCATACTGCAGACTCTCGTAACGACTTCAGTTACTATCTCAAATGCCAACACACAGAACGTTTGTGAGAGCTTTCAAATTTTAAACAATTTTTATGAAAATTTTAATCAAAATGGGTGGTAAGGGAAACATAAGTGTAAGACATCCAAAAAACGGCATACCATTACCTTTGAGGAGAAAATAAGCATTATAAACAACAATAAAAAAGGTATGGCAGCAATAGAGCCTGACTTAGATTAACACCATCGCGAAAGAAAAAGAGAAAATTATGAAGCATGTTCAAAGTGGTGTTAATATTAAGTAGATTGTGGAAACTCGTGCAGATTGCAGTGTTATGGAGGAGAAAGAAAGGCTTTTGAAGATTTGGATGGAAGACCAAAATCAGTGTTGCATTCTGCTGAGCCTTTCCATAATTTAGGAAAAAGCAAGTAGACTTCAGGGAGATTTAAAAAATAGTGTGGGCAGTGCTCAGAATGAGCCAGAACACACCAGAATGCTGCTCTGGCTCTTCACATGTGCCGATGATACCGTTCCATTTCGTCAGACATTTAGAAATACCGTCCCTTATAACAAGTGTTCCGTTTCGTAACATTTTCCATTTCGAGCACTGATTGTGAGAGAAAATTTTAGTGCAAGTAATAGTGAACCATGTAACGCTAACTGGGAGTGGTTCGGAAGATTTAACATCTGTGCTATGCTAATTAATATCAGTGACAGGTAAAGGTGTGAGTGCAGATGTTGATGCAGCAAATGAATTTCCTAAGGCTCTTGTGAAAATTATCGAAGAAGAAGAATACTGTGCCCATCAGGTTTTCTTTAAATTATTATTTTCATGTTATATGATATTTATTTGTTTTAATATATTGTTTGCATGTTTAAATTCAGTGTTAGTTAATTCATAAATGCAATGGTGCAATATTCCACTTCACTTTGAGTGAAAAGTATGGGCATTCCCATTACAGGAATGCATCTCCATTTATAACATTAGTTTCTATGGAAAATTACCATCTGCTTAATGTATGGGTTTCCTAGAACCTAACCTGTATGTTAAGTGGATGCTGCCTGTATAGTTATTTTTGTGAGCTGAGAACCTACCCTCTCTTCCCAAAAGTCTTTTCTTTCAACCATCCCAGTTTCTGTCTTTGTGATATGTTAGGAATTTATCCTTTGTGAAGTTTGAGGGTCTGCTGTATATTTATGATGACATTTTGATGAAAAAATAAAAATGCTAAGTGATAGGTATAAAAAGACAAAGCTAGCATTGTTCCATTTTTCTACCCAGATTATTAACTTTAAGGAAAGAATTGCTCCTATAAAATTCTAAAGAGAAATACAGAAAACAATAAAAAAACTAAATAACATCTTCTCCTCACTTTCTCATCCATACTGCATATTATAACCTACTTACTGTTTTCCTAAATTAGTGGCATCTCCATCCATGGTTCTATAATAATTTCTGGCTATCTTGATGTCGTGCGTCCAGAATCTTGTCAATTTATCTCGGCTTGACTGTGGAGCGACTTCTTTTATCTGCCAATAGACAAAACATTTACCAAGGGCTGTAAGGCATATTTATTTCTTTTATAGCATATAAATTTCATAAACAACTGTGCAAGTACCTTGAGGACAATAACTGCGGCCACAAAAATACATGCAATGTTTACTAATGTCAGGCACAGAGAAACTGCTCCTAACATTGCATATTCTTTTGTTTCGTTTGTTGAGTAGACCATGATTCTTTCATTATGGTGTTCTGAAGGGTCACTTATTGCTTTAATAACAGCAAGAGCCCATAATATACCCTGTAGAATAAAAGTCAACATTTGTTAGTTTAGAGTGGAAGTTTATTGCTGGAAGTGATAGTTGAGGTGACGGTTTTTTAGACTTTACTGTGTATGTAGCATTTTTTTGACTAGAAATTTTGCCTGAACTGCAACAACTTTCCTCAGAAACTTTTTATATTGAGAACTAGATTTGAAATATAATCAGTAAATGCTGTACTTATGTTGGCAATGCAGACAATTCACTCCTAATGCATAAGTTTCCTCCAAAATCGGCAAACTATGATATCAGGTATTCTTCATGTCATCACACTAGAACTGTTTTATATAAGCACTAGCTGCATAACCCGTCGTTGCCAGGTCATTATTTCACCATTAGAACTTAGATGAAACATAAAAATACACCCATGATAAACTTAAACTTCTTTTATGTCCTCTCATGCAGGTGCACATCGGACTTCTAAGCAACGGGGTTGAAAAGGCGACATATAATTGCCCATGAGAAAATACATCATTTTCTAAATCCATCCCAACAACTTGGAGAGACTGCCCCTGAGCTTTATTAATTGTTATTGCAAAGGATACCTTTATAGGAAATTGTAAGCGTTTAAACTGGACTGGAAAATCGCCTGGAATCACAGGTATTCGTGGAATAAGTACAATGCCTCCAGTGCCCATGCCAGTGATAATTTTAGCTTCAATTAGAAATTTCCTTAAGGAAGTAATTTGAAGTCTAGTGCCATTACATAACTGTGGATGGTCCAGATTTCTAACCAGCATTATGGGAACTCCAACCTTTAACTTTAATGCATGACATGGCAATCCTGAAGGGTTCTGGGAGTTTAAAAATTCTGTGGGGAAATTTACAGCCTCTTCTGTCTGTACTACTGTATCAACAGATTTATACACTTCTTCACCATCTACTGAACTTAAGATGAGATCATTTGTAAAAGCAACTCTATCATTTCTTCAGGTCAGGATCGCTCTCTCACAAAACCACTCGGATGATCTATTTTTTAAATGGTTAATGTCAGGGTACACTCTTTTAATTAAATCATTTAAACTGTTAAAAATATTCTCTTGTTTGAAGTGCTTGTGAATATTATTATCACAACACCACTGAGAAGACTTAAACACTAAAGTGATAAAAACAAAAGCGAAAAACAAACTATAGTGATACAAACAAAAGCGAAGCACAATAACCTTAATTTAGAGGAAGGAACAGAAAAATAAAATCTAACTAACATGTTACCTTCACTCAGAGAGTGAAAGAAACAAAAACGAAGAAAAAAACACAACAATCGGTTATTAATAATGTGACTGTAGACTTGGCTTCACCACAGTAGCAATATAAAGCGAAAAACACTATGTCCACATGCAATCTGTCGCTTGGCTTCCCAGACATAGAACAGGAAATTAATTTAAGAAAGGGGCCACGTTAGGACATTTCTTGTTTCACTAGGAATCCAATGATACCTAATAAATATACTTGCATCTAAAATTGTTCTATTGAAGAATGCAGAAAGACAACCCCTTAAACACACCTAAAATAAGATGTTTTTAAATAATTAATCGATTCACAAGACATTAATTGAAAAAAGGGCCACTTAGGACATTCCCCGTTTCAATACGAATTCAGTGATACCCAATACATATATGTGTGGTTAACCGTCTTCGCAGGAAAAATGTAGATTCAAAAAACCCTTCCAATTTTATATATATAATAGATATGAGATAATTTAGCAGTAATTAATAACTCTATAAGTAGGACTGCTTATGTAAAAATTTACTTACGGCATTAACTGCCGAAGGAAGTAGCGAAGCAGAAATTGCTACTCCAACCAAGGATCCAGCATTGCCGCCCATGACTGATAGAGCCACTCCTGCACCAGATGGGAGAGCGACCAGCACACCAACCCATAAGGACCTCAGAACACCCCTTTGTAAATATATAATGAATTAATTTGAGGTATGATATAAATATTACTTTCATAAACAAATTATAAGTTCATTCAATAAAAATCCTTTGAATAATTCTTTGCTAAAAATATAGGACTTATTGAAGGAAAGGAAAAGTTTATTACTGAAGGAGATATTTTGTTCTTGTAACAATTTGATTGTTACAAATTATAAATTTCCCTGGTGATGATTTAACAATATAGTAAAGAACAAAATGCCAATTAATATCGGCAAAACAAAGTTACTATGCTTCTGTCAGGGAAAGTGTAGAGTAGATATCTTTTATGAGGTCAAAATTTAAGAAAAGAGAAGGAATGTAATTAGCTGGGAGTTATACTAATTCGAGATTTGCGCTGGGTGTCACAGTTACAGAGTGTAGTGGAAAAGGTATATAAAGCACTATATTGCATAATGAGAGTTTTAAGAAAGATTTCACCTGATGTTGTTATTATGCCAATACTGGAATATGGGACAATGATTTGGGACCCTCACCTGGCAGAACAAATTGGGAAACTTGAGATGACACAAAGAATGGCAGCTAGATTTGTACTGGGTAACTTTAGGAGAGATGCGAGCATCAGTGAAATGCTAGATAAGTTGGGTTGTGATACACTAAAATTGCGAAGAAATAAAGCTAGGTTAACAGGAATATACAAAGCGTACGTCAATAAACCATCATGGAGGGAAATAGGTGACAGAATGGCAAAGCCAGTGTACTTAGGTCATAAGGATCATAAATATAAGATAGAGCCAGCCAGACAAAGGACAAATTGGGATAAATATTCATTTTTAAATGGGGGAACCGACGAATGGATCAATCTTCCTGAAGATGTGCTGGATCCCTTTCCTTAGTATATAGGCCTCTTCAAGGCAAGAATACAAAAAATGTGATTCACAACTGCAATTAAGGATAATTAAAGATATTAAATATTGTGAGGAGAAGTAGGGGATATCCTGGAGGGGTGATGTATGATGGGACTTTGTGGGCCCAGGGGCCACTTCGGTAGCCATGAAGACCTTCTAGGAAACCTGAAAATCCTTGAATTACGTTATCACTACATTAGTCAGTAGGTGCAAATTTAGATTTACTATTAATTATTGAAAATGTAAATTCCATTTGGACATAATATAATATTGTAATATTTAGGAAGGATTTGGAATACGAACTGTAATGTGTTGTGGTATGTTGGAGGAATATTTTTTAATGTATCAGTCTGTAAAGTTGCCACTTGGCCTAATGGACAAATTGTAACCACTATGTAATAATTATACTAATAATCAGGTTGTGGCACAAGGGCATATCTAGAAACTTCTTATTGACTATTTTTCCCTGGGGGTCAAGGACATTTTTAATTTGTACGCTAAATCCTTGTCAAAATTATTTTCTATTAATAATTAATAAACATGTATATATCAGCCATGATCTCAGGTTTCATTCACACTTCCATTTTCAAGTCTGACTCTCCAAACCTGGCCCAAGGCTTTTAAATAGGTGTTGTAAAGTAGACAATTTATTCCTTTCACACCAACTGAGTCAAGCCCGGCCAACATGAGTGGAGTCGTCTTGAGTCACAGATGTTTCCTGATCTATTCTCCATTAAGTTATTTGCATAGTGTTGTGTTTTCTATGATGCATGCAGAAAAGTTTATTATACTAACAAAAGAACAATAATCAACTTCCAGTTTTTTCAGTCAACAATGAACAACATGATAATAGTCAAAATAAGAAATGTTGCTTGATGTAAATATGAATGGCTTTTGACAATTCATTATTATGTTTTTATTGCATACCAATTGATAAATGAACCTTTTAAAAAATGTGATCACTCTATTATATTTTTCATAAAGGCAATCCCTCCCTATGACAACGACTTTCCTCTCTAATCCCATTCCTGTGCTGTATTTGTATATCTTACCTGTCCTAACCCCCGATTCCTACTATTCCCTCCATACGATTTACATGAGTAAATATGGTATATCATGTATGTTTTCACATGGAAAAGGATCTCCTTTAATAAATATTATGATTATTGTGTTTTTCTATGGGTAATAAAAATTGAATAGAAATGGGATATATCTGTCTTCACATTCTTGCATATGAATCTCCTGTCTTTCCAGAATAGAATGGTAAATAATGATAAAAATTTCTTCAGTCGTACTGGGACTTTATATTTCTTAAATCATTTCCTTTATTTAAAAAGGAATCAAAAAATTAAAATGTAAGTAGTATTAACTAATTCTATTGTAATTTTTTTAAATGATGCCTTCCACGCAAAGCCATAGGCTTGTCTGCAGATAGGGGAAAAACTCCAAGACAAATCACAACATCCATGCCCGAAGCGTGATTCGAACCTGCAACCTTTGGGTTAGAAGGCAGGCATACTGCCTAAAAGTCTAACCCAGCTGAATGAAAATCAATTGTTTTTAAAAGGAATAAACAATACAAAAACTGAATGAACTCCTAATCAAATCTCAAATTATAAAGGTAAAAATTAAAACTAGTTAATTCAACATTTCCAGTTTAAAAAATATATGCTGAGAATAACAAGGAACTAATCCTAAAGGGGAGATAATTATTTATAAATTCATTTATTACTGAAATACTTCTGTTTAGCCATGATGTGTTCAAATGTGCATTAAAAGACATTTTTGCATGAAAAACGAATTATGCCAGGCAAGACAATAAATATTTTACTAAACAAGATATTCAGCTGATTTTTATCCATGCTTACCTTGAAATCATTTCCGATGTTGGCCATTGTGAAGCATCTGCATATCCCCAGTTATCACTAAAACAACCAACAACCAACCCAAACAGGAACCCAACTATAATAACCAAAGCAAGACCTAACAGCTCATTCAGGACACCAATTTTTTGAAGTTGCTTGTCCTGTATTACAGTCCCAAAAGTCCCTGCCAAAATTGGGCCCTACAAATTAGAAGAGAAAATATACTGATTCTGCTGTTTATTTGAAGAAATTCTTATGGATTAATTAACTCAAGAATAAGCACTTGAAAAAATAAGTACTTAGGTATCTTGAATAGCTGTCACTTGAGATAACATATTTTTTGGGCTATAAGATGCACTTTTTTCCAGAGGAATGGCTTTCAAAATCAGCCCACGTCTTATAGACTGAATGTATGATCATTATTGTATTCAGTACTCACACTCATGAAATCAATGATTCCCAAAATGGAATAATTGGCAGTCGTTCATTGCAAAATCATTAAAATATGCATTATTAATAATTAATAGCAGTGCTGTTTTTGTAGAAAAAGAGGTGTCGGTACTCCCACCCCCCCCCCCCCCACCTCTTCCTGTACCCTCTTCCCCTTCTCTATTGAATTTTTGATAAACAGTTAATAACAAGTTGCTAATTAAAATAAAAATGTTTAACATTTATAGAACCCGTACATTACTTTAAGTTTTAAAGAATTAAAAAAATTGAAAATGTACCGAAATTAGATGGGTGTCAACATCACTCAGAAAAAAGGTGCCGGTATGGCATATGGCACATACTGTAACAAAAAAAAGCACATTAAGGGTAAAGAAATTCTTAATATATTCGGTAAAACCATATGCAATGCAAATTACAACGACCCATTTTCATTATTCTGCTTTTATTCATGTCTGCTCACAGTGTTTATGATTTTGGTACGTTTCTGATGTTATTCAAAATTTAGAGTTTCTAATTTCACGTTTAATGCCACGGAACATTATAATTCTGGTAGATGCCACAAAAATTTTATAATTACTGTTACGTGTATTGAGACTGCAATGCATACAAGAGTGAAAAATATGCCTCAACTATTAGCTATACTATAGCTATACTTTGATGGCCCATGGCCTAATTAATAAGACTGCCAAGTGCATGCAGGGCACATTTAGCTATATATGTTTTGGACTGTTTTTCATTACATTATGTATGCGTGATCCTAATTAAAATGTATCGTCAAATTATGGATTTCACCAGCATCCATCAAAGCAGAACTTTCACTTTATGACCTTACGACTTATAGTTTAAAAGATAAAAATTCGCGAACCACCCAATCATATGCAAATAAATGTTTGTTTTAGATCAACCTTATCTACTTTCACGAATAAAGTTTACCTAAAACCAGGGGCGGATTTATGGATAGTGGGGCCCTGCGCGCAGCCTTTTTTTAGGCCTTGTCATTGTCATTGTCTCAGTTTGTTCACATTTGGAGTGTAAATTTGGCTGTCAGCATCTCCCCCCCCCCACTTAACAAATCTGTTGACAGTAAGAAAAACGGTACCCATCCACTCAGACTACTCCACCTTTTTTCCAGAAAAATAGCACTGGGTATATCTGTTATCACCCCAGAATATCTTCTTTAAATGCTGCCAGATACAGACTTAGTCATGGCTAGAAATGATGCACAACATGGCCCTTCCTAAATGCTTTGGTGAACCATAATATCTTTTTCCTGAAAAAGCTCCTAAAAAATCTTATAGCCCAAAAAATTCTGTAATTACTTATTTTTTCATGTGGTTACTCTTAAATTTTTTTCCAGCCATAAGATGGTAAATTGATAAATTATATGATATACACTTTAAACGTGATGTTTGTGAACTACTTAAAGAGATAAAAGATAAAATCAATATAACAAACTGAATAAAATGTAAAAATAATTTGCTACTAAAAGCACTTATGGGTGATATAACATAAGAAAGACAAAATAATTATAATCTCACCATCAAAGGGGATATTAGCATGCTGGCCACCAAAATTACTGGACTGTTCTCCACAAGGCCTATAGCAGCCACCATACTGAAATGTGCAAATAAGGGATGAGAGGGCATCTACAGAAGTCATTTAATAAATAACTTCATCTATTCTCAGTCTATTTCAGAAACTGTCAAAGCTAAAACATTACTTACTCTAGGTTTTATTCAGAATTGTAAGATATCATCTAAGATTAAACAACTAGATACTTGAGTTACATGCTCTATTGTATTGAAAATAAATGTTAACATTTCCGGAAAGGTTACGTGAAAAATGTGAATTATCAAACTGGAGAGTTGTGGCATGGATGAAGTTGATTTTTTTCAACAACCTCAATAAAATCACTCAAAACTAACCAATAACTACATAACTTACTCGGGAATATGAGTGATGCCTGAAATAATTTAAGGATGTTGCTTGGGAACAACTGAGTCTCGTGTGTAAAGGTCTATATTTCAAAATGGTTAAGTTTATTTTACAAATCTTTGAATGATGTTATCGATTATAAACAGTAAAAGTGAAGTATAATTTTTCTATCTAATTCTTGTTTCAATAAAAACAAATCAGAAGAAAGCATATAGCATAGCAGGGGTTCCCAAACTTTTTGAAGCCACGGAACCATTATATTAAAATATTGTTTCTCACGGAACCCTAACTAATAGGTGGTAAGCCAAACTGCAATAAGATTAATTTTATAATCACTGTAATTATTATTTACATAGTACATTATACAGTTCAAAAGTGAAGCTCATATTTCCTGCTGTAAATATGAGAGAAGGAAGAACATTTTGGTTCTCTTACTCTGTCTATCGCAGAACCCAGTTTGAAGACCTATGTAGTATAGGACAGTGGTTCTCACCCTTTTGCCTCTAGCATTCCACCTACCACCTTTTCAAGAAACCCTGGTCTCACCATGATATAAATAAAAACCTCACCCTTTCTAATAAATGTATTTCTATGTTTATTAGCATATAAGTAGTACATTAATAATTGGTAGACACAAAGAAGGTCGAAATAAAAAAATTTACTTGGTAGTTCCACAAAAATTCAGGTATTTTTAAAATTAATTTTTGTGGAATTACCAAGTAAATCTTTTCTATTTCGACAATATGAAGAAATTCAATCAAGTTACGCCTGAGACTGTTAACTATAGAAATCCATCCCTAGAAGAAGGTGCCACAAAGTCTAACTAATTGGGGTGCATAATGTCTTAAGCTGGCTCTGGTCCCACCTAGAGCGCTTTCAAGTCCCACCAGTGGGATGTGCTCCACCAGTTGAGAAACACTGGTATAGGATAGACTCTTTTTCAAAATATTTTCAAATCAAAAATGGTGTGTGTCCTATTCAGGGGTACTTAATGCTTCTCAGTGTTCCCCAGTGACGTATTCAGTGAGAAATGAAAATAAAACAACAGCAAACCACAGGTTGTTGATTACTTTGATCTGTACATTAGAAGATATTTATTTAAATATCATGAAGACCTATTGTTTTTGAAAAATGCAAGAAATTCCTCGTCACAGACCAATTTATCCTCAATGATGTTTTCTAATTGGTTGAATTCATCATTTGTTTCAGAAGGATAAGATTCTGTTGTTGCAGTTGTCATAGCATTTCCGTCATCATCCTTCCGTAATATCTCATCATCACTGCCTATTAGTGTATTATTTACGCCAGTGTTTCTCAACCTTTCTAGAACCACAGAGCCCCTATTGAGTCTTACAATTTCTGGAGACCCCCTCCCACAAAAAGTTCATATAGGACCACTTTCCTCTAACTGTATAGGATATTTCTAGGTAACTGGAGCAATGAAATCCTCCTCTCCATTGTAGTGAATGTTTCATATGCAAAACATACGTGGAGAAATATTCTCAGGAGATTGAGAGGGGTATTTGTGATATTATGGATAAAAGTGAAGCTTAAGTGAGAAAATTGAGTTGCAAAATAAACATGCTAGTGGCCAGAGTGCAGCATCTGTGGGCAGGCAATATGCAATAAACTGTACGGCTATGGCAGATTTAAATACCACATTGTCTTGGTTCAAAACCACTTTTAGCCTACCTTTTCATCATTTATTGTTGTCAAAATAATGGAGAGCCTCGAACGTAACCTCCATTTTCTCATAAGGCATTTGCTTCTATTTTTGCAGATTACAAATTCGCGGTGTTTTTGGGAACGTAACCCCCGTGAATTTGGGGGTTCTACTGTACATAGTTGCAGTTCTACTGCACTTCGGACACATCAGTGGACGTCGACTCCGTTACTTGTGCGCTAGTCACCAACGTAAATGTAATCGTGAGGAAATTACAATGTGGAATTATGTTGTGGAGAATGTAACACTATCTTCTGCAGAAGATGATTCCGATGAATGGTGCAGTGATAAAGAATTTCTTGGATTTTGTGATGCTTAATAATGTCCTTTATTATTTTTACTTTATTTGAAATATCTTGTATTGTACGCCAAGTATAATTATTTAATAAATTTGGCGTTTTTGTTCATTAATTTACATTTTTAGTTCAAGTTATGGAGGAAACGCATGCGAGTGCTATCAGAACGTTTAATATCATCCCAATATCGAGTGGACGTAAAATCACTGATATTTTCTAATGTCGGACCATTATAATAAATATCCTGTTAAATATATACCCTCGTATAAGACGCACCCTGCTTTTCAGTCGTAATTTTTTGGGAAAAAGTGCGTGTTATACCTGGTATATACGGTAATTATAAATTTGGTAAGATGCAACAAATATGCAATGAGAGATATTTTAACACAATGACTTCTTCAAAAATTAAGTGGCTTTAAAGTGTATGAATTTAGGGGAAAACTTTATAATGGAAAATTTCTCTTAGCATGAGAATGGTTAACTTTTTGTTTAAATCAGAATAATTCAGGATACATGCAGTTTATTAAAATGTTTTACAATATTTTTTGTTTAGTTCCATGGTTGTGCAATTCTTATTTTATGCTGAGATATAAATATCGAGAGATAAAAAATAAAAAATCTAGCAGTAGAATACAAAAATGTTATTCCTAAAAAATGTTGAATAAAGACAGCATGCATAATGTATTTGTTCAATTTAACATGTTCGCGGACAGTTGATGATTGCCGTATGATTCTAGAAATGCACATGGATATTTATATTCTCCAATAGATTTTGAAACTTGTATAAAGACAGACATATATGTTAATGCTTTAACAGTAATTATCAGTAATTATAAGGCATGACTTCTATCGCCATCTTGCCCCTAAACAGTCATACATGATGACAGCTATAGCCGTCTTGTCCATGAACATGTTAAAGAGTAAGATGAACCCTTATAAAAGACTGTATTGTAAAAACATGCCAGATGATCTGAAAAGCAAATTTAGATTTGAAACTAACCTAAGTAACAAATAATAAAAAAACACTTCACATTATAGGAAACAACCATGTTAAGCTCTTTCATACAAAAATGAAAAATGTTGACAACCATACAGAAATAAATTTTGAAGAGAGGAGTAAAAAGAATGATGGTGCTGAGGCATACATTTCAATTATCGTTATAATTTTCAATATTCTTACCCAGCCACAAGTAGTAGCATTATGAAGTCAAATGTTAGTTCAGCATTGGCTCTCACTGATGAGACTACTTCCGCCACAGTGAGGCGTGCTCGAACGGAGGCAACAAATTTACTCCAGTCCCATACTTTACAGGTCCTGTCATCATCACCACTGATACCAATTTGAGAGGATACGAGCATGTTTTCCCTAAGTAGAGAATATGAAAAGATGTCATATTTTACACCAAAAAAATTTCTTTTCTACCTAAATGAAGTATCAAGTTTTAATAATTTAAATATTTAGTATTTATTCACTCATCAGGAGTTTAACAAAAGTCTAAGTTGCACAAATGTATAATAATTAGCATCAAGGTCTCCAGCAAAAATGAACATGAACCCTCGCTATCAAAATAGTAAATAGTAACATTTTACTTCATTTATAAAATTATTTTAATGGCTATATTGTTGAGCATTATGTTCCTAGTTTTCTTAGATCAGAATATACAACAATTTAATACATAATAATTTAATTTCAATCAGTATTAACGAATTTTAGAAAATCCATGATGAATTTTAATTTATTTTATACTTCATTACGTCTAATATTACCTAAGAACTTTTTCAGAGACATGGTACAAATAAAAGCATTTATTTTTAAGTGAGTCATATTATTTCTTCTACGTGAATAACAACAATTTTCAAGGCCCTATATAAAATAAAAAACATCATCATCGACATCTTGTGATAATATAAAAGATTTAACCATGTCTAATGGACTGACGGTCTCTTCATCTTCTACTAACTGTTCACAATCAATGTCTGCACTATTTTTTATCCCTTCAATTATATCAGCATATGTTGGGTGTCCAGCCACTACCATGCCACCATCTACATCCACGTATTCATCAAAAGTGGCTTCAAATTTTAAACTTTTTTACATTTGCACCATTCAAATTCTGACAGAGGTGCCTCTTCTTCTTCTTCTTCCCATTCTCCTTTTTCCCTTTCATCTTTTCACATTCCAGCTTTTTTAAAACAATTTATAATTGTTCCTGTTCATGTCACGCTTTGTGTAGCTCCATAACACAGTCAAGAATTGTTATGTCGATTATCCTCCCTTCGTCAATGCTGTCTAACATTTTCTGAATTGTCTTTGTTTTCAAAATGAGAAATCTCCATTTCAAATCTATACTATGGTTTTTCTAGAGCACCATAAACGAATTTCAACTCAATTGGCAGCATTTGTGGACTTTGACCTTTTATGTTTGGTTTCAATTTGTAAATGTTGGTAGGTTGAATTAATTTTTAAATTGGAAAAATTATTGATTTCTTTGTCAAGCCCTAGTAAATAATCTATAGATAAATAAAAAATTTAACTTACCCCTTTTCTGTTGCATCAATCAATTTGTCCTTCACCTCCTTTCCTCCCTTGTAATATAAATCACAAGGTAAAACACTGTAAGAAAATTAATAGAACATAAACTTCCTTAATTATTTATTTATAGGTCATACAGTCAATTGATAATAAAATGCTATGTATGGAGTATAGGTTTGTACAGGACAAAACATGGATGCTACGGAAAAATTATGTAAAATACTTGGAAAGCTTTGAAATGTGGACATGGAGAAAAATGTTGAAGATAAAATGGACAGATAGGATGAAAAACGAGGAAGTACTACAAAGAATAGGAGATGAGTGAATGATTATACAGACTATCTGAAAGAGGAAGACGAACTGGATTGGACATTACCTGAGAAGAGAGAGTATGATTAAAGAAGTGTTAGAAGGAAAACTGGATGGAATGAGAGAAAGAGGTAGGAAAAGATTTCAGCTGATAGAAGACTTGAAAGGGAAAGAGAGATATCAAGGCATGAAGAAGACCGTGAAAATAAGAGCATATGGAGAACCAAGTTTAACCATGAATAATCATGGACCTGTTTATGGATAGACTACCTATGATAATGACACAGTCAATTATATTATCAACCATTTTACAATGAATTATTGAAAATTAACATTATAAGAAAATAAGACCATCAATTCAATAATATCTTTACAGCTCTGGGAAAGAAAGGACACTTACAGTCACCTCATTTTTCTGCCAATAATATACTACTTATTGATATTATCTCACACTTTATTTACAACCACTTCTAATTAAAAAGGTTTAATGCAGATAAAAATTTTTATAAATGAATATTATATATATTTCAAATTTTGCTGTCAATTCTGTGATATTTCAGAAGAAAAGAACAACTACGTAATTTCCACAAAAATACATTACTTTTGTGTGAAAACAGTCTTCAAATTTTTGAAATCGTATTTACATCATGGGAAACATTGTTAGGGATTTACATATAAGGAAATGTAAATTTTAGGGAAGAGAAGGAATGGATCAGATAGCCACAGCATTGCATTCTCCATAAAAAATTATTTTCACAGAAAGGGCATTTAGTACATAGACCCAAAGGCATTATATTTGTTCTTTGACAAATGTGAATTCAGAAAAATACAAAAATATTCTAACAAACAAGTCTTATAATATGCCTGTTCGGATTATAGATTAGTTCTAAACCAAAATATTATTATTATTATATATGTAGACAATATATAAAGCAACACAAAAGCAGTTAAAGTAAAACATACGAGTTTACTTAGGGGAAGCAGCACAACTTGCAGCATACCTGCTTGAAAATCACATTACCTATAACACTAAAATTTCTTTTCAGTTCTAGCAGCCGAGTTTGCACTGATGAAATCATGGTAGAAATAAAATGTAGACTATTTCTATGAATTAAATAGCTAAGTAAGAAAAGCAAAAGTAAACAAAGCGATATACACAAATTTTAAAAATACAAAAAATGCAGCAAATAATTCAGTTTACTAAAGGAGTTTCAGGATAACATCTTTCCTGCTGGTATATCTAAATTGTGGAATTTTATTATGAAAATGTAATAGAACCTTGTTACAACTCGGGTGTTTTGAGGTATAGAACAGCTACATAGTACAAGTTTGTAAAATCTCGGGGCCTGGATTATAATATTTTATTGATAAATTTTAATAAACAAAACAACTTTTCTCTCACTCTGACAGCGTTCAATATTTTTTCCGATTTTGTAAATGTATGTATTTCACTTGTACAATAAATATTATTCAGTGTCCATGCAGCCATACGGCACTGCCATCAAGCTGGTCCTGCACCTACAGTATAGGCAACACAAGTTATTTTGTAATAAAAGTTATAAATAATATGTGGAAGTAAAGGCTATGGAATTATTTTTGGCTGCCTATCTCAATTTGTTTAAGATATGTATTTGAAAGTTATACAAAAAAAGCACAGTCAAAGCTTATAACTCATCTTTTAGCTATCTGAGCATGAATGTTCAAACTAGGCTAATAACTGTTAGCTATCTGCGAATAGCCTGTCAACCATTGATTGCAGAATGGCAGTTGACAAATAAAGCAAAACCCATTAGAACGGCATTGTGCAGATTGAATAAAATTCCCGGTGAAGCAAAGGATCGGCCAACTTCAGCAAGGCAAGGCAAACAAGTACAAATAATGTCGCTAACCATATAGCTATAGTTAGGTTCATTTCGTTGATTTTTATTTATTTCTGCAATACCGTAAATACCCATCGTACGATGAAATAAAGACATTTTAACAAAGTGTCCCATCATTATGCAGTTATAATGTTAAATGTCAACCAAAGTTATTTACACATTGGCTGGTAGATTGCACATACAGACAGAATTTGTCATACACATATGGAGAAAATGGTCAAAACATGTTCAGGGGCCTCAAAATATTGAAATCTAGAATTCGAATTTTTTCATGAAAACAATACTTTCTCTATGTTAGGTATATGGAGAAAGTAAAAAGAAAATTCAATCTTTCTGCCGCACTAATGATCAAGGTATCGAAGATCCGAGTTAAATTGTTTTGCTATCGAAATATACCGATAGTTAGTTTTCCATCGCTTTTCCTTGCCATAATACGAGTTTTATGGAATGTAATGTCAATCACTCCTTTGTTGTAATTAATTGGCAGACTCATGAACAAATGCACCACAGGTGCTGGTCATGCGAATTTACTGGTGGAAAGGGTGCCAGTTAAATGGGCTTATACCGTACGATGTAATAAATGATTCATTATGCCAAAACGAAAAGTAATCCGTAGTTGATGGTTGTGGCATACTATTTCATCATAATTGTGTTAAATCTCACACCTTACCATGTTACATTGACAATACTAATTATTGCTTGAAAAAAAGTCATTTTTTCATTGTATTTAGATCTAGTGCCTACATTTTGAGGGAATCCCTTTCTCCTTAGATTATCATCCAATTTTGAAGAAATCTGTGATGGGGTCGGTATTTCTTTATTAGAGGCTCTTAATACTGCGGGGCCTTAAGCTGTAGCTTAATGTTAATATTTTAGTCCGGCTCTGAAAGGCCCTCAGTAATGGTCCTCATACAGCCAGTTTAGTGTTGAGAATTAACATGTGCTCACCCAATTGATACTCTATATTTTACAACATTATAATTATGAGGTGCACAACATTTCCACTTGGGATCTCAAATGATAGAGGTGCGAGTAGGAAAAGACCGAATGAATCCTCGAGCGATGAGGAATAAGAACGGACGAAAATCCTGACTTAGCATGATAAATTTATATGCAGAAACATTTTCCAATCTACCTTCTTACCTCAGAGTAGTGTTTGGACGGAGCCCAAATCCGCATTCATGAAGGTATTCCAGACATTCTTCACACTGCTTTCCGGATTCAACAGAAAAATACACCTAGAATACAAAGTTACGTAAATTGAAAGATTACTTTTTAGTTGAAATATTTGGACTTTATAATTATTATTGATTATTTTATTGTTACATCATGCATCTTGTTCTAGTTGCACTACTGCAACAACAGTTTTTCTTGATTTCCACAATATGATAAAAGATTTTACTGATATTATTTTAATCCATATAACGCAAGCTAGACAATATTTATATCCCAAAACTATTCATGTATCATGACTACCTCACGCATTATCAGTACAGCTAAATTGACAGACTGTTGTTCACATATATGCTCACAATAAGAATTTTTCAGTCAATAAATTTTTTTGATAAGTTTGTCTATAATAAATTTTTTATTTAAAAGTGTAACTTACTTGGTAAAATTTCCCATTCTTTTCTGTGTTCCATACAGCACCCTCAATATCTAGTTTTTCTAGGATACCCAATAATAACTGAAAACACAAGAACACAAGTACAGTTATACAATCTTTTAAGAATTTACGCAATGATACTCGTGCAATTTCATAATAGTGGAGTGTAATGATGGAATTTAAATAATAAGAATAAAATATATTTTTACCATTTCTTTGGATTCTTGGATTGATGCCTGCAATAAAACTTTAAATGAAAAAATATACTAATAATAGCCCACGTCTCTCCGTCTGTTGGTTGGCTACGCTAATGTACAGGTCGCGCATCTGGTGGCAATTTATGGTTTAACGCGAATAACTCGAGAAAGAATAGAGAGAGAAACTCTAAATTTGACAGAAATGCTCGATTCACATATTTTAAGGCGATGACGGAAATAAATCTCTAAAAAAGTCCTGGGTTCGACTCCAAGAAAGACATTTCCATTTCCTATAAAATAACATAAAAATCGACTTCTAGATTGCAGAAAGAATTAACCTACAATCTTTGAATCTGAACCATTTTGAAAAAATTATAAAGTTTCTTATTCTGTTCATCTTTTTCTACATACAGTTCGAAATCGCTCATCGTAAACGTTTAATTCAGATAGTTTGGAGAAATCTTGCAATTTTAACGGGATGTTGCCTTGCCTACCAATTACATTATTAGACCTCGAAATCCTATTGTTATTTCGATCCTTATGGGTGTAGCATGCTTTGAATGCTTTTAATACGAGAGGGAGGTAGGGAGAGAGGGAGTGAGTGAGTGAGGGAGAGTGGGAGGAAGGGAGAGGTAGAGAGGAAAGGATGTGATACATATAGTACCAACATATATTTTACATGGATTAAAGCTAAAACATGTCACTATCTACAAATACCCAGGGGTCACACTCAGTAGCAACTGATCTAGTAGAAAGCATATCAAAACTGTCATAGCATCGGCGAACGGGGCCCATGGGCTTTCCTCTAGAGTCTTGCGGGGATGCCCCTCGAATGTGAAGGAAATTGCATACTTTTCCCTAATACGACCCATCGTGGAATACTGTAGCGCCGTCTGGGACTCTTTCGATGAGGGCCTAACTAGAGAGCTCGAAATGGTTCAGCGTAGAGCGGCTAGATATGTAAAGGGAGAATATCAGTATGATGCGAGTGTATCAGAGATCTTGAGAGACCTGAAATGGCAGACGTTGAAGAGTAGAAGAACTGTATCAAAAGGAAACTATATGAAAAGTTTCAAAGCTCCGAATTTGTTGAAGATGTACGCGGCATAGTTGTACCCATCGGTTTTAGTGAACGTAATGTTAGATCACAGCGTACGGGAAAATATATTGAAACAATCGCTAGAACCGAGAAACACTACAGATCCTCTTACCCAGATGCGATATGGCAGTCCAGCAGAGGCATTACTTAGTTCATTCGGTGCTGTGACACCCCCTGCCAAACGCTTCCGGTGGCTTGCAGGGTGTTCCCGTAAACGTATTGTTTTCTGCGGTAATTTCCGTGCATATGCACTTAAATAAAGGCTTAAAGATCGAAAATAAGATTAAAATTTGCTCGAAATGACCGAAGATATGAATTTAATGCAAATAAATCGAACGCAGTATTCATGTAATTTACATTTTATATCTGTATTACTAACATCCTATTTCTGGTTGTCTGTCTCTCTCTTTAACGCTCTATACCTCAGCCATTTTTAATTTAATTTAATTTAAATTTCAACCCCTAAGTTTATTTTTTATCGAGTTATTCAACTAATTTTCTTAATTTGTTATTAAAAACCAAACATGCATACCTTAAAAAATATATTCATGAAACTCAAATTCAAAACATATTCCCGTTAAACTAATCTAAATCCAATAGGTACTGCATGGTAAGAACAAAGAAACAGCGAGCAAAGGGGGGGGGGGGGGGGTTGGCGAGCGTCTTCATGATAAAATTACTATAATAAAATCACCTTCCGCATGAATCAGCAAAAGAAGCCGATTAATTTGTAAAACAACAAAAATTAGATATATCGTTGCAACGATAAATTTTTTAAACTGAAATTACCTCAAGAGGCCAAGCATTACCTAACGAAGAAGATAAGAAAAACTACTACCTTCGTACGCATTAGCCATCAGTGTTTGTAAAACAAGAGTAAGGTAGGATTAGTAAATTAACGCTCCATGTCACTGTCATATTTGCAAAAGTATTTTTATAATTTTATGGATAAAGATACGTATTATATATTGAAATATCGACAGATGAAGCTTTTTTTAATAGATCACAATTACCGTAAAAGATAAAACTGCTAAAATGTTCACAGAAATTGACTTCAAAACCATGGGAAATAGTACCGAAACCGAAATAACACAGGGTATCCATAACTCATTCTTCCTGCCGCGCTTTATAAGCAAGAATACGAGAACGCTCAAGACGGTTCAATAACTTATAAGAAAGCGAAACTGCTCGACAAGAGAATAGCTTATTCTCGCAACTTGCTCGAAGACATCTGGTGGGCTTTATTTAACATAGAGACGGGAATAAATAGAAAACCCTCCTTCGGAAATAACTTAAACATCCTTTACATGCAACTATGAATTGTTGTGCTTAAAAAATACGCCTTAACATGTTATTCACAGTTTGTATATCAATAACTTACAAGTAACTGTATTAAAGACATTTTGAAAGATGTTACGACAACACTGAAACTTGAACACGAAAAGGACAACGAGTATCGAGATTCGAAAGTGAGTTACGCTTTGCGAAGAGTAATAAACTGCAAACTTACCGTTTCCAAAGGGACAGTAGTATCACGTTCAGGAGTGGATACGGCATCCGAAGTAGGTGCTCCCTTCGTTGACGTTAGAGCAGAAACTATTTTTTTACCAATAGTATTTACGATGCTTTTATCAGATTCTTTGTTTGTTTTGTTGGTATTTCCAGGAAATTCTTCAGTTATAACCTCTGTCGAATTCGATGCTGACACCGATCGTGAGAGTGTACGAATTTTCTTTTCGTCTTCTGCTATATCGATGACGAAACTCTGGTCAACTTTTTGAATGGCTGGAGTGGACACTGAATGTCCAGACAAAACACTTTTTCTCCGGGTGATCGGATCCGGGTTTCTTTTACAGTCCATCCTATCGATTGATTTATATATATCGTCATTATCCGTGTAAAGATTCACTTCGGAATCAACGTCAGCAGATATTTTAGGTTTCAATATATCACTAATTTTAGGATTTGAGTGATTCTTTGCATTTTCGTTAATCACATAGATCTTGGTCTCTTGATTAGCTTCTGTCACGATGGGTCGATTAGCAGTTTCATAACAAATTGATGGTAAGGAAATAATAAATAACCTCCCAGCCATTGTGAAAATGTTGAACGATTAATTATATATTATCTGTTGATTCGATTCTGATTAAACAAGAATGACAATATCACAAGTCCAACTGTCATCAGAACTAAACAACTAAACACAACAATGGTTGCCGCTCAAACTGCCAGAATAATTCCAGCACTAGGTGGCAGCACGATCTACACACCGCGATAAAAAATAAATTCGATCGTATAATTGTGACCGATCAACCATTTATCGTGAAATAATAATAAAAGGAGGAAAAACGACACAGTAAGATGAGCCATAAGTGGGTGGAATGATATGTGATAATGTGGATCCTATATATTATTACAATAATGTGATTGCGTCATCATGTTCTGCTGAACTACCAAATGGATTTTTTCAAAAAGGCACTTTTCAGAAAGGTTCGGCATTGACGCGAATTTCCATTTTTTTACTTAACCCGTCGCAAAAGAATTGTTTTTAACATTTTTAGTACTCCGAAACTTAACATTTTTTGTATTATTTATGCGTCGCTAACAATAAACGCTGGTATTGTTGAGCTCTGAGATTTGGTGGAAATAAATGATGCGAATGCCTTTTTCACTAATTTAACCCGTTTCAAATGATTGTTTTAACATTTTAATTACCCAGAATTTTCAAATATTTTGTTTGTTAACAACAAACTCAGATTCTGTTCAGCTCTGAGATTCTGCTGATTAGATGGAAATCCTTGGCATGTAGCCTTAGTAAGTACGATCTTTAATGGAATATTAACTGTCCAAAGAGAAGAAAGAAGAAAAAAACAACGATTGGAAAAGATTAGAAGAGATCGTGAACGCAGAAAAAGGGAATCGAAAGAACAGCGTTCAGATTGCTTTTCTCTCAACGAATAAGGACACAGAAACTACGACAACGTGAAGTAATGAACCAACACCAAAATGATAGAGTACCTCATGCGGTTAACCGTAGACTTTGTCAAGAGAATCTTCCGCAGTCGTATAACATAACAACGCCAGTATGTTTTGTTTATTAAACATTTTGTTTGTCTTTATGTACGAATTATTCGCACTGGCACAGCTAGTTGAATATTAAAGTGACCAGATTTTCTAAATATTTTAGCACAATTTTTTTGATGAACTAGGAAAACATTATTGAAACTTCACTTTGATTCATGTACTTACTTTTGTCCTTGAGTTGGTGTGTTGTATATTGTTTTATAAATATATGCCAGTACATTTAATTCTTTCACTATTCACACTTTTCACTCAAATTCTGGAATTTATCATAGCTGTATTTCAAATTTATTATGGATATCATAAATCATGAAATAGTTTTGTATTCTTAAATTTTGGTTGCATTATAAATTTTTATTGGTTTATTATTACCATACACTTGCGAGATAGTCATACTTTTCTTTTGCATACCGTATTCACCCGAATCCAAGACCACCCTGAATCTAAGACGACCCCTCATTTTGATGATTCCAAAAGAGAAAAAAGCTCAAATTGACCTTCATGACTACAAAATCTTGTGAAATCTAACAAAATCTTGTGAAATATTTATTTTCTCTTATACTTTTCTTGAATGTCATTGTCTTTTAACCTTTTAAAATCATAAGATCACATCACAAATAGAACCATTCAGGTTTGCAAACAAATTAAATGGTAGCATTCATTTTAAGATAACATTAAAAATAAAGTAAATACATTGAAAGAATATACTCATTTCAGGACAACAAAAAAACATTTCAATCCAAGTGCTGCATAAAATCATTTTATTGTGTTAGTCATCATCACTGTCTATGCAACCTTCACTATTTTCCTCATGCTCACTATCTTTATCACTCTCAACTTCATCATCAGTCTCCCACAAAACATCATCCTTGGTGTTAAAGTGTGAGTTCCACTCTGTAACCACTCAGAATACAAAACCTTTAAATTATTTTTAAAACACTTATTGACAGCAACATCTAAAACTTGAAGTTGCGATGTCATTCCTCCAGGTATTACAATAAGATCAATATTCATCACACTCATTATGTTTTTCATTTCAGGAGATAAGTGTCCTTGAATGCATCCATTGAAAGCATTTCTCTTTGTTTCAGTAAAGCTCCTGGCCGTCTATTCCACACCACATGTAACCAATCTCTCATTAGTTCTTTAGTCATCCACCCCTTTTCTCGACACCTATTATTCCACTTGGCAAATGTTTCTTAGGCATTGTTTTCCGCTTTAGAATCACATATGGTGGTAATTTAGTCCCATCTGCTAAAACCGCCTACATTACCGTGACTCGCATTTTTTCGTAGCCTGTAGTTTTAATTAGGACGGAATTCGCACCTTTTTCGTTCACAGTATAATTAGATGGCATGTAGAAGAAAACCGGAGTTTCATCGGCATTTCCTATTTGGCTCAAAAGGTAATTATTGGTTTTTCTAAGTCCAATTACGTATTTCTGGTAAGCGAGAAGTTTTTCTACATAGTCTTCTGACAATTTCTGACACAGCGAAGTTCGTCGCCATAAAGAAAAATTATTTCGTCGCATCATTCTCACGCACCAACTTCTGCTGGACTTGAATTCTTGCAATGATATATTAAGTCCTCTAGTAATTTCATTAGCTTTAAGTATAATACTTTCAGTCGAAACAGGCATACCGTTCTTCCTCATGGTGCGCACAAACTTGACTACTTCTTCAATGCCATGAAATCGGCCTAATTTTGGACCACTGAGCGACCTCCTTGTGGCTTTGGCTTTTTCTAGTTCCTGTATTGAGAGTTTCCATCGACACACATTTGCCTCAGATACACCGAACTTTCTACTCGCATCACAGTTATTAGTTTTTTCGGCGTAATTTATCACGATCAGCTTAAAATTTGTATCTTAGCTCCGTCTAATTCCTTTGTTAACTTTCCCTTTGCACTCGTGCCACGTACTTCAACATGATCTGTCATTTTAACTTAAGGGTTGTGCATTTAAATCAAGAATGCACAACTCAAAATTACTGTCACACTTAGCGTATCGCAGTGCGTTGTTTGACATTGCGGTTGCCATTACGTGCGAGATGAAAGTACGTCGTCTGTTATGATCGTCGACGATGATTATTAGTCTAAATAATTATTATTCCCGTCATGTTTTTCTTATTGTTATTACTATTTGTTTATTTCACTTGTTTATGTACGTACTTGAATTTGCTGTTGTGAATTGTTTACTCTAATATACCATTTGTTGTAAAAACCATTGATTAAATGCTTAAATATACTTCGTATTCGAATGTAAGACGACTCTTGATATTTACAGCTGAAAATTTGGAAAAAAAGGTCGTCTTAGATTCAGGTGAATACGGTATATATTTCATAGTAAGTAAAAGATGGAAACAGGAGCACAGGCTTCTGTAAAGACCTTAAGAAAAAAAATTGTAGACCATTTTGAATAAATTGTTTCTTCCAAAGGAACTCCATTACAAACAGTTAACAAATTAGGGGATATAAATAAATAGGGATCAATTAGACCAAAAGAATAATTACTAGGAAAGTTGAATTCACTATACCCAGTAAAAGGAAATGAAATTGACTGTAAAAATTAATTTTGGAAAGTAATGTAGAATTTCTTGTAGAATTTATTTATTTTAATGGATATCGTTGCATTCATGCTTAGTTAAGTTAAATGCCAGCTAACTTTCAGATCAGTATTTTAAAAACTTTCGTGGCCTGTTATCTCTTCCCCTTTTCCCAACAAGAACTGTTTGGCAGTCATTATAATAATTTAGTTTATATTTGCCATATTTATTGATTTTTTATAGTTCACCTTTATTGTTACAAATTTGACTAATCTGATAATTAAGAAACTGAGATTTAATACTAACATTAAGTTGGCAGAGATGATAAGAAATGTAAATGACGAGTTATTTTTCAACAGCAGGAGTTGAGATTAGAGAAAACAAAGACATAGCTCTTTTTCAATCAGTGGTTTGACCATAAAGGTACTTTTGCAAACATTATATTCTGTGGTGTTTAACTTGCAAAATTATAACATTTTCACATACTATCACCCCCGGTTTTACGACAGGTTAGGTTCCAGGCCACCACTGTAAAGCAGATTCCTAGTGGAACTTATTATTTTGGGGTCTGTGGACTTTTTCCTATCAGAAACAGCACTAACATTATTGCTTGCACCATTATCAGCCATTTTTTATAGAAAAAATATTTTTTATTTTATCAAAAAAACAAAATCACTAAACATTTCAAGAAGATCCAGCAATGACATGGATGTAAACCAACCGGCCAGTGCATGACATATGAAACTTGCAGCTGGGTGCCATCATGTCGTAAGCAATGTTCTCTCTAAGCTGTGAGTATTCGAAGAAAATTTATAACTTGATTATTGGCTCTATGGCGAAACTGACGTAAAAGCGGACCATCGTAAAGATGGGGCTGACTGCACAAATAATTAATTAAAAATCTATGAATCAGGAGATGCGAGTCATTCACATAAATTATATTGCTTCCTCCATCCTTAAGTTATTTTATGTAACAAATTTGTTTAAGTAACTCATAATCAGTATTTCATTGCCTTCTTCAACATGCACATCAATGACAACAAACAACAATTGCATTAGCATTTAAATCTGTGGCCACATTGAAAGCCAACTCCCCCCCCACTAATGCAATTCAAAATGTTACAATATCAACAAGTTGCATAATTTCCTAGGCTGGTTATAAAAGAATGTAATTTTCTCTCCAAAATATTTGCTGAGACATACCAATTATAGGGTTAACTACAGTAGGACCATGATAACCGTCGTTAATTGGTTTCTGGAAACCCTGACGATTAGCAAAACAATGATAGTCGGAACCGATTTTCCCATAGAAACTATATCATAGGTCAATAATCTGTCCAGAAAGACCTTACCAACATCATATAAAAATGAATTTTTTGACCTTAATTTACTGGAAATTTTAGCCTCTGTGTTCATTCACTTCTAGTTAATTTGCAGGGATGTCACATACTGGACCTTTTAGCAGCATCGTTACTAACACTGCATTTTGGTGCAATTCTTATCACTTATTAAGCTATAAAATATTTATTATGTGCGGGGGTTATGTTAACTGTTGACAAATGACTTGACAGTTGTACTGCGGCAATCTGCAGAGGAACGTTTTGCTGTTTGATTCTTAGATTTGAAGGCAAAATTCTAAATACTATTAGTCTTTAACTCTTTCAATTTACAGGAAATTCTTTTCACTCACACACCATCGTCTAAATGTTCTCCGAGAACAGCCACAGCACACCGTTTCGATAGGTGATGCGAGTTAACATCTATTACATAGTTTGTTGTTTCAGGTGACAGAATGTCTGGACACGGTACTGGTGGGCAGCAATCTTTCTCTCTCAGTTACAGTGCAATCGTAAATTTATTCATTTGCCTGCTTCATTCAAATTGTGACGGAATTTTACCTTTTTTACCACTTGGTGCCAAATAACAGTTGATCGAAACAATGATTATTGATGGTGACGACTGTCGAGGTCCTGCTGTATAATATTAAGATATCTCACATAAGTGTACACAAATTTTGTAATTTGCTTAAGTCAGAAAAATAATTTTATTTGGATTATTTATAAAAATCAATTGATCATTTAATTAACGGAGGAAATGGACGAAAGATAAAAAAGGTTAAATTTTAAACACTTGTGCCAAGGAATGTTTTTAACTTCCACGTAATTATTTTTTTTTCTTATGCACTCTAAACATTTGTAAAATCTATCTCAAATGCAAGCCTGACTAAAAATTAATATGAAAGTGTAAACACATTAAATAGGTTAGAAAATACATTGGGAAATTTTTACAACAAAAGCTTTTACTTATTAACAGAAGATAGAGTTACCACTTTAATGTCAAATGATAGAAAATTTACTCCAAATAATCAAGAATTGTTTTAGCCTTGAAAAATTGAATACAACTCCATATGAATTACATGCAGATCATTCGCAGCAAGCAGCTAACACCAAATGACCTTTAGTTTGCCATTAAACATGTTGGTGACTAATGAGAGATTCTATTGACTTATTGGGTTATTATGGCACATTCGTTGAAATAACCAGCAAAATTTTGCCAATATGCCAATGCTTGGTCAAAGTGACGAGCCTTCCTTGGATTCCAGTATTTGAATGTTCATGTCTTTCAGTGACCATTGTCTGTTTTTTGGATGACTAGACTAAGGGATAATTTTTGGTGTAAATGAATGCGAATAAAACCTGCTACCTAACAAAGGAAAGCAAAAACCATACTAGATGACATAGAAGATGAAGCAAACCAGATACTATGAGTTCCAGTAAAGTATCATCCAGATAGGCTTGCAATGAAAAAACACACGATACAGAAGATTGTGGATGCAGGACATAAGAAATACCCAAAATGAAAATACAGAATACAAAATTTGAAAGGATACTAGATATAGTTAATTAACAGCATGTTTCAATTAGTATTAACCATAATATAACAAGAGCATCATTGATAAATACAACTTTCATATTTAATTCAAAAATACAGAAAATTAAAGAAGTTGTGACATTTTAAATGCATTCATGTCATATTGAGAAGTAAGAAGACCTGATCTCCAGGGGTGTTGACAATAATAAACTTGACATTAATGTAACGTGAAGATGGCAGTTCTTTTATGGAACTGCTGTAAAAACAGTGCATTATTTAAGCAATAAAAAAGAAAAATTCAATATGCAAGTATTGGATTTAGTAAGTGGCTTATCAAAACATGCCTATGAATATATTAACACAACAAGTTGGACGGCGCTTTGATAGAATTGCTTAATCAGCAGAGGTGAAAAGGCCTTCCAATAACAAGAGTTATAAGTGCAAAACATGTAAATATCTTCTAAGAAACCAAAACAAGTGAATGATAAGAAGAAGACAATCGATTCCATGAAAGTCTATCAGCCAAGCATTTGTTTTCAAATGGATTGAACATTTATTGGATTACGTAGCACAGCAAAATGATACACTCATTGTCAGTGGCATAACTAGCAGCAGGACCAGTGGCATAATATTATGGATTGTCCCTCTCTCAATAAATACAGACGTTCAGTTAAAACTGAAACCCATTGTAAAACCTGTGAATTGCACTCATCATAAAGAATATGCTGGAAATTTTGGCTTTTTAAATTACTCTCCCCAAAAATAATGATTAAATGGGCAGTAATTCTGAAATTGGGATAAAAAGTTAAAACACTATAAAAACTTTTTTTTCTATATGTGGAAAATTTTGACAGTTCCCCGGTCCCAAGGTATTTTCCCACCCATGCCACACTATTGTTACACCACTAGACATACTTTTATCAAAGACAGCTCTGAACCACCATAATGAACAAAAAAAATCTGATGGGGCCAACACATGACTTTCTCCATATTTGGGGTATAGTTATTTAAATTATTATGAATAGTATTATAAGGCAAAATTATTATTTCCTATCGTAATAGAATACAGTCGTCCTTATTGCCGTAAATTAGGTATATTTTGAATATGTTTACAGAATTCACCGCTACATGGTGGTGGCGCTGTATACTGGAAATTAAGAAAAAGCAAAATATCTCCGAAATGGATGGTTCTACGAAAATATGTTTCAAACAAAACTTGGAAGAAATATTATTCTCTACAATTTTGGTCCTTACGAAGATGACAAATTAAGACGTTTTTAAGGAGATATTTGACGGAAACCGAAAAAACCGATTATTTATAAATAATTCCTAAACAATAACTGCTATGGAAAATTGTTTCAAATAAAAGTTGTAGGAAATTACATTCTCTATAATGTTTGCATAGAATTGTACATAGAATAATGATGTTTAACGGAGAAATATTGCAAAAACCGAATCGGGTTTTGAATAAACCTCGACTTCCGGTTTACCGTTATTGTCCAAAAACTAATCAGTTCTTTGTGCTCATGCTCAAGTGTTATATATGAAATTTGGTAATGATATGACAAGTACTTTTTGAGTTAGAGTGCCCCAAATCACATACGTGCAGACACTCATCCACACACAGACGACATTCCGAAAATAGTCTAAACGTGTTCTAAGGATCTCAAAACGTGCATTTCCGTTGAAATCTCAAAGTCGATTTTTTTTATGATCACAACACTTTCCCATTACTATGTATGGAGAAAGTAATAAAGTAAAATCAAAAAGAAATAAAACAAAAAATAATAGAGATTACATGCCATAGTTAGAAATTCAATGTTTTGTGATAATAAATGTTAAAAATAAAACCAAGTACTATATTTAGTGTTCTGCAGTAAATGTTTAAAGAGTAGAGGTATTTTTAACTTCAGCATTTTGTTTGTTGATTGTAAGCACTGTAAACTCTGAGAATATCCAATACAGAGTAAGTCCTCGATTTACGTTGAGTACGTGTTCCCAAGAAATGCAATGCAAAGTGAAACAATGTATAATGAAACCTGATTTTCCTTATCCCACTCTCCAGCTTCAAAATGCCATAGCACCTCTAATTTAACCTCTAAATTGATAGATTTATAAGATCTCTTCACTGAAGCACTTTCTACACGTTTTTCAGTTACATTTAAGAGTTGTTTGCAATTTAATGAATTAAATAATTAACCATAATTACATCAGAACACACTCAACACTAAAAAATGAGCAGGTCTTTGAGATGCCTTGACGGAACAAGCGATGCCAACAGGGAGAAAAAACTCTCTGACTCAATATATGCCTCGATCTGTTTGGTGTTACAAAGTATATGACTTTGTAAACAAGAGATACATTGTATTTCTTCTATGATGGTGCCTCTTCTACTGAGAGGGAGGGGTGCACATTCGGGCGTGTCTGTCGACTCAAATATCATTCTCTGTTCTCCTTTGCATTTTCCTGCTCCTACACTCAATTTGACATTTCTTTTAGTTGCAAAAAGATACATCCAGTAACAATGTTAAGGATGAAAACATACGTACATAGCTTTTGAATATAAAGACATCATGTGAAATTATTTTTCTAATTAGGTAAATGTGATGTTTACATGAAACTGTCATTTAAAGCAGCATAAAAACAACGTTAAATCAAAGTACCACTGGTAGAAATCAAGTAATGACCTTCATGTTAAATGTTGTTAATAATGTGTGAAGACAGGAGGCTAACTTGGCAAATACGATATAGCCACCAGCTCTCTTTCATCCAATATTTTCAACAAAAAAATACACCAGTCAGGTTGTGAAATAGGATAATTTAATTCTAATCATTATGTCATGATGTTTATCGCTTAGTTTTTTACTTTCTCCATATACGTAGTATAGAGAAAGTATTGTACGTATTCATGAAAAAAATCAAATTTGAGATTTTAACAGAAATACATGTTTTGAGGTCTCTAGAACACGCTTGAATATTTTCTCAATAATGTCTGTGTGTATGTGATAGGAATTTTGCCGGGTGCTCTAACTAAAAAAAGTATTTTTCATTTCATTACCAAATTTTAAATACATTTTCATAATAGGGGCAAGAGTTGATTAGTTTTTGGACAGTATAGGTCAACCGGAAGTTGATGTTTATTCTTGTAATTTTTGTTTTTCAAAATTTCCTTTAAAACTCAATTTTCATAAATAGTTACTTTATATTGAAGAGAATAGAATTTTCTACAAGTTTAGTTTGAAACATTTTTTCGTAAAGCCGATAGTTTAAGAGATATTTTTATGTTCCTTCTAAATTTACGTTAAATACATAGCTAACAAGAAGGCACTACTGACCCCCAACCGATTTGGCTGAAACTTATTGTCAGTAGACATAATGTTCACGACGTCCGATGAACATACATAGATAAATATCAGAGCAAATACCCAGCCGTTTTTATTTTATTAATAAAAATAAATTAATATTTCCCGAGCCACTGCTTGAGTACCATAAACAGTAACTCAATTCCCAACAAGGAGCGGTGGCCAAGTGTTTGTCTGTAAATGTTGAGGCCCTGTGTTCAAGAGTGCCTCCTTCCGAATTATTTTTCATTTTTTCCCACATATTCCCTTTCCTCATTTTAAATGTTTATTTCCTAATAACACAAAGTAGGTGATACCATTGTTTCTGCGGATTGATAAACCTTTTTAATTGTGGATAGAAACAGCAATTTCATTTATTTTTTGTTTTTTTTAAATAAAGACTACTGAAAATATTTTTTAAATTATTCTCCAGTGTAATCCCTGATAATTATTTCTGAAAATGCTGTCGTTGAGAGTAATCATATGCATTGCTCTGTATGGAGAAAGTCACGTGTTGGCCACATCAGATTTTTATTATAGAGAATACATTTAATAACATTTGAGGATACACTTAGCTACATTAAGGAAACCACATAGATACTTGTTGTCACTTTAGCTAGTTACTGCAGCAGAAAAACAGAACAACGTAGTGCTGCGGTGGTGATTTTCTGCAACGATGTTATATCAAAATGGCTTAAATCGAAGTCTTACTGTACTGATATCAAATGCAAGTTCAGAAACATTTAAATGATTTTCCACAGTTTTGAATTTCTGACCTGCTCCCCATCATTACTGCAATTAATTGGATTTCACCAGCATTTTAAAAAATGGAATGGGACAACTGGCCACGGCCGACTGGCCGCGGCCGACCAGCCGCGACACAACTGGCCGCGAATAAGTTTCTCGAAAATGGTCTGCGATTACTGAAATACTGTGCAATGGTTGTGAACACGATAACATTGAAATATATATCCCTTCTCCACAGTCAACTGTTTACTTCTGAAACAACCAAAAAATCACACTAACAAAAATATTCTACCCGTCTTTTGAACCAATGGCTAAAATGTAATTTGGTGAAGGAATTCATGTGAATATTTCAAGTGCGTTTACGAAAATTGTTTCTTTTTACTTTCTCCATATACCATAGTATAGAGAAAGTATTGTTTTCATTAAAATAATCAACTTCGATATTTCAACGGAAATACATGTTTTGAGTAAAATGTGAGAAATTGTTGTAGTTCCTCATTTACTCAAGTAATTTAATTTTGAAAAATTTTATAACGCATTTAATTTTTTGCTTTCAAATCTTTCAATTTTTCATTCATTTATTTATTATAAAAAGCAATTAATAAGTCAGTAATAATGCATTAAAATGTATATTAGTCACGTGTTTTTAAAGGATCTGCCCCTTAATATCATCAAACATATGTGTTACAATGTAATCCTCCGATCGAAACAACGAGAGGTCCTAACATCTGGAAATTTATCGATGGATTACGTAAAGTTCAGCGTGGGAGGGATTTTTATTATGAGAATTAATTGCAGGACAAAATCCTCCCGTAAAATTGAAAAAGTATAGAGCTGCGGATGCTAGAATTTTAGCAATTGTTGCAGATTACGGAAATAGAGACAAAATCGAATATTTAAGGGGTATTGCTCAAAATTTTGAAATGGACGCCTAACTTTTTTTATTATCTGTATTATGATATTACCTATATTTTAATTTTTTCTGTATTATT
Source organism: Uropetala carovei (assembly GCA_036926305.1). NCBI lineage: Eukaryota > Metazoa > Arthropoda > Insecta > Odonata > Petaluridae > Uropetala > Uropetala carovei. The sequence goes on along the minus strand of JAXCHB010000065.1, from coordinate 8,956,921 downwards.
ATTAATTCCTACGTTTTGATATTTTATAATAAATTTCATTGATATGTAACCTTGTCTTTGCTATTTTTATTTTCTGCCGCAGTCTATTATTCATACTCTTTTCACATGTAATGAATAAAAAACTTATCAAAATGTTACAAATAATTATAATGTTTTATTATCAATTTCTATTCTCATATTTTGTAAAATATTGTTTGTAATTTTAATAATAATTAAATAACCCCTTTTCAATGTTATCGAGTTGACAACCATTGCACAGTATTTCAGTAATCGCAGACCATTTTCGAGAAACTTATTAGCGGCCAGTTGTCTCGCGGCCGGTTGGCCGTGGCCAGTTGTCCTAGACCGTTTTAAAAATGTGACAAAAATTTCCAAAATCTTTGTGACAGGGATATTTAGGTAAAATGAAATATAAACATGAAATTTGACATATTTTATATATTTACATAATATTTTACATATTAATGCAATTGGAATGCCAATGTCAGATAAATTGCTTGACAACCTTTCTGCACATAGGGATGTTGACAAATTGATGTTGGTAAAAGAGTATAAAATATCAAAAAGCATATCTGGTTTGAATGTCCTCCAACTTTTTTGAAACTTCGCTGGGTGTACAATCAAAGTCATATAATTTATAACACCAAACAGATCGAGGCATATATTGAGTCAGAGAGTTTTTTCTCCCTGTTGGCATCGCTTGTTCCGTCAAGGCATCTCAAAGACCTGCTCATTTTTTAGTGTTGAGTGTGTTCTGATGTAATTACGGTTAATTATTTAATTCATTAAATTGCAAACAACTCTTAAATGTAACTGAAAAACGTGTAGAAAGTGCTTCAGTGAAGAGATCTTATAAATCTATCAATTTAGAGGTTAAATTAGAGGTGCTATGGCATTTTGAAGCTGGAGAGCGGGATCAGGAATATCAGGTTTCATTATACATTGTTTCACTTTGCATTGCATTTCTTGGGAACACGTACTCAACGTAAATCGAGGACTTACTCTGTATTGGATATTCTCAGAGTTTACAGTGCTTACAATCAACAAACAAAATGCTGAAGTTAAAAATACCTCTACTCTTTAAACATTTACTGCGGAACACTAAATATAGTACTTGGTTTTATTTTTAACATTTATTATCACAAAACATTGAATTTCTAACTATGGCATGTAATCCCTATTATTTTTTGTTTTGTTTCTTTTTCATTTTACTTTATTTTTTTCTTTATTATAGTGATTCACAGCTGACTTTGTTAAAAGTTTATCTAGTGCTGTAACAATAGTGTGGCATGGATGGGAAAATGCCTTTGGACCGGGGGACTGTCAAATTTTTCCACATATAGAAAAAAAGATTTTATAGTGTTTAACTTTTTATCCCAATTTCTGAATTACTGTCCATTTAATCATTATTTTTGGAGAGAGTAATTTAAAAAGCCTAAAATTTCCAGCATATTCTTTATGAGTGCAACTTCACGGGTTTTACAATGGGTTTCAATTTTAACTGAACGTCTGTATTTGTTGAGAGAGGGACAATCCATAATATTTTGCCACTGGTCCTGCTGCTAGTTATGCCACTGACAATGAGTGTATCATTTTGCTGTGCTACATAATCCAATAAATGTTCAGTCCATTTGAAAGCAAATGCTTGGCTGATAGACTTTCATGGAATCGATTGTCTTCTTCTTATCATTCACTTGTTTTGGTTTCTTAGAAGATATTTACATGTTTTGCACTTATAACTCTTGGTATTGGAAGGCCCTTTCACCTCTGCTGATTAAGCAATTCTATCAAAGCGCTGTCCAATTTGTTGTGTTAATATATTCATAGGCATGTTTTGATAAGCCACTTACTAAATCCAAATTACCTGCATATTAAATTTTTCTTTTTTATTGCTTAGATAGTGCACTGTTTTTACAGCAGATCCATAAAAGAACCGCCATTAGTGACAAGTTTATTATTGTCAACACCCCTGGAGATCAGGTCTTTTTACTTCTCAATATGACATGAATGCATTTAAAATGTCACAACTTCTTTAATTTTCTGTATTTTTGAATGAAATTTGAAAGTTGTAATTATCAATGATGCTCTTGTTATATTATGGTTAATAGTAATTGAAACATACAGATAATGAACTATATCTAGTATCCTTTCCAATTTTGTATTCTGTATTTTCATTTTGGGTATTTCTTGTGTCCTGCGTCCACAATCTTATGATCGTGTTTTTTTTCATTGCAAGCATATCTGGATGATCCTTTACTGGGACTCATAATATCTGGTTTGCTTCATCTTCCATGTCATCTAGTACGGTTTTTGCTTTCCTTTGTTGGGTAGCAGGTTTTATTCGCATTCACTTGCACCAAAAATTGTTTCTTAGTTTAGTGATCCAAAGAACAGACAATGGTCACTGAAAGACGTGAACATTCAAATACTGGAATCCAACGAAGGCTCGTCACTTTGACCAAACATTGGCATATTGGCAAAATGTTGCTGGCTTTTTTGATTGGCAGTGTCAATGGAATTGAATTGTTCACAAAGATCACCATCCAGGACATTCTATAAAGAAACAAAATCCTTTAGAAATTTACTCTCACATCAACTGAAACAAAACATTACCAATGAATGATCCAGCCCTTGAGCCAAAACAATGAGATATGGTGATATTGGAGACAAGTATATGATACTCCTTAATAATGCATAATTTCTATCATTAAAAAAAATTTCAACAATACTATGATAAAAATATATTTTTCAAAGCTATGTGTTACTTGGATAAGTCCCTCTCTTAGAAAGAAAATGAAATTTACATCTCCATTAAAATAATCCTAAACTCAATAAAAATAACTTTGATATAAATTGTTGCAATACTCATGCTGAGTTAGTTTACTATAATTCTGACAAGGAATTGAAGATATTTACATTTATATTAGTAAACTGACTGTTAAGGCAATGCTCACCTTTACTGGATAATAATATGACCTGAAAGACAGATGATCCCTTCTACATAAGGGTGGGTTCTCAGAGCACATATGCATTTCCAAATGTTGGAAGAAATCTTGGTCTTCATGTGATGTAAATGGCACAAGGACTCCAACAGAGCCTGACAGGGTAGCATAAACCAAAGCCTCCCCCCCTCCAGGGATTAAAGCTGCTCATTGAGGGGTGGTAACTACCTCTCCAATATGAAACAGCCTCAGACTTCTGAGATGCTCCGTTGACCAATTCTCCCAAAATCAATTCTTCATAAATCAATTCTTCGAAATCAACTCTTCGAAAATCAATTCTTCGAAAATCAGTTCTTCGAACGAGCAATTCTTCGAATGACAAATTCTTTGAAAATTGACAAGATTTCGGAAAGATATTAAAATATATAGAAAAATCTTAACTTAACCCGTCAGCGCCCAGCGTAACTCTAGGGTAACGGCTTACACTGTTGCGATTAAATGTTATTACTGGCGCTAATATTGTAGTTGCGTGTGTAAGCCTGCCTGGGTGGATACACTGTATTGAGCTGCTAGAATTTAATGAGGTTTCACAGTAATTTATCACTCAGTAGGCTTTCCGGAGCCGGACAACTTAGGTGCTTCTTTCCCGACACGAAATCATGGACGTTCGATTTCGGGGAGTACCGAATTTTTTATTTATGCATTATAATACCAGCGTCATGTTTGTTTATATATTTAAAAATATACTAAATATCATTTTCTGATGCACAGAAAGTTTGTATTGCTGCACTACAATGAGATATATACTGAAAGACTCCGGCGTAACCTTATGGTTACGCTGGGCGTTAGTGTTATCTTTTCAATTATTTCTACTTCAACCGGTTATGTTGCTATTTTTGTGTTGAATGCATACGCTCACAGTGATATGAAGAAAAAATGTGTATTTAGTCTATAATTTACAATTATATAGTAATTTAACCTTTCGATAAAAATCAGTATTACGTATTTTTTGTAAAAATAATGAAATCATTTGCTAATTATTTCTACTCGATCGTGAAATTATCGGGATTTCTCTTTTGTGAAAATGTTTTTTTTATTGAACGTTTACAGTGGTTTGACTCTTAAGGAGGTACTTGACATTCTAGAGGAGGAGGAAGTTGAGTCTGTTGACAAAATATACGTTGAACCACCTGAACCTAATGTGCAATCGGATGAGGACTCGGGAGACGAGGATGGAGGCACAGTTGATAATTTAACCGGAATACAGCTGAGAGCTCGAGCAGAGATTATCCTCAATCACGACCAACGCATTGGAGCGGATGATGAAGAAGAGACAGAAAAAACTTCAGAAGCGAGTAGCTCATCTTCAGTAAACTATTTCCCGAAGAAAAAGATCTCCTGCTCCAATAAGAGGTCAGTTAGAGCTCTTGAAAAAACGTTTACGTGGAAAAGGGAAGTGGATCTACCCACACAGAATGCAGTATTTCCAGATCCTGACTATACGGCCCTGCGTGGAATGACATACGTAGACATTTTTGAACTGTTTTTTGACGAGGAAGTTGTCGAGTTTTTGGTCTCAGAATCAAACAAATATGCCCATTTTAGGAATAATCCTTCGCCCAAAATAACTAGAAATGAAATGAGGGTGTTTCTGGGAATAACTTTACTGTCTGGCTACACCAGTGTCCCGGATAAACGGCAATATTGGGAAGATTCACCAGATGTGCATAACGAACTTGTCGAACAATCTATGCGCAGAAATAGATTTCTCGAAATAAAACGTTATATGCACTGTGCCGACAACACTGCACCAGATTTTTCAGACAGAATTTGGAAGTTACGGCCATTGGTGTGTCTTTTGAAGAACAGATTCAAGGCTGAATACAGAGCAGAAAAAAACATGGACTATGATGAGAGCATGATTGCTTATTTCGGTGGCCACGGATGCAATCAGTTTATCCGTGGCAAACCCATACGATTCGGATACAAAGTTTGGTGTCTGAATACAGTTTCAGGATACTTAGTGGATTTTGGGCAATACCAAGGCAAGAATCACCTGGGCAACGATGTGTATGAGCAAAGGTATGGAAAAGCAGCTGCCCCAATGGTTACGATGCTTGATAACATTAGAAATGATGTCAAAAACCTACCGTATGATCTATTTTTTGACAATCTTTTTACTGGTAAGTGCAATTCAACTAATAAACATGAAGTTCATATTTTCAGTCGTAGTCTGAAAAGCTATATTTCAGGTATGAATTTGCTGAGAGACCTCAAGGAAAGGGGTTATAATGGGACAGGTACAATTCGAGAGAACCGTCTACCAAAGTACTGCCCCCTACAATCAAAAGCAGCAATTCAGAAAGCACCTCATGGTTCATACGATTACTGTGCCGACCCTGATGAAGGAATTATTCTTTTACGATGGCATGACAGTGGTGTTGTCTGTGTGTCATCTACTTCACATGGTATTCAGCCTGTTACTTCAGTCCTACGTTACTCTAGCGAACACAAACGGAAGTTAAATGTTCCACAACCCGATCTAATTGCAAAATATAATAAAAATATGGGTGGTACAGATCACATGGACCGCAATATCAGCCGTTACATAGTTGGTATTAGATCAAAGAAATGGTGGTGGCCAATATTCACCTGGATGGTTGATGTTAGTGTTTTCAATGCATGGATTTTGGCACGAAAGGCAGGAAATGACATCACTCAGATGGAGGTAAGAAGGCAAATTGTGCAGACTTATCTTGTAAGATACAAGACTCCCTCAACTCAAGGACGTAGGGCCGCTACACCACGCCAGGCTTCTGAGTTGTTGAGGTATGATGGATTACATCATTTTGTTGTACCAATTCAAAAAAGACGTCGGTGTGCTGGGGAATTTTGTAAGAGTCACGTGAGTACAGAACGTTCGAAGTGCGACAAGGGGCTCTGTGTGAAGTGTTTTATGTCTTACCATACTCCTTAAATGTATGGTAAGACAAGGGTTTTTTAGGTTTAGGTTTTCAAAAAATTTGTGATGCAATAGAGTTTTCAATGCATGGATTGCAATTTGTGATGCAATAATGTGAAAAATGTTTAAACTTTAAATTGTTATAAACTTCAGCTATTATTAAGAATATTTTCACATAAGATAATGTAATAGAAAAGTAGAATAAATCGAAAAAATTGATGAATGAACAAGGATTTCATTTTTTAGAAATAATTTCCTGTGTGGACTAACTTGATAGGTCGACCGCCCAGCGTAACCCTAGAGTAACGGCCAATTTCTTGGAAGTTACGAAACGCATATCGAAAAAAAATTACAGACAATATTTGAGCCAATATGAAGTGATTACATAAATATTAAACAATTCGCGAGAAGAAAAAACTTTGGGCGCTGACAGGTTAAACAAAAATTAAGTTATAAATAAACTTTTTCTGATTTCAAAAGTATTAAGTTAAGATTTTTCTATATATTTTAATATCTTTCCGAAATCATGTCAGTTTTTTAAGAATAGGTCATTCGAGTAACTGCTCGTTCGAAGAACTGATTTTCGAAGAATTGATTTTCGAAGCATTGATTTTCGAAAAATTTATTTTGAAGAATTGATTTTGAAGAATTTACTTAGAATCCTCCGTTGAGTAAGCCACGATCCCAAAGAGCTTTGCTGCCTGTTGCATCTTCTTCAACTTCATCTGAGAGGCCAGGGGGGAGGCGAACCTATATGAAGGAATTTAAAATTGTATATGGAAAGCATAAATATTGATGTACTATAATCAACATATTTCAATGAGAAAGTATATGGATTAAATACAAAAGTTTAATAAAAAATATACAATATTTATTCAAATCCAAGACAAGGTTTTTCCTCACTCTTAACCTTGAAAATCAAGGGTTGCCTTACTTTCAAGCACAATGTTAAATTACGCATTTAGCTGATTCTTTCATAAAAATCTTGTTTCCGGCATTACTTTCTACATACAGGGTAATTAATATGATTGAAATAGTACAGTAAAACCTCTTTATAACGAAACTGAAAGGACCCAATTTTTGGGACTTTGTTGTAAGGAGGTTCTTTGTATGGAGGTTTTTTCAGATTCATCATATATTCATATTAGTGTATTATTGTTGGTTATAACAAAGATGGCCATGCACTGAAGTGGGACCAGATGTGAATATCAAAGGGGACCCAATGATATTAATATTATAGTAATAACGACCGATTTATGGAGTCCCAGTTTAATATTATAACTTTTAAGGAATGTTTCTTCATTGGAAATCAGTGTTCAAGTAATTTTTAGTTAAAGGTTTTTCAAAATATACACTCGACACTTGAATAATTGAGAACTTCTGGGACCCCATTATTCAGGGGCCCAGTTGCCTCCCATCCTCCCTTTGGCCAGTCCTGGATTATAATTTATTTCAACAATAACATTTTAGTTAAAGAATGTTTCAAAAAATTCACTTTATGATAAAAACAATATATTACTTTTTCATTCCTGTAACAGTGATCAATTTTCATAGTAAAAACAATACTCTATATGACGTGGCAAGTTATGACGTAGGCATCTCTGGGCTACTGAGCTATATCATTATTATCGATCAAAACTTGGATTACTTTATACTAAATTTTCTTTTTTGTAATCAAAATATTTAAATGGCAAATTTTGCTATTTTTAACACTATGTACATTAGAGATGATAGTATATCAATAAATAGTCAAATAAAAGTAAATGAAAATATAGCACAAAAAATATTACTGAAAAAATATTTTTGTCCTTTATTTAAATAAAACTTACGTATTCAGTTGGTCTTCAACATTTACCACAAAGAGCTACTAATTAGACTCCAGTTGTTTTTTTTTTGACATGCCATCCAATTATACCATTGATGTGAATTATTTGAAATTAGGAGAAAAATTCTGTAGTGACTGGGAATCAAACCCAGTTCTAACACTTGCTCAGGGTATATTCTACCACTGAACTACCATGAAAAACTCATTCTCCCATTAACAATGTGAATGTTGTCTTAGTTAGAGGTGGCCTAGCTGAGATTGTATCTACCTACCCAAACAGATGTCCTCCATGAGATAGACCATAGAAAACCTTCTTCTTGGTGAATGACCTTTGTTGGAAATAGATGGATCATAAGATCCCTATGTGATTGGCACAACTTGGAATGTGGGAACAATTTTAAGTCTTCTAAAATTCAGAATTATGCCAAATGAAAACCTGCTTATTGGAATCTTAGTGAAGTATCATAAGAAATGGTTCATGTGATGAGAATTTATGAGAGATTGGCCACATGTTGTCTGGAATAGAGGGCCATGGTCACTATTAAGAAAAGGAGAGATGCTTGTACTAGATGTATTCAGATGGCACAACCCTTGCAACTATGGATTCAATCAGGGTAATGAATACTGACCATGTAATCACATCTGGAGCGATGACGTCACACCTTTAAGTTCTAAATGTTGCTGTTGATAGCAGAGCATACGCCTCCAAGGGTGATATTAATTACCTAGATATTTAGAAATAGCTATCAATTTTTTTACTTATTTGTTTTTTAATAAAGCATATTGACAATGTTTAAAAATTATTCTCGAGTGCAATTGCTGATAATTATTTCTGAGAACGCTGACTTGACAGTAATCTTATTCATTGCTCTGTATGGAGAAATTCATGTGTTGGCCACATCAGATTTTTCAGTATGATAATATTCAAGACATTAACAAACAAATGATATAAATGCAAAAATTAATTTTTAAATTTTACCAGAAATTAACATAACTTAGATATAAAACAACACTCACAACTGAGATATTGCCAAATTTGTCAGCAGTTGCAACGGTTCCATAGTCAAGAACAGTAGTTGTGGAGATCCATCTAGGATGTGTGTCATCAGCAAAAACGATCAACTGGTTCTCCCTACGGCGGTAGCGAACCAGTGAAACACTCTCCTGAACATCAGACACATTGAATCGATGCCCCATGCTTTGGATGCTCACTATCAGATTTGGTATATGCTGAAAAAAAAGATTAACATTTTAACAAAGCCTTTGTTAATTTATTATTTCTCACAATATCAAATGAAAGGAAATTCTATTAGAATCAATGGTCTAAAACTTAACTTAGTAGTATTCCATCATAAAGAAACAAGTGAAAAGGCCCACTTTTACATACCACTAATTTATTCTAAAGCAACACTATCCAGATTTACTCATCATCAAGTGAATTGTTACAATAAACTAGTGGTATGTTAAATTTCATCTTTTCACTTGTATCCTTTGACATTCTATTCTATTTCATCCTCATATGACAGCTTGGCTGGTGAGTTACATATTTAGCCTTTTAAACATATTTATTAATTTGTAAACAAAATTAAAGATGTTAATGTCTTGTTCCTCCTATCAAAGGGGATGGGTCTTAACTAAAAGTTAATTCAAACTACCTAGGTAAACTAATTAATATATGATTGTGCCAATGTTCAATGAATCTTACAAAATAAATGTTAATTATCATATTTACTTGCACAAATGCCACACTTTTTTCTAAATTTTATGCTTACAAAACGAAGATTCAACTTATATTCAAGGAAAAATAATTGGCAACGTCTAAAATCTGAAATAATCATTCAATTTCTTAAGAAAATACTAAACCGTATGGGAACTATAAAAACATTAAATAATCATTGCTAAAAAAAGGTAAAATTATTATTAACGATGATGGAGTTAATAACATTCCAGCTTTTGCCAGTGATTACAATGAGAACCTGCAGGGCTCTGCAAGATAGATGTTGCAGTTTTTCAGATGCCAAGGTATCGTCACTTTGGTTTCATATTCCAGTAATTCTAAAGAGATTGATGGTGTTTCGATTGGTTTGCAAGTTACTTCAGTCTCCCTTCTCTCTTTGGTTTTTCTATTTATTAAACTTTATCAGCTGTAATGCCACAAAAATGGCTCTAAAATGTGTTCGCTCATGGACATATTGCCATAAATTTGTTCCCAGACTGCTTTTAGAAGTTTTCTATGTCATGGAATAGGGAGAGTGGGAAAAGGACACTCCAGAAGATAGACATCATAGCAAGCCCAGGCATACAAGTCGAAGTTCTAAGGATTAAGGGAGGATAAACCTCAAACAAAGAGCAAACAAACTTCAGGGAGTTTATGACGTAACACAGAGGCAATAAGAGTAACCTCGTGATGGTGCTTCAACCTGTAAGGGTCTCCTGATATTTACCCTTACTTCCTTGAGGGCATCTGTGTTTTGTGAGACACCTTATTCAGTGGTTAACAAGCCACCAATAGATCAGTAGTAGGCTTATGTGAGTGAAATTTTCATATTTTAACTTCATAATATTCCATCTTCCTTGTCATATTTAAAAAACTTTTCTTATAAAGTAAACCCTTGACTGTACGAATCCAAATTTACTGGATTTTGGATTCTCTAGATAGCATGTGGAGAATCAATTGGAAAAACGAACTCCATCGCCAAGATAATTGGATAACGTTTGATAAACATCACATCCTTCCACAGAGTCTGGACAATATTGTGATCCTATGAATCCATATAAGCTGACTGGCCACCCAGTTAAATGTATGCACAGCCATGAGCGACCAAATTAGTATCTGATTAACCTCTTAGTGCAGAAGTCGCCACAGTGTGGTTACCCTTTCAGCAATCTCTACTCACGGAAGTTGACACTCGGTGTTTACTGGCAGGCCCTCTCAGAGGTCGAGAGAGGCCCGGCCTACTTCCATTTTTTGAGGCCCCCGGGATATTATAAAATGAAGAAATGCCAAAACAGGGTTACAAAAATTGTGATATATTTTAAATTTAACAAATTAACACTTTTAACACACAAAAAATAGAATGCAATAATTTGTGACAAATGTTCTTTTTTATTTAACAAGTGCTTTTCTTGCCTTTTTCTGTGTAAATTGCTCAATTATTGTGGAAAATTTGTTTTCTTGCAATGTCATAGTTTATGTTGAGCATAGCAAGGCCATTCAAACGATCATAGTTGAACGGTGGTAATTCTTGACCAGCTTCAGCACATTGAAAAACCGTTCACCTGAAGCTACTAATGCAGGTAGACTGAGAAAAATCCTCATTGCAACGGTGACATTAGGAATCACACCAGCAAGTCCAAGTTGGAGTATTTCTTGAAGCAATTCCTTTGGCTTACAATCCTGTTTAAAGTTCACGGAATGTATTCGCTTGAGGAAATTGACCTTGTCACACATCTGTTGATATTTCTTTTGTGTACTTTCTTTGGAATTGTTCTGCTGATGTACATAGATCTTCACTACTCAGGCTATTAAATTGACAGAGAAACCCAAACAGGTTACAAATTACATTAAGTGATTCAAACCGCCTTCTAAGACCTGATAGAATGGAGTCAACAATAACAAGGAAGACATTGATTCTACGAGGGTGGTTCAAAAAGTTTCTGCACTTTTTTTGTTACAATGTCTTTATTTATGTCTGAGAGATTACAAATGGTTCATTTCTCTACATAGTCTCCCTGCTTTGTAATACACTTATTCCAGTGGTCTACAAGCTTTCTAATGCCATCAAAAAAAAATTCTTTGGTTGTGTGTGCAGCCAGTCATGCACCGCCTCTTTCACCTTGTTATCATCTGCAAATCGATGACCTCTCAGCGCTTCCTTCAAAAAGACGATAATCTGAAGGATCCAAGTCTGGACTATAGGCTGGGTGATCGAGAACTTCAAATTTCATTTTTTGAAGGGTTTCCCTGGTATGGGCAGCGCTATGTGGGCATGCATTGTCATGCAACAAAAGAACACCCTCCGACAATCTTCCTCCTCGTTTTCTGCGAAAGGCCGGCTTCAGTTCATTTCACAACATGTCACCATACACTGCACTTGTTACCGTTGTTCCACGCTCCAGATAATGTTCGAGGATAGGATGTTGAGAATCCCTAAACTCTGTCAGCATAACCTTTCCAGCTGTTGGCTGTGATTTGAATTTCTTGGAAACAGGAGATGATGTGTGCTTCCACTGCATACTCTTCTGCTTGATTTCAGGTTCATAATGATGAATACTGAACCTTGACTGATGTCTAACTTTAATGAAATGTCCCTTATTTTCACTCTTCTGTCAGAGAGAATCATGGCTCTGGCTTCTTCCTGTTTCTCATCACTGGTTGATGTTGACGGCTGTCCTGAGCGCTCTGCATCAACCACACCTGTTCGGCCTTTCTTGAACATTTCAATCCATTCATACACACTCCGCTGAGGTAAAGCGTTATCCCCATACTGAGCAAATAAACGTGTGTGAATTTCAGCCCATTTAACACCTTCTGCCCACAAAAAACGAACAACTCCTCTCTGCTCTTCCTTGGTGCAAATCGAAAGCGGTGCAGCCATGTTCTTACCTCCACTGCTCATAGTTCACTGAGTCCAAGGTCATGCCCACCAGTGTGGAGGCACATCAGATAATGAGTTTCAATGTTGCCAATTCTCCTAAGTCTGCCTTGCACCAGTGGCACGATAAAAAAATGTGCGGAAACTTTTTGAACTACCCTTGTATAATGTTGTTCTACATCAGACTCATTACGAATCTTGCAATTGCCGGTAAACTCAAATGAAATGCCAATAGTCTGAGCTACTATTTGGCCTCACTCAAGATCGCATCCCATTCTTCAAGAACCTGCTGAATATCAGCAATGAGACTTTCAATGTTACCCCTCTCAACATCAAGTGTAGCATTATGTGCTTCAATCAACAGATTAGTCCGGTAGTAACTTAACCCACAAAGATGACATTAGAACACACTCAAATTTGGGCATGTATTTCTGGTTAGAATTAAGTTCAGTTTGAGCCTGTGCAGTGAGATTGAGAGATTCGAGTTCACTTAAGGCCATTCTTACTTCATCCAAGATGTTGCTTCAGTATTTCTCACCTTTGTGGACTGCTATTGAATAAGTTGTACATTTGCTGTATAGTTCCAAAGTAAGTGATTGCCTCTTTGCACAATTCGGCACAGTCAACACCTACAAGGTTTTATGTGTGGTTTCCACAGCTGGAGAAAATGCATTTTGAGTTATGCTCAAGGAGAACTGATTGTACGCTGTTATATTTGCCAGCCATGTTAGATCCATATCGTAGGCTTGACCAATGCAGAGTTGAAAATCTAATCCAAACTCCTCTAGAATTGTTAAAACTCGAGCAGTGAAATTATCAAAACAAAAAAACCTTTCTTTGATTGAAAATGTTGAGCTGTTTTCGACAATCTTTACATACCGAATTACAATAGTGGTTTGTTCTTTGTTAGAACAATCTAAAAGATTACAGCCACTTTACAATCCTCCAAGCACGAAAACAATCACAACAAAAATTTTGCCAGAAGTTTATAGTGAAGTGGTCAACAAAGTAAGGCAAGAGTTGATTAATATGGCATATTTAGCAATAACTACCGATATGTGGACATCAAACAATCAAAAATTTTATTTGACAGTTACTGCACACTATATTATAGGTAATTCAATGGTTGCCAGAGTTTTAGATACTGAACAAATTTATGGAACTCATTCAGGAGAGATAATAGCAAATATCTTGAAGAAAATTTTCAACAATTGGGGAGTCTGATAAAATTGTAGCAATAGTAACTGATAATGGTGCAAACATTAAAAAAGCTGTTGCTGATTAGTTATTCATATTTGTTAATATGTGGTAGTGTTATAGCTTTTAAAGTTGTTGATAAAATAGATTGGTACCATCAACAGAAAACTATTTTAATTTAAAATATACCTACATAAACAAAAACTGTGAATCATTTGATCGCTAGAACTTTTAATTATGCCAAAGAAAATATGGTATAGTAAATGTAAATTGAAAAGACTATCCTTCATATCAAAGTGAAGACTGTAAATATTCTCTTGTTGAAATAATCTTATAAAATCATAAATTTGTAATATTTGTTATTTTTGTAGTAATTTTCATATTGGTAGCATTCAATTTAATATACCTACATTTAATAAAAACAGTTAATTTTTAGTAGTGTTACAAGGAGCTGATACAACATATAGTCTAAAGAAAACTTTTAAATAGTATAAACAAACAACAACTGAATTATTAGAATGGCAGACCTCATATTTACGCTAAAGGAATCATTTAAATAGCAAATATACTTACAAAAATATACATGTTAAATGAAACAAAACCTTTACAACCATGTGCAAGTGAAAATTCTCTTTTGTTGAAATTATTTTGTAAAATTTCAGACTAGGTGCTAATAAACTACCACTAAATAAATAAATAAACAAACCACCTACTAAAATCATTTGAATGATTCCAGCTACTAATATCATTCGGAAGATTCCTAATTACTAAAATCATTCGAATGATCATAATTACTAATTTGAATGAATCGGTTATGATCTCTCGATTATGCCCATCACGTACTAACCAAATTAGTAGTTAGTAATACTAACTACTAATTTGGTATAATCAAATGAATCGATTATGATCTCTCGATTATGCCCATCACTAGTTATGCCTCGTTCATATGAAGACGTTGTTGCCTTGAAGTGCGATTTCATTGTGTTATTTCCATTGTGAATAAAACGTGGTTACTTTTGATATTGCGATCTTTTACTTGTGCCCACCGCGATGCCCAGCTAACTCTCCAACAGAACCTTTATATAGAAAAGGTTATACTTTATGGATGGACAATTACTATTACAATTCACCTTATTTGGCTAAATTTTTGATGAATCGGGGCACAAATATAGCTAGAACTTGGTGTTTATATAAAAAAAATGTTCCAAAAGAAGGCAAAGCTGCCAAGCTGAAGAAGGGAGAACATATTTCAAAGTCGACTGATGAGATAATGTTTATGAAATAGAAGGATAAAAAATATGTACCATTCATTACAACCTTCCAATGTAATAATTTTTGGGAAAAAGATGGAAAATTTAAACCTATTTGTATTTTAGAATATACAGTTTTGGGGATCTGATTTGACCATGGACATTGCCTGGCAAGCTAGAAAATGAAATCTTGTGGTAACAAGGATGCCCATAAGTACCTGGTCTTCCCATACTTCTAAGTTAGTGTGGAGTATAAAAGATTTTAGACTTCTTCATCTGAAGGTAAGGTGACAGATTTGTGATGGAATTCAAATCCGGGTCTTTCATAATGATCGTTGGTTCCTGGTGTCCAAGTGAGTTGGTTGTTACTTGGGCAAAAACTAATTATACTTCTTTGTTCGCAGGAACTCCACTCTATAAATGTACAAAATTACAATGCATTAATTGCAATCCTTGAAAACAGTAGAGTATTACTACTTATGTATTGTTTCACACGCAACTTGATTCATTTTATTTTTTGTATGTGACTGATTTGCTGTAAAGTATAATATTTTGCTAATTGTAATTTAACTTTGTTACTGACTTATCCTATATCATTGTAATGATCTCTGGATTAATAAATATATTATTATTATGTGCAATTATTAATACTATAATAGCCCAGGTCTGTTGGTTGGTTGGTCACGCTTTCACGATGGCCGATATAGAGCGTTTTAACAAACTTCCCGAATAGGTAGAAGATTGAAATTTGGCAAGGATGCTTGATTAACATATTTTAAGGTAATGACGAAAATAAAGCTCTGAAAAAGTCCTGGGTTCGACTCCAAGGAAGACATTTCCATTTTCCGTAAGGTAACATGTAAAAATACATTTTTTGGCATGCAGGCTTTTATTGTTCTAGAAATTAAAATTAGAAGGAATTAACCTACGATCTTCGGATCTGAACCATTCTGAAGAAAAAATTACAAAGTTTCTTATTCTGTTCATCTTTTTCTGCATACAATTCGAAATCGCTCATGTTATACATTTAATTCACATATTTTGTGAAAATACTGCCATTTTAACGGAATGTTGCCGTGGCTACCAATTATATTGTTAGACCTCAAAATCCTATTGTTGTATCAATCCTTATGGGTGTAAGCTTGCTTTGAATGCTTTTAACACGAGAGAGAGGGGGGGAGAGAGAGGGATGGTAATGGAGGGGGAGAGAAGGAGGGAGGTGGAGAGAGAGAGGGAAGGGGGGGAGAGAGGGAGGGGGCACTAGAGGAAGAAGGGAGGGAGAAAGAGGGAGGGAGTGAGAGGGAAGGAAAGAGAGGGAGGAGACAGACAGACAAATGACTTTATTGAGGGCAAAATTGAGACTATATAGTCCCCTCTTACATTTAAGAGAGAGAGGGAGATGGAGGGGGATGGAGGGGGAGGGAGAGAGTGGTAGAAGGGAAGGAGAGAGTGGGAGGGGAAGGGAGGGAGGAGGAGAGACAGGAGGGCGGCAACTTTTTAAAGTTAACTAAAGATATCCCGTCATATTGACCGGCAATTACACTAGTTTACAGTAAAATCTGTGCTTTTTTGCCTGTTTAACAGCTGAATTTGTTAAAATTTACAAAATTCAACTATGCTTATATTTATATGTTAAGGTGAAAGAAATGATCAAAATTATGAAACGACAATTGATGACTACCTGATAAGGATGTGAGTTTTAACATTCTTGATGATTATATAATGCTCTGGAAAATCTTTTCTGATGCCTCCCTCACTCATCTGTTTAAATTACTTTTATTATTATTCACGAAGAAGATTATGACAAGAAAAGAAACTTATTTTTAGCAGATGTTTGAAATCTCTCACCTCGGAAATACGCCTTCGAAAACTGCGTCTACTCATCTCTGCCTCTTCCACAAGAGCATCCCTCTGATCTACAGGGATGACAGCCATGTCCTCCAGAAGTCTACAAAAATACAACAAATTAACAATTCTATAGTAAAAAATCTCATGTGTCCAGCACATGACTTTCTACATACAGAGTAATGAATATAATTCCTCTTGGCATCTGCTTCCTCAAGAATAATCAGCGACAATTACACTTGTAAATAATTATTAAACACAATAATTTTCAAATACAAAAAACAATAAGTAAATACAATTGTTAGCTGTTGCAATGGATAACAAAATATCTATGTGCAATTAAAATTACCCTTTTCAGTACATATATGCATCCCTATCAACTTATACAAATCTAAAGTATAAAGCTTTCTGGTGATCTCATCATTAGAGTGCCCAGAAAATTCCTTCACACACACACACAGACATCATCAAGAAAATAGTCGAATGGTATTCAGTGGACCACAACACGTATTTCTGTCGAAATCTGGAATTTGATTTTTTCACAAATACATACAACACTTTCTCCTATACTATGTATGGAGAAAGTACAAATTGGTATGGCATATATATTGCACAAACTTTATCATATCTCACATATATTTATCTATTCCCCATATTAAAATCATTAATACACATTAACATGCAGTGTGACCAATAAAATATGAGTAAAAAAATAAAAATTTTGCTGATTTCATAGAATCCAAATTATTGGATTTTTAAATGGATTTACACCTCCAAAGCAGCTCCAATAATTTACAATCAAAGTTTTCATCACTCAAAAATCTGAATTTTAAAGGTCTGTGGGATATTTTAGATGTTATTTTTAAAGTAGAGATTCCCATATAATGTAGAATAATAGGGTAATATTTCAAATTCTTGTATTCTATCTGAATAAAATCTGTGTGTCTGATGGTTTGTTCTTGAACTAAAATACTACAGGCAGTCCTTGACATCCGTACATAATGCGTTCCTGAAAACGTGTACGAAAGTCGAATGTATGGATGTTGAACATAGATTTACATGTTATAGGAGGGGTTCTGTTGCCTGAGATCCAAAAAATACTATATAATATCCCTAATTATGGTATAAATGTTTAGTGTTTTATAATACAGAGAGATATGGGAAAATGCAATAAAATATTTAAATAATTGCAGAAATATACACTGCTGTACAGACAAAGATGGTGACACAGCAGGAACTGGTGGCTGGCAACCAGCAGCACTCGATATATTCGTTCGTCCTTTCGCTGATGCACGAGTCCAAATTCGGCGTATGGAAGGCGGTTTAGGGTTGTCAGTATATAATGTATGAAAGTACGAGTTTTTTTTCATTAAAGCATCTTGCTATTTTCATAGTTTTTTGTAATACTGCCTAATCATGGCCCCAAAGAGAGTGATGATTGAAATGAAAGAAAAGTTGGTAAAAAGCACAAAAAAGTAATGAGTTTGAAGAATAAATTGAAGTTTTAAATAGGCTAGTGCATAATGAATCTGCTTCATCAGTTCGTAAATTACTTGGCGTGACCGAGTCCACAATAAAATGGATAAGGAAAGTGACAAAGTGATTAGAGGTAGTGTTGCAAGTGGTACTTCAACATGGTTTCAAAAAATTAATGTACATCACAGAAGTGGAATATAAGATTATTTAAAATTAAAAAAAACATATTATATTTAAATTAATTTAATTTAAAAAACACAAAATACTGAGCAATTAAATCTAGGTAAGCTGCTATTACCAGGTGCAACGCTTATTTCAAAAACATTTTTAAGTATAATCCCATTTTCATCCCATTCTGAAATTTTGCAATTAAACTCATGAAATGTCTCACTTTAAGATATATTTTTTCCAAAAAAATCAATAATGGTGTTTTTGAGATTTTCAAAAATAAAAATTTTGAAAATGGGCCAAAAAATTCTTTTCTTCAATATTCCTGTGTGTTGTATATCAAATTAAATCTCCTTAAAAGAGCTTTAAAATGAGACCAAGATGAGCTCCCTATGACTAAGAGTTACAGATTGATGGGCATTTATGTGTATCAAAGCATGCCAAAATTGTGCGTTTTTTGCAATTTTCAAAAATTTATGTAAAAAACACTATTGATTCAAAAAATCTAAAAATTTGGATTTTTAATATTCTCCATAGGTACTACTAATATACCAAAAATCAAGTGAATTGAAGACATCAAGGTTCAGACCCCTTGTTGCTTTGACATGGAATTACCCAGGTGTAAAATGCACAAACAAAGAAACACTGCTGTACATACAAACAAAGATGGAAACGTTGCCGAGACTGAATAATAATAATAATTTATTGATTATTAACCGACTTAACAGTGGTATTAATCTTGTCAAATTTCAGTACAATATTAAAAAACATAAAACACAAATCTTACATTACATATAATATGCATACTTTAATTTTGTAATTTAATAAAAGTGTTGGCTTGGCTGACAGACAGTGCCATTATGCGATAGCTCGAAATGTTTGTTCGTCAGCTGATATACAAAAGTCCAAATTCGGAGTACGAAAGTCAGTTTAGGGGCGAGAATTTATAATGTATGAAAGAGCGAATTGTACGGATGTCGAGGACTGTCTGTACTCTGATTTTATTCAGTTACACATCATTCAAAAACTAAGTTCAAGGAAAAAGCATGGTAGTTTTTATCTAGATATTATAGATTACTGGCAAATCTCTATTCTTCATAAAAAATACACAGGAAATAACATCAAAATATTTTAAAATGCCATTTTTAGTGCTTTCTGAAAAAGTCACTTATAAATTCAGTTTGTGGGTCTGTCTGTTTATGCAATATCTCTGGAATCCTGCAATTTAGAGAAGTCAAATTTTCAATGTTAGGGCGGTCTACACAAGGGCTAGACATGGTACAAATTTTCTGGATCTAAAATCATCTGCTGAGGAGAAATTGAATTCTCCTACCAACACCTTTGTTTCAATTCTACCCCCATAAAAGTGCATGGCATTATAAATTTACTTGTTAGGATAAGGAATGTGAATGGGAGCTGTGTATTAATTTTAAGCATACCAAGAATCCATACTGCAGACTCTCGTAACGACTTCAGTTACTATCTCAAATGCCAACACACAGAACGTTTGTGAGAGCTTTCAAATTTTAAACAATTTTTATGAAAATTTTAATCAAAATGGGTGGTAAGGGAAACATAAGTGTAAGACATCCAAAAAACGGCATACCATTACCTTTGAGGAGAAAATAAGCATTATAAACAACAATAAAAAAGGTATGGCGGCAATAGAGCCTGACTTAGATTAACACCATCGCGAAAGAAAAAGAGAAAATTATGAAGCATGTTCAAAGTGGTGTTAATATTAAGTAGATTGTGGAAACTCGTGCAGATTGCAGTGTTATGGAGGAGAAAGAAAGGCTTTTGAAGATTTGGATGGAAGACCAAAATCAGTGTTGCATTCTGCTGAGCCTTTCCATAATTTAGGATAAAGCAAGTAGACTTCAGGGAGATTTAAAAAATAGTGTGGGCAGTGCTCAGAATGAGCCAGAACACACCAGAATGCTGCTCTGGCTCTTCACATGCGCCGATGATACCGTTCCATTTCGTCAGACATTTAGAAATACCGTCCCTTATAACAAGCGTTCCGTTTCGTAACATTTTCCATTTCGAGCACTGATTGTGAGAGAAAATTTTAGTGCAAGTAATAGTGAACCATGTAACGCTAACTGGGAGTGGTTCGGAAGATTTAACATCTGTGCTATGCTACTTAATATCAGTGACAGGTAAAGGTGTGAGTGCAGATGTTGATGCAGCAAATGAATTTCCTAAGGCTCTTGTGAAAATTATCGAAGAAGAAGAATACTGTGCCCGTCTGGTTTTCTTTAAATTATTATTTTCATGTTATATGATATTTATTTGTTTTAATATATTGTTTGCATGTTTAAATTCAGTGTTAGTTAATTCATAAATGCAATGGTGCAATATTCCACTTCACTTTGTGTGAAAAGTATGGGCATTCCCATTACAGGAATGCATCTCCATTTATAACATTAGTTTCTATGGAAAATTACCATCTGCTTAATGTATGGGTTTCCTAGAACCTAACCTGTATGTTAAGTGGATGCTGCCTGTATAGTTATTTTTGTGAGCTGAGAACCTATCCTTCTCTTCCCAAAAGTCTTTTCTTTCAACCATCCCAGTTTCTGTCTTTGTGATATGTTAGGAATTTATCCTTTGTGAAGTTTGAGGGTCTGCTGTATATTTATGATGACATTTTGATGAAAAAATAAAAATGCTAAGTGATAGGTATAAAAAGACAAAGCTAGCATT
Source organism: Uropetala carovei (assembly GCA_036926305.1). NCBI lineage: Eukaryota > Metazoa > Arthropoda > Insecta > Odonata > Petaluridae > Uropetala > Uropetala carovei. The sequence continues at coordinate 8,935,952 of JAXCHB010000065.1, read as the reverse complement.
GTTCCATTTTTCTACCCAGATTATTAACTTTAAGGAAAGAATTGCTCCTATAAAATTCTAAAGAGAAATACAGAAAACAATAAAAAAACTAAATAACATCTTCTCCTCACTTTCTCATCCATACTGCATATTATAACCTACTTACTGTTTTCCTAAATTAGTGGCATCTCCATCCATGGTTCTATAATAATTTCTGGCTATCTTGATGTCGTGCGTCCAGAATCTTGTCAATTTATCTCGGCTTGACTGTGGAGCGACTTCTTTTATCTGCCAATAGACAAAACATTTACCAAGGGCTGTAAGGCATATTTATTTCTTTTATAGCATATAAATTTCATAAACAACTGTGCAAGTACCTTGAGGACAATAACTGCGGCCACAAAAATACATGCAATGTTTACTAATGTCAGGCACAGAGAAACTGCTCCTAACATTGCATATTCTTTTGCTTCGTTTGTTGAGTAGACCATGATTCTTTCATTATGGTGTTCTGAAGGGTCACTTATTGCTTTAATAACAGCAAGAGCCCATAATATACCCTGTAGAATAAAAGTGAACATTTGTTAGTTTAGAGTGGAAGTTTATTGCTGGAAGTGATAGTTGAGGTGACGGTTTTTTAGACTTTACTGTGTATGTAGCATTTTTTTGACTAGAAATTTTGCCTGAACTGCAACAACTTTCCTCAGAAACTTTTTATATTGAGAACTAGATTTGAAATATAATCAGTAAATGCTGTACTTATGTTGGCAATGCAGACAATTCACTCCTAATGCATAAGTTTCCTCCAAAATCGGAAAACTATGATATCAGGTATTCTTCATGTCATCACACTATAACTGTTTTATATAAGCACTAGCTGCGTGACCCGTCATTGCCAGGTCATTATTTCACCATTGGAACTTAGATGAAACATAAAAATATACCCATGATAAACTTAAACTTCTTTTATGTCCTCTCATGCAGGCGCACATCGGACTTCTAAGCAACGGGGTTGAAAAGGCGACATATAATTGCCCATGAGAAAATACATCATTTTCTAAATCCATCCCAACAACTTGGAGAGACTGCCCCTGAGCTTTATTAATTGTTATTGCAAAGGATACCTTTATAGGAAATTGTAAGCGTTTAAACTGGACTGGAAAATCGCCTGGAATCACAGGTATTCGTGGAATAAGTACAATGCCTCCAGTGCCCATGCCAGTGATAATTTTAGCTTCAATTAGAAATTTCCTTAAGGAAGTAATTTGAAGTCTAGTGCCATTACATAACTGTGGATGGTCCAGATTTCTAACCAGCATTATGGGAACTCCAACCTTTAACTTTAATGCATGACATGGCAATCCTGAAGGGTTCTGGGAGTTTAAAAATTCTGTGGGGAAATTTACAGCCTCTTCTGTCTGTACTACTGTATCAACAGATTTATATACTTCTTCACCATCTACTGAACTTAAGATGAGATCATTTATAAAAGCAACTCTATCATTTCTTCAGGTCAGGATCGCTCTCTCACAAAACCACTCGGAGGATTTATTTTTTAAATGGTTAATGTCAGGGTACACTCTTTTAATTAAATCATTTAAACTGTTAAAAATATTTTCTTGTTTGAATATTATTATCACAACACCACTGAGAAGACTTAAACACTAAAGTGATAAAAACAAAAGCGAAAAACACTATTATTAATAATGTGACTGTAGACTTGGCTTCACCACAGTAGCAATATAAAGCGAAAAACACTATGTCCACATGTAATCTGTCGCTTGGCTTCCCAGACATAGAACAGGAAATTAATTTAAGAAAGGGGCCACGTTAGGACATTTCTTGTTTCACTAGGAATCCAATGATACCTAATAAATATACTTGCATCTAAAATTGTTCTATTGAAGAATGCAGAAAGACAACCCCTTAAACACACCTAAAATAAGATGTTTTTAAATAATTAATCGATTCACAAGACATTAATTGAAAAAAGGGCCACTTAGGACATTCCCCGTTTCAATACGAATTCAGTGATACCCAATACATATATGTGTGGTTAACCGTCTTCGCAGGAAAAATGTAGATTCAAAAAACCCTTCCAATTTTATATATATAATAGATATGAGATAATTTAGCAGTAATTAATAACTCTATAAGTAGGACTGCTTATGTAAAAATTTACTTACGGCATTAACTGCCGAAGGAAGTAGCGAAGCAGAAATTGCTACTCCAACCAAGGATCCAGCATTGCCGCCCATGACTGATAGAGCCACTCCTGCACCAGATGGGAGAGCGACCAGCACACCAACCCATAAGGACCTCAGAACACCCCTTTGTAAATATATAATGAATTAATTTGAGGTATGATATAAATATTACTTTCATAAACAAATTATAAGTTCATTCAATAAAAATCCTTTGAATAATTCTTTGCTAAAAATATAGGACTTATTGAAGGAAAGGAAAAGTTTATTACTGAAGGAGATATTTTGTCCTTGTAACAATTTGATTGTACAAATTATAAATTTCCCTGGTGATGATTTAACAATATAGTAAAGAACAAAATGCCAATTAATATCGGCAAAACAAAGTTACTATGCTTCTGTCAGGGAAAGTGTAGAGTAGATAGTAGATATCTTTTATGAGGTCAAAATTTAAGAAAAGAGAAGGAATGTAATTAGCTGGGAGTTATACTAATTCGAGATTTGCACTGGGTGTCACAGTTACAGAGTGTAGTGGAAAAGGCATATAAAGCACTATATTGCATAATGAGAGTTTTAAGAAAGATTTCACCTGATGTTGTTATTATGCCAATACTGGAATATGGGACAATGATTTGGGACCCTCACCTGGCAGAACAAATTGGGAAACTTGAGATGATACAAAGAATGGCAGCTAGATTTGTACTGGATAACTTTAGGAGAGATGCGAGCATCAGTGAAATGCTAGATAAGTTGGGTTGTGATACACTAAAATTGCGAAGAAATAAAGCTAGGTTAATAGGAATATACAACGCGTACGTCAATAAACCATCATGGAGGGACATAGGTGACAGAATGGCAAATCCAGTGTACTTAGGTCATAAGGATCATAAATATAAGATAGAGCCAGCCAGACAAAGGACAAATTGGGATAAATATTCATTTTTAAATGGGGGAACAGACGAATGGATCAATCTTCCTGAAGATGTGCTGAATCCCTTTCCTTAGTATATAGGCCTCTTCAAGGCAAGAATACAAAAAATGTGATTCACAACTGCAATTAAGGATAATTAAAGATATTAAATATTGTGAGGAGAAGTAGGAGATATCCTGGAGGGGTGATGTATGATGGGACTTTGCGGGCCCAGGGGCCACTTCGGTAGCCATGAAGACCTTCTAGGAAACCTGAAAATCCTTGAATTACGTTATCACTACATTAGTCAGTAGGTGCAAATTTAGATTTACTGTTAATTATTGAAAATGTAAATTCCATTTGGACATAATATAATATTGTAATATTTAGGAAGGATTTGGAATACGAACTGTAATGTGTTGTGGTATGTTGGAGGAATATTTTTTAATGTATCAGTCTGTAAAGTTGCCACTTGGCCTAATGGACAAATTGTAACCACTATGTAATAATTATACTAATAATTAGGTTGTGGCACAAGGGCATATCTAGAAACTTCTTATTGACTATTTTTCCCTGGGGGCCAAGGACATTTTTAATTTGTATGCTAAATCCTTGTCAAAATTATTTTCTATTAATAATTAATAAACATGTATATATCAGCTATGATCTAAGGTTCCATTCACACTTCCATTTTCAAGTCTGACTCTCCAAACCTTGCCCAAGGCTTTTAAATAGGTGTTGTAAAGTAGACAATTTATTCCTTTCACACCAACTGAGTCAAGCCCGGCCAACACGAGTGGAGTCGTCTTGAGTCACAGATGTTTCCTGATCTATTCTCCATTAAGTTATTTGCATAGTGTTGTGTTTTCTATGATGCATGCAGAAAAGTTTATTATACTAACAAAAGAACAATAATCAACTTCCAGTTTTTTCAGTCAACAATGAACAACATGATAATAGTCAAAATAAGAAATGTTGCTTGATGTAAATATGAATGGCTTTTGACAATTTATTATTATGTTTTTATTGCATACCAATTGATAAATGAACCTTTTAAAAAATGTGATCACTCTATTATAGTTTTCATAAAGGCAATCTCTCCCTATGACAACAACTTTCCTCTCTAATCCCATTCCTGTGCTGTATTTGTATATCTTACCTGTCCTAACCCCCGATTCCTACTATTCCCTCCATACGATTTACATGAGTAAATATGGTATATCATGTATGTTTTCACATGGAAAAGGATCTCCTTTAATAAATATTATGATTATTGTGTTTTTCTATGGGCAATAAAAATTGAATAGAAATGGGATATATCTGTCTTCACATTCTTGCATATGAATCTCCTGTCTTTCCAGAATAGAATGGTAAATAATGATAAAAATTTCTTCAGTCGTACTGGGACTTTATATTTCTTAAATCATTTCCTTTATTTAAAAAGGAATCAATAAATTAAAATGTAAGTAGTATTAACTAATTCTATTGTAATTTTTTTAAATGATGCCTTCCACGCAAAGCCATAGGCTTGTCTGCAGATAGGGGAAAAACTCCAAGACAAATCACAACATCCATGCCCGAACCGTGATTCGAACCTGCAACCTTTGGGTTAGAAGGCAGGCATACTGCCTAAAAGTCTAACCCAGCTGAATGAAAATCAATTGTTTTTAAAAGGAATAAACAATACAAAAACTGAATGAACCCTGAATCAAATCTCAAATTATAAAGGTAAAAATTAAAACTAGTTAATTCAACATTTCCAGTTTAAAAAATATATGCTGAGAATAACAAGGAACTAATCCTAAAGGGGAGATAATTATTTATAAATTCATTTATTACTGAAATACTTCTGTTTAGCCATGATGTGTTCAAATGTGCATTAAAAGACATTTTTGCATGAAAAACGAATTATGCCAGGCAAGACAATAAATATTTTACTAAACAAGATATTCAGCTGATTTTTATCCATGCTTACCTTGAAATCATTTCCGATGTTGGCCATTGTGAAGCATCTGCATATCCCCAGTTATCACTAAAACAACCAACAACCAACCCAAACAGGAACCCAACTATAATAACCAAAGCAAGACCTAACAGCTCATTCAGGACACCAATTTTTTGAAGTTGCTTGTCCTGTATTACAGTCCCAAAAGTCCCTGCCAAAATTGGGCCCTACAAATTAGAAGAGAAAATATACTGATTCTGCTGTTTATTTGAAGAAATTCTTATGGATTAATTAACTCAAGAATAAGCACTTGAAAAAATAAGTACTTAGGTATCTTGAATAGCCGTTACTTGAGATAACATATTTTTTGGACTATAAGATGCACTTTTTTCCAGAGGAATAGCTTTCAAAATCAGCCCACGTCTTATACACTGAATGTATGATCATTATTGTATTCAGTACTCACACTCATGAAATCAATGATTCCCAAAATGGAATAATTGGCAGTCGTTCATTGCAAAATCATTAAAATATGCATTATTAATAATTAATAGCAGTGCTGTTTTTGTAGAAAAAGAGGTGTCGGTACTCCCACCCCCCTCCACCTCTTCCTGTACCCTCTTCCCCTTCTCTATTGAATTTTTGATGAACATTTAATAAAAACTTGCTAATTAAAATAAAAATGTTTAACATTTATAGAACCCGTACATTACTTTAAGTTTTAAAGAATTAAAAAAATTGAAAATGTACCGAAATTAGATGGGTGTCAACATCACTCCGAAAAAAGGTGCCGGTATGTCATACGGCAAATACTGTAACGAAAAAAAGCACATTAAGGGTAAAGAATTCTTAATATATTCGGTAAAACCATATGCAATGCAAATTACAACGACCCATTTTCATTATTCTGCTTTTATTCATGTCTGCTCACAGTGTTTAAGATTTTGGTACATTTCTGATGTTATTCAAAATTTAGAGTTTCTAATTTCACGTTTAATGCCACGGAACATTATTATTCTGGTAGATGCCACAAAAATTTTATAATTACTGTTACGTGTATTGAGACTGCAATGCCTACAAGTGTGAAAAATATGCCTCAACTATTAGCTATACTATAGCTATACTTTGATGGCCCATGGCCTAATTAATAAGACTGCCAAGTGCATGCAGGGCACATTTAGCTATATATGTTTTGGACTGTTTTTCATTACATTATGTATGCGTGATCCTAATTAAAAAGGATCGTCAAATTATGATTTTCACCAGCATCAATCAAAGCAGAACTTTCACTTTATGACCTTACGACTTATAGTTTAAAAGATAAAAATTCGCGAACCACCCAATCATTTGCAAATAAATGTTTGTTTTAGATCAACCTTATCTACTTTCACGAATAAAGTTTACCTAAAACCAGGGGCAGATTTATGGATAGTGGGGCCCTGCGCGCAGCCTTTTTTTTAGGCCTTACTTTTTGATAATTTTGGAATACGTGAGACCCTCAGCAGCACGGGACCTTACTTCTGCACACACTGAGCATACCTATACATCTGCCCCTGCCTAAAACGTTATATAGGAATATACAGTGCTTTTTTCTGAAGGAACGCAGGGGCATGCCGTACCCCCACTTTTTTTATAATGATAAAAACTGTAGTGCTATAGCTATGGCAATGCCTATTTGCTAAGAGCAATCTTCAGATAAGTAAATGAGTTTGTTAATTGTTATTAAGTCACAATCCCGTTACTCCTCAGAGGTAGGACGTTTGCAAACAAACTCTTCAAGTTGAACAACTTTATATCGTTCACTTGAGATTTATGATTCAACTGCTCACTGAATTAAAGATTCAAATCAAAGGTGAATCAATTTAGTTGCTTATGCATTAGGACACTAGGCGTTCCCTGTTGAAATTGCAAGTTCAGTCCATTAAATGGACGATATTTCTTTTTGTCGATCAATTGTTTCAAAGGATTCGATTGTGCTGAATCATTCACCCACCACCACTACGCTTCATTGTCATTGTCTCAGTTTGTTTACATTTGGAGTGTAAATTTGGCTGTCAGCATCCCCCCCCCACTTAACAAATCTGTTGACAGTAAGAAAAACGGTACCCATCCACTTCAGACTACTCCCACCTTTTTTCCAGAAAAATAGCACTGGGTATATCTGTTATCACCCCAGAATATCTTCTTTAAATGCTGCCAGACACAGACTTAGTCATGGCTAGAAATGATGCACAACATGGCCCTTCCTAAATGCTTTGGTGAACCATAATGCCTTTTTACTAAAAATCTTATAGCCCAAAAAATTCTGTAAATACTTATTTTTTCATGTGGTTACTCTTAAATTTTTTTCCAGCCATAAGATGGTAAATTGATAAATTATATGATATACACTTTAAACGTGATGTTTGTGAACTACTTAAAGAGATAAAAGATAAAATCAATATAACAAACTGAATAAAATGTAAAAATAATTTGCTACTAAAAGCACTTATGGGTGATATAACTTAAGAAAGCCAAAATAATTATAATCTCACCATCAAAGGGGATATTAGCATGCTGGCCACCAAAATTACTGGACTGTTCTCCACAAGGCCTATAGCAGCCACCATACTGAAATGTGCAAATAAGGGATGAGAGGGCATCTACAGAAGTCATTTAACAAATAACTTCATCTATTCTCAGTCTATTTCAGAAACTGTCAAAGCTAAAACATTACTTACTCTAGGTTTTATTCAGAATTGTAAGATATCATCCAAGATTAAACAACTAGATACTTGAGTTACATGCTCTATTGTATTGAAAATAAATGTTAACATTTCCGGAAAGGTTACGTGAAAAATGTGAATTATCAAACTGGAGAGTTGTGGCATGGATGAAGTTGATTTTTTTCAACAACCTCAATAAAATCAATCAAAACTAACCAATAACTACATAACTTACTCAGGAATATGTGTGATGCTTGAAATAATTTAAGGATGTTACTTGGGAACAACTGGGTCTTGTGAGTAAAGGTCTATATTTAAAAATGGTTAAGTTTATTTTATAAATCTTTGAATGATGTTATCGATTATAAACAGTAAAAGTGAAGTATAATTTTTCTATCTAATTCTTGTTTCAATAAAACAAATCAGAAGAAAGCATATAGCATAGCAGGGGTTCCCAAACTTTTTGAAGCCACGGAACCATTATATTAAAATATTGTCTCTCACGGAACCCTAACTAATAGGTTGTAAGCCAAATTGCAATAAGATTAATTTTATAATCACTGTAATTATTATTTACATAGTACATTATACAGTTCAAAAGTGAAGCTCATATTTCCTGCTGTAAATAAGAGAAGGAAGAACATTTTGGTTCTCTTACTCTGTCTATCGCAGAACCCAGTTTGAAGACCTATGTAGTATAGGACAGTGGTTCTTACCCTTTTGCCTCTAGCATTCCACCTACCACCTTTTCAAGAAACCCTGGTCTCACCATGATATAAAGAAAAACCTCACTCTTTCTAATAAATGTATTTCCATGTTTATTAGCATATAAGTAGTACATTAATAATTGGTAGACATAAAGAAGGTCGAAATAAAAAAATTTACTTGGTAGTTCCACAAAAATTCAGGTATTTTTAAAAATTAATTTTTGTGGAATTACCAAGTAAATCTTTTCTATTTCGACAATATGAAGAAATTCAATCAAGTTACGCCTGAGACTGTTAACTATAGAAATCCATCCCTAGAAGAAGGTGCCAGAAAGTCTAACTACTTGGGGTGCCAAAATGTCTTAAGCTGGCTCTGGTCCCACATAGAGCGCTTTCAAGTCCCACCAGTGGGATGTGCTCCATCAGTTGAGAAACACTGGTATAGGATACACTCTTTTTCAAAATATTTTCAAATAAAAAATGGTGTGTGTCCTATTCAGGGGTACTTCATGCTTCTCAGTGTTCCCCAGTGACGTATTCAGTGAGAAATGAAAATAAAACAACAGCAAACCACAAGTTGTTGATTACTTTGATCTGTACATTAGAAGATATTTTTTTAAATATCATGAAAACCTATTGTTTTTGAAAAATGCAAATTAAAAAGCAAGAAATTCCTTGTCACAGACCAATTTATCCTCAATTATGTTTTCTAATTGGTTGAATTCATCATTTGTTTCAGAAGGATAAGATTCTGTTGTTGCAGTTGTCATAGCATTTCCGTCATCATCTTTCCGTAATATCTCATCATCACTGCCTATTAGTGTATTATTTACGCCAGTGTTTCTCAACCTTTCTGGAACCACACAGCCCCTATTGAGTCTTACAATTTCTGGAGACCCCCTCCCCACAAAAAGTTCATATATTTTTTCATACATTGCCTTGTTTTTTCACTGTGAAATATTAATAAGAGCTGAGCGGGTGAGTTAATAAGTTATAGATAAAAATAAACATCATGTCCTTACTCAACTCACAGATCCATAATAAATAATGGGTGGACACCCAGTTGAGAAACATTACATAAGAGGGCGTAAATTTTAATTTATTTATTACTCCTATTACAAAGGCATTAAATAATTCACTAATTAGTTTTACCATTACATTATAAAATAATTGCAACACAGATCATTTGCTAGACTGCATATGCATCCAATGTGTGGGTACGTTAAATATTCCCAAAATTTGAGGCCAAATACTTTTTAAAGCCATAGTGGGATTCACTGCTTTACCTATTAAAAATTACATACTATGAAAAGTTTTTGACGTGGAAGAGGCCATGTGCTTATGCTTTGCACCAGACCCTGTGATTTTCCTAACTGGCTCTGGGATAGTTGATAGGCATAATCTGTTTTAATGAGAAAGCGATAATTGGAGTAGCTCATTACCTTTAGTCTACAAGGCACACATCAATTTTGAGAGACGATTCCCAGAAAATGTGACTTATATACACCAATATATTTTTATATTCATTCCTACCCTTAAATATATTTAATAAAGAAGTGATTACTTTTTGTAGTGAAGTTTACTCATAACAAAAAAACCAGTAGGACCACTTTCCTCTAACTGTATAGGATATTTCTAGGTAACTGGAGCAATGAAATCCTCCTCTCCATTGTAGTGAATGTTTCATATGCAAAACATATGTGGAGAAATATTCTCAGGAGATTGAGAGGGGTATTTGTGATATTATGGATAAAAGTGAAGCTTAAGTGAGAAAATTGAGTTGCAAAATAAACATGCTAGTGGCCAGAGTGCAGCATCAATGGGCAGGCAATATGCAATAAACTGTACGGCTATGGCAGATTTAAATGCCACATTGTCTTGGTTCAAAACCACTTTTAGCCTACCTTTTCATCATTTATTGTTGTCAAAATAATGGAGAGCCGCGAACGTAACCTCCATTTTCTCATAAGGCATTTGCTTCTATTTTCGCGGATTTCAAATTCGTGGTGTTTTTGGGAACATAACCCCCGTGAATTTGGGGGTTGTACTGTACATAGTTGCAGTTCTACTGCACTTTGGACCCATCAGTGGACGTCGACTCCGTTACTTGTGTGCTAGTCACCAACGTAAATGTAATCGCGAGGAAATTACAATGTGGAATTATGTTGTGGAGAATGTAACGCTATCTTCTGCAGAAGATGATTCCGATGAATGGTGCAGTGATAAAGAATTTCTTGGATTTTGCGATGCTTAATAATGTCCTTTATTATTTTTACTTTATTTGAAATATCTTGTATTGTACGCCAAGTATAATTATTTAATAAATTTGGCGTTTTTGTTCATTAATTTACATTTTTAGTTCAAGTTATGGAGGAAACGCATGCGAGTGCTATCAGAACGTTTAATATCATCCCAATATCGAGTGGACGTAAAATCACTGATATTTTCTAATGTCGGACCATTATAATAAATATCCTGCTAAATATATACCCTCGTATAAGACGCACCCTGCTTTTTAGTCGTAATTTTTTGGGAAAAAGTGCGTGTTATACGTGGTATACACGGTAATTATAAATTTGGTAAGATGCAACAAATATGCAATGAGAGATATTTTAACACAATGACTTCTTCAAAAATTAAGTGGCTTTAAAGTGTATGAATTTAGGGGAAAACTTTATAATGGAAAATTTCTCTTAGCATGAGAATGGTTAACTTTTTGTTTAAATCAGAATAATTCAGGATACATGCAGTTTATTAAAATGTTTTACAATATTTTTTGTTTAGTTCCATGGTTGTGCAATTCTTATTTTATGCTGAGATATAAATATCGAGAGACAAAAAATACAAAAATCTAGCAGTAGAATACAAAAATGTTATTCCTAAAAAATGTTGAATAAAGACAGCATGCATAATGTATTTGTTCAATTTAACATGTTCGCGGACAGTTGATGATTGCCGTATGATTCTAGAAATGCACATGCATATTTATATTCTCCAATAGATTTTGAAACTTGTATAAAGACAGACATATATGTTAATGCTTTAACAGTAATTATCAGTAATTATAAGGCATGACTTCTATCGCCATCTTGCCCCTAAACAGTCATACATGATGACAGCTATAGCCGTCTTGTCCATGAACATGTTAAAGAGTAAGATGAACCCTTATAAAAGACTGTATTGTAAAAACATGCCAGATGATCTGAAAAGCAAATTTAGATTTGAAACTAACCTAAGTAACAAATAATAAAAAAACACTTCACATTATAGGAAACAACCATGTTAAGCTCTTTCATACAAAAATGAAAAATGTTGACAACCATACAGAAATAAATTTTGAAGAGAGGAGTAAAATGAATGATGGTGCTGAGGCATACATTTCAATTATCGTTATAATTTTCAAAATTCTTACCCAGCCACAAGTAGTAGCATTATGAAGTCAAATGTTAGTTCAGCATTGGCTCTCACTGATGAGACTACTTCCGCCACAGTGAGGCGTGCTCGAACGGAGGCAACAAATTTACTCCAGTCCCATACTTTACAGGTCCTGTCATCATCACCACTGATACCAATTTGAGAGGATACGAGCGTGTTTTCCCTAAGTAGAGAATATGAAAAGATGTCATATTTTACACCAAAAAAATTCTTTTCTACCTAAATGAAGTATCAAGTTTTAATAATCTTAAATATTTAGTATTTATTCACTCATCAGGAGTTTAACATAAGTCTAAGTGGCACAAATGTATAATAATTAGCATCAAGGTCTCCAGCAAAAATGAACATGAACCCTCGCTATCAAAATAGTAAATAGTAACATTTTACTTCATTTATAAAATTATTTTAATGGCTATATTGTTGAGCATTATGTTCCTAGTTTTCTTAGATCAGATTATACAACAATTTAATACATAATAATTTAATTTCAATCAGTATTAACGAATTTTAGAAAATCCATGATGAATTTTAATTTATTTTATACTTCATTACGTCTAATATTACCTAAGAACTTTTTCAGAGACATGGTACAAATAAAAGCATTTATTTTTAAGTGAGTCATATTATTTCTTCAACGTGAATAACAAAAATTTTCAAGGCCCTATATAAAATAAAAAACATCATCATCGACATCTTGTGATAATATAAAAGATTTAACCATGTCTAATGGACTGACGGTCTCTTCATCTTCTACTAACTGTTCACAATCAATGTCTGCACTATTTTTTATCCCTTCAATTATATCAGCATATGTTGGGTGTTCGGCCACTACCATGCCACCATCTACATCCACGTATTCATCAAAAGTGGCTTCAAATTTTAAACTTTTTTACATTTGCACCATTCAAATTCTGACAGAGGTGCCTCTTCTTCTTCTTCTTCCCATTCTCCTTTTTCCCTTTCATCTTTTCACATTCCAGCTTTTTTAAAACAATTTATAATTGTTCCTGTTCATGTCACGCTTTGTGTAGCTCCATAACACAGTCAAGAATTGTTATGTCGATTATCCTCCCTTCGTCAATGCTGTCTAACATTTTCTAAATTGTCTTTGTTTTCAAAATGAGAAATCTCCATTCAAATCTATACTATGGTTTTTCTAGAGCACCATAAACGAATTTCAACTCAATTGGCAGCATTTGTGTACTTTGACCTTTTTGGTTTGGTTTCAATTTGTAAATGTTGGTAGGTTGAATTAATTTTTAAATTGGAAAAATTGTTGATTTCTTTGCCAAGCCCTAGTAAATAATCTATAGATAAATAAAAAATTTAACTTACCCCTTTTCTGTTGCATCAATCAATTTGTCCTTCACCTCCTTTCCTCCCTTGTAATATAAATCACAAGGTAAAACACTGTAAGAAAATTAATAGAACATAAACTTTCTTAATTATTTATTTATAGGTCATACAGTCAATTGATAATAAAATGCTATGTATAGAGTATAGGTTTGTACAGGACAAAAGCATGGATGCTAAGGAAAAATGATGTAAAAGACTTGGAAAGCTTTGAAATGTGGACATGGAGAAAAATGTTGAAGATAAAATGGACAGATAGGATGAAAAACGAGGAAGTACTACGAAGAATAGGAGATGAGTGAATGATTATACAGACTATCTGAAAGAGGAAGACGAACTGGATTGGACATTATCTGAGAAGAGAGAGTATGATTAAAGAAGTGTTAGAAGGAAAACTGGATGGAAAAAGAGAATGAGGTAGGAAAAGATTTCAGCTGATAGAAGACTTGAAAGGGAAAGAGAGATATCAAGGCATGAAGAAGACTGTGAAAATAAGAGTATATGGAGAACCAAGTTTAACCTAGAATAATCATGGACCTGTTTATGGATAGACTACTTATGATGATGACACAGTCAATTATATTATCAACCATTTTACAATGAATTATTGAAAATTAACATTATAAGAAAATAAGACCATCAATTCAATAATATCTTTACAGCTCTGGGAAAGAAAGGACACTTACAGTCACCTCATTTTTCTGCCAATAATATACTACTTATTGATATTATCTCACACTTTATTTACAACCACTTTTAATTAAAAAGGTTTAATGCAGATAAAAATTTTTATAAATGAATATTATATATATTTAAAATTTTGCTGTCAATTCTGTGATATTTCAGAAGAAAAGAACAACTACGTAACTTCCACAAAAATACATTACTTTTGTGTGAAAACAGTCTTCAAATTTTTGAAATCGTATTTACATTATGGGAAACATTGTTAGGGATTTACATATAAGGAAATGTAAATTTTAGGGAAGAGAAGGAATGGATCAGATAGCCACAGCATTGCATTCTCCATAAAAAATTATTTTCACAGAAAGGGCATTTAGTACATAGACCCAAAGGCATTATATTTGTTCTTTGACAAATGTGAATTCAGAAAAATACAAAAATATTCTAACAAACAAGTCTTATAATATGCCTGTTCGGATTATAGATTAGTTCTAAACCAAAATATTATTATTATTATATATGTAGACAATATATAAAGCAACACAAAAGCAGTTAAAGTAAAACATATGAGTTTACTTAGGGGAAGCAGCACAACTTGCAGCATACCTGCTTGAAAATCACATTACCTATAACACTAAAATTTCTTTTCAGTTCTAGCAGCCGAGTTTGCACTGATGAAATCATGGTAGAAATAAAATGTAGACTATTTCTTTGAATTAAATAGCTAAGTAAGAAAAGCAAAAGTAAACAAAGCGATATACACAAATTTTAAAAATACAAAAAATGCAGCAAATAATTCAGTTTACTAAAGGAGTTTCAGGATAACATCTTTCCTGCTGGTATATCTAAATTGTGGAATTTTATTATGAAAATGTAATAGAACCTTGTTACAACTCGGGTGTTTCGAGGTATAGAACAGCTACATAGTACAAGTTTGTAAAATCTCGGGGCCTGGATTAAATTATTTTATTGATAAATTTTAATAAATAAAACAACTTTTCTCTCACTCTGACAGCGTTCAATATTTTTTCCGATTTTGTAAATGTATGTATTTCACTTGTACAATAAATATTATTCAGTGTCCATGCAGCCATACGGCACTGCCATCAAGCTGGTCCTGCACCTACAGTATAGGCAACACAAGTTATTTTGTAGTAAAAGTTATAAATAATATGTGGAAGTAAAGGCTGTGGAATTATTTTTGGCTGCCTATCTCAATTTGTTTAAGATATGTATTTGAAAGTTATACAAAAAAAGCACAGTCAAAGCTTATAGCTCATCTTTTAGCTATCTGAGCATGAATGTTCAAACTAGGCTAATGACTGTTAGCTATCTGCGAATAGCCTTTCAACCATTGATTACAGAATGGCAGTTGACAAATAAAGCAAAACCCACTAGAATGGCATTGTGCTGATTGAACGAAATTACCAGTCAAGCGAAAGGTCGGCCAACTTCAGCAAGGCAAGGCAAACAAGCACAAATAATGTACGCTAACCGTACAGCATGAATTAGGTTCATTTCATTGATTTTTATTTATTTCTTCAATACCGTAAATACCCATCGTACGATGAAATAAAGACAGTGTCCCATCATTATGCAGTTATAATGTTAAATGTCAACCAAAGTTATTTACACATTTGCTGGTAGATTGCACATACAGACAGAATTTGTCATACACATACGGAGAAAACGGTCAAAACATGTTCAGGGGTCTCAAAATATTGAAATCTTGAATTCGAATTATTTCATGAAAACAATACTTTCTCTATGTTAGGTATATGGAGAAAGTAAAAAGTAAACTTCATTCTTTCTGCCGCACTAATGATCAAGGTATCGAAGATCCGAGTTAAATTGTTTTGCTATCGAAATATACCGATAGTTAGTTTTCCATCGCTTTTCTTGCCATAATACAAGTTTTATGGAATGTAATGTCAATCACTCCTTTGTTGTAATTAATTGGCAGACTCAGGAACAAATGCATCACAGGTGCTGGTCATGCGAATTTACTGGTGGAAAGGGTGCCAGTTAAATGGGCTTATACCGTACGATGTAATAAATGATTCATTATGCCAAAACGAAAAGTAATCCGTAATTGATGGTTGTGACATACTATTTCATCATAATAGTGTTAAATCTCACACCTTACCATGTTACATTGACAATACTAATTATTGCTTGAAAAAAAGTCATTTTTTCATTGTATTTGGATCTAGTGCCTACATTTTGAGGGAATCCCTTTCTCCTTAGTTTATCATCATATTTTGAAGAAATTTGTGATGGGGTCGGTATTTCTTTATTAGAGGCTCTTAATACTGCGGGGCCTTAAGCTGTAGCTTAATGTTAATATTTTAGTCCGGCTCTGAAAGACCCTCAGTAATGGTCCTCCAACAACCAGTTTAGTGTTGAGAATTAAGATGTGCTCGCCCAATTGATACTCTATATTTTACAACAATATAATTATGAGGTCCAAAACATTTCCACTTGGGATCTCAAATGATAGAGGTGCGAGTAGGAAAAGACCGAATGAATCCTCGAGCGATGAGGAATAAGAACGGACGAAAATCCTGACTTAGCATGATAAATTTATATGCAGAAACATTTTCCAATCTACCTTCTTACCTCAGAGTAGTGTTTGGACGGAGCCCAAATCCGCATTCATGAAGGTATTCCAGACATTCTTCACACTGCTTTCCGGATTCAACAGAAAAATACACCTAGAATACAAAGTTACGTAAATTGAAAGATTACTTTTTAGTTGAAATATTTGGACTTTATAATTATTATTGATTATTTTATTGTTACATCATGCATCTTGTTCTAGTTGCACTACTGCAACAACAGTTTTTCTTGATTTCCACAATATGATAAAAGATTTTACTGATATTATTTTAATCCATATAACGCAAGCTAGACAATATTTAAATAAAATGAAGAACTCACAAGACACGGTGAAGACAATGAATAGAATTGGAAAAAAAAAACTCCAAATCACCGTAAAGGCGGTACTTACGTGTCCTGCGAGTCTTCTGTGCCTTGACACGTAAGTACCGCCTTTACGGTGATTTGGAGTTTTTTTCCAATTCTAGACAATATTTATATCCCAAAACTATTCATGTATCATGACTACCTCACGCATTATCAGTACAGCTAAATTGACAGACTGTTGTTCACATATATGCTCACAATAAGAATTTTTCAGTCAATAAATTTTTTTGATAAGTTTGTCTATAATAAATTTTTTATTTAAAAGTGTAACTTACTTGGTAAAATTTCCCATTCTTTTCTGTGTTCCATACAGCACCCTCAATACCTAGTTTTTCTAGGACACCCAATAATAACTGAAAAAAACAAATCACAAGTACAGTTATACAATCTTTCAAGAATTTACGCAATGATACTCGTGCAATTTCATAATAGTGGAGTGTAATGATGGAATTTAAATTATAAGAATACCGTATATACTCGTGTATAGCACGAGTTTTTACGACAAAATTTTTTTGCAGAATTTGGGGATCGTACTATACACGAGTAATAATGCATTTGAGGATTTAAAATTCATATATTTTCACGGGCATTTTCGGTGAAGTTATGCCACCCGCGCGAATTCTAATGGTGGGCTAACCTTAAAAGTGAGCTCGTTTATCGTTGTTATGTTTCTTCGTGAAGAGTAGAATCTTTTTCATTTATACAGCTTCAAATTCACAAATACTTGATATAAGTGAAGATTTACGGGCACCTCCTTTCTTGAATTTTGTGTATGTATGTACGTCTTTGTTTGCGTCTTTTTACAAGGGATGGATTGGAACGAGTTGGACTAAAAGTATCGTAGACGGCGTAACTTTATGGAATTTCGACATCTTGGAAAAAAGAAATTACTTTGTAATATTCAACAGTCTTTATTGTTTCTTCAATCACACACCGATCTGTTTCCACTACAAAGTCATTCTAAAGGTGTTACGTCGGTTAGTAACACCATTAGAATGATTTAGAAGTGGAAACCGGTCGGTGTGTGATTGAAGAAACAATAAAGACTGTAGAATATTACTAGGTAATTTCTTTTT
The DNA here is from genome assembly GCA_036926305.1 of Uropetala carovei. Classification (NCBI taxonomy): domain Eukaryota; kingdom Metazoa; phylum Arthropoda; class Insecta; order Odonata; family Petaluridae; genus Uropetala; species Uropetala carovei. The sequence goes on along the minus strand of JAXCHB010000065.1, from coordinate 8,917,972 downwards.
ATCCGTTATCCCTACCTATTAAATAGATGAGCGAGTGGAACCATTACGTACGCGGAATGTAATCCAGACGTACTAGAATTGAAACGATTTTATTTCATCTTGTGCAATAATGATTCATATCACTTTTTATTAAATGTTTTAGGAGTAAGATACTTAACTTATCGGAATTTTAGTGTACTCGCACTATTTACGACATTTACGGTTTATTCTATGGGGGTGTGGAAAATCAAGGTTGTTCGATATATCTCGCTCATAACCATCGAGCTATCGAAACGAAATACATCGACTCTGGTGGAAAGCTGGGGTCGTACTATAAACGAGATATATGAAAAAATCAGGATTGTTCACCAAAAAATCAGGGGTCGTACTATAAATGAGACATATGAAAAAATCAGGTTTGTTCACCAAAAAATCAGGGGTCGTACTATACATGGAGTCGGCATATTCACGAGTATATACGGTAAAATATATTTTTACCATTTCTTTGGATTCTTGGATTGATGCCTGCAATAAAACTTTAAATGAAAAAATATACTAATAATAGCCCACGTCTCTCCGTCTGTTGGTTGGCTACGCTAATGTATAGGTCGCGCATCTGGTGGCGATATATGGTTTAACGCGAATAACTCGAGAAAGAATAGAGAGAGAAACTCTAAATTTGACAGAAATGCTCGATTCACATATTTTAAGGCGATGACAGAAATAAATCTCTAAAAAAGTCTTGGGTTCGACTCCAAGAAAGACATTTCCATTTCCTATAAAATTACATAAAAATCGACTTCTAGATTGCAGAAAGAATTAACCTACAATCTTTGAATCTGAACCATTTTGAAGAAATTATAAAGTTTCTTATTCTGTTCATCTTTTTCTGCATACAGTTCGAAATCGCTCATCGTAAACGTTTAATTCAGATAGTTTGGAGAAATCTTGCAATTTTAACGGGATGTTGCCTTGCCTACCAATTACATTATTAGACCTCGAAATCCTATTGTTATTTCGATCCTTATGGGTGTAGCATGCTTTGAATGCTTTTAATATGAGAGGGAGGTAGGGAGAGAGGGAGTGAGTGAGTGAGTGAGGGAGGAAGGGAGAGGTAGAGAGGAAAGGATGTGATACATATAGTACCAACATATATTTTACATGGATTAAAGCTAAAACATGTCACTATCTACAAATACCCAGGGGTCACACTCAGTAGCAACTGATCTAGTAGAAAGCATATCAAAACCGTCATAGCATCGGCGAACGGGGCCCAAGGGCTTTCCTCTAGAGTCTTGCGGGGATGCCCCTCGAATGTGAAGGAAATTGCATACTTTTCCCTAATACGACCCATCGTGGAATACTGTAGCGCCGTCTGGGACTCTTTCGATGAGGGCCTAACTAGAGAGCTCGAAATGGTTCAGCGTAGAGCGGCTAGATATGTAAAGGGAGAATATCAGTATGATGCGAGTGTATCAGAGATCTTGAGAGACCTGAAATGGCAGACGTTGAAGAGTAGAAGAACTGTATCAAAAGGAAACTATACGAAAAGTTTCAAAGCTCCGAATTTGTTGAAGATGTACGCGGCATAGTTGTACCCATCGGTTTTAGTGAACGTAATGTTAGATCACAGCGTACGGGAAAATATATTGAAACAATCGCTAGAACCGAGAAACACTACAGATCCTCTTCCCCAGATGCGATAAGGCAGTCCAACAGAGGCATTACTTAGTTCATTCGGTGCTGTGACACCCCCTGCCAAACGCTTCCGGCGGCTTGCAGGGTGTTCACGTAAACGTCTTGTTTTCTGCGGTAATTTCCGTGCATATGCACTTAAATAAAGGCTTAAAGATCGAAAATAAGATTAAAATTTGCTCGAAATGACCGAAGATATGAATTTAATGCAAATAAATCGAACGCAGTATTCATGTAATTTACATTTTATATCTGTATTACTAACATCCTATTTCTGGTTGTCTGTCTCTCTCTTTAACGCTCTATACCTCAGCCATTTTTAATTTAATTTAATTTAAATTTCAACCCCTAAGTTTATTTTTTATCGAGTTATTCAACTAATTTTCTTAATTTGTTATTAAAAACCAAACATGCATACCTTAAAAAATATATTCATGAAACTCAAATTCAAAACATATTCCCGTTAAACTAATCTAAATCCAATAGGTACTACGTGGTAAGAACAAAGATACAGCGAGCAAAGGGGGGGGGGGGGGGGGGGGGGGGTTGGCGAGCGTCTTCGTGATAAAATTACTATAATAAAATCACCTTCCGCATGAATCAGCAAAAGAAGCCGATTAATTTGTAAAACAACAAAAATTAGATATATCGTTGCGACGATAAATTTTTTAAACTGAAATTACCTCAAGAGGCCAAGCATTACCTAACGAAGAAGATAAGAAAAACTACTACCTTCGTACGCATTAGCCATCAGTGTTTGTAAAACAAGAGTAAGGTAGGATTAGTAAATTAACGCTCCATGTCACTGTCATATTTGCAAAAGTATTTTTATAATTTTATGGATAAAGATACGTATTATATATTGAAATATCGACAGATGAAGCTTTTTTTAATAGATCACAATTACCGTAAAAGATAAAACTGCTAAAATGTTCACAGAAATTGACTTCAAAACCATGGGAAATAGTACCGAAACCGAAATAACACAGGGTATCCATAACTCATTCTTCCTGCCGCGCTTTATAAGCAAGAATACGAGAACGCTCAAGGCGGTTCAATAACTTATAAGAAAGCGATACTGCTCGACAAGAGAATAGCTTATTCTCGCAACTTGCTCGAAGACATCTGGTGGGCTTTATTTAACATAGAGACGGGAATAAATAGAAAACCCTCCTTCGGAAATAACTTAAACATCCTTTACATGCAACTATGAATTGTTGTGCTTAAAAAATACGCCTTAACATGTTATTCACAGTTTGTATATCAATAACTTACAAGTAACTGTATTAAAGACATTTTGAAAGATGTTACGACAACACTGAAACTTGAACACGAATAGGACAACGAGTATCGAGATTCGAAAGTGAGTTACGCTTTGCGAAGAGTAATAAACTGCAAACTTACCGTTTCCAAAGGGACAGTAGTATCACGTTCAGGAGTTGATACGGCATCCGAAGTAGGTGCTCCCTTCGTTGACGTTAGAGCAGAAACTATTTTTTTACCAATAGTATTTACGATGCTTTTATCAGATTCTTTGTTTGTTTTGTTGGTATTTCCAGGAAATTCTTCAGTTATAACCTCTGTCGAATTCGATGCTGACACCGATCGTGAGAGTGTATGAATTTTCTTTTCGTCTTCTGCTATATCGATGACGAAACTCTGGTCAACTTTTTGAATGGCTGGAGTGGACACTGAATGTCCAGACAAAACACTTTTTCTCCGGGTGATCGGATCCGGGTTTCTTTTACAGTCCATCCTATCGATTGATTTATATATATCGTCATTATCCGTGTTAAGATTCACTTCGGAATCAACGTCAGCAGATATTTTAGGTTTCAATATATCACTAATTTTAGGATTTGATTGATTCTTTGCATTTTCGTTAATCACATAGATCTTGGTCTCTTGATTAGCTTCTGTCACGATGGGTTGATTAGCAGTTTCATAACAAATTGATGGTAAGGAAATAATAAATAACCTCCCAGCCATTGTGAAAATGTTGAACGATTAATTATATATTATCTGTTGATTCGATTCTGATTAAACAAGAATGACAATATGAACAAGTCCAACTGTCACCAGAAGTAAACACAACTAAACACAACAATGGTTGCCGCTCAAACTGCCAGAATAATGCCAGCACTAGGTGGCAGCACGATCTACACACCGCGATAAAAAATAAATTCGATAGTATAATTGTGACCAATCAACCATTTATCGTGAATTAATAATAAAAGGAGGAAAAACGACACAGTAAGATGAGCCATAAGTGGGTGGAATGATATGTGATAATGTGGATCCTATATATTATTACAATAATGTGATTGCGTCATCATGTTCTGCTGAACTACCAAATGGATTTTTTCAGAAAAGGCACTTTTCAGAAAGGTTCGGCATTGACGCGAATTTCCATTTTTTTACTTAACCCGTCTCAAAAGAATTGTTTTTAACATTTTTAGTACTCCGAAACTTAACATTTTTTGTGTATTATTTATGCGTCGCTAACAATAAACGCTGGTATTGTTGAGCTCTGAGATTTGGTGGAAATAAATGATGCGAATGCCTTTTTCACTAATTTAACCCGTTTCAAATGATTGTTTTAACATTTTAATTACCCAGAACTTTCAAATATTTTGTTTGTTAACAACAAACTCAGATTCTGTTCAGCTCTGAGATTCTGCTGATTAGATGGAAATCCTTGGCATGTAGCCTTAGTAAGTACGATCTTTAATGTAATATTAACTGTCCAAAGAGAAGAAAGAAGAAAAAAAAAACGATTGGAAAAGATTAGAAGAGATCGCGAACGCAGAAAAAGGGAATCGAAAGAACAGCGTTCAGATTGACTTTTCTCTCAACGAATAAGGACACAGAAACTACAACGTGAAGTAATGAACCAACAACAAAATGATAGAGTACCTCATGCGATTAACCGTAGACTTCGTCAAGAGAATCTTCCGCAGTCGTATAACATAACAACGCCAGTATGTTTTGATTATTAAATATTTTGTTTGTCTTTATGTATGAATTATTCGCACTGGCACAGCTAGTAGAATATTATAGTGACCAGATTTTCTAAATGTTTTAGAGCAATTTCTTTGATGAACCAGGAAAACATTATTGAAATTTCATTTTATGATTCATGTACTTACTTTTGTCCTTAAGTTGGTGTGTTGTATATTGTTTTATAAATATATGCCAGTACATTTAATTCTTTCACTATTCACACTTTTCACTCAAATTCTGGAATTTATCATAGCTGTATTTCAAATTTACTATGGATGTCATAAATCATGAAATAGTTTTGTATTCTTAATTTTTCATGAGCCTACGGTTGCATTATAAATTTTTATTGGTTTATTATTACCATACACTTGCGAGATAGTCATACTTTTCTTTTGCATATATATTTCATAGTAAGTAAAAGATGGAAACAGGAGCACAGGCTTCTGTAAAGACCTTATGAAAAAAAAATTGTAGACCATTTTGAATAAATTGTTTCTCCCAAAGGAACTCCATTACAAACAGTTAACAAATTAGGGGATATAAATAAATAGGGATCAATTGGACCAAAAGAATAATTACTAGGAAAGTTGAATTCATAATACCCAGTAATAGGAAATGAAATTGACAATAAAAATTACTTTAGGAAAGTAATGTAGAATTTCTTGTGGAATTTATTTATTTTAATGGATATCGTTGCATTCATGCTTAGTTAAGTTAAATCCCAGCTAACTTTCAGATCAGTTTTTTAAAAACTTTCGTGGCCTGTTATCTCTTCCCCTTTTCCCAACAAGAACTGTTTGGCAGTAATTATAATAATTTAGTTTATATTTGCCATATTTATTGATTTTTTATAGTTCACCTTTATTGTTACAAATTTGACTAATCTGATAAATAAGAAAATGAGATTTAATACTAACATTAAGTTGGCAGAGATGATAAGAAATGTAAATGACGAGTTATTTTTCAACAGCAGGAGTTGAGATTAGAGAAAACAAAGACATAGCTCTTTTTCAATCAGTGGTTTGACCATAATGCAAACATTATATTCTGTGGTGTTTAACTTGCAAAATTATAACATTTTCACATACTATCACCCCCGTTTTTACGACAGGTTAGGTTCCAGGCCACCACTGTAAAGCAGATCCCTAGTGGAACTTATTATTTTGGGGTCTGTGGACTTTTTCCTATCAGAAACAGCACTAACATTATTGCTTGCACCATTATCAGCCATTTTTTATAGAAAAAATATTTTTTATTTTATCAAAAAAACAAAATCACTAAACATTTCAAGAAGATCCAGCAATGACATGGATGTAAACCAACCGGCCAGTGCATGACATATGAAACTTGCAGCTGGGTGCCATCATGTCGTAAGCAATGTTCTCTCTAAGCTGTGAGCATTCGAAGAAAATTTATAACTTGATTATTGGCTCTATGGCGAAACTGACGTAAAAGCGGACCATCGTAAAGATGGGGCTGACTGCACAAATGATTAATTAAAAATCTATGAATCAGGAGATGCGAGTCATTCACATAAATTATATTGCTTCCTCCATCCTTAAGTTATTTTATGTAACAAATTTGTTTAAGTAACTCATAATCAGTACTTCATTGCCTTCTTCAACATGCACATCAATGACAACAAACAACAATTGCATTAGCATTTAAATCTGTGGCCACATTGAAAGCCAACTCCCCCCCCACTAATGCAATTCAAAATGTTACAATATCAACAAGTTGCATAATTTCCTAGGCTGGTTATAAAAGAATGTAATTTTCTCTCCAAAATATTTGCTGAGACATACCAATTATAGGGTTAACTACAGTAGGACCATGATAACCGTCGTTAATTGGTTTCTGGAAACCCTGACGATTAGCAAAACAATGATAGTCGGAACCGATTTTCCCATAGAAACTATATCATAGGTCAATAATCTGTCCAGAAAGACCTTACCAACATCATATAAAAATGAATTTTTTGACCTTAATTTACTGGAAATTTTAGCCTCTGTGTTCATTCACTTCTAGTTAATTTGCAGGGATGTCACATACTGGACCTTTTAGCAGCATCGTTACTAACACTGCATTTTGGTGCAATTCTTATCACTTATTAAGCTATAAAATATTTATTATGTGCGGGGGTTATGTTAACTGTTGACAAATGACTTGACAGTTGTACTGCGGCAATCTGCAGAGGAACGTTTTGCTGTTTGATTCTTAGATTTGAAGGCAAAATTCTAAATACTATTAGTCTTTAACTCTTTCAATTTACAGGAAATTCTTTTCACTCACACACCATCGACTAAATGTTCTCCGAGAACAGCCACAGCACACCGTTTCGATAGGTGATGCGAGTTAACATCTATTACATAGTTTGTTGTTTCAGGTGACAGAATGTCTGGACACGGTACTGGTGGGCAGCAATCTTTCTCTCTCAGTTACAGTGCAATCGTAAATTTATTCATTTGCCTGCTTCATTCAAATTGTGACGGAATTTTACCTTTTTTACCACCTGGTGCCAAATAACAGTTGATCGAAACAATGATTATTGATGGTGACGACTGTCGAGGTCCTGCTGTATAATATTAAGATATCCCACATAAGAGTACACAAATTTTGGAATTCGCTTAAGTCAGAAAAATAATTTTATTTGGATTATTTATAAACATCACTTGATCATTTAATTAACGGAGGAAATGGAAGAAAGATCAAAAAGCTTAAATTTTAAACACTTGTGCCAAGGAATGTTTTTAACTTCCACGTAATTATTTTTTTTTCTTATGCACTCTAAACATTTGTAAAATCTATCTCAAATGCAAGCCTGACTAAAAATTAATATGAAAGGGTAAACACATTAAATAGGTTAGAAAATACATTGGGAAATTTTTACAACAAAAGCTTTTACTTATTAACAGAAGATAGAGTTACCACTTTAATGTCAAATGATAGAAAATTTACTCCAAATAATCAAGAATTGTTTTAGCCTTGAAAAATTGAATACAACTCCATATGAATTACATGCAGATCATTCGCAGCAAGCAGCTAACACCAAATGACCTTTAGTTTGCCATTAAACATGTTGGTGACTAATGAGAGATTCTATAGACTTATTGGGTTATTATGGCACATTCGTTGAAATAACCAGCAATCTTTTGCCAATATGCCAATGCTTGGTCAAAGTGACGAGCCTTCCTTGGATTCCAGTATTTGAATGTTCATGTCTTTCAGTGACCATTGTCTGTTTTTTGGATGACTAGACTAAGGGATAATTTTTGGTGTAAATGAATGCGAATAAAACCTGCTACCTAACAAAGGAAAGCAAAAACCATACTAGATGACATAGAAGATGAAGCAAACCAGATACTATGAGTTCCAGTAAAGGATCATCCAGATAGGCTTGCAATGAAAAAACACACGATACAGAAGATTGTGGATGCAGGACATAAGAAATACCCAAAATGAAAATATAGAATACAAAATTGGAAAGGATACTAGATATAGTTCATTATCTGTATGTTTCAATTACTATTAACCATAATATAACAAGAACATCATTGATAAATAAAACTTTCAAATTTAATTCAAAAATACAGAAAATTAAAGAAGTTGTGACATTTTAAATGCATTCATGTCATATTGAGAACTAAAAAGACCTGATCTCCAGGGGTTTTGACAATAATAAACTTGTCATTAATGGCAGTTCTTTTATGGAACTGCTGTAAAAACAGTGCATTATTTAAGCAATAAAAAAGAAAATTTCAATATGCAGGTAATTTGGATTTAGTAAGTGGCTTATCAAAACATGCCTATGAATATATTAACACAACAAATTGGACAGCGCTTTGATAGAATTACTTAATCAGCAGAGGTGAAAGGGTCTTCCAATACCAAGAGTTATAAGTGCAAAACATGTAAATATCTTCTAAGAAACCAAAACAAGTGAATGATAAGAAGAAGACAATCGATTCCATGAAAGTCTATCAGCCAAGCATTTGCTTTCAAATGGACTGAACATTTATTGGATTATGTAGCACAGCAAAATGATACACTCATTGTCAGTGGCATAACTAGCAGCAGGACCAGTGGCAAAATATTATGGATTGTCCCTCTCTCAACAAATACAGACGTTCAGTTAAAACTGAAACCCATTGTAAAACCCGTGAATTGCACTCATCATAAAGAATATGCTGGAAATTTTGGCTTTTTAAATTACTCTCCCCAAAAATAATGATTAAACGGGCAGTAATTCTGAAATTGGGATAAAAAGTTAAAATACTATAAAAACTTTTTTTTCTATATGTGGAAAAATTTGACAGTCTCCCGGTCCCATAGTATTTTCCCATCCATGCCACACTATTGTTACACCACTAGACATACTTTTATCAAAGACAGCTCTGAACCACCATAATGAAGAAAAAAAATCTGATGTGGCCAACACATGACTTTCTCCATATTTGGGGTATAGTTATTTAAATTATTATGAATAGTATTATAAGGCAAAATTATTATTTCCTATCGTAACAGAATACAGTCGTCCTTATTGCCGTAAATTAGGTATATTTTGAATATGTTTACAGAATTCACCGCTACATGGTGGTGGCGCTGTATACTGGAAATTAAGAAAAAGCAAAATATCTCCGAAATGGATGGTTCTACGAAAATATGTTTCAAACAAAACTTGGAAGAAATATTATTCTCTACAATTTTGGTCCTTACGAAGATGACAAATTAAGACGTTTTTAAGGAGATATTTGATGAAAACCGAAAAATTTGATTATTTTTTATAAATAATTCCTAAACAATAACTGCTATGGAAAATTGTTTCAAATAAAAGCTGTAGGAAACTACATTCCCTATAACCTCTTTCATCCAATATTTTCAACAAAAAAATACACCAGTCAGGTCGTGAAATAGGATAATTTAATTCTAATCATTCTGTTGCGATGTTTATCGTTTAATTTTTTACTTTCTCCATATACGTAGCATAAAGAAAGTATTGTATCGGCAGTCCTCGACATCCGTACATAATGCGTTCCTGACGGAAGTCGAATGTACGGATGTCGAACATAGATTAACAGGTTATTGGGGGCGGTTAAATTCCCTGAGAACCAAAAAATATTATAAAATATCTAATTATGGTATAAATGATTAGTTTTTTGAGTAGGGGCCTTTTAGACACACTCATCGATTTTATAATATGGAGAGGTAGGACAAAAGGCAATAAAATATTTAAATAATTACACAAATAAACACTGCTGTACAGACAAAGATGGCGACGCGGCAGAAATTGGTGGGTGGCAAGCAGCACCACTCGAAATATTCGTTCTTCATATCGCTGACGCATAAATGTCCGAATTCGGCGTACAGAAGGCGGTTTAGGGCTGTCAATGTATAATGTATGAGAGCACGAGTTTTTTTTCATTAAAGCATTTTGGTATTTTCATAGTTTTTTTGTAATATTGCCTAATCATGGCCACAAAGAGAGTGATGATTGAAATGAAAGGAAAGTCGGTAAAAAGGGCAAAAAAGTGGAGTTTGGAAAAGAAAATTGAAGTTTTAGATAGGCTTGCTCATAATCAATCTGCTTCATCAGTTCTTAAATTACTTGGCGCGACAGAGTCCACAATAAAATCGATAAGGAAAGTGAAGAAGCGATTAGAGGTAGTGTTGCAAGTGGTACTTCAACGAGTACAGAAGTCTTTTGTAGCTAGGAATCCGTATGTAGAGAAGACAGAGAAGGCTTTAAACCTGTGAATCGAGACCCAAACTCCCAAGAAAATCTCACTGAGTTCATTTGCCATTTGCGAGAAAGCCAAGCAACTGCACAATCATTATGTCAAATTGTTTCGCAGTCTGCTGATGGGATATCGCCAACGTCATCGAAGAGCGTGTAGATCGGTTCCTTGCTCTTTAAAAAATGTGGCATTTATTCAGAATGCCACAGTACGTATTCTATTATTATATCTGTTCTTCTCCTTCACAATTGAACACACACTCGACCGGCTTAAGTCCAATGAGCGTCCGATTGAAGCTAAAGATTCACCGCTTTCAGCACACCTAATTATTTACATCTTTGTCTCAATCATGTTCAGTTTATGAGTCCTACGTTTCTTTTCACTTGTATTAACACTTTCAGTTTTCAGTTTCTTACTCATGTTTATAAAATAACAGGTGTAAAATGCACAAACAAAGAAACACTAGTATACGTACAAACAACGATGGAAATGTTGCCGAGACTGAATAATAGTAATAAATTATTGATTACACTGTTCGACAGCATTTTTGTTTCCTGAACTTTGAAGGGTGATTCTTTATGATTTCGGCACGCTGAAAACAAATCCGCAATCCGTTTTTTTTTCCATCACCCTCCATTTTTTTTTAAATTGCAAAAATCTATTTTTTCAGTCGATTTTTTCTCGAAAATTCTCAGATGGCAACAAAAAAATGATAACGCAATCTGATTTGCGATTTATTACTCCAAAAGGTTGCTACTATATATAAAAAAATGCATCAGTTCAAAAATAAATTACTGTAGAAGCCACAAGCACAAAACTCTGACATTTTTGTGAAAAAACGGAAATTTTTAAAATTGAAAATGACATAACTCTCCGAAAATAAATCGTAAAAAATTTTGGTAAGCTTATTTTCCCTACTTTAAGGTATTTTTTCAAGAACTAATTTACGATTATTTGTTAAAAAGTTATTAGCATTTGAAGCACCGAGATGCGCATGGCTCGAAGAGTCCAGGGTTAGATTCGTCGCCGCTATAACCACCGCTGCGACGCAATCTCAGCTCACGCATTGTGCCACATCAAATGCAATAACTTTTCAACAAATAATCAAAAATAAGTGTTTTTCTGTTGTCCAGTGAATTATTCTTCATCAAATATTCCTTTAAGTATTAAAATTATTTTTGCACATTGAAAACAAAAGTAGATTTTTATTCCTCAAAGAAATGCAATAGGTATAGACGATATTTATTGTCAGGATAATTATATAAACTGCATCATTGAGTTCGATAACGACAATTCTATAAAATATAATAAAGGTTAATATTCTAACATCGAAAATATTTCAATATTATTACGTAGAATAAAATAAGGTAAATCTCTCTAGTAGAATCATAATCTTACACCGATATATCTTACTTTGATTAAAAGAGTGTCGCGTTCGCGACTGTTTCTTTGCTTTTTTAATCGAAAAATTTTTCCATGTCATACGCGTAAAAATAACACTGTTAAGCACAATTTTTGTTCCCTTAAAAATCTTAGGTGATTCTGAGCTTTTTTACGCTGAATCCAAATCTACTTTTAAAATTTTTGTATCACGTATAGATTTCGAGAAATGAGAGTAGTTGTATTTACTCCGTGATGATTGTGAAATTGCGCCTAATCTCGCATCAGCTATTCGACCAGTTCCACATTCTGTTGACTTATCAGTGCCAAGACCACCAACAAATTCAGATTTGGAGAGCAGAGATGAAGAGCCGATGTTTGTAGAAAAAAATAGTTATGATACAGATTTTGAAGCTGATGATTCAAAAATTTAGTTACTCAATCAGAGTTAAACGATCTTGTCATAGGTCTCAATCTATCAAAAATTCAGGCAGAGCTTTTAGCCTCTCGCCTTCAAGGATGGAATCTTCTTGAAAAGGAAACCAAAGTAACTGCTTTTCGGAACCGCCAAAAAGACCTAATTAACGTTTTCTCAGAATGCGGCGAACTAACTTTCTGTAACGATGTAAATGGATTAATGAAATGCCTGGGACAAGATCATAAACCAGAAGAATGGCGACTTTTCATTGACTCATCAAAAATAAGTTTGAAAGCTGGACTTCTTCACAATGGTAACACTAAGCCATCCATCCCACTTGCACATTCAACCAATATGAAAGAAACTTATAAAGATATGAAGTCCCTCTTAGAAAAAATTAATTATGATAAGTATAAATGGAATATATGTAGTGACCTTAAGGTAATAGGAATTCTTCTTGGATTACAAAGTAGATATACAAAATACTGTTGTTTTCTCTGTAAATGGGATAGTAGAGCGAAAAAGGATCATTACGTGAATGTTTAACGCCAGGAGAAAAAAATATTAAAAATAAACCATTTGTGAACCCACAAAAAGTATACTTGCCACCATTACACATAAAGCTTGGACTTATGAAAAACTTCGTGAAGGCAATGAATCGTGATGGTCCAGGTTTTCAGTACCTCCATAGTAAATTTCCAAAGATTAGCGAGTCCAAACTGAAAGAAGGCATTTTTATTGGCCCTCAAATTAGGCAACTACTTTCAGACACAAAATTTGAAGAATCTTTAAACCAGAAGGAACGTGCTGCCTGGACTGGATTTAAGCAGGTTACAGAAAAAAAATGTTTTGGGGAAAGTTAAGTCTTCAAATTACGAAAATGTTGTGGCAGCAATGCTACAGGCATATCATAATTTAGGTTGTAATATGTACCTTAAATTACATTTTCTGGATTCCCATCTGAATTTTTTTCCTGCCAATTTGGGCGAGGTCAGTGACGAACATGGAGAAACGTTCTACCAAGATATTTCCACCATGGAACAATGATATAACGGAAAGTGGAGTTCTTCCATGTTAGCTGATTATTGTTTGTGTCTCATCCGAGAAATTGCACAGTCATCCTACAAGACAAAGTGATCAGCCAAAATATTTTAGGTAAGAGAAGGCATATTTCACTTTTCTTATCGTAAACACAACTATGTTCATTTCTCAAAAAGTATACGTGATACAAAACTTTTAAAAACAGATTAGTATTCAGCACAAAAATGTCTATAAGAAACACCTATTTTAAACTTTTCATTTGTTGGATTGTGTTATTAACCAACTTCACATTGGTATTATTCTTGTCAAATTTCAGTACAATATTAAAAAACATAACACAAATCTTACATTACATATAATACGTATATTATTAGCATACTTTAATTTGGTAATTTATTAAAAGTGTTGACTTGGCCGACAGACAGTGCCATTATTATTATGCAATAGCTTGAAATATTTGTTCGTCAGCTGATGTAAGAAAGTCCGAATTTGGAGTACGAAAGGTGGTTTAGGGGCGAGAATTTGTAATGTACGAAAGAGCGAATTGTAAGGATGTCGAGGACTGCCTGTATTCATGAAAAAAATCAAATTTGAGATTTCAACAGAAATACATTTTGAGGTCCATAGAACACCTTTTGACTATTTTCTCGATGATGTATGTGTGTACGTTAGTGATGCACCGAAGTTCAGCTTCGGCCTCGGCCTTTGGATGGCCACCCGAATATAAGATGAGGTTTTGTTCCAATGTTTATGACCGAAAAATCACTAGTCGTCTTATAATCGCATGGTGCGTAATAGTTTGACTGACAGAGGAACCAAAGCCAGAGATAGCTGGAGATGGGAAGAATCGAATAGCTACAATGGAAATATTCGATTCAAATGTATTTGAATACAAATACTTTTTTGAGTTTTATCCTATATATTATGCACGTAGTGAAGCTGTGTCCATCCGCACGTATGTAATTACATCGGCGTATTTCTCAAGAACCGTTTGTTGTAAAGATATGCAGTAAACGGCGTTTTGTTTCTAGTGGCTATGAAGTCCCTGGAAAAATATTTTCGTCTGCTAAAGTGTCATGGGTTTGAATCCAGGAGACAATTATATTTTCTCATAAGTTTACATGGGATTTTCAATTTTTCAGAGTGCAAGGTTTTTTCCTTTATTTATTAAAATACGTAAATATGGACCGATTTTCTTCTTTTTTGCTTTATTCGACGGCTAAAGCTCTATACTATCTTATTCTTGCAATGTTTACATGTTACGTGGTCGAATTTTTCAGAAATACGCATTCTTTTTTGAAATTTTGGGGATTTTTCGTACTCATTCCGGGCGTTGCCAAGGAGACTCTCATTGTTGCCTCCAATTCATTTAAGGTCAATTAAACCTTCAAATAGACGAAAGAAAAGTGTTATTGTTATCTTCTCTTCATTGATAATCTAAATAAACGCTTGCAATGATGTTGCCTTTACAGTAGGTCCTGTAAGAAGTTAAAAGCAGTCGTCGATAGACACTTGAAGGAAAGCAACTGTATATGCCAATTAACACTACAGTTGATAAAAAAGGGGCAAAGTCAGTGATAGTTAAAACCACTGGAAATGAAAAACTAAGGGTAACAGTAATGTTATCGGTATTAGCTGATGGGACAAAATTGCAACCCTTCGCAATATTCAAGAGGAAGAATCTACCAAAAGAAAAACTACCACCTGGTATCAATTAAAGATGCAATGAAAAAGGCTGGATGACTAGTGACTTGATGATTCAGTGTCTGAGTGAGGTGTGGGATAAATGACCTGGTGCTCTTTTAAAGATGAGATCAATGCTAGTTCTTGATGGTTTTCGAGGACATCTTATGGATGATATGAAATCCAAAATATCACACCTGAACACTGATCTGGTGATCATACCAGGCTTGACCTCCCAACTACAAGTGCTCGATGTCGTCGTCAATAAGCCCTTTAAAGATCATCTGCAGCGCGTTTATGGGGAATGGTTGCTGTCAGAGAATTGCCCTCTGACTCCAGCAGGTAAAATGAAAAAACCAACAGAGGCTCTACAGGGAAAATGGATTAAGACTGCTTGGGACAGTATCTTACCAGCATCAATAGTCCATGGATTTAAGAAGTGTTGTGTTTCTAACAGTTTGGATGGATCAGATGATGACATTCTGTGGGAGTAGGAAGATGATGCAGCTATTGGAGATTCCTCCAGTAGTGAAAGTGAAAATAACAATTAAAATGTGCTAATGAGAAATAATTTACATGAGAGATTCTAATGTTCCAAAATATTCAATTGAAAATTCCAATCAAAGTTGCTTATTTCAATTGTTTCTATGTTCATTAGTCAATGGTATAATAAACCTCTCTCATTGTGTGCATAATAAATTTTTTCCTTTTATTAGGAGTTCAAAATGGGAGGTCGTCTTATAATCAGAGTCGTCTTATATTCGGGTATATACGGTACATTGAGTTGTTGCCAATACAATTCACATATCTCGGATTCAGCCTGACAATTATGTGCTACTCGTTTTTATGGCCTAGGACGTATAATATATTAGTGTGTTCCAATATGTGGACAATTCGTTTATTTAGAATACTCCTCATTAGTTGGAGTTTTTGATGTTTTACAGTACTGTGTAAGCAGCAGACAACCTCTGACATCTGGTTCACATTTTTGCATGACGTAATATGACATATAAACAGTAGCACCATCGTGCCAAAACCAAAATGACACAGTATCGACTGAGTTTTTGTTTCATTTTTTAATTTCATAAGTGCAGACATTTTTATATAACAGAATATATAATAAACTTAACAAGGTTGCGATTCTTTGTATATATCTTCATATTAACAAAGAATTTAAATAGATTTCTATAGAAAACATTAGTGTTCATTAGTTGGTACATCAGGTTGGTAGTGTTTTAAAAACGATTTCGGAAATTCCTCAGGAGGAATATTCTTGTTATTGTAACCGACTTTCACAGTCAACATTGGGGACGTGTGCAGATTTTTCATAACCCTAGAACTAATCAGTAGTATCATTTTTAAAATTAATAGGCGAGGCTAAGGCTCTGTCCCACGTACAAACGATGTGGGCGGTGCGAGCGACTAAGCGGAAAAACAATACAATGTAATGTTATGGCGGTGCCCAAGTTCTGGCATCAATGCGTGTCCACTCGTGCGAGCGGACACGGTGAGTGTCTTCAAAGCGATCAACACACCTTGTTTTCGAAGCGAGCGACCCAAAACGCAAATACTTTGTATTTCAGTGTTTTCTTCGTAGTTTTATCGCCGTTTTAAGTTGTGTTCTTACACTGCTATGGAAATGAACGAAAATTTAATTTCCGAGATCCAAAAGAGTTCCATCTCATAGAATTTAAAAGATAAAAATTATTTTAATCATTTTTGGCCGATTACCAAGGCCAAAGCCGATATTCGGTGCATCACTAATTTATGCTAATGGAGATATTCGGCTTCGGCCTCGGCCGAATACTGATTTTAATGTTCAGCCATTCGGTATTTTGCCAAAATGAGTATTCGGTGCATCTCTAGTGTACGTGATGGGAATTTTGCGGGTGCTCTAACTAAAAAAGTATTTTTCATTTCATTACCAAATTTTAAATATATTTTCATAATAGGGGCAAGAGTTGATTAGTTTTTGGACAGTATAGGTCAACCGGAAGTTGATGTTTATTCTTGTAATTTTTGTTTTTTCAAACATTTCCTTTAAAACTCAATTTTCATAAACAGTTGCTTTATATTGAAGAGAATAGAATTTGCTACAAGTTTTGTTTGAAACATTTTTTCATAAAGCTGATATTTTAAGATATATTTTTATGTTTCTTCTAAATTTATGTTAAATACGTAGCTAACAAGAAGGCACTACTGACTCCCAACCGATTTGGCTGAAACTTATTGTTAGTAGATATAATGTTCATGACGTCCGATGAACGTACATAGATAAATATCAGAGCAAATACCCAGCCGTATTTATTTTATTAATAAAAATAAATTAATATTTCCCGAGCCACTGCTTGAGTACCATAAACAGTAACTCAATTCCCAACAAGGAGCGGCGGCCAAGTGTTTGTCTGTAAATGTTGAGGCCCTGTGTTCGGGACTGCCTCCTTCCGAATTATTTTTCATTTTTTCCCACATATTCCCTTTCCTCATTTTAAATGTTTATTTCCTAATAACACAAAGTAAGTAATACCATTATTTCTGTGGATTGATAAACCTTTTTAATTGTGGATAGAAACAGCAATTTTATTTATTTTTTGTTTTTTTTAAAAGACTACTGAAAATATTTTTAAATTATTCTCCAGTGTAATCCCTGATAATTATTTCTGAAAACGATGACGTTGAGAGTAATCATATGCATTGCTCTGTATGGAGAAAGTCATGTGTTGGCCGCATCAGATTTTTATTACAGAGAATCCATTTAATAACATTTGAGGATACACTTAGCTACATTAAGGAAACCACATAGATACTTGCTGTCACTGTAGCTAGTTACTGCAGCAGAAAAACAGCACAACGTAGTGCTGTGGTAGGGATTTTCTGCTACGATGTTATATCGAAATGGCATAAAGCGGGATGACTTAAATCAAAGATTTACTGTACTGATACCAAATGCAAGTTCAGAAACATTTAAATGATTTTCCACAGTTTCGAATTTCTGACTTGCTCCCCATCATTACTGCAATTAATTGGATTTCACCAGCATTTTTAAAAATGTGACAAAAATATCCAAAATCTTTGTGACAGGTATATGTAGGTAAAATGAAATAGAAACGTGAAATTTGATTATATATTTTTTTAGACACATATTAATACAACTGGAATGCCTATGGCTGCCAATGTCAGATAAATTGTTTGACAACCTTTCTGCACATAGGGATGTTGACAAACTGATGATGGTAAAAGAGTATAAAATATTAAAAAGCATATCTGGTTCGAATGTCCTCCAACTTTTTTGAAACTTCACTGGGTGTACGATCAAGGTCTTCAGCTATGCTTTTTTGCTTGGCAGGGTCAATGGAATTGAATTGTTCGCAAAGATCACCATCCAGGACATTCTATAAAGCAACAAAATCCTTTAGAAATTTACTCTCACATCAACTGAGACAAAACACTACCAATGAATGATCCAGCCCTTGAGCCAAAACAATGCGATATGGTGATATTGGAGACAAGTATAAGATACTCCTTAATAATGGATAATTTCTATCACTAAAAAAAATTTCATCAATACTATGATAAAAATATATTTTTCAAAGCTGTATCACTTGGATACGTCCCTCTCTTAGAAAGAAAATGAAATTTAAATCTCCAATGAAATAATCTAAAACTCAATAAAAATAACTTTGATATAAATTGTTGCAATACTCATGCTGAGTTAGTTTACTATAATTCTGACAAGGAATTGAAGATATTTACATTTATATTAGTAAACTGACTGTTAAGGCAATGCTCACCTTTACTGGATAATAATATGACCTGAAAGACAGATGATCCCTTCCACATAAGGGTGGGTTCTCAGAGCGCATATGCATTTCCAAATGTTGGAAGAAATCTTGGTCTTCATGTGATGTAAATGGCACAAGGACTCCAACAGAGCCTGACAGGGTAGCATAAACCAATGCCTCACTCCCTCCAGGGATTAAAGTTGCTCGTTGAAGGCTGGTAACTACCTCTCCAACATGAAAACATGAAACAGCCTCAGCCTTCTGAGATGCTCCGTTGAGTAAGCCACGATCCCAAAGAGCTTTGCTGCCTGTTGGATCTTCTTCAACTTCATCTGAGCAGCCAGGGGGTAGGCGAACCTATATGAAGGAATTTAAAATAGTATATGGAAAGCATAAATACTGATGTACTATAACCAACATATTTCAATGAGAAAGTATATGGATTAAATACAAAAGTTTAATAAAAAATATACAATATTTATTCAAATCCAAGACAAGGTTTTTCCTTACTCTTAACCTTGAAAATAAAGGGTTGCCTTACTTTCAAGCACAATGTTAAATTATGCATTTAGCTGATTCTTTCATAAAAAATCTTGTGTCAGCATGACTTTCTACATACAGGGTAATTAATATGATTGCAATAGTACAGTAAAACCTCTTTATAACGAAATTGAAGGGACCCAATTTTTGGCACCTTGTTGTAAGGAGGTTCTTTGTATGGAGGTTTTTTTCAGATTAATCATATATGCATATTAGTGTATTATTGTTGGTTATAACAGAGATGGCCAAGCACTGAAGTGGAACCAGATGTGAATATCAAAGGGGACCCAATGATATTAATATTTATAGTTATAACGAACGATTTATGGAGTCCCAGTTTAATATTATAACTTTTAAGGAAGGAAGTTAAGGGGGAAGCGAAGCGAGTTGGAACTCACAGCTTGCCAGGTTGGCCAAACTACTGGATCCAGTTTTAAAAGAGGCGGAAATGTTCTGAACTGTAGATTATCATGTATATATGTAGTTTGATTTTGCACTTATTTAACTTTGAAAGAAGAAACTTTCCAAGGCAAATTTTTATTCAGCAATTAAATACAATGTAACCAAACAACAAACAGAACAGCGATAGTAGAAAGGTGAATCTAATAGGACAGCAGCACGGTTGGCAACTAACAAGGCACAAGTGAGCTCTCTCACGATTGTAAACATCCTCACCCATACCGAGTTCATGTTTCTAAAGTAGACTTTTCCATAGTGAAAATCGTCTTCTGCGCAGTGCCGTAAGCTTTTAAAACTACTATACCTGACTACCTTTTCACTGGAAATGCTTGAAATTACAACAAATAGTACGCTTCAAATCATTCAGGTGAGGTAGTAATAACAGCGTTAACACCCGCAAACATGGCATAGATTTCTGCTTTACAACAGTGCGTACAATATTCTCTTTTTAATTTCCCATATGGAGGTTTGTTTTTAGTGAAATGGGTGTAAATTTTATTTCGTAATTGGGAGGTTTTGTAATTATCGGAGGTTCATAATATAGAGGTTTTCTATATAGTTTTATAAGTGGATTTTTTGGGACCGGTTGTTGACTGGGGTTGTGACTGGGAATCAAACCCGGTTCTAACACTTGCTCAGGGTATATTCTACCACTGAACTACCATGAAAGACTCATTCTCCCATTAACAATGTGAATGTTGTCTTAGTTAGAGCTGGCCTAGCTAAGATTGTATCTACCTACCCCAGGGGTTGGCAACCTTTTTGACAAGAAGAGCCACCTTTTCAAAATTTGTATAGAATCTAACATGAGCCACAGAGCATGTATAATAAAAAAGTACGTATTAAATACCATCAAGCCATATTTAATGACAGATACTTATTTAAAAGCCTCACACACATACCCATAAAATGATATTTTGGAGATAATTCGTAAAAAACACTTGAGAAACAAAAGAATATTTAACATTTTTTATTCAGGGAAAATAAACATTCAAATAAAGCAAAAAGAGATTCTTGCAGAAAATGAATCTAGGACTATAAATGAAAATGAGTGTTGAAAATGAAATTTTTACTCAACAGCACATACTGGATCCTTTCATCGAAAACGATAATATTATTATCAATTGAGACTGTCATTGTCATCTGGGGCGTTTTAAGTGGGAGAGTGGGCATTGGGAGCCACAGGTCATTCCTCAAAGAGCCGCAGGTTGTCGACCCCTGACCTACCCCAACAAATATCCTCCATGAGTTAGACCATAGAAAACCTACAACATTCTTCTTGGTGAATGACCTTTGTTAGAAATTGCTGGATCATAAGATCCCTATGTGATTGGTGCAACTTGGAACATGGGAACAATTTTAAATTGTCTAAAATTCAGAATTATGCCAAATGAAAACCTGCTTATTGGAATCTTAGTGAAGTATCATAATAAATGGTTCATGTGATGAGAATTTATGAGAGATTGGCCGCATGTTGTCTGGAATAGAGGGCCATGGTCACTATTAAGAAAAGGAGAGATGCTTGTACTGGATACATTCAGATGGTACAACCCTTGCAGCTATGGATTCAATCAGGATAATGAATACTGACCATGTAATCACATCTGGAGTGATGACGTCACACCTTTAAGTTCTAAATGTTGCTGTTGATAGCGGTGCATACGCCTCCAAGGATGATATTAATTACTCAGATATTTAGTTATCCATAGAAACAGCTATCAATTTTTTTACTTATTTGTTTTTTAATAAAGCATATTGAAAATGTTTAAAAATTATTCTCGAGTGTAATTGCTGATAATTATTTCTGAGAACGCTGACTTGACATTAATCTTATTTTGCTCTGTATGGAGAAATTCATGTGTTGGCCACATCAGATTGTTCAGTATGATAAGATTCAAGACATTAACAAACAAACGATATAAATGCAAAAATTAATTTTTAAATTTTACCAGTAATTAACATAACTTAGATATAACTCAACACTTACAATTGCAATATTGCCAAATTTGTCAGCAGTTGCAACGGTTCCATAGTCAAGAACAGTAGTTGTGGTGATCCATCTAGGATGTGTGTCATCAGCAAAAACAATCAACTGGTTCTCCCTACGGCGGTAGCGAACCAGTGAAACACTCTCCTGAACATCAGACACATAGATTCGATGCCCCATGCTTTGGATGCTCACTATTAGATTTGGTATATGCTGAAAAAAAAAAAGATTAACATTTTAACAACGCCTTTGTTCATTTATTATTTCTCACAATATCAAAAGAAAGGAAATTCTATTAGAATCAGTGGTCTAAACCTTAACTTAGTAGTATTCCATCATAAAGAAACAAGTGAAAAGGCCCACTTTTACATACCACTAATTTATTCTAAAGCAACATTATCCAGATTTCCTCATCATCAAGTGAATTGTTAGAATAAACTATACCCGTTTTCTACTCTTATGAAGCTTGACCTTGGCGCAGCAAATACCAATCAGAGCATTTTCCCCTTCCACCACCATTTGAAGTTTTCGAGAGGCGCGGGAAAGTAGTACACTCTTGCCAGTAAATCGCATGCGAACGCTAAGGCATAAATGTGGTAGATCTGGCAACACAGTCGAGGTCGGAGCGATGTGAACAGCACTTTGGCGAGAGACAGACTGACTTTCTCCCCTCTCCATCGAGTCTCTCGAGCTTTCATTGGCTGCAGCAGTAAGCATACAACTAGGATTTTCAAGGTCAAGCTTCATAAGAGTAGAAAACGGGTATAGTGGTATGTTAAATTTGATCTTTTCACTTGTATCCTTTGACATTCTATTCTATTTCATCCTCATATGACAGCTTGGCTGATGAGTTACATATTTAGCCTTTTAAACATATTTATTAATTTATAAACAAAATTAAAGATGTTAATGTCTTGCTCCTCCTATCAAAGGGGATGGGTCTTAACTAAAAGTTAATTCAAACTACCTAGGTAAACTAATTAATATATGATTATGCCAATGTTCAATGAATCTTACAAAATAAATGTTAATTATCATATTTACTTGCACAAATGCCACACTTTTTTCTAAATTTTATGCTTACAAAACGAAGATTCAATTTATATTCAAGGAAAAATAATTGGCAACGTCTAAAATCTGAAATAATCATTCAATTTCTTAAGAAAATACTAAACCGTATGGGAACTATAAAAACATTAAATAATCATTGCTAAAAAAAGGTAAAATTATTATTAACGGTGATGGAGTTAATAACATTCCAGCTTTTGCCAGTGATTGCAATGAGAACCTGCAGGGCTCTGCAAGATAGATGTTGCAGTTTTTCAGATGCCAAGGTATCGTCAGTTTGGTTTCATATTCCAGTAATTCTAAAGAGATTGATGGTGTTTCTTTTGGTTTGCAAGATACTTTAGTCTCCCTTCTCTCTTTGGTTTTTCTATTTATTAAACTTTATCAGCTGTAATGCCACAAAAATGGCTCTAAAATGTGTTCGCTCATGGACATATTGCCATAAATTTGTTCCCAGACTGCTTTTAGAAGTTTTCTATGTCATGGAATAGGGAGAGTGGGAAAAGGACACTCCAGAAGATAGACATCATAGCAAGCCCAGGCATACAAGTCGAAGTTCTAAGGATTAAGGGAGGATAAACCTCAAACAAACTTCAGGGAGTTTATGACGTAACACAGAGGCAATAAGAGTAACCTCGTGATGGTGCTTCAACCTGTAAGGGTCTCCTGATATTTACCCTTACTTCCTTGAGGGCATCTGTGTTTTGTGAGACACCTTATTCAGTGGTTAACAAGCCACCAACTAGATC
This sequence comes from Uropetala carovei, assembly GCA_036926305.1. Taxonomy (NCBI): domain Eukaryota; kingdom Metazoa; phylum Arthropoda; class Insecta; order Odonata; family Petaluridae; genus Uropetala; species Uropetala carovei. The sequence continues at coordinate 8,894,453 of JAXCHB010000065.1, read as the reverse complement.
AGTAGTAGGCTTATGTGAGTGAAATTTTCATATTTTAACTTCATAATATTCCATCTTCCTTGTCATATTTAAAAAACTTTTCTTATAAAGTAAACCCTTGACTGTACGAATCCAAATTTACTGGATTTTGGATTCTCTAGATAGCATGTGGAGAATCAATTGGAAAAACGAACTCCATCGCCAAGATAATTGGATAACGTTTGATAAACATCACATCCTTCCACAGAGTTGAGACAATTTTTAAATTTACTGATAATCAAAGGTGGTAGCTTATCACTACAATCAGCACTGCACACAAGAAGAACAGTTATCCTTTCTTTAGACTTTATACCTCCATGGCATGATTCTCCTTGCACGATAACAGTTCTATTCTGCTACAAATTGTAAAACAACCCAGTCTAATCTGCATTGTAAATGTTACAGAGCACATAACCTTTTATCTCTTCCTATAACTCCTCTTTTTTCCATGTTTCAACTGTTTCTATATTAACACTCTTTCCCTCACCAGATATAGTAAAATCGAGGAAAACGTAAAATCCGACATCGTAAAATTGAGGTTTCACTGTAATGATTTTCGCCAAAAGATATTTTTTCGATACATAATAGGGAACAAAACAGTATATACCAAACTTGCTTACCCTTGGAGCCACATACAATAATCTTCGAAAGTTCGAGTGCTGCACGACACACATTCCATGCTCATAAATTTTCAAACAGTACATAACCTGTATCTGAAGCAATTAAGAGATATTGCATGTCCCTTAGGCATAAAAAAACGTCTTAAGTCGCCCTACGTCACTCTATTCTGCAGCAAAAAAATGTTGAATGGAAATTTACAAGAGCCACAAACTAAGTTAAGAGAGCCACATGTGGCTCGTGAGACGCGGTTTGGCCACTCCTGGTATATACTAACCGGAAATTCCCTTACCTCCCTTTCCTTTAATTTTCACTACTCATCCCTTTTCAAAATGGTAAATATTACACTTCGTTTAGACAAAAAAACGTTCTTTTGTAAGAAGTAGACCAGGCACAGCTGAGCCATAAATTTTTTGACATAATGAGCCATAAAACTAGTTTTTTTCAATCCCTAGTTTGCTGGTTTACAAATTATCTCAAAGGTAAGACATCCTAACATTATCTAGAGAGCTCAGGACAAAGTTTGTCAAGACTCAGTATAGACAAGTGCAGAATATCACTGCATCACCTGTGGTGCACGCATTATACCATATGACATTTAAAGGTTAAAACAATATCCTTATAAATGAGTTTTGCTTTTTCCTAAAATCTGAAACATCACAGATATGGAATAATAATTTTGAAACTTACTTTATTCTCACATTTTCTTAACATTTTCTTTTTTCCCATGTCATACAGTCTAAGCATTCGTCCTACTCCAACCAATAACCTTCCTTGGAATTGGCAAAGTGCTCCTGGAACATCCTCAACTGGGGTCTTGTGTACTAGTGTAACTTCAGTACATTCAGGATCAATCCTAAAGAAAAGCATTAAAAATAAGTAGTTAATAAAGCTGAAAGCTTTATGATAATTTAGAATTTCAAATTAAATTAGAAATGTGTTTTAGGCTTGTTTTGTTTGCAAGCTTATTAGCTTTGATCTGGCCATCCATACGTACGCATGTTTGTTCTCGGTTTCAACCAAACGGATTTTCATGAAATTTGGTATTAAGGACTTATGGTCAAATACAACAAGATGATGATATAAATGGTTAATGTAACCAAGTCAGGGATGCCACTTTACTGGAAACAAAAACGAATTTTGTCATATTTTGAAAATATTAGTTACGCTGCAAGTCTTCAAATAAAATTTGTAGAACTAATCAAATATAATATTTCTTTTCATATAAGTTTTTATCATAGAAGTAGTTGTTTTCAAGGAAATCAAACAAGAAAGTTAATTCATTTTGAACTTAGAAAAAATCATACATGATTACTTAATTGTTGTCAACTAAAACAATCTTCACAGGAACTGAAGTAAATAAGATCAGTTTATAATTACAAAAATATATTTAATACCATTGCATATGCATGCAGCATTTTGTATGCAAAGGAAATGGATTATCTACGATGGTATGATTTAAATAATTTTCGATTGTTTGATTGGCAAATGATTAGAGAATAAAAATTTAATTTTCCTAGACATCATTTCTGATTTATTGTTTTGCAGTATATCATCATACTAAAATTGAATAAATACGTTTACTGATACATCAATTTAGGGAAGCAAAATTTTTTTGGTGCTTAGGGAGTATTTAGTTTGCACTACATAGTTCAATGTTTTGCCGCTAGATGGCACTTTTTATGCACTCCATTCTGCCTCCCAAGAACTTCCAATTTTCGTCGTGGCACTGTGTGCATTAGTCGATTAGATGCGATGTTTTTTACGTTCTCATTCCTGGAAGAATAAGACTTTCTCAAGTCCAGAGATCGCCACAACCCAACCATTATTTTGAAACCCCGATGCGCAACAATTACATTTTGCATGCAAGTTAGAACAGGTGCCTTAAATGGAACCTATCCCTCAGATCCCTGTTTTCAAGCTAAATAGGCTAGCAAGCTTTGTTAGAACAACTACCGTATTTAATCGATTGTAATCCGACACCGATTGTAAGCCGACCCCCACTTTTCACAAGGCCACCAAGGAAAAATTTTGATTTTAAAGTGATTAGACAGCTGGGGTCATTTATTTAAAATACCAACAAGTATGAACACCTCAGATTTTCAATTCGTAATTAAATAAAGAGTATTAACTAAAATTACGGCGATATAAAATACGTTTTATTCACTTATTCATAACAACTCCTACTAAAAGAGTAATTTGACCTCGTTATCCCAGGATCTTATTCTCGTAAAAAATAGCCATTTCTCGTAAATCAAATACGGACACCATATTACATAACATATGTTAGTACTACACGAGTATCACCTGGGCATTCCTTTTCACTTTCATTCTTAAATTATTCTACCAAGTTGGTTGCTATGCCGCTAATGCACGAGGAAGTGGCTATTCACTCGGGAAATCCCAATATGCACATGCTGGACACACTGAAACAAGATAGGTAGAGGAGCAAGGAAGAGGGAGGAAGGAAAGGCAAATGTTTCGAGTCACGAGTAAAATGAAACAATGTGTACATACCGTATTCACCTGAATCTAAGACGACCTTTTTTTCCAAATTTTCAGCTGTAAATATCAAGAGTCGTCTTACATTCGAATACGAAGTATATTTAAGCATTTAATCAATGGTTTTTACAACAAATGGTATATTAGAGTAAACAATTCACAACAGCAAATTCAAGTACGTACATAAAGAAGTGAAATAAACAAATAGTAATAACAATAAGAAAAACATGACGGGAATAATAATTATTTAGACTAATAATCATCGTCGACGATCATAACACAGACGACGTTCTTTCATCTTGCACGTAATGGCAACCCAATGTCAAAACAAATGAGAGCGGAAATCATTGGGATTCCCCTTTCAAACGACGCACTGCGATTCACTAAGTGTGACAGTAATTTTGAGTTGTGCATTCTTGATTTAAATGCACAACCCTTAAGTTAAAATGACAGATCATGTTGAAGTACGTGGCACGAGTGCAAAGGGAAAGTTAACAAAGGAATTATCCGGAGCTAAGATACAAATTTTAAGCTGATCGTGATAAATTACGCCTAAAAAACTAATAACTGTGATGCGAGAAGAAAGTTCGGTGTATCTGAGGCAAATGTGCGTCGATGGAAACTCTCAAAACAGGAACTAGAAAAAGCCAAAGCCATAAGGAAGTCGCTCAGTGGTCCAAAATTAGGCCGATTTCATGGCATTGAAGAAGAAGTAGTCAAGTTTGTGCGCACCATGAGGAAGAACGGTATGCCTGTTTCGACTGAAAGTATTATACTTAAAGCTAATGAAATTACTAGAGAACTTAATATATCATTGCAAGAATTCAAGGCCAGCAGAAGTTGGTGCGTGAGAATGATGCGACGAAATAATTTTTCTTTACGGCGACGAACTTCGCTGTGTCAGAAGACTATGTTGAAAAACTTCTCGCTTACCAGAAATACGTAATTGGACTTAGAAAAACCAATAATTACCTTTTGAGCCAAATAGGAAATGCCGATGAAACTCCGGTTTTCTTCTACATGCCATCTAATTATACTGTGAACGAAAAAGGTGCGAAGTCCGTCCTAATTAAAACTACAGGCAACGAAAAAATGCGAGTCACGGTAATGTTGGCGGTTTTAGCAGATGGGACTAAATTACCACCATATGTGATTCTAAAGCGGAAAACAATGCCTAAGAAACATTTGCCAAGTGGAATAATCGGTGTCAAGAAAAGGGGTGGATGACTAAAGAACTAATGAGAGATTGGTTACATGTGGTGTGGAATAGACGGCCAGGAGCTTTACTGAAACAAAGAGCAATGCTTTCACTGGATGCATTCAAGGACACTTATCTCCTGAAATTAAAAACATGCGATGAATATTGATCTTATTGTAATACCTGGAGGAATGACATCGCAACTTCAAGTTTAGATGTTGCTGTCAATAAGTGTCTTAAAAATAATTTAAAGGTTTTGTATTCTGAGTGGTTACAGAGTGGAACTCACACTTTAACACCAAAAGGAAATCTTAAGAAACCTGAAGTTGCAATGCTCTGCCAATGGATCAAGGCATCGTGGCAACAAATAAATGCAAAAGTAATAGTGAAAGGATTTAAGAAATTCTGCTTATCTAATGCCATGGATGGGAGTGAGGATGATGTTTTGTGGGAGACTGATGATGAAGTTGAGAGTGATAAAGATAGTGACCGTGAGGAAAACAGTGAAGGTTGCATAGACAGTGATGATGACTAACACAATAAAATGATTTTATGCAGCACTTGGATTGAAATGTTTTTTGTTGTCCTGAAATGAGTATATTCTTTCAATGTATTTACTTTATTTTAAATGTTATCTTAAAATGAATGCTACCATTTAATTTGTTTGAAAACCTGAATGGATCTATTTGTGATGTGATCGTATGATTTTAAAATGTTAAAAGACAATGACATTAAAGAAAAGTATAAGAGAAAATAAATATTTCACAAGATTTATAATTTTTGTAGTCATGAAGGTCAATTTGAGCTTTTTTCTCTTTTGGAATCATCAAAATGGGGGGTCGTCTTAGATTCAGGGTCGTCTTGGATTCGGGTGAATACGGTATGTAGCTTCTTACGCATACGAGCGCTATTGCTGCATTTTTTTAAGATTTTGACACGCCACGTATTATTTACATAATTTATTTCTTCGTAGTTGTTCAGTAATTTTGATTCTTTTTTGCATACATTTAAAGTAGACAGTTTACTTCCACTTTAGTACGCTTATATCTCGCATTATAATGTAACTACGGACATAAATCCATTGGCTACTTTTTTTTACACTGAGTGGCGATTTCTGCGATGGTAAAAAAATAAAAAACGATCGGCTTACAATCGATTAAATACGGTACGTTTTGTGTGAAAGTTATAATGGGTGCCTAAAATGCAACCATCCCTCAGTCCCGGTTTGCAAGCTAAATAGGCTAGAAAGCTTTGTTAGAACAATTACGTTTTGTATGAAAGTTATAATGGGTGCCTAAAATGGAACCTATCCCTCAGTCCCAGTTTGCAAGCTAAATAGGCTCCATTTGCAGCGCAACAGCCAGGAGGGGGAAAGGGGGATATATTGCACTTTAGCCACCAATTTTCCTTCGCATATAATAAAAGAGTAGCGAAGAACCTATTGTCGCATGCACTAGGGAAAATCCCATTCTGCAGGGAATGAGAACATAAAAAACATCACATCTAAGCGACTAATGAACACAGTGCCACGTAATGGCCAAAATTGGAAGTTCTTGGGAGACAGAACGGAGTGCATAAGAAGTGCCATCTAGCAGCAAAACATTGAAGTAGGTAGTGCAAACTAAATACTCCCTAAGCACCAAAAAAATTTTTGCTTCCCTAAATTGGTGTATCAATAAACGTATTTATGCAATTTTAGTATGATGAAATACTGCAAAACAATAAATCAGAAATGATGTCTAGGAAAATTAAATTTTTATTCTCTAATCATTTGTCAATCAAACAACCAAAAAATCGTATGAAACATGCCTGTTTGTGATACATTATACACTTTCCTAACTTGTTTAATTATAAGGATTTTATTGAGCAAATTCTAAACTAGAATGATGAATTTGGTATTATACAACTTAATGGTACACAATCAGCAGATAAGGAGGAGAGAAATTCCAATAACTTCATTTAAACAACTTATAGATTTATAATACATTTCTTTCTTTCCTTCATACACTGAAAAGTAAGTACATGTAGACCCCGATTTACAAAGTTTCAAAAAAAAATTTTTTTCTCAGGTCACATTGTATGAAATAAAACCCCAGAATTACAAAAAACCTTTTTTTGTTGCAAATCTTGTAAAAACAAATAACAGAAGAAAAAAATAGTATTACTAATCAATAATAATACAGTAATAATGATTACAAAGAAAAAGTTAGTTTAAAATACATGCAATTTAAAACAGTTTAAATTATTATATGTACTTGAAAATCCTAGTTAAAACCCACAATCTCTTAAGGACGAAATCGTGACTGGGCGGAATCACGACTAGACGGAATCTCAAATGTATGGAATCTTGAAAATTAATACGTATTTATTTAAAGACTCTTTAACAACATAGCATTACCTATTTTTACTTACACCTGTTAACTTGAAACAAAATTCTGGCTGTTAAAATATTTAATGAAAATTTTATTTCAGAGAAAATAAACTTTTTGAACAAAATAAAGGTCTTGATACGAGTATTTATGAAAACTTAATGAATTGGTCCAAACATTGGATTTTAACATGAAAAATTTGTGTTTTGAGCGATGAAAAACAGATTTGCTCTGTTACTGATTTCGCCTAATTTCGTACTTTTAAATGGATTAAATGGAACATGAAAAAAATTTAATTCTTTTCCTGCTGCACCAGATAATCCTAATTTACATTAATGATCTTGTACACCAAGAAACAGTTCCATAAGCATTTTGAATTATGTAGCACCTTCTTAATTTGTATAATTGAAATTCATTATACACCCACTCCCTGCTTTAATGCTGTCCCGATTAGCGCTGTTCCATGTTACTGCTGAAAATAATTTAATACCATGCTCTGAATTGTGCTCAAGCGTTTCACATTAACGCTCTTCCAAATTTCTTGTGTAATTTGCGAATCCCACTGAGCATCTACAACACAGAACACATCAATAGTCTTTGCAATTGATTGATGGTTCTGTGTACACTTGTCGATATTTATGTTGGTCAAAACAGAGTGAACTTTGTTTTAAATCTATTTTCCCCTTAAATAAAAAGACCATGAGTGATGACCAGCAGTCAGAGAAGAAAAAGAAGAAAAGTTTGACCCTTGAAGTTAAATTAGAGGTTTTACGGCAACTAAAAGCTGGAGAGCTTGTACAAGCGCATTAACAAGGCCTGCCCAAAAACCGTATGACTTAATTCCAGAAAACAAGCCTTCGTCCAAGCATTCCACTCATTAAATTAAAATATGCTTTGTTCTTTATTTTTTTCATTAATACATTCCTTTCATAGTTTGTATTTTTTGTTTACTGTTCCAATTTCGTTTGGTCAGTTTTTTAAATGTAATACCTAGGTTTTTTAATTCTTTTTTTGGTTCCTTTGTTTATTAAGCACATGATATTTCTTTTATGAATCAATATTTCTTTATCGAAGCATTCTACGATTTCAATATAAGATTTAGTTTTTGTCTTATTGGTTGTCTTCTCTTAATTGAGGTGTAACTTCAATCGTTCAGTTCATGTCTACAGTAAACAGAAGCTGCTTATGTTATTATGTTTCAATTTTCTTTGTGTTATTAAAAGCGTGACTGTATAGTGACTTTTGCCTCACCCTGTATATAACTAGATGCAGGTGTTCTTCTTTCTCTAATTCCTATTCCTTAAGGCTTCTGCTCGATTTATTCAGCGTGAGATCGATATATGTTTCATAAAATGTAATCTGTTCTTCATTTATATTTAAATTTTACTGTTCAATTTTAAGTATAATTGCAATGCAATTTATGACCTATTCTGTGTTACATTATATGGTTAACAAAGATTACTTTGATATACTATTTATATAATATTACCTATTTTCATTTCCATTAATAGAATCTCAGGAACAAATTAAAGCTTTTAACTTCATTTCTTATGGAAGTACATGTTCCGAATAGCGCTGTTTCAATTAGTGCTCAATTTTCCTGGTACCAATTAAGAGCGTTAATCGGGGAGTGCGTGTATAAAGTTAGCATTATTTGATGATGAACCACCACTCTATATAACATGATAATTTATGAGAAAAATTAAACAGATTCGAATTAGCTAATTTGTCCTGTCAATTTATATTCCTAAAATAGTAGTTAGGATAATGTTGGTTATTTTAACAAGTTTAAACAAATAATCTGCTAAAGCTGTAACAATTTGGAATCTATAACAAAAAATGAAGTTGATTACAGTATCTGAATATTAATTTAATAAACTTATTGCCGCATGCATTGAATATTTTTATCATTTCCGATACTATCATTTATTATTATGACCCATGATCGAATAGTCCGGACGAAATTCGCTTTCTTTGGGAAAAAACTGATATCTGAATGCGTGCTCTCACGAGGTTTTGTGCATCATACAACAGGCAGGTGTTAAAAATAACCGGTAATAATGATAATAATTAGTGGCATCTACTCTACTCTGGAGGAATATAACCTTCCTTATTTTAGCCATTTCTTATTGAGAAAACTCTCTCGCTTAACGTATTTTTGCTTAGAATTAAGGAACACAACTACGACATTAAGCGACGAACACTTGTAATATTTAATAATAATAATATGTTTAGAACAATTGTTTTCCATAATAAATATCCTAAGAAACATATACAACATCAACTTACTATATTTAGGGGAATATTTTTTTCCATAGGAACGTATCTCGCCTTCTACAATGGGAGTCAATGAGAAATTATACCTCGATTTACGAAAGGTTTTTGAAGAACGTAATTCTTTCGTAAATTGGGGTTTGCCTCTATAGTAAATTTTCAGCAGGTAAAATAAAAAATATCTCTTAAATTTAGATGGAGACATTTGATTTTGTGACAAATATTTACTTATGTGGATTACATGTATCATTAGATCATCTTAGACACTGATGAAACTTTTTTTCTCTAATTTGCAAATGGTATTTAAATAAACTACATTTTTACTGTCTTAACCTTGATCGTACGGCAGTCGTTTATGGCGGTGCCTCTTCACGGCTGGATGTATGTATGTCACCAGTAAAGTGGTATCCCTGATTGGCATACGTGATTCATTTATGCGATTTTCTTATTATATTTGATTGTAAGTCCTTAATATCAAATTTCATGAAAATCCATTCTGTAGAAGCCGAGAACGAACATGCAGACAGATGGACAGACCAATGATAAGAGGCGCTCACGCTGGAAGCGAAATGCGCCTAAAAATGGAATAAACTGAGAAGATAAACATGATTTTGTAGACGAACATTATCACACTTTGTGGTATTACAATGTACTATGTCTCAATCATCTTGCAACATATATAATATAACAATTTTTTTATTACTAAAATCACATTTTTAATGTCTCATATTTGACCTTCACTTACTACCTAAAATTTCCTCTAAAACATAAAACAATGATTATCTAATATATAAAAATGAATGTGTATCATAATTTTAAAACTCGAAAACTACAGATCGTAGAAGCAAGAGAAAGATACCATTTTAACCGGAATAATGAGTATGGTGGTGTAGTAAGGTATTTATATCGGTTTGATTGACCATCTAATTTTTAAAAATATTTTCTTTTTTCATTTGAATAACATAGGGACGAGTGCAGCTTATTTTTCATTTGAATTTTAAAATTATTTAGAAGAAAAGAAGCTTATTTTTAATGGAGACAGAATCCTAATCCTGATCGAATTAGCATAAAAATGCATTTAGAATCAATAAAATACGTGATGTTATCAGTTTTATTACAGTACCCATTATAAGCTACCATGACAATTCCCACTGTCGCCGAAATTGAGAGTTCAATGCATTTATATGGGAAAAATTTTAACATAATATCTTTTGTCAATTTTCGTGTACGAATTTAATTTGTTTAAATGGAAACCAAATATTTGTTGTTTTTAAATGAATTATCTTCTAATCTAATATATAAAGGAGAATGTAAGTCTGTTCGCTCTGAATGCTTTTAATACGAGAGGGAGGGAGAGAGATGGATGGTAACGGAGGGAGGAGATGGAGAGAGGGAATTAGGGGGAAGGGGTGGAGAGAGGGAGGGGAGTGAGGGGAAGAAGGGACAGAGAGAGAGGGAAGGAAAGACAGGGAGAGAGATGGAGGGAGACAGAAGGACTGACAAACGACTTTATTGAGGGCAAAAATTTTGTAAGAAGGGACTATATAGTCCCTTCTTACATTTAAGAGAGAAAGGGAGGGAGAGAGGGAAGGAGGGGGAGGGAGTGAGGGGAAGGGAGCAAGAGGGATGGAGAGAGGGAGGGAGAGAGGGGAACGGAGAGAGAGGGAGGGGAGGGAGAGAGGGGAGGGAGAGAGGGGAGGGAGGAGAGGGAGGGAGAGAGGGGAGGGAGGAGAGGGAGGGAGAGAGGGGAAGGAGAGGGTGGAAAGGTAGGGGAGGGAGTTTATACGTTATTTTCGCAAGATTTTCTTTTTTACGTTACATGGTCGAAGTTTTAGATTCACTAAATCCGTTGAAATTCAATGGGCACTCCAGCTAGTTTATTATAATTAACACAACACTTTATAATAATAATTAATGGTTTTAAAAATGCACATTAGTATGATAAATATGGAAACATGGGTCTATACATTTGGCGCAATTGAATCTTGTTCCCGCATTTTTTTATTTGCCAAACACACACAGCAACGTAAACTGGAATGAATGCTTCACAATGTATTCATTAACACTTCATGCAGAAATACATTTGTAGTTCAATTATCCCTTGCTCCTTATAATACACTTTTTGTCAGAGAGAAGAAAACTCATGAAGCTAGGACATACAGTGGGTCCTCGACTTACGATGGCCTTGTGATATGATTTTTCAATTTTCGATGAGCCTCCCATGCTTCCATGTAGTATCGACATACGATGAAACTGTGACATATGATGGTCAATCAGCACGCATTATTGGTTCTTGTCTTTTAAATTCACGTCTTTTAAATTGTTCTAACGAATAGCCTTCTTTGTTTTTGTCTTAAAGCATTCGCTGCCACCTATACAAATACGTACAGTGAAAAGAAACAAAGTTGCAAGGGAAACTTGTGACAAAAGACATTATATCTGAGGCTACAATGACGAAAGGTCCTTTTTATGTCCCAAGACCTTAGCATAGAAAGAAACAAAGTAGAAAACCAAAAACATGGAAAAGTAATGCGACCCCACTGACTGCCAGAGTAGTTAAAAGATACTAAGTTTCAGTGCCAATCCATTGAAATCGAAAAGAGTACATACCGTGACGAAAATGACTCACATGTTTCTATTTATTTATTTCTGTTATATTTTGTTAATTATACACGTACGTATATGTAAAAGAATATGTAATCCTACATAAAATAACTATTTTCATGGGAAAAACCTTATTTAGGTGCAAAAAAAATTGAAATCTAAGGATCCCTGAACGAATTAGAGGTTTTACATAGATTTCAGGATTCGACATACGTTTTTCTAACATACCATGCGTTTATCGGAACAAGTTAGCATTGTAAGTGGATGGCCCACTGTATTTAGATAGCAGGTACTCTGTTAAAAACAACGAAAGGGTGATGTATTCACAAAAAATACAAAGAGTAACCATTATGAGCATTATCCATATAATAGTAAAGGAAATACGAGAACCAAACATGACATAGCGATTTCTAAAACGTAGAAATACACTCCGCTGTCGTACGGTGATGCTCGGCCGTGAGAGCATGCATTCAGTGTCGCCATATGGAGATGCCCGGCCGATAAAGGTTAATATCAAAAGTGCATACACAAATCCATAATTATTAAAAAAACTGATGTGGCCAACACATGACTTTCTCCATACTTGTGGTATTCTTCTCTGTTTACTTTCTCATATACGAAGTATATTAAGAAAGTATTGTAATCGCAAAAAAAATCAGCCTTGAGATTTTGATGGAAATATATGTTTTAGGTGTACCCGAGTCCGAAAAAGTGGTTTTCGCAATGCCGTTTGTCTGTCTGTTTGCGGCTCTGGAGCCTAAACGGTAGCGAAAATGATTGAAATCTTGTACTTAAGCATTTTATCATACATAATAGAAGCTACGAAGAAATGGTTGAAATTGCACAATAATTAAGGGCAGTTTATTCTAGGCAATTTTAACAACAATTAGATTTTCTCAAAAAAAAAAACGGCTCCAACGATTTTGATAAAATTTCGTAGAGTTGCTTGAGTTTATGTCTTCAATAATACCAAATACTTCATATTTCTCAAAAAATGAATGTAAGGTTAGTTTATTCTAGGCAACTTAAACAATAATTTGATTTTCTCAAAAACAGCTTCAACGATTTTGATCAAATTTTGTACCATTACTTAAGTTTACGTCTGCAATAATACTACATAGTTCATATTTCTCAAAAAATTAATATAAGGCTAGTTTATTCTTGGGCAACTTTAACAATAATTGAATTTTCTTAAAAACGGCTCATACGACTTTCATCAAATTTCGTACAGTTATTGAAGTTGATGTTTATAATGATTCTACATAGGTAGTTCATATTTTTCTAAAAATAACTAAACGACACATTAGTATATGAGAAAGTTTGTACATGTATATTGTACCAATTTTTTAAAATATCTACATGTCTCAATACTTGTTTATCATAGATTCTCAGGCCGTATGATGAGTTCTCGTTGGCCATATTCGGCCCTCTGTCCTAACAATTATGTACAATGTACACGATTGTAATCTAGTTGGTGTTTTTCACATTTTGAACTGGTGGCACTGTAATCGAACAAGCTAGGGATGTGCTCAATGTAAATTCAAATGAAAAACCAAACTTTTTCTGAAACTATCGAGTTTATGAAACAACTTTTCAAACAAAACTTGTAGAAATTCCATTTTCTACAACTTTTTTAATAGCACATATTTAGGAAAATTGATTTCTAAAGGCGCTACTTGAAAAAAAATGGAAAAACGACTAGAATAAACATTCACTTCCGGTGGACCAATTTCAACCAAAATCTTTTCAATCTTCATTTGTTAATAAAAATCTTAAATGTAAAGTTTTGTGCTGATCTGATTATTAGTTTTTGAGTTAGAACACTCACAAAATTAGTATCACATACACACAGACATCATCGAGAAAATAGTCAAAACGTGTTCTAGGGACCTCAAAACGTGTATTTCTGTTGAAATCTCCAAGTCAATTTTTTTCATGAAAACAATACTTTCTCTATACCACATATATGGAGAAAGTAAAAAGAAAATTTGTAACTGTAAAATTAGGAAATCTAGCCAATGAGACATTCTACTGATTTTTTAAAATATGACCATGTCAAAAATTCATCTTATATTTTGTGCATAACAGTAACTAATGAAAACGGCAAAATTTTCATAAATATACATAATAATTTCAGCTAAATCAAACAAAAAAAATTTGATTTATTTCAAATGGCCAACCTACTTGTATGTATACAGGAATCCACCAGCAACTTGACGTGGATTTAGTTGGTAATCCTTGGCAACTCCAACAACGATAAATTGCTGACCTTCTGGTTGATTGGCAAATTTGCAAAGTGCTATGCTGTAAAATAAAATAAGACAAAAACTAAAATGAAATTTTATAAAAATTAAACCAGCACTTGACAGATATCAATTTGAATTTTTATGAAGAGCATACAACTAAAACAAAAACTCCATTAACAATAAAAATAAAGAATTCCCAAGCTTTAAAGCACACAACACATGAACTAATCTTCCACTAGTACGTATAACACTTTTCTCCAAACATAAAGTAAAACACAAAAACACCAGGCCAATGACTTGTGAGAAAATAGGGCAGGAGACAACTGTGACTCTGTGTAAACAGATTCAAATGTTTTCTTTACAAAACCTATTCATATGCCTTGAACAAATCTTTGCTCAAACTAGACAGTTTTACAACCATAATTGTCGTGCTGCCATAATAGCTTCTCCCCTTAAGGAGAGCCAGTATCCACAGAGCAAGACAGAATGGAACAAACCTTAATGCTGCTTCATTCTGAGGAAACCTTTCAATATGGAGGGTTGACCCATCAGACGGATTCAAGAGCCTGAGTGCAGAGGCCCACTGTCCAGGCCCAGCCTTAGGTGCTCCAAATGATGCCTCTGGAAGGTCCTCATTCAGGAATGCCTCGGCCATTTCCCTAGCAAGTTCCTGCTCCTCTTCTCCAGCAGCTTCTTGCATTTCCTATGATATAGAGATGAGTACAAAATTCAATTAACTATGTAGTTATTTAAAAATAATAAAAAACTAATTACGTGAAATTAAATGCAAGATTGAAATAAAATAATAACCAATTCTTCCGCAAATTCTAAAAACACACAAACATGAGTGCGAATATTATTATATATAAAAAAAGTCTGCAAACTCCAAGTTAATACATGCCATAGACCAGGGGAGGCCCTAACTTTTATATGCCAAGGGCTACTTTCATTTTCCAAACTCACCTATGGGCTACTAAATTTTTGAACATATACATTAGGGTATTTTAACTACAGTAAAACCCCGTTATTTCGATCCCAGATAATTCAAAGTATGGTGTAATTTGAAGTTAAGATCAGTCCCCAGCCAACACCATAGGATTTTGTGTACTTTTTGGTATGGATTATTCAAAATACGCCTACAATGAAATTCCAAGTTATGATCTGGTCTGGAGGCTCACGAAAAGTTCGTTTAATTCAAAATCTCGATCCTGTGTAAGCAGAAGGTCCGCGCATGTGCCATCATATCATGTTTTCCCCACAATTTCCCACACATGAAATACATATAGTGCCCCAAACAGGTGACTCCCTTTTACTTATTTAATAGTAGGATGACCAAATGTCCCATTTTTGCTGGGAAAGTCCCATTATCTTTATCTAACAAGACATTTCGTACCGTTTTGAAGCCCATTGCAAATAAAATTGATTATCTGATAGTATAGCTGATATTCCTAGTAGAAATGTAGGATTCTCGGAAACATGGTTATCAAACGAACAACAAATGTTAATTAATCACAATTGTTAGGTTAGGAAACCTCAGGGTCATTGATAAATTTGAGATTGCAAACCTGGTTTCCACATATAATATCCTGCCCAGGTTTAACCTAACTTATTCCCTTTGAGTTTCGACAACGACAACGCTAGTTGGATTCTTTTTTGATTGTGAGCTTTGTCCTAGTCTGGCATGCTCATGCTCCAGACTGTAAGGAAGGTTTGTATTTGCCTTTTTTGCTATAGATCGTAATAGTGACTGATCCACCACTAAAAAAACGACGGGAAATATCCCGTTTTCACCTCGTTGGAATAAGGACACCCTATTTATAGTCGGTTCACTAGCGAAAGTCTCTTGGCCTTGAAGACGGGACGTACGCCAGTTAGCAGCAGCCAATAGGAGATGGTTTGTTTGGGAAGGTAGTGCGGAGGAACCCAGTCTCACTCCTGCTCTCGAAGAGTTCACATTGGCCTGCGTTGCCATTTCTACCACCGTCCAAAGCCTGGATCAAAAAGAACGATGGGAAGTATTTTATTTAGAAATTGCATAATATATCAGCTGAAGGCAAAAATCCACAAGAGCTGGCAATGCGCACTGGTATCTGCTCTCCTGCATGAAAGTTGAGAGGGGCGATGGAAGGGAAAACGTTCGTGATTGGCTACTTGCTCTAAGTAGGCCAAGAGACTTCAGCTAGTGAACAGACTATAATAGTCAATGTGAAATAAAAGTTGTACATAATTCAAATAAACCAATCAGCTTATTCTTGCATCACTGTGAATGCTCACATTCTCAATCGGATAGCAAAATTCGAGAACTAAGCTGAAATGAACAAAATTGCAAGAACCCCTATTATCTCAATCCTTATGCTTTCCCAAACCTGGGCAAGGTTTTTCTCATGAGAAAGTGATATACTCCAGAAAAGACCATGTAATATTGATTTCTGTTAATGAACCAATCTTTAAATAACGTTGTAAGAAGTTATACCAAATGTCGTTTCTAAAAAGATCATGCCTTTGTTTTACCCGAGAATAAGTGATGAGCCAAAAACAAAAACCTAGTGGTTTTACCCACTGATGAGCTGGAAAAATATTAAGAACCGGCTCTCTAAAAAAAAAGCTGTAAGGAAAATTGGATAAGGGTGGCCAAGGGCATCAGATCGCTCTAGTTTAGTACACTGCTCCCCAGTTATAACGCAGGGATCAGGGGAGGAGCTGCGGCCCGCATTATAAGACAACCGCAATATAACCGAGGACATGACTTTTCATTTTTTAATTTCTATACTTGCTACAAACAACAAAATTCAAATAAAAAAACAATATACAGTGAGTAGAATAAAAGTATTTAATCGATTCCTTAAAACTTCAGTATATTTTGTTTTTACTTTAGTACATACTAAAAATCGACAGGACTTTCTTTCCAAGAAATAAGGAGGAAGACCCGCAGTATATCCGATTCTGCGGTATAACCGACGGCGTTATAACCGGGGAGCGGTGTAATAGCGTTCCGCTACCTTAACAAGTGTTCGTTTTGTAATATATTCCATTTCATACACTGTCGGTAATTGACTTTCAGATAGGGCAAAATGTACTTGGTAGGACAAAATCAATAAACTTTCATATTTTCTAAAAATTTAACAACAGGCTCATGCGAGCCGGCTTTAGCTCATCACTGGTCTTACCATGTCATACAAGAAGAGCACAATGTAATACATATGAGTGATAATCTTTCAATGTGCAGTTAAATGTCTTTTCTTTGCTGCATAAAAGAGTAACTTGAAATGTACTGAGAAATTCGGGATATTCGCTGGAGCCTTTGTGAATTCACTTCAGCTCTGTTCGAATTTGCCCTACATACTAACTTGTAAGGCCAATTCCTTTGTAGAATGGATAGATAAGATTCTGTATTATGGTTTTGCTGCCCAAGTAGCTGATATGAATTCACTTCAGCTCTGTTCGAATTCGCCCTGTATACTAACTTGTAAGGCCAATTCCTTTGTAGAATGGACAGATAAGATTCTGTATTGAGGTTTTGCTGCCCAAGTAGCTGATATGAAAAAAGTTCGATTTTTATGAGTTCGTTTATTTCAAACCCAGATACTTCGAAGTTGTAATTTTTTGGTCCCTTGAACTTCAAAATAACGAGGTTATTTAATGTAAAAATAACTGCAAAGAAAGCATTTATTATATACCATCTATGAAAAATCGAAAAAATAAACAATTGCTAAATTTATTCCTTATTTAAACCATTATAGGCACGTTTACACTGCAATTCTTCATCCAGTGATTGGTAATTGAGCTTGTAACTTGATACCGAGAGGCGTAAACAATCTTTAAGATGTTCATTGGTGAATGCATTTCTGGTTTTCCATTTAATTAGGTTCATATAAATAAGTGGAAGGAAGTATGTTTTCAAAATATATGCAAGTTTTTTATACTTGAAAAATTTTCAGAAGAAACAAGTTTCCAAAAATTTGTATCATTGAATCATGCTATATCACTTTACAACATAGTTATTTCATTTTCCAAATCTCCCATTTTGCTACAAATTTCTTCAATGTCAATTTCGGCAAAAAAATTTTGCAATGGGCTAGAGATCCTTAAAATCTAGAAAACCTCCTTAGAATTGTTTTTAATTTTTTTAGCACCTTGCTGTCTCTGCAGGTGACTCCAGTCATCCTAAAGGGCAGCCGGTCACCCCGCAAGTGACGTAATGGGCATCCCTGCCATAGACCCTATGACAGAGGTCAGCAATCTTTCAAAGTAATTTTGTCTAATTTCAAAATACTTGGGAGCCTAGTGGTGACAACATTTTATTACTTTTTTTGTGTGAAGAAAGCCTCAAATCAATTTGTTAGATGAGTGCTAAAATATTCCAAGTTTACGGGCAACAGGATAAGGGTAGGCCATGTGTGGGGAACCTGCAGCCCGTGGGTCACTTGTGACCCACCGTGACTTTCCGCTCTATCGTAGAAATGGTCCGCGAACTTTATCAACCATACCCATGCATGCCATAACCAAAGCCTGGGATGTTTTTCTCATATATTTATATGCTATAAAGGGGATTGACTAATTAAATGATTAACTCTAACCCTACATCTGCCTAGCGATTGAAAGACGGAGAAGCATTCGATACATTGTAGTGGCTCACTTTTCGGAGAGCAATCTTTTTCCGTTAGTCCGAGTTAGGGCCCTAGGGATGAGGGCGGTATCTTCTGTAATAATGTACCGACTCTAAACGTTTTTAAACAGATTTATATGTTAATTACAAAGAAATTTGACGTTTTATCTCTATCAATGGATAATTGAAATAAGTTCTTATTTTTGCTTTCCAAACAAAAATTTGAAAAGAAATGCCATCGATACAGAACATTAATAAAAACTGTGCTTTATCAGTGACAATGCATACAGATACATATAACTGTTACTAACTGCCTGGAATAAAATGTTTGAATTTGTTACCATGTATAATGAGCATCCCAACTTTTAGATAAGAAAAATTACGGTAGTCCCTTTGGTTGGTTCTGTCGAGTTTTACCTGCTGCCCTGCATTTCACGCTCTTCACGAGATTGAGATTTAAAATGATGTTATATCGGACATAGAAATGACGAACGATGTAAAACGGTGAAACTTTTCCTTATTTGTAAACGATGTTATATCGAAACAACGTAAATCGTAATGACGTAAATAGGAGATTACCTGTATATGGCAGGTTTTATTCTTGTTTAGCAGAAAAAATTTTCATTTGGTGGCTGGTGGGCAAACCAGCAGGAAAGATGTGATTTTTGGCTTTTTTGGATGGAACTTAAAAAATTGGTAAAGGATACAGTCACAGGGCAACGGTGACCGGAAGACAGCCTGTCCTGAATGGGAAAGAGTCCAATCATAGATCTAGAATCACTGACGAAAATTTAAGTAATCAGCTGAGAGTTGCCATGTCTAACATATTTCCAGATATAGATCACCTTGTAAAAAATATACAGCATCAATGGTCTCATTAAAGGTACATAAACCATTGAATAAAAAATATTTTCAATACTATAAAAAGCATTTATTTGGAGGGGGGGGAAGAGGATGTTATTGCCCTAAGGTCAGATATTAAGTTTAAATGTGGTCCTCATGCAAAAAATTTCCTCACCTATGAGGTAGGCAACCCTTCACAACAACGATGATTTACAAAGTTGCTGGTATCTCTTCATAAACAGGACAAACTCGATTTAACATTTGGAATGTGCGCAGAAAATATCCAGTATACCATGAAAAAAATCATGACGACTATCCAGCAGGAATGGTCAGAGAAATATCATTACGAATAAATTAAAGGTACACAAACAAATTGTTTATAAAAATGTTTTTGTTAAATTTAACCAATTAGATGATTAGCATATCTTCTAATTTTATGTTCCCGATGATTCTATCAATTTTTATTATATATTTTAATCAAATAAAAATGACCCACCTGAGGATGGGAGTGAAAGTTTCATACCTACTTAAGGGGTTAACATAATGCATTACAAAAAGAGTATAAGCATCCACTAACCTCAGCCATTTGGATTCT
Organism: Uropetala carovei; assembly: GCA_036926305.1. Taxonomy (NCBI): domain Eukaryota; kingdom Metazoa; phylum Arthropoda; class Insecta; order Odonata; family Petaluridae; genus Uropetala; species Uropetala carovei. The sequence continues at coordinate 8,874,580 of JAXCHB010000065.1, read as the reverse complement.
CCTCTGCTTTTTTACTTCCTCAGAATAAGCATTATGATCAGCTTCAATAATAATGAGATGAGCTGATTCTGGATGAATCACAAACTTCCGTGGAGTATATTCCACAGGGAAAGAAACCTTAGAGTATAAGAGGAAACAAAGTTAGTATTGTTGATTTTTATAATTACAGGACAACTGTTCAACTTGGTGATAACTACTACCCTTGCAAAGGACAAGTGGGACAAGCTATCTTTAAGCATAGCAGTAACTAGCAAAAATATGTCCATAGCAGTATTCCATTGATTAAGTAACAATCATGAATGAGAAATTGAATCAAGACACTTTGCCTAGTCCAATATTTAGGGCTGCAGATACTATTAAAGAGATTACTCTTAGCTTCCATTTTGCCACCACTCAGTATCGATTTCTTTAAACAAAGAGAAAAATATTTAAATAAAAAACAAATCACCTGATTGAAAACAGCACCAAGTTTCTCCAAAGCAAGAATACGGAGTGTATTAGTAGAGATTGCAACTATGCCTTCTGGACACTGCTCTGATGAGAATCCTGAGGCATGCTCCAATGCTTCATAGGATAACGGTGTTAAATGAAACCGACTCTGGTAATAATAACTTAGCCAAGAACGACTGGACATTGCTAAAACCTGCAGAATAAAATACAATTTGAGTAAACAAAATACAAATTATTTCTTAAAAAATTAAAATTAAGAGCTTGTGATTTCATGAGTAATGCAATCCAGAATGACCTACATACTAAGTCATCAGTTCCAAAAAAATCTCACTGAAGGATACTGGGATAATGAAACTTATTGAAGCAGATTCATAAAAGAATCTTGACAGTGAGATGAAAACTTTTGTTACATACTCTAGAAATAAAAGCACTGATAGGTTGTATCCATTTATAACAATTTTTAAACTAATACATAAACTATACATAAAGCAGGACAAGATGTTGAAAATAAAACAAAATAAGCACGGCAATCAGAAAATAATGAAATAATACTTACTGCATCACTGCCTTGCATACGTATTCTGAATAATTTTACTGGACGGGAACCCAAATAACGAGTTCGGGTGTCAGCAAGGTCTCCAGAGACAGGATCCAAGACAGTTCGTAACAGCACACCATTCTGAAGGCCAATGTTAAGATGCAAAGCACCACCTCTTCCTCCTTCTACACCACCACCTACACCCATCTCAACCATACAAAGGGATTCTGCAGCAGCAGGCAGCGCTTGCATACTAAGTGGGGACAGACAATCCTGCAAAGAAATCACATTATAAAATTCATTAAAAATTCTTAAATTTTTATCTTTGAATATATTTTTTATTAGTACCTCATGGTACATATAAGATGTAGACAGAAGAAAATGTTTTTTTTAATTGTTCCCTAGAAAATAATCTTCATGCCAATCAATCTAGATAAAATACATAACTGTAGGTTTGACATTTTCTCATATTTCTATTTCTGAAAGTATGTACAGTAAAACCTCTCATTAGCGAAATTCAAGAGGCCCAATTTTTCGTCTATTCGTTTTAAGGAAGTTTGTTGATCAGGAGTTAATGAGCGTCGCATAACTTCAGGGCAGATTGACTGTTAGATTATACGGACGCAGCAGGGTTATCCAAATGAAGGCAAATGCACAGAAATGGCATAATCGAACAGAACTATGTATGTACTAAAGTACGCCCGTTACAGCTTTTCAGGAAAGAATATCACATAAAAGTGGACGATATTCAAAATGTGACCGCAAGGTTTAATTTGCTTTGCTGCCAACCATATTGATTTTGTGCGCTGACGACACCATTACAATGCTTTCTTATGGCAAATAAGACCACTTTCACCTCCTTTTGCAATGTCTGACGGTGGCAAGCACCAATTACAAGTCAAGAATTAATTTCGGGCACTTCCCGATAAGTTACATAAATGAAATTTGGTTTTTTCTAGATAAATATTGTTATTGAAAAATTTGTATGCTTCATAAAAGTGGATGGCTTATTATGGGAAATGATACTGGTATAATAGAAGAAATTAGTTGGTTGATAAAAAAAGCCATCCACTTTTATGAAGCATACAAATTTTTCAATAACAGTATTTATCTAGAAAAAAATTTTTCTTTGCTTTTGAGTGCATTTTAATTCACATAAAAGTATATTCCAAGGAGACTCTCATTGTTGCCTCCGATTCATTTAAGGCCAATTAAACCTTCAAATAGACGAAAGAAAAGCGTAATTGTTATCTTCTCTTAATTGCTAATCTAACAACAAACGCTGCAGTAACGGGGCTACAAACGCGACGGAGCGCAAAGGGGCCAAAATATGAATGCACATATTTCAGCTCATAGGTCACGAGGGCATGTATAACTTCACAGATTATATTAAGTCACCATATACTCTTATTTAAAAGAGTATGAATGAAATCGGGCAGTATCACTTCGTGAATGTTCCTTGTTAGTTTTAGTTATACTCTTGTGCCAAAAAATTAAAATTAAGAGCTTGTGATTTCATGAGTAATGCAATCCAGAATGACCTACATACTAAGTCATCAGGTCCAAAAAAATCTCACTGAAGGATACTGGGATAATGAAACTTATTGAAGCAGATTCATAAAAGAATCTTGACAGTGAGATGAAAACTTTTGTTACATACTCTAGAAATAAAAGCACTGATAGGTTGTATCCATTTATAACAATTTTTAAACTAATACATAAACTATACATAAAGCAGGACAAGAAAAAGCCTTCCTGTATCGCCATGGACATCCACAACACCAAGTAAGTGTCTACTGGCTCTCTCCTATCCCTCTCAACTACTAGTTGAAAAAAAATATACACACAGTAAAACCTGGTTAATTCGAAATTTTAGTATAATTCGAATTTTCTTTTAAATTTAAGGCCCAGTAGGCAAATTTACATTCAAAAGTACCAGGATAATTCGAAAACCTTATAATTCGTAATTCAAAAAGAAAATTAGTCCCGTGCTCAGAATATCAGTACGTTTGTCCCTGAATAATTCGAAAATAAATTTAGGAAAAAATAATGTTCATAAAGTGTCTGCGACGGCAGGGTTAACAGGGAGGTTCCTTGGACACCACGAACAAAAGGGACTGCTAGGAGCCAAGGTAACACCCGCCTCCGATCTAACTGTACTTTTCCTTCCCCGATTAAGAAAGTTACGGCACAAGGCGTGGGCGAACACGTGTTGTTTTTGGCAGTTGTGCCTCTTTGTTTGGCAAGTAAAGACGATTTTTAAATAAAGCAGTTCGAGCGTGATTCATGCATTTTTATTTTCCTTTCGCATCGTGTGTGGAACATCCTCACGCATATCATGCATGTTTTTTTCCTGTTCCCAATCATAAGTTGGTTCGTCCTTTCTCACAAGGTCTTAAACAAGGAATTTCTAATAACTACACGTATGCCATATAAGAATTGCTTTTACTCTCAACTGACCCATAACTGGACTGATACTTATTGAAAAGGCAAAATCTTTGCAGAGAAAATGAAAATACAAGATTTTAAGGCACCCAATGGATGGCTCGAGGGCTTTAAAAAGCAATTTAACATTGTCAGTCTTGCGGTTTGCGGTGAGTCTAATAAGCTTAACAAAGAAGAAGCATCGATCTGGCTACAGAATAATAGGCATATTTTTAATAAGTTCAAGGCTAGAGACATTTACAATTTGGATGAAACGGGCATATTTTTCAATGTGCTTTCTGACCGTACTTTGTCTCTCAAGGGTAAGAAATGCCATGGCGGAAAGCACAGCAAAGAATGCCTTACTGTGGTACTCTGTACCAATATGGACGGGTCCAATAAAGCCGAACCTGTGGTTATCGGTAAATATGCTAAACCACGGTGCTTTAAAAATGTAGACATCGACAGCTTGCCAGTAACTTACGAATTTAATAAAAAGGCGTGGATGACAAGAGATGTGTTCAAAAAAGTTTTAATTGGTATTCAAAGGTGAATGGCACAACAAAACTGAAAGATTTTACTGGTTTTGGACAATTGTTCCGCCCATCAGATTCCTGAAATGAGAACTCCAAATGTTGAATTGCTGTTCTTGCCGTCAAATGCGATCAGCGTTCTCCAGCCGCTCGACCTAGGAATCATCCAAAGTCTTAAATGCCATTACAGAAAAAGACTTCTATCATCGTATTTAGTTCAGCTAAATAGAGGCTGTGCTTAAGGAAAATATGCAGAAATGAACTATTTTGGACGCTTGTCGAGGCTTATCCTCACTGTGGAAATAAGTGACTCCCCCAAACGATCACTAATTGCTTTTATAACAAGTGGATTGATTTTGCAATCGACTGGTGACCTCGGTGAAATGGAAGTTGAAGAGGTTATGGAGAATAATGTTTTGGGATTCGTATCCTTTAAAGCAGGGGTTCTTAACCGGGGGTGCTCACACCCCCAGGTGGTGCGGGAAGATGGTCCAGGGGGTGCGGGAAGTGGGTCCAGGGTGTGAGGTGGGAACATCTTGCAATTTGACTTTTTTATTTATTTATATTTTAGATAACATTTTGAACCACCAGCTGCCGTCCTAGTGTGTATCCACGTTTCTTATTAGATATATAGTGAGATGCTGAAGAACATTCGTTTCCTTGAAATAACAAACCGTTATCACTATTCGAGGTCTGTTTACAAAGCGATTTAAAGTGCCGTGCCCAGACATATTGTCGCTATATTTTTACACCTTTAATTACGTTTATAACAAAGTAATTCTCTCAGTCCTACTTTTCGTGAGAAGGCTGAGATAATCCACTACAGAGAGGTTATTTTGACGTTCAAGATGAATACAGCATTAAAAATTGTTTAAAAAGAAACAATCTTGAAAACTATTACGAAATTGTTGGATAGGATTCCATTGTAATAAAATGCCTAATCGTCGCCTCACCTGCATTACAATCTTATTGTGCCTTTAATTGAGGAAAGGTTGAGTTTAAAATGTAGTTTGTAATAATTATATTTGATTTTAAATACTATACGGTTAATAATTCGTTAAAATTTAAAAAAAACTAAAATTAATAACCACTGAAAAAATTATGGTAGGGCGCGGTATTACCATGAATCGCTGTGGGGGAGCAGGGCTCACAAAAGGTTAAGAACCCCTGCTTTAAAGACTATGTTTCCTTTGACAACGACTTGATAACTTCAAAAATTTATGATCCTACGGTCGGCAAATCAGAAGTCGTTGCGAATGATGACATCATAAGCGATGACGTCACAAGCGATAACGTGAGAGAAGATGATAATAAAGCATCGATTGAACCACTTCCGTCTAAGGAAGATATATTTTTTGCTTTGGACATACTTCAGAGATATGTGTCAGAGACACCTGACATGCCAGTGACTATATGTGAAAAATTTGGTGAAGTCATGCAACACATCGTGCTGGGGAATCCCCAAAAATTGAAACATTAGTGATTACTTTAAATGAGTTGGTTTTTAAATTGATATTTCATGTTTTCAATGACTTCAAATTAACGAGTTTATACAATGTATTAAGTACATAGCTGGTGACAGTGATAAAGTTAATATTTCTATTGTTTATTAGTGAATAAAATTTTTTGTTCTATTTTGAAAATGAATGTACTGTTATTGAATTCCATACCATATTATAAAGTGAGTTATATCTATTTTCTTGATTCTATATTTTTGTATTTATTTAATAGATAGTTAAGACTGTTTTTGTAAATTTCAAATTATCCAGGTTTTCCATAATTCCAAAATATTTTCTCGGTCCCTTGAATTTCAAATTAACCAGGTTTTACTGTATCATATTAAAGGTGTCACTTTTTTTTCCTGTGTATGCCATACCAGTTGATTATTAATTGCGGATTTCCACGTTTTCTGCAGCTTTTCCATGTGTGATCTCTGTTGAACTGCATTGAGATTTTTGCAACTGTGCATTCTCATCAGGTGGTAATTTGCGATGTAACTGTGCCTTCTTTCTGAGTGAATATCGGCCAGTAATTTGTGATGTTTGCAAAAACCTGTTCACAATCTCTGCTGAAATGTTACTGTTAAAACTGTATTGAGATTATTACAACAGTACCTCCTTCCTTTGTGAATATAAGGTAGTTATGTATTTCCACCTAATTTTTTCTAAATTGCATATTCTTCCTTTTTCTTGCTTATAAGGCATTCATTTGTTGTGTGTACACAAAAGCGAAACTTAAATAAAGCAATATCAGTAACCTACAAAAATTTTATTTTTTCAATTTCATATTTAGCATTTTACAAGAAATAAAAAAACCTGAGATTTCAAATGCACATGCCTGGTGCGACAGTGGTGACATCTGCCAACGGCCATATAGTAACGCTAAACTAGCTCGTCCATCAACAAGATGCACTCCCCTGGCTTGCTGAAAGCTTGACACTAATTGGTGTATTGTATTTTTAACCATTTTCTGCGCATATGTAACTGAAAAAAAGTATTTTGCAAGTGAAATTTTGTTGAAAAGGGGTAAATATGAGTAAAGGTGACAATTTCTTCATTCGTTGCTCGGAAGTATTCATACTACGGGAGTTCGTAGTAGAGAGCTCATAGCTAGGTATTTTATATGAGTTTGGCGGAACCATCGGCAATTGTTCATTATCCAGAAGTCTTTGCTGTATAGGGGTTCGTCAGATAGAGGTTTTACTGTATAAGTTTAAATTATGTACTCTCACTTTTTTGTGGTAAGTATTGTACCTATATTGAATATATATTTTCTAATTGGTAATGCTTGAGCTAGGGAGTGGAAAACATGGTTTCATAATTAATGTCAAAGCAAATAATCTTCGTAGCAACTGATATTAGTAATATATGAACTGAACTCACTTGGATTGAACCCATGTACATGCAGCGATTTTCCCTGCACCTACGCACTTAACAAAGCACTTGTCGAAAAAACGCGACGAATACCGCCTGCCCATCGAATATCGCCTCCCTCCATTATTGCCGCCATTCGTAAACGCCGAACAGAATCACAAGGCTCGGCTCCATAGCTACGCGCCTTATATAGGGCGAATATCACCCCTATTTCCCATTCCTCCTTTTTCCTATGGTTATATAATCTACTCAAACAGTTAACCAATATGAAAACAAGGAGTTGCCCGTTCAAACTAAGCGCCAGACTTTCCCTCATCGGCTGCCATCATGTGACCGCCGCTTTTGCCGGGGCGACATGGCATCATGCGGGCAGAATATATTCCGAGAGAGCGGTACGAGGGTTGGGCTAAGCAACATGCTTGCGGTTTGACAGTGAGAGAGAACATGTCACGACCATGAAGAGAGATCTTCTCGTAGGCGGCGTGTGCTGAACTTTTCCTGTGGACACTCGTTGTAACTATAAACTATACCACTGAAGTGAATTACGTTGCGAGACGTGTTACGTCTCATGTCTGATTGCCTTTCGTTCAGTCATTGTACTTAACTCTAATATACGAGACAAGTGTTACGTCTCGAGTCTGTTTTGTTTTCCGTTCTGTCATTGTACTCAATTCTAAGATACCATGTCAATGACGTAATTTAAACTACGAGTGTGCATCTTAAGTCTATTTGTTTTCCTGTTTGTTATAATTTGTTCCAAATATAGTAATTAGTTATAGATTGATGTGACGTTATATTTTGGCTGCCACATACATATGAGGGGAATTTTTTTAAATAATAAAATGAAATGAAACAGAATTGGAGCCCTTTGTTTTATGGCAGGGATGAGGCAATATTTTCTGCTACATTGCTACAGTAATTACTTGGGTTTGGACTCTGATAGGCACAATTCTGCTTTTACAGCATTAACTGAATCATTTAGTTCCAGTTTAAAAGAATTTAAAACTGAGAGAATCAACCAATTCTCTTTTCAGACAACTTACGAAAATATCCACCAAAATTTCAATTTAAAATTGCAGACATAAAAATCACTTGGAGCCTATAGCAAAATTTTTAAGTTGCCAAGTATTCCAGACTTGAAACCGTTCTAAAAATCTAAATTTGAGTTTTTTCATTTTCGACGATTTTCTATTTTAATGTTTCTTTGTCTTTCATTATTTAGTTTAGATTTATCTATTAAATCAAGCATGATGTAGGTGGAGAAGCGATATTGTCCATCAGTAAAATTTGTGCCCATTTATTGGCACATCTGACAAAAAGGTTAGTCATTCCTGGTTTAATAACTTGATTAATAATTTTTAACCACTCACTTCAACGCAAATTATTTTCATAAGTACAGTTAAATACTTTACAAGCTTTACTTTGGAGCTTAAATTTTCTAAAATATCTTTTCCATCCTGATATGAACTTGAATCAACTTTCTCCACAGCAAACACCTTATATATCTTGTGGGAAACCTGTCTCTCTCTCAAGTGGAACTAAACCACTATAGAATAAAAATGCAATTACTAAGATATCATAAAATAGCTTAGATCATATAAAAATTATAATAGAACATGTGAAAACCATTATGTTATCATAGTAATTTACAAACTGAAGCAGATCAAAAGGCTTACGTAGCAGATCCGGGGCCATGTTTCGGAAGACTACCTGCTCTTCACGTTCGACTCTTATTAGTGAGGATTAGCGTCCCTCACTCGGACTTGATTCTCGTACTCTAGCTCAGTGTAGTCTACCCTCAGAGTGGGTGGTGAAATTACCGATCTATAATTGCAAAATTGCAATACTTTTTGTAAATAAGCCGACCGAAAGTTACATCATTGCATTGTGGTGAAAATGCTGATTATTGGCGTTATTTTAAACAAAATTCAACAATACATATCAACGGAGTTAGGAAGCAAGCGAGGTAGAGGGTGGAGGAGAAAGGAAGCTGAAGGGAGAGTGAGAGGTACCAACATACGCGCTTCGACTTGCCTTAAGCTTTTTAGGAGAGAAATTTGAAATCGACATTGCCTTTCCGAATTACAACACGTACAGCGACCCTGTCCTTTCAGCTATCCCTTTCAAATAGTCTACAGGGACCAGAAAATATCAAACATAAAGCAACGACAATAAAATATGATTGTTTTCATTGCCACTGGTCTGTTTCATGAATTTCTCAGGATTTCAAATTTTCTTCTTTGAAAGAAATAGGAGCAGGATCCGCTAAACGTTTTTGTTGCGCTTTTATAAAATGATAAAGTAGACCTTCCAGAGATGTGAAATGAAAAAAGTCTCATATGCGCAAAATATGAGTTTTGCACTAGACATAATTCAAGTAATTCAATAAAGGCACAAATTATACACTGAAAATATTAATGCAGCTTTCTGTGGATCACTATATCGCTTTGAAATGAGGAAATTCAAGTGCTTCTATAAGTTCATGTTTTTACAGCACGCGGTAAAACTTGGTCCCAGTTTTTTTGTTTTTACTCACAAAGAAATCAAAAATTGATAATTTCAGACTTCATTCTAGGCTGAGGTAAAATATTTTAATAATGCTTTCCCCTTGTATTTTAATACAGTCTCTCCCTTCTATGTAAGATTTGGACTTGCTTTTTTAGTGTAATCGCTCTTATCTTAATTTATTATCATTCAAATAATAATTACATATTTCGTCCTCAAGAGCACTAAGGAGGGAAAGTGGTTTAAATATGAAGACTGCAGCATTTTTTACTTCAATGCAATGCTGTAACTTTCAATCGTCTTATTTGCAAAAAGTATTGCAATTTTGCAATGATAGATCAGTAATTTCACCACCCGCTGTGAGGGTCGACTACACAGCTAGGGTATGGGAATCGAATCTGAGTGAGGGATGCTAATCCTCACTAATGAGGGTCGAACGTGAAGGGAAGGTAGTCTTCTGAAACATGGCCCCGGATCTGCTACATAAACCAAACAAAATACAGAAAATTTCAGTAATACTTACTGCAGGGTCAAGTGATATTATGCGAACTGTGTTATCTGCAAGGCCTACTGCCAAAAATCTGGACTGCTGCTCTCCGGCTGGCACATTACCCAGCGCCATGCATACTACATCTGATGGCATTTCCTTTCGCTCGGTATACTCATTAAGTTGTCCTGTCTAAGATAAAACACAAAGCCAAAAAAATTTTATATAAACAAGAAAAATGTTTGATACTGTATTATAATTTTTGCATTATAATCACATTTTGGTTATTCAATTGCTGGGACATGATCAGTATATTCTTTACATCAGAAATTTCAGCAGTCTAACATGCAAAACCATCATATCATCCCAGAAACTAAAATTAGGAAAATACTTAAGTTTTAAAAATTTCATGTATACAATGTCAATGCAGGATAAAATATTTACTCACTCACCTATTTTAAATGTTCTTAAATTGAATAATTTAATGAAAATAAATATTATGAAAATATTTAAAAACTCAATTATTTTTGACATTATAAAGAAAATTTACAGAAAATTTCAACAGGACATTAATAATCTTACCGGATCCATTACAAAATAGAACAGTTCTCCTCCTGTCAATGCAATAACCACTTGTCGCTGGTTGACAGCACACTTTACAATAGTTTTCTTTCCTGGAGCCTTCCATTCATTAACACGCTTGTCTGCTCGTATGTGACGAATGCCATCTGGGTAAACCTGAAATGCACATGGGAAGGCTTCAAATATTGTATTATTTCCATAAAAATTCATTAAAATAGTGTTTTCTCAATATAGTTAATAAAAATTTCATACAATATAATATTTTTCATATTTTTACAAAATATGAATAATACTGTTAAAAACATTCTAATCTATCATTTAAAACTATTATAGTTGACATATTCATAACTCAACATTGGAATGCAACATTTAACAAAATACTTATTTAGTAGTTAATCTACTATAATATATTTTGAAGCGTGTGTTTGTTGGTTTGTGTGTTTGTTCATGGAACTCCTCCTAAACAATAAAAAACCAAATTTGGTATGATTCTTCCTTACATCCTAACTTAGTGATTGGTCAAGGTTTGGTCAACCGGGATTAATCAGTGCTGCCAATATAGGGGATTAACATTTTTCCATAAGATAACACGTATGAATCCATTTCTTGACTTGCAAGGTATTCTTCCTTCACGCATAAAAATACGTAAATATGGACTGATGTTTTTCGTTTTTACTTTATTCGACAAATAAAACTCGATACTATCTTATTCCTGCGAAGTTTACATTACACGGTCGAAGTTTTCAGAAATACGCTATTTGATTCGAAATTTTGTGGATTTTTCGTACTCTTTCTGGGTGTTGCAAGGCGGCCGTCATTGTTACCTCCGATTCAGTTAACTTCAATGAAGCTTACAATAGATGAAAGTTTAGCGTTATTCGCTTTGCACTTTTGTTTAAGCAATGAAACGATTGGTTTATGGATAGCAACATAAATAGATACTGATTATTACTCAGGAAGCATTTATAACGATTGATGAAAGTAACTGAACCTTCTTTCGTCTACTGAATCCTGGAATCTTACATTTTTTGTAAGTAAAATCATTATATTCTACATTATAATGCTTATTAACGTAAATAAGCTCACGTATTTGGTGTACATTTACCGGAGTCAGTGTTCAATCATGGACAACTGTACACTGCTTTTTCACGGGTTTCTTGCTTACATGATATAAAAGTAAATATTTCAGCGAGGCACAATTACACAAGAAATGAAGCTGGATTTGGCGAAAGTAATATGATAGGAAATAAAATTATCGTTATATTTGAATGGAATAGGCTCAGAAACGGATTGTTACAAGCAAATATGATTAATTGTTAAGAAAAGCTAATAGTAATTTTAAAAGTATCTACTATATAGGTATTTTAAAGAGTTTGTATGTTGTGCTGTAGTAGATTCACTAAATCTGTTGAAATTCAACGGAGAATTCTGCTAGTATCATATAATCGATGATTTATTAACTCTGAAAGCCTAAAAATAGACTTTTTGTATTTACATTATTCTTAGTTAAGGAATTAAAGAGGCATTCATTTTGGTCGGCCATGAAAATAAAAACTGAAATAATGCTGGCCCACAATAACATCTGCTGGCCAAATTATCCTGCCTTTATTTAGGATGGAATAAATATACAGCAAAATTTAGACACATGCAAAAAACTTCTGATTATTCTGAGAATTTGTATGATGGATTTAGGTTAAGAACACTACCTGAACAAGAGCATCATCACCAAGAGAAGAACAACAAAGTGTTGGTGTGGTTCCCAAGAAGCCAGAGTCAGTCACTTCCTCAACTGTCTCTCCAATGGATAATACCAATGTAGCATTCACGAATGAGACTATGATGTAAGCATCATATTCCTCTGTTGGAAAATTAATTAAAAAAACATTCTAATTATGACCAAGTTCTATGATATATGTTCCCCTCAACTGGTTTAAGTTAACCATATATTCAAAGAAATAGCTTGTACATTATAGGTGACAATCCATATCTCATTTGGAACCCTCTCATATTCACGCAAAGAACCATCTAACAATTATTGACTGATTACTGTAGAAATAAAAAGACTTACTTGGTAATTCCACTGATTACAACTATTTACAGATGCAATTTTAAATGACGCATCCTATAATGTAGACCAAATTACATTAATTTAAAATACAACCTCTTTGTTGACAGCCAAATGTTGAACCTCTCCAAAATACCACTTTAAAATCTTCATAAAATTTCTCACCTTTTAAGTTCTTTTTTTGGTTTTCTTCACTGGCAGAGATTCAGTAGTTATCCTGTAAGAGAGATTGACTGGTGTTTGATAGATTTTATCAATTCCACCAGATTAGTAACTTCTTGCTTAATTTATCTAAGAGCCTAATCTGACCATTTAACAAAATAAAATGAAGCTACTATTTTGCTAAACCATGAGGCTTTTGTGATGAAGCTCACAACAAAAAACAAGAACATTTATTTGCAAAAAATTAGTTTATTAATATGGAAATATTTTTCAAAAATGAGTCAACTTTTTGATACCAGCTATTTCTCTTACTCGTGAAATTATGATGAAACCTTTAATTAAAAGTCATTTAAGAAAAAATTCTTAGATAATATTACCATCAGCTCTTCTTTTAACTGTCCATACAGCATTAGGATTTCCAGGAAGCTCTGAGACAGCCATTTCAGACACCTCAAGACCATGACGGAGTACTCTCACAGATGACCTTGGGCCCCGTCCACAGAGCAGATATAGCTGAGGAGTGTCCTCGTTAGCTGTTAAAAATGAAATCCTCATATATATTTACAGTTAAAATACCAGTTCTGTGGACAGAAACAAGATTGTCTTCATTACTTTTTCCTTGCTATTATATTGAAAAATCGCTTTGCACCTGCCAGCTGATCAAATGCCTTTGAATTAAGGATTTAAAAGAACGTCTATAATAATTCACCATATTTTCCAGCCAAAAAGATCATGGCTTTTACGATTAAATTTTCATAATTTTCAATGTATGTATTCATTTGTTTACAGGAATAAAAACAGCATATAAATGGACTTTTAAACCCTAAAAACATGTCATGTTCCCAATGTGGGATAATGGATATTTGTGTTTTTTATGCTTTCTTACAACAAATCAATGGATACTGGCTACTTTGGCATCATGGTCTTTTGGTAGTTTCTGAATGATCTTGGTATTCTATTGCAACAAATTACATTTACTTTCCATAATTATGCTACACAATTTGTTGTTTTCTGCTTTTTGCTTGATTTATGATTTGATTAGGCCCACTTAAGAGCATATAGTCCTAACGAGTTTTTGGAGACAATGTAACCATTCTGTCAGTTTTCAAGGGCCCACTATGATACATTTTTCGCAATTGTACTTCTTCCTTTTCCATATTTATTTACTAACCTAAATGCATATAATTATCTATGCAAAACAATTTTAACATCATCTCATTTCTATTTTCTTCCTACTAATGGAAAACTTCTTCACAAAATTCTGTTATTTCTACATGCACCTCACAAAATCCATTTCAAAAGGCAAAGGCCATATTTGTCTATGCCGGTTTTCAAATGACTTGGCGAGTGAGATTTTGGCCGCACTCAGGACCACTCGTATCTATCTGCCTACAGGAGGTGGGGAGTAGGCATCCTAGCAGAAAGCTCAAGTTACAGTAGTAGTAGTAGTAATTAGGTTGCACTGTCAAATTCTCTTAGAGAAAATCAACATACATCACAACATCCATGCCCGAAGCGGGATTTGAACCCGTGACCTTTGGGGTAGAAGGCAGGTGCACTGCCTACCAGGCTAACCTGGCCGGCCGCTCAAGTTAGACGTCGCCAACTCTACATCAGAACACACGTAACGTTTGGAGGACATTTAAATGACGATATGCTCCCTTGGAATTTGTTTTTTTCTTGAATTCTTTCGTGGATATTTTAGAGTATGGGGAATTTGCCCTCGTCGTAAAACTCCAAAACAGTCCTCCTCATGACATCCTTCTGGAAATCGTCCAGCTGCGTTAACTGTTTTGGAGCGTGGTTTTCATTGTTTAATAGGAGATTTAAACAACGGTGAACCAATCTCCTCTATGGAAGCTCTCCCTGTAACAACGTCAGATATGATTATAATAATTTAAGAGGGGCATCCTAACCATTATCATATTAACTAAATTCTCGACTTTCAATTAGCGTAATTACTACGCAACATGAAATACACCATTTAAATATTGGCTTATTCCACAGGCTTCAGCCACTCTTATCACTTTCTCCAGAGAGGTAATTGGATGCCCAAGTTCTTTCTCCTTCTGAAAGTACTGCAACATGTTGTGCACTATCTTCTTGGCTTGACTTCCAAGAATTGTAAATTTTGGATTCTCCATTTCTTATGCACTGGTTATGCAGTTAACGCAATGCAAATAACAAAAATATTTAGTAACAAAATAACTGAATAACGAACCACGAACGAAACAACAAACGAAATAACAAAACAAATAACGAAATAACTGTATAACGAACGATGTAACAAATGGAATGAATAACAAGAAAATTGAATTAACTAAGATAAAAAACAAAAGATGTAACTAAAAAGCTCAATGAATGTAAAATACTATAATTGAGATAAAAACAACTTTAACTGCACAATTTCAGCGGCATAAGCACGTGGCAACACTGCACACTCAGACACGATGTAACCACTACGGAGTCCCGATAAAGAGTGAGCTCTCGAACACTTAGTCTCCCCCTCCTTCTTTCCTATTGGTTCGCTCAGCGCCTCACCCCCGTCCACTTTCTACCTCCCCCTCATCTGCCAAGTCATTTGAAAACGGGCATAACTTGTGAAGACAGACATGTTCATTTTACAAAATGGCTACCTTAGGTTGATGAAACAGGTAATTTTTTTAGAAGCTCATTTCTAATAAAAAGTGTCTTATCAGTCAGAAAATACAGCACTTTATTTAAGATATCTAACTTTTCTGCAATAACAACCAAGTTAATAGTACTTCAAAATATTAAAAAAGCTTATAGAAACCTCTTATATTCACAGAAAGTTGGGATCTTTAGTAAAAATTTACAAACCTATTAAAAGAAAACTTGCTTTTAATAGAACATTATTAACTTTACATTTAATACTTTAAAATTTTTAAATAATCTATCTTATCAACATCAACCAAAAGCAAAATTTTCCATTATTAGCATAATTAATCTATTTCAACAGACGAATGATTAACAATTCATTTAACACAAAAATTTCACTCACCCAAGTCAGCAACTTGGCAGGCCAAAATAGGTGATAGAGAGTCCATTTCATCAACTGGTACAAGATTCCTCAGTGGCCTTGGAGCAAAGAAAAAAGTATCACCTTCCTCCAATGGCATGGCTGAACTAAATTCAGGTTCATCATCATCATCACCAAGATGTGCAATTTGATATAGGTAACTGTTAAGAGGAATAAATATACCTTTACATCATCCACATTGGGAAACATAGCTGGATGTGATCAATCATCATAAAACTCACTGATTTCCAAATTCGGATGCCACAAAGAGAAATCCAGTCTTTAGTACACACATGGCAGAAGCCACAGGCACGGTGTCAAAATACTTTAGCCTAATTTCTGTGACAACATCCTCATCAGTCTCTAATGTGACCTACAGAAAATATTACACAAAAAAATAAACAGCTTGTGTAATCACAAGTGATAGTAATCACAATGAAAACATACATTTAATAAAGAAAATGCGAGAAAAACTTTTAACACCTTGATTTCTTTCATTTAATATATTATAATTGCAAAAAATCAGCATCTGTTGATAACAGAAAATATAGCCTGTCATATACTTAAACAGTAATTTACTTCAAAATAAAATAAAATAAACCAAAAATAGACCTAAACAGCTACAGAAATGAAAATTTGAAAAATTAATTTCTAGCAGAAGTAACAAAAATTACAAAAATACTACATTCTGATGACATAATTGGATTACTTTGTAACCACTGTAACGAGTACAAAATATACAACATTTTAACTCGATATAAGTACATCTAGTATGATTTCACCACAACAAAAATATTTAACATAATTTCAGGGGGTTAAGTAAATTTGGGAGGTGCTTCATATCTAGGGCAATTTGTGCAACTGGTGTTGCATATCATGGTATTGGAATACAGGGAGCGTCCACTTAACGTATAGGTTACATTAATGAAAACCTATATGTTAAGCGGAGTCATTTTCCATAGAAACTAATGTTATAAAAGGAGATGCGTTCCTCTATAAAGGTGGCAACAATTTTTAGACAAAAGAGGGGCACTGCATTGAAAAATCTTGGGAACTGCTGTGCTAAACTATTTACTACATGATCAATATTTATAAAATTTTCTGCCTTAAATATTTATTCATTAAACAATTACCAGTTACAATTTTTTCTCTTTCAAGCCAAGAAAAAATTATTTATGGATAAAAATAATTTGATCAAAATCATTTATTACCAAGATATTTCAAAATAATAAAATGGTTATAGATCTCTAAGAAATTTGTTGTGATAGAATTTAACTGTATCATATAAAATTTGCCAGCATTAGGTAAAAAGCTAATTACCTTGAAAACATCTCCTTGTTCAGTCTGAGCCAGGAAAAAAAACATAGATTTTGTACGATGAGTAGCTGAACAAACAAAAATCATTCCTCTCTCTGGATCATCAAGATCATTCTGAAAAAAATTATAAAAGCACTTGAGGCACAGCCACACCTTGACTGACAGTTTAACAAGCAATTATCCAAGTTTAAATATGATCAGCCAATAATTTGAATCAAAGAAAATTCATAAGTCTAACATGCAATACCATCATGTCATATTTTTATATTAAAATCTTAGAGAAAATACTAAATAATTGAATTCAAGTATGTAATCAAGTTACCCTTCGTCTAGGAATTGGACAACGGATGTCATGCTGGTCTCCCAAATTTTTGTAGGTAAGGTAGTTCTCAGAACAAACAAGTACACCTGATGGGCCATCATTGCCACCAGGTACAGACACTAAAAAGTTTGCATGTTCCTCTAAGGGTTCAGAATATTTGCGCACTACATGATTGAGACCAAGGTCCAACTCATAGAAGGTAAGAGTCTGCTGTGTGCGCTGTGCTGCTTCACCAGTTGGGTCAGAATCAGCTTCCTGTTAATTTAACATCAACCATCCAATGATCAAACAGTTTTCAACTTTTGACAATTTTAATTACACCGCTCATTTATAAAGCAGGATTTCAGGGGAGGAGCTGTGACCCGTGTTATAACAGAGGACATGATTGTATTGTCCAGTACTGCATGTACATACTACTTTTTATTTAATTACATGCTAGAGACAAAAAACAATGTCAGTATAAGAAATTTATTTAAACAATTCTTTAAAAAAAGTTTTGTTTTTACTTTAACACTAAAAAAAACGATAGGATTTTTTCCCAAGAGGAAGGGGTTGAAGGAAGACCTGCAGTATACCCGAATCCAAATCTGCATAATACTGACAGCATTATAATATAAAAGTAATAATTTAATTATCTCCTTTCATTTATAAAATGACTAAAAGTTTTTCATGAGAAAACTATTATACAAATGCCAGAAAGAGAATCTATAGTCATTTATAGAATGACAGATATAAAGAATGTTTTGATAACAGCCAAAAATATACCATGAAATGTCTATGTAATGTTAAAATACGATCACTTCCGTAAGTTCTCCAGAAGTATACATTTCTAATATCATGCCATCAATAGTGTGAATATAACATCTTACCTCATAATCTATTTCCAGACAAGCAAACATTGGATTTTCAAAACCAACATCCACACCAACTGTGTGGTAAACAAGTGTGTTGCTCTTGTGTGCTTCTAAAGGAGAGGAAATAGTCAGCCTGGCTTGGGCATCTCTGTTTAATATATAGACTAGTTTCTGCTTTTCGATTGCTCCTATGATGTAAAGTTAACCAAACAAAATTAAAATTAACCATAATCATACTTTGACATACTATTTAATAAATGCATGTATTTGTTTCCTAAATAATTCCTTTTTGAGGTTATGCCAAGATCATACTAGTTTTATACAACTTTTATATGCATTAACGAAAATCGATGTAATCAATGCAATTTGTCCTTAAGAACAATTATCACAATTCAATAAACAAAACGCTACAACTAAAAGCAAAAACACTTTCTAGCATACCTATCATAACAGCTCTTCCTTTAGGATCTATTGCAAGATATTGTCCGGGAACGATTCTACGACATCCACTTTTACCAAATGTTTCCTGGTGGACTTTGTCGAAATAGTTTTTTTGGGGTATATACTCCAAAATGACGATTCTTCCAGAATCAGATCCCACCACGATGTAATCTATAAGATAACGTAGTAAAACATTAAGATAAATAAGCGTTAGAATTAGTTACACAATTAGCTTAAAAGTGTATGGAGTACCTTTAGTTCCGCCAGTCAATCTAAACGACATAAGTGACCTTATCACACCAAATACCTCCATTGTGAGCAATGTGTGCACTTTACCGGTGTTTGGATCTGGCCTTAGCAATTCCAGAGTCTTTCCTCTAGAGACTAATATTTCTTGCATTTTGCTGCCACTGAAATTCCCATGCACAGCATGGGTAATTCCAGTGGCCCTTTGCAATGTTAAGTTGTAAAGATGCATTTTGAAACAATCGGTTATAAACTAAAACTTGATGTACGAATCAGAAAAACTCTGCATCTACAATGAAACAACAAAAAGATGGATACAACCGGTTTCATGATATTTCAATAATGGTAATAAATCAAAATAACAAGTTTCAGTGTTAACTCTTGTCCTCACATACATTATAGATTTTTCACCTTATTTTCTAATGTAAAAGCTAAACTCAGTCCTTGAAATAACTTATGGATGCGGATGGATAATTTTTTTAATAATGAATCCGCCAGGATCTGTACAGACGCGTTTCACACTTCGATATAATCTTATATCGAACCATGTAAGATGTTCGATATATCAATCAAACTTTCCTTATAGGGAGAGGGAACAGTTGAAAAGACGTCTTACGTTTACCTTCCGAAGACATCTCACCTGTTGCCATGGTAACGAGACGCAACTGCTCATCTTAATCCATTGTAACTTTTTTAAGAGATCATTCACGACTACTAGATCACGGCAGAAGGTCACACAAATCGAATGCCGTAATAGTCGATGTACATGTACCAAAGGTGGGTTTCATTTACTTAAGAAAATGGAATAAAATTCTTTAGTTTACTGAAATTTTGTCACGCCATCTCTCTATAAGGAGGCAAATCATGTAAATGACAGATCAGAAGCGTTTATTTCTTTGAATTTCGTGTCTGTCAAAATCCAGGTGTTGAAAATCAATGTTTAGCAAAATATGTAACATAGCTTTTTCAGTGACATTACTTATTTATACTTTTTGGAGTTATTGTTAGGTTCGTTATTTTTAAGTATTCATATTAAGACATTTCGATATTATTAGATCATACACGGAATTTAATCACCCTTGTTTTTGCTTTAGACAGCTCCAAATCAATTCTAGTTGTCCGATGGACCTCGCGGATGCCATGAAAAATTCCGCAGTAAAAGGAATTCACCCAGAGATGGTGTCTCCATTTCCAGGAAATGGTTATGTGTCTGAGAAGCTTTATATGCTTTTGCAGTTATACCTACAGAATAAAAGTTGGAACCCATCGGTGGAATTATTACAATGTTTTTCGGAATTGATGGAATCATCAATGTTGCCAAGTGCCGCTTATTTACAGTATGTAGTTGTGAGTGATCTGATTTCTTTTAATTGTCGTTTGAAGCATACTTACTGATGATTTGACTTCTTCCAAAGAATGATAGCAGCAAGAGTCACTCTGGACAATCAAGGAAGGCTAGTTTTACGTGAAAATGGTAAAATAATATTACCATATGAGCATTTCGCGAATGCGGTCATGTTGAAACATATGAACGGTCCTCATGGTCTTCATCTTGGTCTGGAGGGTACAGTTCGAGCTGTAAGATTTTATTTTCATCTGGTTCAGCTTTAAATATATCGAACTAGTTATTTAATACATATATATAAAAATTTTATCATTATCTAGTTGTATAATATTTGATTACCCTTGTTTTCTTTACATTATGTAGTTGACTCATTTTATAATTTTATTTCTTTCTTTTAGGTAATGGACTCTTATACTATAGGTCGAGAGTGTTTTGGCATGGAAAAAGATTTCATTGTAGAAGTGGTACAAAACTGCCCAAACCCTGCATGCAGATATTATAAAACACAAGTAGATATGTCACAAAAACCAGTGCACCTTAGTGCTCCAACATATATAATGGAATCTGGAGGTAAATCCTGTTATTTATACAAATAGAACATAAGGATTTAACCAGAAAACTACTTATGTTGCTTGAGAATGTTCTGAGAATAAATGTTGATGTTAGAGCTTAATTTTACTTGTTTGGCACATTTCGTGGAAGAAACTGTTGAATATAGTATCTAGTTGATTCTGCTTCTATAAATCACTTTTGTAGGATACTTTTAGGAAAACATTTTTTAATCTAACATTTGGTCTCTTAAGATTACTTTTTGGAGATAATTTCCCACAATGTCCATTGAACCAATATACTGTTCCTCAGTAACTGAGCATTACTATCCTGCCAACATCAATTTTTCACTGACAAGTTTTCTGATTTTTGTATATTTAAGTGTGATATCCTAGCGAATATGAACAAATATGCTGTTCCTCATTAATTGAGCATTACTCCCCTGCCAACATCAATTTTTCACTGACAAGTTTTCTGATTTTTGTATATTTAGGTGAGATATCCTAGCAAATAATTACCTTGGGCTTCTCATGAAGTAATGAATCACTAGAAGAAATATGTATTCATTTAAGAGAACAAGATTTGCATAGGTTGCCATTGTTATAATTTTGGTTGACTAACTGCAAAGGTAATTCAAAAAGTAATGGCAGTTTATTGATAAATTTAACAATAATTCCTACAAACCTACAATAAATTTTTCTACCTAGTTTCCCTTCTGACCTAAACATATTTTCCAGCAATGTAAGAGCTTTATGATACCATCTGCGAAAAATGTTTTGGAATTGCTGAGGTTTCCATGACCTCTTCATCGCTCTAAAATTGACGACCCCATAAGGTTTCTTTAAGTAGCTCCCAATTATTATAATCAGGTAGAGAAAGATCTGGACTTTCAGGTAGTCTCAAAATTCAGCATCTTTAAGGCAGGAGTATGAGAATGAGCAGTGCAGGCAAGGTAATGTTGATGAAAGCTGAAGTTTGAGGTCATGTCCCACCCATTGCACAGTCCAAATCTTGCTCTACCTGATTTTAATCTTTGGGAGTCACTTGAAGGAACTTTGCCGAGCCATCAGTTTCAGAGTGATGAAGAGATAATGGAGGCAGTGCATACTGACTACAACAGCAACTCAAAACTTTTTTTGCAGACATTATTAAAAAGCTCCTACATTGCTGGAATAAATGTTTAGAACAGCAGGGAGATTATGTCAAAAAAATACAATTTGTAGGTTCTTAGGAATTTTTGTATTAAATTATCAATAAATTGCTGTTACTTTTTGACTTACCCTCATAGTTTTAAAGTTTTCATCTACATAAAGAAAATGGATAACTTAAATTTATGTATTTGATTAATGAAATACCTGAATAACTTCAGTTAATGAATTTCTAGTGAGCTGTAGCTAGATTATAAAAAATTCCAAGGCATTATATTTGTAGTATTTCTCTTATATCAACCATAAAATTAAAAATTTCTTGTTTTTCTGACTATAAATTCAGCTTATTTGCTAGATGGAAATATTTAGATATATTTATTTTTGGATTTGGTTTAGTTTTTATTTACTTCTATAAATAGGTGCCTGATAATCATTCCTAAAACATGATATAATTTTTAATAAAAGAAATTTAGAGCTCTATCCTTCTGTGAATTATGCAAGCGGAAAGTCTGAGAAACTGTGTTATAATCAAATGTGAAGGTAGCACTCCTATTTATTTATGATGCTTGTTGTATTAGTGGTTTATGGTTATTTTAAACCCATCTCAATGAATTCCATTTTTTGTTGTAGGTCCAAGATCAAACCCCCAAGTGTCGACACCTACCACTCAGCACGGTGGGTCTCCCCAATACTCAGAGGGTCATCCCTCTCAATCATCATATATTCCTCACTCCCACCATTCCCACGTTCCCACCCATTCCCTTCCACCTCCACACATCCACCATGCTCGTAATGCAGTGGATCTGGTCGGTAACACAGTGGAGGCCCGTGGCAAACCAACAGACTTAGGCCGACCTAGTTCTTTAGCCATGTCCCACGGAGTGAAAGCGTCACGCTCACCTTTAGGTCCACCCTCAGCTCCTGCTACGTCAGGGGCTCCCATGAACATACAAGGTGAAGTGAACCAAGCATCACATTCGCTGATGGCCGATCCTGCACTGCCTTTGCTTCAATACAAGCTTACTGATTTTCTTCGTGCCAACTTGGAGAGCCTTGAGGGTCTTCCTGGAGCCAAGGTTTTTATAAAAATACTTTATTTCCTTTCTATTGTCTTCTGCCCTTAATTTAATACCCTACCTAGGTCATGCACAATTCTATATACCAATTCAAGATTTTGATTTGTACTCCGTATACATGCCACATTTTGAGTTCATATTGCATAAACAAGTCATTGGCTGAAATTTTATAGTTGTTAGCTTTATATTGAACAATACAAGTACTGGGTATAATTATATGATCCAAATTAAAAATGTTTTGTATCTTATGGATTATTATAGAATTTTCATATAATAGTACTTGGTGGTATATTGACAGGAATGATTTTAGAAGTTCAAACTGCCCCTTTAGAAATCCCAAGATCATTCTGATTTTAATATCTTGAACATTTTAAATACTATTATTGACCTAATTACTCTACTGTAAGAATCAACACCCATATTAGTTTTCAAAATTTTTAACTTAAAAGTTAACATACTTATGCATTGAAAAAAAATTCACCTCTGTTGGGGTACCTCTCCCGTCCGGCAGAAGCAAAACTGCCCGTCACAAAATCTTGGCAACACCACTGATTTACTTATATTCATATAGGTTTTTGCATAAAACATTTAAAAACATTGATTTTATGAGAAAAACATTTCACTAATTTGGTCCTATTGAAATTATGCCCCTTGCCTTTCTTTTATATTTAGAGATTAGCACACCAAGTGTCTTACCGAACTTCATTAATCTTCCATTTTGCCTCATGTAGTTGTTCATAATATTGCAAATTTTTGTTGTCATTGGTAAGAATGACAAAAATTTATCATTTATCAGTGAAGTTGATTTAAAGCATCCAAACAAAAATGTAGCTATTGCTAATTATCTCAGTTAATTTTAGATAATCTTCAATAGCTTTGTTCTATTATGTTGACTTTGTTAAAAAAATGATCAAAACCTTTAAAAATTCCATTGTTCTGCCTTATTTATTCCACACACATATTCTTTCATGAAATTAATATAATCTTGGGCATGTAATTGTATTTTAGATACAAGTAGATATTAAAACAGTTGTTATTCGTTGAGTATTGAGTCTTTTTCTTATTTTTATACTTATGATTGACTCATATGAAGGGAGAAATTATTATTGTTTATGAAATTTCAGTAATTTTCATGGACGAGTTAACACAAGAACCTCAGTCTTTGCACAAATTCTTGTAGCAGCTAATTTCCTTTCTTTCCTTTATCCTATATAACAATCTCATTCCTTTATCATTTTCTTGTATCTTCTCTTGCAGTAAATCATGGTCTCATCAAGGTTTAAAAAATATATTTTAACTAGCTCATAAAAAAAACTGACTGACCCTTTACAATGAGCATATAATGATAATAAAGACAATCAAATATGACTGTCCCCTAGGTAGGATTCAAACCTGCAATTCACACATTGGGAGCCAGACATGCTAACCTCTGCTCTACCATGGCTGAAAAATCACTAATACATAAGCATATGATAATTTTAAGTAATCCTAGTGTTTGTCTGTTTTATTCTATTCCTTCTGTGTAAAAGCTATGGTAGGTTAGTAAAAATGGATTGACATTAGTAAGCTATTTCTAAGCTAAATGTTTTTTGTGCAGGATTTACTAGCATTACAGAATGGGATTTGGCCAACTACTGAAGGAAATGACAAGAAAACTAGTACAGAAGGTAAATTATTTTTTCCATGTTGTTTATTAAACTTTGAAAATTTAAAGCATACTTCTTCCGTATTTGTTGTGTAAAAAATATTTTTTAGATTCTGTGGTAAATATATTTATAATCATCATTTACTCCTATTTTAATCGATTTATTTTTTCTATTTTTATAATCTCATATTGATTTTTTTTAATGAAAGTTTCTCTGGTTTATATTCCACAGGTCAGGAAAAGATTGTTAGAACATTTGCAGAGATCATGATGAACATGGCAAGGATCAAATCCTGTGTCCGGCCTGCAATGTGCAAGCCTTACGGCAAACAATCGGAGGCTTTGCAGAAAAGTATGGATTATATACTCTCTCATTAACTTAATTATTTAACTCCTCATAATGATAAAGTGATTTACAGCAGTTTTAAATATAGGACAAAAATGTTACTCACTTGATAAGTATAAACTAATAAGACAAAGAATATCTTAGTTATGTATTTGAAAATTCATTTAGATAATCAGTACATAGACAGTAATTCTGTGAACTCATCTCTTTAAAATAATTTTTTGTTTCTGTTATAATACATTGTTAATGAAATTGTTGTTCTCAGTTTCTTATGTATTACTAGCAGATTTTCCCGTTCAATTTCAACGGATTTGGTGAAGCTACTACAGCACAACATACAAACTCTTTAAAATATATAGTAGATACTTTTTAACTTACAATTAGCTTTTCTTAACAATCATATTTGCTTGTAACAATCCGTTTAGCCGAACGTATTGCATTCAAATATAACGATAATTGTATTTCCTATCATATATATCACTTTCTCCAAGTCCAGCTTCATTTCTTGTGCAATTATGCCTATGAAATATTTACATTTATTTCTTGTAAGCAAGAAACCCGTGAAAAAGCAACATACAGTTGTCCATGATTGAACACTGACTGGTAAATGTACACCAGATACATGAGTTAATAAACAATATAATGTAGAATATAATTATTTTACTTACAAAAAATGTAAGATTCCAGTATTCAATAGACGAAAGAAGGTTCAATTACTTTCATCAATAAACGTTTCCTGAATAATAATAATAATAACCAAAAAATGTGACGATTGAACAACAGATAAAAAGGGCACTATAGTGAGGGATGCCTGCATATAGATATGGAGGGACTTGCAGGGCTCCCTAAATCTATCTAACCCCACATACCCTGTGGTATTATTGTTTTACCACTGATACTGGGATCTACTTCTCACATCCTTTAAACATGTCATTTTCTGTCATAAGTTCATCGGTTCAGTTCCAGGAACATTTATTTTTTGTTTGATTAACATGGGTACTAGTGTAGCATATTAATCATTTGCATTTTAAAATTAAAAGCACAATACCACGATACAAACGTGGTGTTTGACCGGTTCTATGCTTGAAAGAAGAAAGTTTATTTTGTAAAGAGAGAACTCAAATCTGTGTTGAGTTAGCAAAAAGAAAAAATGATTTTTTTGGGATTTGATCAATTAGAAATGTAAGCTACCATTAGAACTTTAATTGTTGCCATATTTGGGAGTCTAATGCTTTTATATGAGGAATTAGAGCTCTGCACAGGCCTGATTTTCTCGGCCTGGCCCGTACAAAGTAGGACTCGGCCCATACAATGTCGAAGAAATTGTAGACCCTGCCTAGCCCGTGAGATATTAAGGAGGATCAATGTAACGCATGATTTTTAAAGTCCAGCCCGTAAGTAATTCTAAAGGATCGGCCCATGCAGGACTCTGTGGGGAGTAGTTCAATGTTATGTATGCTTAGTTTGTGCATTTGTCGTTCATTTGTTTTTTGCTTTTTAAGCACATAGCCAGGGCTGTGCCGATGGGTGAGGTGGCGAGGCAACCACCTCAGGCACCTCTTGAAGGGGGATGCCAAAATTTGACAAAAATGAAAACCTATCAAAATAAATTAATAAGGCCAGCGAGTGCCATATTATATCTCGCCTCAGGCGGCAAAATGTCTGGGCACGGCCCTGCACATAGCTACCATTAAATAGTTTGTTACATATAACAAGATGTGCATCTATTCTTACTCTGTCTATTTTCTGTTCATTGCTTGTTTTTTTAATGTCATTCTGTAAGTAAAGTTTTGGTACTTTATTATTATCCGAGCCACACTACGTAGTTCAATGTTTCTGCACTAAATAGCACTACTTATGCACGCTGGTCTGCCTGCTAAGAACTTCCTATTTTGGCCAGAGTTCGCCACATCCCAACCATTACTTTGAAACCCGTACATGCGACAATAGTGCCATCACAATAACGTGTGGCATTAAAGTTATAATGGGTACCTTAAATGGAACCTATCCTTCAGTCCCTGTTTGCAAGCTAAATTGGCTTGCAAGCATTTTTACAATAATTATGTTTTGCAGAAAAGTTGTAACGGGTGCCTGGTATGGAACCTATCCCTCAGTCCCGGTTTGCAAGCTAAATTGGCTTTCAAGCTTTTTTATAACAATTATGTTTAGCAAAAAAGTTATAACGCTTGCCTAAAATGGAACCTATCCCTCAGTCCGGGTTTGCAAGCTAAATTGGCTCCATTTGCGGTGCAACAGTCAAGCAAGATATTTTGCAGCTTAGTCACCAATTTTCCTTCACAAATAACAAAAGAGTAGCAAAAAACGCAGTGTCGCATGCACTCTGGGAAATCCCATTCCGCCTGGAATTAGAACATAGAAACATCGCAGACATATTGAATAATGCACACAGTGCTACGTAATGGCTAAAATAGGAAGTTCTTAGTAGGCAGACTGGTGCACGTAAGTAGTGCCATCTAGTGGGGAAACGTTAAACTACATAGTGTGGCCCGTGTAATAATAAAGTACCAAAGTTTTTTTATATATAACATACTGAGAGAGATAGCTATCGTGCATTTTCTTAATGTAGAGTAAGGAGGAAGAGAGTAGAATGGGATGGAAGAGAATGGGAGATAGGAAAAGAGAGGGAAAATAGGAGATATGAAGAGAGAGAAGAAAGAAAAATGGGAAATGTCATAATTTTAATACGTTATTCATGTATACTTTTCATTTTTGATGGGCAATTACTCTAATTACAATTGTAAAGTTGGAGAAGGAGAAAAATTCAGAACCTGACCGGGAATTGAACCCAGGTCTCCCACTTGCAGGGTAGGTGCTTTAACCAACTAAGCTATCAAGCCAGTCTGATTCTCTATTCTTGAATTCTCGATTCCCAGTCAAGTTCAGAATTTTTCTCCTTCTCCAACTTCACATTTGTATTTAGTCCTATGCATTCGCTCATAAAAGTTACATTTCCATACATTCCATCTTGGTACTCTAATTACTATACTATTTTCCCTAGGGTCAAGCTCTTTTTACTTTCCTTTTCAGCTTTGGTGGATACCATTCAGTTAGTTCAGTCACTTCGTTCCATCCTCCCTCCACCTCACATTGCTGTGACCAGCTGGAAAGATGAAGAACATAAGCACAGGTGAGACACTTTGTCTTAATAATATCCTTAAGTGTTTACTATCAAATCAGCTTGAAAGTTGACATGTAAAATGGTTTGTGCGGGAAAAATCTAGAAGTTAGCATTATTTTTCATGCTTAATTTAGTTAGTTTTACATATGTAGAAATCTTTATTGTCTTAATGATGCCTTTAGGCATCAGCCAACACTGCCAATCATGATTGTGCAACACCATATAGAGTTGCAGTATGCAGTATTTTTGTTTGAATCAATTCACAGCCATAGTTTGAAATGTTTAATATTCAAATATAAGTACTTACATAAAAATTTTAATGTCAGGAATTAAATGTCTGCAAGTGGCATTGAGGTTAATTTATATTCCAGACAATAAAGGTTCATTCAATTTACAATCTCTTTACTCATATTTAGTTGGTATATTGACTTAATAGATTTATAAAATCAAATTTAGGTTTCATAATATCAAACCTATTTCTTTCCATGTCTTATAATTTGCTTCATTAATGTTATGTGATGATGAAATTAGCTCTAAGCCATTAAGGAGTGAAGGTTCTAAAAGTAGTTTATCTTGTGAGGGTATTTTGCCTCATAAAAGATAAATGATTGGTAATTATTTGAAGAAATAAGGGATAAGAAGAATAAAGTACAGTCATGCCTCATTTAGCGTAAAGGATACGTTCCGAATGGTCTTTGCGCTAGCCAAATTTGCGCAAAACAAACCGATTATAACGTACTTAGTAGTGATCAGTTCGCGAAATTGCAAGGTTCGCTAATGTTACTTTTTTATTTATTTAATATTAATTATCATTAAAAATCAATATTAATACAATTTTAAATCTTTTGCAGCGGTGCTCGCATTTATGCATAGATCGCTAGGTTCTGCGAGTTGTCATTTTCGTCACTGCAGTGCTCAAATCTACGCGTAAATTACTTATTGTATGTATGTGTGAAGGTATTCACCATTTTCAATAATTGCTTGAAATTCATTTTGCAGTACGTACCATGCATACAGTATTTTATTAAAAAATAAATAAAAATGTATATCACGGGATTTCAATTGCGCTATATCGAAATTCCACTAAACAAGGCATGACTGTATTTCATTGGGAAAATTAATGCAAATATAATTTTGAAAGAAAGTAAAAATGAGCCAATCTTGCCTGCTACAATGAAATTTTATTGTAATTTGCTTTAAATAAATGAGCATTTTTATTATTATAATTTTTAAAGCAACCATCACATTTCACATACTAATCATGTTAGTATTTCACTATCAATTATTTTACCATTGTTTTTTTTATTATCATACATGAAGTTTTGCTGCCAGAGTGAATTATTTTTTATGTAATGTAATAGGTAAAATGTATGAAAAACAAGACTTTCCCTCCAGTGTTAGGTCGATGCATTAGGGAGGCAGAAAAATTTTTAGTAGATAGATGTTAGGTGAAAATATTTTAGTTACAAGACTTAGCGAAAAGCTAATCACTTTATAACTTTTAAAAAAATCAATATCTCAAAGCCCTCTCAATTTCACTGTTCAGATCTCATGAAAGGTGAAATATTATCTGCAAGTAGGTAGTCTGTGTTAAAATAATTTCAATAATAGAAAACGTATTGAATTTAGGATATTTGTAGATATTTTGTATGAATGTAGATAGTGAGTACAGGCGACTCCAGAGTCTCATTGGGGATGCGTTCCTGAAAAGGTGTTCCATATTCGAGTGTCGAACGTCGTTTTTCCATATACTTGAATGTTATAATCGGGAGATACGTTCCCACATCTCGGGAAAAAGTCTCCCCTCACGTTCTATAAAGATAAAATAACATTACTAATATGTTAATACAACAATATTAAATTATGAATAAATTATATAATAAATATTTTAAATGTATAACTTATTTTTTGCACTAAAAAGGAAAAAATAAATTTGTGTTTCGAACTTCAAAGATAGATGTCTGAAATATGCTTTACAGACAGCCCGGTCCGGATCGCGCGAGTCGTTTGTTACGAACGACTCGCGCGAGCTGGATAACATACCTGCGTACATCTATCTATACATACAACTATTTATCGCAGCGAAATTAATATAAAAGTTATTTAAAATGCACAAAATAACTTAAGAATAAAGAAACAATAAAATTAAAAATATTTTCATACCTTAAATCTTTTTCAACTGCGCTTACTGGACTTGGTTTATTAATTGAGAAGTTGGAAGAATTTAGTTAGAAGAAGAGGAGCTATTGGGTGGGGAACTGTTTATTGTTGTTATCAAATTACCTGAATTTATCACATCATCTAGAATTTTCTCCTTCTGTTTCACATAAGTGCTAATAGTTGAAGGACACATTCCCAACGATCGTGCGATTTCAGCTTGGCTTTCACCTTTCTCAATACGCTTTAAAATTTCTAATTTCAATTCATAGCTATGAATCTTATGCCCTCTTTTATTTGATTCCCTTGCATTATCACTATTACATTTCCTTTTTGATGCCATGTCAAGTGATAAATTTATAAATAAATCAATAAAATAAATGAATTTAAATAAAAGATTAACAGAAAAAAGAGTGAAATCAGCACAAATTCAAACAGTTAGAGCAGATATAACTACGTCTACACCAAAACTAAACCGCTTTTGGTCGGAACCAATAACTACGCGAAGATTATTTCGCGTATATTATCAATCGGTGGGATCGAAATCACGAATTAATCGAGACTCGAACAATCGAGACTGGGGAGTCGCCTGTATTTTACTTGCAGAATCACTTTTTATGATTTTTTAAAATCACTCAAGTGATGTTAAAATTTAAAATAAATTAATAATAAACCTTTTTAGTTTATACAACTTTTATATTAAAGCACTAAAGACCTAAAAATAAATTAAATTTCGAAATGGTGTGTGTGTCATCTGTTGTGATAGATTCTCAATTTTCCATATTAATAACATATCTGGTAATTAAGAATAACATATCTAGTGTTATAGTTGATCCAACATCGGAAGACTCCTGGCCTACTTAGAGCAAGTAGCCAATCACGAACGTTTCCCCTTCCATCGCCCCTCTCAACTTTCGTGCGGGAGAGCAGATATCGGTGCGCGCTGCCAGCTCTTGCTCAGCTGATATACTACGCAGTTTCTAAATAAAATACTTCCCATCCTTCTTTTTGATCCGGGCTTTGGACCGGCACTGGCGAAGTTAAAACTGTTTTTTTCCTTTTTTGATTTTAATGATCCCTATTACTATGAAAGCCTACACTACATAATTAAAAAACTAGACTAAATAACTAAAAAATACGCTCAATAACTAAAGAACTACATTCGATAACTGAAAAACTAGACTAAATAACAAAAACCTAAATGAAATAAATGAAAAGCCTAACTATAATAGATAAATCGTGCGATATCAATCGCTTATGTCTGTGTCACTTTCCCCAGAGGAAGCACTATCACTCTCTCCTAAATTGATTATAAGGGGCTCTATTACATTGTCTTCTTAGAAATTAAGCAGGCCTCTGCTACTCTCACCTGCACTTTGGCCACATCGGTGATCGGCCCCTTATTCTCTGCCTCGCGCTTAAAATATTCATATACATTATGAATAATTTTTCGCGTTTGGCGGTGCACAACTTCCCTCCTGTTAGCCATTGCAGATCACGAACTCAGCAGGGTAACAAAAACAATGAAACTGATAACAAAAATAATAACAAATAATAACAGTAACAATAACTTAGAATTCCACAGCAAGGAAACGGCGGTAGATACGGCAACGCAGTCCGATGCGATCTCTTCGAGAGCAGGAGTGAGACTGGTTTCCTCCCCACTACCTTCCCAAACAAACAGTCTCCTATTGGCTGCTGCTAACTGGTGCTGCCAGGAGTCTTCCGATGTTGGATCGACTATAGGATACTAATTAAAGGAATTTGAACGCATCTTAATATAAAAGTTGTGTGTCTTTTGCAAAGTTGATCATAAATCTACAGAAATGTTTGACATTTGGGCTGTTGATGTTTGTTATTGTTTTCCATGCTTTAGTATTTAATTTCTTGATCCATCAGATCAGCTTTGCTAAAGCCACACAAGTTTTATATTAAGTGTTCAAATGTTGTTAATTAGGACCCTCACACTAGATATGTTATTAATATGGAAATTTGAGAATCTATCACAATAGATGACACTCACCTCATCAAAATTTAATTTATTTTTAGGTTTTTAGTGCCATTAATATAAAAGTTGTATAGTGTAAAAAAGTAAATTTTATTTTATTTATTTTTAGGGTTTTAGTCCTATTTAAGACAAAAGGGAGTGAGAGAGAGTAAACTCCTCTCCCTTATTATCCGTCACCCTCTCTCTCTTCCTCTCCCTCCCTCCTTCCCTCTCCCTCCTCTCTCTTTTTCTCTCGTATTAAAGCATTCAAAGCATGCTTTTCTTATGCTTAGGAAGACAACAATGTAAGTTCGAGGTTTAACAATGTCATGGTCGTCAAGGCAGTATCCCGCTAAAAATCCGATTTTTCCCCAAAATATGTGAATAAAATGTATAATTTGAGCGATTTCAAACTAAAGGCAGAAATCTACGATAAGAATAAGACACTTGATTCATTTTTCTTTAAAACAGTCCAGGTCCGAAGATGGTAGGTCAATTTCTTCCAGTTTAAATTTGCAAAAGAATAGAAGCTTGTACTACAAAGAATAGCTTTTACGTGTTATCTTATGAGAAATGGAAATTATCACGAGGTCGAAAGGAAATCTTTTTTCCGAAATATGCAAATTTTTACGTTTGGGTATACCATAACCTACAAACAGTCAAAATTTCATACTCCTATTTCATGTGGAAGTGCCCAAAATGTATTAGTTATTGGGATTTGAAACATTACATACATACACACCGTTATATTGAAAGTTGTATAATTAAAACTACAGGTATCCCTCGAGATATGCTTTTTTGCTAATACGTCAAGCCAAAATTAAGGTAACAAAATTCGAGATACATGCTTTTCCCTCACTAATACGACGTTTTACATATTTCATTGACTTCGATCCTCTCAATGATATGACTCACACTAAAGACTGGTCAAGCCAACTTAGAACTCTTCTCCTGTGTTGTTCACATCCATATATTATTTGTGATCACTATTTTTGTGCACTAAATAATAATCCTCATGGAAATGGATTTCAAACTTTCCCGGCAAATATTAGTAGTGAAGTGTTCTCGGGTTTCACACCGGGTGATGTATAATAGTCAACCTTTCAGCATCTGTCACAGCTGCCGAAACGTCGACTTTTATACAAGACATCACCCGGTGTGAAACCCGAGAACACTTCACTAATAATCCTCATGTCAGAAAAGGAGGCTTAAGTTGCATGCAAGAGAAAACGGGCTATTTCCCTTGAAATAAAACTCGAAGTTTTGAATTGCTTTAAAAAAAGACAGGGTGGAACAAATTGCACAATAAAACTGTCTCAGACATGACTTCATGGATGTTTTTAATATTATTCATAATAAAATACACAGTACTTTTCCACAAGATATCATTATGAATGTGTCCAATATTGAAGTCTATTGAAAAGATAAAAGAATGTGCAAAAGTACTATCCCTTTAACTGCTTTTCGAATTACTCTTGTGAAACAGAATCCTAATATTTGGAAGATGTAGAAGTTACTTAACCTTTAAATGCCGAAAGGGACGCCGGTGTCCCGGCAAATTTCTGGGTAAGCCTGCCGAAAGGGACACCGGTGTCCCACTTAGCTCCGAGGCCGCTCACAGAATCAAAATTTTTGGAGGAGAAGAAAGACGAGGCATCCTTCTTTTCCATCTGCTCTCCCAAGGCCGAAGGTCTTGTGTATTGGGGGAGGGGAGCGTAAACAAACAGTCGAGTGCCTCACTCAAAGTGTACGTCTCCGCTGAGGTGAGACCCTTTCTCGCAACCCAATGAGATGCAATAAACTGAACCGCAGGACTAAGCCCCACCCCAAAGGTTCCTTCCCTTTGTTATTTTCTTCTTCCTTTTCCACGTATATGCATATATGTTTTACTACATTTACGTTCATTCATTTGCAGACCACGAAGTAGAGCAGGTGTAGGCTTGCGCGTTCAAATATCTGTAGCTGTTCATCTGTTTATTTTTTAGTGATTCCTTTATTTTTATATAACTAGTTGAGATAGGATGGCTAACAGCTACACCATTGGTCGCCACACTTGGAAATGGACAAAGAAATTATTTTTTCATTTAGTCGATCTAACTATCCTAAATAGTTGGATTCTCCTTCCCTCGTGTGGCGGCGCATTTTCACATCGGCAATTCCGACCTT
Organism: Uropetala carovei; assembly: GCA_036926305.1. Classification (NCBI taxonomy): domain Eukaryota; kingdom Metazoa; phylum Arthropoda; class Insecta; order Odonata; family Petaluridae; genus Uropetala; species Uropetala carovei. The sequence goes on along the minus strand of JAXCHB010000065.1, from coordinate 8,840,183 downwards.
CCCTTTTGCGGCAAATGGTTGAAGAGTGCGCTAGGGCTCTTCCTTCCCAGACTCTCTCAAGGGGGCGACCTAGTGCTAGTGGAATGCAAATAAAGTGCTTAGAGGCCAAGGACAATAAGCATTGGTCCATTTTGGGGACCCTTATCTGTCGCCATGTGTGTTCCTCAAAGAGCAAATACTCAAGGACGAAATATAGGTGCAAGGCGTGTGACATGGGACTGCTTTGAGGAATACCACACTAGCACGACTCTATAGGGAAGTGTAAATACTGGGGTTGTGTCAGCTGCAGACTGAGCAGGAACCACATTGCCAAAAAGTGACTAAATACAGTATTTTTGCACTTTATTTTGATTTATATCAACAATAAGTTATTTCGGCATCGTAATTTAGTCTGTTAGGGTTATTTCGACCTGTTCATTTCTACAAATAGGCAGAATGATGTAATTCTCTGATAGTTTGACCACAAATGCTTTTTATTTGAACATTTTATCACCAATAGTCCACGGGATATGTGATTTTTGCAAAATACATACACAAAATATTTAAATGTCCAAAATTAAATCCGACAGCAGGACCCCGCCAGAGGGTATTTAAATCCGGCAGATAAAGGTTAAATATGGGAGAATCAGTACCTCAAAAATATACCAAACAGCAAAATGCAAAACTGCAGATGGGTGTCTTGTTGAATCCTACCTGGGAGCAAAACATAAGGGAACCAATGAACCTTGGTTGTCGAGATATCGCAGTTTGAAATTTTCGGAATTTCGACCGATTTCCATGTGTGCGTTAAGACTCGTGACGAGCTGGCCGTAGCTGAAGTGGTAGGGCGCTGGGATAGTAAGCCATACGTCCGGGGTTCAAGTCCCCATTGTGGAATTTTTCTTTGATGATTTTTATCTTTTTTAATGCTGAAAAAATGTACATTTCCCATTATTAATTTCTTATGACTGTAATAATTTAAATTCTACTATTTTTCTCGATTATAAGAATAAATATTTTTTTATCTTATATTTGTGATTCATCAATCTTTTTAAATAAATTCTTAGTTTTTATTGATACAAAATAATTTACATAATTATTTTGTATTATACATCAATACCTTATAAATTAATTATTCAGATTCTTCTTTTGAAAAAATCTGTCATGCGTGCTGGCAAAGTGGGGGATGAAAATTGTCATAAAAACAAACAAAGCACAAATGCTTCTGGCACCAGGAACACACAACAAACGCAACATTTTTGCATTCACATTTCCTCTTACGCAGGCTATCGGGGAAACAAACTTCATTTACGTTCATAAAAACACTCCTTGTTGTCGTTAATTTTGATGCAAACCATGCATATTTAATCACGTCTTCGAAAATGGGTGCACACAACTGGTGATGAATGATGGAGTGAATTTTCAATGCATCGTCTCTTGTATTAATCTGACGATTCTCTCACAATAAATACGTACTGTTTTGCAGGTGCTTTATGATATTTTTGATTTGCCTGTAAAAATAGACGTTGCAGGGTTGGCACTCTGCTAGTGACAATGAGACCTCTTTCTTGACAATGTTTTAAAGCCATATAATAAAAAGGAAAATTTTCTTTTGATCCTTGATTCTTGGGGAGGGCAAACTGATTAATGCCATCTATTGAATAGCAGTTGAACTAAAAATCGAGCACGCTGTTAAGTTGTCATGTATCCGTGTATCTACGGATCCATGTAACTTGGACCCGTGTAAGTCGGGGACTCACTGTACTTGTCATAGAGACTAAAAAATTTAACTATGCAGAATTTTTAGCTGTATTATCCCTGTTACTTTATTCAAAATATTGATCTTAGTGTTAATTTTATGCTTGTATCTCTCTATAACTTTCAGTTAAATTTTAATTTGTGGACTGAATACATTAGTTTTGATGTGTATATTTTTTTAAATTTGAATTTATTTAACTTAATGTTTTTATACATTTCGCATTAATAGTTAGCGTACATTTTTGAAACAATAGTTGTCGTTCATTTTATTTAATATGGGAATATGTAAATGTCACCAGTTTAAACCCCTTCTAAAGTTAAGGAGTAGTCGACCAGTTTTTCATTGTATTGTTTTAAAAGAAAAGCATTTCCTGGTTAATTTAACTGTAACAATTAATGCATCATTTTATTAAAACCATTTTAAATAAGCCTTGCTTGAGTGATATTTTTTCAATTATAGCCATAAGGTCTCTGAAAACGGTAAATGTGGGCTTCAGAAGTTAACAAAATGGAAGAGTAATGGCGCTCGAATTAAAAGAAATTATAATTTATTTTGAGAAGAAAATGAATTACATTATTTTTTGCATTCCAATTTGCTAAAATTCATCAAAAGTTCTCCAGTTTTGTGTTGCAGACTTATTGATTCATGAAGTATTTAAAAAGCTTATTTGTGTTTGTATGCTGAAGTTACTTTTCTGTTTTAATTTTAAAAAATGTTTTGTGGAATATTTTTGTCTATTACCTTGCTTGACTTTTTCAGGACCAAATAAATTTTTCTTAAGAAAAATAAAAAACTGATAAAGTAGCACAATTATTCACTAAAAATTATTTTACTTTCAAATTCTAAAAAAAGAAGTGATTATGGAGGGGAAATATAGTAATCAAGGATAAGTTGAGATGATGAATTTTTGGGCCTATTCCATATGAAATAGTTAAGACTGCATGAGTATTAACTATAGAAGCCCTTGATACATCCTTGACAATTTGCCACAAATAAGGCCTTAATTAATTGAAGCCAAAACCCCCATTGGATGCTGCACAATGTGGAGTGTAGGAGGAGTGGCGTGGAGGAACTCCCAGAGACTGGCCGCAAAGCTGAGTGAGTGACACGAAGCTGCTTGAAGCGTGGGTATGCCTAATCTGGGTTTGGTGATTCAATATTGGTACCCAGGAGTGGTGCTTCCTGCCTGCAATTGCTTTGCTGGTTATTGTCAGGTAGAGCCATGTACAGTAATTTGAGGAGAGACATTGGGTTGAAGCATAAAGACAATATTCTAGTCAGACCAAAGAATGAGTGACAAAATATCTGTGATAAAATGTGGCAGAGATATTTCACTAACGTCTGGTATAATAACTGTTGAGTTGGTTGGGTAAATGTAATTTTCCCAAGAATGTTTGTGGTACACTGGAAATTTGAGTGAAGAGTGGATGTGTCTCAGAACTGCTCACAATTTGATCTGTTCTAAGAGCCATTTCATGAGAACTACAGGCAGTTAAAATAAAAAGATTGCAGTCACAGGTGATTGGTAATATTCCCCTGGTTACTTTACAGTAGACAGAGCAACACACAAGCACAGATTAATGGTATTGTGTAGGTGTCAACAATTTGCAATACATCCCACGTCAGTGAAGATGATTCAATTATAATGCAAGACACTTTTCACTCACATTATCATTCCAAAAATATTATGGCTTATTTGAAGTGTAACATGCTGTTTATGGTATCGTAAAATAATAAGTGTGATGAATTATGTGTGACTCATGTGTTAATGATGCAATTATCTTTCCTTATCCCTCGCATTAAATCCATTTTTCCATATGCAATTCACTTATGGGTGGTGTGGTTCTCTTTATGAAAGGGTTTTTAATAATAATCAAGAATGATTCAATTGCTTTTATATTATCTCACAGTTGGATACAATAAATTGCATCCTGTGATGTGTTTAGTTGGTTCCTGCCAAATCAAAATAGTTTATGAACAAATTTTTATTTTTGTTTGTTTTACTAAGGTGATAAAATGGATATTTGTAATTCAAACCTTTAATGTAAAACCATAGCTGTTCCATGTAGGAGCATTTTATATAATAAGCACTTTCTGTTTTTGCTAATAATTGTTATCAATATAAGTAATCTTGAATGTTATTCAAATTTCTATTAACAGAATAATAGTAAATTGAAAAAATTTTTGGGCTTCCCAATGCTCATTTATAAAAATCCTTGGCATTCTGTTTTCTATATTTTACATTTTGTTGTATGATTTGATACATGTATAAATATGCCATAAATGATATTTTATAACAAACTTATAACCAATTACTGTTGACACCAATGCTTTTTCTTATATGCAATGTAAAATTAGCTTATGCCCACAAAGTGGGTTCATGTGGTCAAATCACTTTTTATTTTAAATGTGTCACAATTACAATAGGTCAATTGGTTTGAAAAATGTTTTTCAGTGAATATTTGCCAGTTAATATTCCACCAAATTTACTCAGATAAAATCGAAAAAGATTACATTATGTGATTTTACAGGTCTATGTATTGTTTTAATTGTGCTGTGAATGAATGTATCTGTAGTAGTAATTTTTTACAGTATGTCTTAGTAATGTGCTTAAAGTTTTATTGAGATTTAAGGCATGTACAAATCATTATTGTTCAGCTCAATGTTACTGGAGTTGTTTTGCTATGTTACTTAAAATTGGCATATTAAATAGTTTATATAAATGTAGCCATGTTTTAATTAACTTCAAATTATTTTTGTTTTATTTCACAAACTGGCACCCTTACAAAGGAATCTTATTATGTATTTGTTATATTAGTTAGGAAGTACCCTTGGAGGAAAATAATGATATATAATGGTTATGAACATCCAGTATAAGATTTTTAAAGCATACATAGCTGGTAATTTTCTTTGAAATGGAAGTTTAAGAAACAATATAGCTTTATGAAAATATGATTACCATTATCTAATAAAACAAAAAATCGAGTATGTTATATGAAAATAAAATAAGCATATTCTCTCACATGGACAAAATAATTCCAAAGTATTTTTATATCTGATGCTAAACTACAGATCTAGATGTTCTATGCTAATTTAAAAGCTTCACTAAATAAAGATATTTATAGTCAAATTTTCATTATTCAACTCCCTCATAAAATTGAAATGTGGATGAATACTTTTGAAGGATAAATTAGTTTTCATCATTCTCCTTCATAAAATTGAAATGTGGATGAATACCTTCGAAGGATAAATTAGTTTTCTACTTTTCTTGTGATTTTCTCTGAATTATTCTGTTAAAAATTCATTGACATAAAGAGTCAGTTTATCCTCAGTCATTTCTTTCCTCATAAGCTATAGTTCCTAATACAGTAATACCCAGATTTACGTTGCCCCTATTTACGTTGATTCAAAGTTACGTCATCGATCATTTAGTACCTGTGTACCGATTTACGTTGGTTTGCTTTGAAGTTTGCCGTTATCCCAGATTTTTCCGTTTCCATCTTCTTGAACCTTTTAACGAATTACAATACTTAATTAATATAAATTTTTAAAGTATTAAGATAAAAAACTAATATTCACTCAAAAATTAGAAAAGATAGTGCAAAGACAGAATTTTAGAATTTGGTTCAGATACACTGCTCCTTCCTACGTGATGCAATTTATTGGATGATCTCTTTCTGCCGATACTAACAGAAATCTCATCAATAGTTCTCTTTTATTAATCCCTAACTGTTTTTATTCTAATATTATGCAACTTTGTCCCCACTTTGCTGTTTTTGATGTAATATTATGCAATGATGCAGAGCTTCACGTACTATTTATTTGTTCATCTATGAACGGGAAATTCCCTATATGGATGGGGAATTTTTTTTGCATACTGTCTCGTGAGTAAATATTGGAAGGTGAGGAACAAACAAGTCCAAATACTTGAGATGGGGATTTCTGTCTTCCTTTCAAACAATGAAATCTTTCATTTGCAACAAAATTTCACCACTGAATTCCTTGAAGTGGATAAGGGAAATGGACCAAACTTGCACCTACCTATTCTCCAGCCAGCAAACCCTCAGTAGTCACTGAACTATAGTTAGTTATTCGGTGTATTCATTCTGCCTACTTTTGTAAGTTTATGCCTGCAACGCAAGCGTAACCTAGACGTTTGTTTGGTTGCATAAATATGTATATACTTCATAGAATTCGACGTATTTTGCATATAACAAAGTAGATGCAAGCATATTGCAGAGAATTTACTATTGATACAATTTATTTAACCTGTTAAGAAATCCTCTTGTAAGACGCACACTAGGGTGGCGCCGAAATCAACTTTTTTTGAAATGTCTTACTCCTACCCTCTCATATCGTGCCAATGCCCAAAAAAATGACCTCTGCAAAATCTGGACTCAATCGGATAAATTCTAGCGGTCGCCCAGAGCCCTCAAACTCTGAAAGGAAAGCTGCGCGTCAGCCGTCTTGAGTCGCACTCGAGTCGAGCCGGCCACCCTGCACGCGTGGCAACGTGGTGTGGTGTGGTGGGTGATGGGGGTAGACGAGTCAGTGACATTGGTGCACTCCCTGAAATGATTACCAGCCAGGCATTTGAATGGATTGACTAAGATATATTCAAATTACAGAATTGTTCACAAAACTAAAACAAAAAATGCAGACCGCAGGATTAAGTGTAGCTGAAACACAATGATCGTTGAAAGGTGTCCTACTTCAGAAGCGTTGATTTTGAACATTGCAGGAATTTCGACCTGTGATTCTGCACCACTTGGAGCAAATATTGCTTCTGTTCTTCATTCTTCGTAAGTGCAGAATTGAACTGCGTTATCAAGGCGACGCCCCTCTCAGTGGCATCATTGGTACCCAAAGGTTTTGCACGACTTCCAGGGCATGTTTGAAGTCCACGCGGTCACCCCAGGAATCCGGATCAGTGGAAAGAAATTCAGTGTCCAATTTCAAAGTACTGAAAAATGAATTCGTGTTTTTGGAGACGAGGTCAGGCACATCTTTGTTCACAAAGGGCAACGATGTTCATGCTCTGTGGTAGGCTCCTTTTGGAGATTCGCAACCATTTTCCTCTTGCATTCTGAGGTCAACTCCATATTAAAAAATGCCAAAGCAGCAAGTTCCGCGTTGGTGTACCACAGATGTCCACTAAACTTTTTTACACAGACTTGCGACACAGCTGCGTTGGTCTCATTGTACCTGAAAATTATATGGTATTGTGCATTTGTTAATACATGGATGTCTAATTCTAATCCTTATCAAACATATGTTTTATCAGATAAACGCTTACCTTACAACTGTTTTCATGAAGGAAAGGTCGAGGAGCAAAGGTGGGAAAAGGGGCAGTAAACCACGCTCGCAAATAGACTTTCACAACGAAAATACAGATGTCCTCAATACCCTTTCTTTCTCTTGCCATTAGTTGGAATTGGCCCTTGAACATCCATATTTTGAGGACATAAATAGCCTTAGCCATCCATCTGGCACTGTGGATTGCTCCAGGAGCCCTGAATGCTATTCCTCGTGGAGGAACTCCTCCCAGAAACAGAACTGACAACTCCAGCTCTCTATAATCTTCTCGCAGCTGCTGCACCTGCACAAGCAAAGCCCTTATTGCAATAAGATATTTCTATGTGATGTATCAGAGGCGGAGTAGACGACTTACAAACCTTGAGAAATTCGAGCGCGAATTCCATAGTTGTCTGCATGTCGTCCTTCACTGCATTCATAAGGGGGACACTCATCAATACTGTTTCATACTTCATTTTGTCTATTTCTGGCCATTTCTGCTTAAAGCACTTAAAGAGCGGTATGTCCGGGCTTGTCGAAGGTCTCATACACAGCTCGAACACCCCTGACAAGAGTACTTCCATCATGTGGTGTCTGCATGGGAGGTGAATGAGCTTCTTGTTAAGGAGAACCTCCAGAAGTGTACAAGCTCCATTTTTTCCCCCTTTAAAAAAGAAAAAAAGGTTACTGCACTGCTAATGCTCTTTGTACTGTGGGTTTCGCACACCTTGTAGGCAGGCTGTGTTAAAGTGGAGATGCTGCGAAGTTCCTATAGCTTACCTGTGTTTGACGCCGTGGTGTCAAAGCATGAAGCGCAGACTTTATCCACTTGATGTCACTCCTGCAAAGTTTTTGCCACAGCTTGAGCTTGGGCCTGTCCTGTTCCTTTTGCCAGCTTTGGAACTCCTAGCAAATATTCCTTCCCTCCACCTGAGATAATCACTGGCAAACGATCGACGACATCTGTTCCAGTGAGGTCGGGTAAAAGTTTGCTGTTCCAATGGACTACCAACGGCTTCTCTATGTCAAGATTATTTTTAATGTTCTCTGCAATATTTTTTCGAACACGTTGACGATGTCTTTCTATGCTGTGCCGATTGATTGCTAATTCTGTAGGATTCATCCCCAGACTCGAAGCTGCTGCATGCAATAGATAGGTAGCATTCCTACTGGATGTGAATGTTCGGTCAAGAGAAGCTGCCAACTGAGCTGTCATGATGTTTGTTGCCTTCTTCCGTTTTTCAGATACTTCAAACTCGTCGCTGTCATCACCTGCGCTTGTCCCAGTGTCGCTATCCGAAGACTGGAGAACTGCAGTTTGACTTAGTGACTCCATCTCCTGTTGTTGTAACACCTTTCTTCTCAAGTCTTCCTGTTTGTGTTTTTCAGCTTTTGCCACCTTTTCGCCGAAAGGAATATTTGCGTTTCCTCAGAACTCTTCAATTTGTGTTATTACGATTTTCGCACTATCCCAGATAGAGAGCTCTTTTTAAAAATGTAAGTAGAGGAAAACACAGCACTTTCCTTTTGGACGGCAGTTTCCACCCAAGAATTTCTTCATTACCAGTCCCAACCAAAAGGAAATGCCTTTTTTTCTTGTAAACACTTTTCATGGGTGGCATCGTTGACACTAGATATGTATACTGTAATTAGGGATTGCAATCCTGGAGGAATTTCACAATCCCAGGATTTCGGGATTCTAAATTTCCAATCCGGGGATCCTGATCGTTTTATTAACACGTTCGCGGACAGTCGATGATTGCCGTATGATTCTAGAAACGCACATGCATATTTATATTCTCCAATAGATTTTGAAACTTTTATTGATACAGATATATATGTTAATGCTTTATGAGTAATTATCAGTAATAATAAGACATGACTGCTATAGCCGTCTTGCCCCTGTATAAGGAATAATTTTTTGTGTGCGCAAGACGGCTATGGCCATCCAGAATCTTTTTTTTTATTTTTGGTGGAAAGATAAATATTTTCTTGAGTTTTACACACATTTATTTTATTTAAACATTAAATTTCTTTGGATATATACAGAATACATTTATTGAATTTTATTATATTCCTCGAAACATTTCCCAGGACACAGTGGTGGATGTTCTAGGCATGTCTTGCACCAGAATGCTGTTTCCTTTCTTTTGTTAATTTTTGCGCACTGTTGGCAACATAAACAGTGTAGTTTTCTTTTATGTCCTACTGGATGAGGAATTTTTTCTTGGTAGTGCGTATTATTGGATATCTGAGGTTTATTGTCTTCCACACTTGTACTAGCACGGTTACCACCATGAATAAGTCCACTTCTTACCAATTTACGCCCATCACACATGGAAGAAGGCACATGAAGATATGCCTTTACTAGTTGTTCATGGAAAGCCAACAAGTTAATTTTTTCATTTACAATTTTCTTGTAAATAAAGTACACATTCCATATTGATATATCTAATAAATGAAATATCACTTTTTTATACCACCGAATCGTCTTTCGAGGGAATGAGTAATAACTCGTCATTTGGTCATTTCTATGAACTCCTGACATGTGAAAACCTCCTGAGGTTTCATTTTGATTTTCCCACATCTATTTCTAGCCTCAACAATCTTTGGATGATGTCCGGTGGTAATGCATAAAACCTCCTCGTATCCCTCTACTTTGAGACAAATATTTCCACAGTGTTTCCATTTGAGTTCTCTTGTTTTGAGTTTTGCTAAAACAACATCATTTGGGTTCCCTCATTTGTTAGAAAGAGGTGTGCCTGTTGTATGAGTCTTTAATTTTAGCAGCAACTTCGACAGTTGACAACTGTTATAATAACTGTCCATGTATACATGAAGGCCCTTATGTAGATAAGGTTGCATCAAGCTGTTTCTAATTTTGACATACCCTCTTGATTTGCATCACTTTTATCTTTGAATATATTAATGTTTAGCACATATCCGTCAGAAGAACGCAATTTGAAAAACTTAATTCCATATTTAGCCTTTTTTCCTAGTATAAATTGCCAAAAACTAAGGTGTCTGCGAAACAAAAGCAAAGACGTCTAAAGACAAAGCTTCATCAGGATGAAAGGCTTCTTCAAAGTTCCGTATTAATAGCTGTAATAAAGGACTTCTCTTTTGCAACTTATCTGATTTATCAACATTCTCAGAACTTCGGAAACAGCATAAAGCTGTCAACATTTGTTCAAATCGCCTTCCAGACATTTTATAAGGAAAACATTGGTGATAGTATAAAGGATCATTTGAGAACGTTTTGCGTATAGATGGGAATTTTATATTGCCTTGCGGTATACAAAGAGAAAAATATTTGCATTACTTCTGTGTTAGTTGGTTTCATTTTTTGAATTTTACTGAATTTCTGATGAGGGCGAGCACTGTTATTCAGTTCCATTGCATATTGATTGGTTTATTTTACCAGAAGCTCCGTAATTGATGGTTTCCATAATTTCTCAAAAACTTCAACTACGGTTGGTGTTAGTTGAAAATTTAGTATTACTCCCGTTGTGCTATTTTCAAATGAAAAATTTGGAATGGGAATTACAAAGTCACACCAACCTTGATCATTTTTATCTTCTTCGATAATTTCAAATTCTTCCCCATTTTCTCTTTCTCTGATTTCATTTTCGCTGTCTTCTTCATCACAATGACTCTCATATTCATCTCTATCTTCGTCTGAAGAGTCCTCATTGCTCTCGTCTTCACTTAGTATAAATTCAGGATCATGCGATTTTCCTTCGTCACTGGATGGCTCTGAGGATGATACTTCGTCCAACCATTTCCTTATTTTTTTCTCCTCTTCTTTGGGGTTCATGTTTGTTATATTTTATTGTATTTATAAAGAAGAATTACTATAATTTAACTACCTTTAAAAATGTAATGATAATGAAAAATAATATTTAGGAGTACATAGGATGAGGGATGCTACCAGTCTGTTTTGACCAAAGGTACTTCAGTTTTAAATAGTTTCCTTTGCTGAAATAATGAAGCAAAAAAGTCGATGAATGTTTAATTACATAAATCTAAACATTACAATATTCAAAGCGATATCATCATTCTTGTCTTCACCTTATTTTGCTCAAGCGTAATGTTGAGGTCTCCTCTCGCAATAAGCGTAAAGGCAATGGCTAATAGGCGTGGAACATATGCTGTTGATGGTAAGATTCCTTGCAGCAGAATGATAAGATACCTTGAAAACTTGCAAAAACTTTTCCCACTGTTTTCGTTTCCCTGTTTGTAATGCATTTGTGTTTACTCTGTGAAGTGCTCTCTCTTCCTCCCTCTTCTCAAGAAGTGCAGACAAAGGGAAGAAATGCATGGCTTATACTCATTGGGTAGGCAAGAATGATGTCGAACCCCTCAAAAGATTGACCAACACTCCTAGTGGTTACTTCATTCCGAAAAAGTTCGTCTTATCATTCATTGTGCTTTATGAAAGCCAACCATGCGGCAACACGAAAAAAATATTTTACGAAATAATAACAGGATATATGTAGTAAGAACTACACTTATAGTGAAAAAGATGTATTTGAATAATTCTGATTTTATTGGGGGTGCTACTTCCTAAAAATATACTTAAAATTTATAAAAATTAGATTGCCTCGTGAGTACAGACTACGATAATAGTAGATGGAGGACGTTTAAATAATTACATATAAATACAATTATAGGGACAAATTACACAATTTTATTTTTTCAGGTAGGACAGAGGACCACTCTCCATAGTAAATCCCAAAGAATTTGTTGATGGTAAGATACTTCATGCCTCCTTGAGTGGGTTAAATGAGGACGGCTATCGCTGTCTTGCCCCTAAGCAGCACATACATGATGACGGCTATAGCCTTCTTGTCCGCGAACGTGTTAAATTTTATAAAAATATTAAAACCATGATTTTAGCTATAGAAACTAATGTTCTATTTATCCCATTTCCATAACACATATAAACTGCTTCACTATAATAAGTGAAGGTAGAAGACAGCAACACAGGTGAAACAATAATAATAAAACATACTATTATCTTATAAAACGCCAGTGGTTTTACTGTATGCTACTACACGAAAACGAATTCAATTTACACTTTCACTGTATAATCAGGTGCACTTATATTATAAAGCACAAGGGACGAACAGCGACAAAGATGTTGGGCAGAGCAACACCAAAGAATGCCACCAACTAGCCATAGGAAGCTTCTATCTTAAATGTGAGCAAAGCGTTTGAGAGAGTAGTTCCTTTTGTTTATACCGACATGCCCGACCAATCTTTCTCCAACCGGTGCAAGAGTGAAAATATTTTCAACTCACTAGAGCTGGAGCAGATTTTCGACTGTGAAGTGCGATGCTATGGGAACTCAGTGAGAAAGAAAAATGAAAAAATACTACATTATATTCACAGACATCTCGGAGCCACATAACCAATAAAGAAGATATGAATTCGTTAAGGGTATATGAGAGATGCAGCACTTGAGCTCAAGAGCTGAAAGAAATATTAAACTGTCCCAAAGCGGTACTATGGGAACTCGAGGGTAAAGTTAGAATATACCTTAACGTAAACAAAAACATCTTAAATGTAGTTGGACTAAACTGAAATGAAGATTCGTTGAGGGTACTCAAGTATAAATTGATTAATTCCTAAAGGTACGCAAGAAAGCAAAAGATCTGGCCCCTTTACGATGGAATTTGAGAGCGGTGCAACGTATGTCTCACGAATAGGACGAAAGTGATATTGTATCAGCCAAATCTTACACGCCCGTTTGGAAACCACTGGCCTAGAAAACGTTTGACGGAATTCGTAGTACCAACTAATTTGGTGTATAGAAGCAGAGAAAGATCCGAATGACGAAGAAAAGGATTGTGCTCATTCGTTAACAAAAATTTTTTGGTTCATTTATACATAAGCTTGAAGCCGAACAATGCCGGATAATTCTTTATTAGCAATTAATATACATACAATAATAATATTTTCAGATTAGTCTTGCTATAGAATTGAGCCACTGATATGTTAAAACAGCGAATCTCAGCACACAAATGACTAATATTAAATATTTGTAAATCCCAAAATCCCGGGATTTCCTTGATAAGAATCCCGGGATTTTGGGACTCAGATATTTAGCCAGATCCCGGTATTGCAATCCCTAACTGTAATACACGGCTCTGCGACTCGGCACGCAGCAACATTATTGTTCTTTCGGGTTTACGTGGCTATCGGCACATGCTTCCCATGGCCATGCAAGTCACAACTTGTCACTGATTGGTCTACCCCCACCACCCACCACACCATGCCACGTCGCCACGCTGGCGGCCGGCATGACTCGAGGCGGCTGACGTGCAGCTTTCCTGTCAGAGTTTGAGGGCTCTGGGTGACCGCTAGAATTTATCCGATTGAGTCCAGATTTTGCAGAGGTCATTTTTCTGGGCATTGGCATGATATGAGAGGGTAGGAGTAAGACATTTCGAAAAATGTTGATTTCGGTGCCACCCTAAGACACACCCCCTTTTTTTCATCGGTGTTTCGGGAAAAATGGTGTGTGGAGTACACAAGCAAATACAGTTAGTAATATTAAATGTGAAAATTCCGATGTCTTGCATGCATCACCCCCTTATAACATTGATTCTTATGGGAAAAATGGTTTCGATTTACATTGCTTTGATTTACGTCGTGATTTTCAGGACCACTTCCTCAATGTAAATCAGGTTATTACTGTACTTACAAGACAGCAACTTACATCTGTGGTAAGCAGGGCAGAGTGTTCATGTTAACCCGGCTAACACTTACAAAATCGAAATTGAAGAAAGCTCTTTATTACCATTTGCGACTTCTGAAACTGTGTCCTTGCTTATTTGGTGTTCACCTGTGCATATACAATGTATACATACATATGTGAATGCCAATAATGTGCAATAATAACGCGGCCTCTTGAGCTTTTACAATGTTAGCCACTTGATTCTTGCTAACTTTTATAGGGCCCCGTCTAAGCGCTGATCCCCGTCAGGAGCATGCGCAGTCGTCTCATAGCCAGAGATGACATAGCGGGAGGAATCCCCCCAATGTTAGCCAGTCTCCCAGTGCTAACGCATGGTTTGGCATGTATTCACGTGTTTGATGGTGTATTCGTGCAGGTGACGATTTTTTGTGTTGAGATCCACCACCATGGAAGAGGGCGATTGTGACTGCATTATCGAGGACCTATTAAAACCTTTTTCAAGCAGAGACTGCTACAAAGAAAACAATTATTGAAACCGGGAGACCAACCCCGTCTCTCACAAAAATGATGAAACAGGCCAAAGCCAGGGTACGTGAATTGTCATTCCGGAAGGAGGTGGGAAGGGGGGTTTGGGGTTAGGCTAACACACCCCTTGAACCCACGCTCCGCCACTGGTGGTAAGTTCACTCAAGCATTACATTTTAACACAAAAGAGAACTAAATTGTATAGCTTTACTTTTTATAGACATCACGTTGACTTTCTGCACAACCCATGAAAAGATTTTTTTTCTTCTTTGGAAGCATATGTTCCATGTTCTTGTAATAGTACCTCACTAATGAATATGACTCACCATGAACTTTTTCTAATATTATAGAAGACCTCAGTAAATTATGCTGTAGATTAGTTTCTCAATCAGTGGGATGTGAACGTTATCTAGGTAGGATGCAAATTGCCAAAAATAATTATTATAAAACTTTTTCTCAAAAAAATTATTCCAATATTTAATATCCTTAAAAATTTTCATTAATTATTAATATAACACCAAAAAGTAAAAATCCACTTGGAAATTATGGTACAGGCGACTCCCGAGTCTAGATTGTTCGAGTCTCGATTAATTTGAGATTTCGATCCCGCCGATCGATAATATACGCGGAATAAACTTCGCTTAGTAATTGGTTCCGACCAAACACGAGGTTTAGTTTTGGTGTAAACGTAGCTCTAATTTGTGCTGATTTCACTCTTTTTTCTGTTCTTATATTTAAATTTATTTATTTTATTGATTTATTTATAAATTTATCACTTGATGTGGCATCTAAAAGGAAATGTAATAGTGATAATGTAAGGGAATCAAATAAAAGAGGGCATAAGATTCATAGTTATGAATTGAAATTAGAAATTTTAAAGCATGATGAGAAAGGTGAAAGCCAACCTGAAATCGCACAATTGTTGGGAATGTGTCCTTCAACTATTAGCACTTATGTGAAACAGAAGGAGAAAATTCTAGATGTGATAAATTCAGGTAATTTGATAACAACAATAAACAGTTCCCCATCCAATAGCTCCTCTTCCAACTAAATTCTTCCAACTTCTCAATTAATAAACCAAGTCCAGTAAGCGCAGTTGAAAAAGATTTAAGGTATGAAAATATTTGTAATTTTATTGTTTCTTTATTCTTAAGTTATTTTGTGCTTTTATAATAACTTTTATATTAATTTCGCTGCGATAAATAGTTGTATGTATAGATAGATGTACGCAGGTATGTTATCCAGCTCGCGCGAGTCGTTCGTAACAAACGACTCGTGCGATCCGGACCGGGCTGTCTGTAAAGCATATTGCATACATCTATCTTTGAAGTTCGAAACACAAATTTATTTTTTCCTTTTTAGTGCAAAAAATAAGTTATACATTTAAAATATTTATTATATAATTTATTCATAATTTAATAATGTTGTATTAACATATTAGTAATGTTATTTTATCTTTATAGAAAGTGAGGGGAGACTTTTTCCCGAGATGCGGGAACGTATCTCCCGATTATAACATGCAAGTATATGGAAAAACGGCGTTCGACACTCGAATATTCGACATTCGCACACGTTTTCAGGAATGCATCCCCAACGAGACTCGGGAGTCGCCTGTATTTACATTTTTTTACAGTGGGACCCAAGTTTTTTGACATGGTTGGTGAGACATAAGATGCATCATATTAAGAACTACTGCTATGAGATTAGAACTCTGTAATACAGCACTTTCAATGTCTTAACTAACTGCATGTCTTAGAAATCTCATTAAATAGCATGTGGAGTTTATTATTTCTCTTGAGGTGGTGATATGCATCTCTGAAGAAATATTCGAGTCTAAGTAGAAGCCAAAGAAGTTTGTAGTGAATGAGATTTTTATCAATACAGCATACCTTCCTCCCATAAGGTATTAAGTTCCTCCAATGCGGATTCATCTCATTTTCTTTTTTCTTTTCATTTTATTGTCACGTGGTATTAGGATCTTCCTTGGTCAATCTCATGTAGTTGTCAACCAGTGCCTGACTTGTGTGGCAGCGAGCAATAGTTTCTTAGAATGTAATTTTATACGAAATGGCATCAAAAAGGAAACTGAGGAAGAGGGAAGAGTAATATCACATATGATGAGGTTATGCCCATTTTCAAATGACTTGGCAAGTGAGATTTCGGCCGTACTCGGGACCGCTCATATCTCTCCGTTGCCAACTCTACACCAGAACACAGTAACGTTTGGCAGGCATTTAAAGGGAATTTGCAAATGGAAATATTTTTTATCGTATCACACATGTACCATGCACACTTAATCAAACAAGTGAATTTTGCCACTATATTCTTGATAAAGGATTTTATTATTTATAGTATTGTTACATATGCATTATTACAATGGGCACGCCAAGGGTTGTGAATATTTGTCTCCTTTCCCCTGAGTTTCGTAAGTTCTTCATTTTCCTGAGGAATGAAATCCTCGCAGTCACAACATCTCCCCTCTCCATTAAAAATTTCCTCCCATCCACCGTATGTTTGTACTTGAAGCCAACATCTTTGAGAGTCCTCCACAATGATGATATGCTCCCTTGGAATTCGTTTTTTTCTTGAATTCTTTCGTGGATATTTTCGAGTTTGGGGAATTTTCCCTCGTTGTAAAACTCCAAAACAGTCCTCCTCATGACATCCTTCTGAAAATCGTTCAGCTGTGTAACTGTTTTGGAGCGTGGTTACCATTGTTTAATATGAGATTTAAACAACGGTGAGCCAATCTCCTCTACGGAAGCTCTCCCTGTAACAACGTCAAATATGATTATAATAATTCCAGGCAGAATTTAAGAGGGGCATCCTAATCATTATCATATTAACTAAATTCTCAACTTTCAGTTAGCATAATTACTAAGCAACATGAAATACACCATTAAAATAAAACAAATATCCAGTAATTTTACTTATTTATTTAAAATATTATTAAATAAATATGATTACCTTCTCGAGCAATTCTTTGAATTCTTCTTTCGTTTATTCCACAGGCCTCAGCCACTCTCATATGCACTTTCTCCAGAGAGGTAATTGGATGCCCAAGTTCCTTCTCCTTCTGAAAGTACTGCAACACGTTGTGCACTATCTTCTTGGCTTGACTTCCAAGAATTGTAAATTGTGGATTCTCCATTTCTTATGCACTGGTTATGCAGTTAACGCAATGCAAATAACAAAAATATTCAGTAACAAAATAACTGAATAACGAACCATGAACGAAACAACAAACGAAATAACAAAACAAATAACGAAGTAACTGAATAACTTATAACGAACGATATAACAAATGGAATGAATAACAAGAAAATGAATTAACAAAGATAAAAAACAAAAGATGTAACTAAAAAGCTCAATGAACGTAAAATACTATAATTGAGATAAAAACAACTTTAACTGCACAATTTCAGCGGCGTAAGCACGTGGCAACACTGCACACTCAGACACGATGTCACCATTACGGAGTCCCGATACAGAGTGAGCTCTCGGATGCTTAGTCTCCCCCTCCTTCTTTCCTATTGGTTCGCTCAGTGCCCCACCCCCGTCCACTTTCTCTTCTACCTCCCCCTCATTGCCAAGTCATTTGAAAACATGCATAGTGAGGATAGTTAGATTGAGGCAGAGGAACTGAAGAAGTGAGTGCGACCAAGGTTCGCGAGGATGCTAACCGGAAGCCTCCACATCAGCTGTGTGCATCCATTTACAGCTGGTCCAAGTGGCATAAAAACATAAGATACTGAACATCACAGAGAACTCGACCCCACTGAGCATTTTCATGCTCTATTTTACAGATATTTTCCTATTTCTGGTGGACGAGACAAACAGGTACTACCACCAGTATATTACCATAAAAGTTTGGTTTTACTATGAATTTATTGAGCAAATAAGTTTAACTCAGTAACTTGTCAATATATTTTCAACAAAATACTTTTTATTTGAAGTTTTATTATTATTAGTTCCTGAGATATGATAATTTATTAAAAAATCAGCGTATAGCATTTAAATATCCCAAATAAATCTGGCCGATGGCCCATATGGCAGGAATTTAAATCTGTATGATAAAGGTTAATGTCAGGAGTAGGCAAGGTGTAGGGTGTTAAGGGATATTATGGAAAAGTTTTGGAAAACAGACAGTAAGCAAGGCAGGAATAGAGAAAAAACAATAAAGCTGTCCTTATAATCAGTCACCCATGTGCACTATATCCATGACCCTGCACACATGTTCCAATACTATTTTTGATAACATTTGCAATGTACATATTAACAAATTTACTGATTTAGTGCAGCTGGTTCTTCAAATGAGCCTGGAATGGCCTAACTATATTCCTAACTCAAATAATTATTAGGAGAATATTAAAAACCAAGAATCCAGTAGTTCTCTGCTCACCAACTATGATTTTCTACTCATCGCAGATGAGTGGACAAGCATATTCCCTCAGTCCTTGTAATAATTCTTTACTACTGTTCCATTGCTAACAAAATTATAATAAAAGTTTATACCATCTACCATATTTAACGGAATATAAGACGAGGTTTTTTCCTATTTTAGCGCCTGAAATATCTTGAGTCGTTTTATATTCGTGTGGTATGGAATAACTTTGCATAAATCAATCGTATGTCGTAAAAGTGAATGACAACTGCTTTGATGTATGTGGATATAATTCTATCCTATCACAATGGAAAGCTGGAGTTTAGAAACCTGATACTTCATGCACTGCAATGTAGTATAATGTATTAAAAGCTAATTAGAACAGTCCTCGTTGAAAGAGAAAACATTCATTTCGGCGCCAGCAAATGCTATCCTACTGTGGGTGCATGAATATTGATGCTGGGTTTCTGTAACGTTTTATTTACCAACAAATAACAATAACAACAATAACAGCAACAAGAGAGGGAAATGCATGGTACGCTAGAAAGCACGTGCTCCCACGTGGATGACTCGGCATAACTGGTTCCCTTCCGTACTGCCGGGAGCCAGGTCCTGCAGCAGGAAAAACAATCTCCGTGCTTGGTCACTCAGAGGCCAAGATATGCACTGAGAAAAAATCTGATGTAGCCAACACATGACTTTCTCCATATTTGGGATATAGATATTTAAATTATTATGAATACATTATAAGGCAAAATTATTATTTCGTATCATAGAAGAATAGTTGTCCTTATTTCCGTAAATTATATGTTGAATATGTTTACAGAATTCACCACTAGTTGGTGGCGCTGTATACTGGAAATTTACAAATAAATTAATTATATACTAAATGGAAAGTTATACGAAAATTTGTTTCAAACAAAACTTGGAAGAAATATTATTCTCTACAACTTTGGTCCTCACGAAGATTACCAATAACGACGTTTTTAAGGAGATATTTGACGGAAACCGAAAAAACCGATTATGTATAAATAATTCCTAAACAATGACTGCTATGGAAAATTGTTTGAAATAAAAGATGTCATCACTTATTTGGGTCGTACGTTGTAGCATCTAGTTTACATATTAATTCAGAAACATTGTTGCAATAAACCAATGAACCTTATTGAGAAAAATACGGGATGAATTCTTTTTCACGCTTTCTGTACCAGTAAAATGATGTCCCGGGACAAAGCAAGTTCTTGACACGAATTCCATGAAGTTTCTCGTAATTTCTAGAACAATGGAGAACAGGGAAGTGCAGTCACCATGGGCGGTCTGCTACAGAAATGTCTCCTGGCCTGTCAATCACAACAAAGCGCTCTCTGATTGGCTGTAAAGTCACAGGGGCAGTGTTTAAGATTCCATAACTGCACCCCCTATCTCCTGACCTGCCAATCACTTATACGGAGGCAATGTGCTTCTCGTATGATCTAGAACAGCAGAGAATACGCTATTGTGTCACTCCTAATCGGAAAACTTCTATAGGGAGTGGTTTTAAAAAATTTCATCTATAATAAATGGATCCACTTTTAACGAAAATTACCTACACATGTAAAATACAATATTATGTTTTGTGAAAAATCTGTACGTGATGGAGAAGAACCATTATTATTTTCGGCTTTGGCGTACACAAATTGCTAAAAAAAGGGTAAAACATTTCAGACAACAAAATCACCGCAGGCCTGTGTTATCGGAGAAATATCACAAAAACTGAATGGGGTTTTGAATAAACCTCGACTTCCGGTTAACCAGTATTGTCCAAAAACTAACCAGTTCTTTGTGCTCATGCTAAAGTGTTATATATGAAATTTGGTATTAATATGAGAAGTACTTTTTCAGTTAGAGCGCCCACAATCACATACATACATCCATCCATCCATCCATCCACACACACACACACACATATCATTCCGAAAATAGTCTAAACGTGTTCTACGGACCTCAAAACGTGTATTTCCATTAAAATCTCGAAGTTGATTTTTTTCATGATCACAATACTTTCTCAGTACTACATATGGAGAAAGTAAAAAAGGGAGGGTCGTCTTATATTCAGAGTCGTCTTTTATTCGGGTAAATACAGACTGTCATGGAGAGGTTTGCTATAAAAAATAATTTTGTTGC
Organism: Uropetala carovei; assembly: GCA_036926305.1. Lineage (NCBI taxonomy): Eukaryota > Metazoa > Arthropoda > Insecta > Odonata > Petaluridae > Uropetala > Uropetala carovei. The sequence continues at coordinate 8,819,375 of JAXCHB010000065.1, read as the reverse complement.
AGATGAATCCAGTAATACCCTGTTCAACACTGCCCCATACAACGCTGATTCGTTATAACGCTCTTTGTTCTTGGACCAACTTTTACTTTCTCCATATGTTTTTGTGGGCGCTCTAACTCAAGAACTTATTACCAGTTCATCACCAAATATCATATTTAACATTTTCATTATAGGAGCAATAGCTGATTAGTTTTAGGTTAAAATCTGTCAACCATAAGTGGAGGTTTACTCGTGTCATTTTTTTCATTTTTCTCTAATATCTCTTATGAGGCTTCATTAATGTAAATATTTGTTATTACAAAAGTTGTAGAGAATATTATTCTCTACAACCTTTGTTTTAAACAATTATTTGTAGAACATATTATTTAGGAAATGTTTAATTTATTCCCAAAATTTCCATTTTTGTAAAATATATCTTTTAAACATTCACAAATGCAAATTCAGTTATTATAAAAATGGTAGACAATATTATTTTCTACAACTTTTGTTTGAAACATTTTTCCGTAGAGCGCATTATTAAGGAGATATGCCATTTAATCGTAATTTACAACTATTGCAACTTACCATTGGCAGCGCTGGTATAGCTATTGATATTTACTATAAGAAAATTTGTTTAAAAGATCTGCCGCTAGGTGGTTTCGAGATAATTTTAGGCTTGCTATGTATGGAGAAACTATGTTCTCAGACTGAAGAGAAACGTATGGTTTTGTTTACATCTCACGAAGGGGCGGTCGCAGCCTTCGATTATGAGGGGGGTCACGGAGCAAAAAGCGGGGGGAGGGGGACAAGAAAGGAGAGAAAATTTGGCCAAGTTTAAATCTGCTTCTGGAAATAAGCTTTTTATTATCTTAATATATGTATGATGTATCAATATATGTTTCCCACTAAAAAGAGATCAGTTATCAATCAAAAATTCAGCAACCAAACAGCAGTGGAGTGTGCGTTCTGCGTTCAGATGACAAATTCCAACTGTCGTTTATTTGACTTCGCGAATTGATCTATTACATTGTCAATGTTCACTTCTACTTCATGGTGCGTATGCAGCAAGGCCAACCCCGTGAGCCTTTCTTCCCCCATACGATTTCTGAGCCAAGTTTTCAGTCTTCTCAGTGTCGAGAAAGTCCTCTCGGCAGTGGCGACGCTCACCGGAAGTGTGGCTAAGATATGCAGAAGTGTACGGATTGACGGTACATGTCCCTATCACACTCATCTATCGCTTCAAGAACGCCATTAGGGACACGACCTCCAGCCTCTCGTACTCTCTTCCATTTAGCTACCCAAAGTTCATATTCTCATACAACAGAGTCCTCAGGGATTTGGAGGAATTGTCCATAGCTCCTGGCAACCACTCTCAGATTTTCAGTATCCTCGGTTTCTGAGTCTTGAGAATGTTTCTTTGGGTATTAGGATTCGCAAATTGAATGTCTCTAGCACCTCTTTTGGAAACCTCTCCTTCAAATCTCTTAGAATGTTGTCCAAAAGGGGAATGAAGATAGCTCTCCTATAAAACTCCTCGCTGGATGTGGCTAGTTGATTTTCACCATGTTTCTGCCTTTCCATAGTCCTTGGTCTGGAAATCTCCACTCCCATATCCAGTGCCAGATGGTGGATCTCCAAGAACAACTTCGAGAAGTGCGAGTCGGTATCTTGACGCTTTCTCTCCAGGACAGAAACAGTGTCGCGAATGGCTTCAAATGCTCTCTTTAAATCGAGCGATGGTGACTGCAAAAGCCGACTCAACAACATAGTGGTCCCTGCAATGAAACCGGTTGAACCGTATCAGAGTTAAATAAATATTTCAAATTAATTAAGCATGAGCAAATGCGCTAAAAAATTTCCTTGTAGATGGAACAATGCCAATTTAAAACTTACCAATACATCACATAGGCAAATCGTCGATACGATGAACTCTGAAGAGCGCAGAGCCTGCAACAGACAGTAAGTAGGGATGAGGTCTTGATATCCTGCCATTCAGAAATTTTTTCGAGCGCCCTGCAGATCTTAGGGAGCAAAAAACAGAACTGAAGATGTCCGTTGTGATTTTCTCCCCAGCAAGTCTCACAGAGCCCTTTGAGGGCCACGCCAATCTCCTCGAAAAACACGGTATGCCTCTTGGGGAAAGTTGGCAAATGCAATCACTTGGTAGTGTTGCAGCATGGAACAACTTGAGAAGATTTTAACTGAATTGTTGAGCATATGATTTGTGCATGGACACCTTTTGGCATTAACGGCCCTCTTCAAAATTTCTTGCACCATACCTTTCACTTGAGAAGCCATCACAGAGCAACTGTCGGTTCCTATGCCAACACATTTTGAGATATCAACTGAAATTTTTTTCACTAAATCCTCAACCACGTGTGCCAATGCAATGCCTGTAAGTCGTTTCATCATCCTTTACATCTTCAAGTCTAATCGTTTCATAGACATCAGAAAAGGTAACAAAGTCCTCCCTGATGGTGCCATCGTGAACATAACGAAAGGTAAGGTTCAGTTGTTCTACATGAGAGATATCAGGGGTCTCATAAAATATTATTGGGTACGCATAAGCGCTCTTAACTCTAATGAAAATTTCAACTTGAATTTCCTCCTTGCAACAGTCAATAAGCTCATTCTGCACACGCTTGCTTATGTATGTGGCATTTGCTTGAGAATTTTTAAGATGATATTCCAATAGTTTGTCCCCAGCTGACAGATGAAATCTAAGTAGAGCTCGAAACTGCCCATCATGAATTGGGCCCATTTCAATATCTCTGGAATCGTCACTGCCACTGAAGAGAGAGCCGTGGTCTCTATGGCCACGAAGTGGTACATTTTGCCTCCCACAAAAAATTATGGTCTCAATGATGGTAGGAGTCGATCTCTGTTCTCTTTGAGCTGAGCTTGACATTGTGTACAGACTTGATTAATGACGTCCAATTCAGGATTGTGAAAAGTCTTCAAAAAGTTTTTGCCGGCCTCAACTGCACATTGGTGATACTGATTTCTTCCGTGTGCGACAACCGTGCCATTCTCGCCCAACATATCATTAAATTTCAAGAGGGGCTCCCTCACCAATTTCCAAAGTGTACTTACTTTATGCCGCCCGCCCCCATTGTCTGAAGTGAAGAGAACACAATATTTGCAGTACAAGCCCTGATCCTTGTGAGAGAGGATGAGCCAGTGAAATTTCTCAAGATGAGAGCATTGCGTGTACTTTTTTGTTTCTTTACCCTTCTTTATCACAATGCAATGGGAGAAGACGTAGTCGGACGGTGGGGTCCATGGATGCTCAAGAAGCGTGCACTTTGTTAGATCGTCAATTTCTGAAACCTTGCCTACATAAAATCCTATGTCCGATGCAAAGGCAGATTCGCTCAGTGGTGTGGTAATTGGTGCTGATTCCTTCACATTCTCCTGTGTTTGACGTGAACTGCCTTGTGCCTGTTCACATTCTGACTTCGAGGATGACGTTTCACCATTATCTGAAGTGGATCCCACAAGGTCTACTGAAGCCTCACTTTGTTTAGATTTCTTCATGAAAAAGCTGTCAATTGTTGTGATCGATTTTCTCTTAGAATCTCGTCTTCCACCTGTTCCTTCACCTCCACGACCCGACTCAGACTCACATCCTGAATTAGTTTCCTGAACCAAGACAGAAATTAAAGTAAAGTTACGGTAAGAATAGGGTGACAAAGTTCCCACACCAAGACCAAAAGCAAAAAACAACATTCATATCATCACATATTACAGACATACAGATATTCAATGGCAACTAGCTTGCAATTCATCATTGGTCAAGAACAGAGGTGAAAATTCCATATGATCGACAATCTCATCCACCAAAATCTACTCTCTGTGCGTGGTACATGTAAATAATCCATAACAATAGCGGGCCTTTGAGCGGCGCAAGCCAACAGCTCTGCAGACAGCGAGTGGGGAAGCAAGGCAGTGGATAGGGGAGTGCTGGTCTAGGTAAGGCGCCTGCCGGGGTGGCGGCGACGGCAGCGGCACACGGGTTGTGACGTGTCCATGTCGGCCTGAGCATAAGCTCCGCTGGGCTCACTGTGTTGTTGAGTTCGCTTAAGAAACCTTTCTTTCGCTTTGATATCGAGCACCAACGTGAATATTTTTCTTACCGAGGAAGGCCTTTTGGGAAAGGTCATGACCCCCCCCCTGCGACCGCCCCTGATCTCACGGAATTAGACACCTATTGTTGGTATTGGGCACTGATTATAAGGGGAGAGTATAAGGAATCTGTTACAATGTGAGGAAATGACAAAATAGCTGTGACAGTTATTATATTGCAGGATTTCTGGTATGTAGCAAGTCTGCTGTATTGTACATTTAAGGATTAATTTTAGAGTACATTTTTTGAGTATCGGAGAGAAGAGCAGCTACACTAATACAGGTGAGCCCCGCTTAATGCGGCCCCGGCCAACGCAGATTCATTATAATGTGGATTTTATTTCAAATTAAATTTTTTTTAAACATAGATATCTTGTGCACAGTGCGACTGCAGTCTAATAACTTATAATTTTTTAAATTTCGCACTAATCAAATTTCATAAAGTACCCTAAATATTATATTTCAGTAGTGTTGCATAATATTGCATCGTCTGGTGGCCAATTTCACTCTTTTCCCTGTAAATTTCACGGGTCTAACAGAAAAAACATCTCCTAAGGCAGAAAACATTTGAAAAAAGGAAATAGAAATATGATTCACGCTTCATGTTTCTTTGGCATCATTGGATCATAAAGAATGTTTTCAATTATTAATATTTTTTAAATCTATAATTTTCGAGAATTACTTTAACACAATTTTAATTTACCGTATTAACATGTCATTATAAATAATAATAAAACAACAACGCTACACAAAAAAATTATATAATTTTATCTACATATGAAAAAACGTGGTACTCACGGAAGGATCTTAATGTTTGAATTCTAATATATAATCAGTGATGAACTGGAAAAAAATTAAGAACCAACTCTCTAAAATAAAGGGGGGTTAGGAAATTTTAATACGGTGGCAGGAGGCCTATATGCCAGGGGCACCATATCGCTCTAGTTTAGTAATACCGCTCCGATAGCTTAACAAGTGTTAGGTTTGTAATATATTCCATTTCATACGCTGTCGGTAAATGACTATCAGATAGGGCAAAATGTACTTGAAAGGGCAAAATCAATTAATATTCATATTTTCTAAATATTTAACAACCGGCTCGCAAATTATGAGAAAAATTAACAACAGGCTCAAGCGAGCCAGCTTCAGCTCATCACTGTATATAATGATATACAAATTGCAGAAAACCCAACATGCACTACTATGGGTTTGATCTATAAGCGAAGCTGCAAGAGCATCATCGATCAGTTCATGACTTTGTTGGAGGAGCACAATGACTTCACACGAGTGAGTGCCATGAAGCGGGGCTGAGACGGACTATTTGAATGCTACCGACAAGTTTTACATAATAAGTGAAAAAAAGCTACGCAGTCGATCCTGTACTCTTTTTTAAATAAAACTTCGTAGGTGTTCTAAGAAATATTTTGAAATTATGTACATCTACAGCTAAAAAGCTTTTTTGTCTTACTGTTTACTAGGTAATTTTAGTTTGTTTAACAAATTGCATTCAAAAAGACTGGTAGAAATATGTTTTACATTGAATGTGGGTCCAAAAATACCATTTGGGAAGTTATTTTCCTCTGGGTGCCTAAAGGTTACGGTGCCCCGGCGAACACGGATTTTTGCTTAACGCGGAGACCTCATGAAGTTGGGCTCACCTGTATTTTGAAAATAGGTAATAAGTTATGATTTTAGGAACACATCTCCATAAGCACTATACTAACCTAACCCCACATAACGCTGATTCAGTTAGTGATCTCATTTCCAGGAACACATCCCCAGCGTTAAACGGCGTATGACCGTATATGAGTACAGTAGAACCCCCAAATTCGCAGGGGTTACATTCCCAAAAACACTGGGAATTAGGAATTCACGAAGATAGAAGCAAAGGCCATATGAGAAAATGGGGGTTAGGTTCGCGGCTCTCCATTATTTTGACAACAATAAATGATGAAAAGCTAGGCTAAAAGTGGTTTTGAACCAATACAATGTGGCATTTAAATCTGCCATAGCCGTACAGTTTATGGCATATTGCCTGCCCACTGATGCTGCACTCTGGTCACTAGCATGTTTATTCTGCAACTCAATTTTCTCACTTAAGCTTCACTTTCATCCATAATATCACAGATATCCCTCTCAATCTTCTGAGAATATTTCTTCACGTTTTGCATATGAAACATTCACTGCAATGGAAAGGAGGATTTTATTGCTCCAGTTGCCTAGAAGTATCCTATACAGTTAAGAGGAAAGCAGTCCTACTGGTTAAAATTCACAAGGGGATGCGAAAAAGGCATTAGAGGTCACACCTCCGCTTTCACTGCCGCAGGGGCAGGTATAGGCATCCCCGCATTACACATGCAGGGTTTTCGTACAAAGCTTATTTTTTCTCGGCAAAAGGAACAGGGCTCCAACCTGTACTAGAAGGACACAGCTAGATACCGGAGATGCTTCATGATGGGCTATTTCGGAATACCCATAGCGGATGGCCCAAAAAACGGCGTGACGGATATATATAGCATACAGATTACGACAGGCCATGACGAATATATATGGCATACCCACTCAACTGGTTAAAGTCAACGTCTTCCTTTTGCTTCTGCTTTCTGTATTATCACTTGCTTTCCTCTTGGTAGACATTTTCACCACAGCATGATAAAGAAACCTCGCAGATGGGGAAATTCATTTGTTTAGTGCTTTTTCTCTTCACTTCAAAGATGGCAGCAGTAGTCCAAAACCGTGAAACTGCAAAGCACGCAAATTTGGAAGCCGCAATTTTGGGGGTTTTACTGTAGTTAATAACTAAATGTATAAAGAAGACCACAACTACAAACATGGATAAAATATGAGCCAAAGTTAATAATGTATGAAACATTGAAATCTCTACGACCTATATGTATGGTGTTAAATATATTAACTTCTTAAAAATAATACGAGAACATTCATAGAGAAGGATTTAGTTTCTTAAATATCAAATAATGCAGATGTAATCCAAAATATATTTCAATAGTTACAGCCAAATACATCAGTCCAATGATGACTCAAATAATACAGATGTAATTCAAAATATATTTCTAAAGTTAGAGGCATATACATCAGTTAAAGAGGAATTGCCATCAATCAAATATCTAATTTAGATGAATTAGACTATTTAATTCGTATTAATACATATTTAGATCATACATTCCAATAACGCGAACACTTTAATGGAAGAATATAATGCAAAATATAGAATGACTTAAGAAAAATATTCTTGCAGTATTTTATGAAATAAGAACAGTATTGATGAAAATAAATTAACTGCTACCAAGTAATGAAGACTGAGGATTTTCTTCAAATTAACATTCTTGTGAAGGAAGATTTCCAGAATCTAGTGATACTGGACATATTTACAAAATTTAAGTATAAAAATATAAACTTTCATAAAAAATCATTTCAAATGCGGGGTATCAGAAAACACAACATACTATGATTATGCATTAATTGGTTGTTCCAGTATTTTTTAAACAAGTAAACAAAATGTATAATTAATACAAAATAAAACAACAAATCTCACTAATTTGGAAAACGAAGGAACTCATCAAGAGTTGGTCCTTTCTTTCCCAAGGGATCAACAGGAAACATGAGCATGTCTCCAACCCACGTAGGTATTAACAACCTGAGGAAGAAAATATTCAGTTACATAAATTAATAATTCATTCAGTAGTTACTGCAATAAAAGTAAATCTAATGCACTTTAAGAGAATGAAACCTTAATACTTGATAAATGCTGGATTGGGGAGTAATCTCTCATTAAACCATTTTTATGATTTCTCAGACCCGCAACAATTTTATTATATTTACCAGCCAATTTGGTTTTGCACAAAATGATGAAATTTGGTGAAGAAAAATGACATATTTATGATGTAACGAGAAGCCCAGGCCAATATAAATACAAGCTGGTTTCCAAATGTTGATATGTTGAATTTATTACTTATATAGTATTGAGTTCGGCAATAACTGTCTCCATGGTTACAATCCAATAAAATGTGATTTAAATGACAAAAGCGCTATTGTTTACTGTAAATTCAACAAAATATAATAGATTATCAAAATTCTGTGATAAGAATTAGAATCTACATTCTTTTCCCCTTAGAACTGCACAAACCCTGCTCCGATATTATAATTCAAAGTTACTTTAAAATACAAAAGAAAATCTCTGTACAGTCAGCCCCCAGTTTTATGACAGGTTAGGTTCTGGACCATCTCCGTAAAGTGGATTTTGACTTAAAGCAGAACCTATTATTTTTGGGGCCTATAGACATTACAGAAGTAATATAAATATGTATAAACCTACCTAAACATTAGAAAAAAACAAATATGTAAACATTTTAAATGCATAAAAAGATAAAAACAATTACATTATGTACACAATATTTCTTACCTTCTTTATCTTGCCTTGTTTAAGTGCATACATTTAAAAAATACCAACATAAAAGCAGACCACCATAAAGCAGGGGCTGAATGTACAATGAATTTGAGACTTCCTATAAATCAAATAGGGAAAGGATATTCCTGGAATCAAACTCAGGATTTCAATCTTTGCAAATTAAACATGGCCCTGAGGTTAGCCCTGATAGCACAAGCCTCATACTGAGTTTAATGAGAATCAGTCCATTGATGCAAAAGTTCTTAATGGAAGATAGGCACACACACAGACACAACCATTTCATAGAGCTGTGTTTGGAAACCTGCCTAAAAAGAACTTTTTATAAACATTGAAAAAGCACACAATTATTCAGGAAAGCAGTGATTGTAGATATAATAATCAAGTTTAATCCTTGCACTAACGTCCTATTTATGCCAGTGTGTACTGCAGTTAATGATAAAAAGTATAGCTTGTTTCTCATGGTGCACTTTAGCATAAACATATTTTGAATGAAATACTTAGGAGGGAAGAATGTGATAGGAAAAGTATACTACCATATTTAATCGATTGTAAGCCGACCTTTTTTTACCTTTTTACCATCTCAGAAATCGCCACTCGGCTTAGAATCGGGTGCAAAAAAAGTAGTCAATGAATTTATGTCCGTAGTTACATTATAATGCGAGATATAAGTGTATTAAAGTGAAAGTAAACTATCCACTTTAAATATATGCAAAAAAAAGAATCAAACTGACTGAACACCTACGAAGAAATAAATTATGTAAATAATACGTGGCACGTCAAAGTCGTAAAAGAATGCAGCGATAGTGCTCCTATGCGTAAGAAGCTAACACTGAAACATGATAGGTGGAGGAGGGAGGGCAGGGAAGGGCAAATGCTTCGATTCAGGAGTAAAATGAAACATTGTGTTAGCTCCTTACGCATACGAGTGCTATCGCTGCATTCTTTAAGACTTTGATGCACCACGTATTATTTACATAATTTGTTTCTTCATAGGTGTTCAGTCAATTTGATTCTCTTTTGTTTACTCGTGAATCGAAGCATTTGCCTTTCCAACCTCCCTCCCCTGCCCTCCCTCCTCCACCTATCATGTTTCAGTGTGTCAATAGTGCTTTTCAAATATCTTTGAGCTGAGGGAGAGGGGAAAGAGAAAGAGTCCTAAAACGTGACCATGCCAGAACCAATAGGAATGAAGGAGGCAGAGCGTCACTGGGCTCCACTTCATTCTCTCTCAGGGCTCCGTCGTGTCAACTTCGAGTCTCTCTGTGCTGTGTTGCCTTCTGCTTCGCGAGCCCACCGAAAGGTGCATTCCAGAGTAGTAGATATGGCAGGCCGAGTTTACGGGCATTCTCGGGCAGTCCAGTCGCGAGAGGGTTAAAATCAAATTTTTTTTCTTGCGTGGCCTTGTGAAAAGTTGGGGTCGGCTTACAATCGATTAAATACGGTATTTTAAAATTTTCAATGACTAGATGAACCATAATGTATAATTTTCATTTGCTTGAGTGCACGAAGTCTCAGGCTTTTCTTTTCCACTCGAACAATGCTTGAAGGAACTGCTATGATTTCTTCAATTTAATGGTTGGCAAACAGGGAATAAAAAAGCCTCCTTTTCCAACTTCATTCTCTCCTTCATGGTAATCTGACCCAAAATATCTCCCTTCCTCCATCTCCTCCTAGAAATGGATGACGAGATCTCCTACCCCATTTTCCTCCTTCAAATACTTCGTTTTAACCACTCGACTACACTACCCTCTCCCTCCTCCCACTCCTATTGCTCTTTTTCCCCTACTTCCCAATGCTACACATAATCAGACTGTACAGCAAATACTCCTCCAACGCATATTCTTCCAGCATGGATTTGCTTATATGCTCAAAAGTAAATGTGACCAATTACTTGCCAAATGCGGAAAATTCGAATATGTGCTGTTCGCCAAACACACAACAGTATGCGCACTCTAGAACTTTATAAATGGTACCCAGGTGCCCCTTAAATTGAAGATTAGCAAACTAAAAATCTCTGCAAGAACATTGCTGCCATTTTCATAAAACTCATATAAGACAAAGTAACATTTTAATTTGTTTGGTGAGTGCTGCTCTCTCCTCTCCCTCAATCTTATGTAAGCTGTGACAGCGCAAACTTCAATGCCATTTTTTGCAGTTTTTTGTAATAATTCTTAGTATGGGATCAAACGTAAAGCACGTATTATACAGTATAACTGTTAAAGCACATTTATAACATGTAAGTCTATGGGAAATTGATATTTGACTTACGATGCGATTTTCAGGAACGTTTCGAGTTGTAAGTTGGAAACGGATTGTAGTTTGTTGATATTGTGGCTACTGTAAGTACACAGTACTTCTGTTTTGCCAATATGCTTTGTTCTTTCACATGCACTTTTAAACTTATTCCATTTTACATGTAACCAATTTTTATAAGAAAACCACATTAAAAATCGAGCAATGTATTCTATATTTACGGGATAAATGCCAGGGCACATTGAAGGAGTAGATATAATTCGCTCAATACCTGCAAGAGAGCAGTTTGTCATTTTACTGTACTCGTAGTTCCACTGTTTCCCTGGATATGGCAGTTGGATTTTTCCTTGATGTAGTACAGGTTGCATAATTTTTTTTCCCGCTCTAACTGCACACCCACCATCGATGATCAGGATACACCACTGCTACCCACTAAATGTTGCTGTCACCTTCGAAATAGTCTTCTTGGGCAGCAATACACTTTGTGAGTCGGTGTTTCCACTGTTCAAAGCATTTCCGGAACTTGTTTTCTGGAATGCTCTTAAGGAGGGTCGTCGCATGTCTCTGAATGTCGGTGATGTCTGAAAATCTTTGTTCCTTCAAGGCGGTCTTCAGTTACGAGAAGAGCCAAAAGTCACATGGGGCCAAATCTGGTGAATATGGTGGATGGTCCAATTTTGTGACCAATTTTTTGGCCAAAAACTCCCAGACAGCAAGCGCCTCATGAGCAGGGGTGTGGCACCATCTTTGCTGAAACTTTCCTCATTTCCAAATCTTCTGTCAAAATCTTTCTCACGGTTTCTTTGTCTAAATTCAGTTCTTCTGCCATCATTTGCACACTCAATCATCTGTCTGAATGAACCAATTTCCACACTCTTTCCACATTTTCATCTGTCCGGTGAGTTTTTGGGCTTCCAGTTATTTCAACGTCTTTCATGTCCTCCCAACCCAACCCTCTTTAAATTGTTTATGCCATTCATAGACACTCGACTTTTACATTGCATCAGCACCATAAACCATTCTTAACATCTGCAGAGTTTCACTTGCACTTTTGCCTAACTTTGCACAAAACCTGATGTTAATGTGTTGCTCCAACAACCGATCACTCATTTTTCCGCCGGGACCAAAACACACTTCAATAGGTATGTACACACTGGACAACACTGCTTCAAATCGGCAACTTTCAACACCCATTCAACTCGGCAACATTGTCGACAATGTCGGTCAGCAAAACTTCAAAGGAATCGCCTTGTTGAAAAGATGTCCTCTCAAAATGGGAAATAAGGTGATTTCCCGACCATTCAACCGTACCCACAACCACTCAATGCTTGCTGCACATGCATCTGAGTCAGTTACTCAGATATTAAAGGATATTCACCTTTAGATTTTAGCCAAAGTACATATAAAGGTAGCATATGAATTTTAAGTGGTATGATCATTGCTAAGGTCTATCAATTCCCCTAGTAGTTTCATGACAAATTCCTTGCATTATAAAATTTATGTGAATTTGTTTGTTGCAAACGCTTTAAAAAATTAAATATCCTCAGAGTGTACGGCACACTAGCCCCTTCCTCGCGGCACACTAATGTCCGTGGCACACCAGTTGGGAAGCACTGCTCTAGTTCATACTTACCATGACAATATAATTTTGTTCTTATACCCCACAAAAATCAATGGTGTGCATTATAAGAAAGTCAGGATTTTTTGGCAAAAAGTACGGGTGCAAGTTATACACAAGTATATATGGTACTTACAAAAATCATAATGGAATAAAACAATAATTATAATGCAAAACACTTTTTGCTGCAACACTTCAACTTTTGTTTAATTTTACAAAAAAATGTTGCTTCATAAGTTTTACATGATCGGTGACTTCTTCCACTGCCATCTCAAAAGATACCAAGAAAGGGCCAAAGAAAAAAATATTTAACTCTTAATTTGGCAATGTATCCTATAATATACAGAGGTTATTTTTATTACGTGAGTTGCTCTGTTGCTTCTAACAACTTGGCAACATATTCTCTAGGATACAACTGAAAATAAAGCTGAAATTAAAACAAAAAGAGTATTTTTCATTTTTCTCCATGTTCTAGAAGCTAAATGACTTATGAAAAGACATAAAAACATTTTTTCCAACTTTAAATATAACCTTGCCAAGATAAGGGTTAAAAAAAGACTTGTTTGAACTTATTGTGCTCATTTTAACACATTTCAGCTTTCATGTCTGGTATTGTATAGAATGACTAGGCAAAGTGTGAAACGGCAAACATTTCATACTTTTCCCGACGTTTTTAGGCATTCTACACAATTCCTAGGAATTGTATATAATGCCTGATATAATACTTTGCCTCTAACATATATAACTTTAAAAGATTTATTTCTTTCACTAAAATTTTTATGCTGTTACGATTACGCAAACTTGCCTGTTCAAAATTGTGTCTTTCCAAGCAGGATTTTCATCAAGTAGATCTCGATAGTTGTCCCTAGAAACAACAACCCCTCCAACGGCAGCGGCATACTGTACTATGTACCTATAGTGAAATAGAACATTAAATTATATATTTTATAGACCAGTGGTTCCCAAACCGATGTGCCACAGATGATTTTTAGGGTTTCCACAAAAATTATTAGTAAAAAATCAACATTTTGGATGTGTTTATAGGTAATTATGGCAATAATATTCCCTCTAATAAATTATGGTGTAATACTAAAAAAATTTATGCATCCAAAGGTTTTAATATCCGTACATAAAAATATAAAAATCTCGTTTCGAGGCTGAGGTACTGGAAAATTCTGTTTATCTTTGAAAGGGTGCCGCACCTGCAAAAAGTTTGGGAACCACTGCTCCAGACAACTAAGATCATCAAAATTTTGTCATGCAAATATAATATACATAATACAAATAGAAAATTGTAAGAATGGGAAGACACTATGGAATGAAATTTTCCAATACTGAAACAATATCACAAAAACAAATTAGCAGTACTTTAGTTTGTTTTCCATTAGAAAATTATACATATATATGACTGGTGGCTAACAGCAAAAAAATACCCATTCTCCACACACATAAGAATCAATTTGCTGCCTGCATCACACCATTTATTTAGCAGTAGTGGTAGTTTTAGTAGAGACTTTGATCCTTCTGTTTCCTTATTGGCTTATCTCCCCCTTCGCTCTACAGTTGCAAGGGCTGCAGAACATAGTTACACCACTGAATATGATTTACAAAGAAGTACAGAATAAAAAAATTGTATCTGTTGATTTAACATATAATAGAAAAATAACCTTAACGAGTAATAATACAATTATATAGGCAGGAAATTTAAAATGAGGAGGATGACAAACCACCACAAAAATCTTTCCAACTGTCTAAGTCCTGCAGTATTTTATGTAAATAATGTGAAAAGTCATGGAGCAGTCAACATATTACTTAGGAGAAGATAAAAAACTTTGAATTTCTAGTAATTTCTAGTTACATACTAGGTCTGATCAGAAATTTCAGTGACTCAATATTTAACAACAAAATGGTAATGTTTAAGAATTGAAGTTATTTTCTTCACAATGCTCTCCTTCACTTAGAACACACCAGGTCCTGTGCTGCTGCCACTTCTGGAAGCACTGCTGAAAGTCAGAAGATGTGGAACAATTTTTGCTTTCCTTAGCAAGAATTGACTGACATGTCCCATATGAAATTTGAAGCTCATTAGGAATCTCTTGGATGATCACGTGTCTGTTACTTTGTACCAGATCACAGACAACTGAGTCTAACTTTGTGGCAATTGACCTAAATGAAAATCACCAATACATGATGTTATCCCAAAGAACTAGTTGCAAACACTAAGGCCTGGAGAGAATGCAACAGAGGGGACTGAGTGGTTTACCTCCGGCCCACTTGTATCTTTAGGATGGCATGACAAAAAGAACATATTTTTTTTTATCTTCAGGTTATGACACACCCACTTATCCAATGTAGTATGTGGAAAGGAAGAAGAAGGATGGTTATAAGTTGGAAGTGTGTTGCCCAGACATTGCAGTAGTGTACAATAAATTCATGGGAGGCTTAAACAGAAACGACCAATTATGCAGCTACTACAGCTTACACATTCCATAAAAAAAATGGTGGCATAGATTGATGTTTCATTTAATTAACAGGACAGTTGTAAATTTATATATTTATTTCAGACAAGCTACAAATAAGCCTAACTTTCCCATAAAAAATTTCTATTTAGAAATAATAAAAGATATAATCGGAGGTTACAGTAGCAGAAAAGTGCCTGGGCGCAGGGTGAGCATTCCTTCTTCAGATAATTTTAGAGAATGCCACTATCCAGAAACAGTCGATAGAAATGAGAAGAACGTACCATTGCAGAAGGAATGTGTTGTATGTAGGGAGAAAGGACTAAGGAAAAGGACAAGATTTGTGTGTGCAGTTTGTAAAAAAACAGCATTGTGCATCAACTCTTGCTTCAGACTCTACCATATGAATCTACATTACCATATAAATCTACATTAACTAAGGAAGAAGAAGCTTTGGTAAATAGGTAAATAATTTATTTAAACAATTTTACAATTCAGGAAAAAATTTAAGAGGCTAAAATTGAACATTTTCTTTCTATTCTTTTATTTCCAAAGAGATATCAAAATCAGCATTTTTCTGCCATTTAATTTTGTCCTTAATGGGTTAATCTTAAAAACCGCTAAAAAAAATCTGAGCCACATATGACCTCATCAACAAATCCTGTTTACAACATTCCAAGAGTTTTAGAAGCTGATTTTCTGAGTTTCAAACAAAATTTGATGCAGACACGTTGTCCAGTAAATTCAGTCATACTGCAACCCAATGAATGCAATAAACATATAGGCCTCTCATGACTAACAGGTCACTGACTCATGCTAGCAGGTTGAAACTTGCAGCATTACCTCATAATTAAAAGGTGTTGGAGACTACAGTGAGACTGATGTCACAAAAGTATATATTAACTCCTTAATCGTACAAGGCCTTGTATGGTTAAGGAGTTTTATATATTTTTGCAACAGCATTACCTCATCATTAAATGCTAATGGTGGCTTTACTACCATGCTTTCTAACTCTTTTTCGTTTATGCTATAAATTCAGTCTGAACTTTCTGATCAGACCTCATATACCTATTTTATTTTTGCCCATCTTAATTGTGAGCCACCTTTGCTTTTTGAAAAACTTGAACACCTCTACATCTTTATGACCAACTGAATGCACAGCACCAATGCTCTTCAGGATGACAGTGTTAAAGAGAAAGTGCTATGCGAAGCCGCATTGAGCAAGGATTGCTTGCTTAATTATCAATGTTCTTTAAATGACCTTGTTTACTTTTGCACTATAATTAACTTCTAGTATTAGCTGAGATGAACATGATAAATTGAGCTGGAAAATTGTCTAAAGTTACACTTAGTTCCTTACCTGTCATCATATGAGGAGATTAACCGGTGATCTATATATCTGCTTGGAGTATACACAAGATGTTTATCACGCTGAAGACTGTCCAAAATGTCACGATCTCGGGGGGAAACTCTAGAGCGGTGATGCAATGGCACAAGAGCCAGAACATGAGTATGCCCTCGACGTAAAAAATACTCCACACATATACATAAACCTCTCACAGAGAATATGCGATTTCCTCCATGGCTGTTGATGAAGAATAAGATGGATATACACTTAACCACATCATGATAATCCATCAAACAAAAACATTTTGAAAACAAAACAATGCTTGTTTGGTCAAATGCAGAATTTTATCAGCCTGCCAGAATTTACCAATGAATAATAAATAACCAAGATAATTAGAGGATTGCAATATTATAACTTAACGAGAATACAAAACACTGGATTTTTAACAACAAAAAATAGTGGAAGATGAGGCAAGTTGTCAAAACTCATCATTAATTGCTGGATAAAAATTGATATTTTAGGCAAGCAATTATCTGAAAAGCTATTTGAAGTTATTGATTATATTTTTAAAAATGGAAATGTGCTACAAAACAGTGATTAGCAATATTCAAGTAATTTATGAACATATCATTCCTCAGTTAAAAACTGGTCAATGAAAAATGTATTCATAAAAATAGAAGTTTTTACTTTTTCATATATAAAAGTTTTTTCAGTGAATAATTCAATTCAAATTTTGTCTAAAAAAATATTTGCTATTTGTTAAAATAAAAAAATATATAATCTAAGTACTCACGCTATGGCAACATTACATCCATCGATAATAATGGGTCTCAGTCCAGTCTGCTCTATTTCACCATTAGGATTAAATATATTTGAACCAACACTGCTGGTAAGTACTGAATTTTCAGACTTCTCAGTAAACACTCTTCTTACACGATCACTGAAGTCCTCCAAAGTACTTGGCTTATGCATCTGATGGAAACTTCCTGATAAGGGTGGGTTGTAATTAAACAAATTGCTTCTATCAGTCACAGAAGTAGAGGTTGAATTTTCAGACTTCTCAGTAAAGACCCTTCTTGCACGATCACTGAAGTCCTCCAAAGCACTTGGCTTATGCATCTGATGGAAATTTTTTGAGAAGGGTGCGTTGAAATCAAACAAATTGCTTCTACCAGTAACAGAAGTAGAGGTTGTACCAAAACTAGTTGAAGGATAAGCAGTAGTGTGTTGAGAGTAGGTTGACAGAAAATTAGATGCATTGCAGGTTATTGGATCAGAAGAACCAAAAGGAGGGAAACAGTTAGATGTTAAAGACACTCCACAATTAGATGGTAAAGTCACTCCACGATCAGAACTAGTACCAGTTGTGGTAGAACAAGTTTCGTTTGTTTTTTTCAAGGAAGGCATAGAAACAGATGAGTTACTAATTGATTCAACTATTATAGATGAATTATTACGATTATTTGTCGATTCATCTTCGTCATCCAAAATAATGATGTCTGGGGAATTTCTGCCTGAATCATTCTCGTTTAACTTCTTTGAAGTATGTCCAGTTATTTTTTTTTTAGGTTTACTTTTCCTCTTTGGTGCCACATGCTCTTCCTCACTCTCACTGCACAGATCTATAGTGTCTATTGAATATTTTCTTGCTGGTTGAATACCCTGTTGTACACTATGGCTTGAGCATGGACTTTCAGGCACAACCACAGTATCAATTACATCTTTACGTCTTTTCTTATTCAATTTAGCCTCTTGCACCCTTGTGGGAGTTTTATCAATGAAAAAGGGGAGACAAGACTCAGACTCCTGGCCTTTCTTCTTCTTCTTCTTCTTTGAGATCACACTGAATCTGGGTTTCACATGAGCCACTTTTGAAATTCTCTTCCCAACTCTTTGCGGTAAACGTTCTATTGACAGTGGAGAACGGGGATCCCCATTATCATTGGAAATCCAAACAACTGTCCTTTTCTTAGGAATATCATCCTTATCTGGACTTGATATAGGTAATAACTCAGCCAAACTTCTTTTTCCTTTACCAGTCTTCATTGTTGTTTAATGGATCTGTAAAAAAGCCAACCTTTTTTTACCATAACATTCTCTTAGAATAATTCACAATTTCCAACAATCAAATTATCTGAATTAATTAGAATCTGGATGATTGAAAATCTGAATATTTAGACATTAATAAAATTCTTGCTGAAATACAGCAGATTTAATATATTCTTAGCCCATATTTTGAAATATTATTGATGAATTAGCCAATACAAACACTAAACACACACACACTCATACATCCTTCCCCAAGGGCTCCATAGCTCAGAAACCTTGGCACAAGGAACTTCCTACTCCCCCACCATAATCTTCCTCAGGGCTCTCTCCATACAAGATTCCCTGGTGCCACACTAGTCTCATCATCCAAATCATCACCTCACCCGCCACCCATGTAACCCCAAATGAATTCTCCTATCTAAACCCATGGAAATGTGATCTACCTTCTTACCTGCACTCAGTAGCCAAAGTTTTACACAGGCATCACCACTACACCCTCGGTGGGCAATAAGTCATTTGGTGCTCCTTAGACTATGAGAAAGTCAGGCATTTCTGGTTTAAATTTTACTTTGCCCTTTCCATGAAGCTTCAATTAACTGGACTTTTGATTATTTAAAAAATACATGGAATTTGAGCCACTTCCTCGCTAAAATTTTGCCCATAATTTTTTTTGGGCCCCCTGATGTGTGAGGTCCTGAGCAGTTTCCCCATTTACCCATCCCTAAGGCCGCCACTAACCACCCCCTAATAACACCAGTCACTAGAATTGCCAATCTCAAATACCACCTTTCAGGAGCCAATCATGCAATACCCCATGAACCTAACTTCAAATCCTCCTTAACTATAAGGACCATTGGTATCCTTCATGAAAACTCTTCCACCGACTGCTTCATCAGCAGGAGTTGTCATACATTGAAATCTTTCAATTTCTCCTTCCAGGGTCTAAATCTTCGGTAGCACCCCATGTCCTCACATACATCAACCATAGAACCTTCTATCTCCCTAATACTCTTACCACTATGTTTTAAGAAAATACCCTACCTCCAGCAAGACACCTAGTTAAATTCTCTTGCTGAAGAATGGCAGAAACCCAAAATCTCCAACCTCAACAAGACCGGCGCCCCAGGCAGCCATTTAGCTTGCCAGTACCTCGGGCCATCCCTGCTGCTAGGTAAAAGATGGCTGGTTCCATCTTATTCCTTTCAATAACTAGTTGCTCCATAATACATACATGCATATGTACATAAACATGCATTAAATTTCTTTATGACAAGTTGCAGGACTAATCATATACAGGGTGAGTCAAAAGTCCATTTAGAAACTTTGGGGGAATGTTTGGGAGACCAAAACAACTAAAAAAGTTCCTATGAACATGGGGTTGGAAATACTTCCTTACTGTGATATTACAACTAAATGAAGAACACACATTTCTGTTACAAATTCTTTATTACGATGTATCTACTTCGTGATTTTACAACAGGTGTTTAAAATTCGATCCTCCCACCTTCACACATGCCCGAGTACAACAAACAGTGGACTGACGAACACGCTTGAATGCACCAGGACTTGTTTTAACTGTGTCACAAGCATCCCACACGTTGCCATAGCTCCTGCTCTGTGTTAACTGGTGTTGCATTAACCACGGACTTCAAGTGACCTCACATGTAAAAGTCCAATGTGTTCAGATCCAGAGACAGCGGTGGCCATACCACAGGGCCTCCTCGTCCAACCCACCACTGTGGGTATTTTGCATCGTCTGCAGATATGAAGTGGTACGTCTTCGAGAAGCAGTGGCAAATCATTGTCCAGGAATCACAGATACAGCTCTCCTGTAAGGTATGCTGGAAGCATGTGAGGGCCGATAAGCATGCCACTGACTATTCCAGCCCAGACGTTCACAGAAAACCGATGCTGGAAGTGCGATTCTCTGGCTGGATGTGGACTGTCACTAGCCTACATGTGTTCATTGTAATAATTAAAAACATCCTCTCTTGTAAAGGATGCTTTGTCTGTGAAGAGCAGGACAACATTGAACACAGGATCCATTGCCAGCTGACCTAAGAACCACAGGCAATACTGTAGACGAGCAGGATGATCAGGCAGAAGTGATTGTATTGGCTGTTAGTGTAAAGCATGTAGCCGTTCTTTAGCTAAAATTCGTGAAACAGTAGACTACGAGGTGACACCTAGCAGCTATCCGCCGAGTACTGGGAAGTGGATTTTCTTCGACTGCATCCAGAACATCTTCCTCCACAACTACTGACCACGGTGGCTTGGGCTCAGGGATCCTGTTTCATGGGCACGATGGCCCACAGCAATGAATGTAGGTTCTGATGGCAAGTGTCTGTTGGGGAATTTTCCTGCATAATGGCAATGCACAGCACTTGCATTGCAATACATTTCGCCGTTTGTTAAATGGATGTCACTTAATTCTTCAAACGTTAATTCCATACTGATAAATACAAATTCTAAAACATCCTAGCTGACAAAGGCACCTGTTTACTAAATCACAGGCTTTCATTCACTGAAACACGGATATATTTGTAAACACAATGTAGTGACGATGTAATAACAACACTCAGAACCTGTTATCTGCTTTCCGAATCATTAGATGGGTTAGTGACGTCATGAAGGTCAGTAGAGTGGCATCAGAACAGCAATGCAACGATATATTGGTAAGGAAGTATTTCCGATCCCATACTCATAGGAACTTTTTACTTTCTCCATATGCGTAGTATAAAGTATTGTATTCATGAAAAAAATCAAATTCGAGATTTCAACAGAAATACAGTACAGCCTCCAAATTCGCGTGCTTCGCAGTTTCTGGTTTTTCCGACTACTGCTGCCATCTTTGAAGGGATGAGAAAAACACTAAACAAATAAATTTCCCCATCCGCGAGGTTTTTTTTATCACGCTGTGGCCCCGTTTTAGGAAAATGTCTACCAGAGGAAAGCAAGTGATAATACAGAAAGCAGAAGCAAAAAGAAGACGTTGACTTTAACCAGTTGAGTGGGTATGCCGTATATATTTGTCATGGCCTCTCGTAATCTGTATGCGGTATATATCCATTACGCCATTTTTTGGGCCATCTGCTATGGGTATGCTGAAATAGTCCGTCATGAAGCATCTTCGTTATCTAGCTGTGAGCAAAACATACGTGAAGAAATATTCTCAGAAGATTGAGACAGATATTTGTGATATTATGGATAAAAGTGAAGCTTAAGTGAGAAAACTGAGTTGCGAAATAAACATGCTAGTGGCCAGAGTGCGGCATCAGTGAGCAGGCAATATGCAATAAACTGTACGATCATGGCAGATTTAAATACCACATTGTATTGGTTCAAAACCACTTTTAGCCTACCTTTTCATCATTTATTGTTGTCAAAATAATGGAGAGCCGCGAACGTAACCCCCATTTTCTCATAAGGACTTTGCTTCTATTTTCGCAGAGTCCAAAGTCGCGGTGTTGTCGGAAACGTAACCCCCGCAAATTTGGAGGTTCTACTGTACACGTTTTGAGGTCCATAGAAAACGTTTTGACTATTTTCCCAATGTTGTCTGTGTGTATGTAATAGGAATTTTCTGAAAAATCGAGTTTATTAGATATTTTGATCCCTAGAACACGTTTAGACTATTTTCGGAATGATGTATGTGTGTATGTGATTGTCGGCGCTCTAACTCAAAAAGTACTTGCCATATCATTACCAAATTTCATATATAACACTTTGGTATAAGCACAAAGAGTTGATTAGTTTTTGGACAATACCGACAATACCGGTTAACCGGAAATCAAGGTTTATTCGAAACTTGATTCGGTTTTGGCAAAATATCACCGTTAAAGCATGATTATTGTATATACAATTTGTTACAAAGGTTATAGAGAATATAATTTCCTACAACTTTCGTTTGAAATAATTTTCCATAGTAGTCATTGTTTAGGAATTATTTATAAATAATCGGTTTTTTCGGTTTCCGTCAAATATCTCCTTAAAAATGTCGTTACTGGTAATCTTTGTGAGGACCAAAGTTGTAGAGAATAATATTTCTTCCAGGTTTTGTTTGAAACAAATTTTCGTAGAACCTTCCATTTAGTAGATAATTAATTTATTCTTAAGTATCCAATACACAGCGTCATCATGTAGCGGTGAATTCTGTAAACATATTCAAAATATAACTTACAGGAATAAAGACAACTGTATTCTTTCACAATATGAAATAATAATTTTGCCTTATAATGCTATTCATAATAATTTAAATATCTATACCCCAAATATGAAGAAAGTCATGTTGGCCACATCAGACTTTTTGTTTTGGTCTCCCAAAGTTTCTAAAGGGACTTTTGACTCACCCTGTATAGGGGTAGGCTAAATGCAAAGATAGCAAGATTTGTATCCTATACAGATGCTGATGGATTAAAAATATTTAACATTTATGTTAAGCATTCTTGGAAGATGAAAAAGTAGGCACTTAAAAATAAGTCCTTACTCAAATATCTTCAATAGCCATAATAAGGTTACAGAAAAAAACCATGTGAATTTTGGCTACCAGGCAGCCAAAATGTGCATTTTGTTTTTCATATAGCCTTTGGAGAGATATTCAATTAAGTACTTATTTTGTCAAAATGTTTTTAGCCATAAGACAAAGTTGATAATTCTCTCTCTGTATATATGAATATAAGCACAGCTTAGTAAGGTAACAGTTTTAATGGATTATTTTGTCACCTGTGCTCATAATGGTTTAATTGGCATGTTTGCAGAGAGTAATTACCAGCTTAATTATTCTAAAGATGTGTTTATCTGTATAGTCCTAAGAATCTCGAGTCATTTAAGATATAGCTATGCTGCTTTGGCAAAAGAAGTTGGTTATAGCAGCTATAGCCCTCTTGTATGTTAGCATTTGTTGCCAAATTCACCATCCTTTTCTAAGAAGTGCTCAAGAAAGCTGCCCCAGTTGCCCTGCCATATTTAAAAACATGGATTCTCTTTTCATCCTTCAATTCATTAAAGTAGAATATGACCCATGCTAGACTGGTACTATGATGCTAAATCAATATCATGCAGCATGCGAATCATATGACCAACATTTTCAGACTGCTTCATACCTGAACAAATGCTATGATGACTCTTTATCAGATCACCTTTTTCATTCTAAGCAGTTCTTTTACAAAGCTCCCTTATGTGAATCATTCAGTCACTTAAACATCTTCATTTTTGCATTCCACATGGATGATTTCAAAAGCTAATACATACCATCTCTCCTAAAAAAACTAAATATTTTCTTTGCTTAAATGAATGTCTAGGTCTCTACCTGATTTATATTATTCTGTTACTATGATTACTCTCCTTGACGTTTTTGCATTTATGTTTTTTTCTCTGCTGACTCATACTTTAACCTCAGTATGACAAATTCAAAATTCCTAGTAGGCAAATAGACCTATGGTACAGGACTAGGTATATTGGCTCCCGGGCTCACTACGGCTCTGTATGTATGTATATGTATGTGTATATGTGTGTGTGTATATAAATGCTTAAGGAAAAGGAAAGGTAATAATAAAGGTAGCAACAAGGTGTTGGAGGAAGCCCAGTGGACACTTACCTAGATTGAAGAGCCGCTGAGGATGCCTAGGACACACAAAAAACACAAAAGAACAAAAACGACACAAAAATGGAGCTTTCGGGCTGACGCCCTTCTTCAGCGATGGAGAGACATATACTGTTTAAAGTGACACACTGGGGGGGATATGGGGAGGGGGAGAGGGGTAATGAGAGGAGTTCGAGGATAGGAGGAGGCGGGTAGGAGGGACGGCCAATAGGGTTATCGGAGGTGGGGAGAAAGAGTCAAGGAGAAAGATGTAGGCTAACTCCCACTGTCGAAGTAGGGGAGCGGGGGTATCATCCGGTAGGGCGCAAATAATCCTTACAGTAAAGCAATTATTAAAAGTTGCCTGGTGTAAATTGGCATGAGAAGCCACCGGAAGGGGACGGTTAGTATTTACGCTGTTCCGGTGACCATTAATTCTAATGATGAGGGGGTTACTGGTGAGGCCAACATAAAAAGCAGGACAGAGTGTGCAGGTGAGGAGGTAAATGACGTTCCTCATAGTGCAATTACTTCTGGAGGGGATGGGGTAGGTGATGTTGGAGGAGGGGCTGGTGAATGAAAATGAGGGTGGGTGGATGGGGCATGTGAGGCAACGGGGTTTGCCGCAGGGTTGAGATCCTGCAGCGGATGGAGGGTTGGGAGTGGTTAGTTCTTTCTTCCACAAGATATTTCCCAAATTGGGAGGCCGGCGGAAGGAAAGAATGGGGGAATTAGTAAAGGGGGATTGGTGGGAGGTGGAAGTAAGAATTTGGTAAGCAGCATGAAGGATTTCCTTAAGGACCTCATGGATCCCGGGGTGGAAGAGGGTAGTAAGGGTAAGGGAAGGAGTAGAGTCGGGAATAGGAGAAGTGTGAGGGTAGTATTCAGTGGTTACCAGTGTGATTGCCCTCCGGATCTGGTCACGGATCAGGCCCGGTGGGTAACTGCGTTTTAGAAGGGCATCTTCGAGGATGGAGTAATATATTGAGAGAGACCTCCTGTCTGGGCAAATCCTCCATCCTCGGCGGGTTAGGGCACATGGAATCGAGGTTTTGGTATGTAGGGGATGGCAGCTTTCAAAGTGGAGGTATTGAAGGCTATTAGTGGGTTTAATGTGGACGCCGGTGTGGATTTTTCCGTCTTGGATGGAAAGGTCGACGTCCAGAAAGGTGATGTTAGTGGTGGAGGTATTTTAGGTGAAGGAATGCGTGGGGTGAGAGGAGAGGCGTAACAAAAAGGATTGGAGGGAGTCAGGTCCATTGGTCCAGATGAGAAAGATATCGTCAATGAATCTCAGCCACAATAGTGGTTTGAGAGGTGTGTTTAGGAAATGAGTCTCCCATTCCCCTAGGTAGCAATTGGCATAAGAGGGTGCCATTCGAGTGCCCATTGCTGTACCCTTAATTTGGAGATAATGGTGCCCTCCGAAAGAGAAGTTGTTCTTTTTCAGCACCATTTCTGCCAAGTGCAATAGGAAATGGGAGGAGGGTCTTTTGTTGGGTCTTGTGTCAAGTAGTTTTCTAAGGGCAGAAAGTCCATCATCATGGGGAATATTGGTGTAGAGGCAGCAGACGTCAATGGTAGCCAAAATGGTGTTGGGTGGGAGGGGAGAAGGGAGGTGCTTAAGGTGTTGGAGGAAGTGGTTGGTGTCTTGGATAAAGGATGGCAGTAGACGGACGAGAGGCTGTAGGTGAAAGTCCACGAATGCAGAGATGCGCTCCGTGGGGGAGTTGAAACTGGCAACAATGGGATGGCCAGGAGTGTTAGGTTTATGAATTTTAGGAAGAAGGTAGAAGTACGGGGATTCTTGGGGATCATCAGGGCAATGGCAGAGTCGGTGAGGCCTTCCTGTTTTCCTGCGGAATGAAGAAGGGAGGAAATCTGGGAGGAGTGGAGGCTTGTGGGGTTGGAGGGGAGGGGGAGATAGAAGGTTTCTTTGGAGAGCTGGCGCTTGGCTTCTTCGTTGTATTGGGTGCGATCCAACACAACTGTGATGGTGCCCTTGTCCACGGGGAGGATGATAATATTTCTGTTATGTTTAAGTGTTGAAATGGCATGTCTTTCATGTCTGGTGAGATTGTCTTTGTGGTCAAGAAGGTCGGGAAAGTTGGGCTGGGAGATTCTGCAAAGGATATAATTAAGATATTGTTCTACCGGGTGTTGCCAGTCATCTGGCTGGGAAGAGCTTCGGGTGCTTGAGGAGCTGGGGGTTTGCTGGGAAAGGGATTTCCTCTGTTGGCGGTTTGAAATAAAGGAGGGCCTGTTGAGGGTGTGCAGTGGGGGTTGGGATTCCCAAAAGGTCCGCTAGGCACGGTCTTTGGGCGAGGAGGGGCGGGAGAGGTGCATTGGAATCACCAGCTGGGATGAAGGGAAGGTGGCGGGTGCATAAAAGTCAAAAGGTTTCGGATTAGTCAATTCGGTCAGCTGCGAGTTCTTCTGCAGCTTTTTGAAAGATGGAGTCGAGGTTGGCTGTGAAAGTTAGAGAGTTTCGTAGCAGATGAATAGTGGTGATACATTTTTAAAATTGCATATTGGAGAGCAAATGGTAGTGGCATGAAATTGATTTTACTACATTAAGGGACATAAGGTGATTGGTGAGGGCAAATGATGATCGGATGGTGGGAGGAAGGCCCGATATGGGGATTCTTACAGTAAGGCCTTTTGGAGGGAGGCCTAATTCCAAGCAGGAATTGAGGAATTCCATTTGGCAGATGAGGGAAATATGTTTTCGGAGATGATAGCGGAAACTGTGGATATTTGCCATAGCAGAGGACAAGATTAAAGAAGAAAGCGATAGGAAGGTTGTTAAAAGAGAGATAACATATAAGGTAAGGTAGGATAAAATTGTATAAATACTAAGGAAGAGGAAAGGTAAAATAAGGATATTTAGGGCAACTAGGTGTTGAAGGAAACTCAGTGAGCACTTACCGGAAAGAGAGCCGCTGGGGCGTTGGAGAGACACATTTGTAGAAGTTATTGTGTCACTGCCAAATCAGTTGTGTTTCCTTCAACACATAGTTGCCCTAAATATATATATCATCATCATCATAGGTAGTCTGTCCGTTGACAGGCCCGTGATTATTCATGGTTAAACTTGGTTCTCCATATACTCATATTTTCTGCAGTTTTCTTCATGTCTTGATAGCTCTCTTTCCCCTTCAAGTCGTCTACTAGCTGAAACCTTTTCCTACCTCTTTCTCTTTTTCCATCCAGGTTTCCTTCTAGCACTTCTTTAATCATGCACTCTCTCCTTAGGTAATGCCTAATCCAGTTCGCCTTCCTCTTTCTGATAGTCTGTATAATCGTTCGCTTCTCATCTATTCTTCATAGTACATCCTCATTTTTCACCCTATCTGTCCATTTTATCTTCAGCATTCTTCTCCATGTCCACATTTCGAAGCTTTCCAAGTATTTTATATAATTTTTCCTTAGTGTCCATGTTTCTGACTCTTACAAAGCTATACTCTATACATAGCATTTTATCAACCTTTTGCAGATTTCCTGCTTTATATTTCCCGTTAGTAGGAGTTTCTTTCTTCTGAAAGCGGCTTTTGCTTTTGTTATTCTAGTCCTGATTTCTTCGGTACATTTTACTTCTCTCGTTATGATGCTTCCAAGGTATTTATAATCTGAAACTTGTTCTAATGGCTTTCCTCCAATACTTATGTTCAAATTTTCTTCTTCTTTACTTGATATTCGCATAACCTTGGATTTTATGGTATTAATTTCCATACCGTATTTACTACCTGTTATCACTAGTCTATTTATCATTTTCTGGAGTTCCTTTTCCTTTCTTGCTAGAAGTACTTGATCATCTGCGTATTTCACTGTTCTTATAATCCTTCCTCCGATTTTAAAATCTCCCGTGCCTTCTAACGCTTCCTGCATTAGCCTCTCTCCATATATATTAAATAGAATAGATGATATACAGCAGCCCTGTCTTACTCCGATATGTACTCCGCTGGTGTCTGCATTCTCCAACCTGACCTTTACAACTTGATTCACATATAGATTCCTGATCAGTCTCCTTTCTTTCCAGTCTACACCTATATCCTTTAATATCCTCATCAGCAGTACCCAATTTACTCTATCAAAGGCCTTCTGCCAGTCGACGAAACATATGCAGCAATCTTGGCTGCACTCTATTGCCCTTTCTGATATGATTCTCACTACACCGATAGCATCTCTGGTTCCTCGTCCTTTTCTGAAGCTGAATTGATCTTCCCCTAGCATTTCTTCAGCCTTTTTCTCTAACCTTTTATTAAGAATCCTCGTGATGATCTTTGAAATGTGTGACAGTAGGCTTATCATCCTGTAGTCTTTACACTGCATTGCCTTTGGCTTCTTTTTTAGAGGGATCATTGTTACATCTAAGAAATCCTGGGACCACTCTCCCGAGTCGTAAATCTTGTTAATTAGATTCGTAATCACTTTTAGTCCTTCCGATCCCATGACTTTAAGTACCTCTGCTGGTATTCCATCGCTGCCTGTAGCTTTTCCTTTCTTTACTTCCAGTATCACCTTTTCTACTTCGCTTTTCATAATACTTGGTCCCAAGTTGTCTTCTTCATTGCAATTCTCTTCTTCCAGTTCCATTTGTACCGATCCTGCCTGCTTTTTGTATAGTTCCTTAATGTATTCTTCCCATACTTGTGCTATATCCTTTGGTTCTGCAACTATATTTCCATCTGTATTAATAATTCCTTTACCACGAATCCCATTAGGCTTCTTATCTTCTAACTCCAGTGCCCTAGCATACATCATATTGTACCATCCTAACTTCTCCATCTGTTGTATTTCCTCACATTTTTCTTTTATCCAAATTTCCCTAGCTTTATCTGTTACCCTTCTCAACTTATTGTTTATGCATCTATAATTGGCTCTACCTTCTTCACTGTTAACATTTTTCCATTTTCTCCAGCATTTCCTTAGTGATCCATGGTTTTCTGATTTTCTTCTCTCGTTTCCCAATCTCTTTATTCAAGGTAACTTTGATGCTGGCTTTCACTTCCTCCCATTCTGTATCCACGGTCTTCGGTTTGTTTTCTGAATTTCTAAGGCAATCTTACAACTTCATGCTGAAGGCATCTTTCTTTTCTTTCAGTTTTTCTAGGTCCCAAGTCTGTCTATCTCTTCTCATTTTCCTTATTTGTTTAAGCTTTGTAGTTACATCGACTATTAGAAGGATGTGATCTGAATCAATGTCTGCTCCTGGTAATGTCTTAACATTTTTTATGCTGTTCCTGAATCTTTGTTTTACTAGGATGTAATCTATTTGGCATCTCATTCTATCTCCTGGGCTTTTCCATGTGTACAGCCTTCGTTTATGTTTTCTGAACCATGTATTAGTCACTACTAGGTCGTTATTAACACAGAATTCTACCAGTTTTTCTCCTCCTCGGTTTCTTTTCCCAAGTCCGTATTGACCGACAACATTTTCTTCTTGTCCTTCACCAACTATGCTGTTCCAATCTCCCATTATTATGCAGTTTACCTTCATAAATCTCGTTAATTTGTTCATACATTTCCTCAATTTCTTCTTCTTCATGAATGGATGTTGGCATATATACCTAGATTATCAACATGTCCCCTGGAACTGCTTTTAGCTTTATTGCCATCAACCTATCGTTCGTTGCTGTTATTTTTGTCACGCTCTTCATCATATCTTTCCTAAGTACCAGAGCTACTCCCCTTGCCCCACTATTTCCTCCAGAGTAAACTACCGTGAATTCTTCCGAGTCGAACTGTCCTTCTCCTTCCCATCTAGCTTCGTCAGCCTTATGATATCAATACTATTTCTTCTCATTTCTTCTTTCAGGTTCTCTAGCTTTCCTGCCTTCCCCATGGTTTTCACATTCCAAGTACCTAAGGGTAAGTTACCTTCGACAAATGCTTTCCTCAAGGCAGTCCCCGCCCGGAGATTCAATTGGGGGACTATTTTACCTCCGGAATATTTTACTTCGAGAGAACTCATATTGTCCAACCATATAATCATTACTAGGGAATTTTAATGTGGTAGTTTCCCTCTTGCTTTCCACATCACAGTACTGTAGCCATTCAAATCGTCCCGATCACGCCTACAGCTCTATTGGATGTAGACCCAGCCAACATAATTTGTTTTCGGCTCTATACCATACTGACAGTACTGCTGCCTACTGTCAGGCACCGATGATAGTTTTTTTTGTGAAAAATCTCCATTCGCGGGGTTCGAACCCCGGAACTTAGTAACGGAAAGCCGACACGCTAACCACTACACCACCAGTGCTGCAAATATATATAATGACGATTTTGGTGCCCCCTAGAATGATGTGCCCAGGGCAGGAGTCCCATTTGCACCATCCTTGTTCTGGCCCTGCTATTGCATATATTTTGTTTGGTTATTTCGCATTTATGAAATTAAAAATAATTATTATAGCTATGCACATTTTCAAAGACATTGAACTATCTTTAGCAAGCTGTAAGGCATTTGAAATATTTATATCTTAAAAATAACTTAGAATATGAATAGTTTGTATATTACATATGATCATTTAATAATTAAAATGCTATGACTCTTAATTGGTTTTGATAAACAAAGGAAGCTATATCTGAAAAAATCTTTTCATGAAAGAAGTTTCTAAATGCATATCTTAGAAGTCAATCCTCCTCTAAAAGTAGATCATATATACCCTAGCTAAATAAATATAGATCTTTTAATTCTAAGCTCACAGAATGAGACTCATAATTTCACTGTTTTGATAGGCTTAAAAATTAATGCGATATCTATTTAAACAATGTTTTGTTAGGGATTTGCCCTGCACCGAATTTTTTCGAATTTCAACTTACCAGAAATTTTATTAACAACCATGTGATACAAAGTAAGAATAACGTGCCTTCAGATTCTCAGTAATATTAATTTAGCTTCAAATGCGAGCTCATCGACAAATGGCATTGAAACATCAATATCAAACCTATGTATTTACTTTAAAAGAAATAACAGGCCGATTCTTCGACACTGCTTTTAAGTGTCACAAAAATATATATTAACTATTCATTAGTAATTGACTTCTATTAGTGGTAGAACCGATTACTTAATGATTTTCATCGTCTCGCCCTGCTTTACAAATAAATTTCTTGTGGATGACTATTTTGCACTAACAGATGTGGATGGTGCGATTCCCACCCTCAACATTGTTTTACGAGGCACAATGCGTTTCTCTTTGTATATCACAGTTATATCAATCAATTGGGGGGACCTTGTGACTTCAAACGACTCCAGCGCTAGAAGGCTTCTCAGTCTAAATCACAAAGCAAGGGAGGAGGGAAACCCGGTGCCGGCATTAGCCTACTCTTAACGAGAAACATCAAGGGGACCAACGGCTTTACGTCCCTTCCGAAGGACGGGGCGCTGATTTGCGTGTTCTCCTCTAAACACGCAAATGGGGAGCCGGGCAACCCGGTTCGCACCGAGTTTGCTAAGCGTAGCAGGCCAGCGCCCGCACCACTACGCCACGACTCCCCCCAGATCACAGTTATATGAGGTTGTATACTCCATACTGAATATTGCCGCACACACCATAAAGTAAATTCTTTATAAAATTATTACTTACTTTATCGAAAATCTGATACGTTATTTTAATTAGAGCTCTACTTGGGGGAAAAGAGCACTACACTTGGTTCGCAAGGAACTTAACTTAATCCGCTTGGCGAAAGATTTGGACAATTATTGCCAACGATCACTCAGCTTATTTTCTGCAAATAAATAATAGATTAACACATGAAGCTATCACTTGCATTAATTACAAATCTTTATTAATTCGTTTGACTACTTTATAGGCTATGCTGCTAGGAAGCCCCCCTCTTAAAGTAAAATTATATCCATATATATTTTCACATTATATATAATATTGAATAATATTTCAACATCTACATGCTTATTTACCTTTAATCCTTGACAATTATTACATACGGGGTCATTTTGTAACAGCGAAAAATTACAACTGAAGTGCTTAATTTGTCCAAGCTAGACGATATGAAAATAATGACAAGAAAAATATCAAACGACCACTTTGCCAAATGTAATTGAAATTTACGAAATTGCTCCTAAAACGGAATTCATAAATGTCATGCATTACCGTTTAAATGTAAACACTTCTTTATCGAATATAATACAATGAATTGTTAAGAATAGGGATAAAGCACAAATTGCAACAGGATATTATAGTAGAAATAACAACAAAACCGTTCTACCTCTTTGAAAAAATGACCAACGGTGAATTTTACATTTTTACTGTCTTGAAATTTCTGTTACACTCGTTACTCTGGTTATACTACAGGAACATGTACTTTGGAATTGTTGCGCTTTGGGGCCTTCAGTTTGAGTAACAAATGGTAAAGAAAAGAGAAATTAAATTCGACACGGAACGTAAAATTGTTTATATTATAAAATGAGTGTAGTGAATTACTCAATTGTGAGTTTAAGAAGAGTTTTCGCTTTTAGTAATCTAAATTTAATTAAGAGAAGTAACTTCAAAAGTGGGGTTAGTTTGGAAACTCTATATCCTAACAAATCCTTAAAGTTATTCACCCCAGAAAAGGTAAGGCGTCATTATAACAGTGATAATTGTTATAACTTTCTTAAGATATGCGTCATTAGGTATTTCCTCATTTAGATAAATTTTCGTACAGATCTATCACATTTTAACTTTGATTTCCATTTTTAGATCAACTCGGTTAACAAATATTGATTAGATCATTTGCAGCAGATTGACAAACATGGTTATATATTTTTCAACAGGTTACAGAAAAAACTGATGACAAGTTCACTGGATATGTACCTATTGGTAAGCTAAATTCTTGCTTAGTTCCTCTCCAATTTTATTTAACATTTCCAAAATTGCTTCGGCCATTTATAGACATCCAGTTGTTGCAGTGCAAAGGAATGTCTTATTCTATGGGATCATTGTTATATTACGTTTTAAAAAATGTTTTAAATTTAGAGTGTTTCCGTCTCGATGGAAAATATTTCCATCTATTTCATACTATTTATGGACCAATTTTTAAAAGTACGGGATTTATAATATCTTTGATGAATGTAAATCACTTAAAAAAGTTTTAGTTTGCGGAATCGCATCTCTGGAAGCTCTTTTATAAGATTGAGCGGATTTGATGTTATATTAGTTTTAAAGAGTTCCTCTTTTTTGTTTCCTTTGCTAAAGATTGAAATGAAAAAAATTAAATTCTTTTTTTGCACTTCAAATGCTCGTTGTGTAAATTTTCGCTGCCATGTCAAATTTAGTGCTGATTTCCGCTTTAAATTACTACGGCACTGAATTTCTTCATATTGTAATTTAATATAAAATTATGCATACAAATGAGATTTTTATAGTGCACTGGATGGTTTGCTATTCTCTAAATATTGGTGGACAGTGTCTACTCTAACAGCTAAAGATTTCAGAATAAAAAATAGTTTTTATCTGTGAATTCACATTCGTTACAAAATGGTACCTGCCATGGCTTGAAAATACAGCCAAATAATGCACGAATATTTTGAAGAAAAAGAACTATCCTGATGAATATTGACCGATGATGAACACAGAAAAGCAACTCAAATAAGGGATGATGCAGTATGAAGGCACTATATAAATTTTGCAGATTGCTTTAAAGCAGTATAGCAAATCTGTAGGCTGCTTTAATGCACTATAAAAAATCTATGGGCTGCCTTGCATGTCACTGACTTTCCCAGCATTACATTGCATAACTCACTTTCTCACATTTCACCATTGGCAGTGCACTCCCACCTTTTAAACCCATTTATTAGGAAAATTTTAATTTTGTCATTGCCATTTTTGGAAAAAATCACTATGGCCAGGGAAAGAGCATTATTCCATTCTAATTGTGTAAGGTGCTTTAAATTGGAATGAGCAATAAACTGCAGATATTTTGAAAGGGCTGATTTAACCTTTATCGTATGGATGTAAACTTCTGTCATGGGGGCCGTTGGCCGGATTTATTTGGGATATTTAAATGGGCCTCCACTTAGTCACCATTTCAAGTGGTAAACTAACTCTATCTCAACGATAAGCTTAGCAAGATACACTACCTCCATGTGGTGCTAGGTGGGAGTTGATGAATAATCAACTGCTGCGTGTGTGTTCAAGGGTGTCAGCCTCCAGACCAGGGACCCCTACATTTTGTGTTCACTAAAGTGAGTGCATGTATGATAAAGGTTAATGCACTTCCTAAATTTCTTTGACTATTTATTTGATATTTTTTAGAGTAAACATGCTTCCCATTTATGTTATTAAACTGTGTTTACCGAGTTATTGGATTATTTTTTCAATTAACATTACTGTACTAAATTCTAATGTTCTCTCTCCAGAAAAATTACAGCTGACATACAGCCGAAGTGGTGGTCCCGGTGGTCAAAATGTCAATACTCTTAATTCAAAGGTGGATCTCCGTTTTCATGTCAAATCAGCAGGATGGTTAAGTGATAAAGTAAAAGCAAGATTATTGGAGATGGTAAGTTCTGGGTTGTAATTGTGTCATTAATTTGTTTTATTTTAACATAATAGCCTCAACCAGATGTTAATATTCACCAGGGGCATATATTCTGGGTGTGCTTAGTGTGCGGTGCACGCCCACCGAATATCATGATATATATGTAAAGTGACCAGATTTTCTAGATGTTAAATCAGTACATTTTTTATATTCATGAAAGAAAACTACCAGATTTTCTAGATGTAAAATCAGTACATTTTTTAAATATTTCTTATATTCATGAAAGAAAACTACATTTCAATATAATACTTCATATATATTGAAATTTTATACAGTATACTTGATGAAGTCGGTCAGAAAATTTGTTTTTTCTTCTATTTATGGCAGGGTCTTTAAATATAATTAAATAATAATATTAATAATCTATTCTGAGAATAATGTTACTTTACTAAACAGCATTAAAATATTATACTACTCACATGACATAAACAACTATAACTACTATTGTCTGGACGACATTACTTTGGAATTGAGACTTATAGTTGTAGAGAAGGGGTGGGGGTTTGGAAGGAAAGACTGAAAAACTCCCCTTCCTCACAGCCAATCATAGGTGGAGGGGAGGTAATGTTTGCTAGGTGGAACTACACAGCGTTGCCGCAAGTCCTCTTTACACATCCTGGCAACATCGCACCCGAGCCACCTCAACCGTCAATCCCACAGTAAATGAACTAAATAAATAATTAGAGTTTTTCTTCTTTTACAATCAGTACAACTTTATAATTCAGTACATATTTGAAATCAGTACACAATCTCTAAAATCAGTACTGTACTGATTAAATCAGTATGTCTGGTCACTTTATATATATGTAATATTATTAAAACTATGGCAACTATGAAATGCGGTTGTACCGAAAAAGTTACGCGCATGAAAATACGGTCACTGGAAGATCTCTAGCGAAGTTGTGCTATCGGACATCGCACGATTTAACTAAATAGCGGAGCGTAGCAGACTACTGCCTGGACTCAGGGCGAGCAGCCAGTCTCATGAACACCCATGTATAGCGATGCGGTGGAGAGAGAGTGGAAGTTCTTCAGTCAACACTCCAGACGGTGCTATTAGGTCACCACACGACTTTCTGCCCTATACGGCCTTGCACAGTAGACAAGCACAGTGGAGAGATATTTGGGTTAAGCATGGTAGAAGATAGCCATTGATGCGTGCTGGCATTTTAGTGCACCCGAGTGAAGTTGCAGTCTTTGGGATTATCGACTGTGTTATCGATAATCCAGCAGAAACTTCATACCAGCTCGTAGGAGTGAATTGGGTGTTTAGCAGTGTTTAGTCAGCAGGAAGCATGAAGTGAATACGGCATTGTGTTACTAAGGGTTTGTTTATTCAATTGTAGTTTCTATTATATTAGTTTTTTGTGCAAGTTTCTTTAAAATATTCTGTTACTGTTTGACAATTTTAAAAATATTTGCCATTCTTATACAATGGGAAATAGTGTTGAAGATTTGCTGAGTGTACAATTTTCATCTCAAAACTTTGCTGATCGTATGAACATTGTGGAAGAAGGTAAGCCTTGTCCAGCTCTTCCAAATCTACTTTGTAATCATAAAGATGCAAAACTGAATATACGAGACATTTTTCCATTTCACAATATGAAACAGTGGAATGGTTAATTGGCTGAGAAATGCTATATAGACTTTTTTGTTGTCCATTTTCATTGTTCTTGAAAGAGAATGGTGTGTGGAATAAGCATGGGTTTTCCGATCTTAACCATTTAGTAGCAGCACAGCAAAAGCATGAAAGATCTCGAGCACATGTTCAGCTTTTCTTAATCTTAAACTTATTGGAAAACAAAGAATCGACACTTTACTTGACAACCAACAAAGAACTTAAATAAGCCAGCATAATGAACAAGTGAATAAAAATAGAGATATTTTGCAAAGGCTCATTGATGCAATATGTTATTTATCCAAACAAGAACTTCCTTTGCGAGGTCATGAAGAGTCTAAAAATTCAATGAATAAAGGTAATTATATAGAATTTTAAAATTACTTTGCAACTATGATCCTCTTTTAGACAATCATTTAAATACATCAACTGTTTCAAGGAATTTCTCCCACTGTTCATAATGATCTTATCAAGTCCATATCTATTGTCATTAATGATGCAATAAAAAATGAAATTGATTCAGCAACTTTTATAGCCATTGTACTGGACAAAACTTTGGATGTCATGTCAAAATCACAGCTCTCAACAGTTTTGCATTTTCTACATGATGTGGAAATACATGAAAGGTTCATTGGATTTGCAGAGGTTAGTGCTGATAGAACTTCTAGTGCTCTATTTAATCATGTTGTCAATACAGTTAAAGAATTTAAAATTGAAGGAAAATTGGTTGGACAAATTATGATGGGGCATGTGTAATGAGTGGACATGTTATCAATACGTACCATTTATCACTTTTTACATATTGCTACGCTCATGTATTAAATTTAGTTTTGAAACAGCCTTTCGAATATCCAATATCTTACCCTGCACATATGTTATTCGACATCCGATGTGCTCAGAGTCTACTTTTTGTGCATATTTTCGGCCGATATTCAGTAGGACGATATGTCTTGTTTTGTCTTAAAAATGTTTATTATACAACTGTTATACTAGCTTGACCTGTATTATAATACAATATATAACACTCATTGGTTCTTTAACTAATAAAGCGCATCTCAATTTGTAACATGTAAGCCTATGGGAAATTGATATTTGACTTAAGATGAGATTTTCAGGAACGTTTAGAGTCATAAGTTAAAAACAGATTGTAGTTTGTTGATATTGTGGCCACTGTAAGTACACAGTACTTCCATTTTACCAATATGCTTTGTTCTTTCACATGCGATTTTAAACATTTCATTTTACATGTAATCAATTTTTTATAAGAAAACCATATTAAAAATCGAGCAATGTATTCTATATTTACGGAATAAATGCCAGGACACCTTGAGTAGATATAATTCGCTCAATATCCGCAAGATGGCAGTTTGTCATTTTACCATACTAGTAGTTCTGCTATTTCCTTAGAAATGGCAGCTGGATTTTTCTTGATGCAGTGTGGGTTGCATAAAACTTTTTTTCCCCGCCCTAAGCGCGCGCCCACCATCAATGATCAGGATATGCCACTGATATGCTTCTTTCTCATGAGTAGAAGAGAAGAGTGAAAGTATTAAATCTGTGAGTGTGCTATTATTTCCCATTTATGGATATGCATGCATACACTGTATTTATAAAAGGTTGAATTGGTTCCTAATAAATTTTGTTCATTTAGCTTTTTTCATAAAAAATAATACTGCATAAAACTCAATTATATTTTTTTTTGTTTTTCATAATTGCAGCCAAGATTAAAATGTATTTCCTTTTTCGGTTGCTGTATTTAGAGTTCATTGGGTATAAATTCTATTTCATATGCCTTTACTTGAAAATTCAAATGCATATATTTGAGTATCAAAAACATGTTAACTATTTGATTGATTCAAAATTAACTTTTGTTATTGCAAATTATGGAATTACCATTTAATCTTCCTTTTTAGTACAAAACCAAAGTGAATAAAGAAGGTTTCTTAATTTTGAAGTCAGAGAAAACACGTTCTCAGCAACTAAATGTGGCAGATGCTATGCAAAGGCTCCGTTATCTTATTAGGAGAGCAGATGCCGAACCTGAGCCTATCTCAGAAGAATCACTTGAAAAAGCCAGAAAAAGGTAAAAATTTTGTCTCTGTGTGTGTATTATACAATGAATTATGTAAAGATGTTTGTCAAGTTTAATTTGCCTGAAATTAATCAATACAAAAAACAAATTGAAAATGTTTTTTTTGCAGAAAGCTGAAAGCAGCACGTTTGCGACTTCAGGAAAAAAGGAATCATTCCTTAACCAAATCTCAGCGGCAAGCACCAAGTATAGATTTTTAGTCATAAATGGATTAACATGTTACTTGGTATGTTGACTTTGAACATTTTGGTGAATCATTATGTATGTATTTAATTGAGAAGCTTTTGGAAATTCATCCCAAAGTTATAGCTGAATAAAGAAATGTTTTTTTTGTACCTGATTTGTGAAATTTTGTGATTATCATAAATACCCATGTTTATAGTGAATTTTTGTATGGGATGCAGGTAGACTTTTGGTCTAAAATTCAAAGAAAATTAAGTGTATCTGCATGTAAGATGCATATGTGCTCTACCGACCTAGGGCCATCTCAGAAAGGGACAAAAAGCATGTACAAAGAATTTAATGGATTTCAATTTATTTAAAAATGTGCTTCCATTTTATACACACACACGTAGACTATTTGCATTCAAATTTCATTACTTTCCTGCACCTTATTTTTAGCCCATAAAATTTGGAAAGAAGGTATGTCCTCCTAGACATCGGTATTTATGGTAAGTTCCTGTGTTACATTTCAATGTCCCTCTGTGATACATAAATTGTGCATTGTAATAGGGTTATCTAATCATAACTAACAAATGGATGTGTTGTTCTGTTAATATTCATGTATCCATATTATCACCCATTGGTAATTTTATGGCTCACCTAACCCAAGCTGTTCCATCCAAGGCCTTTCTTTTCTCATAATCCTTCCCTTTTAATTAATCCAGTTCCTTTTCTCCACCTACCTCATTGCAACTTTCCTAGAAATCTCTCTTCTATGACTTCTTTTAGCTTCTAAAAATTTGATCTACACATTTCTTCTGTAGTAGTAGTAGTAATTAGGTTTTTAGGTGTGTCAACAGCTAAGGTTATTTTGCACCATCAAATTCTGTTAGAGAAAATCAACATACATCACAACATCCATGCCCGAAGCGGGATTCGAACCCGCAACCTTTGGGTTAGAAGGCAGGCGCACTGCCTACTAGTCTAACCTGGCCGGCTATTTCTTCTATGCCTTATTTCTCAAATAATGCTTTGGAAGAAGTGCAATATATCCCCCTGATAGTAGCTCTACTACCGGCAACTTAGGGAACTGTGTAGTCCAGCTTAATGTACCGTTCGTGGCCATTGCCGTTTGTGGCATCAGTCGGGATGATATATTGCACTTTGACCGAAGAACAATACTACTTCTGCATAGTTAATATTTGGGAAAGTGAAAAATTAACAAATATAAATCACAACTGACGTCATCAATCCACCTCTCAGCTGGATTTTCTTGGTGATTAGAATTTTGGAACAGAACTGTTATGGATCAACATCGGATCACAACGCCAATTTGTGTCAAAAATTGAACTACATGCTATGGTTTTACCGCAAAATAAACAACTTTCTCTGGAGTTACTAAGTGAATGTTTTTATTTACCTAGTAACCAAGGATACTGGCGAACCTTTGGCTTGCGTTGTTTTTACGTTATAATGTCTTCGCCTCTGGAACGAAGCTATCCCTCACCATTGGCCAGTGATCGAGTGGGTATATGTCGCCACAGGCAGATCCGTTATGGATTTGCAAGCTTTTGTTTTGCATGAAAGTTATTAAATCTAAGTAATTAACAAATGTCAGATCCAGCAAAAATAGTATATTTAGTTTAAGAATTCCATTTCATTTCATGCACTATTTAAAAAAAAGTCGGCCAAAGTATAAGCGGGACTACACAGTTTCCAAAGTTTCTGTTAGTGGAGCTACTATCGGGAGGGGGAGGGGAGATATATTACACTTTGACCTTTTCTTCTACTATTGTATTTAAACCTTACTAATTTGGTTGTATTTAAAAATCTGATTATGATTACTATAGTACTTACAAGTTACTTTAGCCAGCAATGTTATAAAGAATAGCTATTGGCAATTACTGTCTTGAATAATTTGTAAACACTGAATAATTTTCCAAATGAAAAATAATACTTTCAATCACTTTTAACATTATGAAAGTATTAAGTAACCAAAATTATTACCGTATATACTCGTGTATATGCCGACTCCATGTATAGTACGACTCCTGATTTTTTGGTGAACAAACCTGATTTTTTCATATATCTCGTTTATAGTACGACCCCAGCTTTCCACCATGGTCGATATATTTCGTTTCGATGGCTCGGTTACGAGCGAGATATATCGAACAACCTTGATTTTCCACACCACCATAGAATAGGCTGTAAATGTCGTAAATAGTATTTCTTGCGAGTACACTAAAATTCAGATAGGTTAAGTATCTTACTCCTAAAACATTTAATAAAAGGTGATATGAATCATGATTGCACAAGATGAAATAAAATCGTTTCAATTCTAGTACGTCTGGATTACGTTCCGCGTACGTAATGGTTCCACTTGCTCATCTATTTAATAGGTAGGGATAACGGACAAAAAGAAATTACTTTGTAATATTCCACAGTCTTTATGGTTTCTTCAATCACACACCGACCGGTTTCCACTACAAAATCATTCTAATGGTGTTACTAACCGACGTAACACCTTTAGAATGACTTTGTAGTGGAAACCGATCGGTGTGTGATTGAAGAAACAATAAAGACTGTTGAATATTACAAAGTAATTTCTTTTTTCCAAGATGTCGAAATTCCATAAAGTTACGCCGTCTATGATACTTTTAGTCCAACTCGTTCCAATCCAGGGCATCGAACCGTAATTTTTTTCGCTCCGGTTTTCGTTCCGGTTCATTCAAAACACAAAATTTCGGTTCGGTTCCGGTTTCGCTCCAGCAAGCGTCAGTGAACCGGTTTTTTTCGCTCCGACCTTAAAATATTTTTAGGAAACTTTCAAGAATTGATTTATTAATTAAGTAATTTTCTTATTAAATCACTATAAAAACAGTGATATTTAAAAAATATAATCAAAAAGCGTAAATACATTATTTATATGTGAATATTTAGTATGTATCTTATTTATTTAAGATTATATTTTGAATTGAATATTTACAAACCATACATGCGCCGCAAATGATTTCAACATATTAGGAAAGTATAAAGTAAATTATAAATGAGCAAGTTTTCGGCGATAGAGTATTCTAAACTTATTATATTATGCAAAGCATTCATCTCATTTTCTAATTTACTGTGCTTAGTCCTTAGTACTAAATTTTATCAAAATCCGCTGAATAGCTACGGAAAAAAATTGCATCCTAATAGAAGGACGGACAGACCGAAGCTAATATGCGCTAAAGCTGGAATGCCTAATAATGAATTATTAATATTTTTATTTACAAATCGTGAGGTAAAATAAGAGATCGCGTTATCTCAATAGTGCCAGTAAGTTGAGTAAGATATTACGTTATTTTCATTAACAATTTGTAGATCACGTCCACTGCTCGAATTATAGTAAAAACTGTAAATGCACGGCTTAATTTTTTCATTCAGAGATTACTTAAATGGATGAAAAAATCTATAAAATATCTATGAGGAAAAAGCCCGCAGAAATTGAGGGTCCGAGAATTCAGAAAGGCTGAGAAATGTTTATTAACATGATACAAATTTACGATGACTGAATATTTTTAATCACTTACGTAGTGTGAGAATGTTAAACTTCATTATTTCATAAAAGTGAAATGATAAGTACCGTTTCGAAAAATTATTACTAAGCGAAAACGTGATTTTCACCCGGCAGCAAATAAAAAACATCTACGTACATCTACATATTACCCTGCAATCAAACATGCAAACAAAAAGAAAATAAGACTTATTCGGCCTGTCGTGAACTTTCTTCAGGCGGAGTCTCTAATGTGGTTTTCTGCAGTCGGCAAAATATTTCACTACAAGTAACAAATTCGCATTTATATTTAATTTCTCTTCAGTTTTAAACAAACAATAGGAATATGTGTGCTCATTTTAAGATGCACTCTATAAAATAAATATAAATTTACTAACTTGTAACAAAGGATAACCGAAGTAAGAATATCTCAAAACCACGACTGCGGAGCGATCCTTCCTGGATAAGTTTTAGAGAATGACTATCAGAATACAAGGGTTCAGTGGATATGGAGAGGGAGTGAAAGTATATGGGGACAATAACCTCCAACTTTAAGGAAAATCCAAGTTAAGAATCGGGAAATATTTTTGCCGGGAACACACTCTACGGGGTATGCTCGGGGGGAGGGTAGCAAGACAATTAGAGGCTGTCTTCAAAGTACCGCCCAAGTTCCTTTCCAGTAACCTCGTTTAACAGGTAATATCAGCAGGATGTATTGTAGACCCTCTCTCTATGTATTGAGATGCAC
Source organism: Uropetala carovei (assembly GCA_036926305.1). Taxonomy (NCBI): domain Eukaryota; kingdom Metazoa; phylum Arthropoda; class Insecta; order Odonata; family Petaluridae; genus Uropetala; species Uropetala carovei. Next base: position 8,776,843 of record JAXCHB010000065.1, on the reverse strand, counting down.
ATGGAAAATCCCACTATTGAGCCAACAGATATTATCACAAAGACACATCCTTCCCAAGGCTGAGGAGAATGTGTTCTCAAGAAAAACCCAACCCTTTTCTTATTCGGTTTCTAAACGTGAGGCTTTCAGAAAGACTCAAACTAAAGCAAAAGGAAAAACCCTTCTTTCGCTCCCACATTTTATGCGAACCGAAAAATATGGAACGAAATAAATAACGGTTTTCGGTTCGGGTTCAGGAAAATATTTTTTTCGGTTCGGGTTCGGTTTCACTCCAGGAAAAATAACGGTTTTTTACGGTTTCGGTTCGGTTCCGGTTCGATGCCCTGTTCCAATCCATCCCTTGTAAAAAGACGCAAACAAAGTACATACATAAAATTCAAGAAAGGAAATGCCCGTAAATCGTCACTTATATCAAGTATTTGTGAATTTGAAGCTGTATATATGAAAAAGATTCTACTTTTCACGAAGCAACATAACAACGATAAAGGACCTCACTGCTAAGGTTAGCCTACCATTAGAATGCGTGCGGGTGGCATAACTTCATCGAAAATGCCCGTGAAGATACATGAATTTTAAATCCTCAAATGCATTACTCTTGTATAGTACGATCCCCAATTTCTACAATAAAAATTTGGTCGTAAAAACTCGTACTATACACAAGTATATACGGTATTTGTTGCCATGGATGACAAAATATTGATCTGCATCCTACTGCAAATGTTGAATTATTGCACAAAATATTTGCATTTAAAATTACCCATGGCATCACTGTCAATATTTACAAGAAAATTTGTTTAAAATATATCACGCTAGATATATGACACCACAAAAAGGTCATGAAAAACCAGATGCACATTTCAGCTAAAATGCAGTCATCTTCAGGCATAATTCACCAAAAGTAAATACTAATGTGGCTGATAGAGGCATCTGAGATAAGCGCTTGATTTTTGATTTTTTAAGTGTTAATTCTTGAAACTGATCATTAGTTTTTGAGTTAGAGCAGAGGACTATGGCACATGCGGCGGTTTCATTAACAGTGAAGTTGAGCGGTTGAAACTTGCTCTTTGAAGTTTTCACATGGTCCAGTCAGTCATTTGAAAAGTCTTAAGTGGCCCACGCTTTCGTACATAAAGCCTCATGTGGCCCTTTCAATAAAATGTTTGGTGACCTCTGAGTTAAGAGTATCCACAAAATTCCTATCACTCATAAACACCATTGAGAAAATGGTGAAAACGTATTCAGAACAACTTAGAATGCTTAATCCATTGAAAATATTAGCTATAACAGTAATAATGTATTATTAGCTGAACCCGCGCAATGTTTGCACGATATATTTTCAATTGATTTATAAAAAATTAAGTACAGGCAGTCCTCAACTTTCGTACATAATGCATTCCTGAAAACGTGTCCGAAAGTCGAATGTACGAAAGTTGAACATAGATTTGTATGTTATAGGGGGGTTCCGTTCCCAGAGAGCCAAAAAAATTATAAAATCTCTAATTATGGTATAAATTAAGTGATGTACCGGGTACCCAGCAATTACCCGGTACCCGGCATACCCGGCCATATTTTCAGTACCTGGAAATTACCCGGCACCGGGCAATGGTACACGGTGCTAGGTACTCGGTCCTTCATGAGCAAAACAGGATAACAATAAAAACAAATTAAATGGAACTTATTATTTTACTTTTACTATTTAGCCTGCAAGAAACATTCAGAGACACGATATATTAATTTTAATAAACTTTTAAAAAACAAATTACACTAACAAAAGTTAAACTGAACCATGAAATAACATTTTGCATAATATGCATAATTATGCTTGACGACTGGTTAACAGTACCAGCTTGAAAAATTTTATAAACTTTATAAAATCTTCTTAAGTAAAGAATAAAATAAAAGTGCTGTTAAAATTTTAATAATTAAATTTCAACAATGGGAGATTATGATGAATAAACAGTAGTTTTTCCGCATTTTGCGGAAGGAGTTTATTCCTCCGCTCTTCGTATATGATTCCCACCTCGATTTGGGGGAACCCCTTGAGGGCCACTAAACTAGCGTAAACAGTGGATAGGCCATCTGTGCTATCAAAGGGTTCAAGGCACTTAATATGGTATTATTAGAGTGAAATCGAGAAAGGCGTCAAATTTGTGAAAAATTGGAAAAGGCACAAAAAAAGCCATAGCGCTACCTAGCCAGGTAATTTTTCTTTGCTTCCCCGGTTACCCAGTACCCGGCATTATTTTGTACCCGGTACATCACTAGTATAAATGTTTAGTTTTTTTGTGCAGGGGCCTTTTAGACAAAATCGTCGATTTTATAATATAGAGAGATAGGGCAAAATGCAATAAAATATTTAAATAATTGCACAAATAAACACTGCTGTATGGACAAAGATGGCGACACGGTGGAAACTGGTGGCTGGCGGTGCACAAAAGGCGGTTCAGGGATGTCAGTCTATGCTATCTTGGGTTCTTGTTCCCTTGTATTATTCTAAAGTTATCACACACATAGTGTAATTGATTATTATCTTTTTATAATTTATCGTTATTTGTTTTTCATTATTCTTTTTTCTCAAGAAATTTTTATTACTGTAAGAGTTACATTTATTCATACGGTTTGTAACACAGTGCTTCCATCCTTACCATAATCTAGTCGTTGACTATAGTTATTATATCTTGGTATTAAGTTCCCTTTTTCTTGTTTATGTCTATTTATTTTTTTGTATTTTTGGTGAAATTATCTTTGTTTATGGCAGTGTCTTTTCTCGAAGAGGTGAAAGACAAGCTGTTGCTGAACCCCAATACTGTTTTACAGGCTATAAGTTGGATAATAAATTACTTTGTGATTAATGAAACTTATTCTGTGATTTATGACTACAATGTGATTACCGGCTGTAAATAAATATTATTATTATTAATGTGCGAGTTGTATGAATATCGAATGCAAGAAAGTCGAGGACCGCCTGAAGTGCACATACGAAATCCCTCATTTTTCATTAAAGCATTTGCTATTTTTATAGTTTTTTTGTAATATTGCCTAAACTTGGCCCCAAAGAGAGTGATGATTGAAATGATGGAAAAGTCGGTAAAAAGGACAAAAAAGTGACAAGTTTGGAGAAGAAAATTGAAGTTTTAGATAGGCTTGCGCATAATGAATTTCCTTCATCAGTTGGTAAATTACTTGGTGTGAATGAGTCCACAATAAGATCGATTAAGAAAAGTGAAGAAGCGATCAAGAAAGTCCCGCTGAGTTCAATTGTCATTTACAAGAAAGCCAAGCTACTGCACAATCATTATGTCTCAAATTGTTTCGCGGTCTGCTAATGGGAAATCGCCAACGTCATCGAAGCGTGTGTAGATCGGTTCCTTGCTCTTTAATAAAATGTGGCGTTTATTCAGAACGCCACAGTACGTATTGTATTATTATATTTGTTCTTCTCCTTCACAATTGAATCGACCGACTAAGTCCATTGAGCGTCTGATTGAAGCTAAAGATTCGTTGCTTTCAGCACGCCTAATTATTTCCATCTTTGTCTCAATCGTGTTCAGTTTATAAGTTCTACATTTCTTTTCACTTGTATTAGCACTTTCAGTTTTCCATTTCTCACTCATGTTTATAAAATAATAGGTGTAAAATGTACAAACAAAGAAACACTGCTGTACGTACAACCAAAGATGGTAACGTTGCCGAGACTGCATAATAATAATTTATTGATTATTAACCGACTTTACAGTGGTATCTTGTCAAATTTCAGTACAATATTAAAAAAACATTACACACAAATCTTAGATTACATACAATACGTATATTATTACGTAGCATACTTTAATTTATTAAAAGTGTTGGCTTGCCTGACAGACAGCGCCATTATGCGATAGCTCGAAATGTTTGATCATCAGCTGACGAACGAAAGTCCGAATTCGGTGTTGTTCGGCGTACAAAAGGCGGTTTAGGGGCGAGAATTTACAATGTATGAAAGAGCGAATTGTACAAAAGTCGAATGTACGAAAGTCAAGGACTGCCTGTATGTAAAATAAGTTGATCTCAATAATTCACATGTAACTCTAATAATGCATTTCTCCGGTATAGGATTTTAATGTATTTGGCTCCCAATGTAAAGTTCGCGGGTTCGAATCTCGCAGAGTATGCATATTGACAATTTATTATGCAAAGTCTGTCAGAAATCTGCATTTTAAAAGTCCCAACCTAAAAGAATATTGCTGCTCAGAAACAGAATATACACCCGGCATGTGGATGACCCGGGTTTGTATTTCTGGTCATAGCAGATTTTTTATTGTTTCTTCATTTCCATACACAGTAATTGATCGTGAACTTCTATGTTTTTAATTTTCCTTGTTTCTTTTTATTCATATATATGTTCTATCTTCTTTATATAACAATCAATGTAACCGTTTATGTAGATTATCAATGAAGGGAAGATAACCATGTAATGTGTTAAAAAAAATAACGTACGTCCATATTCTCATTTAATTTTAAAATTATGCATGAGCCTATCTGCGTTAATAAGCATTATAGATGTACAATATAATGGTTCTACTTACAAAGAGATAAGATTCCAGTATTCAAATGATGAAAGGAAGATTCAACTGCTTTGATTAAATTGTTAGAAACGCTTTCCATACGCAGTTAACTGAATAATTATCCGTAAATATTTATGTTGCTATGTATGTTGACATTGCTACAGCAATAATTTCAATGCTTAAAAATGCGAAGCAAATAATGCTATTCTTTCACCTATTTGAAGATTTAATTGGCATTAATTGAATCAGAGGTAACAATGATGATCGCCTTGGCAACGCCTGGAAAGAGTAGGAAATATATGCAAAATTTCTAAAACAATTGCGTATTTCTGGAAACTTTGACTGTGTAACATGTAAACATTGCAAGAATACGATAGTATACAGTTTTATCCGTCAAATAAAGCAAAAACGAAGTAAATTGGTCCATATTTATGTATTTTGGTGAATGAAGGAAAAAAACCTTGCACTCTGAAAAATCAAAAATCCCGTGTAAACTTATGGGAACATATAACTGTCTCCTGGATTCGAACCCGGGACATTATGAAAATGAGAAGTTTTCTAGGGACCTCCTAGCTTGTAGAAACAAAACGCAGTTTACCGCTTATCTCTACGATGAACAGCTTTTGATATACAGGAGGGACGGACGGACACTTCCAAAATTATATATAAGATCAAAAAATTTCTACCTGTAAAAATTTAGCGTTGAAGAAAATCTGAAGAAATAAGCACATTTTTTTTTCAGTTTTTGATAATGAAGTGCTTATTCTTGAATTTCTTTTCAACTACAGGGAAAGCTTGATAATTTCTGTTGAACTAAAAAACGTTTGAAAAGGTGAATTAAATACCAATCAGAAATCATAACAAGTAAAGAATTTTATTTACTTATACCATCATTGCCACCAAAAGCTAACAGAAAAGCTGGTGGATAATGATCTTACATGATGCCACCATTTTGGAGGGATATACAGCATATCACCAGACTGGATTTCACATTCCCATGGCTCAGCTAAAGAAAGGTCTGGAAATCTGTAAGCACATTCAAAGATTAATTTGTAGGCAAAGAACGTGATATTTGATGAAGCTAATGGGTAAAAATAAAAGTAATAATAATATGTCCCATGTTTTTAGTGCTTTTTTAATAAAAAAAGCTTACGTATTCGGTTCATGTCTGTCTGACCATGTACAAAATAACTCAAAAATTATATAAGCTACAAACACCAAATTTTCAGGATATATAGTTCTACATTCAAACTAGATATGAAAATTTGGGGTCTGTCTTTCCGTTTGCCTTTTAACAGGATATTAGAAAACCCCTTAAGAAGTGTCTATACGGGTCCATTATGGCTTTCGTATTGTTGGCAGTAATCACAGCAACGAATGTAAATAAACAAGTGTGCTATTAAGCAAAAGTGAAATTATACAGTTCTAAAATTTTATTCTATGAAGTATTTTGTCTTTGTTATTTAATGCAAATTGTTTTTTAACAAAAGTTTATGTGATATGCTGCTTAACATTTTACTGGTAAAATACATTGCTGTGAGATTAGTTAATTACATTTTCAAAATGAAAGTGAAATTACATAGCTCTAAAAATGTATTTACATAATGTATTGAATATTATTAAAGATGCAGAACTTTCAAGATAGGTTGGTCTGCAGGGGAATGTTTTTATTTTAGTACATATTCTTAAAAAAGCATCTTATGTAATTTGCTCTGCAATTCCTTCCTCACTTGTTTATACAGATAAATCTAGTGGCAATGCACTTTGCAATTTTATGAACTTTTCATTGATCTCCAATAAATATTCCTTATTAAGAAAATGAGAGCTAATGTCAAAGGATAAAATTTTATTTCAGAATGGAAAGGTGCCTGATGAATTCATCTCCTGGCTAATCTGTCCCAGTTTCGCTGTAATTACAATAATCATAACAAAGTCTATTTTACTACACCTAATCCCATACCAACTGTAGTAATTAGGTTCCAACATGTTCCAATTTGTAAAAAAAACATGGATGGTAAAAGAATAAGCCTTTTGGGGAATAATGTAGTTGGAATTTGGCAATCTTAATCTCAATGGATATAGGGGTATAGAGGTTTTTTATGACAAAAAATTCTAAGCCTGCACTAAATATGATAAGTATGAGCAATAAAGGATTATGCAGGGTGTGTGTGGGAGTGCTGTCGGATATTCCAAATGGCACACTATTACATGGCCACAGAAAATTGTGGTTACACAAAACTGTACCTTTGCAGCCAAAGTTGTATACATAATATTAGGGTTAGACACACAAAACCATAGTTTTCAAGGGATCTTGTATTATAATTTATTTTTAAAGAAATAAAATCACAATCGGCACTTGCATAAGAATTTTCTATATATAACACAAATCAATAAAATGCACAATCAAGTTAAAAAGATCACCTGTCTATTGCCTTTGGATCTTCAGGATCCACTTGACTGGTGTTGCATAGTAACTTTTCTTCATATGGGTGAAGATGTGAGGAATCCTCATCAGAATACAAAAGCACTCGCTTTCTTCCAATTACCTATAAAGCAACAAAATTATTAACCAAGAAAAAATTTGAGCTTGAAATTGTGGTGGCATGAGAGTGTAGGACATATGCCACAGTACTTACTGAAACATGTTACATTTTCGCTAGGTAGGATTTGATTTAAATTGATAAAAGTAAACAAACATTGACTGCAAAAAATTTCAAATTTGACAGAAATGAATTGTCGTTAATAAGTATCGATTTTTTACAACTATTTTCTAAGAAATTATGTGTCATGGTTTTTTAATTTCATTTACTACATTCAAACTTAATATATTTTAGCACCAAACTTCCATAACAGAGGTGAAGAGCTGACATTTTTAATACCAGACAGCCACACTTTATTTGGAATCCCCTACACTTTACTTCATTCCATTACATCATTATCTTAAGAACCCATATTGAACAGCAGCGTGATCCAAAAGCAAGGGTATGGGACAAAAGTTTGGTTTATTGCACTCTCATTACCCTTCACTAGATCTGGTAATCTCTATGCACTTGGGTTGTTACCATGATATGATCTGCCATATTCCACACACTAAAAAGTCAGGGGATGTTTCATGTCTCCTGTGCAACAAGATCTGCCAACCCCCACCCTCATAGGAAACAAGGGATTTTCCCAAACTAAAAAATGAATCCCGATTGCCAGATGTCCTTTAACACTAGAACGGCCGGCAACTCATACTCCCCCTAGAACAGCCAGTGGTCAAAATGACCACTCATAGAAACAGCAACAATATAAGCAGCACAATGTTCTGATATTCTGGCATACACAATTAAAATAAGTCTTATAGATTTTTAGTTAAACAATAAAGGAAAAACAGAACCTACCTGTGCTAAAAGATTGTGTTTTGGATCATAATGTAGAGGGGAGACAGTTCCTTTTGGCCCAAACCATGCATTAATTACAGGTTCTTCTTCCCCATTATCATCAGATTCATTATTGTCAGACAGGCAGCAATATTCAGGTACTTTTATATCTGCACGCAATTCAGGTACCTTGAACAAAATGGAAAATTAAGCAAAGTTTAATGAAAGACATGAGTTCACAACATAACTGCTTACTCACAGATAATACTTACTTGTTCAAACAGTGGGTGCTGGGCAAGGTAACCAATCTGGTCATATCCTGATGTGGTTTCTCCCTCACTTGTTAAATGATGATGGACAAACTCACTGATTGCCATAAGTTTTTGACCCCATGCTGGATGAACATAATGTGGACCCAATTCAATGGGTACGGTACGCTCTCCGGCAACACGAGCTAAATAAGAAGGGCTCCAGGATGACAGTGCAGGCCAATGAAGTAGGCATCCCTTGAGAACAACTGGATGTCTTGGTTTAAAATTCTCTCTCGAAAATCTCTCTAGAGAAGGTCTTTCCAAAGCTTGCACCTGTTTTGGTTGTCTCCACTTCCTCCAAGGAGTATCCACTGTTAGTTCATTTCTACTCGGAAAATGACAAAAAATATCAAAAATCAGCTGAAAATATTTATTTAGGGAGAAACTAAAAATTCTGAGAAAAGTTCGACCACGACTGGGAATCGAAACCGAGTCTTCTGCTTACTGGGCAGGGGTTGGGCCTTCCAAGCTTGTATCTACCTTCCCCAACAGATTGGCTCCATGAGGTAAACCAAAGAAAACCCTCAACCTTCTCACAGGCGAGATTTCCTCTAGAAAAGGGGTAGTCAAACTTAATCTTGGTGCCAGATACGATAATCTTCACAAGTTCAAAAGCCGCATGACATGCATTCTGTGCTCACAAATTTACAAACAGTAAAACATAACCTGAATCTGAAATAATTCAGATGTATATTCCTTAGGCATCCCCAACAGGTCTCAAGTCATACAGTGACATTGATTTATATATTTTAAAATTCTAAATAGAAATTTAAAAGAGCTAAGTTGAAAGAGCCGTGGTCTGTACACCCCTGCTCTACAAAATGGAAATTGCAGATACAGTGGAAACCACTTAACACGAAAATTCTTAAACCGAAATATTGGTTAACAGGAAATGTGTGCTCGGTCCGTTCCAGTGCCTATGCCTTTCAGTATATATCCATTTGCTAACGCGAAACGGTTTACACGAAATACCACTTAACACGAAAATATTTTTCGATCCCACTAAAATAAATACATGCAAAATTCTTCGGATAACACGAAATGTCATTTGAGATAGACTTCCCCCATGATTGTGGTAATATCTTCGGCTGTGTATTACCTGCTATTATTGATAAGTATCATGGATTTGCCTATGAGCCTCATTCCATATTTGATAAATGAAAATTTTACGATTAAAACTAGTATTAACATGGAATTCAGTTAACTCGAAATTTGGATAACATGAAATGATTGTGCTGGTCCCTATCATTTCATGTTAACCGGTTTTCACTGGCATGTGCTGGAATATGGGGGAAACTAGAAATCTCTTGGAGAAGGTAGATTTAGTTTTAAATAAATCTAAATATTTCATGATAAAAAAGCAATAAAAAGGATTTTTAAATAATCATGTTACAATTCTTTCTCCAACAAAAGTGATAATATATTTTTTAAATTATTTTCACTGAATGATATTAGCTTTTATAAATCCCATCAAAATTTGGCCTTGATTAAATGCCACTCTTGTACCAGCCCTGGTTATACAAATTAATTACCATAATTAATTATGACGACTAAATGGATATTTATATACAAGAAGAAAACAATAAATCTATTATTTTGAGCTTATGTAAAAATTGTATTTTAAATTTATTATCGTACATGCGCATCATATTAAAATAAAGAGAAAAGTTTTTAAAAGGAAATTTGAGTTCCTTCTCCAAATTTGGGAGAAGGGAAAATACTCCATGTGGTAAAAATTATGCAAGTAAATTAAGTACTATTTCTATATAACTATTCACTATTAAGAAGGTCAAAATATATTAAAAATTAAAATAAGAAATGACAGACAATATCATGGAAAATAATGAGAATAGTCATTCTGTATTTCTAGAAGGTGCCAGCAGAATTTATGTCAACTGCAAATGCAGAGAAGGAACCCAATGGATGCATGGATTCTTTCCAAGGAGTATTGTGAAAAACAAGATAAACTTGGTTCCTTCAAGAGATCAATTTATATTGCAAACCTGGTCGAGTTTCCAGAGCTAGGTTCATTTTCTTCAGCATGGATTTTTGGCATGGGTTCTTCAAGACGGATCTAAAAATTCAAATTAAATATTGATAAAAATTTTTATTAAAACCTGATGATTGCAAAAAAATCATAAAAAAGAGAGGTGAAATGATCCACCCAATATTGCATCCCATTGCGAATTCTGCATTGCAAATACCTCCTCCTCCCAATTTTTTTCAAAAGTTATGGTATAAAATAGTTACGAAAGTTAGAGCGAACCATCTCCTATTATTAAAAAAAACCTCCATCTACACCATATAGGACAACCCAAGTGTTCCTTCAAGTAAAGTTATGGCATCCTTCTCAGGGCCAGGAGGATCATTTGGCCTGGGCCTCACGCTCAAGGGGCCCCAAATTTGCATTTGGATGGACACCATATTTAATATCAACTATGAAATTGTACAAAAATTAGATTTTTCCTCCATAACTGGTACACAAAAAAGATTAGGATAGGATTTTATAAATAAAAAATATACAAATTACATTTCAGTTTTTTTAACTAATGATTTTCTTATTGTCTTCATGTGTTTTTGTTTTTATTATGGCCAGAGGCCTCAAAATCTGGAAGTGGCACAGGCCTCTCTGAATCTCTCAGATGACTTGATCCTTTGACCAATGCCAGTCATTTTGGAATAGTACAAAGCGATAGTAAAAGAAAAATCTTTTTGTGTCTTTATTTTAGACTGGATATTTTCTATTTATTTATGATAACTGTATTTGCTATTATATCAATGACTGTAGCTTTCCCAAACTAACCTTTTTGATTTGCACAAGTTTCTTAAATTTGGATAATTCCAAAATCATTAACAACTTGGTCCCAAGGATGCCAGTTTCGAGAAGTATTCATTTCATCATATATCGATGACAATGATTTAGGGGCAAGATTTTTTATTTATTAATTTCCTCATAAAAAGCATTATTAAGGTCTTTTTACGATGGCCATATCAACAACTAAAATAACCATATGTGACCATGCACATAGCAGGAATTGAAACCATGCTCCTTGGACTGGGACTCGCACATACTAACAACCCCTCTCCAAATAGCCACAATAAAATTTCTTCAATAATATATAATTACTAGAAGAAATACACTTTTTGATGTTCATTGTTTCTTGAAAATGCAAGTTAAAAACCAATAATCTTCAAATGTCACTAGAGAAAAAAAACTTAATTTAGTTCGTCTGGAATGAAAAAAATTTAATTGGTTGAGCATAAATTAAATATTATAAATCGACATAAAACTCCGTTTTAAGTTAAAAATTATAATCCTGGAATAAAATAATCTAGTCATTATTATAAAAATAATGAAGTTAATTATTATTTCGTGTGTAAATATAATACGTTACGGTATCCTAGTTTAAAAGATTAAGAATAAAATTAAATCTAATGTAGATTACAGAAGGTATTATGAGCGAATGCATAGCGATTTTCACTAATTACTGAAAATAGTTTTTTTTTAATGTTTCGCGGCGAAATTACGGTGAACATAGGCTGTAAAATGTGTAGTTCTTAAGATATTCGACTCATGCGAATTCGCTTCAGAGTAAGTAGTGCGCCTCAAGTAAAGCTTAAAAAACTTCTATACTTATTAAAGTATCTTCAGATAATTAGAGTAATAGTCTGCCAACATTAATAATTCAGCGCGTTTTTTCTGGGAAAGCAATAAACAACTCACTTCATATAAGGATTAAAACAGAACAGAAAGCAGTTTTTCATTTTGCTCTCACCTTTTTTGATGATTCAACAGCTGAAAAATTATCTTTTTCTGCTATTAATACGAATTTACTGATTTCTTGCGAGAGAAGTTGAGCGGTAAGAGTTAACTCACCATTTGGTATACCCAAAAGGATACCCAGATCAACGGATTTTAAAGCGGCTCTTAAATAATCACGCTTGTTCGACGCATCATCATAACAAAAAAGGCTGTATAAGGCGAATGATTTCAGCAAAGATGCACGAGAATACACATGTCGTATATAAAGGGGTACATCTTTCCAGATGCCAGTATTCAACTTTTCCCATACAGAATCTATAACAGCTTGACATTTAGGTATGACAACCTTACATTTACAAATTATCGATTTGTTGATAATATTTTCTGGGCTATTGAGTAAAAGATCCTCCGCTGTTTTTAATAAAAATATTTCCCCTTCTAGATCAGCTGGGTCTTGTTTAGTATCACCCAAAGGGGAACTTTTCCAATTCTTTGATAGCCCATGCTCGTCTACAAGTAGTCTCTTAATGCGAGTTAAAGTATCCATTAAAACAAATTATTGCTTTTCATAACAGCGGACTACACAAAATCATTTTATTAATACCATACAAAGAAAAGTGCACCTAAACATAACTGATCATAACACATCCTATATAACTGAATCAGGTACGATAATATCGATCCGTATGCGATATCGAAATGAAAAAAGTTCGACTTTCGGAATTGAAGTGGGAAAATGATTTAGGTCCATTTCATCTTTAATCCCAGGTTATCGCAGTATACTTAGTTGGAAAAAGCAATGTAGTAGATAAAAAAGTTACGAATAGCGTTTTGACCGTCTCTATGTTAGGGTAAGGTCACACGAGCGTTTTTTTCTCCTACGTGCACGGACGTTTTAGGGTAAGGTTACACGAGCGTTTTTTTCCCGTCCGTGCACGGACGTTGATTTGACAAAAACGCAGTAGTGGTCACACGAGCGTTTTTTTCCCGGACGTGCACGGACGAGTCTAGTCGCACGGTCGATTTTTTCACAGAATATTGCAAGAGATTAGCTCGGAACAGTATGGTGATGTGATCGGAGATGGATTTAATAGACCTTGTTTGCTTATCTGTTTTGCTGGTTAGACGTAAAAGAGTTAAGCGATTTTGGATTCACCCCATAATAAGTGAGAGATTGCAAAAGGGAAAATTTCATCTATTACATGAACAATTGAAGATTTACCCGGAAAAGTTTTTCGAATACTACCGAATGTCTATTAGCTCTTTTACTGATCTTCACATGATGGTGCGACCTCGGCTTTTGAAGGAAACAACTAACATGCGCCAGCCCATTAGCCCAGAAGAAAAATTAGCAATTACCTTACGGTACGGCTTTTATTTTTTTCAGGCATAATTAAAAATCACTTTAAGGATATAATTTATACTTATCATAAGTAATATTTAGAGGATAGATGTATAATCAACACATTTACACCACTGTTGCTTAAGGATAACTTTTATTTGAAGTAATAATTACAAATTACAAAATTTAATTTTCAAATTACAAAATTTCATGAAGAAAAGTAATAGTATAAAAATTAATTATTAGTGGATAGAGAATATAAAGAAAAAACTGTGGCACTTGAAGATTCTGACACTGAACCTGGACTAACCATGGACCCTGTATCTGTGTATAAGTAGATGGATCCGTACATATCTGCTGGTCCATAGGCTTGCTTACACTAGCCATACTTTCTTGGGAGGTTTGTGTTTGTACTACCAACTGAGTGTTGAATTTCTGTTGTGATGAAAGGCGGCGAAGAGTTTGAAGAAATTCAATCTGAGCTAACATTTTGTTATCTGGAGAGAGAGCTTTGAACTTAGGTAGTAACGACAAAAGAAACATTTCATCTGCGTCCAGTTCTTTTTGCATCTGTTCCTTCTGTTTTTTTGATAAAATATCAAGCAAACTTGTTTCAAAACTCTCTTGTACTTTTCACTTCTTTGGTAAGGGTTTGGCAAAGTTTGACTCACATTCAGGTTCGTGTAATGCGGGCATATCAGCAATTTCTTCACTTTGGGCTGGCTGGTTTTCTTCTTCATTCCCTTTTTCTTTCGGAAAAGGTGATACGTTCCCAGATGTCCTTAAAACAGAAATTATAACGATTATGCGTATTTTTCAAATATGTCAGAGTATTATTAGAAGTTGCTCACAATAAATGTACCACACGGTCTTTTTTTCAGAGTCGGTATGAGAAAACTCAATTGTTTAAAGAAAACATATTGTTTTCTCTGGGAAGCACCGATTCTACTCTTTTTGGTTACTTTGTATGCCTTCAGAAATGAACTCCGTAATGACCGCCACCGCTTTTGAACATCTTTTCCTAAAATATGAACAGTAAAATATATATTTAAAATTACTATTTTGACCGTTTTAAAGAATGTATTTTGATGTAAAGGGAACATTTAAGAGATTTTCATGTAATTGTATGTATTTTTGATCTAAGAATGGTTTCGCCCAGTTAATCATAATACTCTTTTTTCAGATATCTTGGCACAGGCTGCTCATTTCATTCTTTGCATTTTGAGTTCCTCGTGGGAAGAACAACAGCACTGTTTAGGTGCTGTAGATGGAAAGCATATTAGAATAACTTGCCCTGTTGAGAGTGGCTCAAACTATTTTAACTACAAGAAGTTTTTCTCTATAGTTCTAATGGCGATTGTTGATGCAGATTATTCCTTTACAGCCATTGATGTCGGTGCTTATGGTAACAGTAGCGATTCCAATGTATTCAAGGATTCTGTACTTGGTAAACAATTGTATAGTAATACATTAAACAACCCAGAACCCAGACAACTCCCAAATGACAATGATGGCATTCCTATGCCATATGTTGTAGTTGCTGATGAGGCATTTGCTTTATGTAAAACTGTATTACGGCCATACCCACACAGAAATTTGTCTCATGAGCAAAAAATTTACAACTATCGCCTTTCTCGAGCACAGAGATTTGTGGAATGTACATTCGGTATTTTAGCTAATAAGTGGAGGATATTTCATAGACCTATTGATGTGAGCCCGGAATTCACTGATACAATAATAAAAACTTGCTGTATTTTGCACAATTATGTCAGAAAGCGAGATGGATTTAAATTCGAAGACTCACTGACCTGCCCTCTTGAAAGTATACCATCTGTAGGAACAAGAGGAACAAATGACGCAATGAGAATAATAAGGGACTACTATGCTTCATACTTTTCAGGCATTGGCTCAGTTTCTTGGCAGAACAATAAAATTTAAATCAGCATTATTGCACAACTGCCATTATTATAGTAATTTTGCTATTTTATTTTCATGTTTTACGAATAATTCCCTTAGAGTAGAGTTGTTTTCTGTGATTAAACACTAGAAAAATAAAATGTTACTTCACTTGCCTATGTTATTTCTTTCTGCTGTCCCCAAATCCTTCCATTCAGGAATGACTATACATAACTTCTTCCCAAGCCTTGTTTTTTAGATTCCTATCATGGTATTCTCCGCTGCCAGTATCATAAAGGCAAGACCTTTTTTCCACTTCAGCAATCAATAACTCACTATCAACATAAAAATTTTCCATTGCGCCCACTTCTCACTCACGTGTGTCACTCCTGACTGACTATACGCAACTGCACGTGCTTCTCAAAAACGTCCCTGTGCCCACCCTTGCGCGTGAAAAAATCGGAACGAAAATGCAGCAGGTTGCATTACGGAATGGGTGACCTTGAAAACGCAACAATACAAACAGCCCGTCCATTTTTTTCATGTTTGTCTGACCGCTTCCATTGTATTGTGGAGGTTGAATTCTATACGTTTGCTTACAGTCCGTGCATGGACGGGAAAAAATGCTCGTGTGACCCTACCCTTATACATTCGAATAAGTAACCACGCAGATAGGATCAGATAGGATGTAATGGATATGTTGTATTAGAAAGTGTACATACTTGTGTATTAATAAGCATTCATTGATAATTTCAATGAATTAAACATGTCTATTCATACCAAACTAAAATAACTTTATTAATAGGCATCATCATTGCAGGCGAGATCATTTGAAAGGCAGCAATATTAATGTAACAAAAATTAAATAGGCGTTTTTAAGTGATAAATACAAAGATTTTACTGATGAATCTTATGCACCCCTCCTACATGAACATGTACATACACCGAGCCATGCATCCTAGAGTTAATTAAACATTTGTACTATTTGCCATTTATTTTCTGGAAAGGATAAATTCATCTTTCGATTTGTATTTTACTATCACTATCATCACTATATATTAATACAGTAGTATCTAAGTGACATAATATTCAAGGCCTATGCTTGCTTTAGGAAAATTTACAATGAGAAGAAGGGGGCAGCTAAACAAATTTTCATGGATGTAGTCTTCGAAAAGCCATTAATGCTGTCCTATGTCTCCACAAAGGTAATCCTCCCCTATTTAGAAGCCAATTTTACGAAGAAGAACTTTCTAAACACTAATTTTAACGTTATTATTGTATTACATATGATTGGTAGTTGATTAAACTTGCTATCCATATTCATTTCTATAAAAAAATTGCATATTGTATCATTGGTCAGGAACATAATCCTCTACTATATCGTTGTTTCTAAGAAATGCACCAAAGTACAGCTTTGGCCTCAGCATTTGGCCATTATCTACTGTATGGCTTCAGCCTATTCAAGCTTGAATAACAGGATGTTGTCCAAATCCAAATTATATTTTTATTTATTATTTTTAAACAAAGAGGAAAATATCTAACATATTATTTATTAAACACTATACAGGGTTTTGATCGAAGGTTTTCACAGCATGGTTGTTCGATGATATTGTCAGCTTTCGGTTTCAGCTGCATCCGGAGCTGACAATATCACTATACAGGGTGTTTATAAAGTGCTTGTGCAAATTTAAAACTTAAAAACTTTGGATGAAGGCATCATAGAAACAAACTGCAAATGGCAAATGAAAGCATAATACCTACATTGAATTTTTGACTCAATACAATTAAAATATCTTGGTTTCAGCATAACTGCCATCTATTATGACATTGCTCAGTCTGGTTTACAACTTCTTAAAATCGTTCTCCATTTGCTTTTCTGTGATTTTATGAATTGCATTTTTAATCCTTATCTATTGTTCATTCATGGTATAGGTAGTCAGCAATCTAGAAATCACAAGTATAAGATGCTTTGTTCATACAGTTATGTGTATAAAATGCTATTCTAGCATAGTGTAATGAAGTAGTTGCTGATTGTATGCAGAAAGACTTTGGGCAATTTTCATCATTCTTCCCCTATGAGAGATACAAGAGAGGTTGGAACTGCATTGTATTACTTATACAAGATGTTCAAACCAGATGGAATAGCAGCTACTCCATGTTAAAAAGGCTGCTTGAACAAAAGAAAACCATCATCCTGCATTTCACAGATAACAATATTAGTATGTATAGCAGAAATCACAAACCACCAATGGTTACTTGCAGAGAAAGCAGTTTGTTTGCTGGGGCCTGCTGAAGAAGTTACAAAACTAATGTTCCTTGAAAGTGCAAGTACATATTTCTTACACAATATTTGTAGAAAAGAGCCTTCTGTCATTCTAATCCAGGGAAAATACTGACATTGATGTATATGCCATGAAGACTGAGATGCAGAAGGAAATACAGAGGCAATTTTGTTATATTGAAAGTGAACTACATTGCTTTAATGCTACTTTTCTAGATCCTAGGTTTTAGATCAAATGTTTCACAGATGATATAGTGAAGCAGCAAGTGCAAGCAAAGATATTAGAACTAAAAGAGATAAGTGGCAGTGCAACTGTTATGCCAGGCTCTGAAAGCAACAACAAAGCAACACCATCAACTAGTGCAGGACTCTCCAGACTATGGTCTATGGGCCACAGGTGGCCCGTGACCCCATTTAATGTGGCCCTCACACCTGTAACAAGTCTGCAATTTTTTACTTGATATAACAATCAAGCATTGTTAGAAAACATTATGCGTAATGTAACAAAATGATTTTTTGAATAACATAACGAAAAATAATAAAATTTTTAAAATAACTAACGAAAACGAAAAAAGCATTATTTCATTATATATTTCATGTTATCTCAATTTATGTTTGTTTATTATTACTTGTTTTTACTTCTACTTGTAAGTAATTTTCATTCCAGGAATAAGATTGAATATTTTCTACTTCATAAAATAGTTGTGCTCCATTTATGTCTGATTTTGATTCATATTCGGTGAATAAAAAATAAAAGTTAGATTGGACAGGTCAACAAATTTCCCAGAAATCGTAATTTACTCAATTAACTAAACCACCTTTTAATGCAAGAATAGCATACATTTGTATATTGTGCGTATATATTTTCAAATAGTTTTTCATGTTGATGCTCTTGACCTGCGAACATAAAATTTATTGACCAAGTTGCCTATTAAAAAATTTCAAAGTAAATTACGACTTTCTTGTTGGATTTTTCTCAATCTTTTACAGAATAAGTGGCATTAGGCCATTTGCACACGTGACGATATTATCGCTGTCGTCGACGACAGCGATATCGCTCGACTTGTGAATACGTGGGTTTAAACGAGTGACTTGCACACGTAGGGCGACACGACAAAAGTATCGCGGCGACACGCGTCACGATAAAAGTGTCGTCTTGTCTGTCGCCCGGTTCTAACAGGCGATATCGCGTTCTCAGAAAAAAAGTGTAACCAAATGGCGCACTTGCACACGCACTGACATGTCGCTTCCCTCTAGTACCGACGTGCCACATTTCAGTCTGACAATGAGTTTGGAACACGTGAACTTTACAACGTTTTAAACAGCGCGTGTTTATTGTGTTAAAAATGAGTGCCGAAAAATTTAAGTATGATATAACAACACTTATTGGACTAGTGGAGAGCAGGCCCACCTTGTGGGACAAGACGGCAGATGACTCCAAAGATAAAATAATGAAGCAAACGGCGTGGAAATAAGTGTTCATGTTTTTCCAGGAGGAGTTTGAAAGTTTGAACCGGAAGGAACAAAATAAGATAGGTAAATTGAATGGAAATACATTTTTATTTATATTGAATTGAAATCTGAATCACAACTGGCAGTATCGCCGGGTTTACGGAAATATCGCCAGTTATTCCGCGGCAGCGATAATATCGTCAAGTGTGCAAATAGCCTTAATGTGGGAATATATGTTCAATTTTTCAGCTTACAGTCTTTTATATTTTCAGAGATATTTAAAAAAACAACATTTTAAATGGGCCTCAATCTGGATTTGTATATTTTTTAAAACTCAAATTTAAATAAAACCAAATGGCAGCAGTACAGAAATCTACCCTCCAAGTTTCAGCTCTGTATGTTTTATGGGGTTTTGTCACAATTTCAATTTAAGGAAGTGTATAAATAGACAGATGCCAAAGTGAGACCATAAGCATATTTAAAAATTGTTTACTTCCAGGTATTAAAATTATCCCCAGAAAATAAATTACAAAAAAGTTTTTTAGGTTTAAGTGTCTAATTTGAATGCGGCGATGTCTAATTTGAATAGGAAACCCTGTAGAATCAGCGTTTGGCGGACTTTGTGGAACACCTGCTTTTCCAACAATTTTTTAACTGAAGTCCATGTATTGATTTGTAGTTGGTGAATCTGGATTTTGACAAGAAATGCAGGACATAATTATACTTATGAACACACTGCTTGATAGAGGAATGCTTTCTAAAGTGTGTGAAGACACCTCATGATATTTACCTTTACAGCTTGTGGGGTACAAATGTAAATTGAGATTAAAATGAATCACTTTTGCAAAAAAATTCTGGTTCGGTTTGCGGTTCAGTTAAAAATAAGTCGCCAGTTTCAGTTCAGTCCACAGTTCAGCAAAATGATTGCAGTTCAGTTTGGAGCTCTGGTTTTTAGGTAGGGTGTGGTAAGTAAACATTTATTCACGAATTTTGCTGTGGAAATAACAACTGATGTCATAACGAAGGGCAAACAAGAGCATTTGGTCTTTTATATGGTGCAGGACTGGTGGAAAAAACAATGCGGAGTATAGAAAACCCTTATAAAAACAATAAATGCCCACACAAAGAGATCCACAGATATATAAGTCATTAGATGATGAACTCATGAAAAGATAATGACAAGACCTGGGATGAGAACTAAATATGAGGTTATAAAATTAAGAAAATGAAGAAAGTGCAGTCTAAAATATCTCGTGTGACCTCTTAAGTGCTACTACAAATATAGAATAAGCCAGAAATACAAGAGAAAAAATAATACTAAACATAAGGAGAGAGTGAAAAAACCAGAATCAATTATATTCAGTATAGATCATGAAGGCATGAGTTTGTCAATAGAATAAAACATTTTTTAATAAGGTAATCCCTTAAATTTTTCTTAAAGACATGGAGTTTAACATTATTTTTCAACTATGCTGGGAGTTTGTTAAAAAATACAGTTCCTGCATATATTTTACAATAGGGCACAGAAATCATGCTTTTTTCTAATGATAGGAAATTTTTTAAAATTCGACTCTATAATTAATGTAGAAAAAAACAATAAAAAGCTCCGGAACCAGTAAGGGTATATAGAGAATTTTTGGTCTGATACGTATTTCGGCTACAATGTAGTCATCTTCAGGGCAGGGACTGGTGGAAAGAAGAGTCCAGTGGTACACTCTCAAGTGTTGTATTTGAGTGCATCATTGTTACATTTTAGGCTGAGAAAACTGGTATTTTCTTTAATAAATGAAATAGAATAGAAAATGTAAATGCAAGGTAGAGTTACCAGACTTAGTTGAACAAATAATTCCCTACAGCTATCTTGTTTGTTGGCTTTAGATATAAATCTGACTGCCCATTTCTGCAGCCTGAATAGGTGAAGACAATGGCAAGACTGACCCCAGACAATGATCCCATATTTTAAATAGTAGCCTTCCAAATTTTCAAATTAAGATATTGAGAAAATGATTACAGATAGTAAGTAAAAAATTTTCATTATATGTGTGACCTTAAATACCATTCACAAGACTGCAGAAGAAATTATTTTGAAAAATCAGTATGCAGCCAGAGGTGCTTTAAAATTAAGATTCTGAGCAAATAGTTATAGATAGAGAGTTAAAAATTTAAAATTAATTATTGAATAACTTATTCGATGTCTTATAATTATATTGGTAAATTTACAAAGAATTTTGAGTTTACAATCTATTACAGTGAACCCTGTGAAGTTGGCCACCCATGTAAGTCGGCCACCTGCCATAGTTGGCCTCATTTTTACAGAACCAGCAAAAATCATATTAATTTATACATGGCCAACCCTCTTTAATCTGGCCACCTTTCAATCTTGTACCTTTTCCACCTTCTTGCATTCCATGCTATGCTTTTGTATATATTCTAACCTTTCTATGTTAGCCACACAGAGGCTTCACATCGAAAATTTTTAGGAGAGTAATGGGTGGCTGGAATAGTTCAGGACAAGGCACAACATAAACTTCTGACTCCTTTCTGGTGAAGCTGCAGCAGTGGACATGGAAGCAGCAGAAGACTGGAAGTCCAAAGTATTAAATGTGTTGAGTGAATACCCTCCAGAAAATAAGTTCAATGCAGACGAAACAGGATTGTTTTATCGACAAATACCCAGAAAAAGCATTGTTCAGAAAGGGGAAAAATATAAAGGTGGGAAACTTTCCAAAGAAAGATTAAGTATACTTTTGTGCTGTAGTGCTACTGGTGACAAATTAAAAACTTAAGTGATTGGTAATGTTGCACGACCTCTTGTATTCAAAGAACAACATGTGGACACTAAACATATCCGTTGCGTGGTGCTCCAACAAAAAGGCATGAATGACCACAGCAATATTTGAAGAATAGCTAACTGATTTGAACCATATGATGAAGAAAGAGAAACGAAAAATCCTGTTGCTTGTTGATAATGCTACCAGTTATTGTGGAACAAAGATAATGAACAACGTAATGGTGAAATTTCTTCCACGAAATCTTACCTCTAAAGTTCAACCTCTAGATAAGGAGATTATTCAAGCTGTAAAAGCATGTTACCGTAAGAAGATGCTATAGCATCTTGTAACAATTGCAGAAGCTAGCAATACAAAGTCTGATTTCAACAAATCAATATCAGTGCCACACGTAATTTGATGGTTAAGCAGTGCCTGGGAGGAAATTTCACGAGAAACCACTGTGAAGTGCTTCTGACATGCAGGTTTTCATTACTAAGAGGAAGAAGATGAAGAATGTGAGGAAGATATAGGTCTAGCTGAAGTGGTATGTTCTCTTTCGTTGAACATTCAGAAGGATATGGTCTCTGTTGATGAGATGGAAAGTGCTGATGCTGACCTTATTGTCCATGAAAAAGTGCCCACCACACAGAAGACATTCGTGAAGAAATTTTTCAAGAAATGGAAGAGACACCTACAAACCAAAAGTTGTGTTATGAATATGATGACACACAGTGAGTGATGAACAAGTGCCTCCTACCAACAAGGATGTTCTACAGTATGTATCACAATTGATTAAGTACTCTTCAGTCCACCAACCTCAATTCATGGATAATTTTTTTGCTTCTACAATTAAAATAGTGGAAGCACAAGGTCAAGCTGATGCAGTGTATCTTGACTTGGCTAAAGCCTTTGATAAAGTCAACATACCTCTACTACTAAATAAGTTGACGGCGTATGGCATCCATGGTAAACTTATAGATTGGTTCACTAGTTATTTATGCAACAGGATAATATCAGTTAAAATTAAATCACGTCTTTCAGATGAATTTATTGCTACATTACGGGTCCCCCAAGGATCACATCTGGGACCACTTTTATTTTTCATTTTTATTAATGATATAGCAACAACAGTTTTGGACAAGGTAAATTACTATCTTTTTGCAGACGATTTGAAAATTTATAGAAACATAAAAAGTTCTGATGATTCAGTGATTTTACAGAAACAGTTAGATAGTTTATTTATTCATTTTAAAGCAAATGGCCTGCATGTTAATACTGCCAAATGCTCTTACATTTCTTTTTGTCATAAAGGGTTACCATATCAGTCTGCTTACACAATTGGTGGCGTCACAATTCCAAAAGTTCATGTTGTTTGTGATCTGGGAGTATTATTAGACTCTTCCCTGACATTACTTCCTCACATAAATGATACCATAAACAAAGCCTTGAGAATGCTAGGATTTATCAATAGAAATACAAAAAGTTTCCATAACATTGATACCATAAAATTACTCTATTGTTCACTAGTTCGGAGTCGACTTGAATTTGCATCATCCATATGGTCACCAACATACACAATTCACATTGCCAATTTAGAGAGAGTACAGCATAAATTTCTGAGATTAATAGCATATAAACTAAGAATTCCCAAACAGGAAGTCGATTATACCCAATTAATGCGTCTTTTACGAATCACCACTTTGGAATCAAGAAGACACCGAATTGATATAACGAATTTGAAGAAAATTATTAGATCAGTATTCAACTCATCTGAATTACTAAGCTACATAAACTTTCATATTCCAGCATTCAATACCAGAACTAATTTACCCTTTTATTGTGAATACCATAGGACTAATTATGCTAAAAATTCTCCTTTTAGCAGAATGCAGATGCTCGGAAATAAATACAGTAGTATTGACCTTTTAATATGTAGTGATAAAGATATAAAAATTCTTTTCTCAAATATATATTTATAAGTGTCACGCATTTGTTTCCATTAGATATTACACTATTTGTGATTATACCAGTTATTTTGTAATATTTTTGTATTTACTTATTTTTTATCATACTAATATTGTAACAATCTATTTTTATGTATATCTTTTAATTGTAACCGGAATATAGATAGCCTATGTACATGTAATTGGGCGCATTTTTGTCCGTGTGATTAAATAAAATAAAATATAAATATAAATAAAATATTGCAACACAGTGGATTGCAGCTAAGATGTTAACAAGGCAGAGGAAAATCAGTGAATATTTTGCTGTAAATGAAGGAACTTGATATTGGCGTGTCTCAGTTCAGACAATTTTATACCTATCGTATTGTATCTGACAATCCACTAAATCAGAGGTGTTCAACAGAATTTTCAGGTTTACCACACTTGTGGTGAATGGATCAGCCTTTTTGCTACATAATACAAAATATTATTGTTAAAAATAGGACTTTATACAAATACAGGCGACTCCCAAGATTCGACTGTTCGAGATTCGATAAATTCGAGATTTCGACCTGTTGAAACCTGCTTATTCAACCCATCGAATTTGGAACTAGCTTACGAGAAGTAATTTTCATCACGACCAACCACACAAGGTTTAGTTTCAGTGTAGACATAGTTATTTCTGCTCTAATTGTTTGAATTTGTGCTGACTTCATTCTTTTTTCTGTTAATCTTTTATTTAAATTTATTTATTTTATTGATTTATCTATAAAGTTATCACTTGACATGATATCTGTAAGGAGATGTAATATAATGTAAGTGAATCAAATAAAAGAGTGCATAAGACTTATAGTTATGAATTGAAATTAGAAATTTTAAAGCGTGTTGAGAAAGGTGAAAGCCAAGCTGAAATCACACGATCGTTGGGAATGTGTCCTTCAACTATTAGCACTTATGTGAAACAGAAGGAGAAAATTCTAGAATGTGATAAATTCAGGTAATTTGATAACTTTTAAAACTTTAGTTAGATAATCAGTGTCAGAAACACATTCCTATTAGTGAGACCATGATTAAAGCAAAGGCTAAGGATCTCTATGATGATTTGAAGGAAAGGATGGATGAAATTTCTGTTGATGAGCCTCCATTTAGTGCAAGTCATGGCTGGTTTGACAGATTTAAGAGATGGGCAGGTTTGCATAAACTTAAATTAACTGGCGAGGCTGCAAGTGCAAATGCTGATGCTGCCCCAAGTTATCCTGATGAATTGTGTGCATTGATTGAAGAGGGCGGTTATTATTCTCGTTGTGTTTTTAATTGTGACGAAACAGTTGTATGTAAAGATTGATGTATGCAGGTATGTTGTCCGGCTTGCGCGAGTCGTTTGTAACAAATGACTTGGGCGAGCCGGACCGGGCCGCCTGCAGAACATATTGCATACATCTATATTTGAAGTTTGAAACAAAAATTTATTTTTTTCTTTTTAGTGCAAAAAATAAGTTATACATTTAAAATATTTATTATATAATTTATTCATAATTTAATATTGTTGTATTAACATATTAGTAATGTTATTTTATCTCTATAGAACGTGAGGGGAGACTTTTTCCCGAGATGCGGGAACATATCCCCCGATTATAACATGCAAGTATATGGAAAAACGGCATTCGACATTCGACTATTTAACCACGTTTTCAGGAATGCATCCCTGTCAAATCTCGGGAGTCACCTGTATAAGGTTACAGTGATACACAATAATGATTGAAATTATTTATTAGTCAAATAAATCATTAAATTCTTCATATTGCTGGCTGTGTAGAACATTGCAGCGGTAGCCGGGTATGAGAAGGTGTGAATCATTACTGTGCAGCACTGTAACCGTATATTTGTGTAAAGTCCTATTTACAAAAATAATATTTTGTATTATGTTGCAAAAAGGCAGTTGTATGTAAAATGCACAAAAATTTAGTACTATGTAATTTAATAAACTAATACAAAACAGTTAATAGACAGTAGACTGTGAGCATCAATTTGCCACAAGTGGAGAGTGTGGGAGGGGTGGGGGGTGTTGAAGCTAAACCCCATGATACTTCTTTTTAGTGATTCGATTCACGAGCACGAAGGAAATTTGTGAATCGAGAGAGAGGGGGGGCTATGACTCCAACCCCCCCCCCCCCCCTGGATACGCCACTGAAATGAAGATTTGAAAAGATTTTGGCTAAAACAGATCCACTGGAAATGGACGTTTATTCTAGTCCTTTTTCCGTTTTTTCCCCAATTTCTCCTTTCAGACTCAATTGCCATAAATAGTTGTAATTATAAAAGTTGTAGATAATGTAAATTTCTACAAGTTTTGTTTGAAACATTTTCACAAAACCGATATTTTGATTTTTCTTCTAAATTTGTTAAATACGTCGCTAAGTGATACATTGTTTCCACTATGATAAATTTTTCTAATTTATGCCCCACCCGCCAAAAATCGCTTATCTGGAGCAACCACCCTTCCCCACTCACCGTCAGAAAATCACCGAGCACATTTAATGTGTGCGGTCGAAGTAGGTTTAAAAAGTAACTGCCAATATAGTGCCAAATTTTACGAAAATCTGCAACTTTTTAAATCTCAAATTTGATTTATGTGGAAAATGTTGAGTATTTACGTATAAATTTTTAAAACTTCCTTAACACTTTTTTACGAATTGATGACATTGTAACAAAGTTGTTTACTCGCTCTGCTTTGTATGAGGACGCTGATAAAAATGCTATTTGCAGCCCAGCGTCAATTCAGCTTAAACACTTAAAAAGATGGGTCTTTGCTTCATTGAAGACAATTATGAATGTTTTGGCTATGCTTCCGCTGTAGCCAAATTTTGATCATTTCAATAGACGCCTGAGACGTAGGAATAAATGGTGGGAGGCGTTGAAACAAAGTTGTGCCAAATTCATTTCAACCCTCCCGAAGATTCGGCTGTTAACCCGAAGACGTGGTAACCGAGTCGGTTCTGCAACACAATGTATATGTAGTCACTACAATGTTCTCTTAATGTTGCGTTGCCTGATATTTTTTATGAGGATGGCTCAAATTACTATCTCTGTTCCCAGCATTACTTCGTGTTTCCGCTGTAGTGTCAATGCTTTGCTAGGTTTCATTTGTAGAGGTATATGAAGTGAAAAACTGGTTAGCAGAAATAATCTAGAGAAAGCGTTACATCAGCACTATGAGTTTTTGTAAGTATTTCGTTTTGTTTATTGATAATTTAATCAAGGGAAAATACAGAGATTTCTGAGCAGTGGCGTAACAATATGGTGGCCAAATGGCAGGGGCCCTGGATTTATTTGTTGGGGGACGGAGATAGATAATATTTTACTACGGGCCCTTCCGTTCCTAGTTACGCCACTATTGTTGAGTGCCTTTTTCTGAAAATATTTTTCCGATAGCATTCCTTATTTGGGTACTCCGCTCGAAGTGGAGAAGAATTAGGTATCGCAGATACTGGTTAATTACAGGGCCGGCGTGATTATTTGCTGGGCCTAGTTCGATAGTGAGTGAGAGCGGGGCCTATTTATGTATGTATATACCAGGTGGAACAAAATAATGCGATTTTCAAAAGAAGAATGGCAATTTTTTAAATGAAAAAGTTATTATTAAAATTAATTTTTTGAAATTATTATGATTGTTTAATAATATTAATATGTAATAAAAAATTGTCTAAATCTCAATAGATGAGAATTGAGCCTTACGCGGGGCCCAGTTCGGGGGAATCGATTGCACACGCCTCACGCCGGCCCTGGTTAATTAGATCACATCACGTTATATTTAACCGGCAAAAGTAAGGGCCTGATATAAATAAATTGCAGTCTTGCTTAAACTACCTATTTGAAAAGTTTAAAAGCTCCGAATTCGTTGTTGTACCCATCGGTGTTAATGAGCGTAATGTTAGATCAGAGCGTACGAGAAAATACGTCGAAATAGTCGCTAGAACCGAGAAATACTACAGATCTTTAACCGAGAAATTAGATCTTTTTCCCCAGACACAATAAAACAGGCCAACAGAGGCATTAGTTAGAGTTAATTTGGTGCTGTGACACCCCCTGCCAAACGCTTCTTGCGGATTGCAGGTATATATGTAAATGTAAACTATATTTAGTTTTGGAATTAGGCATTTGTTTGCAATAACATACTGTAAAAATAATCAGAGATAGTAATATGTTGAATGAATAAATATTTTCGAGTAGATATCAGAACAAGTGGAATTTATATCTCATCAGGAGCAAAAAATACGCTAATAATATCGGAAAGCAATATGGTAAGATATTTATTAGTTTTTATGCCATTTTTATAACAGTTTAATCCATTAAGAAACGTTAACTAGGTACTTAAGAACAGTTTCTCAGATGAAAGGTATAGAATATAAGGTGTCACAAAGAATATGTAATCCCTAATACATTATAAAGCAGTGGTTCCCAAACTGGGTGGTGCGAGGCCATGAAAAAAATCAATTTTTAATGTCAAATTCAGCTGAAATAGTTTAAACGTATTTTTCAATCTTCATAATATGTACCAAATACAAGGGTAAAATAATTATGAGTTAGTTTATCATGTTTAATGATGTAAATACAAGTGCAAAGGGTTACATTCATTTCAATCAAAATCATGGTGGGGCATGATGGCTTAGTGAAAAACAAAAGGGAGGCATCATGCCAAAAATTTTGGGAACCACTGTTATAAAGGATATCAACTGGTGCTGATGAATTTTGAGTGTATGGGAAAATTCACAGAAATAAGAATTGGAAATGACTGGTACTACCAGTTCTTTTCACTGTTGCAATAAGATAGGTTAAGAAAGTCTGAATGCATAGTGCAAAGGCACCCCCTTCTATATGCTTTTGATAGCTTGCAGAGGCAAATTGTAAATTTTCCCATTTTGATGTCATCCAGCTCAATGTTTTAGAATAGAAGAGAAAATTTATAGAAAAAATGCATCCAATTGACTAGCAGATAACAATGGACTAGAGGTAGTTATAAAATTAATAAATCAAAAATGCATTCTTAAATTTAAAGTAACGGGTTCTTTCATAAGTGGAATTTTTCTGTCTGGTAGAGGCATCCAATTTTAAGATACATAATTGAGCCTTTAGAGCTTCTGATAGATTATTCTGAGTAAATTCTAATGTTTACTTCCTTATTTAACTTATTATCCTTATTTTTAAATTTGGGCTAAAAAATGGGTTCCAATTTTCATACTTTGACTACAATTAAACATTTTTTACTCTATTAAGGGATTACCACTGAACTCCTTCACACATTCTAAATGAATCAGGCACTTTATTTTAATTTATGTGTTAAATAAGTCAAGTTTCATGAAATATAAAAGTCATTATGAGACAATTTTATACCTGAAGACAAATAAACGTTTTGTGTGCATTACTTTTTCATGTAATGCTTTTTTGCTATATGCCATTCTCATTTGAGAAATATTTATTGTAATTATGGGAATTTAAGTTGGAAGATTTCAAATACAGGCGACTCCCGAGATTCGACAGGGATGCGTTCCTGAAAATGTGGTCGAATCTTGAATAGTCGAATGTTGAATCAGCACAAATTCAAACAATTTAGAGCAGAAATAACGATGTCTAGACTGAAACTAAATCTCTCATGGTCAGGCGGACCAAAAATTACTTCGTGTAAACTAGTTTCTAATTCGACCGATCGATCGGCTGGGTCGATTCGACTGGTCGAATTCTCAAGTTGGTTGAATCTCGAACGGTCGAATCTTGGGAGTCACCTGTATGTTATTATTATATACAAGCATAATTATGAATGCTAAAATATTTATCTTGCAGGGATAATGCAAATATGGGAGAAGTTATTCAAAAGGAAGCCAAATGAGGATGACTTAGAGGAGCAAAAAGAAGTACATCCACTCAAAAAGAAACTGAAGCTTAATAGCGAAAATGGTTTGAGAAAAGAAAGTGAATCACAAGTTTCTGAGGTACTTCAACCTAATAGTTGTAACAATGAACCTGTGAAGGAAGACTGCTCCACAAAAGATACAGTAATTGAACATGAACCTGTGAGTATAATAATACATATCATCAATATAAATAGAAAGCCCATAAAAACTGTGCGAAAGTTTGGGTAATAAGGGTAACTTGCATAATGAATATGGAATATTTTATATTTTGATAACTATATTTGTAACTTTTGACATGAAAGTGATAGGACATATATTAGTATTATTATAGATAGAGGTATAAAAGCCTTAGTTATGTTTCCAACACTTGAAAAATTCTTCCAATGGGACTAACATTCAATTCGTCCTTCCTGTGCTCAAATGCCCTCTCCCATCCTCCTCTGCCCCTTCTTTCCAACCCTCTTCCCCTCTCTGCGGCTGTGATCCCTTCTTCTCGGCTTGACCCCCCTATTGACTTCCTCCTTGCAAAACTAAATCTACTTCCACTATGAATAGCATCTAACATTCTCCAAGTTCTACCCGAAGCCATGTCAACATATTTCCATCCTTCCAAACTCTCACGACTGAAAGCAAAATTTATTGGAAAAGAATCCTTGGTGCTGTAATCATGCTATTACAGAATCTTATGTCATCACTGGGACTCTGCAATGGAACAAGATTGACAATTATGTCTACAAAGACACATCATAGAGACCCGTGTAATAGATGGATTGAATTCAGATACTGTTCTCATATTGCACATACCTCTCATTCTGTTTGATATAAATATGCCTTTCAAATTCAAAAGAAGACAGTTTCCTATATGTTTGGCCTTTTGCAACAAGTCACAGGGACAGACTTTTGACAGAATATGCTTATACCTTTGAAAACCTGTATTGTCACGGGCAGCTGTATGTAGTTCTCTCAAGAGTTCAATCATTGAACTCATTAAGTGTTGTATCTGAGAAGAATGAGATTGTTAATTGCATTTACAGTGAAATATATGAATAAACGTGTTCAAAAACACTAGGCTGCATATGTTATGCAGGGTATAGCTAGTTTATGAAATAAAACATGCCTGCATTTACAAGTGACAAAACATGCACAAGAAAAGAGAATTAACGAAAGACATACCACTGGAAAATGCAGTCAAAGCTCTAAGAGAAATATCTGCATCAACGAGAGAGGATGAGTTAAATGGAAAAAATATTGCAATTACTTCCAGAAGAATATGCATTCATGCGACAGGAAGCAATTTGATTTTGCTCATAAATATCCTATTCATCATACTTATGTTCAACATCTCCATCAACAGAATTTTAATCTGCATCTCTTTGTTAATAAACTCACTCAACTCACTGTTTCCAATAGCTGAAGCACTTTTGGTACCTGTTATCTGCTCCACTGATGACTAACAAATCAGATTAAATGTTGCTGAATTTATATATTCTAAAATCTTTTTATGAATGTTGTGCAATATATGTTGTCTAATTACATAATCTTTATCATGTTTCACTTGTTTCCTTAGCTGAATAAAAGCCACAATAAAGAGTATCGCAAAATTCAGGAATGAAGTTGCATATGCTTCTGGACAGTCTGTATAAATATTCCAGCAAAGCAAGTGAATCTTATTTCATGAGATATTTTAGCATGATTTTCAGTTTAATTTTGTCTTATAATGCATTTTACATATGAGTATCACTTTTCTGTATTTATTCACTAACTTTATATAGTAAATAGTCAGACTGATTAACATTCAATTCAGGGCAGAACATTGATATTCCAGTTCTGGTCAAAAAAATTGTCGAGTTACAAAGGCCGTATCTAACGATGAATTAACTTGTATTACTACCACGTCTTCGCCGTCTGGCACTATCTGTCTGACATAGGCAGAAGATGCTCTTTCAGGATCTCCACTAAATCAACAGCTCTCATTTTTTTATCCTAATTTATGGAGTATTATATAATTTTTGCCCTTGACCCATTGATGATTTTTACGCTTTCCGAAGTGAAGTGCAGCCTAGCATTTCGCATTAATAATGCCCACAAAGGTGAAAATATTGCATCTTTCCCGAAAGTGCTTTCTAGCCGCGGCATATTCATTTGTTTCCCTATCCCATTGTAAGACATCACTGTGTACTTCGAACCGTTTACACGCCTCCTTCTCTCTGAGGTTTTCTTGTAACCCTTGGCATGCGAAGGAATCCTCTGAGAGGATCCTTTTTTCCGAGTTGGATTGGATGCCCTCGCACTGTTGAATGGGTTTTGTCTCATAGGCTCTGATTCCGTTCATTTCTTCCAGCACGCCAACCCTGGCTTCGAAACTCACCTCCTCACTCTTCCACCTCACTATCATGCCCCTCTCCTGCTTCCCCTCAAGCAATGGGTACCAACATACTCGGAACTTTCAGCTCCTGACTATGTGTGGCGTGACTGAGCCGTGTCGCTAGACTTTTCGAAATGAGTGTACCTCACTTAACAAAGCCTCTGTGAAAGAAGCTCCTTTATAACGAAGTCGGCAGTTGGTGCGTTATATGGCTCAGATGGTCAACACAGAAAGCTGGCATCGCTTACTTTTTGAAGCTTTGCTAATATATTACCAATTGCTCACAACGTTGTAGCTACTAAGTTACAATGTTACTTTCATTTCGACCCTAGTTGACTCCATAAATGCATCAAGTATTAATGAGATGAGTTAGTCTGATACTTAACTTATGAGTCGCATGTCCTGAGCAGAGGCGTAGCTAAGGGGGGGGGTTGGGTTCAAACCCCCACCTCCCATGAGAAAATCAAAAAATTATTTGGTATTATTATTTTTTGCCTGTTTTTATTACAACTATGACATCCAGTGAAAAAATTGAACTTATTAGTAAAAATAATTAACGAAATAGTAACAAAGAAAGCCGTGTAAATATGAGACAAAACAACGAGCGATCATCTATACTTCAAATTGAAACAAGTGCCGCACTTGAAGCGCATACAACCTTGGGTGTGAAATTATTACGGAACGCTGATTCTTGCTTTATTTTTGCTATTTATGGATTATTTTTGTCTACTATACACATTTTTAAAGATAAAAATGGGAGCAGGACCGGTGCCAGGGGTGAGGCGACCACCTCAGGCAGCGTTTAGCTTGTTGTATTTATCTTTGTTGAGAGTTAATCCATTACTACTGCTTCTATCCAAAGTACAATGGAAAATTGCCTCTCTGCTTATGCTAGTTAGATTGTCAAAATTACTAGTGGTCAAATTTTCTCTTAACTTGTTTATGGTATAATGCAAGGTGAGAAGACTACTGCCAAACTGAGTACAGCAAAGACAAAGCTAAGTGACTGCATCATAACTGTGAATTAGCCATGTATAAATTTGAAAACGGGCCATAATGTTATAACATCAAAACATCACTAGCTGAGAGACTACTGTAATACACATCACTATCCATGACATTAATGAACTCAATTGGAGTACAATAACATAACAGAACTTCATTAGATAGATGTCTATATATTCTAATAAGTTTGTATAAATTATTGCAATTACAAAATTATTATCTGTATACTTTCCAGAAAATTGTTCAGAGAGCAGTCACTGAAACAGATACACCTGAAGATAAAGGAATAGAAACAAATGAGTCTGAAAATGTACATGAACCTCGAAGAAAAACTTGCCGTTTTGTCTTTAATTTTCCTAATAGTCAGACTCGTGCTGAAATTGATGTTGTTGACTGTTACATGAATGGGGTGGATCAAAATGTATCAAAAAATCCTCTCACATCAGATGACCTGTCAGCTGGCTCAAAAGAATTGGAAAATGATGCTCAGAAACTGAAAATAGAGACTTGCAGCAAACCAGAGGATGACCAGCTAAGCCAAGATGAGGAGTCATTCCTCATGAACCACTTTAAAAATGAAGTTGAAGGGGATGATAATAATATCAAAATTCTGGACCTACAGGACCTACAAGAAGAAGATCCTCCTTGGATGCAATGGAGAAAATGTATAGCAGATAGCATTCCTCAGCATGGAAATGAAACTGATTTGGAAGAATTATCAAGTGACACAAGTAGTGATGGATGTTCAGAAATTGTTGCTGATGAAACTGTAGATTCTAGTTCGAAAAAACTCAGTGAAGAATTATCAGAGAATGGCTGTCACCAACAAGCAGAAAAATATTTTCAGATGGAAGATAAACTTAAGTCCTCAAATCAAAGCTTGATGATTCCTAGAAGAAAATTACCCCCTACTGTTCCTACCTATCGGCGAAGAAATGCACATTCTTAGTGCAATCTGGACCTCCTGTTACCTTTAATTCTAATAGACATTTTGGAAGTCACAAAGGGCTCTCAAAAGAGATCTCATATCAAGATTCACTTAATATTTTTCCACATTCTAATACTTCCTTTACTAAAGTAAAAAAAACTTTGCCTAGGTGCCCTATGCTACCTATATTCAAAGATTAAGTCAGCATTTTAAAATCTAAGGTAATTTTGTTCTCTTTATTTCTAATTTGATCAACTATCTCATTGTTTGCTAAGTATACATATGTTGTACTTTATTATATTTCAGTGAAATGCAGTTTGTGATGAACCTGTTTGAATGCATATAAATATCATTGGTTTCATGCTGGAGATTGACAAGATATGAAAAATATTGTAATGGCAAATTACTACAACGCCACTTGAATTCTTATTTGTAATATATGACTTTATAAATAAAACTCTGATATTTTGAATTGGCTTTGGTTCCTTTTCTCAAGTTAACCAAATTAGAATAAAAAGAAACCTTAACAAAAACTTCTATCAAATGACAAACTATGAATAGGTATATAAAAGGGAAAAACATGATTAAATAGAAAAATGAACAATATCCTCAATGTAAATATACTTTTAGAGAAATGGAATGACCAATACGTAACGTAAGTAGTGATTTATTTCAAAATACGCCAAATAGCCATAAGATCACATAGGAATATGGTAACGCCCACTTGTATCAGAATGCATGTACGTTTAAATACGCTAGATGGGCTACGGTAAAATATTGTATAGCAGGGGTTCCCACACTTTGTGACACCACAGAATCTTTATGTTCAACTACTTTTTTCTTCCGGAACTCTTAAGAGGTGATAAACCAAATCGCAATAAAATTTACTTTATAATCACTGTAATTTATATATATAGTTTATGTATCTTAGAGTGTACAATGAAGCTCGTATTTCCTGCGGTAAATAAAAAGGAAAAATGTACCGGGTCTATTCCTATTGATTCCTATCACGGAACCCCATTTAGCTCCTGTGGAATAGTTTAGGAAACCCTGTTATAGAGTATCGCAATCAGAGACCATAATGGAATGACTCCTACTACTATAAGTAATTTGGTGCATTTATCAAGGTTTCACTTACCAAGCAGATGAATTGCCAAGTAAATCGTAGTTGTACTTTCTGGTAGGGAACGAGATATATATAATTGGCGGAACATCAGATAATCGACTAGCGACCGTTAAATTACCTATCAAAGAGTTACAATTTTAATATAAGCAACTCTTAAAGCTACAGTACGGTTGAGTGAGCCACACAAATTTGAATTTTGTTCTAATTTACCTAATTGAAGTAAACAATAGGATAGATTAATGCATTACTGCGGTCGGGTACCAAGCAATCGAGTTGCATCCGTCCTTATTTGTATATAGATTTTGACATAGCCTGTTAGTCATCAGTACAAGTCATAGCTTAAAATATATAATTGTTTAAACGAAGGACAATTATCGAACAACATGGAATTAATTGAGAATTCAGGCATCAGATAACAGTTCACTTATTTGCTTGTAAAATGAATAGCAATGGAAATTTTAGTAGTTGAAATGCTGTATTTTTGAGATATTTCGGATTAATGTATCTCATTTTTTATTTTAAATTAGGTACATCCTAATCAAACAATTTTAACTGAAGTTTTGCTCATTAAACAGTTGGGAGATCGAAGCATAGACGCTGACTTATGGTGAGATAATGATGTACTGCTTAAATTAGCCCTTCTGTGTTTATTGGGTTACTGAATTGGCTTGTTTTATTCTTCTCTTTCATTGTTATACTACTTTAATCTTTATTTTGTCTTATGACTATTATTACTAGGTCTTAACTATCCTAGCTGTGTCTACACCGTTGTTTGCTTTTATTTAATTCTTCATCTTCTTTCCTTTAACGTCTTTTTCGGTTAAGTTTTGTGCTATTTTTTAGTACGTGGGAAACTTTAAGACGCCATTTATTGAGGGAAATGAAGTTTTAAAGGGTAAAATTAATAATTTGCTATTATTCGTAATATAGGTAGTATACCTAAATTAATTTCCCATCATTGAAGAGTTATTGTAATAGTTAGGCACTTATGACAAGTTAGGTATCTACCTATAATAGTTTACACATCTAGTTTCCCAAAAACTACCCACCGAGGTAATACCAAAGTACGTTGCAATTTGAACGATTTGACAGGAAAATTTTCGCTACAAACGCATTTTTCGGTGAAGCTTTATCAATTCTTGTCATAATGAGCCATGTTTTCTTTACTCCAGCATCTTTAGGAAAGAAATGCAGTGAAATGCCTTCTGTAAAATTAAACTGTGGCACGCTACAAATCTTTTTCGGTCTTTTCTCTTTGGCGAGGCACATTTGAGCAAAACATGTTTATTTAAGGGATAGTATCGAGCTAAATTACCCAATCCAGCACTAAAATCGGACAAATACGATCACAATTAAGCCAACTGGCTACACAAAAAACGCCTAGCAGACATCTCTAGACACTACTTTCACCGCCATGACATAGCGACGGTGCTGCCGCCATCGGCACTTGTTAGCGCCAAAAATAATTACACTGGAATCCTATTGGCCTATTGGTTTGCAGCTTTTTCCCGCCTTATAATGGCGTAGACGAGGTGTTCGAATAGTTACGACTGTTTAGCGTGTCTAAAGGACTTCTACAAGTTTGATTACTTTGTAAATTTTTAGAATAATCATTTTGTTTAGAACTATATAAATGTTCAATCGTCAAAGGGTCTATGTTTTTATAAGTGGTGTATTGGTTCTTCAACGACAAGTTCTTCTAGTTGCCCATTTATCGCAATTAATTATTATTAGTAATCTTGTAATTTCTTTGCTCCAGTAATAATACGCCTATTTATTTATGCAGGATATTTATTGTTAAGTATTGGAGAGATGAACATAACTGAGTATTAAGTAGTAATGAATTAAGGAGCGAAAAATTATCGAAATTTATCATGCTTTGATCTATTATATTTTAAAAGGCAATAAGGAGGTATTGATTCTTGACTACTGAAAACTTAATTTTTTAATATGTATTTATAGTAGAGAACAAACTAGTTCAAGTTTTTAGATAAAAATTATGAATTTATAATGCATCATGTTGTTAGTGCAGAATTCAATATTCTTTGGATGAAACGTGTTTGGATTAATTTAGACTTTATAGAATTTAAATCATCATGACTTACCAAAATCGTGTTTATATAATTTAACATTTAGAACTTGATGAGAGATTGCTTAACTATCGTAAAATTCTATATAAAGAACAATATTCTCACACACTTATAGATTATATAAACATTTTTTAATATCATGAGTATAACTTCATTGAGTTGACTAGGAAAGTGAATAGACACACACATATATATATATAATTAATTTAAATGATTGAGATTTGATGCCTACAAAATATGAATCCAATAGCAACTTGTTTGAATTAAAATTTAAGGTCAAAATATTGTTGGGATATTAAATTTACCTATATGATCTTTCAGTTTTTTTAGTTAATATGAGATATTTTGAGATCTAGATTTGCATTTAGTGATAGCTATGTATATAATAGATAATGATATCTGAATGGATAAATTAGTTCCAAACATATCAACGTCATTGATAAATTCATTAGATTCTATGATGAGTGCAAAAACTGCCAAATAACTTGAAATTCTGCATTTAAACTTTAATTTATGAAGGCATCCATTTTTCAGGTTTGTCTTAAATCCCCAAAAAAAGAGCTTCAGAATAAAGAAACTAAGTGCTGAAAATCTGATGGAGACCAAAACTTACCAAAGGTTCAACCATTCCATTGAATTAATATTTGATAAGATTGAAGATATGGAGTTAAATGTACAGATAGGTAACCAATTATTTGCCTAGTTTGATTTATCACAGTAAAACTTCAGATGTGCCATTGTAACTAGAAAGTAAACATTGTGAATTTTGGAAAGGTCCATCATTGAATATCTCGTGTGTATTTAATCGCATTTTTAGAGAAACTCATTTCCTATGAATATTTTAAGTTGCTGAATATCACAAAAATTTATCATGCTGAAAATAGTCCTTTATAAAAGATAAGTCTGCTGCTAGTGATTATGGACTAAAGGTTTTTAAATGAGATAGAAAAAAAATATCCTGAATATGAAATATCAATATGCTTCTATTGGATTAAATAATGAATAGATTTTATTTTTAATACCTTTGATAAATTAACTTACAGAAGAAGAGGATTGTGTTTCACCTGAGGCTTTGATATCCGAAGATCGTCTTCAGAATATGTGTAGGGAAGCAGCCAAGTTAAAAATACTGGGTGCCATGGAATTTATACCAACAGAGCGTTTAGTGAGGCTTTTAAAAATTCTTGAGAAAAATATCAGAGGCGGAATAAATGTATCACCTTTAGCAGATTCTGTAAGTGAGAGTTTTATTTAATAGTAATTTACGTTTATGCCTTTTATTTTGTACTAGCATAAATGCCCATCAAAAATGATAGGGGGGATTTGGTGTATTGGCACAGTACACATTAAATAAAAATGTATTGAGTGGGCATAAATTTTACAATTTCGTGTTTTTCCCATTGATTTTGACCAAAACCATATAACTGTGCCAAATGTCAAGCTCATCTGATATAGCTGGAGCTTGGTTTTCTTAAAAAAATACCACAGGAATGCAAATAAAAATTATTTTGGTGTAGTTTTTCACAGAGAATACGAATAATTCATCAAAAAATACAATCTTGATCGATTATTCTGAAATAAAATTGAGGCAGTCTTCTTTGACCTGAAATCATACCTCCTGCTGAGAGGGTTGCCTTCGATCAGAGCAAAGGATCAAAACCCTCTCCAAGAGTATCTATTGTGCTTCAAAAGCTGACCTTGCCAGGTATATTTCTATGTTTCAGAGCGTGACAAAGGGACAGAATAAGGCTTTTATATATTACTGATTATATACATTATGTTACCTCTTTTCATCATAGTAAAGAGGTAGTGATCAAAGTATGTAACCTTGTTACATTTTTCATCATCAGATGAATTAAGAAATACCGTATAGTACGAGTTTTTACGACCAAATTTTTATTTCAAATATTGGGGATCGTACTATACACGAGTAATGCATTTGAGGAATTAAAATTCATGTATATTCACGGGCATTTTCGGTGAAGTTATGCCACCCGCACGCATTCTAATGGTGGGCTAACCTTAACAGTGAGGTCCTTTATCGTTATGTTGCTTCATGAAGAGTAGAATCTTTTTCATATTCAAATTCACAAATACTTGATATAAGTGACGATTTACGGGCACTTCCTTTCTTGAATTTTATGTATGTACATCTGTGTTTTCGTCTTTTTACAAGGAATGGATTGGAACGAGTTGGACTAAAAGTATCGTAGACGGCATAACTTCATGGAATTTCGACATCTTGGAAAAAAGAAATTACTTTGTAATATTCAACAGTCTTTATTGTTTCTTCAATCACACACCAATCGGTTTCCACTACAAAGTCATTCTAAAGGTGTTACGTCGGTTAGTAACACCATTAGAATGATTTTATAGTGGAAACCAGTCGGTGGGTGATTGAAGAAACAATAAAGACTGTGGAATATTACAAAGTAATTTCTTTTTATCCGTTATCCCTACCTATTAAACAGATGAGCGGTTGGAACCATTACGTACGCGGAACGTAATCAAGACGTACTAGAATTGAAACGATTTTATTTCATCTTGTGCAGTCATGATTCATATCACCTTTTATTAAATGTTTTAGGAGTCAGATACTTAACCTATCTGAATTTTAGTGTACTCGCAAGAAATACTATTTACGACATTTACAGCCTATTCTATGGTGGTGTGGAAAATCAAGGTTGTTCGATATATCTCGCTCGTAACCGAGCCATCGAAACGAAATATATCGACCATGGTGGAAAGCTGGGGTTGTACTATAAACGAGATATATGAAAAAATCAGGTTTGTTCACCAAAAAATCAGGGGTCGTACTATACGTGGAGTCGGCATATACACAAGTATATACGGTATGTATTTAAAATGAAATACAATTTGAAAAATATTAAAATTCAAGTTAGCCAGTTAAATTTTAGTATCAGGTGTAATGTTCAAGACGTGTCCACTCTTACTTATTTGGTATCAGGTGAAAATTTTTATTTGATATACAATAGAAGATCGTTTATCTGGAACATATATATACGTACATACACATACATACACACACACATACACACTAGCTGAAAGTACCCGGAGATGCCCGGGTTATGGCAGACGTCTTTGGTGAATAAAATTATGTATTATATGGTAATACAATCATTTCACCTTTTGTGCATTTTTTACGGAATGATGAATGCATTATAAATTAGAAAAATATGTTGTAATATTTATTTCAAAGCTTGTTTGTAAACAATATTTTTTGACGCGGGCCACAATGTCGTGCCTATCTACCGCCTTCTGTCCCGGCAGCAACTCTGCTGTTATTTATGGCTACTTCGGATTGCACGTCAATGTGATGAAGAGGTCTGGCCGGCCCAAGTGCCTCACATAGGTGAGTGCGTCCTGTACGTGTTCATGCATGTTGCGCAGGCTGCCCGTGAACGTGGACGGTAAGATGACCATTTGGCCCAGATCGTTTGCACTGGCGGCGCCATTGATGGCCACCGCGTCCATCAAGTACTCTCGTGCCCCCTCCATTGGCCTACCCACCATCGGCAATAGGATCGGACTAAACCTTTCTAAAACGGCATGCTGCCATTTTGTTTCAAGATGGCGGATGAAATTCAAAATATACATTTTACTATTTAAATAGACCTACAGACCATCTCATCAAATTCGGTTAGAATTGGACTAACCGTTTCTGAGATAGCAGGCTGCCATTTTTTTTCAAGATGGCGAACAAATTTTGTTTAAAGCCTATGTGTTAAGTGGGTGTCCCAGCTACGTCAATGCAAAATTTCAGCTCTATCGGTGCAGTAGTTTTTGCGTGATTGAGTAGCAGACAGACAGACACCACTTCATTTTTATAATAGTAAGAGAAGTAAGATGTGTGTGTGTACGCCTCTCCATCGCTGAAGAAGGGCATCAGTCTGAAAGCTCCATGTTTGTGTTTTTCGTGTGTCCTCAGTATCACCAGCGGCTCTCCAATCTAGGTAAGTGTCCACTGGGCTTCCTCCAACACCTTGTTGCCATCTTTATATATATATATATATATTTTTTTTTTCATTCATACTTTTCAATCCTAAGATTGGTTTGACATGACCAGGGAATAAACACACATGATGTGGTGGTTTCCCGTTGCCTTCCACATCGGACATACACACATGAGTGATGAAATATGAATTATGAGTACGAACACAAACATCCATGTCCATGGCAGGATTCGAACCCACGACCTCAGTGATGGTAGGCCAATGTGCTAGCCCTTCCGCCACCGGGGCGGCATATATATATATATATATATATATTGTGGCGGTACAGGTTCAACCTGTAGCACTGTTGGCCACACTAAAGCCTTGGTTACAAAATTGAATATGATTTTGGGCACGCCGAAGACGAAGGAGAAATCGACGTCAGCTTGACCTTCCAGGTTCGTGGCCTGCGAGTCACGTTGCCTGAAGGGGGAGTGGAAAACGCAGTGCATCACCCGCGCCCTATATAAGAAGGCGTCTCCGACGCCTAAAGGAAGCTACTTCTCCAGGATCGCGAGAGGGCAACGGTCGAGTCAGTGCCAGCCGTGCGAGAAAGTTATTTAAAGTGATTAAATCGGGTGTGAAATTTAAACAATAGTTGGTCGTCCACGAACTATTTCTGTGCACTTGCGACATGCTCGGCTCCGAACGAAAAAAAAATTTAAAGCGAAAAAATTCACCTTTTCGGCTACATTGGCGTCCAACGTGGGGCCCGACTGTACGTGAGTGCATAAGTTTAAGTGAGAACGATTAGATAATTAATTTGAGTGACGTGTAATTAGGAGTTTTTCATAAAGTGTAAATTTTTTTGTTGTAAAATGGCTGAAAAAGACGCTTTCCGGTCGTATAGAGAAAAAAAAGGGACTCGGACGAGGAATCAGATGTAGGGACATTGTTTCGCACAGCTCTATCTTTTACTCCAGATAAGTGTGAGGGCCCGGAATTAGGAACGATGTCGGGTGCTAGTTCTAAAGCCGTTACCCCGAATACGACGGAAGAAGGGTCGAATTCTGATAGCCCCGATTTAAAAAGTTTTATGTGGACAATAATGGAACAACTTCGGGAAATGAAGGCTGAAATTAATTCAGGGACAAAAGTAACTAACTTAAATGTCGCCAAAATGAGCTGCGAGATAAACGGAAATCTAGGGAGATTGAATAAGCGACTCGATGACCTCGAGCGAACTACCGCGGAACGCTTAATGGAACAGAGTAAGAAATGTATCCGCTCTCAAGAAACTCTTAGGGTAGAATTGGAAGCCAAGTACGACCAGATGATTGCCTCTTCCTCGTTAAAATTGGAAGAGATGGGTCGAACCATCGAGGGACGTTTAGTTCAAACTGTGGGAAAAATTGCAGAAAATCAGTCAGAAATAATGGAGCTTAGGGCCCAAGCTGAGGAATCGAAGAAGAGGTTAGATGTTATGCAGTCGAAAAGCCTTCTGAACAATTCCGCCATGGGTTCCACAATACCGAATAATTGCGTTTACAAACCAAAATATAGGGGTCGTCAGTTTGAGCACCCGGTTCAATTCATCACTCAAGCAGAGAGTTACTTCGAGTTATATGGGATACCCCCTTTCCAACAGGTCATGATTGCCTTGCAAATGTTAGAAGGTGACGCGGAGTTGTGGGGAAGAACCTTGTGGCCACCACCTGGAAGCTTCGAGGAATTTAAAAAGGTATTTCTTAATTTTTTTTGGGGGATCGATCAGCGATTCCAACATCGCTTAAATATTACTTCAGGGCGGTATAATCCGACCCGTCATAGAAGCATGCAACAGTATTTTTTGGAGATGGTTGGAGCGGCTCGCCTAGCGGAACCACCTATACCCGACTGTGAAATAATCTACACGCTCATAAAGCACTTTCCACCTCATATCCAAAATTTGCTTTATAGCGCGAGACCGACGGACATAGGTCAAATGAATTCTCTTCTTGGCCAGCTTAACGCGCCGAATTATCGCACGGAAGCCACAAGAAACGAACCCGTGGTCAACTATATGACCACTTCTCCCCGAAGGGATTCCTATTATACCAACAGTCAACGAAGACGAGCCTGGCCGCCTCGTGCAAGGACGGAGTGTCGTGAGGAAACGCATTTCTCATTTCCACCCCCCACTACTTCACCTCCTCCTCCGGATACCCAACCCCCTCTGAATCATCCACTTTCATCTATGTCATTACCTTATACTCCTGACCCAATGCCTAATTTAACCGAGGCTTCGACTTCGGAACAACGTCCAGTCAGGAAGGGAAACTAAAGGATTTGGGTTTGTCGGGGTTCCCAAGCCCAAAGGATTTTTTTCAAGCGGACCTACCTTTTCTTGGCACAATAGAGTTGGAGGGAGATCCTTACAATGATCTCATGCAAGAAGAGTCGTTTGAAACCAAAATGAAACGACTTTGTCCTGAAATAGAAATTAGTTACTCGAAGATTAAATGTCGCGCGCTATTGGATACCGGTAGCGAAATATCCGTCATTTCGGAAGAGCTGTGCACGGAAATTATGGAGAAGGAACCAAATATCCCTACCTTGCCCGTAAACAGGACATACATTATGTGTGCAAATAGTAAAAAGTCTATGCCTATTACAAAGCAAGTCTTATTGACGTTTGAGATTGATGGATTATATTTCGAAACCATCTGTTTGGTGGTGCGAAATTTGATAAAACCCTTGATATTAGGGATTGATTTTATGAGCAAGTATAATGTAAATTTGGATTTTAAGGAAGAGAAGGTGACTTTGTTCGTCGACAAGCATTCAATGGTAAAAAGAAACATGGATTCCAATTTCACGTCGATGTATTCCGCTGTGAGTAGGATTAGCGCTCCTGGAGTCACCCCATAGGGGAAGTGGTAAAAAAGTCCCCATGTCTAACCGCGGAAGAATCGCAGAAGTTGTTTGACTTACTCTATGAATTCAAGGAAATATTTTCTGACTCGCCTGGGTTAATCCAGCATTACGTCCACCGAATACGTTTGACTGATGATACGCCCTTTAAGCAACACATATATCCGATACCTTTCGCCTACCGAGCGGCAGTGGACGTGCAAATCAAAAGAATGTTGGACATGGGTATAATACGAAAAGCACAGAGTTCGTATCTTAATCCTTTAGTGGTTGTGAAGAAGAAGGACACGGGAATTGCGGCCTTCGCCGACCGATGCAGCAGTATAGAGGCGCCATCCGACACGCAACGTGTGGGACGGGCTATGACCTGCACGGGAGGCTCTCTATCCTCCAAATCCACCACATAGTTCTTGCTGATTGCCGAGGACTATCGGTGT
The DNA here is from genome assembly GCA_036926305.1 of Uropetala carovei. NCBI lineage: Eukaryota > Metazoa > Arthropoda > Insecta > Odonata > Petaluridae > Uropetala > Uropetala carovei. The sequence continues at coordinate 8,732,452 of JAXCHB010000065.1, read as the reverse complement.
TTCCCATCTTAGATATCTGATCCAGGAGGAAAATTGCAGCTGATGTTTATGTTTTCAAGATACGTTTTGTTTATTTTGTTTGTCGAACGTTATTGCGTTGAAGAAAAAAATCTCCCACTGCTCGATTTTTTTATTTTTACAGGAGGGGTATGTGGCGGTACAGGTTCAACCTGTAGCACTGTTGGCCACACTAAAGCCTTGGTTACAAAATTGAATATGATTTTGGGCGCGCCGAAGACGAAGGAGAAATCGACGTCAGCTTGACCTTCCAGGTTCGTGGCCTGCGAGTCACGTTGCCTGAAGGGGGAGTGGAAAACGCAGTGCATCACCCGCGCCCTATATAAGAAGGCGTCTCCGACTCCTAAAGGAAGCTACTTCTCCAGGATCGCGAGAGGGCAACGGTCGAGTCAGTGCCAGCCGTGCGAGAAAGTTATTTAAAGTGATTAAATCGGGTGTGAAATTTAAACAATAGTTGGTCGTCCACGAACTATTTCTGTGCACTTGCGACATGCTCGGCTCCGAACGAAAAAAAAATTTAAAGTGAAAAAATTCACCTTTTCGGCTACAATATATATAACGAGTTTTCTAATGTGACATTTATTTCTTCTACTCAATATCTGCAAATGAACAAAAATCTTTTATACGTTTCGTCCTTTGTAGTTACAAAAATATGAAAATATTTTTATGGCTAAAACTTGGGTATCGTACGATAATATCCCTGCTCCCAATTGCATTGCATTATGCAAAATATGCTCAGAACAACCAACCTCCTGAATCTCAAGTTTAATTTGGTCTTTCAGTTTTTGCAAAACATTGTTTTTTCCTTGATGTCTCAGTCCACCAAAGTTTGTATTTGTCTTATCCCCTACAAAACCAACGCATTTTCTCAAATCAATCTCAGTTCCTGATAATGTTTTCACAACAAAATTTGTTATAGTCTCTGATGTTTCATTGGGCAAACGATCAATCTTGAGTAATTTAATATTTAATTCAGCCTTTGTAGAAAAATAGTACACTAACAATGAAAGTTTTTTCTGCCTTGTGGTTACTGGTATCAGTAGATATACCAAAAAAATCTGCATTTTTATAATCCTTCAGCATTTCTTTAAAACAAAATGGAGTAATAACGCCTTTGATTAATGCCACAGTTTTAGGTCTTCCACATGAAAATTTTGCAGCGATGTTTGAGTCAAAAAATGTTACAAAACAGTTTTTTATTACGATTGGAATATCGAAAGGACATTTGATGTTTTAGAATATGATAGGCCATAGTCAGTTCACTTATCATTACACTGTCTTCCTCGGCTGAATTTTGTTTTATGAAATAACTGCTAATAATTTTTGATGTTCCTGGACAACTTGAAATAGCATGTTGATGATTTTGTGATTTAATATTTGATGTACATCTAATTTTTCACCTTGGCCAATATTTATGTAGGGATTACGCAGACTACATTTGTCTCCCTCAACATTTCTCCCTTAATGAAACTCCATTCTTTCTCATATTCTTTATAATTATAATTTTTGCCATTTTATACTAAAGCAGAGGATTAAAAAAATTAAAAAGAGAAATAACAAAAACATTTAAAATTATTCTGAATATAATGAGAAAGGCATGCAAGATGAATAACACACGCAATGTATAATCTAAATTATGATAAGTGAACTAATACAGTGAAAATTATCGAGGAATAGTAGAATTTTTTTAACCTTTCAAAAAGAGCTGCTTAGCTGTGTTGCGATTTTGACACTACTGTTAAAATGATGAAATACAAAGCGGAACAAATTTAGATAATCGTTTTCAAAAACAATTTTTGGCGAGTCATCCAAAGTATACTTTTGATTCGAAGAGATAAAAACGTCAACAGACAGATTGTTACAATTCACGTCGCATACACATTGGAGGTTGCCCTATTACTTGCGTACGTAAGTATACTATATATTTTTGATGCTATGTGCATGCATATCTGATTAATAGTAACTATTAGTGTTTAAGGTTCTTAAGGCAGAAAATTTAGCATTTTTAGGGGGTGCTAAGCCTGTCAGCCACCTCCCATGGTTGCACGCCTGCTTTCCATAATTATGAACTGTATTAATTAAAGGATAACGGTAAATACAATAAAACCTGGTTAATTCGAACCTCTGTATTTCGAAATTCGACGTAATTCGAAATTTTTTAACACTTGAAAGACCGAAAAAACCAATTTCATACAAATGTGTTTCAATAATTCAAAAATCTCTATAATTCGTAATTCGAAAAAATTTTTGTCCGATTCTCAGAATATCAACGCATTTTTGTCGACATAATTCGAAATAAAACTTACCAAAAAGAAACTAAATGAAATTTACTAAAATATTCCGGGTACTATGTCAGCTGGTTTACAAACGTTGTGCGATCGTGATCATACTGACTGGGCATTGGGTATTGTCACCGGATTCAGTCCATCCCCTCAATTTATCTACTGTTTTGCGAGTTTTGTGAGGAAATGCATTCCAATATTCCTTTGGTTCGTTGGTTGTTTCGTATTAGATTATATTTTTTATCATTCTTAGTTATTAGTTTAAATAATATTCTTAGTTTAATAACTGCAAGAGAGACTACATTTAAATTTATTACTATAAAATATTTTTTTTAATTTACCCTCCAATAGCTTCGGTTCGTGGTGCATATAAGACTCATACTCTTGCTGAAAAAATGTCTTTGCTGCAAGACATTGACAAGAAGTTAGAATCGAAAGGAAAGCTGACCTCAAAGTATGGGATTCCAAACTCGTCTTTATCTACAATTTTAAAGTATCGGGCGAAGATTGAAGAAAGTTTTTATAAATTTAAAGGGAGAGCTACACGTCAGCATTCACAGCCTGTGAAAAATGAAGACCGAGGAAGAACTGTTCGATTTTTTTTCACAAGTACGAGCGGCGAATTTACCTGTGACGAGCCCAGTGCTCATTGAAAAATCAAAAAGTCTTGCTAACGCTTTCAACATTGAAGATTTTAAAGCGTCCAATGGGTGGTTGGATGGTTTTAAAGACGCCACAATATTGTTTGTCTCGCAGTATGTGGTGATGCCCAAAAAATTAATGAAGAGAAAGTGATGACCTGGCTGCAAAGTAATAAACATGTTTTGGAGAAGTACGCGCTCAAGGACATTTTTTTAATGTGGATGAAACGGGCATTTTTTTCAACATGTTGCCCGATCGTACTTTGGTTCTCCGAGGCGAAAAATGTCACGGTGGCAAACGTAGTAAGGAGCGTCTCACCGTCGCGGCCATGCTCTGCACAAGTATGGATGGGTCTAATAAAGAAAAACTTGTAATGATCGGAAAATATGGCAAGCCACGCTGCTTCAAAGGTATTAATCATGATTATTTGCCGATAATTTACGAGCATAACAAAAAGGCGTGGATGACAACAGACATATTCAAAAGTTTTTTAATAAGAATGCAAAGACGTGTGGCGGTGCAAAATCGTAAAATTTTGTTGACTCTAGACAACTGTCCTGCACACCATGTGGCTCAGATAAATACGCCCAATGTTGAGTTGCTGTATTTTCTGCCGAACACAACCAGTGTTCTGCGGCCACTCGACGAGGGCATCATTCAAAATTTAAAGAGAGATTACAGAAAAAAACTATTGTCGTCATACTTGGTGCAAATTACAAATGGATGTTCGCAGGATGATTTACGAAAATGGACGATATTAGACGCGTGCCGGGCCTTGTCATCGGCATGGCAATTGGTGACTCCTCAAACCATCACCAACTGTTTTAAGAAAAGCGGGCAGAAGTGTTCGAAGGTACAGAAGTGGAGGAAGTAATCGACAGTAATGTATTGGGGCCTGTCAGTTTTGGAGACTTTGTTTCCTTTGATAATGACTTGGCTACGTCGGTTGTGTATGACCCCACGATCGACAAATCAAAAACCATTGCGAGTGATAGCAATGAAGAAGACGAGGATAACATCGATGCTAGGTTGGATGTGCCATTGCCATCTAAGGAGGATGTTTTTAAAGCTTAAGATACCCTTCAAAGGTACGTGTCTGGGATGAATATCTGTGAAAAAGTTGACGCCATTACGCAACACATTGTGCTAGCGAGTGCCCTGAAACTGAAATGGGAAAATAACCGACTTTTTAAAATAAATTTAAATTAATATTTTATTACAAACTTTTGTTTATTTACTTTTAAATTGAAATAAGTGGAAGACATTATTAACATTTTAGTGGTTTAATTGTATGTTCATATGTTTCAATGTTTAAATGAGTAATCCTAAATTTGACTTTTATTCATCGACATCATATTTTGAGGTATGTATGTGTAGTACATCCTTTTTTTCTGTATTTCAATATGGTGTCATATTCTTTTGTTTTTCTGTAATTTATATTTGCATTTTTAAATTTGGTAAATCACGCTTTTTTGTAAATTTTGAATTATAGAGGTTCTGCGTAATTCGAAATGCTTTTTCTTTGGTCCCATGAATTTCGAATTAACCAGGTTTTACTGTAATATGTTATATGACTGTTTTTGTTCAGAATTGGTTTTATATAATAGAATATGTGATTATTCATACTTAGCATTTAAAATATGTTAAGCCCATATATTGGCAGCACTGATGGAAGTATGCTTTTGGCATTGTGGATTTCTTGAGAGATTATTAATTTTTATAGGTATTTCCTTTTGACTCCAGGGAATAGTTTCTTTTCCTCCAGAGGATAGCACGTATGAATCAACTTTTTTGACTGCAGACATTATTTTGTTAACATTTTAAAATATCTCAAAAATACGATTTTGATGTGAAACTTGTCTAGTCATGCAGAGAAAATTATAAAGATTAATTTCCATATCGTAGAAATTCAAATATCCAAAAATCTCCAAAAATTGTTTTAATATGATTTTTTCAATATTTTTTATACATTTCTTAAGCATTAGGATCGAGCCAACAATAGACTTTAACAATAGCAGTTGTCATGATGATGAATTGCATAAAATTATGAATAAACAGTTGTTAAACGTAATTTTTGGCTTTTTTTTAATGAGATTCGAATTTCTACAATATGGAAATTTATTTATTTATTGGCATAACTGTGAAAATCCCGTGCCAATATCTCATTTTTAAGATATTTTAAAATGCTAAAGAAAAAATGGCTTGCTTGCTTGCTTGTTTCATCTCTGCCCATGCTATTCAAATGGAGAAAAGTTATGCTCTTGGAGTCAAACTCAGGACTACTGTGTACACGGTGAGCAGTTTCAAATTGAAAAGTTGAAAAGTCAAGTGATTCCTGAAAGTTTGATCGAAAAATATTGAAAAGCTTTTGAGTTATGGGTTTTCCTTATCCTCCCATTTAACTCCGTATAGTGTGACCAGATTTCTTAGCTCCTATAAAGAGATGGTTATTAGGAGGGTTGTTCACTCATTATAGAACCTATGGATGGCAAAAAAGGAAATTTTAATTTTTCTTGATGCCAACACTTCAGTTGGAAAAATAAATCTGAGTCATTGTGTAATGCAATAATTTCTTAACGAGTCCTTTTCTTCATGCTCATCATATTTCAGGACCATGGCAAAGAAGAAAGCAAATTCTGGACAGATATTTTGATGAAAAAAGTAATGAGAGCTGTTGATGCCTCTTTGATATCACTTTATATTATGACATCACGTAATATGCAGAAAAGAATTTACCTGGAAGATGTTATTGACATAGTTGTTTTATTCATGAAGTATCAGCTGCAGAATACCATTTACCCATCATTTGTTCCAACATGTAGAATTGGCTACGAAACTATGAGTTAGTATAAAAAATTCATGATACTTGATTTTAACAAATTGATTTCTTTATACTTATTTTTTTTTAGACAGCTCCTCCATCCAGAAGAAAAGAAGAGCAAAGACAAAAGAAGCAAGGAAGAAAGGTATTGTAACTTTGTACACTAAATTAAATGAGCTTATTGCTCTTATGGATGAGCTGTTAAATGCTCAAGTTCTTACGGATACAGCTATCATTCAAGTCTCTTCAGTGGGTGTATCAGCAATCTTTGTTGAGGGAGTTAATGACCTACAACTTTATTCTTTGAAATTAGTTAAAACGGTATGCTAATAAGGTGGCAGTTATGTATGCTGTATTGTTTTATTCTGATGTCATTCTGTATTGTATTTGAGTGTCCTATTACAGATTTTCACCAAGTATGAGATGCATCGAAAGCTGCTTTTAGATGATATTTTGTCTTCAATATTTAGATTGCAGAGTAATAACAGAAGCTCATGCTCTTATCATCTTAATTCTGGCAAAAATATTCAGATATTAACAGCTTTGGTCCTCCAACTTGTTCAGAGTGTTGTTTCATTTCCTGAAGGAGTCTCACTAGATGGAAATGAAAAGGTAAAAAATAGTAATGAGAGTGAAGAGGATTTAAAGGACAAGCTGTTTCATGTTAAATTTTTAAACTTAGCCTCTAACTGGTTGCACAGGATGCAGATTCACCTTGAATGCTTTTCTTCATATGGAAGCACATTGTCATGTTTTGTTATACTATGTTTTTCTGATATTCATTAGAAATGGGTGAGTACCATATATACTTGTGTATAATACGCAGTATGAAGACCAAATTTTTAGGTCATAAAGTAAAATCGGAAATTGAGGTGTACCTACCTTGCACCAGATTCTCGCTTTTGGGGTGAATTATGGGGAATACCACACTAATTATCAATAACCCAGCTTATTCATATATTAATTATACATATAGAATACCTGTTTACTTCTATACAGTTATAATTCAATCCTCCAAATATTCTGCATTTCATTATTATCTGTTCATTTTATCTTTGCGACTGAGGTTTCGTACGGGTCCGTACCCGCTCGGTTCTTTTCGCCACTAGGAGGTGGGGTTTCACAGCTAGGGGTTTGGGGAGATGTCTCCTCGCCGGAGAACACGCTAGGCGTTGCCACATCGACTGAAACATAATTCCTGCTACGAGTCCGAAGTTCAGCTCTCCCGCGAGAAAGGGCGACTTAATTGCTTGGGCGCTACTTCTATAGTGAAATACACGATTGCTTTTAAGACCTTTTATTTTGGCGTCATACGTTTAAAGTTCCTCGACTCGCGATGAAATAAAAATTATAATTTCTTGATTTTGGTTATACTTTAAGAAAATCTCGACTATATCGCAAAAACACAAAATACGTAAGCAAAGCTTGCCCTTTCGTTAAATTTTCTCTACACACCGGTTGAGAATCGTTGATGAAACCTCTCCGGAGTATGAAATTATTCAGGACAGCCCATATTAAATTCTATGAAATGTTTACTTAATTTGGAAATAAAAATTTCTTTTAAGGTTGGATTCAACACATTTATTTTATAGAAATATACAAATGGAAAAGATTTAATTTTCGTCCAATGGCAAGGCTAAATTATCCTGCTCGTCGTCTGTTTCTTCTTCTTCTTCTTCATCAGAACGCTCACTGTCAGACTCACTCTCCGCAAGCCACACAATTACATATTTCAAGACATTGTGCGCCATGCTCTTGGCTTGACTGCGAAGAACGGAAAAGTATTTCTTCTCCATTGCCGACGCAAGGGTTGTGAAAACTCCACGAACGAAAGAAACACACTCAAAAACAAAACTCAACAGTAAACTCAACGATAACAAAGCAACAAAAACTCAATGATAACAAAGTAACAAAAACTCAACGGTAACAAAGTAACAGAGTAACCAAAACTCAACGTTAACAAAGTAACAGCGTAACAAAAACTCAGCGATAAACACGTGGCAACAGCGGACTCTAAGACTCGTGTGATCACAGAGGAAGCAAGAGAGAGAATGAACTTTCTACGGGAAGGAATCCTCCTACTTCGTTCCGATTGGTTCCCTTAAAGTCACGTGACAGGTAGAGCTCTTCTCCCCCTTCCCTCCAAGTCGCAAAGATAGAATGAACAGATAATAGCTCATCAGATGATTGCTGTAATTTTTGCAAAGTCGCCAGATAGATTTCCTGCAAAACACGCATCGAAAACAAAGAAACATAGAATTATTATTTATTTAATTATTATAGTATGTACAGTTAACAATATAAGTAATTTAAAAGCGATAGATTGTAGAATGACATGTATGAACTTAATCTAACCTGTGGCATTTCCTGTTTCCAGATTTGATAGTTTTTATATTTCCATGTTATTCCTATTAAACAGTTTTAGAATGAGATAGGAAAGTGAAAACCAAAATCCACTATAAATCAAAACTTTCTATTTTATAGATCCCTTGTTGTCTGACTTAAAAGGATTGGCAGCAGTGACATCAGTTTGCCAACTTACTGTATGAAGGTGCTGCCTAGAGATTGTGATTTCTCAACTTTTTTTCATTCTCGAGATTCGAGATTTCTCTTTTTTCCCAATATTTTTTTTCTCGAGAATTCGAGAATTTATTTTCAGTCTCGAGAAATCTCGAGTGCGAAAGCAATTGCTCGTGAAATTTTTCGTAAAATATTTTTTCTTAAAAAGTGGCAATGGAAGATAATAATTCTGAATTTAAAAAAATTAATTTTAATTAATATTTCTCGTACAAAAGTGAGCTACTTACTATTTTCGATAATAATTTTCTTTAGCATTACAACAGAAATAATTTTGAAATGAATACCATATTTTTAGTCTTTAGATGATGTTTAATTGAAACTCAATAACAAACAAAGGTAATATGACTTAGAAAGGTCAAGATTAAAATACAATTATCAGTGCATTACTTCTTATCACATCTTAGGAAGTAATGTTTTAAAAAACACAGTCTATTGATTTGTCGGATAATCTTGCCCTTCTCTTAGAGACCAGATTTCCAGAAATAGAGAAATTCCTTTCGTTTTGGGTCGACGTTGGTTTAATTGTACTTAAGGCATTTTTCAGCTTTTCCAAGTTGGTTGTAATTTTTCCCGTTGCCTCGTACACGTTCATTTCTTTTGATAATGAACTGAAGTCATCGTCAGTTACTTGGCTTGGCATCAAGCATTTACGGATCGATTCTTCCAGTTGTTGATTCAGGCTCAGACTATCACTTTGATCCGTTTTTAAGTTTTCTTCAACTGGTTCTTCAGCATGATTCAGTGTAGTATTCTTTTCATTTGAGTAATGATATAGTCTGTTCATGATTAATTTTGCTGTTTTGATGATTTCATTTTTTGGACTTAGTGCAAAGAAATCGTCTTTTTTACATAGCTGTAGGCATTTTGGGTCTTGAAGATACTTTATCAAAGAAATTAAAGGCACATCTCTTCTGTTGGCAATTTGTTTTTTCAATGCAGCAAGGAGATTCGCACTTACTTCAGAGGTTTCTCACCTAATGGATGGTTCATTCCTATGTCTTGCAGAGAATCTCGAAATCTCGAGAAATTTTTTTCGAGACTCGAGATTCTCGAATACATATTAGAAAAAAAAATTTCTCGAGAAATGAGAATTTGAAAAATAGGAATTTCTGAAGACGAGAATTCTCGAACACAATCTCTAGTGCTACCATGCCAACTCATTTGCTTTCATTATTGCTGATGTCTCTCTAAGATGTAATGTGTAGCTTATTGAATGTAATACTTATGGGCAAGTCCAAGCGTTTTAAAATTGTTAACTGGCGATAATTTAATGCTTTAACATATTTATTTACGGTACTCTAGTTAAAACTTAACATGACGATATACCATAATTTTCCAATTATAATACTCATTTTTTTCACGAAAAATTGACAAAAAGTTAGGGTGCGTATTATATATGGTAACAAGCATATACAACTTTTTTTATTATGCAATTTATATTTTATTATATTATATATTTTTATCAATAAATTGTACATTTCAATGCATTTTGATAACATTCCTTTAAATATCGTTTTTCAAAACAAAAATAAGAATAATTATTTATTTACTTTTAGCTGTCCGAATCTTAGCCTCTGAATTCATTATTACTGCCCTCAAATAGTTTGTCAGTGATTTTGTGTTTTCTCTCATCGTCTATGTAATTGGCTTCACTGAGAACGTCATCTTTATCCTCACGATCCACTTCAGTGAAATCATCATCCCATATGATGTTGTCTTCAGAACCATCCATGGCATTTGTGAGGCAACACTTTTTAAAGCCATGATTTTTAAGAAAAAATCAATGGAAGTTGCGAGCAACAAATATTATTTTACATACCTCGACCCAGGTTCGTGCTAGGCATATTGGCTGCCGGGGTGCAAGCAATTTACACCGCCCCTTACAGTCTTATAAAAGCATCCTGGCCCACATTTTTTTGATTAAAAGTTGCATTTAATTTAAGAAATAAATAGTGCAAAACACATTGTGCAAACTTTCTCGTATACAAATCATCTCAATATATTACGTAAAAGTACTTTATTTTAGAAGGCGGTCTAACACATGAGTTGACAAACACAGCGGATGGTAAGGACGTTTGCATGTTTGTAGAAAAACAAAATTAAGAGAGATTCTTGCCTATCATTGCTTTGTCTTTCCCAAAATATCTAACTTTACTATATATTTGTAGAATTAAAAATGATATGAAGTTATTGATTTTTCATTCATAAATTTAACTTATTCTTATTTTAAAGTAAAAGTGGATGTGTGCATTGATGGATCATTTGCATCCTGTATAACCAGTTATACCACAAACAATGCATGATCAGTTAAAGGATTGAATCAAATGCAATTGTGTAACTAATTTTGATGAAATGAAAATGGTAAAGTTTTAATGAATAATTTTAATGTGTTTATTTTAGGTTGTGATAATTGACAAATATGAAACTGCCATGAGAATTGCTGCATACTTTTTATCTACTTTTCTCACAAAATGTGGAAACAAAGATGATGGAATTCATAATCGGCAAAAATTTGAAAATTTAATTAGGGATCTTTTAATAACTGTTAATGAACTTGAGTGGCCTGCTTCAGGAATGCTTCTGAATGTTCTGGAGACCATTCTAGTAATTCTTCATTTTATAATCATAGAATTAAGTTAGCTGGTGCATATAATTATGAATTTGACTTTTCTAAAACTACGATCCATAATTTTGCTATTCCAATATATAGTTTATATTCAAATAGAGTTAAGTTATTCTTGAAAACTCAGATTTTTAAAAATTGTTTGATTGAAAATGGAACAAACCCTATTTAAAAAATTCTGTTAGCTTTTTGCCTTATTCATGGGTTATCGTTTTTCTTAGTGTCTTCTCAAAGAATTGATTTTACCGTATGTAGAAATAGTATTTTTAGTGTCTTATTTTAACAGACCATATATTGCATCATGAAAATATTGTTCATGTTGCTTTCAGCACATGTTGATCTTGAAACTTTTTTAATGCCTTCAGGTCAAAAATTTCATCAACAAAAGCACCAACATGTCATTGAGGATTATATCAATGGAATATTTTGGGATGGTCTCTGCAAAGTTGAAGAAAGACGCTGTATCAATACAGTCTAAACTAGGTTCCATTGAACAAATCATTAAGGAAATTAATGGAGAAAAACAATTGGAGAGTGAAGAACCAGATGTGAAAAAGATAAAGGTTGATTCAATTTTTAGCTTAGTTTGTTGCTTTCTTAGACAGCTATACATAATGACTTTTACAAGTTTAAACATGAAAAAAATTTGTTCTACAGCAAAATTATTATTATAAATATGGTTGCATTATACTAATACCATATTTACTCCTGTAACCCACATGTTTTTCCCTTCAGAATGTTGGTAAAAAGGGATTGTGCCATACATGAATATTTCTGAACAGGTTATATAAATTCCCCCAACCAATCCCCCATTGCTTTTATAGTAATACGTATTTAAATAATGAAGTACTCTCAGAAACATGCAATATTTAAAATTTTACCTTTTGTCAATGAAACAGGCATAATTGTAGACGTTGCACGTTAAACATGAGGAAAGTGTGAGGTAGAAAGGTTATCCCTTAAGTGAAACGATGGTCAACCTTCCTTCTTGACACTTTTACGGAAAGCATAAGGAACGTATATGGCTGCTATATATCTAAAGCTGTTTCTTTTGATTAAAAATTAATGAAAGTATTCAGTCACGAAACACTTAAGAGCAGAAACCCCTTGTGAGTTCTACAGAGTCGTTGTTGAAGGACATGTACAGTCATTTCCAAAAGTCAAGCGACACGGCTCGGTCACGCCACACATAGGCCGGAGCTGAAAGTTCCGAGTATGTTGGTATCACTGCTTGAGGGGAAGAAGGAGAGGGGAATGATGAGGAGGCGCGGAAGAGTGAGGAGGTGGGTTTCGAAGCCTGGGTAGGCTTGCAGGGAGAAACGAACGGAATCAGAGCTGGTGAGACAAACTCCATTCAACAGTGCGAGAGCATCCATTCCTACTCGGAAAAAAGGACTCTCTGAGAGGTTGCCTTCGCATGCCAAGGGTAACAAGAAAACCTCCGAGAGAAGGAGGCGTGTAAACGGTTCGAAGAACATGAAGAATATTCCGCGTCTAGAAAGCACCTTCGGAAAAGATGCAATATTTTCATCTTTGTGAGCGTTATTAATGCGAAATGCTAGGCTGCACTTCACTTCGGAAAGCGTAAAAAATCATCAATGGGTCAAGGGCAACAATTGTATAATACTCCATAAATTAGGATAACAAAAATGAGAGCTGTTGATTTAGTGGAGATACTGAATGAGCATCTTCTGCCTATGTCAGACAGATAGTGCCAGACGGCGAAGACGTGGTAGTAATACAAGATAATTAATTCATCGTTAGATACGACCGGTGTAACTCGACAATTTTTTTGACCAGAACTGGAATATCAATGTCCTGCCCTGGCCAGCTCGCTCGTCGGAATAAAATTTTTATTCCACCGTACTGTATCACTCAAGCGTCAAGAAATTGTCAGCACGAAAATTGCTTTTTCGGGAGAACATTAGGAAGTATTTACATCCTTTATCCAATCAGTTTTACCAAAACTCTAATAAATGGCAATTTATCACATGTAGCACTTTTCTCACAGATAGTGGATACATTTTATATTGACTTTATTTAAACTTTCGAATAAAAATTTTATTCTAGCAACATTTAATAGGCAATGAAAACAATGAAAGATTATTTAGTGTTTTATTTTAGTATTTAGTGAAGTCTCAGCCTGAGTCGATCACTCCTTGCATTCGACGGTTAATGAACCGTACTAAATTTTCACATATTTGTGGCCGTCGTCTGATTGAGCCCCAGAGTTCCATAACATTCTCTTCATGAGCGGCTGCCGTCCTCAACTTTCCTTCCGTCCACTCATTCACCATTATACCCCATAAGTTCTCAATGGGATTCATATCTGGCAAGCGAGCTGGCCAGGGCAGAACATTGATAATCCAGTTCTGGTCAAAAAAATTGTCGAGTTACACCGGTCGTATCTAACGATGAATTAATTATCTTGTATTACTACCACGTCTTCGCCATCTGGCACTATCTGTCTGACATAGGCAGAAGATGCTCATTCAGGATCTCCACTAAATCAACAGCTCCCATTTTTTTATCCTAATTTATGGAGTATTATATAATTTTTGCCCTTGACCCATTGATGATTTTTACGCTTTCCGAAGTGAAGTTCAGCCTAGCATTTCGCATTAATAACGCTCACAAAGATGAAAATATTGCATCTTTTCCGAAAGTGCTTTCTAGCCGCGGCATATTCATTTATGTTTCCCTATCCCATTGTAAGACATCACTGTGGACTTCGAACCGTTTACACGCCTCCTTCTCTCGAAGGTTTTCTTGTTACCCTTGGCATGCGAAGGCAACCACTGAGACAGTCCTTTTTTCCGAGTTGGATTGGATGCCCTCGCACTGTTGAATGGGTTTTGTCTCATAGGCTCTGATTCCGTTCGTTTCTTCCAGCCCGCCAACCCAGGCTTCGAAACTCACCTCCTCGCTCTTTCCTCCCCTCACTATCATTCCCCTCTCCTGCTACCCCTGAAGCAATGGGTACCAACATACTCGGAACTTTCAGCTCCGGACTATGTGTGGCGTGACCGAGCCGTGTCGCTTGACTTGGAAATGAGTGTACCTTAGCAGACAATAACAATCTCAAAATTATATAATTGCAACAAACCCTAATTTTTGATGCATGAACTCCAATTGATATGCTGTATGCAAAGTGGTATTATGAAAGTCAAGCCATACACCGCTTTCAGTATAATAACACTTTACATAAATTAAGAAAAGAGGCAAGTACAATTTAGACAACATGAGACGATGTCTTGTCTCATGTTCAAAAGCCAGATAAATTACATAATGTACAGTTACAACATACTCTTGAATCTGCTTCATAATTCCCAGCATGATATTGATAGTAAACCCATGATTAAAGAATTCAGTCCATCACTGCGGGATGTCTTTCTGTTGAATGCGCCTTCTCAGCCCAGCTGTACACTGCATAGCAGTTCTCTGGCAGCACTTTCTCTCACATGCAGTGGAAGGAAAAATGCTCACGTTTTGGTCACATGACATCGGATGAGGAAATGGTCTCACCAGAGGGGAGGGGAATGACGTCAGGTGGGTCTTTTGAAAAGGGGTCCTGGATAACCATACATTGGTTAAATAATTTGGGAGATTATGTAAGGGAAAAGAAGAGGAAAAGTTAGGCAAGAGAGAGGATATTTCGGGAATAAAAGGAAGGGTGGTATTTTCCGAATCACAGCGAGTGAATGCACAGTGAAGTGAATGTACAGCCATTATGCTAGGCAACAAAATGGAATAGAGATAACTAACAGAATGGTGTGCGTTATGAATGTGCACGTTTGTACGTGCAACTTGTCAAAGTGCTTGAGTTAGTGTGTTGAGGAAAAGCTATCTTGGAGTCAATATACAGTCAAGAGAAAGTCCAATACTTAACGACTGATGTTTGACAGAAGTCATTTATGGCTGATGCTGATTTTAATTTGGAGAGTTGTAAAAGAGCAGAGAAAGATCCAAATGATGAAGTCACAAATCGATCGGTTTTATTTGAATTCCATAGCGTAATGTTTATAAAAAAATTTTTCTATGCATTTCGTTTGAGACTCATTTTTGCCGCCCCTGTATACGACCAAGCAAATGTGTAGGGTTTAAATGTGCAGTTTATACTGCTGTTGGTACGTCTTCAAGATCATGATCGACATTTTGACAATTGAGATAACTTTATATTTTTATAATATTAAAGCTGTACCTTTTAAATGAGTTTTAAGTTTATCATTGTAACTCAAAATAAGCAGTTTTGTCAAAAATTTACTATCAATTTCTACTTATACTTTTGCTGGAATAAGTGGACAACTCTTATCTGTGTTTGCCATAATCACTGTGAGCCGCTGACACTCCTTTAACATAAGAGTGGTGACTACCATAGAGGAGATTTCTGCTAGCATCGGAATAAAGAGATCACCCAATAAATTGTCACGCAGGTAGGAGGGAGAAGATGTTTAATTTGGTGGACCTTGTTGCAGGGAGGGGAATCAGTAGAGAGGCCAACCTTTTCAAATCCTAGATGTCAACTTATTCCAGCACAAATTTATTTTTTCCCCTCCGAACTGGCTCTTAAATAGGGATGCGCATGGTGCACAAGGGGTTACACGAATAAATGCGATATCTATTAATAAAAGTTAAAAACATTGGTAATTATGAATTTAATTTTTTCATTGATTTTTGATACCTATTTGGAATAAATAAATGTGATGCAGCAAAAGAGTTAATAATCCCTGTTTAAAATTATTGCATTGTATAGAGTAGCAGATACCAAACTTTTTTGGTTGCTGCCCAAAATTTAAATTCTCAGTACCTCGAGACTCAAACAGCATCGGTACCTTCAGGCTAACTGCCCCAGTTGACTTTCAATAAAAATAAATGGATAGACATCAGCTTCATTTCTTCTACTTTTATTTATCTAATATACGTTGAATTACGCATTTTTCAATTTTTTTTGATAAAGGGCCTTTCTCTACCCATCAGAAAATCCTTGCAACCCAAACTTGCATTGCGAACCAGGGTTTGGGAACCCCAGGTATAGAGGCACACCAATCTTCTTCCTATAGCTCCAAGGAGTTATTCACAGATGAGAATGATAAAAAAATTCATCATTCATTTAATTTATTTTCCTATGGCAAAATTGTCTTCCTTAGTCAAATTTTTGTGAAAAATGATATCTATTTTCCTATAGGCAATTGATTGTTCATACTGATAAATTTGAAGTAAATTTTTAAATTGGTACCCATATCTTGTGCCTGACTGTTTGAATAATTAATTCTTTAATCTTGGTACCTTGATGTCCCAACTTTTTCTTTGTAGATAGAGGAAGTTTTAGATGACTTGGAGCCTGAAGAAAAGATACAATTCTTACAGCAAGCCTTATTGGATTACTTAGCAACATCAAACGATGTTGCCTTGAGTCATGCTAGAAATTTCTACATAGCAGAGTGGTATTATGAGGCTACAATTGCTATATCTAAATTGATAATGGAAACTGAACCATCCAACAAGCTTCAATCCAAAAAAAGAGAGAAATCAAAGAAGAAACAAAATTGTAAGCGCTGCGTGGTTGCTCCACATTGCTACTGTTTGACTTAAGTATCTATATTGATTTTAATGTACATTACTATGAACATAAATAAGAAAACTGTACTTTCAGATGAGCTTATTTTTAATTGCGTGTTAGCCGCCTTATTTTTCCAGAATTTACATTTGCAAATGGCAATGTGGCTTCAATGCCAGGAAAAACATTTGAAAGTCTAAAATATTAGATAATCGTTACTATAACATCATGTTATATTTGAGCTAATGCAGCATATATAAAGTAAATGGGATATATTAGCTTAAACTTCTCATAACTGCTCCTTTTTATGCATATATTAGTAGATATAGCCTACGAATTAATTTTCATCCTCTTCTTTCTATGCTTATTCCTTAATTACACTATTTTCTCATTATTGCTAACATTGGCTTATACCTGGGGTCTGCAACCTTTTCAATGTGGTGAGCACCAAGTTACAGCCAGTGAGCAGCACTGTATTTTATAAAATTGGAATGATCATAAATAAAACCAAACCAGTTTCAAAGTGATTAGAAATGTCCATTTGTTTAAGGAATTTAGGAATTCTGTCGAGTAATGAATGGCCTCGTCGGTATCGACGACTGCTTCCACAGAGAAATAAGTTTTCTCTGCAGCGTGAAATTTAGATATAATTTGTTGATTAATCTCTTGAACTTCGTCGCTTTTCGGAGATACAATCGCTCGTTCACATAGCCAGGATAAATTCATTGTATGAATGTTTTGTATGTTTGGATATACGTTCTCTATTAGGTGTTCAATGGAACGATGTATGATGCCACCGCCTGCCCCTCATAAACGTCATAAAGTAGCGTAGGAAAATGGGTGTTCGCGGAGGCGACAGAGAGGGGAAGGCGAGAGGAGAGCGCGAGAGGGGAGGATGGGGGTAGGAGGAAGATCCTATTTCCTAAGATCGCCACCAGGAAGAAGTAGATAGCGCAGTAAGTGTATTACGCGGCCTTGTGCACGCCAAATTTTCTCGCTGACAGAAAATGGGTGTTCGTGGAAAAATCTTTGAAACGGCTTACGTTAGAAGAATAAAATTAAGCCTAAAACCTATTCGAGATACCGCTGAATCTTTCTGTGATAGTTTCATGAAAATTGGCCCAGTAGATTCGGAGCTCTCACGTTGCAAACTTTCAAACTCTTTTATCATTAAGCCTTTTATATATATATATAGATAACTTGGTCATCTGATGATGGATTGTGACTCCAAAACCTACCATAATTTTTTTGTGTGATTTCACAGGTTATGCTTATTAGTCCCCTACCGTCCTCTATCCATCCTTTTCCGTGTGCATAAAACCCATGACAAAGCATTCATTATTTGATGAAAGGTGAAACCAGTTGCATAAAATTTTTTTAGTGAAAATTTTTCTATTGTAGAATCTTTCCACAAAGTGGAGCCTTCTCAAGTGGATTTCATTTTAAGTAATATTGATATTTTCCACAAAGTTAGACCAGAAACAGTTGATTTAAATTATTTACAGAATTTTAAACAAATCGACGAACAATGAAAACTTTACTTAATTCATTTGCTTCTCATGTTTTCTGAATGTGAATGGTTTTTCACATTACATTAGAATTTCATCTATGTCTAAAGAATTAGATCCATCAGCTTCCAAAAAAGTTTTAATTTTATCACTACTGAAAATGTAATCTTTGCTTGTAACATTTGCTTGATTATATTTCTGTTAAAAAGATTAGAATAACAATCTCCACATAAACGTTTTAAGAGTGTGTTTGTTCCGTATTAAGTCATACTTATCGATTACCTACAGCTAAAAAATTGTGCATAAACAATCCTGCTGCTTAAACTAGCTGAGTGCACTAATTTTTACACTGGAATATACTGCGTGAAAGGTTTAAATAATTATTTTTGTTTTCCATTTGAATAACATTGGAATGCCTCGAATTCAGAGTGCAGGACTTTTTTCATTAAAGTTTAAAAATGCGATAGAATAGAGCTTTGGATGCAAAGTTTATACCACCCTATGGGGAATTGAATAAAGTTCCTTATTCATATGTTAGAATTTCACTTTGAATTTGAAATTGCTCGAAAATTGTTCATTTTTGGATTTTAGACGATTTTATCATCATTTTATCTGAGTTCTCCATGGCAACCTGCATTGTTGACTTTCGATTACGTCACTCTATTTCAATGTGATTTTAAACAAATCAACGAACAATGAAAACTTTACTTAATTCATTTGCTTCTCGTGTTTTCTGAATGTGGTTTTTCGCATTAATTAGAAGTTCATCTATGTCTAAAGAATTAGATCCATCAGCTTCCAAAAAAGTTTTAATTTTATCACTACTGAAAATGTAATCTTTTAAAAAAGAATCAACGTAATTATATAATTGAGGCTTCAATTTTAGCACATAAGTATTTCAGTGCGATGACTAAATATATAAATGTCTATTTCAAATGATGTATCACAGTTGAAGTTACCATATATGACATGGTTCTATCCATCCAACTTCAGAGTTTTGTTTGATGATTGCTTGGTACTACTCGCTCATCTATACTATTATATATTTTGAAGTTTGTTTGTGCAAAATAAAGTCATACTTCTCAATTACCTTCAGATGCCAAATTTTACATAAACAATCCTGTCACTTAAATTACCCGAATGTGCTACTTTTTACAACAATATATGCTGGGTGAAAGGTTTAAATAATTATTTTTGTTTTTCATCGTCTTAGTTTGAGTTGTTTCTTTATCATAGCAACGGCGTTCATATTTGTTTACCTATTAATACGATAACATGACAAAGAATCAGACTTTATTGCTTGATATCATAGTTTAAGTTTTTACACTAGGCACTTATTTCGATAATCATTTTAAACAGCATTGTTTTGGCTACTCTACGAAAAATATTTCTGTTTGTTGTAGGATTTTTTTGTGGTACTATCATATGCTAATTCAACATCTATTAAGAAACATATTTAGTGCTTTAGGGGATAATTTCCAGGAAGTTAGGGTTCTGTAATTACTAAGTAAAGGATGTTTTTTAAGTGGATCTAACAACAGATTGTTTTGCACATGGACGACTTTATGTAGCAACATCCAAAGTGTGAAGTGGAACAAATCTGTTTATTTTAACAAAAGACCGAAATACCACAAACATACCTCATCAGCAAGCTTTAACCAACACCAGTTAATTTTCTTTACTAATTGAGAATTTCAGATTCAAATTTAATATGTATAGTAATTAGTCAATAAAATGAATAATGTTCACAAATGAAACAATAAATTAAAAACTTCTTTTGCTTCCCTTTTATAAGCACATTAATAAAAAATTCTTTTACATCTATTTAAATTCATAATCTATGCAAAATGACTTTGCCCGGTCAACGACAAGCCTCACCTGCTAATAAAATAATTATTTTTGTTTTTCACCAGAAAAAAAGTCATGACTATTTTGTGTGTTTGCTATATGTTTGGACACCTCTTAAGAAGTCATAAACAAATTTTGCATGATGGTTCATGGGATCAAGGAGCAGATTTTTCTCTGTTTGAATACAATGGAGTCATCATTTTGATTCAGTATTTCTTGGTTTCTTAGAATTCCTGAGCAACGGCAGGTACTTTCAGCTAGGATTTAGTAATGGTTTTGATGTTTTGCTTTGAATGTTAACACTAAAAGCACATTTTCTTACAAATGAGTTTCATCAAATGAAGGAATTCATAGTGAAATTTATTACAGAATATTAATTATCAATGTAGTAAGTGAATTTAATATTTTTATGAAATAAGCTGATATTTAGTTAAACTTTCATTTAGATTTTTAGAGCTTTTTCTAAAGAAAATGTACTACACCAACACTGTGATTCTTTACTCTGCTAGAAGGTTAGCATTCGGTGAAATAAGTTCTTTATATGATTTTCTCTCCAATTATTCCTTCACTTGTTTGTTATTCTTTAGTTAGGAAATTTTTAATATGATAATTTTTGCAAGTATATTAGTGGATTATCAACACTCACTTTTATCTCTAATGATGATGGTTGAATGAAGAGCAGAAGACAACTGAAATCAATTTTTAAGGATAGATTCCATGACGAAAATTCTATGAGAAAGTAACAAGGACAATTTAGTTATTAATTTTAATTAGCACTTAAACAGCTGTTACAATGAGTGTAGTATTGAAAACAAAGACACATATAACCATGCTCTCTGCAGCATTCAAATCTGTCAGCTTGGCAGTGAGAGCCAGACACCTAACCACCAATCTAGCAAGGATAGCAACATGAAAACATTGTTTGATAGTTTGGCTTTAGCGGCTATGATAAATATTGTAATAATCTAAACTTATAAGAATTATAACTAATTTTAAAATTTGGTCTTTTCAGGTAAAAGCATTAATAAAGAAATGTCAGATGGTAACAAGGAAAAAGATTCCAGTATACAGCCACATACTGATAAAAAGAGAAATTTAGATTTGTGTCATTCAATGGAAGAAAGAAAACAATTCCTTATTAATAAAATTAGGCTTTCAGGGGACACCCTAATATTAGGGGATAAGGCATACATAGATAATAAAAAAGCAGAACTCATTTCTTCTTATCTTTCCTTTAAGAGGCCACTCTCTCAAAGTTTTGATGAGTACCTCAAACAGGTAAAGTGTTTGAAACAAAATTCTTGGAATTATGTTTTTTATATATAAGAATGGATATAAGTTTCCACTAAAAGACTAGTAAGCAATTTTCATGCAAAAGTCTTAAGTCTTCAGTGAAAGGTACATTTATACTTGATAATAATTTTACAGCATTTTAACTTGGGAATCATTTAGAAATTTCAATTATAATGAATCTTCAATAAAATTACATTTAATTTAAGTTACTTTTAGTTAATTTATTTTATTCATGTAAGTTATTATTTTTCAGATATTGCATGTCTTAACTGAAAATTGTACTTCCATTCGAACTAAAGCAATGAAGTGTTTGACCATGATTGTTGAAGGAGACCCTGCTGTCCTTGGTTATAGTAATATTCAGCTTGGAGTCCAGCTTTCCTTTTTGGATCATTCTGCAACAGTTCGAGAGGCAGCTATAGATTTAGTTGGAAAGTTTATTTTTGGTAGACCAGAACTCATCGATAAATACTTTGACATGATTTCTGCTAGAATATTGGTTAGCACCTTTTGAATGTAATGTATTGTTTTTGTTCTTTTAAATATTTTATTTACAAGTAGAAATTCTTTCAGGATTCAAGTATAAGTGTAAGAAAACGAGTGATTAAAATTCTTAATAAAATTTATATCCAGTGTCCTAAATTTTCAAAAAATAAAGAAATTTGTTTGAAAATCATTCGACGCATTGGTGATGAGGAAGGCAAGTAATAATTTTGCTCTAAAAATGTCAAGTATTTTCTCCATCATTCACTATTATTTCCTTAACATGAAACTCATTTTATATCATTGGTACAGGAATTAGGAAATTAGTAATAGAAGCATTTCAAAATATGTGGTTCACTCCTGTTCAAAAAAACCAACAGCTGGATTCAACCGCTCTTATCAGAAAAATTATGGCCTTGACAGATTTTGTGTCAAATTGCCAGGACACTGAATTGGATTGTTTTGAGCAGCTATTGCTGTGTGTAAGTGACTACAAAATATGGCTTAGAAATTCTAAATGTGTTGTTGTAGTCAATATATTTTGTGAAATATTTCATGTAATTGGTTTAGAGACCATTACTATTCAGCATTTGCATAAATGAATTACCGAATGGTTTCACTAACTTTCCTAACATAAAACCATAGTCTATGCTGATGGAGTTATAATCATAATTTCCCGAGACAATAAGCCATCTGTGATGAATATTAGCAACAGTATTGTATTTACTGTGATAAAACTAACAAGGAGAGGCACCCAAGTGTAAGTGGCGGATCACGACCAAACTTCACAGGATGAAAGAAAACGAAAAATAATTAGACACGTATTTTCGGAAAGGCGTCTAACGAGCCCGCGTTTTCGAGATATTTGCAATTGAAAATTGAAAAACAAGTGGCTTGTCTACTAATGCCATGACGAGCGACACCCTAACAACAGGTGGCAGTAGCCTAGTGATAAAGTGTCAGGCTGTGGAAATTGTGTCGCGGGATCGATCCTTGACACCGCCGAATTTTTTTTCTTCTCCAATCAATGTTTTATGACTTTAGTTTTATGTAAGTTGTCCAAATTACATCTTTAATAATTTTCTTTCTTTTTTCAGGCCAGTATTTTAATTTTAATGCACTTTTTACGACATATTCGGATTATATACGTACTTGATACATATATACAACATTTTCTACGCACATCCTCCTCGATATTTCCACTGTAGAGTTGCATAGTTTACGTGCCGAATTAGGAGCACTTTATGCAACGTTCCGACAGTTTCTCAAGTCCTTTCGATGCGTCCTGGTGGTGGGCCCTACCGGGTGGGGTCGCTTTTCGTGAAGTGGGGAACATTGGTTTTTTCGAGCGCTTTGCGGGTTCTCTGACTGACAATGCAGACGCCGTGTGAGACGGAGGCCACTACCTAATCCATCCCTAGGAGAGCGAGCGAAAAGCGACCCCACCCGGTAGGGCCCACCGCCAGGACGCATCGAAAGGACTCGAGAAACCGTCGGAACGTTGCATAAAGTGCTCCTAATTCGGCACGTAAACTATGCAACTCTACAGTGGAAATATCGAGGAGGATGTGCGTAGAAAATGTTGTATATATGTATCAAGTACGTATATAATCCGAATATGTCGTAAAAAGTGCATTAAAATTAAAATACTGGCCTGAAAAAAGAAAGAAAATTATTAAAGATGTAATTTGGACAACTTACGTAAAACTAAAGTCATAAAACATTGATTGGAGAAGAAAAAAAATTCGGCGGTGTCAAGGATCGATCCCGCGACACAATTTCCGCAGCCTGACACTTTATCACTAGGCTACCGCCACCTGTTGTTAGGGTGTCGCTCGTCATGGCATTAGTAGACAAGCCACTTGTTTTTCAATTTTCAATTGCAAATATCTCGAAAATGCGGGCTCGTTAGACGCCTTTCCGAAAATATGTGTCTAATTATTTTTCGTTTTCTTTCATCCTGTGAAGTTTGGTCGTGATCCGCCACTTACACTTGGGTGCCTCTCCTTGTAAGTTAAAATTTAATGAGGTAAAGGATCATAGAAAGTCTTGTAGAAATTAATAACTAGTTGTTAAAGCAATTTGATCACATCAGATTACAGACGACTGCCGAGATTCGACAGGGATGCGTTCCTGAAAACGTAGTCGAATCTCGAACCATCAAATGTCGAATCAGCACAAATTCAAACAATTAGAGCAGAAATAATGTCTAGACGGAAACTAAACCTCTCGTGGTTGGGCAGACCAAAAATTACTTCGCGTAAACTAGTTTCTAATTCAACTGATCGATCGGCTGGGTCGATTCGACCGGTCAAATTCTTGAGTTGGTCGATTCTTGAACGGTCGAATCTCGGGAGTCGTCTGTACTTGAAACTTACTTAGATCAAATTCCAGATCTTGAACAGTTTTATTGCTGAAAGAATCAAGTTTATTTTTTTGGAGAGTGAATTCAAATCTGTGCCAAATTAACATTAAAATTTGCTTTTTATCTGAAAAAATGGGAATTTTTCAGTTTTTTAACAATGAAAAATGTAGGTTACCATGACAATCATTTTTGCCGCATTTTAGAGTCCAATAATTAAAAAAGGTCGGAGACTACGGTGAGATGAATTAATTAAATTAAAACATAAATACTCCTTAACCGTACAAAGTGAGAATATTTAGAGACTAAATAAACAAAAAAGTATAAAAAGGGGTATTAGAAAAAAAAGTAACACTTACAGGTTTACGGGGGAAGAAAACCTTGCAGGTAACCTGGTGTCACCTGTTCATGCACTCATATCCTTCCCCGAAGGAAAGAAAAAAAAACTTCCTCACGAGAACAATCACTCAAACGCACTCAAACAACAAAAGGAAATAAAAGAGAGGAAAACCTAGTACACATTCACTCCTAAAGAAAGCAATGTTTTAGAAAACATTTATACATACACACTCGCAAAACCGGGAATCTCTAAATATTCAAGGGACACTTATACGTATTTCGGACGTGATGCATCCATCATCAGAAAAGGATATTGAATCAAAGATCAAGATAAAAGATCGAAGATAAATTTTCAATCTGAAAATTCCAAATTGTCTTCTTTTAAAAATTAGAAACTTTACTTGCTTTTGATTATCATACACATTATTGTTCAGTTAAAGCTTAATAATGAAGTTGTGTTCTGTTAATAAAAATAATCAGGTCTCCTTGATTATTTATCTAATAAATGTAAACTTGTATGTTTGTCTGTCCAGTAACTCCTCCCACACGCTTTGACCATGCTTGCATCACACTATGTTCAGTTAATTCAGTTATATGTCATCCTGTTTACAGTTCCATTATCTTCAAGTTACCTTTAAAGATAAATTAGGATTTCCCTCTCACATAAGGATAAAATTCTGGCATTTAAGTAAACACGAGTGTGCTTATTTATGTTTATAGGTCAGAATATAAACACTGTGGAGTTATCAAATATTCATATCACCTCTCAATAACCGCTGCGTCATCCTGGGGTGTCATGTCACCCCGGTTAAGAACCACTGCTTTATACTATGGCGATCATGGTGGCCACTGAATGCACAAAAATTTGGTGGTTTTGTTATTCCTTTTGAGCATTACTTTTTCTCCAAAGTATCAAGGTTCAAGTCCAGGTCAAATTTCTTGTTTATGGGATTTGTGTATGAAGCAGTCTTGGGAAATTCTCAAGTTTTCATCTCTGAATGAATTTTTTAATTCCTACCTTACAGATAATATAAGACCCAGAAAGGAAAATGCATTTTTTATTGAACTCATCAAAAAGCATTTGTGTCAACCGATGTAGAAAAATACATAGTGCCATTTTGGCACTTTCTTGAATTTTTGTCTCCGAAACCATACGTTGTAATTATGTGCCCTCGCTGACTTTTTATGGCAAATTTTGACCAATCGCTGAATTAATTTTCTAATCGGTTCTTCACAGATCATGTAAAAGTTTGTCATACTTGAAATATATTGGATTTATCCGGGCAACACAGTACTTCAGCTAGACATATACTGTGAGTCCTTGTCAGGTGGAACCTATGGGATCATTTTCTGGGTTTCCTTTCCACTTGTAGAAAAGATTTTCAGACTACAGACACTCGTGTAGTACAGGGCAAGAAAACCTTATGATGCTCCTTACCTACTATTTAATAAGTTTGATATTCTCTTTCTCATATGTGGTTAATAAAATAATAGACCTGACTTTTTTTTAGATGATATTCATAATTATTGCATTAGAGGCCACATGAATATTCATATGTCACAGATCCATAATAAAGCATCTATGTGTAGTCTGTATATAATGGGTGTACAGCTTTATAACAACCTCTCCAAAGCAATACAGGTACTAAACAGTATTAATGCATGAAACCCTTGTCATTCATGGTCTCTTTAGCCAAGGTTTTGGTTATTTACAGGCTGATATCTGTCTAAACATATTTTAGCTTAGAAAGCCAGCAATTCGAATTCACACACGAATTCATATTCGCTCTTGACTGTATGATAAAGGGAAATCAATCATTGTGAATTATTCTCTTTACATCAGATTCGAGAGAAGTGTCTTTCGATTTTAAGTGAACTCAGCATAAAGCTAGGTGAGTTGATTTTTTTATAAAAAATACATGCATTATATGGAAATGTTGAGTCGGTTTGATGAAAAATTGCATTGTACTAGCGCTGCAACCTTATTCCTATATTTGATGAATGGATATAGAAATATATTTTAAGATTCCTCATTCTAAAATAGTGGCAGTGAGCTTTGAATTGTTTGTAAGTATTTTGTGAAACATTGGTGATCATCACCAAGCATACAAACATGTGAGTTGAAGAGTTAGCTTGCTCATTACATTAGCCCTTTAGGGAGATAACAGTTTTTGAACATGAAATGTTTAGCATGGTACATAAATATGTGGAATATGCATGTTTATGCACCTCTAAATATTTTTATTCGGTGAGAAATATCATTGCATCACCATTTGTGGTTTTGCTATTTCTAACTATCTTTGAACGTATTCGCCACAAATGACAAGGGTTTCCTGTACATCTAAAAGCAATCAAAATGCCTGCTTTGAGGAAATGTGTTAAAAAATGAATGAATACTATCATTAGTATCTTTATATCAGTAATTATATAAATTTTGATGACTAATTTGTTTTGCACTACATTTTTTAGCTATTTTTTATGTAGAGTACTAAGATTTTATTTAGTTACTATTGTATTGTATATCCACTCATCATAATCGGAAGTGCTATGTAGTAATTAATTTTTGACTATTTTTGATTTGCCCAACATGTACTCAAATTATTATTATTAATATTATTATTATAGCTATTTAAGGCCAAAGAAGATAAGAATAACATAAAAAAGCAGGAAGAACAGTCAGTGATGCTTTTAACAGCATGCTATCAAATAGTAGATTGTTTGATCGAAAATGTTCTGAAATTAGAAGAAGCAAGTATTAAACAAGATGATGGCCAAATGAGTGGAACCAATGTAGAAGGCGGAAAAAAGAAAAATCATGGTTTTTCTCAGCGTTTGGTTGCTTGCCTGATGACATTATGTTTATTTGCTAAAATCAAACCACAACTTTTGGTGAACCATGCCACAACGTTACTTCCATATCTCAGCATTAAATGCCAAGTAAGCTTTGTTATTGTGATTTTTTTGTAATAGTTTTGTGGAATAGCTTCAGTTTTAAGAAAAAATACATGGCGTTTGAAAAAAAATGTTTTAATATAAATTATTATCTTAATTATGTTTGCTTTTTTATAAAAAATAATAAAGAAAGTAATTTTACATTTCATTTGTGAAAGACATTTTCAAGAAAATGGCAATATAAGTTAATGAATAATCTCAAAGTTATTGAAATTTTGTAATTAGCAGGGCACTTCACTTATTGTAGGAACTTAATTCCAATACTGTAAATTCCCAGTATGAATTACTTTTTGAATTCACGTACTTTTCTCGTATATTTTTATCTTTATCATCATACATTTAACATAAATATGGTTAAAACATTTCCATTTAACATTACTACAATGTTAAATAGGTTTCATTATTACTTTCTCCATACATAGTATGGGGAAATTTTTGTGATCACGAAAAAAATCGACTTAGATTTCAACGGAAATACACGTTTTGAGATCCCTAGAACACGTTTAGACTATTTTCGGAATGATGTCTGTGTATGTGTGCGTATATGATTGTGGGCGCTGTAACTCAAAAAGTACTTGTCATATCGTTACAAAATTTCATATATAACACTTTGGTATGGGCGCAAAGAACTGATTAGTTTTTGGACAATACCGGTTAATCGGAAGTAGAGGTTTATTCGAAACCCGATTCGGTTTTTGTGATATTTCTCCGATAATACATCATTATTATATACATTGACCATTACAAAAAATGTAGAAAATATAATTTCCTACATCTTTTATTTCAAACAATTTTCCGTAGCAGTTATTGTTTAGGTATTATTTATAAATAATCAGTTTTTGGTTTCCATCAAATATCTCCTTAAAAATGCTGTTATTGGTAATCTTCGTGAGGACCAAAGTTGTAGAGAATAATATTTCTTCCAAGTTTTGTTTGAAACAAATTTTCGTAGAACCATCCATTTCGGAGATATTTAACTTTTTCGTAATATCCAGTATACAGCGCCACCACCATGTAGCAGTGAATTCTGCAAACATATTCAAAATATAATTTACGGCAATAAGGACGACTGTATTCTTTTACAATACGTAATGATAATTTTGTCTTATAATGCTATAATAATTTAAATATCTATACCCCAAATATGGAGAAAGTCATGTGTTGGCCACATCAGATTTTTGTGTATAAATCAGGGACCCGATCCAAATTTTTCGCAGACCAGTGGTCCTCCCAGATTTTTTGCGGACCATGGTCCTCAGAAATTTTTTGCACACCAATGGTCCCGGACCACGCTCCTCTCCAAGTTTTTGTGGGCCAGTTGTCCCGGACCATGGTTCTCAAAAATTTTTCGCTGACCATGGTCCTCAAAAATTTTTCGCGGACCAGACATCCAGTATTTTAACACATTGGTGTCAGCAGAGTAATGTTTATCTGGAACGTAGTCAGAAATTTCACTTTTCATTTTATCAATGGAATTTGTTAATGTATCTTCCTTCATGGTATGATGATCATGGTTTACGTGTAGAACCGGCATTTCA
The DNA here is from genome assembly GCA_036926305.1 of Uropetala carovei. Lineage (NCBI taxonomy): Eukaryota > Metazoa > Arthropoda > Insecta > Odonata > Petaluridae > Uropetala > Uropetala carovei. The sequence goes on along the minus strand of JAXCHB010000065.1, from coordinate 8,703,606 downwards.
ACACGGTAGAACTGTCACATTCTAGCAATCACTTGTTTTATATTGGTCCTTTCTATACTTTTTTGTGGACCAGTGGTCCCGGATCATGGTCCGCTCAAAATTTTCGTGGACCAGTGGTCCCGGATCATAGTCTGCTCAAAATTTTCGCGAACCAATGGTCCCAGACCATGGTCCTCAAAATTTTTTGCGGACCAGTGGTCTGGACCAAGGATCGGATCAGGTCCCTGATATAAATCTAGGTGAGCCAGGTTCCATAATTTTTCATTGTAATGAAATTATTAATCAAATAATTACATCATGCATTGAATAGATAACTGCTTAATATGTTACCGCCTCTACAATTTGCCGTGGTTATGGTGAATTTGTCATTTAAAGTTATGATGCTCAATTTTACTCAGTTTCATGCTGAATCTGATTAGGTATGTTATAATTTTCTAAAAATTTGAAAAACATATTTAGTGTTAGAGAAACTAAAAATATTGGCATGGCAACAATATTAATTATCATAATTCACTTTAGTAATTCAGTCTCTATCTTTTTACTTTCTCATACGAAGTATCGAGAAAGTATTGTTTTCGCGAAAAAATTCGACCTCGAGATTTTTATGGAAATGTATGTTTTAGGTGTCTATGAGTAATTAATATCACCCTTGGAGGTGTATGCACTGCTATCAACAATTAGAAAGTTTTATCATAGCAACAGAAACAGTGGTATCACTTAGCGACATATTTAGCAAATTTTAGAAGAAAAATCAAAATATCTCTTAAACTATCGGCTTTATAAAAAAATGTTTCGAACCAAAGTTGTAGAAAATTACATTATCTACATCTTTTATAGTAACAACTATTTATAAAAATAGTTTTAAATGAGACATTTGAAAAAAAAAACGACTAGAATAAACATCCGATTCCGGTGGACCAGTTTCAGCCAAAAACTTTTCAAATCTTCATTTGCCAATTAAAAGTCTTAAGTATAAAGTTTTGTGCTGATTTTATAGTTAGTTTTTGAGTTAGAGCACCCACAAAATTTCAATCTCATACACACATACATCATCGAGAAAATAGTCAAATCGTGTTCTAGGGACCTCAAAACGCGTATTTCCGTTGAAATTTTGAAATCGATTATTTTCATGAAAACTACTTTCTCTATACTATGTGTATGGAGAAAGTAAAAATATCATTCGGGGGGTATAAACTAGTAAAACCTGAAAAATCCATATGCTACTTATAATGAAATTTCACTTAGCTTTAATTTTCCAAGTAAAACTTCGTTCTAAATTACAACTTTTCTGTTCTTAAGCTTTCTTTTATCCTTATGTGCAAAAGAAGTTGATTTGATATGCAATTTTTTCCTGTCATTAATGAACGTAATTTCATTTAGAGTTTAGTTATAATTAAAATTAAAAATTTATTTTAGCATATTTTACTTTTTATATTGTTACATGATTTTAACTCACTGAATGCTATATTCTTATTTTAGAAATTCCTCATTAAAATTTCTTTTTGTAGACAAAAGGAGACTATCAAATAATAAGTAATGTCACCAGAATTCTTCAGCTGGTTGTTCCTTTGATGGAGCATCCCAGTGATACATTTGTAGCCCAATTAGAAGAAGACTGTGTGAGACTTATGTTGCTGCATAATAAGGCTGTGGTGAGCAGCTGCCTTTCTTGTTTGAGTTCTGTCATAAATAATGTAACTCACAACTTCAAGCTCATTCAGGACTGTTTTAAAAAGTACTATGGTATGTCTTTAATAATTGGAAAGAGACACCTTAATGAAAAATCCCTTAAATAGTTCTAATCATTTTTACATTTTGTGGATTTTTAGTCTCTGTCTTTTGATTCTGGTGAACAGAAATATATGAAAAAGAGGAGTGTGGTCTTTGTATTGGCTTTTATTGGCAATGAATCTGAGCCTAATGAATTCACTTGGTTTTGAATTCTTTAATATAGATAATTTTTGTATTACAGTAAAATCCCGTTATTTCGATCCCAGATAATTCAAAGTATGGTGTAATTCGAAGCTAAGATCAGTCTCCGGCCAACACCATAGGATTTTGCATAGTTTTTGGTACGGATTATTCAAAATACACCTACAACAAAAGTCATAGTCTGGCCCAGTGACTCACGAAAAGTTCGTTTAATTCGAAATCTCGATCCTGTGTAAGTGGAAGGTTCGTGCCATCCTATCACATTCCCCATTTCTCAGACACGAAATACACATAGCGCCCCAAACAGATGACTCTCTTTTACTTATTTAATAGTAGGATGACCAAACATCCCATTTTTGCTGGGACAGTCCCATTTTTTTTTATCATATTCTCAGTCAGATAGCGAAATTCAAGAACCAAGCTGAAATGAACAGAAGTTTCAAGAACCCTTATTATCTCATTCATCGTGCTCTCCCAAACCTGGGCAAGGTTTTTCTCATGAGAAAGTGATATGCTCCTGAAAAGACCTTGGAATATTGATTTCTGTTACTGAACCAATCTTTAAATAACGTTGCACAAAGTTATACCGAATGTCGTCTCTAAAAAGATCATGCCTTTGTTTTATCCAAGAAAAACAAAAACCTAGTGGTTTTATCAGTTGCAGTCGGTGGCCCATTGAATAAGGAAAGCAGTGGCACAGTTTTACTTTGTGTAGCAGAGCATTACTAATTGGTTACTTTACGAGGCTCGCATCGTCATTCATGTATCTCATTCGGAAATAAGCTACGAGTATAACAAATAACAGTACACTTCGTTTGAAACAAATTTATTTCTCACTCTCTGTTTCCAATAATTTTAATCAACAGAATATATTAAATTATGCTTTGGAAATATCATAACCATGCAGTTACTTCTGTAGCTTCAACTAATTGTTGGCATTCCAGCTTGAACAATGCTTTTTTAGTTGCAAAATCTTGATAATTTGAAAACGATTTCACCAATAATTTTTTATTACACAATGCTCAGTATCCTGACACATTTTTAGGATAGAAAGTAAATAATGTTTAATAGGAGGAGGTACAGATGTAGCACACCAAAAATAAAAACTTTATAAATCACATGGAGGCCACAAAACAGCTAAAAAATACATCTATAAAAATATGTAAAACCAAATTTCCTCACTAGATGGAGACAACGCAGTATTTTCATGTCACATTCTGCGCCACATAGAAGCATTTCAAATTCTGCTTACTTCCCCTCCATTGGGCTGACATAGACCCTCCCCTCTTTTCCCCGCTCTCTTGTATCCACACGTTTATTGAAGCAAATTTGAAACTGCTTCCTGAGGCCTGCTCAGTAACAATTGAATAATACGAATCGCAATCAAGTTAGTAGAAATTCGTTCAAATGATGAAAATGCTAAATACGTTTCTATCAATTTTATAGTAGTAACTACAGTTATTCTAAGTATTTTAAAAAGTTTATTGCGGTGTTGTTTCACTAGGCAAACAGTGCTTGCATAGGCTGACCTCCCCTGGGTTTTATTCAGTGGTGTGCTGGAAAAAATGTTAAGAACCGGCTCAAAAAAAAGGAAATTTTGATAAGGGTGGCAGAATGCCTACATGCTAGGTGCACCAGATCACTCTAGTTTAGTAATAGCATTCCTCTAGCTTAAGAAGTGTTTGGTTCGTAATATATTCCATTTCATACACTGTTGGTAATTGACTATCAGATAGGGCAAAATGTACTTGAAAGGATAAAACTAATAAATGTTCATATTTTCTAAAAATTTAATAACCAGCTTGCGAGAGCCGGCTCCAGCTCATCACTGCTTTCACCATAATGTCATACAAGAAGAGTGCGGTGTAATATATATGCAGCAGTATGGATTAAAGATGAGTGATTATCTTTCGACGTACGGTTGAAAGTCTTTTCTTCGCGGCATAAAAGAGTAACTTGAAATGTACTGGGAAATTCGGGATATTCGCTGGAGCCTTTTTTCACAAATTTGTAAATCGCAAAGTAAGTGTTCACTTCAGCCCTGTTCGAATTCGCCGTGTATACTAACTTGTAAAGCCAATCATTTGTAGAACGGATAGACAAGATTCTGTGTTGCGATTTTACTGCCCAAGTAACTGATCGTAATAAAGTTCGATTTTTATGAAAGTTTTATTCGAACCCGGATACTTCAGAGTCATAATTTTTGGTTCCTTGAACTTTGAAATAACGGGGTTTTACTGTAATTATTGCAGTAACAACTAAAAAGAGTAAGTGAATTAATAGTGAAATTCAAAACCTGAGAAAATCAAACAATTTGTTAACCAGTTTAGTAATTTAACTCCTTTGATCAATAGTCTATGCACCATATTTGCCAGCCTATAAGAGGATTTTTTTGGAAAAAGTCAATTAACTTTACCACCATCTTCCAGGATGGAGGTATCCAGGTATTCTAATCATAAAGCTCACTTAGTAACAGATAAAAGGCATTTAAAGATTATTTCAAGCATTAGGAGAAACTTTCTTCGGGATAGGTTGCTCAAATTAAAACCACTCTTTTGGCAGAAATGGTTCAACTACATTTAGTGCAGAATCTATAAAAAATAAAGATACGCCGAAGAGACTGATACTTTACAGAATTCCGTGAATAGGAAAAAAAGAAAGGAAATCCAATACTAATACTTGTTTTACAAAATTAACTATTTATTTAACTTATTAAGTAGTTGTTATGGAAGATCTTACTCTGTAGCCAAGACACCTGTTTTAATAGCATCTTTTTATGATATTTTCACTATGTTAACACAGATTAGGAAATCACTATAAAATATAAAGATCAAAATTATGATTTATTTACTTTGTTACAGTTATGAGAAGCATCTTATAACTGACTCTTTTAGATAAGGTAGGGGGAGGGGGGTAGCATGCTGAGCTCCCCTAAATGATCAGTCGGACAACAATATCCATTGTTAGTTTTATAAAACAATTTAGACGTTGTAGCAGTTATAGTGTGACAAAAATTTTCGTGCTTGAATCTCAGTTTTATTTTCTCCTCTGTAACAGTAAATACCAAATTGACGCAATGAAGAAATCCTGTGTTGAGCAATGAAAATTTACAACACTATTTATATAGGCCAAATAGACAAACTTTCAAATCAGAGTTCCACCCCTCTGCTCCTCTCCTAAGTGTAGTTATTTCCCAACTGATGACCATCCTCTCACATCATCTGTTTGTTGTTTATTCAACCAATCCCAACTTCTCACCTGCTAATCACCTTTTACCATTATTTTCCGATTATAATACACATTTTTTTTCATGAAAAATTGACAAAAAGTTAGGGTGCGTATTATAAATGGTAACAAGCACGTACATCTTTTTTTAGTAAGGAAATAGTTTATATTTTTGGACATATTTTTACCAATAAATCGTACATTTCAATGCATTTCGATAACATTCCTTTAAATATCGTTTTTCAAAACAAAAATAAGAATAATTATTTAGTTACTTTTACTGTCCGAATCTTAGCCTCTGAATTCATTATTGCTGTCCTCAAATAGTATGCCGGCGATTTTGTTCTCTCTCATCGTCTATGTAAATGGCGTCGCCGAGAACGTCGTCTTCATCCTCACTATCCACTTCGTCGAAATCATCATCCCATATGATGTCGTCTTCAGAACCATCCATGGCATTTGTGAGGCAACACTTTTTAAAGCCATGATTTTTAAGAAAAAATCAATGGAAGTTGTGAGCAACAAATATTATTTTACATACCTCGACCAGCTTGTATGAAGATGATGAAGGATAAAGACAGTCAGAACTAGACGTGATATTCACGTAAACTACCTCTCTCGGTGGCAAGGTGAGAACTGTTATCCCAACTGACCAGATTATTACACAATGTGACATGGAGACACGTTTTTATACATTGTATTGATCTTTAAAGTGAGAGTCAAAACTATATAGACATGAAGTTTTCATAAACATTGCACATATCTCACTTCGCGGCAAGGCGAGAAGTCTCGATACTGCTAATAACTAAGTGAAAAATTACAGTGATCTTTTTACAAAAAATGAGTTGCATATTATACTTGGTGATAAGTCAATTTTCACATTTCACTCCTAAAAACAGGTGTGTATTATATAGGGTGTGTATTATAATCAGAAAATTAGAGCACTCCTATTTTTATCCCTCATCCCTTTCTCCTAATTCTTTCTTCCTCCCCTCTCTCCTCTGGGTATAAAAAGCCTATTTTTTATACTTTTACCTTATGATGATGATTATTCATTGAAACTGGTTGTGTTTATAATGCCGTGTGTTGTTTTAATTTTAACAATGCAGCATTTCCTCAAATTTTAGAACTATTTAATGCCCCTTACTTTTACTTCAATAAGTTAATCAATCTCAAAACTGTATGCGCTCCATATTCTATTATTTTTAGGTTTAAAGGGGTCATATGAGCCATCCAGTGATGTTCTTTCTCTTTTATGTTTCTCTTCATCAAAGTACTGTTAATCTTTTGGGAAGTCATAGTAAATATATCCTCATGGATTTGGTAACACTTTATTGTAAACCTATCTTGGAGCTATGTGCAATATTCTTCTTTAGTTAAATAGCTGCAAAACTCACATAACTTTTACAATATAAATGCCCAATTGATAATTTTGAAAAATTTCTCATATCAGTTAATTCAGGATAAAAAGGGCATTGGTTAAAGTGAACATTAAATTACTTGTCTTCAACTATTGTAATTTATATTAAGTATTTTAAAAATGATTTCAATCATATCAACTTATTTGACTTGTAATTTTCATGTAATCTTCATTTAGACAAAGATGCAAATTGTGCTTTCTTTTTGTAGGTCATTTAACCGAGTTGAAGCTGGTGCATGAAAAAGAACCTTCTGATCCAAGATTGTTTAAATGCAGACCACTTTTCCGCAGAGTTATATATACTGTTGGTCTTATTTTAAGACATTTTGATTTTAAGCATGAAGAAGTACGGCATGATTTACCAGTAAGAATTAATATCATCCTTAAAAATCATTATAATCACTGATTTAACTAATATTTTTAAATAATTAACTATTTTATTGTTTTTATAATGCTTTGGTAAAAATTCAGTGTAATGTCAAATTTTATTATAAATCATTTTATTCACTATATGATGTTGCGAGGTTTTTGAGATCACTCCAACCATCATATTAAAATAGTTCATGAATCAAAATTCTGGTTAATCCAATATGTATCTTTTTGTCACAGGATAATATAATAGACCAAGTAATAGAAACAATTATGTATTTTGCTCACCAACCAAATCAAGATATGCAATCCTATGCCTTACAAGCAATGGGGTTTCTTTGTGTAAGGCACTATGAACTGATGCTTGGAACAGAGTTAAAAACACTTTATATTTATTTAATGACTGATGAAAATTCATCTCCATCAATGAAAATTCAGGTAAATTTATTAATTGTATTGTTGATGTCATTGCATTTGAATTAATATATATATATATATATATATATATATATATATATACACACACACACACTCACAGTAAACTTCCAGTTATCCGGCACTCAAGCAACCGGAATTCTCAAGCAACCAGTATCTCTTGCCTCTTAAGTTTTTTAATTACATCTAGTTCGGAATGTTACTGCTAATTTGAGTAAATTTGGAGTTCACGTTGACAGTCGCAATATGCAGTTATGTATGTTTTTTGAACTCAATGTTTGTGTTAAATGAAATATTTCGCCCACCCTTTTTAAATGCCTCCTAAAACTGCAGTATGTGTTAAAGGTGATAAAAAGAAACGGATTATGCTAACCTTAACCCAGAAACTTGATATCATATTTAGAGAAAGGTGAGAATCGCAATGCTTTAATGAAAGAGGTCAATGTTGGTTCTCCCACTATTTATGACATTAAGGCACAAAAATCACAGTTAATGAAATTCGTTACGTATTCTGAGACAACTAGAAGAGTTAAATATCGGCACGCTCTTTATAAGACAAAACTTGTGCAATTGAATATTGGTATTTATGAATGGTTTTCTATAAAGCGTTCCGAGAGAGTCCATATTTTTGGACCAATGTTGATTGAAAAGGCCGAAGATTTTTATGAAAAAATGAAGATTAGTGAACTGTGTGCATGTTCAAATGGATGGCTAACACGTTTTAATATCATACCTCTAGACGTCTCTGGTGATAAAAAATCAGCCGACCAAGAAGCTGCCGACAAATATTGACTTTTTTGAAACATTAGTTAATCCTTCAGCAATGGGGTAGATTTAAATACCACACTATCGGCTGGTTGGTATTTAAACTATTTATCACTCTACGTCGGCATCTGTGCATTGTACGGACCTCAATTTATTACCTTATCGCCAGCCTCTGTGCATGGTATGGATCCATGCCGTGCTGGTTTTAATTTGATATATTTTAATTAGTTTTATTTATTTTTCAATTGGCTTTCACATTTTTATAGTAAAATATTTGTGACTGTCGAGCAAAATATTTTTTCCTAATATTTTATTTAGTAAAAATTAAATTTCTTCTGCTGTGATGATGCCTGCTCCCCTGGTTGACATGAATAAAAATCATTTATTTTATTTCGTCACCCTCAATATCTGTAAATTCCTAACAGTTGATTTATATCTCTAAATCACTTTAAGATATAATCTCTTTCTTTATGTAATACTTCCAGCTATTTCTTCTAAGAAACTTATTCATAAAAAATTTCGATAAAAAATATCGTCTTTCAAAATAATAGGCTCAATGATATTACATCTATTCAAAACGGCCGAGTCAAATGCTAATACCATTCCAAGAGTTCATTAATCTTTCAGTTAGTTATCAAGAAAGATATGCTGACAGATAAAGCTTATATTCTAAGCCACTTGAGTTTGTTGCTTGTTTATCCCACTCTCTGACTTCATGTGCCTGAGCATGAGAAGATATGGAGTTGGTTGTGAAAGAGATTATAAGCAGAATCCAAGAAAAATTATTCGGATGCACTTAGTGAGGACTTATTAGTGGTAGACGTCACATCTAAACACTTCTTTTTTGTTGAAAGAGAGCTTACATTGCTGGAAAGTAGTAGAATCGCTCTGACCCTTTGGTTTCCATTCCGTTTCTTGCCTCTGCACGGTACTAACTATAAATGGTGGAGTTGTTTTCTAAGGAAATATACTTATTGGTTAAGTGACGTAATATCCGTTCCTTAATTTCAAAGGATATTACTCCTAATTAAATTTGAGGAATCGTTACTCCTTATTGCGAAGACATGGCTAGTAGGAGTACACTCTGTGTTTGTGATAAAGATATGCAGAAAATTTTGGAGAAATCTAATGATTCCTCAAATGATAGTGATACAAGCTCTGTGTATTTTCACATTAGTGTCAATAATATTTCTAACTTAATTCAATTTTCATTCAGTTGCTGAGATGCTAACATTTATAAATCAGCTGATGATAAGATGAGCTTTATTTCGGCAGTAAGCTATCGTGAAAGTAATGAGAACAGGCCAGCTAGAGGTGATTCACTTTCGTTCTCATCTGTACTATTCATGCGATGTTATTCGTAAACATTTCTCGAGAGCCACAGTGTCTGCGCTTGGAAGAGATAAAGAAAGTAGGGAGAGGCTCTCAACAGCTACGTCGTTAGGAGAACAGAGCGACTAGCTGATGTATGCAGAGAACTCGAGCGCTTCATTTGAATGGAGTGGAAGTGCATTGGAACAAATCTAGCACTAAAATCAGTGATTAAGTATTAAACATTTGCGTGGGAATAACTTTTATTATTTCTTCGTGTTACAATGCATAATCTTATTGTAATAGAGATATATAAAAAATATGGTATAATAAACGTACTATAACATATATATCCCGAAAATTTCACGTAAATTGGATTATTAATTAAAACAAAGTACTTTCAAATCGGTCATTTGTGTTAAATACCAGCCAGCCGTAAGGAAGAAGAGTATTTAAATCCAACCCGTCCCCTAACACCATGGCCTGGGTCCGTACGACGCACAGAGGCCGGCGATAAGGAAAGAAAATAAAGTCAGTACCATGCACAGAGCCCGGCGCTGAATGGTTAAGAAATATATAACTATCGCACGTGTTTAACCTTTATTGGCCGGGCGACGCCATACGGCGACACCGAATGCCTGGTCTCACGGCCGAGCATCGCCATACGGCATCGGAGTCTATTTTTACGTTCCAGTTATCGCTTCGTCATGTTCGGTTCTCGTATTTTCTTTACTACTATGTGGATAATGCTGATAATGGTTACTATTTGTATTTTTTACTGCAAATGTATTTTTGCCTGATGAATTGAATACATAGTGAAACATTGTATTTCGCGTGTTTCCTCCCGATTTCCTACCAGACGCCAGTCAGTCTCGTTTAACTCTCCTACCTTTATGGTAGCATGTGATGTGCCACCTATTTATCAGCATTTTTGGAGTAATTTTTTAAAATTTGTCATCTTTTCACCCATATGATGGCATTGACAAAGGAGGAAATTTCAGAGTTCATTTTAGAGAGTGACTCAGACGGCGATTACGATGTGTGCGACCCATCCGATGGCAGTATGGATTATGACGCATGTAAACCAGCGGAGGATATCAGTGTTGGTGAAAGTGGAAATTTTAGCTGGACTAGACAAAAGCATCATAATTCTGCCCTAATCCACCCATTTACTGGATGCTCAAAGGGTTTAAGAGTGCAAGAGGCTCCTTGTGTAAGTAAGGACTCTATGCCACTTAACGTGTTCTTGTTCTTCTTTCAGTAAGTTATCCCAATTTTGGTGGATGAGACAAATAGATACTACCATCAATATTTACAGACTTTTGATGACGAAAATAGACCTTCAGTGCAAGGTGACGTGACTGTAAATGACATTTACGTGTTTCTGGCACTAACGATACAAATGGGACATGATGTACGAGACACGCTGAAGGATTACTGGTCCACCCTCTGTCAATTTCACACTCCATTCTATAGTAATAAAATGAAACGTGATCGGTATTTTCATATTCTAAGATTCCTTCACTTTAGTGACAGTACAAATCCCCCAGACAAAGATGACGACGACTATGACAGACTGTGGAAACTTAGACAAATATTTGAAAAACTCAACGATTCATACTCTAAATTCTACAACCCATCAGAACATTTATCAGTTGATGAGGTTATTGTTCTTTTTAAAGGAAGGGTTATTTTTAAGCAATACATCCCTAAGAAACACAAACGTTTTGGAATTAAAATATACAAACTATGTGACTCAACTGGCTATACATACGACATGATGGTTTACCTGGGGAAAGACAGACAAAAAACGCCATTGACAATGACACCCACACATGCGACTGTGACAAGACTGACAAGGATAGTGGAAGGGGTTGGACATAAACTTTATATGGACAACTTCTCCTCTCCTACTTTATATGAGGATTTACACAGAATGATGATCAACTGCTGTGGGACAGTTAGACATAACCGAAAAGAAATGCTGAAAAATTTTGACCGTAAGACTTTGAAATTGAAAAAAGGAGACATTATTTCGCGAGTTAGGGAATATACGACGGCTATAGTATGGAAAGACAAGCGAGAGGTGTATATGTTAACAAACGCACACAGTCCACCAAAAGAAGGAAACTTTCGTGATGAAAGAGGGAACGCTCTGAAACCAACTATTGTGCAAGATTATTATAATAAGCATATGGGGTATGTGAATAAAGGGGACCGAATGGCAGATAGCTACACCATTAGTAGAAGAACATGGGAGTAGACGAAAAAACTTTTTCCACTAACTGGGCATGACAATTCTTAATAGCCACATAATTTTGTCGTCTTGTGGTGGAATTAAGGTGCACAGGAATTTTCGTCTTGCTTTGGTGCGAAATTTGTTAGAAAATGTCGAGAAGCAAACTCCTTCCAAATCCTCCCCAACAGTAAGTCGAGTTTCTCCATCTGGACAAAACACAAGACTGGAGGTGAGACATTCAGAGCATTGGCCAGTAAAGTATTCTAGATTACGTTGCCATGTGTGTTTGGCAAATAAAAAAAGAGCGGAAACAAGATTGAAGTGCGCCAAATGTGACGCGGGCCTCTGTATAGACCCATGTTTCCGTATTTGCCATACCAATGTAAAAATTTAAAACCATATATTATTATTATAAACTGTGGTGTTAATTATAACTAGCTGAGCCCGCACAAAATTTGCGCGTTTAATTTTAAATTGATTCATAAAAAATAATAAGTTTGTAAAATAAGTTGATGTTAATAATTCATATTTTACTCTAGCAATGAATTTACACAGTATAGGATACTTAGATATTTGACTCCCAATGTAAGGTAATCTCACTGAGGGAAAGGCAGTTTGCGCATATTAAAAAAAATGTTATCCGTAGGTAATCAGAAATCTGTATTTTATAAGTTATGGTAGAGAGTAAATTGATGCGGCACAGTAATTAAATTGAAATGATTAGTGATCGGAAGATTCTTATGCGACAGGCATAAACTGTAGTGATGTGAAATGAGGAAACAGAAGAATAGAACTGCTAAGACCGGGAGTCAAACTGGGTCTTAACACCTCAAAGAAAGCAAATATTGGGAAAAGAAAGATGTGAACTTTCTGTAATTTACAGGAAATGTCATCCACTTAATCAATCACAAAACATAACTCTTGTAAAAGCGACGCCACAAAAAATAATTATTTATCCACTTAAGCCAGGCGAAAGTATTAAAAAAATAAGCGCTGAAACAATTGATTGTAGAATAATGTGGAGTATAAACTTACTGGGGTTTAGGAAGATTCCTCCTCACCAAAACCTTTGTAATGAAATGGCAGAGTCTTACGCATATTTCCACTGACAGGGTGATTCTTGGTTGCTTCAGTCACGAAAACAAAAACATTTGGTATTTCCAAAAGGTTGAATACTCAGATACAGTATTTTAAAAACTAAATATGCTTTTCTACCACAATCTACGATAAACGCGTCCTAGTCACAGAAAATAATCTTACTGAATGTTCTCGAGTTAAATCATTATCTTAATGAATTCATCCATTGTTATATTTATAACAATAAAACTTTAATTAAAGCAAAAATGCGGCGTATAATGATCTTACTAACTTAAGGATTCCATTTTTACGTCAATATGAATGTTTAATAGATGGTAATTGAATCAGAGGCAACAATTAAGGTCGACTTGGCAACGTCCCGAAGGAGAACAAAAAATCGGCAAAATTTCAAAAACAATTGTGTATTTCCAAAAATTTTGACCGTGTAGGGTATAAACATTGAAAGAATAAGATAATTTAGAGTTTTAGCCAACGAATAAATCAAAAACAGAAAATCGGTCCATATTTACATATTTTAACGAATGAAGAAAATAAACCTTGCACTCTGAAAACTCGAAAATCCTGTGTAAACTTATGGGAACATATAATTATCTCCTGGAATCGAACCCGGGACTTTAGGAAATTGAGAATAGTTTTATAGGAACCTCCTGGCCTGTAGAAACAAAACGCAGTTTACTGCAAATCTCTACAGCAAACGGTTTTCGAGATAGAGGGGAGGATGGACGGATGGACAGACGGACACTTCAGAAATTATATATAGGATAATTAATCATTGTTTTATATTTTGAATGTAAATTTTAGGTAGTAAGTGAAAGTCAAATATGAGACAAAAAATGTGATTTTCATAATTTAAAAAAATTGTTATTATTTATGTTGCAAAATGATTGAGACAAAGTACATTGTAATTCCACAAAGTGTGATAATGTTCGTCTACAAAATCATGTTAATCTTCTTAGTTTATTCCATTTTTACTTTCTCCATACGAAGTAATGGGAAAGTATTGTGATCATGAAAACAATCGACTTCGAGATTTCAACGGAAATACACGTTTTGAGGTCCCTAGAACACGTTTAGACTATTTTCAAAATGATGTCTGTGTGTGTGTGTGTATATGTGATTGTGGGCGCTGTAACTCAAAAAGTACGTGCCATATCGTTACCAAATTTCATATATAACACTTTAGCATGAGCACAAAGAACTGATTAGTTTTTGGACAATAACGGGTAACCGGAAGTCGAGGTTTATTCGAAACCTGATTCGGTTTTTGCGGTACTTCTCCGTTAAAACATTATTGTATATAAAATTCTAAACAAAGGTTATAGAGAATGTAATTTCCTACAACTTTCATTTGAAAGAATTTTCCATAACAGTTATTGTTTAGGAATTATTTATAAATAACTGGTTTTCCGGTTTTCGCCAAATATCTCCTTAAAAACATCGTTATTGGTAATCTTTGTGAGGACCAAAGTTGTAGAGAATAATATTTCTTCCAAGTTTTGTTTGAAACAAATTTTTGTAGAACCATCCATTTTGGAGTTATTTTGATTTTTCTAGTATACAGCACCACCACCATTTAGCGGTGAATTCTGTAAACATTCAAAATATACGTAATTTACGACAATAAGGACGACTGTATTCTTTTATCATACGAAATAATAATTGTGCCTCATAATGCTATTCATAATAATTTAAATATCTATACCCCAAATATTGAGAAAGTCATGTGTTGGACACATCAGATTTTTAAATTATATATTCGTACTTTTAGGTTTACTTATGATTTATTCATCGAATTTAATAGTTGTTCAGTGGTTTCTCGTAATATTAATAGATTGAAATATATTTAACATCATTTTTCTTTAATATGCTTTTTATTTGAACTAATTTCGATTATTGATTGAAGAGATATACCGGTTAGAACGAATGTATGTTCTTTGTGCCCCGATACGAAAAAATACGTCTGGCCGTGAGGAGGCGCCACCGTAAACGACCGCTGTACAATAAAGGTTAACTGAATTATTTTAATATTTACTAACTGCATTGTATGTAATGGTATCATGATTGCGTTTCACTATTCGCGTCTCTTTTGTTTAATATCAATTTGCCTCAAGAATTTCTGCTAATACATTGTGTTGGGTAATATCTTTCCTTTTCTCAGACAAGGAAACAATTTTTTTTTGTCAGAAAATTCTAATGGTTGGACTAAGTTAATACTTACCTCCAGTTGTTATTAGAACAAAAGAGAAGCTAATAGAAATAGGCATATGAGAAACGTCCGTAGGGTGTAATGTAGTTAGTAAATATTAAAATATTGTAATTAAACATGTTGAATACCTGTATATTTGAGTTTCATTACTTCCTTGAATGTCAAGGAATTATTTAAGAATAATTGCGAGTAGAATATCTAGTCTACAGGCTAGAAATTCCAAGGTGTATGTATAATTCTGCATCTGTTCCTTATTTTGGTATCCAAATGCTTTATTGAGGCATATCCAATAAAACTCTCAAGTAACCGGAATATTCAATTAACCGGAAAACCTAATTCCATGGGCATTCCGGATAACAGGAAGTTTACTGTGTGTGTGTTTGTGTATATATATTAGGGCTGTCAATTTTTTTCGAAAATCGGTAACTCGACCGTCGAAAATCGAAAAGTCGGTAAGTCAAAGTCGAAAACCGAAAAATCGAAATCGATTTTTACCGAAAAGTCGAAATCGATTTTTTTTACCGAAATGTCGAAATCGATTTTTTTTACCGAAAAGTCGAAATCGATTTTTTTACCGAAAAGTCGAAATCGATTTTTTTTACCGAAAAGTTGAAATCGATTTTTTTACTGAAATGTTGAAATAGATTTCTACTGAATTATTGAAGTCGGTCTTCTGGATGTCTACATCGATTTTATCAAAAAAGCCTACAGTATGTGATCGTGGAACGAAGTGACACCGCATCGTGTCCGTTGTCTATGGTAACCCGATGTGCTACGGATCTGAAATTTGGAATGTAGGTAGAACTCCGGGTGAAACAAGTTCGAAAAATAAAATTCTGAAATTCATACTCCAGAACAGACATATAATGTAATGGTGAAGGCTCACTTATAAATACTGCTCCTACTATTTTATTTTATTTGGAGTAAGATTAAGTAATGATTAAGTTATAATTAAGTAAAATTAAGTAATGTATATGTATGATTGTAGCAGTAAATGTAAATCATAGTTGCAATGCTCTGCCAATGGATCAAGGCATCGTGGCAACAAATAAATGCAAAAGTAATAGTGAAAGGATTTAAGAAATTCTGCTTATCTAATGCCATGGATGGGAATGAGGATGATGTTTTGTGGGAGACTGATGATGAAGTTGAGAGTAATAAAGATAGTGACCGTGAGGAAAACAGTGAAGGTTGCATAGACAGTGATGATGACTAACACAATAAAATGATTTTATGCAGCACTTGGATTGAAATGTTTTTTGTTGTCCTGAAATGAGTATATTCTTTCAATGTATTTACTTTATTTTAAATGTTATCTTAAAATGAATGCTACCATTTAATTTGTTTGAAAACCTGAATGGATCTATTTGTGATGTGATCTTATGATTTTAAAATGTTAAAAGACAATGACATTCAAGAAAAGTATAAGAGAAAATAAATATTTCACAAGATTTATAATTTTTGTAGTCATGAAGGTCAATTTGAGCTTTTTTCTCTTTTGGAATCATCAAAATGGGGGGTCGTCTTAGATTCAGGGTCGTCTTGGATTCGGGTGAATACGGTATATAAAATTTATCATCTCTATATCCTCAAAGGTATGTTTCTGTTTATCAATAGCCATCACTTTTAAATTCATGTTCTTTGTTATACTTTTTCAGGTTTTGGTAAATATTGAGATATATCTGCAAGAGGAAGACAAAAGAATGATCAAGCATTATCAAGAATGTAAGTAATAATGGATTGATTGGATTAATGTTATTATAGACAGGTATACCTGGGCATTTGCTGTAGTTGCATTCCAGAAGAACTCTGTGCATAACAATTCTGTGAATGGCAAGAAAATATGATATGTAATGGGAAAAATGAGAATTGGTTACCAAACCTGCTAGACTGGGCAGTATCTTGATTTTCTTATCTATTGACAGCCATAGGATGTAGGACCAAAGTGATTACAGAAATATTCTCGGGTAGTAATTAGTGGAATTTCTCCATAATAAAAACAAAGAAATTGTGGTTGTAAATTTACATTTTATTGTGATATACTATTCAACCAAGATTTTGCTTTATTTTGAGTCACCTTCAGGTAAGATGTCTGGTAAACAGCCTGTATTTAGGAAAACCATGTGGGAGAGGTGAGTGTGGGAGCAGGAGAATTTAAAATAGGAATGGTTAGGAAAGAGATATTTGTTGGTAAGCATCTCTTTAGACTTGAGTGTCAATTTGTCCATCTTCTTTCTCTTTGTCACAAACTTTTAAAATCCAAAAAGCTCAAATCTGCACAGATTTGAATAACTGCCATTGAGCTTGAGTTTGTGAATTGGATCACTTTAAATCCTAACTGTAACCTTCCTTTAAGTGTATTTGTATTTTTAAATTTTTATTTCATTTTCAGTTAATTTAGTTTAGGATAATTTGATGTATCTGATAATTTCTGCACCAACAGAATAGAGTTTTGTATAGTTTTTAGTATGTTTATCTTAAAATATAGTTCATTTTTAACCTTTATCTGCCAAACTGGCCACATATATATGAGCTAGGCGGTGAATGTGCCATATATGACCTGCTTACATCCAGGCCACTCCTCATATTTGCCTTGAAGTTGACAGAGTGAGAGGGGAAGAGGGACCAGGCAACTGTCTTGTCTTCCTCCTCTCCCAAGGTCAAAGGTCTAAACGCCTAGGGGTAAGAATGGTAAACAAACACTTGGAAGATGTTCTCTCTCTCTCAAAATGTGGGTGTTAGCTGTTAGAATATCTTTTACATCACAAGAAGAGGTAGCAAACAGAATCCCATCCATAAGCTCCAACACAAAGGCCTCTTTGTTATTTGCCTTGTTCAGTTGTTTGCAGATCATGAAATAGAGTGGAAGTAGGTGCATGCGCAGTTTCTAATTTTGACATGTTTATTTCTGATAATAAGCAGATCCATGTAATTCCTCAATATTTTTACTATAAAATGCTTTTTATTTGAAAATGTTATCACTATTAGTGATCACAG
Source organism: Uropetala carovei (assembly GCA_036926305.1). Taxonomy (NCBI): domain Eukaryota; kingdom Metazoa; phylum Arthropoda; class Insecta; order Odonata; family Petaluridae; genus Uropetala; species Uropetala carovei. The sequence continues at coordinate 8,685,609 of JAXCHB010000065.1, read as the reverse complement.
TTTTTTCAGATAACTTAAAAAAGACATTGAAATACTCCAAATTAAATCTGGCACAGGGACTGCCCACTGGGCATTTAAATCCGGTGGCTAAAGGTTAATTTGAATACAATATTCGGCCCCATGGATTGCTTAAACTAGTTTATTTTAAAACAAAATTAAATTTAGCATGTCTCATTTGTGGAAATAGAAGTTTTTGTGTGGTTTTGCTAGGCCAGGGCTGATAGTATTCTAATTTTGCACACTTTCATAAAGGAAAAGGTGGTTGGTTTAGTGCAGAAGATGAGATTTAATTTTAAGTGCTCAAATAGATAACTTCAAAATTTCCAAATGTAGCATACTATAGTGGGGTTGTGCATTATTGGCAAAGTATCATCTGTTAATACCATAGCTGCAAAAAAGTATCTAACCAGTTCTTGAAAATTACCAGGTAGAGGACATCTTCAACTGCAATAAAGCTGGGTTATTTCCCAAAACAGGCATTCTATTAATGGAAATATGTGCTGTACAAAATCAAATGGATGTGGATTAAAAGTTCATGCATAATCTATTTCTGCCTGAAAATACCGTAAACTACATGCTGCCCCTATACCTGGAAATTATCTTCCATCTCCACAAAAGATACCAAAAGTGTTTGGTGACATGTTATCTCTATGAGTTTAAGTGGAACATTCCTGTGCACATATCAGGAAATGTAATGTACTTCATGCAATGAAAACATAATTATAACATCTGTTGCTGTATCAGCATTATAAATTATTTTGCAAAAGGTGTGTTTGCAAACAAGAAAAGTAATGTCAAAATCAAAAGTGTGACACTGGACTTTGTCTACTGGATTGAGCTGGGTTCTAAAATTTTCAGCCTAACACATTATGAAGATTTCATAAATGTTGATTGTGTGGTTGCAATTTTTGGTCAATGCATGGATTCAGTGGATATTTTTGCAATTGATAAAGAAGCAACTGCTTCCACAGCAGCTTCTAGAAGTGAAGAACCTTGAATCTGCATGCCCTATCTGCAAACAGATTTTCACAGCGCTTGCTGTATTTGAATCATGTATGAACTATGATATAGATTAAAGCGATGAACAATTTGAATTTTGAGAAATGCAAGACATTCTCAAAACAAAGTAAAATTAATGCATATTAAAAAACTATATCAATTAATTCATCGATGGCTCATTTCATTTTACAGTTGTTTTTCACTTTTGTGTGGTGCATTTTTTTTACATTCATGTCTATCCAACTTAATATATATTTGTGTCATTAAAGATGTGTTATCTTCTACACATCCTGTGTCATACTGATGAATCACAATTCTCCAAAAGTCATAAAATGATTGTGTAAACCAAATGAGCACTGGGTTACAAATCATCAGTGGTAAGTCACCAATTGTAAATTCTGTTATCTACTATTGGCGAATTACCACTGATGATTACTTTGTAGCTAAAATTCTAATTTGGCTTTCACAACCATTTTATGACTTTTGGAGCATTCTATTTATCAGTTTGACCTTAACGATAAAGACAAGCTTGATAATTCTTTGAATCCTGTGTGGAGTTTTGTAATCTAATTTACACAACCAATCTAACACCTGCTAGACAACAACAATGGTATTTCTGGCAATGAAAAAGAACAAGGACTTTAAACCTCAAAATTTGTGCCAAAATGAAATTCAGATACAGGCGACTCCTGAGATTTGACATTTCGAGATTCGACAAATTCGAGATTTCGACCCATCCGATCGATTTGGGAAGTAGTTTACTCAAAGTAATTTTCGTCCCGACCAACCACGTGAGGTTTAGTTTCAGTGTAGACATAGTTATTTCTGCTCTAATTGTTTGAATTTGTGCTGATATCACTCTGTTTTATGTTAATCTTTTATTTAAATTTATCCTATATATAATGCACGTAAGTGAAGCTGCATGCGTGCATATGAAGCCTCGTGTAATTATATTGGCATATTTCTTGAGAACCGTTCGTCGTAAAGATATGCGGTAAACGGCGTTTTGTTTCTACTGGCTATGAGGTCCCTGGAAAAATATTTGCATTTACTAAAGTGTCCCTGGTTTGAATCCAGGAGACAATTATTCTTTTCCAGAAGTTTACACGGGATTTTTGATTTTTCAGAGTGCAAGGTTTTTTTCCTTCATTAATTAAAATATGTAAATATGGACCGATTTTCTTCTTTTTTGCTTTATTCGACAGCTAAAGCTCTATAGTATCTTATTCTTGTGATGTTGACACGTTACACGGTCAAATTTTTCAGAAATATGCATTCTTTTTTGAAATTTTGCAGATTTTTTGTACTCGTTCCGGGCATTGCCAAGGAGACTCTCATTGTTGCCTCTGATTCATTTAAGGCCAATTAAACCTTCAAATAGACGAAAGAAAAGCGTTATTGTTATCTTCTCTTCATTGATAATCTAAATAAATGCTTGCATTGACGTCGCCTTTATAGTAGGTCCTGTAAGAAGTTAAAAGCAGTCGTTGATAGACACTTGAAGGAAAGCTACTGTTTGTGAGAGATGAGGAGCAGAGAGTACAAGAAAGACAAAGAAATAGGGAAACATGTCAAATGAATAGGGAACAAAGATCTAACCTAGGGCCGAACTATTTAGATTATTTGCAAGCGTAGCTGCAGCGGGCTACTAGGTCATTTTATTGATTTATTTATAAATTTATCACTTGACATGATATCTAAAAGGAAATGTAATAGTGATAATGCAAGTGAAAAGAGAGTAGTTCAACTATTAGCACTTATGTGAAACAAGGAGAAAATTCTAAAACGTGATAAATTCATGTAATTTGAGCGCTGGTTTGACAGATTTAAGAGAAGGGCAGGTTTGCATAACCTTAAACTAACTGGCGAGACTGCAAGTTATTTTGTGCTTTTTAATAACTTTTATATTAATTTCACTGCAGTATATAGTTGTATGTATAGATAGATGTATTGTAGTGTCTCTCTAAAATGAACTGCTTCCAGTGAGCTTCAGCACGCAACTGGAGTCAATGCTGCTGCGTTGCTCTTTTATTATGAAAACAAGTGAAAGCCATACAAGCGCTATGTACAAACAAATTAGTGTGCGCAGGCACCATTGTTTAGTATACTACATGTATGCAGGGAAGTGCTGCAGACAGCCTGGTCCGGCTCGCGTGAACCGAGATGCGGGAACGTATCCCCTGATTATAACATGCAAGTCTATGGAAAAATGGCGTTCGACAACTCAAGATTCGACCACGTTTTCAGGAATGCATCCCTGACGAATCTCGGGAGTCGCCTGTAATTTGAAGAAATTTTTTGTTCCTTGAGTTTTTAATTCAATAGGTTTTACTCTATTTTGTGTGTGGTGTGATATATGTATTGTATCCATGGATCAGACAGCATTCTTATATGTATATACATTTTTATATATTTTTTCTGGGACCTTGCAATCCATCACCTTTAACTGAAAATTCAAAAGTTATTTTTATTGAACTTATCTTTATTACATTTTTATAATCTTTACTTTATTTCCATATTTATCTTTGTATTCATGTTTTTATTGCATAAAAATACAATTTAAAATTTATTTCTATCTGAAACTGCTGCCGGGGAATCTGTGGTTTTCAGAAATCTGTACACTGCTTCGTCCCAAGGCTTTCCTATTTTTCAGCCTGACTGATTATGCAACATACTGCAAGTGGGATACATCCCTAAAACTTTTTTAACACTTTCAACGCGGCATGACTGGAATTCCAGTAGGGATAGCACCCACCATGACTGGAATTCCTGTCATGTACGTTGAAAGTGTTAATAGATAGCTTATTGAAGCTGTAGGTATATTTTTTTATTAATATGTTTATGTAGATATACTTTTGAGATATAGGAATCTAAAATTTATAAATTGAGCCTATTGAGTAAGTGAAAACTCTAATTTTATTTTATCTGTATTATTCTTCTAATTAAGAATCCAAAATTTACAGGGGATAAACATTCAAAGAAAGAAAACCTAAAGGAAATGAATGAGGTTTCATCTGGCATGGCAAGCACAATCATCCAGTTGTACCTAAAAGAAATCCTGGAATTGTTTATCCATCCACTTTTAACAGTTCGGCATACAGTTTCAGAGGTTATCCAACTCATTTTGCAACAAGGATTGGTTCATCCTGCCCAGGTTGGTCATGTTGAAATCCATTGTTTCATTACTGATTAATTTTTAATTTAGTCACATAATAATTAGATGTGCATAATGCATGTGCTGCAGCTTTCGTATATGGATATTAAATGCTACATCGGCAGAGTTTCCTATCAGAGAAAGTTTGATTAAATAATTAGGGTAAAGGTAATTTGAGACAAATTGATTATAACATGGAAATATAAATTTTACATATTGAAAAAATCATCTTTACAAGGCTGGTCTGAAATAGAGATGATACATAAACTTTTAAAATCAACAACTGGAAAGCTAAGTGTATGATGGCATGCCAGATATCATTCAATAATTAAGAATACTGAAACAAAAATTACTCTCCCTTAACAAGATATGGCCTAAATGAGACAAATTTGAGTGGTTTTAGATTCTTAGTCTACTACTACTTGGATTTGATGACATCTTGACAACAGCTTCCAGATCCCAAAATGTTGTTCTAACTTTTTTAAAATGCCATGCGTACCTGTTTGGCACTGTAAATTTTGGGAAATGTTTAAACGTGAAAAAATCTTCAATTTTTGCTAGTCTGTTTTGCAAAATGTTCTTTGTCAGTTCATAGATTGTCATCACTATGAGTTTTAATAAGGCCAAGATCTACTACATAGACACATTTTAGGGTTTGTGATAAGGCATTAGTAATTACAGGATTGATTTCTGACGTAGTTGTGAATGGCAGTTCTGCAGGTTTTTCTTTGGGTAGATGAGAGGGATTCCATTTCCATTGTTCTACTTTTCCTTTCTTATGCAGACAGGGGTCAGGTCGTCACTATGGCTATGAGGTCGTAATAACAGCATTAACACCTGCATAGATGGCATTGATTTCTGCTTAACAACAGTGCTTATGATATTCTTTTTTTTTAATTTCACTTTATGGAGGTTTGTTTTTACTGGAACAGGTGCAATTTTTATTTCGTAATTGGGAGGTTTTGTAATTATCGGAGGTTGGTAATATAGAGGTTTTCTATACAGTTTTATTAGTGAATTTTTTGGGACTGGTGATAATTTTGTTATATGGAGTTTGTTCTAAGGGAGTTCGTAAGGTAGAGTTTTTACTGTATAAGGGGGGTTTACGTTCCGATTCGCCACTAAAATCACTCGTGATGAAAAAAGGAGAACTTTCTCTCATAAGATTTTATGTCATAAGGGAGATTAGGTTTAAGTCATTGCCACTGTACCCTATGACATCCAAACTAAGAAAACAAGTCTGTTTATAGGCATTTAACTTTTATGTTGAGGAAATGATAAGAGAGGCATGGGAAGATGTAGAAACAGGGATAGAAGTGGGAGGGAGCCTGGTTAAATCAGATATGCAGATGACAAAGCATTGGTGAGTAATTCTGAAAGGGGCCTTCAGATACTAGTTAGCTCTTTAAATGAAAATGCAAAGGCATTCGGGATTAAAATTAATACAAGGAAAACGAAAACTCAGATCAATGTTATAGTGGATGGGGAAAGGCTGGAGCAGGTAGAATGTTTTGCTTATTTAGGTAGTATTCTGTCAAATGATGGAAGAAGTACAAAAGAGATCAGAACAAGGATAGCAAGGGCAAAAGAGGCATTTATGAGATGACGAGAACTGTTGATTGGCAGCTTCAGTAAAGAGATTAAAAAGAGGTTAGTGAAAACACTGATATGGGGTATAGCATTATGTGGGTGCGAGACATTGACAATGAGAAAAGAAGATGTGAGGAGATTAGAGGCATTTGAGGTGTGGGTATGGTATAGATTAGAGAAAATAGGGCATCAAATTGTATAAGTACCCATTTGAGCTGCATGTACACCATACCTTGTATCCAAACTTGATGGGTTTTCCGTGCATGTACATTTTTGAAACATGTTTTCCATAATATCACACCATCATTTTGTCAGTAGATAAATGGGTGTGAAAAATTCCAAACTTCATAGAGGTTTCCTTCAGAGAATTGAAATAGGGAGTAAGTTTGAACATTTTCTCTTGCGATTTTTGAATTATCATTCAGATGTAAGAATTTTTTAATTTCTTTGAACCATTTTTTTGGCATTGACTGATAGACTTAAGGAACTCATGCATCAGGAGCCTGCTCCCAATACATATGTTCTTGGGGCAGCTTATTATAACCACAAAAGAGAAGAATACCAGTAAACTTCATCATAATTCAATGAAACATTAGGATAATTTGTTTGAGTTACATGTAACATACTTGATCCAATAATGAGATCTAAAACAGATTCAGAAATAAACTGTTCAAAAATTTCTACTTCGGTCTTATTTTTCAAAACATTGGCTATTTCAGCAAAATTATCTTTAGGTGCTGGATTTGTTTTGGAATAATTTGCATTGCACTTTTTCCATTTTGGAGGGATTGCTCTAAATATTGTTATAGATGCAGTCTGAGTAGATGCAGAAGAGGGACCTGCTCGGGGAGTTTCATTAGAAGGGCCAATGAATCTCCTTCTTTTGGGACATGGCCAAGAGTTCTGATCCGGTTCTTCATGCTCAACATCGCCTTGAAGTATTTCACTTTGTACATATGAAAATATTTGTGATGTATCTTCACGCCCCAAAATGACTGCATCATTAGTTTGAATGCATAATTCTAAGGTAGCAACTACATCACGAGTTTGTGTTTTACAAATCATTTTCCATTGCAAAATTTTCTTCGTCTGTCATAAGGTCAGGGTTAGGAGGTATAATAGAAGCTTCTATATCATCAACATTTTCATTATGCGAGTCTATATAATCTAAGTATTCACCTATCTTGTCAAAAGTTAAGGCTTTTTGACATCACATTTTTATAGGCCTATACCAAAGACAGACCTGAAAATCAGATATTTGCTATATAATAGCTCTACATATGTATAGATTATTGTGCCTTGGTTAGTTTAGGTTATGTTAGGTTAGGTAAGATTAATTTTATGTATGTCAAGGTAAGGGTTTTTGTGTGAGAATGTGTGTACATATTATGTAACCATATTCGTTTTATGCTAATCAACAATCAATCAAAAAATTTTATTTCTCACAGTAAATCTATATCGCTTTATGCCAATATCCCACTAGTGGAATGCTTCCAAAAAACATGGTGTTAAACAAGCCTGTTTGATTTTTTGTGAACTTGTTTAATACATATTACTGCAGAAGACAGTAAAGACACATACAATCTTAAAAACATAATTAACTGGATAAATAAGAACAGGTATTTCCGGGTGTTACCAAGTAAAAAACCTGGTTTTTACTTGTATACGTAGTTACCAATTAGTTATTTATAATTTTTTTCTTCACAAAACATGTCCCAATATTCAATAGAACACACATTACTTAAATTTAAAAAATAATTAAATTAAAATAGCAAAAATATTAATGAAAATTTGATCCCGTAAATGGGATAATGGCGATTGTTGGGTTAAAACGAGTAAAAAAGTAAAAACTAATTACCAGAGATGGCAAGGAAAATCGCCAGGGCCGGTGCAAAGTGTGTCAAAATTTTTAAATAGTAAATTATAATAACTAAAGCAATCTCTCTCACTGTGACACATCAGTATGTTTTCAAAAATGCTTGTACTTTATAAGTACGACAGATATTTCTTGGAGAGCATGGGGCCTCTTTAAGTGCGGAGCCCGTTCACACTTCAATCAAGTCAGCTCTGATAATTACCAATATAGTATATTCATATCAATAGCAAAAAATTAACAAAGTAGGCCAGGAAATAAAATAAAACAAGTTTAATGTGGCAGTCACTGTTGTCCAAGTAGCGTGCGTGTCGACTTCTTACTCCACCATGGCAAGTAGTCTGAGTGACGAATAAGTGAAACAAAAAACAGCAGATACCGAAACATTGTTCCATAATACATGAATGACGAATAAGTGTAATGACGAATACCGAATCCGTGAATACCGGGGACCCACTGCATTGTGTTAGAATGCTGCTAGCATAATATAAAACTGCATCATAGTACATAAATTTTATACAAGTTGTCTAAGATAAACAGCAATAAGCAGAGAGTGGTACTAGTACATACGGAGTAAAAATAAACTTCTTATAATATTAAAATTCTAACCATACGTACATATGTACGTGGAGCATTACAGCAGCATATTTCTCGAGACTGTGTGGTAAACAGCATTTTGTTTCTACTAGCTATAAGATCCCTGAAAAAATATTTTCGCTTACTAAAGTGTCTCGGGTTAGAATCCAGGAAACAATTATATTTTCCCACAAGTTTACACAGGATTTTCGATTTTTCCGAGTGCAAGGTTTTTTCTTTCATTCATCAAAATATTTTCTTTTTTGCTTTATTTGATGACTAAAACTCTATAATATCTTATTCTTGCAACGATTACATGTTACATGGTCGGATTCAGAAATACGCAATTGTTTTCAACATTTGTGGACTTTTCGTACCCTTTCCGGACATTGCAACCATCATTGTTGCTTCTGATTCAATTAATGCCATGTAAACCTTCAGATAGATGAAATAAAAGCATTATTCGCTTCGAACTGTTGTTTAATCAACGAAATTAATGAAGCATAGCAACGTAAATATTTAAGGATAATTATTCTGTTGACTGCCTATGGGAAGCATTTCCAACGATTTAATCAAGGCATTTAATCATTTGAATGCTGGAATCTTACCTTTTTGTAAGTAAAACCATTATATTATACATCTGTAATGCTTATTAATGCAAGTGGGCTGACGCATAAATTAAAAATTAGATGAGAATAGGGGTGCACGTTATTTTTTTAAGATGTTGAAAGTGACATGGTTATCTTCTCTTCGTAGATAATCTAAAGGACAAAGAACGTTAGGCGACTGGCTACGTTTATTCCGGAGCAGCGTTAAAACATTTATGTTTTACAATAGGAACCTAGAACTTGCCGAAACTTACTTGCTGCAATTGCGGCAACAGGAAACTAGTAAATATAAATAGAAAATGCAGAGCTTATTGATCCTGTTGATTATTGATAATCTGAGCACAAATTAAATGCATTTGGTTAGCCATAACTTTGTGGAGTTCCATTTCCTCAAATGAAAGAAAGCAAAAATAACTGGAAAAAAACACCATCATTGTAATGAATTGGTATTTTTTACAAAGTTACTTTTCCCTTCTTTCATTTTAAGAAATGGAACGCCACTAAGTTAACGGGAGGGAGCATAACTTTGTGAAAAGTGCCACTTAATTATAATAAAGTGTTGTTTTTTACAAAATTATTTTTCCTTTCTTTCATTTTAAGAGCACAAATAACTCTGAATAATTTGTAATGGAAAACATTCAATGGAAATTTGGTGTCCATTTCTCATATATCATTAAAGCAAATTAATTCAGTTAATTTCCTGATGTGGTAGCAAAATAGAATTCCTCTCATTGATTTTTTGCAAAACTCCGTGATCTACCCTCCTTTATATTTTCAGTGGGAATTTTGGGAGTTTTTTTAATAAAGAAAAAGTTCATTTATTTATGCACTCTCATTCCTCTTAAATTTACACTAAAGGATAATTTTCCTGGTTTATTTGATGAATAAAATTCAATCCTAAAGTAATAGATTGGCATAAATAATTGCAGATGGCTTTCATTTTTCCTCCTTGACTCATAGTATTTTAAAATTATTTTATATGATTCCATTGAATTTGTCTAAAATTGGGGTTATGGGAATCTTGCATTTAATCCACGTTAATTATAAAATTGTAAATCATACTTTTATTTTTTCCTTTTGAAACCACAATGAATTTAACTGTGAAGATTGTCTGTTTTCAGATAATACCATACCTTATTTGCATGACCACTGACATAGATAAGACGATCAGTTATAATGCAGAAAAAAGACTTGTTCATATAGAAAGCAAGTATCCTGGATTCATAAATATGAAGTTCATAGATGGAATCCGTCTTTCATTCAAGCTTCAGAGGATTGTTCAAAAGGATATAGTTGTGCGAGGCTACAGAATTCAGGAAGGAAATTATTCAAGTGCTCACACTGCATTCTTATATTCCATTGTGAGAAATAATAAACGACAAAGAAGGGCTATGGCTTTATCAGTTTTGAAACAATTTGATGACCAAACGGTTTGTGAGACTGGAAATATTTTTTATTTGTTTAATTTGTCACTATCAGTTGTTCTTACTCATATATGTTGTGGAATTCCATTTTTTACAGAAAGGAAATTTGTCTCAAATGTTATATATGGCAGATAATTTGGCTTATTACCCATTCCAAATTCTGGATGAGCTTCTTTTCATACTCCATCATATAGATATTATAGTTTCAGTTACTGGTTCAAATCTTCTACAAGACTTCCAAGAGGTAAGGTAATTCTTTGTCTTAGTAGTTTTTTGCTGGATAGATAAGCAAGTAAAACAACAAAAACTTTTGCAAAATACATCTTATTAAGATTTTTAGTATTGATACCACCTATATAACTATTCAGTAGCATCAGTAAGCATGAAGGATAAAATTAGAATGGTTACTATATAAATAGGATTATTAAAAATCTTGTAGGAGAAAATGATTGAAAGGGGGTGGTAGTACCATTTTAATGTTGAAGAATATACCGTATTTACCTGAATATATGATGAGATTTTTTCAATTTTAGCACTTGAAAAGTCTTGAGTCAGTTATATTCGCGTTGTATGGAATAACTTTGCATAAATCCATTGCATGTCGTAAAAGTGGATGACAATCGTTTTCATGTCTGCAAATGTAATTCTATCCTATTGCAATGGAAAGCTGGAGTTTAGAAATCTGATACTTCATGCACTACAGTGCCAGAAAATGTCATTTTATCCTACTGTGGGTGCGTGAATAATGATGCTGGGTTTCTATAACGTTTTATTTAACAACAAATAACAATGGTAACAGAAACAGGAGAGGGAAATGCAGGGTGCACTAAAAAGCTTATGCGCACACGTGGGTGACTCAGCATCACTGGTTCTCTTCCATACTGCAGGGAGCCAGGTCAAGCAGCAGGAAAAACATCTCTGTATGAGGTCACTTGGTGTCCAAGGTATGTGCTGATCAACAATCTCCTCGTGCCAGGAATTTTAATAATTGTAATTACGACGAATGCAAAAATTGTAATAATTGAATGTCATCAGATAGTAAATTTGTCAAAATTACTGGATTAAATGCTTTTTCTTAAATACTGAGTTTAAAAAAGGGGAGTCGTCTTATATTCAGGTAAATACAGTAATAGTTTAGTGAAGAACTTGTTAGTAGGCTTATCACATCACCTTTTTATTACAAGAGTAAATAAACAAGCAGTAACCCTTACCATAGCCACTTAGGGGGAAATTACATTCTGTAATGTATACTTCCTGGAAGGGGCACCCATAAATAGGAGTAACCTGGAAGACCTTGTCATACATCTACCCAGGCCATTCATGACTTTGATGCCCATAACACTGGGGAGACACGATGGGTGATAATAATGGTAGAGGGCATCTCTTAGAAAAGTTTTTACAAGATTTTAACATGATTTTATTAAATGACTGAGATAAAATGCATTTTAACTCTTTTAACAGAGAGTATTCCTCCATCAATCTTTTTATGACCACAACCATACCTCCACTGTACCCAATGTCCATCGACCCAGATCTTTGCAGAAGCAATCACTTCCCCATTTTTATTACATTGCAAGGTCCAATAAATAGCTTTCGCTATTCTCGTAAATGGATTTTAAGGAAAGCTAACTGGCAAGATGTTAAAAATGAAATAAATTTTAATTTTTATGCCAGTCGCAGTTCTCTACACAGCTTTATTGATACTTTCATAACTGCCGCAAGAAAAATATCCCCAAATCATCAGGAAAGACCCATCCCCCGCCAGTTCCATGGTGGAATGATGAATGTGCCACAGCTATAAAAAAAACCCAGAAACGAGTATTGTAAACGCTAAGAGAGAATTCTGGATGGAGTATGTCTCATCCATAAATCGCCACACACCTTGTGCACAGGTCTGGAATAAGATCAGAAAAATCTCAACCTTCTCAAATTAGCACATTAAATTTCAATGGGGCATTAATAAAATCCCAAGTTAAAATTCCAGATGTTATCAGAAAGTATTATGCTGACACAAGTAGTACAAACAGATACCCAGAAAAAAGAAAAGAGAATACCAGACTTCAATTCAGGAAGTAAAAGAGATCCTTACAATGATCCTTTTTCCCTCGGGGAACTAGAAGGGAGTCTAAAGATACCTCATTAGGTGTTTATGACATACACAGCATGTTTTATTTAGATCTACCAGATAAGGATGAAAGGAGAGCTTCTGAACACTTTCAATCAACTTTGGGAAGAAAGGCAGTTTCCCAATGAGTGGCAGGAATCAATGGTAATACCCATCCCAAAACAGTGGAAGGATAAGTCCTTGCCATCTAGTTACTGCCCCATCTCTCTAGCAAACTGCTTGTGCAAAATCTGAGAGAGAATGGTTAATCAATGGCTATATTGATGCCTGGAAACCCATAATCTTTTATCGACTATCCAGTCTGCCTTCAGGCAAAACAGATCCATGGTTGACCACCTGGTAAGCAGTGGCGTATCTAGGGTCTTTGGCGCCCCGGGGCAAGGCATCTTCTTGGTGCCCTAAGGGTTGCACCATGGGCCCCTGAAAATGTTTTTATGTATAATCTCATAATATTAAAATATCTCATTTTAAAGGTAATGAAGGAAATTTATTTTTTGCACTATGACGGTTTATTTATTTAAATGAAGGGTCAGGTAAAGGGGATGAATTTATGTCCGTATTTACATTATAACGCGAGATATATGTAAGTGTACTAAAGTGGAACTAAACTATCTACTTTAAATGTATGCAAAAAAGAATCAAAATGACTGAACACCGACGAAGAAATAAATTATGTAAATAATACGTGGTGTGTCAAAGTCAAAAAAATGCAGAGATGGTGCTCGTATGCGTAATAAACTACATATGTACACAATGTTTCATTTTACTTGTGAATCAAAACATCTGCCTTTCCTACCCCCTCCCCTCCCTCCTCTCCCTATCTTGTTTCAGTGCATATAGCATGCGCGTATTGGGATTTCCCGAGCGAATAGTCACTGATAGTCACTTCCTCGTACATTAGTGGCATAGAAGCCAACTTCGGTGAATAATTTAAGAATGAAAGTGAAAAGGAATGCCCAGGTGATACTCGTGTAGTACTAATGTATGTTATGTGATACGGTGTCCGTATTTGATTTACGAGAAACGGCTATTATTTTTACAAGAATAAGATCCTGGAGGATAACGAGGTCAAATTACTCTTTTAGTAGTTGTTATGAATAAGTGAATAAAATGTATTTTATGTCACTGTAATTTTAGTTAATACTCTTTATTTAATTACGAACTGAAAATCTGAGGCGTTCATACTTGTTGGTATTTTGAAATAAATGACCCCAGCTGTCTAAGCACTTTAAAATCAAAATTCTTCCTTACGTGGCCTTGTGAAAAGTGGGGGTCGGCTTACAATCGATTAAATACGGTAATTATAAATGCTAATACATACCGTATATCTTTCGAGTATTTAACCTTTATCGTACAAATTTAAATCCCGTGTTGGGTGCTCATGGCCGGATTTAATGTACGATATTTAAATAAAAAATGTTTGATTTCAAACAAATGTTCTTAACTTATAAACTGTTGGGCAGATTTCGTTCAAATAAAAACATTTGTAGCTTAATAAATGCATTGTAGCATACGTTTAATCTTATGCAATGTGTAATGAAGTCAAGAGCCTCAAATATCCCTATATCTGGATTGATTTTGCAGCAACACGCAAGAGATTTGTCAATAAAAATGTGCATAGATAATTTCCAGGCTTCCAATGGATGACTACAAAAATTTAAAGCCAGGTGGAATCTAGCCACCCTAAAAACATTATTACTTTATTATTACTAGGGCATTACTAGTTTTCTAATATTTCTTTATTAATTGATGTACTATTGTTTCTAATACACATGCCCATTCTAATATTTGAAATATGTAAAGTCAGTAGAAAGTTATCCAAGTATAGATCATTAATAGGGATAGCTCTGTAGCACAGACTCACAGGAATGACAAAATACCTATTATTTATATTGTTTTTGTCATAAAATAAACTTAGTGAAAACATCCTTTTACAAAATGTTTAATGTTGATATAAATTACAAACAATAATAATAATAATTAAGTGCAAATATGGTGATCTTGAAAAAACCTCTATACAAAGAACCTCCTTACAACAAAGTAACAAAAATTAGGTCCCTTCAGTTTCGTTATAAAGAGGTTTTACTGTAATAATAAAATGTTATAGAGCATGTTGTTAAACAAAACTGGCTTGCATCATTTGGGTTAACAATCCTTAATTATTATGTCCAAATAATGGTTATAAATGAAAAATAATTGGTGAGTTACCCTAAAACATCCTCTTCTCTTGCAAAACATTTGGTATTTACTTTATGACAGCAGCTTTATATATATTGTGTTTCCCTAGTTTATACTTTGATTTATTGTGCCTTTTCTTAGGCTCTTCTTCCACCAAAACAAGCCCAGGAAGAACAGCTGGAATTCAGGATCCATTTTGAGAGAAATTCAGCTGTTGATTGTATACAAAACTCTTTTATGCCTTTGGAGATGAATAAACTTATGACTAACTCCCTCTCAACCACTGGCGAGGATCCTTGTGAAGGAACATGTGGTTCTAATAGCAGTATGGGCAACATGAGTTCCAGTTCATGCCAATATTATGAGGAAGAAGATGAAGATGAATCTACCCTCTTGGCTAGACTTCCTGAAGATATAAGTACTTTACAAGAGTGTATTACGGCATCTTATGGCTGCATGTTGCTCATACTTTTAAAGGAGCATCTTAAAGACCTCTATAAAATTTCCAATGAGTAAGATATCTTTTGTAAATATATGGTGTGTAGCTATCGTTGTACTATTATCATTTTTCTCTTGTTATTTTTAGATGCTAATACAATCCACCATGGATTATTAACTGAAATGTTAGTCTTAGATTTTCAACCCCTCTGTGCACTTGGGTATTCCATCAACAATCTTTTTAATATCTAAGGTTTAAATCCTCATTCTTTATCACGAGTTTCATTCTTGAAAATTTTACCATAGAAATTAGTTATAAATTCTTCATATACCCTATTTACTCGTCTAATTGCATTGCTTTTTCACATGAGTTTTGTATATTAAAACAAGAGTGAGCAAATGTGTGGTTTTCCCATTATGGCAAGAAAGTCATTTTTAGAGTGAAGTATACCAATGATGCAATTTAAAACATCTGCTGGTATTTTGTCTCAGCAGGGACTGGTTAATAAGCACTATTTATTTTCTTGTGACTAGAAAATGTCTTCAAATGAGACATGCAGCATAAATAGTAACCATCATGTCAAAGTAAAGCAGTAGCAAAGTTGAGTTGTTTAAATGGTCTTTCAGTTTTGTAAGGTCAAGGCTATTGGTTCTAATTTCATTTAAAATGAGGTACAAACTTGGCCCTTTGGTTTGACTTTCATATGACAGGCATCATACTTTTTGTCATCCGCTTAAAAGCTCTGGGATTTTCGGAGGTGTACACTAACAGGGGCTTAAGCTTAAAGTCTCCTGCTGCATTGCCACCAAGCAGCAGGATCAGCGTATCCTTTGCTGGCTTAAATCCTGAGGCAGTTTTTTCTTCCTTGGCAAGGTACATTCTGGCTGGCATTTTCTTCCAAAATAATCTGGTTTCGTTACAATTAAAAACACAACGAGAACAATAGCTGCCCTCTTCAATCAATGCACACAGTTTATCAGGATAACTTGAGGCAGCATCGGTATTTGCAATTGCAGTCTCGCCAGTTAATTTAAGGTTATGCAAACCTGCCCTTCTCTTAAATCTGTCAAACCAGCCATGACTTGCACTAAATGGAGGCTCATCAACAGAAATTTCATCCCTTTCCTTCAAATCATCATAGAGATACTTAGCATATGCTCTAATCATGGTCTCACTAATAGGAATGTGTTTCTGACACTGATCATCTACCCAAAGTTTTAAAACTTTCCATTTTAGGAATCACAACACCGCGCCTAGGACTGTTTATTGTTGTTATCAAATTACGTGAATTTATCACATCTAGAATTTTCTCCTTCCGTTTCACATAACTGCTAATAGTTGAACGACACATTCCCAACGATCGTGTGATTTCAGTATGGCTTTCAGCTTTCTCAACACGCTTTAAAATTTCTAATTTCAATTCATAACTATGAGTCTTATGCACTCTTTTATTTGATTTACTTACATTATCACTATTACATTTCCTTTAAGATGCCATGTCAAGTGATAAATTTATAAATAAATCAATAAAATAAATATAAATAAGAGATAAGAGAAAAAGGAATGAAATCACACAATTTCAGACAATTAGAGCAGAAATAACTATGTCTACACTGAAACTAAATCTCGTGTGTGGTTGGTTGTGACGAAAATTACTTCGCATAAACTAGTTCCAAATTCGATGGGTCGAATAAGCAGGTTTCCATGGGTTGAATAAGCAGGCTTCCATGGGTTGAATAAGCAGGTTTCGATTGGTCGAAATCTCAAATTTGTCTAATCTCGAATGGTCGATTCTCAGGAGTCGCCTGTATTTAAGTGCCCCAAGCAAGAAACTGGTCTAGTGCTCGATGCCATAAATTTTTGTTAAGATATTTTGTAAAGAACTTGTTAATTTATTAACTGTTCCATAAAATACAGTAAAACCCCCAAATTCACGGTGGTTACGTTCTCAAAAAAACAGTGAATTTGGAATATGCGAAAATAGAAGCAAAGGCCTTATGAGAAAGTGGGGGTTAGGTTTGCGGCTCTCCATTATTTTGACAACAATAACTTATGAAAAGGTAAGCTAGAAGTGGTTTTGAACCAATACAATGTGGCATTTAAATCTGCCGTAGCCATACAGTTTATCGCATATTGCCTGCCCACTGATGCGACATACTGGCCACTAGCAAGTTTATTTAGCAACTCAATTTTCTCACTTAAAGTCATCGCCTTCTTTTTTTCTGCTTTCTGTATTATGACCTGCTTTCCTCTTGGTAGACGTTTTCGAAAAACGGGGTCACAGCGTGATAAAAAAACCTTGTGGATGGGGAAATTCATTTATTTAGTGCTTTTTCTATTCATTTCAAAGATGACAGCAGTAATCAAAAACCCAGCAAAACTGCAAAGCATGCGAATTTGGGGGTTTTACTATAGTTAATAATGAAAAGTAAAAGAAATTTTATTTAGATTCCCACCTGTCCTTCGATATAAATTTGTATCCAATGTTTATTTACTTGCAAGTAGGTAGATGGTCATGTTAGTGTCCTCAATACTTTTGTGCCTCGGGCAGCCACACGGCTCACCAGTACTTCAGACCAGCCATACATCCATTCCATATAGGTGGGGCAATTTCAGTTACAAGCACTGTACACATTAATTTTTTATGATACATATATTTATCATGGGGGCACCTGAAAACCCCTCTGCAGGTCCTTGTGGAGGTGTGGTTGGAAACCATTATTTCAGAGCATCTGTAAATGCGTAAAGCTCTTCTTAGGCAATAGATAGCAGTCGTTATTTTCATTTAAATATGGATTTATGCCAGTAGCCAGATCCTGTAGATACTGTGAGGGCAGCTGGGTGCAAGGTTGTGGGGCTCCAAGAAATTTGAATGTACAGGATTTGAAAAAATGTAACAAAGGAGCCATCAGCATCCTAACCATGCCATTGCACTAGCAGTTTAAAGGAGGGACTACTGGCACAGGGCTACTGTTAAATATACTGGACATTGACAGTTAAAGATCTAAGTCATTTAATTTTTATACAGGAAAATAGCCAAGTATTCTCCTTCAGAATCATCTAAGGTATACAATAAGACTGTAACTCAGCGGAATACCTCCTGCTTTGATCCAAAGGAAATCCTGCAAGTTCTGAACGAAGGAAAATCTGATAAGGTATTGGATGAAACAGCTAAAAGGTTATTGGTTCAGCAGTTCTTGAATGTAAGCTATAGCCATATTTTTAACATTTCATAAATTTAATATTACAGTAGAATCTTGATTTTTCCATCAGGGTTAGGGGCCAAGGGGATAATGGATTTGAGAAATAGAGGGATGATGGAGAGAAAAATAGAATTTCGGATGGTACCATTTAAAAGATGAACTGTTTACACGGAAAGCATTTTATTTATTGTTACATATTTTATAAAGTACAAAAATTGTGCTTATATGCAATATGTAATACATATATAGTAAAATGTTAGTACACAATCCAGTAATATGTCTATACATATGTAATAAATGTATGCCCTTCTTACCCTTCTCGTCTAAAAATATGTCTGTAGATATCGATACATAAGAGTCATACTTTCCTGACCTTTTGGAAACACTACAGAAGGTTAATGTAAACTAGATAGATACAATGATATTAATGCATCATAATTAATGGATCCATTGTTATTTTATGGGTGGAATCGCATGTTCATTAAGAAAATACCTGACAGTGAAGGTGTAACAAATTTTTTAATGTATGAATGTAGTTCTTAGTATGCACAGTGGGTTCCGCTTGTTAGAATCAGTGGTTAATTGAATCAGCCGCTTTATGGAATCAAAACCGGAAAACCAAAACCATTTTGTATCTAACGTTTTCAAAAACCTCCCCTTATTGGAATCACTTATTTCGGTTTATTGAATCACGCTGCTATGGACGGATGTAGGGTTGTATACCTAAAGTTGCTAAGTGCTACAGAAAAGCGGATTTTATTCACATCGAGCAGAAATGAAAACCGAAGAGGAGGAAGTCGAGGAAGAGTTCAGTGGATTGAATTCGATAGATGAGGAAATTGTTGTAGCTACAACTGACAGAAGACGACATTGTAGATGACGTTCAAAATAACAATTCAAGTGTTGATGAAGAAGTGGAGGAAGATGTATAATGCTTAATGATGAAGAAGTCAGACGTGCTTTGGCTGTTCTTAGAAGAAACCTAAAATTAAGAGGACTGGCAGAGAAGTTTGGCCATTTATACACGATGGAAGATGACTAGATTCCTCGTCTTAAGGAGAGCATGATTCAAAGGACTTTGGATAACTATTATTAAAATAACACAAGTGAAATTCGTGCTTAAAATTTTATTTGTTACAATCTTTCTTATATCATATCTAAAAACTTAACCATGAAATTATAATATACGAAATGGATGTGAACTTTATTTTAACATTTTCTTATTTGCCATAACTAAAATATGCAGCCTTCGGATTAATGAATCAGCCATTTTATTGAATCAAATAACTGTGTCCCGACTTGATTCTAATAAGCAGAACCCACTGTACTATAATTGTATGTTCTAACTTTGATGCAAATAATCTATTGGGGTGAAAGTGGCAGATAAAGGGGTGACAAAGTCAAGGTTCTACTGTTTAACCAATTTGTATGGTTTAGTTTTAATGACACAACTAGAAAGATCTATGTAAATTGATTGTATGCTTATAAGTTTATTATCTATTTAAAAATGCATTGTGAAATAAAAGTGATTTTTGTAATTGCTCGACTCTTTTGGTGGTTGAAAGGAGTTTTTTCTGTAACTGGCAGAATAGGAAGATTTTGTATTCAGCTTTTATATAGTTGAGCACAAGTTGGGAGGCTTTAATATAAACATTCGTAGACAATAAATGCATACTAGTGACAGTTGATTTAATTTACACATTCTCTAGGTGGCTTGTTATGTGTATGGGTCATAAGTTCATTGGGGTTGGTTTTCAAGGTATTCCTGTTTACTATAGAATGCATGTAAAATGTAGCTGATAAAGGACAGACTAACCGACAAAAGATATCGTTAAAGGTAGTTTGATGAAATGTGGAATAATTAGCACACTAAATGGAAAAATTGGAAGAATACTGATGAAGAAGAAGACTTTAAAAAATTGTCATTACAGCCATTATTGAAATTTTCTTACAAATGTAGTTTTATTGACTTAATGCATGTTTCAGGAAAGTCATATTTGTTTGTATGAACATGGTAAGAAGAGAGCATGTAACTGATGAGTAAACAATTTTAATCTTCGGAATGCATGGAAAAATCATTTAATGCATTAATGACAAAAACTGTTCAATCTTATAATATTTCAGGCAAGAGCCATAATAATGCTTTCAGATGGAATAACTCTGGTATCAACAGGTATAAACAAAAATTAATCACAAAAGTTATTATATTACAGCTATTTCATGCCATTTCTGTTTAGGTTTCAACATTTAATGAAGTTTTAACATTCGAAAAAATTAAAATATGGAAAACTGAACATTTTGATGTTGTGGGTTAGTATATACAGTGTGATGCACGAAATGATTCACTATTAAAATCTTGCACAGAATCTGCCATCTTGCATACCGGTGGGAAAACCTGTGTTATCTACCCTCGTGTTAGCTACATGGGACTCGTATGCCTCCTATCAGTATCTCCACAAACTAATGTATTCACCCACTTGATTTAATCTCTGTCCATATCATAGTTGTGGTTTCATTCTAAATACAAATAGAGGATCATTTCGTGCGCTACCTTGTAACAGTAGTGGAACAAGTAAGCAATGGGCCCTGGAGCAAGAAAGATTGGCAGGTCCCCTTAAGTGATCAACCATACTGATTTTCATGTAAAATGTAAAAATACAGTAAAGAATCGAAATACAGTGATTAATACAATAATTTCTGCATGTAATTTTGACGTCAGATCTAACTCGTGCAGTTCATTTGGTCTGTACACTACTCATCTGTTATGCCTATGCATTTGACTTCTCGTTTATTGCTACGCTACAACACTGCCAGAGCCTACGGTTCAAAGTTCAGTCCAGTTTAGTCAGGCACGATCATGTTCATACATTTTAACCAATCACAACAATATTGTACTATCTATTTTCCTTGGAAACTATTTCAGAACATGAATACAAAGGAAAGTTTTTTGTGCCTATGTAGAAAGTAAATCATAGAAATTCGTTTTTCTTTTCTTTGAGTTATCTTGTACTGTTTAACTTAGCTGACTGGGCACTGCCCTGGCCTAGTTCCGCCACTGCCTTGTACATGCAAAATATGATTTATTTCCTTTTTCAGTTCAAACAGTTAATGCTGAAGTTGGATTCAAATGAAACTGATGGAGAAGGAGACAACATTTCTAAATTGTCTAAAATCTCCTCTCATACCTCTGAATGTCACTCTGCCACCATGGAATGTGATTCAAAGAGCACATTTGAAGGTGTAGGAGAGCTTAGTACTAAATCATCTAAACTAAAAATATCAAAAGTTAATACTGGTGTTAGTTTATACCTTCGAGAATCTTAAATACTGTAACAAGATGAAGGGTGGAAAAGGTAAGGAAGTAATCAAAAGCTAGAAATAGTGAAGGTTTAATTACAGTAGCTAACTTATGATAGATTTAATTCCTACTTTGGATATGAAAGTTCATTTTAGTAATTATTACTGTTTATTAATATGCTTTAATTGCCTTCAATAAGCTTATTATAAATAAATGAAGAGAGCTTCTATGCCTAATCTTAAAACGTGTTAGCCATCCATCTGAAAATGCACACGGTTTTCCAATCTCCATTTGTTTATAAAAATCTTGGGCTTTTTCAATCAATATTTCTTGGAACAATTTATGGAAAACCATTCATAAATAGCAACATCCAATTGCCCAAGTTTCAGTTTATGAAGAGTTCACCGATATTCATTTCCTCTAGTTGTCTCGGAAGACGTAATGAATTTCATTAACTGTGATTTCTGTGTCTTAATGTTATAAATAGTGGAAGAACCGACATTGAACTCTTTCATTAAAACATAGCAGTTCTCAACTTTCTCTAAACATTTTATTATATCAAGTTTCTGGGTTAAGGTTAGCACAACGCGTTTCCTTTTATGGGTGATTTTCAAAAACTTTGGGGCGCCTCAAGATATTGAACATTTTGTAAATAATTTTTTATGCATGCTTCTGGTCACAACCAGCATCTTTTCCACATAGTCGGATATTGAATTTAAAAAAAAATGTTTTTCGATAATTTCTAAGAAATGGGCTATTTTCTAAAACATTGGAGCGCTTGGGGCACCTCAAGTTATTGACCTATTTGAAAATAATTTTTTATGCTTGCTTTTGGTCTCAACTGGCAACTTTTCAACATAGTCGGATATTGAATTTAGAAAAAAAGTTTGTCAATCATCCCTATCTAGGGAAGCATTTTCCGTTGGTATAGCCTCATTAAAAATTCATCCTGTTTTAGAGTTCGATATCATAAAAAATTCTAAATAATTTTGTCTAAAAAAATGAATACATGATATCCAATATATGAAGTTGCAGGGTATGCCCCATTCTGATGGATGTGATGAACCACATCTTCAGAAGCAGTTCCCTTTTCTCCCTCACTCTTTCCTGTCATCAACTAATTAAGTGACCACATAGAAGCAATATGAATTTAAAAAAAGAATTATTGACTTGGTCTTATGACTTGACTACAGTTAATCAATAAATTTTCGATTTATGCTAACTGATTTATAAAATTTCATATTATAATTTTTAGTGGTAGTAATGGAAGAAAAGCAAATTAGTAGCCGAGGAGAATTTTATCAGGTTCAAAAATGTATACTATAAGAGGAGAAATGAGATGGCATATGAGAAAAAATTGCTTTCTTTTTAATAAATTATCCAATCACAAAGCTATGTATTTTGCCATAACATTTGGTTGCATAATATATTTTACCATGAAAATGTAAAATAATGTAAAATTACACAATTATGTATAACATTGATGGTAAGTAATAATGCTCTCTCCAGCTCAGGGATGAGCTGTCCATCTGTTAACAATGGGCTCACTATATGCAGGACATGCTGCAAATCTTTTAACTGTGGGTTTGCAATATTTTAAGGAAAAGAGATGGATTTGAAATTAACCTGCATAGGAATAAAATGTTTTATTTTTTCAATTCATAAAAGTATTTATTTCGGGAAGTCATCTGTGATATTTATATTTTAGCAACTAAATAAAATACTATTTATCTCTACATAAATATGTTGAAGAGTGTGTTTGTTCTGTATATAGTCATACTTTGCGATCACATACAGCTACAAAATTTTGCATAAATATTCCTGCTGCTTAAGCTAGCTGAATGCACTACTTTTCACACTGGAATATGCTGGGTGAAAGGTTTAAATAATTATTTTTGTTTTCCATATGAATAACATGGGAATGCCTCAAATTCAAAATGCAGGACCTATTTCATTTGCATTTTAAAATATGATAGAATTGAGCTATTGATGCAAAGTTTATACCATCCTATGGGGAATTGAATAACGTTTTTTATTCACATGGTAGAATTCTTCTTTGAATTTGAAATTGCTCAAAATTGTTTAATTTTGGATTTTAGGTGATTTTATTGCCATTTAATGAGAGTTCTCCATGGCAACCTGCATTGTTGGCTTTTGAATATATCACTCGATTTCAATGTGATTTTAAACAAGATGAATAACGATAAATTTGTTATGTTTTCAGAATGTGAATGGCCTTTCACATTACATTAGAAGTTCATAATCTTTATATCCAGGTTATTGTATCCCAAGGAAGATATAGTGAATGAGAGAAAGATTTGTTGTAGCAACGAAAACAAACTTACCGTGCAAACCAATCTCATAATATTTTTATGTATTAATTGATGTATTCTGTCATTTGGTAAAATGAAAGAGCAGTTGCAACATTTATTAAAACCTACTTACCCACTGGCAAACTAGACATTTGACTTAATCAACATTCAATATAATGCATATATAATGATAACGATATCATTAACATTTTTTGTATGGTTCATTAAATGTTGACAATGTGACATATTTTCAACAATAGCTCCCTTTCATTTAGGGCTGAGCATTGTTTGCAAAG
The DNA here is from genome assembly GCA_036926305.1 of Uropetala carovei. NCBI lineage: Eukaryota > Metazoa > Arthropoda > Insecta > Odonata > Petaluridae > Uropetala > Uropetala carovei. Next base: position 8,661,534 of record JAXCHB010000065.1, on the reverse strand, counting down.
CTGGATCTTGCGTGAGTGATATGATATGAAATAAAAATAGCCAGTGTTTTATGGTGTGGCAATGAGACTGAAATATAATAAAAACAAGGATGCATAGGGCAACATGTTTATTAACCATTTCCCTCAAAATATTCCCCGAGGAACTGAATACACTTATTACAGCATCCATATAAACTTTGGAAAGATATGAAAAACTCGTCTGCTGTGATAGTATTCAATTCTGCCATCACGTTCTTTTGAATATCAAAGATCGCATCAAATCGGCGACCTTTCAATTTCATCTTGGGAAACAGAAAAAAGTCTGCTGGAGTCGGGCCAGGGGAATATGGGGGTGATTGAGCACTGCAACCTCATTTTTGGCTAGAAATATCCTTATGTTTATCGCTGTGTGAGCAGGTACATTGTCATGCAAAAGCCACCAACCAGAAGTCTGTGGTAGTTATGGACCTTATCAATTCCTTATTCACATTTAGTTCACTTGTCATCATTCTGAGTGTCTCTTGCAAGTAAATTGCGCACTTTGTCCACCAATTCTGGGTTTGAGGTGCGAGGGTCGTCTTCCACATCCTCTCTTCCCTCTTGAAAACGCTTAAACCATCGAAATGTTCGTGCTCGGGACAGAGCTTGATCCCCATAAGCTGTTCGTAACTTTTCATTTGTTTCAGTTGGGTTCTTCCCCAGCTTTACACAAAATTTGATGTTGACACGTTCCATTTTGGGGTTTCTGACGGTGCAGTAATACACGATGCACAAAACACGTCCATACGAAACAGCAACACAATCCCATCTGGTCATGGCTAGCGGGACTGCCAACGTCACACTTCAGTGCGTCTCTAGCAGCCTGTTGCAGAACTATACTCATACTGGATATTTTTATTTTATTTCAGTCTCGTTACTTTCTTGCCGCACTGTGTATGTAGTGCTGTAATAGATTCACTAAATGCATTGAAATGCAATGGGCACTTAGGCTAGTACATTTATAAAAGGATCAGTAATTAATCATCATTGGACAGGTATAGCAACTTCTATAGGGTCTGCTGGCTGGATTTATTTCAGACATTAAAATATTTTTATTTATATTTTCAATAGCATGTCATAACTCAGGAGGTATTATTGATAAAATTTTTTAATAAAAGCTTTTTATACCTGAAACATTCGAAATGTCCATGGTTGTTGCCCAGCTAAATAAATGCAGTATGCACATCTGATAAATTTTAAATATGGACTCGGTGATTGAGTTAAAATGTAACAATGGACACATATGAACCCAACCTAGCCAATTGCAGCTCACCTCTGCTACAGCTTCCATCCTCTACCTTCCTCCCTCTACCTCCCTTCCTCTGCCTCCCTTCCTCTACCTCTCTCCCACCCTCCATCTTCCTTCCACTACCTCCTTCCTTCTCTCTACCACCCTCCCTCCCTCTACCTCCGTCCACCTCCCTCTACCTCAGTCCACCTTACTCCATCCACATTTCTTCCTCCACCTCCCTCCCTCCACCTGCCTCCCTCTGTCTCTGACTACTTCTCTCCCCCTCTCTGCCCTCTTTCTTTCCACCCCTCTACTCCTCTCTCCTTGCCTCTACTTCCAATGCATCTCTCCTTATTTTTCTCTTTACTCCCATTTTTGTATGATTTATCTCTCCCTTCCTTCGCCAGCCTTGGTAGAAGAGTGGTTAGAGTATATGCTGCCGAATACTACGATCGTGGGTTCAAATCCTGCCAAGGGCATGGATGTTTGTGTTCATCATAATGGGTTGTATGTAAGAATGGACTACAATGTCTAAATATCGCCATTGAAAATAAAGTGGAATTATTATTACCCCCTACCATTCTCTTTCTTTCTCTACATCTTCATAGTCGTTTAGATATGCAAAATAATCCATACTAAACCCCAATCCCATTAGGATTACTTAATTTCACAAAAAATCTAACAGTGAGGATTGCCATTATGGAGAATGATTTTTCCTTCAAAAAACGTGAAATTTTGGTTCTAAAAATGAATGTTTGAACTAATTCTACGTGCCATTGAAATTCAAGAGTAGGAAAATGATTGTCATTCTCTTAGGTGTTCTTTGATTCTAGTCCTGGGTTTGTATGATAATTATAAGTAATTTTAAAATGGTAAAAAAGGCATGCATGCTACTTTTCAGCTGTTCCTATGCTATTCAAATGGAGTGAAGAAACGCTTCTTGAATCAAAGTCTAGAATTGAAAATTTTTAAGGACAAGTAAACCCTGAAAGTGTGATACAAATTGGAAATACCATTTTCAGCACAGAAATTTTCTTAGACGGAATGTTGAACTATAAATGTCCGCGGCACAGATTTTAAGCCAGTGATTCTTAACCTTTTTTTGGCTGCGACCCAAATTCTGGTCGCGGCGACCCATTTCCTCCAATAGCTCACTTGTAATAAGTAATAAATAGGAATTTAATAAATAAATGAAAATAAGATCTCAGGTTATTAGCGTTGAACAGGTTGTTAGGAGGAATGATATATATGGCTATAGAAAGCAATGGAAGATCTTTGACGGTCCACTCAAATGGCTTGGTGACCTAATTTTGGGTCGTGACCCAGGGGTTAAGAACCACTGTTTTAAGCAAATAATATGATAGCAATCTTTTGTTATTTTCTTTGCTTTGACTGACAAAATTTTAATATGCTGCTTTTTATTTGAATCAGCATAATTTGGATGCATTTCATTGATTCTTTTTTCTTTCCAGGTAAATATTTATGTACGAAGACCACAATAAACAAACTTCAACTATTGTAAAAGCCAATTGCCCTAGAAAGTATAAGGATGAAATAGTGAAAATTTTACATTGGAAAAAAATTAGTAAGCATTCTAAACCTCAGCATACAATTTAATTCACAAATTATTAATGAAAGTATGAAATGGCATATTTTATAAAATCTGTAAAAATGTTAAAGTAGCTCATATAAATTTCGACTACTAGGATTTCACTAAAAATCTGTCACTTGAAGGGTAATATCTTTTAACAGGTGAGTGAAAAGGCTTGATAAGAAGTAAAGGCTAAAAAAAAACTTTTTAATATGCCTTTAGCATTGAATGGAAATATGATCTTTGTTTTCCGTACACTTTGTAGTGTTACATTGCGATCAATTCCAATAGTTTCATTGTAAAATATGTCAGTTATTGTTTTTGTTTACCAAGTATAAATGATATATATATACTTTTTGATTTTTAGTTATGATTCGTTATAGTTTAAAAATTTTTTTGACTTTTCCAACTTAATTGAAATATGGAATTCAGCCTTTATCATTCATACAGATAATAGCCTCTCAAACAGCATTTTAACTTATTGATCCTCTAAATTCCTTTCTGTTGATATTTAGCAAGTTTTTTTAGGATTAGTTTTATACTTATAGTGAAAAATGTAATATTAGAGGTGCAACATCCTACCGAGTTACCTTGTATCTGAAAAATATTTATTTTTGAATTACTTTTAAAAAGTAGCAGATATCTATATAAATACACAGAAAATAAACTATAAAATTACCTACATTGAGCCAATATGTTACTCAGTGGACCATGTTATAATTTTTTCTACAAAATTGAAGGCTTGAAATCACTTGTAATATTTGTTTGTAAATTAGTTTATTTACCTAAAATAGCATTTGTGATAGACAGCAATAACAGGTTTTATCTATGTACAGTATGTAACAATAATCATTCTTTGAAGAATGTTATATTAATATTGTAAAAATATTAATTCTAATAAAATTTTGAAAGTCAATCATCAACCAGTTTGTCACGTTTCTCTTAGTAGAGATCATGATTAAAATACAATTAATGTCTGCTGTTCTGAGTATGGCATAGTAAGAAGTTTGCTATTACAAACTTTTTATGTACACCATCAGTTTAATCAGGAAAATTCTTTGGTAGTAATGAGTGCACTGTTTTGCTATAAGGAGTACAGGATTCCACTGAATTTTGTGATGTTCACGTTTCTTAAAATTTCTGCAAATAAAAAACCAATACTTTCTTAGTTTATAAGTGATATTTTGCAATGAGTTTATTGATGAATTGTAAACACCAGCTGAATTCTTTAAGCAAAATACTCATTGACAGGCCTTCTTAAAGCTATTTTCTACCATCCCCATGTTTAAATGTTAATCGACAATAAACATTAGCATGTACATAACCCAGAATTGTAGGGAAAACATTGCTCATCCTGTGCTCACTTATACATATACAACAGAGCCCTGGGTACTTACGTATTATCTCCAGCACCCTTCGCAGGACCTGGTACTTACGTATTATCCCCATGCCGTACTTACGTACAACATTAACAGAAACTGATTGGCCTGTCTCGACATTTACAAACCTAATCACCAGACAACAGGGAGGGATACTTTGGTTCCGGGCGAGGCGAAGGGTGCGGTAGCGCCCGGAGACGACTACCCATTAAAACAAAGCGATCCGAAGGCTCGTCAATATATCCTTTCAATGTTATATTCTCTTGACTGTTGCATTGCAAATGGAAGGATATATTGACGAGCCTTTGGTTCGCTTTGTTTTAATGGGTAGTCATCTCCGGGCACTACTGTGCCCTTCGCCTCGCCCGGAACTAAAGTATCCCTCCCCGTTGTCCGATGATTAGGTTTGTAAATGTCGAGACCGGCCAATCAGTTTCTGTTAATGTTGTTTTGAAAATAAAATATCATAAATCCAACAATACATTGTTATTCTGTTAATATTTTTATGGCATGGAGATAATACATAAGTAAGATAATACCAAAGTAAGGTCCTGGAGATAATATGTGAATACCGAGCCCTGCATCAGGTGGCAGAACCCGTGGCTGACCCAACCAGGTCGGGTTCTGGTCAGGATTTAAAAATTTCAGGTCATCTGAAAAATGTATAGGGAAAAATTTTTTTTTGATTGACGTGGAGCAATGAATTGGATATTTAATGAGAAGAAAGGCATCAATTTGAATTTTCTTATTTTATTTCATTTTTTTCAAATTACGGGAATGATGACTTTTTTTATTCATTTTACATCCTGTCAAATGTCAGGTCCAAGTGGGCAGTCTGGTTCGAGTGGGTTCAGTTACAGACAATTTATTTTCAGGTTCAGGTGGGTTCAGGTTAATAAAAATTTGAGTTGCTGGGCTCCGATATACAGTCAGGATTTTCCTCAGAAGGGAGATATTCTAGTTCAATAAGCTTATTACTTAGGCACTGAATGTTTAACAAATGCTTCTTGTTTGAAGTACATAAAAAAAATTCATATTAATGAAAATTCATTCTGCAAAAAATATAAAACAAGTTAGCAGTCTGTGTGATGATGTTGGTCGGTGGCATATGAAGAATTCTCCCGACATAGCCCCTACATCAGTTGGCATTGTGGGAATAAAACACTGGAAAGAGAATCCATGAGTGATTAGGAAGAGGACATGATGAAAGTGCCAATTCAGTAAAACTTTATGGCATTATGAGGAAGCAGCATCTTGAGTCAACTATCAACTTTAAAGTGTAAGTGTTCACTGTGCTTTCTACATCACTTTGTTACCCCCTATATCTAATTTTATCGTTCCTCTTCCTCAAGTATATGTTTGTGTATATACCTACGTATATACAGTAGAACTCCATTATAACGGTATTCAAGGGCTGGAAATTTATTGTTGTTATAACCGAGATGCATGGGAGCATAAAATTAGTTTCCAAATTCTAAATTTTATATTTTGATCTAATAAGTGCATTAAACATTAGGTATATTATATTATGACAATAAGTACATTAAACAAAAATATTTTTAATGATTAGTAAAATCTGATATTTTTTTCTGTCGTATGTGCCAACTTGAAATGTTTTTCGAGGTCCTCAATGCAGTGAATAATACTAAATGTTTTTATTAGTCTCCTTCGATTCATAAAACCATGATATCGCTTTATTGCTTGCATAGCTTCATCAACAGTGGGAACCGGTTCATCTTGATCCTCTGCCATTTCTTATCTTCTTCTTCGCTCCACTTTCCATGCTTAGGGATCCCATTCATCCCGGTTTTCCCGGGACAGTCCCGGATTTATAGATTTTACAGAGCTCTGTCCCGGTGTCCCGACAAAGTCGACTCGGGACGCCAAATGTCCCGATTTTTTCAAGAAGACATTGTTTCTTGAACATTTTCACGTGACAGCTGGCAACAGTGGATCGAATGCGAGTGTACGAGCATCTTGCGACAAAGTAGCACATGCTTGCCATTAAGTTTGGTGTTACATACCGGTTACATTTGATATGAAAACAATTTTAATCCTTAAAACGTTATAGCATCACCGTACTACTTTGTTGCGAGATACTCGTATGGATTTGAGTTTTGTTTAATCATTGTTTCAGTTTGCATTGTCTGCACTGCATTGTTCATGTCTTTTTCTAGGTGTTCGACTTTCAACGTTCTATAATTTTTATATTTTTAATATAAAATTAACCCTTATTAAATATGCCGAAGAGAAAATGCGTGTTTACTGACAGTTTAAAAGAGCAATTCCCATTCATAAATGAAAGTACGTAGTGTTGGTAGTGATTCCTTAAAAGTGGAGTGTTCCTTGTGCCGTGCTGTGTTTAGTGTTGGTCACGGAGGGAAGGCAGATATATTTGATCATGTTAGTACAAAAAAACATAAGGATGCTGTGTCTGCAAAAGCCTCCAGTCATTCATTCATTTTAAATAGCTAGGGAAATAACTTATAGAAAATATATGCATATAAATAATAGAAAAAATATGCATATAATGCATATTTCTTTAAAAAAGTCTCAATAATAGTATCTCGCTCGAAAATATGATACCTCTGGCATATAGATAATGGTGCATGTCTCGGCGTCCCGGTTTATTGTTTATAAAATCTGGGATCCCTATCCATGCTGCCCTTCCATGACCTCCCTCACGATGTCTAGGTCTGTTTCAGCTTCTGTTGTTATAACATTATGGTCGATTTCTGTATATGAATTGATATCTTCATAACTCCTAAAACTTTCTATGTGCATCTCAACTAACCAATCTGTTAGTGTTGTTTCATTAAAATTGATGTCTACTGACTTGGTTTTAGAAAATGGCTTGTGCGAACCACACTGAGTAAAGAGTTTCCACTTCTGGATCCCTTCCCACCCGGGCCATCAAGAGGCTGCCTATGGTTCTTCAATGTATTGGCAATCAGCAAAAATTAATAACAAAACCTGAATCATTTAATGACATTTATATGATATTAGTTCTCTTCTCCTCACCCACACATACAAAAATGTGTTGCGCTGACACTGCATACTCATACAAATATTTATTATTTACTAACTTCCATTGCCTCTATAAAAAGTGCGCTAATACGTTATAACTGAGGTAAATATATTGCAATATTGTAGAAAATGGGATGGGGCCTGAAGAATATACTGTTATATCCAAGTTGTCATATTAACCGAGGCCGTTATAACCGAGTTTTACTGTATATATAAATTTTATAATTTCATTACGTTTAAAAGTTCTCTAAATGAGACAAAAAACTGCCATGTTTATTTTTCAATGGATGGGATTACCCATACCCTTCCATATCAACGAAAATCTGAAAATGTTCACTTTTTTGTAATTAAGAGATTTGGTAACCATAGCATTGCTTGATATATGACTGACCATTTTATTTGTTTTTCACTTAATTTAATGACGGTCAAGGGATCAGCTTCGCGGTCAGTTTTACATGTGGTCCCATTTATTCGACATAAGCCGAAAGAGCTACAAGAACTTCTACGTCTAGGTTCTTTAAACATGTCCTTCTAATATTTTTAATATGGGTTGAAGAACAACTAAATTCGCATGAATAAGTTGTTGAATTTGGAAAGTCATATCGATGGAATATTCAGATATTGAAGGATATTCACCTTTAGCTTTTAACCAAAATACATCTAATGGTAGCATAATAATTTCAAGTTCTATGATCGTTACTAAGGTCCTCCACGGCCGCCCGTGTGCTAGTCTCTCATTAGCCGCCCTTTTTAGGCGTTATTTAAAAAATTTTAAAAAACGCCTTATGGTTTGATAAATTTCCGTAGCCAGTAAATATGTAAGAATATACGGCATATTATGATACAGTTCGCATTACTGCTAAAAAGATACCGTGTCTGAGTCCAGGGCCGGCTCAACAATACAAATACAAGAAGACCAAGCGACTGCTTGGGGTGCCGAAATGTTAAGGGTGCCAAATTTTCCTGGAAAAAATTTTCGGAAAATACCTTAATTAAGATTTTCCATTGATATGTTTATTGTTAGCAGGTGGAGAATAAATGTGAAAATGTGACTTAAATAAATGTTCAGGGGCAGAATAGTATTTCCGAAAACGGCTTCCGAGAATACTACCGAATACAGATGGCTGTATGTGGTTTTTCCAACATTTTATTGCCGTTACATGCTGGGGGCCATTGATGACCGGGTGAAGGCAGATCTCACCGCCCCTCATATTTCTAGCTGATTCCCTCTGTGATTTGCCGGCACCGAGGGTTTCTGTCCGGGTGCAATGCACCCCTTGCACCAAAGGCCTGAAGAGAGAAGCATTCCCTTAGGTTGGAGGGGGGGGGGGGGGGGGGGGGGAGAAAGGTCATGCCTCGGCATCGCCCCCGCCTTACTGGCCTCTGCAGTCTCATCAGAAATTGGCCAGCGGGAGACATTTATAAGGGTGCCCAAGAGCGAGAAAATCTTTAGAAAGTCCGAGGAGGATACTGGACATCCCAAGACCCTCCCTCCTGCGGTTCCTATTTGTTTCCACGTGCATTCATTCAGGCACATTGAAAATTCTCGGTTGATTGGTGGCGAGGCGACTCTTGTTTGAGGACAAAATATGTATCTTTTGGGTTTCTTTTACTGCTTCTTAGTAATTGCTGCGCTGTGTTAGGGTGTGAGGACGGGGTACTTATTCTCATACCACTGTTTTCAACTCCTTCTCCTTCAACATTTCCTCCTCCATCGCATTTTGCATCGGTGACATCGAAAAAGATCTGTTTGACCGTAGTAGTTCCAATACGTCCATCGCTGTGGAACGTCAGTCGAGTGGTGTGCGTCTTTTAGTGTATGAAAAATCCGTTATCAAGTTATAGCAGGTTAGTTTTCCTTGGGCATAATTGATATGTTTTTGTCTTTGCTCAAAAAGTGACGTCAATATTTAGTGTATATATTGTTTTTTCCCATTGATAAAAGCGGGTGTTTCACCCTGAGGTTGGAGGTATACCTAGTCTACGATCAACGAAGATTTTCTAAACCTGGAAGTTAGTATATACATATTTTTATTCGATCTTTTTATATACCGTATTTAATCGATTGTATACCGACCCCTACTTTTCACAAGGGCTCGCGAGGAAAATTCCATGTTGGGTGTTCGTCATTAAATAAAAAAGGTATCAACTAAAATGAGGACGACAAATTACATATGTTATATTCAAGCATTCAATACAATTCCAAAGTTACGTAGTTAATAACTGACAACGAGGAAAGTGTGCGAGACTTTTTTTTAAGGACAATGTATGAAATCGTTATTTTAGAAAGCGCTTAACCATGGACAGTGGCCACCTAATTGAATTTCCTACACGTTTTAAAATGTGCGAGCACCGTATTGCGAAATTGATTGAGCAGGTTCGAGAAAGAAGATCACCAGTACCTGCAGGAATTCCTGCATTTTTACTTTCTCCATACGTAGTATTCGTGAAAAATTCTAAACCTGGATTTTAACGGAAATATACGTTCTAAGGTCCCCTGAATATGTTTTCACTATTTTATCGATGAGGTCTGAGTTTCATAGGAATTTTGTGGGTGTTCTAACTCAAAAAGTAATGATCAGATCAGCACAAAACTTTATATTGAAGTTTTTCTTAGTAATTCAAGATCTAAAAAGGTTTTGGCTGGGTCTGGTCAACTGGAAGTAGACAGACAGACAAACGACTTTATTGAGGGCAAAGTTGAGACTATATAGTACCTTCTTACATTTAACATTTAGAGGTAGTGGAGGAAGTAGTTTTCCTGCCATATATTTCCGGTTTTTCCAAATATCTCCTTTAGGAGTAATTTATGTAAATATTTTCCATTATCAAAGTTGTAGACAATGTAATATTCTACAGGGTGATCCGCTTGTGTAAGGATAAAATAATAACTCTGTGAACGTGATACATCTTTTATATCTATGGCCTTTTTACAAAAAACTTTCAGCGGTAACAAAGACAATCACATGTGCCGGCCTTGGTAGAGGGGTGTCTAGCTCCTAATGATAAGGTCGAGGGTTCGAATCCTGCCGAGGGCATGGTCGTATGTGTAATTGTTATTACGCTCGTTGTAAAATGCCGTAAAGCGCTGTTTATGAGCTTGTGAAAAAGTTAAATAAAAAGTAGCGACCTAGGATTGAGAAGCAGATACCGTCCAGCACAGCAACATCCACCGATGAAGCAAGGCAAACTTGAGCCCCTGCATCTTATGTAGCTCGTGGTACACGGTGAGTGGCGAAGTGGTAGGTAGAATAGGGAGTGAGGAGCGATGATTGTCAGTGGCACATGGGGAGCGGGGATTGTATTTGAACGAGGTTGAGTTCATTGTATATCACTGTATAAATTTTAAGAAAAATGAGGATGTTGCGAATGCGTTGTCATTAAGTTATATATGGTTTTTATTTAGTTCTTATAAATTTTTAATTTTTTATAGTCGTGTAGTCATATTTTTACTTTTACGTGATCTGTTTTTTAGCATTCAGCAGGTGATATTTGCAAAGTATACAGATTTTTTTTTTGGAAAACCTTTTTGAATTTCTGGGGATTATAGGTATAATGGTATACGAGGAAAATAGTGCGTGTCAAAGGGTCGAAAATCAAGCGAATGACAGTATACAAAGAGCCTAAAAACCATTTGGTTCTTCGATCGTAAAAATTAAAATAGGTCTCGATTGTTCGAAAATGTACATGATTTACCTTGGTATAAATTCGCTATTTGCTAGAATTTCGAAAGTGTGCTGACAAATTATAAATTGCGTGCGCTTTTTTCATAAATATTTTATTAGTACATGGTCAGTGCCTGATGATGACTCTGTTAGTCGAAACCATGATAGTCTCTTTAATTTCGTGTAATTTGTACGAAACCATTTAATACAGTTGTTTTTACAAATTTTTTCTTCGAATTTTGAAATTTACAGCTTTTTCCAAATACCTTTCTGGATTGCATTGGGAATTTCGCAGCTGAATGTATTAAAAATTCACATTTAAGGCCATGTGGCCAATCAGTCCCACTGGCTTAGAATGTTAAATAGTCACCTATTCCTTCGACAAACATTTGAAAAGCAGGCATAAACCATTTCTTTTAAACATGCTCTTATGCCGCCGCCTAATCATTTATATTCAATTGTCTGTGTGTGTGAATTCATCTATTCCGAAATAAAACTTTTTACTTCAAGAAAACGTAACGGAAAGCATACGAAAGATGTGATTTATGCTGCTCAAGGAAAGTTTTCAAGAAATCAAAGGTTCCATCTTCAGTAGGCCGATCAAAAAGTCTTAGAGCGGCCTACTGAAGATGGAATCTTTGATTCCGAAATACATATTTAGGCATTTTAAAAAAAGGAAGTAGACGTGTGTGGTTTTGGCTTGTGTGTTTTTGTGCGAGCAAAAGTAATAATACTGGCAAATTAACCATTAACCGTCCATAAACATAGTATACATCGAAGGTTTATTAACTGGTTGCATTGCTATGCGTGATTTTTAATATGGTTTATTAATGAAAAACCACCATTTCCATATTTCTTAAATTGAGAGACTGTACCTCACATGTTTATGTATGACACATTATACGTTTAGTTCTTGTTTATATTTTACATAACTTGTTTGTATTCACTCATTGTTATAAACAGTGATATGTGATGCTGAAATGTTCTCCATGATGACGATGGCTATTTATCACTATATATAGTAGACAAAATTCCCCATAGAGAAGGATGAATAATTCAATTACAACGTTGAAATAGGGCAATTTTTATTTTGAACTATATTTAAACATCAAATTGCTGTCATAGAAATTAAGCATGGATCAACATTTTATATGTTAATTCATTTATGAAATGCACGACAAAAATATTTGCCGTTTCTTCATCTCGCTGTATTGTGCATACGTTCCTTCTGAATGCATAGGTGCGTATTTCATGCAGTTTTAGGCCAGCTTCCCTAGTTAATGGTGGCCTGTATAGCTTTTCCATGAAGGTCAATCACACCGTAAACAGGATATTTAATGTCGGATATTGCGATTCCCTTATCTACTCCGTCGACAAAAACGTTCATGTTTCCATTGTCCTTTACCATCACTCCCACGCGCTGACCATCCTGAGAATTAATAAGGGTTAAAGTTAAGCATACAAGGTTTTTATCTTTGGCTAACAATTTTCCTCAACAAAGCAGTTGTATTTTTATATTATATAATACGTTTAAAAAGAAATGGCCTGTTTATGGAAAATAAAGGATGCAGAAGGAACATGTTTTGCAAAAATTAATACATAAAGGAAACCTATGTATTATACTTCATCGGTGAAAATATACTGCAACCAATATAAAAATTATTATCTAGCATCAAAAGTTGAGTCCGACAATTTTATCGTAAAATGAGAATTCTTTAACACCTCCCATATTTCTTTCAAAAAAAGCTCATATCATACTAATAAAGCTATAATTGTAAAAGTGGTTAAAGTATGGAAGTTTTTCGCAATATTATCATTACGTACCTTTAGAGCGTATAAGTTTGATCCATAACCGCTTTTAACGCTGCTACCGATTTTCCATACGTCGTTGTCGTATACCATGATAGCCACGTAGCTGAAAAAAAAGTGTCCATTAATTGTAATAATTTGACTATCATTTACCGTAAATAAGATGCGTTTAGCTAGGGTTGTGGTTGAAAAGCGTAAGTTATTAATGCGAGTATTAAATTAATTATTTTCAAAATTTTACACAGCAACTTATACTGCAATGCAATAAATAGACGTTCTTTTAAGGGGTTTTATCCATTTAAGTTACTTTTTGGAATTCACATCTTGGTACGATTTATTAATTTGATCAAGTACGATAACCAGATTGGAATTATATTAAAGATTTTACTCCATAAATATAGTTATGGTTCATTTCTAAGTTTTCCATTGAATTTCAAGGGGAATTTATCATTAATTTAGGAAATTCACAAACACACGAATAAAAGCTGAAAACATAATCTTATGATACATTGTCTCCGCACAAATACTCATATAAAACGAACGATAGTAGAGAACGAATCAAAATTACAATCTTTACTGAATATTTTCAAACGACATTACATTACAAACAAACACAACATTCACATTATAAAAAGAATATATAAATAATACTTATGGCAAACAATGTCGTATAACGGCGATTATTCAGAATTATTCTCATTTACTTTCTCTCGAATATCTCAAGTAAATAAGCGTTAATGTTGTTTTGGAAATGTTAATGATTGAACATCGGTAAAAAATTTCGTATTATTACCAATAAATAGAAAAAAATGGTGTCTTTACTTGGCATTTTAAATAAATGTCTGCTAAAGCTGTCTAATATCGCCGGGGGTTGGGCCACGAATCGGCCAGGGGCGGAGTCTCCTAGTTAACATTAACTGAAGATAATAACAGTGAAATGGAAAATTAAAATTATCTCATTTGAAAAATGCATTATTTTTCTTAAATACATAACGTAAATTCCGAAATTAAGCACCAGATTTAGCGTAAGTTGCAGCAAATATTGATCAGTTTTTAAAGAAAAATTGAAATTTCAGTTCTTTAGTTCCCTTAGGAGTATTTAATTTCAATTTAATTGCACTGAAAATGAAGGTCCAATTATATTCAGCTTTGGTTTTACAGTAGCCTCCAAGGCCGGGTAAAGATTAAGTAATGGAAGAGAGGATTTGTGTAATTAGGATTTTGCGTAGCTGTAATAAAACTTTGACAATAAAAATGTGTGCATTTTAATTTAATCTAGATATGCCTGAATATCAAGCCTAAAATGTGTCGCTCACTCACTTCATATGTTCTTGGTATGGAATATCGGTCGGAGAGATTGGCGTCACGCCGATAGCGATATTTCCCGAATGCTTGTCATTTATTTTGTCCAATTTCACTTCGAAAAGCTCGTTATTTGTAAGGTGGCGATTTGTGAGAATTCCAGCGTAACTCCCTGAAGTCTCTGGACTGGCAAAAAAAAGAAAGAAATTCATAAACAAGAACAAAAAGATATTGTCATGTAACAGTGAACGTTGTAATGGGAAACAATGTAAACATTTATATGCAAAATACGTAAGTGGTATGAACGAATCTTATGGCCTTATCGATATATTAGAATATCAAAGCAATTGATCCATAAAAAGGATAGTTCGCATCTAAGCAATTTGTCATTACTCACTTTATTCTATGTACCGTGCGTCTGTCGTGGCTGACCACAGCGTTTTTTCCTCCATTGGTGTAGAACAGAAGCCCCTGGTCTTTAACGTTATCCAACGGATATTTAGAAGAACCTTTGATATTCAACATAAAAAATCTATTTATATGAAAATTGTATAAAATCGCTTTTTACTTATTGTTTGCGGTTCACATCTTTTTTTTTCTTCGAAATATTTTTCGAAATTGGATTTTATGAATGTAAACAGATACATACTAAGAAAAACCTTGTAATATACTGAAAGGGCCTGTTTTGGTCGTGAGCTGCGTAGGCGACCGCAGATGACGTCTCGGCTCTAGAGGCGGCCAAGAGGCTGTTCATAGTCATTTCGTTTCCTCTAAACCGCATCTTCCTCACAATTATTAACGTTTATTTGGTAGAGCGGAAGGTGAAAATATTTCATTAGGACGTGCCTGAAAATTTTCCTCTCCTTCCTCGCAATGAATTCTCCCCTCAACACGGCGACTTCCACATAGTCACCAATATTCTCAGCACATTTCCTTAATTTAATGTAAAAAAAATGGGAACGGCTCTCTCCAGAAAGTATGGAGGGATCAATCGCGAAACTACTTCCATTTTCTGGGCAAGTTTAAACAAATTAAATTAAAATGTTCGTGATTGAAAAAATAAACTTCTTCGCGGGAAAATCTTTCGTTCGAATCAATTTAAAAGTAGAGATTAAATATAACGTTCACTCATTCACACGTTTCTGAAATTAACACTCATTGGAGAAACATCGTTAAATTAATACGTTATGGGAAACGTGGAAACAGGTGAAAAAACCTGCTATGACCGGTAATCGAACCCCGGGCGAATATTCTACCGCTGAACTACGGTAGCAGACAAATTCCACTCTTTGTCTGCTACCGTAGTTCAGTGGTAGAATATTCGCCCGGCAAGTAGTAAGACCCGGGTTCGATTACCGGTCATAGCAAATTTTTTCAACTGTTTCCACATTTCCCATAGTGACAGCTTATGCCTGTCGCATAAGAATTTTCGGATCATCCATTCCATCAATTTAATACGTTATGTTTGGAAATTTTTATACTATGCGCGTGCCAACGTTAAATTCAATTTATCTATAGTGTTTGCTAGAAGCGATTTTCGAAATATAATAAATCCTAAATTATAAAATAATAAGGAATACAATGAAAATAAACCTCAGTTTCTCCACAGTATTATACAAATATACATTTTATAGTATTATCGTGTATTGGTTTGACATAAAAAATGTCTCATGCCATCTTTTGGCATGCGTGCCTTGGGTTAACGACCATTTTTGTATAATATAAAACTGCAGAAACCTCCAATAGGTCCTTATATGGGCGGTAAAATCCTTCGTACACATATATAAAACACCCTGCCTGATGGTATTACGTATTTCTAGTCCTACGATGTGCTGATTATAGTCGAAGATTAATCACATACGAATTGTCACGAGAAGTACTAAGCTGCGGCATAACTACAACGTTAACTTTTTTCTTAAGCATTCAAAAATGCCGTCTCATGCCATAAAAAATGGAATGATAAAGTATGTACACAAAAAATGAATTAATAATACGCATATCGTACCTCCAATGACCGCCTTTACGTGGACGATCTCCTTTCCATCGCAGCCTATGATCCTTCGTGTCAAGTTCACATTCGTGCCATTTGGCGAACCGTCAGAGTAAGACGAAATCGTCGTCACCCATCCTTCCGATTCGTCCCTCTTGCTGTGGATTGAGAGAGTGGTTTGATCCGTGCTGTTGTGGTCAGGTCCGCACACTGATCCAGGCACCGATTCCGGAAGACCCGTAGAGAACAGGGAGACCGCAGTCAGGAAGAAAACGCACCACTTGTTCATTTTCAGCGACCGGAGAGTGTTGTTTCTCGGAGTGGAAATTTTATTCATGTCGTGATACCGGAGGAACAGTAGTATTTATACTGGTCTTTCAAGCGATACCGTTCGACCTTTATTTTTGATTTCAGGGCTGCACGTTTTCCTTAACCATTACAGACAGTGACGCAAAATCGACCATTAGTTATCTTCGCGGGTCAAAGGGTTAATGGATGACAGATGACCATAATGAACCTCTTAATCATCTGATGCAACGTCTTCCAATAGTTAGATGTTATATAAATCTAAACTCTTATTTAAGAATAAAATAGAACCTCATTTGGTGATTACCTTCTCTATCGCCTTTAATTGCTGGCAAACATAAAGCTTTTTATTCTTCGTCAACTGCCCGTATTTTTTCTAGATCTTACCCTCCATACATATATACGTAAGAGTTTGATCAATATTTTCTAGTAAAGTGACGTCTACCCACAAAAATAAATTAGGAAACATAAGGGGCTCCAGTTTTGTCTTCTGTCACTTTTACATAGCGAATCGGAAATCTGTTAATTTTACATTCACTAGCACGGAGGGCACCACTTGTTGCACATTTGCCACATACTGCGATATTTTCACAAAAGACTTCACTAATTCGTAGCAGGGAAATATAACATTTTCGAGCAATCGAGAACAACCCCACTTTCCCTCCACTCTCTCTCGACCCTCTATCCCCCCCTTCCTCTACCCCTTGGCCACCCTTTCCTCCCCCTCCTCGCCCTCTCGCCGTCTCTCCCTCTCGCCGTCTCTCCCCCTCTACCCCTCTCACACACTTTCCGCCTCTCCCTCACTCTCTGTTAATGGTAATTTCTTTCTGTCTTTCGCTCCATTTCTCTATATGTCATATGTTGAACATTACGGTAATTATAAATTCTCCTTCACTTTTTTCGTAGGCTGAGATACAGAAACCTTCTTTTCATACTTTTATGACTTCCCGTTCAGGGTATTTTGGTGTGTAATTGTAAAATATGATGAAATACAACGGGTGGAGAAGTTAGAAGTGTAGGATATGATGCCAGGACACTGGAATTATAAGATAAGAAACCTAATAGAATATATGGAACTGTATTAAAAATATCGACGGGAAGATAGTCACAGAGCCAAAGGATGTAGCATAGGGGGATAAGGTCATTTTCCTGAAAACCAATTTCCTGAATGCCACTTTCCCGAATGACCACTTCTCAGAATAGCCCATTTTCCCGAAACCATTTTAAGATAGCATAAAAGTTTATTTCAATCAGCAAAAACTATGATCTTTCAGGCATATATATCAATAGAATACCAAGTATTGTGGGCAAACAAGTCTTGCGTTCTATGACCTTATCCCGGTTTGAAGAAGGGTTTCAAAAAAATGGTTGGGTTGGTTGGAAGAATGTTATCAGAAAACGGTTGGGTTGGTTTCTCTGTCATTCACCTGGTTGATGGGTGACGGGACAAAGTGATAAGGGCCAATTAGGAAGCTAGGGTTGGGAAGTGAAAGTCCTCCCTAACATATCAAAGGTGACACCATCATGGAAATTTGGGAATATGAATTTTTGGGGAAATGGGCAACTCAAACACATCAGAAATGTTATAAGTCCTTACAAAAATGTATCGGGAGTGTTGCTCGGTTTTTTTTAAATCGGTAGCGAATGAGTTTTTATTTTATGAACAACAATTTTAATGAACTTCTCTGGCTAACTATGAAGTAAAGCTCTTCACGGGCTTGGGCCATCTCTAGAAATTAATCACACTCGAGCTCGTGCTAAGATGTCCGACGCTATTCGTGAAGCTTCAAACTCTTTATATCCTTTATTGTAACCTCCCAAATGTTATTTGTTAAATTAAAAATATGAAAAAACCACGAATGCGGTTATCTTTACCTTTCGATATGAGTACCTACCTGGTTCTTCGTTTTCTTCTCAATTCATGTCTGTAAATAGAGCAAGTAATGTGTGTGTGCTATGGAGGAAAATATACTTTTGGAGATTTAATGGAAATATCCGAATATAATACGAACCAAGGTTTTCACGAGTAGGAAGTCATAATCGTATTATCATTAGATATTCGACGCACTTACAAATAAGCAATAATAAAATCAATGTAACTTATCCTTGTAAAAATGTGTGAGGGGAGAGCAATTATTGGAAGTTAGAAAAGTGGAGAAACCCGATTCGATACGGCAATGTTAGATGCACCGAAACGTATTTGGTAGCAATGATAACTATCTCCAGGTTAAAGCGAGGAGACCCGCTATCACGTAGTACTCTTGTTCCATCTCTCATTCGCACATCTAGCGTCATTCGATCATCCCATCCCAGTTGAAGAATGGTCAGGGCCGCTTTATCCTATGGGCAAAGAAGGCAGTTGCCAATCGCAGCCTGATTTTAAAGTCCCCCACCGCGCGAGCGTCATGCCTTCTGCGAAACAAAGATTTGATACCGCTCAATTTTACGCTGCGCATTTTTTACTCAAACAAATTACGTTTTAAACCATGCTTTTTTATATTAGAATAGCGTTTCTTTGATCCAATTTTACTTTTTAATACTAGTCAAGTATTCTAGTTTCATTAACAAACAGTCAAGATCAAGATATGACGTGAGAAATATAAACCAACGTAAACAAATACGAAATACTCAAAAGACATTAGATTTATGGCGTAAGCACCCTTTCTTGATTATTCATGCCGGAATTAAATATTAAGAACTGCTCATTACTACGGGTTAAATTTTACGGAGGCATTACCACCAATTGTTCAACAAAATGGACATTTTCTGGTCTATTTCTATTCTGTTCCTTGTTTACTGTCCTCTTCAAGCTGCTCCTATACGGCAATCTTGCTGCTTGTTCGTTATTTATTTCCCCGCTGTGGGTCTTAGGTTTTTAATGGGAGCTCTCAAGGGTGACCCGCAGATCTTCTTTTAATGACTCTTATAACTCATTCATTAGTATGTCTCCCTGTGTCATCATTGATAACTCGAATCTCATCCATATTATTATCTGTTGTACATCGAAATGAACAAGAGCTTCTTTCCATTTCGATTTCTTTCCATTACTACTTTTTTAGTGAAAGTGATACATGAATACGCTATAGGTACTCCAGGATACTTTTTGAGATGGTATAATTTTGGTCATGGTGAAACTATTACTAAGAAATTTTATTATGGGAGATTATACATTGCTTAGCAACAGTTCGCTGTTGTTGCTTTTTATATGAGTCGTTGTAGAATAATGGCTGTTATACAGAATATCTATTATTTATTCAAAAGACATTATTAAGTGGGCACATAAATGTAATGGACATTTTAATGTATTGAACATTATGCATTGGACATCTTAGTAGTGGACATTTTTGTATATTAGGCATTTAACCTAGCACCAAAAACGCGTATGAGCATATTATTTGTATGGAATAGGTATACCAGACATAAAGTACATCACATTTTAATAAGACAACTGTGTTTGTGCTACATTATCGACTTAATTTTGGTGAACGTTACTATTTTGTTAGAATTAAATCATTTTCAGAATCAAACACCGATTTCATATTAAAGAGGGGTGATAACATATAGCTACGGAACACCTATTCGTATACTATTTGGTTGAATAATTCAGTTGTGAGATAGGATTATGTGACTTTTTCAAAACTATATTTTCATACGAAGTTGTTCTATAAGGAACTCAGTTTGGATTATTTCATAACAGGTATATTCTATTTAAAAATGCCCTATCATAAAAATTATTCGCCGCCGCTTCGTATCAGCGCATTATGCATACTATCCCTCAGGGTGGAGTGGTGCGCATTTCTAGATAATGGTGGCCTGCGCAGCTTTCCCGTAGAGGTCAATCACACCGTAAACAGGATAGGTGATTCCGGATACTGCGATTCCTTTATCTATTCCGTTGACAAAAACGTTCATGTTTCCATTGTCTTTTATCATCACTCCCACACGCTGGCCAGCCTGGGAATTAAGGAGAAGAAAGTACACAAGTATGTGATTTCTATTATGTAATCGGATATCCCAATAAAGCAAGTCATTTAACCGAATTTCTATTTAAAGAAGCAGAAATACCATTACATACCTTTAAGTCGTATAAGTGTGATCCGTAACTGGTCTTAACGCTGGAACCGTTTCTGTACACGGTGTCGTCGTACGCTATGATTGCTACTGAACTGAAAATAAAATTCTAGTTGAATGCAATGGGTTGACACCGAGAGATCGCTTACGTTGTCCTTAAGTATAACAGATGATTAATATTTTTATATATCTTCATCTTTGATGCAGGACCTGCGTGATTATTTGCGGGGCCTAGTTCGATAGTGAGCGGGGCCTATTTATGTATGTATGTAGTAATATATATCCGCTGGCGCAAAAAATAACGCTTGTGGTGCCTCTCTCCCCTGTGGTGATGGCCCCTTTTTGTTGTGGAATTTTTGTTGAAGGTAGCCCGCCAGTCGGGTTCTCCGTCTGTAATGTATTAATATGTAAAAAAATTGCCTAAATTTCAATACACGATAATAAAACGCGGGGACATGTACGGGGGAACCGACTGCACACGCCTCACTCCGGCCCTGATCTGATGTTAATGTTTGTCGAATGAGAACTTTAAATTAAATCTTTGATCTTTGTCATTATTGCCCCTTTGTTTTTTTAAGGTATTGCAAAAAACATTTTAGTGTCGTGTACTATGATAGCCCCCATTACTAAAGAAATAATTATTTTTATAAATGGTAATACAGAATATTGACTGTCTTATTTTTGGCATGACTTTTATCGAACAAAAGATATTTTCATTAGAATTTCTCGAAAGCTGTATAGTATTAACAGACGACTTATGAAAATGTGTTGGTTTACACTCTGATTCTTGTAATGATTGCTCCTACTATGTACCGTGAGTTTTGTATGACATTGCAAAAGTACTTTGGATGGTATGATATTGACTAAGATTTTGGTGAACGAATATAATTTTTACTTTTTAAGTAAAAAAATTAAAATAATTTGTTTCACACTAAATAGAAAATGCATCGATAGTGGAGACGATTAATAGGCTAAACATTGGTTTTTGGGAATTATTTTCAAAATTGGTGTTTATAAAAACACTGCATGTATTATAGATTCCACTTCAGCGTTAAATGGAAATTAAAATTTATGGAAATTTATGAACGAACCTATTCATTAATAAAAATAGGGAAACTTAAAAATATGGGAACATACCGAGCGATTAATTTTTAATCCGAGATATTTAAATTTTAATAGTTTTGTTACTGTATAGGAATATAAGTATCAACATTATTAAATTAGGAAACGCCCTTGTTATGTTTACGCATGAATATATTTTGGTATTAATGGAAAATTAGTAGACGATATTCCCGCCTTTAATTCTAAAAATTATTGTATTAAAAATGTCGCACCCTCACCTCATATCACTTGGGTATCGAGTGTCTGCCGGGGATATTGGAGTCACTCCGATAGCGATATTTCCCGATTGCTTTTCTATTATTCGGTCCAATTTCACTTCAAAGAGCTCGTTATTTCTGAGATGGTGATTTGTCAATATCCCAGAGTACGTCCCTGAATTCTCCGTGCTGCGATTAATAGAGAAACAAGAATAAACATATAATCAAGACAAAGATATTGATTCTTGCGAATGTGAATTTGATAATTAAAAAATTATGTATTTTTACATGCACAATTAGTGAGTGGATAGCACGATTTGTTACGGTTTTTCGAATCAGTTGACATTTTCATAAAAAAGCAATTCATCAATACTCACTTTATTCGATATACCGTGCTTCTGTCGTGGCTGACCACCACGTTTTTTCCTCCTTGGGCATAGAACAGAAGCGTCTTAACTTCAATTTTATTCTCTGGATATTTAGAAGAACCTAGGATATTTAATATGAAAAGTTTTAAATGAAAATTTTATTAAATTTGCCAATTTATTTATTTATTTATTGGCAGGAATTCAGAGACAGCACAGGGCCAATTATACTGAATATCGTAACAACAATAACAAGGAAGAACACGCACGACCACGCCCTCTGCAGGATTCGAACCTGCGACCCTAGCATTGGGAGCTAGACAAGCTAGCCACCCCTCTACCAAGGCCCAGAATTATTCTTTAAGTTTCGTGGTGGACGGATTCTTTATTTTTTAGAAAAACTAAGATCAATATTTTTTCATTACACAGTTCCTTAAGACAAAAAGTCCAGGCCAGGATAAGACACTACATTTCTTTCCTCTTGGAAAAGTAAAAATTCCGCTCCAATATCATAATTCAAAGATATATTTAAAGTTCAAAAGAAAAAATCTCTGCGCGATGAATTTGCTGCTTACTAAGGAAATCTTATGGGGAGGGCACATTCATGGCATCGAACTCTGAGCTTCAGTCTACGTCGATAAAATATAGCACTGAAATCGGTCATTTTAACAAGAGCTTCATACTGGGTTTCATGAAAACTAATTCTGGGACGGGCAAACACTCAGACACGAGCATTAAATGAACCTATCTTTCCTTCGGAATACATTATAATACTCAATCACATATACGTTCTCCATCAGCCATAATGGTGTATATTATTTGTAGTATGTTATATCAATGAATTTCTCCGAAAACCTGAAAACATTTTTGTAGGATATTCAAAGTTCTGTTAAGAACATTTAACGGTGTGAAGGCAAAATCAATAGCCAAGTGCTAATGTAATATTAATACTTCAGCGATATATTTACGATAGTAGAGTAATATTGAAATAAGAATAATCATAAAAAAACATAAAGCTACAGCATTTCTTTGACGTATCGGCTTAGCTACATTATCCGTAAGTAGCTATCGTTGCAAACGAAATTATTACGTGTATAGCAAAAAGGTTTCAAATCGTAACGAATTAATAAAACGCATATCGTACCTCCAATGACCGCCTTGACGTGGACGATCTCCTTTCCATCGCAACCTATGATCCTTCGTGTCACGTCCACATTCGTGCCATTTGGCGAACCGTCAGAGTAAGACGAAATCGTCGTCACCCATCCTTCCGATTCGTCCCTCTTGCTGTGGATTGAGAGAGTGGTTTGATCCGTGCTGTTGTGGTCAGGTCCGCACACTGATCCCGGCACCGATTCCGGAAGACCCATAGAGAACAGGGAGACCGCAGTCAGGAAGAAAACGCACCACTTGTTCATTTTCAGCGACCGGAGAGTGTTGTTTCTCGGAGTGGAAATTTTATTCATGTCGTGATACCGGAGAAACAGTAGTATTTATACTGGTCTTTCAAGCGATACCGTTCGACCTTTATTTTTGATTTCAGGGCTGCACGTTTTCCTTAACCATTACAGACAGTGACGCAAAATCGACCATTAGTTATCTTCGCGGGTCAAAGGGTTAATGGATGACAGATGACCGTATTGAACGCGTAAATTTCTCGACGATCCGATAACCTTTTATGTATGCCGGAATATACTATTATCGCAATACACTCTGAATACCAGTTCAGTAGCCTAACTACACGATTCCTTCAACGATACTCGTCGTCATCCGTCGAATTTCTCTAGCGCTTATTCCATCAATTCTTAAACGTGAAAAATAATATATTTCTATAAAGTTGCTTTTATTAACACGTTGCTTTCATATTAAGGATGTGTCCGTTTTTCTCAGCAGATGCATTGCCTACGACTTAACGTGCATTTTATGTTTCCATACAATCTTGCATCCTTTTCTCTCGTCCATATTTCATCAAATAATGCCGAATTAAAAATTAACATTTTTACTTTTGCGAATAAATAAATGGCGAAACTTTTAGTTGAATTTCCTCGACGGTATGGCCGAAATTTCTTCCGAAATAGTTCGAATGGAATGAGGCAATGACCACATGGTCAATAGGTTGTAGGAGTGTAGTTAGCAATAAGGGGCGTCATTTCGACCTAGAGAGGGCCTTCCGCAAGAAAAACAGAGTCCTGTTTTGCCGATTAGGCGCAATTTGAATACCAAACTTTTCATCCTATGGTATTTCTTCACTAGCTTTTGGAATCAATTGTCTAACCGGTCTTTAAATACTTAACTCCAGACCTGTTTCCGTGTAAATTTTGAATCATGCGATCTCTTGCAGTCTTGAATCATAATGCACTGCTTTATCCTCAGGATACCACGGTTCGATTGGGCGTTTTATTCTAGAAAAGCCAATTTCATCAGCACACGCTACTTTCGTGTCCTTGAAACGGTTCATCTCATTCTGGAATATCTTAGCAACCTCTTAATCATCTGATGCAACGTCTTCCAATAGTTAGATGTTATATAAATCTAAACTCTTATTTAAAAATAAAATAGAACCTCATTTGGTGATTACCTTCTCTATCGCCTTTAATTGCTGGCAAACATTAAGCTTTTTATACTTCGTCAACTGCCCGTATTTTTTCTAGATCTTGCCCTCCATACATATATACGTAAGAGTTTGATAAATATTTTCTGGTAAAGTGACGTCTACCCACAAAAATAAATTAGGAAACATAAGGGGCTCCAGTTTTGTCTTCTGTCACTTTTACATAGCGAATCGGAAATCTGTTAATTTTACATTCACTAGCACGGAGGGCACCACTTGTTGCACATTTGCCACATACTGCGATATTTTCACAAAAGACTTCACTAATTCGTAGCAGGGAAATATAACATTTTCGAGCAATCGAGAACAACCCCACTTTCCCTCCACTCTCTCTCGACCCTCTATCCCCCCCTTCCTCTACCCCTTGGCCACCCTTTCCTCCCCCTCCTCGCCCTCTCGCCGTCTCTCCCTCTCGCCGTCTCTCCCCCTCTACCCCTCTCACACACTTTCCGCCTCTCCCTCACTCTCTGTTAGTGGTAATTTCTTTCTGTCTTTCGCTCCATTTCTCTATTCGTCATATGTTGAACATTACGGTAATTATAAATTCTCGCTACCTTCACTTTTTTCGTAGGCTTAGATACAGAAACCTTCTTTTCATACTTTTATGACTTCCCGTTCAGGGTATTTTGGTGTGTAATTGTAAAATATGATGAAATACAACGGATGGAGAAGTTAGAAGTGTAGGATATGATGCCAGGACACTGGAATTATAAGATAAGAAACCTAATAGAATATATGGGAACTGTATTAAAAATATCGACGGGAAGATAGTCACAGAGCCAAAGGATGTAGCATAGGGGGATAAGGTCACTTTCCTGAAAACCAATTTCCCGAATGCCACTTTCCCGAATGCCCACTTCTCAGAATAGCCCATTTTCCCGAAAGCCATTTTAAGATAGCATAAAAGTTTATTTCAATCAACAAAAACTATGATCTTTCACGTATATATATCAGTAGAATACCAAGTATTGTGGGCAAACAAGTCTTGCGTTCTATGACCTTATCCCGGTTTGAAGAAGGGTTTACTAAAAATGGTTGGGTTGGTTGGAAGAATGTTATCAGAAAACGGTTGGGTTAGTTTCTCTGTCATTCACCTGGTTGATGGGTGACGGGACAAAGTGATAAGGGCCAATTAGGAAGCTAGGGTTGGGAAGTGAAAGTCCTCCCTAACATAAAAAAGCTGACAACATCATGGAAATTTGGGAATGTGAATTTTTGGGGAAATGGGCAACTCAAAAAATCTGGATTCTGGAGCGACTTTCTGGAAAATGGGCTATTCTGGAAAGTGTGCAATCGGTAATCAACATTCGGAAAATTGGTTTTCGGGAATGGGCTGCATAGGTATGGGAAGAATACATTTATGGAACTATACAACAAGTAGGTAAAGTCGGCGTACATCTACATCTACATGATAACATGCAAATCACCAGACTGGTGGGTGAAAGGGGGTGCAGCGCACCAAAACCTACCTAATAACGTTCCCTCGTAGGAATCACTCTCCTGTTATGATCCCGTGTAGTCCTTGGAAAAAACGAGCCCTGATATCGCTCGGTTCTACAGTCGATCTCTCATATTTAATCCTCGTGGTTGTGCCTGCCCATGTACGTATGTAGGTGCCTCTAATTATCCTGAGACCTCCTGTAAGAGAACTTCCGACCTAAATTTCTCCAGAAGCCTTAACCTAGCGGTAATTCTGCGATCCTCCAGCGATATCCAATTCAACTCCTTCAAGAGTGATATGACGCTTAATTTTGCTCATATTTTTGCTCTGCGTTGGATTCTTTCTAACTCAAGTATCTGTCCCTTTTCGTACGGATTCCATATGCTGGAAGCGTATTCGACCTGTTGATAAATAACACGTTTCTCGTACCTGTTCTGTGCTACTTCTTACTCTTCTGCCTGCGAAGCCCAATTTCTTATTGGCTGCGCCTACGATCCTTCGAATATGCATATTCCACGATAGTTCACGACAAATGATGACTCCTAAATATTTAACGTATTCCGCAGATTGGATATTCAATCTATCAATTCTTTGCTCCGAGTCAAATTCATCCAGAAACTCAACAGGGAACATTTGCTGTGATTAATTTTGATTTTCCAATTTTGACACCATGCTGAAAGGGCGTTTAAATCTTCCAGAAGCGATTTTTGGTCATCCTGGCTTATTATCTCCTTATATAAAATGGTGTCATCTGCGAAAAGTCTTTATTTTGTAGCGAACTACCGAGCAGATATCGTTTATATATTTCATGATTAGTGAATAGAACTGGAAGTAGAGTACAAGATTGAAGAGGACAACTTAGGACAAAATATGAAGAACGAAGTCTGTCGTATATTCCGGCAGTGAGAATAGCATCTCATACGAGGAGAGAGAACATGAATAAAGACGTGTTAGAGTAGGAAAACTAGTAAGAAAAAGATAAAGAGGTAGTAATAGGATTCAGATTATAGACGACTTGAAAGAGAAAGAGAGCTATAAACTCATGAATAACACTGCGGAAAATATGAGTATTTAAAGAATCAGGTTTAAGCATGAACAATCATGGATTTTTCTACGGACAGACTACAGGTATACCTCGCGATACTCTGTTTCGCAATACGCCTTTATGCTCATTGCACTTTATGACTGTACCTCTCGATTCGCTAACTTGATTCAGACATACGCTCTTACAAATCGCGGAGAACGAAGGGCGTTTCTCTGCCCACTGGAAAGGGCCTATACCCGAACAACGAAAAGCAACTTTGTTTCAGTATACGTGAACTACTTTTAGACTTTTGAAAGACACGGCCTAGAAATAAGGATATTCAATAATCAAGAGAAATCTCAGTCAATCATAATTGTAATCTTTATATATAAAAGTCTTAGTTATGTTTCCAACACTTGAAAAATTCTTCCAATGGGACTAACATTCAATTCGTCCTTCCCGTGCTCAAATGCCCTCCCCCATCCTCCTCTGCCCCTTCTTTCCAATCCTCTTCTTATCTCCGCGGTTATAATCCTTCCCTTCTTCTCGGATTGACCCCCACCCCCTATTGACTGCCTCCTTGAAAACCGTTCCCATTAAAAGATTCGTACTAAATCTACAGAAAAGTGGATACTGTAGCAAGCGATGGACCAAGTGACCATCTGGCATACCCTGAAGAGTTTCTCAACAGCTTAGCACCAATAGTAATGCCTCCTCATGCGCTAAAACTGAAAGTAGCTGCTGTAATCAGGCTATTACGGAATGTTATGGCAATAAAACAAGATTGACAATTACGCGTCTACAAGGATACATCATAGAGACCCGTGTAGTAGATGGATTGAATTCAGATACTGTTCTCATACGGCGCATACCTCTCATTCCATCTGATAGTAATATGCTTTTCAAATTAAAAAGAAGACAGTTTCCTATACGTTTGGGCTTTTACATGACCATTAACAAGTCACAGGGACAGACTTTTGACATAATTTGCTTATACCTTCGGAAACCTGTATTCAGTATGTAGCTCTCTCAAGATTTCGATCATTGAACCCATTAAGTGTTATATCTGAGAAGCACGAGATTGTTAATTGCGTTTACATTGAAATACATGAATAACGTGTTCAAAAACACTAGGCCGCGTATGTTACGCGGGAGTATATCTAGTTATAATAAATTATCTCATGATGAATAAGAACATTTATTTGTGTTTTAGGCTCATACGTAGTTTTGCGAGATATGTTGATCAGAATTCACACACGTTTGGCTGCTTTTTATAACTCACTGTTATGTCTATTAGAAATTTGTTCTTTTTGTGGTAAACCCGAGACAATCCGTACTCGGACTATCCAAGAAACGGATTAAACGGATGATTGACGCTTAGAAAAGATTTTGAATTTTCCATCCTGGACTCCCACACAGTATGCCTTAATCAATAGGAATTTTCCTAATAAGCAAAACTCGCAAGTAATAACCATGTAGTGAATTTTAAAGCATTATATTTTTTTCAAGTTCAAAGATTTTTGTTTTGTGTTCGCTGGAAGTGATACGGTTTCTATCGTTGTGCACAAACTTTGCCCACATTTTGTAAATCTATGTACGGGATGAACATTAATGTTAAACGAAGCAATAACTTACCCGTAGATTTTTCTTTAACTTGGTTGAATACAGCAATTAAGGTGTTATCACTTCTAAATAATATCACACGCTATGTAACACATATTTTGTCAAATTTTTCTTTGAAAACTGATCTGCAAGTATTGTTTTAACAGGTTTTAATACATAAGATTAATAGAGGTTTAATTGTGCATGCATTGAACGATGACGTCTTTCATTCACAATAAAATATCACCATTCCGAATTCCTTGAAGTGGATGAGGGAAAAGGACCAAACTTGAACCTACCTATTCTCCAGTTGGGAAACCCTCAGTAGTCATTGAACTATAGTTATCAGTTAGTTGGTTTATTCTTTCTACCTACGTTTGCGAGTTTATGCCTGCAGCATGAGCATAACCTAAACATTTGATTGGTCACATAAATACGTGTATGATTCGTATAATTCGATGTCTTTTGCAAAAATCAATTTAGACACAAACATATTGCAGAGAATTTACTATCAATACTCCCAATTTATGTAACCTGTTCAGAAATCTCAGGCGTTTCAGGAAAAATGGTGTGTGGGGCACACGAGTAAATAATAGAGTAATTCAATTCTTACATTGGTTTGATTGACTTGAGAATATAAACATATGATGTGGTGGTTTCCCATTGCCATTGACACCATGCACACAGAAGGAGAGAAACTCAGTGCCAGCATCAGCCTACTCTTATGAAGAGCACCATGGGGGTCAACTGCTTAACGTCCCTTCTGAATGATGGGCACTGATTTGCGTGTTCTCCTCATTTTTCATTTCCTCGTTGTCTTATTCTCTTAGTTCGTACACACACAAATAGGGGGCCGGATAACCTCTGAAAAAAATCCTACTTTCGCAGGAATTTTTCCTTCTGTTGTTTAATAGAGTCAATTATTTCTTCTGATATGTCTTGATTATACTCCATACTCCAGAATATCCATTTTTTCCAACAAGCATTTAATATCTTCCATAAAGCTGGGCCAAAATTTATGGAAATTAGTTTCCAGAGATGCCAAGCTGTCCTATTGCCATGTGCCACTGAGATTTTTCATCTCTTCTAATTTCTCTTGAAACCCACCCTTGGATTTTGTTAGCTCTTGAATTTTTAGCAGACGATCCTTAGTTTGAGATAAAAGTCAGTGTTATGTGATTTCATGATCGTGGCAAGGGTTAAGAAAGTGGGATCTAAAGTGAAAACGGGATGGAGCAATGATACGAGCACT
Organism: Uropetala carovei; assembly: GCA_036926305.1. Lineage (NCBI taxonomy): Eukaryota > Metazoa > Arthropoda > Insecta > Odonata > Petaluridae > Uropetala > Uropetala carovei. The sequence continues at coordinate 8,631,531 of JAXCHB010000065.1, read as the reverse complement.
TGAAATAGCTCATTTTTCCATAGTGTCTCATACCATAAATACTAAAGAAATCAATAACTTTTTAAGTTATTTATTTTTTAAATAAAATACAAAATAATTACATCTTTATACATAGCATACAGACTGGCATCCATCCTATATAAAATACACACATGAAACATCCATACTCTCAACATGAGATCTTGGAAAATTACATCTCCAGTTGATGGAATTATTCTTAAGTTTCTTGAAATGACACAACTATTTCAAGTTCCCACATTCTCCTTAAAATTTTATTATTTTCTGGTCATTTGAATCAATTTGAACACAGGTCCTGATGGCGACACACTTTATTGAAAGTGTAATTCAACTTAAAGTACCATATTTTACGGCTTATAAGACATACGGGCATATAAGATGTACTCCATTTCAGCGTGGAATATTTAGGGAAAAAACTTTTTAGTGTAAGCATTTAATGTTTACTCTTACTAATATGTCTGTTATTGGATCTAGAGCCTAAACAGTAGAGCGAAAATGAATGAAATTTTGTACTTAGGTATTTTATCATACAGAAAAGAGGCTATGAAGAAATGGATGACATTGCTCAATAATTAAGGAAAGTTTATTCTATCGATTTTTAACATCAATTTTCTAAAAAACGGCTCTAACGATTTTCATCAAATTTTGTACAGTTACTTGAGTTTATGTCTTCAATAATACTGCATTGTTCATATTTCTCAAAAAATGAACATAAGGCTAGTTTATTCTAGGCAACTTTAATAATAATTTGATATTCTCAAAAATGGCTCTAAGGATTTTGATCAAATTTCGTACAGTTACTTGAGTTTACGTCTTCAATAATACAGGTAATCTCCCATTTACGTCGTTCCGATTTACGCTGTTTTGATATAACATCGTTTACAAATAAGGGAAAGTTTCACAGTTTTACGTCATTCGTTGTTTCTATGTCCGATATAATGTCATTTTAAATCTCGATCTTGTAAACAGCGTGAAATGCAGGGCAGCAGGTAAAACTTAACAGAACCAACCAAACGGACTACCGTAATTTTTTTTATATAATACTCATTTTTTCAAGCAAAATTGATCTAAAAGTTAGGGTGCTCATTATACGTGGTAACAAATTCAAACATTTTATTCCAGGCAGTCAATAACAGTTATATGTATCTGTATGCATTGTCGCTGATAAAGCATAGTTTTTATTAATGTTCTGTATCGATGGCATTTCTTTTCAAATTTTTGTTTGAAAAGCAAAAAGAACTTTTTTCTATTATCCATAGAGATAAAACGTGAAATTTCTTTGTAAATAACGTATAAATCTGTTTAAAAAACGTTTGGAGTCGATTATTACAGAAGATATCGCCCTCATCTCTAGGGCCCTAACTCAGACTAACGGAAAATGATTGCTATCCGAAAGGCAAGCTGCTACTATGTATTGAATGCTTCTCCTTCTTTCAATCGCTAGGCAGATGGAGGATTAGAGTTAATCATTTAATTAGTTAATCTCCTTTATAACATATAAATATATGAGAAAAACATGACCGATTTACTTCGTTTTGACATACGTCGCCGGCTCTAAGAACACATCCCTGACGTAAATCGGAGATTACCTGTACTACATAATTCATATTTCTCAAAAAATGAATATAAGGCTAGTTTATTCCTGGGCAACTTTAACAAAAATTCGATTTTCTAAAAACAGGATCATACGATTTTCAATTTCTAAAGATAACTAAACAACGCATTAGTATATGAGAAAGTTTGTACAATGTATGTTGTACCGATTTTTTCTGTAGGTGGTGGCTCACAAACCCGTTCTGCAGCTCTATTTTCATGCTCTTTCACATAATTTATCACCTTCAGTTTGTAGCTAACAGTATAGCTTAATCTTCTTTCTTCTGTAGCCATACTGTTCTAACTCGAGTTTTCCAATTGCGCTCGATTTTAAACGCTACTCGATTTTCTTTTCGAACTTAAGGACAGCACCATAGCTTCTGCGTTATTCACTGTTATCATCATAATTTCAGCTTTCTTTCAAAAGGTAAGATATTTCCTAATAAAAATAATAAGATAAATATGGCAGGTATGACATTAATAGATAGTAACGCTTGTAAGAGTTCAGAAACGACTACTGCTTAGCTCTGAAGAGTTGGATGCCGTACTGGCGATAATCATCTCGGGTTAACCAGCTTTAATGTTTACAATAATTCCTTTTTTAATCATTAAAAGTAATAATAATGTAATTATAATGATGAAATAATAATAATGTGTTTAAGTAAACAATAACATTTTTCATTTTGGAGTTGGGATAGGTAGAATTTAGCAACTTCACATGCTGGATGTAGGGTGATTTTTTGAGCCATTTTATTGGAAAAAAAAGTGCATCTTATATGCCGTAAAATATGGTATTATTTGCCTAATTATATTTTAAGGTAATTCAGATCTTTGCACAAAAAGCTTACCATTATTTTGGAAGCAACAGAAATTGTTTAAAAATTTATACTAACTTATACAAAATTTAGTTAAAGTTAAAATCCCATAAAGATTTTTATTATGCAGTCTCCCATAGCAATATAACCTGAATTCTTAGTTCTTATGATTTATGCTGTGGCTTAGTTTTAATGAAAAATGGAAGTTTTGTGCCAGCATGCTCATATCTGTTTGGCCATGATACAGACTGATACACAACTTCAGCATCTTCCATGTCATCACCTGTATATTTAAGAGAAGCAAGTACTGCCCTCTTGCGGACTGATACTGATAGACGTGCAAAAGCAATAAGGTCTACTGCATTAATAGGATCATTGTGGCCAACGCAGCGGACAATGTAGTGTGCATGAAATAATATAGGATCACCTGTAATGTAAAATACAATAATTCATTAATAATGATGCATACAAAAACTGCAATTATTTATGCATTGTAGTTTTTTAAAATTACTACTAAACCACTCTGAATAATTGCAAAAATACGAACATTTGATGTAAAGTAACATATACGCTTCAAAACTTTATTTGTAACAGATATGCCTAAAACATTAATAGCTTTTGTGAATTCATATTTTCCATAGGTGGAACTGATAAATGAAATTCAAAACTTATTAAAAATATCATTAAATCTTCAAGACTTGAAGATGCTACATAGTAAAGGATAAAAAAGAAAAATAACCTATTACAATTCAATAAGGAGAAACTCTACAGAATAGAATTTACTAGACATGTAATGTAAAATATGTATTAATATTGTTATATAAATTTTCTATTCTTTCAGCTTCACATTTAAATGCATCTCAAGTGACAATAAAGATAACTGTTAAAACTGGTGAGGCTTTACCACAAGCATTCTTTTCCACATTTTTGCAATATTCTCACTATATAATATTCATATCACCATTGCTTGGGATTAGCATCTCATTTTAAAAAATGTCTTGAATAATGATACTTGTAACTGACCATGTTGGAATGTAGAATTCTGCAACAACAGAAGGAAATCTATTCCTCCTCTAAAATACTCCTCACTTTCAGGTGTCAAAAATATTTAATTTATTTGCTCAAACTCCAACTTTAGCACAATTGTAGCCTTTTCTAGAATTACAATCATTTCAAATTACCGTATTTGACCGAATATAGCCCCCCCCCCCCCCGAATATAGCCCCCCCCCCCCCCCCCCGAATATAGCCCCCCTACCCATTTTTCTCACACAAATCTAGAAAATATTTTAATACCCTGAAAGGACGATTATTTTTAGGACTTTAATGTCATGAAACATGTTGTATAATTTGAAGAAATATCAAACTTGCACTCATTTAATAAAAAAGTACCAATTAGCGAGTGATAAAATGCCATGCTAATTGGAATTTTAAGGTTTTCAGATTTGTTCCTCAGAATTCAGAGGGTATACTAACGAGAGAGATATTTGACAAGGAATTGAACAAAAATACATTTTTAGGGAGTAAAAATAAACTTTAAAAAGTCGAAATAACATACTAATTAATGCAGCAATATCAGCAAGTCGAAATAACATACCAATTTATGCAGCAATATAAATTCGCACTTTGCTCATATTTCGATCAAGTCGAAATAACATACCAATTTATGCAGCAATATAAATTCGCACTTTGCTCATATTTCGATCTATCTTTCGTTTGTGTAATTAACAATTCGAGCTTAACCAGGCAATTAGTCCATTCTCGGGCAAGGTTAATTTTGTTGGTATTACCGTATTTGCTCGTGTAAGCTGCGCACCTTTTTTCCCAAAACGCTGGTGGAAAAGAGGGGGTGCGTGTCTTACACGAATTCTTTTATTTGCCGCTCACCTTTTTTCCCAAAATGTCGTGTCGGTAAACAAATATACGTTAAGCTAGCACCCATGCCGCATCTATTATTCTATTTCTGAATTTCGGTGTATTTAGTCATTTTCATTCATTGTATAAAAATTTTAAATGTTTTAAGTTTATTAACGGGTGCTCCCCAAACTCGACGAAGTCTTCTGCTGCAATCGTCACGGAGGCCACGGCGCATGCGCGACCAGTTCGGGTTGGTGGGGGTTTTGTTCTCACGGCAGACGACGCCTACCATGCTTTCTTTATTCTATGATACATCTATGAAAGTCATTGAATGATCGCTGATCATAATTTTAGTTCGCCAAAAAAATGACGACCGCTACAGTAGGGATCAGTGACCATATGGCTGGAAAATTACGTACAGCAGAATGATCGCTACCGGAGTGATTTCTGCCGAACATGACCAATGTGACCACAAAAACAGTTACGTGTTTAACAAAAGAGGACTACCGAGATTTCTGCTAGTACCGATATAGAGAGATCACCCAATAAATTCGTCACGTAGGAATGTGAAGATGCTTAACTTGAGCGTAGCATTTTTTAGAAATAGGAATTGGTGATTTAAAAAACCCTTTTTCGGCTCAAATAAATTTTTTTCCCTAGAGCTGGCCCAAAAACCTGGGTGTGCGGAATACACGGGGTCTCGGCTTACACGAGCAAATACGGTAAAACTTGCAATTTGACAATAATGAGAGCGATCAGGTAATAGAAAAATCCTTCCTATATGGTGACGTCAATCAGCCTTGCAAATAAATATTCGCAACCCGAGTAGTTTAGTCTTACAATGGATAGAAACACTTACTGACTCGAATGAAATTCATCATTATTGAAGCTTTGCACACTTGTTTGTACCCACCTAATTTTTAGTGCCCGTAAATAGCCCCCCCCCTCCCCCCCAACTTTTGCACTTCGCTTTTGGCCAAAAACAGGGGGGCTATATTCGGTCATATACGGTAAATCAGAGGAGGAATGGCATGTTCATTTCAGATAAGGAATTTCAGTATGGCCACCTTGTCCTTGTTGTAATAGAAAAGTATGTACAATTTGGGTTATGGTAAATTTATCATGAGAACCGCTGCTATAGACCAGCGTTGTCTAACAGGATTTCGAGACTCAACAACCAACTTTGCCACACTACTGTAAACATTACCAAGGTTCAATAGAGAATTACTGAACTCATTGTATGGCTGAAAACATTCTTTTAAATAGGTACAATACACATTGCACAAACTTAGTCATATTCATATGAATTTGGTCTCACTACACTCTTACCTGACTGGAGATAACAACAAAACTGCAGGAAATGATTTGTGCATGTAAATGGTATTAATATCAACTCATATATGTGAAAATCAAACTTGATACCAAACATAGATGTCAAGTATCAAATGGATTGGCAAAGTCACATAAGCGCTGAAGCATTATTGCTAGATGAAGATAGTTGAGTGACATCAGAAAACTGGGACGAGCTGAACAGTAGCTACGTGTAAACTTTATATATTGTAATATAGTTATTTTTTTTAGAAACATGGCTCATATAGTATAGTATATGGTACCAAACTATATAACCGAATGAATTTTAATCAAAATAGTTAGAACCATTATTAAAGATATCGACATTTTGTAAAAATCAACAATAATAAACTACTCTATTGTTGCGCTATATTGTTCCTCTCTTCACAGATTCTATTCTGGATAATAGTATGCCTAAATACAAAATATCATTTGATTTTGTTCAACCATTTAGTCTCTAAATCTGGGCAGAGACAGATACAGAAGGACAAAAACAACTTTTTTCTATGAGGACACCTAAGATGTGTATTTCCTTCAAAATCCTGAAGTGGTTTTTTCACAATTACCACAGTTTCTCTATACACTAAAGCTCCGATTTGCATTGGGGATACGTTCCCGAAAAACACGACGCAAAATGAAATGACACATCGAATTGTTATTTGCTATACATATGTACATACCGTATCTGCCCGAATGTATTTAGTCAAAATCTATCATGAAAAAATCACCCCTCGGCTTAAATGCGAGTCCGAGGAAAATTTGGGTTATGGTTAAATCTCGAAGTCTCTCATTGCCTTCGCATTCAAATGACAGTACTATATTTTTCGTAAAGTAAATATTTGAACTACGATGAATATATATAAAAATATCTTGGCGAGATCGCTTCCGTAAATTGACGGTTACGCAAAATGCGTTGACGGCTTTGAACACTCAACTGTTTGAATTTCGGTAAAACTTTACATGGAACGTGTATAATTATAAAAATGCAGTTTCTCAAGGCAATATATATGCTAATTTCATTGGAAATAAACTTGGAAGAAAAAATATATTGGCGAAATCGCTTGCGTAAATTGACGGTTACGCAAAATGCGTAACAGCTTTGAATGCTCAACTGTTTGAATTTCGGTAAAACTTTACATGGAACGTGTATAATTATAAAAATGCAATTTCTTAAGGCAATGTAAATGCTAATTTCATTGGAAATAGACTTGGATGAAAAATTTCTTGGCGAGATCGCTGTTACTGTATTTGACCTTTTGTGAAAATGAAGATGAATGAAATTATTGTCACTGAATGTGGAACATTATTCAACTACGCAAAATTATTAATTGGAGTAATATTTCAAAATGTCAACAACTAAACAATTTCCCACACATTTCTTCGATCTTGAATAATATATTCTAAGATGTGCATGAATGTCCGGCACACTTCAGCATAAAATCTAAAAAATTTACGTTTTTGCCAAAAAATTGTGGAAATTTTTGGGGGGTCGGCTTCTATACGGGCAGATACGGTAATAAATCCTTTAAATTAGCAGAATTGTTTCTAACCTTCCAAATTTCCATTAAAATTTAAAAATCACATTTAAATATGCTCATAGAATCATAAAAAAATAGGTGGAGGTGGAGGAATAACAACACGATATAAAGTTAAACTAATACATATGTAGATGCATAATTTACTTAAGTTAAAAAGGACAAATACATATTAAAGTCATAATACACACACAAAGAATTACATAACGAAATGTTTCATATTCTAACAATGACAACGTAAACTAATATGTGATTTATTCCAAGATTAAAGGCAAAAATAAAACTCAATACACACATGAAAAACTTACAAAATAGTTCTTATTCAGTTGATGACAGCACCTCATGTTCTGACTCAACCACATGCTGAGATCTTACACAAACAAACCTATCCAAAGTTTGTTGTACAGTTTTTTTTCTGATCTCATTATAGATTATTTTATAACAACTTATTCCATCTGCCACTATCCTTCCCACCCTTGTGCTTCTTTCCTCGTCAGGGCTGTCTTCAGTGAAGATCTCCAAAGCTTCTTCCATCAACTGAAAGGCTTTGCAAAGTCTTTTTGTAGTCAGAATATGTTTCTCGCAGTTGGTTATTTCTGCAGGGTTGTCATCTTCAAAAGCATTTTGCAAATGTAGATCTATCAATTCCTTGTTACTCAGCTCATTGTCATCAGAGGCAAGTACTAACTCGATATCGACTTCTTCCATTCCAACAAAACTTACTTCTGTAGCTATGTTAGAAATCTCTCGGCATACTGAAGGCACATCATCAATTCCTGGTGAAGCCTCGCTGTGAATGCATTCTGGCCATATTGCATGCCAAACACCATCCATACAAGAAAATTTAACTTCCTTCCACGAATCAGAAATATTGTCGAAACCTTCATTATGTTATAGTTTTTCCAAAACTCTTTCATGGTTAGTATATCTTTTCCATCAGTAGATGTCAAGAGCTGCTTAAAGGTTCGCCATAGGTAGTAGCTTTTAAAGTTTGATATAACTCCCTGATCCATTGGCTGAATTAATGATGTGGTGTTTGGCGGCATGAACACAAATTTCACGTTCTCTGACAATTCATTCAAATGGACTGGATGGCCTGGAGCATTATCCAAGAGAATTAAGACCTTGAATGGTAATTTTTCCTTATCACAATATGCTCTAATTTCAGGAATAGCACAGTTAGAAATCCAATCCTGAAACAAAATCGTTGTTACCCAGGCCTTCTTGTTTGCACACCAGTGCACACGAAGGCGATCCTTCGAGTAGCCTTTCATCGCCCTAGGATTTTCCGAACTATAAACCAGTAGAGGCTTGCATTTGAAATCTCCATGGGCGTTGCCCCCAAGGAGAAGTGCTAGTCATTCTTTACTGACTTTGTGACCTGGAGCAGTTTTCTCTTCCTTAGAGATGTAAGTTTTGCTCGGTAAGCACTTCCAAAAAAGGTCTGTTTCATCGACATTAAAAACCTGCCTTGTAGAATATCCACCTTCATGAATCAACGATTTTAAATCTGTACGGAATTGCTCTGCAGCAACATAGTCAGCACTAGCTGCTTCCCCTTTGAGTGCAATGTTGTGTAGATTAGCTCGAGTTTTAAAACGCTCAAACCAACCATTGCTTGCTTCAAAACTTTCTTCTTTTGCTGCAAAAGAACTATTACTGACATTCACTTCATTGGCAGATTGGTTTTTAAGTTCCTCAAATAAGCTTTTGGCCTTAAAGGCAATCTCCGTTCATTCTGATGCTGAATCCAAACAGATAGCATAGACTCCATTTTTTCCAAAAGGACACTTCTACTGCGAGTTATGATCTTGGAACTTAAAGTGGTTACGTTTTTTGCACTTGCTCTTATTTAGCAGCATCACAGCCACGAATAGTTCTGACTGTAGTAGGAGGTAAACCAAGGGCTCTACCTATGTCTATAGCCTTATCACCTCACCTGAAAATTACAACAAATTCTGATGCTCAGATCCCATTTCATCACACAAAGCTTGAAACAAGCGTGAATTTAGCACCCTAGACTTTATAAAGTTCACAATGTCAACAGCATCCTGTAACACTACACTGAAGTCAGCCTGTATTGCATTGGTTGCGAGATTTTCTCGGTGCAAAAGACAGTGTATAATAACTACTTGTGGATTGGCATCCTTCACATGTCTGCAAAATCCAACTCGGCTTCCCATCATGGCAGGGGCACCATCGACACACAGTCCCACACAATTTGTCCACTGAAGATCGTGTTTTGAAAAGAATTTTGAGACTAACTCAAATATGTCTGAGCCTGTTGTTGTGGTGCTCAATGATTCACAGAACAAAAATTCTTCCACAATGTCGTCACATGATTTATATCTGACGAAAGCCATTAACTGAGGCTTATTTTCAACGTGTACAGATTCGTCGATTTGCAAAGAAAATTTCCCAGCCTTCCTAAGTCCATGCCCATGCGGGAAAAATGTGAACTACCAGAAGGAGAGGGGGGAGGCTTCGCTGCCACTACTGCACATACAGTCACACCTAGAATTCTCCTCTCTCTTCAGTACAGTGGAATTGACTCCCCGCCTCAATATTACTGTAACGTGGAATGAACATTAGAAGTACTATGGCTTTAAGTACAACTACGTTGTACCATATAATAATAAAGTGTTCATTAGTTATTTAAAAGTTAATTGCTCCAGTATGTTTAAAATTAATAAACACAGATTCAATAATTACATTTTCTCGATCATTCTGTTTGAATTTAGATACAAATTTTGATTTTTTTACATAATTATTGAGTTCTCCATAAAACCCTCTCACGACCCTACGTCAGACCCCCCGCGACCCTGATTTGGGTCGCGACCTGAGGTTGGGAACCACTGCAATAGGGGAAACACTTCCGCCGGATCGCCGAAGATATGGTAAGCGGCAAAGGTTATTCGCACTCGTAACCAAGCAATGGCTTTTTCAGTATTTTAGTTAATCAGTAAAACTCAAATTTCAGAAAAAGGATTTTCGATTACTATATAAAGGTTACAAAAAGGTGAAGTTCACGAATAACACCGAACGATGAGGAACCCTCAATAATAATGGGTACAAAAATATTTCGAAGAAAGAAAACACATACAAGACTATAGTGAATGAATTTGACTGAAGAAATGTGAAAAAAAAGGCCATTCACTATTGTATACGTATAAGTGAGAGAAAAACTCCCACGGAACGTAAGAATCCCCGTCTATAAACGAAAATTAAATACAATTCAGTTATGTATAAGTCAGTATGTGTAGGTCTGATTTTGCATAGTGTTTTGCCCTGTATTACAAAAAATATGGATAAACGAGTACAGTGTGGGACCCTGTATCCGGCTACCCAGTATCCGGAACGTTCCGAAAACCGACAAAGTGTAATATTTAAAATGCACGCCATGTAATTTGTGTTTGTTGGTGGTGCCACTGATGTGTTTTATAACCAGTCGATGGTGAAGGCTTGTATTCTCGTGATTTTTGCTCAGATTTTTACTGCAGAGCAGGTGTATAATGCTGACGAGACTTCTTTATATTGGAGGTACACCTATTCCTAGAAAAAATGTTGTTTCTCCAGAGGAATCAGTGCCCAGTGGGTTTAAAGACTCAAAGGTAAGGATAACAGTGCTAGGTTGTGCATTTGTTTGTACATTTTAGGCCTGGCTACCCGAATTCTGGAAAAACCCCCTATCTGGCAATCCTCAGGTCCCAAGCATGCCGTATACAGGGTTATACACACTGTACTATGTGTGTATAACTGAGTTACGTATAACCAAGATCCTACTGTACTACTCGCGTTCGTTCCAAAATGATTTGGCATCACGCAGTGTGCTATCGCCGGTCTGTTAATGCCTTTGATGCGTTTCTCCTGTGAACGCTGAATTCCTTGCAACTTTTACTGGACCGTGCAGGACTGCCAGATAATGTTGGAAGCCGGATAATCGATCCCCGAATAATCGATGATCTACTGTATATGATTTCCCATTTATTAAAGCAATAAATGTAGTGTATTGTTTTTCCCAAGCTACTCAAGGCTACTGCAGCAGGTCAGTTTCTGAGAAAGTTGCAAGACAAGGAGAAGGAACCCTAACTCAAGGATCAGAGGGATATTCAAGGTAGGTACAGTGAAACCTCGATTCTGCACTCTCCGATTTTACGTTTTCTCCGATTTTGCGTACTTTTTGTCTGGTCCCGGCCAAACGCTCATAAGAACGATGTAAAATTTTTTCCGATTTTACGTTTCCTCGAATTTACATTTCCCCCGAATCTGCATCGCATTTTTCGTGTCCTGACAACAGAAATTCACCCGATTTTAAGTTTTCAATTTTTTATTTCAGAAAATGCGAAGAAGCACCAGCGGTGTTCCGTTCATATTCGAGGTTAAAAATAGGCTTTATTCAATAGTTTTAGTCGTAACTTTGTCAAACTCATGTTTAAATAGGCATATGTTTCCATAAGAAATGTTTGCAACCCCACGTGGCAATACATTCATCAGTCAATCGAATAAACGAACACACTTCTTGCTCACCGTAACGCTTGTGTAGTTGCAGCCATTTGTTTTTGTAGGAAGTTCACATAAACACGATGCTAGACGTTGTATATACTGTATTTACTCATGTATATAACCCGCTCACTCCTATTTTTGGGCCAGTTCGGAGGGGAAAAAATAATTTGAGCCAGAATAAGTTTTTTTTAAGTTACCGATTCCCACTCCCTGAAACAAGTTCCGCTCAGGTTAAGCATATTCTCCCTTCTACGTGACGTAATTTATTGGATGATCTCTTTATGACAATACTAGCAGAAATCTCCTCACCGATAGTCCTCGTTTGTTAACCCCTTAAATGTTTTTGTTGTAATATTATGCAACTTCGTCCCCACTTCAGTTTTTGACGTAACATAATGCATTGATGCGGAGTTTCATGGACTATTTGTTCATCTATGAACGGGAACTTCCCTACGCAGATGGCAAGTTTTTTCACGTATTGTCTGCTGAGTAAATATTGGAAGGTTAGGAACAAACAAGTCCAAACACTTGAGAGATGGGGATTTCCGCCTTCCTTTCGAACGATGAAATCTTTCATTCGCAGCATAACTTCACCTCTCCGAATTCCTTGAAGTGGATGAGGGAAAAGGACCAAACTTGAACCTACCTATTCCCAAGTTGGAAAACCCTATAGTTATCAGTTAGTCGGCGTATTCTTTCCGCCTACTTTTGCGAGTTTTTGCCTGCAGTGCGGGCGTAACTTACACGTTTGCTTGGTCTCATAAATATGCGTATACTTCGTAGAATTCGACGTCTTTTACGAATATAAACATAGACGCAAGCATACTGCAGAGAATTTACTATCGATACAATTTATATACCCTGTACAGAAATCCTCGTGTAAGATGCGCACCCTCCTTTTCCCTGGCGTTTCGGGAAAAAATGTGCTCGGGGTACATGAATAAATACGGTTAACACGTTAATCCATTTATGTATCGGTTATTTTAGTAGGAAGTCGACGACATCTACACGATGCTTGGCGTTTTTTATAAACGGGGCAATACATTAATTAATTTTTGGCATGAAATATGGTTAATAAAGCAAAACGGAAGTATTTACAATAAGTGATAAAATTAATATCTTAGCTCAACTTAATGTGCATGTTGAACACATCAAACTTTTTGACTGGTTAAAGAAATAAAATGTTATATAAGTTAGTTTATTTGCAAGTTCCTGGTTATTGTGTTCAAATATGTATATTTTACCAAAGTTACGATATAAAGCAACCCACATTTTACTTTATGTTACATAATCTTCATTTCCCCAATTTTACACCTTCCTCGATTTTACGTTTATTTCAGGCAGTCCCTTCAATGGTGTAAAATCGAGGTTTCACTGTAATTAACTTATTGAATAATCAGTTTTCTCCCATGGGGTACATGGGTGCTAAAAACCTTCGCAGGCTGAGTGAAAGCTGCACTGTGGACCATTCGAACATTTAACAGCCAATAGTTGTTTTCTGTATTTTCAAAAACTTGCTTTAGGGGATGAAATTTTCCCCCAAAGCATCTTATTATTAGCAAAGAAAGAAAAATATCTGACTCACATTTTAGAGTCAAATTTTAAACAAATATTCCCTCTTTTAATAATATCTATAAATATGAAAACAAAAACAAATAATTCAGGACAAAATGATAAAAGTAATTATAATTTTCTATGAGATAAGTAACTTTTTTGATGCAGCAAAATAGGTTTATTCATAAGAATATAGTGGCAGCAAATAATACTCCCCCCCACCCCCTGCATTGCTGGGCCTATCAGCACGCCCCTGGTGACCAATATACAAAACTGAAATATTTACACCCAAATCATAGATCATTTTTGTGAAGCTGATCATCCAAATTAAAACACAAATTCCATAAAAATTTTTAATAAAAGTAACAGGTCCCAAAACTTACCAGGATAAACAAGGAAATCACCTCCAAAATTATGTCCAGGTGTTATATACAATCCCTTCTCCCACAGGTCACGATAAACTCGATAACTGACATGCTCCTCTTCAGTGGACGGATATTCCCAAGGAGGATCAGCCATGAGAACCACATCGATAAATGGAGATACTAAAATTCATAGAATGTTTAGGATTACCACCATAAAATGACTAATAAATGTCCATATATAGAAAATATTAATGAATGAATGAATACTCAATAAACAGGTTTTCTTACATTTAATGATTCAAATTTCTTATTAATGGCCAACTCAAGCCAGGAGTAACTAATATCTATGAACTTTTCACACTTTCTCATAGAGCAACTCTCATGAGCCTTAGTCATCCTCCAAAACTATTCCATAATATGTTTTTGTGAGCAAATTAAAGGCAGAGGCACAAAACTCATATTACATTGCCAGCTAATTTTCACAGCAGAACCAAGTTCAAATAAAATACTGATTTTGTTTGACAAAACTGGAGCATACACCTGGACCTTTTATTTCTCAATGAAACACTTGGCTACAAAAGTCCAAACAGTCAAGTTTCAACTATCATATGAAATATCATGTTCCCTCTCCAAGTTTCACAGAGAAAAACATCCTGCTGAGATAAAAATAAAAGAATTTCAAATAACTTTTATATAATATTAAAAAGGAAAAAATATAAGGATTTTGAATTTCTATAATGTCTAATTGTAGGGATTTTTTAATTTTTGGATTCATCAGAGATCATAAGTATTATAAAATATGGAAATGAAACAACTTTGATTTTTTTAAATGTGCCATAAAACTTTTATATTACTTCTGATCACTTGCAAATCCTAAAATTGAAACCACTGTGAACAGGACCTGCTTCAGACCTTTAACTGCCCGGAAGCAATAATTATTTTGGCCGCCCCCTTATGTATACATAAATTAATAAAACATAAAAACATAAAATCAACGGAAGAAGCCTTTCCTTGGTGGAACTCCATCATAAATAAAATAAGAAAGATTACTTGGTAAAAGTTCAACTGTATTAAAAAAGAAACGACCAGTTTTGACTAATATCTAGTCATCATCAGGTCGAAACCAGTCGTTTCTTTTTTAATACAGTGGAACTTTTACCAAGTAATCTTTCTCATTTAATTTATACAAACAGGTTATTTTTGTAAGAAATTTATTTAATCATATTATGACGGCGACTTTTAACACTCGAAAACTGTTCCACTATTTCATCAAATGTTAGTGATTCCACCATTTCCTGTTCTATGGATAAAATTGCAAGGCCAAAAACTCTTACGTTTGACATAGTGGACCATAAATAATTTTTATTCGTTTCCGATATTTTATTCAATTTATGTAGATCGTTGTATCTCTGCAAGTATAAGGTTGTGAGACATGCGACGCACAGTTGGTTTCACCTTGGACTCTGTACTACGAATTAATTGATTTCATAAACCTGAAATGAACGGAATATTTTATAGTGATTTTTATATTAGTTGAAAGCGAGTAACGCAGGAGGACATCCTCACATAGGAATTGAATGGTCTACCAGTCAATGGAGCCTTAAACTCATATTTCCTAGAAAAAAGCCAGACAAAATCCTAAAATTTAAAATGCCGGGAGGACAGAGGATGGAGAGGCAGAATGGAGGACATGTCCTCCTTTTGCCGGATGTCTGGTAACCCTAATTTTAGGGGAATATGGGGGGACCTTCGCAAGCTTCCATTTTCCACATTTATATCAGTTTCTGTTCTATAGTGCCGCAAGCAACATGACTTGATATCCTTGGTGTGTTTGTGGTATTAATGTGATATTTCATTTTATTCTCTCATTTTATATTAGGCAGGACTACACTTGGTGACGTTGGCATTGTATTATAGTAGAGTGCTTTTATAAACATTTTTAATTTTTTTAATTAACCCATTCTTTTACATTATTATGGCATCTAAACGTGTTAATATAAGTGGAAGGGATGCATTAGCTAAGAGCCAGTGTAAAGTCATGACTTTGAGGGAAAAGATCATGATATTAGATAAGTTACAAAGTGGAGCTAGTTATGCTTCCATTGGTAGAGAATATGGAGTAAATGAATCAACCATACGTTCTACAAAAAGGGTCGAAGACAAAATACGAAGTAGTGTAATGGCTTCTACTCCGTCTAGTGCTAAAGTTTCTTTTGTAAGTAGACGTGACCCTGTGTTAGAAAAAATGGAAAAACTCTTTAAGTGTGTGGATAGAGGATAAAACACAGAAAAATACTCCCCTTAGCATGGAGTTAATAAGAAATAAAGCACTTAACCTTTATGAACATTTAAAGAGTGGAACTGAAGATGATGATGAAGAGAATTCTTCTACCTGTTTTTTAGCGAGTAAGGGCTGGTTTGATAATTTAAAGAAGCGTTTAAATTTGCATAACATTAAGCTATCATGAGGGACCCAGCACCTGGTGCCGGGTCTGGGTAATTTCCTGGTACTGAAAATATGGCTGGGTATGCCAGGTACCCGGTACATCACTATTCCCAGCTACAATTTAAGTATGGGATCCTGGGATCCCCCTTGAGAAACCCTATTCTAAACATTTTTGAAATTCGAAAAAAAGAATTTTGAAAAAAATGTACTATAATGTACTAAAAGATAACACTATTATTAAACAGCGTATTTCAATTTCCAAAAAACAAAACCAACAAGTCTGTCATTTATTCAGGAAAAATGAGAATTTCATAAATTTTTAATTTTGCATTAGCCTTGCAATCAGTGTCTAACAAAAAGTAAAATAATAGTTCACCATAATACAACATAAACAAGGAATAAAAGAAAATTTTTAAGGTGAGTATACATTAAAATTATATCTTTTTTTAACAAATTGACTAATTTTATATTTTAGAACCCCATCGAATTTCAAATTAAGTCAAGTATGCATATGTACACTACGAAAACTATGAAAGTAACTTAAATACTGAAAGATAAGGATAAGAAGACTTGCTTCTGCATTGAAAATAAACAATTTTGTAATTAAGTCTATGTATTTTTATAAAAATAAAAAAATTTCAACAGTTTTATAAAGAAAAGACTTTTCTATTCCATCAACCTATGTGCATTAATTTACATCCATTCTGTATGCATTCTTAAGCATGGATTTTGAAAGCATTCTTTTTCATCGCTTCGGAATACATGCTTTTTGAATGCTTGAACTTCGGCATATCCTAGGGTGTCCAGAGGCCGAGGGTGCAAAACCGGGACATTTCCTATTTCGAGGATGAAAAATCTGGGACATAACCAGGAAATTACTGGGACATAACCGGGATATAACCAGGACAAATGCATTTTTAGTCATTTTCTGTAGTTCGAGTTATTAAAATATTGTTTTCATGTATTTTTTGCTTCCGTTACTCTATTAATAAGAAAATAGGATGAGTTGAAACTTTTTTCTGTTATAAAGTTTTGAACTTTTTATTTATACACTTAAAATTAAACATACTGTATTTTACACGTAAGGAAATTGAAATCATGATCACATAAAGAACTCAATTATCTAACAGATTGTTCAGAATGAGTGGTTACGACATAACAAATATTAATTATTGATACGAATGGAACAAAAATTGCACATTAATTGTGATTTATAGCAGTGTGTTTCAACCGTCGGCCCGCAAAACTTGGGTGGAAAGTTTAAGATAAATTTATTATTATTTTGACAGTGTGATGTTTAAAAAGTTATGTGACTGTACTTGATTTTTATCTTTTAATAAAATTTCATTGAAGAAAACAAATAAAAATTATGTAGTTTGCTAAATTTTACCGGTCCTTAGTGGAATGTTCGCAACATTTACCGGTCCACAGCAGATTTTCGGTTTAGAAACACTGATTAATAAAGTATTACCCTTTGAAACATCTAAATTGTTATCGCATACCATAATTACAAATTAAACAAATTGTAATGGATAAATTGTATTAACATAAAAATATTGATCACTATTACATTATAAACTCAAAATTACAAGAGATATGTGAATTTTAAGTCATTAAGCATGAAAAAGCACAATTATCACTAAACAAAAATCAATTTTAAGTAACATGAACGAATGAAATATCAAAATTTAAAATCTTTATTACAAAATAAATAAAAAATTATATACTAGGTACAATTTATACAACCCGATCAAAAATCCTCGTGTAAGACGTGCACCCCCTTTTTCCCCCGGTGTTTCGGGAAAAATGTGCGCGGGGTACACAAGTAAATACGGTAATTCCTATTTAAGAATGCTAGTAATTTTAACGTTTAAAAAAATAGTTTCGTTTATTAAAGTTATTTACTTAACTTTTAGTTACACATAATTCATAAACTTAAATTTAATAGTTTCTCACTTAATTCCTGAAATGTTACGTTTTTCGTAGTTTTCTATACTTTGTTATTTTTTAAAATTGCTTATCTAAGTGCTTGGCATCCCGTCATATAACTGACCAAAATTCTCCTATGTAAAAATGAATAAAGATATTGTTCAAATTCAACTTATAGCATTCATAATCAGATATTGGGCATCGAAGCAATGAAATAATACGTGAAGTAGTCGCAACTAAACATTTTTCATTGTTAAGGCGTGGAAATGTGTATTCCTTTCGATTCCTAATAAATATTTATGCTAACTCGGAATTTAATTAATTTAATTTTGAATGGAAAAATAAACATCGTTCTTTTTGACGTCCGTATGTTAAACTCCTGAGTGCATGTCTCGATTCTAACTAATTTTGAAATGAAAAGAATTATATCTGACACTTATTCACGTGTTACCGCAATGGGGAAAGTAAGCACTACTGAATTCAAAACCATTATCTTGAGGGAAAATATCCGATCCTTAAGAGCTAGGAGAACCATAAACCCTTCTCTAAGGGGGGGAAGGAGAGGAAGAAGAGCCTTCACCCCCTCCTCTACTATCACTGTTGCCATATTGCTTGACAGCCCGTTCGAGACTAGTAGTTCACTGAAATTCCAGTAGAGCAGCCGTAAGGTGGTGCAGTTTTTTTGTCCAGCACTGTACATATATGAACCATTATCACCTAAGAAAACATTCATTATTAAATGAAGAAGAATGAATTAATGAGCTGTGAATTTTTAAAACAAAAAATTCCATTCATCAAACGTAAATCTTAAAATTTAATTTTACATTTATATTTGGCTGATCCTTGCGCATACTTTAATATTTCTTCATTTTCTTTTATGGAATTCATAAAATCTTCACAACTTAGATCTTTTAAATTAAAGACACATATGAGTATTGCGTTAACTGTACTGATTTCTAATCTGTTCCGTTCATCAGTCCATTGGGCGTCTAATAAAGAAAAAACTATTTCTCAGCCTGCATTGTGACCCGGAATTGCAAACAGATATGAACAAATTCTAATCAATTCACTTTTTTGCTCGATAAATTCGATTTTCATAAAGATAGTCATCCACTTCTTGTTGTAATTCACCATTTTACATTGTTTTCTATTTCATTGCTAATCGCTTTCTTCAAAAATACAAATTGTTCGTACGGAATATTTTCCGTAAATTTAACTCCATTTTTTTCAAGCTATACACAAGAATATGCAACATCATCCCACTTTTGAACAGATTTTAAAGTCAACCATTTTAGAAATGTGTACATACTACTTTAATGGTTGTCCAGTTTAGTAAATACTCACTTGCTGTTGAATAAAATTCGATGACTTCATTGTTAAATTTATTTTTTTCTTCATCTTTACATAGTTGCAATAGTTCTTTAGTTTTAACAGACAAAAATTTATTAGACTTTCTACTAGCAATCATTTCAATTGTTTCTTCAGCAATGTTTTTTCCTCTATAATAGTGATGTTTGTTTTCTCAATCTTTAATATCTGGCCATTCATGAATTGCAAGAAGTTGTGTACGGTACACAAATATGCTTCTCCCAAAGCATCATTTAAAGAAATTCAAAATGAAAATAGGAGCCTTTTCATCTGACATGAAATAATATTTTAAGTCTTCAAAAATTTTTAAAATTCGTTCAATTGCAGTACAAAGTGATAACCAACGAGTTTTTGAATGAGCTAGCAACTTACTACACTCTACATCAACAAAATCACAGAACTCCTTTAAACGTTCCGTTCGAACAGTGAACGTGTGAAAATAAGAAAATATTTTAATCGCTATCAATTCCCAAGTCTAAATCTAATCTCTCTGCTTCAGTTTGAGCACCATTGTGAAGAATGTGAAACGGACAACCAACGCCTCTAATACCGTGACTTAGCGCATTCTTCAAACTAGAAAACGTGTTATTTTGACCTATTCTGTTTACCCCACCAAAGTCTGCATTGGTATTATCAGCTCCAAATGAAACACACTTTTCTGCGGAAATTCCATATCCTTTCAAAGAATTCATAATGTAGTTGGTAACTGTCGCTGAAGTTTCATTCGGTAAGCAATCAAAATTTTGGAGTTTTACCTGCATACCTTTTTCTTCATTGAAGTAATGAAGTAGTAGTGAAAATACCTTATCAGATTTCCGGTTGCAAGCATCTATTGAAACTCCAAACCACTCGGCCTTATTTAAATCCTTTAAAACTTCATTTAAAGGAGGATCCAGGACATTCTTCATTAGAGAGATTCCTCCACTTGATAACTTGCTCACCTAGCGGATCGTAGTGTTCAGGTTAACGGAGTTTCTAGATGAGATCCCGTCCTTCGCTGGTACTGTATGAATTGAACAACATTTTTACCGCGCCGTCCCATCGCCATGCCGTGGCCGATGATGTGCGAGTAGGCCTTTATGCGGCGAAGAGAGCCACGCTAGCGCCCATACTGCAATGTTTATCGGCGAACACACAATTAATTAATAAGAAAACGTATGCATTGGAAATCTCGATCATTGAAAACAAGTACGAAGAGTGCTCCTATAAACCGGGACAATTGGGCGTCCCGAAGACATTTTTTGGGACACCGGAACAGAGGACTAAAATCCGGGATAAATCCCGGAAAACCGGGACGTATGGACACCCTAGCATATCCCGAACATTAACGAGGATGCCCGAAAAAAGTGGACATTCACCTTGTAAAGCCATGCATTCTGAATTCATTCTATGCTAAATGGGAATTGAATAAATAAAATTTAAAATAAATGCCAATACATAAATAAAAATAGAAAATGAAAGAAAAAAATTTTCCCTTTGGCCGCCCGGAATCAGATGCTTCAGCTGCATCTGGCTGAAGCTGGCCCTGACTGCGATTAGAAATTTTGTAGAATCCCAAAGTAAAAGTAGCTCCTACTGGATTAAATGTATTTTCCTTTTAACTGAATGAATACAAAAATTATTTTTGACGAAATCTTTTATTTTTACGTTCTCTATAGCAGATTGTACTCATGAAAAAAAATCGAATTTTAGATTTCATCAGAAATACACATTTTGAGGTCCCACGAGTACATTTTCTCAATGATGTCTGTGGGTGTGCGTGATAGGAATTTTATGGGCACTCTGGTCAACTGGAAGTGGAAGTTTACTTTTGCCATTTTTTTTGTTTTTTTTTCCAAATATATCCTTTAGAGCTTAATTTACGTAATTAAATGTCAACATTAAAGTTATAGAAAATATAATTTTCCACAAGTTTTGTCTGAAATATTTTTTTATAAAACAGATTGTTCAAGAGATATTTTAATTATTAATCTGAATTTGTTAAGGACGCCTCTAAGTGATATCTTTGCTTCCGTTGCTATGAGAAAATTTTCTTATTGTTCCTAGCAATGCCTACACTCCAAAGGGTAATTTTAATTGTGCCCAAAATAATCCCAATACCATCTTACATTGTATTTTGTAAATAAATTTACAGTGATCCCAACATTGCCAATGGTAATTTTAATTGTGAATATTTTGCGCAAAAATTTGACATTAGTGGTTGGATACACAACCATATTTTGTTATCCATAGCAATAAATAATAATTTTTTGAATGTGAAACAAGATTCAAAGTGCTTTTCACCGTGAAAATTATTCAGTATTTAAAAAATATGCACGAGCGTAAATGCTGATAATTATTCTTGAGGATGCTGATATCAAGAACAGCTTTTAAGTACCATAACAATCATATTCATTACTCTATGGAGGAAGTCATGTTTTTTTTTCCAAATATATCCTTTAGAGCTTAATTTACGTAATTAAATGTCAACATTAAAGTTATAGAAAATATAATTTTCCACAAGTTTTGTCTGAAATATTTTTTTATAAAACAGATTGTTCAAGAGATATTTTAATTATTAATCTGAATTTGTTAAGGACGCCTCTAAGTGATATCTTTGCTTCCGTTGCTATGAGAAAATTTTCTTATTGTTCCTAGCAATGCCTACACTCCAAAGGGTAATTTTAATTGTGCCCAAAATAATCCCAATACCATCTTACATTGTATTTTGTAAATAAATTTACAGTGATCCCAACATTGCCAATGGTAATTTTAATTGTGAATATTTTGCGCAAAAATTTGACATTAGTGGTTGGATACACAACCATATTTTGTTATCCATAGCAATAAATAATAATTTTTTGAATGTGAAACAAGATTCAAAGTGCTTTTCACCGTGAAAATTATTCAGTATTTAAAAAATATGCACGAGCGTAAATGCTGATAATTATTCTTGAGGATGCTGATATCAAGAACAGCTTTTAAGTACCATAACAATCATATTCATTACTCTATGGAGGAAGTCATGTTTTGGACACAGGGGTTTTTAAATTTTAAGCATTAATAAACTTTTCATTCAATCCCTCTTATAATTAAAGTACATATGTTACTCAGTCATGCTGACATCATCGAGACAAATGCACTGTTGCTATATTCAGGCAGATTAAAGTTGCAATTAATGCATTTTTATATTGTTACGATGCGCCACAACATTGTGGTTATTGGTGTAAATTGTAGCAATAGAAGTATTTTCAAACACAGTTGAACTTTTACTTTATAATATATTCATCATAACGTTTTTAATTGCTGTGCATACATTAATAAATATCTAATTTCAAATTGGACACAAATATCGATAATCTGTCAGATGAATAAACATTACCTTTTGGAGGATGAATGTGGCTTGTCGAACATAATTGCTTCCTGAGAGCGAAAGGGTGAAAAGTTTGCAGATGTGTTGCATAAATAAGGTTTGTTTCGTGCCTTTTTTATTTACCAATCCTTTCTATACTAACTACATTTCCACCAAATGACGCAATTATAAGAAAACGCTTTATATAAAGTTCTTGCTGCTGCAGGAAAGCATAATTTCTTTCCTTCTAAATATTGTTACATTTTGTGGGAAAAAATGCAGGCCTTAGGTTTTATACAATTTGCTAGTGGGTTTAAATTATTGTATCATCCCATCCATAATATGCAATTTCAATTCACATATTAGGATGATTTTTGTTATGCAGTTTGCAGCAGTTTTTACTAACTGCGGGCCAGTCTCGACCCACTCTTCTATAAGGTTCTATGCAATAATTAAATTGTAACAAAGTATATCGCCATTTTACATTCATAATTTACAGGTTATTCAGAAAAAGTATACATCTATTGTGTGAACATTCATGGCTTTCTGAAATCATTTATTTTGCTGTTAAAATATATCGAAATATTATTATTATGGTAATCATAGTATTATGAACAAAATGATGTATGAAATTATACATGAAGCTTGAAAAGAATATGAAGTGAACCTTTATAATTTTTAAAATTAAATGAATAAATTTTTAAGATCTTGTTCTCTGCCAGCTTTTATACATGATAACTGAATAACAGCAGTTAAAGTTTTGCAGTATGAAAAAGGAGGCATTTTCATATGTTTCATCTAATTTTCATTCAATTCCTTATTGATAACTAGTGTGTTAGAAAATTTTAAGAAAATTTATGACTAATGTAGCATTTAACTAGGGTTGCCAACCGTCCTACTGCCAGTAGGACAGTCTTACTTTGAGATAAAAAGTCCTCTGTCCTACGCTTATGTCAAATAGGACCCAAAATGTCCTACTTTGTGATACATCTCTGTTTGGAAGATCTACCGGTGACATCGCCCCTAATCGATCACATGGCTACCGGGACCTAATGGGTAGGATTCACATTGTTTTTTTACAACCTCTTCCCCTACATCTCCTCCACTCATATTTTGCATTTATTAGATTGCAATATTATAGGATGCACTACATGCATATAATTATGAATATAATGTGTGAATTAAAAATCAAAAATAACAGCTCGCAGAAGAGGCTCAGTTTTTTGGTATAGAAGCTCGATGTTGAATGAAAAAGCTACTCCCCATGATACAGAAAAGTTGAAAAAAGAACTTTTGTCTTTTTATCCTGCTTGTCTGAGATATTTAATGAAAAAAATTGAGTATAAAAAAAGTTGGTTAACAACTTTAGCTCATTTTTCCTTTTTTAATGATATACATATTGGCAAAGTATCGAGATTTTTACAATAACGTTAGTACTCTAAATTTAGACAATATTTTAGGGCTTAATATGGACAAATTATTTTAAATTAAAGAAAATTTTCATCTAAGTGCTAGCCAATTTATTACATAATTTTATCACAATATGACTGCAAATAATTTCTTTCTGTCCTAAGAGTATCCATGAAAATATGATCAAATCTTGGAATGTCCTACTTAATTTTCAAATGTCCTACTTAAATTTTGTAAATGTCCTACTTAGCTGTCGCAAAGAGTTGGCAACCCTACATTTAACTGAAATTAAATCTGAATCTCATCAGAAAAATTATGAGGCAGTAATTGATTGAAACATGCCTTTGGCAAATTGAATGGAAACTCTTGTCTAGAAAACTGATTGTTTTTGTCAACTACTGATTAACAATTGATTGTAAAAACAACCAGTTGTGTCCATTACTATACATAATGAGAGTTTAGCCATACGCACAGTGGCGGATCCAAAGGTGGGGGGGGCACCAGGGCATATGCCCCCCGTCATCAGACCCACAAATATTTAATTGAAAATTTATTAAATTATATATTAGTATTAATTCATTGCATTCATTCCCAATGCCCAACCATATAGTATAAGTGATATTTTGACTTCTGTATGGGTAACAAAAGAGTAATTGAGCTTAATCTCTCCATACCAAGCCAGTCGAAACTGGCCGCTCCACTTCGACCTGATCTGCATCATCTATTTGGGCTGATAAACTTCTTCTTTGCACTAAGATGCATTAGCCTAACAAATATTTGTGGATTTTATTTATTTAATTTACAAATTTCTACTAGTAGTTATCGACATTGCTCGAAAAATATGGTCGCCCACTCACCAGTGGTGAGTTGATATTACCAGCTGGCAACAATCCATTCGCAATAACAATTTTTATTTGTAAATTTAGCTCTCCACCGATCAAACCAACTTCCCCGGTTATTCAAAATAAATTCGCCTGTCGCAATTATCATTGGAACGTCTGTGAAGTAGTTAGCTCTCCGCCGTTAAAAAAGTGTCTTGTTCGCCTCGCATCATCGGGAGTCTTAAAGTAACTATTTATTTTATTGGTATCTTACTAGATCCAGTATCTTTATTTGAAAGTGAAATTAATACTGTGAACTAATTTGAACATACTAAAGGATTGACGGAGAAAACATTTTCTGAGAACACGTCAATGAATGGAAAATTTCTAGGAGTTCAGCTATCTGAAATACCGCAGGTAATATTAAAATATGAGAAAGTTATTGAAAATATTCTTAGTTAATGGTATGAAGTTAAAGTACTATGTAAGAAATTTAAGCTAGATGACATTCCTAAATCAATAGTTTCACACAGAGAAAGGTTGTTCAGTAAGTTGATATCTATAATAGCAGTTCTTCCAACTTCAACGGCAACATGTGAGAGAGGTTTCAGTGCTATGAATATAATTAAATCTAAGAACAGGTCTTTGTTATAGAATTTTAGTTTAGATGATCTCTTAAAGATAACTCTCAATGGACTCCCATTAAATTTATACAGTAAAAGCTCATTTTAACGGCACCCATTCTAGCGGCAAACTCGCTCTAACGGCATCTTCTGTGAACTTACATTTTCCAATTGTCTAATAGATGTCGCCACAGTCATGACCGATCTCCATAAGCTTAACCACATATTGCGAGAAGTTCCTCTTCTGTTTCAAGGTGTCAACAGTTGTGGCGTACTGCGTAATAATATTATTTGTTATTAACCTCATTTATAAACATTTAAAGAAACCCTAAAGAACATGAGTAGTGGCAGCAGTAGTAGAAAACAAGAGAAACAAATGGTGCTTACTTTACGACAGAAAATTGACATTTGCCAACGTCTGGATAATGGGGTAAATAGACATATATTAATGAACGGGTACAATATAAGCACATCTACGATCTATGGTATTAAAGCAAGAAAACGGTAACTTCTAAAAATTTTTGCTGGATCTGAGACAAATAAAAATATCCAAAAACGTAAAAATTTAAGGAAGCCAAAGCTAGAACAACTGGATACAATATTAAACATTCTGAAGGTTACCCAATCACAGATCCACTATTAATTAAAAAGGCAAAATACTTTTATCAGTGATGTATTTTTTCTGATGGGTGGCTATCTCGTTTAAAACATCGTCACGGGATACGAAAACTGGATGTCTCAGGTGAACTTAAATCAGCTGATAGTGAGGCCGCACGTTCTTGAATATACAAATTGTTGATATTCACTTTATACGGAAAAAGCAAAATAATGTGTTAATTGTGAATAACAAATGATGGTTGTAGTAATAATGTTATTTTCGATGGACCATTTTTGTTTCCAGAATGAGCATTACAAAAATTAATAAAATTACTAGGGCAGCCCCGGATCTCTGATCCTGAACACGATTTAAATAAACTGAAGGTTTAGTGAAATAATTCTTATTGAATACCTACTTAATGAAATAAATGAAAAGCAAATAATCTAAATAGTTCGGCCCTAGGTTAGATCTTCTTTGTTCCCTATTCATTTGACGTGTTTCCCTATTTCTTTGTCTTTCTTGTACTCTACGCTCCTCATCTTCACGGGAAATCCTATGAGCTTCTGCATCTCTTTCTCTCTCTTTCCTACAATACTCTTCCTTTGATCTCTGGCTCCTCTTCCTTTCTCTGGCAGCTGTAGCTGGGCTAATAGCTCTCCTTTTCACTGGTTTACCCTAGAGCATTTTTTAATTTTCTGCGATTTTACAGCAATATATTAGAGCAATTATGTGATCACAATGTCACAGAGTTACTCAATGCTAGTTTAATATCACGATATATTCAAAGGGGAAAAATTTTCAAATCTACCTTACCTTAGTTCCAATGATTATCATTGCACCCTTATAGACAAACTCACAAACACTTGCTTTCCTTCAAGTGCTAACTTCTTACAGGACCTACTATAAAGGCAACGTCAATGCAACCGTTTATTTAGATTATCAATGAAGACAAGATAACCATATATGTAATGCATTTACAAAATAATGTGCCTCCCTATTCTCATCTAATTTTTAAATTATGCGTGAGCCTATTTGTGTTAATTAGGATTACAGATTTGTAATATGATGGTTCTACTTACAAAAAGTAATATTCCAGCATTCAAACGATGAAATGAAATTCAATTGCTTCGACTAAATCGTTAGAAACGCTTTCCATACACAGCAATATGCAGTCTACAGAATAATTGTCCTTAAATATTTATGTTGCTATGCTTCATTAATTTCAATGCTCAAACAACAGTTCGATGCGAATAACACTTTTCTTTCGTCTATTTGAAGGTTTAATTGGCATTAAATGAATCGGAGGCAACAATGAGAGTCTCCTTGGCAACACCCGGTATGAGTACAAAAAATTGCAAAATTTTGAAAAAGAATGCATATTTCTGAAAATGTTGACCGTGTAACATGTAAACATCGCAAGAATAAAATAGTATAGTTTTACCCGACGAATAATGCCAAAACGAAGAAAATCGGTCCACATTTACGTATTTTGGTGAATGAAGGAAAAAATCTTGCACTCTGAAAAATTGAAAATCCCATGTAAACATATGGGAAAATATAATTGTCTCCTGGATTCGAACCGGGACACTATAGCAAATGAAAATATTTTTCCAGGGACCTCATAGCCAGTAGAAACAAAACGCCGTTTATCGCATATCTTTACGACGAACGGTTCTCGAGAAATATGCCGATATAAATTATACACAAATGTCGACAGACGTCAACGTAAAATTAATATATAGTGAGATAGATTTATTACACCATAATAATTATGGCATAAAATAGTAAATTAGATAATGAAGAACAATGTATTCAATATCATATAGGGAAGAAGAACGTTAAAAGATACCAAATATGTAAGTAATTTTATCGTTTTGACAAAATTCATCAATGTCATAATGATTGTAATATATATTTTAAATGATATACCAAAAATAAAATCTAAAGCATATTTTTTTGTGGGAAAGAGGTTATGTTAGGGTCAAACTTTGAAATCTTCGGGTAAAAATTGGAAATCTTTGGGTTGTCTCTGAGGAAAAGGTGGCAACCTTATTCCCTCATCACATGTAGAAACTTACAAGAACACATGATAATGTTTGCTTGTTTATAGATTTTTATTATGTGCCCCCCTGTGAAAACTTTCTGGATCCACCACTGCATACGCAATATCATTAACAACTATGGTGACACCTAGTAACTAAGTAGAGAATGTTATGGCACCAAAGAAGCCATTATAGCTAGTTTTCCACTACAATGTACTATAGATCTAAATAAAAAAGATGTACTAAGACAAAGGTAAGAGTTAACTGCAATGATTTATCCCTTTCCCCTCAAAAATGTTCACAATTCTTTCCAACAGTTGTTAACAATTGATCCCTTTATATGTTAAATGATTTTTACTTCCTCCATATACGTAGTATAGAGAAAGTATTGTTTTCATGAAAATAATCTATTTCAACGGAAATACACGTATTGAGGTCCCTAGAACACATTTGGACTATTTTCTCGATGATGTCTGTGTGTATATGATAGGAATTTTGTGGGTGCTCTAACTCAAAAACTAATAATCAGATCAGCACAAAACTTTATATTTAAGATTTTTTATTACCAAATGAAGATTTGAAAAGGTTTTGGCTGAAACTGGTCCATCGGAAGTGGATGTTTAATCTAGTCGTTTTTCTGTTTTTATCAAACATCTCCTTTAAAACTCCATTTTTGTAAATAGTTGTTATAAAAATTATAATGTAATTTTATACAAGTTTTATTTGAAACAATTATTCATAAAACCGATAATTTAAGAGATGATACAATTTTCTAATTGCTGATAGCATTGTGTTAGCTGGCAAGGGTCATTTTATTTTAATTGCACATCAAAATTTTGTTATCCATAGAAAAAGTTAACAATTTTCTTTACTTATTGTTTTTTTAAATAAAGACTTGAAAATGTTTTTAAATTATTCTCGGGTGTAATCGCTGATGAATACTCCTGAAAACACTGATGTCGAGAGCAATCATATTTACTGCTTCGTATGGAGAGTCATGTGTTAGCCACATCAGATTTTTTTATTAAACAGAATAAAATATAAGTATATATATGAGTAAAGTTTCAAACTTGGATGATTTTACCATATTTTGGCAGAGTAATAGTTTCCAAAACATTTACCTTTCTGCTGTAACTTTTGCAAAAAGTTTTTTCTCGTCTCACATATTTATGTCTCCATTTAAGCATGGTGCACAGTCCTTCAAATTGCTACTTTCATTTATACAATGGAAATATGTAAATCTATTGAGACAGTCTTCTAAACACAATGCTAAGACCAATGCTGTGATAGAGGAAAATTGCTATATACATATCATCACAAACAATATACTACAATTAATTACTAACGTAATGCTAAAATAAATCTTTAAAAATGCAAAATTACTGATTATTTTGTCATCTGTGATGCAATGCATCATTCTAATAGCAAACACTACAAAAATTAGCAGAGATTTCCAAGCAATAGAGTTGAAAGAGAACTTTTAAGCAGAACACAGTAAAAATTAAATAAAAAGCAAATGAAGAAGATTCTAAAACTTGTAACAGAATTCTAAAACTAATGATTATGATAAGGTAAAATATTTACAACATACCATTATATGTTGTGACCAGAACATTTTCCCGTGGAATTGGTAAAATTTTGTCAACTTCCTCTTGGAGTAATGAGGCTGGATCCAGTTTAGCATTCTCATCTTCAAGCACCATCACATCTTCCTTGAAACAGAAAATACATCACTAAAATTTTAATGGCCAAATATCCAAAATCATCAGTAAAATTACAAGTACATAATGAATTTCAATAATCTATAAAAAAAACAGAATATGACATATTTATGTGGGCCTATCTCACTGGTAAGATGCAGCAATCTGAGAAATAAACACTTATTGCTAAGATGAATCATTTAAAATTTTCTCTTTGCCTACTGCAACAGAAAAGGCACATGGCTCATTGATGGAATGATAAAATATATTTAAGCTGTACAAGTGTGAAAAATATCCAATCCAAAAGCTTGTACATTTTAATTTTTAAAAAACAGCAAAAAATATCTGCATAATATGCAGTAGATTGGAAAATCAAGAAAAAGTTTTCACACTGGTTTCAATCATAAATGTCTGGGAGTGTGAAGGATAATGTTCGCCCTGCGAAAAAATTATAGAAATGAGTCAAGGCCAAAATTACTGATCACATGAATCCTTTACGATTCAAGTTTATTGGGGATATTCAATTCTAAACAATTGTTAACATGTGTAATTCCATGTTTATGTAAATTTCAATTCAGTGTTGAAAGTATTTCAATATTTAACACATTTAACTATTCAATAAAAACATATTTTCATGTTTAACAAACAATGTAGAGATGCATATATGCTAAAATGTTTAATCTTTAAATTATCTCCTTAAAAACTAAAATATTACTGAAAATCACAACATTAAGACACCCAAAGAAACAAGGTTTCCTGGCCACTCATTTATTAATGACATTTAATTCTACAAAATGAGCCTAGAACTAACTTTTTTGTGGTTTCTAAGCTTCTTTTGTAATTTAATTATCATATGAACAACCACGATTCCTTTGATTACTGGAAGTACATTTTTTAAATCCTTATTGATAAAAATTAACCTTATTTTTACTAGTTCCAACTAAAATCTCAATAAAAAACTCAGAAGTTGACAATAATTGTTGGAAATACTAATTTTAAACAGGTAGCACTTTGAAAATGAAAAGTTTTAACATTTCACACACTCTTTCACTAACAGGTAAATTGGAACCAAGTTTACAAGAAATATATAATCTGATCTACAGTATTACGTTGACATCTTACCACATTTGGTGTGGGCATCACTTACCAATGTTTCAGAGTTAATTTGCAAAACCCTAAAGGATTTAAAGGAAATTTGTTTTAACTCAGGTATATCACCTCAAAAGTAACAACTCCAAATTTTTTCTGAGAAACGGTTCATCCAAACAAACTGAAATTACTAGGAATTACATTCTCATGATTTATTTTCAAAGTTACAGCATTCCATCACAAGAGGGGGCTTGAGTAAAGAAATTCAAAATGGGTGCTGTAACAAATGCACATTACAAGCAGAGAGATTTTATTGATTTTCACACGACTGATGGAATAGAGCCAATAGACCCGTTTCCAAATAAATCTTTTTATGGATTAATGCAAACACATTCGCACGAAACTACAATAAGTAATCATCCAAAAAATAATAATCCACTTTATAAGCTCACATTTTCACTCTAAGTTGGCCCAGCTTGGCGTAAATGTCACGTGACTCGAAACAAAAATCTGATTGGTTGTGATGTCAGTTCCTTTATTTTCATTTTCGTTTAGCCTGCAGAAGATTGTGAATACTCCGATTTGGGGAAGTGATTCTTTTTAAAATGAAAATAGAAGCAGGATTTTCAAAAGCCAATGACAGAAATCTTCCTGCCATCGATTATATGTCAGTTGTGTCGTACACTAAAAACAGCCCTACTTTCTACAGTGCTGAAATGAGAGGAGAAAAGTTGACAAGGTAAGTTGTGATACTACGAAATGGAAACTTCCCACTTATACATTAATTACCTACCAATCACACTGTTCCCTTACGGGGTAAACAAGCTAATTGCCTCTACCCTCCACAATATTCGTCCACCCTTTTCTATCTTTACATACATCTTTCACTTCAGAAAAGTCCATGCAATGTTTTATTCTAAATTACTTTTACGAAATTAAAGGACCGAACGTGGTGGATATGCATCTAAGGCTATTGGTTATGTTCAAGTTAAGAGGGAACAAAATTGCTGTGTCGTCAAGGACCGTGTGGTGCCTCAAACCCGAATTCATGCTACTGCCTATCATGTGACTGCAACAGTCAACGAAGATGAAGATGGAAACTCCATAGCTTCTATAGACTGTAAAGACTGTGTTGCCAGCAAGGGTGAGTTTCATTGTATCCAAGGCAGATACAATTGACAGTCCGCTGAACACAATCTAATATTTGTTTGTAATATAAGTAAAGTAAGCAATTTTATGTAAAATGATTAAATACTTGGTTTTCAATTGTGGCACTAATCAGTAATTTAAAATGTATTGTATTATTATTTTCAATTTATATCGGTTTTACAGGAGGTTGCAAGCATTCTTATGCATTACTAATGTGGTTATACAGTCGATCTACAGAAAAATCATATACATCAAAGGAATGTTACTGGAGAAAACCAAGATTGGCATCTCTTGGTAAGGTACATGATATACCATCAATGCATAACAGTAAACGTCGCAAGATGGAGGTAAAATCAAACAGTAACGATGATTACAGCTTTTTTCATGAATTCTTGGAAAATGGTGTCAAGTTGGGATGTGACAGTCAGCTCTTAGCTCATTATAGAACCAAAACTCCTTTTTCCATTAAGTACTCCATGCATTATCTAATGTCATTTTGTGGGGAACATGAAAGATTGTGATGCAGACTTAATATCTCAAGCTACAAAGAATGTCCCTAGAACCAGCCTGGTTCATGATTAACCGTTAAATGCCGAAAGGGACACCGGTGTCCTGGCAAATTTCTGGGTAAGCCTGCCGAAAGGGACACCGGTGTCCCGCTTAGCTCCGAGGCCGCTCACAGATGTCGTTTTTGTCATAGAATCAAAATTTTTGGAGGAGAAGAAAGATGAGGCATCCTTCTTTTCCATCTGCTCTCCCAAGGCTGAAGGTCTTGCATATTGGGGAAGGGGAGAGTAAACAAACAATCAAGAGTGCCTCACTCAAAGTGTACGTCTCCGCCGAGGTGAGACACTCTCTCGCACCACAAAGAGATGCAATAAACTGAACCCCAAAGGTTCCTTCCCTTTGTTATTCTTCCTTTTCCGCATTTGTGTTTTACTACGTTGCAACCCAAAGAGATGTAATAAACTGAACCCAGGACTAAGCCCTACCCCAAAGGTTCCTTCCCTTTGTTATTTTCTTCTTCCTTTTCCACATATATGTTTTACTACGTCTACTGCAGACCATGCAATAGAGCGGATGTAGACTTGTGCATTCAAAATATCTGTAGCTGTTCGTCTGTTTATTTTTTAGTGATTCCTTTATTTTTATATAACTAGCTGAGATAGGATGGCTAACAACTACACCATCGGTCGCCACACTTGGAAATGGACAAAGAAATTATTTTTTCATTTAGTCGATCTAACTATCCTAAATAGCTGGATTCTCCTTCCCTCGTGCGGCGGCTCATTTTCACATCGGCAATTCCAACTTTCCCTTGTGCGGAAAATGGTTGAAGAGTGCGCTAGGGCTCTTCCTTCCCAGACTCTCTCAAGGGGACGACCTAGTGCTAGTGGAATGCAAATAAAGTGCTTAGAGGCCAAGGACAATAAGCATTGGCCCATTTCAGGGACCTTATCTGTTGCCATGTGTGTTCCTCAAAGAGCAAAAACTCAAGGACGAAATATAGGTGCAAGGCGTGTGACGTGGGACTATGTGTTGAGCCCTGCTTTGAGGAATACCACACTAGCACGACTCTATAGGGAAGTGTAAATACTGGGGTTGTGTCAGCTGCAGACTGAGCAGGAACCACATTGCCAAAAAGTGACTAAATGCAGTATTTTTGCACTTTATTTTGATTTATATCAACAATAAGTTATTTCGGCATCGTAATTTAGTCTATTAGGGTTATTTCGCCCTGTTTATTTCTACAGATGGGCAGAACGATGTAATTCTCTGATAGTTTGACCACAAAATGCTTTTTATTTGAACATTTTATCACCAATAGTTCACGGGATATGCGATTTTTGCAAAAGACGTACACAAAATATTTAAATGTCCAAAATTAAATCCAGCAGTGGGACCCCACCAGAGGGTATTTAAATCCAGCGGATAAAGGTTAAATATGGGAGAATCAGTGCCTCAAAAATATACCAAACAGCAAAATGTAAAACTGCAGATGGGTGTCTTGTTGAATCCTACCTGGGAGCAAAACATAAGGGAACCAATGAAATGAAAAGAGGACTTCAATTGGAACCAAAAGTTTTAGAAAATTTGTCTAAAAGATTGAATATTAAAATATCTTCTTGTGGAATTTTCCCATGTTTTGTGCCTCTCCAGATGGCATTTCAGATGATTTCATTGTGGAAATTAAATCTCCTGCCTTGCAAGACACCATAAAAAACTGTGTTAATGATAAAGGTGAACCAACAACCAAGTATATATGTCAGGTACAGCTTCAGCTACTATTAACAAAAAAAACTAAATGTTTGTACAGTGTATGTAGTCCTTCATTTGAGAGTGATAACATAGTAAATGTTAACGAATTTATGTATGATATTTATATGAACGAGGCCCTCTTGTTTTGGGGAAAATATATTTTTCCTAAACTTACCAAATTCAATAAATGCATGAAGTTTAAAAAAATATTCATTGGTCGAAAATTAAAAGATAATGAATAAAATAAATAATGCTTTATTTCTCTGCCTACACCTATTCCCATGTTCTATATAAACTATAGATTAGGAGACAACATGTATTTTTAATTTTTAATATCCATAAGCTGTTTACAATAGAATTCAATGCCCATGACTTTGGTGATAATCATTCAAGTAATATAGATAATAATATTATCTACTTCCTTTTTCTTAGGAGATACATGTTCTGATTAAATAAACTAACATATAACCATGACCCTTCATCACAGATTGACATAATGTGTTTTTAAGATCCAGCGTAAAAATCCTACGTAACCTAAAGTCGTAGATGGATTAATGCCACTAATTCTTCTAAGTATTGTTTCTGGCATGATCGGCCCGAGGT
Organism: Uropetala carovei; assembly: GCA_036926305.1. Lineage (NCBI taxonomy): Eukaryota > Metazoa > Arthropoda > Insecta > Odonata > Petaluridae > Uropetala > Uropetala carovei. The sequence continues at coordinate 8,596,574 of JAXCHB010000065.1, read as the reverse complement.
ACAGGCGAGCAGGGTGGCTGCCCGGGGTGCCAAAGTCTTGAGGGCGCTATACCGATCATGTATCTATGCATTATTTGCAAGTGAATAAATATTATATACGAATTTATGTTGTGGAACGGGCTATGATCTTGATGCTATCCTTTTATTTTTTCATTATCAATAATTTTTACATAGCGATTAATAAATGAACATGAACTTTGAAAATATCTCAACAAGCATTTACTTAGGGCGCGCTGGAGTGCTATCTCGCCTGGGGCGCCAAAATTCCTCGGGCCGCCCCTGCTCTCAGTTAATCATCACGGAAGACACCTGCACTGAAGCTGAAATGCACATCTGATTTTTCATAATTATGTTGAAAAATGGTGAATTAGCGGTGGTTTTGTTGCTTATATGGTTACTTTGAATTAATATAAAATACAAGTCTTATAACCTTACTTTCTTATCAACCCAGATAGTTATGAGTTTGAACTTCATTCACACAAAATGATTCAAGAAGCAAAAATTTTTGAAAATTCAAATGCAATAATTTTAAAAAATCATGCAGTAGATTGGTCAAGACAAGCAAAATCAGTTGTTTCAGGAAAAAAATAGAGATAATATTGTTTATGAGGTAATTATTTACGAGAATTTTTAATGTTTGAGTAATATGAAAATGTGATTTTTATTTATAAATAAAATACCATTACACAAAATTTTCTAAGATTTTCAGTTGAATTCTGTAAATTCCAAAGTTTTAAAATATTTTAATTGTAATTCTTTTGCAGTACCTGTTTTATTAAATCTATTTTAACTGCAGCGCATCTTTTTGAATCATGCACAATCAACTGTGCCTCTAATCATTGTAATAAAGCTATGAAACCCCATATTAAAATTAGTGAAAAACAAAGAATTTTTTGACTTACTTGATCATCATCTGTCTTTGGCTTCTTTGTATGTCTAGAGATGGTGGCACCAGTGACGCTTGAGAGGATCCGTTGTCTTCTCTTGTTTTGTTTACCCTCAACTATACGATCAAGCATGCTCCTTAACTGTTTCTCCCTTTCCTCTTTATAAATTGCCACCTGCAACATTGCATTGATGTATCGCATTAGATTAATTTTTTAAAAAGAGTAAATTTGGAAGGCTTCAATCACTTGGTTAAATGGAGGCTGTAAATACCACAGCAACAAAAGTAATCTTACAAATCAGAGACAAAAAAATCATACAGCTGAATTATACTCAAAACACTGACGATAGTTGAAACAAGGAAAAAGCCACTGAAGAAGACTGCATATGGCAGACTTTTTTTTTTCAAAAAATATTTTGATGTGCAAACTGAGAAAATTCTAATACTAACCTTCAATAATAGAAACAAATGGTAAAAAATTATGTTGGTTTCTACAAACATGCATGATAGTATTTATATAATTTTTGCCAAGAAATTTGCCGATAAAATATATAAGAAATCAAACACTTGGGAGTGAGGGAAAATAGGAATTCCCGAGAAAACAAACATAAAACGAGAACATCTTTGACGAACATTCAATCTAGTATTAATTGTTTTAATCACCTGTTTGTGGTAATTTTCTTCACTGTAGTTCTTGAATCTTTTAACTGCTTCCGTTTTAGGTTTCTGACTAATGGCAGGGACTTGAACAAGCCGTGCAAAGCCTTTCTCAACCAAAAGATTCACCTCTTCCTTCAGAAGAGAAAGTGGAAGACCCCGATGCCTATACATACATGCATATAAAAAAAAGTATTTTAGAATTACAAATATCACACAGCACACGATAGACCAAGGTATTTTCATTAATTCAAAGATTATTTACAAAAATTGAGTTTAAATAAACAATCAGTATTTTAGGGCATACTTTCGTAATTACTCTTAAAACTTATTTCATGTAGTTATTATGTCCAACATGAAGTTTAAATAATACACACTAGAAATAGCTACATTAGCAACTAAGCAATCCGAAAATTGAAAAATAAATAAATTCTTTATACTTAGAAGGGTTACCCATGCTATAAGAAAATTTAAAATTTATGATGTAATGCTTTAACGATAGTAAGAAACGACATTTCTGTGAAATTTGAATTAACGATAAATTATTGTAAATGTTTTTATAATCACAAAGCTATTTAAAAGTTTCGTTCATTCAATATCAGGGCACAAATTTATACACACTTTTCTTGGTGCGACAAGTTGACCACAGAACCAAACAGCTGACCGACAACACGGTGCTCTTGCCGAATTCTGAGTAAATCTAAAGAAATAAAATATCACCACTATAAGTTCATAATACAATTAATATTCTCTCCTGAAAACAAATAAATACCTTCCACATTCCATACTAGTACTCTCCCATTGTCGACTATTAAATCTATCTTGTTCATAATTTCTGCTAATATGGCTTGGCGATTTACGAGAAGTACGAAATGCGCAACATACAGCTGGGAAAGAAGTAGCTTTTTTTATGTTTCCTATAATTTATCTTAAATGTTCTACCAACCAAGATTAATCAGTCATTTGTAAAGCAGTTCTTCCTTCTTTTAACCCCATCTCTTTTGATGTGGTGCAAAGGTTGTCGGAGGATATAGTGGCATAGAGTATAGTGAATGTGTGCTTGCATTCTGCAATCATTTATCTAATCTTATTGTAATGTGTAAGAGCCGACAAATAAATTTTAAACGCAAAAGTGCCCTGCACCAATTTCAATGCTTTTCTTATGGGAAATAATCTCAAATTTAAGGCTTCCTGGAGTCGAACCCCAGACATACGCAGTAGTTCTCAAATAATATTGAGATATACTCATGATATCTACAAACCCTGAAAATATCAGCTCTTTATTCCTTTTAGTTTAGTCTATATGATGGAATTTATTTTCCATGGTCTCTTATGGGAGATATACCGGGTCGTCTGGAGTCGAACCCAGAATACTTGCGGTAAAGTGATAACGGTTCCCTATAGATCTCTTGGATATCTAAGAACCATCCTAGTTACAATTCTCTATCTTATCGGAAAGTGCCTGAAATTAATTTTCAAAATTGCCGCAATGCTTTTATTATGGGAAAAACACAAGTTTCGTAATTTCTGGAGTCGAAGCCATGACACTTAAGCTATGAGCTCTCAATTTTTCTGACGGTTTATCCATGAGATCTACAATTTCTGAAAATTTCAGCTCTCCATCTATTGTAGTTTGGGCCAGACATTAGTATCCTCCTATATATCATTCTATAAGCACTCTTCTTACAGAGGAGGATATAAAATACTAAGTAGTGAAGGTGTGCTTGCATTCTGCAAGCATTTTCTCTCACCCTAAAGCAGCAGTGCCCAAACCATGGCCCGCAGGCCACATCTGGCCCGCTGCATGCTTTAGTCTGGCCCACGAATATATTAAAGCATAAAACATTTAGGAATTGTATAAATTATACGATAAATTAACTTTCCCTCACTTATTTCATGGCAAAATAATGTTTCATATACTTTTTAGAGATAGTGATGGATATCCAATGAGTCAATCGTCTTTCTTCTTAGGTCTGTATGGAAAGGGAAAGATTCTGATAGTGATGGACATTTTCAAAATGTTAGGATGTTGGCAGACAAATATTATTAGGAGCTGCTATAAATGCCTCATTTGTAGTAAAAAGATATTCGATTTGTAAATTTGTTTTTTTCAACAAAAACATTTTTAAAAACCTTGACCTACTTTTCCGCTACAAAAAAAAACAAAAATTTGGAGTTTTCCTCTTCAAGAAAGATAACGGAATGCTGACCCAGTGCTCTATCTCAAATTAAGCCTTGGCTACCATTTAATTTTTATTGGTTTGTCACTTTTAAGGGCAACACTTAATATTTTAAAATCATTAAGTAACCCTAAAAAATTCAAATAAGCTACTCAAAATTCTATGACTCTCACTAAAACAACTCTTAAAAATTAACCAGGATAACAGTAAAGAGCCAAAAATAATGGGCATGTCAGCACTAACTCAGGGAATTTCCTTTACGTTGGAATCATCTTGATCATAAAACTGGATCAAGTCTTCATGTAATATTTATAATTCCCTAACATGTTTAATTTAAAAAATTCCAATTACAAAATATCTAGGAATTCTACAGAATTCTGCAATTATTCTTTTAATAGATATCAAATGATTAAGATTAAATCTTTTATAAATATAAAATAATATAACCACTTTGATATACTAAGTAAATTTTTTAGTATCATTTTCAGGACATTTCTATATTAACATTCACTAAAAACTAAATAGTTATAAAGATGTTGCATGCAAGACATAAATTTAACAAATTAACTCAAAAATCATTTTTACAGAACTTTTTATTCATTGTCAAAAGGAATTTAAACAGAAGGCAATAATGGTGAAAAGATACGACAAAATGAAAGGTGCAAGTAATGAAATTATTACAAGAGGAATTTTTTATTGCAATTCCACACCTGTTCTATAGATGTGTAGGATTATACCACAACCAATTCTAATTTTAAAAAATATTTTAATAACAACCACAAAATTAATGGGAGGAATAAAATTACCCAAGTACTTGAAAACTACTGTAATAACTAGAACTGCAAAAAAGGCAAATATTCGTGAGAACTGAAGGACAGCTAAGGATGTTTAGAAGCGTAGCTTACAATACAACATAGAATATTGTACAGAACAACAATGGTAGCTTACTTTGGTCAGATTTCACTCATGAAAACCACTGACAAAATAAACATGCAACTGCAGCATTTTATGAGTCAGAAATATATCACAGCAGCACTATACCAAATATTTAATAAAAGGAAAAAAAACAATGTTTTATAAATTACTGAAATTATTTACAATATATAGCCTGGGTTAAATATAATTTTAGGAGAATAGGTCTTTCACAAAAATAAATTCTAACTTTGAAAAATAGTTCAATTTGTACTTTATATTTTGCTTCATAAAATTTTTTAACCAAAAATCAATTGATTGTAGACATGGACAGGAAACAACAGTCTGGTTAAAATATGCCACAGCCAGTTCAGAAATAATTTTTAAAATGTAATTAAAACAATATTATTAGTCTTCAATTATTAAAGAACTATTTTTGTAATATTCGTCATTACATTTAAGACCATAAAATGCATAATCACTGACCACAGATATCTATATATAACTATTTCCTAACTTTAAAAAAACATCAAATAATAATAAAATCTTTATGCATAGTTAGAAATAAGTTGTATTCCATATTTCACTCCTTAAAGGTGGTACATTCAAGGAAACATCTCCAAATCATGCCTGAAAATGAAATAAAATTTGAATTAATGAAAAGTATTACATAACATTCACTTCAAAATTCATAATATTAACTTTTATAGCAACAGTTTAAAGAAAAACTATCAGTATACAGTACTCAATGCATCCAATTAATTAGTGCCTCCTTGATGCAATTGGAATGACTCAGGTGCGCACCCAGGATTTTCTCTTGGGGGAACTAAATTCTAACAAAAAAAATATTCCACCAAACATTTGGACAATTTGGAATCTCCTCAACTACAGGCAGGAGCAGAGGCTCTTTCTGAGTACCTACATATCTGGTTAACATAAACTCAAGGTTCTTACGTCAAAAAATTTAGCGTTTGGGAGGGGCGAAGCACATCAGTCCCCTCCCCCCCTGGTTACACACCTGGAATGACTTAAATAAATGGAAGAGCTTCCACAAGTTTCAGGATTTTGTTAAATCTTACTTATGAAGATATTCATTAACTCATACAATGTATACTTGTTAATGCAATCTGTGAGAGACACTATGCGGGTTGTTTCTGAAGACACCACCCATCGCAGCTTAATATAGATGATAATATGGGTCTTTTGGATGGCAATCTAGGTATATCTAAAAACAATGAGCAGCACCACAGCACTATTATCGAGAATTGCTGAGAAACACAATTCTAGATAATATCAAGTCTGTGCTACTACCCAGAGTCAATCACTGGTACTTACAATGTGAGTTACAGCAGAAGACAACCTTGTTACATGCTATTTTTCAACTATATATAACAGATAAGCTGTGCGCAAGGTAAGGTTATGAAAAATACCATCCTTAAAATACTGATCATTCTCTCCAGGATATTTCAATACATTGTGATGTTAACTGAATGTTGAATTTTTCTTCATGATTAGCAAAAATCAGTTCACTAACCATACACAAATTTCTGCTGTCTTCATTGTCATTACAGTGTAACCAATTCATGAATACCAAACATTTACATATTCGCCAAATAGGGTCACAAAATTATGGATGAATAGGGTCAACAAAATGCAAGCATATAACTCATTACTTATATTCTTAAATCATAGTATTTGGTTTAGTGAATTAGTTAAACTTGGACAAGAATTAAAAATTTTCAAACTAAGCACAAACACTTCATAACTGCTTTAATGCAAGAAAAAGATAATGCATGTGAAGGAAATTCTCAGATTCACTATAGGACTGAGAACAGACCCTTATTATTTTGGGTAAGACATTGAACGTAAAGAAATGTGATTCCACAAAACAAAGCTTGAAAATCATTTACAGAGTAAATAAGTTAAATGAAAGAAAATACCTCACCTATTACTTTTCGTGAAATTAAGTATTTAATGACTCCTCCCATTCCCCCTTCGTGAAAGGCCCACACCTCTCTGAAAAACAAACAACATTCTATTAAGCACTTATCCCAAGAGAATTAAAACAATTACAGTAAAAAAACTAGGAGGAACAAATCATAGTATTTGGCAAAAGTTAGGTAATTAATTCAGGAATTCAAGTTTCCATTTTTGTTCCCAACATTCCACTGGCAAAGGTACTTGACTCAAATAGCCTAAAACCTAACAGGATTTAAAAATTTTCTAAATACCAATATTTAGTGAGGTTCTATCAAAGGTTTATGGGATCAATATTTAAAAATTTACTACCAGAAATATGGCAGCCCTGAGAGTGATATGACCCACATGCCAATATTTCTAGCAATTCAACAAAATTTTAATTATAAAATGCTAAAATGGATGTCAAGATTTTCCCAAAAACTAGGAATACAATAAAAAAGTATAGTACAGGTATCCCCCTCTTTATGCGGGTTCGCTTTATGCGAATTCGCTATTATGTGACTAACTCATTGCTACCGGAATTTTGTTTTATTCGTCATTGATTCACTCTTATGTGGTTACGTAACCAGTGCAAGAAAAATACAAGAAGGTTCTCCACCATACGCCACAAGACGACCGTTCAGTCTCTCCTTGTATCTTATGCTGTGCATATTAGCACTACATTAAAAAATATGGAATGAAGATGAGAGGAAGGTTTTCTGTGACATTGCTTGAGTACACTTGAGAAGGTTGTCTACTGCACATTTTTCTTCAGACCACATGTGGTGTTTGATTTGGATCAATGAACTCAACCCAAATACAAACGATGCTATCGTAAATACACAGATCTCTCGAAAAGCAAACAATGCAGAATGATCTACATCTTATTGGAGGGGAATACCCTTGGGTGTTTTCCCTTACTACTGGTTTTCAAATGACTTGACAAGTGAGATTTCGGCCATACTCGGGACTGCTCGTATGTCTCCGCTGCTAAGAGGTAGGGTAGAGCCTCCTAGCAGAAAGCTCAAGCTAGACATTGCTAACTCTATACCGGAACACACGTAACATTTGGCGGGCATTTAAAGGGAATTCGCAAATGGAAATATTTTACAGTGTTAATTGTTTTAAGTTTGTATTTAGCGCATAAGAAGTCGTTATGGAGCGAAAGAAGAGTGTCTTGGAATGGAGTTAGGATTTCTTGTGGAACGTATCCCTATCTTTTACGTGTAAACATGGGTTCTGTTTATGCGAATTCGCTTTATGCGTCACTTTCCTAGACCACAACCCCTGCATAAAGAGAGGGACACCTGTATATGCAAAGTTAATTTAAATCTGGTCAAATCAAGAAGCAAATTCTTTTGACTGAATAGATGTGAAACTAAAATGTTTACATTTTATTTCCAGCAAATTAATTCATTATTAAAGCATAAGATGGAGACAAACTCACAGAAGATTTTCCACGACGTCCCTGTACTTGCCACCCATCATCATTATAGGTAAAGGCACGAGCTCTTTCATCGTCATCTCTCTCATCACTTTTAGGCAACACACCCAATTTTGCTGCCAACCGGGAATTTTTCGTCTGTTCTTTATAGTCTTCCAAAATCTGACTATTTTCCTTTGACAGCCACATTCCATTGGATTCATGTTTACGTCCTTTTTCATCCTGTTCCCACCAATCAGTTTTGACTTGTGGCTTGATGTTATTGGTTGATGGTTTCACTTCCCTCGCCCTGTCATGACAATCATCATCTGGCTTTACTGGCTGTCTCACCTTACGTATGGCACCAGTAGACGGAGAAAGAGGAGGAAATTCTTCTTGTGGAGGAAATTCCTCTTGTGGAGCGGCAGCATCTTCTAAATTTGGAGAAAAAAATTACAACTAAATTGCCATAACTAGATCTAGTGATTATTTTCCATTTCTATCAAATGAACACGTGAAATAACATACTTGTGTCATTCTCCGTAAGAGCTCAAAATAATATTTATAAAAAATCAATCAATACTGACCACCCAGTCCTGACATTTTCAATGCCAATGATGCTTCGCGGGGAGCTCTTAGAGGACCAGCTTCCACTGGACATGGTACAATATGTCCAACTCCATCGCCAACCACCTTGTCAAGGTCTACTGGTTTGCCACCGATAGTACTTCCACGGCCTAAGGGCAAACGACTTTGCCCACGACCACGTCCAATAACCTTACCGTTGGATATTGAAACTCCAACAGCATTAGCAGCGGCATCAGTGTCCATAGGCCTGATGGGTTGAGTTTTTAAGAAAGAACATTGTGCTTAATAAGACACATTGAAATGACATGATAACAGGAAAAACAGAATGGGTAAACATAAAAATCGTCAAAATCTCCATCCTATATTGATGGCATATTCACAGAAGCAAAGATGAAAATTCTTTTAATTCTTGCATTGAAAGCAAACTGGTAGACAAAGCATTGAAGCATTATTGCTGGACAAAGACTGTCTGGAGAACTGGGCATAAAAATCAACTAGTGTAAGTGCACGTTGAATTTCAACAGAATTAATGAATCTACTTTCACTGCCAATTCCAGGGCATACGCAAGACATACAAAAACATTTTAGTCTACAAAAAACTGAAAATCACCTATAAAGAATACTTTTTCACTTAACTTTTCTTAACAATTAATGAAATTTGTTTGTAAACAATCCATTTCCAAGCATATTGCATTAAAATATAACAATTTTATTTCCTATCCTATCACTTTCACCAAATCCAGCTTCATTTCTTGTGTAATGATGCCTTCCTGAAATGTTTACTTTTATGCCATGTAAGCAAGAAACCCGTGAAAAGGCAATGTATAGTTGTCCATGATTGAACATTGACTCTGTTAAATTTACACCAGATGCATGGGCCTATTTTCCTTAATAAACATTAAAAATGTAGAATATAATGATTTTACTTAAAAAAAAAAGGGAAGAATCCAACATTCAATAGATGAAAGAAGTTTCAATTGCTTTGGTCAATCATTATGAACAATTCCCACATGCAGTTTTGTGAATAATTATCAGTATCTACTTAAGTTATTACATATAAAGATTGGTGGTGCTACAACGGTAATTTCGTTGCTTAAATAATAGTGCGAAGCGAATAACTCTATTCTTTCATCTATTTGAAGGCATCACTGATGCTGTCTGAATCAGAGATAACAATGATCTTGACAATGCCTGGAAAGTGAAAAATTCACAAAATCTCTAAAAAAATTACGTATTTTTGAAAACTTCAAATGTGTAATATGTAAACATCGCAAGAATAAGATACAGGGGGTTCCCATTATAAGTTGTCCTTTTATATGTTTACCCACACTTACGTAGCTGAAGTTTTGGGGGAAAATACGTAAAAAATTCCTTGCACTTATGCTGTTTCTGTTTTAAGTAGAAAACGGAAAGTTTGTATTTGGCACCTGCGTACCCTAAGCATCTCATGTCTCTATCCGGCATCCTCTTCATTTATGTCTTCTTCAGCTCATCTGTGCTCAACGTAAGCAGTGTTCATTGTATGTATCCGAAAATATTTGTGCAACAATGAGTTCTAAGTGTAGTGATAGTGGCAGTGTTAGTGCTCTATGTAAAAAACAGTGCAAAAGTATAACTCTCAACATAAAATTAGAAGTGATACGACGAGGTAGAAATGGATGATATTGCTCGCTCTTTGGGACTTCCTCCGATGACTTTAACTAGAGGTCTGCAAGGGCTGGCCGCAGCCCTAAGGCCGGGTTGGTCCTGGTAATGCAAGGCTGTTGGGCTAGGGCTTGTGAAAAATCATTTGTGATCAATGACTTCCGTAACATCTCGGGCTTTTTTCGGGCCAATTTGCCATTTAAAAAAATATTGAATTCGTTTATTAGATAACATTATAATGTTTGTTACTTAACAATAAAATATGCTCAATTAAAAATATTTAATTTCATAATAACTATATATATTTATGCAAACCAATAAATTCTCATTCTCTAGTTAGGTAGTTACTTCTAAGTTATACTTTGGATAGTTTGTGAAGACCCTATTATTATTTTGTTTTAAAATGAGTGAAAATGACAAATGAAAGCTAAAAAGAGGCAATTACATGACAAAGGAGAAAACTGGAGGGTCAAGTGGAGTTTGTGTTAGTTTGTGATTCTGTGAGGACGAATGAAGTCGGTTCTGCTCAGTGCAACTCATGTAAGTGTATTTATAGCTACAATACTGTTAAAACTGGTATTTCTCATCTTAGCCATCATAAATGTCCTTATACTGAACGTCAGGGCCTTTAGGGTCGAGTTCGGACCTAGCGGGTAAGAAGAGGGAAAAAAATTGGACCTCAGGTCAGGCTGCACCCATGTCGGGTCGGTTTGGACACGGGCCAAAACTTTCGGCCCTATCAGACCTCTAACTTTAACTACCATCATAAAAAATTCAGATGAAATTGAAAGAAAATACAAGCATGCTTTAAAGCACTCTTGAGGTGAAAATAACACGATAGAGAGGTAACACTATGGAAAAAAAAGAGCGTAGGCTGGTTCTGTGATTGAAGATCTCCATTAAAACAACATCCCTATCAGTTTGGCATTGATTCAGGTGAAGGCCCACAGCCCCATGAGGATTTGATGAAGGAGTTGGGGGAGGAAGATGCACAGAAAGAGGAAGGCTGCCCGTGGATTTCAGCTTTCAGGGCAGATATGGTTTCAAAAATGTCAAGTGCAGAGAGAGGCTGCAGACAAATTCCCTGAAGAATTGAAGAAAATCACTGATGAAGGCAGCTATGATCCTCGACAAGTTGTTAATGCAGATGAAACATGTCTTTATTGCAAGCATATGCCATCTATGACAGTGTTTCCCAACCTATGGTCTCCAGACCACTCTTGGTCTGTGGAGGTTTTTTCGATGGTCCGTGAATATAATTTTTTTAGACGCAACCCATATTTGGTTGGATTTTTTTGGGAAAGTTAAGCAAGTTTTACACTATCACAGGTATTGAATATTGTTATTAATGACGTTTGTAAAACTATTTCATATTTTAAAAATTTCTCCTGTACAAATGTTGAAAATAATTCTTAGAATCAAAGAAATAATTAGATGATCCTCCAACAGACAGAAACGTGTGTAATATATTTGAAAATGGTCAAATAAACTACATGACCAAGCAACCCCTTTTCTTAAACGTAGATACACTAAGTAGGTTAGTGTAAGAAATGAGGTGATCAGCAGGGCCTGAAAGGGTTGATGAAGTGGCCTGCAGAGTTCAAAAGGTTGGAAAATACTGGTCTAGGACATATATTTCTGTGAATGGAAAAAGTGTCCGAGGTTCAAGGTCCCGAAAGATCGGCTTACTCTTCTTATAGGAGGCAATGCAAATGGCGACAAGAAACTGAAGCCATCGCTCCTGTACAGAAGCAAGAACTCATGGGCACTTAAATGCTGTTTAAAGATGCATAAAATTAGAAATATTTATATAATATTATGTACAGTACTGTATACTAGACTAAACAGTACAGTACCTGTACTTTAATATATTTGGGTTGCTATGAGTTAAACACCTTACCCTATCTTCTTGTCCCTATTCCTACAATAATCCATGAGAGAAATTTCCCGCATTAAGTTGCATAGGTGAAGTTTACATTATTATGATCCCTAACCCTCCTATTTTACATTATTCTTATGGTAAAAAAACTCCGTTATAAGTGGTTTTGCTATATGTTGCACTTTTGTGGTCCCTAACCCCCATGTATAATGGGGACCCCCTGTTGTACACCATTTTAACCTATGAGCAAAGGAAAAATGAAGAAAACTGGGATGTGGGCTTGATTTTTCTTTCTCTCTTCTATTACTGACATACTGACAAAACGCACTTAATATATAAGATAAAATGTTACTGGATGCTATATAGTTATTTTTTAGAAATGGCTTATGCAGCACTGTTTATGACTCCGAGCTTTTAGCTGAGTGATTTCTAATCAAAATTGATAGCAACTTTTGAGTAACTCAACAAGAATAACTACCTTTCAATGTTGCACTATATAGTTCATCTCATCATAGTCAGGCCTAATTATGAAATGATTCCATTTTATTAAACCATCTAGGTTCTAGGGTCACATAGAGACAAACAGATGGCATGGACAAAACTTTTTTGGACTCAAGGCACCTAAAACTTGCATTTCCATCAAAATATTAGTCAATTTTTCTGCAATTACAATACCTTATATACTATGGATATGAGAAAGTAAAAGGTATGAAAACTTACTGTCCAGAATTAAATTGTATCATCTTCATACGTTCAACTTGACGAAAGGCCTTTCTCTCTGATTTGGTGGCACCATGCATCGTTCTGTAAAGTAAAAATTTATGAAATGACATTGCTCATCACAATGGTGAATTCAGAAGAAGTATGGCTCCAGGAATACTGTGGTAAGAAGTGAATTGCACGCAAATAGGAGGCAGTCTTAATTCTGAAACGTGGTTATTTCATAGCAGTCAGTTCCCATACAAAGTTATACTAATTGATAACAAAGATATACCTGTAGCTGTAAAGAGGTTATCTATCCAAATCCACTCAAGAGATATTCTTTCTGTGAATGGTCCAAAAGGACCATTAAAATAGGAAATGAGGAAAATTAAATTTAACGATTGATGATGACAGCTGATTGTATGAAAGAAATTACACACTCAATGATATTAGAACTTACCTAAGAATTGGCTGGTTTTCCAAGTGAGCTGTTGGGTCATAAGTATAGGTCTGCTCATTTGGATCATCCCAGTTCTCCTCACATGGAGGAAGGTCTGGTAGATTGTATGCCGCAGCAGGTTCTTCCTCTCTAATCTCTTCAGACTCAACTATTTTGGATCAAATTAAAAATAAAATATGACAAAACAAACAATTGCAGATTCATAAGATGAACTTCATAAAAATAAACCAGTCTTGAGGTATGTTTACACAGTATGATTTTTCAGGCAATTTGTCACCTGTTATGCCTCACCGTTAAGGAATTTTCTAAGTGTGCAATGTTTCCAGAAATTCAAAGAGTATGCAGGATTGCCCGTTCATAGTGAGCAAATCCATGCAACTCTGACCCATAACACAAAAACCTTCATAAAAGTGAAAATGTTGGATAAAGTCAACAATGCAGCAGAAATGCAATTAACACCAACAGACAGGCAACCACCAATGAATCCATATAATTATTTAATTACCAAATTAATTACTGTTAAAGCTTAACCTACTTATTAACATGTTCAAGGACAAAAGAAATAATTCAAAAAGTACAAACTTTCAATGAGTTCTTTTACCGAATAAGTGGTTTTTCATCATATGGGTTATTGTTTTTCTGGTCTGTAATCAAAATGGGAGAATAAAGCAATGAAATAGATCTGAACTTAATGGAAGACTTTCGTGAATATCCTATTTTGCGGTGTGTACTTGATAAGGATTATAAAAACATTGCAAAAGGGGATGCATATAAAAAACTGTGTGAGAGGAATGATTGCATGGAAAAGACTTGGAATACTAAAATTAAAAATTTAACAACCTATTACCAAAAATAGCATAGAAAAGCCAGAAATAAACAGCAAGTATTTTTATAACTTCTCATTTGGCATCTTAAAGGACACTAGTTCTCCTTCCATGTAAACAGATATTATTGAGCTATTTCGCATGCAATTGCAGCATGCCGAATCGCATGCAATTCAGCATATAACAATTGCATGCTGATGAAGCATCGTGTAAACATACCTTTGCAAATGAAATACCCAAAGCATGCTAGAAAAAAATTCAGAATTATATTTTAAATGTCTTTTATTGTTGTACTTACTGGCATACTTTTCCGAATCAATTATTTTTCTATTAGGGCATGTTTCGACATGCTCGTCAAACTCCTCCTTTTTCACATGATGTGTAGCATCAAATGGGCAGATACTTTTCTCATCTTCTGGTTTTTCCTTATTTGGAAAGAATAACGAATAAATCACTTTCTAACATTACTGGTTCATTTTATTTTAAAGCTCTCCTGCATTTATAACTCTTATACCATAAATCGACTTTCTTAAATATTCCCTCAGACAATTGTTTTCCAAATATTTGAGCTAATAAACATAGAACCCTCTCAAAATAATTAGCAATTCTTTAATTCTCTCTGTCTGAATTTAAATGTTCAGTATCCCTGGTTTTGAACCTTTTAACTCTCAAAATCTCATACTTAAGACAGTAGTTCAAATTACTGACAGTAACTCAATGCAAAGAACTTGTTCAAAACTCCCAAACAACGGAAAAAAATTGAGTTATAAACAGGCACTTTAGGCTACAAATGACAAATTTTTACCAGTTTGACTCATTCTGTAATAGGCAAACTGATAGATGCTTATTAAGCTCTTTTATTACTATAAAAAAAATATTATAAATCTGAGTGGATACAATAGTCTTTATTCTTACTATTAACAAAAGCATATGTATAAAAAAAGTCACTTTATCTACCTATGCAACCTAACAGTAAGTCCTGCAGAATAAATGCTTCTCCTTATTTCATCAATCAGATTCAAAATTGTTACATTTCACCATCACGAATCACATCTCTTCGGAGTATGGCCAGCATAAGCGTCAATTAAATGGTTAGAAAAACACGGCTATAAATAAGCAATAGCATGGGAGATGAGGAAACAGGTGAAAAAATCTGCCATGACCGGGAATCGAACCCGGGTCTTCCACTTGCCGGGCGGATATTCTACCACTGAACTACCGTGGCAGACTAATTCTCCTGTTTCAGAACGGGAATATTTTCTTAGGTTGGGACCAAGCTAGCTATGCTAGTATCAATCAGCCCCAACAGATGTCCTCAAGGAGATACATCAAAGAAAACCCCTACCCTCTCAAATGGTGAGAATGCCATGATATAAATTGATAGAAAGGATGATCTGAAGATCCTTATGCGACAGGCATAAGCTGTTATGATGGGAGATGGCAGATTTTTTCACCTGTTTCCTCATCTCCCATCATAACAGCTTATGCCTGTCGCATAAGGATCTTCAGATCATCCTTTCTATCAATTTATAAGCAATAGCATGTTTAAAAAAATAAAGTAAACCCTACGCAAATAATAAGAACCAAGATAAAACACTCAAATCAGCAGTTTCCTCCTACTGTTATAACGTATGTATTTCACTATCATTTCATATAAAATAAAATTTAACGATGAAAAATTTTCGAGGGCCAAAACGGGAAAGTATCAGTTTTTACTCCATTGCTAAGTTTTCTGGTTACTAGTGTTGGGATATGTAATGCATTTAAAAAAAATATTTTTTGACATGTCCTATGAACAAATCTCCAGGATGAATAAAAATTATTATTATTACACCCTGCGAGCACTGCTATACTTTTATAGAATTGAAATGATCATAAACAAAATCAAACCAAAGCCAAAGTGATTTAAAATATCCTTTCTTACGTTTAGAAAGAAAACAAGCGAACAAATTAAATTACTAGTGCTAGGAAAGGCGATTTTTAGTATCTTATAAGTGCACGGTTGGACTGCCTAATAGCATGGCGGTGCTCGCGAGCACCAGTTCGCGGACTGAAAACACAACAGAACTAATGATCATAGTAGCATACAATATGATTAATTGGTCATTATTATGCAGACATCCATACAAACACATTTAACTGCATATTTGACCTTAATGGCTAATCCTGTATGGCGTCATAACACTGGCTAAAATATTAAATATCCAAACAATAAAAGTATATATAACAACGAAGCAAAATAGTTTATATAAATTCAGACGCAATAGCAAAAAACAAAAATCTGTAATTCAGTCAGTGAGGATGTAGGCAATGTGAGTGGAAATAAATTGCAAGAACGATCCCAGGTTTAAATGATTTTAAACAACTAAATGAATTGAGAAAATTCTTTTTTTTAAGGACATTGAGTTTCAGCCTATGCTTTTATACTTCCAGGAATTCCTGATATTTACGAAATTAAGGTGTGTATGTAAATAACCACCAATACTGAAAGAATAACAACTGCTCAAAAAATTTATTTTGTGTCTTAACCGTCCAGTGACATAATACTAATACTGCATCACTTAGTTCATAATAATATCATATGCCGTGAAAAAACTGACATTAAGACTTTTTCAAACCAAAACAAATTTGACATGAATAGCGAAACAATGACATACCTTGACTGTTCTCTTGCACTTAACCAGATGGTACTGCATGCGAGCCCTTAAAATTCGGTGACTTGAGTTGTACGGGCATGAAGTGTACTTAGATTCAGCATTTAGAGCATCTTTCTTAATATCTTGCGAGCTGTCCATTTCTAACGTGAAAGTACACTCCAAAACACGAACCGACAGCTACGATCCAATGACTTTGACTGCTGCTACGACCGTTCAGACTGGTTCAGACTCGTGACGACTCGCTGTAATGAAATACCATGGGAACCAATGGGAACGCGTGAAACGACATGGAAACAAAGTCAAATCATCATCTGCTATCTTCAAAAGTTTTAGAAATGAATAACAAGCAAGATATAATCATTAAATATAACTTAAGTTAATTTAAATTAAGTTTTATATAACCTTATTCTTATTTGATAATTTTTATTTATACTCAATTGTGCATTTGACTTCCTCAGTATATAAAGCGGGCGCCGTGCATACAATGTATAAACCGTATAAACAGTAATTATGGTATTCATTGTTATCCAATTAATCTTCGAATGCTATTAATTAAAACTAAACGAATTAAGCTACTACGCTAACGTTATGCGTCATTTGTATATTTTGTAGACGTAATTTAATCCATTTCAACATATTACTGTAATTCTTATAACTATCCTTCTGTTATCCAAGGGCAGATCCATGGAGGGGGGGCGGAGGGAGCGATCGCACCACCCTTGGCCTAATTATAATCATATATTTTTTTAATTAAGAATTTTGCAAAAGAAACGCTGTTTCTCAAAATTTTAATTTGAGCGAGAAATTAGAGAAACAGCCGATTAGGGACGAGTTTATAATGTGATGTATGGTATTGATTCTTTTGATATTTTGCTACCAAAAAAGTACAAAATTAAAGATACAGGAAAACCTTACAAATGAATTCGACTACGTTGGTATTACTTTTTAACATGGTTTTTTCGTTTTTCGTTGAGTATTGGAATATTTTTTCTAGAATACCTACGTTTTCATTTTCGATTTCTGAAAATGTCCCGGGGGATATAGGAGGAGACGTGTGAGCGCATTTAAGGATTATACCAGGGGCGTGCAACATTTTTACGTAGTGGGCCGCTTTCATGCATGTGAGTGCTTTGGCGGGCCAGATTAGAAGTCACAAGTACCTTGGCGGGCCGGATGAGAGTTTACATAGGAACTTACTCAAGAGATTTAAATATGAAAATAAAGCTTTAACCATTTTTATTGTGAAAACTTCTCCAGGATATGTGTTATGACAACAGTAGTTCTTAAAATGTACAAAATAGATATCGCAGACCATATATTCAACAAAGCTTCGCGGGCCGCATAAAATGCTCTACAGGACCGCAGGTTGCACGCAAATAAAAATAATGTTTCAGAGTAAAGTATGGGAAAATTTGTCCCCCCCCCCCCCCCCCCCCTGGAAAATTCCTGGATCAGACCTTGCTGTTATTGTTAATGTTTAGATTTAAAATTAAACCTATGGGGATATTTATAGATATAGTGGGCTTCGACGATGATTTGGAGTGACGTAAGTGTGCCAAACGTAAAATTCTATATATTTTTAGATAGGTTACAGATATTTTTAAAAGGCCGTGATTTACAGTTCAGGTGTTAGCTTATAATAAATAAATTCCTTTGTTAAAAACAGAGAAGAGATGCTGGGCAATAATTTACCGTCCTCTCTTCTTACAGTTTATTTGAATTCGGTATTTACCAAAAATCGGTTTCCAGATCTCTTGAGACACAATAGAAAACATTTCAAGCTTTTCATTGACAAATACTTGAATTCGTACTCCCATCCTCCAGAAAAATAAATTTCCCGCAACCATTTAAACTTTCTTTGGAAAACGTTTTTAAAATTGCATAATCGGTGCTCATGCATTAACGCACAATAAATTAGCGTAGAAAGAAAGAAAAGTAAAAATGAAAATTGGCAAAAGGTGGAAATTTTAAGAAAAAAAGATTTGAACTCAAACAGAGGCAATGTCCTCTTTCTATGAAACTTTCTGGCCACCATAAACAAAATGCATACTGAATAATCTGAATAAATACCCTGCAAGACACCGCAACAGGCGTGTGGCAGGGGGAGAATATCACCGACCTATCATGTTTTACAGTTTTAACATAGATTAATATTTATCAATGCGAATGCTTTATAATATGTCAACCGTTTATTTCTAGTTTAACGTTTTACATTTTTTAAAGAAAACACACGACTCGAATTTTTTTCCTTGTTTTGAGATATCCTTTCTGATGTTGTCTTCTGTGGCCACATGAGAAGCTAGGATCTCTTATATCTTTGGGCTCAAAAAACAAGGTGAGCACCAACTCTAAGGAGGTGATTGGAGAAACTGAACGTGGTGTGAATCACAAAAATGATGAATGGTAATGAACATTTACAGTATCACAAAATTAAAGCCTGACACATTCTCCAGGTTACAGGCGGGTTGAATCTCAAGGCAGTGGCAGATTTAAGGGGGGCCGCACATGGCGCGCGCCAGGGGCCCCGAAAAACATGTTTTTATGTATAATCTCAGAATATTAAATATCTCATTTTAAAAGTCATGAAGGAAATTTAATTTTTTTTGCATGACGATACTTAATTTATTGAAACAGAGTGTCAAATAAAGGGTTAGTCGTTAGGTGAGTACATACTTTGATTGCAGGGCCCCCAATATTTTAGCGCCAGGGGCCCCAATAGTTGAGCGCCGGAGGCCTTATAATGTCTAAATCCGCCACTGTCTCAAGGGCCTCCTATTTCACGTTAACATCCAGCAGCACAAGTCATGACGAGCCCCGGCCGTCTGATTTACACGTATGTACATGCTTCCGGCTTTATAGAAATTTCCCGTTCACTGTTTTATCAGGAAACGTTTGAGGTTTGGATAGGATTTCCTGTGATATGGAGCGTAACTGGACTGGAATCCATAAATTTAGCTAGCTGTTATTGAATCGGGAGTATTAATAGGTAAAACGCAGTCATACATAGCGTTTTGAGAGGGCTGACCATATTAACAATGAAAATTCATGTTAGTGATAGCATTCGATCGTATAAATTTACGAATAATAGGCAGGTACATACATATTCGATTAGTCATCGTCAGATATGGATACCCAACACATATTTGAAAATAACCGTTGCTCCATGCCAAACGCTTCTAGCGGCTTGCAGGGTATTGATGAAAATGTGTAAATGTAAACTCGGATGTCGTTCATTTAGAAATCAAAGGCTCCAGGTTAAATCTTTTTGTGCAATTAGAAATACTTTTACATTACAATGACAGTACACTTCGCCTCGTTAACCAACTAATTTCTCCTACTCACTTCCCTTTGTTTACTTGGTTCTTTCTAATCACAACCCCCCCCCCCCCTTAACCTTTCCTCCCTCTCGCTCTATCCATTCATTAGCCCCCCTCCCACCTCTCCCCACTTCCCTGTGTAAATTTGTGTTGCATCTTGCTTAGTCGAAACCGGTCGTTTTCGTAAATAATGTGGAATTTTTACTAACAAGGGGAAGGCACCACTGACCCCCAACCGATTTGGCTGAAACTTCGTAGAGATAATGTCCATGACGTCCGATTAACGAAAATATATACATATCAGGGCCAATACTCAGCCGTTTTTATTTTATTAATAAAAATAAGTTATTATTTCCCTAGTCACTGCTTAGCTACCATACACGGTAACGTTGCTTTTCATAGGCGGCGCTAGCGTAGCCGTTAATGCGCTTGGCTGTAAATGTCAACGTATGTTGTTCGAGTCCTTGTTCCGAAATTATTTTTCATTTTTTCCACATTTTCACTTTCATTTTAAATGCTTATTTCTTAATAACGCTATATATTTTTATTTTTTAATAGTTAATATTTTTAATATACTGATGTGCAGTTTTGAAGAATTATTTGTAGCGTACATAGCTGTTGGTTTTCCTCGTTAATAAATTTTTCATTGTAAAGCTATTTATTATTGTCCTCCCCATGATTAAACAATGAAAAGAAACTTATTGTCTTGCACGTATTGTTTCACAATCATGACATTGTCGAAAAATTCTTTGAAAGCATTTGGAAAAGGATCAGAGAGGAGCGATCTCAAGTGCTACAAGATCAGTGTTACTTCTTTCATAAGAGCATTGTGAGCATTTTAACTAGTGTGTTTCGAAGTGTATTTCTAACATACTACAGTTTTTGCTGATTCAAAAATGGAATATACTGCTTCAACATCTTCAGCGGGGAATCCTGTAACGAGCAAAAATGTTACATCTTTTACGTCTCCTCCTTTGGACGAAGAAACAGCGAAAGATGCATGAAACTCCTCTGAAAAAATGGATTGATGTCGGATAAAGAAGTTCCCGAAAGTGAATGTGGCCGTAGTGTTGTAATGGCCCAAGAAATTTATACACGTGTTGTGGATATGCTTGGCGAGATGAACTTCCATGAAGATTACGATCTGGTGGGGCCCGAAGAAGTCGACGAAATTCACGGGTATGAGGAAATAGAGTTAGCTTATAGTTATATATACTATCATTGTGATTAGGAATTTTATTTAGAAATAAATGGATATTTAAACTTAAAGCAATATTAGGAAATTAGGTAATAAATACTTTAAATGATGATTTAAACTTAAAGCAATATTAGGAAATTAGGTAATAAATACTTTAAATGATGAAAGTGAAAATGCGGGAAAAAATGAAAAAAAGTTTCGGGACAAGTACTCGAACATCAGATCAGATTTACAGCCAAGCGTGCTAGACACTCCGCCAACACCGTTATCTACGAGATCCTTTACCGTGTACGGTAGTTAAGCAGTGACTAGGGAAATAATAACTTATTTTTATTAATAAAATAAAAACGGCTGGGTATTGGCCCTGATATGTATATATTTTCGTTAATCGGACGTCATGGACATTATCTCTACGAAGTTTCAGCCAAATCGGTTGGGGGTCAGTAGTGCCTTCCCCTTGTAAGTGACTCTTCTTTTGTTTTAAAAATTTCTAGAAATATTGGCGAAAAACTTTTCCTCAAGCGATGTGTCTTGACACATTAGTATTTCAAAATTTTCTAGAAATTTTGGCGACACACTAAGGACATGTTCGCGACACAACAATGTGCCACGACACACCGGTTAAGAAACGGTGGACCAAAACCTCCCCCACTCTTTAACCAGCCACTGCCGGTGAGCCTTTTATTCTGAAAAGCCCTGCCACTGTCAGAATACTTTTCTCTAATGTCCAACGGACTTAATCTGCTGCGCAGAATCAAGGAAATTTGCACGGAGTGGTTTTAAGAATGCCCCCAGAGAGATAAATGGGTAAATCCAAGAGGGAGGAGGGCGATGGTTTTGAATCCGCTACTGCGTGTTACTCCTCTTTTTTGGACCGCATCTCGAATATGCTTCAAATGTCTGGGATCCATACGTGAAAGGCCTCAGGGTTGAGTTATAAATATGTCAGTTTCGTGTAAAAAATACTATACAGACATCCCTATTGAATGGTTTGAATCTGATATATCTAGAGGAAGGACGAATGAACCCTTGTTTGAAGGCTCTGCAGAAATATAACACGGATGCTTCAGTGTAAGAAATATTAGGAATACCGTAATTTTCCGATTACAATACGCACGCAATATAATACACACCAATGCTTTCACGAGTGATGTGAAAATTGTCTTAACGTCGAGTATCATTTATCAGTAAAATGTATTCGAAAATATCAATTGTTTACAGGCTGGAAAAAGTTGTATGCGTATGTCACCAGGTATAATAAGCACCATGACTTTTTGCCAATTTTTCGTGAGAAAAATTGCGTATTAAATAGGGAAAATTACAATAATTGTGTCCATCCACATATACAGAAATGCACGAACACGATGCCAAAATAGGTGAGATAGATTGTAGCCCATTTTTTTTTGCTAAGACGATCGGAGGCCATAATAGGACATTCCCATCTGCTACTGATGTTTTTATGGGCATATTGGTCCAAATGTTAAAATACGAATTTATATAGATTTTATTTTATTTTTGATGTTCGCGAATGATGTTTCTCGGAGCGCGTTTATCACCTATACGAGCGGAGTTGAATTTTTGGTAATGCATCGCAATTCCAGTTGCACGTTCTAGGAAATTCTTGCAATCATCGATCAATAAACGTAAGCGGTTACCTAGAAACCGTAGGTGGGGGCAAGGTCATACAGCTGCCTCGTTGCTTGGATACGAACGATATATTTAGACGCACCCCAGGGATGACTAGGATTTTCCCCGCTGAAAACGTCAATAAGGATTTGAAATTGAATGGAATAGCGGATTTTCAAGCGAAGTTTTTTTTTTAATTCGCTGAAGAGGCCGATATTTAGTGGGACTCCATAAATAGGAATGTGTGTGCAATTTGAAATAAAAACTAAACAGATAGTACGCTCCGTTTTAAACTATTTCCACGTATATGAGGTACAGGAACGGTTTCGACTAACGATCGTCATCATCATGTGTGGAAATTCCATGGGACCAAGGATTATAAACAAGAGAGAGAAGAAAGGGGCGTGTGGTGGTGAGACCGAGGAAACTAAGGGAATTTTTACTTTCTCCATATACAGTCGAACTAATTTATAACGAGCACGGTTATAACGACATCTCGGCTATTGCAAGCAAACAGAGAAGAGTTGGTTGGAAATGAAGTATTTTATGAGGAACATCTGACGGTTAAAGCGATCACGGTAGTGAGAGCTTCATGGATATAACGAGCAAATCTTAAAACCATTACAAGGAGCAGTGGATGTACTGCAGTATGAGAGACTAACAATAAGATCTAACATTACTATGTCTGTATATGACATTCTCCCCCTTATTTCTTTCCATATCTCTGTGAATAGCAATTGCAAACTCTTTTTAAAGATATTGACAGTGGACATACTTAGAGAGTTTGGTTCCATTTCTGTTCTCAGAATCTCATTAAGAGCCTTGTCTAATTTGAATGGAGCAACCCCTAGGCTGTGCTGTACATTGTTTGAGCAGGTGAAATAATGTTTCTCTGGTTTCAGGGTTTTACATCAATTTATTCGGGTCAGTGCATTTAACTAGTAATTACGAAAACATGGAAACTCGTCCTAAAGTATAAATGAATTACAGGCTTTTGATAGTTTAACAGAGATCTATATATATATATATAGCCGCTGGGGTGTTGGAGAGACACATTTGTAGAGGTTAGAGCTTTCGGGATGATCCCTTCGTCGGCACAAGAGAGTGACCCCAGCGGCTCTACTTCCGATAAGTGTTAACTGGGTTTCCTTCAACACCTAGTTGCCCTAAATATCCTTACTTACCTTTCCTCTTCCGTAGTGTATATATATATATATATATATATATATATATATATATATATATATATATATATATATATATAATACATTGCACTCTAAATGAATGAATTTTCCGAAAAATTATCAGGGGATAATTTATTTTGAATATTGAAGGTCAGAGTTCGATTCCAGGAACTTTCTTTCGGATTTGGTTTATATAGGAATATAAAAATCCGCCATGGAAGCTATTTTTGTTTTTCTCAGTAAAGTATCTTAGAGTTAACGCATCGAAACGGGATTTGTATACTATTAACAGCGAAAAAGAATGAAAGTTCTAATTCACATCGTAGTATTTTTATTAATGATCGTATTTCTTCGAATTTCCTGTAAGTAATTACGTTTTAACATTTTGCGTTGCTTTAATTTACAATACGTTTTCAATGAGGCAATTAATGAATATCAGAGAACCTGTGAAAAGCGAAAAAACGGGATTTCCTTCCAAGTCTCCGGTCTTTAGATCAAAATCTTCGGGTCATGAAGGTCTTAAAGTTGGCAACCCTATACATAGCAGTACTTCTCAACTTTCTTTTTATCCACGGCATACCTTCATGGACCCTATATATAGCAGTGCTTCTCAGCTTTCTTTTTATCCACGGCATACCTTCATGGACGCTTAAACGCCACGACACACCAACAGCTCCTAATTAATTTCGCTGCTTTAATACGCATTTAAATAAAAGCATGCATTAAACAAGTAAAAGTCGTAAATACAGTAATTTTTTTAGTTGGTAAAATAGTATTTTGATTATTGGAAAATTTTAAATGAAGTACATAATTCAGCAATGTAAAAATGCTGGGAAATTGAACTTGCCTTTTGGAATTCATAAATAGGTTGCTGTAAATTGGAGCAATATGTCAATTGTAAAATCAGATATTGAAGGATATTCACCGTTAGATTTTAGCCAAAATACACCAAAAGGTACTGCAACAAATTTAACTATAAGTGTGCGAACATTTTTAAGGTCTATTAATTCCTCTCTTAGTTTTATGATAAGATATATCTATCTATAGATATCTATAAAGTAAAGTGTTTGTATATATGTACTTATGTTTTTTATAGCTGCAGAAGCTTCCATTTGTGTGACTCTGGTCGTTTAGAAGTTATATACCATTAGCCCTCCAAGATACATTACGTAAAAGGGGCTTTCCCAAAGCTTTCTCCTCAATCCTTAGGCTCCTTATCTTTTCAATTTATCGTAAACCTACATACACCGATCTTGTCATATCGGCTTCTTCGGATCATCATCACTCTCATAAATACGCCTCCTTCCACTCTTTACTCAATAGACTCTTATCTCCTATAATAAAACGCTTAATATCTTTGTCGGTGTGTCTCCATGCAGCCTCATCAGTTAGTTATAAATATCTCAACATATATCGGCCATTTCTTCAGCCAGTCCAGCCAAATTCGGTAAGTTTGCAGGTAATACGTTCAAAAATCGAATGCTATAAAAAAATTTCAAAAAAGTCATGGCTTAGACGCCAGGAGATGTTTTACATTCCATATGAATCTCATATCTCGGCCCATAAGTTTACACGCTAAAATTTTATTTTCGACGTGCAGAACTTTACTCTTTTGGAAATTAAAATTAGAAATAATTGACATATGACCTTCAAATTATGACCATTTTAAAGGAAAATAAACGGGCCGTTTAATTTTGTTCGTCTTTTCTCACCTAAAGGTAAAACTTTAGCAAATTTTACGTTTAAATTCGCCGATGTAAGAAAAATCGTTCATTTTCATCAATGATCGCCTTGGAAACGGGCATTGTTGTTTCAAGCCATATATGCTCATATAAACCTATATTTGTTTACGTAAATTGGATGGATAAATGCGGTAAATTACATATTTTAAAACATGCTAATGTTTGAAATAATTCGACGATGTTTTAACGTGCCTTCGTTGACTTATCGAAGTCTTTCTGCTAATTAAAGGCAGTTGCTTGCACTGTGCCTTCGCATTATCTGAATAGAACAGATATTATGAAAATAATTTTTTTCGTGCTGTTTATTTTTAATTCGCGTCAATCCAATTATAGGGTAACCAACCAAACAACGATTACATTGTTATCTAAATAAATACGGTATATGTGCTGATTGCGTGTGTATTGAGATATCTATTAAGATTGTTCTTAACTGCTGTTTAGTGGAATGAATGATTGATTGTGATTACTTACTAAATATTGCTTTTCACATGGACAGCTGTATGTAGTCATAACTAGAACACGTGACACACATAATTTGGAATTTTGGGTTAAGGATAAAGATAATCAAGGGCAATTGCTGTTAAACGAAAGAGTATTTACAAGGAACGTCGTTATAAGAGAGCTACCGAGTAGCTAAAATAATATTATTGAGGTATAAGACTGTTTTCCTCTTAATATTTTAAAAGTATTCCTTTGTTTTCATTTGTAGCCCTTTCCAATCTTATTCAAATATTATAATTTTATCATTTGTTTGTTGGTTTTATTTTTACATTATTTGTTTTCAAAGGCCGTTTTAAACGGGCTCATTCGTCTAGTTGTTAAATATTCCTCTATTCTCATAAATCTTTTCCAAAGAACTAAATACCATCTCATACATTGCAGTAAAAAACGGTTATTCCCCACATTTCATTTCTAAATTGCTCATTCAAAAACGAAGAAAAATTCTTTCTATTCTTCTCACAATCAGTCTCCTCCAACCGCCAACAAACTTCATTGGAGTAAATTGAATTTTATTAGTAGTTTAAGCTACAAAGTTGCTAATCTCTTCCCCAAGGATAAAATTAGGCCTGCATTTTATAGTAAAGGTCATCTAAAAGTATTCCTCTGAAACAGTAAACACAAATTTGACACAATGAATGTGACAAAACCCAAACTGTGAAGGAAATCTGGAAGCATACAAAACACAAAACCTAACGGATAAAAAAAGCAATAAACAAAACGAAAGGAAACGAATTAATACAATAAGTGACAAAAACCCCAAAAAGAAGAAATTGCATTCACAGACCATTTTCAGCCCCATAATCTCAGCAACGAGTTCCGTTATGAGAAATTGAATTAGGTATGTCAATAATGGTTTTACAACAATGTACCTAAGGCATGACTGTATGAAAATGTAGTAATTTATTTAATTAATTAAATTCAGAAGCAATTATTTTATAATTGTCTAATCATCGATAAAGTGAGGGAGGGGAGTGAGAGAGGGAGGAGAATGAGAGAGGGAGGCAGAGAGTGAGGGAGGGAGGTAAACTCCCTCTCTCCCTTTCGTTCTTCCTCTCCCTCCCTCAATCCCTCTCTCTCCTTCCCTCTCTCGTATTAAAGCATACAAAGCACGCTTTTCTTACGCTTAGGAATACAACAATGTATGCTCGAGGTTTAACAATGTCATGGTCGTCAAGACAACATCCCACTAAAAAGTCGATTTTCCCCCTAAATATGTGAATGAAACGTACCTATCATTTGAGCGATTTCGAATTGAAGTTGGAACTCGACGATAGGAATAAGAAATTCTATTCATTTTTCATTCATAACTTTGTAAAAAAAACTTTAGATGCCTTATACTGTTTCATGTTCCAGCTCGTAGAATAAAGACTCTAATTATAGGTTTTTTTTGTCGGTAACCGGACAAAATCCCCGGACATAACGTCCCCCATAGGCGAGCTTTGGCCTCTTTCACACGGTACGTTTTTTCAATGAATCGGTGAAGTAAACGAATCAGTTACAAATTTACGAGTCTCTACACACGAGACGTTAAAAGTAACGAATTGGTGAAACCATCTACTACTATAAGACGCTAGTAGTGGAAGAAATCCGCAGTTCAGATGTTCATTCGTAGGCATGAGCGCTCGCAGAGGGAGGGGAGGGGGGGGGGGGGGGCAAGCCTAGCACCTGCCCCCTCCCCCCTGGATTTTTGGAAAAAAATCAAAATTGTAAAAATAAGGTAATATACTAAATATTAATACCAAAAATTAAAATTATTCAAAAAATATTTTCTTCTTTCGCTATCTTTTCTGTATTGGCATCCGGAAAGACGAATTTTCTTCTTCCAATTATCTGACATACTAAAAATAGGATTAACGGTTAATATGTATGAATGAGAAATGTCATATTTTCATTGTGCAGAATAAATTATTATCTATTAGGTAACAGAGTAGTTCAACTCTAGATAAATTTAAAAAATCAAATAAGCTTCAACATGCAACTTTTGTTCCATATTCTATTTACTTTTTCCTCTGAAAATAAAATTTAGTTTCGTGGAAAAATAAAACATTAATTTTATTTGTATGAGGCTAATGTAATATGGGAGGCGGTATGACTGAATCTATTACTGACATAAAATTAATTACATCCTTAGTGATTCCGACAAAATTTATATATAAATTTACCCGTAAATCCAGTATCTTATATACTAATTGCAATAGTCAGTGAGTGGAAAAAGTTGAAAAATTTAAATTCGGCAAATTTTCCTGATCAGGTAGAACAGGGGTTCTAGACCTTTGAAAATTTGTGTTAGAAATCACGAAAAATAATGCAATGAGTTATATAATTGAAAATATTTAACAACAAATGTTTTAAAATGATGCTTGAAGCTAATAAATGCGCTATTCTGAATGAAGCTAATGTTGCTAATTTTAGAATTTTCAACCGTCCTTGTAAATACTGAATGCTGTGCTAATAATTTACTTTTCGATTCACTTCCTTTTTCCTAAGTTCTGAACCTAATGGATATTTCATTTCAAATGATGAATGAGTCTCGAAATTTCTTTCAGTGTTTTGTCTCTTAGGCAATTCCACACAATTAGAGAATAGTAAAAGAAACGCATTTTCACTTACTATCAACAAAATAAAACTCCCACTCATTTTTATAATTGTACGTTTTTGTTTTCTTTTTGTCTGACATTTTATTGGTTTTACTTTATGGACACTATAAATAGAAAAGTAAGTGAAACTTACAGTTGAATAGTTTTAGCCGGACTGAAGGGGCAAGTCTAGAAACTGATGGATATCCGAAAATACTGTAAAGGCAGTGTGCGGGAGATCAATTTGTTATATGAACGTGGCACTATTTCACAACCTTAAAGAAATGCACCTTAACAAATTGCGGTATTTTTAACACGGATTATTTCAAACCAAAGAAAGAAGAGGGATTAGAAAATTCACAACGCACCCGGGCTAGTATGTGAAAATCTCATGTCTCATCCCTGGCCAAAGATCCCGGAATCTCATAGCAAATATATTTACACTCTCTGTAAGCAAAACATTGGTCGTGAACTCATAGTTCTTGGCTCTTTGATTAAAATTTTTAAACATGTCCGTCAGATAACGACTATGGCTGAAGTGAGGAAAGAGTGCTATCGAGGAAATTAGGCACCTTAAGAAGAATCAAAGGTTCCTATTTTTAAATTCATAGAAGGCGAACATCCAGAGGAGGGTGAAAACAATCGAGTTGAGTTTGTTTGGATGGGAAAAGACGGGTCATATCTCGTTGCCCATTTTCGCAAATACGTATCGAAAAGGATGAGTCGGCGCCTCTGGCGAGGGGTCGCCCACGCCTAGGACGGGCCCTGGATGTGGGTATCATTATCTTCCATTATCTGACACCCACAGAATGACTATGGAGTAGGGTTGCCAACTGTAACCTTCGTGACCCGGAGATTTTAGTCTGAACCCCGGAAATTTTGGAGGAAACCCTGTTTTTTTTCGCTTTTTGCGGGTTTTCTGTTTTTCCCGAGTTGCTAATTAAAAAGTATTGTAAATTATATCAATAACATTATCAATTGAAATATTATTTATTTCGTAATGAATAAGTAGTGTACTAAGTAAATGTGTTATTCTCACCTCTTTGCGAGATCAAAATGTATAAAAGTAATTATCTTCTAGGATAATTTTTAAGGGGTTAAAATTTGCATTAAGTTATATTTATTTTAAACTGTTAAAACTGCATTATTTACTCTAAATTCGAGGAAATTCGATTTAAAATTAAAATATTACGATTAGGGTGGCTTTGGGTCCCAAAGAAATGCTATATTTCATCCAAGATGCTTTTTTGTACATTTCAAAGAAAAAACACGTAAAAAGAGCATTTCTTCATTTAAAAATCAACATTTTCTAAGTAAATGCTCGGTGGTTTTTGGTATGTTTGTGTAAGGAGAACCAATACAAAATTTGTAGTTCCCCTACTGACACTGACCCGGAGAAATTGTTGTAAAACCCTGAGCCCGGAGAAAAATTGCTTCACCCGGAGGCTTCGGGTCAAAATGACCCAGTTGGCAACCCTACTGTGTAGCTACTCAAAGAATTCTCATGCTCATCTTGTGGATAAGATTGATAAATTCAAGAATGAGCAATAAAATCCCAAATAGAGACTGTGAATTCTCGACTTTTTTTGTTCTCGAGATTTCTCCTTTTTCGTATTATTTTTTTCCCTCGAGAATTGTTTTGTTCTTCTCGAGATTCTCTAGAATAAAAAAAACAGTATCGTGTGAGAATTTTGATTTAAAATCTTTTCCTTGTAGAGTTGCTTAGGGAGGTTATTATTCTAAAACATTTTAAAAGTTAACATTTATCGTACGAAAATGAACTTCATTTTCCATTTAAAGTAGATTCCACTGGACAATTGGGACATTCGGTGCGTATGTTCTTGTTAATGCTAATTACAAAATTGACCAAATTAGTAATGGAAAGAGCATCGCATCCTTGAGCTACATCAACGCAGATTGCGACCACTGAAACGGATCCGGGTTTATTAAAGGAAGTGCGTGTCGACGCCCTGTCTCGGCTACACTCCTGCCAATAAATTTCGCTTTCGATTTCTCAGCCAGCCAATCTTATCTTCGTAGGATTCGATAAGCGACCTGCCTTTGGGATTTTCAATTTTAAATGTCCGCCGTTATCTCTCGTCCAGATAACTACCTCTATTCTTTAGACCTCGACTTCTACGTTGCTCACATTTGGTCACGAGAGCATTAGTCGACAGATTACACTAAACTGGCTACGTGCCACAAATGCCTCTCTCAAGATATTGTTGTAGTTTGCGGGATCGAATCTCAAGAGCGAATAAAACTGTCCGTAGATTCGATAGCGAGCTTAAATTTATGGGATTTGAAACGATTGTACTCTCATATCGTGCCGTTCAGATCCTTGAATCGATCTGAGAAACTTTAAGTCGAATAATCCTTTCACCTTACCGGATTTATTTCATTATAAACGGACAAGGCCCTCTTACAAATGTTTTACAAACAAGTTAGGAAAGTGTACAGCGTATCACGAACGGGCGCGTCTCGTGAAATGTAGCATTTGAAAGAAATGACATATCTGTACGTAAGAGAAATAGCGTTTTAAAGTTCTTTTCTTCATCATAAATACTACATTTTCTTCCTATTTAAAAATATTGCATGCACACGTAAGGAAATTAAACGCATTTTTGTGAGATTGTTTAAGTTAGCAACAATGAAGAAGTAACGATGCAAGAAAATTTATAAGTTCAACTCGAATTAAGACATTCTTGTTTGATTTTCTTGATAACGGCTACTCCGACGATAAAAATGTATAGGGAAATAAATATTCTAATTTACCAGTTCTACAAGTTTTATTTTAACAATATTTTGATATGATCAATACTTTACGAGATATGACGGAAAGTTCATTTTTGTCATCAGTAAATTGGTACCCCTGATTGACTTACGTGATTCATTTTTGCGATTTTCTTATTCATAAGCCCTTAATATCAAATTTCATGAAAATCCGTTCTGTAGAAGCCGAGAACGAACATGCGGACGTACAGACAGACAGACGGGCGGACTGATCAGCGATAATGGGCGCTCACGCTGGATGCGAAACGCACATAAAAAATCTTAATAAATATATATAGAAATATAAAATTTAAGAATTGCATAATAATATGGATTTACAAGAAATTGATTGCACAATAACATAGATTTAGAAGTTATTCAAGACAAATTTCTTACTATAATGAATAGTGGGAAAACTGAATGGACTTCATGGTATTTATAGAACAATTATGTACATATATCAATGTTATAAATGTTACCAGCTTTTTGGAGCCTAGCTACAGGACTGTAATGACTATAGATTGTGTAGTGAAAGTCTGGGTGAAAGTTGTTGTAGGTATGGAGAGAACATGAAAATTAATGGATTCTAATAATTCTGTAGTCAATTTTGTTGTTAAGAAGCTTGAGAAATTATTGGGATAAAAGTTTCGGACGATATAAAACAGCGTGATGTAATATTAGGCTTATCGGTGAATTGATGTCATCGGCGTAGCACGCACTCTCAAACGAATCTTATCACCATGATTCCCCTCCTCGTCATATTTATCATGGTTATTTGGTGACGTGTTTCTCAGGTAAATTACAATCATAATCGGATAGCGTAGATCGGTGTTTTACGAAGTACGGACCGCGATCCTGTGCAATGTAAGGGATATAAAAACTGGTTAGCAAGAATTATGGCAACAATGCTCGTCGCAAAAACAACCGAAATAAATCAGAACATAAAGCGAATAAATTTTAGACTATCAGTTAATCCAGAGGCGTACATATGATTTTATTTCGGGGGGGAGGGCGGGGGGAGGCTAAGGTCCTAAGAGTTCCTATGAGGATCATTTTTTAGTATTTATGGTACATTTCTATACTAGTTTGAATTAAACGGTCTATAGCTTGTCACTATACAGCGTGGTCGGAAAACAATGTTACCAATCATATGGGAAAATCATTATTTGTGTATCTGTACTTCGAATTTATAACTTTTGATAGTGGATTCGTAAACAGTATCTCAAGAAACCCCAGAATATTAATTTTTAAACAATTTGGTGATCCACAAATGATAATTTTTCCCATGTAAGTGGTAACATCTTTTCCGGCCATGCTATATTTGGTTGCATTCAAAATATACTGCAAACAATACTACAAACGAAGCCCTTGGTGCATGAAGGTGTTAACTCAGTTTTTATTACTATGAAAATTTTGGATTTCAAGTTAAATTTCTGGAACTTTTAAATTGGCAAAATTTGTTTTTTTCTTTTTTACAGCATAAATGGATTAAATAAGTGATTTTTTATTTTAATTTATATTTTAAAAGTTTTTATATAAAATATTACAAGTTATTTTAAAATGTCCTTGTTACATTTAGGCAACACACATTTAATATTATAACATAAATAATAATACACAATTATTGTTTACCTAGTTTGGAAAGAGCCAAAACTTAACTTTACAATAAGTATTCTATAGATTCATTTTCCTTGGCAAACTTGCAAATGTTTCTATCACTTCATCATCAGTCACATGTAAGTCCCTGTGAATAGATAAACAGAGCCAGTCCATTCAACCTATTTTCCGATGTTGTATTCCTCAAATAAGATTTTATCCTACGAAGGCTAGAAAAGCTTCTCTCTACAGTTGCAGTGGATAGAGGGAGAACTGCTAACAATTTTGAAAGAATATAAATGTTCGGAAACAGTCGTTTGTCACACTGTGCTAAGCTTTCTAGTGCAGGTAATGAGAAACCTGTCGCCGGAAAAGTCGCGTAATGAGGCGCGGAAATCTCGTTGCGGAAGACGTACTCAAGGCGAGCGGCGCGGAGATTCGTTGCGGGCGTCGCACAGTGGTCCGGAGGACCCGTTTTCGTGGTCATAATTCCGGATATGCCCACTTTTGACCACGAAAACGGTTCCTCCGGACCACTGTGCGTCGGTCGCGGAAGCTCGCGGGGTTCGGAGTTCTCGACGCGGGCAGCGGTAGTGCGAAGCTCTCGTGGCGGGTGCCGCGTAAGCCCTGGACGCGGGAGGCACGGCGCCTCTGACCGCGTGCGGTCTACTCTCTGCCGGGCGAAGGCGACACCGCCCCCCTGTTCATCGGCTCGCTCGTCTTATATTCCGCAGTCGAGATGATGAGTCAGATCTTCGCCCTTGTCCGTCATTTCGAAACTATGCGAGCTCGCACGTGTTACGTTCCGCTGCGAGGGGCTCTCGGTCACGTCCTCGACCGCCTTATCGTCTCGGCTCAATGCAAGAAAGATAATTTTACGGCAATCTTGCACTGAGCATGGCTCGTTACTTCGCCCGCCTCGTAGTCGTCACAAATGTGTCTCATCCGTTTTTGTACTTTGTTGTCCCTTTCACTGCTGAGCGCAAAATAATGAAAAATAACATCAGCAGCAGTTTCTGAAGGCGCGCGATCCTTCTTGTCCAAACAGATTAATGCTACAACAATGCAAGAATTCAAGCAACATCTACGAATTGTATGAATGCGTGCCGAACATTATTTGACATTCTCTCTCTATCTCACTCTCTCTCTTCTTTGATTCCACAAAAAAAGCCTATACTAACATTTAGGGACTCCATATAATAAGATATCGTATAGAGGGCTGGATTATCGTATGCTTATTCTTACGCTCATTTGCGCTTCCGGCCGAAGTGGGTTTTTCGTGTAATTATTTTTTAAAAACTTTTATAAATTCAAAATTTACGGAGAAATTTCGGGGGGGGGGGCAGCCCCCTCTATATACGCCCCTGAGTTAATCACATCATATCAACTTATTTCCTCTTTCGAAATATATCAAGATTTTTCGGAATTAAGAAAATTCATTGGGTCTAAAAAAATATAAATGCTGTTACTGTGCAAAAGGGTGGCATAAGTTACGTTCACCTCAGGCGGCAATTTTTGATACGCCGGCCCTGAATGGGAGATATAAAATTTAATGTATCTATAGAACGTTCCATCTTTAAGTGTCAGTATTGGGTAAGTTTGCCACGTCTCACTACCCTAACGCCAGCAAAAGTCTGGTAATTTAAAATTCCTTTAATGTAACTTATTAAGTAAATGCTATTGTTATAATTTTTGCCGTAATACACGATTTTCTAAACGAAAACAAAAATACTGCATAGTAAAATTTCTCTCGCTACGTACCGCAAGCGTGTTGCACCCGTGGCTGCTATAGTGCCCCAAACACTCCGGCGGTCCCAAGACCCTCATAAAAGTGAAAAAGGAGCTTAAAAGAATAGAATCCCTTTGAAGTGCCCTTGTTTTCCCTATGCATTCAGATTTATTTTTTCTGTGCTAGTGTTCAGTTGTCTAAACCAGTCTTAGGTAGTCCTTTATCTTGTGATGTTAAGTTACCTACCCTTGCGAAAATGTCAAAATAGTAGAAAAATTAAAAAATACTTTTAATGTTTTATAATTGGAAAAATCACTCATGATAAAAATGTGATAATTTCTGAACAAATAATTAATTAAAGAAAAAAATTGAAATTTTATAAATTTACAAATGGCGTAAGTTCGTTAATATTGTAAAATATCCATTACCAACTTCACAGAACATCATATCATAACAAATAGATAAAAAAAAGTCAAATTCAAATTATTTGAAAGAAATGAATAATTCACCACCAGCTGAAAGATAAGAAAAATTAATTCTCCAGTTAAGGGGTTAAATGTCCTTCGACCTGTGGGATTAGTTTGATTTAAATGTGTTACGTGATTGAGGGGTTTATTATGTTAAATAACGTTTCCTTAACAACAGCAAGATATATTATGCCGTAAACTGCCTAAAAATTAAAAATATAGGTATTTTCCCAATCAAAAATTATTTCATTTGAAAGGCTATTGAAATCATAAATAAAACTTTAAATAGTATATATTTTAAAAAAATGCATAGTTTACTTTGTAAATAATAAATTGGCATTGTAGTTGCCATTTGCATTTTTATGCATAACTCGATAAATATTTCATTTAGAGAAAAATGTATAAATAAAAGCTTTAGGGCATTTTAAAATAGGTAATCATTTTATGTTCTAAGCTAATTCGCGAAAAAAGCACCAAAACGATGTAAATTGGTATTTAACAAAATCGTAGCATAGTTAACTAGATAAATGCGAGTTTGGAGGTACACTGTGTTCACATCTTATTTTTGCATTAACTTCCTCGCATATACTAAGCTTAGATGTACTGTGACCAGAGGAAAATAGTTAAGGATGTTTGTATGAGAATAATTGCTCACAAAATTCCTAAGTAAAAACAAGAACTGGAGGAAATTTTTACCTGCCTGACATTACAAATTCATTTGCTTCTTTTTTAATCTTGTAAATTGTCCTCTGAGACACGCCACATAGCTTGCTCATCCTACTAACGGCAGATGACAGACTTTTATTAGACTCATTGAAGCAACTACTAAGAACATCCAATGTTGTTTGTTTTTCTGAACTCACCTTGCTTTCTTTTCCTTGTTGAGACGTCCATTTTCTCACAAAAACCACAATATCAATATGCAAAAACATTCGGGGATAATCAACGTGTGATGTACATACACAATATTTTTAAAAAGGGGACACTATAAACATAAAACCTGCAAACACAACATATCTCTACATTTGAACCGTATTACACATTCATTTGAAAACGTTTTGAAGAATTGTTAAAACAACTAATTTGCAATACACAATAAAACTGCCAAAATTTGTAAGTACTTTCCCGCAAACGTATGAGCAGACAAAGCCACGAAAGCACGAGATAGTCCAACTGCTGAGTCATAACTGACAGAAGAGCAGGCGAGGGTGACCAGACCTCAATAAAACTTTCGCATTGTTCACCGTCCCCTTGGCAACCCAACCCCACATCTGGGTGCACCAAAAATAACTTCAAACACTTACCTACAACTTTTTCACTTAGACCATGAAAGTATCTTTATAAATAAAAAAGTTTCTCGCAGACAAACTTTTTCAATTCAGGCTGGAACACGCAAAAGGAACTTTTATAATTAAATGCAGAAAACAAATATTTAAACTCAATTTAATAAACTTTCAGTAGCACCATTACAAACCTTAAACATTCCTGAACCTAATGCAAAAAACTGCATTGCATTATTTAAAAATAGAACGTATATATTATCAGTTGAAACAAACATGACCGTAAAATGTCCATTTCAGGTCAAATATTGTTTATCGCATTTTGTATAGAATATAACTTTTAGTTTTCATTTAAAAGTATATCATCAGATTCTGCATTAAAGATAGTGCAATTAGAAATTTTGAATTTTTAATTTTAATGCAGCTTTAAATTATTAGTGAGATTTGGCAATCCCGGTGTCATAGAGGAGGGGGAGATTGGATTTTTAAGTCTGCAGGAGAGGGGAGAAACGATGTCGTTTGAAACCATACTGAAACTTTAAGATGGAACGCTCTATAGTAACATTATATAGAATTTTATATTTCATATTTTAAAAACAGTATTTGTAACGATGATTTTTTAAAC
This sequence comes from Uropetala carovei, assembly GCA_036926305.1. Classification (NCBI taxonomy): domain Eukaryota; kingdom Metazoa; phylum Arthropoda; class Insecta; order Odonata; family Petaluridae; genus Uropetala; species Uropetala carovei. The sequence goes on along the minus strand of JAXCHB010000065.1, from coordinate 8,559,190 downwards.
TAAAAATTGAAATGTCTCGGATAAATGAAAATGTGACTTATTGTTAGTATTTTCCAGAATCCTTAAGATGAAAATTTACATAAATTAATTTTTATAGCTAAAGTTTATATTTATTACTGACGTTACATCAACCAAGCATACAAGATATTTCATATTTTAATCATACATTATGCATTTAAAGGTAATTCGCTTGATTGTTTTTAGAAATAATACATAAATGCTACTATAGAAATACTTGTGTTATAAAAAGGCGCATTTTGATAACTTGGCCATAGGTGCCAATATTCCTAGCTATGTCTCTGTTACTAACGTTGTATAAAATGCATTTATGATAGGAAATGAATGTACAGTAGTCCCTCGCCATTCCTGAAAACCCTCAAGAATGGAAAATTCGTGAATGGTAAATAATTGGGTATATGGAAAAAAATAGGGCTTGGTTCTTAGAGTCCCTATTCCAGCATGTAACTTGCATTTTTGCCCTTCAAAATATAATAATACAATATGTACTATGGCGTTCTGAATAAATGCCACATTTTATTAAAGAGCAAGAAACCAATCTACACATGCTTCGATGACGTTGGCGATATCCCGTTTAATAATTATAAAACCCACGAATTTCAATATTTTTTAAGAAAATTTTTAATTTCAGTGAGCCAACATAATTTATTTATTTTTATCAAAAAAATCTCTATAGGGATTTATGGAACACATGTGTAAATCATTAAATAAAGTAAAAATGTTTTGCCTCCGGTGTGCCGCAGCGGGGTCACCCCATCCGGTACATAGCTCTGAACCTGAACCCCCCTTTGGTCAAATCCTGGCTACGCCACTGATTGAGCAATATAACTTTAATACAGTAAAACCACTTTAATATGTGTTCCTGTAGTCCAGGAACTCCCGTGGTTCAGAACAAATCATGGAATTTTTTCCAATACTACCACTCTAGAGGTTGGTGCTTTTAAATTAAAAAGTTGCAACATTCTTTTATACACATATCATTAAAACAGATAAACTCCCTCTCAGAATAGAAAAGCAGAAACTCAATACCTAAAATTATGTCACTAAAAGTTTAATATTCTCCCTTTTTCTCTTTGTTTCAATTATTTCCCATCTGAATGGATACAACAGACAAACAAAATTTATTAATCTCAACTTATGTTTCAAATTTAATATAGATATAAGCAATATGATGTAAAAAAATGAAACTTAGAACATTATATTACGAATGGAAATTATGTGAAATAAAAGCATAAAATCAAAAGTGATCACATAAATTTTGTTTACCCTTCATTATGGCCAACTCCTGTGGTCTGGAAAATTCCATTGTCTGGCATAGACTATTTCCCAAGAATGCTGGACTAAAGAGATTGTACTGTAGCTCAAAACATAATTTTCCATGATTATCTATAGGAAAAAGAATGCATAGAAAATGTGATAAAGCACAATAGTTGAATGAACAAAGAAAATATTTTAAAAAGTAATTTTTCTAAACAATTTATGATCCTCATATATTATATTCTTATGAGGATAGAAAATATTATTTAGTGTCCTGTATTAGGAAGCACAAATATTCACAGAAATGTTAATATTTAATGAAAGTAAAATTGACAAAGTTGTTCCTTTTCCTATATTTTTATTCTTAGACTTTTAATAAAAATCCATATGAATAATTCAGAGGTGATTAAATGAACTTAACTTATTTTTGCTCACATGAATTTTTGGTAACATCTTTTGATAACTAATCTTTGAATGAAAAATCTGAACTGTTTTGGTTTTTTTAGAAAATAGCTTTATAAATTTTGGCATCCTTTGGAAATGAACTCTGGTTCTCAAGTCATTAAATTGTTATGATTATAAAAGGTTAAAAAATATCAAAAATTAAAAACCTCAACATTTACACAATATTAATTTGAAGATTATATTAAATGAGGTTACTGAGATACTACAGTAGCTGGCATGTAACTTTTTTTTTTGAGGTTTAAAGTATAAACTTTATGCTACTACAATATAAGAGATTAACTGAATATAACAATAGAAGATGAAAGGTGCTATCAAACTGCACTTGAACCACTTATGTAATAATAAAAGTTTCTTCAATATATATATATAATATTTAAAAAATAATTATCTCTGTATTCAGATGATAAGAAATTCAAAGCAAGATTGGGTGTGTATTGAAAAAATTAAAGAGATTAAAAAATTCGAAATATTTGAGGAAAGTTGGATGGGAGGTAAAGCCTAGTCCAAATTATTACATTATGTTACACAATCAGGAATTTCAATAGTCTAATTTCCAGGAACTGCAATAGTCCTTTATACTTTCAAACACTTAAAAATATTCAACCATGTAAACAGATTGTTGTAACAGAATATTTTAAGATAAACTAGGCATGTTTTTCAATAAAACAACAAAAGTATTTTATAAAATTGAGCTTTATACCGGCCATTGTTTCCATTGGTTCAAAACAATGTAAAACTTAGTGACTTTTAAAGCTCTATAATTTCATCTAATAAAGTTGCAAAATTTACAGCTACTAATAGCTGAAAGTGATTTGGTGTATAGCTTATCTATTGTCTTAACTATGTATTTCTAAATTATTGTATTTATTTGCATTAGTTTCCATTATGAGATAAGGTTTCATAACCTTATACAATAAATTTAACTGGAATTTATATTAGCTTATTTGTTTAGTTATAGTTTACAAATTGTGCTAACTTTGAAAGATATGTACAATATGAAGGTACATTTTAGCTTTGATACATTATATCATTAAATAGATAAAGTTAATATAAAAATCATTTTTCTAAATTTTCACTCAAACCTGTTTACAAACTAACTAAGAGCTATATTTATAGCCTTTTATATTGAAGCATATAGAGTTAAAACATTTTGATTGAAATTCATAAAAAATAAATACATTGCCATTGGATTGACTTATTTTTTCGGACATTTCCTTAGAGCATTTTACTTTTTTGTATATATTTGCCAAAAACTTATAATCCTAAATTAGTTGACTTTCTGCTACCATTAGGGACAAAAAGCTAAAAAAATAGATAATTTTTACAACTGTAGATAAATGTTGGGAAAACATACCAGGCCATTTTTAGGAATAGTGGAATGACTTTATCGAATGGTAATAAAAAAATTTGGTCCACCTGCCAATTTTGCTAAATAATTACAGTCAAATACAATACAAAGTTATTTTAGCTGTATGATATAATGTGAAATTGGATGACAGTAAGTTAACCATGCAATTTTAAGGGGGTTATTATATAGTACAATATTTTCAATAAGATGAAACCTCACAGAAAAAACATCAATGTCTACACTTATGTGAGATTAAGTCAAAAGAGTAATCTTCCATGAAATCCTGTTTGATATCTTTATAATAAATATGTCAAACAGAAGCTGTTTTAGCCAATGTTTGACACATTTTTTGTAAATATGTTCTTGTAACAAATCAATGAAGTGCTATTATTCTTGGCAGTTAGAATTTCAAAAATTGCTTCGAAATAAGTGAACATTTTGACATTATATCACTTTTATATGATCATTTTAAATCATTAATTAAAATAGGAATTATTGATCAGTTTTAATGCAGCAGGATTTCATCATATAATCATTAGATAGTTAAATTGATGACATATATAAAATATTTTTAACTATCATAACACACATAGATGTTAGCCTCATCATCATCACTTGCATGGTTTTATTGAGTACCTTATCCTAAATAAATATGAAATCAACCAATGATACCATCTTTATATTCTTCTTTTGGATAAACAAAACATTTTATGCCACAAAAGGACAAATGGCAATGCATGGATCTTCTCAGATAAAATACAGAGCCTTATGAACAATGGATGTAATTTTTGGACATGATGTTACTCATTGAAATGTCTATATATTAGTGCTTCATTTAAAATAGTAACAGAATTTCTTCTCAAGTTAAATTGATTTGTGTGAGATATGCAATGCAGCTGTACATCTACAGTAAATGCTATAATTTTCTTAATTTTTATTAACATTATAATAAGTAGTAATTAACATGATAATTCTAAACTGCTGGATTTATTATTCATATTTTTGAAGCACCAAACAGCATTAATCGAATTGATAATCCAGACTCTCTCTAATGATTTAAAAACAAGAAGAATATTTTGCATATGTTTACTTATAAGATCTACTATTATGGATATTATATTATAATTTTTATCTTATTATGCTCTGGTTCAATGTCACATATTTTTTTCTAAAAACAACAACAATAATGATGATGTCATTCCAAATATACATATTGTTTTATTCTATAATAGAAATTTATTACATTACTCTAGAAAAGTCTTATTGCTTTCTTTGATTGCAAATACAAAATAAAATATCTATCAAATGAAATATGTTAGTTCTTTTGAGGCTCATCATTCAAACACTTCTCTTATGAGAAAGTAATTTTTATGAGGTTTTATGTATTTGTATCATGGGAACAAATATCACAAATGGAATTTTAAGAACAGAGTATATCCTTTATGATGACCAATCTAACTCTATGAACAATGCCTACTATATTAAACATTCCAATGTCAACTAAAGTTTAATAAATTCCTCAAGCTTTCTTACTGGGATATTATTATATTTAAAAAATGATTTTGCTATAGCATCCAGGGCAGACGTCACCAGAAATACCATATCTTTATCATAGTTACTTATGTAAGTAGAAATAATAGTATTATTGCATCTTGTACAAAATAAATTTTTATCATGAGCATACAGAGATGGTCATTTCAGTATATCACTATTGATTAAATGGATAATTAAATCCTATTGCTATATCATAATTAGAATAGAATTTATACATTACAACTGTAAAAACACGGTGAAAATGAAAAATTCATCTTAATTAATAAAAAATGGTAAATGGGAGAGATTTTTGAATATGTGCATCTGGTTTCAATGGAATGATATGAGCTAATATCTTAAAATTTCAAAATTATTCCTACCCTTAATATTAACATAAGATGAAGCATTAAATAAAAACTGCATTTAAAAGTTATTGTGAATCTTCTCCTAGGAATAAATTTATTTTTATATTAAGTGTTAATAATTTAGTCATGAAATTGAACGCCATGAAGAATTAATAGCAGTGGGTATTTTTTAAGTTATAAATGTTAATTTTGAGTAATGAATTTTATTATTATTATATTTTTATTATTTATCATATTTCAAGAAACAATGAAATTAAATTTTATTTAACTTTTCCTTTATATATAGTACTTAAATGATTTTAAAATAGATATACAATCATTTTTTTTGTCTGAAAGTATGATTTAGGAAATCTTTAATTAAGTTACTATAATAACTTTAGCTTTAATTTCTTGACCACTTTTACTTAAATCTGCTTTTAAATACAACTTTTTAGTTTCAGAAAATAGCCTTATCCTATGAAACTCTTTTTGACATAACCTCAGAATTTTCAAAATTAAGATAATTTAGGGTTAAAGATATGTGGGTAGATTAAGTTTGCAATTCTTTTATGGCAAAAAAATTTGGAACCACATCATAGTTTCATTTACTATATATGGTAATTAATGACAAACATTTTATTTCAGAATTTTAAACATAATACTTTTCAGTATGATATTTCAACATAAAAGGTCATTTCCAAAATGCTAATTTTATAGTATGATGTTTATATACAAGCTAATAATGAAAATATGGTTACTGATGAGTTTATCTTTCAAGTTATTAATATTAAGTTATTTCATAAACAGCACAAACAGTCATACAGCATGATTTCATTTACCAAAATGCTCATGTATGTGAAATATGAAGGCATGCATATTTATTTATTTGGTAAATTACTATTACAAACCTGAACAATTTTAATGTTCTTTCCAAAATATCATATATAGCGTACAGAATAGATGTATGCCCATGAGTAAAGAAAATTGTTAAGAGAAAATGTTTAAGAAAAGCAATGATTTTCTCAGAGGACAAAGAGACACAAAAAGACTAGATTGTTTTAATTTAAAAATTTATCTAATATGAAAAATAAATCTATACATTATTTTGAAAGATAAAAATTCTGCTAGCAGGTCATTTACAGACTAGAAATAATGTATACTGTATATGAAACTGCACGGAAGTATCTTCAATGGATTAAATACCAAATATTTTTAAATAGTTATGTTCAAGTAATTAAATCATTCTGTCTAAATTTATATGGGGTTTGATGGAATAGAAATGGAATGAACTAAAACTTTTGCATAATAATATTTTATGTGCTTTAGGTAATGTAATAAGAGCAACTGTGGGAATTTAATTTGTTTGTAAATAAGTCTTAGTTAGATCATTCAGTAAATTCAACAGGCCAATTTTAAATAGTAAATTATCATACAGTACAACCTCTTCAGTCTAGTATCCTTGGGAAATAGGTTATGATGGAAGATAGAATTTTCTGGACTATGGAAGTTGGCCATAATGAAAGGTAAACTAAATATACATAATCATTTTTGGTTTTGTGCATTTACACATTGAGTGGTTTGACATCCAATTGCACGTATTGCACCCAAACACAATTATGCACCTTCTTATCTTGAATAACCTTTTCACAATGCATTCTGGCCAATGTTATTTGACTCATAAAGTTCAATCGTGAAAAAATTTTGAAGTGAGCACCAAAAATTTCACATGAAGGTGGTTGTTGTGCACTCAATGCTTTTGTAAGATGAGCTAAATCAAAATTGTTTGCAATGGATGAATTATCTTAACACTGTTTTTCTCACAAATACATTACCTTCAGGGCTTTAATAACTATTCATACAAGTTATGGGCCTTGAAGCAAAATGTGCATTGTGAGGTGAGTGTTTGATTCTACAAGGAAGTTTGTTATCATCATGAAGAAACACGTTACAGATATTTACTATGGATAAATTTAATTTGTGATAACTAATTATTCTTTGAGGAATTTCAGATTTCCTATTAGTATATTGATTTTATAGGTTGTAATTAATACATTTTGATTGCTTATGGCAGTGTTTCCCAACCTGGGTGCCGTGAAGTGTTCTGAAAATATTGTTTTCCCATTTTTAGCCTCATTTTGCATCGTCGGCTTTCAAAAATGCAAACCAGAGTTAAGTTGACCTTCATTTCCTTGCAAAGGCACTTCAAAATGAAAGGAGATATGGAGATTAGGGTTAGGGGTCCAACTTCACCGCGATTATTACTGATGGTGGATAGGGAGGGGTGCCGCCAATTTCTGAAAAGTCACTTAAGGATGTCGCGACTCTAAAAAGGTTGGGAAACATTGGCTTATAGTATCAATTCGGATGGGAAATGGTTGAAGTAGAGAGAAAAAGGAAGAATATTAAACTTTGGTGACATTATATTGAGTGTTTAGGTTTGAGTTTTTGCCTTCCTAATCTGAGAGGAAGTTCATTTGTTATATGATATGTGTATAAAAGAATGTTGTGAGGTTTCAATTTAAACATACTGAAGTCAGAGTGACAGTATCAGCAAAAATTCTATGATTTGCTCTGAATGGAAGTTACTGGATTACAAGAACATGGAGTAAAGATGTTGTACTGTATTCATTTAGAGATTTTGAGATATTTTTGTTTGAAATAAAGTTGCAATTTTACCACATAAATGATAGTAAACACTTTCTTCTAACTTGAATAATTTGCTCTTATAGTTAAAAATGCATGGAGTGCAATTTTGTAAACAAAAGGACAGATTCATTGGTAAGAAGATAGCAGGCATATTCACCTAAGTGCTATTTACATTGCCATCATGATGACCCCTACATTTAACCTCATATATTTATATGAATACATAAATTTGAGGACTTTTTCATCTCCAAATCTAAGCACCAATGATGAAAGGGAAGAGATAGAAGGCAAGGAGCATTAATGCACAAACGGAATCACAGAGAGGGATATGGCTCCATATGGAACCTTCCCAAAGAACCACAGCAGATTGGGTGAGAGTTTCTCACATGACTAACCAAGAGTGAGCTCTGGTGTACAAGTAGCATGAACCCAATAGTAAATTCAGATTCACTTATATAATACTAGCGTATATACCATTTCCTATAAGGCTATGCCTTTATAACATGTCAAATCCAGATGGTAATAATAAATTACAATTCAATTAAAAAATCACTATTACTCTGTCCTAGGATTCATTATGAAAACCTTTCTCAGATTAAATGATTAACCTATTCCCCCATTTAATCTGTTTTGTCTATCGCACAAAATGGATGACAGAAACAAATCATCCTTCTATGTTTGTGAACAGAATGAGATGTTCTGTTGCTTCACTAATCCTTTCTCTCAACATAAATAGGGAAATAGGCTTCTGATGGAAAATTCCCTTTGCACCATTCAAATATTTCTCAACTTAGCAGAGCAGCACAAAGCGTTTAACGATTAATTAATTTAAAAAATGACTAGTGAGGAATCCCCAGGACAATACCAGGATCGGTGGAATGGTTTCCAAAAAAAAAGAAAAAAAAACGATTCTTAGATATCGGTATGTGGGAAAGCCCACGACCAAAACAATTTTAAAAACTTAACAGATGTTCTAAATACAATCGACCTCCCCTCTGCCAAACGAAGTCAATGCCGCCCTTCACACAGAGAGCCGAGTATCTCCGAAGGGAGGAAGAGTGGAGAGGCGGGAGAGGGTCACTCAGAGCACTATCACAGTTCCGATGCTGCGCGTCCTATTGCGTCGCCAGCCCCGGCTGCAAGATGGTCGGCGGCCGCCGTGGTGAGGGAGGCGGCGGTCGAAGAGGCGCGTGAACCGCACGGACTCGGCGAGGCCATCCACAGGAGATCTCGCACGGTGGCGTGGTGCATGCAGTAGACGGCGGACACCACGAGCAAGTGCATGATGTTGTGGGAATTGAGTATCAAGTCTACACGTCCGGGCATCCACTTCTCCGGTACGTGCATGGCACCAATGGCTCCACCAACGGCTGAAACTGCATCCTACGAGAAGAGGGACGGACGTCGCCGCCGCGAGTTTAAAGGGCGACAGAAGGAAGAGAAAACAGTCACAAAAATGAATTCTTTTTCGTCAGGTCTAAATTCGCGGGGAACCAAAGTCGACTGAAATTCATAGCCAGGTGTATTTCAGCCTAATCCCGCCGCCTCTCCAGACATTATCTACGTTGAAAATTAGTAAGAAAATATTTGGATATAGGACGGAACGAAATTAAAAATTACGAAAGGGTTTAAAACAGTGGTTCTATAACTTTCAACTGTCACGGCCCCTTCGAATGTTATGCGGCCCCATTTGAATTGAAAATAGTAAAAATAATAAACTTTAATACAAATTCCTTTATTTTATATCACTTAATAATTTTATTACATCGTATTTCCTAAAATTTCCTGATGAAATTTTATTATTCGTGAATATTTTAACATTTCATCTAACATAAAATAATTTTGCGGCCCGCAGTTTGAGAAACACTGGTTTACAAGACGTGGTTATGGTCGTATTAGAGACAGCATGAAAGAACTGAGTGAAAAGTGTCGTGAATTTCGGAAATGACAAACCGGTGGGAGAAGAGGTAAGGGGGATGGGTGAACTCCATTGTGTAAAAAAATATGACGGGTTGACATATCTCCTTTGTAATTCGGGCAAAGAAAGGGCACCGATCTTACAAGTCGCCAAAGATGACCCAAAAACGAATCCCATCGGTTAGAAAGGATCATAAAGTGAAGAATGCTTTGGTCTGTCCTTGTCGCGCTGGAGGCTACGACCTACATAAGCGTGCGGAGGAGAGGTTGCGGGGTGCAAGATTTGTGCCTCTTTTTGCAAACCATATTCATTCCAAGAAAAAAAGTCTTATTACCTACCGCGAAATTTTCCCCAAGGAGCATTTTATAACACGTTAGTAACCGCGAAGGGGGATACAAATGGAAGCATCCGGGGAAGACATAGGATTTTGAGGGAAGACTGCGGTAGGGGAGTTGGGGAAAGGAAACGTTTAGGAAGTAGGCGCCGCTCCTTGTTATCGGTCTCCGGAATATGTTACGTGCTCGTCGGAAGGAAAGTCTAGCAAACATCCCTAATTTCGCGGATCCCGAGGCAGTCCCTCCCACCCACTCCAAAGAGGTCTTCCGTCCCCCTTTAGTCCTACCGTCTGTTTTTCGGCCGACTCATCGCTCCTTACGGCCGCCTCAGACCTCCTTCGACCGCACCTTCGGCCCATCCTTCTTGCGCCCCCCCCCCCCCCCCCCTTAATGTTCCCCTCTTTTGGTCGTTTCAGATTTCAGCTGTCGTTGTGTCGTGCTTGCTTCACATAGTTGAAGTATTCATTATCATCGCCCATAATATTTATATATAAAAGATAGAAATCAGTGCAATTGCCTAAAGGAATTATGAAAATTGGCCGAGTTATAACAACCGGTTCGGCGAAAGTGTACTTTTTCTACAACTGGTTCGGCCGAACCGGTGCGAACCACAAGGGTGACACCACTGAACTTGGATACAGAATCAAATAAAAAGGAAATAATGTGCAAATCTCACAACCATCAAGGAAAAGACTCGAAATATTTATGATTCTATAAATAATGATTATTCTCCCGGAGAAGTGAAGGAGTTTAATGCCAGCAGTGGCTGGTTTCATCAATTCAAACAACGCTGTAGTTTCCATAACTTAAAACTTAGTAGAGAAGTAGGTAATGCTGATGATATTGCAGCTTCTAAATTTCCTGAAGAATTCAAGGAAATTCTTTAGGAAGGTAGGTACTCACTAAAACAAATCGTCAACTTCGATGAGACGAAGAGGGGTATTTTGGAAAAGAATGCCAAGCCGAAGTTACTTATGATGCTTTTTGTAGCAGATCTCAGACATTTATATTGATTATTATGGGAAAACCATGTTCGATTTATGTGATTTCACCCTCGGCGACTGTTTTTTGGAAAACAACTGTCGCATAAATCGAGGAGTACCTGTACGTTAGTTACAAAATTGAAGCCGATTTTCTGTCTGTTCCTTTATGCACGCCCACTATCAACCGATTCCAACCAAATTTGACAAGATTGTAGAGGGTACTACGGGGAAGGCCAACGCAGGATTTTGTTTCTGTTTGCCCGTTTGATTCAAAATGGCGGCTGATTTAAACATTAAACTACGCGTATTTTCCCGAGTCCTACTATTGATTTGAATAAAATTTGGTACGATTGTGGAGGGCTCCCAGGAATAATTCATTATCCGCTTTTCTCTGCCAGTTTTATTCAAGACGGCGGTCGATTGAATTCTTAAATACCAAGCATCATGTACAATTTCCCCGGGCAACGCCGGGTATTTCTGCTAGTGGTTCTATATTTCTCTTGGAAATGCCCCCAAACGTACTAAGTAATGGGGGCATGGGCGATACAATAACGATACACGTTGGGACGCATGATTTCCGACCTATCTTCGATCTTCGCTCGAACAAAATTTCTTCTACCCCCAACCCCAGTCCGGCCCGCCAGTCAGCGGCTTTCAGCATATTTGGCCCGCCACACCAAAGAAGTTGGACAGCCCTAGTCTAAATCAATAAGGAAGTGAGGAGAGAAACACAGTGGCGGCATTAGCCTATTCTTATCGAGAAGCACCAAGGGGACCAACGGCTTTACGTCCCTTCCGAAGGACGGAGCGCTGATTTGCGTGTTCTCCTGTTAACCATGCAAATAGGGGGCCGAACAAACTCTGAAAAAATCCTAATTTCGCAGGATTCGTACCGCGTATGCTTGGCGTAGCAGGCCAACCGCCCTCGCCACTACGCCACGGCACCCCCAAATAATTCAGTTCTGAAGGGGTTAAGGTACCTTTTAAGTAATCTTGCTCCAGGCGCCAAATTACCACGGAACGGTTAGAGATGGCGAATTTTCATGATCATTAAGAGTTATCTACTTCGTGGTTAAATCTTTCCTTTGAGCGACCCATCTTTTTCGAGTTTATCCATATTTAATCACTTTGACGATAGCAGTATCTTAGTAATCTTTACGCTCAAATTTCCAGGCTCAGATAGTTTATCAGTAACTAGATAGCATTCTTGGCAACTCCGTTGGGAATATAAAAACAACGAACATAATTTAATTGTCGGAGTAGTGTGTGTGTGTGTATAATACCTATAGTTTTTCACATGCTAAGTCATAATTGTGGGCGACAGCCGTAGATGAACAGAGGGACCATTTACAAATTCAGATGAAAAGATAACTTCACTTAATTCAACGTAAAGTAAGTCTAATTCGTTTAAAAATTATTCGGAAAGTTTTAAATGCAAGAAAATTAAACATTATTAAATAATAACATTCTTAAACTAATATCACCGGCTTATTCGTTTACTTTGAATAGGGTTGGCACCTTTATCTGAACCAATAACCGAACATGTAAACGTACCGGGCTAATTACAAACTGTAATTTAAAGTATCATGAATACCGGAATCACGTGAAGTGATGCATTGCGGATAGTACAGGACTGACTGGTAGCGTACGAAATTTCTTCTAAAATGGTGGGAGGCGCGTGTATCGACTGAGCGAGAGGCGATAACGCTGTGTTCTATGCATTAGTATTTTCAGGTTTACGTATCGGCAAAGGCAACTTGAATAAAGATATTAAAAAGAGTTTAGTGAAATCCTTATATGGAGTGTAGCATTATATGGGTACGAGACATGGGCAATGAGAAATGATGTGAGGAGATTAGAGGCGCTTGAGATATGGGTATGGCGTAGATTGGAGAAAATCGGTTGGACAGTAAACGAATGAGAAAATTTTGAATGTAGTAGGGGAAGAAAGGAACTTAATTAGAGTAATAAGAGATAGGAGAAATGGATGGGTCAGAGTTTGAAAGAAGATAGTTTGCTGAAAGAAGTCATAGAAGGAAGAATGTTAGGAAAGAGGCAAAGAGGTAGGAAGAGGAAATGTATATTAGATGCATTAAAAGAAGGAATTGGGTAAGAGACCTTTAAGCTGAGATTTGGTAGTGTGTGCCTAAAACTTACAGGAAGGTAGAATTACTTTGTTGTTGTAGCGGTGGAGTATATCACATCATATAATTATTTTCACATCCAAATCCAGTTTTTACATAGTACTGTCTTACCGGAAATTCCGATTTTACGGAATGAAAAAACTGGGTGGTAGAATTTGAATTTCGCTCCCTATATTTTCAAAATTGATCCCTACGATTTGCTAGCACTTCAACAAAATATTTTTGCTATTATTTCGTATTATTTTATGTACTGTAATTTTTCAAATCTATCATCATAATTTAAAAATCGTTATTCATATTTTTGTGTAATTCACAATAATTCTATGGGTACATTACCCAATATCGGTTTGACGGAAAATCCTTTTATATTGAATGAACTCGGTCAGAAGATACTCTGTAAAAACAAGATGTTGGTACATTATAAGAAAACAAAGGTGATATAAAAATATATAATTGAAATTGTTCGGGTCAGTACCGGTAATGAACTGCTATGGTGAACACCGAACAGGTGGCAATCATGATCGTGCGTTTTGCGTGGGCGTGTAGTGAGGCTAACCTGCAGAACAACGTGCATCATGGCGGCTGGGTCACCGCCACCAAGACTCGATGACCTTAGGCAGCAAAGGAACGCACGCATGCAGAATGGTAAGGCAAAGCAAAGGCGCCGCTCCCATGGAGACCAGGCTGTCAGCGCCTATGAATTCAAAAGGTATTACAAATTTACAGATATTATCATAATTTACAGGAGGATAATAGCGTAAAACGGGCGAAAGCATATGGACGAACTTCAAAATTGCGAAAACAAAAATGGCGAAAGTAATGAAGGGTGAAAAATACATTTTCTCTTATTTATTTAAAGTTGAATTACAAATTACAACTGCATCAGTCATATATAAGCAATTTTAGGAAAAGAAAAACAAAATGGATGTTGTAAAACATCTTTCAGAACACGCCATTGGGTTGGGATTACTATCCAACATCTACATATTTGAATATTACAAATTAGCTGAAGAGCGTTTGTCAGGAGATGCTGAGTCATAATGCAAATTCGAAAAAATCTGATGTGGCCAACACATGACTTTCTCCATATTTGTTCATATAATATTCGACTCCATTGTTGTTCGATTATCCGAACAAAACGATGAACTGAATTAAGTGCGTCTGCAATTAGTTAGCATAATCAACGGTCTACTGTGCGTGGAAACTTTACATTCTCCCGCACGTGGAAAAAAAAATTGATGTGGCCAACACATGACTTTCTCCATATTTGGGGTATAGATATTTAAATTATTATGAATAGCATTATAAGGCAAAATTATTATTTCGTATCCTAAAAGAATACAGTCGTCCTTATTGCCGTAAATTACGTTTATTTTGAATATGTTTACAGAATTCACTGCTACATGGTGGTGGTGCTGTACACTGGAAATTAAGAAAAAGAAAAATATCTCCGAAATAGATGGTTCTACGAAAATTTGTTTCAAACAAAACTTGGACGAAATATTATTCTCTACAACTTTGAACCAATAACGACGTTTTTAAGGAGATATTTGACAGAAACCGAAAACACCGATTATTTATAAATAATTCCTAAACAATAACTGCTATGGAAAATTGTTTCAAATGAAAGTTGTAGGAAATTACATTCTGTATAACCGTTGTATAGAATTTTATATAAAATAATGATGTTTTAACGGAGAAATATTGCAAAAACCGAATCGGGTTTCGAATAAACCCGGACTTTCGGTTAACCGATATTGTCCAAAAACTAATCATTTCTTTGTGCTCATGCTAAAGTGTTATATATGAAATTTGGTATTAATATGACAAGTACGTTTTGAGTTAGAGCGCCCACAATCACATACATCCACAGACACACACACACATTCCGAAAATAGTCTAAACGTGTTTTAAGGAAGTCAAAACGTGTATTTCTGTTGAAATCTCGAAGTCGATTCTTTTGTGATCACAATACCTTCGCTAGAAAAGCTCAATGACAATGAAAGTATGAATAACTTTCATAAAGTTTTGGCTGGATTGGATTAACTCACTACAGTTTATTTGATTTTTAATTTTTTTGCAAAATGTCATTACTGTTTTCACATTACTCATTTTTAACTGGATTTCAATAAATGATTTTATCATAAAATTATATTTTATCACTTTCGCCATTTTTTGTTTCAGAGCTCTGGCATTCACTCTTTTTTATGTGGAACCTATAGAAAAAGATATTTTCAAATTCTATCAAGAAAAATAATTTTAATTGATAACGTGTATTATAAATTATTTAAAACTATACAATATTAAAATATATTCAGATGGAAATGACGCAATCCAAAATAACTCTTCTTTCATACAGCATTATTCTTAAAATGGCAGTTTTACATTTATTTTGCGATTCATCGATTAAAATAATTTACAAAAGGTACATACGGTATAAATTTAACCAGGATATAATGAGCGGCGTTCTTTATGCCCAAATATGACGAAGAAACACCAAATAAATCCAACGGTCCCTGGAATACATTAAAGCATTTACTGCTTGGCTTTATTAAGCTAGCATGGTCTTTTGTTAAATATTCATAAAGAGGTGATGCGACGGCCTAGAGCAGCTATTCTCAAATGTGGCTACCGTGGCCGCATGTGGTTACCAGGAAGTTTCTCCGTCATATAAGGGGTCCTCAACCCAGTAATTAGACTCAAACCTTGTAGAGTATTTCTGTGAATAAACAGACGGAACGAATAGTCCCGCGTTCAGAATATGGAGATATGATCCAGATGCCCCTCTCTGTATATACAAAGTAAAGGTTAATTGACTTTAACAGCTTGCCGAGAAAGTCTCACAACTTATTAGTAAAAATGCTATGAATCCATTCATTATTCCTCTCTCTCTTGGGGTGGCAGTAACAAGTTTTGTCCTTCTAGAAAACAAGCGAATTTTTTACTCACTAAGCTAGAGGGAATGACTGTAGGAAAGTCATTCGTAAACGAGCACATCTGAAAGTATGGAGTACATTCGCCTCACATTTGGATAGCTGTGTTGTTCTCTGAGAGCTTCGTTTTCATTGTTTTCACTCATTTTATAGTAAATATTTGATTAACTTGCAAGTGCGTCTGTCTTGTGATAATAATATGATAATAAATGTGATAATAAGTGTGATTATAAGTTCCAAAATTTAGTTCAATAAAACGCCAGCTACAGCAACCAGACTTAACCATAGATGATTCTGTTTATATCATTGATAAATTTCAAACCACGATATTAGACTTTAGTTTGCATGTGAAAGATTATTTAGTGCACTTCATTTCCTCAAAAGTAAATAATGAAACAAAGTGAAGGACAAGCATCTTGAAGCTGCTTCCCGGTTATCTGTAGAAGACGGGTTTGGATGAATTTCCGCTTAATGAATTTCTTTGACTATAAGAGGTATGTACATTAATGAGTTATTTCATGTTTATAAAAAAATTTTGATTTTACCTGAGTTTGGAGACATACTAAAAATTAAAAAAAAAACAAATGCGGCCACAAGACATTCACCACACGTGCGGCCACGACCATATTTTTCATGAAAACCCCTGGCCTAGAGTGTAACCGGCTTACAGTTAGTTTGGAGAATTTAAATATTTAATTAGTTAAACATCCTTATACCGTATTTTCGTTCATGATTTCATTGAGACGGAATAACTAAAATGTTTTTCCTCCTAGCTTGATAGGAAAACATTGCATAGCGATAGCACATTGAATAATCTTGTTATATTCTCCGTATGCGGGTTTCAGAATTTCATAATATTTAACTTATGAGCAAGGAATAACAAGTGATTGAAATATTTAATGTCAATCATCAAGCTTTTTGAAAGCCAATTAATTTCAGAATTGAGTAATAAAACTTCATCGTACTCCAAAATTATTCCTTCAATCGTAATAAAACATTTTCATAAAATTAGTTTTAACCTTTTAAGTGATAACATTTTCATATCTGCTCTTTCAAGAAATAGCTGTTTTTGCTTTAATATTCGTGACTAGGCCGATATTTTTCTCATATAAATCCAGTGAGGCGTCTTTAGTTAGTACGGATGCACGATTTTCAATGGAATTATCTTAAATTTTCATACAAAATGCAGCAAAATAATTTCTCGGGAGAATCTGAGATAATATCCCATTTATGCTCATTACGGCGATGATTTCACAAAACAAAAACTAAAAGTGCAACTGAAAGTAACGGCTGAATCGAGTACCCTAAATAATTATTACTCCCTTCGAAAAATTAATTCTCCCACTCCTTCTAAGGATAAGTGGATGAATAGCCTCATTATATTGTCGACCTCAACAAGGCATCATAAAAGAGGGATTCGTCGAGATAAAATTAAAAAATTTTGTTGTTCCAAATAATTAGCTGGAGAATATACGACCTATCCATAAAGTTATAACACGACGGAACGAATAATTGTCCACAACCTACGCACCACAATAACTTTCGGAAAATATCAAAATAAAAAATATTGAAATAACTTACACGGAGTTGTACGGAATAGTTTAAATAGCACGTCTAAAAATTTATCGCCTCATTTGGCGTCCGTTCCACCATTTGCAACGCTCAACGCCTAACTTTAAAATGGCCGAAGGATTTCCGTTTCGAGAAGTCTTTTTAAATGACGCGTTATCGCTTTGACTGTTTGTACGAGGGCGTTCAACGAAGTTTTTATTTTCTTTTTTCCAAAAATTCATTTTTTCCGATCGATAGTTCCAAAAGTATTATTATTAGATTTTGGTATAAGAATTTTTGCAACGGTGCGAATTTTCCCCAGGGTAATACGCCGGTCGTTGGAAAACTCATAATTTAAAATGGTATTTTGACCAAACTTTTAGAGAAAAAGGCACAAGTGGTAGTCCCTACGGAGTCTTCCTCCAAAAGGTGTGGATTCCGTTTTATTTTAAGACGTTACGGTACTTTTTACTTTCTCCATATGTATTGGGAAAGTATTGTGATCACTAAAAAAATCGACTTCGAGATTTCAACGGAAAAACACGTTTTGAGGTCCCTAGAACACGTTTAGACTAATTCCGGAATGATGTGTGTGTGTGTGTGTGGATGGATGGATGGATGTATGTGATTGTGGGTGCTCTAACTCAAAACGTACTTGTCATATTAATACCAAATTTCATATATAACACTTTAGCATGAGCACAAAGAAATGATTAGTTTTTGGACAATATCGGTTAACCGAAAGTCCGGGTTTATTCGAAACCCGATTCGGTTTTTGCGATATTTCTCCGTTAAAACATCATTATTTTATATACAATTCTATACAACGGTTATACAGAATGTAATTTCCTACAACTTTCATTTGAAACAATTTTCCATAGCAGTTATTGTTTAGGAATTATTTATAAATAATCGGTGTTTTCGGTTTCTGTCAAATATCTCCTTAAAAACGTCGTTATTGGTAATCTTCGTGAGGGTCAAAGTTGTAGAGAATAATATTTCGTCCAAGTTTTGTTTGAAACAAATTTTCGTAGAACCATCATCCATTTCGGAGATATTTTGCTTTTTCTTAATTTCCAGTGTACAGCGCCACCACCATGTAGCAGTGAATTCTGTAAACATATTAAAAATAAACGTAATTTACGGCAATAAGGACGACTGTAATCTTTTAGGATACGAAATAATAGTTTTGCCTTATAATGCTGTTCATAATAATTTTAATATCTATACCCCAAATATGGAGAAAGTCATGTGTTGGCCACATCAAATTTTTTTTTCCACGTGCGGGAGAATGTAAAGTTTCCACGCACAGTAGACCGTTGATTATGCTAACTAATTGCAGACGCACTTAATTCGGTTCATCGTTTTGTTCGGATAATCGAACAACAATGGAGTCAAATAATATATGAACAAGATGTTCTTGCCTAATTGTATTTTTTGAGAATTTACCGACAAATATTTAAGTTTAGAATATATTAAATAAGAATGTACAAATTTTCGACAAGAGCAGCAGCCGAGTTTATGTGTCAATAAATTAGATTAGCGACCGTTTGCTGCCAAATCTAAAAATCGAATTTTTGTCAGGATCAAATTATGTTCTGATAATTAAAGTTTCTTCTAATTGACTCTAGGGTAATGGATACTCTACTGCAATAGCGGGGAACCTCTTCCACATAGCGGGCCGCATAAGTGGTGGCGATTCCTTCGGGGGGCCGTTTTGGAAGTTGCCAATGCTTTGGTGGGCCTGATCAGTTTAATTTGATGTTACTGAGAGATTATAAGTTATCATATAAGTGGAATTCAAATGTAAATTAAACTATTTAGGATTAACATTTCAGTGTTAAATGCTTTATTTTCATTATTTGGATTAAAACGTGAGTTTATACTTTGAATTTGACGGATCTCTTTTTCATCATTTCTTAGCCGGTCACGCAAAACGCTCTCGCGGGCCGCTCGTGGGCCGGAGTTTCCCCACCCATTCTCTACTGCAGTGTTTCCCAACCTGTGTGCCGCGGCACACTGGGGTGCCGTGAAGTGTTCTGAAGGGTGCCGCAAATAAACTGTTTTCACATTTTTAGCCTCATTTTGCATCGTCGGCTTTCGAAAATGCAAACCAGAGTTAAGTCGACCTTCATTTCGTCGCAAAGGCACTTCGAAATGAAAGAAGACATGGAGATTGGGGTTAGGGGTTCAACTTCACCACGATTATTACTGACGGTGGATAGGGAGGGGTGCCGCCATATTCTGAAAAGTCACTTCAGGGTGCCGCGACTCTAAAAAGGTTGGGAAACACTGCTCTACTGTATTAGAATTTGTTGATCGTTTTAACTCTTTCAGGCACGGTTGTAAAAAAACTTGTACCAATGTTTCAAATGTACTGTTAAGTAAACGCGGTGGTATAACCTCCGAACAACCACATTACTACACTCCTAGTATTTATAGCTGCCTCTTCTAGGCGGCAGAGCTATTTGTGACGCCTGTGAGGGTTTGATGTGTATTTTAGTGTTTCTATTTATATCAAATCCGTATCAAAAAACATCTGCGCAGCAAAGGTATCATTTTACCACGAAAAGGGCCGCGCTCAGCAGTTGTTCAAAAAACTCAAGTTACCGAAAAATATCAAATTAAAAATTATTTTAAATTTCTCCTGAACACAAGCTGTAACAAATTACATGACTCGTATGAGCTTGTATTTATTTATTTATAAGAAGGCGGCCAAAGGTTATACTACTATTTTCAGTTTTACTTACAAGCAGGGGCGGATTTACCTATAGTCCCTGGTCTAAAGCGGCAAATTTTAGAGACGGCAATTTTTCAGGAATAAAATAAATATAATAATAAATAAAAAACTAAAAAATTTAATTTGTAAATTTTAAATTCATAATATTATAAACATATGATATATGAATATGTTTAAATGTTTTATAGTAAATAAAAATTTAATAATTAATTATCTAAGCGGCGGCAATAAGCTTAGTAACTGTGGGAGGCAAAATAATAAATGTTTAGAAGTTACAAGAAAAAACGTGTTGTACAAATGCATCGTTTTAAATGGAGTCCCTACCACTCCCTAATTGGTAGTTGTCCATGTTGCGAGACCTAAAGAGGTAAGTACGTAAATATATTTTGCACATAAAATCTTACCTTTAATGGGGGGGAGGGGTGGGTTTGTATTGAACAACAGAGGTGAGCTGCCTAGGCGCGGGACTGACCGTGATTTCGTGTCTCTGAAAGAGTGAAAAAATGCGCAGCAACCAGTTTATTTCATCGGGGGTGATTCTATGAGTTTAAATTCTTTCTAATCCACGCTTTCATTCGCCTATATTTTAGGTTCGCACACATATCTCCCTATCTCTCACAGCCAATCGAAGATTTTGGATTGCTCTGAAATTCATGGACTAATTTTTAGTCCTCAAATACACTATTCGCGTGAAAAACTTCGGAAGAAAAGCAGGAATTACTCCATAAAATATCTTCGGTCCATTTAATATCCACACTTCAATTAATCGTTTCCCCGATCGAATCATTTTTCCTAATTCTAAGAATTACATATTTCTCAAACCTCTTGAATTATTCGCTAACCTAAACCTTTTACGAGATTGTGGACAAGTTGAACTGGAACTTATGTTTTAATAGTCATTATTTAACACTATTGGAAATTTCTGATTATTCACTAATTACGCTAAATTTTGTAGAACAGCTTAAGAATGACGTCAACGACTGAGGGTTGATATACTATATTTATTACATTTCATTCTCTATTGCTTCATTGTTTTACATATTTAAAGTGCCAGAATGCAAAAAATAAAGGGCATTCGTGCTTGTATTATGGTCAAAGCAAATGGACACAATAAATATCTCCAACACAGTGGCTTAGATGGCGTTTAATAAGACCATTTGCAAATTCGGATAGTGGGGGGATACAACACTTATTTGAAAGTAAATTTTTGTTAAAGATGTAAAAAAGTCAGCGATATTCTAGTTAAATATAAACTTGTTCGTGTAATGGCCAATTTTTTCGAAAAACGGATCGTGAGATGATCTAATTTTCCGATACCCAAGTTATTTCATCAATTCTTATACGCTATAATCCGTGTGCTAACATGCATCTAAACTGAACAAAAAATGTTCTGATAACCATAACGAATTAAACTTTATGGCGCAGAAAAATGTCGAAACAGCTATCGCGTGTGCCCGCCTGTTAAGTTCTTATCTAAGAATCTGAATGGTCACCTTAGTGAAAGGTGGGTCCGTGTACTTTGCATACCTCGAAAGCCATAGCAACTCCACGGATAATACAGACAAATAAAACTTGTAAATGCATCACCGATAAAATAGATCAATGTAGAATATTTGGAATAAACCCTAATGAATCGGGGAAGGGAATCTCTTTTTATCCAATACCTTGTAGAGGCCCCACAGGGAAAGGATGGAGTATGCGGAGAGGAGTGTTGAGCGCCAGCCCCATGGCAGGCAGTAAACCGACGCCGACACCATTGGCATGGCCCCTGAAAAAATCCACACGAAAGATCATCGGAGTCCTTCAACGGATAGAAAATATTGCGTCATTGCTGGATGCGAAATAAAGGTACAATGATTTCAATTTATACTCGGAAAACGCCGATTCGTTATAAAATACAACGAAAAATGTGCCAGAAAAAACCTTGTATTCTGTTGAAACATTTTGGAGAAGTATAATTATATTATTTTAAGAAAAAGGTTGGCTTTTGAGGCATAAAATAACGAAAACTTAAATATTTAAAAGACTCTAATATATCTACATATTTATATGCCTAATATTTGAGAAAATTCGAAAGGTAGAAATAGTTGCACAGAATATGATACTAAAAAAATAGAAAATTCAGAATACCCGAAGATAAATTAACTTTCGAGAATTTTAACAAACTTTGAATATGAAGGGAGACGACCAGAAAAAAAGGCAGGATTAGTTTCATTTCTGTTTTCCCCGTCATCTTCTATCCAGACCTAAGAATTATAAACCGCTGGACTTGCTTATTGCACAAAACAACGCACTCCCACTTTTGTTGCTACAGTAATGACTTTGTAAATAGGAGGACGAACAATTATGCTGAGTAGCTTTGAATTAAATGTTTTTTTGTTGAAAAATTCTTGCGGCGTAAAATATCTGCTCTTTGAGAAGCTTCGAGCCCTCCTCTCTCTTTTCCTATGCAAATGCGAATGAGAAAGAGAATGGCTGTCTGTCCTAAACTTAGTGCATTTGACTGGGCGAAAGGCTTATTGCCATGCGTCGCGAGGACGAAAACAACGAAGTATTTATGAGGTCCCTGACTTTAGAATCCTTAACAAGTTCGCCGCAAAAATTTTTACATCAAATTTTTACCGCTGAAGCTTACCATTTGAAGGAATGGTATACTAACTAAATAATGTGACAAGTCGTATAAAACAGAAACAGTATGTGATTGAGTTGTTTACAGCTATTATTTTAATATTTTCCCAATTAGCAAATTGATGGGCTGCGTGGTAATGGTCTGATACCAGGGCATCGAACCGGAACCGAACCGACAACCCGAACCGAAAAAACTAGTGTTGAACCCGAACCAAAACCGGAAACCGATATTTATTTCGCTCCTTTATTTCGGTTTGGATAAACAGTGTAAGCGAAAGGAGAAATTTTCCAACTGCTCAGTAACCTTCCATGTCCAAATGGTCATCCCCTCCCTCACACTCCCATACCCTGTCGCCATGGGGTCCAAACCCCAACCAAATTCACTACGAAAAAATAATCCTCAAGTCCCTTGCTTCGTTCCACGAATATGACATTAAGATAATATCTGACGACTTCTAGAAATTCCATGGGTAAATTTACTCATTTGAGAATTCCTAGAACCTTATGAATGCCTAATGAGAGAAGGGAAGTTAACTCCAATGTTTCGTCTGCTACATATGCCCACAACCATCAGTCTGGCTTTGCTAATTATTGAGGAAGGATTGTTCAACGTTTGTTCCTTGTGCGTATTACTGCATTAGTTGCCCTTTGTTACAGGCTGGTAATTTTAAATAGGTATATATTGTAAACTCCAAAAATTCAATTTTATATGGGATGTTAATCGTTACTGAAAATAGGAATAACAAATGTATTTATAACTGTTATTTCCATCAAAATATTTAGCTTATCGGTTTGAATAACGAAGTGTTGCCAGCATTAAGGAAAAGATAAATTATCCAGCGTGGAATAAGTATGTCTCATTTTCTATATATGTACTTTAATTTCAAGAGAATATTTGGTATTGTGAGAAATTAATTCAATGTAATTCATTGTTGTGGCTTTTACGCAACTACTTGCGTATGTATTTGATAATGATATCATTGAAATCAAAGCAAAGTTTCAAGCGTCAAATTTCTGTTTTAAGTGCTATTTTCAAGAATCTTCCATTTATCCTGTTGCTTTTAAGTTAGTGTCAATGAATGTTTTCTTTGTTTTTTTTTCAAAATTCCGTCATAGTAAATTTGTATCATGTTATAAACATTTCTCAGCTTTTCTGGATTATCGGACCCTCAATTTCCGCGGCCTTCTTCCTCATAAAAATTTTATCTATTTTTTCATCCATTTACGTGATCTTTGAATGAAAAAATAATGCCGTGCATTTACAGTTTCTATAATATGAGCAGGGCAGGTGATCTACAAATTGTTAATGAGAAGAACTTAATGTCTTATTCAACTTATTGACACTATTGAGACAACGCGGCCTCTTGTTTTGTCGCACGATTTATGACTTAAAATATTAATAATTAATTATTAGGCATTCCAGATTTAGCGCATATTAGCTTCGGCCTGTCTGTTCTTCTATCCGAATGCAATTATTTTCCTCGTAGCTATTCAGTGGATTTTAATGAAATTTAGTGCTAAAGACTAAGCACAGTAAATTAGAAAATGAGATGAATGGTTTGCAGAACATAATAAGTTTAGAATACTCTATCGCAGGAAACGTGCTTATTTGTAATTCACCTTACACTTTCCTAACCTGTTGAAATCATTATTAATAAATCAGTTATTGAAAGTTTCCTAAAAATATTTTAAGATCGGAGCGAAAAAAAACCAGTTCGAACCGATTCACTGATGATTGCCAGAGCGAAACCGGAACCGAACCGAAATTTTGTGTTTTGAGTGAACCGGAACGAAAACCGGAGTGAAAAAAAAATTACGGTTCGATGCCCTGGTTGATACAAGCGTAAACTTAAAATCGTATTGACTTGCATTACAAATCACTCCGCAAGTCAGAAGCGATATGCCTATGCCTAATTTTCAAAATATTTTTACAAATATAGCGTGAAAAAAGTAAAATGAATATAAATTCAACAAATCTCATTTAAAACATTTCATTAACGGTGATGCAAATCACGTGCGTAGCGGACAGTAAAAAGAAATAGCTCTACGAGCCTAAAATAACGGCAAGACGGCGAACTGATGCGTAATGCGTGATACATAAGCATTTTATAACGGGGCGCTGTTTATTGTCATCTATAGCTAGTGTGACCAGACGCCCCGTTTTTATGGGACATGCCCCGTATTTCACAATTTGTCCCGGTGTCCCGAAAAAGTTTGCCGGGACGGCTAAATTTCCCGTATTTTTAATATTTCCCAAAGAATCGATTATTGAGCAGCTATAAAAAGTGTTAATTATAGTTAATAACAAAAATTCTACTACATTCGCGCTCTCTTCTATATGAAGCGAGTAAAATAGACGCACTATCATGAGACTAAAATTTTCAAGTGTTTTTATCTCTGGTCGATACCTTTTACGTAATAATATATTATGTACATAGCATAGAAAATATATAGTATACTTACGTACGTAAGTAATAGGGCAACTTCCTATTGTGTATGAGACGTGAATTGTGACAATCTGTCTGTTGACGTTTTTATCTCTTCGAATCAAAAGTATGTTTTGGGTGACTCGCCAAAGATTGTTTTCGAACACGACTAACTAAATTTATTCCGCTTTGTATTTCATCATTTTAACAGTTGTGTCGAAATCGCAACACAGCTCAGAAGCTCTTTTGGAAAGGTTAAAAAAATTCTACTATTCCTCCATAATTTTCGCCGTATTAGTTCACTTATTTTAGATTATACATTGCGTGTGTTATTCATCTTGCATTCCTTTCTCATTATATTCGGAATAGTTTTAAATATGCTTTTGTTATTTCTCTTTTTATTTTAAATCTTTTGTTTTAGTATAAAATGGCAAAAAGACGATGCAATTATAAAGAAGAATATGAAAAAGAATGGAGTTTCATTAAGAAAGGGAGAAATGTTGAGGGAGACAAATGTAGTCTGCGTAACCCCTATATAAATGTCGGCCACGGCGAAAAATCAGATATACTTCAAATATTAAATCACAAAAACATCAACATGCTATTTCAAGTTGTCCAGGAACATAAAAAATTATTAGTAGTTATTTCATAAAACAAAATTCAGCCAAGGAAGACAGTGTAATGATAAGTGAACTGACTATGGCCTATCATGTTATAAAATATCAAATGTCCTTTGGTTCTTCCGAGTGTAATAACAAACTGTTTCGTAACATTTTTTGACTCGAACACTGCCGCAAAATTTTCATGTGGAAGATCTGAAACTGTGGCATTAATCAAATCCGTTTTGTTTTAAAGAAATGCTGAAGGATTTTAAAAACGCAGATTTTTTTGGTATATCTACTGATACCAGTAACCACAAGGCAGAAATAACTGTTTCATTGTTGGTGTACTATTTTTCTACGAAGGCTGAATTAAAAATTAAATTACTCAAGATTGATCCTTTGCCCAATGAAACATCAGAAACTATAGCAAATTTTGTGTTGAAAACATTATCAGGAAATGAGATTAATTTGAGAAAATGCGTTGGTTTTGGAGGGGATAATACAAATACAAACTTTGGTCGACTGAGACGTAAAGGAAAAAACAATGTTCTGCAAAAATTGAAAGACCAAATTAAACTTTAGATTCAGGAGGTTGGTTGTTCTACGCATATTTTGCGTAATGCAATGCAATTTGTAGCAGGGAGATTATCGTGCGATACCCAAGTTTTAGCTATAAAAATGTTGTCATATTTTTCTAATTAAATAGGACGGTACGTATAAAAGATTTTTGTTCATTTGCAGATATTGAGTATAAGAAATTAATGCGACATTCGAAAACTCGTTGGCTATATTTACATCCAGCCGTTGATAGAATATTAAAATTCTTTGACGGATTGAAATATTTCTATTGTCAGAAGAAAAAACGGACCTTTTGCGGTATTTGTTCCCCAGACTCTATTCTATCTTTCATCTTACGGACTGAGTTTTCGTTTTATTAATAAAAAATAGGAAAAACATTAAACAAACTAAGAAAATGGGAAACTGTCAAAAGAACTGTTTTTATTAACCTAGTGACTGAGGATAGTGGCGAACCTTCGGCTCGCTTTGTTTTTTAAAAACATTGTAATGCCTTTTATATCGGGTGTAGCCATCTCTGAGCCTTATCGCGCCATTTGCCTCTCTGGAACGAAGCTATCCCTCACCATTGGCCGGTGATCGGGTGGGTAATGTCGCCACAGGCAGATCTGTCATGGGTTTGCAAGCTTTCGTTTTGTGTGAAAGTTATTAAATCTAAGTAATTAACAAATATCAGATCCAGAAAAATAGTATATTTATTTAAAGAATTCCATTTCATTTCACGCACTAATAAAAAAAAACATTCACTAATTGTAAGATGAAAGCAAGAATAGAGGCTGGGAGACAAATACTGCAAAAGGTCCGAAAAGGCTCCCAAATATTTTTTTAGATTTTTTCAATGATCCTTTAAGTGACTGTTATTTACATTTTGCTTATTCTGTGTTTAGAAAGAAGAAATTTCCGTAATTGAAGTCATAAAATGTGTAGAAGAAACGATTAGTTTAATTCAAGAAAGGATAGACGAAATTTTCATTCCGCCTAGGGTAAAAGAAATATTTGAGAAAAATTATGTATCCGAAAGACAAAACTTTGTTTACTAATGAAGTTAAAGACTGCTATCGATCAATTATAGCTTATTCAAAATATTGGTGTAAACCATTGAACGAATACAAAATATTTGATTGGATGCTCTTAGAAAAGGTACTATCATGGGAACAAGCACAAAAATCAATTTTGTTTAATTTTTAAATTTAAGTTTCTGAAAATGACATTTTCCATCAGTTCTCTATCTTTCTAAAATACTCCAACAAATGGAAAATGATAAAGCAAAATGGACCTCCAATTCATGCATTGAGAAATGGCACCAATTTTATGCGCGTTTCGCTTCCAGCGTGAGCGCCTATTATCGTCGGTCTGTCCGTCTATCTGTCCGCCCGCATGTTCGTTCTAGGCTTCTACCGAACGGATTTTCATCAAATTTGATATTAAGGACATACAGTCAAAGGTAATTCGAGGATCCAAGTGCCGATGGCGGCAGCACTGTCGCTGTGTGCCATGGCGGTGAAAGTAGGGCCCTGTTCTAGATCTGTCTGCTAGAAATGTTTGTTGTGTAGCCCGTTGTCTTAATTGTAATCATATTTGTCCGAGTTTAGGTTTGGGTTGGGTAATTACCTCGATATAATCCCTTAATTAAACATTTTTTGCTCAAATGTGCTTCGCCAGAGAGAAAATACTTCGAAAAAGGTTTCTAGCGCGGCACAATGTTCTAATTATACAGGAGAAGGCATTTCACTGCATTTCTTTCCAAAAGATGCTGAAAGGAAGAAAACATGGCTCATTATGGCAATAATTGGTAATGCTTTACCGAAAAATGTCTAATGTTATTTTAAATTGCCCAGTCCTATTTCTTGTCTGCTGGAATATGGAATATTACCAATTATTATCTCTTTCGATTATGGTCACTAAAAGATGTTGAGCATAAATTGCAAACATATAACATATTATTACGATTCGATGTTTTTCCTGTGCACAAATTGGAAAAAAACATTCAAATTATGCATTTTTAAGTTTAGAAACGTCCTTCATGATATAGCAAATTTGGCTCAAAATTGTACCCTTTTGTCCCATTTGTTTCCTAATAAATTCCGGTAAAGTCCCGTTTTTCCCTTATGTGAATATGGTCACCCTATCTATAGCAGATTATGAAAAATTCGAACCTCAATATATTTATAGCCACAAACTATAGAAATTGTACGGACGATGATATGTTTTCGTGAATAAGGTATCTAAATTATGCTGTCAGTAATTATTTTTTAAAGTAAAGCTATATTGATAAATCATGAAATTACGTAGTATACGTAATATTAATCCGTCATATAAATTCAAACATTCATTAAATCGATCGGATTATATTAGAGAATTAACTTGGAAAACATAAAGTGGAATTTTAGCAAGAGAATAAACATCTTTTGGATGTACCATGTCGTTCGTGTTCCTTTCGATTAAGTTATAAAAACCTTCTAGAGTTAAATTTCGAAATTTCTATATTTTTACTAAAAGGACTATTACGCGAATTGGCATAATAAACACAGGAGTTCTTTTTTATACGGAATAGGCATGAATTTTCTAAACTGGGCCTCAACCGGTCAACATTTCATGCAGGAGATATCATGAAATGGTTTTGTGTTGCTCAGACACCTTAACTATTACTCACTTTTAGCCTTCTTTATTGCTCACTTTGAGACATGCAAAAAGAATGCCTGTTTTATTCAACTTTATTACATTTCCCTCTACCTTTTTTTAAGGCAGTTTTGTCCAACATAGACTGAAAAAAGATAACATCGTGCTCACCGAAACTTTGGCTGATCCATATTCCCAGCATGTCGAGCTGAAGAAGTCGGCGGTACACGGGTTCCCCGCATCGGGTGTTCATGAATAGGTGATAAAGGAAGGATCCGACCCATGGACTAACGGCACCGACGACGTGACACCAGGGCAGGAACCAAGAGTCCAAGCGCTCCCACGGTAGCAGCCGCGGTACGGTGATCAATATGTACAAGATGGGGATGCCTGATGGAGCGATGCGGCGAACCCACGTGCGCGCATGCATCCCCGCGGATATGTGGAAATGAAAGGATACTCCATTAGGATCATATACAGGATAACATCTTTTCTGCAAGAAAATCGCGTGAATTCGAAAATATACGCACGTTCGTGTTTCTGATAATTACGTTTTCTTTTTTACGAATTCGAATAACAACGGAATAAAACTTGTGGTGCACGAAGTGTCCATCAAAGCTTTAAAGTAGGTAGTGAGAGAGGAAAAAAAAGGGAAAAATGGTGAAGCAATGGCGGAAGGGATGAGGAAAAGGATTAAACGGCGGTGTATATGCCACATGGATAGTAGGACGTCGAAAGGGGTCGATTAATTTCAACGATATGGAGTGTTTTTTTTCAAGTTTTTCATCGCTTATTTGATTTCTGTGCGCAAAATGTCGGAAATAAAAATCAGTACAATAAACTTACCGAAAAAAATTGTTTGAGAAGCAAGCACTTTTTTTAATAGAAATTTTCTTAGAAATTTTCCATTTTTGGCTGGGTGTATCGATTATTAGTCGTAACCTCTGATTGCGCAAACTTTAATTTTTCGTTATAAATAAAAAACCGGTTAGTTTTTTTTTAATCAGACGATCGGATTTTCAGGAGGACTGATCGGTTAGCGATGAGACAGAATTTTTACTGACTACAGCAGAAATTGTTTCATTTAGTGATAAGTTTTCCTCTTCCAAATAACCTACTTTTAGTAAATTTTCCCCAGCGTACGTGCCATGAGCAAAAGGGAAGATTTAGGTGATTCTTGGAAAGACGTTTCGGGATCGCCTTTACAGCTTTCAGACATTCCAAACTGGAAGTAAAACACCGTCAAAACTCATAAGGTGTTTCCACGGTTCTGGGAATAGCCAGAAATAGCAGGAAGGTAAATCTGTGCCGCAGTGTGAATGTTTGTCGACCTGTGGGGAACATACATTGCATTCCAATGAGGTTATTTTGTAAAGGGATTTATACCGCCAAATGAATTAATATCTATGTTCTCTCTATCATCTTATATAATAAGTCTCAAGTGTCCATCCGTCTATCCGCCACGGCTTTTAGGCACCAGTTCCAGTTGTAATTAATTGCTGAAATTTTGTACACGCGTACGCGTCTATGATCTAGAAATATAAATAAAAATTCAGAAAAGAACCTCCAGTTCTATTTTAGGAAATATTTGCAATTTGATTAACACTAGAGCATGTGTGGGATATTTTTAATTTTCGTTTTATTATAGGTAGGAATCGGGATACGAACTCAAGACTTGAATCTTTGTATGGAAAATAGTATGGTGTTTTTTCCAAGAGACTTTGAATTCATTTCTAATTTTTCCGAAAATTACATGAATGCGATGAAACAGAAATATTTCGCGTTTTCAACATAAAGAAATTTTCACTTCTGCGGCAATCAGAATTGTCGCTTCATTTGTGAGTCAAATATTTTTACGTGAGAAATTTTAATCATAATGACTTTTTTCGATTCTTGTTTACTATTTAGCTTTTGTTTTGTTTACATAAAACCGTTAAGTAGTTGATTTTATTTTCAATCGCATTTATAATGCGTTAAGTTGTCAAAATCAAACGGTTTGGAAAATTAATTGAGTTATAATTAACCTTTTCACTGCCAATTGGAAATGTATAGCTAGTCAATTATCATTATAATAAAAAGCAATTCTGTCTATAACGTTAACTTAAACGCTAATAACTCGAGAAGTAACGAAGATAGAAGCTAGAAATTTGGCAGGGATGCTTGATTAACACTTTTTCAGGTGATGACGAATTTAAATCGCGAAAAAATTCCTTGGTTCGACTCCAATGGAGGCAATTCTATTTCCCATTACTTAACATGTAAAACGCGATTTTTCGACGTGCAGGTTTTTATTCATTTGGAAATTAAAATTAGAAGGAATTAACCTACGACCTTCGGATTTGACCATTTTTAAGAAAAAATATAAAGTTTCTTATACTTTTCATCTTTTTTCGCCAACAGTTAGAAATATCCCATGTTAAACGTTTAATTTACATAGTTTATGGAAATCTTGCCATTTTAACGGAATGTTGCCATGATGACTAATTATATTGTTAGACCTCAAAATCCTATTGTTAAATCAATCCTTATGGGTGTAAGCGTGCTTTGAATGTTTTTAATACGAGATAGGGAGAAAGAAAGGATTGTAACGGAGGGGGAGAGAGGGAGGGAGGTAAAGTTAACTAAAGATATCCCGTCATATTGACGCTAGTATGAATATAATAGGTATATATGCTGGAATATAGCTCAAAAAATGACACAAGTATAAAATTGGTACGAATGTGATCATAACTTTTAAAGTGATGGGTTATACGATATTTTGTCATTTTTAAAATTAGCAGCAAAATTTCTAGACAAACAAATAAAAATTTGCGAATTAATATTACAGATTTTGCGTAACGTGCTTTGTATATTACATAGATACTTCTCAGTTCGCAAATTTAGTACACATTATATATATATATATATATATATATATATATATATATATATATATAATGTTTCAGAGAAAGACTGAGGTAAACGTACAATGGCACACACAATATTTTTGATGAAAAGCACACAAGATATCCGTACTATTTTTTGGACTCGAAATGGGTAGTGATCATCCGAAGAAGTCGAATTAATTAAAATAATCGAAAAAAAGAAGGCACCATAAAACTACTCATTCGAAATCGTATCGGAAACAAACATCATTGTCCAAATATTTACGACTTTACCGCAAACACCTTGGGTAAAGCTTCTGTGAGGAAGAGGTGGGATAGTTTGCAAGTATACTCCTTCCACGTGGAACCACTCTCTGGGAGTTTAATCTTAATACATAATTTAGTGTGTTTGTATGTATGACCGCTTATAACTTAAGAACCAAAAGCTCCACAACTTTCAAACTTTGCACATGATTTTATATCATCCCTGAAGAGATTTAGGGAACTTTGTTTTCCCCCACCTCCCCCCTCTATAATCTCACACTCTCTTGGAAATTTTTTTAAATTTTCATATTTTTTAAATTTTTTTTACTTAAGTCCTACATTATCCCTTCTAAAATGTGTATACAAAATTTGGGGGGCCTATGTCTCCCTCTTCCCCCATAATTTTGATTTAAAGTTACCCAATCCTTAGACAAATTGACCCGGGCAACGCCGGGTACCGCAGCTAGTACTTAATAAAAAGGTCGACCATTTATCAGGTAAAACCCATTTTCTCCACGAGACATGCATAAGGGCCTTCCGTGTCAGCACAAGCTGCAGTTTTCCCTCCAACAGGTTTTCTTTTTTTCTCGTCAACGCAGAGTGCAAACCGAAGGACGAAATAGATCAAATATACTCACCCGTTAGAATGATCGATTCGTACAAATTAAAAAAAAATAACGAACCTTTTAGGTGGCTAAAGATTATCTATCCGATGAGTAGGCGACGAGGTTTTGTTGCTTCCCTTTTTTTTCTCTTCCCGAATTATCTGTTTGGAGAGGACTATGGCGTGAGAATTAGCAGACATCCCGCACGAGACAACGAAAAAAAAACTGTGTAAACACGCCTTCCTCTCTTTCATCACGCAACGAGGGAGCAAAAGCTCACGAACGAAATGGACGCGTTCATCGAATGTCCTTTTCATCCGTTCTCATTCTGATGTTAATGGAAAAAAACGATTAAAGTTCCGGTCTTAAGTTGATTTTCTTACAGGATTGGCATATACTATATATATATACACACAGTGCTTTTTTTGTAAAAAAAAAAAGAGGTACCGGTACTCATATCTTAATAAATTGTAAAATGCCTCTCCCACACCCCCCCCCCCCACTCTTCTTGCGCCCTCTTCCCCTTCTCTATTGAATTTGTGATGAACTTTTAATAACAAAGTTGATAATAAAAATCAAAATCTTTAACATTTATAGAAGCCGTTTATTACTTTAAGTTTTAAAGAATTTAAAAAATGGAAATGCACCGTAATTAGATGTGTGTCAACATAGCTCTGAAAAAAAGGTGCCGGTATCTCTATTAATTATGATTCAACTTCTTAGTCTTCTAGCCGCTAGAATCTAGCGCACTGAATCGATTTTTCAGTTGGAGATGAAATTATTTTTTTCGTTCTTTTAGCACGTGCGTGTTGGCAATAGACTTAGGATTCTTGTTTATAAGCTTCTGTCTTTCCAACTTTGAGTTGCACTTTATTCTGCATCTTACCAAGCGATGAACGCTTATATATACATACATACAGGCGCACACACACACACACTTATATATATATATATATGCTGAATGTACTAGTCTATATATTATGAACACTTTCTTCAAAACGTGTCCCAATAGAAAATGGACCTGGAAAAGACCCAATGTTACTATAGTACTATAGTAGACTAGTACATAATCAAGGAAACCGCTCAAGAAATTGGCGGAACAGTTAAAACAAAGCCAAAGAAAAAGTTTAACGAAAAAACAAGACCGCTGATGGAAAAAAGAAGGAAAATGAAAATTACTAATGATCCTAAAGAAATGATCCATTTGCAGAACTAAACAAAACTATAAGGAAGTGCATTAAGGAAGATGTGAAGAAATATAACTATGAGCTAATCGATAAAACGGTAGAAGCTACAAGAAAATGAAGCAACATCTCACGATCGGAAAGAGACAGCTGGTGGCCTTGATGCTGGAAGACGGCTCCATAACCTATAGTAGGAAATTAATCCTAAAACGGGTACAAGAATTTTACACCAAGTTGTATGAGGATCCTCTAGCAAATGATGAAGGAAGTGTACCCACCGAAGAGGTCCCAGATATCCTTCCGGAAGAGATGAGACACGTAATCAGAAGTATGAAGAATAGAAAAGCATCTGGAGTGGATGGTATCACGCAGGAAAAAGAGGAGAGAGAGAGAGAGGGAGGAGGAAGATAGAGGAGAACAAGAGTTATGCAAGAATATAGTAAAAGACGTCTTTAATTGAATAGTTTTCTATGGGGATATCATTTGCACCATTAATTGATTCACATTATTATTAATAAATTATTATTTTTAAATCCGCGCAAACATTGGGCGCGTACAGCTAGCCTAAAATAAGTGTGCATGAATGCTATGAAGATATAGTATATGTTAGTGGAACATATTTAAAGAATATTTCCATAACATAGAAAATGCTAACGAATAAATGTAACATAGCTTTGTAGTCTAGGTAAGTATACGTTAAAAGACAGCAACAGTATTAAAATGGTAAAATTAGCGTGCGATTAGAAGTTTAGAAGAGGATATAGATGAAAATTGAGACGATGGATTGAAATTTTCAAACAAATGAAAAATAAAGATCAGTCGATATTAATAGGCGATCAATAAAGACTCACGCGATCATAAACAAAAAAAATCGTAATAAAATAACAAGTTACCCATTCGATTAAAAATGAACGATTAATGGCTCGAAGTTTTGTTCAATGAGATGAATTTTAAATTGATAACATACATTTGGTCGGTAAACGAATGAAACAGATTGGACGAGTGTCTAAAATTAATTGTATTCGATTATAAACCGCATCGATATGTTTTATTACCTGTCTCAGTGAAAAATACGATTTTATAAATTATCTTCTCAGCGTATAAATTAATACCCAAATGTTCGGCTGTTTCAATGGTTCCCTAAAAAGCCGCACGGGAGCGATGTGGAGAAAACAATAATATTTTATGAAGAAATAAAATTGTTTCTATTTTCTTTTATTCTTTTGTACTTAATTAGCATTCTAAATTGATATCATATATCATTAAGCTATGACGTTTTTGATGAAACGTTTTTACACAATAAAAATGTAACAAATACTTCTTTATTTAAACTCTAGAGATCACTAAAGGAATCCAGTGATTTCGATTAGTCTATAAATATCATGGCTTGCGCGAAAAAGATTTTTACTAAAGTTTAACGAGGGTTTTTTAGTAACTAAGAAGCTAATATGAGATTATAACCATAAAAAAGTAATTAAAAACAGTCGGAGACTACGGCGAGATGGATTTTTTTAAAAATATAAGTACTCCTTAACCGTACAAAGTGAGAATATTTAGAGGCGAAATAAACGGTAAAATTAAAAAAGGTAAGGAAAGAAACAAAGGAACAAACAAAATTTACACTTAACAGGTTTACGGGGAAAACTCCTCGCTGGTGGCCTGGTGTCAAACGTTCATGAACTCATTCCCTCCCAAAAGAACAAAAAAAAGTAACTAAAGAATTTTATTCCCATTTTGCATAATCAGATTGTGCATAACATATGCATTGAGTGAGCGAAACCTTAATAATTCACATAAGTAAACTAAATTAATGATGAAGACGCAGGTTTTTTCCCCTCACGTTCCGTAAATAAACGGGATCTTTGTTTTTTTTTATAGAGAAAATAATTAATTCCTCGCCAGAAATACTGTCACCCATGAACCTACTTTCAATTTTTTTTACGTACGATTACTTTCAAAGCGTATCTCACGATTACAATCTCGGCGATGAAAAATTCAACGGCCTTGAAAAAAACAAAACAAAATTAAAAATCCTATCCCCGTTCGGCGAAGCGTTTATGAATCGCAAATCGTGGGGGGAAAAATCTTTCCCTCGGTCTCTTTTATTTTTTTCCTCTCCCCGCATACTTTCCTTTAACCTTTTCTAACTCTCCTCACCTCTCAATTTATGTAAAAATACCTTTCGTTACCTTCCATAAACCAGTGGTTCTATCCCCTTCACAATTTCCTACCTCTCTTGTTTGCTAGGGGTATAAAAGTCTTAGTCTGCCTCATAACCGCTAGGATCCTTCCTCCTCTCCCCCATGGACTCAAACCACCTACCCCCTTACCCTCCCACCGCTCTCCTCCAACGAAAAGATGAATAAACCTTTCTGGGTTGGCAACCGCGGCGCTATTTTTTTTTTTGGCCGAGTTTGCTGAGGTCGTTCCGTCACGAAGACTTATGACGTCGAAAATGATGCCGCAATAAAAAATACACGGAAGGAATGCGTTATTCATTTTATCTCCCTCTCTCTATTTTAACGGTGAGTGGCTCTAAGGTGAGGGTTGAAAGATCGTCTCCGTGGCAACGAGAGCAAACAACTCGATTTTTTCCCCACAACCGATCTGGAAATAAACCTAGGGGGGAAAAAGTAGTGGCTATATCTAGCGCCCTTATCCTCTCTGTCTCTCTCCCTCCATCTCTCTCTCTCTCTGTCTCGTTGCTCTGGATGGAGAAAATGGAGGGAGATGAGGGGATGGAGAGGAGGAAAGGGTAAAGGGGCAAAAATAGGATAGAGAGGGGGAGGGTAGGAGGGGGCAGGAGGGGAGAGTGAGGAGGAGGTGAATAGATAGATATCGTCTTTATTTCTGGGCGAGACAGTCCCTTATACCATCTAACCCAAAGGTCCCAACCTGGTGCTCTTTGGAAGCCTGATGGTGCTCTTTGACAGCCTACGGTGCTTAATATCTCATTTTTAGGCCCTATAATTCAATTTTCTCGGTTGATCTCTTACTGTACGTATTCATGAACCATTCAGAATAACTTTGATGTTGGTTTGGTTTTATTCATTATCCTCGCTACTCTTGCGGAAGTGTGGTGGTGCTTTTTCGATATCCTAATGCACAACTTGGTGCTCGCTTGATGTTCTAGGATACAACTTGGTGCTCGCCACATCGAAAAGGTTGGGAACCCCTGATATAACCCAAAGAGGAGAGGGTAAAGGAGGCAGAAAGAGGGAATAGAGAGGGGGAAGAAAGGGGCGGACAAAGGTAAGGAGGAGGAGGTTGGGAGGGAGGAAGTGGTAGTACGTGTGGAGGGGGAAAGAGGGGGGGAGGGAAGAGGGTAGAAGGAGGTGGGGATGGGAAGGGGGCAGAAAGAGTGGATAGGGAGAGAGGGGAGAGAATGAGGGGGCGGAGAGGGGAAAGGAGGAGGTTATGAAGGGAGAAGGAAGAAGCGGGGATGTGGCGACGGATAGGGAGGGTGTAGGAGAGGAGTTGGGGGAGGGAAACAGGAGACGTGGAGGGGGAAGGAGGCTGGGAGAAGGTCGGAGGAGGAGGAGGAGGAGGGGGCGAAAAGAGAGGGGTTGAGGACGGAGAGAGGGAAGGACGGGTGGAAGGCACGAAATTGACAGATAAAAAAAAAATCTCGATTCATTCAGCCCGAATTCACTCTGCTCATATTGCTTCTTTTGTAATCGCTGCCTTTTCGTCTCCTCGCGTCCGGAGAAAGTGAAGCCGCCGCTTCGCTTCGTGAAAATTTTCGCGGAACAACATAATAAAAAGCGACGAAATGATTTTCACTCCCTTCCCTTTTTTCTCGGAGGATGTAATATTCCGGAATATAATGTAGTTCTCGTCTTATTGACAGTAATATACCCTTTGGTTGGCATTTCGAATAGGATGGAACTCGTCTGTGACGCAATACATTCACTTTTATTGAGTATTTTTTCCTCCGCTGACACCCGCATATGTCACCGAGAAAAGATATTACCGTACTAACTCAAACATGCGCACATTTTTTTTCGGAATTTTCTTTGTGAAATGACGGTGCTTGTCTTATACGAGTACGTATTTAAAACCAAAACGTTTCTATTTTAAGAGATGACAATTGCTATCACGTAGCGTGTGGGTATTAAATAATGTACTTTTGAGAACAAAATATATTATAAGTGATCTAAAACAATGGGAGAAGTAAAAAAATTCTTTCTATTTAGCTTTATAATGGGGTGCGTGCTATATTCGGGAACTTGCGGTATTCGAATTAATGCGGTAATGGCCATAACGGGTTGAAATATATATATATATATATATATCTACTGAAGTGGATCTACTTTTGGCGAACGAAGACTACGCAGTAAATGAATATAAGAAGGCAATTTGAAATTCATCTTAAATGTCTCATAGTCACCAGTAGACATCTACGTGTAGGTATGCGTTTACTACCATAAAATCGGGTATTGAGCATGGTTAGTTTGAATAGCCTCAGAATGAGTCCGAAACAAAATTGCGTAAACAATAACCAAACCACACGACGCGACGGAGGATTAAGTAACATTCTCATTTTTGATCAAACATTTTTATTCCGCTATTCTACGGGAAATCGAACGATCAATCGATAAAAATGTAATCAAATAGTTATTTCCTGAAAATCGAATAACGAGAAAAACTTGGAATTGACAAATTTCCTCAAAAATTTCCCAAGCCGGGCGTGGACGCGATCAATTGCGAAACACGCACACTTAAACGGGGCAAAAAAACTTAAAAAAAAGAGTAACAGCAGATCCTTCCGCAACTCCATCCTGATTTATATCGCCGTGCGTAACAGCCAATCGGCGCTCGGATCCGCTCCATCCTTTTCCGTGACCGCTTAGCCGAGCCGATCCTCCGAAATCAATCGCCGCAAATGCACCCTTCCTGGCCGAAATTCCTTCTTCGTTTTCCCATTCCTTTTATCAACGCGATTATGTGGAAAGGAGAAGGAAACAGTTTCGAACATTCGCTAAGGCCTCTACGCCCGTATCGACCAGACGCCGAAATGGCCAGATTTAGCCCCCTTATTGAATCTGCGGACGAGGAAATGGAGGAAAACGACGGAGCGATATCGACCACGCAGGATAATCGAAGTGACGAAACCGCTTGGGATCTTTTTTTTTATTTCGTCCGTTATTTTCGCCTTCTTGTCCATAACGATCGGGAGATACATCGGCATGAAAATAGGTACGGATAATCCTGGCCGTGAATCCGCATTAAAGCGCAGAGCGAAAAACGGAGGGAACGTTTTAGTATACGTTTAATTTTACTCTAACGCTCACTCGACTGCTTCAATTGTTTCTCTCCTCGAGTCAGCGATCCCACGTAATTGGAAAATATTCCAACGATGATTTCTTTGTCCGAGTGATCCCGGAAAGCATCCGAACGAAAAGATTTAAACTTTGACGAACAAAAAGTTTGAAAGACTTGAGAAAATTTTAAAAGGAGCGAAACGTTTTAGCCAAATGCATTAAAGAAAAATTTTAATGAAGAAATAATAACAAAGTTCGACGAATGAAACATTAACGGAACTACAAACTTCCCTCCCCCCCACAAAAATAATATTTGGGCCCCTTCACAACTCGTTGTTTAATAAAATACGAGTATGTATATAAATGGACCTTCAGGGTCCCATAAATCTCGCGGTGGCAGACTCTGCGGTATTACAGTTCCTCTACTGGAATGAACTTAAATCCGTATTCATAATCATGTTTTTACAGAAAAGGCAACGCTAAACGAAACGACATATTATAAACCTATTTATCCACAGAATTGATAACATGCACTGAATATGCGTTCCTGGAGATAGTTTTTGTTGTAATTTTCAGAAATACACTTAATAAACTCTAAAAGACACCTGTTATTATAACAACAATAACCTTGTTGATAGCTCGACCACTTAGATGAAGTACTTGCCGTTTGTTTCCCATCCATGCTTCTCCGTTTTGGGAAAGTTTAACGAGTTTAAACGCCTGAACGCAACTCACTCGATATCAGCCACAACATGTGCACGTGATCGGAGTGACCTGTAGAGGTTAGGAACCGAGAGAACGAGTTCCACGACCTGTCCCGAACATTAATAAAGAGAGCCAGAAAAAAATTGTCATGTGATCTAGTTCCACTCGCATCCCACCCGCGCGCCTTTACAGCAGTAATTTGCTACTCATATTATTATTAGTCGTAAATGATTCAAGTTATATTTTTATTTATGTTACCTCATTTATGTTCACTCCATACTGTGATTTGTACAGCGAGTTGGACGATTAGGAATAGTTTTTTTCGCCCGAAAACGACGTTATACCAGAACGACTTAAAGTATACGAATGTTCCATAATGTTTAAACAACGTATTGAGTGAATGTTTCTTAGTAGGAGCGACAACGAATTGACGACGGAGTTGTCTCGAATAGACAAATAGACATGTTATGGCAACGCAGGGCAAGATGGGTTGAATGATTACATCCGAGTAGAAAATTAACCAAAGATATCCGCACAGGAAGTAGTCCCCATTAGCGTGCGCTGAGGATACACGCGGTCTATGAACCGCTATCGACTCGCAAAGAAAAGGTAATTTAAAAAAAGGAAGCATAAAAAAAGAGTTTTGCGAAAAGGTCAACGCTTCTTATAAGGGTTGCAACTTGAATAAAATAAAATATTTGAAGATTTATTTATTCTCAAATATCTTATCGCTTGTAGGATAAAATCTTACTTATGAAGTGTATATTTTTCTCCCTAGTCCTTATCATGAATCATGTAATGCTAATCTTTAAGCAACAAACTAAATATTAATAAGACAAAGTTTTCATATCTGTTACGCAATGGCTGGCGGGTTGAATAATAGTCATTACCTTCACTTTAGTTCACAAAAATCCGAATTTAGCCCTGAGAATGCTACGAATAATAATCACGAGAATATTTTAAGAGCGACATGTCTACATCTACATCTACATGATACCCTGCAAATCACCAGACTGGTGGGTGGCAGGGGGTGCAGCACACCAAGCCCTACCTAATAACGTCCCTCGTGGGAATCACTCTCCTGTTATGATCCCGTATGGTCCTTGGAAAAAACGAGCTCTGATATCGCTCGGTCCTACAGTCGATCTCTCGTATTTTATTCTCGTGATCGTGCCTGCCCATGTACGTAGGTGCCTCTAATATTCCTGAGACCTCCTCTAAGAGAACTTCCGACCTAAATTTCTCCAGAAGCCTTAACCTAGCGCTAATTCTGCGATCCTCTAGCGATATCCAATTCAACTCCTTCAAGAGTGATGTGACGCTTAATTTTTGCTCATATTTTTGCTTAACGAATCTGGCTGCTCTGCGTTGGATTCTTTCTAACTCAAGTATCTGTCCCTTTTCGTACGGATCCCATATGCTGGAAGCGTATTCGACCTGAGATCTGACCAATGATAAATAACACGTTTCTCGTACCTGTTCTGTGCTACTTCTTACTATTCTGCCTACGAAGCCCAATTTCTTATTAGCTGCGCCTACGATCCTTCGAATATGCATATTCCACGATAGATCACGACAAATGGTGACTCCCAAATATTTAACGTACTCTGCAGATTGGATATTCAATCTATCAATTCTGTACTCCGAGTCTAATTCATTGTTCTTACTCTTCCAGAAACTCAATAGGGAACATTTGCTCTGATTAACTTCGATTTTCCAATGTTGACACCATGCTGAAAGGGCGTTTAAATCTTCCTGAAGCGATTTTTGGTCATCCTGACTCGTTATCTCCTTATATAAAACGGTATCATCTGCGAAAAGTCTTATTTTGCAGCGAACTACCGAGCAGATATCGTTTATATATATCAGGAATAGCAGTGGGCCAATAACACTTCCCTGTGGAACACCTGATGCGACTTTTACCGGGTATGAAGATTTCCCATCAATAACTACTATCTGTTTTCTGTTGGAGAGGAAGTCTTTTACCCAACTCACGATATTAGGGTTTATGCCGTACTTTCCTAGTTTTCCTATTAATTTATTATGGGGTACTTTGTCAAACGCTTTTTTAAAATCAATAAAAATTGCATCAACCTGACTGTTTTTCTCTCCGCATTGCAACAAATCGTTTACGAACAGGGCGAGTTGCGTTTCGCATGACCTACCTTTCCGAAACCCGTGTTGGTTTTTGCTTAGCGAAGAACGACCATCTAAATAACGCAGAACAGAGCTAACGATTATATGTTCTAGAATCTTACACGATAATGACGTCAAGGAAATCGGTCTATAATTTTCGGGGTTCTCTTTATCACCGCCTTTGTGGATGGGCGTTACGTATGCTAGCTTCCAGTCTTTTGGAACGGTACCATGTGCAACGGATTTTTCGAATATTATTTTCAAGTAAGGTGCGATTACCGAGGCTAGCTCTTTCAACACACGCGCGGGTATGCCCTCCGGCCCGGGAGACTTATTTTGCTTAATCGACTCTAGCTGGTGCGCGATACCTGTTTCGGAGAATATCAAATCTTCCATCGAATTTCCCTTATCATTCGAATCTGGTTCCTCAAACTCGTTGCTCACCGAAGTAAACGCTTTCTGAAAGTGTTCATTTAACAAGTTTGCTTTTTCCGCGCTATCGTGTACTACATCACCTGCCTCCGTTCTCAATGACGCTATGGTGGGACCTCTACCATGAACCTCCCTAACGTACGACCAAAATGCTTTCGGATTTTCTTTCAGATTATTATGCAAAACTTTCTTTTTGTAATCATTAAATGCTTCTCGCATTGTCACTCTAGCTCTTGAGCGCGCCTCTCTGTATTGATGCCGTATCATTGACCTCTGTTCCTCTGTGACTTTTGAAGAATTGGTATTTAAGCGAGCGTGAAGTTTTCTTTGCCGTCTAAGAGCGCATCTAACATTCTGGTTGTACCATCTTGGTTCCGCACCATCACGTTTAACTTTATGTGGAATGAATTTATCCGTACCCTCTCGCATCATATCCCTGAACACGCACCATAATTCCTCTGTACTAGCGTCGATAGATGCCTCGCAGAAATTAGGGAATATATATATATGTAATTCACGTCGAAGTTAAAAATGCTTATCAATTTTTTAGATCGTTTCATACGCGTTACTACCGTTATAGCATAAAAATTTCAATCAAATTATGTAATTTAATAACATAAACGATTGTTTCGTTTAATAAATGTTAGCACAGCATGGGAAATTTTGATGTCAACGTCCTTTTGTCCGTTGGTTGGATCACAGAATTAAAAATCGCTAAACGGTACATGCTGCTACAAATGCAGGCGACCAGCAACGCATCGCATCTGCTATTCTTTACTCCGATGGAACGATAGCAGTCGGTAAAAAAAAGCCCCTTACGTAATTTGCTCTGCAATGCTTCTCTCACTTGCTTTTACTTTGTTTTTATCCGCAAGATAAGCCCGATATAAAAACAACAATAATCATTGTCCAAGAGACCATGTATTGTGTTGGAGGAATTATCAATGATAGAAGTGTAATATTATACTAATTAATAATACAATGAAATGAAGTCAAATTTTCCTGTAAGAACGTTTAGAACTCACGTATTTTTTTACTACTTTTTAAGGATAGTTAATTTGATAATACTACTAATTTGTGCGGGTAATCTGTTGCATAATGTTTCCCCCTTGGCAATTGTCTATTGAATTTACATGTACATACCATTAAAATATTTGACTCGGAATGAATCTCGACGTCGGCGAATTTTTTTGTAATACAAAGCGAGCCTCATTTTTTGCGCGTACGAGTTGCGATGAGAGGGAGTAGAATGTTGCTCTTTCGATCGGTAAAGGATCGTTAAAGACTCGCTGGTCCTTTTGACGTTGAGGCTATGCTAATGCTTGTCGCAAAGGACTCCCCTGCTCACTTCGGTATGCATGGGCGAGAGACTGTTTGCCTTCTTCCCCAAGGGTTTTACCCCAGGAAGGGAATGACGGAGTAAACAAGAGAATGGTATCTTACAAAAATCAAGTTAAGCAGCTTTAACGTCATTTTATGATCTGCTTACTAAAAGTTTCCCTGTCAAATAAGCCCTCCGTTGGCCATTTGGCGCATTTATACATTTATATCCTTATACTGTAAAATTTTATATGGATAAATAGAAATACACATATACATACACACACACACATAATATATTTATGTGTGTGTATGTATGTATACACACCAATGCGTGCGTACCTACATAATGTGTACGTAAAGATTATTCAACACAAAATTAGATATTTGTTTAAAGATCCCCAAAGAAGGAACAATTGGAGAATTTGTCACATCCAAACTCCAGAGTTCAGAACCGTCAAAGAAAGTCAACTTTGAGTGGATACGATGCGTAAAA
This sequence comes from Uropetala carovei, assembly GCA_036926305.1. Lineage (NCBI taxonomy): Eukaryota > Metazoa > Arthropoda > Insecta > Odonata > Petaluridae > Uropetala > Uropetala carovei. The sequence continues at coordinate 8,514,854 of JAXCHB010000065.1, read as the reverse complement.
TCTCCGTGCTCGAGATTTCCAAGTTCGATAATGTAACCGACTCAAGGATAGCTTCCTAAAAGGAGAACCAAGGGTATCCTCCTGGACGATGGGAAGTTTTTTTTAGCATCTTTTACTAGTAAGAGGGCGTGGGATCAGACTCGGATACCTCTCCCGTGTATGCGGGAGGGAAGGCAAGCGAGGGGGGGAGGGAAGAGGAGGAGGGGAGGGAAGAGGAGGAGAGGGAGGGACACCGCACGCTCTCTCGAATCCCCAAAAGCGGAAGCTCATCAATCATTCCCATTGAACCGAGTTTGGATCAAAGCGTACGTAGTAAGTTGGGAAGGAGGAACTGCTATGTCTTGCGATGATGAGAAATGGATTACGCATTAGCGAGTTTTTTTTTACTTCCCTGGGAATACGAAGAAGAGGAAGAGGAACAAAGAGAGATTTATGTCTGAAGAAAATTAAAGAAAAAGTCGAAAGATCCGAGAGAGGATGACGATAATTGCGTCGGATCCTGTTTATGATTAAAATTTTTTCTTTCTCTCCCAGAGTGTTTGGGCACGTAAAAAAAAAAAAGAAGAGGGGGAGACGAGCAATTGGTTGGAAAGATTTCGAGGAGACGGAGTGAAGAGAGAGAGGGGGGGAGGGAGAGTGGGGGGGGAGGGAGAGTGGGGGAGAGTGGGGGGGGGAGGGAGGAGAGAGAGGAAGAATAGAAAAATGGCGAAGCGGAGGTTAATGGGGAGGAATTGAGAGCTTAATGGAGATCAAATGAGAGATGTAACGAGATGACTCCGCACGGGGTTAAGAGCAGCTAGAAAATCGATCCGGAGTTAACGTTTCAAAACGCTTTAAAACGCCCTGTAGGAATGACGTCTCCGAAATAAAAATCGCCCTCCAGAGGAAGGAAACTCGGAGGATGGAGTAGATATTCCCTTAAGGTTTTTACGGGCGGGACGGGAGATATTTACGAAATGTATTTCCAATATCGCCGCGATAAATTTCCCCAAAGTTTTATCGATGACAATTTCGGAGGGGATGAGATGTCGGAAGGGAAAGAAAGAAGGAAACTTCTCATGCGCTCTCTAGCGACATTCATAGCGGATTATAGCGATTTAAAATGAAAATTTCCCCGTAATTTTACAAAAAGCTCCTCGTCAGTCATTTTTTTATCACAGGTATAAAGTTAATTTTGTTCAAGCGATAAGAAAATATATATCGTAAAATAAAACTGTAGTTATTTATTTTCAGTACGTATTTTTCGTGTAATGCTTCTGATAAGCGTGAATTGATAGAAGAGGAAAATAATGGCGTGCAGATTCGTGAAAAAGTGGAAACGGTGTCATAAATATGGAAAAAAATGTATTCAAATAATTGACCGAAGGAAAATAGTGCTATTTATGGCTGAACGCAAAGGGAATTAGTTACTTTGCGTTAAGGGAATAAAGAAATATCTCATCTTGAGATAAGAGAATTAGTCTGCCTCGATAGTTCACTGGTAGGCGGAAGACCCAGGGTTCGATCCCCGTTCAAGGCAGAATTTTTCTCCAGAAATCCATTTTACGTGGTTCGGTTTCTACCCGACTCAAAATTTCACTCGACAGGAAGAAACGGATTCAATGAACGTACCTTAAATACTTTAGGGAAGGTCAACACATATAGTAGTCTCGAAACGCCGAAAGTTTCCTCTTCGGCGATACGTCGGATGTCCAAAAAAATATAAAAAAACACGTTAAGTTTATCGCCGACGCATAAACCAAGCGCCTCCGCGCAAACTGGCAACGTAAAAAATGCACTTAACCTCAAGAAATCTCGACGACGAAATAGAGCGGTTTGTAAAAAAAACGCGCATTCCCTCCATAAAACGAACTATTTCCCGTCTCCATCGCTTTGACGAATAATAATCCGTCTTCGTGACTCCGAACGCGCGATTCGCGCCCTCTTTATTTTTTTCGGACGGCATAAACAAAGCCCGGGAGGGAAATTAAGAAAAAGCGGTATCGCGAGGCGTTTTTTCGGCGGAAGGTCGCGAAATTGATACACGAGAGAGAGAAAAACGGATCGCTCTCCTCCGGCGTTTGTCGACATTACCTCAGACTTTCGAGAGGTGCCGCGGGACGTCGCCCATCTCCTCTCCTCCTGTCGCACTTCCTCCCTTTATCCTCCGTTTGGAGGAGGACACCCGCAGCATTATATACCTACATAAGGGGTGGGCAAACCGTGGCCCGCGGGCCATATGTGGCCCCCGAGAGCATTTAACGTGGCCCGCGAAGCTTTGGTGAAAAAGCAGTCTGTAAAATTTAACACAATTTTATATTACTTTTTGTAAAATTATGGCAATAAAACCGTTAGTTTAAAAAATTTAGCCCTACAATCCTTGCTTGTGCTTCTTTTTCACTTATGCATGATTCCTAAGAATCTAAGCAATTTCCGATTTAATCTCTAATCTGGCCCGCTTAAGCATTGGCATCTTTCAATGTGGCCCGCTGAAGAATTCGCAAACACCGATGCGGTCCGCCATGCAGAAAAGTTTGCCCACCCCTGACCTACATAGTTTCCGCGATCTGTCTGACATAACGCTCAGAGCACAGACTGCGGCATCAGATCCAGGAGCGTTGTTCGGTACACCGGCGCGGCGGCATAAGACCCAGGAGCACTGCGGTGAATCCCATTCGACTCAAATTCAGAATACTTGACCTAACCCCTATAACTTTTTTAGCTGCTTACCGCCTACATTGAAGTAATGGGTTCGGTTCTAGGAGTGTTATTTTCTCCATCTGATTAACATATGGATAATTCGCGCATACCCGTCATAGTTGACGGGTAATTAACTTGTTTATATACGACGGGAGAGATGCCCAGTAACGCGGGAATTGAACCGAGCGCGGCGGAGGGGAAAAACCGCGGAAATCGAAGACGACATTTCTAAAACAAGTAATAATAATGGACTTAGCGGACGAGAAGAGCGGAAAGTGGCAGGGACTGCGTGCGTTAGATGGAGTGCTTAATGAAAACGGTCGAGGAATCGGCTACAAATTCTAATTCGCTGACAGAGGAGAGATTAAGGATACATAAACATTCCGTTTTACGACGGGTCCCCGAATTTGGCTTCGCTTCGTTGGACCGAAAGATAGTCTCCCTTTTCAAAATAAGTCGACGCTCAAATATCAGTGATAAAACGCACAAGTAATTTACTCCTCATTTTTCCCTACCAATATTTCAGTAGACTGAATTTACTATATTCACTTTATACAGTGAATTTCAAATATGAAATAGGGTTCCAGATATGCACATATATGGAAGATGAAATTTCTGAAATAAGTCATTGAAAAATCTGTTAGTACCAGCAACGACATAGAGAACGGCAAGCCTACATATTTAAATAAAAAAATCCTGCGTCCTATGTGGCTGCGTACGCATCTCTATCAATAATTAGGAAATGTTATTATTGCAACGAAAACAACTATCACTTATGCTACGTTCTTCAAGCAGTAAAATCTCGTACGGAGAGACATCCAGCAGTTTAGTACGGGGGCTCCACGATCTTCTTTGGAATCTTCAAGAGCAATCCGCATTAAACTTTGATGAAAACATATCCGAACTAATTGAATCTATTAACCGAATTTAAAAAAATCTCCAACACTCATCCAAATGAAATCAAGACAAATCCAAATCACACCCTTTTGATTGGTCAGGCTTAATTAGAAAAGTAAAACATTGGCCCAAATCTTTGGAAGTCTTGAAATCTGCTTGTAAATTCGGATTTCACCCTTCGCATATATGTACGTTCCAATCTCATCGACACTAATCCCACAACGTTTTGATAGCTCTTTAATATTTTGGAAATAACGGAATGTCGAGGTAAGAATTTCCCGTGAATAAAATAGCTAATCTAATCTTCCAGGTTTCACATAGGTCAGCACCTTGGAGACGAAGATTGAGATCGTTAAGGTGACGGGGATGTCATTTAAAAACATGAGCATCGACAACCGTTTATCATCATCTGCAGCTGAAATCGTTTGGATAACTCACCACACGAGGAATTAAGATGGGAAAGATATCTCCTAAATTTACAGTTGATATGTCTTCTCGAGTGTTGGAAAACAGTAATAAATGGTTCAGCTTGATGAAATATGCATGAGTGTATATTTTTTATAATTTAACTTTTCTAATTAAAGTGATTTTAGAACAATTTCTCTCTCCACTGTTTGAGTTGATTTTACCTGCTTTATGTTCACCAGATTCTTGGGCTGGTTCACACATATCTCAAAGCTGTAATACTTTATGCATTGAGATCGTGCAATTTCTGATAATTATTCTTAAGGACTCTGATGTTGAGAGCATAGCCATTACTTTGTATGGAGAAAGTCATGTGCTGGACAATTTTTTTTCACATATCTCCCTTAAAACTCAATTTCTGTAAATACATATATGTCATTATCAAAGTATTAGAAAATGTAATTTTCTACAAGTTTTGTTTGAAACATTTTTCATAAAATAGATTTTTTAAGAGATGGGTACATATATTCATTTTTCGCTTGAATTTATGTTAACTACGTCGCCAAGCGGCACCATTGTTTCCGTTGCTATGATAAAATTTTCTAATTGTTGATAGCGGTGCGTACGCTGCCAAAGGTAATTTTAATTGTGCATCGGCATTTTGTTATCCATAGCGACAATTTGGTTTACTTGCTGTTTTTTCAATGTGACAGTCGATTCAAAGTAGTATTCACTGACAATGAGAAAATTATTTAAAGTGTTTAAAAAGCTATTCACGAGTGTAATTGCCGATAATGAAATATTATTGAGGACGCTGACGTCGAGAGCAATCATATTCATTAATCTTTATATAGAAAGGCATGCGCTGGACACATCAGATTTTGGTACTATCCTGTTTTGGCCCCGCAAATATTTTTCATGGTAAATATTTATTGTTGATTAATGATTCATATTTACGAGATACATTGTTGAAATAATGTTTTAAAATAATTTTTCCCCTGTCGCGACATTTACAAACCCGATAACCGAACAACGGGGAGGGATAGTTTGGTTCCAGCCGAGGCGAAGGGCGCGGTAGTGCCCGGAGACGACTACCCATTAAAACAAAGCGAGCCGAAGGCTTTCAATGTTATATCCTCTTGACTGTTGCAAATTGAGAGAATATAACATTGAAAGGATATATTGACGAGCCTTCGGCTCGCTTTGTTTTAATGGGTAGTCGTCTCCGGGTGCTACCGCGTCCTTAGCCTCGGCTGGAACCAAACTATCCCTCCCCGTTTTCCGGTGATCGGGTTTGAAATGTCGCGACGGGCCGATCAGTCATGGGGTAGGAAAACTACCGCATCTTCTTCATCATTTGGCAAATTATAACAATGCAATATAACAATGTCAACCAAGTCATTATCGTTGGAAACGCATATGTTTTAAAAGTGGTCCGGGATAACCCGGAAGTACCAAATGAAATGTTTCTCATTGCCTTTATTTTTCCCTATCTACCAATTACAACAGTAGACCACATATTGACTGTAGACCACATACCGGAAGAATACCAATAAAATTTAACGATGAAAAATATTTGCTGGGCCAAAACAGGATAGTACCCAGATATTTTTATCTTAAACTTAAAACCTACCTGCGTCCTATTCAAGGGGGCGGTCTATAAATGTACTATACGCGGGTATTTGCGCTGATCAAAATCCTTGCAGCCATTTATGGACGAATCAACATTTTGCGAAAATCGAAAACAATTAATCACCATCAATTGCTACGCTTCATTTAAACTCTGTCTCTTCTTAAATTAAAAGTTACAGCATGGCACATTGACCTAAAAGAGAGCCATCAGGGAGTAGTGGAATAATTTGCTATCAAGTTTTCGCTCTTGCACCTCTGGCAATAGTTTAATCCGAGGAAAACTGTTTATTTGGGCAAATATGTCTACGCCATATCTCTCCGTGAGAGAGGCTGTTGAGAGGTTCAGTAAAAACTCCGCTTTTAATAAAAGGTTGTTTCTGAGATGAAATTCCTCACTTTGTCTTCTGGCGGTTTGTTTTCTCGAGTTCCAGAATAATCTTCTCCTACCTGAGGTTGAATACAAGAGGAAGATAGAAAAAAACGAATCGTAAAATAGAGAGAGAAGGTTGGGAACCGGTATTCCTTCAAGAACGGGTTTATATGGAACAAACAGAATTTTTAATAAGTATTCTTCGCTGAAACGATGTAGAAGCATCGGAGAAAATAAACTTAGGTAAAAAGTTTGTCATTATAAATTTTTCCTTTTCAAATCCGTCCGTTTAGAAATAGCGACCATGTTTATTTTAAAAGCATGAATTTTTTTATTTTATTTTAAAAGAAAGACGAATTGTTCATGCTTTTTTTAGTCGTTTCTCGAGTGACTGAAGTACACTCTTTTAAGATGGCCGCGTAATGTTTTCAAACTAATCGCGGGGTGTTTTTTTACAGAAGCGTCTAATTGTAAAATGTCGAATCCTATCCTATCGCTGATGGCGATGATGGAACGGCAGTTTTCTGCACGATGAAAACGAGCTACAGGTTTTTTTTTACTTCAAGATGTTATGAAGCGCTTTCTTTCTAATCTTATAGAATAAATTTTATGTAATGACTAGTGGAAACCCGTCAAAAATGATGGGAAGGTAATTTATCTTGATCGGATGAAAAAATCACTTTAAAAACTCTTTAATCACCACATTCTTGGTGAATGTTGTTTCATTCATCAAAATCTTTCCTTGATAATTGGTGTCTTGTACAAAGACACTCACATTTTTATAATTTCTTGCTCTTGTCAGGGCCACGTAGAGTTGACCATGTCCAATTACAGACAGGCAAGTGAACACCAACTGTCACTTGCTATCAAATTAATGCGTGGAATAAACACTCGTTCTCCTTTGTTACTTCCCGTAATAATTTCTGCGCCGATAAAGTTATTTTGCAATTTTTTTACAACCAATCGGGTACCATAAAGAAGTCCTTTTTTTGGATCTAAATTCCTAAGTAACATGATGAATGCTCCAACTTTGAGATGAAGATGATGTTGTGTCTTACCCGATGGACATTGCGAAATTAATTTAGTATTATAATACAACAATATTTAATATTTAAATGTAAACTTCATTTTGTTTGATTCTATGGAACCAAATGTTAAAAAATTGTTAAATCAATCAATCAATCAATCAATCACAAAGGAAATTAGTAGTATTAGATTTCAGAACTAGTCGATTAAAGCGGAACGTCACTGATATATGTTTAACAAGGTGTTTATTTTTTAATTTCATTTCGAATATAAGATAATGGTAATATTTTTAAATTTAAAATTGGTTTCGACTATAAAAAAGTAGTTTTTTCATTGGCATAAAAATACGAATATACATTTGAAAGTCGATTTCCTGTCATTCAGGTGCCGCTTACGTTGAAAAACAATACTGCTTTTTTTACTTTGATGTTCTACGGATAAATAACGTTAAAAGTTTATTAAAGGATTTCAAACTTTTCCGGCGAATATTAGCAGTGAAGTGTTCTCGGGTTTCACACCGGGTGATGCCTTATATAGAAGTCGACGTTTCGGCGTCTGTCACAGCCGCCATCTTCGGGAACAACTCAGTTGTTCCTGAATATGGCGGCTGTGACCCTACATTTGAGAACCACTGCTCTACACAATGGGGTAAAATTAACTCTTTCGATGATTTTATTTCGATTTTTGGTCAAACTTACGCCTCGATACAGCTCTCATATCATGGCACCGAATTAATTTGATAAAGTAATGCGCCGATTACTATAAGTTGAAAAATTACTTTCATCATTTTATATTTAATTAAATATTTGCACATAGGAATTAATTAAAAAAACGTATGTAAGACAGCACCAGAGTCATCGCACTCACTTCTAAAATTATACTTTTTATCATTCCGGGCCTCTTCCCTGGGAAAAGCAATGAGACTAAAGATATATTATATAATAAAATCTTAATGTTAAAATAGCAAAACTTGCATCGTAACATTAAAAGATCCTCAATTTCTATCTTCCTATCCTTACTGCATACTTAGCGACTACTTTTAATAACACTATACGCAGTGTCGTAACTAGGTCAGGGCTAGCGGGGCATCCGCCTCTGGCGCAACTAAGCAAGGAGTGCAAAAAATCCAAAGAGTAACTAAATAAACTAGAGAAAATAATTTCTTGAAGGGGGAGAGGGAACATATTCAGTAGTTTGCCCCGAACACTAGAATATCTATACGCAGATATGCAGATGTGACCAACAGAAGAAAATGCATAGAAACAAAGCCATCTACCCTAGAGATCTTAGCGGTATTTTGCAGTAGAGAAATATAAGGTCAAGGATATCAAATGAAATAGACAATCGCGATTTATTTTAGGATCAGCGTTTAAGAAACAGGTCCGTTTTAAAAGTCCCATATAAACGTAAGACTATATTAGACTATGCGCTTGTTTTCCTTCGAAAGGCCTTCAGGCATTACTCAACACATGCATTTGCATTCTGTTCTTATTTTAGCGCAAAACACTCGAGACGTCTTGCGGCGCTTTGCGCGCGCCACAATCTGTTGGAGGGGAGTAATGTATTGCCAGCGCATTACTCACCGTGTGTCAGGATGTTGATGGTCTCATTGTGGAGGTAGAAGAGGCTGCCGAGGCTTCCCCAGAAAGATAAGAGCGGCCTATATCCCCCGAGAACATACGGGTTGAACTGCAGGTGCGGTGGCATGTCCCGCCAGTGGAGTAGGCCGGCACGCCCCTCGGTGGTGCCGTTTCCATCCCCGTTTTCCTTGGATGAGTGTATCCGGGTGCACAGATCTTGGCCCATCTGACCCTGCGAAAAATCGGTTGAAATCCGTCAGATTTTTTAAAGGCGGCACAGATCTTGGCCCATCTGACCCTGCGAAAAATCGGTTGAAATCCGTCAGATTTTTTAAAGGCGAAATCGTGTTTTTCGGAATTTGTAATTATTTTTTTAAAAGTTCGGGGTCCCCTATTTCCGCAATCTAAAAAACTTATTTTTAAGGCATAAATTTAGTTTCAACGAAACTGGTAAATTTCCAAAAAGCTCATCGTTCCAAACTGTTTCTTTTTAAAGAGTCCGACCGAAAATAAATTACGGCTTGTGATAATATTGAGAATTCCTCAAAGGGAACGCATCGAGGAAATCTCGATTATATGTTTAACGTAGACCAAAATGTTTGCTTACCGAAGAGTGAGTTTTCCCTATCCGTCAATTTCACGAGTCTCAATGCGTGGTTTTTAAAACAAATTTATTTCCGGCGAGTGAACATTTTGCTACTTTACGCAGACAACTATTTGTTCTATTTAAAACAGGACCGACTAAAAAAAATCAACATTTTCTTTAACTAATCGAACAGGAAAAGTGCCAGTTTCACTGGATTGTAAACGAACCGAAAAATTTTCTCAGCACCTTGGATATAAAACTTTGGCGAATTGAGGTAAAACAATGGAAATCTTAAGTAACGAAGATATGTCAAATTTTACATTACAATCCGTTAGCAAAACGGTACCCGCAATGCTCGTCGCATAAAAGATTTCATTTTAATGAATCCAACGTGCATCATTAATATAGAAACTTTTATAAATTTATTATAGACGGGAAAAACTGACCAAGTAATTACGTTTGACGATATAATAATAAATACAACTCCGCAAAACATTAAAACGAAGTAGAATTAGAAAAAAATGCAACATTAAAAGAAAGAGAATCGAATCACTCAGCTCATACGGAACACAGCAAAAATGGCAATTAAAAAAGTAATTTTAATTTAAAATTAGAGATCATATAAAAAATTATATTAAACTATTAAAACCGCTCATCGAGGTGACTTATAAAATGACGAAGACGAACATACCTAGTTGAACACATACATACTTCCGTAAAATCGACGGAATCCCTTCTCTTTTCCTTGCTTTTGCGGAGGTCCTTTCACTCTCTCCGTTCCATCCACATAATCTAATTAAAAGCACAGTTTTCGTCAGCTGCCCTCCTGCATAAACAGACTCCAAAAAAAAAAGAACGCTCTCTTGCCACTCCCGTTGGTTAGCAACTCCATCTCAAATAATCAAACCTAATAAAAGGTTCCAAATTGGCCCGAAAATCATGAGGCGCCACCAGTCTAGACTCTTTGACGCCATTCCTTTGTTTTAGCACATTCCAGTGGGACACTAAGGAGCGGCCTATTTATCCGTCGTACCTGTCCCTGAGGTACTCCAAATGGCATACAGAGCATTATTTTTAATGGCTTGGATCGAGGCAGAAGTGCGATTTCATAAATCCTACGAGCGCATCCAGAGTTTTAATGCCGCGAGAAAACGGGAAGAAAAAAAGGACGGCGTTTCTATTTCCCCAAATCAGAAATTTACGAGTGCGAAGTTTCCTTATTCCGAAACGAAACATGTAGCCACGAAACAGCCGAATCGCGCCCTATAGTTGCAATGGCGAGGACGACCTTTACTATTTTGAGTTCCGGATTTTTTTGTTTTATTTTAAAAGGATTTCGGTTTACGCGGAATTCCGAGGCAGAAATCATAAGAACGAGGATTTCCGCGCTTCTTTCTCTATAACGAAGTTTTATCAGGGCGCATAATTCTTTCGCGCACGGAAATTTATGGGGTGAAAATTTTTTTATATACCGTTCCTATTTTACCGAGGAAGAGCTTCCGGGATTCTCAGTCAATTTTAAAGCTATGTCGTTGACCAAATAAATTATTTTTTTTGTCACCGGTATTAGGAGTTTCTACGTCCAAGATTACGAAAACAGAAATAGCGATTTTAGATAAATTTCGAATCCGGTTTCTAATATAATGATCTTTATGAAACATCTCTATCAATTTCATATTCGCAAGTAATAAATTACTCTCCATGGTTTCTATGCTCGAGTTTCGAGGTCTTCAACTTACTAATGCACGTTCTTCATGAAAGTAATAGTTGAACACGCTGACAACTCTCTACACAATAAAAATAGTATTTAACCCAAAAATCATTTCTATACATTTAGTATTACTTCGTCGATATTTTAATATTCCTAAAAAACAATTCCAAGCGATTTAACTGCGGTAGCAATAATATATGGATGTCCTGTGACGGTTTTGAAAGGGAATATATATACGGCCGAAGTTCCGAAAAACGTCACGATTAATCAGATTCCGCATTGATAGCCAAAAAATGTTTGTTAAGCAGAGGATTCACTTAAGCCGGAGTCCTTTTTTTTTCCTCTTTGCTCCGAGACCACGCGCGGCTGACGTTTCAACGCAGGGGAAAAAAATATTGTTGATGAAACGGAGAATGAAAAATGAAAGGGCGGCGATTGAAGCGGCGCGTTTCGGGAACTTTGGGGAGCGTTACAAAAAATTTCGAATTTCCGTTATTTTTTCGTTTGCTTTACTGCCGAAGCAGGCAGAGTTAACTAAAATTCATGCGGTGCCTTAAGGGCTGTTTTCCGCCTGTTTTTTTTATTGTTTACTGTAGGAATGGGAGATGTCGAAACGCTATCAAATAAATAATCCCCGCGGTGGAAATTCATCAGTCAACAAGAACAAGAAGATAATCGAAAACCCACTCTTTCTGGTTTCAACTTTTGCTCGAACCTTTTTGCGTTGTGCCCGCGGGAGAGACTTTTGATTTAATGCTCGATAGTTTTTTTCCGTTTGCATTCCTTAAAGCTTCACGCTTTCCAAACTTCGCGCGTTTTGGTCGGGTGGACTGTTTTCCCCTTTTAAAGGCTGCCCCGGAACTCGCGAGAGATTTGTCGTTCTTCCTCGCGGAGTTTTTCTTCAAATAATCTAATTTCGCTTTCTAAGGATATTTTCGCGAAATTAATCACGAGAAACGTTTTGCTTGTTTTTTATAGGAAAAAGTGAGCTCTTCAAAATCGTTCTCACTCCGTTTATAACAAAAGTGGCTTAAATGAAACCATGTATTAATATAATTTACTACAAGTTTATACTTAATTTCTACATTATACAATTTCTAAATTTAATAATAAAGAACGACAGTATGCACGTTGCAATGTTTCTTGCAATTTAGATGCGATAGCGAAAGGAGATCGGACATAACATTAATTGTGGCAGACAATATTTATTAATTGATAAATGAAATTAAAAGAACCTCATAGCAATTTTTATATTGAAATAATTGAATGAGGTTATGAAATAGCAATGAAAATGGCCTTTTCCGCCTTTCTTCTCGATTCATCACTACATGTTATAATCTATAATAAAACTAATTTATCTATCTGACCCCCTTCTCCATCCTCCAATTTCCCAATTGAAAGAATTGGGCTCGTTTGCATGATACCAGAATTTCTCTTAGTTAAAATATTAGAAAAATTACCGTTTTTATGGCATTAAACGAATTTTAAGGCTATTTCAGCAAGGATTCCAACAATCTCTTCGAGAAAAATATCGTTCGTTCTTTCTGCTGTACAACGGCCCCCTATTTGCGTGTTTAGAGGAAGGCACGCGAATCAGCGCTCCGTCCTTCGGAAAGGACGTAAAGCCGTTGGTCTCCTTGGTGCTCCATATTTCAATGTTTTCATTTTTTACTGGTAATTTCATTCATATGTCTACGTATCTGTCAAGTTTCATATTCTCACATATTCCGGATGTATGTACCACTTCCACACCGGTACGATGCACGTAAACATGCAGGCGTCAACACCACAAATTTAATTTATAGAATTCCCAAAGAAAAAATTTCTAACTGCTATATTTCATTTTACCAAAAATCAACGAAACTGCTCTAGAAAATTCCCCGAGACAATGCTACGCCTTCTATCTCGATCTAAATAAATATTTTTCCAGATAAATATTGATCAAGTTGATTGAATTTTTCTTTGAGTAATCGAATTTATAACTCGGAGAAATTCATTCACGCAGAAAATGTTTCCTTACATTATTGTCCGTAATCAGTTTCACCTGTTCATTTATAGGATAAGGGATGCTCCTCATTTAAAAAAAGAGTCGAAAACGGAGTTGCAATTGCAAGCTCAGTGATATCCCATAAAGGTTATCACCGATGTCTGAAATGATGCCGGTGATGTTAATTTATTGAAGAAACTGGAAATATTCTTATCAAGCAAATGTCATCCATTGTTAACAGCGTGCTTTACTATTCAAAAATAACTTTTAAATTAAACGAATTAATATGCGCTCAAAAGGACTGTGCATACAATCACTATATCGCTGGTTCCAATATTTTCTCCTGAACGCTCCTTCTCGTTTCACTGCACTATTTTACAATGCAGCTGCACATTAAACAATTAGCCAAGTTTTGAGAAACGTATATTATCAGGGAAATACGTTTTAAAGCTATTTAGTTTCGGACATTTATGAAGATTTCACGTGTTCAAGCTCTAGGCATCTAATATCAGTGCTAACGAAACGGCATTAAAAATCTGCTTCGAATCGCAGAAATTAATCGCCATATATTTTTTTTAATAACGCGAGAAGAAAAAAATAAAGACCGCCACGAAAACCAATAGATCTCCAATTAATGAGATCGACGTACAGCGATTGAGAAGGTTTTTTTTGCATTTGGCTTAGCAATGTGGGTCTTTATTTTGTGTGCAGGAGGGGACGAAAAAAAAAACCTTTTTTCTCTTCTATTTTGGATCATTCAATTAAGGTCTCAAATTGACTGTAGGACTTTCCTACGGAATCTCCCTCCACGCGATCCTTCTATTAGGTGGAGTGGCGCGCTGGATGCGGAAACCCATTCTGATTGGTCATAGCCGGTCGATGGCCCAACCGACCTCCCCCAACACCTCACAACCTCCTCCCCCCCCACTCCACCTCTCCACTCGTCGAAGGTGTGTCGTACAAGGACGAAACCCTTCGCCCCCTTGCACGCCACCCCATCCTTGCTCAGGAGATGGTTTCTCCCCAACCTCCTCCTCCTCCCTTCCTCCCCCTCTAACCTCTCTCTCTCTCCCCCTCCCCCCTCGATGTGCTCGGTAGGGGTTGGATCACGGAGCACCATCCAAGTTTATTGACCGACTGGAGTTCGGTTTTGTTGGCAATACTGCGAACTCCTCTCCACCTACCCCCGAACAAAAACCATAAGGTTCAAGGAGATGATCTTTCTTTCCTTCTTCGGGAGAATTGAGGTAGGAGAAGGGAGGTTTATTTCGAGACGAAAGATGAGGGTTGAAGAAGGCCGGAAGTGGTGAGGAAAGTTGAACGGGGAAGGCGAGAGAGAGAGAGTGAGAGAGAGAGAGTGAGAGGGCTGGTTCTCAATTTCCGGTGGTCAGAGCTGGAATACGAAATCGATCGTTGCAGGAGATAAATTTTCGTTCGGGGCTTATATCACATAAGCGAGAGGCCAATCTTTCGAGGATTTATGCGAAATCGTTTAATATAGACAGAAAAGCGGAAAGCGCTGCGTCGTGCGGAAAATACGTCTCCCGAGATGAAAAATCCTTTTCCTCCTTCGCCTTCGAATTGAGGGTTTTTTCTTCGGGGAATGCACGAATGGAAGGGAATTTTTATATATTCTGTGACAGAAAAAGAACCGTTCGATGCTCCGTTTTTGATCACTCTATACATGCTTACGTTTCGCTCGATAACGATTTCTGTTGGGTACTACATGGATTACGCGAGAAACGATACTTTACACCGGCTTGCGTAATGTTGACTCTAGGCTGGTCTTCAGAGTTAACAAAAGAATGAAAAAAACGTTACGGAGTAATTATAAAAGATAACGAGAAGGCATAAAATGTCGTTATGAGTAGAATGTTTTGTTTATTTAAATATTAAATAATAAAATCTGTTATAATACTGTTAACGACGTCGCTTAGTTTAAATACTTTTATGCTTGGGGCCTATGATCAACCCTGTTTTCTTATGTATTCTGAACTTAAAACAGGAAAAATAAATAACACGAAGACCTTATTTTCTCTAGAATTGATTTACGGATTATTGATTGCAACTGACTGTCTTACTATGAATTTTTAAATGGTGAAAATTATAATATACACACACCAACTATAAAGCGATCTCGAATATGAGATGACTCCCCTTCCATTTACAGAAGGTAATTTTGAGAAAAAATTGATAAGGCATTCTTAAGGAAACGGTATAAAAAAGATTATTGAAGTTATTTTTTAAATTTTAATCTCTAAAAACTGTCATCAAAATATGAAGCGTAAAGATATTTATGGTTTAAACCATGATAGACTAGGCACTGTAACTATTGTTTCTTTCTTTATTCACAAGTGTAAGACGTCTCAAAATGACTGAAGGAAAAAAAAACCTAGTTACATAGTTGGGTAAATTCAGTATATGCGAGATGTGATATATTTCTTGCGTTGGTAGCACATTTTAAAGGTATGCCATTAAATTTTATTTGGTTTTTACCAATTATTTTCCTCTATCTTCGAATATAGTTCATACTTTAAAATTGAATAAAAAACAGAAACCAAATAAAGAATTTTTCGAATAATTTCTCTGCAAAACTTATCTAAAAAAGTAAAAAATCTACCATAACTGACCTAAAATGTATTGTGCCTTTTTTATAATTAGTTAATGACTTAATGCATGCCACAGGCTCTCTAAAAATGACCTGTGCAAATTTTTACATAAGTACACGTGTGTAAAAGTATCTACGGACTTTTATAGCGTAAACTATTAAGCCGTGACATACACGTATCATGTTTGAGAGAGGGACGAAACGCGTTCCATCCCCGTTCAGTATTACTTGACTAATTATTTGGGTATTGTCCTTGCTCATCAAGAACAATACGTACGCTCTGAATAAATACCAAAAAAAGGTTCAACTACCACTTTGTATTAATGAAACGACGCCGTAAATATAGGACAAGTGGTTTAACAACATGTACTGCGCATGTGGATCACTCCTACTTGAGATATACATTTTGCAGTATTTTGAGCAATTTTTTCGAGAGCGCGCTCCCATTAACCGTCTTCCTGTGCCATTATCGAGGTCTGTTTACCTTATTATGTTTGAAAGTGAACAAATTTCGACAATAACGTGAACTCCGGTAAAACAGAAAATTGATGCACGCCATTGGCGAGAGACTTTTGTATTCTGATCGATATAACGCCTCCCACAATAGATCCATCGCTATTACGGAACTTGGAGAGTTCTTCATTTTATTTTAGGTTTTTCTTCAAAGATAATGGAGTGGAGTAAATTTGGAAAAGGGAGGAAGAGAGAGAGAGAGAGGAAGGGAAGAGAAAGAGAAAAACAGAAACAGAATGAGGGAAAAGAGAGAAAGAGAAATATAAACAAGGAGAAAGAGGAAGAGGGAGGAGATGAAGAAAATGAGAGGATATAAATAATAATAATAATTCGACTTTATTTTCAAGGGCGATATTTAGACTATATAGTCCATTCTTACATACAACCCATTACGAAGAACACAGACATCCATGCCCTCGGCGGGATTCGAACCCGCGACCTTGGTATTCGGCAGCAGATACTCTAACCACCCTTCTACCAAGAGAAACAGGAAAATATGAAAAAAGAACTTAAAAAGCAGATTCCTAAAGCGTTTTATTTTAGAATTTTCATGCAAATTTTCGAAATCTTCAACATCCTCTCCCTCATTTCCCAAGAAACGTACAACTCAGAATCAATGAAAAATTATTTAAAACGTACCTCACAGCAGATAAGCAGTTGTAATATGATATCATTATCCTCTTTTCAACACAAAATGAGTGTATTTACTCTTCGCTTTTATTTTTGTAAGAAAAACGAAACTTTACCATACTAAAGGACCCGTTTAGATAGGGGTTTTTTTTAAATCCTACTAAAAATCAAACGGACAGACGAGCGGATTCCAAAATCAATAACTACCATGTCTGTCACCAGCCGAAACCATCCTAAAAATCTCTCCTCCTCGCTTCAAAAAGTTTTACAAGGCAGGACAAAAGTGAAGACATAAGCGATTTAAAAAAAAAAGAACGCTTAACAGGCTGAGAAGAGGTGAAGCGAGAGAGAAAAGTAAAAGAAAGAGACAAAAACAAAACAGTAAACGACAAAAAAGACAGTATAAGTGACAGAAGGAGGGAAAAAGGCGACACGAGCGCGAAGTATATGTCGTACAAACGTTCGCAAACTCTATCGAACCAGAACCGGTTCCGACAAATGTTGGGTCGCATTAAATTTAACTCGTCTTACAGCCTTTTTTCACGCGTGAATACGCCCAGCAGAGAGAATTTAAAAAAAAAAACCGTTTCAATATTTAAAATAATACATCCTATCCATCTCCCCATCTCTTCTCTCCCTCCCTTTCCGTCCGATGCACGACGCGGCCGTTGGATGCTCATTTTCAACCTGCTTGTGAATGGAAACCTAATTGGAATATCAATGCGGGGACGCGAATAGGAAACGCGCAAAAAATTATTCGCTTTTTGTTTTGTCGTGAAATTAAAGCGCTAAGCGTGATTGTGTCATGAATTATTGATGCTCACTCATTTCCGACACGGGCGAAATATTCCGACCCTTTCGTTCGTTCGCTAGCCGAGTTCCAAAGTTTCCGTCATTAATCTCTCATTAGCAATTGTTACGCGAAAAATGGAACGCAAACTTTCATGCCGGTTATGAATAGATTAAGCGAATTACGGACGACGATGCTGAATAGGGAGTGGAGAGAAAAATACAAATCATACGCAGGAATTAATTAATTATCGCGTTAAAAATTTTTTGGCCGAGTACCACGTGCAAAAATCCTCAGGGAATTGGGATACCTTCTTATTCTCTTGTCGGTGGATTGAGAATAAAAGATGCACAAAAACTGCAAAGCGTGAAAAAGAAGATAAATATTAAACGCAAGCTTTCCCGCCCAGATCGAAAATTAATAATTCAAAATTCAATCGACAGGTCTACCAACCCACAAAAATGGAAAGGATGAAAAATATTATTTTCCCCGCCAACGGTTCTGTTTCTCTATCTCTCGTTGAATATATAAAAATAACTCCAAAAGTTCGAATGGTTTAACCGTTCCGTATCCATTCTTAAACAAAATGGTAAATTTTAAAAAGAAATTCGCCCGTAAAAGTCTCCTTAGGAGAAGAATTAGGGAATCGGAGAAGAAAAACCTATTTTAATTCTTTTTGGGAGATGAATTTCTTTCCCGAGGAAACTAATCCGAATTTTTTCTTTTTAAAAACACATACGTAAGCTCTCTTAACGCAACCTTGATGCCGCTAAGCAAGTTAAGAAGGAAAAAAAAGAAGGATGGCGGGAATAAAACAAAAAAAGAACGGAAACATTCCCAGGATTTGGCACTGATTCCCTGCTCGATGTAATCGCTTGGAACAAGGAACGGAGAAGAGAAAAACAACGGAGGAAAATGGGGAGAGGGAGGAGAACGAGGTGGGGGATGAGGAATCTCCCGAATGAAAATCGCTTCCCTGAATACCCGGTTCCCTCCTTTTAAAAGTCGCGGAATCGAGTCCTCCGGTAATCAGGCCGTCCTCTTCCCCTCCCACCGGCGAAAAACCCCACTCCTACGACCCATATCTCACCACCTATCCCCCCCTCCCCTTCCCCATTTCCCCTTCCTCCCGCTCCACATCCCCCACATTTATCCGTCCTATCCGACGGTGTGACGAGGACCCACTCGATGTCACGTGAAAAAAAACCTCGATGGGAGAAGAGGGGGGAAGTTAGGTTTGGGGGGGAGGGGAGGGTGGGGGAAGGTGTATGAGGTCGTGGAATGGAGGCGGGGAATAAGAGGGCGTTGTCGGCTGAAGACTTGGGTGAGGGAGAAAAGGGATGGAGTGTGGGAGACTTAAGAGATGAGGACAGGACATGCGCAAGGAAGCTCGCAGACATCAACCCTTCTCCCCTTCTCCATGTCTCTCACGACATTCCTCTCACGTGCCTACTTCTGCTTCAAATCTCCCTACGTCTTCCAATCCCCACCCTTCCCCTTTCTGTCCTTCACCCACGGAATTTCCTCATCCCCGTGTAGTCTCGCCCATTTCTCTCGGGCCCTTTCTATGTAGACTCATTCCGAGCCCTTCCATCAGATGTCTTATCGCGGTGACTGCAATACCCTTCTTCCGCATTTCCACCACCGAGTATGTCGTATTATTTACCCACGTGTGCATGCCTGACCTTTGTGCGCGTCCTTTACCCTACGTTGCACCATCATGGTACAAACGCTCTTCGTTTAATTGTTTCTAAGCCTTAAATGCTAGGCTCGCTTTAACCCGAGGGTCTCAAATGTTGCGTAGGCCGCGTGGTGGCACTCCACTGAATCCGAGGGTCGCATTAAGGCACCGTATCCAAATCCGAGGGTCGCATTCCACGTTAAGAAGATTCCTCCGTAGCCCAGAGTGTTTTAAATGGGAATGAAAAATAAACTGGAGATGTTTTGGAAATGTGGATTCAGTCACTTTAATAAATTTTTTAGTTTGTTAATGGTTATTTTATGAGAAATAGGTATGAATTTGGGCTACATCATAGTATAAAGTATATTACAGAGCGGCCCATAAGTCCCAATTGATTATAACGACGCAAAAGTGAAAAAAAAATCAAAGTAAAATTTTGAAAATATGTTCAGAGGAGGAGGTATTTAACAGTAAGTTAATATTTCTAAACATTTTTTTAATTTTACTTTGATTTTTTAAAAATTTTTGCTTCGTCATAACCAATTTGGACTTAATGGGAAGATTAAATCCTGTACGATGGTCGCATGACGCCCGCGGCCTGCGTGTTTGAGATCCCTGCTTTAACTTTTTTATCCTATTTTTGCTCTCTCCGCGTTTGATTTTCATTTACTAATTCACATCCATAATTATTATTATTATCAATAATGCGTTACAGGTGGGCAACATGCCCGGTGGTAACAGAACAATCAAGTAGAAATAGAATACAAATACATTTATAAGTTACAACTTGCACTTATCCCTTCATTGTATACACTAACAATACAATATAGAATTTCTGTGTTATGCCCTTAACTTTACTTATAAATGCCTTCGTTGTTTTTGGATAAGGCTCAAAGACTCCCTCAGGCAAACTGTTCCATTCAGTGATCCCTCTGTTTAGAAATGAGTTTTTACTGATTTCCGATTTTTGGGGTAACCTCTTTATTTTATTCTTATGATCGGTCCTTCCTAAGTAGTTTGGAGCGAGCAGTTTCTCTCTCATTTCACCGCATTTAGTTTTTCCGCTGGCATTTTTGTAAATTTCAGCTAACCTTTTGTATTACCTTCGCTCCTTGAGGCTTTCTCACTTTTAGCTCCCCTAACATTGCTGTCACACCATCCTTCCTGCCGTATCTTCCTAGCACGAACCTTGCAGCCTTTTTCTGCACCATTTCTGTTTTGTCCACTAATCCTTGCTGGTATGGATCCCATATATTAGACCCATATTCGAGCATTGGTCTCACTAGCGAAAAATATGCCTCCTCTTTCACGTTTCCATTGCTATTTCTAAGCGTTCTTCTTACAAAGTTGATTTGTTTGTGAGCCTTGGCAACAACTCTTTCTATATGAGTGTTCCATTTTAAATCTTTCGAGAATATTAATCCCAAATATTTAGTACTTTTCTCTGTTTCTAAAATACTTCCCCCTACGTTATAACCGTGCGTAATGCCCCTTTTTCTTGAAACTCACCACACAGCACTTAGTACTATTAACTTTTAGTTTATTTTGCGTTATCCAGGAAGATAGCATATTTAAGTCATTTTGTAGAGCTGCACAATCGTTCGTCTCATTTAACGCTCCAGCTACGTACTTTCTTTCCCCGTCCTCCCTCCCTTTCATCCTTTTTCTTATCCTCTACGGAAAATCCCTTTTCCCTTAATTCCTCTACAGCTTCGTGTTCTCTTCTTTTTTATCATATCTTCGGCTCGAATGGATTTCTTGGGTAGTGTTCGTTACGAGTGTCTGTCTTTGTCACATCATCTTGCCTTTTTGTATCGCGCCTCTTTATCTCTCTCTCACTCTTTTTCCCAACTGCTGCCAGGAAAAAAAAGAACAAAAGAAAAAGGAAACACCGAGACTGATTAATAAACCAAACTTTTTTTTTTGGGCGCAGGTGTCGGGATGAAGTTAGAAAGTTGGGAAATTTTCGGAATCGTCTTTCTAAAAGTGGAAATTTAACTTTTATTTTTTTATTCTTTAAATCTTGAGAATCTACTTTTATGGCGTAAAAATGCACAGAACACGATAAAAGTTCCGGGTTAAGAGAGAGAGAGAGAGAGCATTCAATTACGGAGAAAAATATTCTTTTATGATCCACATTCTTTCAGAAAGTTTTATATAACGGAGCAACGGGCATTATTTTAAGCCGCGCAAGCAAAAATAGAATTTTCATTTGTTTCCAAAGTTCCCAAAGAGGATATCCGATCGTAACCGAATTAATTGAATCGTTTTGATCGATCTTTCAAAATAAAACAAATATCGGTGAAAAATGACCTGGAAAGTTTAAACCCACATTTTAGGGAGGAAAGAATATTTTTCTAAATTAAAAAAAAAATATTCAGGCACTCCACCTGGGGAGACTATCGGGAACCTATTTTTTTCTTCAAAATGTCGCCATCCTCTTACATAACATACTCGTGAAAAGCGAGCGCCATTCGATTGGCCCCGGAAAAGAAACACCGAGGCACCTATAAAGCAGAGGATTTGCTGCCTCGTAGCCTTACTCCTCCAAGGTCTCCTCCGCAATTCCCTTTCATCATAAACCCTTTTGTTGGCGACAAGAGTTCTCCATCCGTCGCCTGAAAAAAAACCCCTTTCTCTCTCTCTCTCTTCACCCCTTTTTCTCACGGCGTCCTATAGATCCTTCTCACGTCACGTCTTATTTATCTACCTCTTAACCTCATTATATTTCGCCCTCTCCTCCCGACGTACCCTCCGCTCCTTCTTCCCCCCCCCCCCACCCATACATCCTTATATGCCGTCCCCTTTAATAAGTTCCCTTCTACATAGCCATCCCTTACGTAACACCCACACACAAAACGCCTCTTTATCTTTTCGGGTTTTCTTCTTTCCTTATCCAATCTCACGGCTCTCCATTATTATGCGCCTCCCTCTGTTTTTCTTTCGCTTTGAGCCCCACGTTGGTTCGGTGGATTAACAAAAAGAGGGGTTTTTCGGGCGTCACACGGGTCGGAAGGGATGGCGGGGTAGGGGGTGGAGAAGGGGGGAAGGGAAAGGGAGAGGGGGGGGGGAGAAATGGAGAGGGGGGGAAAGGGAGAGGGGTAGAGGTGTTTTTGCGGTGTCTCAAAAGGTGCGACTTCGCGCCTCTTTTATTCACTCTACTTTTTTTTTTTGACGACGCGCGAAAACTCCACCTTTTCGTTTTCGCCTTTTCTCCGTCGGTAGAGCGGGAAGGGTTCTCTCGCAATATGGAGGGGTACTAAATCTTCAAAATATGAATAGCTAAAGATAACGATGATTCGTGGTACGTAAAGGGTTTTCAACAAAGGAACGCGATAAATTTTATTTTGATTTAAACGGGATTTTTGGTGGTTAACTTGGTGGTCGTATTCGAAATTCCGCAACTATATTAGGCGCGTAGACATCTCGATTGAGTAGATCAATCGCGATGCGTTGAAATTTCTATTAATTTTTTAAAATGGAATCCGTCATTATCACGTTTCGTCGTGAATTGATCTATTTCATTCAAACTTTTGCATTAAATTTATGGAATTTTTAGATGCCGCTGGAAAAGGATTTTGAAATTATAAAGTGGATCTTCTTGATATTTCATGAGCATTTTCGTTCTTGTAATAAAGTGTTAAAACCATAATTCACTCTTTTATTGTAATCCGCAAGGGCATTTGAAGCTACGAATGAATATAATTTTTTTAATGTTTGCTAAAGGCACATTCGCGACAACTTTGTCTGAAAACAAGTTATACTGCTAATTAAAAGTAACAGATCAGCGGCCAAACAATCATCCATAGTAAACATTAAAGTTATTAAATTGAAAGTTTTGCTTTACTTAGAAAACAAGACAAATATTAACTTTTAAAACACAACAATTTATTTAAAAAAATCAAGATGAGGCCAAGCATCGAAACCCAGACCGTGAGTTTAGCTAATATTTGCCGTGTTTTTTACTTTCTTATATACGAAGTATATTGAGAAAGTATTGTTATCGCGAAAAAATTCGACCTCGAGATTTTGATGGAAATATACGTTTTAAGTGCAGGTACCCGAGTCCGAAAAAGTGGTTTTCACAATGCCGTCTGTTCGCGGCTCTAGAGCGTAAATGGTAGAGCAAAAATGAATGAAATCTCCTACATCGACATTTTATTATACATAATAGAAGCTATGAAGAAATCGATAACATTGCTCAATAATTAAGGGAGGTTTATTCTACGTATTTTTAACAACAATTTGATTTTATCAAAAACGGCTTTAAAGATTTTGATCAAATTTCGTACAGTTATTTGAGTTTACGTCTTCATTAATACTGTATAGTTCATATTTCTCAAAAAATGAATATAAAGCTAGTTTATTCTAGGCAGCTTCAACAACAATTCGATTTTCTCAAACGGCTAACAATTTTGATCAAATTTCGTACAGTTACTTGAGTATACGTCTGAAATAATACTACATACTTCAGAAAATGAATATAAGGCTAGTTTATTCTTGGGCAACTTTAACAAAAATTGGATTTTCTAAAAACCGGCTGATACGATTTTCATTTTATAAATATAACTAAACGACGCATTAGTATACGAGAAAGTTTGTACAATGTATGTTTTACCGATTTTTTAAAGATGGAATACCAGTAAGTAAGTAAAGGCCCATACGGTCAAGTTGCGTTTCTTTTGAAACACCCTGTAGAGGAATATACTTTACCACCGTTCTTTAGACGCCATAAATTACGTATTCAGGAGGATTCTTTCTACATTAATGAAAATCCATAGTCTTTGCAGCCCTCTTAAAGCAAACACGCCCTATTTAAGGTACATTGTACATTGGTAGTAACTTTTATTGAATAGATAGGTGGAGTACGTAATAGGAAAACAAGACAATTGGTTTAACGCTACCGTTCCCAGTATTTTCTGGGACACGGATTCCATTTTATACTTCCTGAGATGATCACAAACCTCTCCCAACTACCACAATAGTAAGGAATAGTTTATACGATAAGTTATTTCATATATAAATATACTGATCCAATATTTTAACTCAGTTAAACATTCAAATAAAAATAAATCTTTAAAAATTTAAACTAGTAGGTACGTGACAATGTGAAACGAGAGTATAGCTTTTAAAATTTTATTTAGCGCCGCTGACCTCAGACTGTGAAACGCTGGTTTATGAGGTAATTTTTTATTGCTGAATTTACTGCACAATCCTCCCACTTATTTTCCTCAGAATTTTGCGACCAAAAATGTCGGGCGGGAATATTACTCCAGGGACTGCAAGAGGCTACGCTTTTCCAAAATACAGTTACGCATTTTATCGGGGAAACTGTATAGTAGGTAAATTTAAATTTTTAAACATTTATTAAACCAAAAATATTGTAATTTTCAGTTACTTTAAAACATGTACGGTAACAGTGACAATTCGAACAAAGTTAGAACAGATGGTTTCATCGTCACGCCAAAAATTCCGTGTTTTAGGGAAACTTGCAGCAAGCATTAAACAGGGGTCGGCAACTTTTTTCCGGCGAGTGCCACTTTTTATCGATAGCCATAACCATATCTGCCAATTTAGCGACTTCGTCGCTAGATTTAGCGAATTAAAATCTAAATAAATGTAAAAATTCTTTTAAAAAGATAATTTTGGTAATTCTTCTCTCAAATAACGAGTCATGCAAAACCCCTTTTGGCATGCGTGCCATAGGTTTCCGACTCCTGTCCTATACTGTAGAGCAGTGCTTCCCAAACTTTTAAGCTCCGCGGACCACAACAGCAACCCTGCGGACCACCTCATTTCTGACACAAACGTACTTACTGTAACCACATTAATGAAAAGGGGTTAATTTGACTGCAGAGAGGTGAAATCTGGAAATATGAAGGAGTAGAAAAATCTTTAAGCTAACTAGGTACATTACTAAAGTATTGAGTACCTGTGATAGTGTAAGAATTGATTAACTTTTCCAAAAAAAATTCAACTAAATATGCGGTTCATTCTAAAAAAATTACATTTTGGAAACCTTCTCGGACCACCAACGAAACCTCCGCGGACCATAGTTTGGGAAGCACTGCTGTAGAGAACTTTTTCAATCTTTCGTAGTCTTCAAATATAAATAGATGATAATGTATTTTAGATTCGCTTTCTAGCGCACGCTGAAATCAGAATTCGCAAATTTCCGACCCGCAATCCAATTGTCACGTCTGTTTCCCTCTCGCATTCTTTTTCCTCGGAATTTCTTCCTCGGTAATTGTCGCTGATACTGTCTTTCGCGGGGAAAATATTTGCATTCGAAGATTATCCCAGGATTAAAATTTCCTACATTTCAATTCTAAAAATGGGTGTCCCAGAATCATGCCATCGTTATTCCAATAAATACGGAACTCTTTCTTAATAAAATTTATTTTTATATATGTATTCTTAAAACGTTTTTTTAAATAGAAAAAACGTGCTTGTGTGATCACTATGTCTGTCTGTATGTCCGTCTGTCTGTGGACAATCAAATCTTTTTCTCGAGAGATATTTAGATTGGATTTTTGGATCAGATAGCTCTTATTAATTTATTACTATTCCACCAATTTTATTTTTCCGGAATTTCATCGATTATTCGCTAAGTGGCTCCAATCCAATCTGAAAAAATTCTGAATTTTGAAAAGGTACTGAAGCCAAACTACCGAAGTAAGAGGAGTGAAGTTTTCACGCATGAGAAGGTTTAGTGACGATCTACTTTCCAACGGTGCGGATTGACCCCCCCCCCCCAAAGAGGGAGGTAAACCAGAACCCTGAAAATTTGAAATAAAACGTGCTTCCACCTCTTACTTTAGCAAGGGTATCTTATTTGTTTATGTCGTCTACCCGTAGAGGTTGAGGTCCGTTATCCTCCTTACCCTTACCTATACTCTTAACGCCTTATCTAGAATTCCACCTTTTCCATTTACTTAGACGTCCATTCCAACCCGGGAGAAACTCTATCTAGCTTTCCCTTCCTACGCATTCAGCACCTAACCTCCCTTAAGGGGTTTAACTCTTCATTTATTTATTTATTTTTTTAAGGCTTCGGGGGAATCGCCTCGGAGCGGTTTTATGACATCACCGGTAATAAATGGTCGGTAGAGAAAGAGAGAGAGAGAAAAATAACCGCCGATATAACGTGGCAGAATGTTCCGCGCGTGACCTTGGCTCTTATTGCCATTCCCACGCCCTCTCTTCAATCCCTCTTCTCTTCTCCTCCTCCAACCGCCCCCGTTCCACGCATTTCGCGTCTGTTCTCTCTCTTTTTATGTCGCTACGCGACGCCTAAACGATTATCTTTACTCCTAAAGTCGTAGCGCTAATTTCGGTGGTATCACTCAATTTCACGCACTTTGCTGGATATTTCAGGGCGGAAAACGGTAATACCTCGGCAAGACAAATACCGTTATAATAAAAACTTTCGATACTGCGAAAATGTTTAGAAACTTTAGCGGAGTACCCATTGTGACATCGCTCTGTATATATCTACTTTTATGTGCACGTATTTTGAATTTGGATTCATTCTGTTAATCGTTAATATTTACCTTCAGTGAGGTATGAAGTATATCTATGGCTGCAAAATACCTCGGAGGTTTATTTAAACAAATTATCTGTCGCTTGATGTAAATTTGAACAGAATTCGTTCGAACCTATTCTCGAAATATCGAAATGGTTTGCGCATTCCCGAAAGTTCGTTACAAACGAGATTCCGCTTCATTTCATCAAACGTTCGCATTCATCTTCCAGATTTTTCTATTCCGAATCTTATCTTTATTGTTAACTTAATTAGTTCCAAATGAATTATATAGAACTCAACCTTCGTTTTCGATCTAATAGATTATTTATTACCCCTTAACCCATAAAACGGCTCGGAAAACCTTATCAGCGTTTCAGCTACAAAAGCGCCATCGTCGTCATTCACCGGTCTCACTGGTTCAAAAAAAAAAAAAGAGGAATTAACGATCGGCGTACGACCACTGGTCAAAAGACGAATCTGGTTCTCCAAACGTTTTCACATCGAAGGGAGTCGTCCCCATTAACGGTTTTAACTTGCATTCCCAGAATTTTCACTTTAATGGTCTCTGCGTGTCGCTTTATTGTTGCTTTATTTATCGTACCCCGCTTCCTTTTCCCTCCTTCCCTTTAATCCCAAACTTGCTCCTCTTAATCCTTCTTCCTACCATCTTTCCCTCACTCTTCCGCTAAATCCCTCCATATTACTCACACATTCACCCTCGAATACATCTAATTCTTTCATCAAATCCGATCCCTCTGCCGAAACACCTTTCTTATTTCCCACCGTCCCTTTCAACGGGGGTTTTCAGCTCGAATTTCCACTCCGGATACGCAAGTCCTGACGAAGCCGGTTAAAACTTTCAGTGCCTCGTTAAGCCTTACGATCCACTTCACCATTCATGAGATGAAGATTCCCCCTAAATTAGTAGCCGGCGTTCGTATGGAGACGGTTCGGTCGTTTCAGGACCTCGGGTATTAGGCAAGTGTTAGGTAAACCTCGTAACATGCTTTTCATTTTCTCCTTTTTCTTTATACCTCCGAAGGAAAATTTCCTTCCCTTTTACTCGGACGGCGGAGTGTTTCGGAGCAAGGCTTGACTTCTACACCTATTAAATAAGACGCCCTCGCCAGTCCCCTCCCTCCCTCCCGCTCCCTCCCTCCCTCTCTCTCTCCTTTCCCTCACTTTTTTTTTGCAGAAAATCCAATTTGCTCCTCCACTCTCTCACTTTCCCACGCACTCTCTCCCACACTTTTTTTTTCTCGAGGACAGTCACTAGCTCTCAATACCTCTTCTTTCTTCCTTGTAACCCATTTACCCTACTCACGGTATCTTATTCCCCTTTTCCTCCGTCCTTTCTTCCTCCCAGCTTTTTCTCTCGCGTCGCCTTTCCATCTCCTTTTCCCTACGCTCGTTCCTTATTCCTCGCCTTCCTTTGTCTCTTTCTCTTTTATAATCTCGAGCCCCATTGTTGCGTCCCTGATGGTTTCTGTTCATCCCGTCTCGTAGGTGCTTTTAAAAGGAACGGGAGGAACAACCTCCCGATTCCCCTTTGTGGCAAGTTATATTTTTTCCCCCCTTCCCTTCCCGGCGGCCATTTTGTTTTCGAGCGATCTTGATGAAATGGCGGTCCCGGCAGCGCTCACTTCATCCAATTCGATTGTTGTCAGTTTCGCGCACGGCTTTCCTCCCGATTGGCGGAACTCGTGTGGGCGTGAAAGCCAGTCCCGAAAGGTTGTTCTTTTTTATTATTACCGCTTCCTATCTCTCTTTCTGTCTACTTATCCTGTCATCCCGTTTCCACTTCTGCTTAAAACTCACTTCGTGCCATTTTCCATTTATTTGTAACACACGAATGCGAAGAAAAAGTTAGGGAACGTCAGGTCGTTTCAGGTGATGGATGTATCCCGACGTTCAATTAATCCTCTTTCTTCTCCTTTGAGGTTTGCCGGCATACGGGTACCGAAGTTTTCCGGGATGAATCTACCTATTTAAGGAAAGTGTTACGTATATTTTATATTTGGTTGACCGAGATTGTTTAACTTTATTTCGCGATCGACTTTTTGCTCGTGTAATAAAGGATGAGCTTTACGCAGCGCTGAGCTTATGTAAAAAGTGATCATTACTTCTTTCCATAAATTTTGCTTGTATTCATATTTAGGTCGTCCATCATTTTGCCTCGCTCCATCCGTATATGCGTATATCACTATTAAACGTTTAAATCGGTTCATCACATCTTAAACATTACTGTTTCTAAAAGTTGACAATAACTCATACACAATATACAAAAAATACCAATCTCGGTGGGAGATTTGCAAAAAATCGACTCTTAAAACTTTGGCAGGCAATGCGAATAAATGAAAATAAATTGATGTGTCCAACACATGACTTTCTTCATACGTAAGTTTCCAACTAAAATCAAATAAATACGGCGATAGGAACAGTTCAACGTACATGCTTCAGCGCTAGCGATTCAATTGTTTTGTAAATTCACCTTTGCCGTTACTACCACGCGCGCGAGCTGCCCACTAACCGTCAATTTCAAAGAAAATTGAATATATCTTAAAATATTCCTCATATGAAAATTTATTTGAAACAACAGTTGTAGAAAAAATAATATCTATAACTTATATATATATAAACAAAAATTCAGTTTTAAGCGAAATATTTAAGAAAAACGAAAATTTTACAAGTGTAAATCTCTACTTCCGGTTGAACGATTTTTATCAAAACCTTTTCAAATCTTAAGAATATATATAAAATCACAAATATACAATTTCATGCTGATCTGATAAATAGTTTTCGAGTTAGAGCGCACGCAAAATTTCTGTCACACATACGGACACACACACATACACACAGACATCACCGAGAAAACGGTCAAAACGTGTATTTACGTTGAAATTTCGAATTCGATTTTTTTCATAAAAACAATACTTTCTCTATACTACGTATATGGAGAAAGGAAAAAACGGAAAACTAAAGGAAAACACGTGAGCTTAATCAGAGTGGAAGAAAGCTTTGCTTTCTAGAAATTAATTTTAAAATTAAATAGCATCAATACGAAACCCATCGAAAATATTTGTTTGTGGTTATAGTATTGTTACCATATTTAAATGGGTCAGTATTTTAAGATAATATTTATAAACGACATTCATTTGTGTGGGCATAATATATATAAAACGATGAAAAAACAGAAATTACAGGTAGCCGCAAGTTATGCAGAGCTTAGAGAATCATAATACGTATAAATAACAATAAAAATTAAGAAAAATGGAATCGAATTACTAGGGATTTTGAGGCACAATATAAATATTGTAATATAAAGATGAAGTTACATAAACCATGAAGCCATGGCATTTCGATATTCCATGAAAGACGAACGCCAACGTCATTCAGCATTTGCAAGCTAGTGCATGAAATTGTAACATAATCTAAAGGCATTAACCAGAGAAATTTTCGGTGGTAACATCACTACAGATTTTATTTTCACTCTACTGTTGAAGTACGGTTTCAACACACTGGTCAACATTTATGAAAGCCTTCTCGAGTCGGTTTGCTCACCGAACATGGAACTGGAACTCCCCGAAACACGATCGAAACGCCTCGAACAAAATGCTGCAGTGAGAAAAATCGAATAAATGCATAATTTTTGATATTTTTTTCCTAAACAGCGCGGCACGTGTGACAAACCTTTCGTTACTTCAGGAAACGATTTTGTTAATGGACCGTTACGCGAGACACGTGTACTCCTCGGGGAAAAAGAGCATTGAGGTGCACGAAGCGACAAGAGAGAAAGAGAGCTGTGAAAAGTGAGAGTAATATCGCTTTTATTTCTCTCGCTCATTGCCTTTCCCAACCTTTTGTTTCCTCCATTTCACGCACACACACAAACACGCACGTAGGTATACGTATATGTAGATTTCGCCAGTTTTTTCCATTTCCTCGTATCCGGTTCATCTCCCTCCCCCTCTCCATTCAAGGAGTGGCATTCTCTCTCTCTCTCGGACGTAACCGCTCTTCCAAAAAGAAAAAAAATGGAAATTCTTTATCGCTGGTAATCCATTGTAATCCGCTCTCGACCATTTTTTTCTTCCTTTTGTCATTTTCTCGCAAATCCTTTGTGGCTCGTTTGGTTTTCCATCCCCCTCTTCTCTCCCTCGCCCGTTTTAATGCCCTCTTTTAAACGGGGGACGCCATTTTTTTAATCTAAAACAAGAGAAAGAAATAAATTCGGGCCGTGGGATTACTGTTTGTAATTTTGGAGGAAACAGCATTTGTAACTTTTGAAAGAATAAGAGAGAAGGGGGAGCAAACACATCGTTGACATTTCTCGAATTTAAGGAATTCGAGCGGAATAATGCGAATTTTTTGATGACGCCTAAAGATAGGCGAGAATATATATATATATATATATTTAAGGGTAATAATGGTGGAAATAGGGGCCGCCTCGTCCTTTGCCCAAATCTTCTTTGTTTTATTAACTCCACTCTCCCCATCTTTTGAGCCCCCCCCCCCTCCCTTTCTCTTTCACATCCCTATCCAAATCTCACCCCGCCGAGCGTTTTCGAAAATTAATATCTGCGCCGCATACCGAGCAGAATTAACTCAGTCACACGCATCTACGAGAGACAAAACCCTAAGCACGTTCCGAACAAATGGAAAACGAAAATGGTTTCAAATCTGTGAGAGACCTTATGTCATGCTTCGCTGTATCCGTTTTGCCCCCTCTCTTCCCCCTTGACTCTAAATCCTCTATCGCTCTCCGTCCGACCTTTCCTGCTAACTCTTTCACTCTCTTACACTTCAATTTCCGTCCCCCTGACGTATTTCTCTCCAGTGAATCTCCATTGGAGCACTCTGGCGGGTTTCTATAGAAACCTGGAGACAAATAATTGGCTTCATCTGTTTTTGAGTGGCCCAAGTGAAACGGAGGCAACCATTCATACTTTTTGCGGAAATCGTCAACGGCAAAGCTAATTAATTACTCTCGCTCGATTTTTGAATAGTCACGCAGGAATTTATCGATCGGATAAAATGAGGCTTATGGTTAACGAATAATGAATAAACTGTTTTAATAATACAATTTGTGGAAATATTTCTTTCCTTTAAATATTTATGCGGCCGGATACAAATATAATAACATGCAGCATATTTCATTTAAAATGGCAACTTCATTTTTTATCGGTAAAAACCATCTAAAAACAAGCTAACAGTTTTAGACTCTGAAAATGAAAATTTATGAAAAAATTACTTGATTATTCATTGTTTTTCAGTGTTTAATTAAATATATTAAACATTCTAAATTCAAATAACTGGCTATAGTAGATGAAGCTTATTTACAATCACCTGCAACATGTTGAAATCTATTCCAAAAACCGTACCAGTAATTTCATACAGTCCGCCTCACCTCAACTTATAAGACCTGCATATTCGTATATTTTCCAGTAGGAGGTATCATTTGATATCGTTAATAAAAACTATACGGTATTTTTCGAGTGTGTGGATTCAATATGCTTTTAATTAAACGGATTTCTGATCATTTTCAATAGCGTATAAAGAAGTGCAGATACATAAACCAACTTTTTTAGGATGCAAATCATTCACTGTACCATATTGTACCGAAAATTTGGAAATGAATTCCAAACAATCGCGTTTCTCGTATCAATGGCTTCATATATGGAGCGTAAATTATACGAAGATGTGCTAAAATTGGATAATATTTCACAAAAATGGATATTCGGTTTAATGAATGTCAAAAAGTCAATCATAAATAAATAAATAAATAAATTTCTCTAGGATACTCAATACATGATCTTTAAATGAAAAAATGCTCAATTCCAAATGTCGAAACAATGTTTCATTCCATGTACAAGGATAATTCGGAAAAATTAGTACATTTCCCGAAAACTATCTTGATCACCTCCAAAATAAAAATGGGAAAATTTATTTGAAAGAAATTCGACTAGACCAATCATAATTTTTGCCTTTCAACCGACACTGAATAAATAGAAACGTAGCACCATAAGCTATAACGGAACGTTACAAAGGGAGAAGGCGCTTATATAAATTTGGAATCTGCTTGGACATAAATAGCCCATCATATATAAAGAGATTAAAAACGCCTTCAAAACCATTACTAAAGATATAATTATTGTTTTTATATATAGGGCTAAAGGGGACGACGGAAGATAGCGGAATCCTGCTTCAAAGCAGGATAAAGGGCTCTAAACTCAGCTCATTGGGTGTTAGTGACGAAATAAATCTTCCAGAATGAATCCCAAGACCTATAAATAAATATTATCCCTTATAAAGCGTCCCTCAATTAAGGCAACACAAATAGATGAGCGATATGATTGACTAACTTACGATAGGCACTATGTTAATATCTTCGCCAGCAATTAAATCCGCTCAAGGTCAAAATATTTGAAATTCAAATAAAATCTTACCATAGAAACAGGCATATAAAGACCTTATGCTATAAGAAAATAATTATTCTTTCACCCATTAACATATTTTAACGATATTATTTATCAATAGAAATAGAACTTTAAATCTGTTTTGAATATATTAGTTAGAAAAATTACAAACATTTCGTCTAACGCGAATTATATGCAGTGAGTTACTCAGACTTCAATATATGGTGTGTGTGTGTATATATATTCATGTTAATGCCATATAAAACGAAGACAGAAAGGAATAATCATTATCGCCGGCGATTAAAAAATTATTATTTAATTGAGAAAATTGGTGTTTCATAGTTTTATTTCAAAATAGTCGCTCTTTTGTTCAGTTATTATAAATAAAGATAGCTGTAAAACATCAATTAGAAAGAAATGTTGCTATCGTAAAAGTATATCATTCAATCAGTTTGAAAAGGAGCCATGATTTCTCCAACGAAATCAAGTACGATAAAGAGATAAAATTAATTTAAGGAAGTTATATATGAATTAACTTCATGGATAGACTCGAAATAAAGTGTATCGAACATTAAGCAATTTGTAACCGCCCTGAAAAAAATACAATCGCATATCGATAGATGTAATGTTTTACTTTCAGCATAATACAATAAATAATACTAGTTTCTTTCGGGAGGCCTTAGTAATACCTTTACGATCGTAAAGGTTTTACGAAACACTGAAAATGAGAAAATAACTCAAAAAACATCCTCAAAAAGTACGGGATAGTATTAGCCTTTGACACTCACGGAACGTGACAAAAAAAGAACGCCCAGTTATCAAACGAGAGAAAGGAACAAAAGAGGCAAACCACCCCGGAAAAGCATCGCCACTGCAACGAAATACCATTCGAGGGAATCCTCCAGAAAGAAATAATAAAATAAAATGAACCTCTTCCGACATTCCCGCTAGCCCAAAAAGCACACGAGGATTCTGCAGTTTCTAATAATAAAACAGCAGGTAAGGAATTTTCAGTAGGTATGTCGCCCGAACCGAAACCATCCTAGCTGGCCCCTTCCAGCCCCAACCTAAAACACACCCTACAACCCCTCCCCTTTACTCTCTGGATAATTCAGAAGAGGGCTGGAATATCGACCTGACCCCTCCTCCGCGTGCCTGCTCCTTCCCCGTCCCTCCCGTTTCCCCTTCTTCTCTCCCTCCGTTTCCCCACCGCACCGACTACTCCCTTCAGAGGGACCGTCGGGATCCATCCCTGAATGGACTTAAAACCTGCAACTCTGACTACGCAAGGGTATTCCCAAAGGGAAGCAGAGACTACAAGTCAACGATTGCTGTTATACTTTACAGAGGAGGAAAGAAGGAAAAATATATCCGCTATATATAAATAAATAAATATCTGTAAGTATATATATATATATATATATATATATATATGCATTTATGTGTACGTATGCGTATAATATAATAATTAAATTTTTATAAAAAATATTTTCAGATGAAATATCTGTAAGTATATATATATGTGTGTGTGTGTGTATGCATGTATGTGTATAATATAATAAATTTTTATAAAAAATATTTTAAATTCAATAAATAAAAATATTTTAAATTCAAATAAGGGTCTATATAATTCGTTTATAAAATTCCAGTTCGAAAATTATATGCAATAACAGCAACAATTTTTCAGAGATGAAATACAGATGACCCAATTCGAAAACGCCAAAAATGCTGGAGACAGAAAAATCATAGCCATGATCGCACGAACCATAAGCGGTTTGGAAGCCGAAGATGTAAACCGTTCAAAGAATGTTAAAATAAGTATTACCGGCAGTTATATAGGAAAAGCGATGAGATTATTATGAGAATATCTTTTAAAGTACCATAAGCCAAAACTTAAGAGAAACCACTCGAAACAATATCGTTTGGTAATAAAAGTACAGTACGATGAGAAAAGTTATTTATACGAGGTAGTTCAAAAAGTTTCCGCACTTTTTTTTATCGCGCCACTGGTGCAAGGCAGACTTAAGAGAATTGGCAAAATTGAAACTCATTATATGACGTGCCCCCACACTGGTGGGCGTGACCTTGGACTCAGTGAGCTATGAGCAGTGGAGGTAAGAGCATGGCTGCACCGCTTTCGATTTGCACCAAGGAAGAGCAGAGAGGAGTCATTTGTTTCTTGTGGGCAGAAGATGTTAAAGGGGCTGAAATTCACATACGTTTATGTGCTCAGTATGGGGATAATGCTTTACCTCGGCGGAGTGTGTACGAATGGATTGAAATGTTCAAGAATGGCCGGACAAGCGTGGTTGATGCAGAGCGCTCAGGATGGCCGTCAACATCAATCAGTGATGAGAAACAGGAAGAAGCCAGAGCCATGATTCTCGCTGATAGAAGAGTGAAAATAAGGGACATTTCATGAAAGTTAGACATCAGTCTAGGTTCAGCCTATTCGATAGTGCATGACATTCTTGAATTCCAGAAGGTTTGTGCAAGGTGGGTGCCCAAAAATTTGACAGAAGAGCATAAGCGCAATCGTTTGGACATCAGCTCTCGTCTCTTGGAGCGATGTCATAATGAAGGAGAAAATTTTTTGAATCGCATCATTAATGGGGATGAAACGTGGATTCATCATTATGAACCCGAAAGCAAGCAGAAGAGTATGCAGTGGAAGCACACATCATCTCCTGTTTCCAAGTAATTCAAATCACAGCCATCAGCTGGAAAGGTTATGCTGACAGTATTTTGGCATTCCCAAGGTCCTATCCTCGAACATTATCTGGAGCGTGGAACAACGATAACAAGTGCTGTGTATGCTGACATGTTGCGAAATGAACTGAAGCTGACCATTCGCAGAAAACGGAGAAGAAGATTGTCAGAGGGTGTTCTTTTGTTGGATGACAATGCACGCCCACATAGCGCTGCCCATACCAGGGAAACCCTTCAAGAAACGAAATTTGAAGTTCTCGATCACCCAGCCTATAGTCCAGACTTGGCTCCTTCGGATTATCATCTTTTTGGACCACTGAAGGAAGCGCTGAGAGGTCGTCGATTTGCAGATGATAACGAGGTGAAAGAGGCGGTGCACGCACAACCAAAGAAATTTTTTTTGATGGTCTTAGAAAGCTTGTAGACCACTGGAATAAGTGTATTACAAATCAGGGAGACTATGTAGAGAAATGAACCATTTGTAATCTCTCAGACATAAATAAAGACATTGTAACAAAAAAAGTGCGGAAACTTTTTGAACCACCCTCGTAAGTTTTCAGCAACAATCTTAAGGAAATTATAATCAAATGTAATTCTTTAATAAGGGCAAATCCGATTTCTATTTTAAGAGAAAAATAAAAGCAATAACAATAAACAAATACTTTATAACATTTGAGAGATTATCGATATTTTTTTTGTTCTTAGGTAAAGTACGAAAGAGAATATCCGCAATAAGCTAAAAAAAATGTGATAATTATAAATGCGTCGTAACAGTGAAAGTTTACTTCAGAGGAAATAAAATCTTGCGAACGGGCAAAATAAACCAAGTGGTGAGGAAGAAATTAGTGAAATACTATACGTGGAATGCCACCATGTATGCAGCAGAAAAACACTTATTTTAAAAAATTATGCACATATTTTTGGAAAGTCTCGAAAAGCGGAAATTGAGGTAAATGATAAAAATAAATTGAACGTATCATAAATGAGGAAGTATTAAGAATAATATAAAAGGAGAGATCAACGATACAAAATAATTAGAAAGATGAAGGACAACTTGATAGGGAATTTCCTGATGTTCCATGATTAAAGATATGATTGAAGGAAAACTTGAAGGGAAAAGAGGAAAGAAAAGGTTTCAGCTGACAGATAACTTGAAAAGGAAAGAAGGATGTCAAGAACTAAAGGGTTCGGAGGACAGGAGAAGACTGAGAAAACGTTTTAACATGCAATCACGAACCTGTCTGCAGACAGACCAATAATGATGATAACGGTAACGGACGAAGAAAATCAAAATAACTCATAATTTTTCACTTCGATTCAACTTACCCGTGTATAAAATTCCTTTATTTACCGAAAAACCGTTTCCCTTAAACTTGTAAAATATGGAAAAACTATAGTAAGCAAAGGGCGCGAACGGGTCCTTATTCGATTTCAAGTCCATTTCGCTAGCTTGGCCTCTTGGGAAAGGAGGAAGGGGACAAAAATAACCCATACGTGACACACATATACTCGGGTACCGAAGAAAATCGAGATTTTTTTACATTTTTTACGCCCTTTCGTCCTCTCCGCAAGAAGATCCTCCTCATGCATTTTTTATGCGTGGTTCTTTTTTTTTCACCTTCCTGAGGTCTAGGTAGCCGGCGGTATTTTTATCCCAGTCCGTAGTGGAAGTGACGCGGAATAGAATGACCCTTAAACACATAGCACTCGTGTCACGCCGTGCTGCATTCGTAAAAATGTTTCGTATTCTTTTCTTTCCGGAGCAGGACCACTAAACTATAGATATATTACACTATATGTGCGCATAAAGAATCATAGTTTTTAAAAAAGATTTTTGCGATTCGTGGGCGGGAACATTTGTTGCAATCGCATAATACGCGCAAATGGTTCAATATCGTTTCAACTATTATTTACGTTATAAAATAGCTTGAAGAATAATATATATATTTCCGATATTTCACCTACTTCACTACAACATTTAATATATCCACTTATCCGTATTTTATCTTTAAAAACATTTATTTATTTCCTTATTTATTTTTATAATTGACACATCATCTACCACTAATGATTCATTACATGTAAATATTTCGATACCTCCTTTTTACACAAGGATGCGTAAACCATTTCTATTTGTTTTTCGATCGGCGCATTAGTTTCATCTTATATAGATAGAGCAGTGTTTTTCAACCTTTTTGCTTTGGCGACACACTTTAAATGATCCGGCTCTCGCGACACACCATGATATAAAAAGTCAATTTTTTTGGTTAAAACATAACAAAAATACTTAAAATTCATTATTTTACAATAAAACATCATAAATATAACAAAAAATATAAGAAAATGTTTGTTTGTTAATATCAAATTAGTACAAATACGACCGAGGTCATTTCAGAGTATGTACAACGAAATCTATATATGTATAAATAAAATTCATTATTTAACAAAATAAACAAAAAGAAATAAAAATCTGTCGAATAACAATTTTTAAAAAATCAATGTGAAATTTGAGCCTTTTTTCCTAAATTTTCGCGACACACCTGGACCTCGTCCACGACATACTAGTGTGTCGCGACACACACGGTTGAGAAACACTGAGATAGAGAGAATATGTCTACATTTTCAAAGAAAATGAGCGTTACCAATAGAGTCTATTTTTCATTAATAAAGTGTTCATGATATTCGTATATCGTAATATAGCATGAAAAGATTGAACAGGATTTTCCACGCAGGAGTGTTGTTCAGACGATAGCTCGCATCGTATTTGTCGATTCTCGTAAAATGCTACCATTTCACGACAGCGAAAGAATGAATTAAACTTCCAAAGTTGAGCCCGGCGATAACAGTTCCACAAAAATCTCGAGTCAGTGAAGGTTCCGTGATGTAACGAATAGATGCTGTACAAATAATAACGTCGAATTTCTTTGGTTGTAAATTCTTCCGTGAATTAAATGAGCGTAGGAATGATTACATTAAAGGCACTTTTTGATTTTCCATTGAACATTCTTACTAAAAAGTAATATAAGTTTCTAATTTGAACAACCTATATGATAGCATGAGAAAGGGAATATTTTAATACACTCAAAGGAACCTTTACAGTTGCTTATTTTAATAAAAACCTTGCAAACATGATAGCCTTTAATATAACTTGAGATAGAAATTTCTTCGTTATAAAAAGAATAAGACTAAACATTTTTGCCTATAAATTTAATTTAAAATATTCCTAAATCATTACCACTTTTACTCTGTAAGTCTAATTCAGTCCTTTCAACCGATAAAAAAATGTCGTGGTGATAAAATTAACGGATTCTGTGAATAAAAGACCGATTCGGTGGAATGATATCCTCTGAGATGCGCAGTCCTGATTCTTAATAAATAAAAGGCAAACGACATCTGAATGGAATATTACGAACGGAAGGCATGCATAAATATATCCTGGGTGAAACCTTCGTCGGGCATTATTTTCGCATGCACTACGATACCATTGAAGACCATCCTGAGATGCAAATGTGGACATAAACAAGCGAAGGGAATCCGGCGATAAACGAACCGAATCGCAGTCAGGATGCGAGAACCGAAACCTGAGCAGCGAAACGTAAATTGGAGCTGACAATCAAGAACAATAGCCGTAACAAGCACACAGGAACTACGAAATCGGAGTGAAAACCCAAGGCAGAAAGAAAAAAATATTGGGAGCGGTGCCGAATTAGCTTAGGTCATGACGACAGCGACACAATTTGTCCGCTAAGTTAGCAATAATGAATCCTCACAAAATTATTTTAACTCTTGCCATAATGCCAGTATTTCAGCAACTACAGATTGATTCCTATCTATATCTACATTAATTAATAACCATTAATTTTTTAAAGCTAAACTGGTTGAAAAGTTTGTTCAACGACTGGTTAAACGTAAACGTCTGAGAAAGAAATATTGGAAAATAATGAAATAACTAGTAATGAAATTCAGTTACTTTATCAAAATAGTGAACAATGTTGGCATTTTCAGTTCATAGGGCTTCTTTCGAAAAAGAATACCGTTGTTCTGTGAACTTTCATTCTCCGTAAGAATCACCCTTATTATCGGTGGAATTACAGGTTTCGGCAATTTTTATTTAAGTGTAAATCTTTTTTTTTGGGTTTATTTCCATTTATGAGATATCTTTGAATCGATGATCGCGGAGTACTATTTGTGAATCCACATGTCTACTTTCCCATACAAAAACATTTGACGTGATATGAAACCAACATGGCGGCACACAAATCGTCTACAACGCACGACACCGATATCTCCCGACGCATTACTCGAAGTTCCGGCGTATCCCTTACGCAGACGTTTTTGACTCGTGATGAAACATGGAAATAAACGGACACGTTCCATAAACAATCCCGTCCGTCCGTAATGTCGTCTTTAAGGCGATTACCGGATAATGTTTCATGTTGATTGGATTTACCCAAATCCTTTTTACACGTAGACCGATTTCGGTCACCCGATTACAAAACCCGCGACTTTAGTACGCTCGTTCAGATAATCAAATAACGTTCCTTTCCGCAAATGGCACTAGCCATGAAAAAAAAAAATGCCATCAGGCGAATCGAAAAAAAGTTTCAAACGTATTTTTTTTTATTAATCCCGGAAATTCAGGTCGATCAAATATTGGCTCGACAATGTCTGCGGAATGTGATCAAAAGGAGCGTTCTCGGTGGCTACCGCTTCCGAAATACCTCCTCGTTGGGTACTGGATTATCGTTAAGATACGTCGAGTCTCTGCATTGGCACGCGATAGCGGCGAACACAAACCAAAACTGGATTTCGGTTTACAATATGGGATCGATGTGGACAACGATGACGCAATATAAAAAAAAGCTATATCGTCAGATCGTTCGGAGGATTCCATGCGGAACTTTTTTTTCTCTCTCGTTTGGCTTATCGAGTAGAGCAGAGGTCAACAGAAGAAGCCAAATATGCGTCTCCCGACCTACCCTTCTTCTTTTCCGACCTCATTTGTGGCGCTTCGTCTCCTTACACACCCTGTGCTTGCGCAGTTCTCCTCCGATTTCCCATTGACATTTACTGTGGACCTAGGACTATTTGTCTGTCCTCCCGCGATTTTTTATAGAATATGACGGGTAAGCGAGCTCTGAATAGTTAAAAGAAAAAGAAAATTCGAATGTATGATCCATACGGAATGGCTTTTGTGGAACGTTTTTTCGGTTCTTTTATAAAGAAAATATTTTCAGCATATTCTTCAAGTTCGCGGTCGATAGAAGAACGGAAATCTATGCGGATAAACTCGTATCAATGCTGCAGAAAATTTAGGAATATAGCTCGCGT
Organism: Uropetala carovei; assembly: GCA_036926305.1. Lineage (NCBI taxonomy): Eukaryota > Metazoa > Arthropoda > Insecta > Odonata > Petaluridae > Uropetala > Uropetala carovei. The sequence continues at coordinate 8,473,778 of JAXCHB010000065.1, read as the reverse complement.
TTAGTATTCTTCAGAAGTTTAACCTAACTAAAACAAATGCTAAAAAGGTTTTGTAAATCATACCAAGTAGTTAGCACTGGCTTAATTATAAAATTGTTTATAAAGAAGGAATTGATTTGTAAAAAAGTTTTCTAGGCTTATCCATATGCATCCATATATAGCTTAACCTCTTGTTTTAATTGAAATTAAGCCAACGCATATGGCAAAGTATGTTTATATAATGATTACCTAAAAGATCTTTTCATATAATACAATTTTAAAAGTACCTAATAAATATTCAGTTATTCTATTCGCTAAAGGAACAATTTTACGAATTTCAATTCAATTCAATGATAACCTTGAGCTTTTATACATATATTTTAGAGGCATTTTAACTTATCGTTTAATCTAACTCGAGTTACTTTTCCGTTAAAACCAAAGATATTCCATTTTTACTTTCTCCATATACGTACTATACAGAAATTATGTAGTTTTCATGAAACAAATCGACTTCGAGATTTCAACGAAAATACGTTTTGAGGTCCCTACAACATGCTTAGACTATTTTCGGAATGATGTCTGTGTGTGTATGTGATTTAAGGCGCTCTAACTCAAAACGTACATGCCATATCATTACCAAATTTCATATATAACACCTTGGTATGAGCATGAAGAGCTGATTAGTTTTTGCACAATATCGGTTAAACGGAAGTCGAGTTTTATTCGAAACCCGATTCGGTTTCGGCGAAATGTCTCCGTTAAAACATCATTATTGTATATACAATTTAATAGAAAGGTTATAGAGAATGTAATTTCCTACAACTTTCATTTGAAACAATTTTCCATAGCAGTTATTGTTTAGGAATTATTTGTAAATAATAGGTTTTTTCGGTTTCCGTCAAATAACTCCTTAAAAACGTAGTAATTGGTTATCTTCGTGAGGACCAAAGTTGTAGAGAATAATATTTCTTTCAACTTTTGTTTGAAACAAATTTTCGTAGAACCACCCATTTCGGAGATATTTTGATTTGTCTTAATTTCCAGTATACAGCGCCAGCACCATGTAGCGGTGAATTCTGTAAACATATTCAAAATATACATAATTTACGGCGCTAAGGACGACTGTATACTTTTACGATACGAAATAATAATTTTGCCTTATAATGCTATTCATAATAATTTAAATATCTATACCCCAATTATGGAAAAAGTCGTGTTTGTCACATCAGATTTTATTACTTTCTACATATTCGTAGTAAAGAGAAAGTATTGTTTTCATGAAAAAATTCGAATTTGAGATTTCAACGGAAATACACGTTTTGAGGTCCCCTGAACTCGCTTTGACCGTTTTCTCGATGATGTCTCTGTGTCTGTATGTCCGTATGTGTGTGACAGAAATTTTGTGGGCGTTCTAACTCAAAAACTATTTATCAGATCAGCATGAAATTCAATATTTGTAATTTTATATATATTCTTAAGATTTGAAAAGATTTTGATAACAATCGGTCAGCCGGAAGTAGGGGTTTACTCTTGCAATATTTTAGTTTAGTTTTTCTTAAATATTTCGCTTAAAACTGAATTTATATATATATATATATATATATATATATATATATATATATATATATATATATATATACTATACATAAGTTGTGGATATTATTTTTTCTACAACTCTAGTTTCAAATAAATTTTCATATGAGGAATATTTTAAGAGATGTTCAACTTTCTTCGAAATTGACGGTTAGTGGGCAGCTCGCGCGCGTGGTAGTGACGGCAAAGTTGAATTTACAAAACAATTGAATCGCTAGCGCTGAAGCGTGTAAGTTGAACTGTTCCTATCGCCGTATTTATTTGATTTTATTTGGAAACTTACGTATGGAGAAAGAAAGAAAGTTGGACACATCAATTTATTGTTTTTTATTTTAAAAATATAAGGCATGCATTGTCCACTGTTGTAACTTTTTATAAATCCTGAAAATAATATAAAGCCTTAAGAGTCGGAGAAGCAAACTTTGTGAATCTATTGGTTGAAGTAGGGAAGGAGATTTGGGAGGCGGAATAAGTGAATAGCCCGAGAGACGAGGGAAGTTTGGGACTCCTTTGACCGAAAATAAATCCATGAATCCTCTGAACAAAGTTTGAATCCCCTTTCCATTCATCGATAAATATTTACGCTACCAAAGACGATTTCCATAATATATAATAAAAAAAAACCTCCAAAATTTTCCTCTCAAAAAGAATTTCGTGTTTCGAAAACTGGGAGAGTGTGTTCGCTCCTCTCTAATGATCCCACGAAAAGTAACGCGGTTTCTTTCCCCGTCTGCGCTTTGTGGTCTCGCTAGGTCGGGATTCTTGATACCAGGGATCGACGCCATCAATCGTTTCGGCGGTCAACTGAGGGTCGAGGGACTGCTAAGGACATAAAGGCCAACGGTCCGAGGCTTTATCGAGCAGGTCAGATTCGGTGAGGTCGGAACTCTTAACTTGGATGAAAGAATTTATAACCGTGATTACAACCGACCGCATCTCTAATCATATAAACCAGCGAAGGCGGAGAAATGGAACTTGGTACCCCCCCTCCCCCCCCCCCCCCCGCCGCCAACATTTCTAGAGATAACTTCAGCAATGTCATGGTTACTCGATTTTAAACCATAAGAGAGCAACGGACTGAAAAAGGAAAGAGTGACGCAACAGTAAGGATAAGAACCATCTCGATGCATATTCCGACGATACTACTTCTAGGACACTCAACATACCGGTTTTTTTTATCAAAACGGTTATGGAAAGAGATAAAACGAGAGGCAGGAAGAGGATAAGAATATAAATTCCGCTATTTTTTCCCTCGGTGTATCATCCAGTCGAGGAAATTCTTCACTTGGTATGCAGGAAGTTTTGCTCTAAATTTCATTCTACATCACCAGCAGAACTATGGTATCCTGCCAAGTGCATTGTTGCGAATCGAATGGGATAAAAGGAAAGAAAACTTCGAATAATTAACAGCAGTCTACTTGATGGTGAATTATGCGGAATATAATCAAAGTAATAAAATATATAAATTTCTCCTATTAAAATTACAGTAACTTTTAATTATTCTGAATTAATGCGATTGCTTACTTTGCGGAGTTAACTTAAGAAAATCAGAATAAAAGAGCGACATTCTATTGTTAATCTACTTAACATTTGTTCGCAATTTTTTTCATTTAATTTAGTTTGCGTTCTCTTTCTCGAAAAAAAGGGCTCTAATTTACGACATGCTCTGAATCAGAAATTAAAACAACTAAGAATTACATCCCAGCACCCATGGCACGTGAGAATAATGGCAATCCTGGGAAGAGCTATAAATCATTGCACTCTTCCATTCTTTAAAGTATTAATGGACCACTGCTACACTCATAAAAATAAATTAGCATTTAGAAAATACCTCTGGGAATACATTAAGTAACTGCGAATCTTCATATTTTTAAATGAAACTTTGCAGAGGCTAGATACTAAATTCTATTTTACGTAACATTCAACGGATTATTTGAATTTAAGAAAGAGATCAACAACTATAATATAATAATGGCAAGAAATAAACCTAATGAGAATTAAAAATGTGAACGTGAGCTCCAAGGTAATTAATAACGGTAAATTAGCGCTGAGGGAGAAAACTGCTCTCATTTTAATGAATTTTTATATGCATAATTAACCGATATGTTCTTTTAAAGAATCTTCCTAAGCGATTTAAGGTAAAACATTAAAAAAAAACAATCTTATATTTGGAACAACTTTTAGCATTCATATATTTACTTCGTATCATTAATTTAAATAATCTATATAATTTCATATCAATTCATTCCGTCGTTGTTGCTTCTTTTTTTTAAGAAAATGTTCATATGACGTTTCAACGTGAAATCCCTTTTCTTAATCTTGTTTACGTGCAAAACCGTTAACTCCGAATAAGGCAACCATCGCTGTCGAGCGAACGCTGCTTTCGTCGCAACGTTACAGCCAATCTTGGCACTCCGCTCCTCCCAAACAAGGCCATAACGTTCGAAAGAGCTGTATTTTCCCTTATTTTTTGAAGCACTTCAGCGTTCTGGCCGTTGCTTCCTTGCCAAAGATGGTGGAAAGGATACCACCCGCCATGTAACGAAAAAAAAAAAACCTCCGCACGAGAACGATATGTAAAAAAAAAAATATCCCACACCGCCGCCATTTTGCAACGTGCATTTATGCGAACTGACGGCAGCGGATTTCCGTGAAATATTTCCGATGCTCGAATCATCACGCTACCTCGTAAATTCACGATCCTCGGGGGGATAAACAACGGGATGCTTTTCGGTACATTTGGGAATTTAAGCGCAGAAGAGGGGGGAGGAAACAGAGAGAGAGTGAAGAGTAGAGAGGGAAAATGAAAAATACTTGGCAATTTGCCTAAAAGCTCCTTTCTACGTCTTGAGTGATGACACAACGCGAAGAGCGGGGCTCGAAAAATAAAGAAGGATAAGGATAAAATTTCTACGGTTGTGGAAGGTCGCACAAATAACCTGCATTTCACGCCCTCGCTCACATGTCCTCTCTTGAGCCTCCCCCGTCCTTCCTCTCCCATCCCCCCTTGCCCCCGCCCCATTTCCCCCCTCTCTCACTCCCCTATCCACTAATACTTTTCACATTTTGAGGAGAACGAGGAAAAACGAATAGGCCGAAAAAAATATAATAACGAGGGAGGGGAGGAGGGTCTTTTAAAGCAGCACAGGTGGTACGCGTGGACGAGCGGAGCGTGAGGACGAGGTAGGCAGCGATGGGTGGTACTTGATATGCTCCCCGTGACCGGCATTCGTCAAACATTGATTTTTCCAGAGAAAGCTGATAAATGAAAGAAGAGCGGGGGGGAAAAAAAAAACTTTTTTTAAAAACTTAGACGTGACCTATATACTGTCGTTGTCGTCGTCATGACGGATTCGAGAGAAGGTACGTAAATAGCTTCGGGAAAATATCTCTCTCTACCTCTCTATCCGAGGAATGCGCTTTGAGAAGATTCCCCTTTTTTTCGTTCGCAACTATCGATTTCGTTTCGCTTTTCCGCAAGAGAGTGTTACAGTGACCGCTCCTTTCGCAAAGCGAAGGTTTTTTTGCCCTCTCCTTTCTCTCTCTCCCTTTATCTCTCTCTATCCCTTTACCTCTCTCTCCCTCTCTCTCTCCCCCTTGTTCTCCATCTATCTCTCTCCCTCTCTATCTCCATTTTTCTCCATCTCTCTTCCTCTCTCCCTCGCTGACTTTCCCCCAATCCTCCTCCCTCTCCATCCCTATCACTCTCCCTCTTTTTCTCCATCTATCTCTCTTCGTATCTCTCTCCCTTTCACGCTCCCTCTCTCTCTGTCTCTCCCTCACTCTCTCTCTCTCTCCCTCCCCCCGTCTCTCTCTCTCTCCTTCTATCCCTCTAACTCTCTCCCGTTCTATCCATCTCTCCATCCCTCCCTCTCTCTCTCTCTCCATTCTTCCCTCTCCCTCCCTCTCTATCCCTCTCTCCCTCTACCTTTCTCCCTTTAACCTCTCTCCATCCCTCTTTCTCTCCTTCTCTTCTACTACGTTTCGCGCCGCTGTGTCCGTTGCAGGCACGATAAAGTTACAAAGACTTGTTTACACATTACACTCCCTTTATTTTCATACGAGGGGGTTACCAAAAATAAATTTGCCCTCCGTCGAAAGATAAAAAACGAGCGATTTCGAAAAAACACATAAATGAATTAATCTTGCAAAAGAGAGGTTTACGGGTAATGAGGAACGGTCGAGTGTGTGTTTTTTTTATCGCTAGAGAGCGCGTCGCGTAGCGGACGCAGAAAAGCGAGAGACGCGAGTTTCGGGGAGTAGTATAGAAGGCGCCGGGTAATTTGGCGGGAATAAACACCGAATGACGTCACGATCTTGGAGTGGATTTCATAAGGCTTTCTGGAAGAGCGAAATTTTATGCATAGTTAACAAGAAAGGATGGAAAGTATGAAACACGTACAGGAGAAGCGTTTTCAAAGGAGTATATTTTCGCGTTAATCATTTCCGCGAGCTTTTGGGCGGAAATTGTCGCGTAAAAAACAACGCACCGTCCTATTTCGCATTATCGCTCGACTCAACATTAATACGGAGCCATCTGACTATTAATAATTTATTTTCTCAGGGTTCTTAGATGCAAATTTTAACTGTACGGTATTTTCTTGCAATTTTTCTAAACGTTTTTCCGAGGGGCGAAAATAAAAAGGCCGCGGAACGGTGAAGCTGTAAGAGATGTCGGTTATTCGTGGACTGACTCTTGAGAATTGTGTACGTGTCTGCGGATATGTGTGCCTGAGTGTACCTGGAGATGCCACTAGATTGTTGCACTTGCTCCATTTATTTAATTGCTACGGTACCCGTGTCTCTACTTACGCTGATAGCTTTTGAATCCTTTGGCCTAGTTTGGACGAATGCTAAAGAAATTGGATGGATCAAGTTTCGAGCGTTATTTGAATTACGAATAAATCGTTTTAAACCTAATAGCAGATAAACGTAATTAGTATGGAGATAGTGGACATTTACCACATTTAAAACATATGTATCATATATAATTTCTAAAGGATTTACTCAAGATCATTCGCATTAATAGATATATTAGTCCCGCAACCAAAAAGCGTACCTACGATAGAATATTATGGATTACCCTGAATTATTAATCGCTCATACAGGAATGCGACGAGAAATGAAAAAAACAGCGTACAAAATTTTGAAAACGTAAAAACTATGCATCTATTACTTTTCGGATACTTTGACCCTGCGTTCCATCATAACCGGGTTCCCACGTAAATAAAAACTCTTAGACAATTGTTTCGCTACATTTATCAATGTCACATGGAGACTCTTCTCTTGTCAGCGAATTTACATGTCATTCGTTTTCTTTTTCGCTCAAGTAATTTTTCAGACACGAAACAGTTCATCACAATGGGAAGCAGTATACGAAGCTTTAGAAAGAAGGGAACTCTACTCAGTATGAATAGCAATAGGGTTGATCGCATCGACTTAAAAGTAGAAGCTTTTTGCGCCGCGTAATGCGATTTTTTTAGGCGCGGAAATTTTATTCGGCAAATTATTTTTCATTTTTCTCACGCGATTTTCTGAAAATTCCGTATCATCAAAGTCGCTTTCCTAAAGGGCTTTAAGGTTAATATTTTCTCACGTTTAACGGAGATAATTTCTATTCTGTAAACATTTCCAAATGTTACCCTTACGAAAGGGTTTGGAAAATATAAAAAATTATCAATTCTTTGCGTACATTTTTGACAATTCTGCGAAAGGAGCGAAATGAGAACGAGACGATTGCATCGAAAAAAGTCGATCGTCGCCGAGAAAAGAACGAATTGATAGATCATGAGGAGAGGGAAAAATATCGCATAGAATATTAAGCAAAAGATGAGAGGATAAAATTTCTGTAGTAACGTTGGAGAGACTGTTCGAGCTCGGTTATAGTATATGGGAAAGTCGTGGAGAGCCATCCGTCAGGTGCTGACACCAAATGTTCTCTCACCTTCTGTCACATTCCTCCTCTTAAATTCTCCCTTTAAATCCAATCGCTACAGAGCCTTCTAACCTTCTACGACTTGATATGTTTGGAATAAATACTCACACAACGTAACTAATACTTCGTGATCCAGTTCTGATGACGATAACAGATGTCGTAGTGCAGTATCCTATATCTTATGCAACCCGACCAACGGAGCTGAAGAGCCGCTATAACAGGATCCAAAAAATATACAGCGAAGTAATATATGGTAATACATACCTCGATATACGGACTTTCGCTATAATGAACTTAGTATTTATGACAGTCGAGCCGAATCAATCAACGCCTACAATGTTAGTGTACATGATGATGGAATAACTTCTAGCTCAGAACTAATGAACACATGATCTTACAAATAGTTAGGCAGTGAATATCAGATTCAATGCAACGCAGTACATCTACTTTTCTCCATTTTTGTTCGTTTCGTCAAGCGTTCCATAGGTATTGACTGTTTTCAAGTTATCTTCGTAACGTCATCTTCGTTGTAAGAATTCTGACATTGTGTTGTTTTTCGCCACGATAAAGTGTTTAATTTTCAAAAAGTGACTGTTGTCAACCGAAGAATGTTATTTTACCTCAAAATGCCGAAACTAATGAAACCATGTGCAGATGTTGTTGGAGCAGTCATAAAATCACGGAAAGTTATCTCGTTAGCACAAAAGCAGTGTTGTAAGTAAAATTTTACGTACACTTTTTACTTCTAATAGTGTAAGTTATCGTGATTACAATGTAAGTACAATAAATAGTATAACACCAATTTAAAATACAATCTTTTACAAATGCGATTAGTACTTATTAAAAGGTTTATGTTATAAGATTTTAAATTATTAAGGTTGGTATCGCATCCTATTATATTAATGTTATTCGATACACGAAGTTTCAGGAACGCATCTACTTCGTATATCGAGGTATTACTGTAGTTCTATTAAGCAAAAGAATATTGTACCTAATTGGATTTACATGAAACTTAGACGTCACTTAAGTATATCTAAAGATTGTGAGTGATATGAGCTTTTAGAAACTTTTGCGCAACGGCCGATTTTGGCGAGGGTAGATAGCGTCGAACTGCCCTGAAATCATTATCGACGGCTTAAAATCAGTACGTCATCAGCTCATTTGGGATATTGAAGTACCATAAACCATTCAACAGAAAGGAACTTTCCATTACTTTGTTAATACTTTATCATAACACCGTTTATTTTTATCGCATATTTGAATCCCTTGTTAACGTACATTCTGATTATTTTGTTGGATGAGATGAAATTAACATTTAAATCCTTTCCTTTTGAAAAGATTAAAGTTTCTTTGGCAAAATTAATGATACGGCAACTATATTTTCCCTGTTACGATGTACCACGGAAATAGCGTAGATTTTATTTCATTATTTGCGATAGCATACCCCTACTTTTCTAAAACGTCTCAGCATTATTAGACCAGTCGCGTAATATATTATTTATCGTTTACATAATTCTCGCACGAGCACTTATAGTTCTCCGGATGCTAAGAGTCTGTTCCTTTTTTACAGAATTTCAAAATCAAAGTTGGTAAGATTTGGTCAAGCAAAGGCAAAAATGTAACCGAGTTATTTCCGTTTCAAGTGAAAATAATCCAAAAGTCCCAAAATAATAAGATGAAGTTAGTATTTCGTCTCTATATACCGAAACCTCATCTAAACAAAAATGCTATCAGGAATTAATGAGGACTTTTTAATGCTAGTCTTTCCTTCAATTTTCCGATAAGAAATATTTTGCTGAAAATAGCAAATTATTTTCGAGATACAATCACAATTTCTCCCTAACAAATCGTTATTTTTACCGATATAGAAAAAAAAAACAAGTTATACGATCATATATATATATATCAGCTTTCGTCAGTACCAAAAACAACTCGACGATTTTTTTAACGCGTAAACTTAAAAGTATTACTTAACGTGGGGAGAAACATTTTTTCGCGCGTGTGACACGTACGCGAAATATATTATACCAAAAACACCGCATTTTTTTCCCTCTGCGGGCAAAATAATCAATCCTCCTCCACCTCCTCTTAATCCTCATAAACCTTTTCGACAATAACTTCCACCGCCCCGCGGTGAACTTGACCTTTTCCTATCCTGAGTCCCACACTTTCCACTCCGCTACCGCTTGCTATCTCTCTCTCTCTCCCTCCCCTTCCGCCTATCGCATGCACCACTCGATTCCCTCCCACCATCACACGATTCCACTCCTATACTCCCACTCCCATTCTCCTATCCCTTTTCCTATCTCCCTCCTTAAACCTCCCTTCGTACCCGTTTATTACTCGCGAATAGAGAGAGAGGGAGGGGGCAGGGAGGGGGAGAAACGGAGAAAAGAGACGCGGCTAGGTAGTCAATGTTGGGTGTGGGCATTGAAGGCGGTCTGGGAGGGAGGAGTTGCCCCGCAGCCACGTTGCGGCCCCCCCAAAATCAATTCTACTACCACCCGGTTGCACCCATCCTCCCTCGCTCCTCCCCCCTCCAACCTCCCTCTCCTCCTAACCTCCAACTCTGTTCCCCCTACGCCGCCTCCTACCCTCTCCATTCTCCCCTGCCTCCCTCCCTCTCCCTTTACCACCTCTCCTCTTACTCTCCTCCAAAAACCAGAGGATAGAATGCGAAGGAGAGGAAAAGAAACTCGGGGCCAGGATCGGGGATGATGGAGGCTGCGAAAAAGGCAACCGCTAAAGCTGACCGCCCTTAATAAGAACGAGCCATGTGCTCCGAGTGACGGAGTTGTTCTTTTTTTTAAAAAACGCGTTGAATGTTTGGGTTTGGCGATTCTGTCATTTCGCGAAATTAATCGAAGCGTTTTTTTTTTAACGTGTTACAAACGGAAAAGGTCCGATCGACGAGGAACGTCAAGATGTCGCAGGTTTACAATTGGGAAATATATCGGATTAGCGCTCGTGATTTGAGTGTAGTTCGCTTCCATCGACAATAGACAAGATTAACTGACTCGATCGATTTCCGTGATAACTATTTCAGATATTAAATCTTTGAAGAAACTAAATCCGCATTTCATTGACAAAGTGGCCGTTCTCAATGGCGTCCATCGTTGACCCTGAAAAGGTACAAAATTCAGTGTCGGAGAAGTAAGGGAGTCGAATGAAATGTCGTACTTTATTCTTTTTTGTAATCGTACCTTTTCCTTTAACTTGACATAGTATTATATACAGTCTTTGATAGGATAGTTACATAGTGACGCAGGAGCGCCAATTAGCAAAGCCGTGTCCATCTGACTGACCATAAGCACTTATCAATGCTCATCCAATAAAAAAGATTTTGACGAAATTCGGTTTGTGACTCTTGATAGAATTCAATAACAAAAATCCGATTTGATCGAGGTTGGATAACTCAAGCTTATAGATTATATGAAATTACAAGCTTGGTCTGAGTAATGAAATTACTATGGCCACCCTTTGTACTGCTCCCTCAAACCAATCTGGCGTTTGACTGTATTATCAATAGCATTTATAAATGTCCTAATGAGATCGATGTCATCGTCTAACTTCATGAAAATTATTTTCTCATCAAATGTTACACTAACGAAACACACCAATTTATCCTAGACGATAAACCATTCTATTCTGATTATCTGATACTGAATATTTTTCTAAATGGAACAGTTTTCATATATTTGACAGCAAGGTTTCCTTGAAAATAAAAGTCGCTAAATTAAATTTAGCGATTTTGAAGCTAGTGATGTTATATTTGCGTTACACGTGAGCTATTATAAATATTTCCTGTTTGATTATAAAAAGGTACATGTAAATCTATGCAAGGAAAAATACCTCTTTCAATTCTTTTTAGAATCAACTCAGCGTAAATTACCCCATGTTACGCTCACGTTCCTGTAAATGTAAACTGAACGTATTTTTGCGCGTATTCTTAGTTCAGTTTTGCGTTATTTTAGTATATTCAAATTTATTCAGTTCAGTTCAAACTTTTAGGCTCTAATATCCCTTAATATTCCACGCTCTCGACTATTTTTTTTAAAACTTCATCCCATTTAAATCATTCATGCAGTTTAATGAAATATACTGGATGTAAAACGAGGGAACGATAAAAATTTTAAATCTCTTCTCGGATGTTCTTTTCTCTCTTATGCATTTTTAACGCAGTAATTAATGTACAACGTAACGTGGCCGAGTTGCCTTTTTTTGGTATTCCGACTTCTAACTTTTTATCACATAAATCCCCAGCCAGCAAATACAGCCGCGCGGAAATTTATCCAGTTTTCGCGAGTGGAAATCCATTTCACGTTTCTGCGAGAGATGAATTGCTGTTTATGCAGCCGGAGATGAAATGAGACCCACTTGATAGATGGATCCGTAATTTTTTTAAATCGAATTTTTCGCCAGAACTTCGAAATCCTGACCTTAATTCTCCCTTAATTGCGAACTTTAATCGTACTTGGTAATGCGAAAATTTATTGATCTGGAGCCTACATTTGCAGATTGAGAGCCTACTTCATTCTATGACGTTATAAAAATTTATATATTCATCAGGGTCGTAGGGTAGCATAAGGAAAGTGATAGGGAAAAACTTCGGAGGGGGATAGATTCAGTCGAGGACTGAAAGAAAAATCGTTGATGACTGCGCGGACTCGGAACTTTTACTTGTCGAATGAAAAAAAAAACGTCGTCATTGCGATCTAGGAATCAACGCCTAAAGAGCAGTAAGCTCTCTTCACAAAGAGCATGAAAGAAATGCTTCCAATTTTCTATCTGTCACAGAAGGAGAAATCACTGCAAACATTTTAGCTTGTTTTCAGAAAGGTAAAAAAAACGAGCTTTTGTTTTCGCTTTATCGTCCGTACCTCTGTAGACATTCAACTTTTGTTGTTATAAGATATAGATTAAAAAAATCCTTTTTTGGATGGGTAGCTAATAATAAAATAATACGATTCACATTTTAAAGAATCCACCGTTAGCTTGAAATTTCACGGTTAAAGGGTGCTAAATTTGGAAAAAATCAAACTTGAAACTAAAATCTCAAACATTCTATTTATGCTAGAAATTTGACATTAAGGCGGTAGAATTTAGTGGTGATGATACATAGGATTAAATATATTCCAGCAAAATTTTATAGAAATTTTAGAGCGATTTGAAGTTTGAGATAGAAAATTATAGACAGAAATGTCTTTTCTTCGGTGATATTGTGTTATGCTGCCATATTTATGTTTATTCGAAACATTAAATAACATTGTGCCTCTTCTTAAATGCATATTAGAAAAAACAAGTTTTATATTCTTAGAGAACAAGTATTCCATGTTCGCTAGAGAGGCTTGGACATTCTTATTATTGATTAGTAAAGAATTGAGCAGCAACGAAATGAATTGACATCGCGTCGCCTTTCGAATTCGAAACGAGACATCATTGTTAATTCGAAGGGAGAAATTCCGAACGGCTGTGTCCTAAATCTAGTCGCTTCGAGACACGCTCCGTTTCGAAGCAAAGGGCGTAAACATTCGGAGGTGCAGCAACTGTTTTCGAGGACCCCCGACTCAGATCTTCACATTTTTCACAACACGAAAATGCGCCAACAGAGAATCAATTGCAACGTTTCAAGAGACGAAATTCGTTTTCATTTTCTCCCCGAGCGAAAGGAAGAAGGAGAGAAAATTGGTAGAGAAAGACGGAAGGCGAAAGGAATACTAAAATTTTCGGGTGCCGAAGCGAAAAAAAAGAGTGTCGGTTGCGGATAAAAAATGAAAAGAGCGAAGGCGCATTCTGAATGGGAAAATGAGAAAGAGAACGGAATTGCTATGAGAGATTCTTTTTAAAGGTCTGGCCTGAAATGATCACGGAGTTGCAGAAATACGTATTATTGCAAAAGAAAAAAGTTCTGAACAAACTTTTCCATTAACTGCTGCATCTCGAGAGTAATTACCGAGGGGAATTGGCACAAAATCGGTTACAAACCCTATTAATAAAATATTTAAAGAAACGGCAGCTACTATAGGATATGAAAAAAGTACTTTTCATCTACTTTTTGCCACGGCTGCAATATTTTTCATTCAGAAGTAAAATCTTTCCTAAAGTAAGAAGGTGTACAGTTTTTTTTGTTTATTTGAATTATCTATTTTTTAAAACGATGATTATTAAGTAAGAGAGGTTAGCGCTTTTATACAGGATAAGAAAGATCTAAGAGGTTTATTTTTGCACACTCCGGAGATATCAGGCACGAGGGCAATGATCTAGAGTTGGGATCTTCGGATAAATGTAATCAGTCTTAGCAGAAAATTTTGAACAGATTTCCATCAAACTTTGACTTTTGTGATTATTTTATTTTATTAATGTATTAATATTTTTATACAGACTTAAAACTGTTTCGTGGTTAATTTCATGTAATCCCTACAGAAAAAAAACCACAATCAAATCAGAAATAAACACACACGCGAACAATTGGTCAAAATGGATATTTTGAAATGAACGGTACAAAAGATATGCATTTACGGCTTCGAAATATCTTAGAATTTCCTATAGTTCTACTTGAAACTGTAAACGGTAGTAAAGGCAATCCCTACATCGATATTTGATCAAAAAGATTTCGTGGTTGAATGAGAAAAATACTTAAAAACCATGTAAATTTCCATACATCATGATTTACAGATTGTCTTTATAACTTCCTAGTATTAATATACACATAAAATCATTACATGTTGAAAGTTATGTAGGATTGCACTTATACCGTTAGCAATGACATTTTCTTCACAATTCCCTCAAGTTAAAGATTTTAAAATACATAACTCCAACGCTTATGAAATCCACAGTTTTTTATTGTGTTACACTACATATTATTTAATTCACATATAATAATTAACATATGATGATTTTGAAGAACTTATTATCGCTAAATTTACATTTAGATTTGATCTGGATAGATTTGTTTCAATGAGTATATTTGAATAGCGATTGAACAGCTAACGACACTAAACATCTAATGGAGATAAAAGGTTTTATCATAACGGATATGTAAAGTTTTTAATCAAATGGAACTTCATGGTAAATACCGTCAGTTTAACGGAAGCGAATCATTCGTAGGACAAATAATTCAAGAACGATAATTCACGAACAAATAATGTAAGCGGAACTTCGGCGGACATTGATTCTTTCGTTACTAGCGAAGCAATCGTTGGAATACATCGATAGCATCTTTTAGCCGAATACGATTCAGCATTAGAATTATATTTGAGAAGTAAGTCTTGCTTTTTTTTTAAACAACATACTCGTATGCGTAGGAAAAGCCGGTTCCCCTGGGGGGAGGGGGGGGGGGGGGAACCTCTCTTAAAGAGAACGCGTCGTATGCAGAAACGTCGTTTTCCTCCGTATAATCCTAAGTGTACGATATTCTTCGTCGAGAACTCTCCCAGAAGACGCTCAAGGCGCTGCGGTTTTCTTACTTCAGTCAGGGAAAGACACGAAGGGAGAGAAATCCGTCCATTTTATCTCTCCAACTTGGTTCCTTCCCGAACCCTTTTTTTTTTTTAACCCCTCGATTTCAACTGTTTCCGAGAGAAAAAAATTAGTATCCTTCTCCAGTTCTCCGTTGATTACTTTCATTTAATTACCCTTTTCCTCGTTTTTTTTTACGCTCTTCTCTGGAACGTTGAAGATTGTAAGAAAAAAAAAGCGGAACGTTCTCCTATACTTTTTGTTTGTAGATGGACAAAAGGGGAGAAGGGTTTTAATCTTTTGCCATATTTTATGGAACGGTTATTATTGCTTAAGAGGAAGAAACGTTTGAGGAGGAGGAAATTGACGTGTAAGAGGGTGGTGCCGAGTTGAAGCAATTAATCCGAGTGGGAGGGATAAAAAGGGAAAATTAAAATTTCCTAAACTCCTCGCCTTATTTTTCGAAAATGAAACCGTTGATCGTGAATCCTTCTTTAATTTAAAAATCGACTGAATTTCATTCCCCATGAACTCTTTCGACGGGACACGTTAATTTTGGATATAAAACTTCAGCAACGTTAAGAAAAATATTGAAATGTTGACTTATACTCCTAAATCCGGGAAATTTGTTCTATTTTGCTTGTTTTTTTTTAAACTGCGCTCTTAAAGTTACTTTACAGTTTGGATTGTGTTTAGCGGAAAATCCATACGTTAAATGGCTTGGTAATGTGTTAATTTAATGTATTTTTGGTTATTTTATTGTTGGATGATATTTAATTTTTCTTATGACAATATTTTATAATTATTTCAGAAAGTTCATTTATCGCTATCTCAGATTTAATCTTATGAATTTAATTCGAAATCACCCATAAATTATTGACTGCAAAAACCTTCTGAATTCCAATTACAGAAAAAACATCAAAGAGAAGAATGCCCGTTTTTAGTTTCTGAATAATATTGCAAATATTTCGAATAAAGTTTAAAATATTTCCCAGTGTTTCGTTCAATCTTCTGTTTCAGCAGTCATGCAATGACATTGCATTCGATCGATTTAAAAAAAAATATTTCAAAGCTCTGTTTCCGCTCTACCTACCGTTTATTTGAAAATGCGGATAAGTTACTGGGTCAAAAGTTGTGAAGGCGTACATGAAATTCCGTTATTCGAGAAAGAAATATAATTTGATCCTGATGTATTTTTAATAGATGTGGCTTTAGGAAGTTTAAGGTCAAAAAGTTCATCACCCGTGCAGTGTTCCACGCTCGCCAAAATTTAATCGTCCAATTCGTATTCCGCGACGCTTTCCCACTCCTTCTCGAGATATTGATTTTTTGGAAAATCGATCAATTGCGCTCGTGGGTCAATGAGAATGCGCCAGTGCGTTGCTCGCGAATGGAGAATATTAAACGAATCTTTTCCAAAAATAAACTCCGGCATTAATCGCGGACGAAGATAACGTTGGTTCCACGTTTTCCTTCTCTGCCGTAAGAACTGAACCTTTGGAAAAATTAAACTTGAGAAAATGAATAAAATAGAGTTTTCTTTATTCTGTGAAGATATTGGTAGATGCTGGCAACCGTGTCTGAATCATATTTAGTATGAGCCTAAAGAATATATTTCGTCAGAATTTTCTCACTGCCATTTTTATTGATCCAGTATCAAACTTTTTAACATTTCGACCGAAATACTAATCCGTTATACTTGATTTTAAAAAATGTCGCAGACTCTCCTCTCGACTTAATTTAAGATCGGTACTTTTAATCTCCCGGAGATAAACTCCTCATTAACGAAGGATATGACGAATAAGACTTCGCGTATCTCTGGAGACGTATCCGCTAGATATTCGAAGAATAATCCGTGAAACCTCTCGGAGCAAGAAGGATGGAAATAAAATTAAATCTGGATCAATCGCAGACCCAAGATCAAGGGAGGAAGGCCCTCTAGAGGATATATACGGGAGAGTTCAAAAGAGCGCCGCGTTTTTAACGCTAAAAAAAAACGAATCCGGAAAAGAGCTCCTTCCTCCCTTTTCTTCATCGAATTATACGAACACGGCGGAATTTATGATTTTCCTCTAATTCTCGCCCAATCCTCCCTCTAAAAAGTCTCCCCTCCCTCCTTCCATCATCGAATATTTCCTCCCAACGCCCATTTCAAACGGAAATTGAATCTATCCCGCGGGATGAAAATCTTCCGCGATTTTTCGCTTTTTTTTTAACATTCCCCGAGACGATAATCGCCTCGGGAAGAAGAAAATGAAAATATAATAGTTACAAAATAAAACGACGAGAGAAATCACGTGACGGATCGATGTGACCGACGTCTTTCCTTTTTTTCTTAATGAGCGGCGACTAGAGAAACATTAAAACTTCTTCCCCCGATCTTTCGCGTTTTATTATTTCCTTTGTTTTTTTTTGGCAAAGGAGTGGCGGAGCCGTTACGAAAGACCGACCCTCCATTCTTCCTTTGCCCTTCAAAGTGGATGCAAGGCGTCTGAAATGTCATTTGGCGGCATTTCGAAAATTGCCCTCGAGGGGAGGGAAGAGGTTTTTATTTCGGGGTAAAATTTCATTGACCTATCACAGCGCGAGGCCTTTCTCAAGAGTGCCAAGATGCGGGAAAACGAGGTAAAGTCGAGGAGAATGCTCGAGAGACCTAATTACGCCACAACAAAAGCTGTCCCAAAGACAATTCCAGCGCTCTGAATTTGCCAGGAACCGCACTTGGAGTGGAAGTGGAAATTATTTCATAGAACTTGAATGGGTTTCATTGACAGATGGGAAAGGAGGTTTCGTGAGACGAAATTTGTCTCGTTAAGGATCCCTTAAGCGTGAACACTTAACAGTTTTGACATCAAAATCGAAATTAATTCGTGAAAGGTTTATTCAGCCGAGACATAGCTAGGAATAATTTGCACGCACAGTATAATCTCCTTGATTTCAAGGGAAGTAAATTTTCATGGTTGGCAATAAAGAGGTTTATTAATTAATACAGAGGATTGTAATAATGAGAATGTTCAAATAAACGATATACTTGCGAGTGGCTGAAGTATATTTTGTATTAACGAGCATTTTTTTGTGAAGTGATTTTGTGCTAACGAGATTTTTACTGTTTCACTTAAATGTCCTTTCGGTGACTTCTGATGATAATATTAAGAAAATTAACATTTGTCGACGGGAACGATATTGCTAGGTAGTTTTGAAATATCTTCGGTTATGAGGGTGTAATTACAAATACGTAACTGTTCAAATCGTATGTACGCCATCTTGATTTCTCGCTTAACACGATCGATGAACCTCACCAAATTTCCACTGCTAACTAACAGCGTAGCTGTTTTTGGAATTTTTCCTAGCGACTAACCATATAATATGCTCAAGAAAACACAGAAAGGCCGTCAAAATGTTAATAAAGACTGGAATCAAATAGTACTTTCTATTGATCTTAACGTTTACATAATCGTAGCGATGTTCTCTAGAATAGGGCATAACTTTAAGGAGCATTTCAAATTTGAGGGTGAAGTAGTCCCATGAAAAAATAACTGTTTAAGAGCCATAAAATATGAGGTAAAATTCCTCTGGAGAATAGAAAAAGACAAATCGGTAATTATTAGTGGATCGAGATGGGAGAAGAGACGGGGATGGTACCGTAACGATCGGTTTTTAGAACCGAAAACATTTAATAGGAAGGAATTGATAAGATAGATTTACGGAGGAATTTTATAACCAGCCGAATGGAAATGAATGCCATCCTATCGACCTCAAGACGTCCCTTACGCAGCGTCGAGCAGATATTTAATAAATCTTCGTTCTCTCCATTAAAGAATCATTTAATATTGGCATCAGCCATATAAGATAAAAGGCGACGAAGAACTGCGTTTTTAGATGGATTTTCTCACGAGATACGGGTAAAGTGAATCTTTTATTTTTTTGACGTTGTATCATCTCCAAATCTACGCTTGTATTTAACTTAGACACCCCTGTTTCGGAATGGTACCGGAATTTTGATTAATCCGGAAAGCCGTGGCGTGGATGGCATTTAAATTTTATCGTTTTCCGTGTTCTCGAAGCTTAAGAAAGAATTTTATTTAATAACATCCGTAAATGCGAAAATTGTACACTTCATCTGCGTTCCGATCCTGATTATGTAGACAAAAAGTTTGTTTGTATGAAACACCTGATAGAAAAACAATTTCTATCTTATACTATCTCACCATTACCGTAACTAATTGTTTTAGCGTCCTAGGCTAAATACTAAATATGCCCCCCCTTCAAAATATTGTTGTCTCCAGCTTATTTAGTTACTACTTGATTTTGTTTGCGCCCCTTAGTCACGCCCGAGGTAGTTGCCCCGCCCTAGTTACGGCACTGTATCTCATATCTTCCCATGTTTTTATTTATTCACTTCTCTGCATCAAAGCAGTGTGCGCAGTAGCAGTACAGTTCCTACACAATAAACACCCACGGTTCGAAAAATTCTATAGCCCAAAATTCCTTTGATACCGAGCTTTACGGATTATAAAGATCCGAAGGTATTTCGTACTCTAGAATCGTACGATGATTGAAATTTTTATTGAAAACATATCATTATTGGATTGGACTATTTCATTTTAAACAAAATATTCGGGCTCGCCATCTTGGCTACACGTCATATGTTTTGAAATAACTTATTTGACTGTCATGCAGTTAGAGTTCCCTGCTCTGACAATGAGTCAGTGTTTTTCAAAGCACTAGTTGCGACCTATTGTTAGGTCGCTAGCCTAATAAGAGAATCCGATCACTCAATGTATTACAAGTTGAAATATATCGGAAACTACATTTAAAAAATGCTTTTATAAGATAGAGGCCAATCTTTTAGTAGCGTAATATATATTTCATTTTTGCGTACTAATGAAAATTCAGGGCAGAACATTCTTTCATCCACGTTTCCTTTCATTTCTATTAGTTGCGAAACAAAAGGTTCGAAAACCGTTATCCTAGATCCAAACAACGGCAACACCTGCCCAGACTAGTGTTGTCGTCCGGCCCTCCATGAGTTTAAAAATTAAACGACACTATGTAACATAAAATTAAAATAAGGAATTATAAAAACACTATATTTCGTCTTTATCTCTCTAATCCCGTAATGGATACATATATTTATAACAAAACCAGACAATATTGGCCAAAAAATTTAACCCCTTTATTTTCTAAAATTATTCTTCAACTGTATTTTCGATAAAATCCGTTGTTTTAGGCGTTACTTTGTGGAATATATCCATTTTTGGAGAATATATAACTGTCGCACTAGTACTTTTTCCGACATTTTATTTGCATTTAATAAAAGGGACGACCGTGGTTTCGCTACACAGTAGCATCATCAGGTGAATAAGAGAGTAAAGGTGTCGGGAATATATACAAACTGAGGAGTGGGGTTGGGTTGGGTGACGGGAGGGGAGGGCGAGGTGGGGAGGAGGGGGGAAGAGAACGTGCGGTGTCAGGCGGGTGGAAGGGGGGAGGAGGGTTTCAGAGTATTGAGCCTAGGAATGACGTTGGCGGGCTTCGTGGGCACCGCGGGGTTCTATGAAAACTCGGGGTTATTGGGGTAGCTGAACCGAGAGTGGATTCCAACTGGAGGAAGGGAAGGGGGGGAGTTTGGTAAATAGTGTGGACGGGGTTATTCCAATGGGTGGGGTAAATCTAAGATGGGGGAATGGTTAGTGAAAATATGCTCGTTAGTTAACGTAGCATTTCTTTTACAGTGGCAGATTATTTCAACCGCTTCCAAGGCGTCCATTTTTTATCCTTTATCTGCGAAATGGAGTATGGTAGGGGAGAAAGAACTGTTGTGGTTTTCATTTATGATGTGTTTGGCGAAATGGGATGATGGGTCATTCTTTAGATAGCACTTGCGATGTTCTTCGGCGCGTATTATGAAATTTCTTCCTGTTTGACCTATATACTTGGCGCTGCAGTCGTTACATTCCAGTAGATAGACCCCGGATTTCTTGGAATTTTCTATTTTGTCTCTACTGTTGCTGAGACACTTGCCGATGGTGTGGGGGTGTAGAAGGCAGCTTTGTATTCTTCCTTCGGGAGAAGATTGGCCAGTTTGTGTGTTAGAGCTCCAATGAAAGGGAGTTTTCACCATTTGGGACGAAGGACTATCTTTCCAAGTACAATGACTTTATAAATAATAACAATGTAGTAATCCTCCAACTTCCAAATTCAATGCATAGATAAAAAAGACTCATCTTGCCCGTTACTCTTCAACGATAGGGACAAAAAACGCCTCTCTATGATGAACCCCCTTCCACCCCGCCTCTATGGCCTCCCCAAAATACACAAAGACAATATCCCTATTAGACCGGTTGTGGCAAGCTGTGCAGCACCAGCTCAAAAATTAGCCTTTGGAATGCTCTCCATCTTTCGGCAATACCCCAAGTTTACACACAAATTCACTGTAAAAAATTCCATCGAACTCGCCAATATCTTAAAGGATAAAGAAGTTCCGCCTAAGGCAAAATTAGTATCATTTGACGTGACAAATCTATTCACTAGTGTCCCCGGTCCTGAAGCAGTATCCATCGCTAAAAATATT
Organism: Uropetala carovei; assembly: GCA_036926305.1. NCBI lineage: Eukaryota > Metazoa > Arthropoda > Insecta > Odonata > Petaluridae > Uropetala > Uropetala carovei. The sequence continues at coordinate 8,452,239 of JAXCHB010000065.1, read as the reverse complement.
CTTTCAAAATCAGGCAACAACCCCTTCATCACACACGATATAGTTAATACCATGGAAGTGTGCCTCGCACAAAATTACTTCCTCTTCAATGGAATCTTCTACCAACAGACAGAAGGTCTGGCTATGGGTTCTCCCCTCTACTAGCTGATATTTTCATGGACCACTTAGAAGCCAAACTCTTCCACTCTAACCACCCTCTAGTCTCCAATGTCTTCTACTGGTTCCGATAGGTGGACGACATTCTTTGCCTTTGGACAGGAACCACCCGCCAATTAAATTCCTTCCTTACCTTCCTCAATTCCCTACACAATGCGATCTCCTTCACACTCGAAACTGAAACCAACGGTTCCCTTAACTTTCTAGACGTCTCTATTTCTATTGAGAACCTAAAACACATTTTTGCCATCTACAGGAAACCTTCTTACACAGACGACGCCATACATATTACCACTCTACATCACATCTCCCACAAACATGCAATCTTCCACTTACTTTTCCACCGGTTATTCAATGTTCCACTCTCTGCTGACAAATTCAAAAAAGAACTAAACGCAATTAAACTGATCGCACTAAATAATGGTTATGACCACAACCTCATAAAGAAGCTCTTCGACAAAAAATTCAAAAAATATTTATTCGCCGGCCTTCTCCCCAAACAAACCAGGAAAAATCTCCCAAATGGTGCAAACTCCCTTTCATTGGCGCTCTATCACACAAACTGGCCAATCTTCTCCCGAAGGAAGAATACAAAGCTGCCTTCTACACCCCCACACCATCGGCAAGTGTCTCAGCAACAGTAGAGACAAAATAGAAAATTCCAAGAAATCCGGGGTCTATCTACTGGAATGTAACGACTGCAGTGCCAAGTATATAGGTCAAACAGGAAGAAATTTCATAATACGCGCCGAAGAACATCGCAAGTGCTATCTAAAGAATGACCCATCATCCCATTTCGCCAAACACATCATAAATGAAAACCACAACAGTTCTTTCTCCCCTACCATACTCCATTTCGCAGATAAAGGATAAAAAATGGACGCCTTGGAAGCGGTTGAAATAATCTGCCACTGTAAAAGAAATGCTACGTTAACTAACGAGCATATTTTCACTAACCATTCCCCCATCTTAGATTTACCCCACCCATTGGAATAACCCCGTCCACACTATTTACCAAACTCCCCCCCTTCCCTTCCTCCAGTTGGAATCCACTCTCGGTTCAGCTACCCCAATAACCCCGGGTTTTCCTACACCCCCGCGGTGCCCACGAAGCCGGCAAACCTCACTCCTAGGCTTCGTCTCAATAACCTGAACCCCCCTCCCCGTCTCCACCAACCCCACTCCTCAGTCTGTATATATTCTCGACACCTTTACTCTCTTATTCACCTGATGATGCTACTGGTAGCGAAACCATGGTCGTCTCTTGTTATTAAATGCAAATAAAATAGTGGATAAGTGCTAGTGCGACAGTTATGTATTTTCGACTGCGTGTGGCCCACGTTTGGTGCGAAAGCGGTCTACGTGGCCCTCGAGCAGAAAATTTTGGGCACCATTTCTCCAGATAGAACGTTCCTTGTCACGGTTTCATTTTTGTATAAAAACATGATAGGGAAACAAGTTCGTTGGGAAAACATTTTCTATAACTAATAACATTTTAGGTTTTAATATCATGGGCAATGAGAGGGAAGGGCATATCAGGGTATAATTTAATTTTTCCTTGCCCCATCTTTCTATTAAAGTGCTTTTTAAGTCCTGAACATAAATTGAGTGGAACGATTAGGGCGATGAAACGGTTAATTTATCGTTTCTGACGGCAGATGGAGTTAGGTTCTCCCTCATTCTCACCGACAGGCATTAATATCCTCCCTGGATAAATTGCCGGAGAGAAATTACTGCGCAAAACTTCGATCGTCAAAAGTTTCTTCTGGGATCTAAGGATTAAATCTTCGGATGAAAAATGGTCCCTTGGTGCTTCGGGATAATTCCATCCGGTCACCTACTATGTCGTACGGATAAAAAAAACCACGTGCGATGCCCATTTGTCGAAAATGAAATTCCTCCTAGGTACTCGTAGCATATTACCTCCATTAAAAATCCTTTTGGTCTTCGGCAGTCACGGAAAGATTAGTCGTGGATGGAACGAGACCCCGATAGGGGTTCGATCTTATGGTCTCGATGCACGAAGGGAAAGTCCTTAACAAGTTTAGGACGATCTTGAGAACGTTATCGACTTCCTAGGAGGGAACAGTGTATAGGGTCACTCCAAAAGATAACATTTCATCCGGGGAATTGACCCTTTTAACCTTCGAAGAAAGAACTTTCGAACCGGTGATATTTATGAAATGAAGGATCGATGAAAAAAACGGTTGGAATTAAAAATGAGTAGGACTTTCCCTTTTAACGTCAAACCTTTCACGTCTCTTACGAGACTCTTAATTATGAAAATAATGACTTTGTTTTCTGCTGTATCGAAAGGAATAATGACGCTGTTCGCCGCCAGCTGTCGATTTAATACATGCAATTATAGATTTAAAACGTTTTTAAACTTTTTATGCCGATTGGAATGATTTCGAAAAGTGTTTAGACTCAAACAGAAAAGTAGTCTCTCCCTCTATTACTTACGTTATTAATTGTCTCCATCATTAACAAATATGTAGCGCGAATTAACTCTTTTGCTTTCGAAAAACATCGAGCGAACATTCCAAGTGCCGAGAGAAAGTTCCCATTACGCTCCGGGTGTAATTAAAACTCCATCGTACTCTCCGTTTACCGTCACTTTTTGACTCCATCCCGCGTGTGTCAGTGAAAGCGCTACCTTCAATTAAGCTAACTTGTTTTGCTTTTGAAAGAATCCTATCAAAAGGACTCGATACACGTGGCGGGCATCTATCAAACGTTGATGGTATAAAAAAAATGGTATTATATTTTGTCGTCAAACCTTCAGCTATTAGCTTCAAATTTTACGGTGATGATTATCCATATCAAAGGTGCTTTGCCTTTGGGAATTCCTAATTACAACCATCGATTAAATCAGAGACCCAAGTTTCCATGGAGAAAATGAAATCACCTTTCAACACATAATTAAATTGAAAAGCTTATATTTCTAAATAAATCAGTTGTCGATATAGGACGATAATGAGATGTTTTAAAGCAATAAAGTACAAACCAAATTGTGCGTATTCCTATTCCACATTTTATTTATTCGTAGAGTATAACTTCCTATGAGCACCGGAGAACATAGTTTGAGCTAGATTTCCCATTACTTAAGCTTAGAAAAGAATACGTTCATCCAGATTCTCACACAAATATGGAAATGCTATTTAATGTTTTATGGAAATCTATTACTAACAAATCAAAAAGCACTAATATGTATACTACATCGTTTTAAAAACTTTGCAGTTTTTTATCTTGCTTTGACTACCCTTCCTCTATAAAAAAAATAATAGGCAAATTTTTTGGACGCAGTGACATCTGTTATTCCATTTTCTTGAATATTTTTATTTTCAGCGAGTACGCGCTGGACGTACACCAGAAAATTTGTCTCAACTACGGGCGCAAAATTGTTAATGGTAATTTATTTTTCGATGCATGTTTTTCTTCCACGCTAGATAAAACTTCAGTACTTTGGAAATACCTCTTTAAAAAAAACCAAATCCTCTTTAGGAGGACAGAGCTCATAGATTTCGAAAACGACACGAGAATCTAATTCTAAGCTCGAACGCGGGAAAGAAAGCCTCGAAACCAATCTCTCTCCATCTCAATTTTCCTCCATCGTAAAAGCGACATCAAACATACCGAAACCATCGCACACGTCACACTTGGCTCGGTATGGTGCGAGAGATCTTCCGTGCGAGGAGAGAGAGAGAGAGAGCATAAAAAAATCAAGGGAGGATATCTTCCCCCTCGCGTCGACACGTAGTCGAACACACACACACACCCTCGGTAACTTTACAACCGATAAAATTACAGCCCCATCCTTCCTACAGTTTTGAACCCCGATACCCCGACGAACGAAACGACTGAAGGAGAAGAATTCACCCCTTTCGACAAAGATTTCTTTCCTGCTCGGATTATTTTATTTTATTTTTTTTTAATTTGAAAACACGCTTTCTTTCCCCAATTCCTCTCTCTCTCTCTCTCTCTCTCTCTCTCTCTCTCTCTCTCTCTCTCTCTCTCTCTCTCTCTCTCTCTCTCTCTCTCTCTCTCTCTCTCTCTCCCTCTCCCTCCCTTCCTCCCCATTCCGCCTACGCCCCAACGTCAACCTCCCTCCAGACTGATTTTCCTACTCAAAAGATAAGGTTTTTCCCCCTCCTTCATCCACCCATCCATTCCTTCTATCCCCGTAAAAAAAGAAGAGAAAAAAAAAACCTTTCCTACGCTTCTCATCTCCCGCTCCATCCGAGACGCAATGCGAAACAAAAAAATAAAGTGGAAGAGGAGGAAAAGAAAAACAAAAGAAAAACAAAAGAAAAACAAAAGAAAAACAAAAGAAAGGACCCGCACCTTTGATACGCTCTTTTTCTTCTTATTCTTCCTTTCCTTTCAAAACTGTTCTTCTCTCTGAAACTCGCTCTCTGTCTTACCCTTCTGTCTCTCACCCTCCGTATCTCTCCCTCCCTCCCTCTCTGATTCTTTCTCTCTACCCTCTCTCTCAAGTTTGTTCTTATCTAGTTTTTCCCCACAAACTCAAATCCGTCTTAAACTTACGATTTCTCATTATGTTCGTCTTTTATACTGTTCTGTACACTTGCAATGTTGTATTCTAACTTCAGTTTAAACTATCTACATTGACGAAGGGTTAAATGTAAGAATGGACCTTATGGTCTAAATTTCGCCCGAATAAAGACGTGTATCTATCTATCTCACTCTCACTCCGTCTCACTCACTCTCTCTCTATGCCTCTCTTTATCTCTGTCCCTACCTTTCCCTCTCTCACTCCCTCTCTCTTTCTCACCTTTCCTCTTTTAAGAAGTGATAGCGTTAAAAAGAGTGCCTCCCTTCTTCCTCCGAACTAAACTCTCCCTACCTCTCCCTCTCTCTCTCACCCCCTCTCTCACGCTGTCTCTCACACTAACTCTCTCTTTTTCATCTTTTCTCAGTTGTAGAAGTAGTAGCCTTTAAAAGAATGCATTTTCTCTCCCTCAGAACTCTCCTCTCTCTCTCTCCCTGTCTGTCTCCCGAATAAAGACGTTTGTCTATATATTTATCTCTTCCTCTCTCTCTTTCACTCCCTCTCCCTTAAATGTAATAAGGGACTTTACAGTCTCAATTTCGTCCGAAATAAACTCGTTTGTCTGCCTATCTGTCTCTCTCACTACCTCTATCTTTTCCATCTCTCCTCTTTTTTAGAAGTGGTATCGTTTAAAAGTATGCCTCCTCTCTCCCTGTGACCTCTCTTTTCAAACTCCTCTCCCTTTCATTTCCTCTCCGCCTCTGCCTCCCTCTCTAACTAGCTCTCTCTACCTATCTCTCTCTCTATCTCTACCTCTCTCCCCCTCACTCTCTCTGCCTCTCTATCTCTCTTCCTCAACTCTCCTCTTTTTTTTATAGAAGTGGTAGCGTTTAAAAGAGTGCCTCCTCTCTTCCTCTTCCTTTTTCTCTCTCGTGACGGCTCTCCGACCTCCCATCCAACTCCCAACCCGCCATTACTAAGCGCCTCTACTCTCCCTAGTATCTTTTGTCTTTTTCCCTCCTGCGAGGCCTCGAGGCGGCAATCGAGAAAGCAGGAGGATGCTCACATGAGTGAATGTGTGTGCGCGCGCGTGTGTGTCGCGGGAATAGTTTGGGAGAAAGAATGTTTCGGAGGAAGCAGGAGGAGAAGACGACTTGAACCCTAGTGGAATGATGCGAGCGTGCGTGTGTGCGAGAGAGGGATAGAGCGAAGAAGTACTCGAATGCGGAGAAAGAAGATACAGAGTCGGTCTTATTTTTCATTATTCCGCTATTTACTATCGTACGAGGAAAATTCTTGGAGAAAATTCTCCAACCAAGAATTTTTCTTTGGAAAACAATTCTATGAAAAAGCAATCAGAGAAAGTAAACGTTCAACTTGTAATATAACGTAAAAATCACCACAAAAATGACAGGACACTAAATTTAACCCCTCCCTTCGTATATTTTTCTACATTCCTATTTTTCTCCCTCTTCCCCTTCTCTATGTCTCTCCCACCATCCCTACTTTTCGACTTCCCTTTCTTTCACTCTGCTGTTAAAGAACAAGAAATTTTTGAGAATGTAAAATATAAAAAATATTGCAGTTTTCTTATATTATATCGTACTGAACACCAAGAAACAACTTGTCTGCTTATTGAGCAGTTAACATTACTTATAATAAAAGAAAAATGCCATGTTTCACGGTAATAATTAAAAATTTAAATTTCCATTGATAATCAAATAACTTTTGTTAAATAAGTTGTAATAAAATAAAAATTACATCTTCCACTACAATGAAATATATGTTTACCGCGTAGAACAAAATTTAACATTCACCTTCAACTAGTTTTATTTATTATTTACCAAAGTAAAATTATTCAAGCCAAATTAAAATAACACCTTTTACCAAAACAATATAAAATAAAAATTATAATGATAGTTTATTTCACAAAAGAGAAATAATTTACAGCATTGAAAAGCTAATATTGTGGGCTGTTCCATGCAATCAATCACATGTATTATTGGTCGGTTTCAAAGTGCTGACAATCCTACTCATTCTACCCCCACATCACGATATTTTTTACAAATATCTTTATGATCACGACAATTATTTCACTGTTCAACCCCAATTTCGTTCAACCTACGCTCTCTATTTAAAGCAGAAACAAATTTCCTTTTGCTGGTTAATGTTTTACCGAAATTTTCCGAAGATCCTTCGATGGAATTTCTATTTTTGGGAAACCTTTCTCACACACTTTCGTAATAGTTACACATTTCATGCTTATACATATTTGGACGGCGACGCGGTCGTTGATCTGGACAACTAATCCAGCCGTCTTCGGAGTAGTAAACTATTGACTGAGCTTCAGGAGGCAAAACATTATTTTTTCACGAAGAAATTGGAATTCTTCTATCACTCGTAGCGTCGGAACAAATTCTAAAGAGCACTCGCACTTTAAGGAAAATTCAGCATCTGCATCGTATCTACTCTTCAGAACTTTGCCTGAATTTCTCGGTAAAGGCATCGACAAATGTGGAAAGAAAACAAAACCACGGCAAACGACGCGTGGAATCCCTTTCTTCATTGCCTTTCCCATGGCAACTTCAAAGCCTAGGAATACCGTCACAGGGTTTTCAGAGAGCTCTAATTCAGCTACCTTAGAAGCCAAATATATCTCTGCACACGTCTGTACGGAAGCAATGCGTACATCAAAGGCACGGAAACGTTTCCATCATGTCCACGTATTGAATATAACTGTTCGAAAAGCGATGGAACGGTTTGAAATGTGCCACCGACACACCAATTCTCGGATTGCGACAAAATGTTGAAGTTTTTGTTTCGCGCACAAAAAAAAATTAGCCAGCGGTCATCTGCAGGTCCCGAGTCGTGTAAAAGAAACTGCGCCTCGCTTTCGGTTTTAGCATAAACTTCCGGGAAAATAACGGCAGTGCGGAGAGTAGGAACAGCTGGTCCGGGACTTGTTTTTCGAAAATTTGTTTTTCCGAAGAAATGCTTTTCCGAAGAATTGTTTTTGAAAAATCTTCCGAAAAATATTTGCTATTTGCCACTTCAAATTATGCGACATATACGCTATTAATAGGAGTTTTTCTAGCTTAACTAACGGAAATGATCTTCAAATATTCACATACTATAAAGACCACGAAAACTTACAATTGCTATAATTGTGAAAATTGAGAAAGAAATTATTAGTTTATTTATTTTAAAAATTAAAAAAGTAGAAATCTTAAAATAGCGTTTGCTTTTTTTTTGTCCCTTTTTATTCTATCTGTCCTCTCAAAAACGTTTACGCTAGTTTTTTTTTACACTTTTACTGGTCGCTTCCAATTAGTCATCGTATACTTTCGGTATCCGAGCAGAAATTGTGTACAATAACCTAGAGTTCGACTTCAGAAGCGTTTCTTTCTTCAATTTGAATAAAATGTGGGTGTGTTAGAAAAGTTGTTCTTTTTCTTCGTTTGCAAAGATGTAATTAATGGAAAGCGACAAGACATCGGAAATGACAGAGAGAGAAAGCAGAGTGAAAGTCGGGATGTACGCCCATGTTTTTCCCCGCAAAAACGCATCCTCGTACACCGCACTTTCTCGGAGATTTCTTCTCCAGGGCCATTTTATTAAGCTTTACAAACCCGCAGCAGCGGACTTTGGTCGCAGTCACATAATAGGGAGAGAGTTTCCATTTGTCGATACTACAACAAGAGGGCGCCGAGGCGACCGCGCATCGCAGTGCAAGACCACTAAATGTAAATTGCGATGGCGAAAACGTTCTAAAGGAGTAGACGGGCGATGGAACTTCTCGTTTATAAAGCAGCGGATTGAATAGCGGGTTACGGATTCGACTGGAGAAAAACATCTGATCCTCAGAGATGTGCCAGGTTGCTTTCTAAGAGATTGTATTGCAATACGTTACCGCAACATTGATGTACTACCTTTCAGAATAAAAGACTTAGAATTGTGATTAAAACCTCTTCCATAACACCAGTTTAATCTGAAACAAATCAGACAACCTTACTAAAGTAAGAGGTTAAAGGACATTTTCTTAAAGATTTTGAGGTTCTGGTTTGTCTCCCCTTTTGGAGAAGGGGAAATCCTTATATTTGGAATGTAAATCCCACTAGAACTTCTCATCCGTGAAAACTTCACACCTATATTTTCAGTAGTTTACCTACAATACCATTGCAAATTTTGAATTTTCCGAATTTGAAGCCACCTAGCCGAAAATCTATGAACTATCGGGAAAATCCAATCAAAGGAAAAATCATAAATTGATGAGTGCTATCTTATTAAAGAAAAAAATTACAAATATCTCTGGCAGTTTTGCTGCATTACCATTTCAAACTATGGAATTTTCCGGATTTGAAGCCACGTAGTGGAAAATCTTTGAACTACCGGATAATTCAAATTAGTGGAAACTTAATAGAGCCTAATATCTAATCTAAAAAGAATTTTACAAATATCTCTTAAAACGAAAAAGTTAATTGTCCACAGATAGATAGATAGGTGGCTTTATTCTCAGGGCGAAATTGAGACCATAATGTCCCCTCTTCCATTTAACTCTACGTTATTGATTACAAAATAATAACATGCATAAATGTATATACAAACAGAACTAGAGCAATAAAAGGTGCGTCAGATAAATACAATAACAGACGGATTGACGAACAGAGTGCTCACATAGGCACATTTTTACTTTCTCCATATACGTACTATAGAGAAAGTATTGTTTTTATTAAAATAATCGACTTCGAGATTTCAACGGAAATACGTTTTGAGTTCCCTGGAACACGCTTAGACTATTTTCGGAATGATGTCTGTGTGGGTGTGTGTGTATGTGATTTTGGGCGCTCTAACTCAAAAAGTACTTGGCATATCGTTACCAAATTTCATATATAACACCTTGGTATGAGCATGAAGAGCTGATTAGTTTTTGCACAATACCGGTTAGCCGGAGGTCGAGTTTAATTGGAAACCCGATTCGGCTTCGGCGAAATGTCTCCGTTAAAACATCATTATTGTATATACAATTCTATATAAAGGTTATAGAGAATGTAATTTCCTATAACTTTCATTTGAAACAATTTTCCATAGCAGTTATTGTTTAGGAATTATTTGTAAATAATAGGTTTTTTCGGTTTCCGTCAAATATCTCCTTTAAAATGTCGTTATTGGTAATCTTCGTGAGAACCAAAGTTGTAGAGAATAATATTTCTTCCAAGGTTTGTTTGAAACAAATTTTCGTAGAACCATCCATTTCGGAGATATTTAACTTTTTCGTAATTTCCTGTATACAGCGCCACCACCATGTAGCGGTGAATTCTGTAAACATATTCAAAATATACCTAATTTACGGCACTAAGGACGACTGTACTCTTTTACTATACGAAATAATAATTTTGCCTTATAATGCTATTCCTAATAATTTAAATATCTATACCCCAAATATGGAGAAAGTCATGTGTTGTCCACATCAGATTTTTTTATTTTAAGGAAACGAGCTAATATAACAGAGATTTTAAAAAGTAACTTACAGCAAATGAAATGAGACCGAGTTCAATACTTGTTTAAAAAAGCTGATTTATGTATCTGCGTCGTTGGGACTAATGCTAAATACAAAATTATCATCACCACGCCGGAATGTATCCATTTCCACTAAGTTTGACGAGGAAGAAAGTTTTCCAGCATATCTTCCAGTTCACTAATTTTAAAATGTATGTTTCTAAGCGAAAGTTAGTTGTCAAGCACCTAGGAACGATTTTATCGCCAGATCCGTGGTGAAAAGAATATAAAGACGAAGCCATCAAAAGTTGATCCGATATGAAATGTTACCACCTTAAATAACGTTTGACCAAATATAAAATCTAAGTAAATGTGCATTTGAGGGAAAATTTAAACTTAAAAAGAGAAAGCGGAAGATAATAGCTCAGCTACTGGACAATTTGAAGGGAAAAGATGTTTATGGAGAAATGAAGCAGATTTGGATGCATAATGTCATTTGGAAACCCCGTTTTGACCAAGAGCAGTCTGTGGACACAATCTTAATGATGTCGACGGAGGTAATTGAACTAGGACTTTTAAATGCAGCTTTGTAATATGTGCTACTTAGTTATATGTACACTTTTCCAATGAAATGGGAAAAAATAAATATATGTAATACTAGCTGAAAGTACCCGGCGATGCCCGGGTTATGCCAGACGTCTTTGGCGAATAAAATTATGTATTATATGGTTATACAATCATTTCTCCCTTTGCGCACCTCAAAACGTGTATTTCCGTTGAAATCTCGATTTCGAATTTGTTCATGAAAACAATAATTTCTCTATACTACGTATATTGGAGAAAGTAAAAACTAATTCTGAGATATCCCTGATACATATGAATTAGGCGAACTTTTATGTTTTCCTTTTTAATCAAATATATATATGTCCTTTCTTTTTTATATAACAATCAATGCAACCGTTTATGTAGAATATCAATGAAGAGTAGATAACCATGTAATGTGTTTAAAATAATAACGTGTGTCCCTATTCTCATTTAATTAAAACTTTATGCTTGAGCCTATTTGCGTTAATAAACATTATGGATGTATAATTTAATACTTCTACTCACAAAGAGATAAGATTCCTGCATTCAAACGATGATAGGAAGATTCAACTGCTTTGACTGAATTGGATTGAATCGTTAGAAACGCTTCCCATACGCAGTTAACCACAGTTAACTGAATAAGTATCCGTAAATATTTATGTTGCTATGTATAAATGTTGATATTGCTACAGCAATAATTTCGATGCTTAAACAAAGTGCGAAGCGAATAACGCTATTCTTTCATCTATTTGAAGGTTTAATTGGCTTTAATTGAATCAGAGGCAACAATGACGGCCGCCTTGAGAACGTCCGGAAAGAGTACGAAATATCCGTAAAATTTCGAAATCAATTGCGTATTTCTGAATGATTCGACCGTGTAACATGTAAACATTACAAGAATAGGATAGGATAGAGTTTTAGCAGTCGAATAAAGCAAAAACTAAGAAAATCGGTCCATATTTACGTGTTTTAATGAATGAAGGAAAAAAACCTTGCACTCTGAAAAATTGAAAATCCCGTGTAAACTTACGGGACAATAAAATTGTCTCCTGGATTCTAACCCGGGTCGATTTTGGAAATCCCAGGTAACCTATGTTACTCGTAGAGTCATATGAAGTCAATTTGCAAAGTTTGGATCCGATAGTTCAAAGGGCGTGGGAATGTATAAGGAACAGACAGATGGACAGACATTCAATTTTATCATATAAGATTAAACGCAGATAAAAACGGGATTTTGTGAAGAGGATTGAGAGAGAAAAGCTTGTTGGGAGACCCTTGTACCCAACGCTATAAGGAAACAAAAGTTGGTATAATTTAAAAACATTACCCTAGTGCATGCATAATTTAACGACAAAAAAGTGAAACGACCGGAAATTTTTCAATAATTACCTATTTATGCAGGCTCGAAGAGCTATAAGCTTTCATCTGCAACACGTCCGACTTCATTAAAAAATCACCAGTAGGCATACATAACTATAGCCTCGTAGCAGAAACTGCGGCAGAGGCAAGAAAAAGAAAAAAAAAGCGCGATACGGTCAGCGCCCCGCGGTACTAATTTTCCGAAGTTTTTCGCGCGTGACGTTAAATTCGCATCCAACGGGCACTTTACGGAACGGGATTATGGAATTGTAACTTACCGGAACGGGTTGATATGTATGAGCTACGGAGTGAACACACGCTCGGAAAAAATAATTTTTCTTCACTTCCCCGGGGGGTTTTCTAGCGGCAACCGCCTATGCGATATTCAGTACTGCACGCTCCGTTGCTGTTGACATAAACGCGGTCTGGTTAATGCGATCCGTGGATCTTTCCGGCACGCCGCATACCACCGTCCCTCGACGAAAGGACCGAGCAAACGGCAAGCGGGAATCAACACTCCTCTGCGTCTATATCCTTTCCGAGAAATGGAACGTGGGCGGGAACGGTTTCCTATTCCCTTATGAACGCACGTCACTATTTTTTTCGAGTTCTCCACAGCTGCACGAGTGTGTGCGTGTGTGTGTGTGTGAAAATTGTCAAAGTAAATTTTTAAAAAGACGATTAGAAATATTAACCGAATATTCAAGTAGGTATAAAATAAAAACACCTTAACAAATATTTCTAATCTTCTTTTTAAAAGTTTAGATTGATTTTTTTCCTTCGTATAACCAATTGGGCTACCCTGTATGTTTTTGCGTACCGTATCTATCTGGCTGTTAGATGAGGGTTTTTTTCTGTTGCTTTTTCCAATGAAAGTTTGGGAATCGGCTTATATATTCGGGAAAAATGCGATAAATAAATAAGAAACAGTGGCAGTGACCATGACAGACATAACAAGGATTAAATCACATTTATCTTTGCACTGCAACTTGTGATGGTAATTATTAAAGATTTGTATAAAAATAATTCTAATAATCTTGTTTAATTAACTTGCTTCAGAATCCCTTATAAAACATATCTTCCGCAAAATTAGCCTCTCTATAGGGGGATCGTCTTATATTCGTAGTCGTCTTATGGTGTGTTTATATATATATATATATTCGCACACATTTTTTCTGAAGATTAATCAAAGATTTATTTTAGAAACTCGCTGGACGATCCCACACGGAGGTTCCGCGATCCCGTTTTGGACCAACCTACCCCTTAAGGTTTTGTCGGATGCGGGCAGGGCCGGATTAAGCGGTTCATGGGCCCCACGCAAAGCACACGTTCTGGGCCCCGGCCTAAAATTGGGCCGGATTAATTTAGAGACCAATTCATTCACAGCGTGTTTTTTATCCGTCTTTTTTTATTTTCCTCTCCCCCCTACCTTTCTCTCCGCAGTTCCTTCCTCCACCTTAATCTTTCCACGAAATCGTAGACAGTAAGAAATGAACTAAATTCCCATATTATAAAATCCAATGCAATGTCTGCAATTTCGCTTAACAGCAACATAATGGTTTCCATTGATGAGGGAAGGATTCCAGCTCAACAAACGTTAAACTTTCGCGCCAAAAACCAAATTGTAGACATATTCGATCCATACTCGACAATCTACGATAAAAAGTTTATTCATTTTCCAATTAAATAGTCTATATTCGAAGATTCTAGGTGAATTTTTTCCCATTTAAATTTGTAAATGAACAAAAACTTGCACGTCGAAAAACATATTTTTACGTCTTATGTTATGGGAAATATAAATTATCCTCTGGATTCGAACCCTGGACGTTACTTCACAGGTTAACTCTCCAAAATTGTCCCAATGCGTCACGATTATTAAAGAGGGAAAGTTTTTAGGAGTCATTATTGTATCCCGATTAGAATAAAATGATTTGTCTCGACTTTGATAAGTTATATTATGTTTATCTTTGTCTGAGTGCAATATTGTGGGTCATTTTATAAAAATATATTATCTGACCGTTGGGACAGGAAGGTAAAAAAATTTTTTAACATTGCTAATATGGGAAGATGTGCTTCAGGAACCAAATTATGTCGTAAGTGCGAGGACCGCCTGTACGTGGAATTACTGATAAAGTAAGAAAGCGTTTTGCTAAGAAAAGCGTGGCATTTGATACAAAAGAATAAAGGGAAACAAGTAACAGATTTCTGTCCACTGTGGGCCTCCTTGTCCTCTGGGCCCCACGCACTTGCCTGTTTTGCGTACCGCTTAATCCGGCCCTGGATGCGGGAGACGTGTTTAGCGCTTTTTGACCCAGTTTTTATTAATAGTATGCCGCAAGGTCATGGCGGCGACATTAACAGCAGGCACTCGCGCTGAAAAGTATGTTAAAACATTTGGGTTTTTTTTAATCAAAATTACTAACGCGCTTATCGAAGAATGAAGTACTCGCTCGATACTTGACCTATGAACGAATATTCTGTTAAATATATCCCTATTTATTTTAAAATGACTGATCGATACATGTGCTTTGGAGTGATATGAAAAGACCTGCATTTAGTTCTTAAATAGAAACCGCTGTTCAGTAGATAGCTGTATATGAATGCGTCGATGCATCCAGTGAACTTGAAATACGTTGGTGTATTTCTTAGATTAAGTTACATTTAATTACACAGTGTTATCCCGCAATTCGTCAAAGACGTGGCACGGGAATATCTTTACACGTTCTACACCGCTAAATACCCTAATTAAATTCCAAACTAGCCTATATTATCGCACGTGGAATAAACCAATGGCATCCGTCGGTTGTAGGAATTATTTAAACGCTTTTTCTTTTACATAATGGGCGCCCCATACGTATATTTAACAGAAATGCCTCGTTTATCCTCGGTGACGATAAATATTAATAAATCCGTTTTATTTGAGTGAGAGAGAGAGAGAGAGAGAGAGAGAGAGAGGACGACATTATTATTTTTTGGCAAATATTTTTCTCCTTTTTGATCAGAAACTGCCAGAAAACTATTCTGCATCATATAGGAGAATTTTATTAAGAAATCTAAACTTTACATCTTCCTATCATATTGTATGAAATTTTTAATCTGTAAAGAAACATATTTTCATCAACTAATAAACATATATTGTGGTCCTTCGAACATTTATCAAACGAAAGGAAAATTTTTAATTCGCGAAATCTGGAATTCTTCAACGCTTCGCTTATTTCAGATAAGAGACTTTCAAAACTGAAATAAGAAATTCGTAAACGAATCTAAAATAACACCTCTCGAGTTTATTCGCTTAATTACTAACAGCATGTATATTTCTGCCGAAAACGTTCAGGTTCATTCTGAGAAACGTGCGCACCATTTTGATAACAAAAATTATTATTCTCATGTATATTCAGAGGACACAAAAAAAAGCTCATAAGGTAAGGATAAGACGGCCTCAAATCAAAAGCCAGGGTTTTTTTCCATTTAACAGCCTGCCCGTGGCAGCGCTACTAGCAATTCGGATATAACGGCGAGAGAAGGTAACAAAAAAGACATTTATTATTTAAGTATTAAATTATAAGAAAACTGTATTTTTAGATGTTAAAATAAATTAATCGTGTCATAAAATTCCAATGAAAATATTTCTCTCTATCTTCTCTTTTCTCATTTCACGGCAAAAAATGCGATTTTTTTTTACTATAGCTCTATTTGCGTCTCTCTTTCGCTCTCTCTCTCTCGCTCTCCTCCCATTTAGAAGCATTGGACTCGTTTCCATGGTATCAAAATTTCTTCATTTTTAAAATAATGAAAAATTCGGGACATTTGGCAACCTTAAAAGAGCATCACGTCTGCCCGTTGCGGCATTGCTTTCCGTTTGGATCTAACGGTAAAAGGGGATAAGAATAAGAACTGAATAAATCAATTTTTAAGGTAATTAATTAATAACACCAGGGAGTTCGTATGCAACTTAAGAGGTTTTTTTATATAGCTAGACCAGGGGTCGGCAACCTTTTTCCTAAGAAGAGCCACTTTTTCAAATTATGTATAACACGCAGCATAAGAAGAGCCGCAGTCATTGACGGATCTACGGGAGGCCGTCTCCTCTTAACCTTGCCGTTTTACTTTTTCCTATTATCATTGTAAAATAAACGTTTATTCTACGCAATGCGTCCATACCTTTTATGTTTTCTACAATTTCTATTAAATAATTTACGAAGCCAATTTCTTTTTTTGAGGTTTTATAAGGGAAGGAGAGCTATCAAGACATGAAGAAAACTGCGGAAAATAGGAGTATATGGAGAACCAAGTTTAACCTAGAATAATCACGGACCTGTCAACGGACAGACTACCTATGATGATGATGAAGGGATGTTTGCTTTCGGGAGCCGCACTAAAGTCCTTAAAGAGCCATTTGCGGATCAGGAGCCGCAGGTTGCCGACCTCTGAGCTAGACCTTGATAACTATTTGATACACACACACTCGGGTTCAAACTCCAGCCAAACATTTATTTAGACTATACGTATCTTCGCGAGTTTGAATTTTGTCTTCAATAAATTTAAACCTCGTCATTTCAGCTATATAATTGGTCACATCTCGAGTTCGTATCTCCATTTTAGCTCATTTAAAAATTCAATTTATATAAAGGCCTTCACAGTTTTCCCTGCTTAACATTCCTAAAATTATTTAGAATATATGAATTTTTCCGTCAGTTGTACTCAATGGCCTATCATCATGTCAAAGTTCAGATCTGTATCCTTTCTAGAAGTACCTTAGGTCTTAAATCATCCTCTTACCTAAGAAGCAGCTATTTCTAATAGATATAGACAACTTTACGATGAAAAATAACAGTGTTCATCAATAAAAAAGTTACGAAGTATATGGAGAAGAATAAAAATGTCATGTACTCCGTAGTGCAGAAAACTGCTGTCAAATAACTCTCACCTCAACTTCCGGTGATTTTTAAGAATTTTAGAACTCTTGGGACGTTTCTTTTACTGCCGATTTCAGATATTATCCCAAATACTTGCGAGATTCACGATCTCCAAATATCTTACTTTATGTTTTAGAGGTCCTTCTCTTTCATCTCCCCGAGTATATTGCGTTTTCAAAGGAATGCAATTAATTCCGAATTAGATAGATAAGCTACGGAATGGAGAATATTACTGCTGTGTTTCCACCCTGCTTAACGAAAGAGCTCATCCAGGGATGCCTCTCCTTACCAATGCCGAATCAGTTTATCCTTAGAGCGTGCGCGTAACCTATTCGAGTCAATAAGAGATTCTGAGAAACACGGCGAGATAAAAATCTTAACAAATCACGCGTGTACGATGATTCTCACCAGATGCCACGGAATAATAAACGCAAAAACCGAGACCAGAAATAAACCTAGATTCGCTATCCAGCACTCCGACCGACGCGAGGATAATCTCCGACGAGGGTAGGCTAACTCTTTTTAAAAAAACAAGCTAGGAAAGCACTGCGAAAGCAGATATCATAAGGCGATTTTTTACCAAAATATCTGAGATTCAAATGTTAAGGGTACATTTTGAGAAAATCGTTAGCGGCATTATCAAAATAAAAATTGTACCGAGGATATGGTCCTCGAGATATCCCCTGAAAACACTTAGTCTGGTATGGAGTCATCCCCATTCTGCAAGGTACGCTATACAAATAAAAGCATAGAGCTCGTTGTCATTGTAGTTATGTACTTTCTTTGTTGAAACCCAGAAAAACTTACTTTTTTCTCGATAAAAACTAAAAGTGCACGATAAATCTACAGCAAAATTTGCTACTGAAAATTGGAATTTTAATAACAATTTCGGATTGCCACATGTAGTAACTTATCCTGGAAATTTGGTTTCTCTAGGCTGAACCGTTTCAGAAATATCACCTGCACGGACAGACAGACAAAGTGAATACATAAGCGATTTATAAAAAAATCGCTAAAAAAAGTGAAACACCAAGCGTGGCCACTAACCTCGCAGAATATCGATCCTCGGATTATACACGAAAAATAAAATAAAACCTACCCCAGGGTTCAGTCACGCCATAGTACCTCCTACCATGCATGAACTTCGAAAGTGACACACAGAAATTTCCATAACGTCGTAAAGTTCCCTACCTCCGACACGGAGCCTGAGTCACGTCAACCTAAGAAGGCGGCAAGGGTGTGTGGGGTGGAGGTGGAAGGGGGGAGAGATAGAGGCTCATGCGGCAGTTATTGATGTTGATACATAATAGATCTTAAAAGGGATCAATAGGAAGGAGACAAGAGGGTTGAAGTGGAGAGAGAAATGAAGGAGATGGGGCGCACTCGATGAAACTTCAGGATGAAGCAATATTTTTCACTCGGAATACTCTTTCGCGTGCATTATTAATTTGCGGAGAGGGGTAGTTTTTCGTTGAAAAACGATGTTGTTCCAACAGCCGTAAAAAAAGCTTGGAAAAACCATACGCGCACTTTTGCTGCAAAGTCGCCATCGTCAGCGGCAACTCCCCGATAGCAGATTCTGAAAAATAATCTTTTGATAGCTATGGTTCTTCGTTGTTATTGGTATGATGGTTGTGAGAAGGCCGCGAAAGAGCCGTTCTTGAGATAATTAAAATATTGAAAAAGAGAAATAAATCGTTGAATAGACGTTAAAAAATATGCCAATTAAAACAAAAAATAAATAAAGTAATTAATAGGGAATAGGTACCTTTTAAAAATTCGACGGTAATCGACGTTAGCAAAAATTGTTTGACTCTCTAGGAAATCTATTAATTTTGGTATCAAAAGTAATAGGTATTTTATAGTTTCAAAGGTAAGTAATATAAACGTTGCAACATTGCCTCGGGTAACAAGAGTCCTTCTCAACATGCGATTTCAACGGGTTAAGAGATGAGACATTTTTTTCAACGCGCGATCTTTCCAGTCCTTTGAAGTTCAACTTTAAAGAACCCCTAGGTTTACCTTCATTATTTCTCGCGATTATATGCGGAGCTCTGATTTTTTTATGCACTTATGAATTTATATGGGGGACCTTTTACGTTTCATTAAAAAAAAACTCCCCAAAACGAATTAATTGATACTACTTCTTATATCTCCAAAAGGTCACGGGAAAGTTCAGCAAAAAGTTTATCCCAAAACAAAATAAGGGCAGCACAAGGACAGAGAGAAGCTTGAAAAATTTTCAGACCTATTTCTCCTCCTTTTTAAAAATAAAATAAATAATTCGTACTGCGGAGCAAGAGACGAAAGAGTCTATTAAGACGCTTACGGCGGGCGGTGAAGAATTTCATCCGGATGTAGTGGCAGAGGTTGGGTTTAAAATCCGATAATGACGTACACGAGAACGGCCGTGTAAGTGATGCTAGAGTGACGTAAGGAAATTTCCGGCACAAAAGGGAAGCCATGGAAACGACCGCGAAAAAAATAAATTAACCGGTTCTCGAAAGAGTTTTAAAGTCCCGAAAGTAATTACGAGCAGAGGAAGTTAGAAGCCCTTGGAAGTTCGTTAGTAAGAGATTATTCACTCTTTAACGAGAATTCCGCGCTAGACACGAGGATGATTATTAGGGGAAAATTAGACAAAGGACAATGCATTAAGTAACCACGAACAAAAAAATAGCAACAAAAATGAAAACCCGATAAAGGCGAAGGAGGAAGATTAGAGAAAAATCCTTGTTTAACTAATTCAGACTTGGCCATACACGGTTAAATAACGGTGATGCTTATTTACCCAACAGTCATAAAAATTCAACTATTCGAGGTCCTGGATAGGGTGCATTTTACGTTTGTTTGTCTCGTTGCCTATATGAACAGGGCATTTTTATCAGCGCGTTTTATTTTATAAACGAGTTTATGTTTTCGCTCCGTCTGCCCGTCTAACCGCCTGTTCGTATGCGCAATCCATTAAATCAAAATAGCGAGTAAATGGTGAGGGATGTAAGAATGAATTTTTCAGGGCGTATGTGATCTATAACGGAGCCATTTTGGTTAATGGAGATTTAATCTATGACGGACGGAATATATTACCCAGTAACACGAAGGATTGAGGCGATCTATAATAGAGAACGAATACTACCTGAAGCTCAAATCGATCTTATTCTTCAAAAACGTTACGTAAAAAGAGATCGTTTGACGAGAAAAAGGGGGTATTCGGAGTTCGATTTGGCGGAAATATCATCCCTTTTGAATCCTTCATGAGATTCGAGAGGAAGAAATGGGGAAGAGGGTTATTAAGTGATACCAGAGAGGGCGAGGAGTGAGATTGGAATGACGGTTGGTGAAATAAGTTAAAGGAGCGGTAATGGACGGGTAGGTCATAAGGGGATTCGCTAACGAATGTCGATTCGAACCCTCAACAGTGCCGGAGGTCTTAGGATGCCGGTATTACTCTTTTGCGGGGGGAGGGGGGGGGGGAGACGGAACTGAGTCTTATTGTTCGTTTCCTATTCAAAAGAGATATGAATACATTCGGGAGAGAAAGCTGCGGTGAGACGTGACCGGAAACCAAAACCTTCATCTTTAAACGAATGTTCTTAAATTCAAACTGCATGGAGTCCAAAGTGATAATTTCGGCGTAAATGCCATGTCACAACAATTAACAAATTTTTGTTGTTGTTCGAACTAACTCGCAACCGATAACGGTAAATATTTTCATTACAATACCTTAATTATCTCACAAATCCACGATATTTAATATTTTTTATATATGTACATATATAATATTTCTATTAGTCTAGACCAGAGGTCGGCAACCCGCGGCTCGTGAGCCGCATGCGGCTCTTTAAGGAATTACCTGCGGCTCCCGACGCCCACTCTCCCGCTTGAAGCGCACCAGACGACAATGACGGACTCAATTGATAATAATATAATCGTTTTCAATAGAAGGATCCAGTATGGGCTGTTGAGTAAAAAAAATCATTTTCAACTTTCTCATTTTCATCTGTAGTCCTAGATTCGTTCTCTCAAAGAATCTATTTATTTCATTTGAATACTTATTTATATTTTCATTGAATACTATAAACTTCTCTAAGATATTCTTTTGTTTCTCAAGTTCCTTTTTAGGAATTATCTCCAAAACATCATTCTATGGGTATGTGTGTGCAGCTTTTAAATAAATAGATGTCATTTAATATGACTTGACGGTATTAAATACGTATTTTTTCATTGTAGTACATGCTCTGCGGCTCATCTTATGTGCGTTTCTGTACAAATTTTGAAGAAATGGCTCTTCTTGTAAAAAGGTTGCCGACCCCTGGGCTAAACGATCTTATTGTTCGTCTACTTACAGTAGAATAAAATTAACAGAACTTGCTTGACTTAATTGAAATTGCGATCCGCGTGTAGACTTTAAAGTCTCGCTTCCTTAAACGAATATAAGAATTTATTTTGAGATAAGATAACGTCGAAAGTTGGCCGTCTTATTCCTTTGAAGCATTTTAAAGAGCCACCAGAGAGCAAAAACAACTAGCCCTTATATACCTGGAGCAACTATGGAAGTTTTTAGATATGTACTTACTTTTCCAAGAATCGTCTCCCACATGGGAGAAAGGCATTAGTTTCTTAGTTTTAGATATTTCTTTTAGATATACCTAAGGTATGCACCATGAAATATTTAAAGCACTGTTGCAAATTTGTTTTTTTTTTCGGATACAATAAATGAAGTTTCTGTAAGAAGTCATATGATGTGACGTAGGGCAGTGGTTCTCAACCGGGGGTCCGTATCTTGTCTCTAGTGGGTCCGCGAGTTGATTTTGGTATCTTATATATTAAAAAGATGCAATGATTTTCCTTAAGATTCATTTTGACCGTTTAGAGTGGTCGGATAACGCTCGGAAATGCCTTAAATGAAAGGTCTCATAGCGTATATTACATTATTTATAACGTTAAGTAAGATCTCGGCTCCTATCCAATGGATTTTAGAAGTTTTGGGTAGATGGGCGGAGACGAGATGAATGATTGAAAAATATCCAAGAGCAAAAATCCCATTAGCCTTCTTGCTATGTCATTTTAGTGTGTGCGTGTGTATTTTCAAAAGAGTAGAAACCGTAGGTACTATTTGCTGTAAACTGAATTTGTGACCCTCTCTCGTAGAAATATTATTCGCCAAGACTACTACATTTCATGGACAGATCAGGTCTGTGACCTAACCAAGACCATTGTCGTTCTCGTTATTGCTAAAAACAACGAGACATTACTCACGTTCAAGGAATGGAAGCAAATCAGCTGTGAGAACAATCAGGACTGCTGAGAGATGCTGAATATCAAGATTGGTTACCCTCGTAAGTTAGATATTCTATTATTCGCTTAGTTATATAAGGCTTTAATAAAAATTTAAATTTTGGTTCTTTTTCATATTCATATTTCAATGTAAAAAACTTAAGCTTTTACTCTACTTAAACAACGTTATTGAACATTTAATGGGAAGGGTGTCCGCGGTTCCAGAGAAGTTGATGTAGAGGATCCGCGGCTCCAGAAAGGTTGAGAACCACTGACGTAGAGGACATTTCGGAAATAAACGCCCTTTACATATAAATAAACACGGTTGTGAAATAATAGGAAAAAATCAGCCAACTTTTTTTAATATTATATTTTCTGAGTTTATAACCAACGACACGCATAAAAACGCACGAGGACGTAAATTTATAACATGAAAGTTTAAGTAAAAAAAAAAGTCGGAGGAAAATAGCTGCTCGGAGATATTTTAGTTCGTTTGGATTTAAAACGAATCGTTTTCGTCCTGGAATTTTTTCCCTGCTGCAAATGAGTTTTGCGAAAGCGAGTGCCACCTAAATCGCGATGCGATGCTTTCTTTTTTGCGGTAGCCGTTTGTTCGTTTGTTTGGGAATTTTATCTCATCCCGGTCGAGAGAGTTTTTTTTTCTCCCCTCCGGGTGACGTGGAAAGCTTCCATTTGAATCAAACGCACGGACGGGGGAGAGACGTTTTCTTTGGCGGATTCTTCATCGTGAGTCGAAATGCGTCCGTTATTGGAAGAAAACATTCTTCTCTCTCGTTTTCCCCGCATGCCGCATCAGAGAGAAAGCAGATGCGTATTAAATATTTATGACTCGAATTTAAAATTTTGCGGCGCGCGCGCGCGTATACGTACGCAGGCGTATGTGTGTGCGTGCATTGGGTTGGCTGGAAGCCGTGAACCAAAACCTACCGCGAGGCAGGAAAGTGTGACAGAATTCGGAGAAAAACGCAGAGAAATTTCGTTGTGGAACGTACGTGCCAATGGGGCAGCGTACTAATAGCGAACTGGTGCAATGAACCGGGGTCCCCAGCCAAGGGGGCCCCTACAACAAAGAAGCTTTTCATCGAAATTATTAGTGTTTTGTCATGCTAATAGTTTGACTCGCCATTTTCTGTAAATTATTTTTAACTTGCCCATCTCGTAGGTCGGGATCTCTTCGGCGTCATATTTTTTCGGGAGAACGACACAAAATTGTTTTCAATTATCGCAATATTTCGGGCGAGATTAGTCAAAACAATTGAAAATTATTTGGCACCACCGCATCTCATTGAAGTTTGCATACTTTTGCTCTTAGCGATGAATATTAAGTTGATTTGTAATTGAAAAGTTGGTATTTTTTAATAAAAATAAATACATGACGTCTCAAAAACGATTTTTCACTGGTACCTACTTTAATTAGAAGTTTGTTATGACGAGTTTTCTTTTATGAAAAGTCGCACCACTTCCTTAAGTTTCCTGTGAAAAATGTCGCTGATTCCAATCCGTATAGTGTGAGGTAAAATTTTTCTGTGACGAACTATCGGTAAATTAAAACCATAATTGAATAGGATGTGGAGGCATTAAGTACACCCGAGAGAGAATAATTACTCTCGCCGAAGAAATTCTACAACCTTGCGTACTTTTTTTTCGCAAATATTGGTTCCGAAGCTTGTCGCCACTTGAAATTTGTTCATACAGGAAAATTTGTAACAAACTTTCCTTTGCGCATCAACATTTCTACCTACGAAATAACTTAACGTAATAAAATTGGTAACTGTCTTTTCATCACATTGATTGCGTTTACTTTTAACATCCATGGCCGACAACTTTAAATTCCTTAGACCATCCAAATGCATCGAGAAACTTAATATGAGAGGCCTTTCGGAGATATGAGAAAAGACAAGTGTAGTCACAGCTGTCATCAAACGTGGCGCAGGTGAAATTCTCAAAGGCTCAGACCACTCACATTATCTGATTTAGAGAAATACGAGTAAAATGAATGCGTTCAGCAAATGAAGATACGTGCAGCTTCTTCAAATGAAGTAACCTTTTCAAATTTATGAATATGCCTTATCAAAATAACATCTAAATATTACGAATAAAGGATCAGAAAGGCGAACTCTTCAGCGTGTAAAAGGAGCGATCGGGAGAAACGAAATCTATGGAGGACATACTGGAAATTCAAGAAAAATAGAAAAATAACAAATACGGGTACTGGTAGTAGCGTTGGTGATGGTAATGGTAATGATAACAAATAAGTTCTGCGAAGCAATTTAATTTCAACAAAATGTTTATTTGAAATTGTAATGTTAAAAATTACATTTCATTACAAAAATTCGCACGTTTGACCATAAGTCACTACTAACCACCATTATTTTTTGACAGAAAATTCGCGACGTTAATTATTTTTCGTGGCAAAAACTCACAGATCTTTTGTGAGAGGAACTTTCGGGAGAAAAACCTTACAAAAATCCACGAGGCATAAGATACTCGAGATCCTACGAAAAACCATTAAGCGAAACATGAAAGTCCTCGCGATTCCATTTTCTCGAAGACGGGGCCGTTTTTAATCTCTCCTTTCCGGAAGGCAGTTCACCTGCGATGCCATTCATGATCTTTCAAGATTGGAATATATATAGAAAGGCTCCGAGTCAGAGACGAGGGCGGAATAAATTTTTCTTCCCGGGAACACAAGAAAGCAAATATCCAACAACACACTAACCAAAGAGGTGTCGAAATTTCCTTTAAAATAACGTTCGTAAATGATTGTTTACAACATCTAGGAATAATTATTTTCATCTAGGAATAATTATTTTCATCACTTTTCTCTGCTGACAATATTCTGCTTACTATTTTTCATATTAACCATCAAAAACATATCAATAGCAATTACAGCTGCGCTGCCAAGGTAATCTTATTTTGACAATTACGCGATCTATGACGGTGTCGATATGGAAATTTGGAAAAAAGAAAACAAACAAGTTCTATTTAAATCGATCGTTACTTCTATGTATAACGACATTTAGTTTTGGTTTAAACTTTGGACTTCAATCAAAATTGTGAGCGTTTAACTACGGTTATTTCAATTAATTAACAAAATTTTCCACGAGAATGGGGGTAGAGAATATAAGAATGCGATGAAGTCTATAATACCCGAAATTCAATGATTTTAAAATTAAATACGCCTTGACACTCTGTTTTACTTGTTTATCTTATCGGTAAGCTATAAACAAAAATGAGGACACCCTTTTAATTAAATAATGTATTTTAAACGTACCTGAAACAAACTCGTAATCGCTTCTATAAAAAAAATATAAATAAAACAAAAGTTTCCGCAGAGTTCGCAAATTTACCACATTCCTATATAAACGAATACGTGCTCTAACAAGATTCCGTAATAGTTTTTTTCATATCTATTTAAAATGAGCTGACGCTTGACCCCGACTTTTTTTTTCTACGCGTAGCGAGAGGGAGAGATTACCATTACGCTCGTAAAACTTTTGCTTCATGTGATTAGGAAGGAAACTAAACCGGCGTGACAAAAATAGATAGCCGCTGTGATGTGTGGCTTAAATATACAAGCCGTAAGCAGGCTTTTTGAAAACCGCGAATGCAGCGCATTTATCTCCTTAATTCGAGAACGCTCGCGGGAACCTTGTTCTATTTTCATTTGACAAACGCTAAGTTCGCATTTTTTCCTTCCGTGATCGTATTATAGCTGAAAAATTCAAGAATGTGCACTTCAATATGAACAATTGAAAAAGTAAGTATGTACTTATATTAAGTATCTCTGGTAGTAGTAACAAGGTTAAGAAAAACCACGTGCGCGTATTGGCTACAATGCAGACCTCTTCATTGGTAATCTTTTTTTGTGATAAGTCGTGATGATATTAAAAACAAGCAATTAAGAATTTTTTAAAAATTCAAAAGTAAAATCTTAAAGCGACCCAAATATTTTATGTTATAATTCTTAGAAATGCTCAAAAAAATTCAATTTTCATATAAAAGAAATATTATGGTATAAAACCCATCTACGAGCTTTCAATCAATGCAACATTCATTTCGATCCGATGATTCGTTCAAAAGATCTGAGGGAACAAAAAAGGGTCTATCCCAAAATATATACGTAAATACATATCGGACAAACGCATATAAAAGATTTTATAATAAAATAAATTTGTAAAATTCAAATATAAGTAAAATAAATCCATTTGCTCGAAACACCTAAAAAAAAAACAAAATTAAGGTTACCCCCTAACGGATTTTTAAATTCTTGCATACCACAGTTTGGAAACCGAGGGCCTGGGGCAAATTTGCTAGAAAAAATCAAAAAGGGAGAGCTACTCGCTTGATATTAATAAACCTCAAAATGTGCCTATGAATAAAAGAAGCCGGGAAACCTCACATCCATCAAGAAGTTCAACATTCCTATATCTCCTTCGCCCGCAATCCTTTTCATGGAAACCGTCTAGTTGATAAAGGTCTCCATCTTTCGAATAAATTGCTTCTTTCGACTCCTAGCGATCAAGTATGCACAAGCTCGATCCCATTCTGCTTCGCTGACACGCCCTTCACTCTGTCGATTTGATAAACAGGTTTTTTGACTTCTTTCTTACTGAACCCGCATTACAGCCACTATTTGCCCCTCATCCTGCACCCATATTCTATAGCCTCACCCGAGGCATGTTTAAATAAATTGATCACTCCTGTTCGTTCTGTGGCACATCATTCGCGTTAATCATGATGAGCAAATAAATGACAATAATGTCTCATTTGCATGAAGATTGAAACGACAAATAGACTGTTGCATTGATTATCAAACTATGCCCTTAATTAATTGAAATAGTTTTGCTGAACATTTAAAGGTTTTAGGTATGTCCTTTAGCTCATCTCAGTACTGAATATCATAAAGTATTCTCCTATTGTTTCTAAAGCTGAACGTGTGGACAAATTAATGAATGGTATTTCCTACGCCATTCAAGTCACACACTTTACCGATCATATAGACGGACGCAGGTAATTCAAATTCGATACGTAACGATAACATATGTCCATAATTATTTCTCCTAATGTTGATTAAATAGACCTTTTCTGTAATGGACCATAATCAATGATAAACAATGACTAACTATTCTATGGAATAAAGATAGCTTTGTTTTAAAGCATTAAAATATATCAATTAAATTATCAACATTTATTATCATAAATCATTTGCATGATTTTTCCTTGTACTATTAAAACTAACACGCTAATCATTTATTCATTTGAGTTCTAATGTTGCCACTAATTCGTTGTGAATCAAATTTTTTCTAAGTTTTGAAGTAGGGTTTCGTAATTTTCACAACGAATTATCACAATTACTTGCTCTCGAACAGCATATCATCTTTGAAAAGCGTTCTACATTGGATAAAATAATTTCGGCGAACTTACGTGATAAGTACATCTTTTTTCAATCACGTTCTCCATCCACATTACCCCATATGTCGTCATATGGTTCTTCTCAAAATGTTGGACTAAAATTTTGCAAACTAAGCTTAATAGTAAATATGTGTAACATCCCTCGTCCTCAAGAGTAGGTGTAAATAATTAGACCGTGCAAAGCTTTTTGGCGTATTGTCCTCAACTTTTTAAATTAGGAGACGTACGTAGTTAAAAGTGTAAAAAATAAAATAATTGACCTTATATGTTTACCAGAGACTCAAATGCAAACTTAACCACTAGCCTTGCTTGGTATACAGTGGTTTCAAATTCAATCATATTAGAACAATTTTCCCCTTTCTAGCTCATAGAATACAACCATTTTTCTGTTTTCATTTTAAGTATCTTCGATTTTACTGAACAAGAGAGAAATCCAAAGTGATATGTTGTTGAAGAAGTATTGCCAAGGAGATAGAGAAAGAGGGAGGGAGGGAGAGAACAGGAGGAAGAGAGAGAGAGAGGATAGAGGGAGGGAGAAAGGATATTTTTATAAAGATGGTGTTTGTGAAATACGGTTATTTTATTAAGATATTTTTTATTTAATTATTTTTACAAGTTTTTGTCTATCCATTTAAGAAAAAGAAGCAAAGATTTGATACTTCCCCACATTAAACGGGCATTTCTGCTATTCATAGTAATAAAATTCTCTAACACGGGTAACAATTTAGATTTAGGAATCGTGCTCTCCAGTTGCTCTGCAATATTTCCGTGATTTATATTTTAATAAACCGTTATTTCTCTCTTGAATTAGCCTTCTTAAAAACATACCAACTTCACACCGCCTCGCGTTTATGATGTCTCACGACTGTCCTTACCCGAAGATTTGTACATAGGATCAAAAAGCACACGATATACAGTGTGATCCATACCTCCCAATTGGTTATGGTTAAGCAAAAATGGAAAAAATCAAAGCAAAATTTAAAAGAAAGTTAAGAAATATTTTATGAGATGGTTGTATTTTGATTTATCAGGTGATATTTATAAACTTATTTTTTAATTTACGTCGATTTTTTTAGGTTTAGTTCATACAATCAATTTGAACTTATGACTAATTTTTAAAACTGAAAATAGAATCACTACCCTCACTTAACCATTTTCCTGAGTCGATAAGCTGAATAAATACTTCGATTTTTTATCAAAGAGCCTTCTCCCACAACCAGCCGCTAGAAGGCTTACTTTAGGAGTTTTTTTTTGACAGAACAGTCGATTCATTTATCATTTTTACCTCTTCAATATCGTTTATGAAATGAAGTGGCTTGATAAGTAAAAATATATCGGCTCATTCTTCAACTGCTTTGACATGCGAGCTCAAAAAATTTCGGTACCTAGTGCTTAGATTAATTAAAAACGTGAACTGTTTTATGAAGTTATCTTTGAGAGATTATCCGACGGCGCAGATATTAACTCACCTCGAAAAATGGCGCTGTTATGAATTCAAATAATTTGCAATTTCTCTGGTTAAATTCCACTTTACTCATTACGTTATATTATCTAATTGAACCTGAGACTAAACTTGAAGCAATTAAAAGTACTTTTATAAATTTGATGCATGAGATCAAGCTTCATAAATCAAGGCAAAAAGACAAGAAAAGAAATTACGGATGTGTACATGTGCGCGTATGCGTGTATGATATATTTCTAACCTCTTTAGTTGAAGTGATTTACGCAGTCATTAAAGTAGCAAAAGTAGATACACCTAACAGATACGGCTACGTAACCCAAGCCTAACATTTTGGTGAGTTACGAGAAAATTTCAAGCTGAATGGTTTCTATATAGAAAGCAAGCTTCCATAATAAACGAAAATCCTCGCTACGTGCTCACGAAGCATTTGAGGGAAATATATACGGTAAAGGAAGTCCTCTTCAAAGGGGTATTCAATTGAAAACCCTTTCAATCTTGGAAATGGGGTTCTATCTATACGGAGAAAAAAACACGTTTTTCTTAGGCCAAGGGTTAGAAAATAATTTAACTGCGACAGATATCTAAAACGAAGTTATGTATGTATATTCATGTTTGTCAAAGTCTTCGATTCCTACTCCATCTACGCTCCTGGATTCTTTTAGCTTTTTCCTTCTCCAGCCTATATCTTTCCTTTCGTGATCGACATAACAAAAGAAACATCAAAAATAACAAATTATAATAAAAAATATAATTAAAAATAATAACAAAAGAAAGCAGCAAAAAACTAAAGTAATAAAGCAATTCTTTAAAGTTTAAAAAATATGCGTCGCTGGGATTGAAATACAAGTTTCAACTGCCCTCCTCTTTCTACTTATCTCATGTGCGCGTAATCTTTTATTTTAAAACATAAAATCATTAAAGGCATCTGTGAGATCCGCGGAAATATGGAATGCAATAAAAAATTGATTCGCACGGTCCGTAACACACCAAATTTTCTCTCCTCTCTTGGAAATTTTTCGACAAAATTACGAGATAAACATATTAAAAACATACCATTATCTCTCTTTAATTTTCTCCTTTTCCTCGCTTTAAATTCTCCTAGCTTCTCCAAGGTTCTAGATAGAAGTCTGCGTACCCTCTATCACGCACTTAAAAGGATTATAATCTCACCACATCTACAGGTGTCATCGCCGCCATAACCACATATATACTTCCGTATACACCTATTCTTGGCCTTGAAAACTCTTAATATCGGAAGAAATAGCAGTGCTTTGCTTACAGCATACTTACACACGGGTATGCATTAGGATCAAAATAAGTTTTTAACGCTTTCCAGACCCAATATGAGCATTGTTTTAGGGAAAACAAATCGCGTTCTTCAATCATGCATCAAATCCAAATATATGAAGGGTCCCAAACATTATTTTGAAATGCATGAGGGGACTCATGTCACAAGAATGAGATTAAATATTTTTTCAAACCCCCAAGAAAACTAATTTCATTATCAACCGCTATCTCGAAATAAAATGTTGACCGTTTAAGATATTAAAGAATTTATATTTCAGAAAAGTACGTCGGAGAAAAAAAAATTGAACAAAAATAGGCGTCTTGATAAAAGCAACTCCGAAAATGTATTTTCAGCTTAGCGAGGCTAAATGCAAGGCGCGTAGCGCCGAAGTCCCTCGAGCAAGCGGAGGACGGGGTCGACGTGCGTAGCGCGTAGGGGTCTCTAGTAATAGTAAATGTTTTTGTGAAACTTTTAAAATTATACACGATTCCTGAATATTAAACATATAACCCTCAATTGACTGCGTGACCTATATATGACCCAAAACAATTTTTTTTATAAGAGAGCGTAAGAAATACGTTGTCAATCTTGGCGAATACTAGAGTACCTACGCCATTAACCTTACTGATGACGTTTCAGCTTTTTTCGTGGTTTTTAATTTTTCGTGTAAAAAGTACGCAGATTATGAGGTGTGATCGGGAAAGAATATGAGTTTGGGATTTTTAATTTATGAAGGTGTCCAACCCGATGGATCATACGCAATAGAAAATAAGCCTTGGTAAGTTGTTCAAAAATAGCTATGCCAACTAAGGGAACAAATGTCAATGTAATGAAAAATAATTTGGATGCAACTGTCCCCCTCGCGAAGTTATCTCTTTTTTTAATACAAATTGCAAAATATTTCAGCTAAATCAATGACAAAAGTTGAATCGTGATATAAGATTATTTTTATTTCCAGTACGATATCTCTAAGTTAATGTTTTCTTGCTACAATAAAAAAGACTTGAGCTTATGTAACGTATTTTAGTCATTAGTTAGTGTTAAATATTGTTTCGTATCCAAAAGTAGTTCGATTCTAGCCTCGTCCATGAAATATTTCGCCCACTCACTGGAAAATCAAATTAATTAGGGGACCCACATTGTTAAGGACCCATGATGTACCGTAATTTTCCGTGTACAATACGAATCTTGGTTTTCACGAGTGAAAGGTCGGAAACGTCTTAGCACCATGTGTAATACGAACCTAAAATTTTGCAGCAATGAGATCAGCGTAAGCTTTCACTGTGGAATTGGGCAACGAGTGGGAGAGAAATTATTAGCCTTTGCGATTTTGGCAGCGTATCTCTCTCCTTATCATCAGCAATTCGAGTACAGTGACACAGAATGAGAGTTCACTGGGGTTAGTGATTATGACTTGTGGCGACCAAAAATCAAAGCCACATACGGCTCTAACTAACTGCTATATCGTACACATAACAAAGTAAAATAAAGTATAAACAACACTTAACCACTTCAGAAACTGTCACTTATCGTTACCGTCTGTGTATAAATGGAATAGTTTTGGCTGTAGATAAGTCCTGAATTTTTCGACCGCCCAACAACAAGCAAGACACTCCAATTCATAAGATGGCTGCTTCTGTTCAAAATTATTCAAGGTTCTACTAGCATAAGCTATAGGCTTTAGCTTCCCATCGAACGTTTGGTGAAGAACCCCCCCAAGTGCCACCTGACTGGCATCCACGAACAAATGGAATTCTTCCTCAAAGTTAGGAAGTTGAAGTACAGGGGGAGAAGACAGACATTGTTTCAATGTGACAAAAGAATCTTGCTGCAAATTGGTCCATTTGAAAATGACATCTTTCTTGCGGAGTGCATTCAGAGGGGATGCTATCTCCGCATAATTTGGAATAAATTTGGAATAAAAACCGCACATACCGAGAAAGCGTGACACCTCCTTAACTGATTTAGGAGCAGGGAATTCCGAAAGGGTTTGTGTTCTCTCTGGGTCAGTGGTAAGTTCGCCATGGGAGATTCGATGTCCAAGGAAGGTAATGGATTCGTGGGCCAATTTCATCTTCTCTGGATGGACCGTGAGACCAGCTGCCCTTAGCTTCTCCAATACCAGTTTGACATGACGAAGATGTTCTTGCAGGCTCTTGGAATAAATGCATAAATCATCAATATATGGATACACACAAGAATATTTTAAATCACCTAGCACCTTGTCAATCAACCTCGAAAAGACCTGAGGAGATGTGGTTAAACCAAATGGAAGACGATTATATTGATACAGCCCAAACGGTGTGACGAAGGCGGTATACTCCTTTGAAGGCGGTGTCAAAGGAATTTGATGGAAGGCAGAATTTAAATCAAGAATGGTGAAATATTTGGCAGAGCCCAAATATTGTAGGGCGTGTTCTATCGAAGGCGTAGGAAAATTATCGGCCTTGACCTGCTTATTGAGCTTACGATAGTCGACCACTAGTCTTTCGGAGCCATCTCTCTTGGGGATGAGAAAGGCAGGTGAACTCCAGTTTGATAACGAAGGCTGGATAATACCGTCGGCGAGTAACTTATCGACATGAGCCCTCATCATGGCCAATTTTGGCGGTGAGCATTGATATGGAGGGGATCTGACCGGAGTTGAATCGAGCAATTCAATCTCATAACACATCAGGTTGGTTTGGCCTAATTGTGAAGAGATTACGTCGGAATAGCCATCGACGAGACATTTTATTTCCTTTGTTGGACGACTAAGGTTATCTTCGCCGCCGAAGGAAACCTTTTCCCTGTTGGAATGGGTTTTGCTTGCAAGTGGAGCATTTTGGCATTGCATATGAACAATTGATGACGGGGGCGAATCGGACGACGCTAACGAAGTGTAGGAATTGAAGTGGAAAGGGAATTTCTTATCTGGACAGTTTTCAAAGGAAAACGCGTCGTGGTAAAGTACGATTCGCGTCCTTTTGATGAAATCCTGACCCAATATCATTGGGACAGGCAAATCGGACAAATAGAATGTATGTCGCCACGATAAGTTTTGAATGCGGACCCTCAATGTAACATATCGTGTCAAGATAATCCGAGCTGCAATGATATTCCGACACGTAATGTCACACTGTTGGGTTCGTCCCGTGCGGGGAATTTTACGCCAAGTATTAATGTCAAGCATCGATAAGGAGGAGCCGGTATCTAATAAAGCTGGAATTTTTGCGGAATGAACATCGCAATTTACAAAAGGCATCTCAAGTTGGTCATTTATATTGGAAAACGAAATGGCTGGGCGGTTTCTCGCGGAGCGATTTTCACTAGCTCTTCGCCGACAGTCGCGGAAAGAATGTCCGCGATTATTACAAAAGGAACAAATTGTTACATGGGGGAATTCAACCGACTGTGAATTGGGAGAAGGAAGCGAGTTTGCTAAGTTTAACGGCGCATGGGCCGCGGAATATTCGAGGCGATTCATGAGCCCCTTAGCTGCATGACTCATCAACCCCTCCAGTTGACCGAGCGTCTGGGGGCGGGTAGCGAAGGTCAACGTTGACTGCGACATAGGATTGAGCCCTTCCAATACCAATTCTATAAATTCTTCATCAGAATACGTTTTTCCGAGTGCTTTCGCGGCAACTTGAACGGAATAATAAAAGTCGCGAGGGGACTCGTGCGGCATCTGAAATCGTTTGACTTTGGTTGTTAGAAGTCGATCGTATTCCCTTTTTGAGACGAAAGTATCCCATACTTTAGTTATTATATTATCCCATAGAAGTCTCTGGTTAACGACCGCGAGCCAGAATTGGCGACAATTAGCCGGAAGTTTAGACAGCAACAGAGTAAACAAATAATGTTCTGGGATCAAAGACAAAGACAAGACATCGTATACCGCTGATATGAATTTAAACCAATTCTCCGACGTGGTTTCATGGAAAGGGGAAATTTCAAGCAACAGCTGATTAGCGACTTTTACACAATCCGAGAAATGAGGCTTCATTTCACCCCCGTTCGACGGGGTCTCTTCTGCGGGTTCAGGAAGCAATCCAACGCCCCTTTTACCGCGTTCTTTAGACATATTTAATACGAAATAACAGGATATTAAACAAACAGCAATCTCGAAAGGAGATGGAATGAATGAGATGACAAAGCGGAATGATTCACAATATAATCAAATACCAGGAGAACTATACCACCAAAAACCAGAAATACCCTTAAACAACCTAAAACTATTCCACAAATTGTAGATCCCAAAATAAACCGAACATATAGCAACCTTATAGTTAGAGTTACAGAATACATCTCCCCGGGGCCTCCATTTATGTGGCGACCAAAAATCAAAGCCACATACGGCTCTAACTAACTGCTATATCGTACACATAACAAAGTAAAATAAAGTATAAACAACACTTAACCACTTCAGAAACTGTCACTTATCGTTACCGTCTGTCCGACAGGAAACTTTTCACACTCTCCCTTGCGAGGAACGACTCTTCTCGCTTTTTTTCTCTGTCCCTCCTCTCTCTCTCTTCCTCTCGACCACCCGGCGACACCTCGCTCTCCGTATATCCCCGGTGGTCTGCCTTCGTTCTCTCGACTGCCGCTCTCGCCTGACGTCGCCGCTCGAGGGGGGGGGGGGGGGGGTACGGCGGGTAGCTTAAATGGGCGACTCCTCGACTTCGTATTGGTTAATTTCCTGATTGTCGAAATAACGCGACGAAAACGCAGAAAATCGCAGAAAATCGCTGCTCTGTTAAGTGCTTCGTTAAGTGCGGAGTTGTGGGGAAAATCGCTGCAGACTATTACTAATATAAATTAAACGCGATTTCAATTTCCGAAAATCTGAAAGACTAATTCTATTGCATACGTATAATAAATACAAAACTATTACATTTATATTCTTTGTTATTGCATCTAAAAATCATCTTTACAAATTGTAAGTAAAATCCGTAATTTTAGGCGTAACTTTATGGAATATATCCATATTTGGAGAATATATGAATGTCACACTAGTACTGCTTCCACTGATTTATTTGCACTTAAAAGCAGGAGACGACCATGGTTTCGCTACACAGTAGCATCATCATTTTTGTTTTGAAACAAAAACTCAAAAAGATTACATCGAAAAGCAACAATAATAGTGAAAATTATTCGGAAAATAATTATTAATTGGCTGGCTGGAAAAATGCGTTTGTTGTCATGTAATACGCACCCTATAACGTTTCGGTAAATTTTTCGTGAAAAAATGCGTATTATATTCTGAAAATTACGGTATAGTCTCGGGCCGATGTTGTCCGCTGTAGCTCTAATCCAGAGGTTCCCAAGCTTTTGGGTATGGCGAGCACCGTGTTATTTTGCAGAACATCTTGCGAGCACTACCACACTTTTACAAAAGTGGGTATGATTACAAACGAAGGCAAATCAATGTCCATGTTATTAATAATGTCCTTTGAAACGTTCCTAAAGAAAAAAAAGCGATCAAATTAAATCTCTGGTGATAGGAAAAGCGATTTTGAACATCTTAGAAGAGCACGCTAGTTTGCCAAAAAGCACGAGGGTGTTCGCGAGCACCAGATTGGAACCTCTCACCACGCCCTCTGTCAAGCTTCCTCATTCCACCACCTATTTCCCTAACCTAATAAAATCTTCCTGCGACAAAATTTCCTCAGTCTCTCGCTGTTAGCTCTTCTCATACTATATCCCTTTTGCTCGGATCATAATCGCAATAAATTGGCCGCCGTAAATTTCCAGCAAGTTTCTATCTCAACCGTATCTTCTTAGCTGTTCGGCGTTATCTCACATCTTCTCGAATATGGAAGGCAATATCCCATTTATATTTCTTGGCATAACTCACTTATGTCAACCTAAATTAATATGTAACTCGGATATAACGGCTCTTTAATCCAGCAAAAGGTATAAAATTCACGCAAAATGACATAAATGTTGATTTGTAAGTCTCTGAGACACGATCTCCGAGCATGATACTAACAATACAAATGTTAAGCATAAATCATTAATTTAACGTTGGAAATAGATGATTTTGTATGGATTTTACACCCTCCATGATAGGCTAATAATACATCAGAAGACAAGGCCTAACAATACCAACACATGGTAAATCTATATACATACACTACATAATCCTGCTGCGAAAGAATTTCCGTGGATTTATCTTCTTTCAAGTCCAGATATCGAATATTTATAAAGTTAATTTTTCACCACGGTTGGAAGCCAGGTTTCTTAATTGACCTTTTGAAGACCACTTTTCCTTTAGAGCAGGGGTCGGCAACCTACGGCCCGCGGGGCTCATGCGGCCCCCGAGAACATATTATGCGGCCCGCGAAGCCATGATGAAGAAGTGATCGATGTAATTTAACGCAGTCAATTCCATATTTTTTCAGTGATATTATGGTCTCAAAACCTTTTCTGGTGTGGTTTTAACGCTATTAAACTAATTTGAATTTATTTTCACTAATGTGAGACCACAAAATCTCTATGTAACTTCTGATTGAAACGCCTAGCCGGCCCTTCGAAGCATTCACAACAACGAATGTGGCCCGCCACATAGAAAATGTTGTCGACCCCTGCTTTAGAGCATGCTAAACGAAATGTCTGTGTAAGAATATTCCGCTCAACTCTATACGACATGAATAGCAGGAATAAAGGAGTTTTTGTTCAGATAAACCGGTAATCGCTAGAATAAACTTGTTTCTTTATCATAGAATCCATGAGTTACTGTGATTATTTTAATCCCAATTAATCAAGGTTCACAATTTTGCATAATCGGCAACAATGCAATTCCCCACGACGAAGGCAGATTTTCACATTTAAAAAACGTCGAATCGTCTAATTTAAAAAAAAATTGTGACACGAATCGAGGCTTATTAGAAAAATGAATTTTTATTATTTTTTTCGTCCTTTGTTTCAAGACCTACATTCTTGTGATTATTTTAAGTAATTTTAAAATTCAAATAAAAAATATGCTGCACTCATTTCCATGTTACTGAAATAGAAAAATTTTAATGTCGTGGAATCGATCTCTGATCATAATTGCACAAGATTTCATGCAATAGTTCTGCAGAAGATAACAATATAGACCTACATAACTTATTATAAGATCCTATTTACCCCCAAACTCGAAATTTAAGGAGTTATTGTGTTAAAAGCAAACAAAAATAAGTGAAGTTATAGAAAAATTGTCAATAAAGGAGAGATGGATGTAGCATAAAATGTATTTAGTTGGTGTAATATATTGTAACAAACGGTTTTCACACTCTCTCAACGTTTGATTAATCTTTTTCTGTTCGTAAATAAATCTGCGAGTTCGTTGTTATTTTTAAATATTCACAAATATCAATATATAATATTTTTTAACGTATTTAAAAATATCCTGCGGTGGAACTGCGAAGTATCCACTACTGCTTTTAGAGGGAATTTATAAAATATATTATAAGGCCGTTGACCTTAACAAAAGATGTAATCTTTTGACGATGTCATAACCTTAAAACAGTTGAAAAAGCGTCTTCTGTAATTTGCTCTGCAATTATTCCCTCTCTTATTTTTCGTGTTTACATTTCGTCAAATTAAATTATGTCAAAATTGACGGGATACCCTGCGTAGACAATAATAAGTTCCGTTAATTTATATTCACATTATTTTTCATCCACACTGCTTATCACCTTCTTCGACATCAAATTTTCTTTTTGAAACAAAACGGAGGAATAAATTATTTTTTCCCATGTAATACTGAACAAGTATGATATTGTGACTTAGTCTATGCCATAAATTGAACAGTACTGAACACAGAAGTTCCCACTAATTACAAATTGTACAACATACTTTTTCATTACCTTCGCATATAAAAATAAATTATTTATCTTCGGTTCCGTGAACCATATCTTGCGTGCCTTTCTCATAAGTGCTGACTCAAAATTAAGACGATGAGCAATCAAATCATCTATTCTTCCGGGAAATCGTGAACCCAAAATAATGTGATGCAATCTGATTCAGACACCGCTACTTGTGCAGTTCTGGAATATTTAAATAACGGATACGCCCAATGCCAAAAAACAGTCTTTCTAATCTATTCATTCTGCCGAACGGCAAAATAACGATAATTCTATTATTAATTTCACCTATAAGTTATTGATTGACTTAAATCCCTTCAAACGTAGAAAAGGTTCGTGTTAGTAATACTAAGTCGGGACAAGATATTTTTGCGCTCTAGGCAAGGTTTGAAAATTACGTCCTCCTCCTAATGGAAGTATACAGTAGACATGTTTCTCAAAACAGTAGCTTATTAACAATGTAGAAGCAAAATAAAATATATTTATAATATAAAACTTTACAGTCCAATTTGTTAATCGTTGCGCCCCTAAGCATGATGCGCTCCAGACGGGTGCATCGCTCGCCTAACCCTTTTTCTTACACTGTGTTAGCAAAAAGATCACTCCGAAACTAATATTAAGCCATATGTTTTCATTATATACGAAATGTCTTTAAAGATTGACAAATGCAATCATCTGCAAATTATTCACTTCGTACGCGCAACGTATAATTCCACTTATGTTTATATGGTAATGACTATAAATGGTACTTATGTATTAACGAGGGACCCAAGTTTAAAATTCAAAGAAAGATGGGTACTCCTCGGTTATCCCGGACCCCTTTTCAAAAATAATTTTTTAAGATAACCCTTTCACGCAAAACGAAACCTTGTAAACCCATGACTGATCTGCCCGTGGCGACATTTACCCACCAGTTCACCGGCCAATGGTGAGGGATAGTTTCGTTCCAGAGGGGCGAAGGGCGTGACAGCGCCCGGAGATGGCTACACCCGATATAAAAGGCATTATAATCTAAAAAGAAAGCGAGTCCAAGGCTCGCCAATATCCTTGTTTACTTGTAAATAATTTTTTTGACAAGTTCTCATTTTCTTGGTTTGTTACTTTCTCCATACGTAGTAATGGGAAAGTATTGTATTCATGAAAAAAATCGACTTCGAGATTTCAACGGAAATACATGTTTTGAGGTCCCTAGAACACGTTTAGACTATTTTCGGGATGATGTCTGTGTGTGTGTGTGTTATTGTGTGCGCTCTAACTCAAAAAGTACATGCCATATCGTTACCAAACTTCGTATATAACACTTTAACATGAGCACAAAGAACTGATTAGTTTTTGGACAATAACGGATAACCGGAAGTCGAGGTTTATTCGAAACCCGATTCGGTTTTTGCGATATTTCTTCGTTAAAACATTTTATATACAATTCTATACAAAAGTTATAGAGAATGTAATTTCCTACAGTTTTTATTTGAAACAATTTTCTATAGAAGTTATTGTTTAGGAGTTATTTATAAATAACCGGTTTTTCGGTTTCCGTTAAATATCTCCTTAAAAACATCGTTATTGGTAATCTTCGTAAGGACCAAAGTTGTAGAGAATAATATTTCTTCCAAGTTTTGTTTGAAACTAATTTTCGTAGAACCATCCATTTCGGATATATTTCGCTTCATCTTAATACCAGTATACAGCGCCAACACCATGTAGCGGTGAATTCTGTAAACATTCAAAATATACGTAATTTACGGCAACAAGGACGTGTCTTCTTTTACGATACGAAATAATAATTTTGCCTCGTAATATTATTCATAATAATTTAAATATCTATACCCCAAATATGGAGAAAGTCATGTGCTGGCCACATCAGATTTTTTTATTGGGTTCCCCATTAATACAAAAGTACCCTATAAATTAGTCGGTGTTTGGCAATTTGCTTCCATTAACATAAGTAAACACAACTGCTATAACACAAAGAAAGCTAATCAAATGAGCAGTTGTTTTAGCAGTATACTAATATCTTCAATGATGTC
Source organism: Uropetala carovei (assembly GCA_036926305.1). Taxonomy (NCBI): domain Eukaryota; kingdom Metazoa; phylum Arthropoda; class Insecta; order Odonata; family Petaluridae; genus Uropetala; species Uropetala carovei. The sequence goes on along the minus strand of JAXCHB010000065.1, from coordinate 8,411,889 downwards.
ACTGTAATTCCATTTCTGTATTCACCGAAAAAATAAACAATTTTTCAAACAGAACTGCATGAAAATAATTAACTTCTTATAATTAACAAACACCCTGCAATAAAGCATATTTAGTAGTACATGTTTTACTTTTATATCATACGCTCCCATAGATTGATGGGACAGCTACGACCATGTCATCCTGATACGTGATAAATCGTTTAAAAGGGTATCATCGCGTTTCTATAATAAATAATGATCAATATACGCTTAAGTATATTTTTTACCGTTGCACTCTCCCCCTGTCCCTAGCGCTACGGCCCTACTTTCACCTCCAATTATTTTTGGAATAAATATCCGGTCGCAACTTCTGTGGCGAAAGGTGAAGCTCACCGAAGCAAATGTATTAGTGCGTTTGGATTGCAGAGTAATCATCTAGCCCAGGGGTGCCCATTACCTCTCCCATGTGCGACCGGTCGCCCTTTAGTAGGGTCTGTGTCGCCCACGCATTCATCCAGGCATTAAGCTTATATGCCTGAGTAAGGAGTTCTATTTTCTAATATGAACTTAATTAAATCAAAAACCAGAAATTCTCTCGCCAATGAACATCTCAAAGACTGTTTACTTCTCCGTTTCTAGTTACACGCCCAATTACCGTTCACTAGCTGAAGCTATGTAGTGTAAACGTGCCCATAATCGCGCAAATCAAGATTAAATTTAATAAAATTAATCAGTTGTATAATGTTGTTTGATGTATAATGTATAATAAATGCATATTGCGGAAAATTTGTAGTCTAATTCATTTTTAAAATCTCTTTTTATATATTGAAAAAATAAGTAGCCCGCAAGACAATTGCCGGATGAAAGTAGCCCATGATATGAAAAAGTTTGGGCGAATACTCTCAATTTCGAGACAAAACTAGAATCTACTGAAACGAGGCATTATAAATGAGTGTCCTTAAGGTTAGACATTAGCTTAGGTTATTTATTTCGACGCATTTTGACTTGCATATCAGTATAGGAAACAAAAAATGTCACATTTTTTAAAGTGAAGTTCGTTTAATCGAATCTCGCTGTTCGAATGCACGGAATTCACGACTAAAGATGCGGTCCCGTAACCGTTGTAATGATATAACAATTAATCCCCTACCTCCAACATCATTATCAATTCCATTAACCATAATTTAATTTTTTAATCACCTATAGTCCCGAAGCTGAATTCCTACAAAACCTGAAGCGATGAAATCGAAATAATTGTTATGGGTAATACTCTAACAATAACTACCAAACATCGTACTGCAGTAATTGGAGAAATGCATTTTACATGAGCCTCCTTCATGCTAAGGTCGCCGAGTTGCCTACTCCGTAAAAACCTGTTCTGTTGAGAAAACGTGGGGAACCTTTTTACGCATCGGGCATTTGTTGTAGTGAATCAATAGGGGGCCGCATTGGAAGTTGGTGGGCCAGATTAGAGTTTAAATCGGAAGTTAACTAGAGATTTTGAGCCATCGTATAAGTAAAAATCAACTCTAAATGAGGTTTTCAAGTTGGTGAAATGAATGACCCGAAGATCCTTATGAGACAGGCATAAGCTGTAATGATGGGAAATGAGGAAACAGGAGGAAAAAATCTGCTATGACCGGGAATCGAACCCGACTCTTCCACTTTCCGAACGTATGCTCTACCACTGAACTACCGAAGCAAACTAATTTTTTCTCCTATTTCTCCATTTCTATTCATTACAGCTTATGTCTGTAGCATAAGGATCGTCGGATCATGCATTTCACCAATTTATAACATAGGCATTCTCACCATTGAGAGGGTAGGGGTTTTCTTCGCTATATCATCCTTGAGGACATCCGTTGGGTCTGATCGTTACTAGCATAGATAGCTTGGTCCCAACCAAAGAAAATATTCCCGTTCCGAAACAGGGGAATTAGTCTGCTACGGTGGTTCAGTGGTAGAATATCCGCCCGTCAAGTGGAAGATTCTGATTCCCAGTCATGGCAGATTCTTTCTCCTGTTTTCAAGGTTAAAATTTCCATATAATGTTTTATTGTTATAATCTGAATTGACAGATATGAATTTTGTGTGCTAAATTTTACGGATCTCTTTTTCATCACATCATAGGGAGCCGCATAAAATGCTCTCGTTGGCTATATACATGCGGTTCTATGTTTCCCACCCCGTTTTATAGGAATACCTCGTGCCCAATATGCGAAAATTATATTTTTAAATCGAAAATTTTTTAAATTGAGTGAATTTAATGCAGATAGGCTTCAGAAAAGCTTAATGAATTTTAAAAGTTTTATTTGGAAGTTATAGTTGGTAAATTTTAATAAAATAAATCTCCGAATAGTTAAAAGGTTAAAGCAAATTCTACTTAACAGTATGTGTAAATATGTTCTTTAAGTTCTTCTTTCTTGGATCAATTTTTCGGAACGAACATTTTTGTAAAATTCTTCACAAAATGCACTTAGAAAAACCCATTTTGCTGATGAAATTACTGTGATCCCTCGATATTAGCAGTAATAAACGTATTTTTCGTGTAAGAGCTCAGAGTTTTTTTAATACACTCTATAATGATGACTTTTAAAGCGATATCGCGAATGCATTCTAATGCAGCGTTTTTCAACCAGTAGGAGGCGAAGTTTCAAAATTAATTATCATAAAACTTTTTATCGACAAAATGATTGCCATATTTCCATTAATGATTAATATAATTCTTAAATGCGTTTAACTTAAAAATCCAGTCTTGGAAAAGCTAGGCTTTTCATTTTGTCATGTTGGTACCTTGGATTTTTGACTAAATGATTGGTGGGACTAGGGATGAAAATGGTTGAAAACCACTTGCTCTCACTGCTATAGCGAAAACATTCCGCGAGAAACACTTAATGGAGAACTCTTTATCAAAGGACGGACAAACTACTCTAGAAAAATTAATTTATTGTTATTAGTAATTTGCTTTTAAATCATCAAAGCGAGATAAAACGGTGGAAATCTCGAGGCGAAACAAACGAATTGCGGTGAAATTATGACCGAGCGTTTCACGGACTGTTTCTTTTTTTACTCGCACCTTCGTAATCGGATTCACAATGGGCGAGTAAAATAAAACAATTAAAGCGAATAAAATGAAAAATGTTAACGGTGCCACCGAGAAACGTCCCTTGTTTCGGAGAGACAGCTGAGAGGTGGGCGGGTTCCAGGAGGAGTGGGAAATGCAGGAGGAATCTTCCTTTCGCACCTATCTAGTTATCCCTTCCGTGTTTTACCTCCTCCCCCTCTCTCTCTGCTGGAATCCCAATGAGGCCTCTTTATATACATATAAATAATGGAGAAATGCACAAAAATAACTTGCGTTCTACCTTCCCCTTTTCCAGAACTTAACATCTTTACGTTGCTGCGAGCGAAACTGCCTAAAGTTTTGAATCGTTAGTTCAGGTACCTCCGCTCCCTCCCTCTCGCTCCCTCCCTCTCTCTCCCTCCCTCTCTTCGTCTCCCCCTACTCACACAGGCTCTTCCACACACCCCCCTCTCAACAAATTTACGGAAAAATCACGTTTCTGGTGCGACAATTTGAAAATTGGATTTAGGGCTCGTTTTGGGGCAAAGCAAATAGTATATAGAAGTTAAAAAATAACTTAAATTATCCGAGTCGTGCAATGTTCGATTTGATGGCATGAATTTAAATTGCAAAAAAGTTGTGAGTTTCATCCTTTGTCTGTTTTCATAAAATGGCTTTTTTGAAGAAGGATAAGAAAACGTAACCCAAAGTTACTTGCAACTAAAAGGGTATCGTATCTCGAGCAAGAGTAATTCGGCAGTTACGGATAAATTTGCAAGTAATATTTTATATTATGTGTTTTATTGCTTCTTTTTTCATCACATAACGGGAAAATTGACCGTGATAAATACATTACAGTTGTACGTAAGGGGATGGCTCTCGACACGGGTTCGATTCCCGCCGAGGGCACGGCTAAATGTAATCGTTTATATGCTCACGGGAAAAATGGTCGTTAAGTTCTGTTTAGGAGCTAGTTGAAAAATACATAAATATATGACACTTAAGGTTTCGTAGATAGCCCGCTTAAACTTTTTTTATTAATACAACTATTATAAATGCGACAAAGCTATCAGTATTAAATTGATCGTTTTATAACATATGCCAAATAAAATATTTCTTTTCTGATAGTATCAGAAGCATTTAAAGATATCATTTAGGTTTTATCCATATGACGAAGACATACGGGCATTAATATAAGAGAGTTTAATAATAAATAATGGGGATCATTTGTGCGATCAGTTGAATCTATTTGCTTGAGAGAGGAGGACGGAAAGCTGAAGATACTTTACGATCACTCAGTGACAACGACAGATACAGCTATAGGGTTCATAATAAGGTTACCAATCATTTATTAAATGTTACCTCCTCAAATGATGAAATAAAATAGACCACTAGCGTTTTGGAAAATCTACTGCATGTTATTGAATTCCCACGCTTGGGAATTTTTACCGCTGTTTTTAATTAGATTACAAGATATTAATCGTTTAAGCAGCAATATGCCTAATCCTCGTCCTATTAAAAAAGCGTTAAAAATTTTATATTAAAAACCTTTGATCGCCATTTTATAATTTAATTATATACTAACGTTTTTTATTGCGACATGGATATAACGAAATCGTGTCTTATTACGTCTATCTTTCGGTAGAAATGGTTTCTTGTTATTAATGGCACTTAATATCCAGTACAGACGCCGTCGTGCCAACAGAATGTGAAAGTGAAAGGAATTCATAACATAAGAAACCTAAATTTTAATCGAATATCTTACATATACCGCCAGTTATTGTTTCCTTTCATGATAACCCTCACATAAGAGATTAAACTTGTTTAATATTAATTCATTTAGATTGTAGCTTTCGTGCTCCGGTAATTTTCTCCAGAAATATTATTAACCAATAGATGAATTAAAAAAACAGCACACCCTTTGGAACCATAAACAAAATCAGTAACTTATTCTGACCGCTCAGACACTATCCAACATTTCACGAAGCTACATTTAGTCATAGATTCAGATAGTTTCCAGCAAAATAATTCGATATGGATATTCTGGACGCAGGTCTGCTCAGTTTATATTTTCAAATATGGATTCAGTAATGGACGAATTAATTTGGAATCGACCATAAATTTAAAAATGTCGTGTACCCACAGAAATCTATCGACGCGAATATGAGAAAAATCTTTCAAAAAATGAAACAAATAATTGCGGAAGGGTGACTATTGAAAGTTTATCGCAGGATAATTGGCTAAGGGCATATTTTGGGCATAGACTAATGTATTTTTGAGTTGCGATTTGAAAACATGTTAAGCACTTTAATTATGACCGAAACTGTAATTGTCTCAAAAAAATCCTCGCAGTGAAGTTATTTCGATCGCTATATTGGGCTCCGTTGTCATTCTAACAATTCATGATGAAACAAAGAAATTTATTTCCTTGGTCATAGATGCGTGCGTATAATCTGAAAGCCGTAGTTTGTGAAGGGCGGTCGATAAAATGAGGGCTGCAGTCATTCCTTTGTTTATTTCTACCATGCAGCCATTTCATCCCCTGATCATATAAATTTGAGAATAATTTCGGGTGATAAATTTTGAAAATTACGCATTAACGGAAAATCACCTAGAATAAGCGGAACGAACAATAAACATACCCGAGCGAAATGGGTTCGACTTGAAAATTTTAATGATCATTGAATATTTACATGCAACATCAATGGCAAAAAAAAAAAGCAATTAAACGCGTTAAATTGAGTTCTCAAGGGTAAAAACACACGGAAACGGAGAAGGTTGGAGATATTTCGTTATTTTACTGCGAATTGTTATTTCGGTGATTACATGCCAACATCAAATCCTCGACATCAAATTTGCGCAATAATCAACTGTTCATTTTATTTTAATTCCTAATTTATCCGTAGATTAATGAAAACGCGTTATCGGTTTATTGATTTTATGGTTCATTATCGAATTTAGGCTTTATTAAAAAAGCATTCAAACCGGCAAATTTTATGTCAAATCGACGCAGTGCAGAAGTAGTTTTCTCGATGGTTACTACTAAATGAAAATAAACACAAGTCACGCTGAAACAGGCAGACTACCTGTGCGTACCACTTGATATATTTTAATCTTTTAGAAAACATTTTCATTCACTACGCAGATATTATTGACCTATATTTCTCCATTTTTAGCAGGTGCAAAAAAACTGGGAATCTTGTAAGTAATAAAAGGTATTAATTATAAGATTAAAGAACGCGTTTTTTTATTTAACCATCGTTAATATCGTTAAGAAGGGCATAAATCAAAAGAATGGATGGGTTGATAAAAGCAGTTGGTGTGCTTCGTTAATATGAAAGCCGACTAAGAAAACATCGTTTATCCATATTATATAATTGCTTCTTTCATTAAAACGACCTCTTAGGTTGAACTGAAAGGTCCGTGAATTGAATTGGCTTTGCCGTTATTCCTTAACGAGGCACTCTTGAAAAAAAAAAACGGATCTTCGCAATTTACCGCCGTTTTCTCTATCGTTTTCTTTGTTCTATCTTACAAACAAAGCAGCATGATGACCTTCTCGAGACAATTTACTATTTTATAAATCATCTAAAACTTGATAAATCTCCGGATCCGAACAAATGAGCTTAACTTTTTCAAGGTCACCCATTTCCATGGCCAGAATCGAGAAATGTATTTATTTTTTCTCCTAAGGGATCCGAAAGGACTATGAAGAATGAACCTCCCATTTCAGCGTTTACTTTTCGAAACGAATAAACCACGCAAACAAAGAACTCATTCATCCTTCCCTTTTCCGCCGACTCACCCCCTGCCAAATCTGCGGAAAAAATCCTTTTTTTTTTGGTCCTTGACTTAAGCCTTTCTCGTAGTTTCCATTAATCCGTCGTCATGGAAACGCAACAAAAGAGAATCGCTCTCACGTCTCAATCACGGTTTCGGATGCGAAGCGGTCTAAAAAAAAAACCAACCCTCTTCCACTCTTCCATTCACGTTATTTTTATGAGCGATGCGGTGATTAATGTAATGAAAAAATAAAGATGGGATGATAAAAAGTTTGGAAAAAAAAACTTTGAACGAAAGATAGGTATATAGCCGGGAGGCGAATGCGGGATTAATTAATTTTCCACGGAATCCCGCCGCGGCCTTTCCTTCCCTCGTCCCCATTTCTAACCTTTCCCCTCACTTACCTCACGTTTTAATTAATCCCTTCCTCCATTTTCCTCGCTCCCTTTTGAATCCAACCACCCCTGTTCACGACCATGGCGGACGGCGTGGTCTCGCATACACTGCGGCCTTTCGACTTTGCGATAAAAGGGCCTTTCGATCACTCTCTCTCTCTCCCTCCCTCTCTCTCTCTCTCTTGCTCTCTCTCTCTTTCTCTCTATTATAACATCCCGGAGCACGTCATCCACGGAATTGATCTTCGTTGAAATGCCTTAAGGCCTTCCGTTGATGAGGTCGTGGGTTCTTATCATGCCGTGAAGGGTATGAGACGGGAGGACGGTTTTCCTGATTTCGGATCGAGATTTCTCACGGATCGTTAACGAGAGATGTCGCGAGAGATAACTCGAATAATTCATCCCTCGCCGCGGAAAAAAAACGAAGGAAGATTATTGAGGAAGGACGATTACGTAAATGTGGGATTCCGGAGACTGAGGCGTGCGCTGATTTGACGCGCGGGTGTAATTTTCGGCATACCGAAGGTCGATTTCTGGACATCTCCGACCGTGAATCGTTGTCGACGGCGTGTGCCTTTGTTTTCCACGAAATACTTTATGATTAATACTTGTTCGTTTCGACGCACTAGTCAGTGTGCGTTTATTCGTTTATAAAATACGGTAAGTCCACGCTATAGTTCGGAGGTGCGTTCCTGGAAACTGCTAAGTATAACGAAATGACGAATAGCGAAGCCTACTTTCCTACACAAGTGATGATGAAAGCGTGGGTTACGTTCCTGGCGGGCATTTTATCACGCATTTATGTCCCAAATAATACATGATAATACGGTACAGAAGGCATGCTATTTTAAAATTAAGCTAATAAAATTGTAAAAAAATTCACTTGGAAGATTCTGGAGTTGAAATTATTGCGTAACATTTCGACCGCATATAGAATTATTTGGCAGTGAATGGGTACCACATTTGGGGTCGCGAAATGGAATTAAACACAAAATTCAATTAAATTACATAACAACGAACGAGGAATTAAAAATGACATTAAAGAGAATTACAATCATAGCAACAATTTATATATTGCTATTGGAATTTCCCGAATTTCGCCTTTCACTCTTCGCAAACGACTTATACGCGAATCGACGCAACTTATAACGAAACATGTTCCTTAATTCATTGTCGACGTATATGCTATGCGACGTACAACGAGGCAATGTATAGCGGGGGATTGTTTTACTTCGAAAGCTTCGAAATATGGGCATCTATTACAATATTATAGTGAACGTCGTTCCACATAGCAACGGAAACTTTCCCTGTGTTATTGATGAATTCTAGCGAAGAAATTTGAATCATAGACGATAATAGCAATTTAAACTTGAAAGAAGTTTGTCAGTTATTTGAAGATTTGAAGATAAGGTTGGTATACAATATTTATTATTAATTAATATTAATTATAATAATAATATTATTTATTGTCCTAGTCAAGCAAATACCTTCGAAGAAATTTTAAAATGTCCAATTCAAGAGCCGAATATATTCATATTATCGTGATAGGATCAATGCGCGCAAAGAAGAGAACTTTATCAGGAATTTAGAGAAGGAATTAATGAAAATAGAAGAGCTCAAGCTCAAGAAAGAAGAACAAAAGGTGCATTTTTCAAAGCGGCTGTCATTTGGTGTAAACTTATGACGTCATAGTGGCGTAACCCACTATTTGGTCATAGACGATAATAATAAATGATGATATCGTAAATGATAATAATAATATTCAATACATCGATTTTAATAATGTGTTAAGTGATTTAATGTAGATAATTTATGTGTAAGATATTAATAATAAGCGTAATTGTTTTCTTCTCGCGTCCCTTATGACGTCATGTAAAATAAATAAATGTGTTACCACACATAAATTATATTCTTTCAACTATATTAATTTGCTAATAACTAGATAAAGAATCGAGATAGAAACTCTAAATTTAGTAAGAATGCTCGACTCGTATATTGTATGGTGGCGACGAAAATAGTAGAGAATAATTCTCTGAAGAGTTGTTGACCTCACACTGTGGCTGAAAACGAATTCGATAATAAGCACTTATCTTAGGTATCTCCAATAGCCATAGCATAGCTATGACAATCATTTCGGCTACCGTGCAACCGTCTTCAGTGGTGACTCAACGAAAGGTGTTTCTAAAAATTAACGGAAGAAATATGTATGCCTTTTTTAGAATCCATTTTCGGTTAATCACCGCAGGATACGACTGAAATGTAGCCGAAGTGAGCATATGATTTCGATAATCTTGCGATAACTGTATTCTTGAATCGAGAAGAATGCTGAAGATAAAACAGACGATTAGGATGAAAAAACGAGAAAGTACCTACTAACTAAGAAGAATAGGAGAAAAGCAAATTATTGTACGGACATAAGAAACAGGAAGGTGAACTGAATAGAACATTGCCTTAGAAGAGAGAGCAAGATTAAAGACGTGCAAGAAGGAAAAAGAGAAAGAGGAAGGAAAAGGTTCCAGTTGATAGACGACTTGAAAGGAAAAGAGAGCTGCTGAGACATGAAGAAGAATAATAGGAGTACGTGGAGAACTACGTTTAACCAAGAATAATCACGGGCCTGTCAAAGGACAGACTACCTATGATGATGACTTGTATTTATATGTTTACGGGTTACCAATTTACACACAAATGCGCACATAAATTTTTCAGTGTGTTATTGCAACTCAGAAAAATAGTGTCGTTACAACCGTGTCAGTAAATTGATTTTTTAAAAAATACCGCCGGTTTAAATTGCCGCAGCGACGTTAATTAATGCTAACGAAGATTCCAAATTCGACTTTACAGGTTAAAATGCGCCATTAATTATACCGCGGGAACGTATTGGGGGAGTTAACTCACTCATCGGCGAAATAGGATTTAATTCTCACCCTTCGTGTCTTTAGGTGGAGCCCTCACGCCCCCTTTTCTCGCTATTCCGACGATGCAGAATCGCTGTATCACGGAATTCGAACGTAAACCGTGCGATCAGAGCGAGGGAGAATCTGCTCGTGGCCGCTAAAAGGTATCCTTCATTCGCGTAAACGCATTCGCAGGTAATCGTGACCGCGGTTGGCGCTGAATCTGATCACATACATCGCGTAATATATTAAAGGAATTTGCGCGAAACGACCTGTGCTTCGCGGGACGAAGAAAGAGGGGAGTAATAACAAAAATGTGACGTGGCCAACACATGACTTTCTCCGTACAGAGCAATGAATATGATTACTCTGGACGTCAGCGTCCTCAGAAATAATTATCAACGATTACACTCGAGACTAATTTTTAAAAATTTTCAATGGTCTTTATTAAAAAAAACAATACTTTCTCTATACTACGTATATTGAGAAAGTAATAAAAATAAGTAAAGAAAATTGTTAGCTGTTTCTACGGATAACAAAATATCTATGAGTAATTAATATAACCCTTTGAGGCGTATGCACCGCTATTAACGATTAGAAAGTTTTGTCATAGCAGCGGAAACAATGGTATCACTTGGCGACGTATTTAACATCAATTTAGAAGAAAAATATATCTTAAACCATCAGCTTTATGAAAAAATACTTCAAACAAAACTTGTAGAAAATTACATTGTCTACAACTATTATAATAACAACTATTTATAAAAATTGAGTTTAAAATGAGATACTTTAAAAAACAGAAAACCGGCAAGTATAAACATCAACTTTAGATTGACCTATATTGTCCAAAAGCTAATAAACTCTTTCCACTATTATGAAAATATTATGTTTAAAATTTGGTACTGAAATGATGAATACTTTTTGAGTTAGAGCTCACACAAAATTCCTATCACAGACACACGGACATCATCGAGAAAATAGTCAAATCGTGTTCTAAGGACCTCAAAACGTGTATTTCCGTTGAAATCTCGAATTCGATTTTTTTCATGAAAGCAATATGTACTTTCAGTATACTATGTATTTGAAGAAAGTAAAAATCAAAGAAAATGCGTTTCGGTATCACATAAAAGTATCGCTTACAATGACAAGCAATTCAAGCATTAAAAACGACATAACCATTACGCATGTTTTTATTTCTTTTCTCGATATCGTACACTTTAAGCCATTTGAAGAAGCTATATCACATACGCTCTCTTTTACCGTTTCGATTATATGCGTTGACAATTTCGGACCACGGATACAATTCAAAATATGGAAAATTTCCAAAGTGATTTATCGAGTTCATCCAGTGGTTGGAATAAAATTGATTAGCGCCAGAAATTCTATTGGCGTGAAAATTCTAGGGTAAAAATCCGCGGGTTTCAGCCGCAAAGCCGCTTTAACGCTTGTGGTATTTCCTCCTAAAAAAAACTACTAATCCGCGAACGCTGAGGTCGGCCGGTTTTTTGACAGATACGTGAATTTGGTTTACCCAACCATACCACGGCTTTATTATCATTACAAAGGCTCGAAGTAACGAGAAAAATCCCTAAAAAAATAACAAATATCTGCGCTCGAGTGAAAAGCAACCGAGAAATATATCACACCGTGTCCAAGTTAATATTACAATTCAAACTTTCCTCTTCCGAAATAACTTCTTTCCGACAAGGGTGGATCCAGGATTCATCCTCTGTGGGGGGTAATCAAAGACGAAGAAATAGAGCATTTAAAAATATCTTCAAAATAAATCAGGTTTTAATACGTAAAAATAAAATAGATAACATTTTGTGCAACTAAATAAGCGCGGCAAAAAACGCTTCTTCGATACGTTATTTTTTATTATTTTATTAATTTCTTTTCGGTATTCTGAAATTGTGGGGGGTAATTACTCCGTTTCCCAGCTGGATCCGACCTTGCCTTAAAAGTTTATTCCGGAACGAGGATGCTTTATTTTAGCGTTCCGAATACTGTGGATACTCTACTATCGAAAGAGTAAGATGGACGTTTTTATTTCGACGTCCTCGATGAGATCGACCTTGCCGGAGGGAGGAGCCTCGCCGCCTTTTGTTTCCAAAACTGAGGAGGCGAACCGCGTTTTTTTTCCTGCCAAAAATAAAAATGTATAAATCTTTGGGCGTTCTATTCCCGTCGACGGCGGAAGACCAATAAAATAGTGGTTTCTACCGCGGTATATTGACACCGCGGGCGAATATCCGGGGGAATTGCATTCGCCACTGAAGATCGGGCGCACCGAATATTACGTCGACACGGAGATGCTAGACAGGTTCGCGATCGAGTGAACGTCGAAACGAAACGGCAAACCTCGGTTGGTTAAACAGAGTTATATCCGGGCGAGGATATACGCTCTCGCTTAGCCAATTAATGCTAGACCAAACGCGTTTGGTTTACACGTCTAAATGTGCCGCTCGACGCGGTCTATGTATGTATAGTTCCGGCGACGACGTCATAGCTATTTGCCGTCAATTCTAGCGTATCTAGGAAACCATTGGTACGTCGGTGATAATCATCGAAGAGGGCTAGATTCATTCACGCGCATGCGCCTTCGTTTTATTCTCGTTCATAAGGTAATCGTGAAGGAAATTTCGGGGAGAAGTACGGAGATCCAGGATTAATACCTTGCCTACGCATTTTAATATCTATGTCGTCTGAATGCATAATGATACCCCAAAAACTAACAAACCGATATCTATTTATTTACTACTAGAGTAATTGCTCGTATAAAATAACGAGTATACATGAATGAAATATTAAAATTAAGACTTCTAATTTTCCCTCCCCCCCCTCCTCTCTCTCTCTCTCTCTTACTTCGTCCCATTCTCTTCTCTCTATCCCTTCCTCTTTCTTTTCTTTCCTCCCATTCTTCTACCTCCTATTCTCCCTCTCCCTTTTCCCCTCCCCCGCCGAAATTTGCATGGCACTAAGAGGGTTAAACGATATCTCATATAAAAGAATTGGACTTCCAAATGCGGCGACAATGGGAATTATCATGTTAGGTAGTTTATATTTCCCATCGTTAAAAATACGAAGAAATTATTCTTTTATGATTCTATAAACATGTTACATTCAAAAAATAAACTTTATTCTTTCAGGCGTAAAACCGTTTGAATCCTGAGTTAGAACCTTGATTTTTAATTAATTTTAAAATGCAAATGATTAATATGATACACTAATCTCCGTGTTCATCAAATGGAGAAATTAAACGCTCCTGGATCCCATGATATAATGATAGACGATGAAATGTTTAAAAGGTGCGAGAGTTGGATCACAGTATATATCGCAAACAATCGTAGAATTCGTACTCCCCGTTCTCGAGTTACTAGCATTAACATAATGGTGAGAGCGTTACATACCAAATGATCAAGTAGGCTATAATCATACGTAAGATTCTCTTTGTTTACCAGCTAAAGCAAAAAATAGTCAGTCTCTAGAATTTCTTCTGGTCTGCCGACTTTCTAAGCCAAAACCGACAACAAAACTTTAAAGAGGTAGGTAATTGTGAAATTTTGGAAAAAATTGGATTGAGGGCCTCACGCCTCCATTTATTCGGTTAAAACACAAAAAAAAACGAATTACAGATTTTTTGCGGAGAGAATAATTATAATGTGTAAAACGAATAATATTTTCCCTCACAAGAATATCAAGTGATAAGATTTATCTTATTACAGTTGCGAAGTATGCCACAGACAAAACTCCGTTAACTCTCCCATGGATCTTTGAAGGTGCAGCGTTCACTATAAACCCCATGGTTGCTTTCTCAGTATACTTCCTTCCGCATGTTTCAGCGTCAGAAGAATTGTTTATCGATGCCATTATTTCTTCGGAAATGACTTCCGCTGATATGATTAAAAATTGCACCCCGAAGTAAAAAATCGATGACATGAAAAATAAAATCGATGAAATACATCGCTAGCCATAAAAAAAACTATCGTCCATAGAACTCTGCCGAAATTACAGACATCTGCTCTGTGTGAAATTTCACTCGATAATAGGTATATATTTGGGAGTTTTATTTTTTACGAGAAATTTAACGGTATTATCGCCCAAAATAACACTATTCTACGGAGCGCAAAAAAAGTTTTAAAATATTTTAAGAATAATTTAATCACGAACACAGCTCGATTGAGTCTTTAATGGATCAGTTTCTGAGTGTGGAATGAAAATGCAGCCGCGTCCTTCTCCCTGTCGCTCCTACGTGCCGATGAGCACGTTTTCAACATCTAACGACTGAAGTACGCATGGCTCACTTATTCTTCATATTTTCGTTTAAAATAAACTAAATTACGACGACGAATGTAACCTTGTTATATAATACCTTGCTGCCAAATATATTTTATACGGACTAAATTATAATGGGTATAAATTAAAATTGCTTTTCCGATTCCAGTTGGTAGTAAAAAAATGTCTGAAACATAGCAATCATTCATGTACATACCATATATAAGGCAATATAACATCAATCCATCTTCCAGTAATGTATTAGGATTTTAACACGTGTTACGCAGGACTGTGTTATAAACGTGACATAATAATCGTAGAACACCTCTTATGTATCTATTGTATGCATTTATATTTGGAATCGAGACAATTTCTTAAAGCGAATTATTTTCAACGAAGAATTTTTATCAGCAATAACTCTTATGGTATTTAATCAGTCGTAAACGTTTACACCATCATACCGTCAAGGGGAATGAATGCATGAGCGAATTGATAAAAAAGGAAAATGTTCACGTTAACAAATTTTGATTAATTATGTTTGTATATTAATATGAGGCACTTCTCAATTGATATTTTAATTTAATTTGCCGTATGAACTATGTGCAATGTTCAAAAATACCTTCTTAGAATTGTTTACTGGGTGAGCAAATAAATCGCTCCTCTCATTAACAGGGGGTGATCGCACGGCGACAGAGAAAAAGAACAGATCATGTTCGGAGAGATAAGTTTTTGAGCACCGAAAAATGGCATCCGTTCTGATCGCACCGTTTTTTTTAATCGTACGGCACCTGCTCACTCGTTGGGCGAAGTTCCGGTTAAGAGGAAGCGGGCGTCGAATTAAACGACCCAGACAACAACCATGAGACTGGATGGTCGGGCGTCCTCCGAAGACACCCGAAAATTCCACGTCTCTTCTCATCCTACGATCCGACCGATCCCTTATACCAGAGCCGATTCCTCGCGTTATTAATTGAGACATTAGTTCAGAAAACCAGGGGAGCAAGGATGAGGAATGTGGATGGGTTGGAACGTTAGGAATGGACTCTCGAGGACTCCCGAAATATTTCCTCCGGCGTCTCTAACGTGATATATCCGGCCAGAATTTCCCCGCCTGGCGTTTTCTGCGAACTCTAATCCAATTTCGCCATAATGGTCCCTATCTCTGTACACGCGTTGTGAGGGGAATGCCCTCCTAATTACGGAAACCTCGAACAAAGACGGTCGGGAGATTTGTAGGAATTCGTCTTTATTCTTAGTTATCGGGGAAAGTGGCTCGTGAGACATTTTATCTTTACCCCACGTTAGGTTGACCAACCGTCCATAATTTGAAGAGGTAGTCTCATCTTTTCATCACTTGACCCGCTTCTGTACCGCTTTTTGAAAAATTATGATTGACCTATACCCCAAAATGTCATTTAAACAACTCAGAAACATGAAGATTTTCGAAACTATGTGGCTGATCCATCGATAAATAATAAAATAAAAACATAATATTGCGCCATAAATATGACACTAATATGTCCCTCCTTATAATTGATAATTATTTTAAAATGCCTCTCCTTAGCTTCCTGAAAACTTTGTCACCTTATCCTACATCACTATTTTATATTTTCGAATGATGTTACGGAAGTCGTTAAAAGTTATAAATAAGTAAGAACTCCATTTCCGTAACATTGGCCCATATTTATATCGATAAAAAAATCAATCCCTTCTCGATCATCAACGAACAAAACTCTTTTGACTCAGAATTCGACAACCCGGAATTAACCGACGATACTTCCGAAATAATTTTTTTCGGATGGTTCGCCTTTTTCGCGTCATTCCGCACACGTGATCACGCCGTGATACGCTATAAAGAAATCCCCTTCGGCTTTAATTTTTCCAGAAAAACATTCGACGACAAAAAAAATTTAGGGTCATTTGAAATTGACGGACATGGTCTTAAGTGACTGAATCCGGACCCGAGCGACACATGCTTTGTCAATTCAAACACACCACATCCCTTCCATCCCCTGTCCCCGTGCAGCGATACGCGCATTGCAAATTTTTCCAGCCGCCGACAGATGCCCGCGTTGTGAGTCAATGAATGCAATGTATACCACGAATGAAGCTCACCCTCCGAAGCGGAACGGAGTGATTGAGTCGCATAGATAGACCTATTGCCTCCCACAACCAACCACCCCATCACGAAGGACGTCCTAACTTGAATGACGAGCGCGAATTTCTTTTAGTAATGGCGTTTATACTTTCTCATATACGAAGTATATTGAGAAAGTATTGTTATCGCGAAAAAATTCGACCTCGAGATTTTGATGGAAATATACGCTTTAGTCCGAAAAAGTGGTTTTCGCAATGCCGTCTGTCTGTTCGCGGCTCTAGAGCCTAAACGGTAGAGCGAAAATGAATGAAATCTCGTACTCAGGCATTTTATCACACAGAATAGAAGCTGTGAAGAAATGGTTGACATTGATCAATAATTAAAGGAAGTTTATTCTACGCATTTTAACAACAATTTGATGTTCTCAAAAACGGCTTTAATGATTTTGACCAAATTTGGTAGTTACTTGAGTTTATGTCTTCAATAATACTACATAGTTCATATGTCTCAAAAAATTAATATAATGCTAGTTTATTCTAGGCATCTTTAACGACAATGCGATTTTCTTAAAAACCGCTGAAACGATTTTGATCAAATTTCGTACAGTTACTTGAGTTTACGTCTGAAATAATATTACATCTAATACACAAACTTTAACTTCGTGATTTTGCCAATAAATTATGTATATCACACTCACATTTAATGAGAATTCTTCATTCCGACTATGAAACCAACGAACGAAATATTATATCATCAGAAACTCGAACATGAGAGTGGTAGAGGGGTGGTTAGCGTGTCCAGCTCCTAATGCTATGGATCGAGGGTTCTAATCCTGCCGAGGGCATGATCGAATGTGTTCGTCTTTTTTGTCGTTATTACGCACATTACAAAGGCCGTAAAATGCTGTTTATGAGCTAATGAAAAATAAATAAAAAATAAACAAATTTATTTCGATTGTCAACTCTACCGAAAATTCCATGCGTAATTGTGGTATAAACTGCAGGATAAATGCCTGAAGTACGTGCACACGAAACTACAAGGCGGTTTCGGGAGTTTATTCGAAAGCGTGAACTGAAGCGTCTCGATTCCCGCCAAATGTCTCTTTTCGTTCTTCATTTTTAACTGCAGTAATTCATTGATGGGTTCCTTAAATGAATGTAAAAACGAGAACCGAAGGAAATAAATATCACACGCTTTTTAGGTAACACGAACCGGTAGAGGCAGAACGGAACACGATCACTTATTCTCTCATCTAAGAAAACCGGATCTGATGTCCACATTCCGAAACTGACGGCAAACAAAAACTTTCCGATTCCTTCAGTAATCGTAACTGGAAATTCGATCCACAATTTCTTCATGGAGCACAGTACAAAGCAAAGGGGACGCACACTCTTCTCGTCACATTAAGTAATACGACCTTTCGATGTCTATAAGTATAATTCGAGTCGAAATCCTGCATCCGATTAGCATGCACACGTTGATCGATTTTTCATAGCTGGAGCATAATAGCGACATAGCACGAGAAACGTGGCTGGAGAACAACGATGCAAAAAGTTGGATTTTTTTGGGATAATAAAATCGTAATCTCAAAACCAATGATTTGGACGGGATGAAATAATGTCGCGAACTTCCTCGAGTGTCGCGGAATGGGTTCAGTCACCACGAGTTCCCACTCACCTGGACGGTGCCGGCCGGCTTATCGTGGCGCGGGATGCTAACCCCACCTCCATCTTGCGGTGTCGGCTTCTGTCGCCATGCCTCCGAGGCCGACAACTCCTCTTCGTCCTCTGCCGGCATCTCCGGCCCTCCACTCTCTAACCCTTGGCTTCCTCAGCTGGATCCCTCCCGTGCGGACATTCTCAGCGCCCGCCTTGTCACCGATTGCTTATCATGCCCGCGGCACTACACGCCGCCTACCCCAGTGCTACTCCTCGCGGACGAGGCGCGAAGCAGCGAACTCGGCTGCTGCCGTATCCTCCCCAACCCTCTACCCTCTCTCCTCGCCTCGCGCCTCCCCTCCCGGAAGCCATAGCAGATCTCACTCCTCTCACTCCGTCCCAGAATTCCACCGGCAGCGGACATCACGTATTGCAGAGGAGGGTTTTTCACGGTGGGGTGGGAGAGGTGTAGCTCGACGTTGAACCGTTGAGGGGGTGGGGGCAGGGGTGGTTGCCTGGGAAACGGGTATTGATTGTTTTACTCCTCCGCAACTGTTTGTGAGTGCGCGCGTTGCGGGATTGAAGCGTCGTCGGCTCGTAAGGATCATTTTGATGAACGAGGATTTTTATTCGTCTTAAAGTTATATACATTTTTTCGTGGTTGGTAATTTATCAATTTTTAAATTCAATATTGTCGATAAACGATTTTCCATTGGAGCGCCAATCTAACCTCTGCAAGGCACTGCGGAAGTGGTTAAGAGTTATGCATACAATGCTCACTGGCGCATGCGTAGACTGTCTTATTCTTGGTTTCATTGTAATTTAAGTTTGAAGAGTTGAAAAGCTGAAAGAAAAATTGTTTATGATTAAATCAATATCCCATTTTAATACGTTTCAAACTCTGGCTAGAAGAAATATAAAATAAAGTAACAAGACGGTAAAGTTTTACTAAACTGCATTATGAGACGTCAATAGCAATTCAATATTGTATTTTCGAGTTATTTTAATACTCTAAAATTGCTCTATATTGCTTTTAATTATGGTTAATTTATATCTGAAATGCAATCAATGTTAAATTAATTATTTTTGGCAGCACAATTTAACTGAATAATTTATTTTTAATTAGGCAAACTTTAGAATTTGGCAACACACCAAGTTATGCATTACTTAGATATAATTTACATGAATAAGGTTTAGGGAGCAGTAGGAAAAGTTAAATAAAAATCAGCAAATTTTCAATTAATACAAATGTAACTCGCTATTAACAAAATACGAAGACATTAATTACACAAGGAAGAAGATGTAACTCTTTTAATTAAATTACCGACGTAAATTAGATTATTTTTGAGGTTTACTTAATTTTCTGAAGTTTGTAACTGACAAAACATTGCAAACAATCTTAGGCGTTTTAAAAAGTGTAATCACAAAATTAATCTTTAATGACTTGTTGGTTTATAATTAGAGCGAATATTTAAATAATCATGATTTATGTCAAAATATATTTTTAATTTATATAGCGTTACATTACCTTTAGTATAAAGTTTATAATATTTGTATATTATATTTTGTAAGAAATTTAAAGATTTTTTTAGAAGAAAAACACGCATTTTGACAGTCAAGTTTTACTTTAACGTCAGAATATTCGATATTCATTTGGTTTCACCACATCTAGTCTAGCCAATCAGGAGAAGAGTTTCGATCCAATGTTCTGGACTTTGTTACGTACGGAAGTGCTTGACGGCTTCGTAACGAGGACGTATTTTTCGTCTATTGTTGACTATATTTGGAAGAAAATCAACTTTTTTAGAGAAACAAATGTAAGTACTCTATATTAAACAAAGTAGGTGCGTGAGTAGTGCATTGTACAAGCGGAATGTGCGTTTACATTTCATGTTTTCATAGGCACTTCCTGGTGTGAACCAACGCATCTGCAACGAATTCTCAAAATGGCCGACACTGCTGTTGGATATTTTCAATATCAGGTAGCTGAGATTCGTTGCTTGTGCCGATGTTATCTGTGCCTCTTATTGTTAATTTAACAGTTTTGCTAATTTTTATCGACTTCATGAACTGAAATTTTTGTCAGTTATGCCCATGAACTAATTTACATGAGGCGAGTGAAAAAGTAGCGCCTAAAGGTTAACGTGGGAAATATCAGGAAGTTGCTGAAATATATTGTTCTACTAATGAAAACTGAAAGTATACGTATTGACATTATTTAATTATTTTCTTTATCAGACTAAATTTCCACGTAAAAGTTTTAACAAGTCCACATGGTCTTGTCTAACGGTGTTAATTAATGCAAAATGTCTATCATGTGAGATATTTTAACAACGCATCCTTTTTTAATTGTTTTCATTCCAGTAATAAGCAATAGCTTGAATGGAAATTTAAATAGACTTAGTCATAGATCGTGCTTTTTCATTCCTTTTCCCGTGCTGTCAGCAGCAAGTAGCAGTGATAGATTTTCGTGTTGCTTCCCATAAATCTATGACTCACCCCAACCGTAAATCCACAAATCTTTGTTTAATTATACTAGTTGGTAAAATAAGAACTAGATTTATTTTTTCCCATCTGGGTTATTTATCCCTCTTATTAGTTATTTCGCAGTTATCCCGCCGTCATATCGTCAGAATAGGGTTGAACTCGCAGAGAAGGTTACAAAGCTTTTGTATTAATTATAAAACCATGCATGCTGTGTGATTTTCATCATTAGATGTATTACTAAGTTTTGAGTCATCGAATTGGTAGCATAGACAAGCTTGCATATTTTGATTAGGCTTCTCATTATAGTAATTTATGTGCCTAACTTAATTTTTCTTGGTGAAGCTTTTTCTGCCTTTACTGTATTTTTTCGTATAATCATAATTAATGTTAACTCGGATCAAAAGGCATCAGTTATTTTTACTGATAGGTTACAAAGTATGTATAATAATTAAACGTTTTCATCGAATAATTTGCTGCGCCTGATAATAATAACTACATATGAACTATTTCAGCTCTTACGTCTGTAGAATAAATTTTTAATCAGATGGGTAATTTGTGAAAATTTCCAAAAACTAATTTTGTTAAAATCATTTATTGATGAATTTTTTAGTTTGTGAATTATATCATTATTCTGCTACATTTCACTCTTATGTAAATTTATTAAAAGCATTTTAGCCTTAATTTCTAAGTATATCATTATGTATTCTATGTTTGTATATTGCTGCTTTTACTGTTTTTCTTTATTGAATTGATTTTCTGAAGCATTTGTAATGCTACTATTAATTGTGCCTGAACAATTTTGTTCTACTTTATTGATCATATTATTGCTTTGTCATGTGCATTTTGTCCCCTTATTTTGGTATGTGGTTAACAGATGCCTCGCACAAGACGGCGCAACCGATCTGTTTCGAGGTCCAGGTCTCGTTCCCACTCTTACTCTTATGAGCGTGAGGTGAAGCGACGCCGTGTGGATTCTCCGTATGGCAGTAGTAGATACCAACACCCAGCCAGCCCATACCAAAGGGGCTCGTATAGGTCAGTATTCTTGCCATTTTCAAATTTTAGGTCCGTGATTTTGTCTGGGAACTTTACTATCTGCATGAGGATCTTTTTTTAAATGTTTTTCAGTTGGTATTTGTTAAATTGCCTTTTCTTCTATACATGATTCCCTTATCCTCTTTCATCTCAAGCAAGGCATCGTTAAGGCAGTGCTACTTTGATGGTGATAAATATGACAAAAATATCTTCTATTTTTACGTAAATTATCTAATTTAAGAAGTATACTCATAAGATCTTCAAGATTTTTATATTTATTTTGCTGTCAAATTAAGATTTGTGGTGCCAGAAAATTAAAACTAATGAGGCAATTAATTGGTTTAAGTATAATTCAGAATGAAGTCTTCCCTTTCATATACTCATTAAATCTTGGCTTTTGAAAATTGGTTGCTTATGAAAATTTTTAAAGGTATCTTTGAAACATTTCATTTTTATGAAATTATTTTAATTTATGTCTTTTGGAACAATCTTTTAATCAAAGCATATTGTATTACAGTGCAGAGCGCCATTTGCTGCTTGTTTAATTATAGTGATTCAGTATTTGTCTATAAAAAATTTTGATCACTTTTTCCATATAGCTTATTGCATATGTTTGCACTTTTTGGAGTAAATTTTCACTACATCCAGTTCACAAACTCGGATAGTAAGTTAGGCAAACTGTTAAGCTATGCATTCAAATTATTTTAAATCTTCTAATCAGTATATTTTCTATGAATTTCTCATTGAAATAAATTGCTTTCTACAATTTAACATATTTACAAATAACGTTTTGTGTTAATAAAATACTCGGGTGAATGCCATTGCAAATTCTTAAATTCTGGTCATATTATTGGCAGTGTGCTATATTGTGTGGAGAAGATGCAAACTGTGAACGCCAGTTTTACCTGAATTATTGTGTTTTTTGCTCACTGAAATATATTTCAATAAAATAGCATGGTTTTTATTTATGATAGTGATGTGGTGATTTTGTCAAAATACCTTAAACATCTGGGTTCATCTTTTATTTATAATAGAATAACACAAATTTGATAATAATGCTGAATTTACTCACATATAAGCTGCCCTTTTGTTAAATTTAAAGTACAATATGAAGATGTGGCTTATGTGCAAGGAAAAAAGTTTCAAGTCTGAAATGCGAGTTGGTCATTAAATATCACTGTTAAATTGCTTTTGTATATAGTATGTGACATAAGATCATTAATTCTTTCAGCAAATGAAAAGTATTCGGAAACTTTTTCGTAGTTTATCTTGAAAAAACATGGTTGGGGCTTATGTGCTACTGAATACAGTATATTCCAGTATATTAATAGAATGTTGTCATATAATTTGTAATTTCCAAAGAAAGTTATCCTTCTAGGATGATATTCAAATGATTTAATTAGAACTCTAATAGTTTTTGTTACAAATTAAGGCACTTAAGCTCAAGTGAAATTTCCGAAAAATGAGCCTCATTTAAAATTGTCATTTATGTCTATGTTGGGTTTTATGGATTGATGACAATTTATTTGATATGAAGTTTTGATGAAAGTATATCTCAAAGCATATGCTGTATTTACTTGAATAAAAGAACTTCCTATTTATAGAAAAAATATAACTCCTCATTGAGCTACAAAATATTTTCCCATTATAGATGATGTACTTGAAGTTTTTTTATGTTGAACTTTTTATTATATTGTACACTACTTCAATAACCTGAATTGTGTTGTTACATTGTTATTTCAGGGGAAAAGTATAACTATGTTAACTTCCACCATTTTATTCTTTTCCTCCAATATATGAGTGACACTTACCACAAAGTTGAGCCAAATTCCTTGGATTTTGTTGTTACATTGCCTTGGTCTAAAAGCATTGATCTTTGCAGAGTTTTTCATACTATCCCCGTATAAGTTAAATATTGTTTTGTAGATGCTGATACAGGAAAATATCATGAATTAAGCTAACAACGGTACTGATATTCCAACTTCAGGAAAGTTCAAATCCTCACTTCTTATATTGTTTTCTACAATCCTTTTCATTTGTTTGCTTTATTAATAAGCATTGAGTGAACATATGCCAATGTACAAGTGGAACATTTATTTTCGCTTGAAAACTTGACAAAGTAAATGATTTTCCTATGAAGTCGGGTGCAAAATAAGAGCTGCAATATTGAATGCAATTTAATCAATTCTTCTATTGAATTACATGGTTTCACTTTACACATTGACATTTAACAGGGATTTCTGTTTATGAACTATCTCGAATTGCTCCTCTGTTGATTTTACTTTAACACTGTTTAGAAAGTCCTAAACCATTAAAAAGCATAAAATCAGTTTGAGATAAAGCAAAAGGAAGCAGTGCTGAACACTATGTGATTGAATTGTTGCATGTAGACCTCAAGTTGGAGCTCAAATGCAACTTCATGTATTCTTATGGGAAAATTTCTCTCTTAGCACAGTTTTGTTTTACATGTTCATCTCCAAGAATGAACATTCAGTATGGTGCCCAGCAGTCCCAAATTTTGAGGAACAGTCCCCCCTTTTCATCACTCATCTTGCTTTGTTACATGTGCCAACTTTTGTTCCAATGTTTAGAAAATCATATCTGAAATTGTCATTTTAACCAGAGCACTCTCACTGGTCAAACCAAGTTATCTGGCATTTATTGCATCTATCTAAGTCTGATCCATTTATTAATGCAAGATAAATAGACCACTGTGATATGTCCCTCCTTATAGTTAATACATATTTGAAAATATCACTCCTTACTTCCTGAAAAGTTGGTCACCTTAATGCAGGGGTCCCCAAACTACAGCCTGCGGGCCACGTCCGGCCTGCACAGTGGTTTAATCTGGCCCGCCTTACCTCATATATTTCTTTAAGTTTTGTGTATTCACCAACAGCAATTTTCATTAAGTATTATTTATGGCAGGGGTGCTCAACACATTGATCGCGATCGACCTCCCCCCCCCTCTCCCCTCCCCACTTGAAATAATTTTTAACATGAAGTTGGGCAGTTGAAACTTGCTCTTTGAAGTTTTCACATGGCTCGATCAGTCATTTGAAAAGTCTTAAGTGGCCCACGCTGTTGTACATAAAGCCTCATGTGGCCCTTTCAATAAAAAGTTTGGTGACCCCTGCCTTAATGTATAGTGAAAATCAAGGTGTGGAAGGGTATATACTCATGTTCTTCACTAGTCTCCCATTCATTTTTGATGATTTTCTTTAATTTTATTTACATATAATCTTATGGGCTGAAAATCCTTGTTTGACAATTTATTAACTCTTTAACAGTGGTAAATACTGAAATTTTTTACCAAAAGTTCAACTTCAATTGGTATTATTCTGTAAAATAATGATAAAAGCAGAATTTACTTCTTCAGTTCAAATATGGTATTCTCGATGCAGTACAACAAAAACATGAAGAAATTCTAATCTGGGAGAAACACTAGCATAGAAAAATAGACACTACACCTGAAGCAGTGCCCATATGCAATACAGGCAAATCAGGCATTGGCTTAATGGTTAAATATTACCAGATATAACAATTTTAAACTTTAATAATGGTTCAAATATTTGACTCGGAAATTTTGTACAGGCAACTCCTGAGATTTGACAGTGATGCGTTCCTGAAAACGTGGTCGAATCTCGAATTGTCGAACATCGAACACCGTTTTTTCATAGACTTGTATGTTATAATCGGGGGATACGTTCCCGCATCTCGGCTCGTGTGAGTCGGACCGGGCCGTCTGCAGCACATCCCTGCATACATCTATCTATACATACAACTATATATCACAGTGAAATTGATATAAAAGTTATTAAAAGGCACAAAATAACTTGCAGCCTCGCCAGTTAATTTAAGGTTATGCAAACCTGCCCTTTTAAATCTGTCAAACCAGCCATCAAATTACGTGAATTTATCACGTTCTAGAATTTTCTCCTGTTTCATATAAGGGCTAATAGTTGAACGACACTCTTTAATTTGATTCACTTGTATTATCACTATTACATTTCCTTTTAGATATCATGTCAAGCGATAAATTATAAATAAATCAATAAAATAAATAAATTTAAATGAAAGATTAACAGAAAAAAGTGAAATCAGCACAAATTCAAACAATTAGAGCAGAAATAACTATGTGTACACTGAAACTAAACCTCGCATGGTTGGTCGGGACAAAAATTACTTCGCGTAAACTAGTTCTCAATTTGATCGGCTGGGTCGAAATCTCGAATTCATCAAATCTTGAACTGTTGAATCTTGGGAGTCGCCTGTACTAGTATGTTTTCGCAGGATAGCTCATATGAGACACCTACATTTTTGTAATTTTTATTAGGTTTTATATTTTTTGTGGAGAACTTCCTCATAAGTAACATATTAATTATTCAGTGCAATTTTAAGCAAATTTCATAATTTTTATTGCGTTTCCTTCTGAATTTTGAGACATTTTTTCAGTTTCACATCAGGACTATTAAATTTAAGATGTTCCACATCTGTAGTAATGTATTTTTCAATTATTTTTTTGTGACATTCATTTTCTAATTTCCTGGATCATTAAATCAAAGATTGATAACGTTTAGGAAATTAATATGATGCGAGAATTTCAGAACAATCTTATTGCTCTCAATCCAGTTGATCTAAAACTTGTGTTATTTATGAGGTATAAAAATAACATTTTAAATTGCATCTTAATGTGATTGCTATTTATCAAATAAAGCACTTTTTCATTTAATTTTTGAAGGGAAAATGGTGTTTTGCCTTTGATGTTTCTGCTAGGATTGGTGCTATCTATTAATGTTAAATGTTAAAAATTCCTAGTTAGTGCAGAGACTGCCTATTCCAGCAGCTACCTCTTTCCAGGTTTGTTAAAATGTAATTGGCAGCTTAACTGTCATAGGGAGGAGACTTCAGAAAGTGTGCAAAATGAAGAATGCGCTTTAATTAGATAATGAAGTAGATAATGACAGCGTTCTCTAGTTATGCCTCTTGTATTTTATCTTTGTTATTTCAATACACTAAATAGTTGTAGTATGTGCAGGAAAGCATATGATATTATTATGAATGGATTAATTTATTACAGAGGGCATTATTTATTTAAAGTCATACTGAAAAACGAATACTGTAGAATCCAAGTAAATTTATGTAAAAGTGCAGATGAAATGAAGATACCAATTAAATATAGCTTTTTCTTGAGATGAGTCTAATTTAAACCTTTGCATTCTCTGATAAGAGTCCATCAGAGATAAACTTAGAATCCAAGATGGATTTAAATAAATGCCAGGTTTTGAGCTGTAAAAGCTGCATTAATGTAGGGCTTCTGTTGAATAATATTATATAATTTCCCCTTACACATGACTAATTTTGACTGCTGTTGCACTTTCATGGCTATTAATTATAAATAAAAGAAATAAATGGCATTTAAAATCCTTTAACGGTGGAGATACTGTTGTACTCGAAACAGTTTCCTTTGATAAAGTATAAATTACGAATTTTTAACTTTGCATTTTGTTCGTTGTTACATGTTTGTATTTCAAGTAGCAGATCTTGAGTTAAAATGTCAAGGTTTCCTAAATTTTAAAAACAATTTTTTAATAACAATTTAGTTTATCTTTAACTTCCGAACTAGTACTGGTTTCTGCACGCATTATAAAGAACGCTATCAATTATTATGTTACAGAAAATTAGGTTCGTGTAAAGATTGAATAATTTGAAATTTTATTCTTTGATTGGTCGAATGTTTTAACGTCCGGTTATCGTGAAGATGCAAGTTTCTTTGAAACACAAAAGTGGTGTATTGCGCCACCAATTACGGCGATTTAGATTCGTTGACACGTGATATGTGCTTTACATCGTATGGTATGATATTAAATTTTTATTTAAGTCTTAAAGTTACGAAATGAACCCCATAAAGTGGTGGTTAATATGTCGTGTTCTTTACTTCCGCTAGATGGCATAGCGTGTGATGCAAGAAGTTCTATTAGTTTGGTAAGAGACCACCAGATGACGGTTGCTACCATTTCGAATACCGGCTTGTAAGAGGAAGCTATTAAGGCGATTTTATCACATTCCATGTTCGTAATAAGTCGTTAGAAGATCTTGACGAAATAAATGATTCAGTTACATATGAAAGAGTTTATATTTATTGTTTTGTGTCCGCGAATTGATCATATAGCGGTACCTTCATTGTTAGTAGTTCATATTTAAAAATAATAACATTTTGTCATCGTTTAAGAGGGGTTGAAATTAATATTATATAAAAACTTTTGTTTGTATAGCAAAAGTTTCTTCTAATTTCTCATCTCGCAACCTTGAATTTCAAAGAAGAATGAAACTTCTGATGTAGCAGTAGTCTATTGTGCTACACTTAGATTATAACAGGCGAATATCGCATCTTTTTGTAAAAATTCGTACTATGCTGGAGATATTATTTCTTAATTCTCAAAGGACCCCCCAGTAATTACGTTGGTTGCAATTTTTTTCTCCCTCCCTAAGCGAATTGTATTTATATCGTAGCTGGTCCTCGGAAATAACGCTGGTTTTTGGCACACATCTGAGGTAAATGTCCAAATTTGATTGCTGATAAGGGCTCACATCTGACAATTCGTAACAGCGTTTTTTTTTCATTCGCATTGTACATTTCATTGTAAATTTAAGATATTTCTCGAACTTTTTAAATTTTCAAAAAATACAAGTATCACCAAAACACGAGAACTTCCATTTTATGTGATTTTCCGGAAATTGCGAAGTCGATATTCTCGTTAAAAATTAAGGTCGTTAGTTTTCTTATCGATTAAGATTTGTTTTCTTCATTTGCCAATTTATTTGCTGAACGAAGACAGCATAATTTAAATGCGTAATTTTTTTCATTATTTATCTGCATTTCTACTCAAATGCTTCTTTTTGAATCAATAGTCTGGTAATTTCTGGTTAAATGTAAGCGGTAGCGGCGTATATAAACTTAGGAAGAGCACTCTTGATGGTTTCTCGGGAAGACAGTTGCTCGTAGATCAATAATGCATGCAGGCTACACCATTTTCTGTGACGGTTTTCGTTTGGCTTCCGAGGGTCATAAGTACTTAACGGTTATTTATCGTCATCAGAAATTTAGTAAATTGTCTGATCTGCACTTTATTTTGCCTTGTACAATTTATGTATATCCAAAAAGCAGCCATATAAGAACTGCAGCATTTCTTAATTGGCTATAAAAAGAGGGATGTTTCGTGAAAGAGGTTATTCTTGACCTTATCGAGCAGCGTGTATACCTTCCGCGAAGCAAGTGACGTGATTCTCCGTATTTCCGTGGTCTCTTCTGATGCTCATTAAAAAATACTCGAGTAAACATTATTTGCAACGATGGCAATTGAAATGTCGCAAACCGCCCGCTTGCTCCTCCGGAAACAATTCAAGGACCATGCGGAGAGGCAAATGAACCCTTTGTTTAGAAGTTTCCTAAGCACGTTGCGCGTAGGCGATTGATTCTATGCTATTTGAAGGGCGGTTGCATTTTTACTTGCACGTTGATTCCTCGCGTAGGTCGTGTGGCTTGTTCTGTTATAACGGATAGGTTTACTATTCGTCATGGCATTGTTTCGCTTGAGTCTTATAAGGAAGGTGGTTTTCTTTGCTCGGTTTTCTTCTTTCCATAAATTAATTTTGCGTGAGAAGTTTATTTTCCGAATATTATTCGAGTTGAATGATTATTTGATGACGACGGTGAGATGAAAACATTATTTTATTCATATTACGTTCGATTTTGGTCTTTACCCTCTTCCTTACAAATGGGATTGAATCGAAAATGAAGAATAAATCTTATTATTAAGAAAACTAGAAATATTGTTGTATTTACTAATTTTTTTGAAATTTTCCTATACTTAGGGAAAGTTGGCTCTGCTCGATCATTTTGAGACCTTTTTCGTAGCTTCCATTGTAGTTTGCCAATTCTAAGGTTGAAAATGTTCATCCTTAGTTTTATTTTTAATTTGATGATGAATGCAACTGCGCCTCGGAACCGTTCTTTTCCGTCTTAGAAAATTGAATCACGCGGTGTAAAAGGGGGTAAGTGATGCGCGCTTATTTTTTCTTCTTCCAAAGAGGAGACTAGTTCAAGTGTAAAACTCTTTGCTGACGTAGGTGGACCTTGGTAAATAAAAATGGCTTCGTCTTGCATTAGAAATCGTTCCGGTAAACAAGTAATTTTCACCAAAGTGACGCCGAAGACGAGCGAGCCAAGAACAGATTTTTCGTTCCGAAAATAGCCATCGAAGCTGTAAAAAATGAGTCTCGTTTATTTTTTTGTCGCGACGATTTTACAGTAGGTAATGCGATGCGTGGGAAAACTGGAGGTTTTTCGCGTAAGTGCGTGGGTGGAAGTTGCCGTTAGCGTCCTTGTGAGGTATATTCACATCGGAAACTAGTCGGTTTACCCACGCGACTTCGTTTCGAATATAATGGGAAGTTCCTTAACCGCTCGCGCCGTGGTGTATCATTTGAATGGCTCTTAAAAAGAAAAGCCGTGGGCGGTCGTTTCGAGACTGTGAGTGACACTCACGGCCGTGGTATTTATCCGGAGGTGTTATAAGTAGTAGTGAGTTTCACTCTCGGAATCTCTCCTGTGCATCTTTTTCCATTAAAGGTGTTTGGATTCGAATGCTGTTTTTCCGAGTTTTTAATCTCAACCTGTTCTCTGCCTGCGCAAGAACCCAAATTTTACTGGTATTATATTGTCAATAATGCATTAAAATTAATTGGCCAATCTTCGACAATTTATTCTTACAACGTTGTTTTTTTGTATTTTTACTTTCTCCATACGTAGTATAGGGAAAATATTGTGATGACGAAAAATATCGACTTCGAGATTTCAACGGAAATACACGTTTTGAGGTCCCTAGAACACGTTTAGACTATTTTCGGAATGTCTGTGTGTGTGTATGTGATTGTGGGCGCTCTAACTCAAAAAGTACTCGTCATATTAATACCAAATTTCATATATAACGCTTTAGCATGAGCACAAAGAACTGATTAGTTTTTTGACAATACCGGTTAACTGGAAGTGGAGATTTATTCGAAACCCGATTCGGTTTTTGCGATAATTCTCCGATAATACGTCATTATTGTATACATTGACCATTGCAAAAATGTGGAAAATATAATTTCCTACATCTTTTATTTCAAACAATTTTCCATAGCAGTTATTGTTTAGGAATAATTTACAATTGATCGGTTTTTTCGGTTTCCGTCAAATGTCTCCTTAAAAACGTCGTTATTGGTAACTAGTGTAATGCCCGTTGAATTATCAACGGAAGAATTATAGATAGATAGATTATTATTATTTTCATTTAAAATAATTAATATCACACTTTTACATATTAAATATTTTGCCATATACAGCATTTCTAGTGAATATTCTGTTGTTGACGAGCTATCTTTAGTTAAACTTAAAATAGCTGCCTCTCTTTCCCTACCTCTCCCCCCCCCCTTTCCCTTCCCCCTCTCTCCCCCTCCCCCAGCTTACACCCTCTCTCCCTCCCCCATCCCTCTCGCTCCCCGCTCTACCTCTCTCCCTCCCCCATCCCTCTCGCTCCCCGCTCTACCTCTCTCCCTCCCCCTCTCGTTTTAAAAGCACGTTTATACCCATAAGGATTGAATTAACAATATGATACAGAGGTCTAACAAAGGAATTGGTAGCCAAGGCAACATTCCGTTAAAATGGCAATATTTCCACAAAATATGTGAATTAAACGTATAACATGAGCGATTTCGAATTATATGCGGAAAAAGATGAACAGAATAAGAAACTTAGTAATTTTTTCTTCAAAATGGTTCAGATCCGAAGATCGTAGGTTATTTCCTTCTAATTTTAATTTCCAAAACAATAAAAGCCTGCACATCAAAAAATTGATTTTTACATGTTACCTTACGGAAAATGGAAATGTCTTCCTTGCAGTCGAATCCAGGACTTTTTTGGAGATTTATTTTCGTCATTACCTTAAAATATGTTAATCAAGCATCCTTGCCAAATTTCAATCTTCTACCTATTCGGGAAGTTTGTTAAAACGCTCTATATCGGCCATCGTGAAAGCGTGACCAACCAACAGACCTGGGCTATTATAGTATAAAATTTTCAGGATAGCTCATCAATTACAATAATTGAGGCATGTAAGGCAAAAAGTTGGTAACCCACAAACATCTATTTGTAGTTAGGTTGCGTACAGAAAAGAAAAAAACTTCAATTATTATTTTGGAAATTTATCATTTGTTGTAGTTCATATCTTGTAACTTGCGTTTATTTATTATTTCTCTTATGGGTGCCCCCCCTCCCCTTGGTCTGATTTTGCTCATCTACAAACTTGATCTTATACTTGTATTGAAAGTGACAAATGTCAAATTTGAACTTCCTAAGTTAATTTACTCGAGAGTTATTGTCGAAAAACCAAATCGACGCCCCCCCAAACCCCCACTTAAAATGTTTTTTGAGACACACCACATAGCCCATATTTTAAGCTGGACCAGTCTAAAGATACACTGCAAGTTTCATAAAAATTCGACCAGCCGGTTTTGCGTGATGCGGTAACAAACAGACAGATAACAATTGTGCAAACCGGTTCAAACGTCTTGTGATGCAAAACACGCAAAAAAATTAAAACCCCGACAAAATAACAAATGTACAGACAGAGGTTACAATTTTATTTATATAGATATTCGTGAGGACCATAGTTGTAGAGAATAATATTTCTTCCAATTTTTGTTTGAAACAAATTTTCGTAGAACCATCCATTTCGGAGATATTTAACTTATTCTTAAATTTCCAGTATACAGCGCCACCACCGTGTAGCGGTGAATTCTGTAAACATATTCAAAATATAATTTACGGCAATAAGGACGACTGTGTTCTTTTACGATACGAAATAATAATTTTGCCTTATAATGCTATTCATAATAATTTAAACGTCTATACCACAAATATGGAGAAAGTCATGTGTTGGCCACATCAGATTTTTTACTACGTACGGTCGAACTTCAATAAGTCGAACGTCTATAGCTCGATTTTTCCATAACTCGAAATGAATTCATTTTACAGGACAAAATCTTTTTCCTGTTATTTTTCTTCTATATCTCGAATTTTCTATAAGTCGAATATTTTTTGTTTACCTTGACGTTCGACTTATAGAAGTTCCGCAGTATGTTGTGTTGTGGTGAAGTAATGTTTTTATTAAGTTTTAATTCGTAAGAGTTGTCAACTTAAAAAAATGGTTTAGCTGTTGATGCAGTTGTAGAGTAAATTTAACTACGTCGGGTTTTATTCTTTCTCTTATGCGCCATTTAATTTAAAGGTATTATTTGTTAAATCTAATTGCTGTGAGCTGCTGTTACGACGGTTTTAAACTTAGTTGAGTGGCGAACGTCTTATTAGCTTTGACGTGTATGCTTCTATTTTGAGACGTGTTTTGGACACCGGTCCGACATTCATGATGAACGTGATTTTGCCAAACGGTATTTAGTGACGTACGAAGCAAGGGCCGAATGTTTTGTTTAATGCAATCGTGCGTAACGAGTGACATGGGGCGATGTTAATTCTCATTTAAATGCAGCTGAAAATTTAATAATGCTAATATCATAAATATGGACAATAGAATTCCTCGCGTTGAATGAAAATATGGCGACATGCTTTTTATTAACTACCTGCAATGTTATATTTCCGGGAAGCTAATAATTCTGCAAGAATTGGTTTTGTTTTCGAGACTAAAGTTGAAACAAAAAGGTTGCTTTTTGCTTTCGGATAAGAGGTGGAACTCTGTGAAGTAGTGTTTATTGAGAATTAATTTCCTTTAAGAAATATAAAAGTGTCTTGATATTTTTTAAAGATTTAGTGGAAAATTCGTCAACTAAGCTGTTGTCGTTTTGTAAGGACTCTGGAAAAAGTAAATAAACTTCGGCAGAACAAGAGCATACTTATATTTTATGATATATATAGTAGTATCCTCTAATATACTCTATGATTTGTTTTATATTTCACAGAATACCGTATGTGTGAATTTTCTGTGTTTTCTGTTACTTAAAATTTTGGAAAAAGATTATAGACTCGACATACACAGTGTGTATAGATGTTCCTTCCATCTGCCGACCGCGTCGTGAATACAAATTTTCCGGGATGAGACGGAAGCGGCCTATCTTTTCTTAATAAAGTAACAGTTTCAAGAATCCAACTGGTCAGAGGAAGCCTTCGTATTTGTGGAAGTATTATTTATCGGTCATCCTTGAATATTTTGTTGGTCGTTATAGTCAAGTATTTGTTCTTCGGTGCCAGTGAATAGCAATCTGGACGTAATCGCGTTAATTTTAATTTTTGATAACTTTAAACATTGCACATGTTGGTGTATTATGAGGAAAATGACTATTTATGGCAGTTCGGTTGGCTTGAGCAAAAAAAAAACCATTGTTACTTCTCACCTCATCTCTTTAATGGCATTTGGTTAAGTAATCGCATGCAGCACATCCTGCCTATTAGTGCCCAGGGTTCTAAATCGGTAGACCTTTAGGATTGGATGAGTGCGTCTGTCCTATCCATGTTTTCGGTCCTTTCGGTACCCTTGCCCTACTCGCCAGCCTAGTTGCTGCATATCGCTTTGACTCCCACCGTTCACTGCTTTTAAAATTACTCGTAGGTGCCTCCCGATTACATTCCCACGCGGATTGTTATGCCGTGTTGATGCCAAATGCCGACTCGCTAACTTAAATTGGTAGCGCTTCTATCGTTACACGCAAACGACGCTCAGGCTCATCAGATAAGTTAATGGCGGCGTACTCTTGAGCGTTCGTTTTCGTCGAATACGATTATTATGAAATATTGCTTCTCTCAGGCGCTGGAAATACTTGATAAAGGGAGGCATCAATTTGTCATCGTTATCCCTAGTAGTATTAGCCGCGTCTTGATAGCAGGTGGATTCCTCGAATTCCCTATTTTAACCCGAGCAGATGAAACGGACATATACTTTTTTATAATTATTTAGTTTTCCAATGAAACATTAACTCCTTTTTGGGTGTTTTATTTTCAAGTGTGTGTTTAATTTTCAAGGCGGGAAGTATTTGAAATTATAAGGCTGAAAAGGGCGTTTTTAACGTACATAGGTGCAATTGTTGCAACACACCGAAAGGCCCCTTGTATTGTGGTCCTCAAAGTAATTCACGGATGGCTCGACCTACGTGATGATTCTTGCTCAGGAGCTTGCCTGTGTGATCGTAACCATCTGAATCGCTGTCGATAAATAATTCTTCCTCGATTCGAGCATTCGGAATTTTACGTTAACTTGAATTAATTGCGTACATTAAAATTTCGAAGTTTTGTAAATGAAAGTTCGAATTTTTGTAGCTGATCTATACAATTTAAGAAAATTGCACCGAGCAGTTTGAAATCTTAAAAATGCCACTGGAGGGTGATTTCAATCAGTTTCACATTTAGTATCCATTTTGACTGGTAATTATTATTTATACGCAGAAGAAAAAATGTAAGACATACATCCAAGAAAATTGTTGAAAGTTGGTCATTCCTACTTCTAGCGGTGTATTATTCGAATTTACTGCATCGCCTACTTGTCACTTTTTGACGTGTCCTCTTCTAAATACGAATCGATCATGTCTTATTCATTTGGCATTAAGCCATAAAAACCGCATATGGCGATGTGCCGTCCTGTAAGCCTAGAGAAATTGGAGTAGTGGAGCGTATTGTCCTTGTCTCTATTCATAACGAAAAAAACTCGGGAGTGAGCGTTTCCTTGTTAAGCTCTGCACCGAAATGCTGAGTAAGATCCTTGGCGTCTCTCGATCGTATCTTGGTTAGGTTTATGAAGATTTCCTTTATCGGGTAGCCGCAGTTGCTGTGTGTTGATCGAAAAGAACGATACTTCATAATGTTTTTCTGTTTCGGAGTCGTGTGTATACTATAAGCCTTGGCCTATTCCGATGGTAGAATTATGAAGTGTATTTTTTGCTGTTCTTGGTGTACACAGTTGCGTGTGTTAATGTTACGATATGTTGGCCTCATACTAATAGTGATTTTTCATCTTTAAAGACGATAGCTAAGGTTTAATATACACTTCGATCGATAGTTAAACATTTTGTTTGCCTGTGGTCAACTGTTATTTTTTGCATGCATTTTTTCGTTAATTTTGCATAATATCTCGCGTGTTTGAGTGAATGTGAATAATCTTTCTGGAAATTATTTCGGTAGATTTTATTGGCTAGTTAAAAGATGATTTTAGATTCCGTTTCTAATTTTTTCTCGAGTAGTATAATCTGATGACATCAGGCTGAAGTAATATTTGAAGGTCGGCGGGCGAATTCGCTCTTTCTTTATTGGCTCGATCTAATGTTGTTTGTTTGTGTCGTCTTTCGTTTACTCCTCTACTCTTCCTCGACTGGCTATTTAGTAATCTTTTGTACATACGGAGCTATGAGATAGTGCGCCCAGTCTCGTGTCATTTGTTGGCGATCGTATCGCCAAGAGCGGAAGGAAGTCTTCCCGTCAGCCCTCATCAATTGCCATCCTCCTTACAAGGCGTTTTATGGGAAAATGCCTCACTCGTTCACTTTTTCCTCTTCCATTTTAGCGGTCGAAGTTGATATCACTCGCTGTAAATATGTTATTCGCTCTAGCGAGTAAGGTGCGGGATTTAACACGTCCGTGATGGAATTTCCAAATGGTGAAAGTTCGCTAGATAATTTCTCGCGAATGAGTAGCACTTTCTTGTTTTGGGGGTTCTAAATTTAATTAACACGTCGTTAGGCTGGGATCAGTATTGAAAATGGGGATCTTGTGGGTTTAACGTTTTCGAATTGTCAAAAAAACTTTTTATTTACCTGGTAACCGAGTATATTGGCGAGCCTTCGGCTCGCTTTGTTTTTAGATTATGCCTTTTATATCTGGTGTAGCCGACTCTGGGCGTTATCGCGCCCTTCGCCTCTCTGAAACGAAGCTATCCCTCACCGTTGGCCGGTGATCGGGTGGGTAAATGACGCCACAGGCAGATCCGTTATGGTTTTGCAAGCTTTCGGTTTGCGTGAAAGTTATTAAATCTAAGTAATTAACAAAATGAGATCCAATAAAAATAGTGTATTTAGTATAAGAATTCCACTTCATCTCACGCACTTAAAAAAACGCTGATACCGAATCGAATTCTGAAATGGGTGATCACCCATTCCAGAATTCGATTCGGAACGGGGCGTACAACCCACAAGATACGAAAATGGCCAATTTTGTACTTTTACTGCAGGGATTGGTTTTGGTTGACTTGTTTTTCCGAGGGTTTTCTAATGGAAACTTTTAATTTTCGAGCTTCATGCATTATGGTTTATGAAAAATGCTTTTTTGGGTCAGTTCGCAGAAAACCGCATGCACCGTGAGAATATAATGGGTTGCGTTTCTACGTTGCTTAAGAATGTGCCCCAAATTTATTTCTGAGAATATTTACTAGTTCATATCCATCGCTCGGTTCGCGATGCCTTTAATTTTTTTTATCCATTTCTTTTTAGATTGCTTAGTCCTGAGATTCCGTTTGCATGAAAGTTATCCAAAAGTGTATTATAAAACTTAGTCGTCGTGCGGCCCTGTTACGGTTAAAATATCCGACCTTTCCGTAATGGATTCGATACAAACCCTTGATTTTCTCCGAGCGATGTGTATCAATTGCGATGGCTTGCGTGTCCTGCTTTCAGGGGCTTCCTTCCTTCGGCGCATCCGAAACCGTTATTGATGATTGCGAGCGTCGTATAGATGCCCTTTGTATATAAATGTGGCCCCTGCAGACCGGAGAAGGTGCACCCATTCCATGCCCGTGGGAAACGAGCACCATATGGCCGGTGGATGTGGTGGGGGATTGTGTTCCCAACCACAAGTCCCTTCGTGGCCCCTTCTATTTTTCTAACAAGTTTATACCCGCAGCCCCTAGCGCTTCCGGTGTAGAGGTTTCTACGTCGAGAAATAGCTCTAAAGATCGAGTTTAACCCGTTTTGTTTCAGGATTCCACCACGCATAATTTTTCAACGGGCGGGGTGGGATGTTACAAATCCCAATCATGTTTTGGTAGTTAATTTGTCGACGGTACTAGGTGAATCTATGTATCGAGTATTTAGTCGTGTGATTCTGCAGTTTTTCATTGAACTACATAAATTTTACTTTTTTCGCTGGCCTGTGGCATCGAGTAAAGCCACTGAAATGCCATAATATTTGTATACACCATGGATGGCAAATACGTGGCACGCGTGCAATTTTACTTGGCACGCGTAGGCTTGTATTATCTTTACAAAGTATGAAGTTCCTTAGAGAAAGAATAAGTTAGTGGCACGCGAAAAAAATTCTGATGATTCACATTGCTTTCTTAGCCCGCGACACAAAAAAACCACGTGCCATCCCTGGTATTTACATTTGTCCCTCCTACTACACGAGGGATGCGTTCATAGGGAACGCCGTGTAATAGGGAATCGCGTTATAGAATATCTATGGGAAAAAGGGAGATGGGGACTCGTCGAACTAAATTTCGATACTGAAATTCCGAATAATGCAGGGTGTACCAGAATTCGCGTCTACGGACGTAACCATGCGAAATTTTAAGTCGAAAATGTTCTTTGTAACAATTTCGAAAGACGCATAGTTTCCTCAGAAAACGTGTTAAAATTGGCAATATGTGGCAACACTGTACCGGGAAAGGGTCGGTTGTAATGACTCTAGGGTCTGATATGACGACACTAATATGTTTATCATTATTTGCTTGCAATCTTTAAATTCCTTAACTTGCTTTTATTTATTTCTGTTTTGTTTGTATTTCTTTTTCTTGATCAGTGATATGTGGCAACAAACATCCATTTAACGAAAAGATTTCTGAGGAAACTATGCGTCTTCTGAAATTTTTACAAAGAGCATTTTCGACTTAAAATGTCGCATGGTTATGTCCGTAGACGCGAATTCTGCGATACCCTGTGTAGTAATACATGGCTTAATAATATAATAATAAATCGATATGTTAATATTAGATCAGTACAGGTTTTCTTTAATACAATTATTAATACTAGCTGTACCCGCGCAATGTTTGCGCTTTTTTTAAATTAATTTATATGAAATTAAGAAGTGTGTGAAATAAGTTGATTGCAATTCGCATTTAACTTTAATGATGCATTTCCCCGGTATAGGATTTTGATGTACTTGGCTCCCAATGTAAGGTTCGCGGGTTCGAATCTCGCCGAGGTCATGGCTGTGTGCGCGTATTGACAATTTATTATGCGAAATCGGTCAGAAATATGTATTTTAAAAGTCATATTAGAGAGGAAATTAATGCTACACAGTAATTGATCGCGAACTTTTTAATTTTGTTTGGTAAAAATAAGTGTACAATTTTCTCCGTCAAATGAAGCAAAAACGAAGAAAATCGGTTCATATTTAGGTATTTTAAGGAATGAAGGAAAAAAACCTTGCACTCTGAAAAATCGAAAATCCCGTGTAAACTCACGGGAAAATATATTTGTTTCCTGGATTCGAACCCGGGACATTATGAAAATGAGAATAGTTTTCCTGGGACCACCTAACCTCTAGAAACAACGCCGTTTACCGTATATCTCTACGACGAACGGTTCTCGAGATACAAATGGAGACAGACGGGAACGTAAAATTATATAAAGGATTACAAAAGTTGATTTGATGGAGCAGGGGTCCCCAAACTTTTTATTGAAAGGGCCACATTAGGCTTTATGTACGACAGCGCGTGTCACTTAAGACTTTTTCAAATGACCGATCGGGCCGTGTGAAAACTTCAAAGAGCAAGTTTCGAGGGTGGGGGTGGTTATCGAGAAATTTCACAGCTACAAATTATTTCGAATGGGGGGGGGGGGTGGTTGGGTTGGGTATGGCTGGCGGGCCGGATTAAATCACTGCGCGGGCCGTAGTTTGTGGTCCCCTGTGATAGAGTAATAAATGTGTATAAATTACATTAATTCCACGTAGTGTACTTACTGTAATCCAACTCACTAATAAAATTCGGAGAAGTTTGGCTTCGAAAATCGCGTAAACGTGAAACCGGACCGCGTTCTAGGATACTATGGCCACATTTTATAAAGCGCGTATACCTGAAACCTCGCTCTAGGATAACGCGTTGTAGGCGGGTCGACTGTAGTTGACGTTCGATCCAATTTGTAAATTGGAAAACTTATAACGCAATGGCGTCGATAAAAAGTTGTCAAATACGTGCGATGGGAGATTTCATAAGCATTTGGTGGAGGTTGTACCGCCTGAAATGTTTTTCGTACGGCGTAGTGAAAGTCTTGGGCGAGCAGCGCGTCATCGCTACACAGTTTCCTCACAGTTTTAAGATCTGGGCGTTTTGTGGGGACTTATAAAAATAACGCCGGAGGAAAATCTACAGCGTGCATTTCTTATCGTTGCGTCTTTAGAAATAACGAAACATTTGTTGCGTTAATTATATTAATCTTGAAAAGTTGTCAAAATAAGAAGTAAATATTTCGTTTGTATCTTAATGGTTCTTTTGCTGAAGGTTATATTACCGTGACAATCTCGAGCGTTGTTACAAATATGTACTTCGACTAATTGATTTTTGCTAACTATCGACGTAAGGACAACGTTTAAGAATTGTACACATATTTCGACGATTAGCTATCGCTTAGTAAAATCGTATACCAACTTAATTCACGTTTATTTGAACGAAGCGTAATAGGGTGATGAAAAAGAATTGTGATGTTAAACATTTTTTATTGAAAATTTGACGGCAACAGTTATAATAAACAATTATAATTGTGGTGGGGAAAATACATTGAAC
This sequence comes from Uropetala carovei, assembly GCA_036926305.1. Classification (NCBI taxonomy): domain Eukaryota; kingdom Metazoa; phylum Arthropoda; class Insecta; order Odonata; family Petaluridae; genus Uropetala; species Uropetala carovei. Next base: position 8,371,403 of record JAXCHB010000065.1, on the reverse strand, counting down.
AGTACCATGAGATAAAAATTATTAATTATAGTTTTGATGTTTGGAGCCATACGTATTTGAAAAGCGTGTTTAAGGTCTAGTTTTATTCTGATGATATCGGGGCAGCGTTTTGCTTCTGTATAATACACGCTTAAACATAAAGGATATGGACTACTTGTATGATGAAATTATTGCGAATCTGAAATAAAATTATAAAAACTAAATAACTGGCCTTTATTGATGCAACGTTTTAGCAGCATTTTGAGTAATTATACTAACAATGCGTATAAACTAAAAAAAGAGCAGAACTTTTTCTTTTGAGAAACTCATGGCTTGGTACTGAATGTCGAGCGTTTTTTGTAATTCCTTAGGCCAATGTCAGAACGTAACGTAAATGTGTAGGGGTAGTGTTGTGATAAAGTCACAAGGCCACTTTTGGAAAGTAGCTGGACTAGAGACCTTGGCTTTTAGGTGCCTTTTTACAAACCTATCTCATGGAACCTCAAGCAACTGTTTGATCACTTTCTCCCAATTATTTTTGCCCGTCTTACATTCGAATTCAGGATGTGAGGTTTAATAGAAACATGGTTTCTCCAATTGATTCTCGGTCTACTTACGTTTTTTATGCGGTTCTTTGCGCCGTTTCAGACAAATATCTTGATACTTTCGAAAGTATGGTTTTTCGGATTTGATCTCGATCTTTCTATGGCTTACTGCTTATCAAGAACTGATCAAGTCTGTGCCGACCTCAAAATTTTAGTAGAGCGTTAGTAAAAATTATTTTTCGATCGCGTTTTATTATGGTATGTAAATAATAAATATTTTGGGTATAAACCTCTGTTCTTTATCTTTAGCAGTGGATGTTTTTTCTGTAATTCGCGCTGAGGAGCCAAGTCATAAATCCAGTTTAAGGATTTTCCTTCCCGTAATGTCGTACTAATAGCTACGATTTAGACTTATCCTCCGATGTTATTTCGGCTTATCATTTTTAACACGCGACTATATAGACTTTTAACAAAAAACAGGTGGTAGAAGGTAAATTTTGAGACACTGTATTAAATATTTTTAGAACCGAACTTAAAAATAGTGTTATGAATCGGTTGGCTCTATGCGGAAGTTGTTTCTCGGGTTCGTTATCTAACGTAATGCGCATTAAGAGCTTTCATTGGCACACTTTGGCTTGAGTTTCTCTATTTCCTTGTTGTCATTTATTAATCGTGTCAATTTTTCTCGATAATACGGTCGATCCTTGAACAATCGAAGCCTTAGGGACCATCGAGGTTTTCCAATTCGGTTCTAGCGAGTTTATTTTTATACATCTAATGACACAGTTTCGATCCGATAAAATACTGCCTTTTCGCTACATGGCCATCTTGAAGTAACTACCCGCTATTCGGATTGCTCGTGTTCTCTCTCTTTCTCCTCAGCCGATTGGTGCAGCTGCAGCCGCGGTTGCCCATTCCACCCTCTTGCCCTTCTAACATTACCCTCGCCGCCCCCTTTCACCCACCGCACGGAGGTCGAGTTGTACGCCGACGAGGAATGGTTGGAAAATGTCTTTTTCCTCCTTGCTTATTTTGTTTTTTGTCGCCGTGGGAGTTTTGTTATGGGGTAGGGAGATTTTTGTTCGGACAGACATGGTGGAATGAAGTACCATTTTGGTAGTTTTCGATTTGTAACGTTGCTGTCCATCATGTTTATTTTCAAGGATGTGGGCTTTGTTTTTAGATCGCTTGAAATTCCTCTTTATTGTTATGGGGGGTTTTAGGTGGCAAGGGTTGTTTAGTTTTAGTTCGCGGCATGAGGAAAGTGTTGACATAATCGAGGGAGAGGCTTTCCAATGATTGTTTCGCCGTCCTCTTTCCTATTCAAGAAAGGGACGGCAATATTTTCAGCGGAATGGTTGAAGCGCTGACGCAGTTAGCTTTAATGTTGGCTACCGTTGAATGACAATCAACCAAAGGGAATTGTATTAGGGAAATCGTTCGTGCGTAGTGAATTCGCTGGAAATCTCTTGCCTGGGACATATATGGTCTTTTTTGTGATGGCTAACCATTGCTTTATTGCGCAGAAGAGAAAGTAAAATCTCTAGGCTTTGTTCTGACGAAGTCTATAGCTTACGAGAGGGGTCGGCAAACTTTTTACTAAGAGGGCCAAATTATTACCATTGTGCGGGCCACATACGATCTTTCAAATGTGTAAATTACACAGCTTAGTTTTGTAATTTTTTTATTGTGTAATGTGTCATCTATGAATAATATAGGATTGGACTGGAGAGACAGAAGGCTTATCCTACAACTGTATAAAACACAGTGTACGGAAATTGAGGTAAATGGAGGTACAAAGATGGCAAATATACGGAAAGGTGTGAGACAAGGATGTTCGCTCTCTCCATACCTGTTTAACCTTTTCATAGAAAGTGCCATCCTTCAATTAAAACGGAAGACAAAGGGTGTCAAGATAAATGGAATATCAATTCACTGCATAAGGTATGCAGATGACAGCCATTGTGGCAGAGTCAGAAAGAAATGGGCAGAATGCTAAAAGTTCTTGACTCTCATTACAGACAGCTTATTTGAAAATCAATGCAAATAAAACTAAAATTCTAGTTGTGGACAAGTCAAGCTCTCGATTGCAGACTAACACTAAAATTGGAAACACAAAAATAGAGCAGGTAGATAAATGTTGATATCTTGGCAGTCTTATTACACATGATAATAGATGTAATTTAGAAATAAACCGACGAATCGCACTGGCAAAACAAGCATTTACTAACAAAAGACAACTATTAACCATCAAACATATTAGCATCAATGCCAGGAAAAACTTTCTCCAAACCTTTGTTAGGAGTGTGTTGTTAAATGGAAGTGAGACGTGGACGATGGGAGTGCGGGAGAGGAAACGATTAGAGGCGATGGAGATGTGTATCTGAAGGATGATGAGGATCAGCTGGAGAGACAGGGTGTCATATAGCGGGTTTTGGATATGGTAGGGAAGAGGAGAGAGCTGTTGAAGACTTTAGAAAGAAGAAAAGCAAATTCATCGGGCATTTGCTTAGGCATAATGCTTTTATAACTAATATTATGGAGGGTAAAGTACTAGGAAAAAAGGGTAGGGGTAGACCGAGGAAGAAGATCCTAGTAGAGACAATGAAGGAAATGAAGATTGGTAGTTATATGGGATTGAAAAGAGAGGCGGGGAATAGGGATCTGTGATTGCAGCGACAAGGCCTAGCCTTTAGCGTTTAGTAGTAGTAGTAATGTGACATCTAAATATTAATAGTATATTTCATCCACATATTCGAAAAATGTCATTTGTTTCATATATAATAACACCTGCTGGTAAATATACGAATTTGGATGTCTCCGTAAAATTAATGAGGCAGTGGAACAAATGCGCGGGCCGTAGATTTGGGACACCTGGTTTACGGCAACCGGAATGCGCGTAATTGCCCTATTCACAAGTGTTGTGTCTACAGTAACACGAGTTTGAGCAGTCGGGATTTATCTCCGCCACGCGTATTCCGATAAGTGCACCTTTCCATTGGCCATTGTACTACTCGTTGGTCGGTGTGCTGGTGGGGATGGCAAGGGCTACGTGTGGAACAACTTGTAGTTCTCGAGGTAAAGGGCTGAGCGGAAAAGTCGACAGAGATTAGCGCAGATAATGTTGCTGCAAGATATTTTCCACCCTTTCCGCTTTTCATTCTCTCTCCTCTTCCCTCGCCGTCGTGTTAGGTTTCTCTTTTATACCACCCCCGTAACGTGTGGCAGTTTCGTGTGTCATACTGGAAGGTGCCCGAACGCTATTCTTCTCCTCCAAGGTCGCGAGTTCACTCTTGTGCCATGCGCGTTTAGAACGAAGCATTGGATCGCAAGATTGTTCGCAAAATCGCCATTTTCACGTACTTTGGTTTTGTCGGGGCGATTTCGATTGAATTTCATTTGTCACATAGGTACTTTTAAGTTATTTATTGGGTTTCCACGTTTGAATGACATTGTATGACGAACGTGTAATTTGTGCATTTCTACTAGGAAAAACTTTTCCTTATATACATAAAAAGTTTGGGAAAACCGGATGCGTATTCCGGCTACGAAGCAGCCGTCATCAGTGGTGATTCACCGGTAGTTGGTTGATAAAATTCGCGTCTGATTTTCCGAACGTTTTTATGGCTATCGAGTACACAGTTTTTGATTTCACTCATAGGGTGAGCTCGGTAATTTTTTCCTTAATTAAACTCCTTTACACGGATTTTATTTTAATTCGTAGCTGATTTAAATGTTTTAAATCGTCTTACTTTCCTTATATACGGTATATACCGCGTAATGTGATTGCGATGTTTTCAGTTTATGTAGATAACTTTTAAGTGGCCGACGACAGTAAATGATTACCTATCTTAATTGTTTTTGGAGTTCCGCCCTTGATCAGTATTCGGCAGATATCAATAACCGGTGGTAATAATAGGCGGCAGCTACTGTATTTATATACTAGTTAGGCTGACATTTATATTTTTTGAATCGCGATGTGTTTTTTTTTGCACAATCGGAATGGGGCTTCAAGTCGATGGAAAAAGTCGTGAGTAATCGTTTACTAAAGTTTGTTTTGCGCGGTTTTTGGTGGCGATGGGATGAAATTGTCAAGATAAAGAGTTTCTAGCGCGGCTTTTCTTTGACGCTATTACGAAACTCGACTTATTCTGCCGTTTATGGCAGGTTTTGAAAGTGTGACCTCCTAATAAATCTCCGGACTTCTTGAGGTGCTGTATTGATACGACAGTCGAGGTGATCTAGAAACGTAGGTGACCGATTTTCTGTTGTCTGTCTTTTGAATTTTGGATTTGATAAGTGGCGTGCTTTTGATTCCTGGGGTCGCATTTTTTATGTCCGAGAGCATAAATATTTTCAAATTATACCGCCAATTACTTGTTTGTTTTTGTGTGTCTTGAACGTATGCCAGTTTTAAGGCGTTTGGAAGCCGTGCGGTGGCGTTTATTAGTTTATCTATATTCATCTTCATGTCCAGTTTTGCGGCTTGAGTGAAGTATGTATTGAAGGCCCTTGATTGAGTTTAGATTAGTTATTGGTCCGTGTAGGATAATTTATTTTTGCAAACAATTGGGTATTTAAAGTATAGCTAAAGATTAAAGAAATGTGAAAAGATCATTATCACCTGGTACGTCATGGTGTATGGGTTATTATCGATCGCCTTTTTAAAAAAATTTGTAAAACATTTTTTGTTTTAAGAAAAACGTAAATATTTGTACCGTCAGATGCTGAGCTTGAAGGAAAAACACCTGCATGCTATTATCATTTCATTTTTCTATCATTTCATGCTCGATTCTCTTCGTTATTATATCTCTCGAGCGGCAATTTATATCAGGGGAGTTGTTTCTCCAGTCGCAGAATGCTTAGTCTTTCTCTCTTGCAATCAAACCCTTTGCCCGTGGAATCCACTGAGTCACCAGCGTACGGAGCTCCGAACGTTAAAAAGCTCCCTCGCTTGGCGTCATTTTCAATCTATCAATTGTGAAACTCTCCAAGGAGGACGAGGTCGAAGAGGCATACTTGCCTGTATATATTTGAGGCATCAGTAATGCGACTCGTTTTCGGGTCCGGAATTCGAAATGCTTGTCCACTTGGCGTTTTTTAAGTGGCGTTTATAATCGCGTGATAATCGGTTTCGAAGTATAAATTTTTTATCATTTGTGCGCCAATTTAAAAGTACCTGTTTTTTTAAATTGTTTTTCGCGAAGGAAATTACAAGTTCGTGGTAATTATGTTCCATTGCCATTTTTTTAAAACGATTTCAGTCATTTTTACGTGTAAGTATTTTGAGGAACTGTGAGGGGTTTCATTATGAAGCAGAAAAACATTCGGTATCATTAATTTTTTCTTCTCTCTGTTGATATTTTTACTCCACCCATGTGTGTGTGCCTAAGAGAGTAGAAAACGCGTTCCTCCCAAGGTCGTGGTACGCCGCTTGCTTCCAATTTTCGTGTCGTTTAGAGGGCGTCGTGCTGCTCTTGGTGTGGAGCCACACCCATCGGGAGCGCATTAATTTTTCGGGATTTTTATTGTCATAAAAAACCTTCATTAACGCCTCCCCATTAATCGAGTTCATTTGTTAAACGAGTCGGAAGGATGGACGCGTGCCCTCGTGTCCATGTCTGCCTAGTGAAAATCCTTGTTACTCGGAGGTCGCCCACGCATATCAAGCCGCTGTGCTCACGTGGCGGCTGCGCTTCCGGTGTTCCTGAGGAAACTCCTCTACCGATCAGCGTCGCCTCCTACCTTCGGATCATTCCGCTATGTGTGTCGTCTCGGGCACCTTTCTAAGTAGCTCTGCGGGAATTAAGAGGCCGGGAGAAAGCAGATGTCATCCGTCCTCGCGAGGCTGTCTTCTCGTCGCATGGGAGAAATTGTCGATTGGCTCGCTTTGTGGCCCGCTCTCACGCGTTTCTCGGAAACAAAGAATACGGTCGGTTTTTGCGTGTTGCTCCATCCTTGTACAAAATTTTACGAGGCGGATGTAACTTGTTACGGTTATACGTGGAGACGATTATACTGTTGGGAGTAGAAAATGGGGTCTGTGGTCAATTTAAGTTGATCGGTCTATAAAATTCCTTACATGGTAACTTCTTTAATGGGTCGTATCCTCCGAGGTCTTGCGTCTTTCATGCGCCAAATTTAAGAAGCTTCAAGGGGAATTAAATTATACTTAAAAAGTGCCGATTTTTTAAATTGTCTTGTGCGTGTCATGGGAAGTTTGTGGTTTCGCTAGCACCAAGGTGGTAATTATGACGATTGAATGTAAATATGTTACAGTGGGAATGAAATTTGAGTTTTGTCTGCTCACAAGTCTCCGCGGTTGATTGCGTGTTGACTGAATATATTCGTTGTAACTTTTGCAATCGTCTCAATAAAACATTAAATGTAATTGCATCTTAATCTGGATAGTTATTTTTACTATCGTCGAACTGTATAGATATGCCCGTTTGTCTCTTATCTCGGCGTCCGCCCGTACATATCTCTCCGTGTCGTCAAATAAATTTTCATCGACCACTGCCAATAAATGTATCGCTTACGAGTGAAGGTAACTTCATCAGATACATCGCATTGTTTTCGCCCACAAACGTATTTGTCCTTGTTCCTTAAGGTTAAAGATGCTTTTCGATTTCCGGTCGATGCATATGGCATACGACTCTCATTGTATCATAGGACTTCCCTTCCGGTAGACGTAACTCATCTTCGACTATGCTTGTACCTAGTCGCCGGCCTTCCTTGGTCCGAATAAGCGCGAGTCCGGCAGTAGTCCATGGCCAAAGCGGGCCCAGTTAAGTATGAGGGCCAAGGTCAAGTGGCATGGAGGGTTAAGAAGAGGAGGCAGTCCAAAGCAGATGTGGGTCTTTGATTCGGGCTCGAGTGCCGTGGAGAACGACAGCGAAAGCTGCCTGTTCCACAACCGCGGGCGATTTGGGCGCTCTCTTCGTATTCACTCTCCCGCGCGAGCCCCAAGGACTTGCGTAGCTTCTTTTTCGGGCGTCTCGATTATTTAAGAGGTTCGTGTCGGTTTTCGGAGGGTATGGAATGAGTTTTTTTTTAGTTGTCGTGCTGGGAAGAAGTTACGTAGAGAGATGTCAAAGGCACGGTTTGCCCCCGATTAACCGGATATCAAATAACCGGAATCTCGATTAACAGGAATTTTTTATATTACATTACGTGCTTATAATTGGGCGGTACGCTTATCTCTTGCATTGAGCAGTTTTCGGGTTAACGGTGTTTTATTTTTATGGAACTACCTAGAATTGCGCGGCCATTAATTTTACTTTAGAACGGTTTTGAAGCGCTCTCAGGACATTGCGAAGGTTAAAAATGTTCCGCTTCGTCTCGGAGGTTATTACAGAGGATTAAAGAAGCAACTTTGAATGTATCGTAACCAGTGAGTGGTGAGCTGCTCAATTTTAGCAACCGGTTCTCCCAAGAAATAAGCCTTCCTTAAAAACAAAAAAATCTTAATAAAAACATTATTTCTGAGAAAGTGTACGTATTTTATATAAATCTTATAACATTCTTTGTTGCTAGAGTACAAAAAATAGTTAAAACGTGTTGTTTAATAATAGGCAACTTACAAGTAATTAGTATATTATTCTCAACTTGCCTCTTGGTTTTCATTGTAAGTTTTTACGAGATTTTGCAACATAGTTAATAGAGCGCTCTAAAACTTTTTCCAAATTTGCCGGCCTCGGCTCAACACTAAATTGCCGTATGCTGGGTTCAAGACTTGCTCAAATGTAACCTCATATATTCGTGTTGGTAAACCTGTTCTACTTTGCACGGTATCGCTGGACACGGAGTTTTCCAGGAGTAAAGTGAGGGATGGGTGTATTTACTTGCCCTGTACCTAATGGTGTTAATACTGCATTGCTTGAGTCACCTGTTAACTTTTCCTTAGATGTTTTCTTTACAATCTTAACACTCACTTATTTTTTGTGTGCGTACGTTTAAATAGATATCAACCAACCGAAATGTCCGATCAACCGGGGTTGACTCAGTCCAGAATAATCTAGTAAATTGAGTTTTACCATAAACTGCTAAATAACCAACATTGGAAATAGTTAAAGAATTTATTTTGCCCAGGTTTAAGAGTTAGTTAAGTACGAATAAATTTGTCTTTGCGCTTTATTGTAATTTTTCTTTATACGACGTGTTAAATTTATTTATTTATTTTATTGCCGCGCTTTTTATGAGATGAATTGTTGTTCCGGGTTTCGCGTCATCGTGATCGTTTTTGCTGTTTTACTCGGCGTTGGATTATAGTAATTATCAGGTTGTAGTGCGAGAGTGCCTTTGGGTGCGAAATTAATCAATTTTAGCCTGCTGGTAGTAGTGCAATGTATTAACTGGCACAAGGACAATCGTTTTATTTTCGCACTGTGCCGGCATAAATACATGTTGTTGTCTTATTCTTAAAAAAAAAGTATCTCTCACGCTTCCCGAGCTGCGACCGGTTAGCCCTTCAAACGAAGGAATCTGCAGATCGAATCCCAATGGCGGATGGAAAAAAAAAATCCCCCCTCCGAGCACGTTTCTAGATTCGTAAGCGCGAACAGTGTTAGCGTTGTTATTCGTTAGCTGTCGAACGAAGGATGTTTTCCGTTTCTCTCAATCGTCTTGCATGTGCGCGCATCCTCGCGGATAGTCAGCATAGGCGATGACGGCTTGCGTCCTCGTTCTGCCCGTCGGCGATTATTCTTCCACGACTGCTCTGCTACGATTCTCCCCCCTCTCCGCCCCTCGGTGGCCTTGCTTTCGCCCCCGCTCCGCCCTTTCTTCCTTTCTCGGAGAGAGGCGACCCCGCACCATACATGGAAGCAGGCTGACTGGCTCTCTGCTCGCCTGCGAAACGGTCGTGACTTGGAGGATGCGGTCTATGTGGGACAGTGTGGTGTGTGTTGGGGGAGGGGTGGGGAAGGCTGAATGTGCGCACGTTGAAATAACATTAGCGCTCGTAGGATTGTTGTTTTGATTGTTTGGTTGTTGCGGTGGGGAGTCTCCGATATCGCGTGTTTAGCATCGGCCTAAATTAACGCGACGTATCACAACATCTGTTTCTGGTTGTAAAAATCGCTGGGAGGTTTTTTTAATGACCTTTCGATGGTTTCGTAACTTACGGAGATTTTTCGGATTTTTTTGTGCGTAATTTAATAGGTGGCTTGGTTGTGGGATTGGTCTGATTTTTTTTATCTTTCTGCGTCGTATTTTAGCCACGTGTAGCATATTGAATCGTGAAAATTTCAATTTATCAATAAAAAGATATAATATGCTCGACACCTTGTAAGCAATATCGTCTTGTATCATCTTGCAAAGACATTTTCAAAACAGTTTACGTTGATATTTTTGTGTTGATATACAAAATTGTAATATTTTCCTCGTCTTTTTACTTTCGCCGTCTTATAAATTGTTTACTTATTGGCAATAGATAGCAATCATGTCATTATCGACGTATTAGATTGATCTTAGCGGCACATTTACATCACTAAATTAATGATAAATTTTAAAATGTTTCATTATATTTTGTTGCCCAAGACTTAAGAAATTTGTATTTGTTACCCTGAGCGCGACTCAATTTGGTCGTGTCGTTTTGGAGAGGACGCGAAATTTGTCGCAAGGGAAAGTTCTGGCGTTTCGCTTGAACTTAGCCGCAAATTGCGTTGATAATTCGTTAAACAAAATTTGAAGAGAGATGCCAATTGATTTCTACACGTTATAAAATCGGGCATTATTATTTATGTCGATATTTTTTATGAAAATACCAAATCCTCTTGCCAACAAACTGTTTCATTGCTCAGTCATTTACTCCTAGTAACATTAAGGATACTACCCTAAAAACAAAAACCATTTTTGTCGACAAGCAATGTTTCAGAACTTTTTTCAGTGTTGTCGTTATTTGTTAATTGGATTTATCAGTTCTATAGCATTTATGCCATAATAAACACGCTCATTCGGCTGCCTATCGCTGCTAAGTTGCTGCATTTGGAACCGTCAAGGAAAGTTTTTAACTATCGTTTACTCTCTCTGAAATATGTAATATGTTCCATTGAATTCCAGTATGCGCTTCGTCAATTTTTGCAAAACATTTTTCATTTATTTTTAATCAATATTGCGATGATTGCTTGGCATTGTACGATTGATTGCTCATTTTTTCTTCTATTTGACCGTATAAATCAAAAAAATGTTAACCCAAGAAATGAACTTAATATCTCAGCTCGAGCGAATATTTGATGTGGAAAATTTGAACGCGCAAGTATAATTGAACTCCATTTCCGAAGGGTCCCTGAAGCATCGCAACAACTGCTACTACCCTCGGCTTTAAATCGTTTGCCTTATGTCTTATTCGCGTGTTATCTCCACATCCCCTCAACGAGAGTATTCCGTTAGGTCAAGCGAGGCTTCTCCCCTCTTGAGGAGATGCGAGTAGGAGTATGAATTGTGGAATTGATGGCCGGTGGCGGAGGTTGGGTTGTCAGCGGACGGAAGATGGAGTTTGTTGGTCGCAGGCGCGGGTAGGAGATAGGTTGGCCGCATGCGGGGGCGGGTGGGGGAGGAGCGGTAGGATGGGTTTTGTTCAATCGAATCCGGTTTTCCCTTGTTCTTTTACCTTTGTACCGCAGTTCCTTTGGTCGTACACGCAGGCTCCTTCACCTGCCTCCACCCCTTCGCTGGCGTCTCCGTCTCTTCTTTCTTCTTTTTCTCGTCATTATCTCCGTGAGTCACGTTCCCCGCCATGTTTCCGCCGTCTTCCTCTTGGACGCGCGTTTTTCTCGAATTAAAGCAGCTTGATCATTCGTCTCGTCATTGCATTTCTTCGAGTAATCCCGTTTCCTGTTAGTCACGTTGTAATGTATTCTTTTCTCCTGTTTTCTCGTCCGTTCTTTTTTTTCTCCCTTTGTCGGGGGGGGGTCTTTAACCCGCGATGCGGCAACTTGCAAGTGGCTTAAGCCTTTGCGGAGTTAGGAAGATGGCGTAGAGAGGGCAAAAGAGGGGTAGTTATTCCCAAATCGGTCTTTTAAATTCTCCACGTTTCTGACCTCCTACTAGCGTTACTCTCTCCCTTGTTATCACCCTCATTTTTCTTGAGGGCACCGCTTTTTATTCCTCCTTCCAGGCTTTACAGCTGGTGCCTTAGTCCCACTTTCTCCGACTGCTTGTCTCTTCTTTTCCTCTCATCCCTCTCCCGAGACCTTCTACACTAATCTCTAATTTTGACGCCCCCTTTTTTCGGAACGTGTTCCTTCTTTCCTTTTACGGAGTGAATTTAGTTTTTCCTTTTTCGTCCCGGCGGGGGATGGCATTGGCGTGCTTTTATTTTAAGTTTTGAAATAGGCTTCATTTTCGACTCCTTCGCCGGGAATGAAATGAGTCATTCGTTCTTTTTTTTCTTCGGTGTTTATTTTATGGCGTGCTGCCTCGAGTAGAATTATTTGTGTTAACTAGTAGAAATCGGGTGTGTTGTCTTAATGCTTCACCTTCTGATTGCTCATCGATACAGAGAAAGATATACCCAGTTCGAGAAAGATAAAACACGACCACTCGCCGCTGTTCCTCGTGTTTTTTATAAGATAGCAGAAGTAATAATGATTGGAGTATGGAGCTCGCACCGGTTTTATCTGCTACTGCTGCTGACTTTATGCGCTCGAGCTGCGTTGCTTAATTTTCTCGAGTCGTATTTAAGATTCCATTTAGTTTTCATTAATCGATCCCTCTATACGATTAGTTCGTTGCTCTTATTGCTTCCAAGGTCATTCTAACATCTACATCCCCTCTATATCTAATTTTCCGAGGGTCATTTGGTCGTTTCCTCTCTCTATCGTTCTCGTTTCAGCATCCGTTGGATATGTAACATTTGAACTCTTTCGCCTCTTCTCCAAATTACACACGGTTCTTTTTCATGGTTAGTGTATTTTCCAACTCGAGAATTCTACGTTCTCCTTCAGTAGCCTCGCAATTGCCACCCCCATCTCCTGTCTGAGCTCTCTCTCCCTCTCCTTCCCCCTATGCCCTCGTGTTCAGCCTTTCCCTCTTTTCTTTCTCCCCCTCCGCCTCTCTCGCTTTCCTCCTCAACCCCCTACCCTCCCTTGTCTCTGACTCTCGCAGCCACCGCTTCCCCTCTCCCCTGTTCGGCAGACACCACTCGATCGGTTCCGAGAGCGAGGAACTCGTGTGGGCGACTTCTCCAGTGTCTCTCGTGCTCTCGTCGGGATCTCATCCGGCGAGCCGTGTTTCTTGAACCGAAAGGATGTGGTTCTCCGCTTTGGAGACGGTCATTTGAAGCGCCATCGCAATGAGGATTGTCAGAGGGTAGTTTTTTTTTACGGTATCAACCCAGCGTCTTGTTATCTAAGGAGTGGCGGAGTAGTTTGCCAAGTGTCTTTGGTATTGACTGTCAAGAGTAGGTCTTCGGTCTCGTCTCGAAGACAGAAGTTCATCGAGGAAGTACTCGAAAGTGCAATTGTCTATGAAAAATGGTGCCAAGAAGTGATCTGGTTGGTGTGCGGGTTACTAGCTGCCATGCAAAAGTTGACTATTGTTTAATATCGGAGGAGTAAGATTATTGTGGACATATTACCAGCACTTGGCTCTCCTCGTGTTCTTGGCGCAACTTAGACGAGTGTCCCTGGAGATTCCAATGGCCGCCGCTGCACGCTTCCTCTTCAGCGCCGTGCTGGGAATACCAAAATAATCTCATTGAATATATGAGGAGGACAAATCGCGACATCGTAACCCGTTTTGTTTTTCATTCGCATTCTTGTTTTATTTTATCGTTTTTAAATTTTTAAATCCGCGTACTTTCTAGTCGCTTCTGCGCACGACGATTGTCTCCGCGGTTAATGAAAGGGGTCTCTTTATATGGCTGCGCTTGAAGTTTGATGCACGCCATTGATTATTCTTGAATATATTTCGCGTATTTCTATTCCATAAAATCTCCTTTTTGTCTGCATAATTTAAGCTATCTTGAAAATCTAAAGGAATAAACTTTACGTGAGCTTGGAAATCCATGCATATCCGAAGGACAAAATTTCCGCATAAGACGTTTTTCACGATAAAATTATTCACGTGCAACCTTTACGCGAAAGAAACTAGAATGACATTTGCCTTCACTTTTCCGTAATTTCGTTGAGCCCATGTCTCGGAAATCGTCCATCGTTCGAACCCAAGCATCGCTCTCTAGTTAGTTCTCTGTCAATCGAACTCTTACGTCTGGATTACGCTGATTCTCAACGGGTTCCGAGGACCGGGGTTCAGTCCCCGCTGAACATTCGAGGCCGCCCGGATTGCCCTCCTCCCTTATTCCGAAGACTCGACTCCGAGGCGGTCGCCGTAGCCGCCTCCCAGATGGTTGTCATGCCCGTGCCCGTCACCTGGGTACCGAGGTATTTTTTACGCGGCCTAACATCAGTGGTCGCTCTGCATTTTGTTCATTATTTGGTAGTTGGTTTTGCCCATGATTACTCCGTGCCGTGCATTTTCGGATTTAACATGCGTCACATTTGTCGGCCAAAGTGTATCTATTTCGAAATTCGTCGCGAAGCATAACTGCCCCATCGACCAAAAATCCTTGCAACGTCGGACACGCTATTTAAATTCTAATCTTTAAGGCCAGAAATTTCGCTTTGAGAAATTTTTATTTGATTACTTGAGTCACGTTACTAAGGAAGTGAGGTTTATCTTTAAATGAGTATTTCTAATATTTTTGTCGTCGTATTTGAGAAAACTAGTCGATGTTTCGTTTTGTTGACGAAGAAGTGTCACACATAAGTCTCACAAAAGTACTTCATTTCCGCAATTTTCCAATTTCCGGCGAATTTCTATGAAACTATTTTTCTATTACAGTAGTATTTTTTAATCTGGCTGTTTATGCACAAAATCACTTTACATAATGCTTAACATATTATACATATTGATTTTACTGCATATACTTATTTAATTGAAATGGTAAAAAGTTATAGCATTGTTAATTGTACAGGCGTAGATTGATATTATCTGCTAAATTCGCTCATAGTGTGCCATCTTTATCACTGATTAATTGTTGCTGGTTTTTACTATGTTGCATTAAATTGTGGACTTCATGTCATTTCTAATGTTAAATTTTTTTAAATTAAAGTTTCATAAATTATCAAATTAACACAATATTCTAAATAATGCTGTTGCAAACATCTTGAATTTTTGCAATTTGTTAATTTAGTTTTTGATGTAGTTTTAACGTGTTTTAAAAATTACATTGAAAATTACAAGACAAAGCAATCCCATTATTCAACACTCATTGTCATAGTATCATGCACTGATATCAATGGTTTTCTGCATTATTGGTGGAATTCCATGAATTATCTTGATAAGTTTGTTGTAACTTTTCTAATTAAAAGATTAAACTTCATATCACCATGTGGATATTCGTTTCTCTTGTATATAGGCTGGCAGTTCAATTTTCATTAATTGGTTAGTCACGTGAACTTTTTAATGTGTTATTATTACTTTGTTTTGGTTTAACTATTGTTAGATGCTTTCCCAAAAAGTTATGAGCATTTGTCCTAGTCCTTGAAGATTCTCCTTCCAGAGCCACTTCCTTTTAGCGCTTTCCTGCTTCCTGGCTTTCGTTGACAGGATGTAGATATTGCCAGTCTCTGACTCGTCGAGACATTTTGCCATTTCTTGATGTGCTTTTGATAGTGTTCAGTTCTGTCCACACTAATAGTGTCATGTGTTCAGTAACATTTTTATATGTAGTTTTGGTCCAGTATTCCTAAAAGTTATAAATACTAGGGAAAGTTGGTAATGTCATCTTTTTTGTCCATATGTTGGTATTCTGTTAAGGCATATGAGTAATGATTGTTGATCTAAGTTCTATTTTAGATATTTTAAGCAAACATAATTACTAGGAAATGGGGCTTTCAGCTTTGTCTTCATGTTGTACCATTCAAGTTAAAGAGGACGAAACTCCTTATGGTGAAATGTGTGAAAGCAAAACAACCGTAGCAAAGAGTAATTCCCAACTTCTTGATTTACAAGTTATTTGGAGAACAAGTAATGATGGGTAAGACTAAATAATTTATTGTATTTTGGGCATTAGTTACAAAGACTTTATGGAAAGGTATTGACTGGTAATGGAATTAGCTCAAAACAGGATGTTTTAATCCTCTGTTACTATTCAGGTTTTACAATTATAGTCGAACTGTTATCTAAATCTGAGAATTTATTGTGATGACCCTCCAAGTTATTTGAGTGTTTTTCTTGGAACTTTTTTCTGAATTTTTGCATGGGTTTTAACCTAATTACACTTACAAAATACATAATCGGTGTCACTTATTTTCATGCCTCGCCAATTTTGATATAGCAGGGGAACTTTTCAAGGCTTTGTCACAACTTCTTCCAGTATAATTCTCCATACGATAGTAGTCAAATTTATTAAAGCAGTTTCATTTAAAACATACCTATGCTTGCAACATATTAGAATTTAATGTGTATTAATTAATATAAGATTGAAGTTTATATAAATGTGTTATGTTATGTATTGGATGAGTGTGTTTTTAGCATATTTACACAGGTTTTGATGTCATTGTTCTAAAAGGATAGTTGGCCAACTTTCTCCACACAGCTCTGAGCGGGCCCAGCGCAGTCGGCAACATGAGAGAGGTAGTAGTGCAGAGCGTCGCTACAAGCGCAGCCACAGGCGTTCGCCATCGTCATCATCTCACAGCCATCACAGGCATCATCACCACCACCATCATCACCATCCAGAAGAGGAGGTCACCCCGCCACCCCCTCCGCCTCCCCCTCCAGCACACCACCACTTGGCGCCCTCAACCGTCTCCTCGTCCTCTTCGTCTCATCACCGCACCCGACACCACCATCACCGACATCATCACCACCGTGGCCAGCGTTCGTACTCATCTGAGCAGGTAGGGTTTGTCGCGCCCATGTCCTTGGACTGATTCCTTAGTCCTTCACTATCCTAGAGTTTGCACTGTGAGTGTGTGTGCATCATCACGATCTCTTCTTGAAAAAGGTTTGTCGGCCATATTTTTACAAAATTTCAGAACGAGGAATGTTTTTGTTTAACAGAAATGGTGTAGTTGCACACACAACCACTTGCATCTGTTGTAGGAATTTAGTTATAGTGTAACATTAGTTCGGTTATTCCGTCCATTGAATTGAGGTTTATTACGTTGATAGGATGCGATGTTTGTGTTAGGTGTTGTTTTTTGCTCTGTTGTCCTCTTCTTGTATTCCGCATTCAAGTGTTTGGGCAACATTGAAAGAAGTTGATGGCCTAAAGGTAAGTGAGCTAATGGAAATTTTATGGCATATTTATTTATATATTGCTTATATTTAGTCTTTAGTAAAAATTTCTTTACGTTCTCAACATATTCAGTTAAAATGAATCTAGTTTATTTAGGTCCCTATGATAAGTGTTTAGTTTGGTTATAGATGAAGGCATAAAGGAATGATAAATTCAAGAAAATTTATTTTTAAGGCAAAATTTTTTATTCGACCAGTATTAGGTTATCTGGTTAAGTATTTTATAATTTCTTTTACCATTTGATTATTAATTTCTTAATATTATTGATGAAACTACCCGAGCATCTAGCAAACATTAGTAGGTAAATTGTTGCGACCTGCATTCTGTGTTTGAAGAAATAGTTTGAGGTGTGGCTCCAATTGCCTCCACTTCAACCAAAATTCCCCCTTTCAGATTATTAATCTAGTTTAGATTTAATAGCGAGTTTAGGTGTTCCTATAGGAAGCACTTAAATGAATTGGTGTCTGTGGGTAACTGCCTCAAATCGATACGTATTTTTGAGGCAGTGTGTTACCTGCTCTGGAGTTGTTAATGCTCTGAAGTGGTGGTCCCCCCACCTCTTGGGAAAATGGGGGTTGTTGGTGTTGCACCATGTGTGGAGTACCCCTGGTCACAGGGAAGGTGATGGGTGGAGGTGACGAGGGCAAGATGTGCTTTTTTTTCCTCCCTTTTTATATTCTTCTCATTAAGAAGAGAAGTCTTGGAGGGAGGAGTGAAGAGAGCATCTACATGTGACAATACTTTGATGTACCTTCCATGCCTTTGCCCCGTCCTCAACCTGGCACCTATAGTCCAAGCCCCAAAGTGAGCACCTTGCTCGTGTTTCCCTGTGAATGCCACTACTCTGCCTTGTTGCTTTATTTCACAATTATTACACAAAAAAGGTGTTGGTGGTGTTAGTTGGTTAGTATTGTCATCCTGCAGCCATGGTATACAGCTTCTGTTGTGAATTGCTGTATTTTTATTATTAATTGTAGAGTACAAGAAATAAAGCTTTTAAGGGTTAACATGGATGTCGGCAAAGTTGCATAAAAAAATTTGTCTTTGAGAAATATTCTTTTATGTATGAAAAAGTCCATGGCAAATGGTTGGATGCATTGCTAAGCTGACTAATTCCAAGTAAATGCATATCAAAAAGTTGTTTTTTTTACAAAGTGCTCTAATATAATGAAAGTTGGTCATTTTGTGCCGTATTTTTCATACTTTTATTTTAATTAAAATGTTATCTTTTTAAAAATTTTACTAACAAGCGATAACCATCACATTTAGTAGGCTCGGGCTGCATGTAACGGTGCCTAGGTGAATTTAATTAATTTCAGGTATTGATTTAATTTGGAAAAACAAAATTTCAGTTCGCTTTTGTTTGGAATCACTTATACACTTATATTTTTAAGCAAAATAATCTGATGAAATCTGTTTGTGTAATCATTTTATATTTTATCTCTTTTAGAGTGTGTAATTAAATGATAATTTATATAGCTTCAGTGGCATAAAAAGGTTCCAACATTTTTATAGCTTTTGAGTTATCAAAATTGTCAAATGAATTGCAGCCATAAGGCAGACTCAATAACTCATAATTTTTAATGCATAATGAATATTAATATGGATGAGGTATTACTCAAAGTTTAATTTTTAAAGTAACATTTGGGTAAAATATTGTTTGTGTAGTATTTTTATTGATTTTATGCCTTGAAATAGTTTTTTTGTCTTGAAAACTGGTGATTTTAATATTTCCAGGGAATGTTTTAGTATTCTTTTGAACATTTTTTTTTACTAATAGGCAGCAGTTGACTGTATGATGATTAATACATGCACTCTATCCATATAATTGTTTAAGCAACTAAAGACATTGTAGTAGTGGTATTCAATTGCTTCAAATGTCCTATGGACTACTCCTTTCCATTGCTTCATTTTTTGTTAAACCTTAGCAGTAATTGTACAGGAATGTAAATTGATTCATCCAATGTAGACTATCACTTTCTGATGCCAAAAACTTTAATTTTAGTATATCTTAAAATGGCTTTATTTTATAGCTCATAAAATTAGACTGGTTAGGGTGTTTATGTTTTGCAAACAATAACTGTTTAGCAAATTTGATTCTTTCGTTGTGATAGTATTATTGCGTAAATATTTATATTGCTTTAAAGTCGCCCAAAATTTATATTTATTCACCATTTAAATGCAGATATTTGTCCAAGAAGATTTAAAGTAGGGACTCATTTTGTGAATACTCATAATGGCTTGAATGCATTTATCTATGTTGTTTTTGAAAGCAAATTGGACGAAACATTACCGCCACATTGCTTTAATCCTGCTATGCTTTAGTCCCTGGCTAAATATTTGTATCCCCTATTCTGTGTTTGTGTATTATGCAAGAAGACAATCACATTCGAGAATTCGTATCATTTCTGGCATTTTCCCAGTAAAACGATTTGGGAGCTGAGTTACCGGAGTTACCATGCGGTATAAAGTATCTGTTTGGTGACGTCAAGTTTTGAAATGATTGCACCATAAAAAAGGATTCCACTAAAACTCTTCACAATGTGATTTTACCCCTAAAAATTAGAAATGAATTCATTTTTGGAGTACGGAACATCAGATCCAAGCACCAGTTTTCGTTGACTTTTTAGGTCGGAATGCTGTTTCTGCCTCATCAAGAAGATTTTTGGGACATTTTTAGTTTGTTTCTTTGATTCTCGGTCTATTGGATGACACTTTGCTGCTTAAGTTTATGTTACGTCGTGTTTCATGGAGCACTTCTTCACCCACCGTCGAATCTGGAGCCAAATATAGTGTTTTTACCAGCGTGAACTAGAGATATTGCTTTTTCAGAGTTGAATATTTTATAATGAAGAAAAAACTACCTCGTTGGATGTCAAAAGTATTCCTGTGAAATTTACCGGTACATATCTCTTAAGTGATCTAATTATTCGAATCTTTATTTTTGTTTCAACTTTAATTTATTTTGATATTAAGGTTACATACACGTTTTGCTTGATTGCTCTTCTAAATGTTAATGAATTTCTTCTTTAAGTTTTTGCGCTCCTTTGGCATTCAATGTGATATTTTTGTGAGTTATTGCAAAGGCAAATGAGTGTTTTAATAAATTTCGAGACTTAGCATGACAGGCAGTTCATTATTTTTGGAATTTTTATTTTTATTTCGTTGCATTTGAAAAATAATTCCACCTAATTATTTTAAGCTGAAGTTATTGACTGATAAAGTGATGCCCGAAATGTTTGATAAAATGACAATTCTTACTCGACTTTTAGCCTCTTTCTCCCCTACCTCGAAGTAATCGACGATAAAAATCGGTATTTTATCGCGAAGCGGCAAGTTTTCTTGGCGGAAAATTATTTTTCGGTCAGCGAGCAATTTTTAATAACGTGTGGGGTATACGGAGGCCTCGGCGGCTGCGTAGAATCGCGAGAGATATTTAGTTGTGGCAAGGACTGTTTGCCCCGTGCCATTGCCACCGTTCTATCTATCGGCCTTGCGCCATTCCTTCATCCCTTCCATGTCCCTCTTTCTTCATCCCTCTTCCTCTTCGCCAAAATTTCTTTCCCTCTTCTCTCGCTCTCCTCTTCCTGTCCTTTTGGAGCGCGGCCTATTCCTGGAACTGACTCTGCTGGGACCTATTTTCAGACCACTGACTCCCCAAACCGCCTAACCAACTCTTTCCTATCGTTTCCCTCTCCCGTCCTCTCTCCCTATCCTTTTCCCGACAAACCTCGTCTTTTCTCTTATGGCGCCCATCCATCTCTCGCATTATCCCGACCACGCTCATTTGATAAGTGGCGGTCCCAACCTTCCGCCGCTCCTGCGATGGCGACGTCTTCCGCGCCGCGCTATCATCCCTCGCTCACTACAATGCCATTTCTATTTTCCCGTCGATTGACGCGTTTCTCATCGGTGCGGTATGCATTCCATTCTTTTTCGATCTCTTTTAAGTAGTCTTTTTTTTAGGTTTGCCATTCCTCTTTCCCTCTCTTCCCTTTGGAATCCACCGACGATCTACGTAACGCGCGTCCATTCGTTTTAGAAAGGTTGGCGTCATTCCACGTTCTTATCTTAGGCATTTCATCTTAGGCATTTCGGGTCTGGTTTGCATAGGAGTCGTTTGACTGAGAATTGGCCACACTTTACGTCCTTCTCATTTATTTGCCCCCTTTGGGTGTAATTTTAATCGTTCTTTGGATGTGTAATCTCTTGTTTTTCGCCGTCGTTTCTTTGTCCTGCTGCATCCATTCTGGCAGACTTGACCACAGTTTTAGTCAGCAGCGCCTTTCTGTCTGCTGACGTCTGACGCCGAAATTTACTCCCGGTTTTTTTCTAAAGTTTTTTGTATTTTTATTGCGAAAGGTCGTTCGCATTTATAGTTTTCTTTCTGGAAATAAGTCTTCGGGCCCCAGTGTACTCCTTTTTCTTTCATTTTTTTATCCGCTGGGCTTATATCTTCGCACTCTTTCCCGACGGACTCTTTTCCCTTCCCCCCGATCGCCTGTTTCTGCATTTTCTAATCCCCCCTCCGCTTCCCATGTCTTCCTGCTCTCATTCCTATTGTCTCTCCGTCTTCGTTCGTTGCCTTCTTCTTTCGTCTCTCTCACTTCCTTGTTTATGCCTTTCTGTAACACGGTTATTTATTCTCTGCTTGTAACTTTTATTTTGAAATTTTTAGCGCCTTTGGAACTTGTTCAACTCTCGCGGTATCCGGCTGCCGTTTGCAGAATATCTGTAAATCTGTGTGATGAAATATTTTGCGGCGCGGTGAAAAAGACAAAACACGTTCGGCTTGTTTATCCGAGAGAGGATTTTTAATTTATTTTTGGCGAGTGTTAATCATTTATGAGCAAATGATACGTGAGTTGCGTGCCTGTTTAATGTTTTCACTCTAAGCCGGGGTATTGCTCAATCCCTCGCTCTGCTCTCCACCATCCCTCATGATTTTAGATGGCGCGTCGTTGCCAGTTGTTATTGCGTTAACTCCAATGTTTTCTCCGTATTTTCCCACGTGCATCCCTCCCACGTCCTCGGCCTTTCCACCTCTCGCGCCTTGCATGCGCCCTGCATTTACGTTTCTACTCCTCCTCTCCCCCTTACTCCCCCACTATCGTCCCATCGCCTCATTCTGCCTATACTGATGCCCTCTTACCTCCCGATTCGAATCGGGGGAAAACGTGTAAGAGATGGAAGTGAGGCGGGTGGGTGGAAGCGGCATGAGAGGTGGGGGTGGAGGGCGTGGTGGACGGTGGGAGGGGGAGTAGCCCATGGCAATCTGGTGCGGAAGAGTCCGCGAGGGGGTCCTGAAACCGCTAGAGTCGGGGCCTCGGCCCGCGTGCGAGTGAGTTTGCTCCTTGGCTCAGCCACTGCCTCCTTCGCTGGAGGGAATGGAGGGAGGAGGCCTGGAGGAGGATAATTCCACGGAGCGAGGGATGATGCGGGAAGAGAGACGAGATCCTAATGGAGGACGAACAAAGGAGGGTAGCGTTTCCGAAGGCACGGATGGGGTTACCGGAGTCTTGCCGCGGTGCAAATGGCTCGTAGAGGAGAAAGGGGAGCAAGCTCGAGCAAATACAGTAGTTGAGATGGGGGCGGTTGGAATCCGTTCGGGCAGGGAGTATGTGGGGGAGGGAGGACAGTGTCCCGCGGAAGAGGGAGAGGTGGCAGTAGCGGATGACGGAGGAGCAGATCGGAGACACCCCTCGAGGGAGCAAGGGGCGGGGGCAGCGGCGGAGGGTGGGGGGCGAGATGTTGGCTTAAATGATGCGGGGAGGGGTCAGCTTTCAGTGGGCGGTAGGAGGCCGCAAGGCGCAGGGGGTGGTAGTGTATTAGAAGAGGATCTGGTTGAGGAGGTCACAGGTAAAGAAGGTTTGGGTGCAGGAGAAATGTTTACCGGAGTTGGTTACTTAATGGGGAGGTTCGGTGGGGTCGCTGGCGAGATGCCCGATTCGGGGACTTCGCGACCTTCGGAGGTCGTGGACGTGAACGAAAAGTGCATTGCGGGTTCAACGGAAGGAACGGCCAATGGAAACTTGGATGCGAGTTCGTCGAAAAGTTTTGGTGGCCGTGCTTCAGGTCAGCAGGAATCGGTAGGGAACGGCTCGATCAGGAAGAACGGCATCGGTGGAGTGCGTGGGGGTTTAATATTCAACGGCGTCCCGAAACCGTTCGTCCCCGGTGTGTGGAAAAATGGGGATAATGGAAACGTCAACGGGAACGTCTCCACTCAGAAATCTGCTTCTTCAGTGCCTTCGGAAGACGCTGGTGCCTCCGTAGTGAACGGGAAGAAATGGGGAGTGGTGGGTGGTGTTGGTGTATCGGCGTCGAGGCCCACCGGTTTACCTCTCGCCCAAATCGGTGCGGGTTCTCAGAGACGTGTGAGTTGGGCGTGTTCGGGCTTGACACCAGATGCTTCGAAGGGCCTCGCAGCACCAGCGGCCGCACCATCTGCGCTTCCTAGAAGAGGCAGCTTCCCGTTCTACTTGTGCCTGAGGGGAAACCTCGGAGGGCAAAAGATCGCCGTCGAGGAAGGCCCTGTGGAAGAGGAGGATGAGAGGGTTTCGGTGGGGGAGGAGTGCCTAACCAGTCTCCATGCGGCCGTGTACCACTCTCCCGGTTCCCCGCCTCCTCCCCCACCGCCTCCGCCACCTCCTCCGCCCACTCCGCAAGCGGCGGCGGCGGCCCCGCTCCCGTGGTGGCAACCCCCATGCTTCGAGGTAGAGAGTGAGTCGGAAGCCATTTTGGCTGCTTGCTCCTGCATGATGGCTTTGCATCACCCGTCCACGACGTGGTATGTTGTGTGTTCGACCAAATAACTCTGACTAGCGGCCTTCCCTCCGATATTAACCAATGACATGTCCTCGCGATTGTTTCTCATTTCTTCTTTTCGTTTCTGGATAAGTTGTATTGATAGCGTAGGTTCTTTTGTCTTTCTCGATGTCGTCGGAGAGGAAGCTTCATTTACGGAGTGATGGACGTCCCTCTCGGAGTCCGCGTCTTAGAGGTCAAAACGCCTTATTATCAGTGGCACCATAGACACAAAGGTCGTATTAAAGTGAGCGTTTAATTGCAATTTCTCAATCAGCTGATCCCCGTGGTCTTTCCTAAATCCCTTTCTCTTCCAGTGACTAAGTGTACTTATTTACCCATTCTAAAGCAATGACTCCACAAACGGACCACGTGACTGATAAAGACCAAGCTTTTGGACTCCCTCTCCTCATCCCTGACCCTTTTCGTATCGCCTTGATCGATGTGTGGCTGTACATCGCCAGTTTTTCAACTCTCTCCGAGAAATGCTGTGTGCAGCGTGTTTCCATGGGATCGCGAATTGGAAGAAACAGAGGAGAGTCGTTGGGGTGGGTCGACACAAAAAACTTGCCGTTTCAATCGTACTCGCCGCTACTATTCCCCGTGTACCATGTGGCATTATGTGATGTAATCAGTACCAATAGCTTCCATGAGAGTTGGATGTTGGAGTGCAAAGAGGTGACCGTTGATAGATGGAGACGGCAGGTACGTTTGAGGATTCTAAGTGCATTCCCGCGATTCTTGCCTCGTTTAAAAAATATAAAATGAGTAGTTTTGTGCGGATGAATTGATGAGTTCAGGAAAAGCGTCTTGTTATTTATATTCTCACCGGAAATTACGAAAATACGTTTGTCGATAGTAGATTTTTTTAGGCTTTCCTGTCTCGATTTAGATCAGTCGAAAGATTTCGTTTTTTCCTCTTCTGTATTTCCCGCTTAGATTTTTATATCTTGAAGTCTTGCTCAGCAAACATTTTAAAAAATCTCATAAATCAAAGCAGCCTTATTAAAAGTCGTTAGTGACATCCGTTAGGGTTAGAGTAGATTGGAAGGACGTACTAATAAGTAATTATTTTTTAGCGTTCGTAATTTTAATGGAATTTCTTTTTGTAATTTCGTATTTTGGATATTAATCCATTTCCATTTTCCCCATAATTTAAGTAAGAAATATGTTTTTATGTTGACAATTGTATCTTAACGGCGGTTAGACTTCAGCATCGATGTACTCTATGATTAAAGTGTGCTGATGCGGTACATGTGGTCATCGGCCTTAGTAGCGTTATTACTAGAACAGATGTTCCAGAACCGCAGGTCGCGACACCAATCTGAGTTGCTTAGGTCTCGGATGAGGCTACGAACATAAATACATCAGCTGGTAGTTAAATATTATTGAAATCGTCTTCATTTCTTTTAGCCGCAAGACCAGAAGGCAAAATTTTTTTTAGTAAGGTTAAGAAATTGTAGCGTAATTTTACATTTGAGAATTCAATGTGTATAGGACATTTTTCATTGTTGTCGTTTATTATATTCATAGTGGCAAAAAGTTTTCTATCTTAAATCGTCCTGTAGTTCCTATAAGATTGCAATGCCGACAAACGCATGTTAAAAATTTCGGAAACCCTCAGCGGTGAAGGTGAGGAGTCCGGCAGTACGTCATTTCCTCTCCCCCTTTCTAGAAGCGCGTCGTCCCTCTTTCCACCTCCTCTTGCATTCCCCCTTTTCCACTCCATTCCAACTCCCCTCCCTCACGCGCGCTCCTATTATCCTCGGTAATTTGCACCTCCTAAGAAACCATCAATGTGATGTAAACGTCATTATTATCGTCGTAGACGTTCCTTTTCCCCCTCTCCGACACGTATGGTAGGGATTGTTCTTCCTCCTCCGGTCACATGTCAACCCTTCCTCCAAAATTCTCGGTTTCTCACTCTACCGGGTACAAAGTGAGGTTGTTGTCTTGGAGATAATGCTCGTTTCTCACGCCACCCGTCTGGTGCTGCGAAAAAACTTTATTGAGGGTTCTCTCGTAGGACATATCTTAATCTCAGGCGCACCGAAGGTCTTCCCGAAAACATTTGTGACGAAAGTCTAAGAATAAATACGGCGTAGTACAAAATGAGTTGTTTACTCTTTTAGTATATAGTTTTTGTGGTGTTTGGTGAGGCGTAGCTAAGATTTTTTGCGTGGTTTAGGGATAAAAAATAGTGAGTCTTATTTGTCTATTTATTAAAGGGTGTTTTTAAATGAATTATGTTTGTCTTGAAGTAATACAAGGGACGTCACCCAAAGTTGGGCTTCCAAACCCATGGTGATTTAATTGTTTACTTCTGATTCCTCTTACCATTTGGTATTTATTCGTGCGAGACATGTTTGGATACTCACCTCTTCCATGTGCTTGTTTTCGTATATATCACGGAAGTAGTTGGTTTTTCTTAAACTTATTGCCTTTTTTTCAGTTGAACTTAGTGGAAACTTTTTCGTATGAATATTATTGCATTGGTTTGAGAAAATTTTCATTTTTTTTAACATTCCTCATTTCCTGCGAATTCTGCGTATTTTGACTATCGCCAATTTATATTTGAATGATAATCAATAGAACGGGTCGGTCACAGGTAGTATATATATTCATTTTCAGTTTTATATTTGGATGTTTTTCAGCATGTACATCCTTTCTGCCAATTAATAAAACAAATATTTAGGTACGAAATTGATGTTAATATTTTTGGGAAAAGGTATATCCAACTTATTAAATGTTGCCGACCGATTGGAATTTTTTAGTCTCTTCAGACTTAAATAGCACCTATAATTCACATTTTTACAATTTTATGAAGACTTTAATCGTGGTTCGGTAGAATTCCATTTCCTCTTCGGTAGGTATGCGCGGAATAGTGACAACTGATGTCAGTTTATTCATTTCACGTTAAGCTCTACCACTCCTCGCCGGCGCTCGTGTCCTTCGTCCTAGTCGACCTTACTCCTACCCCTTTCCTCATCTATCCCTACTGCTTCTTTGCCGCCCCCTCTATCCACCTTCCTCCGCGCCGCGCCGCTTCTCCATTCCCCCGATGACTCCCCACCTTCCCCGTGTCCTTCCTCACCCCTTCTTTCCTTGATTATTTTGGGATCCGATTCTTGGCATGCGGATCCGATGGGCGTGTTTTGGGGACCGTGGCGGGAGGGATGAATGGGGGGAGGAAGCGTGGGGTAGAAGATGGTGTGGAGGTGGCTTATCTTTAGTCTCTTCCCTGGGGTTTTGGGCAATCCTCTGCTCTCTCTCTATCTCTCCTCGTACTTCTCCGTCTTCGCTCTTACTACCCTACCCTATTGAAAGGAAATATCTGGGTCTATCGCTGAGAACTGTGGAAAGCGTCGATCAATGTTATCAGAAATTGTGTCGCGTGAGGTGTTTTAATTTCAACCTTCCGGGATGCGGCATTCGTCTGCGACTCGGTTCGGGCCCATGTATTCTGATTGAATAAATATAGAGTTAGTGTCCGTTGCCAATAAATGTTACGTCAGCTCGGCATTAGCTCTTTTTCTTTGCCTCGATATGCTGGGTGCCCACCTACTACTTCTGGTCCAGTGTTTTGATTATTTTGCATTTAAATGCTGTATTTGAAAATTGATGTTTTCTTTGCGAGGCTTCATAGGTAGACGTTAAAGATCGGAAAAGCTAATTCGTATTTTATTCCTCAGAAGCCAATTTTTTAGAACTATTAAGTGCTGTAATAAAATAATCCAGTTTCAGGAAATGGAGAACTTCCTTTCCGAAATAAAATTTTACAAGATTGGCGCAGTAAAATTGTTTGCCTCGTGTCGTTGTTTTACTACCCTTTTCAAATTCTCGTATCAAATAACATAATTCCTGATTAACTTGGGAACTGACAATGAGTGTAACGTGTATATTCACACTTGAGGTCGACGCATTTCATCTAATTCTGTTTTATCTGTAAAAGAATGTAATTAATTTATTAGGTCGTAAATACAAGGTGCCAATTAATATGCCAAATAACAGTTTTGTAAATGACTTTGGGGTAATATTTCTAAATTTCAAATTTTTCTCGTACCATGATAATAAATGTTGTATCGTACCATGATATTAAATACCAAACAGACGCTTGAACTTACCCGTATCAGCTATTCCGTCTCATCGTGCGAAATTCGTACATTTCCGTCTGGTATGTGGCTTCGTATTGCGTCTCCGCCGATTCGCTCACTCCTTCCCCTTTCCTCTTTTTTCTCCCACCATTCTCCATCCCCTATTTTTGTCCTCTTTACCTTCCTGCTCACCATCTCCTCGTCCCACCTTTCTTTCCTCCATTCCAGTACCCAGCCTGGGCTCCCGACCCTAAGGTCCTCTTCAGACCGATAGGGTCTCCGGCCCCCGCGTCGCCTACCTTCTTCGGGAATTACCGAGTTAATAGAAAGGGTGAGCAATCGGTGCGTCGCCTAATCGGAATTCGTGCCATTGTGATCAGATGTAGTGGGTGTTATCTCCGAGACGCTTAAGAGGCTTATAGATCGTCGAAGACCCGAGGAATCTCTCGTGCACCACTTCTACGCTATGAATGAGTTTAACAGTCGCAAAGCACTTGTTGGCGAATTTTGGACCCTCCCACCCTTAGAACCTACTTAGATTGGCGTGTCACACGCTTCCCCCATCCTTTCGGTGTCCATACTGTCCTTTCCCCATCCCTCTTCCCCCACCACCCTAACCCCGAAACTCCGTCGCCTCCCGTCTCGCAGTCGCTCCGTCTTAACATCTCCGCTGTGGAGATGGCGCTCTTGGGCTTATGCTTACCAGCGAGGCCGTATTCCTGATGTCACGTTTGTGGGAGTCTCCTTGGAGTAACACGTTTGGAGGCCTCGATCTGCTGCTGCCTCACCTGAGGTCTTTGGAATAGGCGAGTGGTAGGTGGGATAGAGTTGCGTTATACGATCCTGTCAACCACTTAACTCGGTGGAGATCAGAGGATAATGTTAGTTGTGGGTGGTGTATAGGAACTTTAGTGAGAGCCGTTATTACAGATAGCCGCGCATTTTTCCGTGGTGTACTCGATAATTTCGTCAGTGGTTAGGCGAATGAAAGTTGTCGAATGATGGCGTTGAAGCTGCGTTCTCAAGTTCGTGTTTGGTTTGAGATTTGAATACGGGAGTGTTTGCGCCGTGTGTGAAGTTTGAAATAGATTGCTTGGGAGTATAATATCGAGCTACAGAAAATTTGGTTAAATGGATTTTGCGTGGGATTTTTTCTCGATTTCTTTAATCTTTTGGACCGAAAATGTAAAATTTTCTTAGCAAAGTGGCCCATTGTGAAATTGTTTGCTCCAAAGACCAAAATGCTTCATTTGGAAAGAGATCATATATCCATTACCTGCGCTGAGAAGCCTTTTATGACCAGTGTGCCAAAACCAGTGGGTGACTTGCCAAAGTGAAAGTGTGCCAGAAGTGTCTTTATCATAAACTATCAATTATATCCTCTATTAATTTTATGGTATTTATTTGAAATTATATTTCCCGTTTCTTCCATTTTGTGTTAAACATTTTACTTATGCATATATTTACTTGCGTAATCCTGCGGTAAAATTTTTGCATATGAACGTCCTAGACTCTCCCTGATTTGTACAACTCTAGTTATTCTATTTTCCTATTTAAATTTAGAGTAGGTTGGATCTGAGAGGGAGAAGAGCTTTAGCCTTGTAACTACAATCCAAATGTTTTAATTTGAAATCCTGTATGTACAGCTCCTGCGTGTTTATTCTCTTAGGAATTTTTCTTCTCCCCATTCCAATTTCCTATAAGTAACCGGAGGCTAATGGGCTCTCAATTCCTCCTTTCACTGCTTGTGTACTCAATTGTTTGCGTCTACTCGATCGCGAATAGGTCTATAGTTAGAGTCGATGTGGGGCGCCAGGAAAAAGCACCCGCTCCACAGATTGCGATTTTCTGATGTTATTTTGGCATAAATCAGCGGAAAATTGTTCCGATGAGAGTATTGATCTCTTTTATGACCTAATCTTGTTGCTTTGCTTCGAATCGTTGACCTGCCTCCGTCATTGCATCCATCGTTGTTTACATCAATAAGATTTCGCGTTTATATAGCAATCATGTTGTTAATCTGAAAGATGTGCCGTTCAAATATGGCTTCATTTTCAAACCGCATATACGGATTGTTGGATACAATAACGTTATATGACAGTTATAATCGTTAAATATTTCCTTTTGATTAAACAAAACTTTTCAGATTTGTTAGGATATTAATGGAATTTGTTTATGTGACTCGGTTTTACTTCAAAACGATGACATTTGGAACAAATTGATCGACGTGTAGTAGTTTCGGTGCAGCAGAGGCGTAAAGCATTGTATTTTAAGTTGCCTGGAAGTGCTTGAAATATACGGATTTATCTCATCCCCTCGCCGCAGACGTTCGAGGGAGCGCTGATCAACGCATACCTCCGCGGCCGCAATGGCCACATCCTACCGAAGCGGCGGGGCGGGCCAACGCCCGTCGTCATCCACCGCCCGCCGGCGCGCTTACGCACGCTCCACCACCTCCTCGGGCTTCACCAATTCCGTCGGTACCGTATCGAACATGTTTGCCGATTCCGACGTGGTCAGGACGTGTACCAGTCTAATACAACGCTTGACGACGCGGGTGAGCAGACAGCCGTCGACTGACGCCACGCAGACGTCTGCACCGTCTAAGACGGATCGAGAAACGACGTCGCGCGGAGGGACCACGGGAGAAGGATTAGCCAAAAGTGCCACGTCTGGACTCCTCTTATTAGCCGAGAAGGCGTACCCATATGTCACCGGAGCGGCAGGAAGGTTGCGTTCCTATCAACCTTCCCCGTCAGATTACAGTTCTCGATACGATAAACCATACGGTTCTGGTAGAAATGTGGGCGAGCCGCCTTCGGTTCGCGCGGAATTAGAGAAGACTTACGGCAGAAGCCGTCGCGGCGAAGATGGCGTCATAGGGAAGCACCTGAATGAAAAGGGGGGAAGGACGAGGAAGGTGGAAGAAGAAAGTCTGAAAGGTAGTTCGCGATATGGGGTCGCGTACGAGACGTCTTCGGCTCTGAGAAATTCGGAAGATGCGAGGTTGTCGTCTCGGACTTACGGAAGAAGGGCACACCGGGAATGGGGCGCGGGTGGTCCCGTGGCGTTGCCAGAAAAGGAAGAAGTGGGGGATAGGAAGGAAAGGGATAAAGGGACGCCTTACAGACTGACGTATTATCGGCACGGTCGTAGAGGGGAGAGTCACCGTGAGGGTGCGAGGCAAGGACGTAGAGAATCTGGACTGAGTGAGAAGAAGCCGAGACCCGCGAGAAGTGAATTAGGTGATAGAAATGTGCAAGGTCTCTCGTCAAAGACCAAATTAGAGACTGATCTCGTGCTTAAATTGGCACCACCACCCCCTTCTAAGGAAAGTCTCGAACGAGAGGCAAAGAGGAAGGAGATACGTGCTCTTATCATGAAGTATGCTGCTTTAGATGAAGTATATGGTGCATCGACTGTAGCGCAACCACCTCCAGACCCTTCTCCTGTGAAAAACAAAGCCATCTCAAAGGCAAGGGGGTTGCTGTCTTCTGGGGGCTTGACGAAGGAGAATTGGAGCTCAAAGAGTGGTTTGTCTACAACCAATGGCTCTACCAACCTTGCACCTCCTGTTGTCCAACCAACAGCAATCACAGAAGTAGCGGTTGTAAGTAGGATGGGGGTAGGGGATTTGCAGTTAGTGAAGTGGAAGGTGTGTTGCGAGTTTTTCAGACTGCATCCCATGCAACACAGGAAACTTTTTAACCGCTTGCTTTTTCTGTTATGAACTGACAAGAGCATTTGAAGGATTAACGATTGTCCCCTCATTGCACGATTTGAGGTTTTAATTGGGAGTTTTCTCACTGAAATACAATTGTGTTGTTTTTGTGCTAATCTACAATCTGTCTGAGTGGAGCATTTTTGCTCTAGTTGTTGAGCAATTGTAGTTGGTGACATTTGGAACAACTTTGGTGGCGTGTAACGATTTTCATAAAATGTATTTGTATGGCAGGGGTGTGGTTGTGTCGTTTAAAGCTGATTGAATTGCGTTTTAAATTATCAATTTTGGTTAGGATAGTTGTCAGAATTGAGTGGTTTTGTTTTCCAGTATTTATGATTTTATTCTCAAAATTTATTTTGGAAGGCTCATAAATACATTTGGTTTGTTCATTATTTATGCCAGAAATTAAATAGCCTAAAGAAAATTTTTATCAAAGTTATTGTGTCATTGATGATGAGATAATCTTTCCATCCTGATTTAGATGAAAAGAAATCCATACTCATCATTTCTTGGAGAATTTTGTGACATTTTTTTTAGTGTAGACAGTTAAATATGATATTTGATCATTCTTTGGATTAATTGTAGGCCAATTTAATGATTCTGAAATAATTGAAATATTGAGGAACTCTATAGTCAACATTAAGTTCAGTTTTTTTAGCAATGTGGCATGGTGGTTATCACATCATAAGGCCATTCATTTTTATAAGTAATAGTTTTCATTTGTGAGAAGATTGTGCCAAGATTAGTAGAAATTATTTAAATTTATTATTTGATAAAAATTCTAATTATCAATCTACAGAAATATCTGCCAAAGGATTTGAGCTTTGAAATTTCTTTTATTGTTGCATCTTAGTTGGACATAGAGATTTAATTTGGTTATATATTCTTATAATGAAATTCCATAGAAATGTGTCACTATATTTTGGATAATACAGACAGACGAGCAGGTAGACATGGCCAGCTGGCCAAAATGGCATTCTGCATCTTTGTTTTGCATATAGAATTCCTAATAACCAATGAAATATTTCCCTGATTATAGTTTACATCTGTCCTTACTATTAACAGCAAACCAACAGGCTTATTAATAATCCAACTAAGTGTTGCTTGTGTTACAGTGTTTAAATCCTGAACTAGTTTTAAAGAAATCGGAATCTCGTCATGATAACCATCTGTTCATTTTGAGTGGTGTGCTGATGCATGTGAATGCATAACAATTTGGAACTGTTTTCTATTTGTTTGAATCATTAACACATGCATATGAAATTTGTATTTACAGTGGTCATTCCAGTTCGTTGCCATTAAGTATTAGGGATGAGCCAGAAAATGATTCGGAGAGACAAAAAATATAGCATGTTTTCCTTGATGATGAAAAGTATCAGTTAAAACACTAGGTTAGTATGCTCTCTGGTTTATGCAGTCTTAGTTGTGCAGATTTCAACAAGTGTTATTTTAAATAAGTAAACTTCAGCTATTCATTTTGGCATCAGATGGTGATAAAATCTGCTTTGAGATGTACACCAAAATGTTTCTATTCTTAGATTTTATCCCAGTTGGGGGCATCGAATGCAGTTTTATTTTTATCTTTTCTATCACCCATCCTCTCTCTTCATCTTCTTTCCTTACCTATTTTGATTATAATTCACTTAATTTAATTTACATGGACCCATAGTGAGTACTAAGTCATGCTGTTTAGACTTTAATGTTAATATAGTTAAAGTTAAAATGGTGGTTCTGAGATTATTTTATCATCTCTTACTTCCTCCAAGGTTAATTTTTCATCAAAATTCTAAGAGTCCATGGATTTAAATTAAGTTGAAAAAACTGAGGTGAGAAGGGCTTGGTAGAAAAGATTTTTTTTAAGTTGTTTGCATTTTTAAATCAAGTATGGATAGCCATATTTTTCTCCAAACTTCCAAATCCTACCCAATACTCAGCGTGTTTGATGCAAGAGGTTTGCTCACAGGGGGTTTGACCCCTCTCTCTTTCTCTCCCATTCTCTTTCTCTCCCTGCCCTCCTGAAACAACCATCGCCGTCTTCCCCCTTTTCCCTTCTCTATTTTCCCCGTACGGCATCGACACGAATTGCTGGATTTTGCTCGTGGTTGCACACGCGTCCATCGCGGTGGTGGTGGTGATTGGTGGTGGTCGGCCTGCAATTGTCGTGATGGCCGACCTGCGTGATGAATTGTGTGAACCCACCACTACTGCCACCCCCTGCCGCCCACCCGCCCGCTTGCGGCCCACGCCCGACCGACCCGACACCATTTGGCTGTGCCACCCCGACGAAAACCACCCCTCCCCCCCATCGGTCGGTGGTGTCACGTGGTCCGGTGGTCACTCCTACCGTGGACGGATGGATTGGTGGCATTGGGGAATACCACAGAGCTCACGAGCACCTTCCGTCGAGGATGATGAAGAGGGGCACCTGATATACCGCCACGGAGACTTGCTCCAAGACCGATGTTCGTGAATACAACCAAGTTTATGTAGTAGTAACTACTATTTCTCTCTACTCTCCTGCTCCAAACTGACTCAAAATATATCCCTTTACCTTGAAGTACGCATACTCATCCTTCGTTAGGGGTTCCGGGATCAGAGGAAGGGGATTTTTGTCCGTGTGATCGACTTTGCCTATCGTGTTTTTTTTTCGTCATGTTATTGTGAAGAAAATATTTTTAAGAAGTTAAATTAATTGTGGAAAGTATCCCGTATTTTGTCAATTTTATGTTATTGAATTTATAAATTTGATAATTAACGGATTGTGATTTAAAATACCCCTTCCTATATAGTTAATTGTAATAATCCTCCCATAGTTCAAGAGAAATAATAACATTCTTTTATTTGGCTAGGCAGCAAATAAATGGAAGATAATTACATCCGAACAAAATATACATTTTTTCTAATAGTTTTGTTTGGCTTCATTGCCTCCCATGCTGCTTAGTCCCCTTCAGGGATAATGTGAGACGCTTTAGTAAATTTCCATGGGGAGGGGGGGAAACAATGTGAGATGAGCGATATCATTTAAATGGCTGAAGGAGCAAAATTGTAGGGTAATTTTTTAACCAATCTGGTTTTCGCCTCTCTTCTTTGGGATCTCAGAAGTTAATTCTATCATAGGAAGGGGCTGTTTGTCCAGAATTCCCCCTTTTAGGAGTGGGTTGGTTATAATGGGAAGAACATGTTTTCTCATCGCAAGAGTCAAGAAGTGGGAATAAGGGAGGGTGGTCTGCATGACCAACAAGATCATCAATATCCAATTTATCTACTTGATGAATGAACCATAATTTTTGACACATTAAAGAATTTTGACCTTGCTCCTATGTGGAAACTTGCTTTGCAGTGTTTGGGATTTGTCCATTACTTTGGTCTTTTCCCAAGTCCTTTAATAATTTTTTTACCATTTTATTTTGAGCCATTGTGATGTACATTCATATGACTCATGTATTTTGGATCATGCACACTGCATCCCATTGTTTATTTATTTTCTACAGCTACTATAATGTGTTGGTTTTAAGTGGCTTATTTATTGCATTTTTTAAATAATCTCACACAAAATTTTTCCAACAAGTTGCTTTCATTTATTGATTTCATTATACTGTCCCATTAAATTATTTTATGCTAATATAATTTTACTGGAAATTCCTAATTGGAATTTACTTGTTAAATAGCATTACAATATACTTTCAGACAATTGTTTTTAGTTTCTTATGACTCTCATGCAAATTATTTTTGTTTTTTATTGATCTTTGGCCTTTTTAGTCTCTCAAAATATCCACCTATGGTTAATGAGTGTGCATGATCCCCATTTATTCTTATTACAATTGTACTTTTTTGAAGGGTTGAAATAATACTGTGATCACATATCTAACATTGTTTGTGCTGGGGGTTGGTCCGGTGGCTTTTTTCCTTCCCAAAATCCATTCCACATCCTGAAATTCTCATCTGCCTCCAATCTGTTATTCCACCACCTTTGCCACCCCCGGATTTTCTCCTTCTTTTCTATCTTTGGTCACACCCAATGCAGACAAGATTATGGCCACTCTGGGGGAAGGAACCTTTGGAAAGGTGGTTAAGGTGAAGGACATCCATATGTGAGTACATAATTACTGCAAATTGAATATTTAAGCTATAAGATTTTGACCAGTTGATATTATGTAACTATTTTTTAAAATTATTATAATAAACGGGAATTTTAATTTTGCACGCTGCAAAGTTATTCTCAGGATTTTGAGCAGGAGGATAGAAACGAAAGCTAATAGCAATATAGGCAGGGCTGGCATGAGGGTTATGCACTTGGTTCCCCTGAACAGAGCCCCGCGCTTTATTAGGGGCCCCACGCAAGGCTAAATTCTCATGTATTGAGATTTAGACAATTTTTTATTACATATTAATATTATTACATACTAATAATTTTATAAATTAAGCTTAATAACTTTTTCATTAAAAAAAATTGCAATTGTTCTTTAAAAAATTCATTTTTTGTGCCACCGGGTGTATATACTACATAGATAAATAGGCACTGCTCACTATCGAACAAGGCCCCACAATCATGCTGACCCTGTATATAGGTGTAGACAGTTTGGGTTTTAGAAAGGTGGCACTAGTGCCGCAGTGTTTTTAAGCATACATGGTGTGCTGTGAAGAAAAAAAGGTTGGAGAGCACTGCACTAGGGAAACAGTAGGGCTGATGAGGACTGGCAAAAAGAAACATTGAATATAACGAATATTTGTGTTCTTTGTAGATTTCAAAAAATCCTTGACAGAGGTTTATGGCCTAAACTCATGAAGGTATTGAGGAAAATAGGGGTGGATCAGAGGAAACCAAAGGGAAAGTCAGATTGAGCTATGCTAGGAAGGCATGAGACAAGGCTTCCCACTCTTACCAGCATTGTTTAATATTTATGCTGAAGAAATGATAAGAAGGGCATGGGGCGAAGGTGGTAGTGAGCCTGGTTAAATCATTTAGGTATGCAGATGCCAGAGCATTGGTGAGTAATTTTGAAAAGGGCCAATATGTTAGTTCCTAAAATAAAAAGGCTAAGACATTTGGAATGAAAATTAATAAGGAAACAAGAGTGTAGACACCCAGTCAATGTTACAGTGGATGAGAAAAGACAGGGACATGTGAAATTTTTTACTATGTAGTATTCTGTCACAGGATGGAAGAAGTACAAAAGAGATCAGGGCAAGGATAGCAAGAACAAAGGAGGCATTTATGAGATGACAACAGTTGTTGACTGGCATTCTTAGTAAGATATTAAAAAGAGGTTAGTGAAAACGTTTAAGATGTGGGCATGGTGTAGATTAGAGAAAATCAGACAGGAAAATGAATGAGGACGTTTTTAATATAGTAGGGGAAGAGAGGAATTTAGAGTAATAAGGAATACACAAGAAATGGGTGGGTCAAATTTTGAAATGAAACCGTTTACTGAATGAAGTAATAGAAGGAAGAGGCAAAGAGGTAGGAATGAGAAAGTATATTATAGCATTAAAAGGAATTGGGTATGAGAACTTTGATTAGTACAGATAAGGTTGGGTATGCCTAAAATCTGCAAGAAGGTGGAATTACAATATGAGAGAAGTTTTTTCTTTGTTAAAATTCAGAATAAGGAAAATGTTTACTTTTTGCTAAAATGATTATTTATCTGCTATAAAATTATTATGGTCAGTTGCTTTTTGAAATTTTTGTGTTAAATTGAAGTATCAACTTTGGAAAAGATTTTTGATAAGTTATAATATCATAAATTCAATTTTTAAAGATAGGTATTTCTACTGGAACACATTGAAATTTTAATTTAAATGCTGGGATTTTGAAGAAAATTGTATTTAGAATTGTTTGTCTTTCTGAAAGGGGCATTACATTCTTGTAATGCTAAATATTTAGAAGTCTTGAAATCTCATAATTTGTATTTATATAAATCTTGCATCATTTTCTGACAAGCTTTGTCATTTGTCCATTTTTATTGATCTATCGTGTCAGCAAGTGTAATGTCATGCATACAACCAGAATTGTTACTGTTATTTTCCTAATTAGTTAAACTCAGTAGAGTCCTTTAATTCATTATTTGTTTGTGCTTGCTTTGGTTTAATTTAAATGATGTCCTCATTTAAAGGTTTAAATAGCAATAATGATTAAACGGAGGAAATTGATAGGATGTAATTTCAGATTAGAGATAACCTTGTTATTCCCTTGCATAATAAGTGCATTATGTAATTAAATTTTCATTGTTAATTTCAGGAGAGAACAGACAATGGCTCTAAAAATAATTAAGAATGTGGAGAAGTATAGAGAAGCAGCTAAACTGGAGATAAATGCCCTTGAAAAAATTGCAGAGAAAGACCCAGAGGCTCGCCAGTAAGTTGAGAATTTTATTAACCCTTAGTCTCATGAAAAGAGTTCCGTAATTAGACCCCAAAATGATTTGCGCATTTTAGGAAGAAAATAGTGTTTGATTTTTATCATTTTTACACTATAATCCAATTATTTATTAACCCTCGAGTACTTGCGTCAAAAATACATTAGCACTCACGTTGGGTCGAATAGACCCAATGTATTTTTAAGCTTAAAAAGAATGGATTTCCAGAACATTTAAAAAAATTATTAGAAATACTAAAACTATTTCAATAGAAAAAGAAAACAAAATAAATTAGTTTAAATAATTTATTGAAGAATATTTATTTCAAACCAAAAATTTTAATTCACATCTTCATCCGAACTTTCAACCTCATGAAATCTTGCCCTTTGAAAACAATTCACACAATTGGTAGAACAATGCTCTTGGCAAATATATTTGATACAATTTTGACAAATTATTTTGGTTTTTGCTGTCCTTTTCTGTCTCACACAGTTGTAACACTTATATTATCCTGATAGCGGAGGAGAGAAATTCCTTCTTTGGGGACCCTTAGGGTACTTTCAGGAGACCACCGGTTACTCCTCCTCATTCTTCAGATCACCTTGCCAGTCGGTGTACCCTCAGTCAAAGGAAATACAGGCGAACCCCTATTTACGTAAACCTGATTTACAAAGTTTTGAAGTTACAAAAAAATATTTTTGTCCCAGGTCTCGTTTTACGAAATAAAAATGCGAAGTTACAAAAAAATTTTCGTTGCAACTCTTGTAAAGAAAACAATTAACAGAAGAAAAATAATAATAATACAGTAATAATGATTACAAAAGAAACAGCTAGTTTAAAATACACGCAATTTAAAATAGTGTAAATTATTATACTTCAAAATCCTAGTTAAAACCCCCCAATCTCAAAAGGACGAAATCACGAGTGGGCGGCATCACGAATAGACAGAATCTCGAATGTATGGAATCTCGAAAATTAAAACGTATTTATTTAAAGGCGACCCTTTAACAACATAGCGTTAACTATTTTTATTTACACCTATCTTGAAACAAAACACCGACTTTTTAAATATTTAATAAAATTTATATTTCAGAGACGATACATCAGAAAAGAAACTTTTTCAGCAAAATGAACATGTTGATAAGAGTATTTCCGAAAGCTTAATGAATTGGTCCAAACATTGGATTTTAACACAAAAACTTTGTGTTGTGAGTGGTGAAAAACAGAACAAAGTTACTGATTTTGCCAAATTATGTACTTTTAAATGGATTAAATGGAAAATGAAAATTTTAAATTCCCTTCCTGCTGCACCAGATGATCTTACATTTAAATTAACCATCTAGTACACCAAGAAACAGTTATATAAATATTTATGAATTATGTAGCACCTTCTAAATTTGTATAATTGAAATTAATTATATAAGGTAAACATTATTTGATGATGAACCACCACTCTATATAACATGATAATTAAACATTCGAATTAGCTAATTTGTCCTGTCAATTTATATTCCTACAATAGTAGTTAGGATAATGTTGGTTATTTTAACGAGTTCAAACAAATAATCTGCTAAAGCTGTAACAATTTGGAATGTATAACAAAAAAAGGAAGTCGATTACAGTAATTGAATATTAATTTAATGAAGTTATTGCTGCATGCATTGAACATTTTTGTTATCATTTCCAATATTATCATTTATTATTATGACTGATCGAATGGTCCGGATGAAATTTGCTTTCTTTAAAAAAAATCTGAATGTGTGCTCTCGTGATGTTTTGTGCATCATATAATTTTGTCAAAAATAGTGTGCAAAGAGGCATATTATCGCGGGATCAGATAAAACTTTTATCATAATAGACGGCAAGTGTGATCATATTATGCAGAGGAAACTGCGTGTTAAAATAATTTTTGGTTTTAGAATCCGCATTTGTTTACAATAGGCGGCTGTTAAAAATAACCGGTAATAGTGATAATAATAAGTGGCATCTACTCTACTCTGGAGGAACGTAACCTTCCTTATTTTAGCCATTTCTTATGAAGAAAACTCTCGCTTGACGTATTTTTGCTTCGAATCATGTTTTTGAGAGACGCAACTACAATATTAAGCTATGGATACTGGTAATATTTAATAATAATAATATGTTTAGAACAATTATTTTCCGTAATAAATATCCTAAGAAACATATGCAGTGTCATTTTACTATATTTAGGAGAAGATTTTTTTGCCATGGGAATGTATCTCGCCATCTACAATGGGAGTCAATGAGAAATCATACCTCAATTTACGAAAGGTTTTTGAAGAACAGGGTCAGCCTTTATAACAAACATTTCCCTTCCATTCCCATTCCCCTCCGAATTCCTTTGTTGCCGATGTTACAGCAAAATTTTACCCTAGATCATGTGGCATCATAAAATTTTATGATGGGTTATGACTGCACTGGTTAGCAGTTGGGAAAACCGAAACAGAAAAGAAAGTGGGTAAAAGACCCATTGCTACCCGTTACTCTCAGCCAAAATTTTCTTGCTGCCATCCCACGTGGATTGCTGCAATGGTGCAATGCACCTCGGGCTAGCATTTCCTCATGCACAGACTACATACTTATAGATACCACTCCAATATAAGGTGGTTTAGTGAGTTTTTCTACTTGTGGAGAGTATAACTAATCGTCAGTAAAAATTGTATGATAAAAATGATTTATTTACGCTTCAAAACTGAAAAAATGGTTCATATATGAGAAATGTTACAAATAATAAATATATAACCATAGCAATTAATCAGTAACATTACAAAATATAACAGCATGAAAACATTTCCTTAAATTTTTCTATCAAGTAAAGAGCAAAATAAATCAAGGGTGCAACATTTTATGTGCGAGTTTCTAGCGCCGCCTATCAGTTATTTGCTCTTATTCATCGTTAAATTTTCAGTGCCAAGTCCGTGGACAAATGTGACATGTTTAAAACATTGTAAAACTCGGCTACTAGGTGAATGAAGTTACATTTTAAAATAAAAAGATATGAACGTTTAAAGTTGATCTGGGTTGATTCGACCCAGACTTGAGTACTCGAGGGTTAATAATTTCATGCACTATTAATTAAAATAAAATTTATAACAAGAAAAAAATTATTTTTCTTTTTTAATCGCATGTATTGACTTCCCCTTTTGTTGCATTTTACATTATTATTATTTAGGGTTTTTGGAGATCATGGTGCTGTCACCAATAGTATTATTATGATGCATGGTTGATGTAAGTATCACAGATGTTTTTCACTGGGACATAGGCGACTATTGTGATATCTTCAGTGAAGCCGAAAATGCATTTTGGAAGAAAATTAGGCGGTATTTCTTCATTATTTTATGCAAAGTGCCAACGCGTCAACTTGAACTCTGATAGAAGTGACTTAGCTAAAGGGGCACTTGTGTACTAATTATCAGTGGTAACATTTCGATTTGTACCTTTTATTAGCATAACTCAACGTTTCACCACTTGATCAGAAATGCATGAATTACAAAAACTTTATGATATCCCTAGATTTATTATCCACTTTCTATTTGTCCACTAAATCCCATGTGAAAAAAGTGGGTGACTGCCTAGATTCAGGGGAGACCTCTGCTGTAGCTG
Organism: Uropetala carovei; assembly: GCA_036926305.1. Classification (NCBI taxonomy): domain Eukaryota; kingdom Metazoa; phylum Arthropoda; class Insecta; order Odonata; family Petaluridae; genus Uropetala; species Uropetala carovei. The sequence goes on along the minus strand of JAXCHB010000065.1, from coordinate 8,329,965 downwards.
GGCATAAAATTTGTTATCATAATGCTGCTGTATGCTATATAGATATTTTTTTAAATAAATTGTTTGTCATATCATGTATGATATCAAGCTGCACATAGAGATAGATTTGAATTGAAATCGCTCAAGTCATTTCTGAGAATAGTCGACTTCTTATGAAGATCGACAAGAATCATTTACCCTCAATTCTTGCTACCGTATATTCCGGCGTATAAGTCGACCTTTGAAGTCTAAAAAAATTATCCTAAAACGGCATATGTCGAACATAAAATGTGAACCTTAAATTACAAATGAATAACATCAGTTACGAAGACTGTTGATCTTTTGGTGGAGGTGATTGCTATTTTGAATCAGCTGTTCCAGTGTTTACATTTTATGACATTTATTTTAGAAGATTTATAATAATTAATTTTAATACTGTATTTACGTAATCCGTGTCCTTGTGTACCATGTGCACCCCTAATTTTGGACCAGATCGAGGAGAAAAAAATTAATTTGTTGACGTCTATGACGGCAGAAAATAAGAAAACAAAATAGGTGGGGATTCCCCATAGGTGTGTTCTCTCCATGGTTCTCCCTAAGCTGCGTGACTGAGTGGCAGCACAGCAGTTTTTGAAGTGCTGCGCGCTAAATTTTTGAAGTGCACATGATTGTATTTTTAGAATATATCGGACAGGGTCGCGTCAACCCCAGTGCACATCTGTGCACTAGCATCATGTAGGTGCGCATAGCGATATTCATTCTGCCCATGGATGAAAAAAATTAGAAGTAACTATGGTTCTCTCCCGGGTTAAAAGAGCACCAGCGGCTCACGATGAATACGGCGAATACAAATACCAGATACCAACTTATTCCTGCAAAAAGTGTAGGTAGAACTGACAGAACTGATTTTTTTGAGTAACAATAATAAACTTAAAACTCAATTAAAAGGTACAGCTTTAATATCATAAAAATATTACTTCATCTCAGTGTTGAAGATAAACTAAAGGCATTATAAACCATGCATTTAAACCCTAAACATTTTTTGGTTGTGTAGATATGTGTAAACTTTGTAGAATGTTGCAGTAAATTTACTATCGAATTATATATTTCAGATGATATTACACAAAAATATGAGATATCATTATATTGTGTGCAACCGTTTTACTCCCAGAGCGTGACCAAGGTGATGATGGGCAGACGACGTAGCAAAAACAATTCTTTCAGACTCATGAGTTCCTAAAAATTAGAGTTCCTTCAAAATCACAAATTAGTTCTTTTATTGTCTCAGTATTTATTGTATGTATATTGTGCATAAAAAATTAAAAATATCACAATCAACTAATCCCAAAATGAAAACACTAAAACACCATGAAGAAGGTTAATGGCAAACATGATGCAAGTTTGGTCTAGATAGCCAATAAATTTCTTTTGATATTGATGAAAACACATTGATTGGGGTCATATTGACCCCACATGACTATAAGGGTTAATATTGTATAGCAGAGTTACTCGATCTGTCAATGAACAACAGGTGATACTGTGTGTGTTATGTGTTGCTGAAAGATCATAATATACCCAACTAATGAAATTACTGGATATATTAGGATCTTTGAATGCATTAAAGTCTAAAACCTTTCTTGTATGGGTGGAATCTGAAAAAATGTTATTCCAAATATGTATTTGATCATAGTTTTTCATTGAGATTTCATTACTTCTTATAATGTGATTTTTATATAAATAATCACATTCATTAAAAGCATGTGGTGATAATTGGACAAGGATAATTATTTACAAGAAAAATGCATTTTAATTAATTAATACACAATCATCTAGAGATAACATGTAAACACGCATTCTGTTGCCTCCTTTCAATTGTTGAAGTAAAACCATATTTCTTTTTTTAATTTTGGTTTGTTTCATGAAGGATATAGAGTCATGAACATTGTGTACTACTCTAAATTAAAACTAATTGATTCCTTTGTATTTTAGTTTGTGTGTGAAGATGCTGGACTGGTTCGATTACCATGGCCATATGTGCATTGCATTCGAACTCCTTGGGCTGAGCGTATTTGATTTCCTTGTAAGATAATTTTTTATTATTTTCTATTGTCTTTCTTCAATATTTAGAAAATTAAATGTTTTTAAAGATGTGAGAATTTAAGCCTACTAATTAATGAAATTTGTAATCAACCTTAAAATTTGAAATTATATTGTCTTTTTAAACATTAATGATTTTATTTATACTTTTATTGCTCATTGTTTCATTGTATTTATTATCTCTTTATTTTTTATCTTTAGAAAGAGAACAATTACCAGCCTTATCCACTGGAACAAGTTCGCCATATAGCTTATCAACTATGCTATGCAGTACGCTTCCTGCATGATCACAAGCTGACTCATACGGATTTAAAGCCTGAAAACATCTTGTTTGTGGACTCTGATTACGACGTGGTGTACACATCCAAAAAGGTCTGCTCGTGGGTAACGTATCCCTTGCTGATTTCTGATCTTGCACGGGATATGTAATTTCTGCCCATTTTATTTTATTATAATTTTTACCCTAAGAATATTATTTTTTACTCATAGTAGTAAGTCATTTATTACAATTTAAAACCTACATGTAATATCAAATTTTTATTTTGCTATCTTATAAATATTTTAGAGTATGTTCTTTATACGTTTTTACACCGTTGAAGCTATCGAATTCAAAAGTTTCATGGGCCATTCTATGGACCAAAAGAAGAATTGGTCTAGGTTTGCAGACAGTGGCATCTCTTATACCCCGTAGGGTCAACAAAATACTATTTCCATAAGAATGCATGGGAAATGGTGTGGAGAAATCCCAAAATGCCATGCAGCCATTCACTGATGTGGATATAAATATACCTAAATATTAACATGATCACAGGAATTGGATTATTTTATGCACGAAAGACTGAATATTTTAATTCTGTTCATGTTTTGTCATGTTACATACTAAATCACTCAAAATTTTCCTTTAAGCGCAAAATTTATCGGTTTAGATGACCATTTTCCAGGCGGCAACAAAGATAAATTTCTTAATTGTTATCCTCTTCAAAGGAAGATAGCCACGTAAAGATTAATGCAAGGAAAATCCACGCCACTCATACTTATCTAAAATATCCTCAGTTGAGGGATTTTTATTATGTGGCATCAAATGTTTTCATGAATACAGTCCAGAATGCAATAAAAATCGTTTTCTACTTAAATGAAAACTTTCCCAAGCAAAACCGTGTGTTTCAGCTAGTATGATATATTTTCATGTATCTTAGTATTTTGCTGTTCCTTATGCAAAATTTATCTATAAAATTTTAGATAATGAAATGACTTCACAAAGGAAAACCTATTTTGCTAATGGTTCATAAATCAAATGTCAAAGAGAGGATAAATGAATTTTAAAAGTGCCATCTAATTATATAAAGTCATCTATAAGGTTCATAACAAATATCCAATTCACTCCATGATATTCTAGTTTAATGAGAGTTTTTAGTTGTATTTATAGCACAGTTTGTTCCTGTAGTAAGTTTTGTCTTTAGTTTACCTTTTTGCATGCCAAAGAAATAGCTTTTGTTAGGTTTTTGATAATTTATTTAATATTTTTTGTGTTAATTGAAAGCTATGATTTTGGCACATCTAGATAAAATAATTTGATTTTTGATGTGTTTTTTAGGTTGTTTGCATGATATTTCTATTCATTTATTTAAGAAGCATTATTTATTCTTTTTCCTTTTAAGTTTGTTTTAATATTTTGTTTATTAAGGCTAGTAGATATTTTTTTGGTTGGGAAGGCAATGTAAATAACAGTATTAAAAACTGTTCTTTTTCAACGTTCCCATGTGATTTAACTCACAGGGACAGAGACGGGAAATTAGAAGAGTGAAACAGACAGATGTACGGCTGATTGACTTTGGCAGTGCAACTTTTGACCATGAACACCATAGCACGATTGTTTCAACCAGACATTACCGTGCACCAGAAGTTATTTTAGGTATGAATTTGTATTCCTGTCATACAGCCAGCTGTTGTCTTAATGTTCAAAATTATAATAAGTAATAATGAGTCATTTTCTTTAACTAATTTTACTTTTCTTATCAGGTATTAAATAAAATTTAGGCATCTGAAATTATATGGCTATTTATAATTTTCTTTCAGAGTTGGGATGGTCTCAGCCATGTGATGTTTGGTCAATTGGATGCATCATATTTGAGCTGTATCTTGGTATTACCCTCTTTCAGACACATGACAATCGTGAGCACCTAGCCATGATGGAGAGAATTCTTGGACCAATTCCATACAGGTTAATAAATTTACCTTATTGTGGTACTTCTGGAATCTTGCATGGAATATTTTTGTCTCATTATGAATCAACTTGAATTAATGGCATAATACCATATTTACTCCTTATAAGCCACACCTTATGTTTTTATGAGGTGATATCGAAAATGAGTTAAGTGAACGAGGGCACTGATTATTAAACTTTCATTGTTGCAGTCCATTTTGAATTGAAAATAAGAAACAAATTCTTTCAATTTATATAACTATTATTAATTTTAAATCCTAGTATTCCTTAAATTCCCTGATAAAAATTTATAATTTGTGAAAATTTTATTTTTTGGCATTTTTGCCTTACGTCAAATATAATTATGCAGTGTCTAGTTTGAAAAACACTGAACTAGGGGATACAAATGAAGGAAGAAATATAGGGCAATTAAGGTTTAAGACATTCTGGAAAACTAAAAATCACTAATAAGTACCAGTGATTTCACATAAATATTATTATAATAAAATATTTTGGTGAATTATGTGGGACCAGTCAGCCACATATTCACATTGCCAGATACAAAGAACATTACGTGGGGATTACCTACTTCGAGAATGCTATGTTAGGTGAATCCACATTGGAAGAACTTAATACCTTATGGCAGAGCTGCAGTTTTCCTGGATTTTTGTAATGAAAAACAGACATTTCTGTGATTCGCAGATATTTATAAGGAAAATTTCTGTTGTTATCTGAGATGTTCGCCTAAAAAATACATACACTACTAAAGAATTCAGAGACTATTAATATTTCTATACGAATCCTGTAAATGATATACATTTGATGAAATTGTTCTGTAAGTACGTAGGTATCTTAATATACTATAGGTGGAGCGCAAAAACTTACTACATATTGTGAGACTGAATGCAAAAACTAGCTGTAGAACTGGATCGGCAACCTAAGGCATATTTATATTTTTACGTTCTCCATCTGTACTATAGGAGAAAGTATTGTATTCTCAAAAAAGATTGAATTCAGGTTTTCAACGGAAGTACGTTTTGAGGTCCCCTGAGTACGTTTTGACTATTTTTGCGATGATGTCTGTGGGTGTGTATGTGAATAAATTTTGTGGGTGCTCAAACTCAAAAACTAATAATTGGATCAGCACAAAAGTTTCAACTTTCTACACATCAGATTTTCTTCATATGTGCTCTCTGCTTCACCAAATTTGTTCATTTCCGCATATTTGAAAAATGTGACATCCATTGACTTCAAAAGAGAAAACCAACTTCAAGATTCTGCCCTTCCCTGGTAATGTTATGGAAATGAGAGCAATGATTATACGGTTGTGCAGCGAGATTGACGAAGACATGTGCTGCCGGGTCATCACAAATATGCGTGTTCGACTTAGAGAAGTTACTAAACAAAATGGAGGACATATTGAACACGTAATATCGTGAATAACTTTCGCACGGTATTAGAAATCAAGATATATAAACTTTATTGGAATATTAACTGTAAATAAATTTTTCTGAAGGATTAAAATGTGTCAACTATTCGCGTGCCACTCTGTATGAAAATTTATTTATTTTGTCCTTTCATGTATATTTTGCCATATCTGACAGTCAGTTACCGACATTGTATGAAATGGAATATATTATGAACACTTGTTAAGCTAGTAGAACGCTATTAATAACATAGAGTGATCTGATGCCTCCTGCCACCCTTATCCGAATTTCCTTAAGAATTTTTTTTAGAGCCGGTTCTTAATTTTTTTCCAGCTAAAAGGTAAAACCAGTAGGTTTTTGTTTTTGGCTCATCCCTTATTCTCGGAAAAAACAAAGGCATAATCTTTTTAGAGATGACATTTGGTATAGCTTCGTACAACATTATTTAAAGATTGGTTCACTAACAGAAATCATTATTACATTGTCTTTTCTGGAGCATATCTCTTTCTCATAAGAAAAACCTTTCCCAGATTTGGAAGAGCATGAGGATTGAGATAATAGGGGTTCTGGCAACTTCTGTTCAATTCACCCTGGTTCTCGAATTTTGCTATCTGATTGAGAATGTGAGCATTCACAGTGATGCAAATATAAGGTGATTCATTTGTTTGCATCATCTACAGTTTTTATTTCATGTTGACTATTAAATAGGGTGACCATATTCCAACAAGGTGAAAATGAGGCATTTCCAGTTGTTGTAAGAAAAAAACAGGACAAAATTTTTGAATGATTTTTTTAATGGTGGATCTGTCACTATCATGATCTATAGCAAAAAAGGCAAATATGAACTTTTCTTACAGCCGAGCATGCCAGACTAGGGCAAAAGCTCACGGTCAAAAGAGAATCCAACTAGAGTCGTCATCGTCGAAACTTGAAGGGAATAAGTTAGAGTAAAACCCGGGCAGAATATTATACATGGAGACCATGTTAGCCACCTCAAATTTATCAATGACCGTGACATTTCCTAATCTGACAGTTGCGACTGTCATTAACATTTGTTCGTTTGATAACCTCCATGTTTTCGAGAATCTTACATTTCTACTAAGAATATCAGCTATACTATCAGATAATCTGAATTTTATTTGCGATGGGCTTCAAAACGGTACAAAATTGCTTCGTATTTTGTGCGCGAGAAATGGGAAACAAAAATGTGATGTGATGGCGCAGGATCGTGGTTTCCAATTAAACGAACTGTTCATGAATCACCGGACCAAATGATGACTTTGTATTTCATTGTAGACATATTTCGAATAATCTGTGCCAAAAAGTACAGAAAATCCTATGGTGTTGGCCGGGGACTGATCTTAGCTTCGAATTACATCATATTTTGAATTATCCAGGTTCAAAATAACAGTTTTACTGTATATTGATATCATTAAAAGTGAAAATTATTTTATATGAAAGATTTCCTTATCTAAGGCATGTCCTGTAAATTAGGTCAATGGTTACTATTTTTCCAATGCATTTGTGCCATTTACTGTACAGGGTGTCTGAGAAAGAACGAACACACTTCAAACATTTTTAGGGAGAAAATGAATAAAGCTACAAGGAAATGGTTTTCACCACATGAAAGAAGAACTCTGAAAGTTTTAAATAAGCTACTTGTTCTACCAAACGTGCGTGGATGTGCGCATGAATGTGCCATCCACCACACACACAGCCTTCTGCCGATCGGACGCCATGGTCGGAGCAGTTGCCACGTGGTCTCTGCAATGTAGCTTTCTCTCAATTTGGCACATGCGCACATCGTTGCGCACTCATTAGAAGTAGCATGTATAAAACTTTCAGAGTTCCGCTTTCATGCGGTGAGACCATTCTCCTGTAGCTTTATTCATTTTCTCGCTAAAAATGTTTGAAATGTGTCCACTCTTTTTCGGACACCCTGTATATTTAAAACTTGAATATAATTTTTTTACTTTCTCATACAAAGTATTGAGAAAGGATTGTTATCGTGAAAAAATTTGACCTCGAGATTTTTACAGAAATATATGTTTTAGGTGTCGCTGAATCTGAAAAAGTTGTTTTTGCTGGCTGTTACTGGCTCTGGAGTCTAAACGGTAGAGCAAAAATGAATGAAATCTCGTACTTCGGCATTTTATCATACTGAGCAGAGTATATGTAGAAATGGTTGACATTGCTAAATAATTAAGTGTAGTTTATTCTACGCATTTTTAACAACAATTCAATTTCTCAGAAACGGCTCTTAATGATTTTGATCAAATTTCGTACAGTTACTTGAGTATACGTCTGAAATATTAATACCTATTTCATTTTTCTCAATGTATGAGTATAAGGCTAGTTTATTCTTTGGCAACTTAAACAAAAATTGGATTTTCTAAAAACAGGCTGATACGATTTTCATTTTCTAAAGATAACTAAACGATGCATTATTATATGAGAAAGTTTGTACAATGTATGTTGTACCGATTTTTTAAATTTTCTATGCCGATACAGTTGATTCGTAATGCAGGATAAATATAAAATTTATCAAAAAAGCATGATTAAATTTAATTTGCAGGGTTATGAATAAACAGTTATTAATAATTTTACTCAAAATATGCAATGCAAATGCTGAAAATATTTAAAGCATGAATTTGTACATTTTGCATAAAAAAAAGATATTACATATTACAGGATATTTTGATGTTAGTAAAAGGATTTAGATAAAAATGGGTGGCTGCCCTGCCTTATGAGATTGATTGGGATATATGATGTGTCCGATAAATACCTAGCTATGTAGATTTTTATATACACACATAAATGGAAAATCCTACCTATATTGTATATGAACTAAAAATAAAATATTCCTGCACTCGGGAAAGTTGGATATGTGGCTACAGGATTAATATAGGACTATATCCTTTATAATGTCTTTATTTTATAACTGTATGCAAGGTATGCAGTCAAGAGTCAGTAGACAGTTTCCTTTAAAAATCTTACCCCATTTCTTTTGTCTGTCCCTCATTGCTATAATTAAGGCCATCTCTTCCCCTGCCCTCATTTGCTTCCCTCTCTGTATTTCATACCTACTTACTGATAATTTTACACTTATCTCTCCTTTAGAATGGCAAGAAAGACTAAAACCAAGTATTTCTATCATGGGAAACTTGATTGGGAAGAGAAAAGTTCCGCTGGGCGTTATGTACGAGAGAATTGCAAGCCATTGCATGTAAGTATAAAGCAAAATTTTCTCAAATATGAGGAATGTGAATAAGTTCTTACCATTCATTATTTATCATGCTAGTGATATGAAACTAGCTACTTTTATATTTTGATGTTCTAATTATAATTTTAGAGTTTTATAAATTTCAATGATTACCAAGCATACAAAGCAAAGCCAGTTTAAAACAGGAAATGTTGCTGTGTAATATGTATTTTTATGTGTTAAAGATTCCAAGTCATAAACATACTTGCTGATTATATATGTTTTAACTACCTCCAATAACAATTAAACGTTAGAAATCAGCTGAACATTTCTGCTAAAAGGTAGTTGTCATTAATAGTGATTCACCAATGATGTATATTACAAAAAATAGAATATATTGTCGATAAGTTCCCACTAATGGCAAATACTTTATTGCTGAATTTGATCACTTTTTAATCACTGATGAACCTATCTAAAGTTATTCCTGGTTCCAATCCTAAAGCAATCTTGATGACTTTCTGAATTGTTGCCAGTAGTATAAGCTCATTGTTATTGTTCTTACATTTTGTAATGTTATTTTTATCAGCTATATACTTAATAATAAAGTGTATGATATGGAAAGTAAAATGAATTTCTGTTCACTCTTTTCTGCAGAGGTATCAAGGAATCGAAGATGAGGAGCACCGTCAGCTGTTTGATTTGGTGGCAAGGATGCTAGAATATGAACCATCACAGCGGATAACATTATCTCAAGCCATCCGTCATCCCTTCTTTGATTTACTTCCTACTCACCTCCGTCTTGGCTCAGATGCTAGGTCATCTGCTTCTGGAACTGGAGGTGGTCCTGGGTCTGGTGGATCAGGGGACCAGAGTCGGGAACGCAGTCATTCGTTGTCACGGTGAGGGGACGGCGGGGGTGGGAGCAGCAGGGCTACAGCTGAGGTTGCTGTAGATGCAGCTGAAGATTGGGGCATTGTAGAAGGACGGCTTTCTTTGCGAGAAGATTGGTTCCAAGGAGGTGGACTGTGATTTATTTGCCAGATAGTTCCAAACAATGATTGTTTCTGGCACTGGGTTATTTTGGACTGAGGTGTATGGGGTCTGAAGAATAGCATATTAGATTCAGCTTTTAAGAATCTATTTAGTATGTTCGGAGACCATCCTTTGTCATTTGTATAATCAAGGATTTGACATTGATGCCATTCCAAAGAATACTGTAAGAAACTGTGTACCTACTTGTAGTAGGATTCAAGTACCTAATCTTGGAGTTGAGATGTTTTCTGCACTTAAATGTTTTTTTTGTACATGCAACAAGGTATGAACTTATCTAGTAGCTCATCATCATGTGAACCTCGCTGAAACAGTGATACCTTGTTTAAGTGCTGTGGGAGAAAATTGTTCTTTTGGAATTTTAGAATTCAGCATCTACGGTGGTTGTACTGTCTGGTGAATTGATGCTTTCTCAGAAGTATAGGCCTGCAATGTGCGTGGAGAACCACACACTGTTCTGGAATGAAATATGTGACCCATTTCTTCATTCTATGATTTAACTTCTTGCCAGAAACTTCTTGTGATGGACTGACCTGTGCTGTCATGGTGCCATTTCCATATGCCCACTTCGTCTGTTGCAGCCTTAAAACAAGGCTAGCCCTAATGCTGTACCTACCCTCGCTTATTTTCCTTATTGCCTTCAAGGTTATGGGCTCTCCTTGGAGGATGTTTCATTTTCCATCTTTGTCAGGCCCAGTCATGGACATTTTTGCAGTGGTCCTCTCATCTCTACCAACAATTTTCCTAGGTCATTGTCTCAGTACACATAGCTCCTTTGATGTGATTAATTTAATGTTGCTATTGACAGCCTATGCCATGGCAGGGTTATAAAGTAGTATCCATCAAAGTGAGAGGGTAATATTTTTTAAGCAAATTTACTCCCTGAAACTGCATCTCTATAGTTATTTTTCCTAGTCTGTCTATACATTTTTGTTAAACCATATGTTAATTATCAGAAGGATTGAGCCCCTTTTTTTGGTCTGAATGAATTGCTTATTGATCAGCAGTTTATTGAATGCTTAACGCACAGTATCTCAATGTTGAATCTATTGAAATAATTTTCTGCAAGTCTTCTGATTATAAATTTGGATATCAGCTCATTTGCTCTTGCATTCATTTTCATCATGCTGTCAAAAATAATCGGCCAATAGTGAATTTTAGATATCAGCATACTGTGATATGTTTTCTTGATAAATTCACTCAAATAAGAGCTTGTTAAGTGTGTAAATTCTTTTTTTTTTTACTTTCTTGTACTGATAAGTGTATCAATTTTATGATTGCAGTGATTAGAATGACCATTTTAATCGATTCATGTATTCCAAATTGTTTCACCCATCAACTGTAGAGCATTGTGTAGTTTTCTTTGAACCGTCAACAACAGAAACATATTTTTTCAATCCATCTATATGCTTCTCATTTTATGCTGTTAAACACTGAGAAATTGTCTATTTTAGTTCCCCATTATGGCAGCCGCATAATGTTAAATTTGTAGGATAACTGGTATAAAAGAAGTGAGTGAGAGTTGTATCCACCAGCCAAAAGTCGTTATAAATTGGATGAATGTATGTGTGTATTGATAAATGAGTTGTAAGAATTGTTCTTATGTACTACTGGTGCAGTCCAATTTTCTGTATTGCACTAAAGACAGTGGATTGTGATGAAGATCATGGACTGAAGTCTTAATCATAGTGCAGTCCATGATTATGTTGGTGTCTCTTAGGCATTTGTATATAATGAGTGATAGGTTGGATGGTGGCATTTGGAATTTGTACATAACAAAAATAAAGTACTTTCGTAGAAATACTGTAAATTGTGTAAATACTTCATTTTGCTGTTTACAAGAAACTCCTAAAGACCTAATTCTCTTTGAAGAGCATTAGTTTTCTGATGAAAAGTTGACTTTTTCATCTTCCATATGTTAAGCAAGTAGGTATGTTTTGTTTTGGAGCTTTACATGTAATATCTACTGTAGTAGAATTCCTATTTATAGTTAATGACTTGTCATTTCCTATTTTTGCTTTAAAACGTGTATAACTAACTATAATAGAATTTTTCAAAGTTGTCTATATCTTGGAGAATTATTTCATATTTTCTCATATACATTAATCATAATTTGGCAGTAATGTTAGTGTAATTGTTAACTTGAAATGCTCCAAAGAAATCATATGTTGTATTTTTTTTATATTACAACAGTGAACTCAAAAGAGGGATTTTATTCCCAGTTCTAATTCCAGTTTTAAAGAATGATATTCTTACATGAGTATTATTTGAAAATTTCTACATTTTCATTTGTTGCATATGGGACTTACCTGTTAAATGTAATTACAATTTTTTTGGCACTTATGTAATAGGTTTCTTTACTTTGGATGTGTTCTGAAAAATTCCTCTTATGGTTTCTATAAATTCTTTTTGTATACCAAATTGCAAATTATTGAGTATATTTTCAGATTTAACAAAATAAAGGCTGGGTTCTACATAAAAAAACCATTAGTGTTTAATTTACATGTTATTAAAAAATATTTGTATTTTATAATGAAAAGTTTGTACTTAGGGAGTAAGCACTTGCACTTCTTATGCATGCTGGCCTGCCTCCTAAGAACTTCCTATTTTGGCCATTACATGGCACTGTGTGTATTAGTCGCTCACATGTGGTTTTTTTCTGTTATCATTCCTGGCAGTATGGGATTTTTCCAAGTACATGCAACAATAGGTTTTTTGCTACTCCTTTGTTATATGCAAAGGAAAATTGGTGGATAAAGTGCAATATATCCTCCTCCCTGACTGTTGTGCCACAAATGGAGTCTATATAGCTTGCAAACTGGGACTGAGGGATAGGGTCCATTTAAGGCACCCGTTGTAACTTTCATGCAAAACATAATTGTTCTAGCAAAACTTGCTAGCCTATTTAGCTTGCAAACCAGGACTGAGGGATAGGTTCCATTTAAGGCACCCGCTTTAACTTGCACGCAAAATGTAATTGTTGCACGTCAGGGTTTTAAAATAATTGTTGAGTTGTGGCGATCTCTGGACTTGGAAAAACACCATTCTGCCAGGAATGAGGACGGAAAAAACATCGCATCTAAGTGACTAATGCACACACTGCCACATAATGGCCGAAATTTGAAGTTCTTGGGAGGCAGAGCAGTGCGCATAAGAAATGCAATCTAGCAGCAAAATGTTGAACTAGGTAGTGCGAACTAAGTACATACTCTGTAAGTACCGAAAAGTTTCATGCATAAATCTTTGATGAGGATAGCAAGAGGAATGCATCCAAATGCAACTGGAGTATATTTAAAATTTTACTTGTAACGTGAATTCATGCATTAATTGTTATTCCAAACTTAATAGTTTTATTCTTTGTTTTCTGTTTGGTAAAATAGATTTTAATTTACTTTTGCATTAATTTTAGCGTTGGTATCAATTCATATAACACTAGTTCCAATACATTAAAGTTACGATGAGAATATGCCTCTTACTTCCTAAGATTCCAAGTTCAAATGCTGATGTGGGTGTAAAAGTTACTATTCAATGTCATCTATTTTACTCTACAAGGTAATTAGCCTTAGTGATGTAACGTGTTTTCTATTTGGGACATGACAGCCAAGAGTGATTAAGGAAGGATAGGAATGTTCTATTTATTCACAGTATATCATACAGTAAAACTTGTTTATAACAATCACGCCTGAAACAAAATCTCGGCTATAACGAAGAAATGTCTCGGTCTCTTGGAATTCTCCATAAGAGCATTGGTTGAATTTCTCGGGTGTAACGAACACACATTTTACGAATTCTCGGCTGTAACGAACAAATGTTTGGTCCTGTGGCAAAAAATGCCCCACATATAGCGAATTTTGACGAGCGGAGCGATAAGTAATGAATAGTTTCTACCCGTTTACCGCGCACTTGTTGTTAGAGGTCCCCTTCCTCCCTTGACCCCTTCCATACGACTTTCCATGCTCCCTTTGTTTTGAAATTGCTATTAAAAATTGAAATTTTTATGTAAATTAATGACCATAATAATAATATTAATTGGCCATTTAAAAAATCATATGTAATAGCAATCGAACATTTTACATGCCGCGAAGTTGATAAGCATCTCTTTGCATATGTAAGTACGGCATTGAAGTCTACTCACTGCAAATACAGTAAAATTGTGTTATCCGGCTATCTTGGGGATAGTGGATAACCGATTAGGAGAAATAGCTGGTTAGGGAAGCGTTCTTCAATTTTGACCGCAAATTTAGCAATAACCAAACAAAATTGGCCTTAGGTTCAATATTGTACTCCCCAAACAACTATGCTTGGGATTTGCATTTTCCATTTTAATTCTTCCATACGTAGTTAGATCTAGATACTATTTACCCATTCTTATTTCATACGTTGCTACGCTTACATGCAAAACAAAAGACTTGAAAAGTTTAGGGCATCCGGGAAGTTTGGGGACTATGACAATGAACCTGCTCCCAAAATTGAATATATTGGATTATATCTTTCTTATTTATCTTTATTTACTCTATTAGAAACGGACGAAATTATTTAATTCTTTTGAACATTTCTGTGAAAACCAGTCATATAATAGTTCCTCCATTTTTGGCTTATGAAGCGTATGATGTTTATTAATTGATTTACACGTCTCAGAAGATGATAGAAATTTCACTAATTTAGCCTTACGAGCCTTGATATCATAGAGCGTGGAAGATCTGATATTGAATCGTTTTGCTATGGCTGCTCTGCTTTCTCCTTTTTCCATTCGTTTGATCATCTCCAGCTTTTGTGTTAGCATTAAAACAACTTTTTCTCTCCTGTACCTTGCTTTTAGGTATTTATTTTGATGCCATATTCAATGGATGAGTAATTTTTTAAATAATAAAAAGCGATAAAACTGGAAATTGTAAGTACGAGGGTGAATCAAAAAGTTCCTGGAATGATGTCAACTATACCTGAATTCAAACAATAAGATACCATAGTTGTCTGAAATTAGCATGATCTTAGCTACAAACATACAATATGTGGTAAGAATTCATTCTTCTTTGATTCAAGTCAAGTGAATTATAGAACACATATTGGAATATGAATGAAAACATTGTTCAAAATAAATGAAAGAATTTCAGAGAAAATTACATAAGGTGGTTTTTTTTCCAGAAATTGAAAATTTTTTCAGAACCTTTACGATCATGATGATCAGGAGCCAGAATACTGTTATGTGAATGTTAAGGAAAATTATCAAATTATATTATTCTTTAATCAATACAAGAAGGTAACTGAAGTAAAGTGTCAAAATCCATAAGATGGTCACTTTTACTGTGATTCAAGCTAAAGTCAAAAGTTATGTATTGTTTTCTTTATATCAGTGGTGCACAACCTATGTCTGCAGGCCAGATGCAGCCTGAGAAGGGTTTTTGTGTGGCCTGCAAAGCCATAATGAAAAAGCATTCCAAAAAATTTAACACCCAAATTCATATTTTTTATGAAAATTTTGATAATGAAACTTTCAACATTGGAATGTTTACCATAAAGACTTCAGACTTGATTTTCACTAAAGTGGCACCTCAGAATGTATAGATAACCTCTGATTAAAACTCTAATTCTGCCCACTGAATAATTGGTAACTTCCAAAGTTGCCCACCAAAGGATTCACAACCATCAATGCGGCCCACCATGTAAAAAAGGTTAGACATGGCTGCTTTATATCATCAATAAATTGTATGAATTAATCAGAATGCCAATTAAGAAATAACCATTCTAGGACTTTATTTACGTTGGCAATATAGCACTTTCCCAATACATTTTGAGGAATTTGATTTCATTAAATATCTGACCACATATAATAATAATAATAAATTTATTTGATCCAAAGATTTTACATTTGTAAAATATATGACGTCATAAATTCACAATAAAAAATAAAAAAAGGAAAATCAAATACAAAAAATATATACAAAATATTCCTAATACGAAAAATATATACATAGTATTCCTAATACGACATACTGTTCATCATCTAAAAGTTTCATCAAAAAATTCTTTTACACTGTAATAACACTTTTTTTTAGCAGAAAGGATTTCAATTTATCTTTAAATATTCTGGCTGAATTTGAGTTTTTGATTTCAGTAGGTAGGTGATTATAAATTTTTATTCCTGCATGGAAAAGTCTTCTATTATATAAAGACATAGAATGGCAAGATATGTGTACATCCATTCTTTGTCGAGTGGAATATTCGTGTATACTGGCATTTATACTAAATTGATGCATGTTGTCTTTAATATACATACAGATATGATAAATGTATAAACGGTACAGTTAAAATTTCCTGTTCTTTAAAATGAGGCCTACAGGATTCCCGAACAGATATTTTTGCCATGTATCTGATTCCTCTTTTGCATGATAAATACTTTTTTTACACCTGTAGATGACCCCAAAAAATTATGCCATAGCTCAACAAGGATTGAAAATTACCAAAATAAGTCATCTTCAGCATTACAAGATTACAACATTGGCAAGGTTTTTAAATGCATAAGCTGTTTTGGAAAGTTTACTACACAGCTGTATGATATGCTCATTCCAATTTAAACGGTCATCAATTATTAGTCCCAGAAATTTAGTGCTGCTGACTTTATTGATATGTTGATCTTTTATTTTTAGGTCTAACTGAGGCACTTCTCTTTTTTGTTTGAATTGAATGTAATTTGTTTTTTCAATGTTTACAGTGAGCTTGTTTTTATCAAACCAGTCTCCTAAAAGTGCCAAGGAACTATCAATATTATTTTGTAGCAGGCGAAATATATATAAAAATGGTATATTCCAGGGATGTCCAACCTACAGTCCCTGAAGGGTTTGAGTGGTCACTTTTACCATGATTCAAGCTAAAGTCAAAAGTTATGTATTGTTTTCATTATATCAGTGATGTCCAACCTATGGCCTGCGGGCCAGATGCAGCCCAAGGATTTTTGTGCAGCCTGCTAAGCCATGATGAAAAAGCAATCTGAAATTTTTAACGCATTAATTCATGAATTTTTATGAAAATTTTGATAATAAAACTTTTAATATTGGAATGTCTACCATAAAAATCTCATTTAGACTTGATTTTCACTTAAATGGCACCTCAGACTATATAGGTAACTTCAAATTTAAACTCTTATCCGGTCTGCAGAAGAATTGAAAATTTCCAACCCAACCCACCATGTAGAAAAGGTTGGATACCACTGGTTTATTCTATAAGTCACTCTATGTGAAATGCTTCTTTTGATAAAGTTCTCATCAAGATAAAGCATTCAAATACTTGAGATAGGATGTTAACACTGCTGCATTTCTAATATAAATTTCTGCCATAGCTACCAGGAAACACATCTTATTTGCAGAGAAATATTAAACATTGAAGCAGAAAAATTGCCTATTCTTTAGGATAATAGTGTATAAAAACTAGGGTTGGGTTTTTGACCAGTCAAAAACTTTTCGGTCAATTGACCGGTCAAATTTTGTCAAAAATAGGTCAAAAAAAGTAAAAAATGGTTACCGCTGGGCTCCCCGTTAGTACACAAGTACCCAGTGTTCTTCAAACCTTTTCCATTGCGACCCAGTAGAATGTCTCGCGACCCAGTCAATGGGAAGGCAACATGAAGAAAAATGCGTTCTTAACTGAGTTTTCATTGACTCCATAAAAAGTAACTCATACTAAAATACTGGCATTTATATAATAAGAGCATTTAGTTTCTTGTAATTTTTGACACATTTCAGCTGGTTGTGCATTGAGTGCTCATATTTTCCTCATGAGCTTCGCGACCCAGTAATGGGTCGCGAGCCGTACTTTGAACAACACTGGTCTAGAGGGTAGGAAAAATGAAAAAATTTTAACCAGGAAAACTTAAATTGCATTTTGGCTGGAGCTTCAAATTTATTCTCAGATTACAAACCTTCCTTTTGTTATTTAAGTATGTTTTAATGCATATACCTATATTATTTTATGGTACAATAGGCTTTTTTATACAAACCTTGCTAGTTTTTAGTAAAACAGGATCACTGAGCTACATTTGGTTGAACCGCGCATTTTCGCAACAACAATTGAGCACTCATGTCGCGATCCTTTGTGACGGCAAGCATGCTCAAATTCGGTTTCTGCAAGAACTTCATGGTTCCTATATAAAAATTGCATTTATGATAAAATGTTTAGTTCGTCCTGATATTAAAAATAAAACTCGTAAAGCTCACAAGAATGAATCAACATTGGAAAAAATACTTGCTGTGGTTCGCTAACGAACATGTTAATTTTCGCATTCCTGTAAATACCGAATTTTCGGGTTTATTTATTTTATAATTTAAATTGAATTAATGTAGCTTAAAAGTAAAGACGAATTATGTGTGTGAGTTTCTATGTTATGAAAATTTTGAACAACCATATTGCATATTTTTGCTTATATAGGAATTGCAGTCTATATTATCAATGTTCAAGATACCTCTTCGGTGGATCGAGGGACCAACAGAATTGGTAAGATTTTATTTACATAAATTCATAAAATTATTTAAAATATTATCATCGATCTCACTCACTAAACTAATAAACGGAATGATACTTTTCTGAATAAATAAAATCATCCATTGTGTTCATATTGACTTGAGTACATTTTATTATTGCTCAATGTATTAATTAAGTTAATAGATAATTCATTGTTCTTTGACATTACAGAAATATAACTTTACACTCTATGGGTATGTACATACATTTTTTATATTTTGAGGATTAATTAAAATACATATCTTGGTCCACAGCCGTATGTCATCGCTGAGCTACCATCAGATGAAGCTGTTGAGTTAATTGCTAGTCGTTCGGTCAGCCTTCGATGTGTCATTGAACTATGGGGGAGAGCTAAGACAAAAGATGGTATGATAAAATTTTTTGTTGCATTTTATTGCAATGTAAAAGGTCGTTGAATCTATAATATCAAAGAGTATAAGCACTTTGTTGCATTAAGTATTCATGATCCCTAAATGCAAATAAAATAATTAACTTCTACGTAAAAATGTGTGTGAAAGGTGACGTTTTATACTTTGTGACCATGTTACTGAGCCTGCTCAGACATAATTACATTGAATTTGCATAACGTATTGGATTGATTTCAAGACGTTTTCTAACAATGAAATTCAAATCAATGGTAGAAAATGTCATTCATTGTCTTATATGAAAATTTCTTCAAGTAATTGCCTGTTATGTGTGCTTATCCTATACTGAATAGCCTTAGAATATAAATCACAAAAGTTGTGTTAATACAGTGTTTCACTGTAAATCGTTTTTTGATATTATCCTGTGTCACCATATAACCATCCTGGTGCATGAGAGTTTCATTCATCTTTTACTTATATGGATCAAATATTTAAAAACTCCCTTGTGCAAGAAATAAGGATACTCGTGCAAATGCTTGCTTTCATTTCTAAAATCTGAGAACATAGTTGCAAGTTATTCTCTTAAAGTAGCAGTTATATTTCATGTTTCTTAAATTATATAGAAATGAACTGGAATTGCTGGAATTAAATCCTATGAAAATTTCCTGTTATCCTTTTGCTAGGGATGTAGATTGAGTGACATAAACCAGTGCCATGAATAAATATATATCACAGTTACACAATCCTTCTTGAATGTTTTAATTTTATTGGATGGAAAGTATTGAACTTTAACCCTGCTAATGAAGAGCATGGAGCCCAGTAGAGCAAGTTATAAAGCTAATTAATGCATTTAAATGTATTTGTAATATTCATATATATCATAAAAAGGGCATACCTTGGTAGGATCAAGCTTTAATAATAGCAAAATATTGCGTACATGAGTGAAACCATTATTTCCTTCATTGTATCCATTAAATTTAACTTGGAAATAATTTTCTATTTCATAGAGCTACACCAACAAATGAAGTTGTTTCCCGCAGAACGAACAGCTCCTTATTTTGGACCCAAAACTTCTTTTCGAGTTAAAGTAGAAACATTCTGTAAAACAATAAGTCAAAAAGAAAAAGTTGATAAAATAGAGGTAATTATGTTGTTTATTGTTACTTATTTTTGCTTCAAATCCTGTGTTTTTGTTATTGAAAATGAATTGCTAATTAGCAGTCATCTTAAGTTCAATTTCTTCGAAATTTCAGTTGATAATTTTCTTTTTTCCTTCATACAGGAATTCAATTATCTTCCCATTGAAGGGCCAGTAAGTCTTTCAAATCCTGACATAACTTTCTACCTCATCGAATATTATGGCCTTGAACCAAACAGTATTCCTGATAAGCCATACGATTTGTTCTTTGGTAGATGGGTAAGTATTTTTATCTAAGAAATTGTTAATATTAATACAAAAAGCTACATCTCGAAATTTATTTAATTACTGATTATCTATTTTGAATGATTTTTGTTTTAGTAGATGAGTATACCAACTTTCATTTTTACAAGTTTTTCCTAATCTTTGTTTTAAAATTTGTATGTCAGAATTGGCAGCCATTTTATCTGATGAAAATAAATTCATAGTTTCTAGATTTGAGAAATCTTCACTTTTCTTGGAGCTAAAAATTTTCTATAACTTTTGTTTGACTTTTATTGTTTTTTTATTTGCAAACCACATTTTTCAGATGTGTGATGGAAGAAGAGAATTAATCTGTAAGCTATCGCTTAAAAAACGCAAATTCATCGGTAACACAAGCATGGATTCTCAGCTGTCAATCCTAATGGCCAATCAAGCCCGTGTAATGCCCGCAGATCTTGTACTTGATCCATTTGTTGGAACTGGTAAGCTTAAAATTTTGCATTACTTAAAGTTGAAAATTTTGTGTTTTTGATAAATTTTTCAACCTTAGTAGTTCATATCATCTTGATTTTTAATTAAGTATTTACAATAAATCCAGTATTTAATTATTAGCAAGTTATGATATTATTTATGAAAATATTTCAGGATCACTTTTGGTTGCCGCAAGTCAATTTGGTGGCTACGTATGGGGCACAGACATTGACTTTCTAATGTTGCATGGGAAAACAAGACCCAGTCGCATAACACAAAAGGTGTTTTAAAACTTTTTGTCTCTAAAAGTTTTTAAGTCTATTCTATATCACTGTTTAGTACAAATAATAAAAAAAATTATTTCATTCAAAGATTGCGTAGCTTATCATACTAATATGAAAATAAATTGATGTGTCCAACACATGACTTTCTCCATATTACGTAGGTTGTCAAATCAAATAAATATGGTGATAGGAACAGTTCAACTGACATGCTTCAGCGCTAGCGATTCAATTGTTGTCACTACCATGTGCACGAGCTGCCCACTAACTGTCAATTTTGAAGAAAATTGAATATCTCTTGAAATATTTCTCATATGAAAATTTATTTCAAACAAAAGTTGTAGAAAAAATAATATCTACAACTTTTATATGTGTGTATGTTAGCAAAAATTCAGTTTTAAGCGAAATATTTAAGAAAAACTAAAATTTGACATGGGTAAACCGCTACTTTGGGCTGACCGATTGTTATCAAAATCTTTTCAAATCTTAAAAGTATATATAAAATCACAAATATAGAATTTCATGCTGATCTGATGAATAGTTTTTGAGTTAGAGCGCATGCAAAATTTCTGTCACACATACGGACACACACACACACACACATCATTGAGAAAACGGTCAAAACGTGTTCAGGGGACCTCAAAATATGTATTTCTGTTGAAATCCCGAATTTGAATTTTTTCATAAAAACAATACTTTCTCTGTACTACGTATATGGAGAAAGTAAAAATAACTTGGATTTTTCAAAAAGCCCCATTTACAGATACAGATTTGAGATTTAATTTTTTTTGCATCACATTTGTATTATAATTGTTAATTTTCCTTGTCTTAGCAGAAGCGGGAGGTTGGTGAGAGTGTGAAAGCTAATATGGAGCAATATAAGTGCATAGATAAATATTTAGATGTTGCAGTTGCTGACAGTGCACTTCCTTTGTGGAGAGATTCCCTCGTACTGGATGCCATTATTACAGACCGTATGTATATTAAATCAGTTTGAAGATCTGTTGTTCAATAACTATTTATCAAAATATTATTAGTCCTTGACACCGTAGCACATTATTGTTGTTTTGAAAATTATTTTAAAAACTATATTTGGAGCTTCTGTCATGAGCTCAACATATCATGCCATTCAACTTCCCCTACAGTATTTTAACCTGATCTGTGTTAGTTTATTGCAATCCTTATTCTTCTTAGAACATTAAGCAAACTTTGTCTCATTAATTAAAAATGATTTAACATAGCATATGGCCATCAGGATTGTTGTAACTATGAGTAAGTGATTCTGAAATCCATTGTATAAAAGTGATAATAAAAAACAAAATTACACTAGATATTTTTAATTCTCTGCCAGAAAGAGATTAATTAGAGAAAAATCAAGCTATTTATATTTGAGAGTAACTACATTGTGATAGGTAAAAAACAGTGTTTTTGTAGGTTAAACATTTAAGTATGAATTTTGAAGCTTTCTTGTTGTGGAGGTTAAACATATAGAATTCCGTAGTCATGTTATAATTCTTAGTTACATGATTCCTTATACATGAGGCAAGTATGCTAATCAGTAGAGTGTAATGTTCTAGTACAAAATTTAATACAAGTAAATTAAATGAAATAAAAAATTGTAATATCGAGTTTTGAAAAGTAGGTAAGACAACAAATCTTTTTTCTAATAACCGAGTTTGGGATATAGTGGAAGGACAGGTTTTCCTCAATAACACAGTAATAATATTTACCTACATCCAAGATTTGTGTTAATGTGATCGATTTTTCTTTTAAATTTACATAAAATTATCTTAAAAATTTTAATCAAATTGAACAGGTTGACTGCCGAGGCTAAATTTCAATTTTTTGTTTTCAGACCAACTTGCGTTATGAATGAGTTTTTATTCATAGAATAAGGGCAAAATTTGAAAATTTACAAATGTTTATTTATATTAACATTAATTAAGATTTTATGTAATGGACACCGGTGTCTGCCATGGTCTGGGGGTGGGTGGTCATTCGAGGACAAATCTTTTTTTGTTTATGGAATAGTTTATTTCCTTCGTTAGCTTTTAATCATTTATGTTAGTGATAACCAACTTCTAATTATTTAAAATTTATTATTTTCTATATGATAATAATGTATCTTTGATGCATTGGACACTGCTGTATGCTGCCACTCTCTCAATGTTACTGTGCTTGCATGTCACTCTCCTATTCCATAAATACAATATTTCTGTTTATATTTAATTTCACATAGTTTTTTTAAATAATATGATTTCATTTTTTAAATTTTTCTGATTTTTCGCTCGAATGAGTTTTACATTCCTCGTTGCAATTTTCATGAAGGCACACCTACCAGTTTTGTGGGAGAAAGATCGAGAGTTCACTGATGTCTCGTTATACCCAAGCCATAAAATTATACCTTTTGGCCCCTATTCAGGCCCATGGCTTGTTTTTGGCACTTGGTCTCCAAGTACTAAGAAGCCGACTCAGCTTAATGTAGAAAACTTTCCTTTTTGAAGCCGCCTATTTGTCACCAGCCTCCACAATAGGTCACAATTTGAGTCATAATGTACAAATGAGTGGGGTAGGACATGCATATGTTCATTTTCTGAGGGATTATATTGCTGGTGCTAACTTTGGTCTGTGTGATGGTTCACTCTCAGTTGATCTATGGTTGTAGTGTATGGAATAGTTGGACAAGAAAATGCGATTTCGGAAAAAAATTGATGGCATAAGTTGCCTAACCCTGTGATTTAGTTCATATATATATTTATATTAGTTTCATTGAATTATTCTTACCCACAATCCGATTATTATATCTTTTCAATCTGTCACCTTGTTCTGAAGAGGCATATTTTCGAAAAAATTATTAAGTTACGAAACAAAATAATTTTCCGAAAACCAAGAGGTATGCACAGTCAGTAGGGTCATAGCAAACACAAGGAATACACTTGAATAGAGTGATAGCAGTCACCCGGCCTCTGTGGAAAGGAAAACATGAGTGGACACCGGTGTCTACCACGGGGCCACAGGAAAGTATGGGGGTGGACACCGGTGTCCACCATGGCAGTCAATCTGTTAATTAATATCTTGGAGCTACATGTAGGGTCACATACAATTGAGCAAAATTTTCAGTGTTAATAGAGTTAAATGTGTAAAAAGTTCTGAATCCATTTGTCCAATGCAAGTAAATTATTTAACAGCGATGAAATTTTCTCGGGTGTCACACCGGGTGCAGATTTGGAGCAAGTCCGACGTTTCGACGTCTGCCTCAGACGCCATCTTCAGGGAACTCCTCAGGAGAAAATTTCATCGCTAACATTTGCCAGGAAAGCCTGAAATCGTTTTTCAAATTATTTAACATTTTCTGAATGTTGTATAATATTGCTGGAATTGAAATTGAATTAGGTAAATTAATTAACTGTAATTTCATTCTGGTGATACTTTGCATTTAATTTATTTCCAGCTCCTTATGGCATCAGGGAAGCAGCAGAGCGCATTGGAAGGTCCATAAAACCAGGTGAAGAGGAGGAAATGTATCGTATAAGCGAAGAACACTTGCTGGCTGGTCATGTACCGTCCAAGGTGAAGATATGTTCTTGATATTGGTGAGGTACCTATCTGATCTTGGTGAAGGAAATGAAACCTTATAAATATACAAAGTTGTGAATTAATTGGTGAAATGTATGCATTTGAGCTGGCCAATAACTCCCAGTAAGTTATAACGTATGTATTCCTGTGATAATCCTTTTTTATCTCTGTTAGGAGTGATTTTATAATGACTTTTACAAAATCTCATTTAAGTTATAGGAAGGAAAGGTATCCATTTTAGATTTTGTTTGTCTTTGTTAAAATTTAGGATTGATTTTAATGCAGGCCTCCAGGCCATGATGTGTAAGCATTTAATGTAGCCCGCAAAGCCATGATGAAAAAGTGATCAGCGATCACACAAACAATTTTATGTTTTTTAATTGAAAGTACTGTTGAAAAACATTTTCTGGTGAAATTTCAGCTCTACAAATATGTTTAGAATTGATGTTCACTTATGTGAAATCACACTATCTATCAATTTCTTACATAAACAGGATATTATAGTATCTGCCATCAGAAACCATCAATTTGAATCCTTCCAAGGTCATGGATGTTTTTGTTTGTCGTACTAGGTTAAATGTAAGAATGGACTGGATAGTGTGAATATCACACTATAATAAAGATGGTTTCTTATTAACTCTAAGCTAGTGTACTTAATCACAATTTCCAACCTGGCCTGCTATATATACTTTAACATGCACAAAAATTTATCTTACCCTTGCTCTAATGAATCTTTTTATTCTATTATTGGTTGATTATTTACATTTATAGCTACATTGTTTTTTAAATTTCTGACTCCATTAGAAATAAGTATAAAAATTTATGGTGCTTTCACACATATTTCTCTCTGTTTTATACTGCTCAGGTTGTTTATTCCCTTCAACAAATATTTCATGATCTACTAAGATTTGCAGCTCATCACCTAAAGTCAGGGGGAAGATTGGTATTCTGGATCCCCATAATAAGGTAATTAAACCTGAGCTATCTAAATTTTAGATTATTTGCTGGTAGCTTCTAGTTGAAAGTACTTTTTAATTTTGTGGAAAATTCAATTGAAGAGTTCATTAATCTTCATCTAAAAAGAATCGGAATGGATTTGCAAAGTAACTTAAAAATTCTTGCTCCATTTTTTTGTCACATTTGTTGATAATGAACTACAAATCTGGGAATCCCCTTGAAATCAGAAGGTCTAATGGATAAGTTGCTTTTATTACAAAACTAGCATTTTAAAAGTATACTAGTTATATACCTAAGTTATTCTTCAGCTTCAGATGATAGTTTTCACTCCAGCTTGTTGAGTTTTTATTTTGAGGTCTTGACTGAAATTATTATGAAAGTGACTTTAAAATATAAAGTAATGTTCGTCAATGATGACTTTAAATAAATGGATAAATATAGCATTCATGCCAAAATATGAATTTTTTAAACAGGAGTGAGTACCAAGAAGGAATTGAGGAAGATATCTTGCCAAAGCACAAGTGTCTTTCTTTGGTTGCTAATTCGGAGCAGGTTTTATCTGCACATTCAAGTAGACGCCTTTTAACTTATGAAAAGATTGCAGAACCTGTGGTGAGTTAAAGATGCTGTTCAGTTATAAATCATACAAATTATTTTTTTCAAATAATCCAAATCTCATGCTTTTCAAAGTATAAGTTTAAAGTTTTTTAAAGCTTGAGTCTCTAAAAACTTCACTTTAAAATTAAATATGGGGAATGTGCATTAAGTCAGGTAAGTTTATTTGGCTGCACCTTACCCATAATCATTGTGCTTACACATCATGTGAGTGAATCTACCAATTTCTTTTCCAGTTTGTTTTGTATTGTGATCTCCAGGGCCATGTTTAGACATTTTCAGGCCTTAAGCACAAAGGCAAAAACCAGGCCCTCTCCTGAAAAATTATATATGTACATGTTAAAAAATTTGTTTATACCGTATTTACTTGTGTATCCCGCGCACACTTTTTCACAAAATGTCTGTGATAAAAAGGGATGCACCTCTTACACAAGGATTTCTGAACAGGTTATATAAATTGTATCAATAGTAAATTATCTGCAATATGCTTGCATCTATGTTTATATTTGCAGACATTAAATTAAACTCATTTAAAAGGTACAGCTTTAATAATATAAAAATATAACATCTCAAGCATTAAAATGTCCATAGTGATCTTGAAGATGCACCAACTGCAGTTTAAACCATGCATTTAAACCCCAAACATTTGCTTGGTCATATAGATATGAGTATACTTAGTAGAATTCTTTGTCTCCTGCAAGTATAAAGTTAGATGCAGGCATGTTGTATTAAGTTTACTATCAGACTCACAATTTATATAATATGTTCAGAAATCTTTGTGTAAGATGCACAATCCCTTTTTTTATGGACATTTTGGGGAAAAAGGTGCATGGAGTACATGAGTAAATACGGTAGTAAACAGAATTTAGTGTTTGGTGCATTAAAAATATTAAACTAAAATTAAAAAAAATTATTACATTAGTTCTGAATTTTTAATTCAGTAAACTCATTAGTAAACTCAATTTAATTTTGATAAATATTCTTTTCATATAAGGTACAATATTGCCAGAGCATTCATTTTTGCTCCAGGAAAGTATTTCATTAATAATTTTAGCAATTTTTAATCTACAAAATATCCTTTTGAATAATTATTACTATAATAGCCCACGTCTTTCTGTTGGTTGATTGGTCATGCCATTGCATAGGTCGTGCATCTGGAGGCAAATTATAGTTTAACGCGAATAACTTGAGAAAGAATCAAGATAGGAACTCTAAATTTGGCAGGAATGCTTGATTCATATATTTTACGGTAATGATGAAAATAAATCTTTAAAAAAGTCCTAGGTTCAGCTCCAAGGAAGAGGGAGGGAGGCAACTATTTTAAGTTTAACTAAAGATAGCCTGTCATATTGACAGGCCTTTATACTAATATTGAATATAGTCCTCCGCAAAAAAGGCTGCACATACTTGATTTATAAAATCCGTAAATGTATTCAAGAGAGTTAAAATTATCTAGATTTCATTCACAGAGAGTAAAACTGAGTTAATTAAAAGTATACTCATTTAAGTCATGTCACAATTATCTTGAAAACTAATTAACCATAAGTTAAGAATGACTACATAAAATGTTTCAGGCCATTTGACAAAGTGTTAATTTCATTAGGTTGTTTTGTTTCTAACTCTTCGGAAACATTTTCAGGACTGTATGTGGTCACAATAACATCATCAGATTGAGGTTGAAGTTTTCTATTGAAAATTTCCAGGGTTAATGATCAAGGTACTACATCAGGGATGGCAAATGCATGGCACGCATGCCAGAAATGGCACGCAGGCAGTTTTACTTGGCATGCATAAGCTTGTATTTTCTGTAGAAAACATGAAGTTTCTAAGAGAAAGAGTAAACTAATGGCACGCGGAAAAAATTCTGATGGTTCACGGTACTTTGTTGGCGCACGACTCAAATCATTTTCCATCCCTGTACTACATCATCATATTGAGGATGTATATCTTCATTAGCTTGGATCAATGGCTCAGATCAAGAGACATCATCATGAACGTCGTGATCAGAATCAGATTGAATATTTAAAGTAGAATTTCCTTGAGTCAAAATTAATTTTTTTACTTTTAGTAAGAAAATACTAAAAATTTTAACTTTAACTGACAAAGAAGGCCAATACAGGCAGACCTCGTCTTTCATGAAGGTTACATTCCTGAAAACACCGCGAAAGACGAAATCATGAAAGAGAAGTAATTAAGGTAATGGGAAATAAGAGGGTTTGGTTCCCATCTCAGCAAGAATGGATCATAGTGTGATTTATCCTCTGTATTGGTGACTGCAGAAAAATAAAGAAAGAGACAGAAAAATGAACGTCAATGAAAGAGAGACATAAACAAGATAAAATAACAAGAAAAAAGTATCAGAAAATAAAATCTTATTTAAGTTCCGTAGTAGAATCAAGAAAAAAATGAAGTGGTTGAATAACTTGCAGGAGACAATTTCCCAAATACGGCAGACCTAGTCTTCCTCGGAGGTTACGTTCCTGAAAAACACTGCGAAAGACAAAATCGCGGAGGACAAGTAATTAATTTTTATCTTTTAGAGGGGAAGGTTATATGTGTGTTGCATTGTGTTAGTAATGAGGATGTTACTTATAACATTATAGAAGCTATTAAATAATATGCCAGTTTCCATTCCATTGCTCCATTTAATTTGAAAAATCTCACCAATGTCATGAACAAAATTTGGGGTAACTTAGGCCAGGGGTATTCAGTCTTTTCCAACATGCGGACTCCTATTGGAAAATCTGAAATCCCACGGACCTCTTGACAACACATTGAAGCATGCGTTATTTGCTTTGAAAGACCCGACAACTGATTTATGTTTCCATGGCAATAGATTCCTTTTAAATTATTACTAATTAATTAATTATAATTTCTCTAAATAAATACAAAGTATTTTTCTACAAGTGCCATGGACCCCCTGCAAGTTTTCATGGACCCTTTAGGGGCCTGAGGACCTCCATTTGGGAAACCCTGACTTAAGCTAAGTTGCCTTGTATAAGTGTAAATATGGCATTTATTAATTTTCTGTGTTAATTATACCATCGATCAACTCCAAATTTACAAGAAATATTAATCCAGTAGTTAAAGTGAGACTTTAAATCTTGTTTAAATGGAGAGTTAATAAAATTGTCACATTAGCACCAATAAGTATTGTATGTACTGCTCTACTTTATTTTTATCCTTATAAGTTAAATACTGTATGTTTGATACTGAATTAATGTCATTATCATCTGGCTACTTTCTTCAGAAGTTCTCCTTACCTTACTGTTCTTCAAGCTTCTTGAACACCACCTCAATTTCTTCCTCTTAATAAGATGCCAGCCTTTGCATTTCAACCTTAAGCCAAATATCTTCTTTCCTGGGTTTCTCCAAACTTGGGTGAAAAACTATTGACCTTACCTTCATCTGTTCCGTATTAAGTATAAAATTCCAATCCAGTGACCTATCATACTTTGCTCTTCATGTTCCCAAGCACCTTCCTCGCAGTTAAAACCTGCTCCACCTCCCTATTTTCCATCCGTATCTATCTCAAAGATTAATCTTTGAGAGGATCTCAGTCTCTTACAATTATTTATCCATTTGGAATCCCTGTCAATATTTTCTCCTCTTTTAGTTTCTGTAGTTCCACGAATGGGTCCTAATACTAAATTTTTTCCTCACTTAGTTATATAGACGTTATGTTTTCATTATTATTTTGATTTGATCAATGTTTATTTAACTTATTTGTTAAAAATCCAATGTGATTGGCCTAATGATGGCCATTAAAAAAATATATTCAATTCAATAATACTTTAGAGTAGTAAACAATAGTGGTATGTAATTTTTTAATCATGTTTGACAGGAATGCGAGGGATTAGCAGATGTGGTGATTAAGGGTGGAAAATGTGATGCTAAGGCCTTCAGGGCATGCTACTTCAATCAACAGATGCAGCCAAATTCAGAAGTTCCTGAATCGAAAGACAGTAGGGAAGGATTTAAAACTGAAATTGCTTAAGAATGCAGTTAAGATTTCACAAACCATTCAATAAGCATTTAGAAGTGGAGATTACTCAGGTTGGCTTTGAGGGTTGTCAATGCCATATGTATAATTTTGTCATCTAATGCTAAAAAATGAAAGAAATCACCTCAACCTCTTCATTTTGCTTATTATTATATTTTTCTCACCAAGTTAAAAATGTATGTTCATATTTTATGCAAAAGAACTTTGGAAAACCTAACACTTTTTTATCTCCTTATAGGAATTTTTAACTGAATAGTTTTATTGAAGTTAGTTGTTAAATACTATTTCTGACATCTCATTTTTATGAATTTAGTTGTCTATTAAGCCACAGATAATTATGAAATAATTGTTATGATGTTACAGATATTTGAAAGTTATACCATTTGATATTTAGAGTGCATAGTATATTAAGTATAGCAAAATTTTCCACTATGCAAGCATGTTTAAAGTAAGACTACACATGCAGATTTGGTATAACAAATGCAAGTTATGCAAGTAAAATAGGATTCAAGTTACCAATTTATGTCATGCTGCTGATGATATTAATTCCCTTCTATTGTAAAAAAAATTATGAACTATATAAAAAATTTCATTGTAAAATAAGCAATTGTAAAAGCATTTTGTGATAACACCAATAAAATTATTTTATAAATTTTATCCCTTTTATATACTGAACCTGGAAACCTTTTCTTTATTTAAAACTTGAAAAAGAAAATGGTAACGTTAAAAAAATTACCAAAAACTATTTTATTTTGGTAAAATATCTTGAAAGATTTTTGTTACTTAACATAATAATACAATAAATGAAACAAATACACATATATAGATGAAAAGGAATCACCAGTCCTTCATTGATAACAAACTTGCACTATAACCATCAGACACCAGTCAGAAACTAACATAACCAACAAGAGTAATTCACTTTAAAAATTTCCAAGTTGAGATGGTGGGTAAGAAAAGTGCATTCACATTTCATGCCTTGTTAAGCCTATAGACAATGCATGTTCAATCAAAGATAAATGTTTCAATTTGTACCAAAACAAGCATCACTCAAAAAAGGCTACCTCACTTCATGTTCTTTGGCACTTGCAGCCCCACACTCAATTTGCCATAATGGAAATCACATTTTAAAAGTTCTTTATAAAAAGCTCGTGGACCTCACTTTACATGCAGACATAGTAAGCCCCCAGATCCTTTCCTCCTCTCTTAATAACATCTTACAACAGCTACCTCAACAAATTTATAACAAATTTTTCATTTGAATAATTTTCATTATCAACAGAACACAATATAACAAATAATACATAAAGTAATTGGGACAATGTTGGAAAGAGCAGTTTACAGCCTGTCCTTATCAGAGTTAAACGGTTTCCTCATTGTCCATAGAAACAGGCTGAAAAATCTGCCTCATTCTTTGGACTGCAAAAAGGTTATGGAATTTATTAAATTCGATTTATGATCCTGGCCATTAAGTAGAGGATGATGATGTTGCAATAGCAGGAGTGGTTCCTAATTGCAACCCGCTAAGCATACTCTCAAGGGACTCGACACTGCTAGGTTCTTCATACCTGTAAGAGATATGAAAAGGAAACTTTAACAAACATAAGAGGGTTCTTTTGGTTAAATTTATAATATTACTTCTATATGAATCAACAAGAAATAGTATAAACAAGGGATATAGAACCTCGGTCCTGGGGTATTCAACCATGCAGTGATGGCACGTTTCATGTCCATATCTGTGGTAAACTGAAGCCCTCCTAGGCGATCTTTCAACAGTGAGAAGAAGTGAAAATCACCGGGGGTGAGGTCTAGACCAGGGGCATGGAACCTACATCCCGTTGGCCACATCCAGCTCACGTGAGCATTTTATGCAGTCTGCGAAGCTTTGGTGAAGATATGGTCTGCGATATTTAATAAAGATAATTTTGTACATTTTAAGTTCGATTGTTGCCTGACGAAGTTTTTACACTAGAAATGGTTAAAACTTTATTTTCAGTTTTAAAATCGCATGTAATCCCTTGAGTAAGTTCCGATATAAAGTCTAGTCTGGCCTGCTGAGGCACTCGTGACTTCTAATATGGCTTGCCAAAGCACTCAAATGTATGAATGTGACCCACCACGTAAAAATGTTGCATGCCCCTGGTCTAGACTATGCCAGATGCTCGAGCTCATCCCACCCAAACTGCACCACCAACTCTCAAATGCTAAAATATCAACCATAGAGTCCAAACCTCATCCTCAGCGATTTTCAACTATCCACTCTTGACATTATCTAGGACTGGGTTACCTCAGATATGGACATGAAACACATCTTCACTGCATGGTTGAATACCCAGGGCATGGACAAGCTCTCTGTTAAAGCAGAAATATCTGAACAACTCGAAATCTTCCAGGTAAAATTAACCTATGAACCCTTGTGATATGCGGTCGCATTGCCCTGCTGTGGGTAGATGTATTAGAGGCGACCTCAAATAGGTTCACTGTAGGAGATGGCATGGGGTTGGGGTGCTACTTTGCTAATTGCTATTCCAACCCTAGCAAGAGCCTCCAGCTGAGGCAGCATTTCTTCCATACAGTGCAATCGAATTTTACCACATATCCGTTTGCTGGAAGAATACCATGTCTTCCTTTGCATTCTTTCTCTTATAGAATCTTGGGAATCCCAAATGTGTGTGTTCCTATTAACTTCTGCATCGATGGACCAATTTTCACAAAACATAAGCCTAATGCTACCAGGGCTTACCTAAGGTTTATAATTTATTTGGTGAATTTTGAAGTTCCAAGTTCGATTCCAGGAATATTCTTTCCAATTTGGTTGACATAGGAAGTTTCAAATCCATTGGTCAGAGATTTTTTTTTTTCACTTTAAAATATCTTAGAATTGTGATATCAGAGCGGGATTTGCACTATTATAAGGGGAAAAGAACGAAAATTCTTATTTATGTCACCGAATTTAGCTTATCGATCGAAATCCTCCAATTTCGTGCATTTTTGACTTCTGGATCGCATTTTATTGGAGAGATGCCATGGATACGATTCTTGCTGATCTCGGCTCAAGCATAGTCTAGTGCACATATGACTTTTTCCACTCAAATACGCTTACGCAATTGATTTCTGAAACGATTTCATGCATAATACTTTATCACGTGCAATAACGAAGCAAAAATAATGCTACACAAAATAAAAAACGCTTATCTCCAATTTGATTAAGATTTTTAATTTAATGTTGCGTATTTCGCTTGTCTAATAAGATCCTTTCAATTAAGTTTTCTCATTAAATTCCTTGAACAACGTGATTAATATTACTTTGTTGTTTACTTAATAATAACAACTATTTTATTTTGTAATGGAAACTAGCCTTCATTAATCCTTGCATAGACTTCTTATTGTCTTTAAAAATGAAAAAAATTTACACTTGATAGAACCGGTTGTTAGAATTTTTTATCTCTCTCATATTGTGAGTGAACCAGTTGTTAAAATTTTGGCAGCTCACCACTCGGTAGGGCATATTATTGATCCTGTCTTAAATACCAAAAATGACCAATTTAAAGATTTTACTTTGTTAATATACATGTTTGATTGATAAATTTAGAATTGAATTGAACTGAAAGGGAGACTTGATGCCCCATTTCTCATTGTATTGCCAAGTTGCCTAAAAACATTTGCTATAAAATCCTGTAAATCTTATTGACACTATGAGTAAATAGCGAAATTCACTTATAGTATACTTGCATACTAACTTTTATGGAGGATATATAAACAGCAAGTTTTTATCATACAAATAAAAATTACTTGAATTTTAGCTCAACTTTGTTTGAAACGCTAATTTAAATTAAAATTATATTGGGGCTTCAGCATACAGTGGAAGTAGTGTCTTTCTGTATAACAGTGTGTATTTTTACTGTTACATCCCAACCCACAAAGAGATATGATAACTCAAATTTTAAATCACTTCAAACAACACATTAAAATACATTAATCAAGTTCCCATTACAAAAAATTAACTATAGAAAAGTTTAGAGTGATTGACTTGTTTTTCTTAATTATGGGATGTCTTATCTCATGGGTGGGGAGCCTCCGGCCCGAGGGTTGCATCTGGCCCCCAAGAGCATTTTGTGCAACCCACCAAGCAGTGATGAAAAAGAGATCCGTAAAATTTAACGCATAAACTCACATTTTAAATCCAAATAATGATAATCAAGCATTTAATACTGAAGTGTTAATCCTAAATACGTAATTTAGAATTGATTTCCACTTATATGATACCTTAAAATATCTTAGTAACTTCGATTTAAAC
Organism: Uropetala carovei; assembly: GCA_036926305.1. Lineage (NCBI taxonomy): Eukaryota > Metazoa > Arthropoda > Insecta > Odonata > Petaluridae > Uropetala > Uropetala carovei. The sequence continues at coordinate 8,295,529 of JAXCHB010000065.1, read as the reverse complement.
TCGAATAAGGCCTGCCAAAGCACTGGCAACGTCCAATGCATCCCCCCCTCCCCCGAAGGATTAGCCACCACTTATATGGCCTGCCATGTGGAAAAGGTTCCCCACCCTTGTCTTATCTTGATAGAATCTGGTCATCCTAAATATAACAATACACTAATCAAATGCATACTTGCCTAAATCATAACTTCCATTTACAAAAAAATAACTATAGAAAAGTCTGAGTTATTGACTTGTTCCATGTTTATTTCTGCATTATGAGATGTCTTATCTTGATAGAATCTAAATAAAACAATACACTAGTCAAATGCATAACTTGCCCAAATCATAAGTGAGTTAACAAGTTCAATGTTACCAAGTTTCATTCAATAAGAGGCACTTCCTTTCTTATTACCTATTCCTTTGCATGTGAAACAGCAACTTTGAGAAAATACCACAGTAGTATCTCAATTGTTTTATATGTCCTCATATCTTGATACAACACTCAAGGCAATTCTTAAGATTAACATTCTGTTATTATTATTTACTAATAACTGTAATTTAAACTAAATTATCCTTTTACTATATAAGAAGTCACCCTTGAGAAACAAACCTTTCCTGTATTTGCCTCAATGCCCATTGTGCAAGTTTTCCAGCATCCTTCCGTTTCTGGGATGTAGTTTTTGGAGATAATGCAATGTTAGATGATGTCTATAGGCGAATAAAAAAGTATTTATTAAAACTCAGTACATCAGTTCAACAAAACGAGAACCTTAATTTGAAACCCAAAAGACCAATGATGCATAGCACAGAATTAAACAAGTTTGAATAATGCGATATTTCATTCTGGCATATAAATTTTAAACCTTACAAATGTAAGTACTCCTTAGCTGTACAAAGTGAGAATAATTAGAGATAAAATAAACAATGAATAAAACAGGGTAAGGGAAGAAACGAAGGAAAGAAAAACAAAAATTTCACCTTCCGGTCTTTTTCATTGTTTCCCGTTTGGTGTTTGAGTACGTGTGCGAGTGATTTTTCTCCTGACAGGAAAATTTTTTTCCTTTGGGGATGAAATGAGTGCATGAACGTTTGACACCTGGCCACCAGCGAGGGTTTTTTTTCCGAGTAAACCTGTGTTATTTTTGTTTTTCTTTCCATCGTTTGTTCCCTTACCCTGTTTTATTCATTGTTTATTTTGTCTCTAAATATTCTCACTTTGTACGGTTAAGGAGTACTTATTTTTTTAATTAATTCATCTCGCTGTAGTCTCCGACTTTCTTTAATTCTTACACATGTACTTAATAATATTGTATTTTATTGAAACCTTTTCAAGTCCAAATCTTTTATAGTTGAGACAATGCATTCAAAATCTACAAATTTGAAGTTTTCAAAAATTAACATTTTAAAATTACCACAAAATCTTTTTCTGTTGGCAGGGAGCTGTTACTGACTTTACACTACCAGATATTGACAAGGATTTTCTATAATCAATTTTTAAGTTCTTTAACAAAAAAAGGTACTGTACTGTTATACCCCCGCAAATTTATTGTCCCTTAAAAACTCCCAAAAAAAAACAACTCAACAATACAAAATGTATTTATTTTATATTAAGTAACAGTAAATTACATGTTTTGTTAATTAAATCATGTTTCTATTATTACACTATAACAATGAAAATAAATATAAACCGTGAGTAATGGCTTCGCTCAATTATAAGTATTTGGTACGTTTATTAAAAGACGAAGCAAGTTGTATATCTTTTCTTCAACAATGCAACATTTAGCATAAAACTGATTGGCCTGTCTCGACATTTACTAACCCTTTCTCCGGACAGCATGGAGGGTTTCTTTGGTTCCGGGCGAGGCGAAGGGGGTGGTACCCATTAAAACAAAGCGAGCCGAAGGCTCGTCAATATATCCTTTCAATGTTTTATATATATATATATTATATTAAGTAACAGTAAATTACGTTTTGTTAATTAAATCACGTTTCTATTATTACACTATAACAATGAAAATAAATATAAACCGTGAGTAATGGCTTTGCTCAATTATAAGTATTTGGTACGTTTATTAAAAGACGAAGCAAGTATGTGTGTGTGGTTGTGTGTATATATATATATAAAATATATATATATATAAATTTTTATTATTCACACCATTTTTTGGAGTTTTTAAGGGACAATAAATTTGCGGGGTATAACAGTACAGTACCCAAAAAAATTACTAAAACTCATAACAGAAAATGTCACATTTTTCACAATTTCTGACAAAATAATTTTAAAGCCCGAGTTTAAAAAAATATGCTCCTGCAGTAATGACAAATCTAATTTTACTCACAAGAAAAAGACCATAAAGTGCTCTCATGTTGTTTGGGTTGAGCTTAATGGCTTGACAGTAATGTGCCCTAGCCAGTTCCATGTTTTCATAACCTCCCTGCATAAAATGAAGAGAATGTTAATATTACCTAGCCTTTTGATATGATCGTTGGAGATAATTTAAGGTAATTTGAAACAGTTTCATGAAAAAGTATCACGTCTATTTCAAAATATATTAAAGAAAAATAGCTACCACCAAATAGGAAATCATTTTGATAATACGGATCTTCTGATGTTATAGCAACATATACTTCAAAACGAAATGTCACATTAAAGAATAGTATCAACTAACCTGCGTGTATCGAATTTCAGCATAACGCTGATGAACTAAATGGTTATGAGGATTTTGCAAAAGGAGTTCCTCCATACAGAATGCAGCTCTCGCAAAGTCAGTTTCCATAAGGTATAGATCACACAGCTCTTGCCAAGCCTCTTGATCACTCATGAATCTAATGAATAAAGAATATTAAATAATTGTATAGCAGCAAAATAATGAACAGAATGACTTTTACAAAAAAAATGATGCATACTTCTTAAGGTATTCTGTTAGCTCTTTAATTGCTTCTGGTATCCGTCCTCTGGCTTTTAAGATTGCTACACGGCGTTTGCGTGGGGCTGCATTAGTTTCATCTCTTCGAATTATATTGTCAAGTATTTCGAGTGCCTCGTCATACCTAAGTAGTGAGAAAAAATTATTAATCAACTTTAACGGTAGCATACATTACAAATCGTGCATCATAGTTTGATGCAATTGGGTGCTGAACCAAATTTGACACATACATAAGAATTTGTAAACTAACGTTCACTTAACAGACAATATACCTTTCCATGGCCTCCAATTTCATAGCTTGTAATTTGCGAACCCTTAGGCTACCTGAAAATTCTTTCTTCAATGCTAACAGGCATTGGTCTGCTATGTCCATCCTGTTCGTGTCCAATGCAGCAAGACACACTTGCTCGTACACCATCAATCCTGGGAAATTGATATATTTCTTCAAATTAAATACGACCGTTCTTGGAAGCAAACCTTCAAAAGGTTTAAGAAATGGTTTATACATAGGCTTACTTTCATCGCCGAGCTTGTGTACTTTCTTTTGAAGGACATTTTCCCATAAGTTCACCACATCACCGCTTTTACGGTCATTCAGCTCTCGCCAAGACCGAAAAAGATCACGAGCTTCTAGAAACATATTTTTATTCATAAATTAATTTCCCGGAAGATGACATAATACAAATCACAATAAGTAAATCAACGTCATTACTAAACGCAAAGGACTAAAATTGCTGGAAATATAAAAATAAAAGAAACCGAATCCAAAAATCAAAATCATGAAGTTTATAGGTCATTTTTTTAAACCCAATAATTTCATACCAGACCAGCTTAAGCCCCTCTTATTTGACGCCATTGTGCTCCAATTTCTAGTAGTTCACTCAGTCTCCAGCAGAGTTTATCATGTCGCTGTTGTTGAAGGAGATGACGTCTGCTTGTTTCACCACCTCAAAAATAATAATAAAAGATATGTACTCGTGGTTTATATAGTTTTCTTGTTACATTTCTAGATTATATTTATTTTAAAGAATTTATTGCTTGATATACACCCCTGATGTACGTAATAATATGTTTTTGAAAAAGGCGCCAACGTTGCCGAATGTAAATTTGGTGACGCCATTTTCCTTTCAGTATGCAGTTTGTTTACAGATGTTCGACACCCTTTTGTTTAGGATGGTGATTATGAGTGAATTAAAAATTTGTAAGTGCGTTAGAAACTTGACATAAACTTTAAAAAAACCCAGAGGAAGTGTCTTCAGCGTGTAACTGTGTGTAATTCTGAAGCCATGAGAATTAAGTGGTGAAATTGCCGATTAAGGACAAGATATTCTTGGTGTATGTGACCGAGAGGAAGCCGTAGTGTAAGCTATCTGATATACCCGTAAACGGTCCACTGGTATTGTTAAATAACTATCAGATTTGCTCAAACTAAGTTAAAATAGGAAATTTTTATGTCAACTCTTCTTGTATAATTTAACTTGTTGAGCTTATGTCTCAATTTTGTAATCATTCTAAGTGGCGGCGTTCATTTGTTCAGGAAATGGCGCCACGAATGGGAGCTACTGACCCACTCGAGTAACGGTTTCATTCACTGTTGAATTATTTTCTGTCTTTCCGTTTTACTTTTTGTTGATCATATTTGTTCATGTTTTAATTCCATATTATTGAAATATTTTCATCTTTTTAATCAAAAAAATTGGCTCAATTTTTATGCCAAAAGATTTCATGAAATTATTTTCTTGAGAATATTTTATTATTCTATTGTAGGGTTGGCATTTATTTCATCATTGTTTCCTGAGAATCCAACAAAATGTTTTACGCTCATTTTGTTTTGGCCAAAAAAGGGCCACTGGCCCGAATATGGCTGGCAGCTCATTGGGATAAGAAATTAACCAAAGCTCATGTCTTTGAAACCAATATCGAGAAGTCCGTGGATGGTATACTTCAGCCGAAGGTATATAAATATTCATATTTTATATTTAAAAATAAATAAATAGTATAATCACTGATCGAAAGAAATTGACATTCTGGGGAATTCCGAGAATCCAAATGAATATACGTTGAATTATTTTAACGTTGTGGTCTATTAGCTCTAGTTCGTATGTTGTCAATAATTGCCTAATTCCAGGCTTTTATGGAGATTTTGATTTATTATTGTAATCAATTGCAATTCTGAATAATCAGTCACGGTAATCAGTTTACCTCTGCTGTTTATGTATATTGTTTATTTACTAAAATTTGTGTAGTATTTTTATCTCAAGCAACTGGAAGTGTTTACTGCATGACAGTGCGATTTATTATGTTGTAACAATACTATGAATACCAGTTATGTAACACCAGGGAAGATAATATAGGAATATTTGTGAATTTTCCAATAATTATTTTTTCTTCTGACATGAAATTAATTCATTCACCTCCTCAGAATTTCTGGAAATAGTCGGAAATTTTTAAATTTTATCAGCATATTTTAATTGGTTTTAGGTTAAGATGGCCCTTCGCACATCTGGTCATCTTCTTTTGGGAGTTGTACGCATTTACTCCAGGAAAGCAAAGTACCTTTTAGCTGATTGTAATGAGGCCTTCGTCAAGATTAAAATGGCATTTCGACCGGGAATGGTGGATCTGCCAGAAGAAAACCGAGAAGCTGCTGTAACAGCAATCACGTTACCTGAAGTATTCCATGACTTTGACACTGCCATGCCTGAACTGAAGTGAGTCTTTACCACCATCATATGTAATTACTAGGTGAAAGTTTTACTTATCAGTTTGATAAAAATAAATTTTTCTTTTGCCCTTAGTGATGTAGATATCCAGGCTCAGTTTAGCATGAACCAGTCCAGAGCAGAGGAGATTACCATGAGGGAAGATTATGGGAATATTTCTCTTGTTACCAATGGAGATGAAGGTTTTGGAGATATGGGTTTTGACACAGAACCTCCAGAATTGATGCGTGATGCTACCCAGGGTGAAGCATCTTTAGAACAGGTGAGTGCTACTAAGAACTTTTTAATTTGTTTAAAAATTATCTATCAATATGAAGTGTAACTCATTTTCAGAAAACATTTGGAGCATTGACTATATTTTTAAAGTTGCCTTTTTATTTGGTCTTGAAGTTATTACGATATGGCAAAAGTCCTTTTAATCAAGCTCAGTAATTTGCTACAAGAAGTCCATTATGATATAAGCTGTAATGAAGTCGGTGGTGTTAACCATAAAATTGTGGAATGATTCCATAGCTTAAACAGGAAAAACATACGTCTTGATCAGCATAAAGAATTGATAATGTTACCTCGTTCCTGTTTGAATTTTAAATATAAACTGTTTATGTATGTGAAGTGTAAGATTTTTGTTGTTTCATTTGTATATTTTTAGGCCAACCTTCTATTTAGTGAAAGTGTAGACATAGGTCGAGGTAAAGGCGCAGAAGGAGCAGACGGAGCAGGGCCTTCATCAGCACCACAGGGTGCTGCTAGTGCAGGGATAAATCTTGTTCCCAGACCTAGAGCTGAACCCTCAACTTCTCTTGAAATAGATGCACCAATTCGTGATGATGGTTTTGGAGGAAACCTAGGACAAGACATTATTGGTGAGAATATTTTTTCCGTTTTCATTACATTTATATATTCTTTTTAATACTTTAATTTAATTATTTGATATTTTTCTTTTTATGTTTGAATACAGCTTAAGTTTGTTTGTGATAAAATTGTTATTGGAAAATAAATAAAATAGGAGTTTAAAAAACTCACGAGGTAAATTATTTTAATTATAGTTTGATTTAAGGCAAACTGGAAAATAAAAAATAATTTTTGGGCATTCAGAGCTTACTAATAACATACCAAACATTTTGTTTATAACCATTCACATAATGTAAAATTAATCCTAAGAAACAAGAATTGAGAGATAATAAGCAAATATATTTATTTTGAATAAGTTTTGTTCAACTTGGATTTTTTAAATGGTTAAATATTTTATTATATTTTTAATGAACAAAATTAAGCTTAGTAGAAGCATATTTGTAAAGTTTGAAATTTTCTGTGAAATTTTTTTGACTTTTAAGTTTAATTAATCATTTGGTTTTGTAATATACCGTAAATACCCGTGTATAATGCGTTGGTAGGATTTTGGTCTTATATTCTGTGATTTTTTTATATACCCGCGTATAGCATGCGCATTTTCCTAAAATTTTTGTCTGTCACAAATTTATCATTTAACTCAGGTATTCTCAACCTTTTTTGCTCCACGGCACACCTTCATGCATGCTTAAGAACATCGCGGCATACCAAACAACCCCTAATTCACCGTGTAAATACTCATTTTTAAAGATAAAAACTAGCATAACAAGTGAAAGTTGCAGTTATATTAGATTGTTATGACTGGTAAAGCAATAATTGTATAATTATATTGTACATTAAATACATAATTTAAAAATTAAATTTTTTTTGGAGTGTGCGGCACACTAGTTCCTTCCTCGTGGCACATTAGTGTGCCGTGACACACCGGTTGAGAACCACTGATTTAACTCATTATTATTATGCGTTAAATTGTCAGTATCATTATGATATGATAAAACAATAAATTAAAACTGATGTCAGAGGCGGCTAGGAAAATTGCGGGGCCCGGTGCAAAGTGTGTGCGCGGGGCATCTTACGCATCAAAAATTTTTAATAGTAATTTGTAATAACTAAAGCAACATCTCTCACTATGACACATTGATATTTTTCATAAATGCTTGTACTTTATAAGTACAATAAATATTTCTTAGAGAGCGTGGGGCCTCTTTAAGTGCTGGACCTCAATCACGCCATATATTTTATTCGCCTAGATTAAAGTGAATATCATATATAATCAAATTCGATTTAACTCAACGTGCTTATTATGGCCAATATGCATATTAAATCAACCTTTCTTCTCTTTATCTATGCAAGTAATTCATTTTTTTAAATACCGTGATAAATGTGTACCCTTGTATAACACGCACCGCTTTTTAGCTCCAAAATATTGTGAAAAAAGTGTGCGTTGTACGTGGGTATTTACGGTATGTTTGAGAGTCATTGAGATTACTATAATTTATTTGCATTAGCACCAACATGTTTTAATATGCTAATAGCAAGTTCTGAGTGCCCAAATAATTATTTTCTATGTTTCAGTTTGTTTTAAATTAAACTACAATTAAAGAATTTTATCTCAAGGGTTTTTAACTCCTAATTTATTTTGAAATTTTCAGTTTTTATAAGAGGTATTAATAATTTGATTTTAAATACATTTTATGAAGTTGTTTTAGTACGATATCTATTAAAATGTGAACATTAGAACTTAAAACAGTTTTGTATACAACTTTTATGGAAAATACTTAATTGTGCAGCATCTCCTGGGGGTGGCCAATGTCAATTTTCTGGGTAAGGTGACAAATCTAGAAGTCAGTATGGTTCTAAAAGGATATAACATATGGTTTTGGAGAAATTTGTCATAAGAGCTTTGACTAAAAATAAATAAATAGACAGTCAGTGAATTAAAAATTTTTTAAATATATATCTTTAGAGAAATATTTTTTATTGTTTATTTAATTTGATTCATTTATAATTAATGTATTGCTTGTCAAACAGTTGCTCAAATATGCAGCCAAACCCAACTTCATGATCCTTTTTATTGCTATAAATTATAATTACAATTTGACTTTTTAATTGGTTAGTCCCATGATTCTCAAACTGGGGGTTGTTTGTTGATATGTTTAGAGTAAAATTATTTTTTTTAAATAAAAAGGATGTATTTTGAAATTAATGTTCTATTTTATACTTCTTTATTGATGAATGTGGTAAGGGGGTTGTGATAAGATCGGGTACCCTTAGAGGGGGTCATAGATGCCTACAATTTGAGAACTGCTGGGACTGTGTTATTGATAAACTGAGCTTTTCAAAAGATTGTTATCAAGCTTGGCCTTTGGGTGAAATAAAATTGATAAGCTGACTTAACTCTCTGATGAGTGCTAAGGATCATTTTTGACTAATTGGATAGACATTGTTTTTCAGTTTAATGAACTAAGCCCTATATTTATGTTTTAGTGAGTTTCCTTTAAGACTTGAAAAAAGTTAAAAATCTGATTTAATTAATATTTTTATAATTCATAGTGTGCCAATGGCTTCTGTTAATTTCTTTATAGATGGTGGCCTATTTGAAGGGGGATTGTTTGACGATGCCCCAATGGGAGAAGTTCCTCCTGTGGAGACCAGTTCTATAAATGCTGGGGAGGTTGTCCTTGGAGAAAAGGGTACTGACGGGGCAGAAGCTGATGCAGGTACTAAAGCTGGAGCTGGTCTTTCTGACAAAGGGGCAGCTTCTGTCCGTGATACTGATGATGAAGATGACATAGGTGGAGACCAATTCGGTGGACCACCTTCAGTAGGTGGAGCCAGGTAAGAATCTTTTGCTGTTTAAAGTTTTGTTATATGCCCACGCTTTTAGTTGCTGCTTAAATTGTATACTTTCTTCATTTTAATGTTTTACTTTGCCGCCATAACCTCAGTAGAATTGGTTATTGAGGAAGAAAAGTAATGGTAAATATATAAACTTGTTGCTGCTTGTTTTGTTTAGTTAACGTGATGTTTGGGAGATTAAAAATTATATTATAAATTATCTCAACCATTTCCAGTATGGCCACCTAGCCTTATTTAATTAGTCACAGGTTTCTATTTTTATCAGAAAAGTGTTTATTTCTTAGCTAGTTTGTTATGAATATAATAAATATTAATATTGTTCTTATTTTCAGTTCTGATGGTGAATCTCGTCCTGGAACTCCTATCTCTCAGGCTGCTGAGGTTGGGAAGAACCTTCCAAATGCAACTCCCATCAGGGAGGATCCTACGCAGTTGGGATTGGATGGTGAGGAAGTAACAACAGTGTCGGACCCATTGGTACCTGTGCAACAACCCATTGAGCCTGTTGACATGGGTCCAGATGGTTTGGCAGAGGAGCTTAAGGGTGAAGAGCAAATTGCAGCGGCTGCAGCAATGCCCATAGACCAAACGACTCTTATACATAATGAGGAGGAGACATTTGCTCTGGCACCAGTTGATGCTTCAGCTCTCAAGGGTTTGTAATATTTGCCATACACGTAGTGGACCTTAGTTGTAATATTATTTAGGAAAATTTGATCTCTCTAAAGAGACTGATTTTGGTATTTTAGTATTAATTTATTAGCACATTTTCTTAAAATAAAAATCATACTGATATGATTACTCTGTCTGTCCAGGTATGGACAATCAATTTTTTTGTTTTAAGAAATACTTGAAAAATTCTTTTTGAATTAAATAACTCTTATTCTATGAATTTTCATGACTGTGGTAGTTCCAATAGTAATAACCTGTTTGCTTAGAATTAACATCAGCACTTATGTTTGTTTGTCATATACATATGCTCATGAAAATGTAATATTATTGCTTAAATTGAGAGAATATGAGACTTGATATTAGAGGCCATAAATATTACTTTAATGAAAGTAATTTTTAAAGACTACAGGCAACACCCTACTTTCGTACTTTTGACTTTCGCACAACTCGCTCTTTTGTACATTATACATTCTCATGCCTAAACTGCCTTTCGTACGCCGAATTCGGACTTTAGTAAATCAGCTGACGAACAAACATTTCGAGCTAACGCATAGTGGTGCTGTCTGTCAGCCAAGCCAACATTTTTAATAATTTACCAAATGAAGCAAAATGCATTAATATAATAAAATTCAAAACAGTAATAGCTTCTTGGTTGAAATATAAATCATTCTACTCCATTGATGAATTTCTAGAAAGTGACCTAGCAGATTTAAATTTCTGAAGACAAAATTAACCTAAAAGGATGCTGTGTTTATTATATATATAATGTAAGATTTGTGTGTAATGTTTTTTAATATTGTACTGAAATTTGACAAGATTAATACCATTATAAAGTTGGTTACTGTGGCATTCTGAATAAACGCCATATTTTTTTAAAGAGCAAGGAACCGATCTACACACACTTCGATGACGTTGGCGATATCCCATCAGCAGACCGCGGAACAATTTGACATAATGATTATGCAGTTGCTTGGCTTTCTCGCAAATGACAAGTGAACTCAATGAGATTTTCTTGTGAGTTTGGGTCTCAATTCACAGATTTAAAGCCTTCTCTGTCTTCTCTACATACGGATTCCTAGGTACAAAAGACTTTTGTACTTGTTGAGGTACCACTTGCAACACTAGCTCTAATCTCTTCTTCACTTTCCTTATTGATTTTATTGTGGACTTGGTCACACCAAGTAATTTACCAACTGATGAAGCCTATCTAAAACTTCAATTTTCTTCTCCAAACTCATCACTTTTTTCGCCCTTTTTACCGACTTTTCTTTCATTTCAATCATCACTCTCTTTGGGGCCATGATTAAGCAATATTACAAATAAACTATGAAAATAGCAAAATGCTGTAATGAAAAAAACTCGCACTTTCGTTCATTATACATTGACACCTCTAAACCACCTTCCATGCTGAATTCAGACTTTCGTGCATCAGCGAAATGACGAACGAATATTTCGACTGCTGCTGATTGCCAGCCACCAGTTTCCGCCGCGTCGGCATCTTTGTCTGTACAGCAGTGTTTATTTTCAATTATTTAAATATTTTATTGCATTTTGCCCTATCTCTCTATATCATAAAATTGATGATTGTGTTTAAAAGGTCCCTGCTCAAAAAACGAAACATTTATACCATAATTAGAGATTTTATAATATTTTTTGGCTCTCTGGGAATGGAACCCCCCTATAACATGTAATTTTATGTCCGACTTTCGTACACGTTTTCAGGAACGTATGTGTGCGAAAGTAGGGGGTTGCCTGTAACGAAATAATTTTAAATAATAATTTACGAAATTTAATTTGTCTGTGCTTGGTGTATATTTTAATCTAGAATGGTGTATTTTTTGATATTACAGCTGGTCAGAGCTGCCCTCTTGTTTTAAATCTTTAATTCTTTACCAAAAGAAAAAATATTTAAGAAAATGTTTATGTTGTGATTTTTTAATACACTTTTTTGTAGATCAAATATTTAGAGCTTAAGATGCTATAAAATTTTGAACATTCATAAGATTTGAATTCCTGCTTTTTTATAAAAAGTATTTTTCCATGTTATTAACTTACACCATATGTTTATAGAATTCTTTATATAATGCATTTACAGGATTTACCAAGACAAAGCGCAAGCGTAAACTGATTGTTGATGAAGTAAAGAACATCAGTGGAGAGGAGATGAAAGCCCAACTTTCAGACACTAGTGATATTGTTACTACCTTGGATTTGGCACCTCCAACCAAACGGCTTATGCATTGGAAGGAGACTGGTGGAGTTGAAAAATTGTATGCTCTTCCTGGGCGGCCAATACCTGCCCGTGCACTTTTTAAGGTAAGATAGTAAATTTAAATTTTAAATCAGTTACAGCTAGCATTGTTATTTGGGTTATATAAAAAAAATTAGTTATCTCACAATGTTTTAACTTTGAATTAAGTACTTCAAACAAGTTTTAAAGAAACATCTTAATATAACAGAGAAGGCTGAAAAATGTTTCCTGGTAAAATTTTTTTTAGGAATAATCAGTAACAGGCCAATTACAGCTGATCGATTAACATTATATATAAAAATATCAGACAGTAAAGAATATTAACCCAATACAACAATTATTAAAATGAAAATGAAATAATAACAATGCAGTGGAGGAAAAATAAAATAAACAAAAAGGGAAAGTATATGGAAAATGGGAGATAATATTTTAAGTTGAAATTTGAGGCAATTTTGAGAACAGTTCTAAGAGGAATATGAAATGAGTCAATGTTGTTGGTGGAAGGAAAGTTTAAAAAAGTGGGACTCAAAAGAGAAGGGAACATTTTATAAGAGACAGACATGGAGTGCTTAGAGAAAAAGAGATGGAAAGGCAGGTTCTTCTAAATCACTGGTTCCCAACATTTCTCTCTTCACGAACTTCTTTAGTTGAACTCTTCTCTTAGTGAACCCATTAAGTTGTAATAGTTTTGACTGTAAGCCTCTTGTAAAAGTGGATTTATTTTGTAAAAACACTTTTGAACACATTTACCATGTCTGCCTGAATACAAGACGATGTTTTTCATCAAAATCTATCATGAAAAAATCACCCCTTGGCTTAAATGAGAGTCCGAGGAAAATTTGGGTTATGGTTAAATCTCGAAGTCTCTCATTGCATTCGCGTTCAAATGATAGTACTATATTTTTCATAAAGTAAATATTTGACCTACGATGAATATATATAAGAACATCCACATGTATACATGGCAGAGGGGTGACTCAAAAAGTATGATTGATTTAGTTCTGTATGATGATGAAAGACTGAGAGATCTGGTGAAGGATACAAGGGTTGTCTCTAGAGTGGATCTTACATGGAACGTGTATAATTATAAAAATGCAATTTCTTAAGGCAATGTAAATGCTAATTTCATTGGAAATAGACCTGGATGAAAAAATATCTTGGCGAGATCACTTGCGTAAATTGACGATTACGCAAAATGGGCTGACGGCTTTGAATGCTCAACTGTTTGAATTTCGGTAAAACTTTACATGGAACGTGTATAATTATAAAAATGCAATTTCTTAAGGCAATGTAAATGCTAATTTATTGGAAATAGACTTGGATGAAAAAATATCTTGGCGACATGGTTCCCTCTAAGCTGCGCGACTGCACGGCCGCGCACTAAATTTATCAAGCGTGCACGATTGTGTGTATTTTCGAATATATCGGAACAGGACCGCGTCAACCCCGGTGCATATCCGCACACTATCGTCATGTAGGCACGCATAGCGATATTCATTCCGCCCATGGATGAAAAAAATTAGAGGGAACTATGCTTGACGAGATCGCTGTTACTATATTTGACCTTTTGTGAAAATGAAGATGAATGAAATTATTGTCACTGAATGTGGAACATTATTCAGCGATGGAAAATTATTAATTGGAGTAATATTTCAAAATGTCAACAACTAAACCATTTCCTGCACATTTCTTCGATCTCGAATAATGTATTCTAAGATGTGCATGAATGCCCGGCACACTTCAGCGTAAAATCTACGAAATTTACATTTTTGCCAAAAAATTGTGAAAATTTTTGGGGGGTCGGCTTCTATTTGGTCACCAAATTTCATATATAACACTTTAGCATGAGCACAAAGAACTGATAAGTTTTTGGACAATACCGGTTAACTGGAAGTCGAGGTTTATTCTAAACCCGATTCGGTTTTTGCGTTATTTCTTCGATAATACGTCATTATTGTATACATTGACCATTACAAAAAATGTAGAAAATATAATTTCCTACATCTTTTATTTCAAACAATTTTCCATAGCAGTTATTGTTTAGGAATTATTTATAAATAATCGGTGTTTTCGGTTTCCGTCAAATATCTTCTTAAAAACGTCGTTATTGGTAATTTTCGTGATGACCAAACTTGTAGAGAATAATATTGCTTTCAACTTTTGTTTGAAATAAATTTTCGTAGAACCATCCACTTCGGAGGTATTTAGCTTTTTTTTGAATTTGCAGGATGCAGCGCCACTACCATCTAGCGGTGAATTCTGTAAACATATTAAAAATATACGTAATTTACGGCAATAAGGACGACTGTATTCTTTTACGATAGGAAATAATAATTTTGCCTCATAATCCTATTCATAATAATTTAAATATCCATATCCCAAATATGGAGAAAGTCATGTGTTGGCCACCAGATTTTTTCCGAATATCTCCTTTAAAACTAAATTTACGTTTGTTGTTAAAGTTGTAGACAATGTAATATTCTGCAAGTTTTGTTTGAAACGTTTTCATAAAATCGATAGTTTAAGAGATATTTTGATTTTTTATCTATATTTATGTTAAATACGTTGCTTGTTTCAGTTGCTATGATAACATTTTTTAATGCGTAGAAATTATTGAATTTTGGTGAGCCATTATATTGATATCTTTAAAAGTGAAAATTATTTTATTTAACAGATTTTGTTATCTAAGGCCTGTCCTGTAAACTAGGCCTATGGTTACTTATTGTTTTCAATGCATTTGTGCTATTTTCTGTATATTAAAAACTTGAATACATTTTTTAAAACTTTCTATTTCTTTTATATATTACCGATACATTCAAATGTGTTGTTATTATATCATAATGATATCCTGAAAATTTCATCAAATTCGGTTCAGTCGTTTGCGAGATATTAAGCTTCAAAAAGCATTACACACAAAGTGACACTATCTTTTATATTAGTTTAGATGGAGTGTTGTGATCTTAAGGCTAGTGAAAATAATTTTGTTGTTTAATGAAATTAATCTTTTTCTCCACAGAATTACCAGCGCCATCTCACAAGCCGTGCAGCAGAAAATGAGGACTTTGGTATGATGGGAGATGATGAGAGAGAGCAAATACCTCTTGAACAGGTCAGGGGAGAAGGTGTTCCTGCTGATCCTGAAGGTTTCAACAACGTCCTAGATGGTAACATGCTTCCTCCTGGCACGCCCCTTCCTCAGGCCAAGAAAGGCCGCAAACGAAAACACCAAATGGACACTGATGACCTCCTGCAACAGGTAAACTGTCCAGAAATGGGAGAAAGACAATTTATATTACACCGTATTTGCTCGTGTACCTTTTTTCCCAAAACGCCTGTGAAAAAAAGGGGGTGCACGTCTTACACGAATTTTTTTATTTGCCGTGCACCTTTTTCCCAAAATGTTATGTCGGTAAACAAATATACGTTAAGCTAGCGCCCATGCCGCATCTATTATTCTATTTCTAAATTTCGGTGTATTTAGTCTTTTTCATTCATTGTATAAAAATTTTAAATGAGTTAAGTTTATTAGCGAGTGCTGCCCAAACTCGACGAAGTCTTCTGCTGCAATCGTCACGGAGGCCATGGCGCATGTGCGACCAGTTTGTATTGGTGGGGATGTTCTCACAGCAGACGACGCCTACCATGTTCAGATATGGCATGCTTCCGTTATTCTCTGATACGTCTATGAAAGTCATGGCCACCGTGGTGATTATTGAATGTTCACTGATAATAATTTTAGTTCGCCAAAAAAATGACGACCGCTACGGTAGCAATCAGTGACCATATGGCTGGAAAATTACGTACGGCAGAATGATCGGTGATCGCTTCCGGAGCGATTTCTGCCGAACGTGACCAATATGACGACAAAAACAGTTAATTGTTTAACAAAAGGGGACTATCGAGGAGATTTCTGCTAGTACCGATATAAAGAGATCTCCCAATAAATTCGTCACGTAGGAGTGTGAAGATGCTTAACTTGAGCGTAGCATTTTTGAGAAATAGGAATTGGTGATTTAAAAAACCCCTTTTCGGCTCAAATAAATTTTTTCCCCCAATGCCTGCTGAAAAACCAGGGTGCGCAGGATACACGGGGGCGCGGCTTACACGAGCAAATATGGTAAATTTATTTTTTTTGATTCATCTACAACATTTTTTTATAAATTTGTAATTCATCATTTATGTCATTATGATGTTCACCAGCAATTGATATTTGAATTTTACTTTCTCTGTAAGCAGTATAGAGAAAGTAATGTTTTTGTGAAAAAATAAAATTTAAGATTTCACAGAAATGCACGTAAGGTCCTCTGAATACGTTATCACTAATTTATCAATTATGTCTGTATGTGTTAAGAATTTTATGGGCACTCAATCTCAAAAACTAATAATCAGATCAAAACAAAGTTTTGTATCTAAGATTTTTATTAGAAATTCAAGGTCTGATATGACTTTGGGTGAAATTGGTCAACTGGAAATGGAGGTTAACTCTTTTCATTTTATTTTAGGGCTCCATTAATGTAGATATTTGCTGTTATCAAAGTTGTAGACAAAGTAATTTCTACTACAAGTTTTGTTTGAAACATTTTTTTATTGAACACATTGTTTCAAAGATATTTCGATTGTCCATCTGAATTTCCTCATTTCATTGACTGTCGCTAGGTGACAGCTTCGTGTCCAGTGCTGTGATAAAATTTGCATATCGTTAGTAATTATATTTTGTTATCTATTGCAACAAATAACAATTTTGTTTACTTATTGTTTTTTCATTGTGAAAAGTGATTCAGGTATATATTTTCCATTTTGAAAATTATTCCATGTTTAAAAAGTCTTCATGGTAGTATTCTTGAGGATGCTCTTGTTGTGAGTAACTTGTAAGCATTATTGCGGTCATGTTCTTTACTTTGTATATAGAAATTAATGTGGTGGGCACAAGCATTTTTTGTATTTGATGGGATATCATGATTCCAATTATCTATAATGATTAAATCAGTTGTAAAGCATCAGTTGGACCATTTAAGAGATTTAGGTATTTTTTATGTTGTTTTTTTCACAGAGGCATCCTTGAATATTTTTCTAATTTAAGTATATCAGCATGTTTCAGAGAGGATCATTGTATAAATCTGAGTTTTCATAAGATCCAAGCCGTAATTGCAACCATATGGAATTTTTACATTTTTATGCTACAAAAATATTAGTGATAGCTTAATAATCAGTGCTATTAGGATGTGATTCAACTTAGCATATTTTTCTTTGGTAACAGCAAAAGAGAATTTTGGAGGAAGCAACAGCCAAGCAGGCAGAACTGGATGCCCAGCAGCTTCTTGGTGTACAACTTTCTACTGAAGTTATCCCTGAACATCCGGCTCAAATACCCGTACCCGAAGAGGAGTTGGTTGCACCTGCCTCAGTGAGGCCAGCACCAATAGAATCAATGGAAATTGACGGACAGCAATTGCCAAATGCTTTACAAACATCCCTTCTTCCTCCAGAAACACCTGGGCCACCATCTGTACAACCTCCTTTGGATCCTACAATGGACGCGACTGCCTTTGGAAAGGAAATCCCAGAGCTACATGCGGACCAGGTAATGTAATCATATCTTTTGATTTCACTTGTTGCCTAGGATTTTATTTTTTATTTACCATATTTACTCACCTACTTGCTCTACCTGAATTACAAGGATAAAATAATGTTAATTATTGCATCACATAATTTCTTCTCTTTTTCTTAGACAAGAT
This sequence comes from Uropetala carovei, assembly GCA_036926305.1. Classification (NCBI taxonomy): domain Eukaryota; kingdom Metazoa; phylum Arthropoda; class Insecta; order Odonata; family Petaluridae; genus Uropetala; species Uropetala carovei. Next base: position 8,277,534 of record JAXCHB010000065.1, on the reverse strand, counting down.
GTTTCTTTTGGCCATACATACATGCAGCTGTTGACTTTGTATCCTATTTTTAAAACATTTAAAAACAATAAATTTATTACATGAAGTTTTGATAAATAACAGAAACTGTGTTCTTATAAACCAGTTTGTGCTAGGTCAAAATAACAGTAAATGATTTAAATTTCATTGTTTGTATACTTCATTCTGAACAGATCGCATATTTGCATTTTATCGAAAAAGAATGTGTGAAAAGTGGAGCAATTATGCAAGTAAATACAGTAAAACCTCTCATTAACAAAATTCAAGGGACCCAATTTTTCGTCTATTCATTATTGGAAAGTTCGTCGATCAGATGTTAATGGGTGTTGCATAACTTCAGGGTGGATTGACTGTTAGATTAATCGGAAACAGTGGGGTTATCCAAATGAAGGCAAATGAACACAAATGGCGCAATCAAACAGAACTATGTACTAAAATACGCCCATTACAGCTTTTCAGGAAAAAACATTACATAAAAGTGGATGATATTCAGAATGTGTCCTCAAGGTTTAATTTGCTTTGTTACCAGCCATATTGATTTTGTGCACTGGTGGCACCATTACAATGCTTTCTAATGGTAAAAATATCACTATCATCTCCTTTTGCAATGCTTGAGGGTGGCAAGCACCAATTACAAGTAAAAAAATTTATTTTTCTTGCATTGATTGGCAGGTTTTGTCCAAAAACATTCCCTGCAACTTTTTATTACATGAATTCTTTGAGGTTACAACCCACACAGTCTATTTTATTACATCATCAATATTTTTCAATAACACCCTCCAACTCCAACTCCGTTACTAATATGTAAAAATATTTAGGTAAGTGCATTAATGTAATACAGTAAAACTCGTTTATAACGATCACGTCTAAAACGAAATCTCGGCTATAACGAAGAAATGTCTCGGTCCCTTGAACTTCTCCATAAGGGCATTGGTTAAATTTCTCGGATGTAACGAACACGCATTTTACGAATTCTCGGCTGTAACGAACAAATGTTTGGTCCCGTGGCAAAAAATGCCCCATATATAACGAATTTTGGCGAGCAGAGCGATAAGTAATGAATAGTTTCCGCCCGTTTACCGCGCACTTGTTCGTAGAGGTCCCCTTCCTCCATCTACCCCTTCCATACGAATTTCCATGCTCCCTTTGTTTTGAAATTGATATTAAAAGTGTGAAATGTTTATGTAAATTAATGACCATAATAATTATATTAATTGACCATTTAAAAAATCGTATGTAATAGCAGTCGAACATTTTACATGCCGCGAAGTTGATAAGCATCTCTTTGCATATGTAAGTACGGCATTGAAGTCGACTCACTGCAAATACAGTAAAAGCTGTGTTATCCGGCTATCTTGGGGATTGTGGAAAGCCGATTAGGAGAAATATCCGGTTAGGGGAGCGATTTTCGATTTTGACAATGCAAATTTAGCAATAACCAAACAAAATTGGGTTTAGGTTCACTATCGTACTCCCCAAACATAACTATGCATGGGGTTTGCATTTTCCATTTTAATTCTTCTACACGTAATTAGATATAGACACTATTTACCCATTCTTATTTAATACGTTGCTACGCTTACATGCAAAACAAAAAGACTATTGAAAAGTTTAGGGCGTCCGGGAAGTTTGGGGATTACGGCAGTGAACCTGTTCCCAAAATTGAATTTATTGGATTATATCTTTATTATTTATCTTTATTTACTCTATTAGAAAAGGACGAAATTATTTAATTCTTCTGAACATTTCTATGAAAACCAGTCATATAATAGTTCCTCCATTTTTTGGCTTATGAAACGTATGATGTTTATTAATTGATTTACTCGTCTCAGAAGATGTCACAAATTTCATTAATTTAGCCTTATGAGCCTTGATATCGTAGAGCGTGGAAGATCCGATGTTGAATTCTTTTGCTATGGCTGCTCTATTTTTTCCTTTTTCAATTCGTTTGATCAGCTCCAGCTTTTGTGTTAGCGTTAAACCAACCTTTTCTCTCCTGTTCCTTGCTTTTAGGTATTTATTTTGATGCCATATTCATTGGATGGGTAATTTTTTAAATAATAAAAAGCGATAAAACTGGAAGTTGTAGAAGACAATGCAAATGGCTTACATAACCAAAAATGCCATGCTTACTCGGCAACCACAGAAGTATACGTAGTAAATACGTTATATATACATCTTATATTTTAAGACATTTTAAAGTGGAAGTTGTGGTATTACACATATACAATTCACACAAAAATTCATAAAAAAGAAAAAGAAATACAAAATGAATTGTATTTGTGCAATTTCCAGTATCTAAGGTTCTAAATAGCCGGATAGCACAGCTTTTACTTTATGTGTATACGAGTTATATGGGATGTATAGGCCAAAAACCATGTTTCTCGTATATAACGTAGTCACGCTTATAACGAAGCAATGAGTCGGTCCCCTCAAATACGTATTAAACGAGTTTTACTGTATATATGCATTATTAAAAAAGTTAGATACATTTGTCTTATATACTTTTAAATAATTTTATGATGCATTCCTCCCACACTTTTGTGACCCTTTACACGTGAAAAGTTGCAAAATATAAGCCGCTATCACTGTTTAGGAGCTTTCTTTCTTTTAGACGACAGGGAAGTCCCCGGGGGAAAGACTCAACCCTCAACTCTCGACCTTTCCTATTCAGGAACTTAAATAAGATTTTATTTTCTGATAAATTTTTGTAAAATGTTAGTGTTGAAATAAATTATAGCTAGCGGTAATACGCTAATATGCATATATGATGAATCTGAAAAAAACCTTACAACAAAGTGCCAAAAATTGGGTCCTTTCAATTTCGTTATAAAGAGGTTTTACTGTATATGACACACAGCAAACATTTTATTTGTACCTTGAAATTGAAGTTTCCTTGATGTGCTGTCCATGATTGCACCCAATATGATGTTTTTGAAATGAGGAGGATTGATTAACCTTGTTTAAAGTGATTGTTGTATTGGGTAACAGCTAAAACTGCAAATTGTCCATTTTTTCAGCATTGTTACATTCAATAATGAAAACAATAAGTTAGCAATTATTTTGTGTTCAGGTTGACATCTGCACCAAACAATGAAAAATTTCTTCATTTAGCAAAATGTTCATAGTAAACTCAAACGGGTTGTAATCCAATTCCTGGTAATGATTGGAGCAGACAATCAAAAACATCAGTTTTTACTGGAGGTTATAATTTTACAGAGGTTGAAGGAATGGGGAAGGATTGAGTGTTGACTGGGAAATATTTGAAAAAAATACAGTATCAATATTGACCAACTGGTAGGTCGCCTTGGTATGAACATGTTAAGAACCTGTCTTCAAATGATAATTGCATTGCCATAGTTGTACTTTCTTTACCCTCTTATATACAATGGTTTTTAATGTCATTTTCATCCAGGTCCATTCTATCCTGGAGCAGCAATCAGCGGGAGAAGCCTCTGAGTTACCTGTTTTACCTGCAAGTGTCGTCGAAGGTCAAGTTGTTCCTGGAGCACTTGACTTAGTCCCGGGTGAGGGTGATGGAAAAACTGCTCATGCGGAAGATGGCCAGATCATTGCAGAAGGAGTTATGTCTGTGCCTCAAAACCAAGAAAACCTGCCTCCGATGGAAAACATGGGATATGATCAGGTGAGGTCTTATATGAACTTCATATACTAGCTTGATAGCTCTACAGCATCTTATTTTGTTGCATTTTTTATTGACTTCTACAGTTAAATATTCTTCTCTTTAAATGCTTGGATAGAAAAACAGTCGTGGTTAAGAAAATTGACTCAGAACTAACGGTGGTTTCCACACTTTGCAAAGCTGCACCTCCTTATATGTCGTGTTCAATCAAAGTTCATAAACAATTCCAGTTGGATCTACAATTGCAATTAATATGTCCACTTTAAGAAAAAAATAGACATATGTGATATACCCTAGACACTTGAGAACTAAAATTCGGTGACTGCATATTGTAGGGCTCATGATTATGACAGTTAAACCGACAGTACATACAATGTCAAGTCTTTTTGCACAAAAACATTTATTTATTAGTATCCCATATGGCATTATAAATATCAGTGATATAAATTTAACTTTTAAGCTAAAGCTTCTCTATAAACAACATTTAATGTTATTGTATGTGGGTAATTGGGCACAGCAAATTGAAGATTTTGTCGATTTTTAACTCCCGATGCAGCTACATACAATTGTCCATGTGAGAAAACAGTTTCTTTCAAAAAACACCAACTGCTTCTAAAGTTTGTCCTTGTGCTTTACTTATTGAGAGCCCAAAAGCTGGTTTAATGGGAAATTGACGTCTCTGCCACTCGAATGGAAAATCAGTATCGGTTGGTTGTAGTGTTATACGGGGAATAAAATAAATTTCATCCATTTGGCATATTTTTACTTTAAGAAGTCTATTATTACTTTAAATAGAGTTACATTTGCTCACATTAAACATTTTCAAAAATGTAACATATAGGAGCACCGATTTTGAATCTGCGCAGGTTGATGCAAGGTTTCATTATCTCCAAGATTATTTCCGAGTAAAATTTTTTTTATTTTGTGTTGGTCCAAAATATTTCTTCAATAATGGAGAGGTTTCAGTTATTTAAAAACCACAGTGAATATTTTAGTTTCTTGTATAACTTGAGTGAATGAACAAAAGAAATTAATTAATTTAACGAAAGACAAAAAGGTAAATACGTAACCTTTAAGAAATATTTGGACAATCTAAGTCTAATTATTTGAGTTACATTTTAAAAGCGGTTTGCTATGTAGAATACAACGGCAGACAAAAATACAGTAAAACTCGTTTATAACGATCACGCCTAAAACGAAATCTCGGCTATAACGAAGAAATGTCTCGGTCCCTTGAACTTCTCCATAAGAGCATTGGTTAAATTTCTTGGATGTAACGAACATGCATTTTACGAATTCTCGGCTGTAACAAACAAATGTTTGGTCACGTGGCAAAAAATGCCCCATATATAACGAATTTTGGTGAGCAGAGCGATAAGTAATGAATAGTTTCTGCCCATTTACCGCGCACTTGTTCGTAGAGGTCCCCTTCCTCCATCTACCCCTTCCATACGAATTTTCATGCTCCCTTTCTTTTGAAATTGCTACGTACTATAAATGTGAAATTTTTATGTAAATTAATGACCGTAATAATAATATTAATTGACCATTTAAAAAATCGTATGTAATAGCAATCGAACATTTTACATGCCGCGAAGTTGATAAGCATCTCTTTGCATATGTACCGTATTTGACCGAATATAGCCCCCCTACCCATTTTTCTCACACAAATCTAGAAAATATTTTAATACCCTGAAAGGACGATTATTTTTAGGACTTTAATGTCATGAAACATGTTGTATAATTTGAAGAAATGTCAAACTTGCACTCATTTAATTAAAAAGTACCAATTAGCGAGTGATAAAACGCCATGCTAATTGGAATTTTAAGGTTTTCAGATTTGTTCCTCAGAATTCAGAGGGTATACTAACGAGAGAGATATTTGACAAGGAATTGAACAAAAATACATTTTTAGGGAGTAAAAATAAACTTTAAAAAGTCGAAATAACATACTAATTAATGCAGCAATATTAGCAAGTCGAAATAACATACCAATTTATGCAGCAATATAAATTCGCACTTTCCTCATATTTCGATCTATCTTTCGTTTGTGTAATTAACAATTCGAGCTTAGCCAGGCAATTAGTCCATTCTCGGGCAAGGTTGGTATTACCGTATTTGCTCGTGTAAGCTGCGCACCTTTTTTCCCAAAATGCTGGTGGAAAAGAGGGGGTGCGTGTCTTACACGAATTCTTTTATTTGCCGCTCACCTTTTTTCCCAAAATGTCGTGTCGGTAAACAAATATACATTAAGCTAGCACCCATGCCGCATCTATTATTCTATTTCTGAATTTCGGTGTATTTAGTCATTTTCATTCATTGTATAATAATTTTAAATGAGTTTTAAGTTTATTAACGGGTGCTCCCCAAACTCGACGAAGTCTTCTGCTGCAATCGTCACGGAGGCCACGGCGCATGCGCGACCAGTTCGGGTTGGTGGAGGTTTTGTTCTCACGGCAGACGATGCCTACCATGTTCAGATACAGCGTGCTTCCTTTATTCTATGATACGTCTATGAAAGTCATAGCCACCGTGGTGATCACTGAATGATCGCTGATCATAATTTTAGTTCGCCAAAAAAATGACGACCGCTATGGTAGGGATCAGTGACCATATGGCTGGAAAATTACGTACAGAAGAATGATCGCTACCGGAGTGATTTCTGCCGAAGATGACCAATGTGACCACAAAAACAGTTACGTGTTTAACAAAAGAGGACTACCGAGATTTCTGCTAGTACCGATATAGAGAGATCACCCAATAAATTCGTCACATAGGAATGTGAAGATGCTTAACTTGAGCGTAGCATTTTTTAGAAATAGGAATTGGTGATTTAAAAAACCCTTTTTCGGCTCAAATAAATTTTTTTCCCTAGAGCTGGCCCAAAAACCGGGGTGCGCGGAATACACGGGGTCTCGGCTTACACGAGCAAATACGGTAAAACTTGCAATTTGACAATAATGAGAGCGATCAGGTAATAGAAAAAACCTTCCTATATGGTGACGTCAATCAGCCTTGCAAATAAATATTCGCAACCCGAGTAGTTTAGTCTTACAATGGATAGAAACACTTACTGACTCGAATGAAATTCATCATTATTGAAGCTTTGCACACTTGTTCATACCCACCTAATTTTTAGTGCCCGAAAATAGCCCCCCCCCCCCAACTTTTGCACTTCACTTTTGGCCAAAAACAGGGGGGCTATATTCGGTCATATACGGTAAATATGGCATTGAAGTCTACTCACTGCAAATATAGTAAAAGTTGTGTTATCCGGCTATCTTGGGGATTGTGGAAAGCACTTGTTCGTAGAGGTCCCCTTCCTCCATCTACCCCTTCCATACGAATTTCCATGCTCCCTTTGTTTTGAAATTGATATTAAAAGTGTGAAATGTTTATGTAAATTAATGACCATAATAATTATATTAATTGACCATTTAAAAAATCGTATGTAATAGCAGTCGAACATTTTACATGCCGCGAAGTTGATAAGCATCTCTTTGCATATGTAAGTACGGCATTGAAGTCGACTCACTGCAAATACAGTAAAAGCTGTGTTATCCGGCTATCTTGGGGATTGTGGAAAGCCGATTAGGAGAAATATCCGGTTAGGGGAGCGATTTTCGATTTTGACAATGCAAATTTAGCAATAACCAAACAAAATTGGGTTTAGGTTCACTATCGTACTCCCCAAACATAACTATGCATGGGGTTTGCATTTTCCATTTTAATTCTTCTACACGTAATTAGATATAGACACTATTTACCCATTCTTATTTAATACGTTGCTACGCTTACATGCAAAACAAAAAGACTATTGAAAAGTTTAGGGCGTCCGGGAAGTTTGGGGATTACGGCAGTGAACCTGTTCCCAAAATTGAATTTATTGGATTATATCTTTATTATTTATCTTTATTTACTCTATTAGAAAAGGACGAAATTATTTAATTCTTCTGAACATTTCTATGAAAACCAGTCATATAATAGTTCCTCCATTTTTTGGCTTATGAAACGTATGATGTTTATTAATTGATTTACTCGTCTCAGAAGATGACACAAATTTCATTAATTTTGCCTTATGAGCCTTGATATCATAGAGCGTGAATTCTGTTGCTATGGCTGCTCTATTTTTTCCTTTTTCAATTCGTTTGATCAGCTCCAGCTTTTGTGTTAGCGTTAAAACAACCTTTTCTCTCCTGTTCCTTGCTTTTAGGTATTTATTTTGATGCCATATTCAATGGATGGGTAATTTTTTAAATAATAAAAAGCAATAAAACTGGAAATTGTAGAAGTACACCAAAACATCTAGACAATGCAAATGGCTTATGTAAACAAATACGCCATGCTTACTCGGAAGCCACAGAACTATACTGAGTAAATACGTAATATATACATCTTATATTTTAAGAAATTTTAAAGTGGAAGTTGTGGTATTACACAAATACAATTCACACAAAAATTCAGAAAAAAAAGAAATAGAGATACAGAATGAAATGTATTTGTGTAATTGCCGGTATCTAAGGCTGGCCGGTTCTAAATAGCCAGATAGCACAGCTTTTACTGTATGTGTATACGTGTTATATGGGATGTATAGGCCAAAAACCATGTTTCTCGTATATAACGAAGTCACGGTTATAACGAAGCAATGAGTCGGTCCCCTCAAATACATATTAAATGAGTTTTACTGTATTACTAAAACGTAGTAATATAAATAGTAGAAACGCCTATCAATAATACAGGCTATCTTTAATTGTTTATATTCTTGCCTTCCTCCATCCCTCTCACTCTCCCCCCTCTCTTTCCTCTTCCTCCCCCTCTCTCGTTTTAAAGCATTCAAAGTGCATTTATATTCCTGTAAGGATTGATATAATAATCGGATTTTGAGGTTTAACAATATAATGAGTCGCTATGGCGACATTCCGTTAAAATGGCAAGATTTGCATAAAATATGTAAATTAAATGTTTAACATGGAATACTTCGAACTGTGGGCGAAAAAAGATGGACAGAATAAGAAACTATAAATTTTTCTTCAAAATGGTTCAACTCCGAAGGTCGTAGATTAATTCCTTCTAATTTTAATTTCCAAATGAATAAGAGGCTGCACGTCGAAAAATCGCGTTTTACGTGTTAAGTAATGGGAAATGGAAATGCCTCCGTTGGAGTCGAACCAAGAAAATACCGATAAAATATAAATTATGCATTATTGTGTCATGAAAGAAGAAATAAAAAACGAAAAAAATAATTCGCGATAACGGGTCTCGAACGCGCGAAAATAAGTTTCGACGGCCGCGTCTCTAGCGACTAGACCACCGTTTCGCTTAGCAACAAATGCCTTATTATTGTATTCATCTTGAGCTTCAGTTGCCTTAAATTTTTAATAGCTAATTTCTCAATAACGACTGCTTATCTACACCTAGCGTTTTGCACACGTACACTAGGGGAGTGAAGTTACCTACTCGCAAAGTATGACAGGAATCCGTGGATTTCACCTCAAGTCCTCTCCTTGTTAGAATTTTATTGTAGACGTTTTGAATAATCCTTTTAAAAAAGTATGCAAAATCCTATGGTGTTGGCTGTGGACTGATCTTAGCTTCGAATTATGCCATACTTTGAATTATCCGGGATTGAAATAATGGAATCTTACTGTAGTTAGGTGCAAAGGTTGAAATAGTGAATAATACTGAAGTTGTCAGCTTCTACTTTTGTTATTCATAAATTGTAAAACATAACCTAGGTTTAGCTTGATTCAAAGCTTCTTCAAATGCAAATTATGTATTGTGTGAAGATGCTAACTTCCCGTCTTACCATCTTTTGTCCAGTCACCTGTCACTTTATTAAGTCCTGGTTATTTGCTTGCTCTTTGTCCTTCCTGTGTATCTATCATTATCTTCACACCTCCTCTCCCTGCATGGATATCTTTAGTTAATGTCACCTTTCATCTTCATTATGCCCCTTCCCTACTGTTAATTTTGTTTCTTATAATTCTATCTTAAAAGTTATTGTAGTTTTGGTAAAGGAACTAACCTAAATTCCATTTAATTTTAGAACAATCCTCCAATGGCTAATATGGGTTATGAGGAAGGAGCACATCCTGCTCAAACTCCTGGAGCTATATCTGAGAGGGGTGCAACAACGCCATGGCACGAAGATTATGAGTTTCCTGCATCTGTGCACGTGAGTCCTGTGGATACATACAGTAAATGCTTAACGAATGACAGACATTTAAATAGAATTTTATTGTTATCAACTGTCCTCTTTGTGTAGGGGGAAGAGATGCAGCAGCAGGTGGATGAGACATACGAGCAGTTCGAAGAACGTGTGCTGAATAAGCGTGCTGCACACATGTATCATATTGTTAAAAGCAAACTTTCTCGTGATGAACGTATTCGCTTTGCCGATATGACGCAGCGTAACAATAGAAAGCAGGTCAGTAATTATCTTTTATGTAAGTTCCTGTTTTTCCCATCCTTTTGACTTTTATCTAATCTTTGATTTCACTCCAAAACTTTATACTCTTGTATTCTTATTGTAAACTCACTTTTCTATTTATCATTCATCAAAATTAAATCATTGTCTATGTTTTATATGCCTTTAGGAAAGACAAAACCTTAATAAACATACTAGTAGAAAAGCCTGTCAATATGACAGGCTATTTTTAGTTAAACTTAAAATAGTTGGCTCCCTCCCTCCCTATTCCTCCCTCCCTCTATCTCCCTCACTCTCCTTCCTTCTCTCTCTCTCGTATTAAAAGTATTCAAAGCATGCTTACACCCATAAGGATAGAAATAACAGTAAGATTTTGAGGTCTAACAATGTAATTGGTAAGCAAGGCAGCATCCCGTTAAAATGGCAAGATTTCCCCAAACTATGTGATTAAACGTTTAACATGAGCAATTTCAAACTGTAGGCAAAAAAAGGTGAACAGAATAAACTTTATATTTTTTTCAAAATGGTTCAGATCCGAAGATCGTAGGTTAATTCTTTCTAATTTTCTTCTCAAAAAGAATGAAAAATGTCAAAAAGTTGATTTTTACGTGTTATTTTATGGGAAATGGAAATGTTTTCCTTGGAATCAAACCCAGGACATTTTTAGAGATTTTTTCGTTGTCGCCTTAAAGTATAAAGTGATACCATTGTTTCAGTTGCTATGTTAAGATTTTCTAATTATTGATAGTGTTGTGTATGCTGCCAAGGGTAATTTTAATTGCGCATTGATATTTTGTTATCCATAGAAACGGCTAACAATTTTCTTTACTTATTGTTTTTAAAATAAATATTGAAAATTATTCAAAACTATTAAAGAGTGTAATTCTTGATAATTATTCTCAAGGACACTGGTGTCGAGAGCAATCATATTCATTGCTCTGTAATGGGGTACCGTATATCTTCGAGTATAAGTTGAGAAATTTCTTGCTTTTTTAGGCTGATCAAACCCTACCTTGGACTTATATTTAAGTTGCAAACTAGATTGACATTTTTCTGGATCAGTAATTAAACATGACCGGTGAAAAACATTTGACTGACCTTGAAGTGCATTAGAATGAAAAATTCACGCTAACTAGTGGAAAATGCGAAGACTAATGATAAAATAATACAGCATCACCGTACTTAGTTTCAAAAGAAAACTTAAAATTTATATTTTACCTTTAAAAAACTTACCCAAATTAGTGGATTGAAGAGAAGAATCATTTCAGTACTCAAGTGTTGGTTTTTTTCATTTTGATCCTGAATTAAAATTGTCAAACACTGTTCCATTTCTTCAACAACGGCATTTCGTTTTTTTACTTATAATCATGGACTGAACAAAGCCTGCATTGCGAATATGATCACCAGTTTTTCCTTTGTCTTTAAAAATGTTTGCAATTGTTGAACGATTGAGATCATAAACACGACCAATCGAAGCAAGTGTCACCCCTTTTTCTGATCTGTTTATTATGTCCATTTTAGTTTCCATCGAAAGCAGTCAATCTTTTTTACCACTCTTAGCACTTTCACAAACACTACATTCACAATTGTTTTCCATATTTCAAGGGTAAAAAACGAATACGTACATAAACACGCACCCGTTCAGTTTCGAATACAAACGGCAAATGACAAGTGTTGACAGGTTTACATGTTCTTACTGTGACCGATGTTCATAAGTGCGGGAGGGTATGTTCGTAAATGAAGTGCGAGGTGCAATTCATTGGTACGTAGAATGTTAGTAAATACGAATTGTTCGTTTCTTGAATGTTCATAAGTAGAGATTCACCTGTATATAGGTATATAAATATTTTTGTAAATTTCAACATTGTATTGCTTTAGTTTTATTTGCTTTGACTTGGATTTTAGACACTGTTTTAGGCTAAAAAGTACACTTTGATTTATACTGCAATCGCCTTATACTCGAAGATATACGGTAAGTCATGTGTTGGTCATATCAGATTTTTTACAAGAAGTTATTAGTATGCCTTTAGTTTCCAAGTTTATATATCAGTTAATTAAAGCTTGTCCTTACCTACTGGCTGACGGAAATGCTTAAACAGTTGGATCTCAATAACTTGGAGTGCTGTAACTTGAATTTTTGGTGAATTACCGTATCTACCCGACTAGAAGCCTATCCCGGATTTAAGCCGACCTCCCAAAAATTTCCACAATTTTTTGGCAAAAACGTAAATTTCGTAGATTTTACGCTGAAGTGTGCCGGGCATTCATGCACATCTTAGAATACATTATTCGAGATCGAAGAAATATGTGGGAAATGGTTTAGTTGTTGACATTTTGAAATATTACTCCAATTAATAATTTTCAGTGACAATAATTTCATTCATCTTCATTTTCACAAAAGGTCAAATATAGTAACAGCGATCTCGCCAAGCATAGTTCCCTCTAATTTTTTTCATCCATGGGCGGAATGAATATCGCTATGCGTGCCTGCATGATGATAGTGCGCAGATATGCACCGGGGTTGACGCGGTCCTGTTCCGATATATTCGAAAATACACACAATCATGCACGCTTGAAAAATTTAGTGCGCGGCTGCACAGTCGCGCAGCTTAGAGGGAACCATGTCGCCAAGATATTTTTTCATCCAAGTCTATTTCCAATGAAATTAGCATTTACATTGCCTTAAGAAATTGCATTTTTATAATTATACACATTCCATGTAAAGTTTTACCGAAATTCAAACAGTTGAGCATTCAAAGCCGTCAGCCCATTTTGCGTAATCGTCAATTTATGCAAGCGATCCCACCACTTTCTCAGTGCCCTCCCGTCTGACACCTACCCACCCATTCATATCACCAAGTACAATTATTCTCTCACCTGGATCACAATTATTCAACACATCTCTCAATTTCTCCCACAACTCATCTCTGTTTCACTCTCACTATCCACAGGAGCATAACATGCAACCATCAGAATTCTATGAATTCCTACTTTCATACGAACCCACAACAATCTGGGTGACACAAATTCATATTTTCTCACATACATTTTAGCTCTTTCATTCAAAATCAAACCAACTCCTTGACTCCCATATGTACATACATCAACACCAGACCACAGAGCCAAACTACCATCATTCATTACCACAGCATCACTCCCCTTCCTTTTTGTCTCACATACACAGCACATCCAATCCTCGTACATTCATTTCATTCACCAACTCATGTTCTTTGCCATACACTCTAACATTCCACGTGCCTAACTTCCGCTCTCGTAAGTCGTCTAATGATGGGCCAACCAGTTTTGACCTCTGCTGCCGACCATGGCTTTGGTCATCCAAGGCTTTTCGTATAGCTTTGTTAGTAATGGTAAATTAGAGTCGACTAGGTTACCAGCCTAAGTCGTACCCATGCCGAGGGTGTATTATCCTTTTTATTGGTAATTTTGGAATGTACTGTGAAATTAATATAATTTTATTACTCCAAAATGCAGGTTGCTCAGAAATTTTACACACTTTTGGTATTGAAGAAGCACCAAGCGTTGGAGCTGTCACAGGAGGGCTCCTATGAAGAAATCTTCATTTCCAAAGGTTTGAAGTTTGATTGTGCATCGCTTTGAAGAGGCATTTAATCCCATTGCCCTCCACCACTGCCATCCTCCCTTTTGGGACTAATGTGCTCCTCCCTCGAAGGCTTCATTTGCCGCTAAAAGTGGTGGTCCATCCCAGTGTTGCCAAGGGATTGAGCTTCGGAGGTACCCTTTCATTCATCCTCGAAAGATGTCATCTGTGATGCTTGCATCATGTTCCACCACCTTGCCTTTGGTGTTGTTGGTGGTGATCAAGGAATGCTTTGTGCAAATCCTATCACTCTGCACCTGACACAAATGTTGATCATTGCCATTAAATTAGCTTCACATGGCATCATATTTGTTTTAACCATGTGGCATGTGTCATTTGGAGCAAGACTTGATAAGGATGATTGCACAGTGTGAAATTGTTGGAAGTCCATGAGTGTAAAAAAATGATGTACTGTGGCCATGTTATTACGTGGATTTACATCAAGGTTGTTTGAGAGTCTTGTTGCGATATGCAGATTTTTAGATGGGTTGACAAAAATGGAATTTGAATGGCAAAAGCATTATGCTTTTTTTAGGAGTTGGGGTGACGTGGGAGTTATGAACAAGGATAAGCATCTTTTTTCCTGCTCCTTTTTCATCCCTTTTTTAGAAGCTTGTTTACCTGTGCAGCGTGGAAAAATCCCATGTGTTGATGTAGTCGAAGTGGCTGCGGAGTGTCAGGGAATGGCTACCGTCATGCAAGTGTGTGGTTTTTTTTGAAAGAAATTTATCCCAACTAGAAACCTGACTTGAGTGGATGTTTATGAATGGAATTGAGCGAATGTGTTATTTGGAGAGCATGTGAAAGAAAATTTGTTAGTATAAGTGCGTGGGTGCCTGTCAAACTGAAGTCTGATGCAGAAAGATCTATATTGTTTCAGTACATAGGGAAATGACTGATAGAAAATTTTATCAAGCTATTAAGCTCATCCTTGGCAAGGAAAAGAATACTAGTTGGCCTACTTCCAGTTGAATTGGTTCAATTTATTGCAAATTTTATATCCTTGTCTAGGAATTGTTATGTAAAAGTCCTGCCAGGCTGAGATTGCAATGCCCTTTTTTCAGATATCATTGCATGAAATTGTAGGTGGCCTTACAACCATTTGAGATGTTGTTTCTTTCATTATGACGTGAAGCACTACTTTTTATCCCATAATGTCAATTTATCAATCAAACATACAGGGATAAACTACCCTAGTCACTGAGCTATAGCTAACTATCCTTCTATGAATGATGCACAGGTTTTTGTGAAAATGAATGACATGAACAAGTGATCTTCTCCTTTAATTTTTATTTACATTATGTACCATTCTTGTGAAACATTGCATTTGTTCTCCTTGTAGACATTGCATAATCTACTGTTTCGTTATATTTTTGAAAAGATGATGTTGATGGTAAGTTGAAATGTCATGCTGAAAATTTCAATATTTTAATAAAACATTTTTAAAGATTGACTAGAAAGATTTTGCACACTTGAACTGCTTTGCTTTTCATTTGGCATTTCGATGACGTATTATTCACTATTTTGTCATACATCTTGATAAACAATTTGAATATACTTTCACTCCATAAATATTATAGTACTCATTTAGATTCTTGTTTTTGTTTGCAGAAAAACTTCCAACTAATTGCAGTTTACCATGTTCTTTAAAAAGCTATTAAAAACTGCATGTATTTATTTCTGACATAGGGTAACTAATAATTATTGTTTCATGCTTTATTTTGAATGGTGTAATTCTAAATTATTTCATGGTGCATTTGCAGTTCATAAATATGTATATATCAAACAGTAACTTAGAGGAAACCCATCCCAGTTACTGTATTGGCCAATATATTTCTCTGTTTGTGTAGCTTACCATTAGAAGACAACTCACTGATGAATTAGTTCATTTTAGTGTCCTCTCTAGTCCATGCACAAATTATTTGTAATCCAGAAATTTTCAAGGGAACTCCTGTGAATTGTGCTTAAGTGCATGGCAGCATTTTTTGCATGACCTCCCATTCAAATCTCATTATTACTTATTATTATGTAGTCAATGCTGCATTTGAGTCTCATCATGTTGGGCATGTGCATGTTATTTTCTGTGATTATAAATACAGGCATAAATGCCAAACTAAGCTTTCAGTTTTAAATTATGTGGTTTATTTCATTTTAGTAATTTTTATTATATTCATAAATCCTAAAAATTTTGTATCCCAGCTATGTTAAAGCTGTGGCAATTTTGTCTCACCCATAATAAGTTGAATGCATTTTCATCTATTTTATTTTCTTTCCCTGCCTTTTATTCTTTTCAATGCCAAGGATTTGGAGATGTCTGAGAGGAGAACATACATAGTGTGAGGAATTCTTTGTTCAACTTTGTTTTTTGTTAGCCTTAAAACATTAAAATGAGTTGCCATCATCTCCTTGGTTATTTGGTACAAATGTGGCAGTATAATAAAGATTCAAATCTCATCCTTTGTTATACTTGCTTTAGTGATGTTTTTGTGTAAATTTCTCATGTTTACTGAGGGTTTTAGTTTTAAAGAAGAATTTTAAAATGTCTTATTTATTTTTCATTTATGTTATTATTCTGGGATTGTAACAGAAGAATAACTTGCAATTTATCTCACCTGTGCAAAATATTTCAGGTCACATGCTAACATGAGTTAAATTGATATAAATTTTATATTTCATTCATCAGTGATGTGTACAGAGTACAAAATATTAAACTATGGTTAATTTCCTATAATTATCTTATTATTTATGTGTACCCCACAAAATCTTTTACTGTTGCAAATGTTTATATTGAAATATTATTTTGATTATTGGTTCTTAATGTTATGGTGTTTGATTGAAAACATTTTCTTAAAACAGTATAGGAGTAAAATATTTTTACTTTTTCCCTCCCTTATCCAAACACATAATTTCATGTTTTTACTCTTACTTTCTAGGAGGGTTATATAGGTACATAAATCAACGCAACCTTGTAATTTGTAAGTTGTCACTTGATTTAACTTAATGGGAGACTCTTTTCTCTTTAATTTGGTGCAAAGACCAATGAGATATTCTTGAATTTGTGGTTTCTCAATTAATTTAGTCCAGTGAAACAACTTCCCATTCATTTGGAATCTATACCAATACTTTGGCTGACCTTCTAGGGGAAATGAAGCATTTGTTTTTTATCGTTTTATTTGCCCACAGTGGAGATTTATGAATTATATAAATAAAATTATAGAATGTTACTAATGATCTGGCTTTTATTGTTTGAAATTGAATAAAATAAATGTGTATAATGAATAGAATGCAATACCTATACAGTTAAACTTTCTGTAAGATTCCTTCTACAATATATTAACCTGATTGTCATAACTACAATCAAAAAACCAAATGTATATCAATGTTCTCCCATTCTTTTGTGCAAAAGCGCAAATAATACATGTGGCATGCCTACAGCAGTGAGCAACTTTAATTACTATACAGAATGTGATATCTTTTAATCACTAGAAAAAAGAAGTAGAGATTGACTGCTGGTTCTGCTGACTACCGTTATAAATTGTTCTTGGATAGTATCATATTCAATGAATCGTGTGGCTAAAGAAAACTGTTCTATCCCAGCAACATAGTAGTTTCATCTGCAAGTAGTATACTGAAGCATTTGCAATATCCCTTAAAATTATATGTAATTTATAGCAGATTTGATTTTCGTTGTGTTCTCCAGCTAATGTCGGAGGAATTCTGCAACTTTTCAGATGATGTTCTAGAATTTTGTCCCCTACTTCAATACACATTATGAGCAAAACTCTGAAATTTCCTTCGATGTTTTCTGGTTCTTCATTAACATTTAAGGGCTCATAGTCTAAATGCCCTCATAAGGGGATTCCCTGTTTCTCACAAAATATGAGTTTTAATCATTGAACTGAATATCTCTTCATTTTTAGGCACATTTCGCTTCCAGAGTGAGCACCTATTATCATCAGTCTGTCCGTCCGTATGTTCGTTCTCAGCTTCTACCAAACGGATTTTTGTGATATTTGATATTAAGGACTTACAATCAAATATAATAAGAAAACTGCAAAAATGAATCAGGTATGCCAATCAGGGGTGCCACTTTACTGGTGACAAAAAATTAAATTTTTGTCATATCTCGTAAAGTATTGCCCATTCAAAATATTTTTCAAATAAAAGTTGTAGAACTGGTAAAGAAGAGTATTTCCTTCCCTATACATTTTTATATTAGGAGTAGCCGTTATTGAGAAAATCAAACAAAAATGTCTTAATTCGAGTTGAAATTTCTTGCATGGTTACTTCTTCATTGTTGCTAACATAAACAATCTCACAAACAAACGTTTAATGTCCTTACGTGTGCATGTAATATTATTAAACAGGAAGAAAATGGATTATTTATGATGAAGAAAAGAACTTTAAAATGCAGTTTCCCTTACGTACGGGTACCTATATAATTTCTTTCTAATACTCCATTGCACGAAACGCACCCGTTTGAGATACATTGTACACTTTCCTAACTTGTTTATAATTTCCTCTGCTTTACTTTCATCTAAAATCTGATCTATAGGCAGCACCATTTTCTCTTTACTTTTCTTTGAAGTAGAAAATATTTCCAAACTTTTTTTATGATACATCAATGTGCAATGCTTTTCAAAATATTCTATAGCATGGTTCAATTTGTTAAAAGATTCTGAAACATTTAACAGCATTTTGGGTCTTGTGCATTTCAACTTCAGGCGAAGAAAATAATACACGGTACATATTTACAAAATATACCTTCCAATAAATTTGAATAACATAACCAATGCTTTTGAAACTAAATTTTTACCTTTAGTTTGTTTAACAGGAAATTTATAGTTGGTTTCAGGAGATCAAAAATTATGAAAACTTCTAGTAGTTTTGATTTCAGGCCATGCCATGCCTCTTATAGCAATAACGATGCTCACAGATGTGATTGTAAATGTTCTTGTTGCAAGGGTGATTGACCATGCGATGAGGGTGTGGAAAAAATTAAATGTACAGGCTGCAATAGGTGGTTTTTTTTGGAATCAAATGTATGGCCTTTTACAAAATAAGTTATGCGAAAGAAAAAAGTTGCAAAAGCTGTGGTAGGGTTTATAAAGGAAATGGTGATGCACAGCACAAATGTATTATGGTTCATTGTTCTGTCTGTTGCAAGGAGTATCAGTTAGATCATCTCTACTATATCCAAAGAGACCAAGGAAAGAATGGCAGTGAAAATAAGGCATTGTTCACATACGTGGGTTGAATGAAAAGTGGTGGCAACATGTATATCAAGACATGCTTTATTTCAATGAAAAAGGAATATTACATGCCTTCAATATAGTCACCTGCCATGCGACCAACCTTGTCCCAAATCTAAGGGAGGCGAAGGATGCCACAGGCAGATTGATTCCTGTTAATAGTTGCAAGAGACCACCCTACTGCCTGCATTGCCTCCACACTGTGAAACCACTTGCCTCGGAGGGGTTCCTTTACTTCGGGACCAGATGAAAGTCACATGGACTCATGTCCAGGGATTAGGGAGGATGTTCCAGTTTCTCACTGCCACTGTGCCAAATGGTCTTACACCGTTCTTGGCACATGGTATTGCCATGCAGCACAAGTGGTGGAACAACAGTAGTTAAGCACCCCCTCTCCCCTAAGTCTTTAATCGCCATATAGCCTATGTTACCAGCAGGTTAAAATTGTATACCTATGCAAAGTTTCATAACAATATCTTCATAACAAAAACAGCAAATTCAGCAGTAACACAATAATCAACATAAAATGGATGAACAAAGGAACAAACGAAAAAATTTAACAAAAGACAAAAAAGTAAATAGAGAACGTTTAAAAGTCACAGCGAATATTATCCTCCAAACATTAGCTCGATTCTCTCGTCCATGAGTTCTGTTATGAGAAAATTGTATATATTAACAATACTTTGGAAACAATGAAACAATTTATTCAATCACAATTTGTGGAAAGGCTATGTCTAATTATTTAAGTTAGTTACGTAGGTAGTTTTAAAAACAGCTTGCTTTGGAAACTACGCCCCACGAAAATATCATTAATAACTATTTATTAGTAATATTTCAATTAAAATCAACAAATATTTGGTTGCTATGTAAACATCAAAATCGTACACAAACTGAAAAACAATATTACGTTAAAAATTTTCTCATATAAATGCATTGGACTCGCAACTTCGACAATGAGAGTTGTCATGGTAGCTTATAACTGGTATGTATTGTCATAAAATTGATAAAATCACATTTTTCTGATTCTAAATGCATTTTTACGCTAATTCGATCAGGATTCAGATTCTGTCTTCGATAAAAATAAACTTCTTTCCTGCATAAAACCAAGTCTCAAGTTCGTATCATGTTTCTAAGCAATTTTAAAATTCAAATGAAAAATAAGCTGCACTTATCCCTATATTATTCAAATGGAGAAAATAAAAAAGAAAATATTTTTAAAATTAGAAAGGTCAATCAAATCGATATAAAAACCTGACTACACCACTAACTCTTCATTCCTGTTAAAATGATACCTTCCTCGTTTCTACGTGCTCTAGTTGCTGAGCTATAAAAAAACACTTTTTATAGATATGTATAGATTATAATAATTAATTAATTTTAAATATAATATTTAGCTGAGGGAGACAAAGGATTTATAGAAGGGAATCATAGTCCCAATCCGTTGGCTACAACCCTGCTTTTCAGGAATACATGGTGTTTGTAAATCGGAAGATTGCATTAATTCATTTTTGTAATTCATATACACACATACTAGAACCGGTACCCAACAGGATTTTGTGAACAGCCACAATTGTGGTTAGCAGATAATAATAATAATCACATAATGCTAAAATATATAGTACTGTAAGAGAAATTCTATTTTTCTTAAAAGACTTTATTATTTAACATTATTATGAACATATTAATAAATTTATAATTAAACTCATCTGACATTTACGTATTCAGGAGATGTATAAAAAAACATCATAGACATAAAAATGACAATAGTTTATTTCATTATAAATTATTTGAACAGTTAAGTGTGACACTTGATAATTCTTTTCCCTGACTAATTTCATGAATTTTGGATGGATCATCTCAATTCCACCTCAAAGTTCATGTCCAGCAGGCTTGATTGGTATTTGAATTTAAAGTAACCCATTGTCGAAAAAGTTGTTTCACACAACCACGTTGACCCCAAGATCAAATGCAGTTTTATTATGCTTAGTTGGACAAATGCGAATTTATTTGACAGGGAAATTTCTCGCTTAAGTCCCCATTTACATGTTCCCGTTTTCATGCCTGAAACAGGCACCTGTCCTGCGCATGCGCACAAGCAAATTCCTCCCAAGAAAGGCGTCAGGCACAAAACGGCCGCGACTCCCGATTTCAGTCCTGCCCAAAACACGTCGATTGGCTGAGGACTGCCACGTGACACTGGTGACGTGCAGAACCAGTCAAGAGGACAGCTTTCCCTTCTGAATCCATCTTACTATGTACGCTACCACAGGCATCTAGTCAGACAAGCGCCTGTTTTCACGCACAAAAACGGGAACATGTAAACGGGGACTAAGGTACAGGATGCAGACTCATTGAATGGGAAAGAATCTTACACCTACTGGTAGCTTGAGAATTATAAGTGGCAATCTTTTCTTCCTAATAACTCCAATTGTTCCACTTATTTTTTTGTTCAGAGAGATACCAAACTCAATCTGAAAAGACATTCTTGAATTATTTTTTGGTAACGAAGGATTTTCTTACCACTGAATACCTATAATTATCATTTTCCTACTTTTTTCTGACACATTTGCCACTTTTTACCAGAGTTGCAAACTGAACCACAGTCATTTTGCTAAACCGCAAACCGAACCAAAATCACTGATTAATTTTTCAATGAACCGAAAACAACCGTATTTTTTTGCAAAAGTGGTTTGGTTTCAGTTCGATCTCAATCCACAAAGTATGGACCAACGAAAAGACCAGGAATTTCCATTGGAAAAACCAGCGGGTTTGCTTCAAATAAAAGAGTGCCTATCTCTTTCCTCTCTGCTACTATTGTTATCCATAGACTACATTTTGGCAGGTAACATAAAAATTTTACTTATCTTCCAGGTGCATTAGTTAAGTCAAATTCCCATTATATCTATGAAGACTGAAAATATTGCACCCTTTATTTATACAGTCAACCTCCACTTTATGAGTTTGCTTTTATGTTGGTTTCCCCATAGAACCAATAATCCAGTTTTACGTCGGCCGTGCATATAGGGTGTCCCAAAAGTTCAAGTACATAGGACATCTTTGTTATTTTGCAGAAAAACGAAAAAGTGTAAGAGACCAAAGTTGTTTGCAATAGGCTACTTTTTGGCTGAAATGTTGAAATTTTTCATCTAGAACCTTCCTTTCGGCTGCTACACTCTTGGCTCATCGGTGGTAAAGTGGCTGTGTGGGTGTGGAACATAATGGAGCGAGGAGAGGGCTGTGTAAAGAGGAGATGCAACACACAAGAATAAAAGACTGATAACTCCTGCAGCAGTGTTTATTGCACATTTACAATAAATGTTCAAACTGGTAGCCACGCTGGCGTGCACACGATTTGTTTCCTCAAGCTTTTCCGGACACGTTGCAATGTTTCCGGAGTAATTTCTGCGCATGCTGTGCGGACGTTCTCCTGAAGTTCTTCAAGGCTTCTGGGCCTGTTGCGGTAAACCACTGATTTCAAGTGGCCCCAAAGGAAGATATCAAGGGACGTAAGGTCAGGAGAACGTGGCAGCCACTCCACTGGGTCCCTTTGTCCAATCCATTTTCCTGGCAGAAACGGATCTAACCATCTGCGCTCCGCATGGGAGAAATGAGGAGGAGCAGCACCATCCTGTTGGAAGTAAAATTTCCGATGCATTTCATCCAAGAAAGGCAGCAAATTGCTTACTAGGAGACGAAGGTAACCATCACCTGTCAGTCGTTCATCTAAAATGACAGGCTCCAAGATTTTGTCACCAAAAATTCTGCACCACACGTTGATCCATGGATCAGTTTGATAGTGACCATCTTGAACTGCTTGGGGATTGGTAGCCGACCAGTACACGAAGTTGTGTCTGTTCACAGAACCATTAAGGTGGAAGCACGCTTCATCGCTGAACAGAATAGCCTCCTCCAGATTTCTCAGCACTTGCCGGGTCTGCTAAAACCACTCACAAAATTCCACCCGTCTGTCTGCATCGTCTCTGGGCAGATGCTGAACGAAGTGCGTTTTGTACGGGTGGAATCTGTTCTTGGCAAGAATCCGCTGGACAGAACTTTTGCTGACCCCAATTTCGTGGGCAATTTTATGGGTGGATCGTCGAGGACTGGTGACAACTTTCGCGAGAACAGCCAGTGTGTCATCAACCCTAGTAGCACTTCACGGCCACCCTGCACGAGGCCTGTCATTCACGCTTCCAGTTTCCCTGAAGCAATTGAAAGCATTGCATTATCATGTTCACTGATGGGCATGGTTGCTCCGGATGGCAACGGTGATACTCCTTTGCTGCTCCGCGAAGACTCATGCCAGACACGTAGAGAGTCGCCATTTGTTTTATCATGCGCGGTGTACATTTCCTCACCTGCACTCGCAAACCGCCGTTTGAAAATGCATTTTTTTCGGTCTGTGTCGGTTTATTTATCTTACAATAACAACAACAATAATAAATGTGCAATAAACACTGCTGCAGGAGTTATCGGTCTTTTATTCTTGTGTTGCATCTCCTCTTCACACAGCCCTCTCCTCGCTCCCTTATGTTCTACACCCGCACAGCCACTTTACCACTGATGAGCCAAGAGTGTAGCGGCCGAAAGGAATGTCCTAGACGAATAATTTCAACATTTCAGCTGAAAAGTAGCCTATTGCAAACAACTTTGGTCTCTTACACTTTTTCGTTTTTCTGCAAAATAACAAAGATGTCCTATGTACTCGAACTTTTGGGACACCCAGTATATGCAGCTAAGAGGGAACAATACTTAGGACATGACACCACCCAGAAGCCAGTTTTGTATGTCACAGTGCACTGGCCAGTCTGTTCACTTTGTCAGTGTTGCCGGATCTCCTTCAACTGCTCAGTGATTTTCCATTTTTTGACTAAATTAAAAATATTTTGCCCAGAAACAATGGCTGATAATGGTGTTAAGCGATAATACTAGGCCTGTTTCTGATAAGAAAAAATCCACAGGCCCCAAAAATAATAGGTTCAGCTTTAAGTTGGAATCCACTTTACAATGGTGGCCCAGAACATAACCCGTCATAAAACTAGGGGCTGACTAAACTATATTTCGTAAAAAGAATGAAGATCTTAGACTTTTACATAAATAGAATTTTATACAATGAACTTTATTCATTTCCATTAACAATTTAATCCAGTTATTTCTTCTACCAAAATGTTGTTCATTATGCTAAGGTAGTGTTGGGAAGCACGCTAAGCTAAATTTATAATAACCAATTAAAATCTAACACATTAATCCATCTAAACTGATTTTTGAAATTTTAATTCTTAGTAGAAGAATTCTGTAGGTTTAAAATTTCTAAATATTATAGTAGCCAAGCTAAAGCAATCTTCTTTAGGGGCAGGACTGGATATAAACTCAGGGAAATGCTGCATCACAATTTTATAAGCAGCTACGATGAACTTGAACTTTGCTTATGAGCATTTCACCACCTGCTTAAAAATGAAAACATCAATAAAATAGAACAAATGAATTTTGACTATGCTCTATGAAAGAATAGTTCAGCACAAAAGCAGCTTCAAATATCGATCAGTCGGCAATTCCTATCGTTACAAGGTTCATCATTTATGCCCAAGATACATAAAAATCAGAAGCATCTTTACCAATGCTGAATGTATTGTAATTTCACTATGAGGCATCCTTTGTTCTTCCAGTCTCCCATCTTTGAAGGGTGCGATCTTTCCATAGATGTATTGAAAAACATACTTCATGGCAATCAATGAATTTTTTACAGATTCCTATCAAAGACAAAAAAGTGATGAATAACATAGCACCACAGAAGCATTATTGCAACAAAGGAGATTAGATCAGCACATAAGTAGCTTCATATATCGATCAGTCGGCAATTCCTATCGTTATGAGATTCATCATTTATGGAAATGTTAAAAAAGTGTTAAGAAGCATCATTACCTTTGCAGAACTTGCTGCTTTTGAAACATTCCCAGTTTATTCAGGCTTCCATCTTTGAGGTTTATTTCATTTATATATTAAAAAACACCTTACAAATTCATGGATTCAAACCAAATTCCTGTCAGGGAAAAAGAAGTGATGAATAACATAGCACCACAGAAGCATTACTGCAACAAAGGAGATTAGATCAGCAAATAAGTAGCTTCATATATCGATCAGTCGGCAATTCCTATCGTTATGAGGTTCATCATTAAGAGAACAGATACACTAATGTTAAGCAGCATAATTACCTTTGTTGAATATGCTGCAGTGTGGCTTTTGAAGCATACTCAATTTTTCTGTCTTCCATATTTGATATCGGAATATTTTTTATATGTATTAAAAAAATACCTCATGCTTACTCAGGGTTTCCAACTAAATACCTGTCAGGAGACAAAAACGATGATGAAAAACATAATACTTTTGAGATACCAATGAGGCAAAAAAGGATTACATCAGCAAAGAATTAGCTTCATATATCGATCAGTCGGCAATTCCTATCGTTATGAGATTCATCATTTATGGTAATGTTAAAAAAGTGTTAAGAAGCATCATTACCTTTGCAGAACTTGCTGATTTTGAAAAATCCTCAAGTTTCCCACTTATTTCTTTAGAGGGGAATTTTCATGCAAGGATTTAAAAACTTGCTTCATGGATCCAATTAAATTCCTGTCAGAGAAAAAGATGTGGTGAAAAACATAGCACTTCTAAGATGTTACTGCACCAAAATAACTTAAATCAGGACATAAGTAGCATCATATATCGATCAGTCGGCAATTCCTATCATTATGAGATTCATCATTTATGGAAATATTTAAAAAATGTTAAGAAGCATTACCTTTGTTGAACTTGCTGCTTTCGAAACAGCTTCAGTTTTCCCAGGATTCCATCTTTAAAGCATATTTTCATATATGCATTCAAGAAACCTCATACCAATTCATAGATTCTAAAGAAATTCCTGTTAGAGACAAAAACCACAATGAAAAACAAAACACTTCTGAGATACTATAGCATAAAAAACGACTAGATCAGCAAAGAAGTAGCTTCATATATCGATCAGTCGGCAATTCCTATCGTTACAAGGTTCATCATTTACGCCCAAGATACATAAAAATCAGAAGCATCTTTACCATTCATGAATGTATTGTAATTTGGCTATGAAACATCCTTTGTTCTTCCAGTCTCCCATCTTTGACGGGTGCAATCTTTCCATAGATGTATTGAAAAACATACTTCATGGCAATCAATGAATTTTTTAGATTCCTATCAAAGACAAAAAAGTGATGAATAACATAGCACCACAGAAGCATTATTGCAGCAAAAGAGATTAGATCAGCGCATAAGTAGCTTCATATATCGATCAGTCGGCAATTCCTATCGTTATGAGATTCATCATTTATGGAAATGTTAAAAAAGTGTTAAGAAGCATCATTACCTTTGCAGAACTTGCTGCTTTTGAAACATTCCCAGTTTATCCAGGCTTCCATCTTTGAGGTTTATTTCATTTATATATTAAAAAACACCTTACAAATTCATGGATTCAAACCAAATTCCTGTCCGGGAAAAAGAAGTGATGAAAAACATAGCTCCCCAGAGGTATTATTGGACCATAAAAGATTAGATCAGCAAATAAGTAGCTTCATATATCGATCAGTCGGCAATTCCTATCGTTATGAGGTTCATCATTTATGGAAAAGTTAGAAAAATGTTAAGAAGTATTATTACTTTTGCTGAATGTGCTGCAATGTGGCGTTTGGAAACATCCTCAGCTTTTCCAAAATAATGCCAATTCATCGAACAACACTAGCTTCCTGCCCAAGATAAAAACAATTATTTAGCACACAGCAATTATGATATTACTACAGAACAAGAAAATATATCAGTAAAATTATAACAAGGAATGTTCATTGTTATAAACATAGAAATAAAATAAATTCTGGCTAAAAATTAGTTCTTCATGTAAAATGTATGTACGGTGTTCCAACATTGGAACATGCTTTGCATTCCCGCACCATCTTTAGAAGGATCTAGCTTTCACGCAAGGTTTTTTTAACGTTTTTTCTAACATACTCCTAAGAGCATTAAAAAAAATAGTCGCCTACCTGTTACAATTTGTACATTTTAAAGTGACGATGAATTGAACGCTTGCCTTAAATCGATGACTCATGTTTACAAATACAAATAATTAAGAAATAAACCGATAGAATTTTTTGTACTCCAAGAAACAGCCGAAACAAATGTACGCGATTTTCTCGACTTCTCAATATTTACTTACTGTACTGTACTTACTTCAGTAAACTAGCAAATATATAATTTTTCTTTGGTAATTTGGAAAAAACGAGCTGCAGCGTTTTATAAGGTTACAATTCATAGTTTGGGGTATATTGTTGTTTTATGACGTTATTTGTAGTTGTAACATCGCACCTCTTATGAAGTCGTGCACGACCAGCGAAATAAGATAAATTGTAATCTTTAATACACCAGAGGCGGCATTTTTACGTTCCTATTTACGCTTGGTTTTGATTATTTCGTATTTACTAAAAGAAAAAAGCTATAAAATCTCATTCCCAGATTTGCTTCTCTACCCCGGATTGCTTCTTTGAAATATAACCCTACGAATGACCACGCGGCCGAAACAACACGTTCAGGCGAAATGTATCTACATACAACACCATCTCGCCTGAAATGAAGCAATCTGCCAGTTACGTATTGATAATTACAAATCAACTCGAAGAGAACCGCAAACATTTGATCTAATAATGAAAAACTACAAGTGAAAGTATAACATTCATTTCATGTTATAGTTGTTAACATTAAATCTTACCTTATTAATTTATCTGCATGGATAAATGTTGTAGATACAATGGTGATTTAAACATAGAATGATGAATTTATATAAATATTTCATAGCACCGGGGAAAGTAATTTAACTACGCATAAAAACTGCTCGACCGTTCGCACGTGTCTTTAATTAAAGAGGGTGGAATATTGCGGACTCTTGCTTCAAATTTTTCGCTACCGATTTAGCCGCTAGGTGTACTGCTAATGCTAAAGCGGCTAAATCATTGAAGTTTGAAAAATTGTCTAGTATTTGTCAACACATTTTTAAAATGCTAAACATATTATATTCTCAAATTCAATTAAGCAAAAATCACGTTGTGTTCCTGTACAGTAGTCAATCATTGATGTGTAAGTCAGGTATGAATTATAAATTAATGCTTTTAAAAACTATCTAGCTAAATGAACTGGTTCATTCGAAGAAAATGGTATTTGTTATAAATGAGCATTCATAAACATTCCAACTTATTTACCGAGTCTAATACAATTTAGTGTTTTTGATAGCAAAAAATTGTGGTTTTCATTTATATCATCATTAATGCATCTATTCCTCCGCACGAAGAAAAAATTGTTCTATTGTGGAAAGATTGTCATCAGCTATAAAATCAATCCTGAATTCTTCCCTGAATTCATCATATAGTCACTTTCAATGTTTCTGACTCAGTGCAAATAGCTAAACAAAATTTATATATTACATTATTTATATTATTACATTAATAAAAAAGTTAAATGAAATACATTAAACGAGAGTAAATATCTAGATGAAAACAGCAATTTTTATAGGTTTTAATAATTTGGATATTCAGCATAGAGTTAGCTTGGTTGGAAAAATTTGCTACATACGAGGGATTGTGTAGAAATGAATCCGAATTGTGGGTTGCTGCAGTTTTGAATCCCAAATAAAAGTCTGAAGACTAGATTTTTTGTCTCTGGAGGATTTTCACTTAAAACCCAAAAGTTCCCGAGCATGAGCAGAGTTGAAGTAGAATAGTCAGCAATACATATATGCCTTTTTCAATAATCTTAATATATAATTTAATGTGCTTGTATGTATGTCCGTTTATAACTTAAGAACCAAAAGTTCCACAACTTTCAAACTTTGTACATGGTTATATATCATCCCTGAAAATATTTTAGGCAACTTTGTTTCCTCCACCTCCCCCCTATAACTCCCCACACTCTTGGAATTTTTTTTTTAATTTTCATATTTTTTCAATTTTTTCACTTAAGTCGTACATTAACCTTTCTACTATGTGTATACAAATTTTGGGAGGCCTATGTCTCCCTGTTCCCCCATAATTTTGATTTAAAGTTACCCAATCCTTAGACAAATTGACCCCGGCAATGCTACTGCAGCTAGTGCTATATAACTTGAATTTGAAATATGAAGAGCAACAGAAAGCACTGCTTGTCTTGTGAAACAAAACCGCAATAAACTTTTTAAAATACTTAGAATAACTTAGTTACTATTTAAAAAATTGATAGAAATATATTTAGCATGTTCGTCATTTGAACAAATTTCTACTAACTTGATTGTGATTCGTATTATTCAATTGTTACTGAGCAGACCCCACGAAGAAGTTTCAGATTTGCTTCTATGGTGGTTATATGCACGGATATGAGAGAGCGTGTAAAAGAGGGAAGGGTCTATGTCAGCCCAATGGAGGGGAAGTAAGCAGAATTTGAAATGCTTCTATGTGGTGAAGAACGTGACATGAAAATACACCTGGCCCTTCTATAACATGGGTTCTTATAATGCAGATTCACTACAGCATGGTTTGTTTTTTACTACAAAAAATTCACACAACTCGGGTTACGGTTCGCATCAACGAGGTTGCCATTTAGACTACCACTAATGCAAAAATATTAGGTGGCACGCGACACATTTTCAGCATAATATGTGGCACCTTACAGGAAAAGGTTGGCCACCCCTGGTGTAGACTACTTGGTGGTGAATCAATTTTTTCTAAAGGATTCAAAGCATGGAAAAATGCGGCAAGAAGAGTTTGTGAGAACGAAAATTCACATGGTCACATGACATGCGTAAATAATTTGAAGGAAAAAGGTCATTTGAACCGGATCGATGCTAAGCTGATTGATCTTCTTAAAGAAGAAAGTGCTTACTGGCAAAAAGTATTGCATAGGGTTGTATCAGTCGTTCTTTCATTGTCTTTTTGAGGAGATGAAAAAGTGTTTTGTTCCCCAAAATAACGCCAATTATATGATGGAGTTGGAATTAATTAAAAAATTCAACAATTTCGTAGCTGAACACATATCTCGTCATGGTAACAAGGGTAGTGGTAGCACTTCATATCTGTCCACTATTTGCAACTAGTTTAATAGTCATGTCAAGAAGAGTTAAACAAGAAATCATTAGTTAAGTATTAATGGCAAAATATTTTTCTATTAGTGTTATTTCTATGCCAGACATATCTCACACAGACCAGCATGGTTTCATTATTAGATATGTTGGGGAAGACGGGACTCCTGTAGAGCGCTTTTTATGTTTTCTACAAATACCGGCCACAAATATGAAGAATTAGCTGATGCCATTCTACAAAAATTACATTTGTAACTTTTGTAAATCAATTTGTTTTTCTTCCTAAAATATGTACTATGGAACCGTCAGTAATTTCAGAGAAGGCACGAAATTTGCTGAACCACTACCTTATAGACTTGGAAGAAACATTTGTAGAAGAGTGCATTCATTTTTGGGATTATTTAGCTAGTAGTTTTGCAACAAGTGAATATAATGCTACTTCACTTCTGACCCTGGGAAAAAAACATCCAGCCTATCTACCCAAACATTCACATAGTAGTACAAATATTTTTGTGTACGGTGGCTAAAAATTGCAGTGCGGAACGATCGTTCTGCATGTTAAAATGAATTAAAAGCTATTTACGATTTACCATGGCCCATGATCGATTAAACAGTCTTTCAACTGTAGCGATTGAAAGGATTTAGCAATTCCACTAAATTACGATGAAGTCATCAATACTTTTGCAGCTCATAAATGAAGAAGAAAGAACTTCTAGTTCAATTTCAGAAATGCAAGTTATATTGTACTAGCAGAAATACCCGGCGCTGCCCGAGGATATTTGGTTCAAATCCAATTAGAATTCCAGATGATACGTGGTATTTAAGAATTCAATCGGCCACCATTTTGAATAAAACATGCAGAAAGAAACAAAAATCACATTCCTGGGAGCCCACCACAATCGTACCAAATTTGATTCAAATCAACAGTAGGACTTGGGAAAATACGTATAGTTTAATGTTTAAATCAGTCACCATTTTGAATCAAGCAGAGAGACAGACACTAAAACATGGTGTTGACCTTCCCCTTAGTGTCACCTACTGTCATGCCAAATTCGGTTGGAATCAGTTGATTGTGGCCATGTACAGTGGAGCAGACAGAAAATGGGCCGCCATTTTGAAAAAAATGGACAGACTGACACTAAAACCATGCATTACCCTTCCCCTTGGTACCCCCTACAATCGTGCCAAATTTGGTCAGAATTGGTTGAGAAATGTGGGTGTGCATAAAGGAACAGACAGATAGACAGACAGACTTAGTAAAATACAGTGATGAAGATAAATAACATTTTATTTTATACTAGGACGTAAGTAATAATATTTTTTCTTTTAATGACTCACAATTGTGAAGCGACTGTCTTTTATTACGTAATAAATAATATTGTTATAAATATATAATAAATGCTCAAATAACTTTCTTATATATCATGCCTAAATAATATAGGTATAATTATTATATCTTTAATGAGAAAAGGCACATTGAAAAATAGTGCCTTTGGGTACCAAGAACTTAAATCCGGTCCTGTGTACAGCAAATGAGTATTTTCTATAAGAAGGACTAATACATTGGGAAAAGTATCAATTCATCAAGAATATTTTATCTGAAATGTTACAAAACTTTATTAGTACCACCGAAATGATTCACCACATAATTGTGATAATACATATATACAGGCAACTTCATCAAATGTCACTGACTCCTAATTCTGAGTCACAGTTACAGTTCTCTTGAGACAAGAATTATCACTACATCTCGTGAGACATCAATACATAAACGACATAATGATAACTTTACATGATAACAAACTGTTACCTTTAATCACTGCAATAATCTCTTCTTCCATTGGGAAGGTTATATATTTTATATATGTCTATTAGCAATAAACATTTTTGATATTATTCCTTCTGCCAAGCTTTCATAAGAAGAAAAAATACAAGATAATTTTTATTTTCACTATCTTTGTTGGTAATAAAAAAGTTTAATACTTGCTACAAACACAGCGCTTTTAAACCCTAAAAAAAATTGTTCCCTGAGATATAGGCATTTATGCTGCGCTTATCACTGAGAGTCACTGGAAGAACTGCTACTAGAATCTGTAGACATAACTTCGACATCCTCAACATTTTCCTTGTTATGACCACGGCCAGTTTCCATGGCAACGGTAGCACCTCCACCTCCCGGGCCACCTCCAACAGTCATATGAAGATCACCAGATGGATGCCATGAAAATGTACCCTGCTGTGAGTTTGGTGGCTCTTTAATAAAACAAATAAAATAAAATAAGTCAATTAGATTGATTTACAATTTTCAATATTCAAAAATTTGACAATTAATATTCCCTTTTAATTCCCTTTTGTAGATATACCATATTTACTCATGTACCCCATGCACCTTTTTTTCCAAAACGCTAGTGAAACAAGGGGGTGCGTGTCTTAAAAGAGGATTTCTTTCTTTCTTTCATTTAACTGCATTATAACAGAATCAATTACAGAGAAACAAGTATTTTTTACTGTATCGAAGTTCGATGATTCGTCTTCAGCAAGCTCACCTGACACTTTTTTCCATTTCGGCTTTCTTTTTTCAGTTGGGTCTATTTTCATGTTTTTACAAACGGCCTCGATTTTAATAAAAATATTGTGGATCTCGTTATTTCTAAGATCTTTAAAAGACTCTATAAGTCCTTTAATTAATATGGATGATCGATAAATATCCTGATCTTTTTTTGTAATGATACACTGACTTTATTTAACCTTACAAGTATCAAGTTCCACAGGTTTAAAAAGGCAATAAACTTGTAGCTATTCATTTAACGCTGCAATGATTTAGCAATAGATAATGTGTCACCAAGTAAATGATCATCTTTCATCTCTCCTAAGATTAAAATAATTTTTTCGAGTTGCTCATATACGGCACTAACCACATCTACTTTTGAACACCATCTAGCATCGCTATGTTTTTTCAGGCTAATTTTAAGTACCGATGATAGTTTTTGCCATCTGATAGTGGATGAAGAAAAGAAATTATATAATAACTGTATAGTTCCGAAAAATGTTACAATATCTGCATTAACGCTAGCCGCATGTATGCCTACAAAATTTAGAGTATGTGCACAACATGCAATATACTGAGCATGGGGATTCTCGTTTGGAATTATGGCTTGCCACCTTGGTACTTTCCCGACATATTAGCGCCATTATCGTAGCCTTGGCCATGAATATTTTCAATTATTAGGCCATCTTGAATAAGTTTTTCCTTAATATCGGATGCAATGCCCTGTCCCATTTTTTCTGTCATATTTATGAAATCGATGAACTTCTCTTCAATTGTATATTTACTGTCAGAAAATTTTACATACCAAATAATTCCTGTTAATTGGTCTTTTTGTGATACATCTGGAGTGCTGTCAAATATTATACTATAATACTTAGCTATTTGAATATTTTTATTATTTCACAGCGTTTTTTTGATGCCAACAAGTCAATAAATTCATTTTGAATTTTTGGCAATAAATAATTATTTTGGTGTTTAATATGGGATTCAATAAGATTTTTCACACCAACATCAAACTGGCTAACAAATTTTATCAAGTTTAAAAATATACCACAATCCTTTTTTTCAAGATTACTACGTCCACGAAATGTCAGGTTATTTTCAGTGCAGAACAACATGCATTTTAATATTATTTTCAAAATATGACACCATTTTGATATATCACTATTCAGTGCTGTTTGTGCAACGTCATCAATCAGTCCCCCTTTTTGAAGGCCCTTTTCTAAAAACTTCCAATTCGTAAAATTGTTTATGTGTTGTAACGAATTCTCATGAAATACAACGGATGGATTTAGATGTTTCCAGTCCTTAAATCCTTCTGGGTTACAAAAAGAAACACTATTTGGGTCAGATACAAATAAAAGGCAAGGAAAACAATATGTTGCGTCTTTGTTTTTGCAATAAAATAACCATTTTCTCTCTTGTTTTTCAAAACCTATATTCTTATACTTCCATGAATTTTTGAAACACCGGCCACTACATGTTCCGGACCGTGCTGAACTATAAGAGATCTATTTTTTTGGAAATTAAGATTCCACGTGGTTGAATCATTAAAAGTCACAGTTTTGTATTCCTTATTAGTATTATTGCAAGCATCATTTTCTTTTGTTAACTCTTGATCTTCTTTTTTCATATTTTCGAACTCTTTCAAAGTAACGCCAACTTTTTGGGTTTTTTTTTTCGACTATAATTCCAACATCATCATTCGCATCATTCTCATGCGAATTATGTTTATCCTCGTTGTGAGTTTCAGATTTGAAGTTGCTTATTTTAAGCCAGTTTTGTAAATTAGCTGAATGTTTTTTTGCACTCTCCTCTTTTTTCAGTCGTTCTATACGGTACTGATGTCCACCTTTTTTCCTTTGGTGGCATATCTAAAATTTATAAGGGTTTAGTTGTTTTGTTTATTTTATAATTTTGTTGGCGCTTGTCTGTATTTTGCGATTTTTTATTAAAAAAATCAAAAAATCCCAAAATACAGACAAAAGCAAAAATTTAGATAATTTTGTTCGGGCCCTTGATCTAAAGTAATAGAATGTTTTAAAAGCTGACGCAAAGAATTTGAAAAATAAATATTTATCTCTGTGCTACCAAAAATTCACGTATCTGCAATAAAAAATGTCAAAGAAAACAAGGAATTTATGGAAAACATACATATAAATAGGCAGTAGTTCTGCAACCATACACGCATTGTGCGAAATATGTTTTCTCACAAAGCTAGTCAAGACTGGGACAAAAGTAATTTTTGGTACACCTACCGGCCAGTCAGTTCCATGAGATCATTCTTCTTGGCGTGGTGTATGGAGTAGAGCACAAAATAATACGAAATGTCACAAAAAATACAACTTTTTCAAAAATAGGTATTCAATATCAATGCATAATAAAGTGATATGGTTAATATCTAATTAGAAATTTATGAAATAAGCCTTAAATAATGAAGATATTAGGTAGGAAACAAAGCTACACCCATCATCCCCGTTGTTTCAATTTCGAGCTCCTTCCTTTGAAAGTAAAGTACAAAAAATAAAATTGTTTTTCTTTTGACGTACACTGTTCGA
Organism: Uropetala carovei; assembly: GCA_036926305.1. Lineage (NCBI taxonomy): Eukaryota > Metazoa > Arthropoda > Insecta > Odonata > Petaluridae > Uropetala > Uropetala carovei. Next base: position 8,242,350 of record JAXCHB010000065.1, on the reverse strand, counting down.
CGCCCTTCTGACCACGGCACCTTTGGCAATTGTCCCAATGCCAAGGCGTTGGTATGCTACTGAATGTTTGAATCACTAGGTACATGACATGGAGAATTTTAATGCAAATAATAAAGCTGTATCTAAGAATTACAATAAACTTACAAAGAGTCTGCTTATATTCAAGTTTCCGTAACTGAAAGGTATTAACTGCTAACCAATAAAATTTACAGGTTCATTTTCTGAACTCATTTTTGAGAAAATAAACTTTGGAAAAAACTAAAATGAAACAAAAAATTTTTATAATTAAAGATGAATTATGAGGTTAAAATTATGACAATCCAATCAAGAATTAAAGGCTTGAGTAATTGAGATACACATTTCTTGCTACAATGCAGTCACCACTAGCAGGAATCCACACACCCATTGTTTCTAAAAAGAATACTCATGACAGGTGATTTGTTTTCCATTGAAAGGGAGCATTAATCGAGGAGGATGTCTATATTTGTTGACTGTGGGATATGAGTTGAAGCATAAGGTTTCCAGAAGTTTTTAGGTAGAGCAGTTTACTGTGGCTTGAGGAATGACATATTCTGAGTGAAACTGATTTCTGTCTGACTTCATATAAATCTGCTTCACAAGGAAATTTCATTGAAGAAATCTGGCCATTTACATGAGAAGGGTGAAAAAGATACAATCAGGTGATGGCTGATTACCAATGATGCAAAAAATGTTTGAAATTTACACAATAAAACAACCGTACCACTATACAAAGTAACAATCAACGAAAAAAAATAGAATGGTACAAACAAATATTTTCTCATCATTGGGATATGATAAAAAGCAGGAATTGCCACCCAAGCTAAGAATAAATATGAAAAACAAAGCCTAATGCAGATTTTGACTTCAATATTAAAGAGAAGATATTCTGTCAATTTAGTTCAAAGTTAAGAAAAAGTAACTTGATGCAACAAATGCACAAATATAATCCTGGAAATTCTTACCAGTTGGTCTATGCAAACTATCTAAACCACCTTGCTGGTGCTGTGGTTGTTGAACCAGGAGGTGACCATTGACCGGAGGATCACTCAGACGACCCAAAAGTCCAAGGCGCATTTCAATATCTGCAGTTAAGAAAATAATGTATTACTAGATTAGTACAACAAAATAATTATCTTACAGCATATGAGAATCAAGTACTCTGTGAAAAAGTTCATTCAATTAAGTTAAGAACAATATCATTTGGGGAAATTTCAAGGGATCCCTTGCATCATATGCTTGTCAAAAAGGTAAAATGGAAAAGGAATTTAATAGAATGTATCCAGCTTCTCTCACATTAACAGTATAAGCACATTTCTAATCAATATAAGAGATGTTTCGTCAATCCAATGGCCAAGTTGCGAATCTGCAACAAAAAACACTTTTGATGACAAATGAAAAATCAGGTTTGATGGTGATTTATTTTTAGCCAGCCTTTCATAGATTGATTTTTTGATATGTTTCAGATGATACTGCTTTCATGCATGTAAATTTGTGCTGAGAAAAATCAGAGCAGATTCGCAGCTCGGCCATGGTGAGAAAATATGATCGCCCTCTGCATATATGTAAAAGGAAAGTTGCAAATCTGTAACCTTACTTATATCCAATGTTTTATTTTTGCATATCTTTCAAGATACTTTTGATGTTATTCGTTAAATGTCTATGTTTAGTGAAAGTAACTTTTTATTGTTAGTTAAATGAAAGATTTTTTGAACAGTTGCAAATTAAATTTTGTTTATTTAGAAATTGTCTCTGGAGATAACAGTATAAACGCTTTCACATAAATCAAATTTAACAAACTTCACAAAATGTTTATGATATTAACAGGGATATTTTATATCGTAAACCAATTTAGCTATAATGACATCCTTAAAGAAAATTTAAAGTGTTTCACAAATCAAAATTGAAACTTATCACGTATAACACTTTACAAATATGTATGTATAAAATGCTGCAGAACATATTAAAATGTAACGAACACAGAGAAAATACAAGTCAATGAGGACAAAAAATTTTTATATTCATTCAACCTCCTCTGAATCATCAGGTTCTGGTAGGTTATCTTTCATGTTAGAGAATGATGGCAAGTTTGCTTAATAGTCATGGTAGTTTCTGGGTATCAATAAGTCAGAACATAACTTCATCAAGTCATTTTTCTTACCAGAAGAAATTTTATGCCTTTCTGCATAAGGACGTACAGGAAGTGCTGATGCTGGGTACCCCCTTCAAACTCTTAAGTGCAATGTCTTAAATTCTTCTGCTTTGTAGTTTGTTTTCAAGTATATAACATTTGGTTCATCCTTCCGATATTGTAATCAAACTGTGTCACATAGACAAACTTTTTTTCCTCCATCTATCGTATCGTGGAACTGTGAACAAGATTTGTTGAAGTCCAGAAAGTCATCATGGAGAAGGGTTGTTACTTCGTAAGACCTGGGATTTTTTCACGTAAGTCTCATTACTTGTGTCCAACTATTTGGCACATACACAGGTGCTTTTTTTTTTTTTTTGCCCTAAGTTCAATTTTTGAATGAACAGAATCACATTCCATCTGGCTATGACCTGGCTCAAAAAAGTTGTGGTTGATGATCTCTAATGTCGATGAACTCAAACAGCATGAAGGCACATGCAACAGAAAGTGAAATTTTTTTTGGTCTACCACAACTATCTGACATCATCCTCACATGTCGTACTGCATTGTTAGCCATAATGTATTTGTAGTTACATGTAGAGATTTCTATGCTTCCTCTCCACCCCTCAGTCTCATCCCAAGTGTAGCAGTCCACGTTTTGATTTCCAAGATTATTAATTGCAAGGTTATACACTGCAAGTTTTCTCACATAATAGAATGGTCCTGCAGAACCTTTTAGCGTATTGAGAACAGCTTGTAAATCAAATGAATGCAAGTACATCATTAGGTTCTGCCTTTGCAGCTTCTTTATCCTCATTCCTGCATATATGAGAAGTTTCTTTGTCTTCTAGGTGTTTCTGATATGATTCTTCTGACAGAGATTTCTCCTCCATTGTCATCTCCTCGTACGCAAGGCATCGCTTGCATGCATCTTTCTTTGGTGTGTGAAAATGTAGCTTGTATTCTCTAAAAATCTGTCGGTACTTCTCTGCACTGATGCTTTTTTCCCTAATTCGTAGCACCTTTTCCTATACATAGCATACATCTGTGCGATATTAAGGGAAGAATCCAAATACTTACATTCTGATGAACTTCGGCAGTAATGGAACTTCATTGCTGGAAAGAAAGAATGTGTTGTCTAATGAATTCTTCATCTTCTTTCGGTAGCTTGTTTGGAGGAGTCTTTCTTCCTCTCTGATCTGGTTGCCAAGTTCCCGATGACGAAACTTTACTAAAAGCACTTTTCATTAGTCCTTCCGTTACATTCAGTGTGTCCAGAAAGAATTGTCGACAGATAATTTTCTTCTGTCGATCACAACTTAGGGTATAGGTTTTAGTATTACTTCTTCTTGAGAGACCTTTTGTTGTCTTTCTAGACATTTTGCGAACTGTCACATGATTTAGAACAAACTGACGCTGTTGTTCCAAGTCCGATAAAGGGTGGAATTCCCTATAAATTTCTGCTCTCTTGTTTTCTGGCATACAGATACTGCACGTGTTTCGCAAGGTTTAAACATAGAGGTGGTTTTAGTGGCCTTACAAGAACAGTGTTTCCCCTTCTGGTCTCATATTGTTCTCATCGGAGACGCCTTTGCCTCAATAAATTCCGCTTCTATTTGCTTGGGTCAGAAGCACACTTCTTTTTTAGTGCTGTACTTTCAGGTGCGTCACATGCTAAATTCTTCAATATCTGAAAAGGTCCTGGCTGATCCATGTCAGAAATAGCAGACAGGATGTGGCCACTGACGTTTGTGGAGAACAATGTAGACGCATTGTCACAAGGTTCTAAAAGAAATGTTAAGCATCACATTTTTATTCTGAAACGTTTCATAGATCTGTTCTGTTAATGCATTGTATATTTTCCGAATTTACCATATGAATTGTAATCCTCAGTTGATGAAGATATATAATTATCTAATCCCTCAGCTATAGAAGGTGACATCTTCAAAATTCTTAGTGATCTGGTAGAGCCATTCCTGACAATGAAGCACTTTAAGAGATAATAGACTGAATCAATCAATTGGGAGGACCTTGTGACTTCAAACGACTCCAGCGCTAGAAGGCTTCTCAGTCTAAATCACAAAGCAAGGGATGAGTGAAACCCGGTGCCGGCATTAGCCTACTCTTAACGAGAAACACCAAGGGGACCAACGGCTTTACGTCCCTTCCGAAGGACGGGGCGCTGATTTGCGTGTTCTCCTCTAAACACGCAAATGGGGAGCCGGGCAACCCGGTTCGCACCGAGTTTGCTAAGCGTAGCAGGCCAGCGCCCGCACCACTATGCCACGACTCCCCCCCATAGCGTAGACTGAATCCAATCCAATTGGACCTTGTGACTTCAAATGACTCCAGCGCTAGAAGGCTTCTCAGTCTAAATCACAAAGCAAGGGAGGAGTGAAACCCGGTGCCGGCATTAGCCTACTCTTAACGAGAAACACCAAGGGGACCAACGGCTTTACGTCCCTTCCGAAGGACGGGGCGCTGATGTGCGTGTTCTCCTCTAAACACGCAAATAGGGAGCCGGGCAACCCGGTTCGCACCGAGGTTGCTAAGCGTAGCAGGCCAGCGCCCGCACCACTACGCCACGACTCCCCCACCTTTAGACTGAATTCATCTTTCCCAGATATAGATGTACTTAAGAAACGTATAGCTTACTATGGAGAAAAAATGTACTGTATGTTCACCCAAAAATGAAAAAAACTATTAATATCTTGATGTTAGGGGTAAAAACATACCTATTTATTACTGCTACTTTTTAAAAAAAGCAAATTTTAGTTAGTTATTGAAGAACGTATTTTTTATACCTTCTGGGAAGAATTTTTATTGCCAAATACTGTGCTGCCATCTTTCTTTTAACATTCAATACAATGATGGCACCTAACATTCGCAACTTGCCTATGGTGATGTTGCAGTAAATTACAATACTGTACCATGGTAAAGATGCAAAAATTAAACATTCGTAACTTGACCATGGTGAAACTCTTACGTCACTACAGATTTGTAAAAGTGATATTCCTCATTGCTCAGAATCTAATAAAGATGCAGGTTCGCAACTTCACCCTGTGTGCCCCGTTCATAAACAACCCAAATTTTATGCGAATCTGGAATTCGCAAAAATGTCAGTTTCGCAACTAGACCATTGGAACGACGAGAAAATCAAAAGATACATCTAATATAATTATACATATAATATAATAGCTCAGGTCTGTTGGTTGGTTGGTCACGCAATTCCATAGGCTGTGCCTCTGGTAGCAAATTATGGTATTAACTCGAGAAAGATTCGAGATAGAATCTCAAAATTTGGCAGGAATGCTCGAATAACATATTTTAAGGTAACGACGAAAATAAATCTTGAAAAAAGTCCTGGGTTCGACTCCAAGGAAGACATTTCCATTTTCCGTAAGGTAACACGTAAAAATCCATTTTTTGGCATGCAGGCTTTTATTGTTTTGGAAATTAAAATTAGAAGGAATTAACCTACGATCTTCGGATCTGAACCATTTTAAAGAAAATATTACGTTTCTTATCCTGTTCATCTTTTTCCACCTACAGTATGAAACCACTCATGTTAAATGCTTATTTTACATATTTTGTGGAAAGTTTGCCATTTTAACGGGATGTTGCTTTGGCTACCAATTATATTGTTCGACCTCAAAATCCTATTGTTATATCAATCCTTATGGGTGTAAGCATGCTTTGAATCCTTTTAATACGAGATAGGGAGGGAGAGAGAGGGATGGTAACGGAATGGGAGAGAGGGATGGTAACGGAATGGGAGAGAGGCGAGGGAGGGAGGAGGAGAGGGTGGATGGGAGAGGGAGGGTGGAGAGGGAATGAGGGGGAAGGGATGGAGAGAGGGAGGGGGAGTGAGGGGAAGAAGGGAGGGGGAGTGAGGGGAAAAGGAGGGAGAAAGAGGGAGGGAAAGAGAGGTAGGGAGAGGGAGGGAAAGAGAGGGAGAGAGATGGAGGGAGGGAAAGAGAGGGAGAGAGATGGAGGGAGGGAAAAAGAGGGAGGGAGAAAGACGACTTTATTGAGGGCGAAATTGAGACTATATAGTCCTTTCTTACATTTAAGAGAGAGAGGGAGGGAGAGGGAGGGGGAGAAGGGAAGGAGAGGGTGGGAGGAGGAGAGAGAGAGGGGGAGGGAGGCAACTATTTTAAGGTTAACTAAAGATATCCCGTCATATTGACGGCAATTACACTAGTAATAATCTATAATAGAAGATTAACTACCAGAAATGCAACTTTTTTGCTGCCATTGTACATTGAGAAATTATATAAAAAGATATACAAATTAAGTGGAGTTCCCTTTCAATAGCAACAAATGCCATTAACACATGGAGTAAATGCATTTTTTAGTCAGTCTGATCAGATCAATGCAATTTAATTTTCTATTATATCCATAAAAATCCCAAAAACGAAATGGAAAGAATACAGTAATATAACTTCTTTTAGAAATTATTGTAAGGGAGTAGTTTCTTCAGGATTGATGGTCATTAGGTAAACTACTGCTGCAGTTATCGATATAATCATAAAAAAATAGGTAATGTATTTGATTTTTAATTATTAGTGATAATTTTATGCCAGAATGATGTAAATATTGTGACTTGAATTGTAACTATACTTTCTGACGATTTATATTAATTCAAAATAAAAAGTACATAAAGAGTTAGGAACATAGGAATGAATTTTTTCTAAAAAATCTTTCTGTAATATCAAGAAGTATAATCTATCTTTGATTACCAGTGGGATATGGCCTCCTTGGATCACCCTGCTGCCAAGATAAAGGGGCACAGACAGCATTTGAAGCACTGATGCGATGAGCAAACTTAATTAATTCTTCTGATGCCACAGGTCTTTTATTAGCTCTGGCAATGGATTGAAGTTTCTGCTTTGCCTGGTAAATTGCTGTCGCCTGTTTAATTAAAAAATATGGCTTTGCATACGATAGGAATACAAAATAATATACTCAAAGAAATATAAAACGTTGCAATTTATTTTATTACGAATATATAAAATTAATGCGATTGCAAATGACCAATTAACTCACAAGAATTTGCTCAGCTTCCTTCAATTGTCTCTGCAACTGTCTAATATCTTGATCTTGCCTTTCAACTTCCGCATTCAAAACTTCCATTTTTTGATTTATTTTGGCCTGTTCGGAAGCAAGCTGAAAAAAAAATGACGAAAAGGCAATGATACAACTCATTCGTATGAATTTCGTATTTTCCAGCCAATGTTCCAACCTTTAGGGTTTCTTTTAATTCTTTATCCTTAGCGACCAAAAGCTCTGTAAGCTGCCCATGTTCTACAGCTGATATCTTCTGATGCTTGGGAGCGACAGTGTTTTCTAAAAGTTCCCTGCAATAAATAATTACGGAACACGTCTTTCATATAACCTACCATATTAACACAGCGCATCACATTACTCCAGGAGAATAAAGCAACACAACTCAAAAGGAATAACCTTAATGACAAATAGAAAATAACTGCCTAGATTTTTAATTTTAAAATGGAATTGAAATGCTTAAAGAGCAAAATATGGCTTATATATATGTAACACTCCCTACGTCGAAGATAATTTGAAGCTTTATATACGCAAAACGCTAAGGAAGGCGTATTCAATTCAATATTTGAAAGCAATTATAAATATGCAAAAGAATATATATATTAAACATTATGACGTAACTGAACTGGAAGATATATTCCAAAATGTAACCGTAATAAAAAAGAAATATTCACTAACTTTGCAATCAATTCGATATCATCTATAAGAGACAGCAGCTTTTCCAACGTGCTTACACTGGAACCCGTCATATCGCTAATTGATACTTATTATTTCATTGAAACCTTACTACAACTTTTGATTTAAAATTAGCACAAAACAAAATATCAACACAAAATACACGCATTCGATTCTGGAAGAACTCAATCGATAGATGGGCACATATCTCGAAATGAATAGATATATTGGAAACAATCGATTAAAATTGTAGATCTATTTTGCACAATCGAGGCTGTATTCGAATGAATAACCGCGTAAATATAGATTTCAAACAAAATGGTTTACTGGCTTCTTTTGGATAAAAATCCTTCCAGAAGTAAGTAATAAACATCATCAAGTAATTAATACTTCAACTTGCAGTTATAACGGCAGCGTTCAGTTTGGTAATCTTTCATATTTCGACATCAAGGATCAATGGCGCACACAGGTTTCTCGCAAGTGGGGGTCCGAAATATTTGGCAGGCGCAAAAGTTGTATGCAAGTTATATCAATACCTACATGTCGCGTATTGCATTATTAATTACATTTATGTATGTCTGTATTTCCCTCTAATTCATTTCATCCATGGTTGGAATGAATATTGCTATGCACGCCTGCATGATGATAGTGTGTGGATGTGCACTGGGGTTGATACGGCACTGTTTTGATATATTCTAAGATACACAAAATAGAGCGTGGCACTTCAAAAACTGCTGCACGGCCGCGTAGTCACGCAAATTAGAAGAAACCATGGAGAGAGCACACCTATGGAGAATCCCCACATCTGGTTGGGATGGAATTCACACTCAATAACCTCATCTAACTAGATTTTTATGTGGGATATAAGAATTACTTTCATGCCTGGATATTTATTGATTGTACACAAATGCAGATTTGGTAATGTGAGAAAGATAACTCAGTGCCCTCTTCTCACATGCATTATCTATGTCTATATTTACTTTTTTTATATTATTGAAATTCTGTATGTAGACATTCTTTTTATGTCACATAACAGAATTCACACTCAATAACCCCTTGTAACTTGGTTTTTATGTGGGATGTAAAAATTACTTTCATGTTGTATATTATGCCTAGTTATTTATTGATTGTAGACAAATGCTGATTTTGGTAGTGTAAGAGAGCTAACACATTCCCTCTTCTCACTCACTTCATAACATTTGTGTGGTTACTTTTTTTGCAATGAAAATCAGTATAGATTAATTTTAAACTCTAAGTAATATCATGTTCGTGATGGAGGGTGCCCTTATATATGTTCTGACTTGTTATGTATGTGGCAAATATGAATTAGTTTATGTTCTATATTCTGCCTAGATATTTATTTATTGTAAAGTAATGCAAATTTTGGTAGCGAGGGAGGGCTAGGTCAGTGCTTTCTTCCCACTCGCTTCATAAAATGGCTATATTTACTTTTTTTTGCAATGAAATTCAGCATACAGTAATTTTATACTCTCATCAATGATCAACTCAGCTAAAGAACTCGACGCTGATGCATTTCAAACTATGTAGGAGCACTTGGAAAGCTTGAAAAAAGGTCTTTGTGAGTACTTCCTTGAACTGGATGGCAGCTTTGAGTGGATAAGGAATCCTTTCCTTGTCAGTGTCCAAACATTGCCAAATAACCTTACAAATTCAGAGGAAGGACAACTTCTGGAGCTCGCCACAGATGGCTTTCTGAAAACTGCATTTGAGAAAAAGGCACTGACATCGTTTTGGTTGAACGTTAGTTCCGAGTATCCAGCCCATTCGGACAAAGAAGTTAAGTATCTTTTGCCCTTCTCCATTACGTACATGTGTCAGTTGGGATTCTCGGCACTGGTTGGCATTAAAACTAAAAAAACGAAATTGTCTCATTGACGTGGAGCCGCATCTTCGTTTTAAGCTCACCAACATCCAGCCGGATATCCCTGTCCTAGTGTCGGATCACAAACAGTTCCACTCTTTGCATTCAACATCTTACATATTTCCAGATACATATGTAAATTTGAATTTAATGATTTAACTGACATTATTAATAAAAATCATAAGCTTCTATGTACTTATTTATTTTTTGTTCAATATGTTTATTTTTGAAATAGACATTGATTTTGTAGAATAAAAAAAAAATTAGATATGGTTAGTAACAATTTCAATACCAAGAGGTGGTATACCGATAAGGCTGAAGTCCCGAAGGTGGTACGCGAATGTTGTAAGTTTGGGAAACACAGCTCTGTATCATCCTCCACGACAATATTTAATGCCTCAGGGAATGTTACACTATCAAAGTCATTAATTATGTTTGCATCGTCTATATAAATGTCATCTTTTTTGATCATAACATCACCAACCTTTTCTGATTGTAATACAAGAGACAGAACATTTTGTACTCTTAATTTGCTTTCCGTTTCAAAAATTTGACGAACAGAAACATGATAATTCCCTCCATTCATCTGGCGGTAGTTTCCAAACCTGTCTTCTAAATGATCAGTCTGGACCTTCCCTGGCAGAAAATATTTCCTTTTCTTTTCGTTAATCCAGTAGTTACCCAGATCCATGAGGGCCTCTGTAACGCCCTGCAGGAAGGGGGGTAGAATACTCCTGCAGCCCCTCTGCTGGTCATAAGAGGCAGCCAATGGGCGAGGAGACAACCTCGTAAAAAAACCCACAGTCAACTCGGGGTAGCTTCCAAACAGCATGTGGGTCTGCTGTTTGAGTTTCAGCCATAACATCTGGCTATCAGCCCACCCGCGTGTTTGCTGTGCGTGGAGACCCGTAAGGTGGGGAAGGGATGCCTGGTGGTTGAGCTCACTGCGCTCCATCTGAATTTCGGATGCTCAAGATGCGATCCGTGAGCAACACACCACTTCGGCCTCGGACGCACTGTAAACGGGATGTCGGGTACTAGCCACACCCGATGAATCGGCTTGCTGTCGCGTCTTGACGTTCAGGTCGGCGAGTGCGGAGTCTATGGGGGTCTGAGTAGGGGGGTCAAAGGTGCATGGGTTTGGCTAGCCCATGTGCTGGAGATCTTACCTGAAGCAGACAACCTAGTCAGAGGTGCTATATCCTTCTGGTTAGCCCTGGCGTCTGCATCAATTTGTGGTGCAGCGTCCCATTTGTGGCTCCGTGGTGGGTGGGGAGGCCAGAGGACGAAAATTCAAATCCTAATATGGCTCTTTTTATGGCCACACAATCTTCTCCTCCTCCAAAAAGATCCCGCCCAGAAATGGGCAGGGGAAACTCAGTTGCCAGCGGTTGCTGGAAATATTTAATCATAAGGAAGGAGAGACCCTGACGAAGGTGTCTCGCTTACTTATGCATAAGGTTTTGTCAAGCTCTGTACCAGGAAAGTTGGAGTCTGTAAAGAAACTGTGGGATGGTACACTGCTTATACAGGCATCTGATGATAAGCAGAGCCAGAAGTTGCTGTCGATGACAGCTCTCCATGACATCCCAGTAAGAGTTGAGATGCATAAGACCCTGAACACATGTCGTGGCATTATATTTTGCTATGACCTTCTCTATGTCGACGTCGAGGAGATAACGTAGGAGATGGCTCCCCAAGGAGTCATCTCCTGTCGTAGACTGATGACGAAATGCAACGGTGAGACGATAAATACGACCTCTGTTGTGCTCATGTTCGCGTTCGACAAGCTTCCAGAGAAGGTGTTCGTTGGATACGAATCATGTCCTGTGAGGCCATTTATTCCTAGCCCCATGCGCTGCTTCTAGTGTCAGTCCTTCGGGCGCACTGCACTACGGTGCAAGGGCAAGCCCACCTGCCCAAAATGTGTGAAGGAGAAGCACGATGAGGAGCCCTGTGCCGGCCCTGCTCTTTGTGGCAATTGTGAAGGACCGCATCCGGTCTACTCACGGGATTGCCCTAAGCTGCAGGAGGAAAAGAAGATCATGGAGATCAAGGTGACGGAGAAGATCCCATACCTCGAGGCCAGGAAGAAGTACAGGACTATGGTTGCCCCAACGATTTCAAGGTCTTTTGCGGCAGTTGCAGTAACTCCTGTGAAGAAGGTCACCATCAGCACACAGACGGAAACTCTGGTACAGAAACCAAAGGAGTCAAAGAAGAATGAAAGGGATGTGGAAAGTAAGCCCTCCAAAAGGGAAGGGGCTGGGGAAAAATCCAGCAATGTGGTGTCCCAGACTGCACCACCAAAAAATCAGTCTGAGAAAACTAAGGCGCAGTAGGAGTGATGTCACTACACTGCCTTCACCTCCTCGAGACCGCCATATGGCTAACGAGGAAGATATGGAGGAGGACCAGTTGGATGAGGACCAACTGCGTACCTTCCTCCTAAATCGACAGAAGGGGAGGAAAGCCAAATCTTACTAGGTAAGATTGTCTTCCACAGAGTAGGACAGTTTTTTAGTCTTTTCATTTTAATGCAATTTTATCCATTTATATTTTTAAGGTATTTAATATTTTAACCAACACCATAAACATGTTTGCCATTCAATGGAACATGAACGGTTATTTTAAAAGACGAGAGGAGTTGAAACTCCTTATACAGGACTTAAACCCTTCTTTAATATTTTTACAAGAAACACACTTTAAAGCCAGTGACAAAGCACAGTTAAAAGGCTACACCATGTACCGTGAAGATGATCTTAGCGGAGAGTGGGCTCAAGGTGGCATTGCGGTGGCCATTTGGGAGAACCTTTACACCTCTCGGGTGGACTTGCGCACCCCCTTTCAAGCTGTAGTGGTCAGAGTTGCCCTTCCGAAGAAGATATTTCATATGTATATCTCCCTGAATGGGCACTGGTGATGGAGGAAACATTGTTGGAGCTAATTAAATGCCCAAACCATTCATTCTACTAGGAGATTTTAATGCACACAGTCCCCTATGGGGCGATGAAGGGAGAGATTTTAATCGGCGTAGTCGTCTCCTGGAGAAGATTTTAACCATTTTTAACCTGATTTTAATAAACAAAAATGAAAAGACACGTTTTAACTGTTTTACAGGGGAATACTCTGCAATAGATTTATTAATCTGCAGCAGTAGAGTTGCCCCTCATTTTAAACTTAAGGTCCATAATGACCTCTGTGGAAGTGATCACTTTTCCCTTCTTATTTGAGAAAGTTGTTTTAACACAGATTTTCCAGTCCCACAGAAATGGCTTCTGAAGAAAGCCAACTGGGAGGTTTTTAATGAAAATTTTAAATTTATGTACGAGCCTACTCAAAGTGCCATCACAAATGTAGCGGCCCTCAGCACGGCCATTATACGAGCAGCCAAACAGAGCATTCCGCTCACTTCAGGCAGGCCGATGTGTCCACCAGTGCCTTGGTGGAACGATGAATATGCTGCAGCTATTAAAAAGTGGAAGAAGGCCCTATGGATTTTTAATAAACATACTACGATTAGGAATCTCGAGGCTTTTTGCAAACTACGTGCAAAAGCCCGCCAGGTAGAGGATGAGGCCAAGTGAATATCCTGGATGGATTATATAACATCCATAAACTCGTGCACACCAATTGCACAGATATGGAGGAAAGTGAAGCGAATTTCAGGCGTATTTCACTCTTCCACAGTGCCATCTGTGGAAGTGAATGGGGCCATAGTGATGCAACCCGAGGATGTTGCAGAGGCATATGGGGAGCATTATGCCTGGATTAGTAGCTCAGGCAATTACGACCCGACATTTGTGATGATCAAATGTCGCGAGGGAGCAGCAGCTCCTAATTGTCCAGGTCGATTTTCTGCTAGCTTCAACGATTGTGGAAGTGGTCTATTATCAACGGCTTCCGTTTCTCTGTCGAGAAGACTTGTTGTGTCCAATTTCACCGGTGCCGTGGTATTTTCCCCCAACCTACATTACGGTTGGGAAACCACATTCTAAATTTCGTGGAATGCATTTAGGCCATCGACTCGACTGGAGGGCTCATATTAAAAAATTAAAATTGAAGGTACAGAAGCTGGTGGTGCAGAAAGATGTCTAGGACATCCTGGCAACTGAGAGGGAACTGCGTCTGTGAAAAATGAAATATGGCAGTAACCAAAAAAATGCTAAAATCTTCAGACATTAATGATTAGTACTTTCCGTTTTTTTTTACTTGTACTCAATACATTTTGAGGATTGTAATTTTATTTATAATTACAAGATAAAATAATCATTACATTTGTATTTTAACCATCACTGGAAATGTCACAATATTAATTATATGTTAGAAAAATAACCTTTCTTTAAGTGTGGATGTTCCAAAGGTGCTGTAACTAGTTTTCCAGTTTTTGTATAGTACATGCTGGTGCTTTTTTCAATATCACGTGGTTGAAAGTGTAACTCGCATACCTGTAAAAAAGCAAAATGCAAGTTATAATGTTTACGTAATAAGAGTATCATAATATCTATAACATAATTCAGACACAATATAGCTGCATTTTGCACCTTTGATCACAAAATGGAAAATACTTAAAGTAGGATAAGTTTAATAGTTCAATGAAATTGAAGGTAACGTTATTGTAGCTCCAAACGTTTTTTTTTAAAACTACAATAATATCAAGCAAAATCCTCAGAATGTTCTACACTAAATAGTACTTACCACGGATTGATTTGTAGGAGAGTAATTCTCTCTGTGAATTGCAGAAATCCATTTTTCTCTTAATTTCCTTTCAGAAGCAAAAGAGAAAACACTGATTTTTGGCCCAGTTGAATAATTGCCTTTACAGGCTGGCACACAACATTTTCGTGGCATATTATGCTATAATTAACATTAAGCACAATATATAATATTGATAGTAGCACAGTTGATAGCACAATTACTTTTTTATAGCGAGAAGCATGTATAAAGCACACGTGCATGGCACACGAGAAACACACCTAATAATATGGTATAGAGGTGGTGAACTATTGATGGCGCTATCGATAAATATTGATAGGAATGACTATCGGAAACTATCGATAGTTTCAGTGTGACTATCGATTTTTTTCCGATATTCTTGGTTGGTTCGAGGCCGACCTATATTCCGTGGCCGACCCTCGGGTTGATTGATGGTATTCGGTCATGATACATGGCACAGTATTTGTCACAAGAATACAAGTAAATTTATTGTAACTCTGTGAGTAATTACTGGTCTTTTGGCAGATGGACAAATTTATTTCCATTACTAAAAAGATAGGAAGTAAGTTTCAATTCAAATACAGCAAATATTGTATACTTACAGTTATGCGTAAAGATTATGTTTGTGTAAAAAAACTTTCTATTTAGGGAATGGAGAGACACCAGACTCGGAATCTGAACCCGATAAAACTGAATCGGATGCAGAATCAACTTCTACTGTGAAAATTGGCAGTAAAAGAAAAAAGATGTAATTTGTTTGGAAGTATTTTAACAGGTCAAAAGATAGAAAGATTGCAAAATGCATGAACTGTGGCAAAGAATACAAAACCAGCAGAAACACAAGCAACCTGGCTGACCACTTAAGAAGATTTCACCCTAATAATGGTAAAGATGCAGAGGAAATGGGAGAATTAGCTTCTTCCTCAAGTAGCACTAATTCAAATTCAGCAAGATCTAGCATCAGGTCAGTGCGCCCCTTTTTTAAAAGATTTATTCATTATGACAGCAACTCGCCAAAAAAAAAAAGAATTGGACAAAGCATTAACAATGATGATTGCTTTTGATATGCAGTCCTTCAATATTGTGAATGACACTGGCTTTAAAAAATTTGTGAATTTATTGAATTCTAGATATGTTCTTCCCAGTAAATCCACTATCAGAGATAACTATATGAAGCATATGTATGCTGAAGTAAAAAGCCAAGCTTAAAGATATTTTAAGTACTACTGATAATGTGGCTGTAACTTGTGATTTGTGGACATCCAGAACCACAGAATCATATTTAACTGTAAACTGTTATTTCATAAGTGCAGATTTTGACTTGAAATGTGCAACTTTGACAAAAAAGCACTTAGAAACAATAATTAGAGTGATTAAGCAGTTTCATTGTAAGCCATAATAATTTCATTCAAGTCATAATAGCCAAGTATTTCTATTAAGAAAAGTTAGCATGTCAACATTTTTTGGTTTTAATCTTGATCGCCTCTTGGTCAATATCTGTCCAGCTGCACTAAATGTTCTTTCAGATTCCACAGAGGAAGCTGGAATACAGAAATACTTCAGGCAGCATTCTTCAATGGGATGCAATTCCCTGCCTGTTATCTGAAAAACAAAACTGAAACTACATAAACCATATCTGCGTTATAGTTCCTTAATCAATTTAGAAAATAACTTACTTTCGAAAACAATAAAGGATCTGAGTCCTCTGGTGCATTTTGTCTTTCTAAGTATTGTCTTTTTGTAATCAGAATATCAGCTACTACCGTCCTGCTTTTTTCTTCCATCCTTCGTTCCAAAAAAGCAAAAAGTGTAGTCTTTAGTGAAGATGCAGATGATGACATCACTTTTGACACATTCATATTGACTTCTTTCTTTTAAATCATCCCCATGTCCTGTTCAAGTAGTGCTGCTGCTTGATTAGCATTTTCAGTACTCATAAACACTTCTTTTTTAAATCTAGGATCTATTAATGTAGCAAGTCTTGTAATAGATCTTGTTTCATATGGGAACAGCCTCTTTCTAACTGATTCAATTAGGAGATTGCAGAATGTTTTTCACTCTTGACAAGCTAATTCATCCATACAATTAGACAAAAAATAGAAAATTCCACACGTCACTGAAATAATAAGTGGCAATGTAATGTACTTCCCTCCTGAAAATTTCTTTGTTGCATTTTCAAAGCAACTTAACATTTTTTCTACATCTCCTAGTAATGTAATATCATCATCAGATAAAGGCTGTGGTGCTTTTCTTAGTTTTAGTAATGATTTATTAATTGCATCTTTGGTTGCAAAATTCTTTTAATCATATAATATGTACTGTTCCACCGTGTCGCCACATCTTGTAGTAATTTGTATGCTTCACCTGCGTTCTTGTAATGTTGGTAACACGTAGCAGACTCAGTCAACACTGTTTATGCATCATTATTGTTTGTTTACATTATTGTGATTGTTAAGGGGAACATTATTAAATGCAAAGGTGTGAATAAAAGTTTTATTAAACAGTTATTAAATTGCTTAATGTTATTGAGTTCTCCAGATATTACTGTTCTGATTTAAATACATCCATGGCTACAGTACTACTCTTGAAATACTTCACAATACCTTTGCATTTTGTAATTATGATTTTAATAGGTTCATAATCAAAATTTTGTTGGACAACTAAGTTCAAAGTGTGCAAGTAGCAAGGAAGATGTCTTTTTCT
Source organism: Uropetala carovei (assembly GCA_036926305.1). Lineage (NCBI taxonomy): Eukaryota > Metazoa > Arthropoda > Insecta > Odonata > Petaluridae > Uropetala > Uropetala carovei. The sequence continues at coordinate 8,225,158 of JAXCHB010000065.1, read as the reverse complement.
GAGAATTTCACAGGCCTTAGTCATATTTGCAGCATTATCTGTTACAATGTAAGAGATTTTATCATTAATATCCCATTCAGTGAATGTCTGTAGTAATGACTCTGCAATGTTTTGAGATGAATGGTTAGTACTCTCATTTAATGATGTTGTTTATATGTCTGTGAAATCCTTGAATCATGGGACAGTATTTTCTCAACTTTAATTTTTTAAGCAAATTACGAAAAAGTGTGCATGTTAATAATAATTTGTCTGGAAAGAATGCTAAAGTAAAAATGAAAAAAAAGATGGTCTTTAATAATTTATAATAATAATAATTTTTAATGTTCAGTCATGAGACTGTATTTCTGTAGTCTGAAAGGCAACTACTTAACCTGTTCATTTTTTTATTTCTTCATAACTTCAAATTTTTGAAATGTAAATTTAGTATATAAAGTCAAAGTAATTCCTGAAATTGTAAACAGACCAAGAAACAAATTTGGTTTAAGTAAAATTTGTCATAAGAAGGTGTATCATTTTTTGGATTTTGCCTCTATTACTTCCACCGTATTTCGTTATTGTGAGACAATTTTTAATGAATAACAATTATTGTAAAAATATCCTCAAAAACTATTTCGCGAGGTATGTTGTAAACTATCGATAGCCTGGGTAGGAACTATCGATAGTGTCTACGGTGTCTACTATCGATAGTTCTCCACCTCTGGCTGACGTCACGACCAGTGAATACGAATCCGTGGAGGCCGTTAATGGCGGTTGAGGCCTTGTTAATGGGTGGCGTTGGTTTAGCGCCCTCTGTCCATGGAAGAATAATATTCTTCCATGCTCTGTCCTCTTGCGAATTGTCGAATAAGCACTTCCGGCGAGTAACGCGCAAAGACTAGGTCTGTACGTATTTTAACTCGCGACTCGTACAAAAAGTGACATACGTTTACTATGTGTGTGCATCGTAATTTAAAACCCGTATTTTAAGTCAATATATTACAATTATTAAACATAGGTCACTTTTTCTGTGAATGGCGATAAATTATGGGCCTTTGCCGGAGAATCTGCGTGTAGCAAAGGAACACGATATCGGAAGGATATCGTAACGTGAGTCATAAATCGTATTGTGAACCTTAATCTTCTTATGAGTGATTTTATCGTATTGCGAACCCATTGTAAAGCGAGGGTCTACTGTATATAGTTTTTGTGTACTCCATGTCCTGGTAGTGATAGGAGGTGCACTGAATATCCTCTTCAAAGTCGTATGTATGTGGGAAAAATGAATTACTTTCATGTTCTATATTCTGCCATGATTTTTATTGATTGTACAGAAATTCACATGTTTGTAGCGGGGGAGGGCTAACTCAGCCCTTCTCACTTGCTTCATTAAATGCGTACATCTACTTTTTATTTACAATGAAAATCTGTATATTGTAATATTATGCTCTATTTCCTATCAGGGATGTGATGGGAGGCGATGAATATCCACTTCTAACTTGCCTTCTATGTAGGAAATATGAATTACATATTCCACCTGGATATTTATTGATTATAAGGAAATGCAAATTTTGCTTGCGAGGGAGGTCTTAAGTCTGTAGCCCCACTTGCTTCATAAAATTTTTATATTTCCTTTTTTTGCAATGAATATCAACATATGCTAATTTTGTACTCAATGTCATATCATGGTTGTGATATATGGCGCACTGAATACCGTCTTCTAACTTGCTTTTTATGAGGGAAATATGTATTACTTTCATGTCTATATTCTGCCTGGTTATTTATTGATTGTACGGAAATGCGGATTATTGTATCGGGGAAAGACTGACTCTGTTACCTCTTCTCACTCGCTTCATTAAATGCATTTAGTTCCTTTTTTGGTATATTCAGTACCTGAATATAATAATTTTCTACAGTTTGTGATATGTTGTGATGGAGGGCGCACTGAATACCGTCTTCAAACTAGCTGTGTATGTGGAACATATGAATTTTATGTTCTATATTATGCCTGGGTAATTATAGTTTTTACAGAAATGAAAATTTAGTTAGCGAGTGAGGGCTAAGTCAATGGTCTCTTCTCGTTCGCTTTGTAAAATGTCTATTAATTTTTTTTGCAATGAAGAAAAGTATATATAGTTTCTGTGTAGTCCATGTCTTATCATGGTAGTGGTAGGAGGTTCTGTATACTGTCTTCTAACCTGCTATGTATGTGGGTAATACGTATTAATTTCTTGTTCTATACCCTAGCTGGATATTTATTGATTGTACAGAAATGCATATTATTGAACCGGGGGAGGGCTTATTCAGTGCCCTCCTCTCCCTAGCTTCATGAAATGCACTTAGTTGCATTTTTGGTAAACAATACCTAGATATAATATTTTTTTACTCTTTTTGATACCACGGTTGTGATGACGGGAGCACTGAATACCGTCTTCTAACTTAATATGTATGTGGTAAATATATAATTCTTTCATGTTCTATCTTCTGGACGGATATATATTGATAGTAATGTAATGCAGATTTTTGTAGCGGGGGAGGGCTAACTCAGTACCCTCTTCTCACTCGCTTCATAAAATGAGTGTAGTTGCTTTTGGTATATTGAAAACGTGGATATAATAATTTTCTACTGTTTGTGATATCATGTTGTGATGGAGGACGCACTGAATACCGTCTTCAAACTTGCTGTTTATGTGGAAAATATGTGAATTTTATGTTCTATATTATGCCTGGGTATTTATAATTTGTACAGAAATGAAAATTTTGTTAGCGAGTGAGGGCTAAGTCAGTAGTCTCTTGTCGTTCGCTTTGTAAAATGTCTATGTTTTTTTTTGCAATGACGAAAAGTATATATAGTTTCAGTGTACTCCGTCTTATCGTGTTATTGATGGGAGGTGATATATATCGTCTTCTAACCTGCTATGTATGTGGTAAATATGTATTAATTTCATGTTCTATATTCTGCCTGGATATTTATTGATAGTACAGAAATGCATATTGTTGTACCGGAGAAGGGCTTACTCATTGCCCTACTCTCATTCGCTTCATGAAATGCACTTAGTTGCATTTTTTGGTAAACTGAATACCTAGATGTAATATTTTTTTACTCTTTTTGATACCATGGTTGTGATGGCGGGAGCACTGAATACCATCTTCTAACTTGATATGTATGTGGTAAATACATAATTCTTTCATGTTCTATGTTCTGGATGGATATATATTGATAGTAATGAAATGCAGATTTTTGTAGTGGGGGAGGGCTAACTCAGTCCCCTCTTCTCACTCGCCTCATAAAATGAGCGTAGTTCCTTTGTATGTTGAATACCTGGATATAATAATTTTCTACTGTTTGTGATATCATGTTGTGATGGAGGGCGTACTGAATACCATCTTCAAACTTGGTGTGTATGTGGAACATATGAATTTTATGTTCTGTATTATGCCTGGGTATTTGTAGTTATTTCAGAAATGAAAATTTTGTAAGCGAGTGGGGGCTAAGTCGGTAGTCTCTCTCATTTGCTTTGTAAAATGTCTATATTTATTTTTTTTTGCATTGAAGAAAAGTATATATAGTTTCAGTGTACTTCATGTCTTATCGTGGTAGTGATGGGAGGTGCTGTATATTGTTTTCTAACTTGCTATGTATGTGGATAATATGTATTAATTTCTTGTTCTATACTCTGGCTGGATATTTATTGATTGTACAGAAATGCATATTTTTGTACCAGGGGAGGGCTTAATCAGTGCCCTTCTCTAACTCGCTTCATGAAATGCGCTTAGTTGCATTTTTGGTAAACTGAATACCTAGATATACTTTTTTTTATTCTTTTGGATACCATGGTTGTGATGGTGGGAGCACTGAATATCATCTTCGAACTTGATATGTATGTGGTAAAATATATAATTCTTTCATGTTCTATATTCTGGATGGATATATATTGATTGTACTGAAATGCAGATTTTTGTAGTGGGGGAGTTCTCAGTCCTTTCCTGTCACTCGCTTCATAAAATGAGTGTAGTTGCTTTTGGTATATTGAAAACGTGGATATAATAATTTTTTACTTTTTGTGATATGTTGTGATGGAGGGTGCACTGAATATTGTCTTCAAACTCGCTGTATGTGGATGATAAGAATTTCATGTTCTATATTCTGCCTTGATATTTATTGATTGTACAGAAATTCACATTTTTGTAGTGGGAGAGGGCTAATCCAGGCCCCTCTTCTCAGTTGCTTCATTAAATGCATTCATTTACTTTTTATTTACAATGAAAATCTGTATTTTGAAATTTTATTCTCTATTTCATATCGGGGATGTGATGGAGTGTGCAATGAATATCCTCTTTAACTTGCCTTCTATGTTGGAAATATGAATTACTTTCATGTTTTATATTCTGCCTGGATATTTATTGATTATAAGGAAATGCAAATTTTGCTTGCGGGGGAGGTCTAAGTCAGTAGCCCCTTCTCACTTGCTTCATAAAATTTTTATATTTCCTTTTTTTTTGCATTGAATATCAATATATGCTAATTTTGTAATCAATGTCATATCATGGTCGTGATATATGGTGCTCTGAATACAGTCTTCTAACTTGCTTTTTATGAGGGAAATATGTATTACTTTCATGTCTATATTCTGCCTGGATATTTATTGATTGTACAGAAATGCAGTTTTTTGTATAGGGGGAGGACTGGCTCTGTCGCCTCTTCTCATACGCTTCATTAAATGCATTTAGTTCCTTCTTTGGTATATTGAATACCTGGATATAATAATTTTTTACTATTTGTGATATTATGTGGTGATGGAGGGTGCACTGATTACCATCTACAAACTTGCTATGTATGTGGGAATTAAGAATTACTTTCATGTTCTATGTTATGCCTGGATATTTATAAATTGTGCAGAAATGCAAATTTTGTTGGTGAGGGAGGGCTAAGTCAGTAGTCACTTCTCATTCGCTTTGTAAAATGTCTATATTCATTTTTTTTGCAATGAAGAATATATATATAGTTTCAGTGTAGTCCATGTCTTATCGTGGTAGTGATAGGAGGTGCTGTATACCGTCTTCTAACTTGCTATATATGTGGGAAATATGTATTAATTTCATGTTCTATATTCTGGCTGGATATTTATTGATTGTATAGAAATGCTAATTTTTGTAGCGGAGGAGGGTTAACCCAGTCCCATCTTATCACTCCCTTCATTTAACACCTTTAGTTTCCTTTTTTGCTGTGTTGAATACCTAGTTAAAAATATTTGTTTTACACTTTCTGATACTATGGTTATGATGGAGGGCACACTGAATACCGTCTACAAACTTGCTATGTGGAAATATTATTTATTTTCTTGCTCTATATTCTGCCAAGATATTTATTGTGCATAAATGCAGCCATTGGTCATCGGGAAGGGGTAATTGAGGTCCCTCTTCTCACTCGATTCTTGAATTGTGTTTAGTTACATTTTTTTGTATATTAAGCACCTGGATACAATAATTTATTAGTCTTTGTCATTTAATGGTTTCGATGTAATTCATACTCAATAACACCTTGTAAATAGATTTTTATGTGGCATATAAGAATTACTCTCATGTCTTTATTATACCTGAATATTTATTGATTATACACAAATGCCGATTTGGTAATATGAGAAAGGTAACTCAGTCCCCTCTTCTCACTCGCTTCATTAAATGTGTATATTTACTTTTTATTTACAATGAAAATCTGTATATTGTAATTATATACTTTATTTCATATGAGGGATTTGATGGAGCGTGCAGTGAAGACCGTCTCTAACATGCTATGTATGTGGAAAATCTGAATTACTTTCATGTTCTATATTCCGACTGGATATTTATTGATTGTACAGAAATGCATATTTTGTACCGGGTGAGGGTTAACTCAATGCCCTCCTCACTCGCTTCATGAAATGCGGTTAGTTGCATTTTTGGTAAATTGAATACCTATATATATTTTTTTGCTCTTTTTGATACCATGGTTTTGATGGAGGGAGCACTGAATTGCTATGAATGTGGGAAATATATAATTCTTTCATGTTCTATATTCTGTATGGATATATGTTGATTGTACTGAAATGCAGATTTTTGTAGCGGGGAGGGCTAACTCGGTCCCCTCTTCTCACTCGCCTCATAAAATGAGTGTAGTTGCTTTTGGTATGTTGAATTGCTGGATATAATAATATGAATTTTATGTTCTATATTATGCCTGAGTATTTATTGTTTGTACAGAAATGGTGTTGTTAGCGAGTGACGGCTAAGTCAGTACCCTCTTCTCATTTGCTTTGTAAAATGTCTATATTTACTTTTATTTGCAATGAAAAAAGTATATATAGTTTTTGTGTTCTCTATGTCTTATCACGGATGTGATGGGAGATGCACTGAATATCCTCTTCAAAGTTGTATTTATGTGGGAAAAATGAATTAATTTCATGTTCTATATTCTGCCTAGATTTTTATTGATTGTACAGAAATGCTGATTTTTGTAGCGGGGGAGGGCTAACTCAGTCCTCTCTTCTCACTTGCTTCATTAAATGCGTACATTTACTTTTTATTTACAATAAAAATCTATATATTATAATTTTACACTCCTTTTAATATCACGGATGTGATGGAGTGTGCACTGAATACCCTCTTTTAACTTGCATTCTATGTAGGAAATATGAATTACTTTCATGTTTATATTCCGCCTGGATATTTATTGATTGTAAGGAAATGCAAATTTTGAAATTGAGGGAGGTCTAAGACCATGTCCGAAAGTGAAATTTGTTCGCTTGCTATCTTTGCTAGCTGTCTTACCTTGATGTCTTGCTCGCTAGTTGACGTGACGTCACAAGATGGCTAGCTCTTAACAACGTTCGAACCTGTCTTGGTGATTAAGGAGACGCCTGGTAGTAATACGCTCGAAACAGTCTGTGGCTTTTTCCTGAGATTTTGTTTCAACATAGTAGATTTGTTGTAAAAATTTATTTTGGCGAAAAAGTAGTATTTGTGAGATGGCTGAAAGAGGACGAAGTTTAAAGATTTTTTTATAATTGTGATTTTGAGGTGAGAACAAGAAAAGTGCCCTATTTTTGGCCCTCAAGACCCGATACCTAACTTTAGTGCCTTCTAAAACCAAAACGGATCGTCCGATTCTTATAAAATTTTAAAGAAATATAGAACATACATATCTAAATGACCATGTGAACTTTCAAATCCGTACCTTTGTTTTATGAAGAGCTGTTATTAAGTTTGTAAAGTAACTTTTTCTCTGCAACCAGAGGTCCGAGAAAGACGCGCGTCATGCTGTTGTCTTTGTCTCAGCGCTGTTGGTATGATCGCCATACTGTCTTAACTATAAGTAGCGTTATTTATTTCATGTCAATTTTTATTTGAGTTTCATTTTAAGAAGCAGTTAACGCTGAGGTGGGTGGGTGGGAACGCCTTCCTGGCGTCACTTTCACCGTGGTCGCAGCGCGCGATGTTGCCGGCTGTTGCCATCCTAATAATATGATGTAACGAACAAAAACAATATTATTTTAATGTATTAGCCACATTGCTACTATCGTGCTTTTCTTATTAGGGCTTTGGACCTCCATTGGCAGCTTTAAAAATGTGATTCTATATTTCTGTATTTTTTATATTTTAATTTTCATTTATGATTTTTTTGTTTTTAAATTTTTTTATAATTTTATTAACTTTTCCCCACACCGAAAGAGGACTGAATGCATATGTAAGTCTCATTCATTAAAATCAGATGTATCACCATCAAGTTCCGAATCCGAGTCGCTGTCAGAACTCTGTAGATTCACAATAATGGGCTGCATTTCATGAATGTCTTCCATGAGGTGATCTTTTTCCCAATAATTGTTTTCAATTTTTTGGGCATGTTGAATGCATTTCTTCCATAATTCCGGGGTGACCGACCGCAACGCTTCTTTACAAAGGTCACACGTCACGTTCACACTGTTTCCTTTTTCAGCAGCATTTGCTATATTCACTTTAGCTACCTTATTTTTTACATATGCCCATATTAATTCTATTGCATTTAACTTGCAGTGGGCAACGGGCATCCAAATAAGCTCCACATCAGGTCGTATTTCTTTTGTAATAACATCGAGCTTCCTCTGCGGAGTTTTAAAGTAAGGTCTTGCATGGATTATAAGAGCCGCCTTGGTCAAGCTTTCAAAATTTGTTGAGTAGGGTGGGATTGGAAAATTTTTTCTTTCCAACCAGGCAGTAATCTCCGCTTTTTTCCAAGCCATTGATGGGTTTTTCGTGGCAGGATCTATCATTGTATGATATGGTGCTTGATCTATGACAACTGCTGACTTATGTGGTAGGAGATTCAAAACATTTCGGAACCATTCCTCGAAATGCTGGGCGTTCATTTCCTTGTGGTAGTCGGAACTTCCCTTCTGGCCAACAAAACAGAGTTCAGCTCCTCCTAAAAATCCGTCCTCACTTCCTATGTGTAAAATAATTACACGTTTTCCAACCCCAGACGGAGTTTTGAAGCCACCTCGCCAGCCAAAAATATCCTGTAGGTGCATACGACAGAGGTCATAATTGTTAAAGTCACACTCGAGTGCCTCGACTATGTTCTCTTGCCAGCCATATGTCATAGTGTGATTTTGGCCACACCAAGTTTCGTCAGTATAATAAATTTTGTCCTTTGGATCGTAGGTTCCGAATTCTCCTCAAAAAGTTATGCCAAGATTCCATTAAAACTGGCTTCCTGTTCATTTTTTTTAAACGAAATCCTAAATTTTTTACTTTTCTACGGAGTGTACTAATGGACATTTCAGGAAAGTCACTCATGCTTTCTTCCAGTTTTTGCTTCAATTTTTGAATGGTTGGGAATAGTTTCATGTAAAAATCGTGAATGTGCCTGCGAATAACTCCAAAGGTAAAGTAGTCTATTTCTATTTTAGGACGCCCATACCTTAACCGCTTCCCTGACGAGTTTTTTTCAGTAGTAGGTCTAAAAAACATCACATTATTTTATTTTATTTTTTTAATACTTTCAGGTAGTTAAAAAAAGAAACGTAACCATTTTTGCTATAAAACTTATATTTATCATTTTATTTGACTTTATTTTTCATTAATTTCGGGTAATTTCACTTAATTATTGAAATAAGTAGTTAATTTTTGGAAAAAAATTATACAGAAAAACATATATGACAAATACACTTTACAAATATATTTTCTTAAAAATTTGGTACCGTATGGTATATTCTGAAGCACGGAGTAACACAAAGAGGCACTTCACACTGGGGACAATAATATCTTGTTTCCTTTCTTATCCTTTTCCCTCTAGCGTCTCGTTTGCGGCAACACAAAAAGCACTGCTTCGTGGGGCTCGTCTTCTTTTCCGTCGGAGGGATTGCCTTGGGGAAGTGCCTCTCCGTGAGGCGGCGAGGGTGTGGCACTGCGGGTGGCCTACCCGTTCTTGGGGAAACTACACTTGGGTGGTAGGCCTCTATCATTTGTTCAATGAGATCAGGTGTATACTCCAAATGCACTTTCCTTCCACCAGTCTTTCGGTAGAGAACAAATGAATTCCACAGGGAAAGTTCTACTAAATGGAAAAATATTTTTTTGTAATATTTTTTCCCCCGTTTTCTCGGAATGGGGTAATAGGCCAAATGCTGATCGACGCGGTCCACTCCTCCCATCGTGTCATTGTAATCCACAACAACCATTGGTTTTATTTTCATTTTCCCCCTTTTCTCCACCCTTTTCACTTCACTATTGTGGATGGAAGATAGCAACGTCACCTCCTTTTTGTCTTTCCATCGCAGCACCATAATTTTTCCTTTGCGATATGCGGCTACTTCACCTTTCTTCAATCTTTTATTTTTCAGAGCCGTTGGTATTCCCCTTCGAGTCTTCCTCATGGTTCCATAAGTATCAACCGATCGGGAAACCAGCACCTCTGCTAAATCAGGGGACGTATAAAAATTGTCTGTTGTCAAGCAATACCCTTTATCAAGCAAAGGCTTCATCAATGACATGACCACCTGGGAGGACATCGGCATATCATCGAAGTCTTTATCAATAAGGGTTCCTTTTCCGGTATAAATTATACTCGACCACACATATCCACTCTTAGATTCACACAAAATAAAAGTTTTTATGCCAAATCTAGCCCTCTTTAGAGGCATAAATTGACGCCACCCCAACCTTCCCTTATACAGCAGAAGACTTTCGTCGATTGTAATATCCCTCTCTGGTGTGTACAATTTTTTGAACTTTTCCAACTTTTGGTGAATCGGCCATATTTTGTTCAATTTAGGGTTAGGATCTGTTTCTGGGTTATACTCGGAATTATTACTGAAATGCAGATACTGCCTAATTTTCACAAATCTCCGATAAGACATTGTCTTTCGCACAATGACACTATTTCCTAGAAAGAGCCAAATGCTGAACTTATCATGAATGAACAGTTTTTGCCTGCAAAGTATTGCTATTTTCAGATACCCCCATCAGTTTACCTCCTTTATATTTTATTATTATTATCAAATATAAGTTACAAATAGGCAATTTGCCAGGTGGTAACATAACTATCGTACATAAAATACTAAAAAAAACCAAACCATAATATAAAAACAAATACATGACAAAATAAGTATAGCATAAACAATTATCTTAACATTACCTTACTTCTACTTTTAAAAACATTTACATTCCTTGGGGAGGGCTTAAATAGTTCTGCAGGCAACTCGTTCCAATCGACTACGGTCTTATTTAAATATGAACTTTTTTTAATATTAGTTTTTTGAACTCTACACTTGAATTTAAATTTATGATCATTTTTCCCCACGAAAGTTGGTTCTTCCGCCTCCTTTCTTAGATCACCCCAAGCTCCCTCATTTTTTAATATATTTTACTTGCCGCATAGCCTACTCCTTTCCTCCTATTTTTTTTATTTATTTATTTACGTATCCACGCTACAATTAGGCTCTTGGCCTGGTGGTAACAATACATTAACACCATGTCAATTTAGTAACTCATTTCATGATTTTAGACTAAATAGGTACTTTTTGCACTTCAGTCTTTCAGGTTTTTAGGAAAGGGGTCAAAGATATCTCCAGGTAATTCATTCCATTCTTGAATACCTCTGTTCAGAAAGGAGTTTTTTACAACTTCTAGGGTGGATTGCAAGAACGGAGGTTAGCCGACGTTCATTGGAAACCTCGTCTAAACCTCGGTATTTACTTGCAGGAACGAGTTTCTGTCTGAGCCACGGTCTAAGCCACGGTTTAACATCACTATTTGGACGCCATATTTGAGACTGGTATTCGAGGTAGTTTAGACGTCGTCTTCGTGTGAATTACAGCTGAGTTCCTCGTAATGGATAATTTAGCCCTTCAAGTTGCTCATCTAGCACAATTATACGAATTGGAAGAGCTAATAGAGGTGGAAAGGAGAAGAAGAACACTGCGGGATCGATGTAATCCCTTCGAAATATATGACGAGAAGGATTTTAAAAGGCGGTTTAGGCTACATAAAGCAACGGCGCATGATTTGCTATTGTTAATAAGCAACGAAATTCATTCACCGCCAGACGACCGAGGAAATCCATTGACCCCGATGCAGCAATTGTTGTTGACATTGCGCTTTTTTGCGCAGTTATAATCAAGTTGTTGGAGACATTGCAGGTGTTCACGAGTCAACTGTATGTCGAGCTGTGGGCAATGTGACTCAGGCAATAGGGGCATTGAAAGGAGATATTATAAAATTACCAAATGAGAGCGAATTGCCGGGTGTAATGGCAGATTTTGCAAGAATGTCAAGGTATTTACGTGTTGGAATATGTTTAAATATACTGAAATATTGATATTTAAAAAAAACAAAATGAAATCTTTCGTTCAATGTCCTGATGACCTTTGTAGTTGTGGTTGATTTACATTTACCAGTCATAAGCAATGTAGTGTAGTATATTTACCTATTTTCGAAAATAACTCAATTTGGTTTAATTAGTGTAATGAGTCAATAGCAATTCAGTCGTGTCAATGAAATTCTTTCCAGGGATAACTTTCCAGGAATAGTGGGAGCAATTGATTGCACCCATATTAGAATATGCTGCCCGAATAGATTGAATGCCCAAGCATACATTAATCGCAAAGGCTATTATTCAGTAAATGTACAAGTGATTGCTGATGCAAACTTACGCATCAGAAACATTGTGGCACGATGGCCTGGCTCGACCCATGACAGCAGAATATTTAGATGCTCCACTGTCAAAGAACAGTTGGAATCTGGAAGGCTGCAAGGACACCTGTTAGGCGATAGTGGGTATCCATGTAAAAGATATTTGCTGACGCCACTCAGAAACCCTGTGACGAATGCTGAAGTGCGATACAACACAGCACATAGGAAGGCGAGGTGCAGTGTTGAGAGAACATTTGGTGTGTGGAAAAAAAGATTTCCATGCATTTCCACCGGTTTACGAACCAATATCAGAAAAACAGTTAAGATAGTTGTCGCAACTGCAATTTTGCACAATTTTGCTCTTCAGGAAGGATGGAATGTTGAAGAAGAAGTTAATGGAGATGAAGTTTGGGTACCTCATGCACGTGAAAATGATGCTGGTGGGCAGCGATGGCGGCAACACATTATAAACGTGCATTTTTCTTGAGTTTAAGGGGTAGCTATAAATGAGATGTCATTAGTATTAATGCAATGACCATATTCAGATCATCAAGAGCAGTCTTAATTTTTGTTTCATCTTGCAGCATGAATTAACTCACAGAATGTAATGCATTGGAAAAATTATCTCAAATAAGTTATAATGTATCTGGATAGTGAGATATACACATTTTCATTTTGTATCATGTATGATAAATCATGCAGAAAGGAGTTAATTCTATTCTACACAGTTAATAAAGGGTTTAATTCTATCTAAATCAGTTTTACTACTTATCACTCTTCTGAATGTTAATACTAGTACTATTGCTACATTTATTCAAATATAATTTCAAACTACTGTGTGAAAGCCTTCATCCTCTCAATGAAACAATTGCATATTTAAGATTTCTAGGGAGTTAACCTACATTGAATAATCCAAATACTGCTAAGGGAGGCAAAAAACTGCCAATTTCTTAATAAAATATAAGAATGTTACATCCCACCTAATATTAAAAATCTCTTAACACTGTCAACTCTCAGAAACTGTAATCTTGAGTTGTCAATTCTCAATACTAAACCTCAGTTGTTCAATTTACCTCAACCAGGGATGCAATGGTCAGCATACTTCAAGCTAGAGACATTTAACTTGGAATAAATAACAGTAACAGCTTAACATGTTCATATAGCTACTCCCATTTTTAAATAACATCAAAGTACGAAGTGGATGGGAGTTAAATAAAATAGAAATTTGAATATGGTTTTCATTGAAATATTGCCTTGAAGATTTTAATGAGTGATATACACAAAATTGAAAAGTCAAATGTGTAAAACGTTTTTGGTCTAACAGCTAAGGGTAGTTTGAAGTAGTGGACATTAATGTAAGTCAGTCAGAACTCTAAAACTGAGGACGAAGATACGTTACTGAAATCCTACAAGTAGGCAATTACAAGTAGGAAATCCTACAGGTAGGAATAAAAACCGGCATTTAAGTTCAATTCCATAATTCATTTTTCAATAGCTCTCCTGGAAGACTCCTTTCTTATGATTGTTGGAAAGTATTTGACATTTATTTTTCAACCATGTATTCCCTGAATAACTTACCTCTTGGAAATAACTCTTTCAGTTGCTTATTTAAAGTGAACTAAAAGTTTTATAGAGAAATAAAATGGACAAAGAATGCTTTTATATCAGGGTGTATATTCTTTATTTCCCATGTACCATGTAGGTAAACCAATGGAGTTCATTAATGCCTTCTCTTTCTCCCACAGTTCCAATTTTGCCTTTTTTAACAAAAGCTTCCTCTCCTCTATCTGCAGCTGTGCAGCCTCCTTCTGCAATTGCAGCACTTCCTTCTGCAATTCATGTATTTCAGTGTTTCTTTTTTTAAACTCATTTTTCAGTGAGGAAGCCACCTCTGCAGGGCTTTCTGTCTTTCTCTTCCTATTATCCTTGGAGCTGAAATGAGGAAGAGATGCAAAAAATCACTAATAAAAATTTACCAACTAGTTCAGTACATAATAATATTTGCAGCATTAGCTTGTATTCTAGGAAGTTTTACCTCAAAGGCACCAGACAAATGGAAATACTTAAGAGCATGTTCCCACCTTTATCTCTATTAAGCAAAAGCTAATATTAAAGTAACTGAACCAATATTAGTTTACAATGACATTTTCACACCACCACCATATTATATGTTAATAAAAGTCATACTACACAGCATGCTTTATCAACTTGGAACATGTTAACCTAACCTGTAAACCAACATTTTCATTCAGCAGTCTTCTGTAGTTTTTATCATATCATATTTATCTTAAGATGCCTCTATAAACATTTAAAATAGGTGTGCATTAACTCATTCTGTAGACTATGGTTTAATTAATTATCATTAAATAATGTTCCACTCTTAGAGGAAAAGGTCACACAAATCAATGATGAAGAATTTTTACCTCGTTGATACCTCAGACACTGTAGGAAGAAGGCAACCAACATCTGACAGCGGAAGATTTGCCGCCACATCCTTCTGGTTGCCTCCATTCTCTGCATGGATTTCGTTGCTCCCTTCATTTTCCTCGATACTTAGCTTAAAACAATAAAGATCGTGCTATTATAGACAACTCGCACATGCATTCTTACTGGAAAACACAACTTAGAGTAGAAAATTGCATTAATGGCAATAATGAATATTAAACCAAACACGTAAAATATCTTTAGAAACTAGGCTTCACCAATAATTCTGCAAAATCGCAAAGGGGATCCAAATTACTCACCACAGTACATGGCGAATCGTCGTCGAACGGGTTTTCGATGGGATTTCCCGCATCGCCCAGCAAATCAACAACCATATTATCAGTAGAGTCAATCGGAGGCTGCGGAGGTCCACCACCAGTAGCAACTCTATTCTTCCTCGCCTCGTCCACTGCCTGTTTGGCCTTCACCTTCACTCTCTTCCATAACCCTTTATAAAAAACCAAATGGTGTATTGTAGATTTCGAAAAAAAAATCCTCTGATATGGCCTCATTATCCGAACATATTTATTTGAATTCAAAAGATAGTAATCATAATGAAATATTTTAATATACTAAATACCTTGTAGTGTCCTTAAATCCCGCGCGGGTTTCGCCGGATTGCTGGCATTAAATTTCTTAATGATGTCCTCCCATGCTTTTTTCTTCTTGGTTAATGTCACACCATCATACGCCTTACTTTCCACTATCGATTTCTCACTAACCAGCTCGATTAATCTGTTCTTCTCCTCCTCAGAAAAATTTTCTGCCCTCGGTGATGCCATTTCCACGTGCTTACAAAATATAACGCCGCTAACGCTTACGGAAGCTACGGAGAGATTATTTTCTTACTTCCGGTCGCCAACAACGTCCGTGTACTAAAGTTCAATTGTTTTCTCGGCGTTGTCAGATGTCGTCTAGCCTTAGGCCACAGCCTTTCTGAGCCGAGACAAAACATCGTTCTTGAAAGTGAAAGTTAGCCAACGGCTAGACCGGGGTTAGGTAGACCTCGGCTGAGCGTCGGCCATAGACACTGTTCTTGCAATCCACCCCTAGTCTTTGAGGTTTGTATCTGATTTTAAATTTATGATCATTTTTACTGAAAAAATTTGGAGTTTCTAAACTACTACTGAAATTTTTCCATCCCCCCTCGTTACTTACAATCCTGTACATTCCACTCAGCCTATTTAATTTCCTTCTTGTTTGTAATGATTCCCACCCCAATAATTCTATCATCTTTGATACACTATCTTTTCTTTTGAATTTATTAAGAACATATCTTGCTGCTTTTCTTTGGACCTTTTCTATTTTATTTACATACATGGTTTCGCAGGGATCCCATACATTCGTAGAATACTCAAGTATTGGCCTCACTATACTTTTATAAGCCAATTCCTTGGTATTCTTGTTACTTCCTCCCAGGTTCCTCATTATCCAGTGGAGGCTTTTAAATGCCTTTTTCACCACATTTTTAATATGTTGGCCCCATCCTAGATTTGACGATATGTTCAGGCCCAGGTATTTAATGTTGTCACGCTTTAATAACAAATCTCCGAGTAATTTATAATTCCTTAATTCGGTGTTCTTTTTGTTTGTGAAAGTTATTTGTGTACTTTTCCTAACGTTAATGTCCATCTTGTTGACTTTTATCCAGTTTTCCAATTTATCCAAATCCTCTTGTAAGATATCTTTATCTTCTCTTCCTCTTATTCTTCTATATATGATACAATCGTCTGCAAATAGCCGTAAGTCAGAGTCTATCCTTTCGTGTAAGTCATTAATGTAAGTCAGGAATAGCAATGGACCCAAAACACTCCCTTGAGGAACGCCTGATGTAACAATTATGTCTTCTGAATATGCTTGCTTTATTCTTACCCTCTGCTTTCTCCCATTCAAAAAGTCTTTTATCCAACCCTTCACTCTCCAGTCTATGTCTAATTTATCTATTTTTTCAAATAAGCACTCATGTGATACGACGTCGAACGCTTTTTTAAAGTTTATGACTATTGCATCGACTTCTTCCCCTGCATTAATGACTTCAACAATATCTTGATATAAGCCTACTAGTTGCATCTCACAGGAGTGCCCTTTCCTAAAACCATATTGGTTTTTAAACAGCCAATTTTTGTCGTCCCAATATTTACGGATACATTGAGCTATCACTTTTTCCATCACCTTACATGTTACCGACGTTAGACTTATTGGTCTGTAATTTTCTGCTTTTGATTTATCTCCACCTTTAAATACCGGAATAACATTAGCTTCTTTCCAATCAGAAGGTAGTACCTGGTTATTGATTGACACATTGAAAAGGGTTCTAAAATATGGGATCACTGCTTCTTGACCTAGTTTTAGAGCATCTATTGATATATTATCTGGTCCTACTGATTTATTTGACCTTTCTTTTGAAATAATTTTGAATATTTCTCGATCTGTTACTTTAATATAGACTACGTTTTTTACTCTTAATCCTGCCTCATCAGGTGTAGATTTTTTATTTTCTTCTATGACATTTATATTTCCAGTCTCACTCTCGTTTCCTTTAAAGACTTTTGCATACCAGTTATTCAAGACATTTGCTTTGCCCACATCCTCAAAAACAATTGTACCATTTTTGTCTTCAATCATGGCTACCACTTCCCTGTTGTCCTTTTTCCTTCTAATATATTTGTAAAATTTATTTGTATTCTTCTTATCTAGAATTCCCAGCAAATATTTTTCCCTAGCTTTCTTTTTTTCAGTGTTTAAATTTTTGATAATGTTTTTGTACTCACAACGATATGCATCTCCTAAAAATATTTTATTATAAACTTTTCTAGCTTTACTTTTTAATCTCCTAATTTTCCCATTGTAGTATTCAGGATCACTATTATTTTTAATAATTTTCTTTGGAACAAATTTCAATAGTGCCTCAAACATTATATCTTTAAATCTTAGCCACATATCATTTATATTTGCCCCTGTTCCAGCCCACTGTGGATAAGCTTCCCTCAAAAATAATTTGAAACCTTCAGCGTTCCCTTTTTTGTATCGCCAAATGGGAGTAATCGTTTCACTAAATGCTTGTGTGTCAAAATCTTCTAATAAAATATTTACTGCAGAGTGATCGCTTAACCCAGGAATTATTTCGAAGTTTACTGGTTTTATGCAAGGTCTTAAAAGAAAAACATCTAAAATATTTTGTCCCCTTGTGGGTTTATCCACTATTTGAGTAAAACCCTCCTCCTGCATTAGCCTATTAACAGTAATTTGAAATTTCCCTTCACATTCCGTTTCCCCATCCCATCGAACGTGGGGGAGGTTTAGGTCCCCGGCAATTAGCGTATAACTGTCAACTTTTTCCGAACACTTATCAGCCAGAACCTCCAGCATAGTTATTTCGTTATTAGGTTTCCTATAGACACCTATGATATCAATTCCTTTTTTACAGTTTCCATAATATAACTTAACACATAACATTTCATATTCCACACTTTTCCACTCTAACTTACTCATAATTTCACTTTTTATACAAATAAAGACTCCTCCCCCTCTTTCGTCGCAGTCCCTTCTATACACCGTAAATCCTGATGGAAAAATTTCTGCTGAGTATATGTCTTGATTTAACCAAGATTCTGTGCCTATGATACAATCTGGTTTACAAACCTCAATTAAAGACAGAAAATTATCTCGTTTACATCTAACACTTCGACAATTAACCTGGAGAATCTTTAATCCCTTACCTTCTAGTTTGTTGATTTTAAGTCCTTTTACGTCTCCTTCCCATTCTTCTTTTATTCCCTTCTGCACTTCTGCGCGTCCTCTGCTGCCTTCTCCCTGGCTCCCGACGGATGAGACAACCAAGCCCCCACAATCCTCACCTTCCGGAGTCTCACCTCTGTAGACTGCTTCTTTCTTTGGAGTTCCATTTGCACGTCCGCGAATATCGATTGACCTCCATGCTTCCTCTTGCCGCTTACGTTCGTTAGTCACCTCCCCACTCAGATTTACCCACCCTCCCATATTAACACCTCCTATGTCACCGCTTAGTTTCCCTCCTCTACATGAGATTGATTGGTCGCCTTGTAATTTCTAATCACATCCCTTAAAAGATCAGCAAATATCATACAGCCTCTCCTATTGAGGTGCACTCCATCACGCCCGAGATCCCTATCCCCAATCCAGCAATTCGGATCCACGAAATACAGACCCTGCTTTTGGCAAACCCACTCTACTCCCTCGTTTATGTATAACACTCTGCCCCATGTAATGTCTCTTCTCCGTAATATTCCACTTACTATGATTTTTGCCGCTGTAAATTTTTTTCTTGCGGCAGTGCAACGGTCCCAAACATAACCGATTACGTGGTCGTCCGATTTTGCCCTTTTATATCATTTGTCCCTATATGAATCACCACCACTTCCTCCTTCCTCTCATCGCTTAACCGTCCAATCCGTCTTTCCAATTGTTCTATCCTCATTCCTGGATAACACTCCACTAAAGCACCAACCTTTCAAGTTTATCATTAACATGTATCTCATCAATTTGCAAAATAACATATTTCTCTATATCTTTTATTTCTGAACGAGCATGCCTCAAAAAGTGTTCATTTTGTTTCTCATTATCAGCTGATAATTTAAATGGTGCCATAACTTTCTGCTATGTCTTTTCATGTGGCAAACTTACGACATTGTTCTTCCTTAAAGTTGAGTAACACTTACTTGACTTAGCATAGATCATGAATGATGTTAATACTAAATTAATTGAATACATCTCTCAGTGAAAGGGAGGGGAGGGGGGAAATAAATGATGATCACCGGAAGTCACGTGATACAAAATGGCCGACCGGATTTCCTGTGCCAGGACCGGCCAATGGCATCTACTGGCACTGCACCGTCAGACAAGTCAGCCCACTTGCAGAATTTTCCAGACTTCCGTGGCGGCTCTTTGACAGACTGAGAGACAACTGGCAATTGCATCGCACGGCGGACTTCTTCAAGAACTGCACTTTTCTCATCTCCTGGCAACAGGTGTAACTGCCTGAAAGTGGACCAGAGAAAAGTGGCAATTTTGTGGAGAATGTTGGGGATAAATTTTGACTGCATGAATGTTTTGGTCCTGACTCGCATTACTCTGATCTCTAGATGCTCCCCATCCTCTAATTCCAAGCTGAGGAAATCCTGTAATCTATACTTCCAGGGCAATACCAGATGAATGGTGGTGGATGCCTCAGGCTCCAGGTCCATGCTGGCCTCTTTGAACAGCGCAAGGAATTTGATTAGCACTCAATGCGATACTGCTCTTGGTGCTCCTGTAATACCTCACTGAGGGACACAAACTGATCTCTGACAGACTAAATCATAATCAACCTGGTGTTCCAACGAGTGTCATTGCTGTTGACAAGTGTTTTGGGGAGTTTGCTCACTAAACCACTTTGCTTCATATACGTTACTACAGATTTACACTCCGACATCACGAGGTGTCTTGCATCTTATCACCAGTCGAAGCCTCTCTCTTCATTGACGACCTGGGAATATTCTGTCGGTCGTCCAAGCTCTCTGCTTCAGTGAGGCAATTGCAAATGATGCTTCAACGAATGTGGAAGTGGTCTATTATCAACGGCTTCCGTTTCTCTGTCGAGAAGACTTGTTGTGTCCACTTTCACCGGCGCCGTGGTATTTTCCCTTAACCTACATTACGGTTGGGAAACCACGTTCTAAATTTCGTGGAATCTGTTCATTTTCTTGGAAGCCGACTCGACTGGAGGGTTCATATTAAAAAGTTAAAATTGAAGGTACAGTCTTCAATGAATATTTTAAAAGTTCTAACAAGCCAATCCTGAGGAGTGGACCGCACATCAGTGCCCCTCCTTTACAGGGCATCGATGAGAGTAGTATAGGTTTATGACATTTGGAACAAAATCCAAAATTGCGGCCATAAGTGACGTCACGTGACTTCTGGTAAAACAAAAGACGAACGAAATGCAATCTTGGCGGTGAATTTGAATGTGTTTAAAATGTTCTCTCTCTCTTTTGCCGAAGCAAGGTTGTCGGATTTTGATCGATGTATCGAAGGTGCGAGGTTGTCGGATTTGGAAGGCGTTCTCTTTTGCGGCGAATTTGAATGGGCGTTGTTCTCTATCCTTCGCTGAGGTCATCGTCTCTCTCTCCCGGCCCCGACCCGCCCCGAGAGAGACTAACCGTGATCGCAAACGGAAGTGCATCGAGTGGAGGGTCGGCACAATTAAATTTTAACATTGGTTTTTTTAAGTTCAATCGTTAAATTATATATTTATTCTCATTGGCTCAAGTTCAATCTTTAAATTATATTTACTCTCATCGGTTAAGTTCAATCTTTAAATTATATTTATTCTCATCGGTTAAGTTCAAGCACATTAGATCGAAAGTAAAGGTATGACAAGTGAATTCATCGGAAAGGAAAGGTACGATAAGTGAAATGAAAGACATGGTATGCTTTTTAATATATATTTATTATATCTCCAGTTTTTTTAAATTTCAGGGAGTTACAATTTTCATTGTGTTTTATTATGTCCGCTTCATCCACCGCATTCAAAAATTTCTTCGGGTACTTTCTTTTGGGTACTTTTATTTGGGTACTTTTTTTTGGGTACTTTTTATTATCAAATAAACGCTGGTAACATGTTAATACCCATATGTCGATGGTGTTTGCCAACCTAACCCTGCCAAGCAGAGCTTCCATCTAAGAACGCACGAGTGAGAGAGATGGTAACTGTATAATTCACGAAAAAGAACGTTTGCTACGCTGCGAAGCATGCTCAGGAGAGTAAAGGATTCTGAGGTACTTAAGACAAATGAAGAGGATGTGGGGGGAGAGCTGCTGGGGGTGAACGAGGACAAATTTATTCAAATGCTCTAAAAAATATAGTCATATACAAGAGAGTAAAAGGATCTGAGGTACTTACGATGAACGAGGAGGATATCGGGGGCTGATGGAGAGAGTGAGAGGGAGCTGCTGCAGGTGATGAGCTAGAACCACAGACTTAGACTTGGAGGACTGGCAACTCCCGTCTCAAGTGTAGACTCTTATTGTCGGATTAGTTTACCTGCTGGCTGTCGTGCGCTACTTGTTCAGTATTTCTGCATTAACAAAGCGTTATAAGGGAGATACTGGAGAAAATGAGTTTTTAGCTTCAAATATAAAATAAACTCTTAATTAGGCATTAATTGCCAAGTCTTTACTCATGTACATGAGTTCACTGAATGAATTGAGACATTTAGGAATAGCTGTAATCACACACAATGTGTATTATATATTCATAGTGCTCATAGAACTGGGTTCTGATATGATCTATAAAAGACTCCTGTGTAAGCTGGTTATCGGTATAAATCGAAGATTGAGACGTTATGAGAGATATGTTCTGAGGAGAATAATGATATATCTCGTACAATAAATTTAAATATTCTCAAACGTGAGATTACCGCTTCAAAAACGTTAGTAATTTGTAATCCTTGGCTTGCGTTTTTCAAATTATCTACCAAGAAACGGTAATATAGCTTATAAAATATTGAACACTTGAATCTTCGCTCCCATTCAATAGTTTAATTTCCATCATCTGACAAAAGTACAACTAGTGAGCGGAAAGACTAAAACTTGATGTGCACAAGAGGAAATGGTAACAAACATTGGGAAGACGAGTTTCTAAAATGAAATTGCGACAAAATTACCAAAAGAAAAAAAGGCGAAATAATATGAAATTCATCCTTTATTCATTGAATAATTCGGGTGCGTCAAGAATACATTTATAACACAATCCAGATCTTAATTGCAGCAAAAATACTGAAAAAAATCTTAAGTTTTGAAAACTAAAAAAGGGACCATAAAAGCCATTACACAGAAGCAAATAAATTTACAGCCAATACATTAAGTGGATGTTAGCTTAAGGCATCCGGGATGCCTTAAGCACATGAGAAATGGGTGATATTTTTTAAACATTTTCAAACAATTAAATTCCGAATTATTAAAAATTGTACAATTTATTTTTTTGCATATTTGACCATTTGCAAATGTGGAGCATGTTTTTTCATTGATAAACAGTCAATGAACAAAGGAAAGAAACCAATTAAAAATTGAAGCTATAAAGGTACTAGTGTAAGCATTTTGTAAAATATTATCTAACACCATACCAAATATAGAGCTTGTGCAACATAGTAACTTACTAATTGTTATAGTTATTACTACTGTTGTAAGAACTTAAAAGTTATATATGTTTTTCCAAATAGCTGATTTATTGGTTTTACAAATACTAATTTGCTTACCATTTCCTACTAAGCTTCATGATCAATTACAACCTATGCAATGCCTGTGAATGTTGAAACATTTGTCTGACTACTATTTGTCTGGTCCCTCCCTACAGACCTTTCTGGCATGGGTGACCCCACCATGAGCATTTGCTCCAGCCAGGATAGCTCCCTAGATCGTTGGAACTTGGCAAGGCTGTAGTCTCAGAGAGGGATACTAACTAATATTTACACTTTTTGTTTTTTTGTAATATTTAAGAAGTTTCAAATAATATATACTTATTAATTACTTAAATAATATTTATTTTCTTAAAGGAATAGAAACATGCATATGTTATTTTACATTTTATTCAATATTCTAATTGTAAAGAAAAACATTAGCAGAACTAATCTACATGAAAAATGACTTCTGTCTTCCCAGTGCAACTTTTTGCTCCTGTGGAAGTTATCTGTTACCTCGGGATAGTTCCAATAAGTCATTTTAACTGAAATGATAAATAAAGTTGTTAGGACATGATATTAGTGTCATGCATCAAAAAATACTTAGAAATTATATTTTTCTTATCATTGTATCTATTAATAAATAAAAATGTGTTATAATAAAATCCATTATAACAGATTTAAAATTACAATAGCCACAAATATACATTAAGTACAGTCAAAGTAAGGAAATGAGTATTCTCTCAAGTACCTATGTTAAGTGTGAAAGTAGTGTAAAATGTGAAATTTTGTGTAGATAAGTCTGTAATAATCTATTTAATTAACCTAAGGAAGGGACTGGTATACAATATTAACCGTGTGACTTATTCCGTCTTCTGTTATTCTATTACTTGGGACTAAAGCACACACGTGGTTGCGATTTCTAACTCAACCTAATGCTACATATAATTGCCCATGGGAAAAAACATCATTGCTCAAATCTAAGCCTACCATATCTATTGTCTGTCCCTGAGATTTATTGATCGTCATTGCATATGCTAACTTGAGGGGAAATTGCCTACGCAGTATTGTGATGCCTGAGCGACTTGCCTGAAATTTAAAAGATATCTGCGGGATAAAAACACTGGCTGATTTATCTTGCCCTGGAATATAAGCCTCAATCTTTTTGAAATACCTTTCACTACAATTTTAGTGCCATTGACTAACCCATCATTAAATGAAAGATTTCTAATCAAAATACATACTGCACCAATCTTAAGCACTATTCTATGATCTGGTATTCCTGGCTCGGTCAGCACGTGCAACAAATTTGAATTTAACAGCTCAGCCTGCCGACTGTCATCTGAACCCTCACATCTATCCGCACTATATAATTCTACCGGTTCTCCCTCTAATTTTCCTAGGATTAAGGAATTGATTTCATCTATACAACTATTTGTCCCGGCTAAGATAGCCCTTTTGCTACAAATGGTGGGATCTGATAAAATGTCCTCAAGATATACGAACCTAATTAAGTCTTCTAATTTATCTGTACTTCTAATGAGACCTAGTGGAAGCACCTCAACCTCATTCATAACCACCCTACTGACATTATCCTCGCCAACTTGAAGAATAAACTGTGAATAATCTTGATCATCACGGGACTTAACTGGGGTTGTTAAATGAAATATATGTGCATGCTGCCATAACCTGGAGTATTTTAGACTGGATGATACAGAGTCTATCGTTGACCCTCCTTTAACTATTGGAGATACTTGCCTAAAATCTCCAGCTAGTAATATTAATTTATTACCAAACAGGTCATCTATTCCACAAATATCTCTGAATCACCTCTCTAATGTCTCTAAATTATTCTTAACTGCCATTGGGACCTCATCCCATATAATTAAGCTAGAAGATCTGATTAATTCTGCCCTCTGACTGTTACCTTTGATGTCGCAGTATCACTGTGGGTCCTTATTCTCTAGAGGCAGTGTAAACATTGAGCGTGCTGTCACTCCTCCATCGTGATTTAGTGCTGCTATGCCTGTCGAAGCTGTGCACAAAACAATATGGCCCTGCCTATGCAAACCTGCAGTTATCGTTTTTAAAAGGATTGTTTTACCTGTTCCACTTGGTCCATCCATGAAAATGAAATTTTTACTATTGCTTGCTTTACGATGGACTACCTCAATGACAAAATCATAAACTCTCCTCTGTTCGTGATTTAAGCATGGTAACCACTCATCTAAAAAATGCTGCAGTTCAACAACTGACCTAACTGATTCCTTACCAACTTCTGTAGAACTATCTGTTGCTGATGGCAAACCAACCTCTTCCAGTGTCCTACCATGTCTTCTTAACCTATTCTGGATGTCGAGCAATGCAGAATTGTATACCCTAGTTTCATCACCAGAAAATCTGTCCAAGAAATCCTCCGAAAGGTTGCTTTTGAATTCATTCCACAAAATCCCTGCAGGCGCTCCTGCTATAGTTAGACATGAAAATAATACCCTAAGTCCACTACCAGTTTTAAAAACCATTGCTTCCTTAATGGCCTCACTATATTCATTTTCATTTTCCAATAATCCTAACGCATGAGCAGCTTCCATGCTTCTTTCGAGTGGCCTAGTGTCAATGTTATAATTCTCAAAGAAATCTAAACATGTAAGACCCTCAAATTCTACTGTTTTTGGCCTTTCAAAATACAACATCAATTTACTCTTACTAACTCTCGATGCTAGCTCCTCCTCACCTGGTCTAAAAACTACCTGGTCTCTGTTGGGTAAGTGCACTGGCAGCATTATTACACTGGGAGATGAATGGGAAATATCAAATTCTAATATTCGGCGCATGGCTTCTGATGCACTAATGTACCTTAAAGATATGTAGTCTTCTATTTCATCTATTTTCTCTACATTATCTGACACTACAGCAACTCGAGCACGGTCTGGTCCTTTATGAATATACTTAAAAAGATATTTAATGATTTTCAACGAACTCGCTATCTCTACATTGCAGTGGCACTCTAACAGCAATAGCAAAGCTGGATTATAAGGAACAATCCAGTTATCAGTAATTACTCTACCTGATAAAAGTTTAACCTCATACGTACCTGGTCGCTTATAATGAACATAACCTCTCTCGTCTATAAAAGTGGCCTCACAAATCGACTTAGGAAGTCCTTTCGTACAACTTTTCCTAGCTATATCCATACAGGGTGCATTTTGCTTTTCATGCCCACATGGTCCATGAACCATATGCTGTAATACTAACTTCCTAAGCCTACCTCCTGCATCTTCCTCTGAAGGTATCGAAGCCTTTATATGTTCATCTATTTCTGAAATATGTTTCGGTTCGCCCTGAACCTTAAGTGCTATGTGGGCATTTGGTAAACCTCGCTTTTTGAATTCAGTTACATACATAACATATAATATAATAAACTTCCAAACAATTTGCCACTACTAATTAACCTCATGACAGCTGCTAACTTTAGCTGAAAAACCCTATTACACAAATCTGGCCTGTCACACTCTGATTTGAGGAAAGGCTACTCTTTATTTCTACCCATTGTGGATTACATGTTATTGTTATAAAAAAACTTGGCTTTCCCTTTCTTGAGACTAATGCCATACCATTCTGCATTTTCACTTGCATGTAGCGTGGACTGTGTGTGAATGAACTGGGTAAATAAACTTTTCCTGCCCTAGGTCCACCTTCTGCTGCAATGGTTTCGTCTAATTCCTGTCTAGAAGCTATCCTGAAGAACTTCTCCTGGTTATTCCTATACCATTTCAGCTTTTCCTCTTCTAACCTAGAGTACATATCAACAAAGTACTCTTGCCCTAGCCTTCGCATAGATGTAAACCTACTCTCGGACAAAAGAAGCCTCCTATAATATTTAACCTGACTGAATTTATTCCCATTTCTATCTTTAAGACCAACATGCCATCCTGATGTAGCGTGAGGGAAAAGAAGTGGATACTGCAAAGCTTCATATGTTTCACTGAAAATACTAACAAAATTTGGTTCACCTATACCATGCTTCCAAATCAACACCTGCCTAGGATCGCTATTAGGCTCCATTCTAATAATTGCTGCAATTTCTTCAACTGCTGGGGTGTCTCCTAAAACTGGTCCATGTCTTTGCCTATTAGTTCTTTCAAATGCTATATATCCATTTTCCGATGCATGTTTACTTAAACATTTTAAGGAATTCACTATGGGGTTCACCTGATTTAAGAAACTCTCAATCTCTTGAACTATTTCTGCATTCAGCTGCCTTCCCTCTGCTATTCTCCTACGCTCTGCCCCATCATCGATATAAAGAGTTACATTATTAATGCTATTGCTACTTGACCAACCTAAATAAAATATTCTGTGATAAGTCCTTCCCTGTATCTTAACTAAACATGGCCCTTGTCTTCCTGGAGCATCCTCAAAACCATGTGAAACCCCCAGAGCAGAAAATGCAAAAATGTTATTATAACTCCTGGCATTTTTAAGGAAATCATTATTATTATAAAATGAAGCATCTAATTTAGGAAGGGAACCCAGAAAATACCTCCCTCTCCCACAGCACCATTCCTTCCTACTTTTCTCCTCTTCAAAAACCATGGCTTCACAGTAATTACACTTTGAACATTTGCTATCTAGCAGGGAAGAAACCTTCAGCTTTAAACATGCAATGTGATTTAATTCATTACCTGAACTATTTCCTAAACAGGACTTCAGAGAAACAGTTCTTACAATTTGTGGGACATTATAATACTCCCTCTGACGTTCTGCTTGTTGCAATGGAGTTTTATGCTGGTACTGACATTGTGAATGTCTTACTCTCTCAGGGTGTATTTCTCGATAATTTTCTCTAGATTCCCTAACAATTTCCGGATTTAATTTCTGATATCTTTTTATGGATTCCTTTACAGTTTCCGGATGACTTACTCGATAATTTTCTCTAGATTGCCTAACAATTTCTGTATTTAATTTCTGATATTTTTTTATTGATTCCCCAGCACTTTCTGGATTTAATTTCTGATATTTTTTAATAGATTCTGTGTAACTTTCGGGATGGGAGGTTTTGTATTTCTCTCTAGATTCTTTGACCTTCTCCGAATTCTTTAACCGGTATCTCTTACGTGCCTCTTTGCCTTCTGTGTCGCTTTTGAGGATGTTAGAGTTTTCGGACGTCCTAATTTTGATTTTGCAGGCCTTTCCCTTTTTGGCTTTTCACATGGTAAATTTTTGTTGGGAAACTGCACTAAAGTTTTTGTCCTAAATATACTCATTAAATGCGCTCACAATGCATCATTGTTGAATCTCAGATTGGAAGGGTTCTGACCTAGAGCCACATACTGCGAAAGCAATCGCGAAAATGCCACAGTCATACGCATTAGCCTGCTGCTGCACATCCTCATACACAATTGGACGTCCCTGAGGGAATAATCTCATAAGGAAATCCATTTGCTGTGGAATTAACTCTCTAACACTTAAAGCACTATCATAAACGTGAATAACCTCACCATCAAAATAAGTACAAATCCAGTGAGTCACACGCTTGGTAGCTTCACTTGGAAGAACTAACCGGTCTAACCTCGTCAAGCAAATCCCACATCAGAAGGGCTTCTTGTAGCTGAAAACTGGTATGATACGCTAAAATTTCATTAAACTTGCCAACATGATCGCTCGAGATGTAACCATTGCTTTCTATTTCGTTAAACAAAGACTCAGATAACGATGAAATGGGCACGAACTCACCCATTCTGACTCACTGAGGGGTATGCACCTTCCCAAAACACAAATGAGAAAATTTCCCGTAGAATAAACCTTTTCACAAAACTAAAACACACCATAAACAATGTAAAATAACACTGCAACAATTAAATAAACATTTTACGAAATATAAATAGGAACTCACCGTAGAAGAATACACTGCACATAACAAAACTTTGACGAAACAAAAGATAATAAATCTCGGTAGAAAAAACCTCAAGAGAATAAAAAGGAATCAGAAAAAAGTGAATAACATTCACCTCCACTAAATTACATTAAGAACCTTATTAACAGCTCAAATAAAACAAAGAAAGATAAAGGAAGAAAAATTACTGTTACCATCCAACCAATTCTTCCGAATTTCCACACCTAGATTTATCTTCACTCTCTAGGTGACTGCGATGAACTCTTGCGTTTTTCATGATGAAGATGTACCGATGTTAGGGATGAAAGCTCCAAAAATATCAAGTAATCGCTTAATTGTACCAGCATCTGCCACAACCACCAGCAGTTAATATCTCAGAGCTAAATAAAGATAGCAGCATATGACGTCACTTTATATACACAGTCGATATATCATTCAGCGTATTCGATATATTATTATATATATCTTCACAGTTTGCCCCCACGGAATGAGCAGACACCATGTCATTCAAGATCAGGTATTTGTATGCACCCACAAAGTTGGTGCACGTTGGAGAATTATTTCGGAATCCATATGAACGGATGCATCCAAATTTATTCTCCAACGGATCCTGGTTCAAATTTCTGGGGCAAAGATTTTTAAATCCTTGCCCCTTTAATGAGAGCCATAGTGCTTGAACATTTCTCAGGGTCCTAACCCAATTATTTATGGAAGGTGTCTTTTTATCCTTGTTGCCATCAGTAAATACCATAGACTGCAACAGCTTGATGGCCTCACACCAGAACTCCATGTGTCCTGAAGATGATCTTACTGCACACAGAGGAGGTTTGTCAGCTGGGGGATTTTTTGAGCTACCATTGAGACTCAAATAGTTGGTCAAAAAATCCCAGAAGATATGCTGTGCCTGCAGCCTCTGGCTCAATGTCTCCTTCACGAGCTGGAAAGAAAATACAGAACACAATTAGATTTCTGAAGGAATCATAATGAGTTTGCAATATTCACATGTACAATGAAACACCTACATCTTTCAGACAGCAGCTGCATTATTGCTGACAACCTTTGACTAAACACCTGTGTGCAGTATTTCACCTTCATTTTCTTGATCTTGTCAGGAACAACATGGTAATCTGTGAGCATTGGCACAAGCGTCTGCTGCCTGCAGTCTATGGCATATACTTGAAGGATATGGTGCCATGAAGCAATTTTGTTGACACCAACCAGACAGAATTTCAGATCATTAGTGATGAGGCCATTTCTAACCCCTTTCAACAGATGGGGTGGGTCAGACAGAGGGTCCAGCATTCAACCTGCTGCTTCCTGCACAGCTGCTGCAGAAAGACAGTAAAGTTCAACATTAATTCAACTACCACAAACAATGCTGTCGACGCACCTTTGAAATCCACTTACTACTACCAACCAGACAGAATTTCAGATCCTAAGTGATGAGGCCATTTCTAACCCCTTTCAACAGATGGGGTGGGTCAAACAGAGGAATAACTTGTATGTCGTTGACACAGAAGTACTCTCCTCTCTATTCCCCACCACACCTCAGCATGGACTCCCTCGTCTCTGCGCATAATTTATTAATAGCAGCAACATTTTAGGAGCCCTGGTCACAGACAGTTGCATTGACTTTAAGGGCAGAATTGATTAAATTACTAATAATACTTTTGATTAATTTTGACAAATCCAGCGTTTTCACCAGGTGAATAGGCGACCACATGCGTCAGCTGATGGCACACTGAGGGTTCAGCTTGCAAGCCTGCTGCTTCCTGCACAGCTGCTGCAGGAAGACTGTAAAGTTCAACATTAATTCAACTACCACAAAACATTATTAAATAATTTGCAATGAAGAACAGAAAAATAGATGCACTACTATTAATATGTTTTACATGATTTTTTGGAATTGCAAAAAGCCCCTACATACTTGAATGTCTCTGCAATATATTCTAAATATTAAACTCCATACGCTGACACACATCCCCAAGCCATTACAGAACAACCTCTATACTTGACTGTGGAATGCTAATTTCAGACATTCCACTAAGTATTTGCCTTACTCCACACCATTACCCTCCCATCGGATCCAAAAATTTTAAATACTTAGTCTGTAAAGATTGTCATACTACAAGTAAAACACAATGTATACAAATACTTTTGTGACAATGAAATGGTTTAATTCATTATATTTAGACATAATTTATCAGAAACACATGATTATTGGAGTTCTTTCCCATATTTATTGTGTTACTTTGAGTTTTACTTGCATACATTGTATAGAACATGAATATACATTGTATACTTTTTCATAAAATCGAGTACATCTCCATAAATGTTTCAACATAGGACTACTTTTGACAGCCACTGCATGAAAATTATATGTACATATATGCAATTATGATGCCTCAATGAGAATCGTTGTTACATTCATACTAATATGGAAGAAGTAGGCTTGCTAGATGAAACTTTCGAACGTATAAGTACGTACATATAAGGAATTTTATGTAACAAAAAGTATTAATTTTGCTAAAAGATTATATTTGACTTTTGTCAAAGTACTTACCTAACTCGAGTGATAAACTTTTCGCCGCAATTGGGGACGCAGCACCTCGGGCCAACCATGATTTCACTTCCAATTTACAACGAAAACTGTGAAAATGGTTAAAACTTGTGAATAGGATATGAATTGCGACGTTAACGAACCAGGTGACGTGATGTCAATTTGGATCACTTCCCATTGGCTCCTCAGACGCTCCCCACTTCGCTATATCAGTGTGCCCCCTGTGGTCCTAATTCACAACTGACGCTTTTCTACAAACGAAGGTTGCAGATTGGACGAATAGAAAAACGACACTTCTGCTCCCTATCGGCCACTTGGTGAAACTGCACTTATGTCGTTTTCCCACAAAAAGGTATTAGTCTAGGGATTCATTCTAACTGATTAACTCAAAAATGCCTAATTTTTAGTTGCGTCACTTTTCTATCTATGGAGCGATATGTATAAAATTCTTGTTATTAACATTTCTTACATCTAACAAAACAAATTAAAATGGTTGCATTTTAAATCTAAGAAAAAGACTGCTTTAAGCAGGTATTTGTATATACAGATAATAAAAAATTCATGGAACTTTGTACTTGCTTCATCAACTTCTTCATCATTCCCTTCTGCCTCACTACCTTCATTTGAAATTCCATCTCGGCTTTCTTCTTGGTCGGCAGTAATTTTTAGTTGCTTGTAGTACCATAGAGAAGTATTGTAAATGTGATCTGCAGATGCCCCAGACCTTTTCGAGTGCTACACTTTTTTTTACTTTGCGAAATGCACCTTGCAGATTATTTTACTGGGAACTGTTTCCTTGGTTGCAATGGGATCACACGTTTTATAAAATTCAAGCAAGTCTATGTATGCTTTTTCGCGAAGGTCTTTATTTGCGTAGGATTTATCTTTAACTTTCCGCAATCACACGTTCGATTAATAAATGTCAATAAATTGACTCAAAAATTCAGGGCTATTGGAATTTTTATATGCCATAATTAAAGGCCGATTTCTGTGTGGACTAAAGATCTCAGTTCAGTTAACCCTCAAAAGTCTTACTCTCAGAAAAATCTCGTAAAGGCTTACCTGGGGTCAGATCTGACCCCATTGTGAATTTTTAATACTTGTGTTATATTTGGATAATTATATTTGTATTAATATTCTTGACTTTGCTACAAGGTTGGCATATGACTTAAGAGACTCTTTGGCATCGTATTTTGTATCGCCAGAGGGGCAAGTGCCATGGCAATATGTTAAAGTGACTGAAACAAATAATTAAATATTTCTTTTATTGATTTCATTTCCTACAAGATGTCTTAAATGCCATTACTTCATGCCATTCACTGTTTCAGTCAAAGGAATCATTCACTTTCTAACAGGGTTTCTGAATCATTTTAGATCATCGACCAACTATAAGCTTAATAAATATTTGTTGACACCCTAGTTCATATGCTATACTCAGTTTAGAAAAGCATGAGTTAAGATATATGTGATCCAAATTTGCAATAAGAATAAAGGTGCATTTCTTCTTGGTCCATTTCTCGCATTGTTTTGAACATGTTATCATTCACCTTGTACCATTGTACATTTTATTTTTATTGTCTAACATGCTCAAATTCTTACCGAAACTAGATTACTGTGACCACTTCTAAAAATCATGAGCCATTTGTTAAATATTTAGCAGCGGGAACATGCTTTTATCTCTTTGCCCAAATAGCAGTAATTAACATATAAACACTGCAAAGTAATGTAATGCAGTATTATGATGGGTAATATGTAAGAAGTATATGTCATGCCATTAACTCTTTCAGTCAAAGCATTCATTGACTTTCTAACGGTTTCTGAGTCATTTTAGATAATCGACCAACTAAGCATAGTAAATTTTCATCAGCACCCTAGTTCATATGCTATACTTAGTTTAAAAAATAAAAGCATCAGTGGATTACACAGGTGGATGGGATGCCTTTGGAGTCTGGACTCCTCACTTAAGAGATGAGACAAACTAATGTATTATTTAACCTATTGATTCAAATGTTGGTACATGAGAAATCACTTCTGTAATCCCAATAAAGTTTATTACTTATTTTGATATTTGAATAAAAATTGTTTAATCATTTCAACAGATTTTATTTTTCAAAGGTGTACATCACTTCCAGCAACTTCCTATTTGCTTGGTTTTTCTCCTTCCCCTCCAGTCTTTTCAAACCCACAACTAGGCTTCTGCAAAATAGTTCATCTTCATCATCCTCATTGACTTTCTTCCTTTTTTCTTCTAAGAAAGATCCAAAAGTTTGCAATGAAGAGGCTAGGGCAGACTCCAAATCCGAGCCCCTTTTTCTCTTCTGACTGTGGAAGTTATCTGTGGCACTCCTATCTTCCAAAGGTTGATGAACAGAGATGGCAGCATGAGAAGGAGTGGGGCTAGGAATATCAGAGGTGGAAGGAGTAGGGCTAGGGATATTAGCGACAGAGAAGGTGGAAGGAGTAGGGCTAGGGATACTAGAGACAGAGGAGGTGGAAGGAATAGGGCTATAGGAAGTGGAAGGAATTGGATGGAGAAGATTGTAGGCAGAAGGGCAAGAAGTGGGACTGGAAAGGTGCAATGAGGAAGCAGGTAGGTTCGAATCATAGGAGAAAGATGAAAGTGATTGCTGTTGAGTTTTGCAGTTAGCAAATGTTCTGAAATGCAGGGAAATAGGTGTTAGCATTGCTTAATATTCTGTCATAAAAGATATCTAACCAGATTTAATTTATTTAATCTTAAAAACATAAAATGAAAAAATATAACCAACTAAATTTTACTCCACGACAATATTTAATGCCTCAGGGAATGTTACACTATCAAAGTCATTAATTATGTTTGCATTGTCTATATAAATGTCATCTTTTGTGATCATAACATCACCAACCTTTTCTGATTTTAATACAAGAGACAGAACATTTTGTACTCTTAATTTGCTTTCCGTTTCAAAAATTTGACGAACAGAAACATGATAATTCCCTCCATTCATCTGGCGGTAGTTTCCAAACCTGTCTTCTAAATGATCAGTCTGGACCTTCCCTGGCAGAAAATATTTCCTTTTCTTTTCATTAATCCAGTAGTTACCCAGATCCATGAGGGCCTCTGTAACCCCCTGCAGGAAGGGGGGTAGAATACTCCTGCAACCCCTCTGCTGGTCGTAAGAGGCGACCAATGGGTGAGGAGACAACCTCGTAAAAAAACCCACGGTCTACTCGGGGTAGCTTCCAAACAGCATGTGGGTCTGCTGTTTGAGTTTCAGCCATAACATCTGGCTATCAGCCCACCCGCGTGTTTGCTGTGCGTGGAGACCCGTAAGGTGGGGAAGGGATGCCTGGTGGTTGAGCTCACAGGACTCCATCTGGGTTTCGGATGCTCAAGATGCGGTCCGTGAGCAACACACCACTTTGGCCTTGGACTCACTGTAAACGGGACGTCGGGTGCTAGCCACACCCGGCGAATCGGCTTGCCGTTGCATCTTTACGTTCCGGTCGGCGAGTGTGGAGGCTATGGAGGTCTGTGTAGGGGGGTCAAAGGTGCATGGGTTAGGAGGGCCCATGCAGTGGAGATCTTACCCGAAGCAGACAACCTAGGCAGAGGTGCTATATCCTGCTGGTTAGCCCTGGCAACCGCATCAGTTTGTGATGCGGCGTCCCTTTTGTGGCTCCGTGGTGGGTGGGGAGACCAGAGGACGAATCTTAAAAATCTATTATGGTGGAGAACAAATTTCCTCCCCTTAAAAGATCCCGTCCGGACAAGGATGGGGGAAGAACCCATCTAGAAATGGATGGGGGAGATAAAGTACGTAGGTGTACTAAATACCTGTTAATGAAGCGCGTAACAGAAGGTGAGACCTTTACCAAAGTGTCTCCCTTCGTGATTTATAATGCTCTCTCATCATATGTACCTGGGCCTCTTCATTCAGTGAAGAAACTCAAGAGATGGGTCTCTACTTATACAGACATCCAATGAGGTACAGAGTTTGAAAATACTGGGAATGACGATGCTGAAAGACATGCCAGTCTCGGTGGAGGCACACAAAAGCCTGAACACCTGCCGGGGGGTCATAACCAACTATGACCTTCTCTACGTAGATATTGAGGAATGTAAGCGAGAGCTGGCCCCGCAGGGGGTCATTGACTGCAAACGACTTACAATTAAGAGAAACGGTGAGGTCATCAATTCCACCTCGATAAGCTGCCGGAGATGGTCAGAGTTCGATATGAGGTCTGTCCAGTTCGACCATACATTCCGAGTCCTCTGCGATGCTTCCAGTGTCAAAAATTCAGGCACACTGCACAACGGTGCAAAGGTAAACCAACCTGTCCCCGGTGTAACCGGGAAAAACATGACGAGGAAGCATGCAAGGAGGCCTTGCCATGTGTGAACTGCGAAGGCACGCACCCGGCTTTCTCCCGGGACTGTGCAAAATTGAAAGAGGAGAAGAAGGTTATGGAGATTAAGATGATTGAGAAACTGCCGTATTTCGAGGCTCGTAAGAAGTACAGGGCACTCGTCGCTCCAGTCTTCTCAAAGTCTTTCGCATCGTTGGCAGCAACCCCAGTGAGAAAGAGCACTATTGCCACCCACACTGATGACCCACCAGTCCAAAGTGCAGAGAAAAAGAGAAATAAAGAAAAAACAAAAGAGACAAAAAATAAGGAAACAGACATTGTTAAAATTTCTAAAACAAGTACACCAAAGAAGGAGTCCAATGGCAATGCCCCTGTTGTGACCCAGATACAAACTGGGTCACCAAATAAAAAAGCTGGAGGGAGATCAGACAAGACTCCGTCACCTGGTCCCTCCCACAAACCTCCTCCAGGAACTGAAGAAAGGATGGAGATGTACTTTTTTTTAAACTTGTATTTATTCATTTTAACCTGCAAGGTACACTTTTTGGTTTCAGACGGTGCGAAATGACCTTAGCTGTCGAAGCACCTTACAAACAACTACTTCTACTACTAGAATAGTCCAGATAAATATTATAACATTGATTAATATTTAGAATAGTCCAGATACATATTATTAGTGAAACAATTTTAAATCTAGTATATTTCCCCTGTTTGAGATGGATGGCTGACTTTACAATATTATACGGTGTTATAAACATTTTAAGGTACACTATCCCAATTGGGGAGAGTGCACAAAAACTATTGTGGTAATAGTGGCATTATTACCAGTAAACATAAGAAATGCATGGCTAGGTTACATTAAATAATAAAAATTTAGAGCCATGGAGACAAACATAAAGGTCTAATTATCCTTTATGATGCCTCGAACATCATCCTTGTATACACAAAGGCATAGCACAAAGCCGAAAATGAATATGTTTTACCAGATTCTCATCTACGGGCAGATTGCAATGATGCAGTATCATTGGGCCATGGGGTCGCTAATTCCCTATGCCGGCACATACAAGCTATAATAACAAAATTACTGATAATACAATTTTAAATGTGATATATTGGCAATTCTCTCCTTAGTGGGTGACAGTTCCAGAACAGCTGTCACAGGAGATAAAAAATTTTAATTGAAAATGGTGTGAGTTTGGCGGTTTGGTGGAGCGCGTTTGAACTAGTAGGAAACCTTTTATACAAGACCATATCACCAGTTTTAAAAGGATTCCCTGAATGGCTTCTATTAAACGCCACTGCTTGCCTAAGCCTTGTCCTTTGTAGATTTCTTAACACATCTTGCCATAGGGACTGCCTTTCAGATTGTGTTAAAGTCTCAGACAGAGCTTGTGGAGGAATTTTCCAGAAATTTGTTAGAGGGTGAGGAAGTTCTCTTCCCATAAACACCCTCGCAGGAGTATATCCTGTACTGCTGTGCTTGGCAGAATTGAAGGCAAAGGTTAAACTGGGCACAAATTCATCCCACTTCCTATGGTCATTTTGGGATAAGATGGTTAAGGCACATTTCAAGTTGAGGTGGACTCGTTAGGAGGAGGGTTTTGTATGTTCTAGTGCAAAATCCAAGATGGTGGCCAGAAGTCACGTGACATATGATGTCATATCCGGTGTGGTGTTGCCATATTGCGTTCGATATATCGCAAGTGGTGTTGTCAGATTGCGTCGATATATATCGCAAGCGGTGTTGTCGGATTGCGTTCGATGTATCGAAGGTGTTTTTTTCTCTCTATCTTTAGCTGCGTTGTCGGATTGCGTTCGATGATTCGAAGGTGTTTTTTCTCTCTATCTTTAGCGGCGTTGTCGGATTGCGTTCGATGCATCGAAGGTGTTTTTTCTCTCTCTATCTTTAGCGGCGTTGTCGGATTGCGTTCGATGGATCGAAGGTGTTTTTCGTTCTCTCTATATTTAGCGGCGTTGTCGGATTGCGATCGATGTGTGTATTGAAGGTGTTCTCTCTCTTTGTCGAGGCGGTGGATTCGAAGGTGTTTAAAAAAAAAATGTTCTTCATCTTTTGCGAGGTTGTCTGATTTGGATCGATGTGTCGAAAAGGTTCGAGGTTGTTGGATTTCGAAGGTGTCTTCTCTCTCTCTATCCAGGTCCCGAGAGAGAGAGACTTCTTGATGGGGAAAGGGGGGAGTGAAATGAAAGAGTGAAATATGGTTTGATTTTTTATTTCTCCATTACAATATGATTATCTTTTAGAAAAAGATGAAATTTCGATCCCTGACAATTATAATTGTCGATATCTTCTTCAGTGAAAACGTTGTATTTCCTGGGGAGTAATACTTTCCCTTCCCATTTCCAATTCCTTGGATTATCCAACTCAGTGACGAGAGTTTCACCATATTTAGTTTCAGCTTTTCGTAGACTAAGAACTACGTGTTGAATATCGGGATTTAGCTTTTTTTTATGAGGTTTGCCATATTTGACTTACTCATCCATCTGAAATAGGAAAAAAACGCAATTGAAAAAAGTATGAAATGAAAGAATTAATTATTTTTTGATTTTTTTATTTGCTTTTGAAAAACATGGTTATCTTCATATTAGAGAATAAACAGGTTCTCAAAATAATGAAATTTTTAATATCATTACATCATTTTTTTGTATTGCAAGTTACACATTCCATCTGAAAAATGAATTATCAAATAAAATAAAAATAATTATTATAAATACTTCTAAATAAGTTCTCGCTGGCTATGTTATTACGTTAAGTTCGAAATCCGGAGACATCCTGCAAGCATTTACTTTCTAGTTTTGCGTATTTTTACATTTACTGTTTATTTATATAAAGATATTTTTAAGTAAAATAATTCAGGCAATATTATTACTAATATATTTTCAAAAAATATAGAATAATGTAAAGATCTACATCAAGACAAAGTTTTTCATTACGGTGTCTACAAGAAAATGAAAATCAATTAAATGAATTATACAAATGAATGAATAATTGTTTCTTTATCATTAACCTCAAATACATAAATATATTTACCTTTTACGGCCTTTATTTAAGATATGAAGGGAGTAATCTCTCACTTCTGCTCTTCTGAAATGCCCAGATGAAGTAAATCCCGAACAAGCCGATGCCCACCGATCCCAAATAAAAGTACATATATTTATCTTCAGATGGCGCATCTACCGCAAGGTGAATCCTGATTGGTTGTCTGTGTACGTGAGACATGTAGAAGATGAAAGTTAACCATCTTTTAAGTACACGGAAATACGTACATGGTGATTGTGTCCGATGCCATTTATTCACACATGGTTATCTTTGTTAGGTTTTAAGTTAACGTTACACGTCTCAAATACACGTTGATTGTGTCCCAGCCTTTAAGGAGAACAAGCTGCATATGATCAAGAATGACAGAAGGCACTGGGCGTCCTCTGTCAGAAACAGTAGAAGAGAGGAGGTAGTCGTCGCTCGGTTGAGGATTGGGCATAGTGCCCTGACACATTCGTACCTGTTCTCCATCCCTCGGGTACCACCTCAATGCTAGGATTGCCTCTCTCTATTCACTGTAAGACACCTTTTGACAGACTGTCGTAAGTACTCTGATCTACTCAGCAAATATTTTATCAGAGGAGATCGAGATGACATCCTTCGCGACAATTTGTCAAGGATAGATAATGCTTAATCTTTCTTGAAGGGGGCTTGCTTCTTTCACTTTGGTCTATTTTTCCACAAAAAATTAAGAAAAAAGATGCACATTTGTAGACAGTAAAAATCATTGAAAATATCACATCAGAAAAGCAGTTGGTCATAATTTTGCATTCTGCAGTCCACTGCATGGCATGTAGTGATGTCTGGTTACTTGAGTTTGGTTATTCGAACCCTCAAGTTTGCATTGAAACTCTGGAACCAAAGTGGAAAATCATTTCGGTAATTTTTTAAATGCTGTTATGTTCAATTACAAATTATTAACAAAATTTTGTTTCATTGTAACAGTGTGCTTCGATAACATTTATTTCCAAAACCATGAATTTCAACGCATAAAGCATGTTTAGAGAAATCATTTAAGACCAAGCACAGGGCTGTACAGTCCCATTTAAGAAAACTAGAGTGCAAAGTTTTCCCTAAAATGGGGAACTGAGAAAATTGCATTTGAAAAAAGTTTAGTTTCATAGATATGTATGTGGACTTACATGCTAGTTGCCCCTGGTTGATATAGGTCACTTTCATGCTGCACTGCTGCCTCATCCAGGCCCAATCTTTTCCTCCTCCTGGCTTCCAAAGTGGCTCCCTGGGCTTGAATTTCCGCCTGGCGAATCCTTCTTCTGTCCTCCTCATCTGCTTATGAAGTTGCATGAATCCCAGGAGTCACTTGCATTTTGTTCATGACCTTAAGGCTGGCAGTGGCACCATCATTGAACACTGATGTTGCTAAATAAGTTGCAGTCTGAAATATTTGTAGCCAAGGAAAGCCTTCCTTGGGGCAAAAATTCCAAATCACATGGTTTAGAGACTCATTATTATTCTGGGTATGCCTCCCAACACACTTCTCTAGCAACTCAGGTTTGGAAAGTTCTTCAAAAATTTTCTTGATTGTGTTCATCACTGCAATTGGTAGATTGTTTTTATGCTTGTATTCTTCTTCATTTCCTGCAGCTTCTGCTTTCCGCCATTTGCACCATGATTCATTTCCCTCGGGGCAGTACTCTCGCTGAGGCTGTTCATCAGTTGATGCCACATGGTGCCAAATAGCCCTGACTGCTCGCTGCATTTCTGTGACTGAATGGCAATTATTTCTTATTGCCATTCCATAACACTGGGCCATTAAATCTATAACAGAGTCAGTGAGCCTGCCCTTACCTCCAATTCCTTTGCCATCTTCGTTTCTTTTTACCCATTTCTTTCTTCAAATTCTTTTGCTGCCTACCAAGTCTCATCCGGCTATCGGCCCGCCTGCGTGTTTGCCCTACGTGGAGACCCGTAAGGTGGAGAAGAGATGCCTAGTGGTTGAGCTCATAGGACTCCATCTGGGTTTTGGATGATCAAGATGCGATCCGTGAGCAACACACCACTTTGGCCTCGGACTCAGTGTAAACGGGACGTTGGGTGCTAGCCACACCCGACGAATCGGCTTGCCGTCGCGTCTTGACGTTCCGGTCGGCGAGTGCGGAGGCTATGGGGGTCTGTGTAGGGGGGTCGAAGGTGCATGGGTTTGGCTAGCCCATGTGCTGGAGATCTTACCCGAAGCAGACAACCAAGTCAGAGGTGCTATATCCTTCTGGTTAGCCCTGGCGACCGTATCAGTTTGTGATGTGGCATCCTATTTGTGGCCTTGTAGTGGGTGGGGAGACCAGAGGACGAATTTTAATATCTTATTATGGCAGGAAACACATATCCTCCCATAAAAAGATCCTGTCCGGATGTAGGCGGGGGAAGAACCCGTCTGGAAACAGATGGGGAAGAAATAGTTGAAAAGTGTACTAAGTATTTGATTTATTCGATCTTTAACGACAAAAAAAATTTTTTTTCATTATTATATGTTGAAATTTCTTCATCTGATAGAACATTTAAGAATTTTTTAGGTAAAAAAATTTTAGCTGCTTCACTGGGATTGATGGTAATTGTCACCAATAATGCTAAGCCGTACTTTGTGAGCATTTTTTCAAAATGGTGAATTTTGTACATCACCCCCTCACTCCAACTCTCCTTCTTGATAAAAGGAGTTGTTTTAGAGGCGTCTATGAAGTTTTGTTTGATGGCGTCCATCTGGAAGGAATATGTGTATGAATATAGATATTTTATGTTTATACAAAATAAGACAGAAAAAAGAAAATTACGTACAAATTAAATTATTTTATTTGCTCCATCTCTCTTATTATCTTTTATTGTATCTATACATATACGCTGTAGAGAATGTGGATTCCTTT
This sequence comes from Uropetala carovei, assembly GCA_036926305.1. NCBI lineage: Eukaryota > Metazoa > Arthropoda > Insecta > Odonata > Petaluridae > Uropetala > Uropetala carovei. The sequence continues at coordinate 8,183,616 of JAXCHB010000065.1, read as the reverse complement.
ACCCATACCTAAAAAAGTTTGAATCGAATATTTACCACGTTTCTTATTAAATTTTCAGAAAAAAAAGCAGAAGGTACTTGCTTTGCTCAGGTGATGGTCCCAGGTGTCAGGTATTTCCTTAATGGTATAACTAAATTGACCATGAGCCGAAGTTCCCAGCAATTTCCACACTGGCACACTATGTTCTTATGTATCACAGGAGATCTAGACGACAGCATTGGTGACAATTCGTCAAGGATAGATAAAGTTTTATCCTTCTTGAAGGGGGCTGACCTCTTTCACAGGTTTAGACATTGACTCCAGTATTCATTACTGCTGTTACTTTATTAAATTATCATTGAATTTTAATTTTTTTAAATAAAATTCTAGTAAACTAAATAAAAATTATTATATTGCACGGTGAGGTGCTAAATGACCTTAACTGTCGAAGCACCTACAAAATCCCAATCCTACCTACCTACCTCTCAAATAAATCTCCACGTAACAACAGTAACTATTTACTCGAATACCAATATGGCTACTGTTGGCCGGTTAGATGCTTGGTCAGATCGACTTTGCGTGACATCAGAGCTGATTGACATCACAATGCAGAGGCCTTTAGTCTAGGTGGTATTTTTTTATACTTCTTCACGTCTATGTGAGACTCGTTCAATTTTGGCACTATCTTTACATCCCTGTCAACTTGTAATTCAATCAGTTTTTTTACTGGTTCCAACGAAACCTTTCCACTGAGGAAATCACTCTCCTTAACAACATTTTCTGGCAGGACTATATACCTATCATTTTTCTGTCCTTGGTGACGTCCTGGTCGGTGCATTCCCGTGAATCTGGCGAGTCACACTTAGAGCGTCCGAAAATCATGTGAGCTTGTTTGGTTATTCGACAGCACATCACTACATCCTGCTCTGCGTATTTTCCATCTGTGGTAGCGCCGACCATGGTTGCAGTCTCTGAAAGGTTGTCCGAATGGGACTCTTCCGAATGGTCGCCGCCTGATGCTCCTTTCATGGCACGTTTTTTGCTGAACCGTCTCATTCGGCGCTCCATGGCTTCAGAGTACGCCGACTTTGAACACGCCAGCTCCAATTCTTCTGCCTCTGAACTGTCAAGTAGAAAATTCTGGTCCAACGGCGAAATGGAGTCTCTGTCATAATCGGTGGCAAAGTCCCGGATGTGATCGCTCTGACACACAGTGGTCGCAATTGATCTAATTTTTGTCAAAATTCAATTTTTGGCCATAAATAATATTTTATTCTATGTATTTAATTTAAATGGGGTTAGTTAATATAATGATGATTTTCTATATTATCACATCTTTGAACAAAAGATATAAGCATATAATTTCAATAAATATTTAATTTAAAAGCACTTTTTCAAAAATCTATTAATTATACAGTATACCTATAACTTGCATGAAAACATTACAGTTAGGCATAATATTAAATTAAACAGTAAATCATTTAACTTATCGCTGTCAAGAATATCGTTTATTCACTATTGGTGGATATGTCTTCACTTTCGCTCTCAGAGGAGGATGGCTCATTCACTCCTTGATATTCATCAGTTGCTAAGAGTTTTAGTGCTTCCGATGAAAATGTATGCTTAATATTTCAAGGCATGGAGTGCAAACTTGTTATAAAGGGGTCTGAAGTCGTTAACAATATGTTGAAGAGGTTCTGATTTGTTGAAATTCTTGGCCTTTTCCGCGTGTGATGTTCCCTGAATTTCTTCAACTCTTTGTTTCTCGATTCCTGTGCTTCCTCTAACAACATGCCAATTGGAAGCAGAGCTTCGGATATTATCAATGAACCGTGTATTAAAACTATATGCATGCTAGCAGGCATACAGTACCAAGGGTATTTCTCTACTAACGACTTTGCAGTTTGTGGCGAATATTCCTTAAAAGCCAGTATATTAATTGAAAATCCCGAAAAAAGAACTTGCAGACTGATGGCACAGAGCTGAATTAAAGATTTTTCTATATTTGTAATCGAAGAAGTAATTGCAGGATTACTGAAAAAACGACGAGCCGTATTCCCATCGTTTGAGGTCCCACTACCACCTGGCCTCACTTTGTCAATGATTAGGTCTGTTTCTCTTCTGAATTTCCCTTGAATTTCTCTCTTTCTTTCCTTCAGTTTCTTTTGGTCTACAGAACCTCGAGCTTGCCATTTTTTAATATTTAATCTATAGGACAAATGTAAAAAATATTCCATAAACCTTATTCAGGCGTGCAATGTTGAAAGCCCATATTGAAGTGAAGTGTGATCAATATGCTTTTTCTCAATTTCATCAATTCTGTTAATCAGTTTAGGTGTTGCACCACCTACATTGCAAGCCTGTGTGGAAGAGGTTGATGTAACTGCATTACAGACTTTTCAGTCAATCATGGTCATCATCATTTTATGTGTCACAGAAATATTCCTCCTGTCATTCATCAAAAATGCTGTGGGTCCTAAGTCTATTGTTTGCTGCTGTTTTTTATTGAGCTTCTTGATTGGCCAATTCGGCAATCTCTTATCTATACTGAATGCGAATAGGCTTACAGTATCTAGTGGAAGAAGGCCTCGGATTTTGCCAAACAATCTTTTTTGAGTTTTTTTGCCAGGTGAGGATGATAGTGATGATGATGAGAATAACTGCAGAGGTACGAATGATGTAATAAATACATCACTATCAGAATATTGTATATTTAAAGCCTTTTGTTTATATTCACTATGACCTGTACTACCGTCGAATCCCCATTTAGAAATAAGAATTAAATTTTGTAGTTCATCTGGTGAAAACTGATTTATAGCATCATCTTGGGATAAAATTATTCGAATTGCTGTGTGGTTCAAGAGAGACTGCAATTTGACTTCAACTGCCATTTCAGTAATGATGACGTCTTCGGACAGAGGATAGCACCTCTGTTTAGCTGCCAAAATTTTTTTTTGTAGCTTGGATAGACATCAAAGTTTTTCCTTACCTTCTATTCTTAAAGTTAAATACATACATTTGGAAAGTTTTGTTTCTGTCATTAGTGATAAAGCTTCATCTTCTGAATAAGGCTGAATTGCTCGTTTCTGGGCAGTACACCAAATATTTCTCATTTTGGAGGCTCTTGTTGGTGTTATTTAGTAATTTTTTCTATGAATTTTGCGACATCTTTTTCCCCCACCTCCATCAAACACATTCGCAACGCATATGTAAGTTGAGATTCTCCACATGTAACGTCACATTATTTGCAATCATGATAAACGATGTGGTGTCCTGCATCTTATCACCAGTTGAAGCCTCTCTCTTCGTGGACGACCTGGGAATATTCTCTCGGTCGTCCAAGCTCTCCGCTTCAGTGAGGCAATTGCAAATGACGCTTCAATGATTGTGGGAGTGGTCTATTATGAACGGCTTCCGTTTCTCTGTCGAGAAGACTTGTTGTGTCCACATTCACTGGCACCGTGGTATTTTCCCCCAACCTACATTACGGTTGGGAAATCATGTTCTAAATTTCATGGAATCTGTTCGCTTTCTTGGAAGCCGACTCGACTGGAGGGCTCATATTGGTACAGTCTTCAATGAATATTTTAAAAGTTCTAACAAGCCAGTCCTGGGGAGCGGGCCGCTCATCAATGCTCTTCCTTTACAGGGCATGGATGAGGTCTAAACTCGACTATGGCTGTTTTATTTACGGTGTGACATGACCATCGTATTTGCGTCCGCTGACATCATTGCACAATGCATGGCTGAGAATGGCAACTGGGGCATTTAGAACTAGCCCTATTGTCAGCATTTATAGCGATGCTGGCGAACCACCTCTAGAGATCAGGAGAAATGCCCTGATGTGTAACTATGTCAGCAAATTTATGGCGCTTCCATCGCACCCGTGTTTTAAAATAGTTTTTACCATAATTTATTGAATGTTTTTAACAGGAGACCATGTGCAACTGAGCCGCTGTGTGTTTGGTTTTATAATTTTATGGAGAATATTGATTTTACACTCCCTACTGTGTACAGAATATGCCCCTCTTGAGTTCCTCCGTGGCACATCCCTCGGCCAGACATCTCTTTCGAATTAGCATTTAGATCGAAAGAAGATTCAGTCCCTGCCGAACACAGGCTCTTTTGCCGAGGTCTTACACCAATGTCCGGACTTCGAAGTCATCTTCACAGACTGGTTGAAGTCCGAGACAGAGTGTGCCTGCGCTTTTGTCACCTCGCACAGATCTTTTGGGGCGAAGCTAAATCCACTGTGTAGTGCATATACAGCGGAGCTTACAGGCATCAAGCTCACCCTAGATGGCGTTGATTGTCGTGACAATCCGATCCTTGTTTGCTGCTACTCAGTGAGTGCGCTGAAAGCCATTGCCTGCTACGATCCTGTACATCCATTAGTGAAGGCTATACAAATCTCTTGAACTCGCCTGAAGGAAAGAGGGACCTTTGTTAAATTCTTGTGGGTCTCTGGCCACGTAGGAATAGCAGGCAATGAGGCTGCTGATAAAGCAGCCAAGGAAGCTCTCGTCAAACCCAAGATCGATAGGGATGCCGTCGTCTCGGGAGACCTATAGGCTGCATTCAGGAGCTCAACTCTGAAGGATTGGCAGCTTTCATGGCAGTCTATTAAGGAGAACAAGCTGCGTACGATCAAGAATGACACAAGGCACTGGGCGTCCTCTGCCAGAAACAGTAGAAGAGAGGAGGTAGTCGTCACTCGGTTGAGGATTGGGCATAGTGCCCTGACACATTCGTACCTGTTCTCCATCCCTCGGGTACCTCCTCAATGCGAGGATTGCCTCTCTCTATTCACTGTAAGATACCTTCTTACAGACTGTGGTAAGTACTCTGTACTACGCAGCAAGTATTTTATAACAGGGGATCGAGACGACATCCTTGGAGGCAATTCGTCAAGGATAGATAAAGTTTTATCCTTCTTGAAAGGGGCAGGTCTCTTTCACAAGTTTTAATCATTGATTCCAGTATTTACTACCGTGGTTACTTTATTAAATTATCATTGAATTAAAAAAAAAAATTAAATTCTGGTTAAATAAATAAATTTAATATATTGCACTGTAAGGTGCTAAATGACCTTAGCTGTCGAAGCACCTACAAAATCGCAATCCTACCTATCTTCATCTGTAACAGCATCATGGCCTTCTTCTGGACTTGTTATTTCATGGTCTGCATCTCCTATGTAACTTATCAGATAGTTCAGGCAACATTTTTCTAGCCAAAAGATAAAAGTATATAAAAATCAAATAATGTTAAAAATATTCACACATTTTCTCTTTAGAGGGATGTAAAATAATTACAGAGACAAAATAGCATATGCTGATATATACTTAATGATAGGAATACCATAGAAAAGATTTTACAAAAAATTATAGAATGAAAAAGAATTCACGTTTATATAAGTCACACATTCACTTCATGTAAGTTTTCGCATATGGGAACTTCTACTGCCATGTCCCGTTGGTTTATTCTGTCTAGAATGAGCCTGTGTTATTGCCCTGACAAAAAATTCCAGTCTTAATGTGAAAAATTTTTAAGGAATATTTTGTTTAACTCATGGCAACTGGAATTTGGAATAACACTGGAATCAGGTATAAGGCCACACAGAAAATCTACTGCATTGCATTAAATGCAATGCAGTAGATTCTTGTTACTTTGGAAAGCCATTTCAGCTTTCTTAGCTAGTTCCCAACGCCGTTGGCACACACACAAATTGTACGCCTTCTTGTATCCTTCGCGCATGAAGAGTTCGACGTACGCCACGTACACCGTGAACACTCGCCAAATTTAAAAGGTCGAAAGTTTCGTCCGATGTTGACGAAAAACGGGTGGCCCATCAGCTGCTCATGCAGCTCTTCATTTTCCACAAGATGGTATCGTTTGCATCACAGGGTTTTTGTTTTGTGACACAAGTCACAAAGTCGACTGAGGATGCAAACGTTCTCGCATGGAACGAGCCGATGGTACAAGAACCACACGAGGGCTTTGGGTCCCTTCCACCGTTTCTTTGCCTTATCACAGTCGAAACATTGGGCACCTCTCGAGCAATTGCCCGCACGAGACGATCATGACCGCAGTCGTCTGGAGAACGAGATGAGTCGGAATGGAATCTGTAATACCTGTGCGCTTTCTCAAGTTCACCGTCCGTCACTGAGTTTGGGAGTGGTCCTTTAGATACCGATGCAGTGGTATTTTTCCTATGAGTGTTGGCAGCTCACGTGGTGTGGAAAAAAAAATAACCACCACACGAGTGTGATAAACATCCCCTTGTGCTTTCTGTCAAGGAAGTCTTTTGTAAGATGCTATGGTAAAATGATTAGCGAACACACTCCTACCTCATTCCACTACAAGAGGATGAAGAAGATAGGTCGAAACTGTCGAAGGTGGACGAGTGATGCGAGACAATGGGAGCACTGTGTTATCAACACACACACCTACCCCGTTCCACTACAAGGCGAGGAGCGTGAAATTTCAAATTGTCGAGCGGCTGTGAATTTTGACATCCGTCGCTGTTTTTCAACGAATGGAGATAAGGCAGCCTCCACCCTCGATCCCGGCATTTATCATTTGCTCTTTGACCTTTCAACTGCCAGCCTTACACTGTGCGTCGTCAAAACCACATCGAGCATCCCGATATCAGTGTCAAAGGCGGACGAGCGATGCGAGACCATGGAGCACTGTGTTTCGGCACACCTTTCCTGTTAGATTGTCGGCGGGCTGGTACTCTTCAACTGGACCAATCGTTGTCTCCAGGAAGGAAATGGGGCCGATGCCTAATTTAATCTGAGAGCTGCGAAGGATGCGAGCGGCCATGAAATTTCAAATTGTCAAGCGGCTGTGAATTTTGCCGCCTAATCCTCATCCTCTCGTAGTGGAACAGAGTAGGAGTGTGCTCACTAATCATTTTTCAAAAGCATTGTGACAGTTCAGTATGGCAATGCATCGTCATTGCATGCTTCCCGAAGTTCACACCAGCACTCCTTCGCATTACAATCACGGGCAACCTCTATCTTGATCCAGGAATGTTGTTCCAATTTGGTGAAAATGACTTAGAGCACTACGAAATGATATACCGACTTCCCTGTCATATCCACACGCAATCAACTGTTGTATATGCATGACATTGCTGGACTCCTAGTGAACATAGATCTAAAAACAAATGCCTACCGAGCTATAAGGCCTTTATTGTTATCACTACAGCAAGTGCTCTATGTGGTTTCCATTCATTTCTACACAGTGTTCAGCCCTTCATCGCAGAGAAGCATGCATTCTTTCAAAAATTCCTGGTTGCTCACTAATCTGCTAACAGGCATTCTCAATTCGTTGATGTAATGTCTCCAAGTCGTTGATTGGCCTTGAATACACCAAAGTCTTTAAATGTCCCCACAGCCAAAAATCCAAGGGATTAAGTTAAGGGGATTGTGCAGGCCAATTAACTGGACCTCTACGACCCATCCACTGTTCACCGAAAGTCTGGTTTAAATGTTGTTGGACGATGCGGAGAAAATGGGGTGGTGCTCCATCATGTATGAACCACAATAGTTGTTGCTGATGAAGAAGCACATCTTCCAACAGAACAGGTAAATTATTCACCAAGAAATGGTGGTATGCAGCACCTGTTAGTCGGCTAGGTAATACGATAGGTCCTATTACTGATCACCTAAGATTCCTGCCCAGACATTGATGGAAAATCGATACTGATGCCTCGATGCTACCGTGGTGTGGGAGTTTTGATCTGATCAGACATGTGTATTATGGAAGTTCACAATACCGTCCCTTGTGAATCCCGCTTCATCAATAAACAGGATGTTGGCAATGAATTGTGGATTTTTACCACATTTTGCGAGAAGCCATTGGCAAAACACTACCCTTGCATGATGATCAGATGGAGTGAGAGCTTGCACTCTTTGGATGTGATATGGGTAAAGTAATTGTTCGTGAAGAATTGACCAGACAAGGGGATAACTGATACCTTCAGCTGCTGATATTCTTCTAACACTTGTTCCAGGATCTTCTTCCACTCTTCTTAGTACGCGAACCTCCATTTCCTTCCATGATCTGACACTCGTGGTGTAAACAATCCAGTTTCTGCAAGTCGCTGGTGAAGTTTGGTGAATAACTTATGAGATGGGAGTCTGTGTTGTGGATACTTTTGCGTGTAGAGGCGACGGGCTTTCCGACTATTTCCCCTGGCCCAACCATACATGAAGTGCATGTCTACCATTTCCAATGTCGAATAATAAGCTTCCATTACGAAAGCACAAAATTGCAGTACTAATAAACATGCATAACACTAATCAAACTATCATTGCTTTCTGCTTAGTAGTACACTACAATGATACACAGCTACAAACCTGAGGAATCCGAAGAGCATACACAGCCAACTAAAAGGTCACAACACATGCTAGAGAGATGTAAGCACATACACATGACGTGCATTGACCTTCACGTTAGGTGTATTGTAGCGTTAACCTACTATCCCGTCAAACTTCGAAGGTGTTGGTTTTAGGGCCTATGTTCACTAGCAGATTTTTCTTATTTTGATGAATATTATCTGCTCTCAAAGTCTGTAACCCTTTTTTTTGACCTTCTATAGTAGTTAATATTGTTGCTTCAAATTATTTAAATTATTGTATTTCTGATGGGGCAAACTTTGACTATGTATTTTGTAAACAATTTTATAAATTCATATTTAGAAAAATTAAAGTATCTAAATTCTTTCCTTTAAATCTGTTCCTTCTTTCGCTCATAATCTGCCGAGCCTTTGAGAAAATTCTTTCTGATGGTACAGATGTTGCAGGAACTGAAAGATATTTTTGTGCTAACTTGCCCAGGTGTTTCATAGAAGTGTGATGTTTTTTCCAGAATGCTGCTGGGTTTTTATTTCTTTTCTCTATGTGATCCAGTACTCTGCTGTCCAAGAAGCCCCAAAGATTGTCACTGGAAGCTGTATTATGGATGTTGCTTTCCTCAACATCACTTTGCTCTTCACTTGAGAATAGAGCTGATAATTGGTGTCAGAAGCTTTCGAGCATGATCTACATTTTCATCCATTCCAAGTGTAGCTTTCTTGAATCTTAGGTCCAGTAAAGTTGCATTGGTGGGAATATCCATTTTTTCAACTTGCCCCAGCCTTTTATTGATTCCCTGTTGTAGGTTTTCTTTCAGGACATGTCCAATATTTGTTTTTGGCAGTTTATTTTGTAAATTCAATTGTATCCCCCTTACTAATGGAATAACCATTGAAATGGTTGGATATTTTTCAGCGGACAATTCAACTGTCATTAGTTTCATAGGCTTCAGCAAAATAATGATATCTTCAATAGTGGTCCACTGCTCAGCTGTCAATGGTACTGGACTATTGGGAGGAGATACTAATGCTGCTGACAGAGGTTGTTTCAGTTTTAGTAATCTCTCCAGCATATGAAAAATCAAATTCTATATAGTAATTACATCTCTCTTCAATTTCAGATCAGTGAAACCCATTTGAGTTGAATATCTCACAGTTTGCCTGCAGCAACCATACTAGATTTGAAGTAAGACACTAAAGTTCTGCATGCCTGAATAATTTTTTGTACAGTCAACTGGTGTGGAGTCGGACATTATTTTGAATTTTTTTATCGCACACATTTTTAATATACTTTGTGGTTCGAGTATTTTATACCAATTCATTCAGCTTGGTTTCTTCTACACATTCATGTTTCTCTGCTGGAGAATGGTCGTTAGATATTGTGGGGAGGGAGCACATGCAGTTAAGACTATGTAAATCAAAGTCAACTTTTCATAATTAAAGAGACCTTTTTATTATTATATATCTGTCTCACTTTTATATGTGGAACACAATTTTAGGATTAAACCCATAAATTATAGTCACATATATGACTGTATATTATGTGCTAGAAGGTAACAGGCATATGAGTTATTTTGGTAGGGTAATTTTGTGTGTCCTGTGATAAGTAACTGTACAGATAAATGAATTTGCTATGTTTTGACATTGTGGATAGTTTTTGTTAATTGTTTTAGTAGACTTTCAAGTAGTTTCTTGCAAAGGGATAAATAAATTGGCTGGGGCCTGAGAATGGAAGGATGTTTGTGCCAATGACAAAAGGAACAGTGTTTATGTATTTATTTACAACTAATGGTCAGAAAGTCCTTGGGATATAGTTGGTTACACAATAACATAAGTTTATTGGTCCAGATGTCAGTATAACACAGGCATAATATAAGTCAAAAACTAAGAAAAAGAAGTATGTGGATATGTTGTTACATATTGAGTACAATAGGGAAAAGTGAAATAAAAACTAAAGGAATAACAGATGTTACTAGAGGCTGGAATTACTTTATATATTGTCTTTAAAAAGTCATCTATAGAATAATATATATGTAAGAACTCTTTTAGTTTAAAGTGGGTGAGTTTATTGATTGCTTTAATTTCAGATAGTAGTTTGTTAAATAAGCATAGACCCATAGCTTTTGGACTGAGACTGGAGGATTTAGTGCATGTGTGGTTGATGTTCAAGTCATGAATTCTCATATCATGATTGTGATAATACAATAGCATGATCTAATGATGGTCACTAAGATTCCATCATTCCCTTCAATACAAGAAGCACTCATATTGAATACAAAAGTAGAACTGATCCCAAAATAAAAGCTTGTAATCAGGGGAGAATTAGTAAATCCATAAAAAAACCTATTGTATATTTTTTGTTACCACTACCAAAATATTATTATAATCACTATCCCAAAATGGTGGGCACCCCTTGACCAGTGCCTAATTCTGCATCATTGTAAATCTACTACTTTCTGTAATACATTGTTAGCTGCTCTAGGTTTTGAAGTGAATAGCTTTGTTTGATTTAATTGAAATTGGAAATGGAGGGGGGAAATGGAGAGAAAAGAAAGGGAGTTCAAGATGGAAATGGAAAGGAAGGAGAAGGAGCACTGGTTAAGAATAGCTGAAAGGTAGCAAAATATTATTGAGGCACTACTGAAAATAAATAATAAAGAATAATCATGTTTGTTTGTTTTTATTTCTGGAAGTTCTGTATCACATACATAAACATATAAGTATATTTTGCAATATTTTATATACATAAATATTCCTGCAAACTAAGTGGCTCAATGTTAAAGTATTTTGAGGTTTGGCTGCCATATAAGCATGTGTGGCAGTTTCTAGGATAGAGGCTGCATGGTACATAGCATTAATGTCCTGCAGTAGCAATTTTTGATTTTTTTTATAATCCAAAAAACAAACCAAATCCCCCTGCGGGAAGGGGGGTAGAATACTCCCGCAGCCCCTCTGCTGGTCGTAAGAGGCGACCAATGGGCGAGGAGACAACCTCGTAAAAAAACCCAAAGTTAACTCAGGGTAGTTTCCAAACAGCATGTGGGTCTGCTGTTTGAGTTTTTGCCATAACATCCGGCTATCGGCCCGCCCGCGTGTTTGCCGTGCGTGGAGACCCGTAAGGTGGGGAAGAGATGCCTGGTGGTTGAGCTCACTGGACCTCATCTGGGTTTCGGATGCTCAAGATGCGATCCGTGAGCAAGACACCACTTCGGCCTCGGACTCAGTGTAAACGGGACGTCGGGTGCTAGCCACACCCGACGAATCGGCTTGCCGTCGCGTCTTGACGTTCCGGTTGGCGAGTGCGGAGGCTATGGGGGTCTGTGTAGGGGGGTCAAAGGTGCATGGGTTTGGAGGGCCCATGCACTGGAGATCTTACCTGAAGCAGACAACCTAGTCAGAGGTGCTATATCCTGCTGGTTAGCCCTGGCGTCTGCATCAGTTTGTGGTGCGGCGTCCCATTTGTGGCTCTGTGGTGGGTGGGGAGACCAGAGGACGAATATCTATATATCTCATTATGGCGGAAAACTTTCCTCCTCTAAAAAGATCCCGTCCGGAAACGGGCGGGGGAAGAACCCGTCTGGAAACGGACGGGGGAGATAAAGTGCAGCTATGCAATAAATATTTGGTAATGAAACGTGAAACAGAAGGTGAGACCTTTTTCAAAGTGTCTCCCTTCTTGATATACAATGCTCTGTCGTCTCAGGTACCGGGTCCTCTTCAATCAGTGAAGAAATTGAGAGACGGTACTCTGCTTATTCAGACATGTAGTGAATTACAAAGTGCTAAGATACTGGGAATAAAGATGCTGAAGGACATGCCAGTCTCGGTAGAGCCGCATAAAATTCTCAACACCTGCCGGGGGGTCATAACCAACTATGACCTTCTCTATGTAGATATCGAGGAGTGTAAGCGAGAGATGGCTCCTCAGGGGGTCATCGATTGCAGGAGACTAACAATAAAGAGGAACGGCGAGGTCATAAATTCTACCTCTATGATCCTCACTTTCTGCCTCGATAAGCTGCCGGAGAGGGTCAGAGTTGGTTATGAGGTCTGTCCAGTTCGACCATACATTCCGAGTCCTCTGCGCTGCTTCCAGTGCCAAAAGTTTGGTCACACCGCACCACGGTGTAAGAGCAAAGCCATCTGCCCCCGGTGTAACCGGGAAAAGCACGACGATGAAGCATGCAAGGAGGCCTTGCCATGTGTGAACTGCGAAGGCACGCACCCGGCTTTCTCCCGGGACTGTGCAAAATTGAAAGAGGAGAAGAAGGTTATGGAGATTAAGACGATTGAGAAACTGCCGTATTTCGAGGCTCGTAAGAAGTACAGGGCACTCGTCGCTCCAGTCTTCTCAAAGTCTTTCGCATCGTTGGCAGCAACCCCAGTGAGAAAGAGCACTATTGCCACCCAGACTGATGACCCACCAGTACAAAGTGCAGAGAAAAAGAAAAATAAAGAAAAAACGAAAGAGACGAAAAATAAGTGCACAGACATTGTTAAAATTTGTAAACCAAGCACGCCAAAGAAGGGACCCAATGGCAATGCCCCTGTTGTGACCCAGATACAAACTGGGTCACCAAATAAAAAAGCTGGAAGGAGACCAGACAAGACTCCGTCACCTGGTCCCTCCCGCAAACCTCCTCCAGGAACTGAAGAAAGGATGGAGGAGGACACGTTTTCCGAGGGTGAGTGGGATACATCCCACACTACTCTCCGGAAGAAAGGGGGAAAGGGGAAGTCAAAAAGATAAGCTTCCCGTGAGACGGACATTTTAAAAATTTTTAGCAGAGATATTTTAATCGATATTTATTTATTTATTTATTGACCTTTTAACCATGTTTTTAGCTATGCAGTGGAACTGTAACGGTTTTTACACTCACAGGGAAGAGTTAGAGATCCTTATATCTGATCTCAACCCTGCGTGTATATTTTTGCAAGAGACGCATTTTAAAGCAAATGATAAGATTAAATTAAAGGGTTTTAAGGTCTTCCGAAAGGACGACCTAAGTGGCAATAGGGCTCAAGGGGGAGTGGCTGTAGCCATCAGGGAGGCCCTTTACACCTCCCAGGTGTACCTGCAGTCGCCCTTCCAGGCGATAGCCCTTACTGTGGCCACTCCGGAGGAAATTACGTTCTGTAATTTATACCTCCCGGAAGGGGCACCTGTGAATCGGAGAAACCTTGAAGATCTAGTCAGACAGCTACCTAGGCCATTCGTGTTGTTAGGGGATTTTAATGCCCATAACACCCTCTGGGGAGACACGATGGCCGACAATAATGGTAGAGGGCGTCTCTTGCAAAAATTTTTAGATGATTTTAATCTGATTTTATTAAACGACCGTGAAAAAACACGTTTTAATGCTTTTAATGGAGAATACTCCTCCATCGACCTTTTTATTTCCACAAGTGTAATAGCGCCACTGTTTTCAATGTCTGTCCACTTAGATCTTTGCGGAAGCGATCACTTCCCCATTTTAATCAGGAAGAGAGGTCCAGTTAATAGCTTTCGCTATCCACGTAAATGGATTTTACGAAAAGCTAGCTGGACGGATTTTAAAAGTGAAGTGAATTTTAATTTTGATGCCAGTCGCAATGCAGTACAGAATACAAAGTGTTTTACAAACACCATCATAACTGCTGCAGAAAGGTGCATCCCGAAATCATCGGGAAAGCCGCATCGTCCACCAGTTCCATGGTGGAACGATGAATGCAAAACAGCTGTAAAAAGAAGGAAACGGGCACTGCGTATTTTTAATAAGCATCCCACTGCAACAAATCTGGCAGCTTTTCGGCGACTGAGGGCAAAGGCTCGACAGGTGATAAAGGATGCCAAAAGGGAATCCTGGATGACCTATGTGTCATCCATAAACCACCGCACACCCATCAAACAAGTCTGGAATAAGATCAGAAGAATCTCGGGCACCCATGAAACATCATATATCAGTGCAATAAATTACAATGGGAAATTAATAAAATCCACTGACGAGATTCCAGACATAATGGGAATGTATTACGCTGAAATGAGTAGTACAAAGAAATACTCAGACTCATTTCAGGTAATAAAAAATGAAATGGAAAGGAGGTTTCTAGACTTCAACCCAGGGAGTAAAAGGGATCACTACAATGATCCTTTTTCTCTCTGGGAATTGGAGTCTGCAATAAGGGAGTCCAAAGATACCTCACCACGTGTTGATGAGGTGCACAACACCTTTTTAAAACACCTGCCTGACAAGGCAAAGGGGGAGCTTCTGATGACCTTCAACCAACTTTGGGAGGAAAGGCTTTTACCCGATGAGTGGCGGGAATCCCTGATTATACCCATCCCAAAACAGGGAAAGGATCGGTCCTTACCAAGCAGCTATCGTCCCATTTCTTTAACGAGTTGCTTATGCAAACTCTTAGAGAGAATGGTTAACCGACGGTTATATTGGTGCTTGGAAAGCCGTAACCTCTTATCTAACATTCAGTGCGGCTTCAGGTGAAACCGGTCTACGATCGACCACTTGGTAAGGACTGAAAACTTTATCCAAGAGGCCTTTCTTCTTCGCCAACATGTCGTGGCAGTCTTTTTTGACTTGGAGAAAGCATACGACACGACATGGCGACACAAAATTTTAAGCACACTGCATGATTGGGGTTTCAGAGGTAATCTTCCAGTTTTTATTAAGAACTTTTTAACCAATCCAACAGCTAGGGTACGGATAGGAACTGACCTATCTAGACCCTTTACCATAGAAAACGGAGTTCCACAGGGATCGGTCTTAAGCGTGACCCTGTTTGCTATAGCAATAAACGATATAGTAAGCTGTATCAAGACTCCAGTAGAGGCATCTCTCTTTGTAGACGATCTGGCTATTTTCTGCAGATCATCCATCTTGTCTACAGCAACAAGGCAGATACAGCTTACTATCAATCGATTAGACAAATGGGCACGGGCAAATGGTTTTCGTTTCTCCAATGAGAAAACCAAATGCCTCCATTTTTACAGGGTGAGAGGAATTTTCCCTCAACCTGTTTTAAAACTTGGAGGCAATAGATTGGATCTCGTGGAAACAATCCGTTTTCTTGGTATGGTTTTAGACAGAAGGCTAAATTGGCGGAACCACATAAGTATTTTAAAAGATAAATGTTTTAAAGTATTAAACATTTTAAGGTTTTTAACAAATTCATCATGGGGTGCTGACCGTACATCAATGCTCACGCTATACAGAGCATTGGTAAGGTCCAAAATGGATTATGGATCCTTTATATACGCCTCGGCAAGAACTTCGTATCTACGGCCTTTGGCGTCAGTGCACAACTCCGCTATAAGGCTGGCCACTGGTGCATTCAGAACCAGCCCTGTTCCCAGTATTTACTGCGAAGCAGGAGAGCCACCCTTAGAGATGCGTAGGATGCTTTTAATGTGCACCTACGTTTCGAAAATTTTAGCTTTAAAAACCCACCCGTGTTTTAACATAATTTTTAAACCACGTTTTAAAGAACTTTTTAACAGACGGCAAAGAGCAACTTTACCCTTAGGTATTCGCTTTAACAATTTTATTGACGGAGAAAACCTCCAACTTCCGGAAGTCTGTCCTGGAGGCTTCCATAAGTTTCCACCGTGGCAGATACCATTCCCTACGTGCCTGACCCAACTATCCAGATATTCAAAAACTGAAACGGACCCAGCACTGTACCAAATAAAATTCCAAGAAATAATGATGGAATATCCCGAATATATTCACATTTACACAGATGGTTCAAAAGTGGAGGATGGCTGTTCATGTGCTTTTACATCCACTCGACATGACACTCAGGCTTTCAAATTAAATCCCCTCTGCAGTATTTTCACTGCTGAACTCATAGCAGTTCAAAAGGCATTGGAGGGTACTGAGCCTAGGAGTGCGAACTATATTATATGTTCTGATTCCATGAGTGCACTGAAAGCCATCTCAAACCCGTACTACTGCCATCCCGTAGTGCAGAAAATTCATGCCTTACTATCGGTGTTGAAGGCAAAGGATGTGAATATACTCTTCATGTGGGTTCCTGGGCATGTAGGAATTGGTGGAAATGAAAAAGCCGACTCGGCTGCGAAGGCAGCTCTGTCAAGAGAGGATACTGACATCAACATGGTTCCATCCCAGGACCTTAAATGCCTTTTTAAGAGCACTTTGTTTGAAAAATGGCAAAGGTCCTGGGAGGCTGTTACAGGTAACAAGCTGAGAGCGATCAAAGCAAGTGTCACTCCGTGGCCATCCTCGGTTAGAAACAGTCGCCGGGAGGAAGTCGCAGTCACCCGACTTAGAATTGGCCACTGCGCTTTGACGCACTCATTCTTATTTACGCGGGAAAAGGAACCTCCCATATGCTCTACTTGTAACTGCCCCATATCCATACATCACATCTTGACAGAATGTGCCAAATATAGAGGAATCCGTCAACTTCTAAATATGAGAGGCACTCTCTCTGAACTTTTAGCAAACGATCCTCTTAAAATGGACATTATTTTAAAATTCCTAAGGTTAACAAATCTTTTAAGCACTCTTTGAATAGACTTTTGCCCATTTTTTAGCTTATGCCTTTATTATATATTTATCTTGCAATTTTATTAATCTATTTTATCCTATTTATTCTTGTGGACCTTTTTTTTTTAACGTGTATTTATTCATTTTAACCTGCAAGGTACACTTTTTGATTGGAGACGGTGCGAAATGACCTTAGCTGTCGAAGCACCTTACAAACAACTACTACTACTAACAAAACAAAATAACTTTCTCAAATCCCCATTCCACTGATTGCCTTACAGGACTCATTGCCTGATTAAAAAGTGCCTTCTCTTGTTCCATTCCTGTGTTTGTGTATGGACACAGTAGCAATTCCTTTATTGGGTATACAGCATCTCCATATAAAACAAATTTTTTACCACTCCCAAATTTGCAAGCCAGGTCAAGTTGGTGGTATAACTTGTTTCTCTAAATATTCCTGCAAAAACCATCCTCTATCATTCATTATGCATAAATAGAAATTTTAACTAAAGCAATTTACAAATATTAGTGAATTGTTCTCGGGTTTCACACCGGGTGATGTCTTGAATAGAATTCAACGTTTCGGTGTATGTCACATTTGCCATCTTCAGGAAAAACTGAGTGCCGTTTCAGGTTGGGTCCCGGTTTATATCCCCTAAGTGGTTTGTCTGTTGGTCTCTGGTTGGTTCTTGCGTCGGCCAATGGTGTTTGCACTCCTGGGTCATAATGGGAAAGATGGGATCCCATGTTTTGCTAAGAGGAAATCCCCTATCTCTATTGAAATTATTTTTGTGCAGCCTAATTTCAATCGCCTCCCTCACAAGTCGGTCCCAAAAGGCATTGGACTTGGCCATCACTTTGGCCTCGGGGAAATTTATGCGATGGCCCTCGGTAATGCAGTGCTCGGCCACTGCTGACTTCTCCGGTTGATTGAGTCTGATGCACCTGGCATGCTCTTTGAGTCGGGTTTCGACCGTGCGACCCGTCTGTCCAATATATTCCTTCCCACAGGAGCAAGGAATCCTGTAAATGCCTGCTGTTTTCAAACCAGGATCATCCTTGGCCTGATCTTTCTGGGGGTTTGTGGACCGTTCGGATTCCATTCTTGGTCAGAATCCTCGAAATTTTCCCGAGATGGTAGAGACGTATGGGATACAAGCAGTGGAGACAGGTTTCCCCTTATCCCTTGGTAGAACAGTGTTGGGTTGGCGTTGGGCCCTTGTCAGTGCCAAATTTATTTCGCGGTTCCTGTGGCCGTTTTGTAGGAACGTGAGACATATATGGTCAATTTCCTTCCTCAGGCTCTCCTTGTCTGAAATGGCCCTCGCTCTATGAATAAGGGTTGACAAGACTCCCCGGCGTTGAGCTGGATGATGGTGGCTGTCTTCGTTGAGACCGGGAAAGTTTTAAATCCTTCTATAATTTACAGCGTCATGTCCTACCATGGAATTCCCCATGAAGGCTAACAATTAAACCATCGGGGCATACAACTGATTGGTATTTCACACAGTGCTGTCTTTTGTGTGAAATCTCCTCTTCAAGACACCAATGCACCTCTCAACTGTGTTTCGTGTTTGAATATGAGCAGCATTGTATCTCTGCTCAGCATCAGTTGTAGGGTTCATCAGATGTCCATTGCCAATTTCTTCTGCCTCAAGCTGAGCACGAAGGTAAGATGCATTTAAAATAGTGCTGTCATATGTCAAACCAGGCTAGCGAGCTACAATATCACAGATTTTCAGGTCTGCACTACATACTGTATTCACAGAGAAATAACCCTTTCTATTTCTATCTGCTTGATCACCACCAGGGGACTGGGTGGGAATATGTGTACAGTCTATACATCCTAGAACACCAGAAAACCTTCTTATATTATAAAATAATAGCTTTGTACTTGTTGCCTCTTCCTCATTCCTTGACATGTGTATGTACCGTGGACGTTGCAGAGCTATAAAATGTGTTTCTCTCCTTAAGATTCTACATAGTAGATTTGTGTACATTGAAACTGTCTCCTATGACAATTTGAAAAGTTCCAGAGGCATAAAACCTCAATGCAATAAGTATTTGATTGCATGCTGAGATTGAATGTTTCTTCTGGTTGGTCGTTCTAGGTTTGGTCTGATTTCACGAAGAAGGTCCATCACAATCGGCTTGGACAATGTAAATCGAGCCTTAAATTCATCGTCATCATATTCTTCAAATGGATTTTTGTGATTTCTGAAATATCTAGGTCTTGTTAGTGCTCGCAAAATATTGAAAATTTATTCTTCCGATGAAGAGGGCGATGATGAATGCAGATCCATACTGTAAAACATTTGTAAGGCATCAGTAAAAGAAATGATTATTAATTTTTATTGCATCATTTTCTGCAGTTTAATTGTAATGGATAACCCACACTCGTAGTTTTGGTAGTTAGATCGTAGATACAACATTACGTAATGAATAGGTTTCTCTCTGAAGAAGTTCCAGTTTTTGTTTTTCTATGTCAATCAAAGCCTCGTTCTTTTTTATCATTGCATCCACTTCTAGACGATGTACTTTCCTTCTTTTTGGATTTTCGTGAGTCGAAGAAGCTGAGTGGGAGACGGGAGAGTTGCTAGGAGAAGCTGCATCGGAAATACAAGGTGATGCTGTTGGCGCAACACTTTGCGGTGATTCCACATCTACTTCAAGCCAACCCTGCAAATCTTGCTTATCAACGTTAACATCTTTCTGTTGATCTTGTATGTCCTCCGAATTTGATGGAGAAGACAGAGGAATATTCGAGCTCCTGCCCTGAGATTCCATTACATCATGAAGGAAAGACAAGTTCGTAATGCTGACAACTGGATTGTTTTGTCTCGTTACCTCCAGCACCAGATTTAGGTCTTTCAATTTTCCCTACTACTTGTCTGTAATAATATCTCAAAGATTTCCATCGAGCTTTTGATTGTTG
The DNA here is from genome assembly GCA_036926305.1 of Uropetala carovei. NCBI lineage: Eukaryota > Metazoa > Arthropoda > Insecta > Odonata > Petaluridae > Uropetala > Uropetala carovei. The sequence continues at coordinate 8,163,830 of JAXCHB010000065.1, read as the reverse complement.
AACTGTAAAGAAGAAAACTGCTTGTAGACTTCGATTTTAGGTATTATCATAAATTTAAACGGTGCAAATTATTTAACACACTGTCTCATACTAGCCTCAGCAGATACTTTTATGGCAATTATGTAGGATCAAAGCAAAATGAGGGCCTAGGTTCGATTTCTTACGCAATTGTATTTTTTTATCCGTACATCAGGTTGAAATCGAAAAGGATTCTTTTCTTTTTCTATTAGTTTTACTCTGACATTACAAAAAATTCTAACGTCAATCTTCATTGTTGTTAACATCAGCAACCTCGTCTAACAATGGCTATCATTTAGGGTTGCCAGATTTTGATTTTGAAGATACGGTACAAACAACAAAATTCTCCAATAAAATACGGGACAAATACGGAACACTTAAAAATCTGAATATCTCTATTCCTATGCGCTCAAACATTTATATCATCTTTCCTTATTTAAAGTAAAAAATAAAAAATAGCAATACAAATCTAATCTCTGGATTCAAATATGGAATATAAAACTTTGGATTGAATTTTCAATTTATGAATTTTTTTAATTTCAAAAAAGAACTATTTATGACCATACATATTTTCATATATTATGTCTTGGTATGCATAACTTTTACAAGTTTCTGCTTTTTGGTTAACCATTTTCGGACAAGGAAAAATTCGTTCATGCTTATTTCCTTTCCAGGGTGGTACGTGCAAGTTCTATATTTTTTAAAACCAATTAGCATATTGGTTAATTATTTTGAAAAGAGATATTAAAAATAAATACAGATTAAATTATATTTAGAGAGTTTACAATAGCATTTTGCATTATAAGATGGATTATAAAGATGACAGTCTTTAATAATATGAATAATGAACTTGGAGTTTTAGAATATTCTTCACTAAAACTACACGCGTTTCGGCATTGTAATTAAAAGGGTTAACAAAAATCTAAAAAATATATACCTATGTCAATATACAACAAAAAAAGTCAAGCACAAAATTATTGCGTTGTAGATATATTTTAACCTTCTGTTGCCCTACCATTAACCTTACATTGCAAAAATTAGGATAAGGTAGATTATCCTTACTTTGTAATGAGTTGCGTATTTGTATTGTCCAATGTTGCAAGGAGGGAAAGAGTAAACTGACGCGCCTAATCTGAGCCCATAAAACCAGCCAGTTACGATGAAATACAAAGTAAAGCACTTTTACTTTCATTTTTTAAATTCAATATCCATGGCTACGTAAATACGGGGCATTCCTTATGTCGCGATAGACATTCCTGGGACAATGGGACAGTCCCGTATTATACGGGACATCTGGAAACCCTACTATCAGTATTAAAGTACAGTTCTTATTATTACCAACGGGTTGCTCTTCAAGCTCACAACGAATTATTTGAAATAAAAATTATATAATTTAATATTTTAAAGATGTTTTTTTGCCATTTCATTCTAAATTATGTATCTGACAAATTTTTTTTTCACATTTTACAGTTGTGAACAAATAAAAAAACACAATAATTTAAATCGTGGGACTCGGAGGACCCACCACCCTTGGTTAATCTATTGTTAGTTAAAAGGTGAAGAATTCCACCAGCCTAATATTTTGGAATATGTTTAATTTGTTTCAGATTCCTTGCTACCGGCGAATCGTTTCGGTCCCTAGCACTTCGTTGCAGAATGGGTAAAACAACTTGCGGAAATTGTCCAAGACACATGCAGCGTACTATGGGACTACTTGCAGAATGAGTATATACCTGTTCCAACTACTGACATGTGGTATAATATAGCAGCAAAATTCTCATCCAAGTGGAATTTTCCTAACTGCATAGGAAGTATTGATGGAAAACATATCGAAATGAAAAGTCCTAATAATAGTGGTTCATTGTTCCACAACTATAAACATTATTTCTCAATAGTGCTTAAAGCCGTCGCAGATGCTGACTGTAAGCTAATTACTGTAGATGTTGGTTCAAAGGGACGTCAAAGTGATGGTGGAACGTTTAGGACCTCCACACTTTTTCATCTTTTGGAAACTGGGAACTTGAATGTTCCACCCGATACAGAACTACCTAATACAGACATAAAAGTTCCATGCGTTTTATTGGGCGATGAAGCTGAGGTTATTTAATGCGGTCTTATCCCCAAAGGAATCTAAATGACATGCAACGAGTTTTTAACTATTGGCTGTCTAGAGGAAGGAGGTCAGTGGAATGTGCTTTCAGAATAATGTCTAGTAAATGGCAAATTTTACATAAAGCAATCAAAACAAATATTGAACTAGCAATATGCATTGTGAAAGCTATTTGTGTTTTACACAATTTTGTTATTACTGAAGAGGGTATCGACCACAGGTTATGATTACCACCACAACAGTCTCAAGTGGAAAGCTTCAGTACAGATTTCATAGTTCTGCACAAAGGGTTAGGGAAACTTTCCTTCATTATTTCAGTAGTGTTGGAAGTGTGCCCTGGCAAAATGACTTTGCTCTACCGGAAAATATTTTGAATAGAAATCAAAAAAGTACTAACATTCAACAAACTTAATTTTGTATGAATATTATAAATAAATGAGTAAAATACTTATTACCTGTTAGTCCAGCCTCAGCCATAACCTCTTCCCACAGCTTCTTCAAAATTACATTGTTTTTATATAAGGCTGATTTAGGGTTCCACAGTGAGTTTCTTTTAAAAACAGCACTAATTAATTGCTCTTCCATGGCTGTGATGCTAGGAGGTACGCTGGATTAACCAACACTGCTGGTTCCTGAGCTTGGCGGCGAGCATGGAGGTTCGCGTCACTTGGCCTTGAAAAACGTCGCAGCTTGCCAGTAAAATATGGAGAATTTCACCGTTTGTTTTTCGACTTGCAACGAGACGAGAAAAAATTCTTTCAATACTTTAGGATGAGTTACGAAAAATTCATTGAGCTTGTGAATTTGCTTGAGCCTGAGTTGGCACTGCAAAATACAGCATTTCGAAGGGTAATTACAAAGGAAGAAAGATTTCCTGTTACTTTAAAGTAAGTAAGTCCCGTTGGCTTTAAACTGAAGTTTATATCTATTATATATTCACGCTCCTTAGGAATCATATCTATTATATAAAGCTGCTTCTTACAGAGGAGGATATAGGATACTAGTATTATGTTGCTTGCATACAGCAAGCAAAATGTACAAATAATATATTGCCAATGAAGTTTAAAAATGTTAAGAAGGTGTAAATAAACTTTACACAGGTTGCGAGAATACAGTTTATTATGCAAAATCAGTCCCGTATTAACAGATGGTTAGGATTCACTTGGATACAGAGTTATAAGAAAAACATGCTTTCACTGCAATGGCGACAGGAAGACTAGTCAACGGAAAACTACTACGTGAGTAAGTAGAAAAACCGAAGAACCAGAAGTACTCTGTGAATCAATATACAAACCCGCGTATTGCAACCACGAGATTTGGATCATCTCAACAAAAAATGTTCAATTGAAGCATTCAAATCAGAGATACGAAATCCCTAACCACAACGCGGGAATCTTGTCGCCGTCTGTCGAGCTTCTTTCGAAATATAATTTACCATATCTTGAACACAAAGCAAGATATCGGAATGAATCTTTTAATCAATTAAACCTTCATTCTTCTTTTACATTTCATAGGAGACACTTTTGGTCTATCTCTAGTAGAACGTAAATTTCACAGATCATGAAAATTCCATGTTTTTGCATGCCGCCTTGGAGAAAACTATTTTTAACAACAATTGTATTACTTATATCTACTATTTAATGGGTTTGTCAGCATGTTGAATGTTTGTATAAGGCGTAGAAAAAGTTTCGTATGATTCCGGCGAATGCACTGCGAGTTATCGTAAGTTTTAATAAACCTGTGTTGCGGTTCAGAGATTCGTCATAATATTCGAATATCTATTATAATGGGGTCTTATGGAAGAATAAACAAATTTGTCTGGACTCGAACCCGAGTCCTATTACGCCCAAGTGATAACGTTTTCTGACGTATTTGTTGATCTCCTAACGGGCCACCAAATGTTATTTCGATGGCACGTCGGTAAGTGCCTTAAATACTTTTTCAAAAACGGGTCCCATGTAATCCTTATGCAGAAATTCGGCAATTTTAGGAATTTTTGGAGTCGCACCCAGGACACTTAGCTGGGATGTCTCATTTTATCTCGCATCTACAATACCAAAAAATTTCAGCCCTATACCTACAGTAGTTTAGCTTAGACATTGGTATCTATATCCTATCTCTATTATATAAAATGACTTCTTACAGAGGAGGAGATAGGTTACAGTAACTTATATCAAATAAAATCTCACATGCACAAAAAGTGATTTATTCAAACTTGTATTTACACACAAATAATTGAACATAGGAAAGTATTACAATGGTGATGCAGCCTGATATGGCTGAGTCGCGAAAGTTTGTGGTGTGATTTGATATATGGAATTGGAACCGATCGTTTGAAACTGTAAATTCATGGACTATATTAAATATTTTTGCTTTCACGTCTATCTGCAACTGCAGAGAAAAAGTTCACACGGTGTCTTCCATGGACTCAAAAAATGATCTGATCTTTTTTCCCATGGATTTGCATGATGCTTTTCTTTCCTCAAGATAATTCTGAAGCGTAGATGCTACTGTTGGGGTTTTTCTTTTACGGCCTGTGTTTCCCATTGAAGAGTTTTGTGACGCATTTGAGGCAGAACTGCATGAATGAGGAGTTGATTCATCGATGTCCTCATGAATGGCATCGTCATCTTCATTGGTAAGACTGCCTGAATGCCATTTGCTTCTCATATCACCATGGTTTTTTCTTTTTTCAAGTATCTCCACTTTGGGTTAGCTGAGATTTGAGTGCTTTCCTATAACAGTCTCTTAGTGAGGTCCATCTTTTTTTACACTCGACCACTGGAAAGAGAAAAATAATATTATACCTATAATATTTTAGTGGTGACATCTATCCACAAGATGTGAGTGAATAAGTATTAACAAATTAGTTTTATTGTTTTGCAGGTTTTTAGCAACGGGCGATACATTCCGAACTATTGCGTTCAGCTATCGACTTGGAGAGACAACAGTTCGCAGGATTGTAATTAAAACATGTGAGGCAATATGGAATTTATTGGGACCATTAGTGATGCCTTCTTCTACAAACAAAACATGGGAGGAAAATGAAGAGCAGTTTAGACTTCTGTGGAACTTTTCCAATTGTTTAGCAGCTATTGATGGTAAACGTGGCTACTGAAGAACCTCCCAATAGCAGATCCTTGTACTTTTAACTACAAAAAGTCTCAGTATAATTTTTCTTGCATTCGTTGATGCACAATGCAGATTTACTGTACACAAGAAACTTCTCGCTGATAATATTCGCGAAGGAGCGGGACTTTTTGAACACGTCGTTATTCCAGAAATCCAAGAGCGTATCGTTGTTTCGCCTATACACATCTCCGACTAGGAATAAGGGCAATGCGAGCATGTACGTGGCCCATGCAACGTAGCCCGCAATTTTGGGGATATCTGTGGTTCTTATCCAGGGAATGTAGCAGATTCCGTGATGCAACTTCGCTAAGGCACTAGCTGTTAATGTCAATTCCATGGTGAATGTATCGATTAGCACTCCCAAATACTGTAATTTCCTTACCGGTTTTATGACACTTTTCCCTCGATTTATCGTGATCCCTAGGTCTGTCTCTAGAAAGGAGACGATGTCAAGCACTATTTCCTCGGTTAGGTCCGGTCCGTAGAGCAGCCAGTTATCCAAGTAGGCAAGCATGTCGATGTTAAAGCATGTTCTGACCTCCCGTCCTACTGCTCTCGCCCAATGCTGCATGATGGCAGGTGCTAACGCATGGCCCATCGGCAACCGGTTGAAGGAGTAATATCGGTCGCCGTGCAGAATACCGTAAAACTTTCGATGTTCCCTTTTAATTGGAATCTGGTAAAAGGCGTCAGCTAAATCCACTTTGGCCAGCCACGAGTTGATAGGGATCAATAACATAGCTCTTCCCGCGTCCCTAAGGGAGAACTTAGGTTTGTGGTAGTGCTCTGTCCAAGGTGACAGGTCAAGAATGAGGCGATGTCCTCCTCTGGCTTTCGGGATTAGGGTGGCATGGAAGGCTGTCACTGGTTTGATTTCAGACACGATTCCTCGCTTTAAATAACACTGAAGGAATGCGTGCAATCGGTCGGATTCCGGTGAGCGGGCGAACGTCATTGGCGCCGTGGTTGGCCGGGGAATATTCGCACCTTCACTAAACAATTCGTACACCGAGGGATCGTCGTACGGGTATGGGTGGGGCACAGGTAACCAATCGGCGGCGGGTAAGGCGTTTACCGCGGCCGCGCCCGGAGCTGGTGCTGCGGGGGCCCAATCGAAGGGGACACCGCTGGGTAGGGCGTCCGCTGCTTCTGTCTCCGCTGTGGACTCGGGTGCTTCGGAGATGCCGGAATCGGAAGTGGAATCTGAACGGTCGTCTGTCCATGGGACGGGCTCATCCGGTTCCCCGGAGTCGTGCCAGTGGAGGAAGAGGCCCGTAATCTCCGGATCCACGCCTGGAGGAGGGCCAGGCGCCGGAGGTCCGGGGAGATGAAGCGTGGCCGGCTCAGTATCTGTAGCGCGGCCGGGAGGTGCCGTGTCCTCCGCGACCGCGCCCTCTGGGGGGCTGAGTCCTTGTCTGCTGCCGTCCGCGGGATGGTGCTTGCTGGACGACGACCACTTGCGGGGTCGGCTGAGGCAGGGCGGACGCCGGTAAGCGCAGCAGTTCGTCCTCGGCTGGGACACTGGCTCTTGAGGCGACGGTCCATCCATGGTAGGCTACGATGGAAAGCACCCGAATGCGTTGGTACAAGAAACCCTTAGCAGCGACCGGTAGGGATTCCCATGCCGAGGCCACGTTCAAGAGAAGAATGGCCTCGTGGAGGTCACGTGGTCGCAGCCGGCCGGATGTAGTGGCCGTTTGAAGGAGGGCGGCTAGCTGAAGCACCTCGGCGTCCGGTGGCAAGTCAGTCAGGCCAGGGTCAGAAGACCGGAGGCTGGCCCAAGTGACAGGTGGAGATGGCGCCGCAGAGGATCCCGACGTGTTGTGGGAGGCGGTGCCTCGAGTCTCCAGAATAAGCTGCACCTGTTGGCTTAAACTTTCTATTCGCTCCATGACCGCTCCAAGCCTCGGGTCATCTGAGAACAAGGAGGGACTAGGGGCCCGACGAGGCGATGGCGAGCGATGAGGCGGAGAAGCCATGGTTAAAGGTTCGGGGGTCGAAACTGGGTGCGCGTGAGTCGAGTATTGTCGAGGCATACGTCCAATCGCTGTGATGATGGAGCACACGCCCCGACTTCCAGCTCAAATCTAACCGACCTCCCCTGTATCCGGCCTCTCCCTTATATAATAAACAGGCCAATTCTGCTCAATGGCAGGCCAATCTGTATCCGGCCTCTCCCTTATATAATAAACCGGCCAATTCTGCTCAATGGCAGGCCGATCTAGCATATTTAGGAGAGGACCGTCCGTGAGGGACGATCGGCCAGGTTTGAACCTGCCAATATAGTCTCTTCAAATGAGGCACAATCTCTCTTCGTGACGTACTTCGTTTACTTCGTTACGTGGCGCTGCCTGATCTGATGCCTTCTTTTAAATCGGTCGACCCAAGATTATGATGAGGTGAAGGAAAAATCTTCTGAAAGGAATTGAAATGCAGCCGACATTGCCCATTGTTGTAGTGCCCTCGTCATGACATTTTCGTTTCTACAAAACGTCGTGTGTCCACCTATCGATGAGAGCGAATTTCTCTGCTGCAGTACCTCCGCAGTACCTCCTTTTTTAATATCATTTTCCCAGCGACTGATGAGATCTTTTCTCGTCAGCTTACTTGAGCCTCTTTGTTGCAGAGTTTTTAAACTCCACTGTGGATGAAGTTGAGCTATAGTCACCACCTTAATTTTAGTTTCCAACGGAACTGTATGACTTCTCGGTTTCTTCGGTGAAAGCTCAAATTCGGAACTCGAAGATTCAGAAGCAGATTGTTCAACAACGTCTTCCTTTCCGCTTCCAATGGGCTATAGTCACCATCTTAATTTTCATTTCCAACGGAACTGTATGACTTCTCGGTTTCTTCGGTGAAAGCTCAAATTCGGAACTCTAAGATTCAGAAGCAGATTGTTCAACAATGTCTTCCTTTCCGCTTCCAATGGGCTATAGTCACCATCTTAATTTTCATTTCCAACGGAACTGTATGACTTCTCGGTTTCTTCGGTGAAAGCTCAAATTCGGAACTCGAAGATTCAGAAGCAGATTGTTCAACAACGTCTTCCTTTCCGCTTCCAATGGGCGCATCGTGGAAATCCTCGGATATATCACTATAATTTTCCTGAATTAATACCTCTGTATCAAGAAATGTCATTTCGTCGTACATTTCCATAAATCGTTCAACCATTTCCTTGGCAATCAATTTTGATCGATAGGAAATGGGATGTCACCGTTTGTGCGATAACATTACTGTCCCGTAGTAATTCTGCGAAAACATGAACCGCGTTGGCCAATTCCCACTTTGTCTCGCCATCGATGTGAGGATCTGGTATTGGATCAGCAATCGAAGCCGAGCTTGTAGAAGGAAGTTCTCTTTCCATTACATACAAGGTCTATTTTTAAGTAAAATATTTATGTATATGTAGAATACTGTCAATATAGAACCATAATAAAATTAAAACAAATAATTATTTTTAATTAACTTACCAAAATTCGCTCTGTAAATCCTCAGAAAATGAAAAAGATGTAACCACAAAACTTTCGCCACTAATATTCACTCCGAACTTATCTCTACAACGTTTTGCTACAAAATACTCAAGAGAACTATTTGTGACCTCCTAACGGTTTCTGTTTGTCGGACCAGATGTCAAACAGAATAAGGCCATAAAACGTCAGCGAGCGCGGATTATGCTTTCTCTCTCTCTACCTTTCTTTCGTCGAGCCAAAAAGAAACATTTCATAGAACTCCACGGCGATCTTATAAAGTATACTACCTCAAAGTATACTTTGAAACATTGTGCACATTTCAAATGCTCATGCAGTGCTGCAAGTTTTTTGTGCTGTGCATGGTGTCATAAATACATGTTTTGATTGTTTTTATTGTAATTACCATCCCAATAATTGTGAGAAATAAATATTAGATGTCAAATAACTATAAAAATAGTATGTACTTTTTATTTAATATAAATGTATGATTAAAAATAAGGCCTTTAAAAAATTATAAATGTATATGAACGGTAACAAAATTAATATTTACAATGAATTAAATTTTAATATGAAAAATGAAATACGGCATCTCCTTGAGAAAACATTTAAAATTTTAAATGAAACTCGTAAATAAAATATCATTAAAAAAGAAAAAAAAGTCACCAACCAGGTTGCGAATCTGGGTCCCCCAACTCCGTAGCCTAGGTTCCTACCAACCATCCACGGCTTCTTTACGAACCAGGTAAAGAAGTTTAGCTTCTTATTCGTAGTAATCGAAGACATTGATTTTCAAACATTTATTACTCATAAACAAGAGCGCATTCAGAAAAAGTGGCGGACATGTATCCGTTATATTAAATCAAAGAACGCGCCATGTTTATTTCATCAAAATTGGCGTCCCACAGACCTGACGTTCCCCTTGTTAGTTAAAATTCTGGGAGGTGAAATACAGTACATATTACAGCAAATGAAAATACAAAACAATTATTTATGCTAGAAGTGCCTTGTTTGCAACATAGTTTTGCTGGGGTGGTTTGAAATTGTGTCATATTTTCGTCCTACACAATTCTGGTTTAATAACTTGACAGCCCAAAGCACTCTTATTTTAACAATGGCCCAGAAAAACTTGTTGCTAATACTTTCACAACAGAGTGTTATCATTTTAAAATCTGATGTTTTCTTCAACATTGTCATTACTTTATGAACTACTTTTTCAGTGAACATACCAGTGGGAAAAATTGCTTGGAACATATACTCCCAATGTCGAACAATTTGGAAAACTTCACTTTTAGGAAGAATCAACCTACCAAAATGTGTACCTAACTGATCATGAGCCTTCAAATATGCAAAACGTTGAAAATCTTCCATCATTATCCTCTCCTCAGCATCAGTAATTCTTAAAAGAGAACTGCACTCACTGCAGTTGTGACTTTTAAAAAAGTTCGTGCAGAGATATCCTGTAACATAATAAATAACATTTTCCTCTACACAATCCTCAGTTGGTGTTATGTCACTCTCACACATTGGAATTTCTAAATCACAGCTGTAAACTTCTTGATTTGGGGAAGAATCAAGTAATTCACTTACTTTTGTGAATACTTACTCCAGATCAATTTCACAGTTGGAAGTGGAAGAGAGTTTTGGTAGTGAAGAAAGTAAGAAATGTTTATAACCTTTACCAAATTGCATGACAGTAGGGTTATTGCAGCACCCATGTTGCTGCCTAATGACAGAAAAGAAGTTCTCAAGAGCATCTTGGTTAATATTACGAGTGCACAGTGTTGTTATATTAAAATTTTCCCTTAAATCATCAGATAAACTTAGTAAACTCCTGATACTCATCATCCACCCATTTAAACTTACAGGCTGCTGCCTGCAACCAATAAATGCACTCTTTTTCAATTTTTTTAGAAACTTTTCAATGAACTCATAATTTTCAGAGTGCTCACTGATGTCATAACGAAACTTGAATGGATGTTTTTTAGTTTGAGAACTATTAAATGTATCAAAGACTTTATCCATGTCTTCAAAGAATTCTGCAGTGCTGGCTGCCTCACTAGGAAATTTCCCCATAGCTATAAAAGCAGACATTGCCACACTTACAGATTCACTAAAAGCCTGAGCAGCCAACTTCACTTTCATTTTTTTAAAAGCTTTCACTTCTACATGCATCTTCGTTATTTTTGGAATCATTCTAAGCTTCATTGGATCACTGTGAACAAACGATTTAAAATGACTCCATTTCACCACTTTCCCATCATAATTAAAATCATATTTTGCCAAATTATTGCGCATGGATTTTAGAAGATGTGGAGGGTCATACAGGAAATAGACCTTTTCATGTCCTTCTGTGAAAAAATAAGGGTCAGTAACTTTAACCCCTAGTTTATTGCATAATGCCTGATTATGTGGACCCTGGTCACATATCACCACTTTAACTGTGTATCCCACATTATTTAGTGATGCTGTACAGGTATTTACAACATTATGCAAATCTTCAACAGCACTACTATTACTTTCATTGATGATCCAATATCCCAAACACTGCTTCCATTTTCTATTGATACCTTTTACCATGGCCACTAAGCAATGTGTCCCTATCATAGGATTCTGGTGGTTCCCATCATTGCAAAACCCAACGACAGTGTCTGATCTAAAGTCGTATTGAAGATGTTCCTTGATTGAAATTTCATCAAAGACTAAAGCCAAAATGCGTTCTGAAACAGTGAAGCTGTTAGCCTTATCTTTAAGAGCAGCAAGTGTATTAATATCTAGACCAGGTTTTACTGTTATTTTATTCTGCCAATGCAATAGAGACCTAACCGATGGGAGAAAAAGTGTTTTCTGTAGAAATTTATGTCCTGGGACTATGGTAATACAAGTTTAGTGCAAAGTCTTTCAAATGAGAAGGCCATCTTCTTCCATATTTACTAATTCGGGAGAGTTTCAACTGGGCAGCAAAAAGATTGTAATTGGCTGCTGATAGATGCTTTGCTGACAGATTGAGAATGGTTTCTATTTCTTTATTTTTTGTTTCTTTGTTTTTTGGTCTCATATACTAAACTAACTCGGTACCTTTGTATCCTGTTTTGTGTACGAGGAGTTGGCTGGCTACGTCCAGTTGACCTTGGTGGGCGTGAACGGGATGGTGTTGTGAAGTAGTTGCATATAGGTGGAGTATTCTGTTCTTTTCAAAAAACTTCTTTCTGGGCTGGCAACTGTTATCGGCAGAGTTACGAAGATTCGAAGACTAACCGATATGTTCAGAAAAACAGTGACCAAATCGTGAGAATAAATATAATTTAATACCTCTAATGCTGTCATTCTTTGAGATAAGAATCGTGAAAGATTCTCCAATTCATTTTTAGCACCATACCGTCTATGTCCATATCGTCTCCATCCATCAAAGAAATGTGGGTGTCGCTACATATAGTTTTAAGTGTGTCTGAATCCATATTTTTGATGTTGCAAACATCGTAAAATATTTTAAATATGTCACTATGTTTATTCAGGCTAGAAAATCTTTCTTCCAAAGAATTAATAGCGACAGTCAGTAAATAAATAAAAAAATCTATTTTAAAATTTTCTTTGGGATCAATGACAAAATCATTTTCTTCGTGATGTAAATGTTTATGCTTACGCTGTATTCTTAGTCTTTCTTCTGCAACAAATACTGGATCAATTTCTAGTTCTGCGATTTTTTCTGCTGCTACTATTACTTCATTGAATCCTGTCGTGCGATAATCTTTTAAAAAATCAATAGTTTGATCAATGGCTTTAATGTATTCTGAAAGGTCAAGTGTACGGCTTTGTAGGCATTTTGAGAGAATTTTTATTTTAAAAAGAATTTATTCCAAATGATGCTGCAGATAAACTTGAAATTGTAATTTTTTTTGCCAAGCAATGTGCTTGATGTTTTATAATTTTATTTTTGTTTTCATCCTGGGTAATATCGAGCAAAGCATCATAAATTTCCGGGAGATGAGAGCATAATGGCCTTACCGCATCTATTCGGCTTTCCCATCGAGTCGTGCTAACGGGTTTTAGGGTAAGTGAAGTAACATGATTTTTTAGTGTATCTCATCTGCTCGCAGATTCACTAAAGAACACGAACAAAGCCTGCACTATCGAAAAGAATCCGACTATTTCACCCGAAGAAGAAGCAGCGAAGACAGTTCCAACATCTCTTAACTGTTGTAAAACTACAGTAGTTAATCCGGCTCCAGTTAAATCTGTTACAGGAACAAAGCAAATGAAATGTTAACGCGGAACATATTTAAAAGATTTCTCATCTTTCGTAACAAATCTTATAATTAAAGACAGTTGTTCTAAGCAACTCTTATCGGGAGTACAGTCAACTATTATAGAATAATATTTTGCCTCTTTAATAAGATTATTAATTTTTTGTCTGATTTTATTGGCCATTATTGATATCAATTCGTTTTGTATCTTGTTGCTCATGTAATTAACTTTCCAAACATTTTCATTATGCATTACTCGTTGAACATGCTTGCTCATATTTGGATCAAATTTTGCCATAAGCTCAATGAGTTTAAGGAAATTTCCGTTATCACTTGAATATAACTTGTCTGTAGAACCACGAATAACCAAGAACTGGGAAGCCAACAGTTTTAGAATTGCAATTAATCTCTCTAAAACGTTTCACCAGTGTTTTTGCTCTTCTGACACTAATCTCTCTACTTCTGCATCTATTGTCTGATGCATTTTCAGTCGAATGTCTAGTTCTTTACATTTCCTGAATGTTTCAATATGCTTTTTAGATGTCTCGTGGGTCGATAAAGCTCGAGAAAGATTTTTCCAGTCACAGAGTCCATCAGTAGGCCATTGTTTTTGTAATTTATTCGAGAAAAGCATACAGCAAAAGCAGTATACGGAATTTTCACAGACAGAATAAACCAACCACTTCCGCTCAATTTCTTCTCCATTTCTCAAACGGTGTTTGTAGTGTGTTACAGAAAAATGCCTTCCATTATCATCAGTATGAAAATTGAAATCCTTTACTTGAACAGGGCCATTTTCAATGAAAAGCTTTCTCATTTCAAAATTTATATGGCCCCATAAGCCAGGATCAGCACCACAAACAGAGTCACTGTCACTTCCCACCTCACTAGCATCCTGTTGTTCGTCTTTTTGACCCCCTGCTCTTCACATTATGGATCCTCCTCTTCATTTTGTAATCGATCTTGCACATCATCTTGTCGTTGATCCCGTTCTTCATCTTTTCGCTTGTCGTTGTTAGGGTCTTCATTTTGTAGTTGAATCTGCGCTACATTTGAATCTTCTTAGGTAGGATTACTTCAGCTAATCTGGCTGTTTTTCTTTTCAGATTTTGTGAACCTGATAGTTTTTGCCTCTTCATTGGAGCTAAAATTGTTTTTCAGTATAAATGATACAGAAAAAATTGAAAACCATCAAAATCTATAATCCTAATAATTATAAAATATACAAGTATTATAAATATATAATTATAAAATGTTACTATTATTCTGTCAGTGACGCACTCCATTAGCGAGTTTTATGAACTTGTCTACTAAATATAAAATTGAAATTTGGCAAGAATGTTTCAATCGCGCATTAAGGCTCAATTACGATAAAAGGTCACGAAAAAAGATCCGGGTTAGAAATATGTTTTTAATGGGAAAACCACGTTTTGTGAGGAATTTCTCCGTTGTCAGGGAAACCGTAGTTATCGACTACGCGAATTTTAATAGAATTGCATTTAGCATTGATTCATTTGCTTATTTAAATGGCTTTATAGATGTAGAGGAGGAAAGGCATGTAGGGAGGGAGATACTGAAGGAGAAAGGAGTAGGATTAGAGGGTGGGGAAAGAGATAGAGGGTCAGAGAGAAGGAAGGTGAGCGATGGACTGGGAGAAAGTAAGAGGAATGGAGAGAAAAGAAGGAAACGGAGAGAAAAGGGAAAGAGAGAGAGGCAAGGAGAGAAAAGGAGAGTGGAAGAATGGTGAGAGAGAAGTGGGAAAAAGACATTGGATGCGAGGATGGAAATGATCTCTTTTTAATTGCTTGTTTTAATTTTTCTTCTGTTTTTGTGTTTTTATGCGTTTTTACTTTTTTACTAATTCTGGAGTGATGTTTTTATATAAATTTAAATGTAAATTGGAATTTTGCTTGAAACACTGGCTGGAATAAATAAAAAGGTGCTAAATTGCACTTGAGATAAAAGAAAACAATTGTAAAATCTTTAACAAAAGGATATCATTTTTTAAAAAATCGGTGAAATACACTTTTCACAAACTTTCTCATACATTTTTGAGAAATATTGTTCACACATTAGGGCTGAAGATATAAATTCAAGAAAACCAACAAAATTTGACCCAAATTGTTAGAGCTGTTTTTTGAGAAAATAGATATTAAAGCGAAATGTAATTACGCAAAGTTTGATCAAAACCAGTAAAGACGTTACGAATAAAATCAAAGTTCCCCAAAGTCATCAAGGATAAACTGCACTGAAAGTCATTTTTTAGGACAAAGTTTACAGGATATTATTTAGAAAATGATCTTATGTTATTGTAAAAAATTTGGTCAACATCGTTAGATCCGTATTTGAGTAAATTGAATTTGTTTATATTTTTGTTTAAATAAACTACCCATAATTGTTTTTGCAATACCGGCCATCTTTTTCGGGTATTGAACGATCTTCACCATGGGACAGAATAGAAAATTTCACTTTATGCCACCAAAACCGTTTAGGCTGCACGAGAGCGAAAGGGGCAGACCAATAGAAAGACAGACGGGCTTGGGCGAAACCCATTCTTGGTCTCAAGACCCCCAAAAAGGTATAAATCCGACAAAATTTCGATGTCAGACTGTTAAACAGTTGGAATGTTTTCTAAATTTACCAAGTATTTCAAATCAAGTTTCTCCGAGGTTTAAAACCATTGAAATCTCGACTTCACTATCTTACATGATTACAATACTTTCTTATATATAACTACAGATAAAGAAAGTGAAAAGGCACTTCAGAATGCGAAAGAGTGAAAATCGCTATTAAGGCATAAAAAATGCAAAACACTACAGTAAAAAAACTTCATTTCAAAGAAAAATTAAATTAATTTTTTGGGAATCGAACCCAGAAACAAGCCAGCCACCAATACACCAACCGTTCGTTAATAAACATTAAGGCTTAAAAATACATTTATATCACATTGTTACATATCCTTAATTTTCGATCATGATTTTCCCCCAAAACGGGACAATCTTGTTGATCAAGAAAAATAGGAACCCCTTTAATTTTTGTGTATATATTACCATCCACAGATGTTTCAATGGAAATTGGCGATTACTGTCAGGAGGCATTCCTAGTAAGGCAAACCCGATGGACATTCATCTTTAAAATATTTTTCCGCTATTTCGTGTTTTCTGCGTGGAATTTCAATAAATGCTGAAATAGTATTTCTTACATAACGTCTAAGTGATATAGGTATAATTATATTTTAAAAGTGAAAAAGATGCACCGAAAAGTAGTGTCTATGGGTGCCAAAAATTTGAGTATTGCTGTATCCATCAATTGTTGTTTCAGAAGACATTGAATTACCAAAAAGTAATAAACTGAAAAACGTTGAGGTACTCGCCAGTATTTATCCGATTTCCTGTAATTCACTGTTCCCAGGATATATGGCATTTCTACATTCTAGGAGTAAGATGGCCAACGTCACACATTCCGTTGAAGGCTTCATGCGGTTTTAAGGCAGTCTTGGAAACCCCGACACACGGCAATGTTAATAACTATAATTAAAAATAATTAATAATAATCACGGTAATCTAACACAAGGAGGCGTTGAAGGTGAGAATCAAGTATGGTTCAATTTCAGAAATGAAAATAAAATCTACCATTAGTGATTTCCTTCCTTACTGTAAGAGCGATGATGACTGCTCAAAATGTTTTACATTGTACATTACACGTTATGGACCATCAATATAAATGAACCCAGATCTTCTGGAGAGGAGGTCAGAATAAAAACTCCTGTACACAACAATTAACAAACTCTTTCACAAAAATACAGCAATGGCAATACTGAAACAAATATTTACCACAATCACTTGTTACAAAAAAGAATTGTCTTCGTCAGTCTACATCTTACATTTGCCCCATAACTTTGTGACCTCAAAACGTGATGCATTCTTAAGGACACATATTCCCTTATTAACATCTTCATTTATTTATAGATATGGTTCTCAGGGAATTCACTTTCAAAAGAATGACCCATTAATGACTGAAATGCACCATCTTTAATCCTTTTCAATACCTGAATTTCAATTCTCAGACTCAAGTTTTTGATTGGAGGAGGAATGTTACCATATTGGGCAAAATATGCCCTGATGCACTTTTCTGAAAGAGAGCAAATATGCACAACATCTTCAGCAGGTACAATTAGACCACCTCTTCGCTTTCTGCTAATAATGCAGCTACTTGTTACTTTCTCTGTTTCCTGGAGGGCGAAGCAGCAAACTGGGCACTTCAATTTTTTAATGACTACAAATCCAATTATATATTTGATTATTTCCCTTGAAAGCTCTGATAGGGCGGGATTTGGCATGTCTCCCATTGCATCAAGGGACTCTTCTTCTGACTCAAACTCTTGCAAACGGGCATTGCTTACCGTTATACTGTCCATAGCCTGAGGAATACCTATCTGGGTAGTCAAAATTGTGGTAGCATCTTGTGGAACACAATTTCCATTGCCATGCACTTGGATGCTATTCTGAAGGAGAAGCTTCCTATAAGCAGCTCTGAATTGTAGGCATGAAGGGTTGTTGTTCCACCCTCATCGTGCACGAACTAAACTAAAAAACATTTCAAGATGGTCTTGTCTCATCTTATACGTTGCGAGGTAAAGGATTGAGCCCTCTGCAATCAACTCATTGTAAAGTTTTTCAATTGCAATTGTATTGCTAAGGAAACCTATAACACCTGTTTTACGGTTTGTGTCAGTAATTTTTTTCCCACTAACACAATCCCTAATCCCGAGAAGATATGTGGATGCACTATGAAGGAATGGCCTCCAAAAAGATTCATTGCTCCCTCTTAAAACAGACTTGTTTCCCTTAGCAAACTGGTTTTTGGAGTTCATAATGTCAAAGAGCCTTTCGAAGAAGTAGCAAAATTCAGCAGTTGCTTCAGACCCATTGAACTCTTCACATTTAAGGTCCTTCTCCAGGACAGTCAAGGCATCAGCAACAGAGGTACTCAAAACTTGAGTTGCTAATTTAACTCGCATCTTTTGGTTGTACCAAAACAGGTGGTTCCTCTTTAACCTATTGGCAATTGTTAGCCCCTTCTTTTCTTGCAGGGCATGTAACTTGACAAAAAATCCCGACACAATATTGCCATCTTTATCAAGGAGATTTTTTTTGTCTCCCAAAAGATTTCTTATCAATTTTAGCATATGGCACGGATCAAGTATAACAAATACTTTTTGACTTGGATTAGATGGGTGAGGGAACCATGGTTTCATATCAGGCACTGAAAATGATGCCCCCAAATTCTTCTCTGCAGTAAAATTTGTAGTAGTGCCATCAAATGTTAGGATACAATTTTTAACCCAATATCATGCAATATTCTTAATGCCTCTTCAACCAAATTACTTTTTCATTTGATGAAACACCATCTGTCAGAAAATAGCCTATTGGAACCTTCCATGAAGCATTAAGTGCCACAACCATAAAAACCAATACTTCTTTAGCCAATGATAAATTCTCCCCACTAATTCCCAACCCAAAATCAACATAGCCTACAAAATTATCACCATTCCACTCCATTTTCTTCTGAATTGCCCTTTCATCAAACATTAAACAAGCACATACATCTCCTCCCCCTTCAACAACCTTGTCCCTAATGGATTTCAATGCTTCAGCAGTGAAACCAGGAAGCCCTTCAACAGCTCTGTTCCAAAGCGTCAATGTATTTCTGTGAGGTAAACATAGACCCAAACACTGTCTAACATATTCACAGTCTCTTGGGGAATAAAAATTTAAAGTTAAAGCAAAAGCCTTAATTTTGTCATCATATGGACCATGGGTGTAGTGAGCCTTTCTTCTCACGATGCTGGCAAAAACATCTGAAAAATTGTCCAGCACAATGTTGGAGTTCATATCTGAAAGGAGCCCTTTTTCCTTCAAGATCTCAACCACTTGCTCCAAAGAATTAATCTTTTCATCCTTCCTCTTTACCTTTATCTCCAAAGCACCCACTTGCCTCTTCTTAGCTTCCTTGAAGCTAGTAAGCCTAACTTGCATATCATCAAATTTCCTCTTAGCCTTAAGGGGGCTAACTGGAAAACAGTACGAATGGTCATGTTATATAGGCACAGGTTCATCTATATTTTGGGTCACAGATGTGGTGGGAGGACTGGAGGCTGCAGAATCAACTGGTGACTGGCCAACAGTTCTCGTTGGTCTGGCATTCTCATGAGAATTCCACCTTGATGGTCCTAACCTTCTGCCTCGATAGGCTGCCGGAGAGATGATGGCGGTAATGAAGGGAGGCAATATTCGATGGGCTTGCGTTATTCGTCGCGTTTTTTCGACAAGTGCTTCGTTAAGTGCGTAGGGGAGAATCGCTGCAAACTAATGCTGAATATAAACTGAAAGAAAAGGAAGATGTGAGAAACATCGTTGAGAGAGTTCTTAGAAATTCACCGATGTTGTTTACTGGCTGACTTCTATGAAACTAATCATTAGTTTTGCTTGGAACTTTTCTTGGAAATATTTTCATTCCTTGTGCTTTTCAATAATGTTATTAACTAAAACAAAACAACATATAATAAAAAATACATTTCTATTATTGAAATCGCCAAATTATTACAATAATAGATATTTGTAAGTAAATTTGATAAAATCAGTGGTTATGGTTAGCAAAATTTATATTTTCTTTTTTTAAATATAAATTGAGTATCTGAGTACCAAGAATGAGCTTTAAAAGCAGTTTTTTTATTATACACTCATAAGTGCCTATAAATAAACAAAATTTATTTAGTATTTAAGATATCGGTCAAAATGACCGCTGTCAGCGGTTCTAGGTATTAGCTGTTCATAACTCCGCATTGACTTATCAGAAAAATATCATTTTTGGTGAAATATTGTATTAAATAGACTTAGGAAAAGTCACAAAATTTCAGCCTCCTATAATCATAATTGTGGAATTGCGAAAGATTTAAAAGTCCCTAGCGGTCAAAATGACCGGTCCGGCGGTTCTAGTGTTAAATTGGGGATTATGCTGTATGTGAATAAATGAATAAATAAATTTTACATTTGAGCAATTTATTTAAGAAAACATTTGTAAAACTAAGGAAAAAACTTGAAGTCGTACATTTGATTGAATTTAACATGGTCATTTCTTATTATCTTTTAGGACATCAAGAAAACTTAAAGGAAGCATAACTGCATTATTTTCAGTATTTCTCATCACTCTTATAACTCTCTCCTTGCTATCATTCTGCACTGTATCTTGTGTTACTCTAGTGTAAGTACCAGAAGAATCAACTTTTACCATGGAATTCTTTGACACAACTTGAGGCAATGTTTGACCAGAAAACCTTTGACTCTTTTCTGTTATCTAACATTCAGTGCGGCTTCAGGCGAAACCGGTCTACGATCGACCACTTGGTAAGGACTGAAAACTTTATCCAAGAGGCCTTTCTTCTTCGCCAACATGTCGTGGCAGTCTTTTTTGACTTGGAGAAAGCATACGACACGACATGGCGACACAAAATTTTAAGCACACTGCATGATTGGGGTTTCAGAGGTAATCTTCCAGTTTTTATTAAGAACTTTTTAACCAATCGAACGGCTAGGGTACGGATAGGAACTGACCTATCTAGACCCTTTACCATAGAAAACGGAGTTCCACAGGGATCGGTCTTAAGCGTGACCCTGTTTGCTATAGCAATAAACGATATAGTAAGCTGTATCAAGACTCCAGTAGAGGCATCTCTCTTTGTAGACGATCTGGCTATTTTCTGCAGATCATCCATCTTGTCTACAGCAACAAGGCAGATACAGCTTACTATCAATCGATTAGACAAATGGGCACGGGTAAATGGTTTTCGTTTCTCGAATGAGAAAACCAAATGCCTCCATTTTTACAGGGTGAGAGGAATTTTCCCTCAACCTGTTTTAAAACTGGGAGGCAATAGATTGGATCTCGTGGAAACAATCCGTTTTCTTGGTATGGTTTTAGACAGAAGGCTAAATTGGCGGAACCACATAAGTATTTTAAAAGATAAATGTTTTAAAGTTTTAAACATTTTAAGGTTTTTAACAAATTCATCATGGGGTGCTGACCGTACATCAATGCTCACGCTATACAGAGCATTGGTAAGGTCCAAAATGGATTATGGATCCTTTATATACGCCTCGGCAAGAACTTCGTATCTTCGGCCTTTGGCGTCAGTGCACAACTCCGCTCTAAGGCTGGCCACTGGTGCATTCAGAACCAGCCCTGTTCCCAGTATTTACTGCGAAGCAGGAGAGCCACCCTTAGAGATGCGTAGGACGCTTTTAATGTGCACCTACGTTTCAAAAATTTTAGCTTTAAAAACCCACCCGTGTTTTAACATAATTTTTAAACCACGTTTTAAAGAACTTTTTAACAGACGGCAAAGAGCAACTTTACCCTTAGGTATTCGCTTCAACAATTTTATTGACGGAGAAAACCTCCAACTTCCGGAAGTCTGTCCTGGAGGCTTCCATAAGTTTCCACCGTGGCAGATACCATTCCCTACGTGCCTGACCCAACTGTGCAGATATTCAAAATCTGAAACGGACCCAGCACTGTACCAAATAAAATTCCAAGAAATAATGATGGAATATCCCGAATATATTCACATTTACACAGATGGTTCAAAAGTGGAGGATGGCTGTTCATGTGCTTTTACATCCACTCGACATGACACTCAGGCTTTCAAATTAAATCCCCTCTGCAGTATTTTCACTGCTGAACTCATAGCAGTTCAAAAGGCATTGGAGGGTACTGAGCCTAGGAGTGCGAACTATATTATATGTTCTGATTCCATGAGTGCACTGAAAGCCATCTCAAACCCGTACTACTGCCATCCCGTAGTGCAGAAAATTCATGCCTTACTATCGGTGTTGAAGGCAAAGGATGTGAATATACTCTTCATGTGGGTTCCTGGGCATGTAGGAATTGGTGGAAATGAAAAAGCCGACTCGGCTGCGAAGGCAGCTCTGTCAAGAGAGGATACTGACATCAAAATGGTTCCATCCCAGGACCTTAAATGCCTTTTTAAGAGCACTTTGTTTGAAAAATGGCAAAGGTCCTGGGAGGCTGTTACAGGTAACAAGCTGAGAGCGATCAAAGCAAGTGTCACTCCGTGGCCATCCTCGGTTAGAAACAGTCGCCGGGAGGAAGTCGCAGTCACCCGACTTAGAATTGGCCACTGCGCTTTGACGCACTCATTCTTATTTATGCGGGAAAAGGAACCCCCCATATGCTCTACTTGTAACTGCCCCATATCCATACATCACATCTTGACAGAATGTGCCAAATATAGAGGAATCCGTCAACTTCTAAATATGAGAGGCACTCTCTCTGAACTTCTAACAGACGATCCTCCTAAAATGGACATTATTTTAAAATTCCTAAGGTTAACAAATCTTTTAAGCACTCTTTGAATAGACCTTTGCCCATTTTTTAGCTTATGCCTTTATTATATATTATCTTGCAATTTTATTAATCTATTTTATCCTATTTATTCTTGTGGACCTTTTTTTTTTAACGTATTTATTCATTTTAACCTGCAAGGTACACTTTTAGATTTGAGACGGTGCGAAATGACCTTAGCTGTCGAAGCACCTTACAAACAACTACTACTACTCTTTTCTGTTTGTGACTGCAGGGTGACAGACGCTGTCTGTGCCTGGAAGTAAGTGTACATGGCATTGAGTGCTTTTTTTGGGCCCTTGCAATTCTCTCTTCATGCAAATTAGCTTCCTCCTGGAGTTGGAGAAATCTGCTTTCACGTTCAGCAGCTTCATTGTCCATTTTCTGCCTCTTCTTCAGGATTTCCATCATCTGCCTCTTCTTCAGGATTTCCATCATCTCTTTGTCAATTTCCAGCAGTTGAGCATGGATGGCAGCCAAAGGTGCCTTTTGCCTTCTTTACTGTTTTCTGTGAAAGGGAAAAATAACACTTATTACTATGGATGTATCTATATTTTATGTAGAAAAGTACATAATAATAATTACATAACTTACATCACATTTATATCCGAAGTTTTGAGTGTCAGAGTGTTGCTTTTTGGAGGGACTGGAGTTGTACTGGCTCCTGAAGAATAAGATGGGGATGTGCTCGGTGTTAGACTCCTCACATAAGGACTAACCTCCTTGTTTGAAACACCCAAAAGTCTCTCCTCACTATCAGATGCAGCTACATTAAGTATTTCGTTGCTATCGCTATCTCCGATCGCCTGATGTTTTGATGCAGAACTTTTAATTACAAACAGAGAAATATGTTAATATAATATCTTAATATAATATAATATAATTATAATAATGTAATAATGTTAATGTAAAAATATAATTAATTAATATAATATATATTTCATGTTCATTACCTTGCGGCGATGACTGTAAGCTATTGTATACTAACATATCGTTGTATGCATCGGTGGATCCAAGAATGGAATGAATCTCATTATAGTATTTCCACTTAATTGGAGAACTCCCTGCAAATGCACAATTTAACGTACTGTTGAAAACAATAAAAAGAAACTTCTCATGCACGTGAAAATGTTGCAGAAACACATACCAGAAGATGTGTTCTTTACTTTTGAGTATTCTGCTTTTAAATTACCAATTCTACTCTTCAAACTATCCCAGCTGCGATCATACGCTTTTTCTTCCCGGTGTACTATTTTGGTCAGCAGCAGGAACAGAGTCGTAATTGAACTCATCTTGAATACATTTCCACACAACATTGTGGCTCCCAGAATTAATTTTAAATCTACCTTGAATAAAGTGACTGCCCCAAATTTTTATTAGTCTGTCTCTTCTTCAGAATAGTTGGGTTCTCTCGGCTTGGCTGTGTCTTTCTTCTTTCCCATCTTCTTTGGAAAGATTTTAATTCCAAAAATTATCAAAATAATACCAAATGCATTCAAAATCACTCTTAAATCACAGTGTTCACATGACACAGCTACACCATATTGTGTCAAACAAATGAATGCAGTAACTTTAAGGCTGGGACCACACATTGCATTTTAGTGGGTCCGGTTGAAACACAACCCGTTTGAAAGGATGTCGTTCATCGTCCACACTCATCCCGCTGAATCGCATATCGGACACGTGGTCCTCAGTCTTTCTTGAACTGTCATATTGTTAAGTGCTGTGTCATGTATAAAAAACGTTTAAAAGTTATTTGTCTGGCTGAAGCAGCTGGATTACTGAGTGAGCCTGTGACAAGAAGATATTGGTTTCACCCTTTCCATATTAATCGTGTAATGAGTGAGAGATTTAGGACATTTTATAAGGAGATATGAAAGTGTGAAAGGAAGTTTTTTGAATATTATTGGATGTCTACTTTTTCCTTTGATGAACTTCTAGAAATTATACGTCCTTATATAACTAAATAGTACACTCGGAGGAACCCAATAAGTGCAGAGGAATGACTAACAATAACGCTGAGGTAAGTTTGAATTAAGTATTATTGTATCAAATTTTACAAATAATTTTCACAAATTTACATGCAATGCAGGAGAAATAAAAACTTGAAAAATTACCACTGGCTCTAATAATTTGAATTCATGGAGTCATCAGATGTATGTGCCTATGGAGAGGTAGGAAGAGAGGAAGAGCTGTATAATGTTGAGGGTCTTCTCTCTGTGGAAAGTGTTGCTGGGTTGAAGGTGGAGGGTAGTACTGTTGGGTGGGAGGGAAGTTCTGGATTGTCTGATACTGTGAAGGAAATAGTAATGAATTAGGGGACAGAGGCTGAAGATTTTTTGGATATTGAGGAAGTCTGTGTCATTGAGGAAATACACTTTCTGTTGTGTTGAGGCTACGTCGGACAATGTCTCTAAAGAACTGAAGGGTATGAGAGCAAAAGTCAAGTTTCTGTTCGTAAGTTAATTTTTTGTAATCCGGCAACAGAGAGACTAGAAATGCTTTATCAGCATCTTCCTCCTCACTTTTTTGATCATCCAACTTTGCTAGCAGTTGGTTTTGAAAATGAGTGACACCTTGAGCCTTGTCCCCTTTGGTATCACTTGAGGTCTCTTCGAGGTAGTTGGTCTTTCTGGAACATTTGAACAACCACTTGTGCTCTCTTCAGCACCATTTGCTGTTTCTTCTTCAGGTGGTGAAAGGTTATCAACATCTTTGTCTTCTTCCTCTTCTGTGAGATTACCTGTAGTTCTGAAACAGAAAAAGTAGTGAGTGAATTATTAAATTAATTTAAATAAATTGTTACAATATTAAAGATCACACACTCTCTCTCACACACACATACACCTACCTTCGTTTCTGAACAGCACGTTGCAAAAAATTAAGAACATCTGCATAAATATATTTTTTCTTCTTGGCAGTCTCCGCTCTTGCCTTGGTTTATGTATTTGGAATAATTGTCTGATGTGTCGCCATTGTTCTTCATCTCTTTCACTGTACAGGGACACAAATTAATTATAACAATTATAATAATGACGCAAGTAAGCAAGCACGCACGCCCACACACACATATATGAGCACACAGAAAATCGAATATCTTTTTCTCGAGAATATTATTAAACCACATTAAGATATGAAGCTATTTATTATGACTTATTTATTATTTTTTCAGGTATTTGGCAACTGGAACAAACTTTGCTGCATTGCAGTATGAATTCCACAAAGCAAAAAGCACTATAGCCGAAATAGTACGTGAAACTTGTCATATTTTGTGATTGTGCTTGAAAGAAACCGAGATGCCCATACCAACAAAGGAAATGTGGTTGGAAATAGCTGACACGTTTAATTCAAAAACCAATTTTCCTAACTGAGTTGGTGCCATTGACGGCGAACACGTCAGGTGTACAAATCCAAGAAAGTCTGGGTCACTGTTTTACAACTATAGAAAATTTTTTTTCAGTTGTGTTAATGGCAGTTGTAGATGCAAATCTTCGTTTCATTGCTATCGACGTTGAAGCTTATGGTAAAGAGGGAGATTCTAATGTGTTTCGAGACAGTCCACTAGGGAAACAGTTATATTCTGGTCAGTTAAACTTACCGGAGCCTATGTATTTATCAAGCACAACTAGGTGTCCTCAGCCTTTCATTTTCATGGGCGATGAACCATTTGCTCTTCACACAAATCTTTTGAGACCGTTTCCAGGCTGTAATCTCACTCCTTGTCGAAGGGTTTTTAATTACAGACTGTCAAGATGTAGGCATTCAGTGGAATGCGCATTTGGAATACTAGCAAACAAATGGCGGATTTTTCACACTCCTATTCTTGTGCAACCTGATTTTGTGAATGAAATAATCAAGGCATGCTGGGTTTTGCACAACTTTGTTCAGGACTTGATCAACTGCGGAACAAGTGCACGAGCGCAAGGAGAACAAGTCAGAGACTACTTTGTGGATTATTTCATGGGAACAGGAGCAGTAAATTTTCAGATAAAATACATGTAAAAAGGTAGGTTACATGCGAGACCTTCAAACTCACTTGACACGGAGCCAATAAGATGGTCGCTTGCGCAAGGATTGGGCTGATCATCGCCGACAAGATGGCTCAACGGGTGGTAAAGGATGCCAAAAGGTAATCCTGGATGAAGTATGTGTCATCCATAAACCTCCGCATACCCATCAATCAAGTCTGCAATAAAATCAGGAAAATCTCGGCCTCCCATAAAATATCACACTTTAGTAATACTAATAAAACACCTTGATGAGATTCCGGACATAATGGGAAAATATTACACTGAAATGAGCGGTACAAACAAGTACTCTGTCTCGTAATAGGTGCACTAATCCTGACAAAATTAGGCACCCTTTCAGAGGCATACTGCTTCCTGGCACAATCTGCACACTGAACAGGGCCCAATTTCTTCAGCAGATCTCCAGCTGATAGATCTGTGAATTACATGGTGGAGCCCATACTCAAGGGAGCTCTGCTTCCCCCTAGTTAACCACTGACATCCTCTTTACCGTCCCTCATCACCGTCAGTGAAGAAAATGCTCTCTTCTGCCATGATCTGTCTCCTGAGCACGCAATCCCTTGTGGAGGATCATCACTTCCTGGATTCTTGGTCTTTTCAATCTCCTCTTCTACAGCTGTCTTCATGCAGGCCTTTGCAACACTCTGCAGATACTTTGATTTTTTTTACAATAGTATCGTAAAAAGCATTGGCATCAGAGGGATGTAGGCCCATCAGGCCACAGAATGTCTGTATAGCAGCCAGTCCGAGACCCAGCTGACGAAATACAAAAATAATTTTTCTGTTTATTTCATATGCCCTGCCATCAATCACAGGACAAGAGTTCACTAATTTTTCGCCACACTTCAGACAGAAAACTTTCAATTTAAAACCCAGTCCACGTTGGTTTATTTCAGAAAATATTAAGTCACTATCTCACACTTTGCGTTTAACCAATGTGCTGAGAGTAGAGAAAACTGCAAAAAAAATTTAAAGCAATACGAAACATTCTCGTCAATCAGCATGCTCCACTCGTCACTTCCGCATAATTTCTCCCTTGACCATGAGGTTACGACAGTGCCTGATGTAGAGGGTTCTGTTTCTCCTATTCTTCCTTTAAGTTTCCTCGAAAAACACGTTTCATTGGTCTTCCCGGACGTCCAGGGATTTTTCGTGAACCTTTTCGGTCCTTTCTCATGCATTTTGCTTCCATTTCAACGAAATATGAAACTCGACTGAAGCACTAACCACCCCCACCATAACTGAGAAAAGAATGCTACCGTAGTAAGGGGAATCCAAAAACACTCAACTCATTGTCTGCTTGACCACGTGAGCCACCAGTGCGAAGGAGGATGGTCAGAGGAAGGGAGAGGGGCATCAGCACTTGGACAGGGGAGAAAGTGCTCAGAACGCTCAGCACGCGGAGTTTGAAATATTGCTGCAGAAGCCGTATTTTGAATTTCTTAACGAATGATGGTGCAAAATGTTCGTCAAGATATGGGCTATCAAAAAAAGGCAAAATAAAAAATTCGAAAAAAAAATAATTTTCAGGGTAGCTTTCCCCCTTAACCTAACAGTATATACAATTATATAACTATATAACAATATAAACTAAACAATACAACTATAAAACAATAAAACAACAACAATTTACTTAACTACAAGCACTATGGCCCTCGTTTTCTTTTTGCGAAGCTCTCTTGTGCCCTCTGATGAATGATATCTGTTACAAGCACTATGACCCTCGTTTTCTTTTTGCGAAGCTCTCTTGTGCCCTCTGATGAATGATATCTGTTACCTTAGTTTTTTTGGTACATTTATCACTAAGGTAACTATTTTATTTATTTATTAGGACACCAATAACAGCAACAGAGGCCTTTTACATTGGGTGTTGTAACAAATAGATTATTTAAAAAAAACAAAATGACAAGATAACAAAAATATATAATAGTATTAATAAAACAAGGATAAATAAGCATGATCTTTGTTGTTTATGTGATGTTTGATGAAAGAGATGAAAAGAGGTGAAGAGGTCCAAAGACGGATATTTTGCAGTAAGGGTTTTGAAGAGGGAGGGGATTCGGTGGAATAGAGATCGCTGGGAAATAGATAAACGGAAGTGAGGGATGTGCAATAAGCTCATGTTACAGGTGGGGCGAGTAGGAATGCGAAAGGAAAAGAAAGAGAGGAGGTCACCAGAGCAAAAATGTCTGTTCAGTCAGTATACCACGTAATAATTTTAGGTCAGCTGTTAAGCGGCGGTGGAAGAGGTGGGAAAGCCCTGGGAATGACAATGCAACTTCTCGTGAGTGATACTTAAAGGAAGGAACGCGATATCGGACAATGGCTAGGAAGAATTTACCGGGCGGTTGGGTTGGTTTGAGAGTGGTGGGGCTGGCAGTAGACCAGATAGATGAGCAGTATTCCAGAATGGGGAGTACACAGCTGAGGAACACTGCTTTTAGTGCAAGGGGGTCAGTAATTTTGGAGAAACGGTAAATTAAGCCAACTATGGACATTGCTGTCCCGGAAATGCTCTTAATGTGTTCTATGAAGCGTAGTTTATCATAAAAAATTACGCCCAAATCAGTATGTGTTTTCACAGAAGGGATAGGGTGATGGGAGAGGGTGTAGGAAAATGAAATGGGATTGTGCTTGAGGGAAAAAGACATTACAGCCGACTTAGTGGGGTTAATACGTAGGTGCCATTTGGAACACCAAGCGTTGACAGATTTAAGAGCAGATTCAATTGATAAGGAATCGGCTAGAGAGTCAGCTCTTTTAAAGATTTTACAATAATAATAATATAATAATAATAATAATTTTTTATTCCATTTCTCTTATACATCCTTTTAAACAAAAATTTTACAGCAGATATAATAACAGAGAATATGGAATATAGGTACCCCAGAGGAATCCTGTTTTGGGGTTACCATCACATACATAAAACAAATTTTCGGCAAATGACATAATTCATTGTACATAATAAATTAAAATCAAGATTAGGCACAAAAAACCAAAAACAACAAAAGTGTGTTCATACATATTTAAACAACAGTTTTCATTAATCCTTCAACATCGGGAGTAGAAAATAACCATACTTTTACATTATTTAAGAATTTACCCAACGGATTCAGAGTAGCCAAATCAGATGGAATAGAGGAAAATAACTTAGGTGCCATGTATATAAAAGATTGTTTAAAAGCAGTATTATTAGGTTTAGGAATTTTTATTCCATAATTAAATCGTAGTTTACTGGCATATTCATTTGGTTGTTGTCTATTACCTCCCCGATTATAGAACGTTCTCAGTACCTTATATACATAAAGATGTCTTAAGGGAAGAATCTGCAGTTTTTGAAATAATGAGAAGGAGTGTTCAGTTTTACGTACAGGTGATATCACTCTTACCCCTTTTTTTTGAGCAATTACAATGGGCTTAATGTTTGTAAAGTACGTCCCACCCCAACAAGTTATTCCATACTGAAGTTTTGAATTGACCAAGGAAAAATAGACAGCTCGCATCACTGTGAAAGGACAAATAGATCGTAAGAGGTAGAATTTCCTTAACACCGAAATCAGTTCCATCTGCAATTTGTTGATATGGAGTTTCCAGTTACAATTCTGATCAATTAGTATTCCAAGATACTTGATGCTACTGACTTGCTCAATTTTTATACAGTTGTTACATGTTGTAGCCTGTTTATTTATACATAAGGAACATTTGTAATAGACATCATTTTGCACTTCAGAGGAACTTTTCAAGCTAAATGTAACATATTTTGTCTTCGCACTTAATGCCATACTATTTGCACAAAACCAGTACTTTAATCTGTCTAGGTCACTTTGCATCTTAAATTGTAAGTCATCATTATTAGTTATAGAGTAGCATAACGCTGTGTCATCAGCAAATGAGGTCAGATTACCATTAAACATACCATTACATAAAGTATTTACATATATTAGAAATAATATGGGGCCCAAGACTGAGCCCTGGGGAACACCATACATAAGTGGTACATTTTGATTAAAGCTATTATTAATCCTTACACACTGAGTTCTACCAATGAGATAACTTCTAAACCAATCATTTGAAACTCCTCTAATGCCAGATTGCATTAGTCTTCTTAACAATATAGTGTGGTCCACCGAATCAAAAGCTTTAGTTATATCTATGAACAGGCCTGCTACTTTGCTCTGGGAATTGATTCCTTCATAAATCGAGGAGCAGAACTGTAGAAGAGCATCTTCAGTACTTTTCCCCTTCAGAAAACCAAATTGGCATTTACTGAAGAAAGATTGGCTGTTAAGGAATTTTAGTAAGCGAGTTTTTATGATTTTTTCTAGTATTTTCGAGAAAATAGGCAGTAGAGATATAGGTCGGTAATTACTAACGTCTAACTTATCGCCTTTTTTAAAAATTGGTATAACAACAGCGTTTTTTAATTTATCTGGAAATTCACCAGTTTGCATGCTCATATTCACTATATAAGCAAATACAGATGCAATATTTTCATTTACAGCTTTAACTACCTTTGCAGAAATATCATCAGCGCCAGTCGATTTTTTGGACTCTAATCCTTTTATAATATTACTGACTTCCTCTGAGTCTGTGGGAACCATAAATATTGAGCGCTCTACTATGTTTGTGGGAAACAATCCCTCATACTCTATATAATTAGAGTTTGTATTAGGTTTAGAATTCCCTCTCAGCCCCTCTATAACTTGGCTGAAATATCTATTAAATTCACTTGCAATACCCTGTGAATTAGAGATCACCATATTATTTTCTGTTAATCTTATCTTATCAATATTATTTTCCCTCCTCCTCCCTCCAATTATACTGTCTAATATTCGCCATTGCTTTGCTACATCATTATTATTCTTTTGAAAGATATCCAAATAATAGTTTTCTTTTCGTTTTAGTATATCAGTTTCTAAGCGATTTTTATAAGATTTGTAGTAATGTGTTAATTTTTCGTTATAGGGCTGCTTTCTCAT
The DNA here is from genome assembly GCA_036926305.1 of Uropetala carovei. Taxonomy (NCBI): domain Eukaryota; kingdom Metazoa; phylum Arthropoda; class Insecta; order Odonata; family Petaluridae; genus Uropetala; species Uropetala carovei. The sequence continues at coordinate 8,132,429 of JAXCHB010000065.1, read as the reverse complement.
TTTTTTGTACAACAAGTTTCTTCTAGCAATACATTTACATAATTCCGAGAACGCTACCCTGAGGAACACCGGAAGAGACAGGCAATAAAGGAGAAGAAAAGCCATCGATTAAAACTCTCTGATTGCGAGAGTTCAGGAAATTAGAAATTACTGATAAGAGGCGGCCATGGATATTGTAACGAGTCTCAAGTTTGTGGAGGAGGAGGGTGTGGCTCACTGAATCGAAAGCTTTAGAAAAGTCGATGTAGCAGACATCGAGTTGAGATTTTAATTCAAAGGTGGAAATAATATGATGTTGTAAGACAGAAAGATTGGTGAGACAGGAGCTACCAGGAAGAAAACCATGCTGAAAGTATGGAAGAGTGAAATGTAGGATGCAGTTGTGGATTATACATTCAAAGGTGATAGAGAGTACTGGCAAAATGGAAATAGGGCGATAATTTTCAACGATGTCTTTTGATCCTGATTTTAAAATGGGGATGACGTTGGAATTCTTCCAAAGAGACGGGAAAGTTCCTGACGAAAAGAATTTATTGAATAATAGGGAGATGGGAACTTGGAGAACGGCGGATGTGCGTTGGAGAAAGAGAGAACCAATATTATCTGAGCCGGTAGATTTCGAGGGAGGTGCAGCTCGCCGGGGGGTAGGGAGTGGGAGGGATAGTGAACACTCAAGGGATCCGTGGTCAGTTTCGAGAATGTTACGGCCCATGGCTACGGGAGACACTGGGATGGAGGACAGAATTAGATCCAGCGTTGCCATATTTCTAGTAAGGAAAGAATTACACTGAAGGAGGCCTAAGTCGTTCATGAAATGATCGAGAAAATAATGATCAACGTTATTAGACGAACTGCCACTGGTGGATGAGGTCCAATTGATGGATAGGTTGAAGTCTCCGAATAAAATAAGGTCACCTAATGCACGAACGCGAAGAACTGAATCAAAACAAGCCTCCAAACACGATAAATCATTGTTAAGTGAGCAATAAAAACAACCAACAAATAATTTAACTGAGTGCTCACCGTTGGCACTACATTTCACTCGTAATTCGGTCCACAAAATTTCACAATTGGTTTCTAAATCCCCCCGTCTGGTAGCAGGGAAGTCAAAATCAATGGCAAGGAGAACACCGCCACCTTGGGAAGTTCGATCACGACGAAAAATTTGGTGGGTAGCCGCAAACGCAAGTTCACCATCCAAAACGTTGCTGTTAAGCCAAGTCTCCGAGAGTGCAATAATGTTGAAAGCCGAAAGTTCACTAATGTGTGAAGAAACCACAGAGAGCTTGTTCCAGATACTCCTCACATTTTGATAGTAAATATCACAAGAGGAAGGACCGGGATTGAGATTCACATCCCAGGAGAGAAGAACGAGAAGGGCAAGACGTTTCCATGCCGGGGAGAAGCCCCCGCGATTGCCGGGAGACACCCCGGGTGTAGGTGGGAGGCGATGGCGGAAGTTCGACAAACCAGTGAGAGCGAAGCCATTCCAAGTAAATTTACAATAACTAGGGGACATGATGAAGTATTGTGAGAGGGGCACCGCAGGCCAATCGCAAGTTGTTGAGAAAGTATCAAGGAAAGCACCATCTTCTTTCTTGATATCGCAAAGTAAAGATGGTCTGAGGCAGATCCACAATGTAAGCTGCATTTTAGACTTCATTTCTCCGAGGCAGGCATTGTTATTATTTCTTGTTATCACACACAGGAGAATACGACAGCTCAGTCCTGTGACGTCTTCTGCAAACATTCCTCGTTAATATGTATTTCTTGATATCACACAAGGGTAAAGCTCTCTATATACACGACAGCTCAGTTCTGTGACGTCTTCTGCAAACATTCCTCAGTTCACGTTCCGACTCTTCCTCGATGTAAAATTAAAATGAACGAAATATACCGATGGTATATAGCAGGAGTGTGCAACTCGTTCATTTTATATTATATATTTCATGTTATAATAGCAATATTAATAACGTAAACCTTGCTCAGAAAATGAATGATTTCAATGTTGCTCATGCTGATTTTGTTCAGGTTACATTGTAAAATACTGGGAAGGGACCCCACTATTACTTTCAAACTGAGCAAGGTTGGGGGTTTGGGCGTTAGAATAATTTGACGTGGTGGAATATTGAGAAGGTGATGGTGAGTTTTCATTTCCATGTCATTTTGTGTTCACAGTAAAATCTGTAGTAAACTCCTCTTCTTCCGGGCTTGAGAATAGCGATCAGCCATAGTGAGAGGAGATACACCATGATCTGTGGAAGCAACGGTCACGACTGAGTTGTCCATCCACTGTGTAATAAGTATCCTTTCATCCATACTGTAGGCATATTCATATGATCCTCTTTCTCTCTTCTTCATTGCCTCTGGCTTATTCAGAGGACAGCCATTTGGAACTCGATTCTGACATAGTTCCTGTTCCTCTGTATCCATGCTCCAGATGTGTTAGGAGATTCATTCCAGTGAATAAATTATCAAAATAAAATCTGAATGGCAGTTTCTTCTTTTCATTAGGCAATTCAGCAATCATCTGCAACATTGGTGCATCTGCCTTTCCAAAATTCACTTCATATTCACGATTGGCATTGGGAATGGAACCTTGATATACTTCAAAGTTCACTAAGTATCCGGATTTTGTGTTCAGACACCAGACTTTATATCCAAAATGTATTGGTTTCCCTCTGATGAATTGTTTGCACCCATGCCGCCCATAATATTCTATCATGCTCTCATCGTAATTCATTTCATGCACAGGTTTTAAATGACAAACAAAACGTGCTTTTATCATAGTCATCAGTGGTCTCAACTTACTCATTTTGTCTGCCTGGTCTAGTGTACTATTATCAGCACAGTGCAAAAATCTCATTTGAACAAAGCGATCTCTTCGCATTGAGTTGTAAAGATTATTTCTCATATCATCACACGAATCCCAATAGCACTTTCTTCCTGGCAAGTTATTATAACCAGAAAGAATCAGAATTCCCACAAAACACTTCATTTCATCCATTGTCATGTTTGGATTTGATAAATTTTTCCAACCAGCATATTTATTTGTTTTCCCAACTAGGAAAGAAATAACTTCATCATCAATAAACATTTCAAAGAATTCAACATAAGTCTTATTCCTGTAAACACTAAAATCAGGCTCCGGAAACACTGGATCCATCTGCAATACGTTATCCTGTGACCAATGACGAACCTTCTGCCCCTTAGATCTTTTTTTGACTCATACCAGGGTGCTGTTCTTCATCTTCTCTGTCTACATCCTCTATATCATCGTTTCCAATTCTATGACCATCTGCAAGAACTGCTTCAGCAGGTGCTTGTAGCTGTCTTCCAGTGAGGTTTTCAATGAAGCCACCATCATCTTCCTCTCCTGAATCTTCATCAGATTCTTCATCCACTTCTGGAGGCTCAATGTATATTCCACTGAGGTCCACATCATCATTTTCAGTGATATTTCTCTGAATGTTTTGATAGGGATATTTGAAAATCATTTAAATAAGAAGAAAATAGACTTACCTCTCCTTATACGCCATTTTAGATTCCTAGATTCTGTATAGAGTTTTCTTTCATTCATCGGTAGATGGCAGATAATGCTAAGACAGAAAATCCACCTAGAGTGAAAAGAATGAACCTCTATCAAGCCATAGAGTATAAAAGATTTACTCATTCTATGTTCCTTGGACCAAGAGAATAAAAAATATGTCTCTCTGTTCACTGTGACCATATGGTCACGCTAGCCCTTAATGGGTTAAAACACGACTGGCACACACTCTTCTGAAAGGAAAACTAAACAGAAAAACCACCCATTTGAGAACATCTGTTTCTTAAAGCCAGAAGGGAATTCTGATGTATTGTTAGACGAAAGCAATCCTTGCGAAACTTTCTCCCAAAGGGTCTAAGAGTGCCATAATAAAAGGATCAGGGCATGCTTAACGTGGAAGAGAAAGCATAAGAAGAACCATGATCTTTGCACGTCTCAAATATATCAATTGTAAATATCAGAGAACCCACTTATTGTGTTTATATGTTATCCTACAGTCAAAGAGAACTTTCGTTCGCAGATATTTACGGAAGACATAGCACAGTGGAATGAAGCTGGCGGGAGCAGAGTTTTCGCATATATATAAAAAATCATAGAACCCATAACATATGAGCTATTTTCATGAAATCTTCTCCAAAAATATCTTCAATGTTTTCTTAATAATTCCTTCGCTGTATGTATGGGTCTAACTGTTACAGAACGCGATTTGGCTAGAGATTACTTTTTCATTATTTTCAAAATTTGCGGTGCAAATATTCGTATAAAAAATATTACGTCTATTAGGACAGTTAAAAAGAAAAGATATACACATCATAAGAAGGACAAATGTGTGGTAAATGATAGAGCTGGAACTATCCGGATTTAAAAACTCCGAGTATCCAGATTTTCCTGAAAAGGATATTCATAATCCAAATATTCGGATTTTCGGATAATGTCGTGCGCGAGAATTAAAATCAGCAAAATCCGGATTATCCGAAAATCCGCAAATTCTGATCCATCCGCAAAATCCAGATTATCAACTGCTATCTACAACAAATAATACAACTAATAGTAATTGATAAAGCGCTTTTGTTTTTAAAAGGAGAATTATGGTGCGAAGAAAAGACAAGGCACAGAGCCTAAAAATTGGGAAATGCTCTCTGCACTGGAAACAATTTTCTTATTGATTTATTTACTAAAAATTGTACACTAAATTAAAATGGATAAAATAAAAATCTTTAATCCTAAGAAAAAAATTAAATAATTTAAAGAAATCGGTAAAAATCTTTTTCAAGCTAAATACATTACTACCTACTGATGCAACTAGTCGCGATTCTGGTACATAAACACGAGCATGTTCACATTGTCCGGTGATAAACAGCTTCGCTTTGCTGTTAAGACGTTGCCTGCTGTAGAAAAAACACGTTCTGAATTTATGATTTTCACGTTTCATTTTGAAGCATTTTTCTGTGTGCCAATAGCCCACTACGAACTTCCAGGTTCGCGATTAGTTTTATTTTGAGAACTACTGCTTTGTACCAGCGTTTATAAACCACCGGTTGGTGGGCCGCTATCGGCCCCCAGAACAATACCTTTCCGTTCGCTGAATTATATTTTCTGAAGTAAATAAAGAGAAGACGATTTTTATGCGATACAAAGTAACACTTAACGAAATGCACACTACGCGACCAACGCAGTGTAGTGGAGTACTTGAATTTAATAATAAAGCAATAACAGCACGGCCCGGACTGCCCCGAGTTGTCCCTCAGCAGTGCAGATCGCGCTAACGTCATGGTGACTACGGGCACTGTGATATGGGCCTTTCCTTTCGACCACTTCACCGTCTATACTTGATGCTCCACGCTCCACCAACGTCTCTACCAATTGGAGCAGTGAGTAGAGCCGTGCAATGCAGCTCTCAGACTCGCTCGGACTCCACTTCGAATCCGGTCGACATCGACTATCCGCAAATCCCCAAAACCGGACTACGTGCAAATCCGAAAAATACGGACTATTCGCAAATCCGAAAAATACGGACTATCCAAATCAGCACTGGTTTAAAACCGAATATCCGAAAATCCGGATTCCAAATCCGAATAGTTCAAAATTCTAAAATCCGGATTATTCATAATCCGGATATTTTTTCCAGCCCTAGTAAATGATAATTAAAATTATTAACTAAATGCAACTAGCCAAACTTACGAAATGACTTAATAAAGATAAAAGGTGAAAATGAGCTCGTTTTTACGAAAAAATTAATTTATTAAAAAAAAATTTATTTGAAGGAATTAACAGAAACTAACTGCAGAAATGGATTCAGCATTACATTTCTCATAAGGAATATATTTTTATTTTGCATGAAAATGATAGTCATAATTTGAACAAAAAAAATCACAAATGTGGCAACATCCGCAGAGGAAGAGAGAGACAGACTTAAGGCTGATTTACACATATAGGACTGTGCACCGACTGTGCCCTACCATGTCACTACCATGCTGTGTTGCCTTCATTAACACATGTAGGACTATCCAAGGACCGTGCTCTTTTCCATCTTTCTTTCTTGTCTCCATCATGGACAGTGATGAAGAGGATGTAATAATTGCTTGTGGAGGATGAACGTCAGAAATGTAAGAAATACTGGATCCATAATTTGTGGAGGGCAAGAGAAGAAGAGAGAGAATTTCACACAATTTTCTCTCGACTTAAAGATGATCAGGAAAAATTCTTTAAATGTTTTCGAATGAGTTACATGAAATTTGACAATTTGCTAAGACTATCGCAGCCCGAAATAGAGAAACGAAATACGAAATGGAGACGATCCATATCGCCACAAGAAAGCCTAGCTTTAACTTTGAGGTAAGCCATAGAGTAACTTTAATATTTTTATTTCAAACATAATTTTCTCGTACTTGAATTTCTGTTAGTATTTTATTAGATAGTTTTGAAAATTGATAATTGATAATTTTCAAACTCAGAATACGGATAGATCAACTTTCATATGATCAAATCATACAGATCTAGTTACATGTTTGTTTTTATTTTCAGATATCTGGCTTCGGGGACGTTGCAGATCTCCATGAGTTTTAGCTTCAGAATAGCTCCAGCAACAGACCATTCTATAATATTCTCAACTTGTGACGTAATATGGAGAAAACTTTCCAAAATAGAACTTCCTCAACCTACGGAAAATATGTGGAAGAAAGTAGCAGATGACTTCTGGTTGATGTGGCAATTTCCCAGTTTCATTGGCGCCGTAGACGGGAAATATGTACAGATACAAGCCCCCAAAGGAATTGGATCCCTTTATTTTAATTATAAAAAGACGTTTTCAGTTGTCCTTCTAGCACTTGTGGATACTAACTACAAATTCTTGGTAGTTGATGTCAGTGGATACGGAAAATCGAGTGACGGAGGAATTTTTGCGAAATCTGCACTGGGAAAAGCTCTAGTTGGAAACTGCTTGAACATTCCAGATCCAAAACGTTGCCCAATTCCACAGAAACTTTGCCCTATGTAGTAATTGGCGATGAAGTGTTACCTTTGGAAAAGCATTTACTCAGACCATACTCAGGAAGCACAGCCCGTGATAATGAAAGGCAGAAAGTGTTTAATTATAGGCTTACAAGAGCCCGGCGAGTGGTCGAAAATGCATTTGGGATCCTGACTCAGGAATTTAGAATTTTTTTTTGTCGGCTCCAAATCAGTCCTAAATATGCAGATAAAGTTATCTTGGCAGCATGTGCCTTACATAATTACCTTAGGGATGAGGAGATCACAGTACGAGAACCACACCACGAAGAAGATTTGACTTCGCAACGACCATCTCTTACTTCACTTCGTCACCATTATGGTAAAGAAGCGATAAATATAAGAGAAAGCTTCTATAATTACTTTAGCACCTTAGGAGCCTTGCCATGGCAGTTGCAAGTTGTGCAGAGAGGCCGAGTTATTGATGAAGTGAATAGTTAAGTGGAGGAAAAAGACACTCATAGTAGTTTACTTACTCATTTTATTTGTTTTTACTCAAAATCTAAAATATCGTTTAAAAATACAAAATTTCAATAAAAATGCAATGACAATGAAGTTGAAATGGTTACAAAACAGTATGATTAATTATTATAACACATTGTAACAAAGAATAGAGAAAAAAATTGTCAATCAATTACATGCCTGTTGATCCAGTCTTCAGTATCACTGGTTAGAGAGGTTATTGCTGGAAAATTGAAAGAATTCTTGAGACTGAAATTGATCAGTGTGTGGTGGTTGTAGGGTGTGGAAACTGTAGGCTGATTTCTGTGTATCTGAGGTGAAATGCGAAGCGCTAGTTATTACATTTTGTTTTGACCTCAGAATTTCTATTTCTTTCTTATTCACAAGATTAAATATTTCTCTCTTCATTTCTACTTGATCCAATTCAGGGAATTTTACATTACTTTCACAGATGTCTTTGAAAAACGTCATCAGTTTCTTTTTTGGAGAAGCTGTTTCCTCCCTAGGCTTTGTTCTTATCTCTATGAAATTAGTCAGTGCCTCAGCCAATGCAGGAGATGTATTCCTTTTCCTTGCAAGTGCCGAACTGATCGAGGATGTCGAGGGAATAGGCGAAGAACGTGAAAGAACTGGACTAGACCTGCCTCATGAACTTTCACCATCAATCTCTGTCTGATTCTTCAGGAATCTGTAGATTAGTCTCGGTGCTGAAACAAAATTTGTTGTAACAAAAAGGTTAAAGCCGGTATTCAACTTACAAAGAATAAAATGTTATGTCAATAGTTTACTCACTTTCTTTCTTGAAGATGTGGCTTAAGAAACTGCATTTGATCCTCGTACCGTCATTTTTTCATTTTTTTAGCAGCCTGGCCACTTACAGTCTGTCTTCTATTCATTGCTCTCCTAAAATACGACCTTAGTAAAACCCATTTTGCTTTGCAGTCTTCTGGTTTCGAATTTAGTTTAATGGTGATTTCCTTCCACGAATTCTCTTTCATCAGGTTATTATCATAGTCCTTATGTTGTAGTTTATATAACCACTCGTACTCTTGGACTAAAATAATAAGGTTCTCTTCATTCATAATGAACGAGAGTAAAAACCAAAAACCACTTGAGAACCGGCAGCACAACGCATCTATCCCATAACTCACTCATACTAATTGAGTTGAAGCGTGTTCGTTAAAGTTCGAGCAAAACGGAAACACCCGAACTCTGTGTTAGTCATGATAGGGCACCCTATGCTGATTCACACTTGTAGAACTGTGCTTCAACCGAGCGCTGACTGTGTTGGACCGTGACCTTGACGAACTTTTCGGAGCGGTCTAGGACGACAAGGTCTGAGCACGGTTGGTGCACGGTTCTATATGTATGAATGTAAAAAGAGGTTTCAATGCCATTCAAATGGAAAAGACCTCTAAGCGATTCGCGGCGACATGACACAGTCTAAGCACGATCGGCGAACAGTCGTATACATGTGAATCAAGCTTGATTTCCACATATAGGACCAGGCACAGGCCAGTCGACAACATCGCTGGGCCATATGCATTTCCACATGTAGGACTGTGCGCCGACTGTGTCGTGCCTACTGTTTTGGTTTTGAGATCAGTCATAACCATTAGTAGCTCGGAGGATGACGTTATTATTGCTTGTGCCGCTTACTATGTGTTAAATGAAAAGAAGAAAGGTCGAAAGTGTAAGAAATATAGGATACATGACTTGTACAGGACAGGAAGCGAAGAAGGTGAGTTTCATACAATTTTTCAACGGCTAAGAGAGGATCAACACAAGTTTGTCAAATACTTCTGATTTTATGTTAAATAAACGTATATCGTTAATAATACATATCTGGAATTGAATAAACACTTTTGGAATGTAAATTAAATAATAAAAAAGAAAATTTTAAAATAAAAAGGTATCATGTATTAACCCTTAATTTTGTACTTAATTAATTATTAGAGGTGTTTATTTGGTTTATGTTTTTATTTATTTTTTTGGATAATTTTACAAATATTTCTTATTTAGAATAAATATTTTACATACAATATTTGTAGAATTATTTATCACATGAAATAAAAAAAGTCAAAAAATAAAAGAGTAAATTTTATAAAATTAATTTCAAGTCACTTTTATAAATTTTATAAAACGTGCAAAACTGACGAAATTTAAAAAAAAACAGTCACATTTCCTGATATGTTACATCCTGGTTGGATGAATTACCTTCACTAAATGAAAATCCTCCAAAGTTATATACAAGGGGAGTCTCCTGCTGTATACTTCATTGCGAACTTTGACGGAGTACTTCAATTTCTTTGTTATTCACTAAATTAGAAATTTCTCGCTTTATTTGTAATCTTTCAACTGTAGGGAATTTTAATATGGTTTCCACTATGTCATCGAAAAAAGTCATCGGCTGCTGTTTTTCAGGATTCATGGTTGAGCTCTTCCTTGATTTCATTGAAATAAACTAGCCCAGTTTTTCCGTTAATTCATCTGGCTGAGATTTTCTCTTCTTATGTTGTGGCTGCACGGATGCTGAAGCAGTAGTGGACGATAAAGAGGAAACAGATGAACTGTAACCACCCTCTTCAGTGTCGCAATCAATTAATTCATCCTCTGCTACCAAAGTTGAGGCATGCCTAAATGATATCAATAAACAAATCAGTTGCTTTAAAATTTTAATGTAATTTACTCACTCTCTTTCCTGCAGGTGAGGTTTCAAAAATTGCATTTGTTCCTCAAATCTCCATTTTTTAATTTTTTTCACAGCTTGTCCACTGGAAGTTTTCCTTCGATTTTGGGCTCTCCTATAGTAGGATTGAAGTCCATCTAGACTTACATTCTTCAACTAGAAGAAAAGGAATAGAAAATATGGGCTGGAAATATCTATCTAGTTTCTAACTAGGGTTGCCAACCGTCCTAGTTGGCAACCCAATTTATAAATGGCAAAATTATACACAATGAAGAAAACAAAGCATACAAAAAATGTCATTTTGTTTATTTACCTTTCACCTTTAGTTCTTCTGATATGTCCTTCCACACATTGTCTTTACATGAATTTTTATCATAATCTGTATGTCCCATGTTGTATAAACATTCATGATAATCAGTCTTTCTTCATCCATGGCAACTTCTTCGCTCGAGTGACACCTTCGCTCGAGTCAACAGAACGAAAGACCATGTGCTACCTTCGGACAACATCGGCGGGGCGGTGGAGGTAACTGAAGCATGCATGGGCACCCATACATCACCCACCAGTCGACCACTCACTGTTTACACATACAGGACTGCGTGCCTACTGTGTTGGACCGCCGAAGACTGTGACCTTGGGAAATCACTTTTGAAACGATCCATCGCCACGCTTCTCACCACGCATATGGAATCACGCCGCGCATCTCGCCTAGCATCGGGCACCTCGCACAAAGTTACCTCGCCACTAATCTCAGTCATCTGGGGGCAATTTTTTTACATGAGGTAGCAGGGAGGTAAAAAAAGCCACGTCTTCATCATTTCTTTCAAATGCTGTAGCACGCTGTTGTCGTAATTGCAGTTTTTCTTTCTCGACATTCAATAATTCTTGGGCTATCGAGTCAGATGGACGTGTTCTTTTTTAATACCCTGAATCTGTACACGCAGAAGATGGTGTGGAAGAGCGTGTATTGCTCAAAGAAAATGAGGAGGGAATGCTCATAACATCTCCCGTGACATCTTCCATTTCGATAGAAACTTCTCAATCGTCTTGGGTATCGCCGTAATCTTCTATTTCTAATGTTAAATTCCCACTCGATGGCCTCGGGAGCAAAATGTCTATCAAAAATGCCATGCTTTTGTAGTATGGCCACTCAGGTTCCAATTCTTTTGCGGCAGCGTCTCCAGACTTTACTTTAATTTTTTCGAAGTGCATCTTAAATTGTTGTCTCAACACTTTCCATGTCTTTTTGGCCTTATCCCCTGAAATATTAAGACGTAATAATGGAGTGTAAATAAAAGCAAAATCTAAACATGAATTACAGTTTAATTCATTTTTATTTTTCCAGGTTCCTAGCAACTGGAAACTCTTTCAAAAGTCTGGCTTTTTCTTTTCGTATGGGGGCTGTGACAGTTGGGAGAATTATCTCTGAAGTAACAAAATTGCTTTGGGAAATCTTGCAACCTATTCACATGAAACCTCCGACAGAAGAGATGTTCAGAGAAATAGGTAATCATTTTTGGGAGAAGTGGCATTTCCCAAATTGCATTGGAGCGCTCGATGGAAAGCATATTCGTGTTAAGTGTCCGAGTAGAACAGGAATGGTGTTTTACAACTATAAGCAGTATTTTTCTATTGTTTTACAAGCTGTAAGTGACGCAAATTGTAAATTTACCATGATTGACGTCGGAGGTTACGGAAAACAAAGTGATGGAGGAACTTTCCGAGCTTCGGCAATGTACAATTTGATGCAACAGAACAGGTTAAACATTCCACAGGAAGATTTTTTACCCGCTTCTTGCATCAAATTGCCATTTGTTTTCATTGCTGATGAAGCATATCCACTATTGAAGAACTTGATGAAGCCATATGCTCGAAAAAATCTGGACCAAGAGAAAGAAATATTCAACAAGAGGCTATCAAGAGCAAGAAAAACTGTTGAGTGCAGTTTTGGAATAGTTAACACTAAGTGGTGAATTTTATCAAAATCTATTGAAACCCTTCCAACAACAGCAGAAACGATAGTCAAAGCCATTGGCGTCCTTCACAACACAATAACTGACAGAGAGCATATAATAAATGACAACAGATGTTCCTGCATTATCTGAAATGTGTAATTTTCTGCAGCATAGGTGCAATAACTGTTCATCAGAGAAATCAGTTGCGGTTAGGAACACATTTAAAGATTTCTTTGTGACTAGAACAGGCGGTTTGTGAAGTTGAGAGTTTGCATGGTCTAAAAACCAATTTAATGTAGATTTAAATTCATTCAATTCATTGAAATATGCAAAAGTAAGTAAAATGATTGCGCTTTAAATAAATATTTATTTATATTAGTAATTTAATGATTTGTTGGTACTTATGTATTAACGGGAGGCCCAATGCCATAATAAAGTATGTTGAGTTCGGTACCCTAAGCGCCAATTTATTAACATAATACGTTATATCTAAGTTCAAGTTAATTTTGTGTTAATTTTTATCATAAACCAGACTTTACAAATGCCGTTCAAAGATATGTAACCCTACTTGGCGGAGATAATGCCGCGAAATTCACTAAAACACCGGGACTCTTTTTATCTCAGGTCCCCCGTTATTATTTAAGTACCGATTTGTTCTATATTAATTGATCCTTACCTGATACATTGCACTTGGTTGCAACTTCTCCCCAACATTTGTCCAGCATGTAGCGGTTGTGGTGATTTTTGTGTCTCTGGTCCCATATTGCCGGCCTGCTAAATATTTCACCAATGAGTGATTCTTTATCCATCTTAAAACGCACCTTTTGTCAAGAATAGCGACGAACAGAATGAATGAATCAGCGAGAAAGAGGAGATTATAGGAGAAAGGGAGGGCGAGCTTCGGTTGACCAATCAGAGTGCAACTTCCAGGCTCCAGCATCCTGAAGAAATAAACATTTTTGATTCCTTAAAATGGTGATGGTGGCGTTGCTGTAAGGTGCCTGGCGGAATGCCTCAGCATGTTCACGCCTGTTGATTTTACATACTTTGTTTCACCCTCGCTGCGCGGCGAGATGCACTGCTCCACTATGTTTTTACCCTAAGTTGCAGCTGGAGCCATGTGAATGAGTAGGTTTGACGGACTGCTCATGCGTGTGGTCAGCCGCGTGACTCTAGCCAGAGCCACCTACTGTGTGTCTCACGTTCACTGTTTTGATTCCCATGTATTCTTCCCTATAGCAAAAAAAATAGCCTCTCAAAGGGGTCCTGCACTTGAAGAAATATTGTTTAACCTTTAACTACTAGCGCAGGAATCTGTCACATAAGTGCTCGCGTGGAGCACAAAGTGCACCATTCCATTTAGGAAGATATTTTAATTAATAAAATACAGTATGGTTACAACTTTATTAAAGTTTAGAAAGCTTATAATTTTGAAAAAATATTGTTGAAAAAAATAAAATAATTTTATAATTTTTTGAATTAAAGATAAACACACAAGGATTCACATAATATCCTATTAATATTTATATATTCACTTTTGGAATACAGTATTACAAAAACAGCTATGAAATTTTAAAAATGAAATAGTTTGATAAATACAAACAAAATACAGTAGAAGATCTGATCTTTTATCCGGAATGTGCGGGACCTGACCTGTTCTGGATAAACGATATTTCCGGTGTTTAGATATCTTAACTCCAAAAGAGCACAATGGTCGAAAAAAGACGTTTTAGCACGTAAGATTCCATATGTAGAGTGGGACGTAAAGTTTAAAAAGCGTATGTCTTAGAAAATCTTTTATTTAATGTAAAATCAATTGGAGAATGTTTTAAGTATCCGTCGTCGTGCTGCATCGATCGAAAACTTCTGGGTTTACCTGAAAACGGGAAAAATAACACGTTAAAACGTAATTTTACAAAAATATCAAATAAATATTCGTAATTACATATTTAGAAGTATACCTAACTTTTTAATATTATTTTATTATTATGTAAATAGATTTCACATCGGGTAGCATGTCGGGTGCGTACTTCCATACGATTGGGGTGTATGCCTATTATAAACAGCTCATCAGTATGCGGGAAACACTCCAAAACAGTATTAAAATGTTAGGTCTACTCGTTTGTACATAAAACAATAAATATTTAGTGACGTAAATACAACGAACACATTTTACTTTCCAATTCTCACAACGAAATTCACAATTTGCAATTCACACTCATTTCCGAAAAATGGCAAAAAAGCATCATGCAAAAATAAAAAATATATAGTTTTTATTTACCAGGAAATCCTTGTTGATCTGCAGATAGGGGTGTAGCAAAATCACTTATCATCAGGATTTGTTGTAACAGCATCTGCAGCCACCGAAGGAGAGGATGATTCAACAGATCTTTTGAAAAGATCCGTCAGTGTCATCTGCTTGCTCTTGCTACGCCTTTCCTTGACAAATTTCTCTTTCAGCCTGTACATCTGGAGTATCCCCTGCTCAGTAGTAAATGACCTTTGTTCCATGAACTATGAGATTTTCACAACATAAAATATCCTCTGACATAGTCATTTTCTTCTCCTCGTCAACTAACACGTCGCTATCTTCGCTGTCTTCACTCTCATTTATTGTGGGCCTATAACAGCGTCGATAATTTCACAGTCCGTTAAAGTTTGGTAAATGGGGGCATTTTTATCACATTCAATCCATTCCTCTATGTCATTATCACTAAGGTCCGGGACAGCATTCAATCCCTTCACATAGTGCACAAATTCTGAAAAATCACATTTATCTTCGGACAAATGAAATCCAAGAAACTCGTTGTCACTCGCTGGAACCTTCATTTGATTCTGGCAAAATATTATGCCAACACTGTTTTAAAACTGTGGGTTTTACCTTATCCCATCCACATGAAATGCACCACACCGCATCCTTCAATGTGATTTCTTTTTTGAACCGTTCATAGCTGATTGGACCATCAAGATTTTCAATTTTTCTCATCAATTCACTTCGATAATGGCATTTAAAATTTTTAATTATGCCTTGATCGATTGGTTGGATCAGAGCTGTACAGTTTGGGGGTAAATACGATATAAAAACATTCTCCTTGATGAGAGATTCTACTGGAGGATGAGCAGGGCAGTTGTCCAACAATAACAGTATTTTAGCAT
Organism: Uropetala carovei; assembly: GCA_036926305.1. NCBI lineage: Eukaryota > Metazoa > Arthropoda > Insecta > Odonata > Petaluridae > Uropetala > Uropetala carovei. The sequence continues at coordinate 8,117,113 of JAXCHB010000065.1, read as the reverse complement.
TTTCAGGTAACCCAAGTACAAAATGAGTATTAAACCACTCACCAAAAATGTCTCGAGTGATCCAAGCAAGTTTATTTGCACGGTAAATGATCCCCCTGCGGGAAGGGGGATAGAATACTCCCGCAGCCCCTCTGCTGGTCGTAAGAGGCGACCAATGGGCGAGGAGACAACCTCGTAAAAAAACCCACGGTCAACTCGGGGTAGTTTCCAAACAGCATGTGGGTCTACTGTTTGAGGTTCAGCCATAACATCCGGCTATTGGTACGCCCGCGTGTTTGCCGTGCATGGAGACCCGTAAGGTGGGGATGGGATGCCTGGTGGTTGAGCTCACCGGACTCCATCTGGGTTTCGGATGCTCAAGATGCGATCCGTGAGCAACATACCACTTCGGCCTCGGACTCAGTGTAAACGGGACGTCGGGTGCTAGCCACACCCGACGAATCGGCTTGCCGTTTCGTCTTGACATTCCAGTCGGCAAGTGTGGAGGCTATGGGGGTCTGTGTAGGGGGGTCAAAGGGGTTTGGAGGGCCCATGCACTGGAGATCTTACCCGAAGCAGACAACCTAGTCAGAGACGCTATATCCTGCTGGTTAGCCCTGGCGTCTGCATCAGTTTGTGATGCGGCATCCCATTTGTGGCTCCGTGGTGGGTGGGGAGACCAGAGGACGAATATTTATATCTGTAATTATGGCGGAAAACTTTCCTCCTCTAAAAAGATCCCGTCTGGAAACGGACGGGGGAGATAAAGCGCAGAAATGCAATAAATATTTGTTAATCAAACGTGAAACAGAAGGTGAGACCTTTACCAAAGTGTCTCTTTTCTTGATATATAATGCTCTGTCATCTCAGGTACCGGGTCCTCTTCAATCAGTGAAGAAATTGAGAGACGGTACTCTTCTTATACAGACATGTAGTGAATTACAGAGTGCAAAGATACTGGGAATAAAGATGCTGAAGGACATGCCAGTCTCGGTAGAGCCGCATAAAATTCTTAACACCTGCCGGGGGGTCATAACCAACTATGACCTTCTCTATGTAGATATCGAGGAGTGTAAGCGAGAGATGGCTCCTCAGGGGGTCATCGATTGTAGGAGACTTACAATAAAGAGGAACGGTGAAGTCATAAATTCTACCTCTATGATCCTCACTTTCTGCCTCGATAAGCTGCCAGAGAGGGTCAGAGTTGGTTATGAGGTCTGTCCAGTTCGACCATACATCCCAAGTCCTCTGCGCTGCTTCCAGTGCCAAAAGTTTGGTCACACCGCACCACGGTGTAAGAGCAAAGCCATCTGCCCCCGGTGTAACCGGGAAAAGCACGATGATGAAGCATGCAAGGAGGCCTTGCCATGTGTGAACTGCGAAGGCACGCACCCGGCTTTCTCCCGGGACTGCAAAATTAAAAGAGGAGAAGAAGGTTATGGAGATAAAGACGATTGAGAAACTGTAGTATTTCGAGGCTCATAAGAAGTACAGGGCACTTGTCGCTCCAGTCTTCTCAAAGTCTTTCGCATCGTTGGCAGCAACCCCAGTGAGAAAGAGTACCATTGCCCCCCAGACTGATGACCCACCAGTCCAAAGTGCAGAGAAACAGAAAAATAAAGAAAAAACGAAAGAGATGAAAAATAAGGACACAGACATTGTTAAAATTTCTAAACCAAGCACTCCAAAGAAGGGACCCAATGGCAATGCCCCTGTTGTGACCCAGATACAAACTGGGTCACCAAATAAAAAAGCTGGAGGGAGATCAGACAAGACTCCGTCACCTGGTCCCTCCCGCAAACCTCCTCATGGAACTGAAGAAAGGATGGAGGAGGACACGTTTTCCGAGGGTGAGTGGGATACATCCCACACTACTCTCCGGAAGAAAGGGGGAAAGGGGAAGTTAAAAAGATAAGCTTCCCGTGAGACGGACATTTTAAAAATTTTTAGCAGAGATATTTTAATCGATATTTATTTATTTATTTATTGACCTTTTAACCATGTTTTTAGCTATGCAGTGGAACTGTAACGGTTTTTACACTCACAGGGAAGAGTTAGAGATCCTTATATCTGATCTCAACCCTGCGTGTATATTTTTACAAGAGACGCATTTTGAAGCAAACGATAAGATTAAATTAAAGGGTTTTACGGTCTTCCGAAAGGACGACCGAAATGGCAATAGAGCTCAAGGGGGAGTGGCTGTAGCCATCAGGGAGGCCCTTTACACCTCCCAGTTGTACCTGCAGTCACCCTTCCAGGCGATAGCCCTCACCGTGGCCACTCCGGAGGAAATTACGTTCTGTAATTTATACCTCCCGGAAGGGGCACCTGTGAATCGGAGAAACCTTGAAGATCTAGTCAGACAGCTACCTAGGCCATTCGTGTTGTTAGGGGATTTTAATGCACATAACACCCTCTGGGGAGACACGGCCGACAATAATGGTAGAGGGCGTCTCTTGCAAAAATTTTTAGATGATTTTAATCTGAATTTATTAAACGACCGTGAAAACACACGATTTAATGCTTTTAATGGAGAATACTCCTCCATCGACATTTTTATTTCCACAGGTGTAATAGTGCCACTGTTTTCAATGTCCGTCCACTTAGATCTTTGCGGAAGCGATCAATTCCCCATTTTAATCAGCAAGAGAGGTCCAGTTAATAGCTTTCGCTATCCACGTAAATGGATTTTACGGAAAGCTAGCTGGACGGATTTTAAAAGTGAAGTGAATTTTAATTTTGATGCCAGTCGCAATGCACTACAGAATGCAAAGTGTTTTACAAATACCATCATCACTGCTGCAGAAAGGAGCATCCCAAAATCATCGGGAAAGCCGCAACGTCCAACAGTTCCAAGGTGGAACAATGAATGCGAAACAGCTGTAAAAAGCAGGAAACGGGCACTGCGTATTTTTAATAAGCATCCTACTGCAACAAATCTGGCAGCTTTTCGGCAACTGAGGGCAAAGGCTCGACAGGTGGTAAAGGATGCCAAAAGGGAATCCTGGATGACCTAACTGTCATCCATAAACCACCGCACACCCATCAAACAAGTCTGGAATAAGATCAGAAGAATCTCAGGCACCCATCAAACATCACACATCAGTGCTATAAATTATGATGGGAAATTAATAAAATCCACTGACGAGATTCCAGACATAAAGGGAAAGTATTACGCTGAAATGAGTAGTACAAAGAAATACTCAGGCTCGTTTCAGGTAATAAAAAATGAAATGGAAAGGAGGTTTCTAGACTTCAACCCAGGGAGTAAAAGGGATCACCACAATGACCCTTTTTCTCTCTGGGAATTGGAGTCTGCAATAAGGGAGTCCAAAGATACCTCACCAGGTGTTGATGAGGTACACAACACCTTTTTAAAACACCTGCCTGATAAGGCAAAGGGGGAGCTTCTGATGACCTTCAACCAACTTTGGGAGGAAAGGCTTTTTCCCGATGAGTGGCGGGAATCCCTGATTATACCCATCCCAAAACAGGGAAAGGATAGATCCTTACCAGATGGTTACCGTCCCATCTCTCTAACAAGTTGCTTATGCAAACTCTTAGAGAAAATGGTTAACCAATGGTTATATTGGTGCATGAAAAGCCGTAAGCTCTTATCGAACATCCAGTGCAGCTTCAGGCGAAACAGGTCTACAATCGACCACTTGGTGAGGACTGAAAACTTCATTCAGGTGGCCTTTCTTCTTCGCCAACATGTCGTGGCAGTCTTTTTCGATTTGGAAAAAGCATATGACACGACATGGCGATATAAAATTTTAAGTAAACTATACGAGTGGGGTTTCAGAGGAAATCTCCCCCTTTTTATTAAAAACTTTTTAACCAATCGAACGGCTAGGGTACGGATAGGAACTGACCTATCTAGACCCTTTACCATAGAAAACGGAGTTCCACAGTGATCAGTCTTAAGCGTGACCCTGTTTGCCATAGCGATAAACGATATAGTAAGCTGTATCAAGACTCCAGTAGAGGCATCTCTCTTTGTAGACGATCTGGCAATTTTCTGCAGGTCATCCCACTTGTCTACTGCAACAAGACAGATACAGCTTACTATCAATCGTTTAGACAATTGGGCACAGGCAAATGGTTTTCGTTTCTCCAAAGAGAAAACCAAATGCCTCCATTTTTACAGGGTGAGAGGAATCTTCCCTCATCCTGTTTTAAAACTAGGGGGCAATAGATTAGATCCAGTGGAAACAATCCGTATTCTTGGTATGGTTTTAGACAGAAGACTGAATTGGCGGAGCCACATAAGTATTTTAAAAGATAAGTGTTTTAAAGTTCTAAACATTTTAAGGTTTTTAACGAACTCGTCATGGGGTGCCGACCGTACATCAATGCTCACTCTTTACCGAGCATTGGTAAGGTCCAAAATGGACTATGGATCCTTCATATACGCCTCATCACGCGCTTCGTATCTGCGGCCTTTGACGTCCGTACACAATTCTGCTCTGAGGCTGGCTACTGGTGCTTTCAGAACCAGCCCCATTCCCAGTATTTACTGTGAATCGGGAGAGCCGCCCTTAGAGATACAACGAACGCTTTTAATGTGTACGTATGTTTCAAAAATTTTAGCATTAAAAACCCACCCTTGTTTTAACTTGATTTTTAAACCACGTTTTAAAGAACTTTTTAGTAGACGACAAAGAGCAACTTTCCCCTTAGGTATTCGTTTTCACAATTTTATCGAGGGTGAAAACCTACAACTTCCGGAAGTCCTTCATGGAGGCTTCCATAAGTCTCCTCCGTGGCAGCTGCCAGTCCCAACGTGCCTGACTCAGTTGTCCAGATTTTCAAAAGCCGAAACAGAACCACTATTGTTTACATTGAAATTTCAAGAAATAATGACGGAGTATCAACAATATATTCACATCTATACAGATGGTTCGAAATCGGTGGATGGCTGCTCAAGTGCTTTTACATCCACAGTACATGGCACGGAGGCTTTTAAATTGAATCCCCTCTGCAGTATTTTCACTGCGGGACTAATCGCAGTCCAGAGGGCGTTGGAGAGCATTGTTCCCAGGAGAGCGAAATATATCTTATGCTCGGACTCCATTAGTGCTCTGAAAGCCATCGCTAACCTTTACCACAGCCATCCCACAGTACAGCGGATCCATATCTTACTTTCGAGTCTAACAGCAAATGATGTGGTTATCCTCTTCATGTGGGTCCCTGGGCACGTTGGAATTGCAGGAAATGAAAAAGCGGACTCGGCTGCGAAGGCAGCTCTGTCAAGAGAGGACACTGACATCAATATGGTTCCATCCCAGGACCTAAAATGCCTTTATAAGAGCATCTTGCTGGAAAAATGGCAAAGGTCCTGGGAGGCAGTTACAAGAAATAAGCTGAGAGCGATCAAAGCAAGCATCTCTCCATGGCCATCCTTGGTTAGGAACAGCCGCCGGGAGGAAGTCGCAGTCACCCGACTTAGGATTGGCCACTGCGCTTTGACGCACTCATTCTTATTTACACGGGAAAAGGAACCTCCCACATGCTCTACCTGCAACTGCCCTGTAACCATAAGTCACCTCCTGACAGAATGTAGCAAATATAGAGGTATCCGTCAAATTTTAAACGTGAGAGGCACTCTCTCTGAACTTTTAAAAGACGATCCTCTTAAAATTGACACTATTTTAAAATTCCTAAGGCTAACGAATCTTTTAGGCACTCTTTGAACAAACTTAATTTCTGTTTTTATCTTATGCCTTTTATTATATATTTAATTTATTGATTTTATAAATTCATTTTATCCTATTTTACCTTATTTATTTTTGCATACCTTTTTAACTCTTATTTATTCTATTTAACTGGCAAGGTACGTTTTTGATTTCGGACGGTGCAAAATGACCATAGCTGTCGAAGCACCTTATAAAGAAATACTACTACTACTCAAAAAATAGTCCTAGGGTTGGTTTTTGTTGTCAGTTAAACCTAAAATGAAATTTATAGCCTGGAAAAGAGCAGATTCTGTTGATCTTTCCTTTCTATAACCCAATTGTGAGTCTGATATTAACCTAAAATTTTCAAGGAAGGTAATAAGTCTATTGAAAAAGACTAATTCAAATAACTTAGAAAATTGTGATAAAAGAGAAATTGGTCTATAGCTGCCTATATTTTCTTTATCCCCTTTATTTTTGTAGACTGGTATTACTTTGCTGATTTTTAATGCGTCAGGAAAGGTTCCTAGCCTTAAGGACTCATTCAATAAGAATAATAGTGGTTTCAAGATAAAATCTTTGCATTTGTACAAGTTACCTGGTACACCATCTAGAACAGCTGCTGACCCTTACTTAATCTGCACAAACAGAGATTTAGTTCTATTTCATTGCAAGGATATAAATATATTGAACTAGATGCAGATTCATTACTCAAGTTAACATAGCTACTATCATTGATATTAAAGTCATGTCTTGGGAGTTTTAAGAAATTATCATTTATGTAGTCGATCACAGGATGTGCGACCATTGCTAACACCGAGTACCAGCAAGTTGGAGTCCCGAGGAAGATTCACCTAAATGTCTGGAGATTCAGGAAGGACACATCGAGAGAAGATCTCATCAGGTATTTGAAGGCTAAATTATCTACTAGTGCCGATGTGGAAGTAGATCAACTAGTGACGAAGGGAGATTATGCTTCCTTTCGTGTGTCAGCTGATGCTGAGAACTTAAAAGTATTAAGTGAGCCAACATTCTGACCAAAAAATATTTCGATTAATAGGTATTTTTTCCGCAAAATTCGACCCAATGTACCCTTAGGCTAAATGATGGACTCACATCACCTCACTTTCTAAAAAAATAAGCTATCAGTATTGCACATCAATATACAATGTTTGAGAAATAAGGCAAGTTTATTGGAATTATCATTAAGTTGAATACTGATGTACTGTGCATCAGTCAACATTGGCTCAGTGACTCAGAACTGATTGATTTTCATGTGTACAATTACCATCTAGTGGCATCTTTCTCTCATATTGAATTTAAGAATGGAGGTACAGCAATTTTCGTCAATAATAACTTTTCATATAAATGTAAAAATATTAATATTTCTATGAAGGAGGAAAAAGTTTTTGAATGCTGTGCATGCTTTATTAGTATAGATAGTTACGGCTTTGTTCTAGTAGCATTGTATCATTCTCCTTCTAGTTGCTATGAATCCTTTATGAATAGACTGGATAATTTGTATAGTGATAAGCATTTCCTCATTGTAGTTGGCGACTTTAATTGTAATCTTTTGGTCGACACCTCTCAGGCTGCCCATTTAACAAGTATTTTTGAGTCATTTGGTATGAAACAATCCATTTTTCTACCAACACGAATAACACCATTAACAAAGTCATTATTGAATAATTTGTTTTGTAACTATGATCCAAAGAAAACAGTATCTGATGTGCATGACTTACATTTATCAGATCATTTTGCTATTTCAGCTGTGTTCGAACTTGATACTCCAGCACAAATCAATTTAATAAGTTCTTTCACCATTAGTTTTTTTTCACAATCAAATATCTCAAATCTCTGTACTCTTTTAGGACGTGAAAACTGGTCAACTGTATTCAACTCAGTATAATTCAATGATTGTTTCAATAATTTTTACTCAAAATTCCTCTACTTATTTAACTGTGCTATTCCTGAAATTAGTATATAAAGTGACAGAAGGCTGCATAAGAGGAAGCACTAGGTTACACCAGAAATCATTAAGTTCTCTGTTGTTGTCAAGAAATGGGCTCACCTTGATAAAGTTTGTAACACATATGAAACACATTCATCTTATTTACATATCAAGCAACTCTACAGGAAATTAATTAATGGAGCTAAGAAGTCTTACCATGATGAATTATTGATAAAAACCACAAATAAATCGAAAGAGGCCTGTAAAATAATAAATAAGGAGCTTGGTAGACATAAGACCAAATTTATACCTCGTCTTCAATGGAAAGGGTGAACCTATCACTGATCCAACAGAACTATGACTTGTAGCTCACTTTAGTGAAACCGTTATCTTGGGTTTTGTTTTGTTTCGTGCTGATACTAAGATTCTTCATATCAGCATCATATTTGTCAGAATTGAGACAGTTATTGCTACTCAGTTGAACAATCTCGGAGTATGGTCGCGAAACATTCGACGTCATCATGTTCTGTTCCCTCTGTTTCACCACTGAATCACACTTTTCACTTATGTGGTGAGGGTTGGAGCAGTTAAAACTATCCTTCCTCGATGTTACAGATTCTTGCAGCTGGTTGATGGTCTTAGTCTCTGTCAATACAGACTGTCCCGTATGCCACACGAGGTACGTCGAACTCTCAGTGACAATCTTAGTTTTTAAAGATTTAATCTCTTCTTTTTGAGATGTAATCATTTGAATGCAAGAGATTAACTTGTTTTGAGGATCCTTCATAATTTGTAAGACATCATCTTGTTGATTTTCAATCTTGCGCACCGCTTCATTCAGATGACCATTCGAACTACGTAAACAACTTTTACATTTATGAATAAGATTTTCATTGCCAATTATTGCATTTGCAACTAATTTGCTCAGACTAATGCAATTATAATGAAATATGCAGTTGCATCCAAAGTTACAAGGAATCGCAACCTGCAGATCTTCAATTATTTCGGAGCACAAAGCACAGAGAACATCAGTGTCTGCCATCCTGAAAAATACAAAGTATAGGTTATATAGTTGTGATTACTTGCATCAGAATGACAGTAAACCTTATGTAGTAATTGCTAAAGCTTACAAGCTATGTAAAGAGTATGAGTATGCCAATTACCTTCAGTCATTTAGTCTGCTGTCGATGATTTTTTAGGCTCAATATTGAGACAAAAAACTGACACACTACTCTCTCTAACCTTCCTCTTTGCTATACAACACGAAATGGAGGCCTAGCTGTTGTCACTTTCATGGTGCGAAAGTTTACCGTTATTCAAATAACCCCCGTTCAATTTACCCCGCCATACCCTACTGCACAGAAAAAGTAGTAGTTTTTAAAATTCTTCTTGAAAGAATTAAAAACAAAGTTTACTGTGACAAAGTAAAAAATTATCAGAATTCTATCAAATGTAGAAACTGAGTACGAGATGGCCGGGTTAGACTGGTAGGCAGTGCGCCTGCCTTCTAACCCAAAGGTCACGGGTTCAAATCCTGCTTCGGGCATGGATGTTGTGAGGTATGTTGATTTTCTCTAAGAGAATTTGACGGTGCAAAATAACCTTAGCTGTTGACACACCTAAAAACGTAATTACTACTACTAACTGAGTACGATTAACAAAAACTTTTTTAGGGTCATATTTGACCCTAGGTAAGCCTTTAAGGGTTAACCGCTGGAAGGCCGATGTCCACACACACGCAGTTCATGACAACGATAGCTAGACTGCAGATAACAGCCTGCAGGCAACGGCCTCTAGGAAAACTGCATGTGTGTGGCCACCTTTAATGTTGTAGGGTTAAGTTCTCACCGACGGCAGCAGACGACGGTAGAACGACAGCTCACGCCACACACCCACAGTTATATAAGCTGCAGGCATGGACTTGTCGGCGGCCTGTTAAGCTACATACACACGTAAGTTAATGGCCGGATGGCGGCTTCAAGGTGGCCTGATCTGTTCAGATCCTAGCATACACATTTGAGGCCATTTCCTTCGGGTGGCTGTGGGCAGATGAAATTCTTCTCCTTCTGCCAGGTGTAGTTTTGGATTCGTCTTGGCTGGTTTAAAGACTATTTCATGTCCGTTTCAAAGAGGGCGAAGTTAGCTTTAGCACTGCTTCTTCTTGACGAGGAAGCTTCCTTGAAGAAGGTGAAAAAGAAACTTTGTGGACAAAAAGATGGCTGCTACAAAGACAAAAAGTTTCTCATCTGCGATTGATGAAGGAAGATTTCAAGAACTGTTTATGGATGGATGATTCAACATTTAATACTTTTTTACAAATGATAAAGCCTAACATTGAGAAGCAGGATACGACAATGAGGCAGGCGATATCACCGAAAGAAAGGCTGGCTGCTACACTTCGATTCCTTGCTACTGGCCGATTTCAGGGTCTGAAATTTTCCACTGCTATTTCACCTCAAGTGCTGGGGAAAATCATCCATGAAACATGTGAAGCAATAATTACCGTTCTGAAGTCCGAGTATCTAAAAGTAAGTATTAACTTTGCTACCACGTATTGATCTTTTGCAGGAGCAATCTCTCCTCTGCTACTTCTATCTCTCTCTATTCCTCTTCTTCAGGCACTGGGGGAGGACTTCCTTTTGGTGCCTGAAAGTGATGCAGTTTTGCCTAATTTCATTGCAAAGCTATACCCTCCCTTTATTTGTCAGCATTACCTGCTAGTGTACTTATACGTAAACCTATGCACATATCCATACTTGTTTAACTTATAATTATATCTATATCTGTACTTATATCTTTACTTATAACATACTGTAACATTTCTTTTTCAGTTTCCAAAATCAATGCAAGAATGGGTTTCTATTTCAAAGGCCTTTGCAGATATTTGGCAATTTCCTAACTGTGGAGGAGCAGTGGGTGGTAAGCACGTTCGCATTGTGCCTCCAAAAAATAGTGGTTCCTATTACTACAACTACAAAGATTTCCATGGCATAGTTCTCATGGCAATTGTAAATGCTGATTTGGAATTCATATTTGTAGACGTTGGTAAAAATGGCCGTATATCGGATGGTGGTATGCTTGAAGACACGAAATTTCACAGTAAGCTTATCAATGGCACACTGAATTTGCCGGTGCCAACAATGAATGATGCGGGTTTGAATTTTGTGTTCATAGGAGATGAAGCTTTTGTGCTGCACAAAAACTTTTTGAAGCCATTTTCATCCAAGGAACTAGACAGGGAGAAACGCATATACAATTACAGAATTTCTCGTGCTCGCAGAGTTGTATAAAATGTTTCGGTGTACTTGTGAACAGATTTAGAATATTCCATATAAATATCAACTTGAGAATCGATATAATAGAGGGTGTAGTTATGGCATGCTGCATACTTCATAATTATTTACATAGGAGGTGTCATTCTACGTACTCTCCGCTAACATTATTAGACAAAGAAGACACTGAAAATGGAGGTGTCAAAAGAGGTGAATGGGGCTAAGACAACGAAGCTCTAGTGGGCTTACCAAACTTGCAGCATAGCAGGATTGTGTGTATTGCAGCTAAAGAGGTGCGGAATAGCTATGTAAGGTACTTCATTGGCATGAGAAAGGTACCGTGGCAAGACAGAATGGTAAACTTGTAGTATCACTCTCATTACTATCATTGCCGTAAACATTGTCTTTTGTTTGTTTGTAACAAATAAGAAAAAACGTACACTCTGCTGTGGTATTTTTAAACAACATACAGTAATTCCTGCATAAGGCGGAATCTGTATAAGGCGAGAACCTATGATTGCCAGGAATTAAGAGACAGTAATGCGGAATTGAACCATTATCCATATAAATGACCCGTATAACCTTTCCAGGGTTAAGTAAAATGTTTCTTATTTAAGATTTTGGGAAAGTTTTCAATTTAACTCTGATATTATATAATATGGTTCTAAATAATCTTAGCAGTGTTTGTAAACTGATGGAAAACATATTTACTCACATAAAAAATCAACAACTTGAAGCAAATTAAGATATTGTATGCAACAAACCAAATTGTAAAAGATATAAACTATTTATTATTACAAATAAAGCATTTAAAATTAATGTTTCAAATATATTATTGTTTACATACGTTCGGCAATTCCTGTAGGCTCTCAGAATCTTCATCGATACTGGTTCTTGATTTTTGTGGTTCCTCTTTATTGCACAGGAATTGTAACAGCTTGAAGTACCATAATTTTGGCACATACACTTCTACTCCTGTTCCAGGTCTGTTACTCGCATTCACTTTCTTTAATTCCTTAAGAAATGCACTGGGTAAGTTATTTATTTTGGTCTTAATACTATCAACATTGATGTTGGGGTCATGAGTAGGGTAGAAAGGCCGGTTCTGGAACAGGAAATCGGGCCGCCATATTGTAATCGATTATCGATCCACCTCCGCCTCCCCCACCCACCCACGCCTCCCACTCCCTCCCCCGCAATCGATTTATATCGGTATCGATTGATTGTACCTCCCCGCATCCGACCAAAGATGCGAGCATGAGATAAGGCTCACGAGCCGACGGAGCTTCCTCCCGGAGACGTCTTCTTCGCAGAACCGCCGAGCCTAGACTGACGCCGTCCTTTTGCGCGCGCTCGCTAAGTAAGTTCTACGGTACCGCCGCCTGGCGGAGGCGTGGGTGAACTAGAAGAGGCGACGGTGCTGCTGCCAAGCGGAGGTTAGGGTGAACTGAATTGTAATTTCCAAATATGTGTTTTAACGTGTCGAAAACCGTTATTGTACTTGTAAAATTGCTAGCGGTGAGAGCTATGGATGAGGTTCGAAACGTCGGAGCCGCCATATGCGCCCTTCATGAAAAAGGTGGAGGAGTTACGATGGCTGCCTCTGGAGTTTATGAAGATTTACGAACCACGAGGAATTCATAGAATACGGGAAATTTACCCGGATTACTGCAAAGGCGAAAGTGAATTGGAAGGGTACACGCCGTGTTTCGAGCATTATAACAGAGGACATATCTGCACCTCCCATGAAAAAGGACTGTTACGGTTGTCATTGCAGCAATCCACCCAAATATAGCAGACCTGTGCGAGTGTCCCCACCGCGATAGAACCGGCAGTGCAGGTTTTGGAGCGGGCAGGCAGACATCCACCTCCATGAAGCGTGCCCAGGAATCGACCCCCGGCGGCGGTAACAAGCGGAGGAGGAGTGAATCCCCGGACGATTTTCTTTTTACACCTCAATTAATAAGGGAAAGACCTGTATTTGTGAGTGGATCCCCGAACGCCGATTTAGTGGAATTGGACTTATTGTTTCAGACACTCGAACGTTTATTTGAGCTGTTGTTACTGCACGAACGACTAGTTAGATAGATGCCTGTGCAACTGAATCCTGACTGAGCAAGTTCCATTCTGCACACTTTAGTGAAAGCTGTGTTCACAAGGCCAGGAATTTCCTTGGAAATTTTCAACTGTGGATACTTTCTCATCCACAGTGCACAAGCTTCATTGTATGCATTCTTAAAGGGTTTCATAATAGTCCTATCTAGTAGTTGAAGCTTATGGGTGGTGTGAGGTGGCAAACTCAGCATGTGAATGTGGTGTGAGCGGGCAAAAAGGACGACATCTAAATCCTTGTGACTTGAGTGGCCATCAATGATCAGGAGAACAGGATTCTCTTCAGATGGGTTCACTCGTGCAGCAAACGCTTGCATCCACTTCAAGAACCCTTCTTTTGAAATCCAACCACTAAGTTGACCGTCAAACAAACTTCTCTCAGGAGCATCTTTTGTGAGCTCGTTATCTATTCTTACTCATGGAAAAAACGGTGGAATGAATGTATCCCCAGATGTATTGACGCAGAGCAGAACAGTGACATTTTTACCTCTTTCTCCGGAAGTCAATTTTCCTACTTGTTTTTTTCCCCTAACTGACACAACTTTTTGCTGATTTTTATGAACAGATGTCACTCCCATCTTGTCAGCATTGAAAATTTTGGACGGTCTAAACGAATATTTGTCCATTAATTCTTGAAGTTTCTCAAAAAAGCGATCAACTTGGGCTTTATTGAATCCTGTAGCTCGTTGCAAACTTGTACTTTCTGCAGATCTCAAACTCAAATCTGGATATCTTTTCATAAACTCATAATAAAAATCTTTCCCTGCCATATGTTTTTGCTTATTAAAACGGTGTGGAATCTTCAGATGTTCAGCAATTTCAAAAGTTAGATTCAAAAACTCATTCCTTGATAATGGCATCAGCTGATTGTCAAGACTTTTAATATGATTAAATAACTGTTCTTCTTATTCATAGGTAAACGTTGTATTATATGATCCCATATTCATTTTAATTACCACTTCTTTCCCTGAAGGCAGTTGCTTAATTCGATCACCCAGTGTGCTTTTAGGCACACGAAACTCTTGACTGGCCTCTCTAATTGTCAATTGTATGGATAGCTTTTCTCATATTTTCATCTGTCTACTGTTGTCCTTTCCGAAGATGGGGGGGTGGGGGTGGAAGGAGAAAGAAGAGAAAATTTGTCAAAGTTTAAATCTGCTTCTGTGCATAAGCTTTTTATTATCTTTATATATGTATGATGTATCAATATGTTTCCCACTAAAAAGAGTTATCAATCAAAACTTCAGCAACCAAACAGCAGTGGAGTGTGTGTTCAGATGACAAATTCCAACCCTCGTTTATTTGGTGAGTTGATCTATTACATTGTCAATGTTCACTTCTACTTCACAGTGCGTGAGTCTTTTTTTCCCCCATACAATTTCTGAGCCAAATTTTCAGTCTTTTCAGTGTTGAGAAAGTCCTCTCGGCAGTGGTGACGCTCACCGGAAGTGTGGCTAAGATATGCAGAAGTGTACGGATTGATGGGTACATGTCCCTATCACACTCATCTATCGCTTCAAGGATGCCATTAGGGACACGACCTCCATCCTCTCATACTCTATTCCATTTAGCTACCCAATGTTCATATTCTCGTACAACAGAGTCCTCAGGGATTTGGAGGAATTGTCCATAGCTCCTGATAACCACTCTCAGATTTTCAGTATCCTCGGTTTCTGAGTCTTGAGAATATGTTTCTTTGGTTATTAGGATTCGCAAATTGAATGTCTCTAGCACCTCTTCTGGAAACCTCTCCTTCAAATCTCTTAGAATGTTGTCCAAAAAACTCCTCGCTGGATGTGGCCAGTTGATTTTCACGGTGTTTCTGCCTTTCCATAGTCCTTGGTCTGGAAATCTCCACTCCCGTATCCAGTGCCAGATGGTGGATCTCCGAAAGCAACTTCGAGAAGTGTGAGTCGGTATCTTGACGCTGTCTCTCCAGGACAGAAAGTGTCGCGAAAGGCTTCAGATGCTCTCTTTAAATCGAGCGATTGCGACTGCAAAAGCCGACTCAATGACACAGTAGTCCCTGCAATGAAACTGGATGAACCGTATCAGAATTAAATAAATATTTCAAATTAATTAAGCATGGGCTAAAAAATTTCCTTGTAGATACAGTCAACTCGGGGTAGTTTCCAAACAGCATGTGGGTCTGCTGTTTGTGGTTCAGGCATAACATCTGGCTATTGGCCCGCCTGCGTGTTTGCCATGCGTGGAGACCCGTAAGGTGGGGAAGAGATGCCTGGTGGCTGAGCTCGCAGGACCCCATCTGAGTTTCGGATGTCCAAGATGTGATCCGTAAGCAACACGCCACTTCAGCCTCGGACTCAGTGTAAACGGGCCATCGGGTGCTAGCCACACCCGATGAATCGGCTTGCCATCGTGTCTTGGCGTTCCGGTCGGCGAGTGCGGAGGCTATGGGGGTCTGTGTAGGGGGATGTAATGAATATGGAGAATTTCATCACCTACACATGGATCTGAGAAGAGATCAAAGGAAGTTTGCGGAATGTTTAAGAATGAAACCAAGAACATTCTACTATATCCTGGAATCCATAAGACCTTTTATTACGAAGGCGACAACGAATTTCCAGAAACCAATATCAGATGAGGAGAGGCTCTTTGTAACACTGAGGTAAGGCACAAAGTGAAACATTCCTAATTTAAGATTTAATAGAATTCTAATTTAATATGTTACTGCATATAAAATGTATTGTTAATCCAAATATAATAAAAAGCAAGTTCCTCTTATACTACAATAAACATTTTTATTGACATTTTTTGAACACATTATTGAATGGGATACATACAGTGTGGTATATAGAAAAGAAAAATAAGGTATAACAGTAAGAGTTCAGCAGTGCTGATTGTGGATATAAAAATATTGATCATCACAAACATGACGGCTACTACTGCTTGATGTGCCTGGGAAAGGATTCAGAATCTGTTCACTTTGGAAGATACTTAACTCATTCAAAATACAATTTTGAATGTCACCTCTCACTTTTTGTTTCCGCATTGGGGGCAGTTGTCTCATGTATGGTGAAAGGGATTTGAAAAAGTTGAGATCATCATCTTCTTCATATCCTCCCTGCAGTTGTACATAGTACATAGCGGTTGGTTTTCCTCGTCAATAAATTTTTCATTATAAAGCGATTTATTATTATCCTCCCCATGATTAAACAATGAAAAGAAACTTATTGTCTTGCACGTATTGTTTCACAATCATGACATTGTCGGAGAGGAGCGATCTCAAGTGCTACAAGATCAGTGTTACTTCTTTCATCAGAGCATTGTGAGCATTTTAACTAGTGTGTTTCAAAGTGTATTTTTAACATACTACAGTTTTTGCTGTTTCAAAAATGGAATATACTGCTTCAACATCTTCAGCGGGGAATCCTGTAACGAGCAAAAATGTTACATCTTTTACATCTCCTCCTTTGGACGACGAAACAGCGAAAGATGTGTTGAACATTACTGCATGAAACTCCTTTGAAAAAATGGATTGATGTCGGATAAAGAAGTTCCCGAAAGTGATTGTGGCCGTAGTGTTGTAATGGCCCAAGAAATTTATACACGTGTTGTGGATATGCTTGGCGAGAGGAACTTCCATGAAGATTACGATCTGGTGGGGCCCGATGAATTCGACGAAATGCACGGACATGAGGAAATAGAGTAAGCTTATAGTTATATATACTACCATTGTGATTAAGAATTTTATTTAGAAATAAATGGATATTTAAACTTAAAGCAATATTAGGAAATTAGGTAATAAATACTTTAAATGGTGAAAGTGAAAATGTGGGAAAAAATGAAAAAAGTTTTGGAATAAGTACTCGAACATCAGATCTTCAGATTTACAGCCAAGTGTGCTAGACGCTCCACCAACACCGTTATTTACGAGATCCTTTACCGTGTACGGTAGTTAAGCAGTGACTAGGGAAATAATAATTTATTTTTATTAATAAAATAAAAACGGCTGGGTATTGGCCCTGATATGTATATATTTTCGTTAATCGGACGTCATGGACATTATCTCTACGAAGTTTCAGCCAAATCGGTTGGGGGTCAGTAGTGCCTTCCCCTTGTTAGTCTTGGTAAATCTCGGCAACTGTTTTGCTCCCGAGTGGAATGTGCATGGGTGTAATGGCTCGGTATTTTAGGGATCGAACTAATATGCTTGCGAACTCCTGCTTTAATTTTTTCGTCGACATGCTTGTGGTTGTCGTGCTTTCCACATGTCTTCTTCGATGATATTGCTAGGCACTTCAACTTTCTTTTCCAACACTGTACGAATTGCTCTGTCAGTAATATCCAGTGTGTTTTTAAAAAACAGTTTACAAACTCTGACACGTCTGTTTTCTTCGAAATGGAAGGCGTTGTTCGGTTGTATGTTACTTCCTTCCCTCACGTAACGATATCTAGGAGCAACTTTTGACATGCTTCCAGCAATGAAATCTCTCTGCCTCTGAAGATCACCCATCTGCCAATAGTTGTTAAAAATATTCCGCCGCTCATATACCGTGAATTTCGTAAAACGTTTCAGTTTACATTTCTCTGAACAAGGTGGTTTCAGTTCTCTGCCCTTGACCAGCTTCTTAGTTTTAGAATTTGACACGTACGGCTGACCAGTATTTCTCAGTTTCTTTTTCTGAACTATTTGTCAGTCTTCCATACTTCGTCGTCGTTTTTTCCCCTTAGCTGCTTTAAATTGGGTTGTACCTCAGTTAACTGATCATTGTTCGGTTCATTCTGTTCATTAACACTCACGCTGTCACTAGATTCACTGATTGACTCACAACTACCATTTTCTTCATCGCTGCTCTTGCTGCTCGCTGATTCATAGTCAGGATCAGCTACCGAATCATCCAAATCTACAAACAATTATTTCCCTTCATTAATTTAGTTTCATAAATTTTTACTTTTCGGTGGTAAAACAAATGTTAGGGCCTAGGCTAAACTGAATGAGTTAAAGTTGTATAGATACCTGTACAATAATCTGGGAAAAGAACTGGTCTTGGGCTATCATTCAGCCCACCAGCATTACTGCACTGATCAGATAGGTCCAATTCTTCATCTCTGCATACAGGTAAGTCATTCGTTTTGAGCACGACATTCGTTTCAGGCACGTCATTCAGTTGAGGCATGTCACCCTCAACATTACTCAGCTGAGTATAAACCATTTCGTTGCTGACATAAATATTCTGACTAGATTGCACGTCATTTGTAAAACATGGAGAAATTACTGTTATTTTATGTACTGTACCCATAGATGTTTACTCTAACCTAGATGGATAAGTCCTATGTCGCTAGCATAGAGTGAAGTGAAGCCGAAATTAAGGCATCTGCCATTTGTTGGAAAGGCAAAAGCAAAATAGGTTATATTGAGTAAAACGCTGTAAAGACAAATTTGTCAGATTTAAATAGATATTTACACAAAAAGGGTGTACAAAATAGAATAATTTATCGACAAAACATTTACATAAAACACGGTCTGCTTGTAAACATGTCTCGTCAACGAAGAAAAGTCTTAATTCAAGCCTCCGGTGCAAAAAAAGTTTGTTGGATAATTACAGCTGTCTATACATGAAGGTTGTTTAAAACACTTTTTTGTCATTTCCCAAAAGTTCTGTAAACTGTAGATATCTAGTTTTTGCACCAGAGGCTTCAATTCTATCTTAAAGTAAATATTTTAAAATTCTCTAACATCATTCTTTATACATTCTGTTATATTATACATGACTTTTCAAAATTATCCTTATTTCTTTCTTATAAAGTAATTCCATCGTCATTCAGAGATCTTTAGAGTAGCATTTTATAGAAACGTCCTAGAATTTATTATGAAAATTTTATAATTTTACAAATAGCTAACACATTGAATGGTTAATTTTAACCATCTATAATATTTTCTATTGTCTTTTAGTTTTCCCATCTCTTACTCGTTTTTCCTTATACTATTGGTGAGGTATGATCAGAAATTAAATACCTAATTACAAACTCCAATTTTTTAATTAAAATTTCATTCTGTACACAAGTACGTTTTAGAAATGTCACAAAACAAAAATAAATAATTGCAACCGATGTCTTCAGATCTTAAGTACAATTTATTCCATTACATAACAAAAATACATCAACTTAACAATTATTGAATAATATTAATTTACTAAATTTGTGTCTGTTGCTGACAGTATCTGACATATTTTGCATATGTTTTGCCAATGCATGCAATCTTATCTTAACATAGGATTTGGAAATTAGTACAATAAGTTCGATTTGGGTGTTTTACCTCTGTGGCGACCCAAAAATTATCGCCACATACAGCTCCAACTAAATGCTATATCGTACACATAACAAAATAACATAAAATATCAACCACACTTAACCACTTCAGAAACTGTGGACTTATTGTTACCGTCTCTCCAACAGGAAACTTTTCACTCTCTCGTTCCCTTTCTCTGTCACTCTCCCTCTTCTCTCCTTTTTCTTTACCACCCCGGTCACAGCTCGCTCTCCGTATCCCCCCGTGGTCTGCGTCGTTTTCTTGACTGCCCGCTCTCGCCTGACGTCGCCGCTCGAGGGAGGGGGTACGGCGGGTCGTTTAAATGCCCGTCTCCTCGACTTCGTATTGGTTAAATTCGTGATTAAGTGATATACCCCTACGAAAAGGAGGGAATGGGAAATAGGGGTAATATTCGCCCTATATAAAGCGCGTTGCTGTGGTACTAGCCATTCGGCGGGGCCATTCGGCGGGGCCATTCGGCGGAGGCTTTTGGCGTTCTCTTCACCGATGAGAAAGACACCGATAAGAAAGCAGCGATATTCTGCGATTTTCTGCGTTTTCGTCGCGTTATTTCGACAAGTGCTTCGTTAAGTGCGGAGTTGTGGGGAAAATTGCTGCACCTCCAAACACATCATCTATACATATAAGATCAGGAAAAATATCTTTGGTTAAAGAATATTTTTTAATGTCATACACTACTTGTAAGTTCAGATTTTGTTCTACAACTTTGTGAAATTTGCTGTATGAATACATATTAACTTCTCAGTTGCTTTTACAATTTTGAAAACATTTGTGGAAGCTGAAATTAACCCGCCTCTGTTTTTATTGTCAAACAAAACTGCGAAATCAGTAGTGTGACTATAATTGTGCTCGCCTCTTTTTTGAATGATTTTTCCACACATGTAATGCACTTAATTTTCTTTAAATTTTTTCTCACAGCATATCCAGATATATAACAAAGAATGTTCTCTTTTGAACAAACAAAGTCACTATCATCTAAGGCTAACATTCTCCCGCAGCCCCTCTGCTGGTTGTAAGAGGCGACCAATGGGCAAGGAGACAACCTCGTAAAAAAAAACCCAAAGTTAACTCAGGGTAGTTTCCAAACAGCATGTGGGTCTACTGTTTGAGTTTTAGCCATAACATCCGGCTATTGGCCCGCCCGCATGTTTGCCGTGCGTGGAGACCCGTAAGGTGGGGAAGAAATGCCTGGTGGTTGACCTCACTGGACCTCATCTGGGTTTCGGATGCTCAAGATGCGATCTGTGAGCAACACACCACTTCAGTCTCGGACTCAGTGTAAACGGGACATAGGGTGCTAGCCACACCCGACGAATCGGCTTGCTATCACGTCTTGACATTCCGGTTGGCGAGTGCGGAGGCTATGGGGGTCTGTCTAGCGGGGCCAAAGATGCATGGGTTAGGTGGGCCCATGCAGTGGAGATCTTACCCGAAGCAGACAACCTAGTCAGAGGCGCTATATCCTGCTGGTTAGCCCTGGCGACCTCATCAGTTTGTGGTGCGGCATCCCATTTGTGGCTCTGTGATGGGTGGGGAGACCAGAGGACGAATATTTAATAAACATCATGGTGGAGAACTCTCTTCCTCCCCTCAAAAGATCCCATCAGGATGCGGGCGGGGGAAGAACCCATCTGGTCATAGACGGGGGAGAAACAGTTAAGAAGTGTGTTAAATACTTGGTAATGAAAAATGAAACACGCAACAGAAGGTGAGACCTTTACCAAAGTGTATCCCTTCTTGATTTATAATGCTCTCTCGTCACAAGTACCTGGGCCTCTTCATTCAGTGAAGAAGCTCACGGACAGATCTTTACTCGTGCAACGAATTCCAGAGCACAAAAATACTGTGAATGACGACGATGAAGAACATGCAAGTCTCAGTGGAAGCACATAAAAACACTGAACACCTGCCAGGGTTCATAACCAATTATGACCTTCTGTACACAGACATTGAGGAATGTAAGCGAGAGCTGGGCCCGCAGGGGGTGACAGACCGTAGGAGGCTTACAATAAAGAAAAACTGTAAGGTCATCAATTCCACCTCGATAATCCTCACCTTCTCCCCCGACAAGCTGCCAGAGAAGGTCAGAGTTGGTTACGAGGTCAGTTCAGTCAGACCTTACATACCGAGTCCTCTGCGCTGCTTCCAGTGCCAGAAGTTCAGACACGCTGCACCTCGATGCAAAGGCAAACCAACCTGCCCCCGGTGTAACCAGGAAAAGCACGAGGAGGAAGTATGCAAGGTGGCCTTACCCTGCATCAATTGTGAAGGCCCACACCCGGCTTTCTCCCGAGACTGCGCAAATCTGAAGGAGGAGAAGAAAGTTATGGAGATAAAGACGGTCGAAAAACTTTCCTATTTCGAGGCTCGGAAAAAATACAGGACTCTCATCGCTCCAGTCTTCTCGAAGTCCTTCGCGTCATTGGCAGCAACACCAGTGAAGAGGAGTACAATTGCCACCCAGACGGATGATCCACCAATCCAAGTTGCTGAGAAAAAAACTCATAAGAAAGAAAAAATGAAAGAGAATGGTAATAACGAAAAACAAAAATCAAATACAACTAAACCAAGCACACCAAAGAAGGGGCCCAATGGCAATGCCCCTGTTGTGACCCAGATGCAAACTGGGTCACCAAATAAAAAAGTTGGAAAGAGACCAGACAAGACTCCGTCACCTGGTCCCTCCCACAAACCTCCTCCAGGAACCGAAGAGAGAATGGAGGAGGACACGTTTTCCGAGGGTGAGTGGGAGACTTCTCTCACTACTCTCCGGAAAAAAGGCGGGAAAGGAAAATTAAAAAGATGAGCTTCCTGTGAGATGGACATTTTAAAGCTTTTAAGCAGATATATTTTAATCAATATTTATTTATTTATTAAATTTTAACCATGTTTTTAGCTATGCAGTGGAATTGCAACAGTTTTTGCACTCACAGGAAAGAGTTAGATATCCTTATATCTGATCTCAACCCTGCGTGCATATTTTTGCAAGAGACGCATTTTAAAGAAAATGATAGGTTGAAAATAAAGGGTTTTAATGTCTTCCGAAAGGATGACTTGAGTGGCAATAGGGCTCAAGTGGGAGTGGCTGTAGCCATCAGGGAGGCCCTTTACACCTCCCAGGTGAACTTGCAGTCGCCCTTCCAGGCGATAACCCTTACCATGGCCACTGGAGGAAATTACGTTCTGTAATTTATACCTCCCGGAAGGGGCACCTGTGAAGCTCAGAAACCTTGAAGATCTAGTCAGACAGCTACCTAGGCCATTCGTGTTGTTAGGAGATTTTAATGCCCATAACACTCTCTGGGGAGACACGATGGCCGACAATAACGATAGAGGGCATCTCTTACAAAAATTTTTAAACGATTTTAATCTGATTTTATTAAACGACCGTCAAAAAACACGTTTTAATGCTTTTAATGGAGAATATTCTTCCATTGATCTTTTTATTTCCATGAGTGTAATAGCTCCACTGTTTTCAATGTCCGTCCACTCAGGTCTTTGCGGAAGCAATCACTTCCCCATTTTAATCAGAAAGAGAGGTCCAGTTAATAGCTTCCACTATCCACGTAGATGGATTTTAAGGAAAGCTAACTGGACAGATTTTAAAACTGAAGTAAATTTTGATTTTGATGCCAGTGTTGGTTCTCTACAGAACATGAAATGCTTCATGGAGGCTGTCATAAATGCTGCAGAAAAGTGCATCCCAAAAAAATCAGAAAAGGCACATCGTCCACCAGTTCCGTGGTGGAACGATGACTGCGCGACGGCTATAAAGAACAAGAAGAGGGCATTACGAATCTTTACCAAATATCCAACGCCTTCATATCTGACGGCATTTCGGCAACTGAGGGTGAAAGCTCGAGCGGTAGTCAAGGATGCCAAAAGGGAATCCTGGATGAGGTATGTATCATCCATAAACCACCGCACACCTATAACTGAGGTCTGGAATAAGGTCAGAAAAATCTCGGGCACCCATCAGACATCACACATTAGTGTGATAAAATTTGATGGGATATTAATAAAACGTGCTGAGGAAATCCCGAACATAATGGGAAGTTATTATGCTGAAACGAGCAGTACAGACAAGTACCTAGACTCGCTTCAGGTTATGAAAAAAGAAAGGAGGTTTCTTGACTTCAACCCAGGGAGTAAAGGGGGACCATTATAATGACCCTTTTTCCCTGGGGGAACTAAAGTCGGCCATTAAGGAGTCAAAATATACCTCAGCAGGTGTTGACGACATACACAACACCTTTTTAAAGCACCTGCCAGACAAGGCAAAGGGGGATCTTCGGAAGACATTTAATCAACTTTGGGATGAAAGGATGTTCCCCGATGAGTGGCATGAATCCATTATTACACCCATCCCAAAACAGGGAAAGGATAGGTCCTTACCAAGCAGTTACCATCCCATCTCTCTAGCAGGTACCACCTCAATGCGAGGATTGCCACTCTCTAGTCACTGTAAGACACCTTCTGACAGACTGTCGTAAGTACTCTGATCTATGCAGCAAATATTCTGTCACAGGAGATTTAGACGACATCCTTGGCGACAATTCGCCAAGGATAGATAGAGTTTTATCCTTCTTGAAGGGGGCTGGCCTCTTTCACAGGTTTTAGACATTGACTCCAGTATTCATTACTGCGGTTACTTTGTTAAATTATCATTGAATTTTAATTATAAAAAATGACATTCTAGTTAAATAAATGATGATGCAGAATGCAGTGAAACGAAATTAAGCCATCTGGTAGGAAAGCAAAAAACCTTCACGTTTTCCCCTCATGGCAGGTGCATCATGCATCTAACGAGATTACACAAATTAGTTTTGTTTCCAGATGCTTCTCCTGAAAGGCAGTAAAAATGTCAATTCCACGTGTTTTCCCCTTAAGCGTAGCCAAAGTCAGTAACTCTTCATGGCACTTAAAATCTGCAGTTACAACACGAATAAAAATTGACAGTTGTGTAGAGTCAATCATAAAAGTGGAATTGCCCAGAACAACGGAAAAAATAAACACCTTCGCTTTGGCAGATTTTACGAAGTTGTTCGGTAACATTGGCAGCCAATTCATGCTGATGATCGGTTATTAATCATGTTTATTTATCATTGAAGCATCCGAAACAAAAAAATGAAATTGATGAACTAATAAAGCAATTTTTGGAAATAAGCGTCTTGGAACAAAACTTCGCATCGCATTTCAGTTTCTTTGTTTAGATGATTATGCAAAAAGGCCGCACTGAGGGTCGCAAAAGGCCGCATGCGGCCTGAAGGCCACATTTTCCTCATCCCTGGCCTAGACAAATGGGCACGGGTAAATGGTTTTCGTTTCTCCAGCGAGAAAACCAAATGCCTCCACTTTTACAGGGTGAGAGGAACCTTTCCCCAACCTGCTTTAAAGTTAGGAGGTAATAGACTAAATTTCGTGGAGACAGTTCGTTTTCTTGGTGTGATTTTAGACAGAAGACTAAACTGGCAGAGCCACATAAGTGTTTTAAAAGATAAATATTTTAAAGTTTTAAAGATTTTAAGGTTTTTAACAAATTCGTCATGGGGCGCTGACCGTACATCAATGCTCACACTTTACAGGGCATTGGTACAGTCTAAAATGGATTATGGATCTTTTATATACGCCTCGGCACGAGCCTCGTGTCTTCGGTCTTTGGCGTCGGTGCACAACTCAGCTCTAAGGCTGGCTACTGGTACTTTCAGAACCAGCCCTGTTCCCAGTATTTACTGCAAAGCAGGAGAGCCACCCTTAGAGACGCATAGAATGCTTTTAATGTGCACATAAGTTTCAAAAATTTTAGCTTTAAAAACCCACCCGTGTTTTAACATAATTTTTAAACCACGTTTTAAAGAAATTTTTAGCAGACGATTAAGAGCAACTTTACCCTTAGGAATCCGTTTTAGCAATTTTGTCGACGGAGAAAACCTCCAACTACTGGATTTCTGTCCTGGAGGCTTCCATAAATTTCCACCGTGGCAGATACCTGAAATAAGGTTTCTGACCAAACATTCTAGTCATTCAAAATCTGACACGGACCCATTATTTTTCAAGGTCAAGCACCAGGAAATAGTGAGAGTACTCTGACTACATTCTGATCTACACCGATGGTTCAAAATCGGAAGACGGGTGTTCATGTGCATACATGTCTTCTCGATATGGCACTCATGCTTTCAAGCTAAATCCTCTGCAGCATTTTTACTCAGTCCAGAGGGCATTACACTTAGGAGTGTGAAATACATGGTATGTTCGGACTTGATGAGTGCCCTGAAAGCCATCCAAAATCCACACTACAGCCATCCCACGGTTCAGAGGATCCATATCCTCCTATCGCAGCTGATGGCAAACGATGTGGATGTACTCTTCCTGT
Source organism: Uropetala carovei (assembly GCA_036926305.1). Classification (NCBI taxonomy): domain Eukaryota; kingdom Metazoa; phylum Arthropoda; class Insecta; order Odonata; family Petaluridae; genus Uropetala; species Uropetala carovei. Next base: position 8,091,453 of record JAXCHB010000065.1, on the reverse strand, counting down.
GGGTCCCTGGGCATGTCGGAACAGATGGAAACGAAAGAGCCAACTCAGCTGCGAAGGCAGCTCTGTGCAAAGAGGATACGGACATTAATGAGGTACCATCCCAGGACCTAAAACACCTTTTTAAGAGTACCCTGCTTGAGAAATGGCAAAGGTCCTGGGAGGCAGTTACAGGTAACAAGCTGAGAGTGATCAAAGCAAGTGTTACTCCGTGACCAACTTCTGTACGTAACAACTGCCGGGAAGAATTGGCCACTGTGCTTTGACGCACTCGTTCCTTTTTACACGGGAAAAGGAACCTCCCATGTGCTCTACCTGCAACTGCCTGGTAACCATTAGTCACCTCTTGACGGAATGTGCCAAATATCGAGGCACCCGTCGAATTTTAAATATGAGGGGCAATCTTTCTGAACTTTTATTGGACGATCCTCAGAAAATTAACATTATTTTTAAATTCCTAAGGGTAACAAATCTTTTAAGCGCTCTATGAATAAATTATTTTGTGTTTCTCTTATACAGTTTTCATAATATATTTATTTATTTTTGCCTATTTATATATTGTATCTGTCAACCTATTTTAACTTATTTATTCTAATGGTCCTATTTTAACCTATATTGTTTAACTTGTAAGGTACAATTTTGAGTTGTGATGGTGCGAAATGACCTTTGCTGTCGATGCACCATACTTTATACACTACTACTACTACTCTAAGAAATAACCATTGTGCCAGAGCAGCAGAAACCCGAAGAAACAAGTACAAGGAATATTTCTTAAATGACGGAGCTGTACCATGGCAATGGAATATACTAGCATAAAACCGCCTAAGGATGCCATTACCTAAAATATGTCAAGGGGAGATTTCTTTAAAATTAAAAAGCATTAATAATTATTAAGTATTTTATTTATTGCAAGAAAAAAACAAAAATTTAATAAATTTTTACAAAATTAAAATTAAATGGAATTTTATTTTATAATTTCAAGATATTTACGTAATATTTTATTAGAAACATTAAAGTGTATGTTTATTCATTATGAAATGCTTGCTGCATCGCACAGTAAACTACATCATTACATTCAGAAACACTGGTCGTATTAGGGGAGATTTGTTCAGAACAGGTAGATGAATGGGTACTACATATGGAAGAGACTGGTGAATTTGCAAAGGTGTTAGGGAGGGAAATCAAATACTGATACTCAGAGTTGGAGGTTGAAATATAGGGATATGGTCTTATTGGCTCTGCTTGCTTTTGTTGAGTCATCATGACAATCCTTTCTTCCGTTAGGATATTCTGGATTCTTTGCTGACAATGCACAGAATTCATTGATGGTAGCTGCCTCAACGATGCCGTGACATATTTTCCAAAATGGTCTAATTCATCTTCAGATTTAACAGAAGAAACTGCGTCCGTTATTTTACTTAGGCTTTCAATAGCCTTATGAACTCAATCCATTGCAGAATTTTCTTTGCGTTTTTTAGGAGGTCTTGGTGGAAGATCCACTTTTTTGGGCAATTCACTTTCATTGTCCTGTTTTGCATGTACCTCTTCCTCCTCTGAGCTCCCTACATCACCTTCCTGCATAGATGTTTCCTGTAACATAAATAAAAATATTATGTACTTATTTTAAAGATAAAACTATTATATGTTCTTATTTGCAATATTAAACTTTTTATTTGTATTTGTTTTAGGTTTCCAGCCATGATGACTATGTATAGGGGAAAGTGTCCTAATATGGCGTACAGTTTATTTTTTTCTTGTAGATACCAATCAGGTAGCATTGTAAAGAAGGCTTATAGTCCATGATTTAAGCTATCCATTGCAGTTATGGCCCATGGTCTCTCTCTTCCTGTAACTTGTTTTTTATTGCAGATATGCCCGATTTTCAAAATTTTAGGAAATATTAGGAAACCTTCATATTTTTGTAAAAAGTTTTGGTGATGAGGTAATAAATGACAAGATAAACAAAACTATTGACTGTATTTCACATATATTGATAGAAAACACAAAAAACAAAATTTGCCTACCTCAGCAGTTTGTTCTTCTTGAAAATGTCCTTTGAATATTCATTTTGCAGCTTACATCCAAATATGAAAAGGAAACAAAATATATTGAAATATTATGTGACAGTGACATCAGATTACTCATTTTGATAAACAAATTACCTACTCAAAACTCCAACAATGTCACTACTTCTGGCATCTGTGGCATATAAATTCTCTTTCTGGATTTTCTGCACAGTCAGCATGAGCCCACTTAAGACGTTTTTGACACTGAATCCATTGTTCCCCATGGTGATCATCGGAGTACATGCCTGCACAGTACAAACACTAAGCATCATCCTCAATTTCATAGCCTCAGTCATCATCTGATTCCAAAACTTTGGACTCGCCTGATGATGGTGATGATGATGATGGTGAAATAGATTTGTTGATCCTTTTTCTTTTAATAGTTTTTGGAATGGGTTTCACAGTCGGATTTTTCCTGCCTTTCCCCAAAACATTGCCAAGGTTTTTCCCTGCTTTGCCCTTTCTTCTGTCAGAGGGAATGTTCTTTTGCCGTTTGATTTCCAGCGCCAATTTATGTGGAGATGAAGTTGTTACTGTGGCTTGATGACCTTCCAACAATTGAGTCTGCCTTGGATATCGAGGGTGTAGGACTGAGATCTGCAGAGAGCACCTGTCTGCTCGAAGAGGGCGTTGCAGGCAAAGTCACTGCCATTTCTGTGTTTTCTTTCAATGGCACCTCGGCTTGTTGGCTAGAGGTTGCTAACGGTGGTTGTTCATGAGATCTTGAGCTTTCAGTGCTTTCATGAGGAACTTCTGCTTCTGATTCTGTGTGGATAGCAAAATCGTGGCTTCTGAGTAAATTACGGTTTACTGGGAAGATTCCACTTTTTTGGAAACCATTAACCACATTTTCTAGAGTCGCTGCTCGGAGGTAGGCATTACCAAATAACTTTCCCACCTGCCATATTGTGACAACTCGAGGGAAGTTATTTTTTAGCCAAGTTTCAATATCTTGTGAAAAATACATCTTGAGGGTTTTCATAAATGTCAAATCGAGGGGCTGCATCTTGTGTGAACTATGAGGTGATAGGCAGATGAGGGAGTCATTATTTTCTCTTGCAAGGTTGATGACGTCTAGGTTTCTTGTGTGGGAATAATGTCCATCAAGGATCTGAATTACAGGGTTAGATTCGATTGGATTAGTCACAGAAATGAAATGCTTGAACCACTATGTGAAAATGTCTGTCTGTATCCGGTCAGACACATGGCAGGCAGAAATAGAGCCTGGTGGTGTCCCATCCATTAATTCCGCCTGCATGTTCTTGCGGGAGGTAACTAGAAGTGGGGCACGTAGTGTCCGGCGGCATTCATACATGTCACAACTGTTATAAGGCAACCACGTTCTGCAGACATCAATGATGCTACAGCCCTTTTCCCTTTCATTGCAATAACTTTGGAAATTTTGTGCTGCACTACACTGATTCCTGTCTCGTCACAGTTGTATACTCTATTGGGGTTAAAGTTTATTTTCTCCATCTTGGTCTCCTGGATATCATAGAACTTTTTCACATTTTCTTCATTGAACGGCTTCACTCGAGCCACTGATATTCCTTGTGGTTGTCTAATAGATAAAGTTCTGCCTTGTCTTCAAAGGAATCCTTTGAGCCACTTTTTCCCATCTGATTCATTACTTTTACTGAAATTGTTTAGAAGGTTGTTTGCGGTTGCCAGTCTGTAAGCCAAACGCCTTAAATCCATTCTTGTTACCCCAAAATAACATTCTTCCATCAGCAAGCTGTGCTGCGCAAGGTCGGCTTCCAGCTCTGGAGGGAACAATTGCTTTCTCCCCAAAGTAGTGTGCACGTTTGTGCCAGGAGACAGCCGCTTCATTTTAACTTACCTTTCCAGTATTGTCTGGGGGACTGAAAACTGTCTGGAAGCTCTTTCCTTCCTTATCACAGCTTTAATGGCTTCGTCCATTTTCATTTTGTCCCAAGACTTCCATTTCTTCAGAGACTTCATCTGGAAAGAGTTTTTTCTATACAAATAGACTTTCACGGTAATTATTTTACTTTGCTAACCTTTTCCATATTTGCTGCAATGTTGTACCTTAACTTTATGAAATAAAATTCTGAAATATCTCCTAAAGCTACATTTAGAGACAACTGAGCACACTGATATCCCCAATATGAGGTATCCCATATTGCGGCACTACACGCTACCCCATATTAGGGTCCTTGCCATGTTTGATTTCCATTTTCCCCACAGACCATATAAACATTAGCAATACAAAACCCAAGGTGCTCCAGGAATACTTGTTATTAATGCATCAGATATGAATATTAATTACAACAAAATCACTTACCTCTTGCCACCAAGAACGATGAAAGCAGGAATGCTCAAAAACTTTCTGAAAGACGAAAACAATCACACACATGTTGCTTTGCCAGATGGATTCCTGAAACTGCTTTGTTCTGCTAGAGTAGCTTCTCACGATCCTTGGCGTTAGATCCAGTGCACCCTACTAGATGGCAGGAGCTTATTGACGAAAAACCTGGGTACTCCATTTTAGGAGCTACCATCATATTAGGACACTTTCCTCCACTAATGACGACGAAAACCAAAAAGCAGATCCAAGTTCTATAATTATAAGGAAGTCTATACTACTATTCTAACATCATCATTATCTATACATTACAATAAACTCATTTCCCATACAATAGCGAAGGAGAGTGCAGTGTATTGTTTGTGAATAAAATGCATTACTTTCATTCAGAAGAAATATTTTTTGTTACAAAGTTGAAATAGAAGGAAGTTTGCAACTTACTTATACAACCACCTTACAGAATTTATTGCATATTTGGGTCTCATAGGGAACTTAATACAACACCGTTGAAATGTGGAGTTCTATTTTTTTCACGAGAACAATACTTTACCATATAATGCACACACACACACTTATACATATATAAAGTAAAATAAAAAGTTACTTACCAAATTGGAAGTAGTGTTTCTGACAGAAATTACTCTACGCAGAAATCTTTGGGCAGCAGGAAACCACTTCAGATGAGATTTGTACTCTTCATCTGGTGACATACCGGATTTGACGTACTTCTTCATTTTTGCAACTTCTTCAGCGTAATTGCTCCTATTATTTTTAATTTAAATTTTTAGTTCTGACTCTTCAAAACCAGGAATATTCATGGACTCAATAATCCTCTTCATGGCAGTGTCCCTGGCAGTTCTGTTCTTATAATCAACTTGTCGAAAATTCCACAGGCATTCCATTTCTTTGTATAATTCTAGAATTTTACTGTATCACTCTCACTCCATTTCTTATTCCCCGCCATTTTGATAGTCTGCGAGTGCTACTCGTACGGATAAAATTTGGAAGACAGCCGAGTTACTCGCACGGATTCACTCGACTAGCACTGTACTCGTAGGTGTCTGTTTACACTCTGTGAGTAACCTGTGAGTAGCTGCGCATGCAACCATTTCACTGGACTCGGCCAAGAACACTCGCACCGTGTCAACCAACCTTAACCCTGGATGAGTCACATAACAAAAGTGGTACTGCATGAGTAATGTGGTGTCAGACACCCCAGTCTAAATTTTAGCTTTGAATAAATTTTTTAGGATAATTATTCCTGCTGAATAAATACGCACTATTTGATGGACAAAAATATATATTTTAAAATGACAAAAGAAAGATAATGTATTTAATAAAAATTTCAAAACAGAAAGTGACATCAGTTGCATATAAAATCTAAAATAATGAATTAATCGTTACTGCTACACTGAGTACATGAAAAAATAGTATGTTCCACGCAAATAGGTTTAAGACAATGTCTACAAGTCAGTTTTGTCTTCCTGTCTCTACTCCTTGGGCATAGCCAGCATCTCTTTTGTGAAGTACTGCTTGGAGCTCTCTGTGGCTCTGGGAGTTCAACACTCAGCAAATGAGCTATGTTAGCTCGCAGCTGCCTGTGTAGATTGAACTTGGAGAGCCTAAGAGAATAAACCAAATTATAGAACTAACTTACGTGATGGTGATGAATTCCAAGAAAGCTTTTATATAGAAACATACCTTTCTGTCATCCACGGTTTCATCAGTTCCTCCCCTAGGGTCAGTAAAAAAATTTGACGGGAATCTTCATTATTGCCTTCTGCTGTCATGTTGAATCTCAACACTATGTAGGCATTGAGGCATGCAGTGTCCAGGATACCGAAAAACAAGGAGAGAGGCCATCGTTGTGTCTTACGTGAGCATGTATAGTTAGCACACATTTGATCTAGCAAGTCCACTCCAATTTTGGTGTTATTATAAAAGCCAGTCATTTCAGGAAGTCCAGTCTCATTCAGAAGAGCGTCATCTCGGTGCATGGTTGATAGAGGAAACATACACTTGTTTTTCTTTGGTACAAATGACAACAAAGTGAGTTTATTATCAAAAGCAAATCTTGCAGTCAACGATTTTTTGCCTTTCACAGTCAAAAAATCAGGAGGAATATGAGTTTTGTATTTTCTTAGGGTCCCCACACATGTTAATTTTTGCTTTTCTAGCATTTTCTGGAATAGTGGTACCGAGCTAAACCAGTTGTCCATGGTTATGTTTCTATTCGTTCCGTAAATTGTGTGGGCCTATTGTTCAACAAAGAAATCTGCCAGAGGCTTGCCGTTGGTGTCCATGGTTTTTCCTGTATAAACTGAGGCATTTACCATGTCACCACTCCTAGCATCACAGAGCATGATGATCTTGATGCCATATTTTGAGGGTTTGTTTGGGATATACATGCGGAACTTAAATCTTCTGCGAAAACCAAGCAGTTGCTCATCTATGGTACAGCAACTTCCTGGACTAAAAAATGCTCTGCAATTTTCTACAAAATTATCCCATACCTCTGTAATAGGAGCCAAAGCATCTCTTTCTTGCTTTTGACCTTGTATCTCGATCGTCAAATCGAATACAGTACCCCCTGCGGGAAGGGGGGTAGAATACTCCCGCAGCCCCTCTGCTGGTCGTAAGAGGCGACCAATGGGCGAGGAGACAACCTCGTAAAAAAACCCACAGTTAACTCAGGGTAGTTTCCAAACAGCATGTGGGTCTGCTGTTCGAGTTTTTGCCATAACATCCGGCTATCTGCCCGCCCACGTGTTTGCCGTGTGTGGAGACCCATAAGGTGGGGAAGAGATGCCTGGTGGTTGAGCTCACTGCACCTCATCTGGGTTTCGGATGCTCAAGATGTGATCCGTGAGCAACACACCACTTCGGCCTCGGACTCAGTGTAAACGGGACATCGGGTGCTGGCCATACCCGACGAATCGGCTTGCCGTCGCGTCTTGACGTTCCGGTCGGCGAGTGCGGAGGCTATGGGGGTCTGTGTAGGGGGGTCAAAGGTGCATGGGTTTGGAGAGCCAATGCACTGGAGATCTTACCCGAAGCAGGCAACCTAGTCAGAGGCGCTATTTTCTGCTGGTTAGCCCTGGCGACCACATCAGGTTGTGGGTGGGAAGACCAGAGGACGAAAATTCAAATCCTTTTATGGCTCTTTTTACGACCACACAATCTTCTCCTCCTCAAAAAAATCCCACCCAGAAATGGGCTGGGGAGACTCAGTTGTCGGCGGTTGCCGGAAATATTTAATCAGAAAGTGTGCCAAGGAAAGAGAGACTCTGACGAAGGTGTCTCACTTCTTTTTTCATAAGGTTTTGTCAAGCTCGGTGACAGGAAAGTTGGAGTCTGTAAAGAAACCACGGTATGGTACACTGCTTATACAGGCATCTGAAGATAAGCAGAGCTAGAAGTTGCTGTCGATGACAATTCTCCATGACATCCCAGTAAGAGTTGAGACGCATAAGACCCTGAACACATGTCGTGGCGTTATATCTTGCTACGACCTTCTCTATGTCGACGTCGAGGTGATAATGAAGGAGATGGCTCCAAAAATTCATCATTAAGGGATCAATGTAAATATCTTAACGAGATTTGTTATGCATTGTTAACAAACAAAATATCACCACATAAACAACAATACGTGTTTATTTTTTGAGGTATTCCCGTTAACAGGAAAGTACCATTTCAAAGCAAAAATCAATTTAAAACTATTGAAAGTTGTTTTTTCGGAAACTGAGAAGTCCAGAGTGGTGAGTGGATGCTAAACGATATTAAGGTACATTATATTCCAAAATCTATTTAAAGTATTATCAGAGGCAATTGAAGATTGAACAAATTTTTTTGTTACCGGAATTCTGCTTATTTCATGAAATTGAAATGCTAATGCATTAATCCATTAAAATCTGTTAAGAGTGGCTATTTTAGTTGAAAGAAATATGTGTACATGGTACTTTTATTCACTTTTCAGAATGAATGAATTCTAGGTTAACATTGCATATTATAAAAGGATTTTTTTGGAATAAGAAGTTTGTTATGTGGTTATTTTAACTGAATTGAATCAAATTCTCTTCTAAGTTTGAAATCCATATAAAACTGGTGAAAGTGGTTGTTTTGGAAAATGAGGAGGCAAGAGTGCTGAGCAGACGATAAACGATATTGAGGTACATTATATTCCAAAATCTATTTAAAGTATTATCAGAGAGGCAATTGAAGATTGAACCAATTTTTTGGAACCGGAATTCTGCTTATTTAATGAAATTGAAATCCTAATGCTATAATCAATTTAAAACTAATAGCAATGCTATTTTAGTAGAAAGAAAGGTACTGTTTTATTCACAGGGAATTTCTATGAGATTTTAGTTAATTATTTAAAAAACTTATAATATAGAAATATTCGATGGATAAAACAGTACAGTTTTATTTTTGCGATTTTTACGTTGCATTGACAAAATTTAGATTCATTAAACCCATTGAAATTCAACGGGCACTTATGCTAGTAATGTTATATTTTTCATAAAGGAACAAGTCGTATGATTACACAGGCCTGCAACGATTTTGCTGTTTTGGTAAACATATGTGATTTATATAAATATTGATGCGCTGAATTCAAAAATGGCATTCGTTTTGGCTTATCACGTACAGATTTTACACAATTCGATGTTATATGGCTATTATCGAATCCTATATATGTAGTGTTATACAATTTCGGTAATGCATTGAACATTGAATAGAATGTGATAAAAAATTCAACACTACTGTCGTCCTAAAGTGGGATAGGCTTAATGCTTCTGCTGCCTACGAATTAGGTTGCAACAATTTATGGTAAGTGAGCCAGGGGCACACCATGAAGATATCTCGCACCCTGGCACAAAGTACTCTTGGCGCAGTCGTATAGCGATCGTGCGAGCGATAATATGAAATAGAATACAATGTCTTCTATAGAAGTGGCAACAATGGCATAAGCACGTGAGCAGTGTTGCGGCTATGTATACTTTTTATAGAATGCCGCCTGCCGTAGAGGCTAAGTTTGGATGTTACTGTTGGTTGATGGTTGAATCCCTCGCGTTGAGGCATTCATGCTACCGCTGCGTGTCTATGCTTGTTCCTACGTGGCACTATTTTTTGTTTACGACGTGCTGCTAAGATGGCAAGTGGGTCTGGTTTGTGTAGAAGTTGTGTGAACAATCCTAATTGTTTTTGTTATATATGTGGCTGTTACATAATACAAAAGCAGGAAAGTAATGTGACTTCATTTGTAAAAAAAGCATATCATGCTTATTTTAAAGTTCAACTTGGGGATCAGGACAAAAAGTGGGCTCCACATGTCGTGTGTAACACCTGCGTTGAAGGACTGAGACATTGGTATCAAGGTAGGCGCTCATCTATGCCGTTTGGTATACCAATGGTTTGGTGTGAACCAAAAAATCACTACGATGACTGCTATTTTTGCTTTTCCAAAGTGTCGGGATACAACAAAAGAAATAAGGCAGGAATTAAATATCCCAACCTGTCATCAGCTATAAGACCTATGCTGCATGGACCAGACATCCCAATTCCTACACCGCTGGCTGAGTTGGAGGATGTCGAATCCTCATCCAGCTCGGAGTTTACAGCAGAGGAAGATGTGTATTTCTCATTTGACAACGAAGACATACCTCCGCAGCTATTTACTCAAAGTGAGTTGAAGTATTTAGTCCGGGACTTACGTCTTACTAAGGAAAAGAGTGAATTATTGGGATCAAGATTAAAAGAAGTGAATCTATTAACCCCAGGAACAACCTTTTACTGGTTTAGAAATCGCGAGAATGACTTTCGGAATTATTTTAGAATGGAAGGTGAACTGGTTTTCTGCTGTGATATTCCTGCTTTGATTCAGTAGTTGGGAGAAGAAACCTATGACCCGAAGGACTGGCATTTGTTTATTGACTCTTCAAAAAGGAGTTTAAAGGCTGTATTATTGCATAATGGAAACAAATTTGCTTCCATACCAGTCGCACATTCAATATACCTAGAAGAGTCATATGAAAATTTACAAACAGTATTACAAACAATTAAATATAACGAACATGAATGGTCTTTGTGCGGTGATCTAAAGGTTTCCGGGATTTTATTGGGTCAACAAGGAGGCTATACTAAATTCCCTTGTTTCTTATGTAAATGGGATAGTAGAGCAAGGGACAATAATTGGACAAATAAAAATTGGCATAAAAGAGAAAGATTCATACCAAGAACGAAAAATGTGAAACATGCCAGTTTAGTTGACCCACAGAAAGTTTTATTGCCACCTTTGCATATAAAACTTGGTATCATGAAGCAATTCGTAAAAGCGCTGGACAAGAGTGGCTCATCCTTCTGATATCTCTACCATAAGTTTCCATCTGTATCCGAAGTTAAAGTGAAAGAGGGCATATTTGATGGACCACAGATTTGACAATTCGTGAAGGACACCGAATTTACTGATACCATGAGTGAAATAGAACTTCAGGCATGGGATGCATTCAAGAACGACGTTATGAAGTTCCTCAGCAATGTAAAAGATCCCCAGTAAGAAAAAATCGTGGGAAGTATGTTAGACAAGCTGCAGAAACTGGGATGTAACATGAGTTTAAAATTACATTTTTTACACTCTCATCTTGATTACTTTCCCAAAAATTTAGGAGCCCTCAGTGAAGAACAGGGTGAGAGGACATCAAAGAGATGGAAAGAAGATATCAGAGATGGTGGGATGTGTCCATGATGGCCGACTACTGTTGGACCTTAAAAAGAGAAGTTACTTGTCAAGAACATAACCGGAAATCTATGGAACGCTCATTTGGAACAAAGCGAAAACTGAAACATCCTGACCCTAATCATCCTATTTAAAGGTATTTAAATAAATTTTTACCTTAGATGATGTTTATATGGGGCTGTCAGACTATATATCGTATGACTTCTCCATGTCTCTGAACATATACATTCATAAACGCATGATTTTAGCGAAAAATTTTTGTCTGAAAAATCCTGACGTGATATGGAAAAACGAGGGAGAAAGGGAGGGAGGGAGAGGAGAAAGTGAGGGAGGGAAGGAGGAGCTATTATGAAATAATTCTCTTAGATTTTGTATTCCTTTAAATGTTTGAATGTGCATACTTGCTGAAGTGAAAATCCTTGACTGACTAAGTTTTAAGCCAAAAGAGTAGCATACCAAAGCAGCGAGGGAAAACATTATGCATAACGTAACTACATAAAATGATTTTTGATTAATGTAACGAAAAACGTTAATGAAATGTCCAAAATTGCTGTAATGAAAATTGGAAAAATAAAAACCGTTATTTTGATATTTTCATGGAGTTGCACAGAGGAACGATCCTAGGCATGGGAGACAAGACTAAATCAATCCACCAAATAGTTAATTTCTTCATTAATACTATTATTATTTTTTAATTAAAAACATTTCATAATGTTAGTCCTAAAAATAAGTTTGTAAACAACAAACAATTTTTAATATAATTGACACCTTAAATTAGTATCTTATTCCATTAAATATCTAACCATATGAAAGAGGAAAAAAAATAAATTTAAAATTGTTTCCTTAGCAATTAACATAATTTTCACCATCAGTTGAGGGTAAATAATCCTTCATAATTTTTATGGACTATAGTCTTTCAAAAAATTTCATTGGAAATATCATGGTCTATAGTCTAAAAAAATCTCTGATTATATTCTGAAAAATTTCATTGACTAGTCTTTGAAAAATATCATAGAGTACGGCTTTTCAAAAATTTCATGGACAACAGGATTAGAAAAATTTCATGGACTATAGTCTTTGAAAGTCTAAAAAAATCTCTGATTATATTCTGAAAAATTTCATTGACTAGTAGTCTTTGAAAAATAACATAGACTACGGCTTTTCAAAAATTTCATGGTCTTTGAAAATATCATGGTCTATAGCCTGAAAAAGTTAGAGAAAATTTCATTGACTAAAGTATTTGAAAATTTCATGAGTTATAGTCTCTGAAAAATGTCCTATTATTGTCTTTAAAAAAATTCATTGACTAAAATCTGAAAAATTTCATGGACAAATAGTATTTAAATTTCATGGACTATAATCTTTGTAGAATTTCATGCATTGCAATCTTTGATAAATTTTATGAAAAATAATATTTGAAAATTTTTATGGACTGTAGCCTTTCAAAAATTTCATGGACGACAGGATTAGAAAATTTTCAGAGTATAGTCACAGAAAAATTTCATAGTCCATAAGTTTAGAAAAATATCATGAGCTTTGGCTTTTCAAATATTACATGGACAATAGGATTACAAAAATTTCATATACTATAGTCTTTCAAAATTTCATTGACTATGGTATTTGATAAATGATATGGAATATAGTCCTTAAAAAATTTCATTGATTATAGTCTTAAAAATTTTCAGGGATTTATAGTATCGGAAAAATTTCGTGGACTATTATTAGACGTATTATTGGGAAGTTACAATTCTGATTCAAGAAGAGAAATCGCAAAAGTGTACTGATAGATAGGGATGACATAACGCTGTGGAGGTATTTACGATAGATTAAAAAATATCGGGCTGAGGGATGCAAAATATTTTATCTGGATGAGACTTGGGTTAATGCAGATCACACAAAAGTCAAGGTTTGGACAGACAGAACAGTTCAGAGCAGAAGGGATGCATATTTACAAGGTCTTTCGACAGGACTTAAACAGCCTTCAGGAAAGGGGAAAAGGTTAATAATTCTGCACATTGGATGTGATGATGGCTTCATGGAGGATGGGCTCTGGGTATTTGAATCCAAAGTAGAATACCATGAGGAAATGAATGGGGAGGCCTTCAGGGAGTGGTTTGCGAAAGTTTTGCCGAAAGTACCAGAAGGGAGTGTCATTGTTATGGATAATGCTGCATACCATGGTATGAAGAGTGAGAAAATTCCCACTTCAAGGAGCCCTAAAATGGAGCTTGTGAAATGGCTTCAAAGTAAGGGTGTTGAAGCTGATGAGAAATATTTAAAGGTCGAGTTACTGGATTTAATATATGAAAGCAGATAGGTGCATTAAACTTAGATCAGGAAGTGAAAATAATATAATAGCTTACGCACATATCCCTATTGATAATTTCTTATAATATCTTGGCTACAAAATCTTATAAGAAATTTTAAGTAAATCAAACCATATGATTTTGTATGAAAATCTTATATGATTTCTTAAGAGATCATAGAGGTTAAAAATTTCTTATAAAAAATCATATGAGTTCTTATAAATAAAGGAAGAACTCTAAACACGGTGAAAGCAATGAACAGAATAGGAAAAATTAAAAAAACTCCAATTCACCGTATAGGCGGTACTTACGTGTCAAGACTCGCAAGACCACTTAGAGGACGCGCGTTTCGACAGCTAGTTTCAGGAATCAATGCTCCCACATACAATTTAGCCCATTGGCTGAACAACGAATTTAAACAAATGCAGTTTCCTAATGATTCACGCATCAAAAACTCGACAGATTTCATCAACAAAGTAGAAAACGTAATTCTTTCAGACAACGAAATATTGGTATCGTTTGACGTAAAATCTCTATTTCCTAGTGTGCCCATAAAAAACACCATAGAATTTCTAAGAAGCTCACTACTAGAAAAAAACTTTCCCGGCCCGGTCGTGGACGAATACATCCGTCTAACTTCCCTCTGTATGCAACAAACATATTTTCAGGTCAACAACTCTTTTTATCAACAGAAAGAAGGCACAACCATGGGCAACCCTTTGTCTCCTTTATTAGCAGAAGTCTTCATGACTAATTTCGAACGCACTTGTAAGAACACCTTTCCGTATTTTCCTAAAATTTGGCTCAGATATGTAGATGACATCTTCGCTATTTTCGACACATCGAAAGGAAACATTGTAGAATTCTTAAACTTGTTAAACAAACAGTTTGACACCATTAAATTCACACATGAAACAGAAAATAAAAAATCTCTGCCTTTCCTAGACATTCTTCTAACGAGGAAAAACAACAAATTACATTTCAACATTTACAGAAAACCTACACATACCAACACATACATCCACATGAGTTCTCACCATCACAATTCACAAAAACTAGCACCTTTTCATTCAATGATCCATCGATTAGTCAATACACCACTATCAAATACAAATTTCTCCAAAGAATTATCCTATATAAAACGCACGGCCATTCAGAATGGTTTTAAACCAGAACTCATTCATAAAATGTTAAAAAAACATCAACACAGAATGATCCTTAGAAACTGCACAACACTCAACAACAAAGACACCAATACCAAAAAATTTATGAAGCTACCTTACTACCCCTATGCTACCAAAAAACTTCAAAAAATTTTCTCCGAAATAGGATTACACACAGTTTTTGTTAATGAAAATAGATTGTCAAATCTCATTAAGAACCCTAAAGATAGCATACCCTCCCATAAGAAATCAGGCATATACCAAATTAAATGTGAAAAGTGTGACAACATTTATATTGGGCAAACAAAAAGGAATTTAGAAACACGTTTCAAAGAACACTTAGCCCATTACAGAAACAACAGAATAGACAAGTCCAGTGTAGCAGCTCATATCAACACCTGCCATCATCCCATCACAACAAAAAATTTAAAACTTCTGAAAACGGTCACCAATGAAAACAAACTAGACGCCTATGAAAGCCTCTACATACACAACAACCAAAACAAGATAATGAATAACGACGCTGGCCCTATCCCCCACTCCCCTCTATTTCAGTTAATGACCAATACACCTTTCTCTTTCCCCTCCCCTACTCCTCCAACGGTCAACAGCAGTATAAATACTCCGCCTAACACTACATACATTGACATTGCTGAAGATGACAGCGTAGCTGTCGAAACGCGCGTCCTCTAAGTGGTCTTGCGAGTCTTGACACGTAAGTACCGCCTTTACGGTGAATTGGAGTTTTTTTAATTTTTCCTATTCTGTTCATATGAGTTCTTATAAGAAATTATATCTTCTTATTAGATCTTATAAGATTTTCATACAAAATCATATGGTTTGAGAATTTCTTATATCTTACATGAAACCACATAGGAAATTTTAACAAGGTTTAATTTCTTACAGTTATTTATATGATTTCATATATAGGTCTTTAATATCTTAACAAGCCTTATTAGACTTCTCATAAGAACTTATAGCAAAATTCTTATAAGATATTAGAGGAAATTTTCAATACATTTGAGTAGGTAACTTAATTGATAAGATATGCAATAATTGCGGTTCTTGAAAGTTCAAAGTCTTCTATCGGATTTTACTTCTTTACACGTACTTATAAACTTGATCCACTTAAAACACTAATCGAAAATTATTACACCTCTTCACCTAATACAGCTTCATTTGGAAGACTTTTAATAAATCGTCACCTTAAGAGCACTTTATATTACCTAAGTAGGTACCTATGTGAAATTACAATCCTATATTATTCACCATGTCAAAAACAAAAATATACTGCCGATTACTCTTTCTTAAAAATATATTTTTCTAGGGAAACAATTTCTCTACTCTATAATCGGAATGATACACTGTCACTGCTGAGAGAAACAACACATGCAAAATATAGATTGTAATAGCCGAGTTTTGCAGCGGGATATTCATGTGTATTGTATTTTAGTGTTTGAAGATGTGTCACATTGGAAGAAACTAATTCCGACGTAGCACATGCATCGAGACAATCCCAGCAAATGGCGTTCTTGTCTTCAACACAGGACACAACACAGATGTGTCGAAACAGTGTTTCGAATCACTTGACTGAGCTGATTCCAACGTTTCGACACAGTGAAAAGTGTCACTTAGCCGCCCACTAGTCTGGAGAGATTAAATCAGATTAAATCATAACCATGGAGCCTACATAGAGGAGATCCCACTTCAGCTCTAAAGGGGGCGTATTTTGTTGCCAATTTAGTCGCTGCGTATTAGTTCCAGCTTGGCGGTGCAGGTGTTCTTAGGTTTGCTACAAATTGGGTAGTTTACACGTGGTCTTACGGCTAATCATTGTATCTATTTCGTTTGTGTGAAATTTTCTCCATCTGCGGAGGAATATTTTATTACAAAATGATGCGAGATTCAAAGTGTTGCTTTGTGCCTGGCTGTTCGACAGGTTATAGCAAAACAGTGCGAGTGAACAAGATTTTGGGAGTGAAGAACACAAGTGTTTTCAAGGCAAGGGTAAGTACACATTAGTCAGTAAATATAAATTTATTTAATGTAGAAAGGATACTAATTGAATTGATATTGTCATATTGAAATCGTTTGCTTTCAGGATGAAGCTCAGCTTCAGAAATAGAGGAGGATTATACCCCGCAAAGATCAAGTTTTCAGCGCAACGGACGTTGTCTTTGGGCTGCACTTTGCCGAGGAGGATATCATCAGGTATTACGAAACTATGATGCCTGATGGAAGCATCGAAAGAAAATTGAAAGAGGAAGGCTCCTTTTAAGACCTGATGCGTTCCCAACAATATTTCCTAATTTACCGAAATATTTTGGGAAGGTGCCAAAAAAGCGGAAGCCTCCATTGGATAGAAATCGTGGAGAAGCTTTGACTCCAGGATTTGATAGGCCTCCCAGCCGAGATATTGGAAGCATAAGTGAAATAGATAACTTAGCGCTTTTGGCTGAGGTTGCTGCAGAAATTAATCCTGTGATACCCGAGATGTTTACGGAAGAGGTTTTCGATGCAACTTCCTTGAGGGAAATGTTCAAGAGTGTCCATTTACCTAGTCTAAACTGGACTTCAGCTCTCGTTGGGAGCAATGTGGTTTTTCTGTCATTAGGGAGCAACTTTATGGCTGAAAAAACACTAGTTGTGGCTGATGACCTGCAACTTAAGGTGAATCACGAAATTCAATTGTATTTATATAATTATGCTCTCTTTTTTAGCCAAGCATCATATTATAGTTTGTTGATGTGAAATAATACATGGATTTATTAAGATTGTGTAAAGATATATTGGGTTTATTATGATTACGTGTAATTCTATTGTTCGCATTTGGCTAACCGTGAACCTACTTACGATTGGCAGGTCATATTTAGGAGTATAGAGGTTAATATTGATGGTTTAAAACCCATTAAGGACCAGCAGAATTTATTGGATGTGATTGGCTACATCGATAAACTTAAGTTATGTGAAGGGATACCTGGACCTATGAGGTGATGTATATCTACACTTATAACAAAATCATACTGTTTGTATGTATTATATATTATAGTACAAAAGATACCATCCAACATTTACTTAACTTGTGTATTATTTAATTTATTCAGTAGCCTTTTTATTGATTTACTAAGTAATATATTTATCGATTTATTTATTGATTTTTCTGAGTAATGTATTGCTTTATTCAGTCATTAGTCTGGAGGAGGCTTGAATGCACGGCATTTCTGCTAAGTTTTTTAAATGTATATGTATCTACTTTAATTGCATTAATTTATTTTATATGCGCTTAGTTTTCACTATAGTTTTTAATGTTCTGAAAAGATATTTTTAGTAATCATCTTCCTTTATTTTCAGGTGCTGGTTAATTGTGTATCTTAGTTTGGTTAGCTACCTTCTATTTTCCTTTGCAGGTTTTTCCTGCAACTGTGGGTTTTTCTAGAGAATCCTTAAGGTTCTATAGCTTTTTCCCACACACAATCTTTATTAAATAAACTTTTTTAATACAAACATAAAATGCCATTGTGTTCTTATTTTATATTCCCGTTTTACTTTTACTATAAAATATCTCATTGGATTACCAAAACAAATATGACGTTCCTATTTAATGTGACAATATAACTGCATAGCATTTCGAAATGTCAAATTTTGACAAAATACCTTATGGACATGGTACGAAATTTAACTAATCGTCAGCTTAAGAAAAAAATGCATCAATATATTACATGACGGTGTAATACTTATTTTGTCTCGAAGGTTTGCCCGCATTTTGTAATAATATTGTCATTTCGTATTATAATAAAATACTGAATGTCGCATATATTTACCATAAGTAAAATTAGATATACTGATTATATTTTTGGATATTGCTATGTACACGTGGAGCCGAACCGAAGTAAAAGGCACTCGATTTCCAGATACCGTGGATATTGAAAAAGTCCAAATTTTACCTCCACCTATCTATCCTCTATACAGTGAATTCCATAGTCGACCAAAGCCACAATAAATTTATCGAATATGGATTAAGCGAAATACTGAACATCAGAACAACCATTCCGTCCTGTAATTATACCCTAAACGAGGTTTTTTCCGGCGGAATTCCAATCAATTGATCCGCTACGTAATTCATGTAACATACTCGGTACTTCGTAAAAACAAATAGTTTATATTCATAGATTGATTTACAAACCTAAATTACCAATGCCATCTTACGTAACAAACTATTATCGCAAATAGAAACACGAAAATTACATGTGTTTCATACCTACGCCCATAACTTCAGCAAACCTACCGATCGCAGCGCTGCGTGTGACGACTTTGGCAACTAAAACTTGTGCGACCAAACTGGCAACAGTTTCGGACCCGGAGTGGAGTCTCCTCAGTATAGGCTCCATGATCATAACCATGGAGCCTACATAGAGGAGATCCCACTTCAGCTCCAAAGGGGGCGTTTTTTGTTGCCAATTTAGTCGCAGCGTATTAGTTCGCTTTCAGGATGAAGCTCAGCTTCAGAAATGGAGGAGGATTATACCCCGCAAAGATCAAGTTTTAAGCGCAACGGACGTTGTCTGTGGGCTGCACTTTGCCGAGGAGGATATCATCAGGTATTACGAAACTATGATGCCTGATGGAAGCATCGAGAGAATAGAAAGAGGAAGGCTCCTTTTAAGACCTGATGCGTTCCCAACAATATTTTCTAATTTACTGAAATATTTTGGGAAGGTGCCAAAAAAGCGGAAGCCTCCATTGGATAGAAATCGTGGAGAAGCTTTGACTCCAGGATTTGATAGGCCTCCCAGCCCAGATATTGGAAGCATAAGTGGAATAGATAACTTAGCGCTTTTGGCTGAGGTTGCTGCAGAAATTAATCCTGTGATACCCGAGATGTTTACGGAAGAGGTCTTCGATGCAACTTCCTTGAGGGAAACGTTCAAGAGTGTCCATTTACCTAGTCTAAACTGGACTTCAGCTCTCGTTGGGAGCAATGTGGTTTTTCTGTCATTAGGGAGCAACTTTATGGCTGAAAAAACACTAGTTGTGTTTATGTTTATGTGAAATTGGTATTCAAAGTGGTTTTTGTTCAAGTGCTTTGTTTTTATTTGTAATTATCCTTCTCTCTTTTCAGGTTGCTTCCTCAGTAGATTTGTATGTATACTGAATGTACTGCAAGTCCCTCAAGTTATGTAATGTATGTATGTTTATGTGAAATTGGTATTCAAAGTGGTTTTTGTTCAAGTGCTTTGTTTTTATTTGTAATTATCCTTCTCTCTTTTCAGGTTGCTTCCTCAGTAGATTTGTATGTATACTGAATGTACTGCAAGTCCCTCAAGTTATGTAATGTATGTATGTTTATGTGAAATTGGTATTCAAAGTGGTTTTTGTTCAAGTGCTTTGTTTTTATTTGTAATTATCCTTCTCTCGTTTCAGGTTGCTTCCTCAGTAGATTTGTATGTATACTGAATGTACTGCAAGTCCTTCAAGTTATGTAATGTATGTATATATATATATATAAATTTATGTGAAATTGGTTTTTTAATGTATACAGTGGCAGACACAGAGAATGCAAGAGCCTAAGGCGAATGTTATTTACAAGGCCAACAGCTTACGTCTGACCATGTGTGCCATCAGGTGTTCTGCTCATAGCCCTAGGTGCTTGCCTAGCCCTGTAACTGACCCTAAATGTACGTATATATATTTGTTATTAGTTTGTATTATAGTTTTTGTTCTTGTGATTTGGTATATTTTGTAATTATCTTTCTGTCTTTCCAGGTGTGCTTCCTCAGTTGAACTTCGATTTTCAATATTTATCTGAATGCCTTTAGCCAGCAAAGGCATAAATAGAATAGATAACATTAGTCTGGAGGAGGCTTGAATGCACGGCATTTCTGCTAAGTTTTTTAAATGTATATGTATCTACTTTAATTGCATTAATTTATATTATATGCGCTTAGTTTTCACTATAGTTTTTAATGTTCTGAATAGATATTTTTAGTAATCATCTTTCTTTCTTTTCAGGAGCTGGGCAAATGGGATATTGTTCAACTTTATTTGCACTTATTTATTTTATTTTATTGTTCATCATTGAATTGGTTTTTTAAGTAATTCTCTTCCTTTATTTTCAGCTGCTGGTTAATTGTGTATCTTAGTTTGGTTAGCTACCTTCTATTTTCCTTCGCAGGTTTTTTAACCCCCCTTCCTTTGTGGGTTTTTCCTGCAACTGTGGGTTTTTCTAGAGAATCCTTAAGGTTCTATAGCTTTTTCCCACACACAATCTTTATTAAATAAACTGTTTTAATACAAACATAAAATGCCATTGTGTTCTTATTTCATATTCCCGTTTTACTTTTACTATAAAATATCTCATTGGATTACCAAAACAAATATGACGTTCCTATTTAATGTGACAATATAACTGCATAGCATTTCGAAATGTCAAATTTCTGACAAAATACCTTATGGACATGTTACGAAATTTAAATAATCGTCAGCTTAAGAAAAAAATGCATCAATATATTACATGACGGTGTAATACTTATTTCGTCTCGAATGTTTGCCTGTATTTTGTAATAATATTGTCATTTCGTATTATAATAAAATACTGAATGTCGCATATATTTACCATAAGTAAAATTAGATATACTGATTATATTTTTGGATATTGCTATTTAGTACACGTGGAGCCGAACCGAAGTAAAAGGCACTCGATTTCCAGATACCATGGATAATGAAAAAGTCCAAATTTTACCTCCACCTATCTATCCTCTATACAGTGAATTCCATAGTCGACCAAAGTCACAATAAATTTATCGAATATGGATTAAGCGAAATACTGAACATCAGAACAACCATTCCGTCCTGTAATTATACCCTAAACGAGGTTTTTTCAGGCGGAATTCCAATCAATTGATCCGCTACGTAATTCATGTAACATACTCGGTACTTCGTAAAAACAAATAGTTTATATTCATAGATTGATTTACAAACCTAAATTACTAATGCCATCTTACGTAACAAACTATTATCGCAAATAGAAACACGAAAATTACATTGTATCATACCTACGCCCCACAACTTCAGCAAACCTACCGCTCGCAGCGCTGCGTGTGGCGACTTTGGCAACTAAAACTCGAGCGATCAAACTGGCAACAGTTACGGACCCGGAGTGGAGTCTCCTCTATGTAGGCTCCATGATCATAACAAACGGAAATCCTGCTCTCTTTAGGGAGAAACGGAGAAATCTTTTCGTTTGTCTTTTGTTAACGAAAGTGTGCAGTTAAATAAGTACGAGTTGTCAGAAGGCACAAATGTTGAAGGCATTTAGGTTTTGATGCATTTTGTCGATAGAATCACATGGAAATGAAAACTCATGGACAGCTGCTAATATTGCCTTCGAGGAGGATAAAAAATTTGTAACGCTGGTCAGTAAAAATTTGAATTTTATGAAATTCGATTATTTATAATGCATTTTGAAGCAATGAAAATTGTTGGAGTTTTTATGCTCGTATTTATGTTATGTATAGAATATTAAATAACGTACATTCAAATTACTCAGAATGCCTGTTGACATTTATTTAGTGGCGTGAGTTTTTAATGTAATTGAAATAGGTCGTTAATCCATATATTAAGGAACATGAATCGAGTTTTGTATGTTCTTCGAAATTAGAAGTGGCTCAACTTTGTATCAGATTGCAGTTAGAAGGTTAAACATCAGTTTAATAAATCTTTGACGGTATCTTTGTCGAATATCATCACTCGAAAAGTTTTACACACTTTTGAACTCGCGTTTTAATTCTTTTCAATGGTACTCTTAAAGCTAATAAGAATATCTGTATATTTGTTTAAATTAATATTTAAAGAGTTTGATGCTATATTATCAAGCAATAATACCATTTACTTTAAGCTGGCGATGGTGGACGTTTTTTCGTGGCAAGCCGCGTTATAATTGCCTCAGTATGTAGAATAGGTTCGTACATCGGCATTTGAAGAGGCGATGATAATAAATGCATTAAGTAAGATTTGTATCTTTTTGGTTTTCTTATGCTGTCATGGTATTAGACGGTTTGAATGTTATCTTGGTAACACCGTCAAATGTTTCTTGAAAAGGTCTTAAATCTATTGTGAATTATGCCGCAGTCAATTCGTTGAATTGCTGTAAATAGCGAAAGAGATAAGAGACGATTTACTTTTGGAACAGTTCGTATTACAGAGTAATTTGCCAGATAAAAATGTAATGCGTTTAGCGGCTGTGGTAATGATAGTATTTCAAATTTGATTGATGGTTGAATAACTAAAGATCAGCAATATACATTTAAGGTTTAATATGGGCAACATGATTTTATGTTGTGCAACTTTATCGAATTGAATTTGTTTTTTTCCTTAGGCATGACTTGAAGGAATCGTTGGTACCTGGCCATTCTGAACTTGCAGTTTTAAAGTGGATGTCTTGGTTCCTATGTTGGGGTCTGTTCTTCCTTGGAATAACAAGAAAGTATAATGGTTAGTTTCAGCTAGATATTTTACAAAGTAGAGAGAATGAGCTTCCCATTATTACTGTTGCATTAAACAGGTTGGCTGCTGTGGTGGACATTGCTCTCTCTGTTCTGAAACTTTTGTTTAATGTAAGATAACCTCTTCTATCACGGCCATTATGTAACCTATGTGATCAGTATAGCCTTTATATTCAAACGTGTCATTTTTTGGAACATAATGCTATTTTTATAATTTTCACGTTAAACAAATGAATGTTAATGAAGGAATTGATGAAGTGAGTTTTCCTAAGCCAAAAAATAGGAGACGTTGCATTTATTCTTTTTATCACTGTATATTATAGTAAAATATAAAAATAAAAGGCAACTTTGATCTCACATTTACAATTTAGGAAAATTATACTAAAAGTCCATAAAGATGCAGTGATTATATTTAAATGGAAATGTCAAGTAGAATAATGTTTCCAAACCATTACTTGTCAAATTAATCTGTTTAAAACATGTTTGTTAGGACTATTTTTGAAAGAACTTTTTTTATTTTACCTTCCATTTCATTAAGTTTTATCATGAACAAGTATTTGTATACAGTGGAACCTCGCTTAACGAGGATAATTCGTTCCAGAATCTTACTCGTAACGCGAAACACTCGTTAAGCGAAACAGTTTTTCCCATACAAATTAATGTAAAATACGATAATGCGTTCCATGCCGAAAAAATACTGAAAATATTTTATGTATAACGTTTATTCAAAGAAAATTATATATACATTGTTAAGGAGCGTGATTCATCTTCATCTTTTCTTCTATCGCGGAATGAACGAACCTGGAATGAGAATTCGATTTGTAGAAAACAAAAAAAAATCGAAATAATTAATTTACTATTTATGATACATACCTAATTCTTTTTTACTAGAAAGCTGTCTAGAGACATTTGTTTTTGCCGACGCTTCAGAATTTGTTGGAAATGCGAAGCAGCATTATCATTAAATAAATTAGTAGCGCGCATAGCCACTGCCTTATTAGGGTGATGCTTCTCAATGTACGATGCAACAGGCTTTCAGCATTTCTCTTATTGCGCCAGAAGATTGTTGGTTTGCTGTTACCTCCTCCTCCTCCTCGGACAAACTCTCCTCCACAACTTCTTGCTGTGAAACACAATGTAACTCCATAAGCTCTTCGGTGGTCAGCTCTTGGCTGTGCTCTTCCACAAGCTCATCGATATCTTTGTTATCCACCTCCAGTCCCATGATCTTGGCCAAAGACACAATCTCGTTGACTACAGGCTCCACAGGTACTGTCTCAAACCCCTCAAAGTCACATTCGACAACGCTCTCCGGCCAAAGCTTCTTCCAAGCAGAAGTGAGGGTTCTCTTGGTAACCCCTTCCCACGCCTTTTCGATCATCTTGAGGCAGGCAACGATGTGGAAGTGATATTTCCAAAACTCTCTGAGAGTGAGATTGGTCACTTCAGTCACCTCAAAACAACGCTCGAAGAGCGCTTTAGTGTAGAGCTTCTTAAAGTTAGAAATAACCTGCTGGTCCATAGGCTGGAGTAACGGAGTGGTGTTGGGAGGCAGAAACTGGATCTTGATGAATTTAAATTCTTCAAGAGGTCATCTTGTAGTCCTGGAGGATGGGCAGGAGCATTGTCCATAACAAGCAAGATTTGGAGTGGTAGATTCATCTCAAGCAAATATTTTTTCACAGAAGGACCAAACACTTCATTGATCCAATCAGTAAAAAGGTCACGTGTCACCCCAAGCCTTGTTGTTGGACCTCCACATCACATTTAGCCTGCTCTTCTGGACTTTACACTTCTTGAAGGCTCGTGGAGTTTCTGAATGGTAAACAAGCAGCGGTTTAATTTTCAAATTGCCGCTTGCATTGGCACAATACAGCAGCGTGAGACAGTCTTTCATTGGCTTGTGGCCAGGTAATGCATTCTCCTCTGCTGTTATATAGGTTCGCTTCGGCATCTTTTTCCAGAAGAGACCCGTTTCGTCACAATTGAAAACCTGTTGTGGCAGGTAACTCAGAATCTACGAGCTTCTTGAAGTCGCCGATGAAGTTCTCTGCTGCCTTTGCGTCGGAGCTTGCTGCTTCACCGTGCCTCACAATGCTGTGGATGCCGGTTCTTCTCTTAAACTTCTCGAACCACTCACGACTTCCCTTAAATACTTCTTCTTCGGCCGTTGATGATCCTGGAGTCTTCTTAACGAGGTCGGCAAAAATCACTTTCGCCTTCTCACAAATGATGTTCTCATTAATAGTGTCGCCTTGCAGTTGCTTTTCGTTTATCCATATGAGAAGCAACCTCTCAACATCATCGAGAATACGTAACCGTTGCGTAGATATTCTTGTCACTCCCTTTGAAGCATCTATCTCCTTAATCTTGTCCTTGTTCTTGAGGATAGTGCAAATCGTTGATGTAGACCGATTGTATGTGCGTGCTAGATCAGCCACGCTCACACCTCGTTCTCGCTTTTCAATGATTTTACGTTTCATTTCTACAGTTATTTTTATTCTCTTATGGCTGTCTCCTTGCGGCTTTTTCTTCTGGGACATTTTTGCAAGGGTTATTAAACTTTGCACAAAAAAAATCACAAATAATATGTCTGAACACAAGTTTGGAAAAATGTGTGATCACAAGCGACACTAAGATCCTAGCGGAACGAGTGCTAAACACAGACTGATGTAACAGGCATGGACGGTTGACTAAGAGGGAGGGGGGACGGACAGAGCGGAAATCCAAGCATGCTGTCAGCAGCAGGCTTGCAGCTAACGCATCCGTTCCTCGGATTGGCTGATTTCGAGACGTCAGGCGACTGCAGCGCTCTGCGGTGCTGGCCCTATATAGAGCCCCCCGCACCGCTCTGTCCGACCTCCCTCGCCTTCCGACCCTCGCTGTTGCAGGCGCACAATCCGGGACTTCCCCTCCCCTCGTCACTCGTTATGCGAAACGTCCCTCGTTCAGCGAATCATTTTTTTACAATTTATTTTGCTCGTTATGCGAATTACTCGTTATGAGAAGTGCTCGTTAAGCGAGGTTCCACTGTATTTGGATTAAAAGACATGATTACACAAAGATATTAAATCCGAGATGAATATTAACAGGATCATACCCTTAGCTTATTGTTAGTATTAAAAGAGTCATATGGGATGGATGCATTATCATAGCATATCTTTATTTACCATGTATCTAATTTTCCCAGAATTTTATGAAACATATTTTAGAGGTGACATTTTCTTAGTTTTGAAGCAGTTCAAAAGTTATAGCATACACTGTATATACCAGTGTATAACGCACAGTTTGAAGACAAAATTTGTAGGTCATAAAGCAGGGGTACTTCTGTGAACTTAAAATCAGAAATTAAAGTGTACCTACCTCGTACCAGATTCTCACTTTTTGGGTGAATTAAATGGAAACCCACTAATTATCAATAATCCAAGTTATACATATATCAATTATGCATATAAATCACCTAATTAGTTATCATCATCATATGTAGTCTGTCCATAGGTACGATTATTCATGGTTAAACTTGGTTCTCCATATACTCTTATTTTCTGCGGTCTTTTTCATATCTTGATAGCTCTCATTCCCTTTCAAGTCGTCTATCAGCTGAAACCTTTTCCTACCTCTTTCTTTTTTTTCCATCCAGTTTTCCTTCTAGCACTTCTTTAATCATGCTCTGTCTCCTCAGGTAATGTCCAATCCAGTTCGCCTTCCTCTTTTTGATAGTCTGTATAATCATTCACTTCTCTCCTATGCTTCATAGTACTTCCTCAATTTTCATCCTATATGTCCATTTTATCTTCAGCATTCTTCTCCATGTCCACATTTCGAAGCTTCTCAAAAAGCTACTGATTTTTACTGTGCATGTGTAAGAAATAAAGAATTATTAAATTATAGCGTCTAAAAACTGCTTTTATAAAGAAAAGTAAAAGATTACTATCTTTTAATTTTTAAACAGAATTAAAAATGAAATTCCATAGAAGAACTATTATGCTTTATGAGTGAGAATGTGTAAGTAAATTACTATTGTTGGATGGCTGCAAAAAAATGCTTGCTTTTTTACCATGCACCTCTTGGGTCAATTTTTTTGCAAAAATTGCTTGTTATACACAAAATTACAGTATTATTTTTATGCATAAGAACATTTTAATTGAAATAGCTTTAACTTGAACTCATTAATTCATATTAGTGGTTAGAAGTGGCAAGATTATTATTTTCTCTTCCAAAATCATATTTCTTCTTAAATAATGTCTTGCATTAAATTTAATAATAATCTTTTGTGCAAAAAATCTACTGAGATATTCTGTTTTGCTTGGAAAACTTCATTGTTTATCATTACCCTCTAACTAATGAACTGGAACAAGAAGAAAAAACATTCCATTAATGGAATACACAGACATTGCAGATATGTACTTTACAGAATTTATGTACAAAACTGTGTTGAAAGACCGTTCTAGTATTTTTCTTCATTTAACTATACATTAGTTTAAGTACTTATGTAAAATGAAGGTTGTTATTGAGGGATGCAGTTCAAAATCATAAATTCTAATACTCAATTTAATCCAAACTACCCCCTGCGGGAAGGGGGGTAGAATACTCCCGCAGCCCCTCCGCTGTTCGTAAGAGGCGACCAATGGGCGAGGAGACAACCTCGTAAAAAAACCCAAAGTTAACTCAGGGTAGTTTCCAAACAGCATGTGGGTCTGCTGTTTGAGTTTTTGCCATAACATCCGGCTATCGGCCCGCCCGCGTGTTTGCCGTGCGTGGAGACCCGTAAGGTGGGGAAGAGATGCCTGGTGGTTGAGCTCACTGGACCTCATCTGGGTTTCGGATGCTCAAGATGCGATCCGTGAGCAACACACCACTTTGGCCTCGGACTCAGTGTAAACGGGACGTCGGGTGCTAGCCACACCCGACGAATCGGCTTGCCGTCGCGTCTTGTGAACAATAAACAATAAATAAACAAATTACGCACTCAACGCTTATGGTAGGGGAAGGGAAGGGGGAAGGTTAAACATTCAAAAACAGAATACTAGCACCATGGGTGTCATTCGACTGTAAATAACTCGTATGTGAATAATAAACAATAAATAAACAAATTACGCACTCAAAACTTATGGTATGGGGAGGATAGGGCGAAGGTTAAACATTTAAAAACAGAATACTAGCACCATGGGTGTCATTCGATTACAAATAACTCGCAGATGAATAATTAACAATAAATAAACAAATTACGCACTCAACGCTTATGGTGGGGGGAGGGAAGGGGGAAAGTTGAACATTTGAAAACAGAATACGAGCACCATGGGTGTCATTCGATTGCGAATAGCTCGTAGATGAATAATAAACATTAAATGAGTAAATTACGCAACCAAGACTTATGGTAGGGGGAGGGAAGGGGGAAGGTTAAATATTCAAAAACAGAATACTAGCACCATGGGTGTCATTCGACTGTATATAACTCGTATGTGAGTAATAAACAATAAATAAACAAATTACGCACTCAAAGCTTATGGTATGGGGAGGAAAGGGGGAAGGTTAATCATTTAAAAACAGAATACTAACACCGTGGGTGTCATTCGATTTCAAATAACCCGTAGGTGAAAAAGAAATAATAAATAAACAAATTACGTTCTCAACGCTTATGGGAGGGGAGGAGAGGGGGGAGGTCAAACAATAAAAATCGTAATAATGTCACCATGGGTGTTATTCGATTGCGAATAACTCGTAGATGAATAATATCTATATATATATATATGTATATATATATATATATATATATATATATATATATATAATGTTTGTATGTAATTTTAAAGCGCAATAACTACGTTACGTAGAAACAAGTGTAAGGTAACATTTTAATCGGATGAACGAATACGTGTGTGTAGTAAGGTTTTTATTTCGATTTGATTGGAATGCCGAATTAAAAGACAATAATTTATTTTTTCATTCGAATTACAAAGGGACTAGTGCAGCTTTTTTTCACTTGAATTTTAAATTTACTTAGAAATATGGTACGAACCTGAGACTTGAATAATTCTATGAAGAATAGAAAAATGTTTATTTTTATCGGAGGCATAATTCGAATTCTTATCAAATTAGCATAGAAATGCAATTAGAATCAATAAAATACGTGATTTTATCAGTTTTATTAGAATACCCATTATAAGCTACCATGACAACTCCCTTTGTCGCCGAAAGTGACAGTCCAAAGCATTTATATTGAAAATGTTTTAGGGTAATGTCGTTTTTCAATTTCTCGGTGCCAGATTACATTGTGGCGTACAGTTCTCCAAAGCAAGATATTTTTAAAACTACGTAATTAACTTAAATATTTGGACGTAGATTTTCCACAGATTGTGATAGGATAAACAGTTTCATTGTTTCCTAAATATTGTTGATGTAGACAATTTTCTTGTTACAGAACTCGTGGATGAGAGAATCGAGCTAATGGTCTGAGGGTAATATTCACTCTTTTTCTTAAACGTTCCCTATTTACTTTTTTGTCTTTCATTAAATTTAATCATTTCGTAAGTTCCTTTAGTGATTTATTTTTTGATGATTATTGTGTTCTTGCTGATTTTACTTAGTTTTCGTTTTTAAGAAATCGTCGTTCTGTTGTAGTGCTGGCTTTTCTTATCACGCCTCCTGCTTACCTTCGAAATTTAAGGGTCGCGTCTTTTTTTGGCACACGAATGCACTTTTTAACTTTTGATCCATTGACTAGCGAGAGTGGACCAATTTTACAAGGTCTTTCCCGATACCTTTCCTAGAAATAAGACCGTTCTTATCGTTGGCCACTGACTCGAAGCAGGCATTTTGAGACCCTTTCGTCTTTGGACCTTCCCCTGCTTGTCAAAACGCTAACATAAGTAGTAGGGACTGCCACGGAATTCAGAGATATCCTAACTGCCTTCCGAAGGCTCTGTCATTGGCGCTTCTGTATTAAGTTTCTTGAGCCACGTGGTTGACGACAGCCTTCCTCCACCTTCTCCCCTACCCCCTTCTCGCCTACCCCCTTCTCCCCTACCCCCTTCTACCCTACCCCCTTCTACCCTACCCCCTTCTACCCTACCCCCTTCTCCCCTACCCCCTTCTCCCCTACCCCCTTCTCCCCTACCCCCTTCTCCCCTACCCCCTTCTCCCCTACCCCCTTTTTCCACTATCCCTTTCGAATTTGGGCTAACGTTTCCCATGTTATACATTGGTTACTGAAAAATGAACAAGACGTAGATAAGTATAATTAAAGGTTTCCATGATGAGAAATAACTTAAGAAAATATGGTGGCGTATTTTTGGGTACTAAATTTACTTAATTATATAGTGCAGTTATGATAAATCGATGCTCAACCATCGAAATAGATCTGATGACATCGAGCGTAGTATTTTATGGGTGATCAGATTCGCCAATTGAAATTTGAATGAATCTTCGGATTATGCCATATAATACGAAAAATATACATTTAGCAGATATCCGTTGTCGGAGGGGCGGGTATATGCGGTCCGTGGTGATTCCTCATATGTAGAAACCGGGCGGTGATGTCGGCATCGCAAGTCTCTCGGTCACGTTCGTTCTAAGAAGGCGTTATTTCTGGAAATTTCCACAAAAACGGGCCCTATTGCTGCGGTGGTGGAAGTAAAAAAAGGGACATTGAAAGGATTGCCGTGAGGTGGTCTAATACAGCGTTTCGTAATTGGTGGGCCGCAATAAGTTTGAGGTGGACCGCGAATGATTTATAAACATTTAATATTGGTTAACAATGCTTTTGAAAACTGGCAAAATTTTAGCGGAAACTTATTGTTATGTGAAAATCAAACAATGAATTATAAATGAAAATTTTAATAAATTTTGTATTTTTTATTTAACCGACTACTTTTATTCGGTTAACTTTTTTCTTAAACACCATATAAATGCTTTTATTTTTGCGATTTATTATGAACGTACGTACAATAAATTGGGAACTTTTCGGCGTTATTTATTTAGTGGAACGAGCGAATGCTTATTTTGTCTATGATGACCGTTATAATCGCAAACATTATATGTCTTCAAAAAGGTTATGTTGTTGCGTTCAATCGCCGCACGATGAGCCATAGAGAATGAGCCAATTTTACATGGTCCTATAATAGCGGCTATTATGTAATGCATTATCGGTCCGTTTCAACTTGAATGTGACCTTCAGGTGCTCGCTTATTTGTGTGTCTGCTGGGTATAGCTTAAACGCGAGGAGAAGAAAGGGTCTCCGAATTCAGTGGAAAAATGCGCTCGTATCTTTCTACATTCCGAAGGTCGGTTTACGTTTCTCTAAAACAGGGCTGCACAACTCAGAAGTTGACGCGGGCCAAAATCGACCATGATTGGACCTAAGCGGATCTCACTTTGAAAATGTTGTCCATAATTAGAACTTAAATACACTGTCGTCGATTTATTAAGTACCATAACAAATTTTACATGCAACTTTTATGTTTAAAAAATGTGGCAAACAAATATAATTTACTTACAATTTTTTAATTGTATTTTTTACATAAAAGGAATTAACCAGATGAGTTACTCCCAGCTTCAATCGGGCAAAACGAAAGGTGTCGGCGGGCCACATTTGGCCCGCGGGCCGTATGTTGTGCATCCCTGCTCTAAATGTTTAGGTTTGGTTCTGTTCATAACTGAGGCACTTGCTAAAACGCAAGGAAAATAACACTCTATGAAAAGTATAGTGATATGAAAAGCCGGTCTTCTCGCTTTATGATTAACTTTATGGAAGTTGGTAATAAAAGCGATTTTCTCAATAGGACCGTAGTATACTTTTTATCTGTACGTAATTGTGCATTGTAATGTTAATTCTCCTTCGATATGAAGTAATGTTCAAGGGGACGTTGTGGGCATTAATTAACCCTTAACTGGGCGTGTTTAAAGAAAATTCACGTAACGTCGCGTCGCGCGGAGTACTGAGTGCGCCATTGTATTATTTTGTAAAACGCGGCTGTAAACAGTAGTAATAACGACAAATTCATTCTAATTTTTGTTTTTCCAGTCTTGTAATGTATGTATTGACTTTTAATTCTTATTGTTAAAATTATTGTTAGTATTTTCTACATTATATACGATCGAAATTTTTGATATATTTAGGACAAGGGCATTAAAATTTTTTTACTATAAAATGTTAAAATAAGCGCAATTTTAGGCCAAAGGTTTTAACAATAGAATAAACAATTCTAAAAATAGCGTTATTGAACAACATGTTCGACATCTCAGGCAATGTCGATAGGTTAAATAAAAGAACAATGTATGTGAAGCAAAATTTAGAAATTGCCAGTATTTTTAAATGCGTAGGCGCGCTCTGTACGCCAGTGCGTGCGTTTAGTGAATCTCTTGCTGAAGAATACGTTTGAGAAAGGCTTTTCCGTCGGAAATCTTCCATAATTGTTCTCTTCAGTAGAATCTTACTGTATGTATTGGTCAGTTTTTCATTCTTCTAATTTCGCACTCTTCTGTTTGGTATAAATCTCCCGTAATTATTATGTAATTAAGTCGTTTAGCGAAGATAATTTTAGGACAGTTATTGTCACATTGTGAGGTTAGGTTTACAATGAGAGAGAGAGAGAAATTAGAGGTAAGCTTATTAATCTCTTTTTTTGTAAGTTATTATAATTTAACGATGGTTACGCGCTCATAGTCATTTCACATTGCACTCATCAAAATTTTAGTAGTGTACCTATTGTATCACTCTTTACGCTATATAGGGACTTTCAGCTGGAATTAGTGTCAGATACGTAAGATGATCGTATATGACCAGGAAAAGTAAAAATTTCCACAAGATTCTACGGTTCATTTTCAGGAACGTTTTCTCTTTAATATGTACCATTATTGGAGCGAGTGCAGGATAATAATTATTCCCATTATAAAGTGGGTCAGGGGCGAGATAAGATTTTGAGACTCAAATCACCGTAAGAGAAATAGAAGGAAGTGAAGTTTTATTTTTGCTAAGAGAACTTCAATCCGTTTTTAGGCGCGTTTCGCTTCCAGCGTGAATCACGTAAGCCAAACGGGCACCGCTACTGGTGACAAAAAATGAACTTTGCGCCATACCTCGTAAAGAGTCATATCAAAATATTTTTCAAATAAAACTTGTAGAACTAGTAAATTAGTGTATTTCTTTTCTTACGCATTTTTATCGTAGGAGTAGCCGTTATCAAGAAAATTTAACAAGAATGTCTTAATTCGGATTGAACTTTATTTTCTTGCATGTTTACTTCATCTTTGTTGCTAACATAATCTCACAAACAAACGTTTAATTTCCTTACGTGTGCATGCAATATTTTTAAATAGGAAGAAAATGGATTATTGATGGTGAAGAAAAAACTTTAAAACGCTATTTCCCTTACATACGTATTTCTTTCCAATACTCCATTGCAGGAAACGCGGCCGTTTGTGATACTCGTTAAAATACCATAGAAATTAGTTGGAAATTTTTCGCGTTTTGTATTATTGAGAAATTGTGACAGCCATGTCAACCAGCATCGTCGTCGCACTTCCGCATGATTTTATGTGGGGAATATTCGTCGTAATTCGATTGGATTCATGACTTATTTTAATTTAATACTTAAATGCTCACCCGTGTTTTGTGCCCGCAATTGCAAAGTTAGATAGCAAGACTACTTGACGAGAGTATTATATCAGTTAATGATATAATACATTTCATACTCTAATGATGCTACTTAAACTTTACCGTGGAATCCGCATACGTATCATAAAACCTTACTGGAATGACGCATCCAAAGTAAGAGAAATTGAGGAATCTCGTAGGAGAATTGCGGTGTATAGCATCGTAGAACGCCGTAAATTAATTTTCTCGTTCGAATTTTATCATTATCTGGATAGGAGCATGCTGGACCACCTGCCTTAACAAATTCCTCTCAAATCGCCTGTAATCGGGGCATGAAATAATCTCACGAAGAGATCCGTATAGCTTTAGGAATCGCGATTGATTTTCATAGTTTTTTTCTTGGATAGTAATATTGAAAAGAAAAACATTCATATGAAATCCTTAGGGATTACAAGATTCCTTCCTACGCGATCAGATCGCCGTTATTCTTCTTCCTCTGTTAAATGTTACTTTAAATAGGCGCTTGGTTGTACTGTAAAACGCTGAAGTAATTGGACAATTAATAACAAGTTAGGAAAGTGTACAACGTATCACAGATGGGCGCATTTCGTGCGATGGAGTATTAGAAAGAAATTATGGAACAGGTCTGTTATTAGTCGTCCACGACAAAAATACATCGTCCCTATTAGAAACGTGTTCTTATTCAATGTTATATCCCCTTGACTGTTGCGCCGAAAATTGAGAGGATATATTTCTCATATAATTCTTTACTCTTTTTAACACGGAAAATGACCTTTTCGCAGATGCATTCGCGATCGGCATTGACAAAAATATTTTTAAACTTATGTAAACATTTGGGAAGGCTGAAATTAGCCCTCCCTGAATTGCTATATACATTTCCATCGGTGTACTTAATTTCTCAATCATTGCAAAATGAAGAAATTGGGCTACTTCATCTCTAAACAAAATTTCATCAATGTCATCTTTATAATTATGAATTAAATTTACAATACAATTGTCATAATCATTCGGTGATGTATCGCGTAAATTTAAATGTATAAATATTGCGAATTGCTGTAAGACGTCTTCGTACACCTGAATGCGTCCTTTAATTTCTGATAGTAGACTCGCATATTACATTAAGGCAACTCACAATAACTAATTTTTTGCCAGTTAATATTGCTACGTTATCCCTGTTTTCGCCGAACTGTAGTTTCATTTTTTGGGTTCTTCCTTTATCAGATTTGTATTCTTTATTACCTGGCAATGATTGTAGTTCTGTTTCCATACTTTCAAACGCGTTACTGTTTCGAACTTACAAAAATAAATGAGGACAATGATTTAAGAAGATTTACACCTTCTTGTAGATTGCAATTTTTACTTTTCAGATTTTTATTAGTAGCGTTTATTCGTTGTAGAAGTGTATTCCATAAAATCAACAAAAGTGCTCTTTCATAATCTTCAAAACAGTTGTATAGTTTTTTGCTTCTAATTTCGTTATGTTTTTCATTTGGTTCATTAGAAAGTTCAGATAATTCTTCTTTTATGGCTACAAAATTTACCTTAGCAGCTAATATTGCATCCGCACTTGCGGACCATCTGATATCACTGATTCGTTTTAATGTAAAATTTCATTTTGTGTTTGTCTTAATTAGAAGATCCCACCTCTTTGTTGAAGACGAATAAATTTTGAATGAAATAAAAAAAATGAATATCCTTGTAACAAGATTCTGCAGCTGCATTAACTTAATTAATAAACAAATTAGGATTTTTTTTAACAAAAAAATAAAACTTTAGTGGTACTAGTAGTATAGTACTAACACGATTTATTCAATTTTATATTAACTTTGAATACTTTTCCAAGAGTTCACTAACATACGCTTCGATTTATATATCGTAACTATCTGTAAGGTTCAAGTAACATAACATCCCTGGTTATCCCAAACTTACCAGTTGGGAGGAAGGGTCTTTCAAACAAAAGAAGTGTCGGACCGCATGTGATGTGTGATTGGTGAACAATTCGAAACCTGAATCAAACTACCTGGAAACATTTCTGTGAGAATCTTTCCGCCTTTCACAGATTACAGTTCTACTTCTTGATAAAAGAAGTACAAGACATAAGCTTTCCGAGCGCGTCTCACGGATTTCGCCTTTCGGAGGGACTTTCTTGAGAAAAACGTTATCATTATGCAGTACGACTTCGATATTTCCGGCTTTGACAGGTTTCCGCCTTATAAAGATTCCGCCTCTCAGAGATTTTAGTCTTTTAATAATTATATTTTAGTCCCTTTAAAAACTAAATAAAATTAATTTGGAATTAATTTGGGGTCCCTTAGAATCGGGGGCCCTAGGCAAATGTCTTTTTTGCCTACGGTATAACGGGCCACTGCGTATAATCAACGTTTAACAGCGAATTCTTAAGGGTGTCTCTCGTCTACGAACGTCGAAGTGGTCACTTTTTTACCATTTGACGCAATAATTTTCACATTTCATAAAACTCGTGCTGTTCAACGAACGTCCTAGAATATTGATCTTTAATTTTTGGTGTCCTGTAAACGCTAAGTTTTCATTCGATATATTTTCGTCGAGTATGAATAACATCTATCTTCACACTTGTCTCTAGGATGAAGGAGCTACGTCGACGCAATCGGAAGGAGAGCAAGGAAGACGAGGGATAGGAGAGAAATCTGCCAACGTTGGGAATTCCGAGAGGCCGAACCTTCAACGTGGCTGACCGCATAGAAAATCCTCTCCCGGGTGTTTCGGTGAGTGGAGCAAATATGTTTTTCATTTTGCGATTAGCCGTGGCTTACGTTTTAACGCCGAATATTTTATTCGTCGAAAATTCGAATAGAGAAAATATCCACTACGGTTGCGTAACGAATCTTCAGATGGGGCCATATTTCGTACTTTTGTTTTTCCACACTTTTTCACGCGCTTTTTGCCGCGAACTTTTCCCCTCGCGATTTCTACCCCCCTCGCTTTCGCCGCCATTAGCTTCCTCTCACTTTTATCCCATTTTTCCCTCGCACTTTCTCCCCAAATTTTCCTTCGCACTTTCTCCCCATTTTTCTCCCTCGCACTTTCTCCCCATTTTTCTCCCTCGCAGTTTCTCCCCAATCCTTCCCCTCGCACTTTCTCTTCCGTTTTTTCCTCCCGCCTCTTTCCCCCATTTTTTCATAGCATTTTTCCCCGCAAATTATATCCTTCAATTTTTCTCGCACCTATCCCCCATTTTTTTCTCCCCCTTAATTTTTCATCGTAATTTGTCCCCAATTTCTCAAAACAATGGCTCATTCTTTACGCTCTTTCTACCCCTTATTTTTCGCGCGCTTTCTAACACGTATTTTTGACGCGCATTCCACCCCTTATTTTTCACGCTCTTTCTGCCCCTTATTTTCACGCGCTCTCTACCCCTTATTTTCCCTCGCTTTCTACCCCTTATTTTCAAGTGGTTTCCACCCCTTATTTTCACGCGCTTTCTACCCCTTATATTCACGCGCTTTCTACCCCATATTTTCAACCCCTTATTTTCATGCGCTTTCTTCCCCTTATTTTTAACGCGCATTCTACCCATTAATTTTCACGACCTTTCTACCCCTCTTTTGTTCACTCTGTTTCTACACCTTATTTTTCACATTCTTTCTACACCTAATTTTTCTCGCCACTTCTACCCCCTATTTTTCGTGCCATTTCTACCCCTTATTTTTGACGCTCTTTCAACCCCTTGATTTTGCGTCCTTTCAACCTCTTATTTACACGTGCTTTGTGCCACTTATTTTTCACGCGCTTTCAATCCCTTACTTTTCACTGTCTTTGCAGCCCCTTATTTTTCCCCTCTCTCAACCCTTTTTCACGCTCATTCTACCCATTATTTATGCCTTTCTTTCTACGCGTTACTTTTCACGCGTATTCTCCCCCTTATTTTTCACGAGCATTCTAACCCTTATTTTTCACCAGCATTCCACACTTTCTTCACGCTCATTCTACCCCTTATTTGTCACGCGCTTCCTATCCTTTATATTTAACGCGCATTCTGCCCCTTATTTTTTCTCGCGCATGCTACCCCTTATTTTTCACGCGCTTTCTACCCCTTATTTTTGACCCTCATTCTACCCGGTATTTTTCACGCGCATTCTGCGTCTTTTTTTCACGCGCTTTCTACCCTTTATCTTTCACGCGCCATGCACTTATTTTGTACGAGCTTTCTACCCCTTATTTTTCACCCGCATTCTACCCGGTCTTTTTCGCGCTCTTTCTAACCCTTATTTTTTACGAGCATTATACCCCGTATATTTCAAGCGCATTCTACCCCTTACTTTTCACGCCCATTTTACCCCTTATTTTTCACGCGCATTCTACCCCTTATTTTTCACGCCCATCCTACACCTTCTTTTTGACGCGCTTTCCTCCCTAATATTTTTGTCGCGCATTCTTACGCTTACTTTCTTTCTACCCCATTAGTTTTGACGCGCTTCCTCCTCATTTTAAACGCTCTTTATACCCCTAATTTTCACTTTCTTTCAACCCCTTATTTTTCGTGCGCTTTTTAACCCAAATTTTTGTCGTGCATTCTACCCCTTATTTTCCACGCTCTTTCTGCCCTTATTTTCATGCCTCTACCCCTTTTTTCACGCACTTTCTACCCCTTATGTTCACGCGCTCTCGACCCCGTTATTTTTGACGCGCATTCTACCCTTTATTTTTCACGCGCTTTCTACCCATTATATTTCACGCTCTTTCTACCCCTTATTTTTGACGCTGATTCTACCCCTTATTTTTCACGAGCATTATACCCCTTATTTTTCACGTGCATTCTACCCCTTATTCTTCACGGGCTTTCTGCACCTTATTTTCACGCTCTTTCTACCACTTATTTTTCAAGCGCTTCTTCCCCATTATATTTGACGCGCATTTTACCCGTTATTTTTCACGCTCTTTCTACCCCTCATTTTTCACGCTCTTTCTACCCCTTCTTTTTCTCTTGCATTCTACCCCACGCGCTTTCTACCCCATTATTTTTCACGGGCTTTCTACCTCTTATTTTTGAAGATCTTTTCACCCCTTATTTTTCACGCGCATTCTACTCATTATTTACGCTCTTTCTACCCCTTATTTTTCTCATTCTTTGTACCCCTTATTTTTCTCATTCTTTGTACCCCTTATTTTTCACCAGTATTCTACCCCCTATTTTCAAGCTCTTTCCGCCCCTTATTTTTAGGCTCTTTTCTACCCTTTATTTTTCACACTCTTTCTACTCCTTATTTTTCACGCGCTTTCTACAGCTTAATCGTTACGCTCTTTCTACCCCTTATTTTTAACGCGTTTTCTACCCCTTATTTTTGAAGCGCATTTTACCCCTTATTCTTCACGCACTTTCTCTCACCTATTTTCACGCGTTTTCAACCCCCTTGTTTTTGACGCGAATTTTATCCCTTATTTTTCACGCGCATTCTACTCCTTATTCTTTACGCTCTTTCTACCCCTTATTTTTCACATTCTTTGTATCCCTTATTTTTCACCAGCATTCTACCCCTTATTTTAACGCTCTTTCCGCCCCTTATTTTCACGTTCTTTCCGCCCCTCATTTTTCACGCGCGTTCCACCCATTATTTTTCACGCTCTTTCTACCCCTTATTTTTCACGCCCTTTCTACCCCTTATTTTTCACGCTTTTTCTACACCTTATTTTTCACGTGCATTCTACCCCTTATTTGTAACGTTCTTTCTAACCCTTATTTTTCAAGCGCATTCTACCCCTTCCTTTTCACGGGCTTCGTACCCCCTATTTTTCACGCTCTTTATACCCCTTATTTTTCACGCTCTTTCTACCCCTTATTTTTCACGCTTTTTCTACACCTTATTTTTCACGCGCATTCTACCCCTTATTTGTAACGTTCTTTCTAACCCTTATTTTTTTTCAGCATTCTACCCCTTATTTTTCAAGCGCATTCTACCCCTTTTCACGGGCTTCGTGCCTCCTATTTTTCAAGCTCTTTCTACCTCTTATTTTTCACGCGCCTTCTTCCCCATTATTTTTGATGCGTATTCTACCCCTTATTTTTCTTGTGCATTCTACCCTTTACTTTATTTCTACCCCATTAGTTTTGTCGCGCTTTCTGCTTTTCGTTTTTAACGCTCTTTATACCCCTATTTTTCACTTTCTTTCTATTCCTTATTTGTCAGGCTCTTTCTACCCCTTATTTTTCACGCGCTTTCTACTCCGTATTGTTTCGCTCTTTCTACCTCTTATTTTTGGCGCGCATCTACCCCTTATTTTTCACGCTCTTTCTGCCCCTTATTTTGGCGCCCTCTACCTTTATTTTTCACGTGCATTCTACCCCTAATATTTCACGGGCTTTCTACCCTTTATTTTCACGTGGTTTATACTTCTTATTTTTGACGCTCTTTCTACCCCTTATTTTTCATGCGCTTTCTCCCCGTTGTTTTTCACGCGCGATCAACCCCTTATTTTTCACGCGCTTTCTTCCCCATTATTTTTGACGCGCATTCAACCCCTTACTTTTGTCGCGCATTCAACCCCTTTTCACGCGCTTTCCATCCCATTATTTTTGTCGCCCTTTCTTCCCCTATTTTTCACGCTCTTTCTACGCCTTATTTGTCAGGTGAATTCTACACCTTATTTTTCACGCGCTTTCTACTCCTCATTCCTTACTCTTTCTACCCCTTCTTTTTCGCGCGCTTTCTACCCCTTATTTTTGACGCACATTTTACCCCTCATTTTTCACGCTCTTTCGGCCCCTTATTTTTCACGCGCTTTGTACCACTTTTTTTAACGCGCTTTCTACCCCCTTATTTTGACGCGCATTCTACCCTTTATTTTTCACACGCTTTCTACTCCTTATTCTTTACGCTCTTTCTACCCCTTATTTTTCACATTCTATGTACCCCTTATTTTTCACCAGCATTCTACCCCTTATTTTGACGCACTTTGTTTGTTACTGGCTCTGGAGCCTTGACGGTAGAACGAAAATGAATGAAATCTCGTACTTGGGCATTTTATCATACTGAGCAGAGTATACATAGAAATGGTTGACATTGATCAATAATTGAGTAGTTTATTCTACACATTTTTAACAACAATCCCATTTTCTCGAAAACGGCTCTAACGATTTTGATCAAATTTCGTACAGTTACTTGAGTATACATCTACAATAATACTACGTATTTTATTTTTCTCAATGAATGAATATAAGGCTAATTTATTCTTGGGCAACTTGAACAAAAATTGGATTTTCTAAAAACAGGTTCATACGATTTTCATTTTCTAAAGATAACTAAACGACGCATTAGTACCCATATATGAGAAAGTTTGTACAATGTATATTTTACCGATTTTTTCCACTTGCTATCTACTGCATATTTTCTCTCACACTTCCTACGCCCATGTTTTCCTCGCTCTTTTTCCATCATGTATTTCCACGCTCTTTTTACCTTCGTATTTTTCCACGCTTTTCACCACAAATTTTCTTCTTCACGCTTACTCCCTACATTTCTTTTTTCGCGATTTCTCCTCCCATATTTACCTTAACGCATTTTTCCTCCATATTTACCCTTGCGTTTTCTCCTCTCCTATTTTACTTTCTCATATACGAAGTACATATATTGAGAAAGTATTCTAATCGCGAATAAATCTGATCTCAACATTTTTATGGAAATATACGTTTTAGGTGTATCCGAGTCCGAAAAAGTGGTTTTCGCCATGCCGTCTGTGTGTGGGTCCGTCTGTTCGCGGCTCTAGAGCCTAAACGGTAGAGCGAAAATGAATGAAATCTCCTACTTAGGCATTTTGTCATACCAAAAGCTAAGAAGGAATTGCGCAACAATCAAGGGAAATTTGTTCTAGGTAATTTTAACAACAATTTGATTTTCTCAAAAACGGCTCCAAAGATTTTGATCAAACTTCTTACAGTTATTTGATTTTGTCTTCAACAATACTTCATAGTTCATATTTCTCAATAAATGAGTATAAGGCTAGTTTATTCTAAGAAAAATAGGATTTTCTCGAAAATGGCTAATATGATTTTCATCAAATTTGGTATAGTTATTTAAGTTGATGTTTATAATGATTCTATATAGTTCATATTTTTCAAAAGATAGCTAAATGACTCATTAGTATATGAGAAAATTTTTACATGTATTGTACCGATTT
This sequence comes from Uropetala carovei, assembly GCA_036926305.1. Classification (NCBI taxonomy): domain Eukaryota; kingdom Metazoa; phylum Arthropoda; class Insecta; order Odonata; family Petaluridae; genus Uropetala; species Uropetala carovei. The sequence continues at coordinate 8,049,592 of JAXCHB010000065.1, read as the reverse complement.
TTTTCTCGCGCTTTCACCCAATATTTTTCCTGGCGCTTTCTCTTTGTTTCTTTCTATGCGCTTTGTACCCAATATTTTTCCGTGCGCTTTCTTCCCCATCATTTTCCTCGCAATTTCTCTCCCAAATTTGTCTTAGCAATTACTCTCCCCAAATTTTTCTTCCCAATTCCTCCCCCTATATTTTTCGTAGCGATTTATCCCCACTTTATTTCTCGCTCTTTATCACCCTTTTTTCATCGCCCTTCATCCCCATATTTTTCCTCGAAGTTTTTTCTCGTTATTTCCTATAATTTCTGCCCCGTTTTCCTTCATTTTTTTTTTTACTTTTTCCCCTCTTAACTTATTTTTCCTTGCTCTTCTTTCCTGGCACAATTTTTCCTTGCTCTTTTTCCTCGCTCTCATTTTTTCTAGCACTTTTTATTTCCTCTTTTTTTCCTCGCACTTTATTTTTCCTCGCTCTTTATTCTTCATCGCTCTTTATTTTTCGTTCTTTTTGTCCTCGTTCTTTTTTTTCCTGTCTTTATTCCTCGCTCTTTCTTATTCCTCGCTCTTCTTTTCTTCGCTGTTTTTTTCCTCGGAATTTTTTCCTCGGAATTTTTTCCTCGTTCTTATATCTTCTTTTTTTTCATCGCTCTTTTTTTCGTCGCACTTTTTATTTCCTCCTTTTCTTTCCTCCCTTTTCCTCTCACATTATTTTTCCTTCCTATTTTAATTTTCATCTTTCTTTCTCTCGCTCTTTTTTTTCCTTGTTCTTTTTTTAACGCGCATTCTTATTTTTCACGATTCACGCGCATTCTATTTTTTCTCGCCCTTTCGTATTTTTTCACGCCCATTCGTGTTCTTTCAGGCCCATTCTTTTTTTCACGCGCATTTTTCATTTTATCACTCGAAAATAATATTTTCCCCTCGAATTGTTACTTTTTATCACTCATATTATTTTCTTTATCGCTCATAATTTTTTCTTTCCAATCATCTTTTCGTTTCGAAATTTATCTTTCCCAGTCGTTTTACTCGCACACAAGTTTTGCGCAGGTTTTTTCATGCTTAATAATTCTATTTTTTCCATTTTTATGTCTTTAATAAGTTAAACCCGAAAGACTATTATTTTAATGGTCTTTCGGGTTTAACTCATTAAAGACATAAAAATGGAAAAAATAGAATTTTTTTAAAGACGGCAAAAGTAAAATCGAACTTGAAAAAAAATGCGTGCCCGGCCGTCCCGGGGTCGACACTCCAGGAGTAATGGGCAAAGTGACAGCCACCAGTACAGTAAGCGGGCCCGAACCCAATCGTTGACACTGCGCTACTGGGAAAAAGTCTCCGTAATAGGAGCGGCTATTAAGGAAAGCCTTTTTCCAGAACTCGCAAGAGTCGCGGACAGGATTCGAACCCGCTTACGTAGAGTACTAGTAGACTGTCACACGCACCACTACTCCAACACGTCGACATGGAAAAGTCGTGCAAAAGTTGGCCTGGCTCTTCCGAACCGAGGCCAGCGAGAGGGGGGAAGGTCGTGAGCAAGCGGGGAGGGTGGGATAGAAAGAGGGGTAAGGTAGAACACTTTCGTCGGAGCTCCAGTCATAGCGAGTGTTGTATGCAGGGTCCTGGGTCTTTCATAGCAGGATGGGGACCGTCTGAGGAGCCAATAGAAAATTCCACATTTGACGTCACGTGGTTCGTTGTCGTCGCGGGTTTGTTGATTCAAATCAGTTGAAGCGGTTTTAACTGTTGCAGGAGGTATAGCGTTGTGTAACGTGTTAAAACTAATTTTTAAAGTGAGTTGGAGTATTGGTCAGAGGTGAAGATATGGGTGGCTCGAAGTGCCGTGTCCCCAATTGCCGCGAAAAGTTGGTTACTGTAGTTAGGTAAGTTTTTTGACAAAAATCAATCATTCTTTTCACGAAATGTATTTTACGAAAACCTCTTATATGTACGTATTTTTTCGAAATTTTCATTTAGCAAGTCTAATTTTGGAATGAACGCTAATAATCTTGTGTTTCTGATAAATTACGTTAAAATATAATGAATTATACGATGTCATTGTCTCAAAAGTATTCGTATACGTTGTTTTGATTGCTGTCCGACATATTCGTTATAGTATACAATGTATAATGATCTTCTATAAAATTTACAACAATGTATGAAAGTAAAACATGGGATAGAACTTCAGTAATCGTGTTTCTGATAAATTTCGTCTAAAAGTATTCGTTTACATTGTTTCGTGTGTTGTCCGACATTATCGTTACAAACGAAAGTAAGTTTAACATTTTTGGATTCGATGTCAGGGTTATAGTGTGGAGTAAATGAAATAATGAGTGAAATGTTTGAAATTTTCGCTTCACAGTAATGGCTGGGAGTTGTATGTCAGCGAATGGAGTTTAATATTTACAATATATTTAATAGACATTAAAGTTTGTAGATATTTTAAAATAGATTTGGTAAGAGAGTGCTATAAAAGTGTGTTTTGCTGATACATTTAAATTTTATGAATAATAAACATTAAATGAGTAAATTACGCAACCAAGACTTATGGTAGGGGGAAGGTTAAATATTCAAAAACAGAATACTAGCACCATGGGTGTCATTCGACTGTATATAACTCGTATGTGAGTAATAAACAATAAATAAACAAATTACGCACTCAAAGCTTATGGTATGGGGAGGAAAGGGGGAAGATTAATCATTTAAAAACAGAATACTAACACCGTGGGTGTCATTCGATTTCAAATAACCCGTAGGTGAAAAAGAAATAATAAATAAACAAATTACGTTCTCAACGCTTATGGGAGGGGAGGAGAGGGGGGAGGTCAAACAATAAAAATCGTAATAATGTCACCATGGGTGTTATTCGATTGCGAATAACTCGTAGATGAATAATCTATATATATATATATATATAATGTTTGTATGTAATTTTAAAGCGCAATAACTACGTTACGTAGAAACAAGTGTAAGGTAACATTTTAATCGGATGAACGAATACGTGTGTGTAGTAAGGTTTTTATTTCGATTTGATTGGAATGCCGAATTAAAAGACAATAATTTATTTTTTCATTCGAATTACAAAGGGACTTGTGCAGCTTTTTTTCACTTGAATTTTAAATTTACTTAGAAATATGGTACGAACCTGAGACTTGAATAATTCTATGAAGAATAGAAAAATGTTTATTTTTATCGGAGGCATAATTCGAATTCTTATCAAATTAGCATAGAAATGCAATTAGAATCAATAAAATTCGTGATTTTATCAGTTTTATTAGAATACCCATTATAATCTACCATGACAACTCCCTTTGTCGCCGAAAGTGACAGTCCAAAGCATTTATATTGAAAATGTTTTAGCGTAATGTCGTTTTTCAATTTCTCTGTGCCAGATTACATTGTGGCGTACAGTTCTCCAAAGCAAGATATTTTTAAAACTACGTAAATAACTTAAATATTTGGACGTAGATTTTCCACAGATTGTGATAGGATAAACAGTTTCATTGTTTCCTAAATATTGTTGATGTAGACAATTTTCTTGTTACAGAACTCGTGGATGAGAGAATCGAGCTAATGGTCTGAGGGTAATATTCACTCTTTTTCTTAAACGTTCCCTATTTCCTTTTTTGTCTTTCATTAAATTTAATCATTTCGTAAGTTCCTTTAGTGATTTATTTTTTGATGATTATTGTGTTCTTGCTGATTTTACTTAGTTTTCGTTTTTAAGAAATCGTCACAAAACTTCGCATAGGTATATAATTTTACCGTGCAGGTAACATAGGTTATAATGATGGCGATAAGAATTGCGAAGAAAGAAACACAAAGTGTGGCATAGAGTTCTCCAAAGCGAACTGTTTTTAAAACTACGTAAGTAACTTAAGTAATCATGAAGTTTAGTCACTTTTATTATTCGAGGATTTCCAAACTAATTAAGTTTAGTCACTTTTATTACAAAGGGTTTCCAAGCTCAAGTTCAATCACTTTTATTATGTAAATTGATATGTATACTTCAAACAACAATCAGTTCATGTTGCTATAAATAATATATTTCGGTACTGGTCGGTTATCCTCCTGCATATTACATTCCATAATGAAGACACTAAAATACACGATGACCAAAATGTTTTATTTATGGAAAATTTTAGACAACACTAACAGAAACTGATTGGCCGGTCTTGACATTTACAAACCCAATCACCGGATAACGAGGAGGGATACTTTGGTTCCGGGTAGCGCCCGGAGACGACTACCCATTAATACAAAGCGAGCCGAAGGCTCGTCAATATATCCTTTCTATGTTATATTCTCTTCACTGTTGCGCCGCAAATGGAACCAATGTAATTTATTTGTCGAAACGCATTTCGTGATTCAGATCTTTTCAATAGCTTTTTACTTTGTGTTATTGGGATCTAGGAAAATTCACCGACCACAATTCAATTTTCCGTAAGCCATGTTATTGAGGAGTATGTTTTGTGATGCACTTGAATTTTTATTAAACATGAAAGTAATAAATGTTTTAAAAATTGAATTAGAGATTTCTTGAGTGCTAAAACCTCCTTTATAATAAAAGTGACTAAACTTCATTAGCTTGGAACTCCTTCGATAATAAAAGTGACTAAAGTTCATGATTACCTTAACTTACCTGAACGAGTAACAGTAAGTGTTGTACCATTACACAGTCCTCTCAATGGCATTAGGTTTCTAAGAAGCATGATAATGGCTTCAGTTCATGAGGAGGCATTCTGGCTGTACCCGCATAATGTTTTAATGTATTAATAATAATGTGAATTAATTAATGATGCAAATGACATCCCCATAGAAAACTATTCTATTAAAGACGTATTATACTATTTTCTTGCACTACTGATACATCTTCCTCTCTCTGTCTCTCCCCTTTCCCCTCTCTCCTTTCCTCCCTCCCTCACCCTGTCTCCTTTTCCCATTACCCTCTTTATTATTACATTCCTGCATAACCCTTCTTCTCCCCTAATTCCCTCCTCTCTCTCTCTGCCCCCCACGCCGTGCATCATCGCCATTGGAAAGCAAGAAACTGTCTACTTCAATAATTAAATCTATCATTCAATCAAGGAAATCTTAATAGAGGCTCACGGAAAAGAGTTCTCCTAATCGACGAATTGTGTTTCGGTGAATTGTGGTCATTGAATTTTCCCGGACCGTTGATATATATAGCGAAGAATTTTTATTTTGTTTTTTATAAATGAACCAAAGAAATAACGCTTTGTAACTTCCATTGTTTTTATTTCTCTTACGACTGCATAACAATGCTATCGTCAGATGCAGATATGGTGAGAATAGAAAGTATATATGGAGAAAAATGGGTGGAGAGGGGGGAGGGAGGGTAGTGTGTAAGACGGAAAGGAATGGAGGGGAGGGAAAGGAGGAACCAGTCTCAGAGGGTTATTGCGGTAGGTTGTAAAGGGATAAAGGGGAGGGGAAAGGAAAGGCTGAAGGCGGGGGACCACCTCGGGAGGGTTCTGGGAAAGACGGGGGAAGGACTAAAAGAAAGGTCTTGTGGAAGACGGAGAGAGGGTGAACCCCAGAGAGAGGAGGGAGGAAATTATCAATGCGGCACTGGGTGTGTGTGTGTGTGGGAATAAGGAAAATAAAGGCAAGTGCCGGTGGTAGAACTAAAGAGGTTAAATATTGGGAGACGGACGGTAAGGCCATTGTTATAAATCTTTTTTCCTCTAAATAATCTGTATTACAGGTAAAAAAAAGAAATAAAGATGATGATGGTATTGTAATATATTTAAACTATAAAATTTTCCTTTAAGTAAATTCTTCTTTCATTTAAAATAATAATGACTGCGGATTGATTTACTTACAGATTGATACTGAATGTGTAATTTGTTTATATTGGATAAAATATTTCTGAATAGTATTTCAAATGATTAATTTAGTTGAACCGAACCACTTTTCAAAATTCTCGTCTGAACCGAACCACTTCCAAAAATTTATAACAGAACCACTCCCAAATGTTGAAGTGGTTTGCAGCTCTGGTTTGAATTTATAGCTCAAATGGCATAGGTGTGCATAACAATAATGACATTTCACAATCTTACAGTAGAACATAATAGGAGTCCTTTAATTCTAAAAGTCATATTTTATTATGCAGTTCATTCATCTAGAACGTTTTCTTTTTATTTATACGTAGAATCGTAATAAAGGCCAATCCCGGGATCCCAGGATTGGAGAAAGTGAATCCCGAAATCCCGGGATTGAAAAATCCCGCCGGGATTGCAATCTCTGGTGTTAAGCATCTTACCGCATAATTAATTTGTTCATGTTAAATCATTATCTATTAGTTCTAAAATTCATAATATATATCCAAATGACAAAAAGATATTCATCTACAATGGAAGTAAATAACAATACACTATTTTAAATTTTATTCCAATGAAATGCAAATAAGCAAACGCAGATATAGCAAAAATCTTATACGTTGAGTTGTTCATTACATTATACATAACAAGCAAGAATTTCGTTGTTAAGGATGGAAACATTCCCAAGCCTTTTGATGGATAGATTTTTTTTAAATTTTACAACTGTAATTTCATTAATTTAACAATTTATTTCTGTATTGTTTAATACGTTTCTTTCATTTTTACATATCACTTTAATAACCTATGTTATGTGCAATACCACGTAAATAATCATAAATATTTCCAACATCAAAATTTGAAGCAAGCCGATTTATTCTTTCCGCACAATCTCTATATTTTTTACGGCTAGGAGGAACTTCTTGGCCGCGTATATATTGCTCGATTTGGATTTCGTGAAAGCTCTGTTCCCTTTGGATGGCAGCAATAAATTTCCATATACTAGGATGTTCGGCAGAAATTTGCTGCTCAAAACCACGATGCCATCCTTCAATTGAATTATTGGTTTTTGGCAAACCTTCCACTACTCCGTCAAAGCAGTTCCACACGTCGTGAGAAAAACGTGGTTGGCGGCGACGGTGACCTCTTTGTGGAAGACCAATCCACGTATCTTCGTAATAATCCACTACAGCTTGTGCTTCTGGAGGAAGGAGATTATTGTCACAAAGTGATTCGAATGCTTCCACGACGTGTGCTATAGGTACAAATGCTTTTGCAGGTAATAGGCGTAGTTGCAAGGCGAATGCTGCCTCTGTTTCATACCTTTTTTGAAGTCCATGGGATTGAATCTTACGGTATATGCATTGGGAGAAGTGAAAATAACATCCGCGATTCCTTGTTTGGGGGAATTCGCGTTTTATTGCATTTGTCATTGCAGATTCAAAATCTGTCAGTATTACTAGAAATAAGAAATGAAGACGCTGCGAAATTTTGCCTAATTCTTATAAATGCTCTAAGATAAGAAATTTAAAATAATAAGTTATTTAAAATAAAGGAACGTTATTGTATATTGGTTACCCAATACTGTAAAAGAAGGTTAAAACCTTTATGTATATTGTAAAAAGAGAAATTTCATTTGAAGAGTTGTTACAAAAAAATTCCTCCATAAACAAATTCGGTTGAAGCTTTCAATATAAACCTTCGTAAAATGTTTACAAAACCTTCCTTATTAGATTTATCATTGTATGAAGAACAAAGCAAAGCTTATTACAGAATAATTTCCAGTTTATAATGGCAAATCTAAATTTAACAACAAGAACACGCTATTAAGAAAAGAAAAAAAAACTAATTGAACTTATTAAGAAATATAATGCTTATTTTGATTTACGTTATTTAAATGCTATTTCATATTGTTTTCATTGGAATATTCAGAGCGGGCGGAAATTTGGCATTTGGTTTTATATATTTTTAATTTAAAAAATAAAAACACAAATTAACTATATAAACTAAATTTGAATGAGTGGTAAGTAATTTTCCGATAAATTTCCCATAGGATTTAAAAATATTCATCGGAAATTTTGGCACTTGATCACTTTATCGGAAATTTTGGCGTCTGGTCCAAACGTTTAATGCAAGATATAAAAATTATATTTAACTACCTTTATAACAACATTTTTCTCGATGTTTATTTTAATCGAAATTTTAAAATTATTTTTATTGATACATATTTAAATTTGAAAATTAAGACAATTTTATACATTTTTTAATAATTATTTTAAAACGGGTAAAAATTAATTAGACGAAATTTCGCCGGCCTTACTAATAAATAAACGGAGGTGTACAACACATGACTTCCTCCATACATAAGTTGTCAAATGCAAAATATTATTAAAGGAAAGTTTCCAAATTTAATCTTTAAAAAAATATTTTGAGGAGTTTTTATGACTCGGAATATATATGCATAATAAATAAATAATTATATGATTAAAGAATGAAACATAAGGATATTAGAGTGACATACCCACGAAAATTGTCAACCACGAAAGGTAGTTTGTAATTGTTGTAATAAAACTGATGAAATCACTTCTTTTTTTCTGATTCTAAACCAGAGATCTCTAATGCAAATCGTTCGCGGGCCAAAAATGAGAAACTTACACTTCAAAAGGACTAAAAATGTTTCCAAATTGGAAAAATTGTTCGACAATGAGCCGGGCCGAATAATATAATTAGAAGAAGATCAGTGAGAAGGCCGCATAAAATGAACAAGCGGGCCGCGAATTTGAGACCCTTGTTCTAAACGCATTTTTCCGCTAATTCGGTCAAGATTCGGTTTCTGTCTTCAATAAAAATTAGTGTTACCCGTGAGGAGGCTATTTTAAATGTTTTCCTTTCCGTTTCAGCGGGAAGGAACATTTTCGATTCTGACCATATACCATTGGAAGCTCCACTCTCTACCCTTTCAACCTCGAAGTGTATCCCCCCCGTGATTAGGGTGTGGAGGAAGGTTTGCCTCCTGACGTGGGACGCGCTCCTTCATGTATGTACTTATCCCTGAAAGAATCTTTCGACGCTTTCTACGACAAAGGTCTTCAAACTGTGACCCGAGGAAATCCAAGGGTTCCGCGATAGACTTATTTACAGCAGGAAACTTGAACTTCACTTGTAAACTGTATATTGCAAGATACATATATTATGTAAATAACAATTATAATGATTATAAAATAAATTTTGTTGCGATTTCTTTATTAGTGAATTCGGGATTAGTCAGTGCTGCCATTAAAGGGCATTGACATTTTTCCATAAGATAACAAGTAAAAATCGATTGCTTGACTCGCAAAATTTTATTCTTTTGCAAATTTATATTTCTTAAAATGAATATACGAACTCGGGATAAAAACCTATTAATCTGAAAAAATCAACTTTATATTTCTAAAAGACATAAATCCCATTAAAGCCGATTTCCGGTAAAATGTAGTATTTAATCATGAAAAAAGGTATTTATTTTAAGTTTTTAACATTGGAAAGTGCCAAATATCATATCAACCCGAGCAACGCCGGGCAGTTTTGCTATTGGTTAAATAGTAATCTGCATCTATCTACCTATCTCTAGTCTATCTATAGTCTATAGATATCTATAAAGAAAAGTGTTTGTGTGTGTGTTTTTCTATAAATCAGCAATTGACAGCACTTAGAAGCAAGAAAAGGGTATCATTTTAACCGGAATAAAGAGTTAAGTGGTGTAGTCGGGTTTTAAACCGATTTGATTGATCATTCTAATTTTTTTTTAATATTCCCTTTTTTAATTTTCCCCATTTGAATAACATGGGGGTGACTGCAGCTTATTTTTCATTTGAATTTTAATATTACTTAGAAACATAGTTCGAACTTGAGACTTAATAGTTCAGAATCCGAATCCTGATCGAATTATCGTAAAAATGCATTTAGAATCAGAAAAATACGCGATTTTATTAGTTTTATGACAACACCAAATAAAAGCAGCCATGACAACTCCCATTGCCGCCGGATTTGAATCCAATGCATTAAAAATGGGAAAACATTTAACGTAGGTAATATCGTTTTTACTTTCTCATACGAAGTATCGAGAAAGTATTGTTTTCGCGAAAAAATTCCACCTCGAGATTTTTATGGAAATATATGTTTTAGGTGTCGCTGAATCCGAAAAAGTGGTTTTTGCAATGCCGTCTGTCTGTTACTGGCTCTGAAGCCTAAACGGTAGAGCAAAAATGAATGAAATCTCGTACTTAGGCATTTTATCATACTGAGCAGAGTATACGTAGAAATGGTTGACATTGCTCAGTAATGAAGAATAGTTTATTCTACACATTTTTAACAATAATTCGATTTTCTCAAAAACAGCTCGAACGATTTTGATCAGATTTCGTACAGTTACTTGTGTTTACGTCCTCAATAATAATGTATAGTTCATATTTCACAAAAAATGAATATAAGACTAGTTTATTATAGGCAACTTTAACAACAATTCGATTTTCTCAAAAACGGCTCTAACGATTTTGATCAAATTTCGTACAGTTACTTGAGTATACATCTATAATAATACTACGTATTTCATTTTTCTCACTGAATGAACATAAGGCTAGTTTATTCTTGGGCAACTTGAACAAAAATTGGATTTTCTAAAAACAGGATCATACAATTTTCATTTTCTAAAGATAACTAAACGACGCATTAGTACCCATATATGAGAAAGTTTGTACAATGTATGTTGTTTTTTAATTTTGCTTTGTTTACACGGAAACCAAATATATGCTGATTTCTTGAAGTAGTACTAATAAAAGGTTTCTAATGATAATATTGTCCCATACGAGAACAAAAATTATAAGGCACTTTCAGCTGAACTTGAAATTTGTAACGGTTATATGTTTTTGGATAAAACCGTTTCGAAAAATTCGAAATTGCAAAAATTCTGAATTTGAAATATGCTTGCAGTGTAGGATTAATAATAAATAGTTTCAATGATATTTTCGTGTTGAATAGAGTTCTTCATAAGCAAACAGTTTTTAAAACTGCATCAGTAACGTAAATAATTAGACGTAGACTTCACAGATTGTGATTTCCACACCTTTGAAGATATCGCGACCACACTTCGCATAGATCTATAATTTTTCCCCGCGGGTAACATAGGTTATATGACGATAAAAATAATTGTTCATATTGGAGTGATTGAAGCTGAGATATGACGTTTAATGTTTAAGGAAGTGTAAGTGCTCGTTGAATTTCAATGGATTATGTGAATTTAGTTTCGCTATCAGTTCTAGGGCGTATGCAATATATACGAAAACATTTTATTCTACTAAAAACTGGAAACCACCTATAAAGAATACTTTTTCACTTAGCTTTTCTTAACAATTGACCAAATTTATTTGTAAACAATCCGCTTCCAAGTGTGTTGCATTCAAATATAACGATCATTTCATTTCCTATCGTATCACTTTCGCCAAACTCAGTTTAATTTCTTGTGTAATTATGCCTTTCTGAAATGTTTTGTAAGCATGAAACTCGTGAATAGGTAACGTTGTCCATGATTGAACGCTGGCTTTGATTCAACTTTTTCCGACAGTAACTAACAATTTACGCTAAATCTTTATGATAATTTAAATGAGTTCGAAACTTGACGGGAAATAATTTAAAAAGCAAACTTAAAAACCCCTACACTGATTTACGGCCTTTCCTTATGGGGCAATGCGCGACGAGTTTGTCCTGCGACGAAGTGACGTGCGACGAGTTTGTCCTGCGACGAATTGACTACGACGAGTTGACGATATACCATAAGGTGGCCATATAGTTAAGAAAAATAATTAAAACATTATTGTAAAAAAGAAAACGTTCTTTTCTTTTAAGTGAATTTTCACCTCACAATCAGTTGGAACGAAAATCACCTGTGGTTTTACCGTTAATAATTTTCTATTGTTCTGAAATTTTAAACATTTTAAAACGTGATTTAATCGTCAAATGTAATATTTTCATTAGTAGTTAATTACCAACCAAATTTGTTTGTATATAAACCGCTTCCAAGTGTTTGGCATTCAAATATAACGATAATTTGATCTACGACCGTATCACTTTCGTCAAGTCCAGCATCATTTCTTGTGTAATTACTCCTTTCAGAAATGTTAACTTTTATGTTTTATAAGCATGAAACCCGTGAATAGGCAACGGAAATGTGTAAAAATGTAAATATTATATTAGATATTATTTTAAAACGTGGAAAAACTATACATGCAAAAAAACTTATCACGTTGCGTACGGATGGCGAGAATTCTCGCCATTCAAACGTCACTTTATTGTAACAAATACCTTATTTATTGATACCACCAGGGCCGTCTATAGGCGGTAAGCAGGTAAGACACCGCCTTAGGGCGGCACCTCACTGGGTGCGACAAATGCGTTGGTCTCGTATTCGCCCAAATTGCGTTAGTCATAACTCATTTTCGTTGAAAAAAGACAACATCTTCATATCCGTCGAATACGAAAAAATATGGCGAGGCTAAAGTTTAGATGCAAACACGAAAGTCGGTATCAGTGCAAGCCTCCAGTTTCTACCTACCCCGGCGACCGATAATAAAAGGCGGCACTTGGGTTTTCTTATTTCCACCGCATCGGGCTTCGTTACACTTCCCTAAGGCTCTTTCCCCACCCCTCTTACATCCTTCGCTTTCCTCCCCCATCCCTCTCTTTTGTTTTCCCTTGTGGTAACAGGGGCCGTAAATTCGACTGCCCCTGAGTTTGAGACGAAAATAATGGTATGAGAGAGAAATTTTTGTTCCTAGCGGATTCTTAGGAACGTGAAAGGAAATTAGAAACTGTTTTTAATAGCAAAATTTAAGTGATCAGATTTCCAAGAGCTCACTGTTGTACAAAATGAAAAAATCGGTGGAGAATCCAGGGGGCGAAGCAAAACCCCAAAAAAATCAGACTCACATTCACGAATCGACCAAGTGCGTCATGTATAAGTTCGTATGCTCGTACAGCAAAGTGCTAAAAAAAAGTTATACGTAACGTAACGAAATTATGAATTGATTTTTTACCTTCCTATATATGTAGTATATCGTATGTATAGAGATAGTATTGTAATCGTGAAAAGAATACTAATTCCGTTAATATGTATCGTAGAATTTCGTTTAAAAAACGCCAATAATCAGGATTTTCACCGCAATGCAATGATGTAACTTTCAATCGTCTTATTTGCAAAAAGTATTGCAATTTTGCAATGATAGATCGGGAATTTCACCACCCGCTGTGAGGATAGACTACACCGAGTCCTGGTGAGGGTCGCTGATCCTCTCTAATGAGCGTCGAAATGGAAGAGCAGGTAGTCTTCCAAAACATGGCCCCGGATCTGAGACATAAACCATTAAGGTATTCTTCTCGATGTACAAATTATACAACGAATTTTATTATGATTATTGAACGTCATAAATGAAGCTTGCCTTGTTGTTTCGAATTTTAGGAGAGTTATCATTCTCTGTTCATTTATGTTTGCGTCTTTAAAAATCGAAGTACATACATACTTATCCTATGACCACTTTGTAATTCCGATTTCTTAGATTTTGGATTTATTTCGTGTTATTTTTTAAAGTTCTGTTTTCACCTTATTCGTCCGTCTGCTGATGTGCAAGATTCCAATTATAATAAAGGGCAGTATTAATTGGTTTGTCCTCTGACTGGTTGTTTGTTTGGTCCGTGTGTCACGCTGTATCGAAATTCTGACAATTCGTTAAATGGTGTACACAGAGGATCGAAAATTTGACAGGATATTTAAATGGGATATATGAAGGTAACGGCGTAATATATCTCGAAAAATGTCGCGAGATCGACCTCTAGCAATTATTTTCATTTCTCGTAAGATAATATGTAATATTTAAAATTCCGCTCAGCAACCCTTGTTCCTATTGCAAATGAAAATTGGAAAATTTGACATGCGTTCTACAGACCAAAAATATTTTTTTAAAAAAAGGAACATTTCTTAATTTGAAAGTCAATTTATCCTTCTATTCGGATTCGCTCGAATTTGGGCGTAATTCCGCGTTTTTAACTAACCATGCCAATTGTTGTATTATTTCACGTGTGTAATGCAAAAGTGTCAATGCAGTGTCTATATGCGCTCGAAAGAGATGTAGAGGGAGGATGGCGAGGAGGAAGGAGATAAATATTGGTATTCAACCGGAAATACGGGAGGTTTTTTCAGGATACGCAAAAGATTCATTTTTCATAACCTTTACGATTAGGTGCAGTGAATACAAACTTAGTCCACCAAAATTAATTCTAATCATTTAAAGATTTTCTGTGGAATTGTTCGCATTATGTGATAATACCAGTGGGTATGCACATCTTCAAAGTTTTCCAAGGGGCACGCTGATCAAAAGGGTTGAATATCACCGAGATGTGGACGGGAAGAGGAAAGTGAGGGGAAGAAAGATCGGGTGTAGGGAGATAGGGTATTTGTGTCAAAGTATTAATCAGATCGGAGTGGATTTTAACCAGTGCTCGAAATGTAAAATGTTACGAAACGGAACGCTTGTATTGGCTGTGGAACGGAAATTTTTTTTGAAACGGGACGGTATTTATGTGTGTCTGTCGAAAGAGAACGGTATCATCGACGCGTGTGACGAGCCGGAGCGGCGTACCGGTGCGTTCCGGCTCATTCCGAGATCTGATTCTAAGCTGCTTTAAGGGAAATAAATTAGCCATTTAAAATATAATTTGAGTTAATTTCAAGAGGATATTCAACACTGTGATAAATTCATTCATAGTGATTCAGTGGTGAGGATTTATGGTCAGTTGGGGCCGTTAAAGTAAAATTTTGCCGGATTGGGAAAAATTGCGTCCGCACGTGGGTAATAGGCATTTTTGTGTTTTGACCATCCTTGAAAGATTTTTTACTGACGCCCATGTTATCCAGTATTGAACATTGGCTTTGATTCAACTTTTTCTATTAAAACTTGTAAGTTACGATAAACCCCCTCACCCCCTACCATCAGCGTTGAGTGCGTCGTTTGTTTATTTATAATTCAACTACGAGTTATTTTCAATCGAATGACACTCATGGTGCCAGTATTACCTTTTTTAATGTTTAACCTTCCCCTCTCCTCCCCCTACTATAAGCCTTGAGTTCATCATTTGTATATTTATTGTTTATATTCATCTACGGGTTATTTGCAACCGAATGACACCCATGGTGCTGGTATGCTAGTATTCCGTTTTTAAATGATTAACCTTCCCGCTCTCCTCCCCCTACCATAAGCCTGGAATGCGTCATCTACTTATTTATTGTTTATTATTCATCTACGAGTTATTTGCAATCAAATGACACTCATTGTGCTAGTATTCCGCTTTTAAATGTTTAAAAATTACCAACTCCTCACCCTACCGTAAGCCTTGCATGCGTCCTTTTCCTTATTTATTCTTTCTTATTCATCTCCGAGTTATTTGCAATCAATTGACACCCATGGTGCTCGTATTATGTTTTTAAATGTTTAACCTTTCCACTTCCCTCCCCCTACCATAAGCCCTGAGTGCGTAAATTGTTTATTTATTATTAATTATTCATCTACGAGTTAGTGGCAATCGAATGACACCCGTGGTGAAAGTATTCCGTTTTTTAATGTTTAACCTTCCCCCTCTCCTCTCCCTACCATAAGCATAGAGTGCGTAATTTGTTTATTTATTGTTTATTATTCACATACGAGTTATTTACAGTCGAATGACACCCATGGTGCTAGTATTCTGTTTTTGAATGTTTAACCTTCCCCCTTCCCTTCCCCTACCATAAGCGTTGAGTGCGTAATTTGTTTATTTATTGTTTATGGTTCACATGCGAGTTATTTGCAATCGAATGACACCCATGGTGCTAGTATTCTGTTTTTGAATGTTAAACCTTCCAACTTCCCTCCCCCTACCATAATCGTTGAGTGCGTAATTTGTTTACTTATTGTTTATTATTCACATACGAGTTATTTGCAATCAAATGACACCCATGGTGCTAGTATTCTGTTTTTGAATGTTAACCTTCCCACTTCCCTCCCGCTCCCAAAAGCTTCGTTTGCGTAAGTCGTTTATTTATTGTTTATTGTTCACATGCGAGTTATTTGCAATCGAATGACACCCATGGTGCTAGTATCCTGTTTTTGAATGTTAAACCTTCCAACTTCCCTCCCCCTACCATAATCGTTGAGTGCGTAATTTGTTTACTTATTGTTTATTATTCACATACGAGTTATTTGCAATCAAATGACACCCATGGTGCTAATATTCTGTTTTTGAATGTTAACCTTCCCACTTCCCTCCCGCTCCCAAAAGCTTCGTTTGCGTAAGTCGTTTATTGTTCACATGCGAGTTATTTGCAATCGAATGACACCCATGGTGCTCGTATTCTGTTTTTAAATGTTCAACTTTCCCCCTTCCCTCCCCCCACCATAAGCGTTGAGTGCGTAATTTGTTTATTTATTGTTAATTATTCATCTGCGAGTTATTTGTAATCGAATGACACCCATGGTGCTAGTATTCTGTTTTTAAATGTTGAACCTTCTCCCTTTCCTCCCCATACCATAAGCTTTGAGTGCGTAATTTGTTTATTTATTGTTTATTATTCATCTACGTGTTATTTACAGTCGAATGACACCCATGGTGCTAGTATTCTGTTTTTGAATGTTTAACCTACCCCTTTCCTCCCCATACCATAAGTTTTGAGTGCGTAATTTCTTTATTTATTGTTTATTATTCACATACGAGTTATTTACAGTCGAATGACACCCATGGTGCTAGTATTCTGTTTTTGAATGTTTAACCTTCCCCCTTCCCTTCCCCTACCATAAGCGTTGAGTGCGTAATTTGTTTATTTATTGTTAATTATTCATCTGCGAGTTATTTGTAATCGAATGACACCCATGGTGCTAGTATTCTGTTTTTAAATGTTTAACCTTCCCCCTTTCCTCCCCATACCATAAGTTTTGAGTGCGTAATTTGTTTATTTATTGTTTATTATTCACATACGAGTTATTTACAGTCGAAGGCCACCCATGGTGCTAGTATTCTGTTTTTGAATGTTTATCCTTCCCCTACCATAAGCGTTGAGTGCGTAATTTGTTTATTGTTCGCATGCGAGTTATTTGCAATCAAATGACACACATGGTGCTAGTATTCTGTTTTAAAATGTAAACCTTCCCCTTCCCCCCCCCCCGTCCCATAAGCCTTGGTTGCGTAAGTCGTTTATTTATTGTTTGTTATTCATCTACGAGTTATTTGCAATCGAATGACACCCATTGTGCTAGTATTCTGTTTTTAAATGTTGTACCTTCCCCCTTTCCTCCCCATACCATAAGCTTTGAGTGCGTAATGTGTTTATTTATTGTTTATTATTCACCTACGAGTTATTTGCAATCGAATGACACCCATGGTGCTCGTATTCAGTTTTTAAATGTTTAACCTTCCCCCTTCCCTCCCCCTACCATAAGCGTTGAGTGGGTAATTTGATTATTTATTGTTTGTTATTCACAAACGAGTTATTTGCAATCGAATGACACCCATTGTGCTTGTATTCTGTTTTTGAATGTTAACCTTCCCCCTTTCCTCCCCATACCATAAGCTTTGAGTGCGTAATTTGTTTATTTATTTTTTATTATTCACATACGAGTTATTTACAGTCGAAGGCCACCCATGGTGCTAGTATTCTGTTTTTGAATGTTTATCCTTCCCCTACCATAAGTGTTGAGTGCGTAATTTGTTTATTGTTCGCATGCGAGTTATTTGCAATCAAATGACACACATGGTGCTAGTATTCTGTTTTAAAATGTAAACCTTCCCCTTCCCCCCCCCCGTCCCATAAGCCTTGGTTGCGTAAGTCGTTTATTTATTGTTTGTTATTCATCTACGAGTTATTTGCAATCGAATGACACCCATTGTGCTAGTATTCTGTTTTTAAATGTTGTACCTTCCCCCTTTCCTCCCCATACCATAAGCTTTGAGTGCGTAATGTGTTTATTTATTGTTTATTATTCACCTACGAGTTATTTGCAATCGAATGACACCCATGGTGCTCGTATTCAGTTTTTAAATGTTTAACCTTCCCCCTTCCCTCCCCCTACCATAAGCGTTGAGTGGGTAATTTGATTATTTATTGTTTGTTATTCACAAACGAGTTATTTGCAATCGAATGACACCCATTGTGCTTGTATTCTGTTTTTGAATGTTAACCTTCCCCCTTTCCTCCCCATACCATAAGCTTTGAGTGCGTAATTTGTTTATTTATTTTTTATTATTCACATACGAGTTATTTACAGTCGAATGACACCCATGGTGCTAGTATTCTGTTTTTAAATGTTAACCTTCCCCCGTCCCTCCCCCTACCATAAGCCATTAGTGCATGATTTGTTTATTATTCACCTACGAGTTATTTGCAATCGAATGACACCCATGGTGACAGTATTACGTTTCTAAATGTTTGACCTTCCCCCTTCCCTCCCCCTCCCTTAAGCCTTGAGTGCGTAATTTGTTTATTGATTGTTTATTATTCATCTGCGAGTTATTTGCAATCGAATGACACCCATGGTGACAGTATTACGTTTCTAAATGTTTGACCTTCCCCCTTCCCTCCCCCTCCCTTAAGCCTTGAGTGCGTAATTTGTTTATTGATTGTTTATTATTCATCTGCGAGTTATTTGCAATCGAATGACACCCATGGTGACAGTATTACGTTTCTAAATGTTTGACCTTCCCCCTTCCCTCCCCCTCCCTTAAGCCTTGAGTGCGTAATTTGTTTATTGATTGTTTATTATTCATCTGCGAGTTATTTGCAATCGAATGACACCCATGGTGACAGTATTACGTTTCTAAATGTTTGACCTTCCCCCTTCCCTCCCCCTCCCTTAAGCCTTGAGTGCGTAATTTGTTTATTGATTGTTTATTATTCATCTGCGAGTTATTTGCAATCGAATGACACCCATGGTGACAGTATTACGTTTCTAAATGTTTGACCTTCCCCCTTCCCTCCCCCTCCCTTAAGCCTTGAGTGCGTAATTTGTTTATTGATTGTTTATTATTCATCTGCGAGTTATTTGCAATCGAATGACATCCATGGTGCTCGTATTCCGTTTTTAAATGTTTAACCTTCCCCCTCCCTCCCCCTACCATAAGCCTTGGTTGCGTAATTTGTTGAGTAAATGTTTATTATTCCTCTACGAGTTATTTGCAATCGAATGACACCCATGGTGCTAGTATTCTGTTTTTAAATGTTTAACCTTCCCCCTTCCCTCCCCCTACCATAAGCCATGAGTGCGTAATATGTTTTTTTATTGTTAATTATTCATCTACGAGTTATTTGCAATCGATTGACACCCATGGTGCCAGTATTACTTTCTTTAATGTTTAACCTTTCCCTTCTTCTCCCCCTACTCCCGTGAGTTTAATTTGTTTATTTATTATTCATGTACGAGTTATTTGTAATGGAAGGATATCCATGATGCCATTATTTCATTTTGTCATACTATTCCATCTTCCTTCTATCTTCCCCATACCCATTCCTCCTTAAACGTTAATGGTTTATTGTTACGTGTCATTGTTGCCAACATTCCGCTTATATTACTTCCGCTCTTCCCCGTCTTCATAAGGTGAATTGGAAATTTCGGTGAATACTGCATTCGATCAATTGTGGGTCGGTGAATTTACCTTTCGGTGAATTGTGGTTTCGGTGAATTTTCCGTCGTTGAATTGTGGTCGGTGAATTTTCCTTCGGTGTATTGTGGTCGGTGAATTGTCCGTAAGCCGATTCTGACATAGTTCCTGTTCCTCTGTATCCATGCTCCAGATGTGCTAGGAGATTCATTCCAGTGAATAAATTATCAAAATAAAATCTGAATGGCAGTTTCATCTTTTCATTAGGCAATTCAGCAATCATCTGCAACATTGGTGCATCTGCCTTTCCAAAATTCACTTCATATTCACGATTGGCATTGGGAATGGAACCTTGATATACTTCAAAGTTCACTAAGTATCCGGATTTTGTGTTCAGACACCAGACTTTATATCCAAAATGTATTGGTTTCCCTCTGATGAATTGTTTGCACCCATGCCGCCCATAATATTCTATCATGCTCTCATCGTAATTCATTTCATGCACAGGTTTTAAATGACAAACAAAACGTACTATTATCAGCACAGTGCAAAAATCTCATTTGAACAAAGCGATCTCTTCGCATTGAGTTGTAAAGATTATTTCTCATATCATCACATGAATCCCAATAGCACTTTCTTCCTGGCAAGTTATTATAACCAGAAAGAATCAGAATTCCCACAAAACACTTCATTTCATCCATTGTCATGTTTGGATTTGATAAATTTTTCCAACCAGCATATTTATTTGTTTTCCCCACTAGGAAAGAAATAACTTCATCATCAATAAACATTTCAACATAAGTCTTATTCCTGTAAACACTAAAATCAGGCTCCGGAAACACTGGATCCATCTGCAATACGTTATCCTGTGACCAATGACGAACCTTCTGCCCCTTAGATCTTTTTTTGACTTATACCAGGGTGCTGTTCTTCATCTTCTCTGTCTACATCCTCTATATCATCGTTTCCAATTCTATGACCATCTGCAAGAACTGCTTCAGCAGGTGCTTGTAGCTGTCTTCCAGTGAGGTTTTCAATGAAGCCACCATCATCTTCCTCTCCTGAATCTTCATCAGATTCTTCATCCACTTCTGGAGGCTCAATGTATATTCCACTGAGGTCCACATCATCATTTTCAGTGATATTTCTCTGAATGTTTTGATAGGGATATTTGAAAATCATTTAAATAAGAAGAAAATAGACTTACCTCTCCTTATACGCCATTTTAGATTCCTAGATTCTGTATAGAGTTTTCTTTCATTCATCGGTAGACAGAAAATCCACCTAGAGTGAAAAGAATGAACCTCTATCAAGCCATAGAGTATAAAAG
Source organism: Uropetala carovei (assembly GCA_036926305.1). Lineage (NCBI taxonomy): Eukaryota > Metazoa > Arthropoda > Insecta > Odonata > Petaluridae > Uropetala > Uropetala carovei. The sequence continues at coordinate 8,028,793 of JAXCHB010000065.1, read as the reverse complement.
ATTTACTCATTCTATGTTCCTTGGACCAAGAGAATAAAAAATGTCTCTCTGTTCACTGTGACCATATGGTCACGCTAGCCCTTAATGGGTTAAAACACGACTGGCACACACTCTTCTGAAAGGAAAACTAAACAGAAAAACCACCCATTTGAGAACATCTGTTTCTTAAAGCCAGAAGGGAATTCTGATGTATTGTTAGACGAAAGCAATCCTTGCGAAACTTTCTCCCAAAGGGTCTAAGAGTGCCATAATAAAAGGATCAGGGCATGCTTAACGTGGAAGAGAAAGCATAAGAAGAACCATGATCTTTGCACGTCTCAAATATATCAAGTGTAAATATCAGAGAACCCACTTATTGTGTTTATATGTTATCCTACAGTCAAAGAGAGCTTTCGTTCGCAGATATTTACGGAAGACATAGCACAGTGGAATGAAGCTGGCGGGAGCAGAGTTTTCGCATATAAATAAAAAATCATAGAACCCATAACATATGAGCTATTTTCATGAAATCTTCTCCAAAAATATCTTCAATGTTTTCTTAATAATTCCTCCGCTGTATGTATGTGTCTAACTGTTACAGAACGCGATTTGGCTAGAGATTACTTTTTTCATTATTTTCAAAATTTGCGGTGCAAATATTCGTATAAAAAATATTACGTCTATTAGGACAGTTAAAAAGAAAAGATATACACATCATAAGAAGGACAAACGTGTGGTAAATGATAATTAAAATTATTAACTAAATGCAACAAGCCAAACTTACGAAATGACTTAATAAAGATAAAAGGTGAAAATGAGCTTTTTACGACCACACAATCTTCTCCTCAAAAAAATCCCACCCAGAAATGGGCTGGGGAGACTCAGTTGTCGGCGGTTGCCGGAAATATTTAATCAGAAAGTGTGCCAAGGAAGGAGAGACCCTGACGAAGGTGTCTCACTTCTTTTTTCATAAGGTTTTGTCAAGCTCGGTGACAGGAAAGTTGGAGTCTGTAAAGAAACCACGGTATGGTACACTGCTTATACAGGCATCTGAAGATAAGCAGAGCTAGAAGTTGCTGTCGATGACAATTCTCCATGACATCCCAGTAAGAGTTGAGACGCATAAGACCCTGAACACATGTCGTGGCGTTATATCTTGCTACGACCTTCTCTATGTCGACGTCGAGGTGATAATGAAGGAGATGGCTCCAAAAATTCATCATTAAGGGATCAACGTAAATATCTTAACGAGATTTGTTACGCATTGTTAACAAACAAAATATCACCACATATCACAACAATACGTGTTTATTTTTTGAAGTATTCCCGTTAACAGGAAAGTACCATTTCAAAGCAAAAATCAATTTAAAACTATTGAAAGTTGTTGTTTCGGAAACTGAGAAGTCCAGAGTGGTGAGTGGACGCTAAACGATATTAAGGTACATTATATTCCAAAATCTATTTAAAGTATTATCAGAGAGGCAATTGAAGATTGAACCAATTTTTTGGAACCGGAATTCTGCTTATTTAATGTAATTGAAATCCTAATTCAATAATCAATTTAAAACTAATAACAATGCTATTTTAGTAGAAAGAAAGGTACTATTTTATTCACAGGGAATTTCTATGAGATTTTAGTTAATTATTTAAAAAACTTATAATATAGAAATATTCGATGGATAAAACTGTACAATTTTATTTTTGCGATTTTTACATGTTGCATTGACGAAAATTTAGATTCATTAAACCCGTTGAAATTCAACGGGCACTTATGCTAATAATGTTATATTTTTCATAAAGGAACAAGTCGTATGATTACACAGGCCTGCAACGATTTTGCTGTTTTGGTAAACATATGTGATTTATATAAATATTGATGCGCTGAATTCAAAAATGGCATTCGTTTTGGCTTATCACGTACAGATTTTACACAATTCGATATTATATGGCTATTATCGAATCCTATATATGTAGTGTTATACAATTTTGGTAATGCATTGAACATTGAATAGAATGTGATAAAAAATTCAACACTACTGTCGTCCTAAAGTGGGATAGGCTTAATGCTTCTGCTGCCTACGAATTAGGTTGCAACAATTTATGGTAAGCGAGCAAGTGAGCCAGGGGCACACCATGAAGATATCTCGCACCCTGGCACAAAGTACTCTTGGCGCAGTCGTATAGCGATCGTGTGAGCGACAATATGAAATAGAATACGTCTTCTATAGAAGTGGCAACAATGGCATAAGCACGTGAGCAGTGTTGCGGCTATGTATACTTTTTATAGAACGCCGCCTGCCATAGAGGCTAAGTTTGGATGTTACTGTTGGTTGATGGTTTAATCCCTCGCGTTGAAGGCATTCGTGCTACCGCTGCGTGTCTATGCTTGTTCCTACGTGGCACTATTTTTTGTTTACGACGTGCTGCTAAGATGGCAAGTGGGTCTGGTTTGTGTAGAAGTTGCGTGAACAATCCTAATTGTTTTTGTTATATATGTGGCTGTTACATAATACAAAAGCAGGAAAGTAATGTGACTTCATTTGTAAAAAAAGCATATCATGCTTATTTTAAAGTTCAACTTGGGGATCAGGACAAAAAGTGGGCTTCACATGTCGTGTGTAACACCTGCGTTGAAGGACTGAGACATTGGTATCAAGGTAGGCGCTCATCTATGCCGTTTGGTATACCAATGGTTTGGTGTGAACCAAAAAATCACTACGATGACTGCTATTTTTGCTTTTCCAAAGTGTCGGGATACAACAAAAGAAATAAGGCAGGGATTAAATATCCCAACCTGTCATCAGCTATAAGACCTATGCCGCATGGACCAGACATCCCAATTGCTACACTGCTGGCTGAGTTGGAGGATGTCGAATCCTCATCCAGCTCGGAGTTTACAGCAGAGGAAGATGTGTATTTCTCATTTGACAACGAAGCCATACCTCCGCAGCTATTTACTCAAAGTGAGTTGAACAATTTAGTCCGGGAGTTACGTCTTACTAAGAAAAAGAGTGAATTATTGGGATCAAGATTAAAAGAAATGAATCTGTTAACCCCAGGAACAACCTTTTACTGGTTTAGAAATCGCGAGAATGAGTTTCGGAATTATTTTAGAATGGAAGGTGAACTGGTTTTCTGCTGTGATATTCCTGCTTTGATTCAGTAGTTGGGAGAAGAAACCTATGACCCAAAGGACTGGCATTTGTTTATTGACTCTTCAAAAAGGAGTTTAAAGGCTGTATTATTGCATAATGGAAACAAATTTGCTTCCATACCAGTCGCACATTCAATATACCTAGAAGAGTCATATGAAAATTTACAAACAGTATTACAAAAAATTAAATATAACGAACATGAATGGTCTTTGTGCGGTGATCTAAAGGTTTCCGAGATTTTATTGGGTCAACAAGGAGGCTATACTAAATTCCCTTGTTTCTTATGTAAATGGGATAGTAGAGCAAGGGACAAACATTGGACAAATAAAAATTGGCCTAAAAGAGAAAGATTCATACCAGGAACGAAAAATGTGAAACATGCCAGTTTAGTTGACCCACAGAAAGTTTTATTGCCACCTTTGCATATAAAACTTGGTATCATGAAGCAATTCGTAAAAGCGCTGGACAAGAGTGGCTCATCCTTCCGATATTTCTATCATAAGTTTCCATCTGTATCTGAAGTTAAAGTGAAAGAGGGCATATTTGATGGACCACAAATTTGACAATTCGTGAAGGACACCGAATTTACTGATACCATGAGTGAAATAGAACTTCAGGCATGGGATGCATTCAAGAACGACGTTATGAAGTTCCTCAGCAATGTAAAAGATCCCCAGTAAGAAAAAATCGTGGGAAGTATGTTAGACAAGCTGCAGAAACTGGGATGTAACATGAGTTTAAAATTACATTTTTTACACTCTCATCTCGATTACTTTCCCAAAAATTTACGAGCACTCAGTGATGAACAGGGTGAGAGATTTCATTAGGACATCAAAGAGATGGAAAGAAGATATCAGAGATGGTGGGATGTGTCTGATGGCTGACTACTGTTGGACCTTAAAAAGAGAAGTTAATTGTCAAGAACATAACCGGAAATCTATGGAACGCTCATTTGGAACAAAGCAAAAACGGAAACATCCTGACCCTAATCATCCTATTTAAAGGTATTTAAATAAATTTTTACCTTAGATGATGTTTATATGGGGCTGTCAGACTATATATCGTATGACTTCTCCATGTCTCTGTACATATACATTCATAAACACAAGATTTTAGCGTAAATTTGTTTTGTCTGAAAAATCCTGACGTGATATGGAAAAACGAGGGAGGAGGGAGTGGGAGGGAGGAAAGGAGGAGCTATTATGAAATAATTCTCTTAGATTTTGTATTCCTTTAAATGTTTGAATGTGCATACTTGCTGAAGTGAAAATCCTTGACTGACTGAGTTTTAAGCCAAAAGAGTAGCATACCAAAGCAGCGAGGGAAAACATTATGCATAATGTACTACATAAAATGATTTTTGATTAATGTAACGAAAAACGTTAATGAAATGTCCAAAATTGCTGTAATGAAAATTGGAAAAATAAAAACAGTTATTTTGATATTTTCATGGAGTTGCACAGAGGAACGATCCTAGGCATGGGAGACAAGACTAAATCAATCCACCAAATAGTTAATTTCTTCATTAATACTATTATTATTTTTTAATTAAAAACATTTCAGAATGTTAGTCCTAAAAATAAGTTTGTAAACAACAAACAATTTTTAATATAATTGACACCTTAAATTAGTATCTTATTCCATTAAATATCTATCCATATGAAAGAGGAAAAAAAATAAATTTAAAATTGTTTCCTTAGCAATTAACATAATTTTCACCATCAGTTGAGGGTAAATAATCCTTCATAATTTTTATCGACTATAGTCTTTCAAAAAATTTCATTGGAAATATCATGGTCTATAGTCTAAAAAAATCTCTGATTATATTCTGAAAAATTTCATTGACTAGTCTTTGAAAAATATCATAGAGTACGGCTTTTCAAAAATTTCATGGACAACAGGATTAGAAAAATTTCATGGACTATAGTCTTTGAAAGTCTAAAAAAATCTCTGATTATATTCTGAAAAATTTCATTGACTAGTAGTCTTTGAAAAATAACATAGACTACGTCTTTTCAAAAATTTCATGGACTATAGTCTTTGAAAATATCATGGTCTATAGCCTGAAAAAGTTAGAGAAAATTTCATTGACTAAAGTATTTGAAAATTTCATGAGTTATAGTCTCTGAAAAATGTCCTATTATTGTCTTTAAAAAAATTCATTGACTAAAATCTGAAAAATTTCATGGACAAATAGTATTTAAATTTCATGGACTATAATCTTTGTAGAATTTCATGCATTGCAATCTTTGATAAATTTTATGAAAAATAATATTTGAAAATTTTTATGGACTGTAGCCTTTCAAAAATTTCATGGACGACAGGATTAGAAAATTTTCAGAGTATAGTCACAGAAAAATTTCATAGTCCATAAGTTTAGAAAAATATCATGAGCTTTTGCTTTTCAAATATTACATGGACAATAGGATTACAAAAATTTCATATACTATAGTCTTTCAAAATTTCATTGACTATGGTATTTGATAAATGATATGGAATATAGTCCTTAAAAAATTTCATTGATTATAGTCTTTTAAAAATTTTCAGGGATTATAGTATCGGAAAAATTTCGTGGACTATTATTAGACGTATTATTAGGAAGTTACAATTCAAGAAGAGAAATCGCAAAAGTGTATCTTATAAGATTTTCATACAAAATCATATGGTTTGAGAATTTCTTATATCTTACATGAAACCACATAGGAAATTTTAACAAGGTTTAATTTCTTACAGTTATTTATATGATTTCATATATAGGTCTTTAATATCTTAACAAGCCTTATTAGACTTCTCATAAGAACTTATAGCCAAATTCTTATAAGATATTAGAGGAAATTTTCAATACATTTGAGTAGGTAACTTAATTAATAAGATATACAATAATTGCGGTTCTTGAAAGTTTGAAGTTTTCTATCGGATTTTACTTCTTTACACGTAATTATAAACTTGATCCACTTAAAACACTAATCGAAAATTATTAACCTCTTCACCTAATACAGCTTCATTTGGAAGACTTTTAATAAATCGTTCACCTTAAGAGCACTTTATATTACCTAAGTAGGTACCTATGTGAAATTACAATCCTATATTATTAACCATGTCAAAAACAAAAATATACTGCCGATTACTCTTTCTTAAAAATATATTTTTCTAGGGAAACAATTTCTCTACTCTACTCTATAATCGGAATGATACACTGTCACTGCTGAGAGAAACAACACACGCAAAATATAGATTGTAATAGCTGAGTTTTGCAGCGGGATATTCATGTGTATTGTATTTTAGTGTTTGAAGGTGTGTCACATTGGAAGAAACTAATTCCGACGTAGCACATGCATCGAGACAATCCCAGCAAATGGCGTTCTTGTCTTCAACACAGGACACAACACAGATGTGTCGAAACAGTGTTTCGAATCACTTGACTGAGCTGATTCCAACGTTTCGACACAGTGAAAAGTGTCACTTAGCCGCCCACTAGTCTGGAGAGATTAAATCATAACAAACGGAAATCCTGCAGCGAATATACTGCTCTCTTTAGGGAGAAACGGAGAAATCTTTTCGTTTGTCTTTTGTTAACGAAAGTGTGCAGTTAAATAAGTACGAGTTGTCAAAAGGCACAAATGTTGAAGGCATTTTAGGTTTTGATGCATTTTGTCGATAGAATCACATGGAAATGAAAACTCATGGACAGCTGCTAATATTACCTTCGAGGAGGATAAAAAATTTGTAACGCTGGTCAGTAAAAATTTGAATTTTATGAAATTCGATTATTTATAATGTATTTTGAAGCAATGAAAATTGTTGGAGTTTTTATGCTCGTATTTATGTTATGTATAGAGTATTAAATAACGTACATTCAAATTACTCAGAATGCCTGTTGACATTTATTTAGCGGCGTGAGTTTTTAGTGTAATTGAAATAGGTCGTTAATCCATATATTAAGGAACATGAATCGAGTTTTGTATGTTCTTCGAAATTAGAAGTGGCTCAACTTCGTATCAGATTGCAGTTAGAAGGTTAAACATCAGTTTAATAAACCTTTTCACGGTATCTTTGTCGAATATCATCATTCGAAAAGTTTTACACACTTTTGAACTCGCGTTTTAATTCTTTTCATTGGTATTTAAAGCTAATAAGAATATCTGTATATTTGTTTAAATTAATATTTAAAGAGTTTGATGCTATATTATCAAGCAATAATACCATTTACTTTAAGCTGGCGATGGTGGACGTTTTTTCGTGGCAAGCCGCGTTATAATTGCCTCAGTATGTAGAATAGGTTCGTACATCGGCATTTGAAGAGGCGATGATAATAAATGCATTAAGTAAGATTTGTATCTTTTTGGTTTTCTTATGCTGTCATGGTATTAGACGGTTTGAATGTTATCTTGGTAACACCGTCAAATGTTTCTTGAAAAGGTCTTAAATCTATTGTGAATTATGCCGCAGTCAAGTCGTTGAATTGCTGTCAATAGCGAAAGAGATAAGAGACGATTTACTTTTGGAACAGTTCGTATTACAGAGTAATTTGCCAGATAAAAATGTAATGCGTTTAGCGGCTGTGGTAATGATAGTATTTCAAATTTGATTGATGGTTGAATAACTAAAGATCAGCAATATACATTTAAGGTTTACTATGGGCAACATGATTTTATGTTGTGCAACTTTATCGAATTGAATTTGTTTTTTTCCTTAGGCATGACTTGAAGGAATCGTTGGTACCTGGCCATTCTGAACTTGCAGTTTTAAAGTGGATGTCTTGGTTCCTATGTTGGGGTCTGTTCTTCCTTGGAATAACAAGAAAGTATAATGGTTAGTTTCAGCTAGATATTTTACAAAGTAGAGAGAATGAGCTTCCCATTATTACTGTTGCATTAAACAGGTTGGCTGCTGTGGTGGACATTGCTCTCTCTGTTCTGAAACTTTTGTTTAATGTAAGATAACCTCTTCCATCACGGCCATTATGTAACCTATGTGATCAGTATAGCCTTTATATTCAAACGTGTCATTTTTTGGAACATAATGCAATTTTTATAATTTTCACGTTAAACAAATGAATGTTAATGAAGGAATTGATGAAGTGAGTTTTCCTAAGCCAAAAAATAGGAGACGTTGCATTTATTCTTTTTATCACTGTATATTATAGTAAAATATAAAAATAAAAGGCAACTTTGATCTCACATTTACAATTTAGGAAAATTATACTAAAAGTCCATAAAGATGCAGTGATTATATTTAAATGGAAATGTCAAGTAGAATAATGTTTCCAAACCATTACTTGTCAAATTAATCTGTTTAAAACATGTTTGTTAGGACTATTTTTGAAAGAACTTTTTTTATTTTACCTTCCATTTCATTAAGTTTTATCATGAACAAGTATTTGTATACAGTGGAACCTCGCTTAACGAGCATAATTCGTTCCAGAATCTTACTCGTAACGCGAAACACTCGTTAAGCGAAACAGTTTTTCCCATACAAATTAATGTAAAATACGATAATGCGTTCCATGCCGAAAAAATACTGAAAATATTTTATGTATAACGTTTATTCAAAGAAAATTATATATACGTTGTTAAGGAGCGTGATTCATCTTCATCTTTTCTTCTATCGCGGATGAACGAACCTGGAATGAGAATTCGATTTGTAGAAAACAAAAAAAAATCGAAATAATTAATTTACTATTTATGATACATACCTAATTCTTTTTTACTAGAAAGCTGTCTAGAGACATTTGTTTTTGCCGACGCTTCAGAATTTGTTGGAAATGCGACGCAGCATTATCATTAAATAAATTAGTAGCGCGCATAGCCACTGCCTTATTAGGGTGATGCTTCTCAATGTACGATGCAACAGGCTTTCAGCATTTCTCTTATTGCGCCAGAAGATTGTTGGTTTGCTGTTACCTCCTCCTCCTCCTCGGACAAACTCTCCTCCACAACTTCTTGCTGTGAAACACAATGTAACTCCATAAGCTCTTCGGTGGTCAGCTCTTGGCTGTGCTCTTCCACAAGCTCATCGATATCTTTGTTATCCACCTCCAGTCCCATGATCTTGGCCAAAGACACAATCTCGTTGACTACAGGCTCCACAGGTACTGTCTCAAACCCCTCAAAGTCACATTCGACAACGCTCTCCGGCCAAAGCTTCTTCCAAGCAGAAGTGAGGGTTCTCTTGGTAACCCCTTCCCACGCCTTTTCGATCATCTTGAGGCAGGCAACGATGTGGAAGTGATATTTCCAAAACTCTCTGAGAGTGAGATTGGTCACTTCAGTCACCTCAAAACAACGCTCGAAGAGCGCTTTAGTGTAGAGCTTCTTAAAGTTAGAAATAACCTGCTGGTCCATAGGCTGGAGTAACGGAGTGGTGTTGGGAGGCAGAAACTGGATCTTGATGAATTTAAATTCTTCAAGAGGTCATCTTGTAGTCCTGGAGGATGGGCAGGAGCATTGTCCATAACAAGCAAGATTTGGAGTGGTAGATTCATCTCAAGCAAATATTTTTTCACAGAAGGACCAAACACTTCATTGATCCAATCAGTAAAAAGGTCACGTGTCACCCCAAGCCTTGTTGTTGGACCTCCACATCACATTTAGCCTGCTCTTCTGGACTTTACACTTCTTGAAGGCTCGTGGAGTTTCTGAATGGTAAACAAGCAGCGGTTTAATTTTCAAATTGCCGCTTGCATTGGCACAATACAGCAGCGTGAGACAGTCTTTCATTGGCTTGTGGCCAGGTAATGCATTCTCCTCTGCTGTTATATAGGTTCGCTTCGGCATCTTTTTCCAGAAGAGACCCGTTTCGTCACAATTGAAAACCTGTTGTGGCAGGTAACTCAGAATCTACGAGCTTCTTGAAGTCGCCGATGAAGTTCTCTGCTGCCTTTGCGTCGGAGCTTGCTGCTTCACCGTGCCTCACAATGCTGTGGATGCCGGTTCTTCTCTTAAACTTCTCGAACCACTCACGACTTCCCTTAAATACTTCTTCTTCGGCCGTTGATGATCCTGGAGTCTTCTTAACGAGGTCGGCAAAAATCACTTTCGCCTTCTCACAAATGATGTTCTCATTAATAGTGTCGCCTTGCAGTTGCTTTTCGTTTATCCATATGAGAAGCAACCTCTCAACATCATCGAGAATACGTAACCGTTGCGTAGATATTCTTGTCACTCCCTTTGAAGCATCTATCTCCTTAATCTTGTCCTTGTTCTTGAGGATAGTGCAAATCGTTGATGTAGACCGATTGTATGTGCGTGCTAGATCAGCCACGCTCACACCTCGTTCTCGCTTTTCAATGATTTTACGTTTCATTTCTACGGTTATTTTTATTCTCTTATGGCTGTCTCCTTGCGGCTTTTTCTTCGGGGACATTTTTGCAAGGGTTATTAAACTTTGCACAAAAAAAATCACAAATAACATGTCTGAACACAAGTTTGGAAAAATGTGTGATCACAAGCGACACTAAGATCCTAGCGGAACGAGTGCTAAACACAGACTGATGTAACAGGCATGGACGGTTGACTAAGAGGGAGGGGGGACGGACAGAGCGGAAATCCAAGCATGCTGTCAGCAGCAGGCTTGCAGCTAACGCATCCGTTCCTCGGATTGGCTGATTTCGAGACGTCAGGCGACTGCAGCGCTCTGCGGTGCTGGCCCTATATAGAGCCCCCCGCACCGCTCTGTCCGACCCTCACTGTTGCAGGCGCACAATCCGGGACTTCCCCTCCCCTCGTCACTCGTTATGCGAATTACTCGTTATGAGAGGTGCTCGTTAAGCGAGGTTCCACTGTATTTGGATTAAAAGACATGATTACAGAAAGATATTAAATCCGAGATGAATATTAACAGGATCATACCCTTAGCTTAGTATTAAAAGAGTCATATGGGATGGATGCATTATCATAGCATATCTTTATTTACCATGTATCTAATTTTCCCAGAATTTTATGAAACATATTTTAGAGGTGACATTTTCTTAGTTTTGAAGCAGTTCAAAAGTTATAGCATACACCGTATATACCAGTGTATAACGCACAGTTTGAAGACAAAATTTGTAGGTCATAAAGCAGGGGTGCTTCTGTGAACTTAAAATCAGAAATTAAAGTGTACCTACCTCGTACCAGATTCTCACTTTTTAGGTGAATTAAGTGGAAACCCACTAATTATCAATAATCCAGGTTATACATATATCAATTATGCATATAAATCACCTAATTAGTTATCATCATCATATGTAGTCTGTCCATAGGTACGATTATTCATGGTTAAACTTGGTTCTCCATATACTCTTATTTTCTGCAGTCTTTTTCATGTCTTGATAGCTCTCATTCCCTTTCAAGTCGTCTATCAGCTGAAACCTTTTCCATCCAGTTTTCCTTCTAGCACTTCTTTAATCATGCTCTGTCTCCTCAGGTAATGTCCAATCCAGTTCGCCTTCCTCTTTTTGATAGTCTGTATAATCATTCACTTCTCTCCTATTCTTCATAGTACTTCCTCATTTTTCACCCTATATGTCCATTTTATCTTCAGCATTCTTCTCCATGTCCACATTTCGAAGCTTCTCAAAAAGCTACTGATTTTTACTGTGCATGTGTAAGAAATAAAGAATTATTAAATTATAGCGTCTAAAAACTGCTTTTATAAAGAAAAGTAAAAGATTACTATCTTTTAATTTTTAAACAGAATTAAAAATGAAATTCCATAGAAGAACTATTATGCTTTATGAGTGAGAATGTGTAAGTAAATTACTATTGTTGGACGGCTGCAAAAAAATGCTTGCTTTTTTACCATGCACCTCTTGGGTCAATTTTTTTGCAAAAATTGCTTGTTATACACAAAATTACAGTATTATTTTTATGCATAAGAACATTTTAATTGAAATAGCTTGAACTTGAACTCATTAAATCATATTAGTGGTTAGAAGTGGCAAGATTATTATTTTCTCTTCCAAAATCATATTTCTTCTTAAATAATGTCTTGCATTAAATTTAATAATAATCTTTTGTGCAAAAAATCTACTGAGATATTCTGTATTGCTTGGAAAACTTCACTGTTTATCATTACCCTCTAACTAATGAACTGGAACAAGAAGAAAAAACATTCCATTAATGGAATACACAGACATTGCAGATATGTACTTTACAGAATTTATGTACAAAACTGTGTTGAAAGACCGTTCTAGTATTTTTCTTCATTTAACTATACATTAGTTTAAGTACTTATGTAAAATGAAGGTTGTTATTGAGGGATGCAGTTCAAAATCATAAATTCTAATACTGAATTTAATCCAAACTCAGTCCAAGAGATGAAAATTGCCCATAAACCATTGTTACTATCACTTCACCTATAAGGAATACCTAAAAGCTGGAAACTTAAAAAAGTAACCTTTTTCCATATATCATATTTTATCGTATCTTCATTTTTTCAGAATGAAGATATGATAAAATTCCATCATGGACTGCTGCTTGGGACTGACATGCAAGTCTCCTGTATTGAAGCTATTCTGAAATATAAATTGAAGAAGGGAGGCTTGATCATTCTGTTATGGACTTGGTAAAGGTAATGTAGTGGCAGTCATTAAATATTGCATAACTTAGTAAACTATGCATTCATTCCAAGTTACATACAAAAATTGTTTTCCTCATTTATTCATGTCTATTATGTTCTTTTAACCATTATTTATTCTATTGTAGAAGATGGCCAAATACCTCCTCTGCAATCACTTTATCTGCCAATAATAGATACAAAGAAATAATATCATCTCATTTAATCCTTTGGTAGTGCTGTTTGCAATAATATATTTTTCTGGAGTTTAAGGGCAAAAAACTTGTTTTTTAAATAAAGTAACGCTTTTATAAAAATATACTGAAGTACTTTCCCTGTGACAACATTTGAAGTAATGGGTTTGCCAAGGTGGTTTTTGCCTGCTCTGAAGTTAATGTGAAATGATCAAATTATCACATATCTAGTTATTAATAGGACATATTACAGTGAAACCTGAGTTACACGTAATACTCCTTTATATGTATTTTTTGATTGGTCCCGGCGAAACGCCATATGGTTACACGTATTAACATATTAAGTTATGTGTAACTGACTTATACGTAAACCTCTTTTATATGTAGCATTCATCCAATCCTGACAGCTACTTTTATCTCGGTTGTATGTATTTGTGCGCTATAAGATCTCATGGTAGATAGAATCTCAGAATCCTCCCAGGGCACCGACATAGTTGCCATATAGGCGGCATCTGATGGCAGATTGAAACAAAATTTGGTACAGGATGGCACATCTCAATTTAAGCAGTCATAAATCTTCATCGACTGCCAAACCTTATAGACGCAAAGAGAATTCATACTATGTAACAAAAAAATGAATCTGAATTCAAAGACAAAATAAAATGGCAAGACAATCTATCCTTAAGACTTGATACCTATGTAGGCAGGAATAACTTATATGACAATGTTGCAAATTCGGGAGTCATTGGCTTCAAAGAAAAAACATTGTCACCGCAGAAACGTGTGTGGATAGGATAATTAGGCTGGCGACTCACTGAGCACAATGTATGCTGCTGAAAAAGTGCAAAGTAATCTGCTGATATCCGATACAATGGTTTTAAATTCCTTACAACAAACTGAGCTGAAATTCTATCCTGGAAAAAATAACGTTTTCTTCGCGACGCTTTTATTCTGCCTGAAATTCAAACACAAGGAAATCGAATGGTGAATGATACACTAAAGCCCCTTACACACTCGGCTCTCCTGAGCCGCTACCGTGAGCTGAAGCGGGTGACGGGGAAGGAAGCCTTCTATACTTGAGAAGTTGGTACACCTGAGCTAGTGGCAACTGGGGCATTTAGAACTAGCCCTATCGTCAGCATTTACAGTGATGCTGGCGAACCACCTCTAGAGATCAAGCGAAATGCCCTGATGTGCAACTATGTGAGCAAACTTATGGTGCTTCCGTCGCACCCTTGTTTTAAAATAGTTTTTAATCATAAGTTATTGAATGTTTTTAACAGGAGACCGCGTGCAACTAAGCCACCGTGTGTTCAGTTTTACAATTTTATAGACAATATTGATTTTACACTCCCTACTGTGTACAGAATATGCCCCTCTCAAATTCCTCCATGGCACATCCCTCGGCCAGACATCTCTTTCACATTAGCAGGTAGATCGAAAGAAGATTCAGTCCCTGCCGAGCTCAGGTCCTCCTTTGCCGAGGTCTTACACCAATGTCCGGACTTCGAAGTCATCTTTACAGACGGGTCGAAGTCCGAGACAGAGTGCGCTGTGCTTTTGTCACCTCGCACAGATCCTTTGGGGCTAAGCTACATCCAATGTGTAGTGTATATACAGCGGAGCTTACAGCCATAAACCTCGCCCTGGATCAAATTCTTCCATGGCACATCCCTCGGCCAGACATCTCTTTCGCATTAGCAGGTAGATCGAAAGAAGATTCAGTCCCTGCCGAGCTCAGGTCCTCCTTTGCCGAGGTCTAGTCCGAGACAGAGTGCGCTGTGCTTTTGTCACCACAGATCCTTTGGGGCTAAGCTACATCCAATGTGTAGTGTATATACAGCGGAGCTTACAGCCATAAACCTCGCCCTGGATCAAATTCCTCCATGGCACATCCCTCGGCCAGACATCTCTTTCGCATTAACCGGTAGATCAAAAGAAGATTCAGTCCCTGCCGAGCTCAGGTCCTCCTTTGCCGAGGTCTTACACCAATGTCCGGACTTCGAAGTCATCTTTACAGACGGGTCGAAGTACGAGACAGAGTGCGCTGTGCTTTTGTCACCTTGCACAGATCCTTTGGGGCTAAGCTACATCCAATGTGTAGTGTATATACAGCAGAGCTTACAGCCATAAATCTCACCCTGGATGGCATTGATTGTCATGACAATCTGATCCTGGTTTGCTCCGACTCAATGAGTGCACTGAAAGCCATTGCCTGCTACGATCCTGTACAGCCATTAGTGAAGGCTGTACAAATCTCTTTGACCCACCTTAAGGAAAGAGGGACCTATGTTAAATTCATGTGGGTCCCCGGCCACGTAGGAATAGCAGGCAATGAGGCTGCTGATAAAGCAGCCAAGGAAGCTCTCGGCAAACCCGAGATCGATAGGGATGCCGTCGTCTCGGGAGACCTACAGGCCACGTTCAGGAGCTCAACTCTGAAGGATTGGCACCTTTCATGGCATTCTATTAAAGAGAACAAGCTGCGTCTGATCAAGAATGACACAAGGCACTGGGCGTTCTCTGTCAGAAACAGTAGAAGAGAGGAGGTAGTCATCACTCGGTTGAGGATTGGGCATAGTGCCCTGACACATTCGTACCTGTTCTCCATCCCTCGGGTACCACCTCAATGCGAGGATTGCCACTCTCTTGTCACTGTAAGACACCTTCTGACAGACTGTCGTAAGTACTCTGATCTGCGCAGCAAATATTTTATCACTGGGGATTTAGACGACATCCTTGGCGACATTTCCTCAAGGATAGATAGAGTTTTATCCTTCCTGAAGGGGGCTGGCCTCTTTCACAGGTTTTCAATATTGACTCCAGTATTCATTACCGCGGTTACCTTGTTAAATTATCATTGAAATTATAAAAAATATTCTAGTTAAATAAATGAAGTGTAATATACTGTACTGTAAGGTGCTAAATGACCTTAGCTGTCGACGCACCTACAAAATCCTAATCCTACCTAACTGTGCTAGAGCTATCCCTATTAATGATCTAAACTTGGATAACTTTCTACTGACTTTACATATTTAAAATATTAGAATGGGTATGTGCATTAGAAACAATAGTACATCAATAAATAGACAAACATTAGAAAACTAGTAATGCCATAGTTAATGATAAAGTAATAAAAACTGGTAATTACTTTAATCTCTTTAAATAAGCTCCTAATAACGATACACTCCTTAAAAGATTCAAACTAAAAACCTTTATTTATTTACTATTGTTGTTCAGCAACCAAGCATCACCGCATCTGGACTTACCTAGAAAACTATATAAGTGGATAGAAATACAGCATTAACCAAGATGAAAAATACTTTAAATCATTTAGAAACATATATATTGATATAAAATTCAACAAGGTGCATACAAAATTATTTACATCACAATAAAAACACAGCACCAATTTTATTTTCTTTACAAAAACTATCCATTGTTAATTGTTTTGTATTTCTCCTCATCTCATATGCTGCTGCACGTTCCACCTCACGTAGAAGCTTTAAATTATGAACACACTCTTCCGAACACAAAAAGCACCTCTCTAATACTGCAACTGCAGCATTTATTTCTCTGTTCCTGGGTCGAACCAGTTCTGCTTCATCATCTTCACACTCGTCATCACTTTCAGGCACTGAATGGAAACTACATATTTCGGTATTAATATCTGATGTGACAAGTTTGGAATCCACATGTATGAAATCCTCAAAAAACATATCGTCAATTTCAACATACTTTGCTATTTCAGCCCATTCCCCGTTACTTTCCTGCTCACTTTCTTCTTCATCATTCACTATGTTGCTGTTTGAGGAAAATCCAGACCTTCTGAAACAATTTGTGATCAATGATGGTTTTAGATTTTCCCAAATCATGCACAACTTCTGCATAGCCTGTAGAATGTTCTATTTTAACTGTGAGCGTTCATTGCAGTTTTCCATAGTTCTTAGAAGGTACTGCACCAGCTGTTGCCTATATTTCCTCTTAATCTGGGATATCACACCCTGGTCCAGGGGCTGTAACTTGTACAATTCGCAGGTAAAAAAATTACTGTAACATTTCTTAAAATTAACTCTCCTACATTGTGTGCACTGCAGCGATCTAGGAATAGGAGAATTTTCCTATTTTGTCCACCCATACGAGCATCTAAGGTCTGCAACCATCCTCTAAAAAGGGATGAGGTCATCCACGCATTTGAATTACTTTTGTAAAGGCAAGGCATTTTCCTTATATTTTTAAAACAACGAGGCTTGCAAAACTTTCCAATCACAAATGGTTGTAATTTGTCTTAACCATCACCATTTGTACAAAGTAAGACGGTAAATTGTTCCTTACTATGTTTCCCACCATGGCATGATTCACCCTTCATTGCAATTGTTTTATCAGGAAGTAGATTGTAAAAAAAGCCAGCTTCATCAGTATTGAATGTCCTTCAGCTTATAGCCAGAAGTTAGAGTTTCTTATTTCATTTTCCAGCTTTCTATAGCAATGTCACTAACAGCTGCTTCCTCCCCAGATGTTTTTAGGGTGACTAGATTCCACCTGTCTTTAAATTTTTGTAGCCATCCATTGGAGGCCTGGAAATTATCTATGCCCATTTTTAATGACAAATCTCTTGCGTGTTGCTGCAAAATCAGTCCAGATATTGGGATATTTGAGGCTCTTGACTTCATTACTCACATCAGCCATTGTCCCTAGAAAATTAGAATGAATTTATATTATTTTCGGTAATGATATATTGAAGATACAAGTTTTTAAATAAAATAAAAATGTTGTATTCTTTATTAAATTATTTAAATTTTGTTAAGACTATATATTAAATATTTAATTTTATTAGTATCTTTCAAGGGCTAGCGTACATTTAAATGTACGCTGGAAGTCGGCGCCATTGGCCGTGCGTAAGATTAAACGTAGAGACAGAGAGAGCCGGGTGCAATTTGACTGGGCCATATGTGAGGGGGAGGGGAGGGAGAGAGTGAGGGGAGGGGGAAGGAGAGCATGAGAGGAGGAAGGGAGTGAGGAGGTATGGGTGTGAGTAGGGAAAATAGGATGGTGCAGAGAATAGTCTTGATTGAGAATGGAGGATGAGGATGGGTGTGAAGAGGATGGGGTAGGGAGAGGTGGCGGGAGAGGATGTGTGGGAGAAGGAAGAAGGGTGGGAGTAGAGGATGGGTGTGAGGGAAGGGGAGGATGGGTGTGAGGAGGGAGAAGAGAAAAAGGAGAGGAATGTGGTTGGATGTGAGGGAGGCAGGAGAGGAGGATGGAGAGGTGACAGGAAGAATAGGAGGTATGAGAGGATGGGATGAGGAAGGTATGGTAGGGGAAAGGTGGGAAGCAGGAGAGAAAGAAATGAGGAAGATGGGATGGAGGTGAGGAAGAGAAGGAGCAGGAAAGGTGTATTGTGGGAGGGATGGGGGTAGGGTGGGAATCGGGAGTGGAGGGAAGTGTGGGTGTTACCTTGTGTTCGAGGACTCCTCTCCTTCACGCTGAGCAGGGTGCTTCCCTCTATGATCGAAGACTCTTCTTCTCTCTGCATGGTTGCATGCTTCTTGATGGGCAATGACTTCTCCATGCTGTGTAGGGGGAGGTCCCATCGATGGCGTGACGAGAAAGACGGCGAGAAGATATGCATAAATATAAGAAAAATTATGTAATTTCCATAATGTTTGATGAATAAAAAATTTTAGAGTATAGTTGATGCCTGTTCTTTAAAATTAAAACATCCTTTGTAAACCGTTTATTATCATCTACATTGTCATTTGCGTTTAAATTACATTACCTACATTTACATTAATTATGTCAGGAAAAGTTTTTAAAACATTTATTTGACATTACATGTAACATCAATTTACTATCCGTACTTCAACTTAAAATTTAATGCACAGGTCACAATTAATTAAAATTAATTGTAAATAATTAAAAATAAGAAAATAGGTTTATTGAAATATAGTAAACTCCCCGTTATCCGGCACTCATGCAACCCGTTATTAATGAACGGTCAGCTTTTAAGTTTCAAACTGTAATGGAGCTCAATTGCAACTACCGTATTTTCCGTCGTATTAGACGTGGTCTTTTAAAAGAAATTAGTCCAAAATTCATCCTCTGTCCAATAGGGCAAAAGTCAAAAATATTACTAAGGAAAATGTGATCCTTTTCTGTTTAGATAGGTCTATGGGTCTGATTAACTCCCGGTAGAACCCTAAAAGATATTATATTTGTGTTACTAAAGACAAATATAAATTATTACAAGACAAATGAAATAATAACTAAAGATAGAGGAGCACAGTGAATAAATACAGTCACAAAATGCTGAGTGATCCCAAAAATTTTGACGCCACTTGATATGTGGTCTTGAATGTCTTTCCATTTACAGATTCCCCTAAATGGAAACTCTGTGAACCTGAAAATTGCATAAAAACTGATCCTTGGAATAACTTTGCCTTTTTATATATCGACTAAACATATAACAATGCACAAAATTCACAAACTAATACATTAAGTTAACCAATAAGTCGAAATTCTAATGTTGGTATCACTGCAAAAGACTGTAGGATAGAGTTATCATACATAATATCAGACCATAGCTGAAAAATACAGCTGAAACCTTGAAAGAAAATTTAGAGTAGGTATTGTTAAACATTCTACGTCAATTGCGAGTGACGAAAACATAAGAACAAGGCATATCTGAAAGGTGAACGAGAAATTGTTTTTCATTCAATAAACTGTGGTAACAGTAAATAGAAAATACATGTATGAGAGAATATGGACAAAAATTATGAAATAAGGGTGCGTCTAAAGCGCCGGTGCGTCTTATATGACGGTGCATCTTATATGATGGAAAATATGGTAATTTTAAAATGCTAATTAAAAATATGCTATGTCATCCAAATGGAAGAAAATAAAACTTTTAAATCTATTCAATTAAAATATCTTATACCACCGTATGATAACATTTAAATACATTCTGGTGATTTATAGAATTACACGCATGCAAGCTAAACTACATTAGCTTACCCTGTTGATTTGAGTCTTTAATGACTAATTTTACACACTAACTGAAGTTGTTTTTGCTATTACCTTTTCCGAAGTAAAACTTTTTTTAATGAATCTTAAAGCAATAAATATAAAAGTTTTAAGGGAAACAATACCTAATTACCATTTAATATATGTATTAAAAAGGAACTCCTCTTAACTTAGGCCATAAAGATGGCTAAAACAATTTTTGAAACAAATGGAGTAAATGTGAGGAGAGAGGAGAAAATTGCAAAACGTTTACAAACAAGTGAGGAAAGAATCGCAAATTACATAATGCATTTTTTTAAGAATACTAAAATTAAAAAGACATTCCCCTGCAGACCAACCTATCTTGAAAAGTTTGCACCTTTAATAATATTCCATACACTAATTGTGTACATACATTTTCGGAACTATATGTAATATCACTTTCGTTTCGAAAAATGAATTAACTAATCTCACAGCTACGTATTTTACCATTACAATGTTAAGCAGCATATCACGTAAACATTCCTTCTAAAACAATTGGCATTAAATAACAACGACAAAATATTTCATAGAATAAAAAATTTTAGAACTGTGTAATTTCACTTACTTTCGCTTAACAGCATACTTGTTCATTTACATTCGCTGCAGTGAATACGGCCAACAATACGAAAGCCATGTATACAATATACTATATTGTATACATTGTTGTTTCAGGTCTAATCAAGAACCAAATTTAATACCACTTTGAAATGAGATTCCCACAAGGAAGCTAGAAACAATGAAAAATACCGTATTAATCGATTGTAAGCCGACCTTTTTTTTTACCTTTTTACCATCTCAGAAATCGCCACTCGCCTTAGAATCGGGGGCAAAAAAAAGTAGTCAATGAATTTGTCCGTAGTTACATTATAACGCGAGATCTTTAAATATATGCAAAAAAAGAATCAAACTGACTGAACAACTATGAAGAAATATATTATGTAAATAATTCGTGGTGCGTTAAAGTCATAAAAGAACACAGCGATAGCGCTCGTATGCGTAAGGAGCTAACACTGAAACATGATAGGTGGAGGAGGGAGGACAAATGCTTCACAAGTAAAATGAAACATTGTGTTAGCTCCTTATGCATATGAGCGCTATCGCTGCGTTCTTTAAGACTCTGATGCACCATGTATTATTTACATAATTTATTCCCGGGATATTATTATATTAAGATCCTGCGAGATCAAATTACTTTTTTCGTAGAAGTTGTTATGAATAAGTGAATAAAATGTATTTTATGTCACCTTAATTTTAGTTAATACTTTAACCCTCTCACGTCCTGAGGTGTGGGGCACCTGCTGGCATTTAAAGTCCGGAGAAATTCAAGATGGCCACGAAATTGGAAACATTAAATAAACAATTATACATTAATCTCCAAAAATATATATTTTGAAAAATCTCCGAAGTAGGAGAATTACTGCGAGACATATTAGATCGTTCAGGGTCCAAAAAAATAGCGAATTTTGATCGAATATTTAAAAAACCAAGTTAAGAAAAATTTGCCCAATACTATCTAAATCTCATGTTTATATGGTATACTACATCATTTCCGAGAAAGAAGCCATCCAGTCAATGTTTTCAGAGGTAAATTTGAAAGCGTATTTTCCAGGCGGTCCCGCGATCGGGAGTATAAAAATTTACAGGCATTCTCGGGAGGTCCGGTCATGCGAGGGTTAAAATCAAATTTTTTTCTTGCGTGGCCTTGTGAAAACTGGGGGTTGGCTTACAATCGATTAAATACAGTAGTCTTATTTATTTTTCAATGAAAATTGTCATAATCTTACTTTTGCTCAGTTAAGGAGGTTGATGGATAGCGCTGCTTTCGTTGTACTGATCTGAAGGTCTGTGAGTGACAGTTTCTACAGGCAACATCGACGGTGATTCCATTAAGTACATAGTAACTCCCCCCATTCCAACTGTATAGGGGCGGTGAATTTTTTCTGGCATAAGGGAGTGTTAATTTTAAACTATTGCAACAATACACCCACCACCAATTGCCATGTCTGTGCCCCAATTTTAATAGCATTCGCTCACATTTTTCATTTTTTTGGGGTAAGGTGCAAATTATATATTTAATAAATCAATAGTGGCTTTAAAATGCAATGCTGTAACAACTACACTGTAACTTGCAATTATTAACCACTAGCTTATTTTACCTCAGCTTTGCTCAGGGAAGTTAAAAGTTTTCATTCATAAAATATTGTAATGAAATTCAAAAATTTTACTATGCTTTCTTAACACAAAATAAAATCATAGCAGGCACCTATTTCACAACCTTTTTTTTTCTTGGTAATTCTATTTTGTTCTATTTCATTCTTTGTGGAAGAGAAAAGTAATTTTTTCGTGTTAATAATTAAAAAATTTAAAATTTGGTACGATTGAATAGACCAGAGATGAAGATAGTGAATGTGATTTCAGATTGATTTGTTCTAAAGTTTTTATCAATTTTCTATCAGTGTTACATATTCATTTTCTTAGTTCTAATAAAAAAATGAAGTAATAATTTCTTTGTTTATAGGATTTCCAAGTAAAATAATTGCAAAGTCAAGAAAAGTACAAAGGGGGGACAATAAATTAGTGATATTGATATGCTGACACCGTGCCAGTCTTAACTCGCACCTGCGTGGATTGCAAGAGGAGAGAGAAGTCCTCTGCTCCGTATTTTAGTTCCTGGTGACAAAGGAAGACTGCACATTTCGTTTATTTCGTGTAATGCAGTGTCTGTTTTTGTTATTTGCACATACTGATTTTTTGTGACAATGTATTCCTTAAAATTATCATACAGTATACGTATACATTTTTTACCCAGGTTTTCACAATGGCATTATCAAAACCAGGACCATCAAAGTGTCATCCTGACTGCGAAACAGTAATGCGTGCTTTCCATAACGACTGGGAAGAGGAGTTTCTTCACACAGGGAAAGTTATCAAAACCTGTGTGTTTCATTTGTTTCGCTACTGTAGCCGTACCGAAAAAGTATAACTTGGAAGGACATTTTAAGCAGACACATGCAAAGCCAGCTCCTCTCAGAACAGATTACATGCTGAAGAAGAAATGAAATGAAATTTGGTAACGATACAGCAAGTACTTTTCGAGTTAGTGCACCGACAATCACATACACACACACACACACAGACATCATTCCAAAAATAGTCTCAACGTGTTCTAGGGACCTCAAAACGTATTTCCGTTGAAATCTCAAAGTCGATTTTTTTCAAGAAGAAAATACTTTCTCTATACTATGTATATGAAGAAAGTAAAAATACGAAAATCTATATTAATTTACTAGCATAAGTGCCCGTTGAATTTCAACAGGTTTAATGAATCTAAATTTTCATCAATCCAACGTAAAAATTGTAAGAATAAAATTCTGCACTGTTTTAACCATCGAATATTTCTATATTATAAGTCTGTTTTAATTAATTAACTAAAATCACACAGAAATTCCTTGTGAATAAAATAGTACCTTTCTTTCTACTAAAATAGCATTGTTATTAGTTTTAAATTGATTATAGAATTGGGATTTCAATTACATTAAATAAGCAGAATTCCGGTTCCAAAAAATTGGTTCAATCTTCAATTGCCTCTCTGATAATACTTTAAATAGATTTTGGAATATAATGTACCTCAATATCGTTTATCGTCTGCTCAGCACTCTTGCTTTCTCATTTTCCGAAACAACAACTTTCACCAGTTTTAAATGGATTTCAAACTTAGAAGAGAACTTGATTCAATTCAGTTAAAATAACCACATAACAAACTACTTATTCCAAAGAAAATCCTTTTATAATATGCAAAGTTAACCTAGAATTCATTCATTCTGAAAAGTGAATAAAAGTACCATGTACATATATTTCTTTCAACTAAAATAGCCACTCTTAACAGATTTTTAATGGATTAATGCATTAGCATTTCAATTTCATGAAATAAGCAGAATTCTGGTAACAAAAAAATCTGTTCAATCTTCAATTGCCTCTGATAATACTTTAAATAGATTTTGGAATAAAATGTACCTTAATATCGTTTAGCGTCCGCTCACCACTCTGGACTTCTCAGTTTCCGAAACAACAACTTTCAATAGTTTTAAATTGATTTTTGCGTTGAAATATACTTGAGTCAATTCAGTACAACTTCCACTTTACATACTGTAAATTCCAAAGTAACTCCTTTTATAATAGGCAATGCTATCCTAAAATTCATCCATTCTGTAAAGTGAATAAATAAAGTTAATTCTTTAAACTATAATAGCCACTGTTATTAGATTTAAATGGATTATAAGCCTTAGAACTTATTCTGTATTAAATAAGCACCAAAATTCCTTTTATAAAAACAAATCAATTCATTAAAAGATCCACTGTTGTTTCTTCGAAAATTGCCTGTTAACAGTTTTAAATGTCCTTTTAATTTTAATTGAATTTTAATTTATATTCGTTTCCAAACTTCGGCCATTGTTACAAATTAATTCGAGGAATAAGAATGCTTTTTATTTCCAATTTTTCTAAAATGACACTGTTGATACTTAAAATTTCTTATATTTACGTTAATATACTTATTTTCCACAAAACATGCCAATCTCTCCCCTTCCTCTCTCTCTCTCTCGTATTAAAGCTAACAATGATAATGGTCGACATAGCAACATCACGTTAAAATGGCGAGATTTCCACAAAATATGGAAATTAAACGTTTAATATGGAATATTTCGAACTGTGGGCGAAAAAAGACGAATGGAATAAGAAACTTTATAAGTTTTTCTTCATAATGGTTCAAATCCGAAGGTTGTCTGTTAATTTCTTCTAATTTTAATTTCCAAAGGAATAAAAGCTTGTACGTCGAAAAATCGCGTTTTACATGTTAAGTAATGGGAAATGGAAATGCCTCTCTTGGAGACGAACCAAGGAATTTTTTGCGATTTAAATTTGCCATTCTCTGAAGAAGTGTTAATCAAGCATCCCTACCAAATTTTGAGTTTCTATCATTATTATTTCTCGAGTTATTAGCGTTTGCATAGCGTGACCAACCAACCAACCAATGGATGACAGCTATTATTATATTAATAATAAAACAATAATGCTACACATCAAAAAATTATATAATTTTGATCTACATATGAAAAAATGTGTGGTACATACAGATGGATCTTAATGTTTGAATGCATATAATATACTAGCAGAAGTACCCGGCGTTGCTCGGGTTTTTTATGTAATATAAAATTAATAAAATCAATTTTAAATTAAGACCTATTAAGACATGAACAGGCATGGGTTTGATAGCCCTTTGTCCTTTATTCATCTTCCTCTTTGATGTTAGATATTATATAATCTTTTTTGTTAATAAATAGCTTATGTAGTCAATTTTGGGAAGCATGCAGAAGTTATGTATAAAATCTTATTACAAACACACAATTTTTTTAGGAAAAGTCACATGTAAGGAAACAGTGAACAGGAAACGATTGGACAATTCAATGAATTTTTTTAGGAAAAGTCACATGTAAGGAAACAGTGAACAGGAAACGATTGGACAATTCAATGAATAAAGTATGAATCTAATTATCAAATGATAGGAAGGACAAATGCAGCAAAAATGAATAAATAAATGAATAAATCACTCTGAATAAACTCTTGAATCAACAAAGATCTGGATCCCTTCAAACAAACCAACATACAAATAAAAAATGTAACAAAAATGAACACTATCAAAAAGCAGTAGGAATACATTAGTTTTCAATAACAAATTATCAATGGAACCCAGAAAGAAATTTTAGAGCTGCAAGTGAAACGAACCAATACAAAAACTACAAAAACCACCAAGAAAAAAGAAATGAATTAAATGCTAACCAATACCGGCAGAAAAGGATGTAAACCGACAAATAAATAATCGTGGAACATAAATCAAGAGCACAACCAAAGAATATACACAAAGAATACAAAATGAACAACTAAGAACGAAAACAAAGAAAGCAAATAAAGAACACAAAAAATGGACACGAAACAAAAGCAAATGAAAACAACAAACTAACCGAAACCAACCAACGAATAATCTCCTAAAGCTCAATGTATCTGATGATGGCGACTGACGCTTTCTATTCAGTTGCTAAATAAACAACCAACAATCACAAAATAGTGTGTTGTAGTGATGAGTAAATATTGATTACGCGGAATATGAGTTTGTATGTCAACATAATAACAGGTGAAACTAAATAAGAATACCTATTATTACTCTAAATAGATAAAATTATTGATCTTAATTGTGTTTTCCATCGTAATTAATTGAATAATAGATTGAGATATTCGAACGAATCGATTTTAAATAATGTAGTAAAATGTTTTACTTTTCTAACATAATTAATTACGTGAGTGTATCGGTAGTGTTTACATTTTACCCATGGAACCGAAGACACGAATTCTTAATTTTAGTTCAGAAGACATAATAAAGTTCAACAAAAGTATTAATCAAATAAAATCTTTCGAAATTCACTGCGTTACGTGTTCAAAATGTTAATCTAATTTAGTTCTCGTGTTAAAATAACAATTATTCAAGAGTAAACCTTATTTCCAATTGATAAAACTCTCTTTTAATTCAAAACGATATTATATATTACAAAAAAGTATCTAATTATTATTGAAACGCAAAATGGATGAGCATAGGAAAAAACTTGCGTGTTAGCATGAAATACTCAATTCCGTTTTCATTGATAAACTGTTTCCATGATAAACAACTTAACGACCCGCGTTTTTAAATAAAATCAACATAAAACAAAACACAAAAACTTTAACGTAGTAATTGAATTATATATCTTCAGTAATTTTTCACTTAAACAAAATATGAAATAAAATAAGACAAAAGGCATATAAAAACAATTTAACTTATATCCAAACATACCTATAATGCGAAGGACATGATTACAGAAAAAGAAACAATTCACTAATGTTTATTTGCAGAATTAACCTGTGTATAGAAGACCATAGATAATAAACAAAAAACATACATTCAAGTCAGAAGATATTAAATGAGTATTTCATCAACTATTTCTACGTTTACGATATGTTTATAGTTCAAACGAAATTTGTTTACATCGGTTGCTAAGTATATCCAAATGCTGAGCAATAATGAAAAATAAGATTTTCCCTTCAATTCGTCTTATTTGATCTGTAAGCCCCTCTTTTAAAAAATTATTCCAAAAGAGGGGATAATTTACCACAAAAATGTCTGCGAGAGCATATGTCTGCGATATATATGTAAGGAGTTAAAAAATTCGAGAAATTTACGAAAAAATATTTAATGGAAATCCCATATAAACGAAAATATTTAAATTATAATTAAATAGTACACCGAATCGGTTTAAAAACCTTACTACACCACCGTACACATGATAACGGTTAATATGACAACTTCCTCTTTTTTCTGCATATTGTAGTTTCTGAGCCTTAGTAGAACATACATACAAACACCTTACTTTATAGATATGTATAGATAATAATATATAATCAGTGATGAGCTGGAAAAAAAATTAAGAACTGGCTAAAGAAAGGGGGATTAGGAAATTTGAATAGAAGTGGCAGGAGGCCTATATGCCAGGGGCACCATATCATTCTAGTTTAGTAATACCGCTCCGCTAGCTTAACAAGTGTTTGGTTCGTAATATATTCCATTTCATACACTGTTGGTAATTGACTATCAGATAGGGCAAAATGTACATGAAAGGACACAATCAATAAATTTTCATATTTTCTAAAAATGTAACAACCGGCTCGCAAATTCTGAGAAAAATTAACAGGCTTGAGCGAGCCAGCGGGAGTCGGCTTCAGCTCATCACTGTAAATAATGATATATAAATTGCAGAAAACCCAATACGCACTATTATGGGGTTGATCTATAAGCAGAGCCGCAAGAGCATCGTCGATCAGTGCATGACTTTGATGGAGGAGCACAGTGACTTCACATGAGTGAGTGCCTTGAAGCGGGGCTGCGATGGACTATTTGAATGTTACCGACAAGTCTTACGTAGTAAGCAAAAAAAGCTAAGCAGTAGACCCTGGTCTCTTTTTTTAAAAAACTTCATAGGTGTTCTGAGAAATATTTTGAAATTATGTACATCTACCGCTACAAATCTTTTTTGTCTTACTGTTTACTACGTAGTTTTATAGTTTGTTTAATAAATTATGTTCTAAAAGTCCGGTAGAAATATGTTTTATATTGAATGTGGGTCCAAAAATACCATTTGGGAAGTTATTTCCCTCTGGATGCCTGAAGGTTATGGTGCCCATGCAAACGAGGATTTTCGCTAAACGCAGAGATCTCAGGAATGCACCCCCGCATTAAGCAGAGGTAACCTGTATATCAAATGATGGCAATAAAAGAGGAGATGTAGATTTTTGTCATTCCCAAACAGTTTACCAATGTAAAAAATGCAGAGTGCCTATACATACACACTGTAATTAAAATTTATAATTTAGTTTGACTTTTTAATTTCACTGCACATTCATATTGATATCCTTTATTCGACATAATACGATTTCAAAAAAGTATTTTGACATATGCCATTATTTGCAGTAAAATAAAATGGGGAAGGCCATTAAACGTAAAACTTTAAGTCCAAGAACAAGTGCCAGAGAGAGAAAACAAAGACAGAGATCGAATGAAGACTTTAGACTAAGGAAGCAAGCAAGGACCACTGAAGCGCATAGAATTGCACGTCAGGAAGGAGAAAGGAGAGAAGAAGAACAGGAAAGAAATATAGAAAGGCATAGGATTTCCCGTCAGGAAGAGGAAAGAGGAAAGAAGAAAGGAAGAACAGGAGAGATATTCAGAAAGGCGTAGGAATGCACGTCAGGATGAGAAACGAAGAAAGGAAGAACAGGAGAGGAATACAGAAAGACGTAGGATTTCACGTCAGGATGAGGATAGGAAAGAACGAGAGTGAGAAATAAATACAGAAAGGCGTAGGAGTGCACGTCTGAAAGAGGTAAGAAGAAAGGAAGAATAGGAAAGAGATTCAGAAAGACGTCATTTCAATTTAATTACTGTGCCGCATCAATTTACTCTCTACCATAACTTATAAAATACAGATTTCTGATTACCTACGGATAACATTTTTTGTAATATGCGCACACTGCCTTTTCCTCAGTGAGATTCTAACACGCAAACCTTACATTGGGAGTCAAATATCTAAGTATCCTATACTGTGTAAATTCATTGCTAGAGTAAAATATGAATTATTAACATCAACTTATTCTACAAACTTATTAATTTTTTATGAATCAATTTAAAATTAAATGCGCAAATTTTGCGAGGGCTCAGCTAGTAAAGTCTTATTTAAGTTCCGTGGTAGAATCAAGAAAAAAATTGAACGGAGGTTGCCTAACTTGCAGGGGTTAATTCCCCAAATACGGCAGACTGCATCTTTCTTAGGGTTACATTCCTGAAAACCTCTGCGAAACTCCACCAATAATAAATGATGCATAAAACGCAAAGCTTAAGCGTTTGAACTATGTCAAATCTGAGCAAAAACCCAATGATCCTGAATCGGAAGGGTCAAGAGTTCAGTCTTTCCCCTAGGGACTTCCCTCTTGTAATAAAGACAGAAGGCTCCTGAATGGTGATGCCAGCTTATATTCTGCAACTTTTCACGTGCGAAGGGACACAAAAGTGTGGGAGGATTGCGTCCTAAAAATATTTAAAAGTATATATAAGACACGTACGTATCTTTATATATATATATATATATATATATATATATATATATAATATATAAGGGTAGCAACAAGGTGTTGGAGGAAGCCCAGTGGACACTTACCTAGAATGAAGAGCCGCTGGGGGTGCTGAGGACACACGAAAAACACTCCTTCTGCTCACCCAAACCTCCCCCCCGGCCTCCCACAGACCTTTTCCATTTTCAAACCCCCTTCCCAATATATCCCACCCGCCCTTCCCTCCCAACACCCGGTAGAACACTATCTTAATTATATTCTTCGCAGAATCTCCCAGCCCAACTTTCCCGACCTTCTTGACCACAAAGACAATCTTACCAGACGTGAAAGACATGCCATCTCAACACTTAAACACAACAGAAATATTATTATCCTCCCCGCGGACAAGGGCACCACCACGGTTGTGTTGGATCGCGCCCAATACAATGAAGAAGCCAAGCGCCAGCTCTCCGACGAAACCTTCTATCTCCCCCTCACCTCCAACCCCACAAGCCTCCACTCCTCCCAAATTTCCTCCCATCTTCATTCCGCAGGAAAACAGGAAGGCCTCACCGACTCTGCCATCGCCCTGATGATCCCCAAGAATCCCCGTACCCCCACCTTCTACCTTCTTCCTAAAATTCATAAACCTAACACCCCTGGCCGTCCCATTGTTGCCAGTTTCAACTCCCCCACGGAGCGCATATCCGCATTCGTGGACTTTCACCTACAGCCTCTCGTCCGACTACTGCCATCCTTTATCCAAGACACCAACCACTTCCTCCAACGCCTTAAGCACCTCCCTTCTCCCCTCCCACCCAACACCATTTTGGCTACCATTGACGTTTGCTCCCTCTACACCAATATTCCCCATGATGACGGACTTTCTGCCCTCAGAAAATTACTTGACACAAGACCTGACAAAAGACCCTCCTCCCATTTCCTATTGCACTTGGCAGAAATGGTGCTGAAAAAGAACAACTTCTCTTTCGGAGGGCACCATTATCTCCAAATTAAGGGTACAGCAATGGGCACTCGAATGGCGCCCTCTTATGCCAATTGCTACCTAGGGGAATGGGAGACTCATTTCCTCAACACACCTCTCAAACCACTATTGTGGCTGAGATTCATTGACAACATCTTTTTCATCTGGACCAATGGACCTGACTCCCTCCAATCCTTTTTGTTACGCCTCTCCTCTCACCCCACGCTTTCCTTCACCTACCATACCTCCACCACTAACATCACCTTTCTGGACGTCGACCTTTCCATCCAAGACGGAAAAATCCGCACCGGCGTCCACATCAAACCCACCAATAGCCTTCAATACCTCCACTTCGAAAGCTGCCATCCCCTACACACCAAAACCTCGATCCCATATGCCCTAGCCCGCCGAGGATGGAGGATTTGCTCAGACAGGAGGTCTCTCTCAATATATTACTCCATCCTCGAAGATGCCCTCCTCAAACGCGGTTACCCACCGGGCCTGATCCGTGACCAGATCCGGAGGGTAATCACACCGGTAACCACCAAACACCACCCTCACACTCCTCCTATTCCCGATCTTACCCCTTCTCTTACCCTTACCACCCTCTTCCACCCCGGGATTCACGAGGTCCTCAAGGAAATCCTTCACGCTGCCCACCCAATTCTTACTTCCACCTCCCACCAACCCCCCTTTACTAATTCCCCCATTCTCTCCTTCCGCCGGCCTCCTAATTTGGGAAACATCCTGTGGAAGAAAGAACCCCCCACTCCCAACCCTCCATCCGCTGCAGGATCTCAACCCTGCGGCAAACCCCGTTGTCTCACATGCCCCATCCACCCACTCTCATTTTCATTTACCAGCCCCTCCTCCAACATCACCTACCCCATCCCCTCCAGAAGTAATTGCACGACGAGGAACGTCATTTACCTCCTCACCTGCACACTTTGTCCTGCTTTTTATGTTGGCCTCACCAGCAACCCCCTCAACATTAGAATCAATGGCCACCGGAACAGCGTAAACACTAACCGTCCCCTTCCGGTGGCTTCTCACGCCAATTCACACCAGGCCACCTTCAATAATTGCTTCACTGTAAGGATTATCCGTGCCCTACCGGATGATACCCCCGCTCCCCTACTTCGACAGTGGGAGTTGGCCTACATCTTTCTCCTTAACTCTTTCTCCCCACCTGGTCTTAACCTCCGATAACCCTATTGGCCGTCCCTCCTACCCGTCTCCTCCTATCCCCGAACTTCTCTCATTACCCCTCCCCCCCTCCCCATATCCCCCCAGTGTGTCACTTCAAACAGTATATGTTTCTCCGTCGCTGAAGAAGGGCATCAGCCCGAAAGCTCCATTTTTGTGTAGTTTTTGTTCTTTTGTGTTTTTCGTGTGTCCTCAGCACCCCCAGCGGCTCTTCATTCTAGGTAAGTGTCCACTGGGCTTCCTCCAACACCTTGTTGCTACCCTTATTATTACCTTTCCTTTTCCTTAAGTATTTATATAATATATACAGTAAAACTCGTTTATTACGAATTTGAGGGGACCGACTCATTGCTTCGTTATAAGCGTGACTACGTTATATACGAGAAACATGGTTTTTGGCCTATACATCCCATATAACACGTATACACACAGTAAAAGCTGTGCTATCCGGCCATTTAGAACCGGCCAGCCTTAGATACCGGCAATTACACAAATACAATTCATTTTGTATTTCTTTTTCTTTTTTTATGAATTTTTGTGTGAATAGTATATGTGTAATACCACAACTTCCACTTTAAAATTTCTTAAAATATAAGATGTATATATGTATTACGTATTTACTCCGTATACTTCTGTGGCTGCCGAGTAAGCATGGCGTTTTTGGTTACGTAAGCCATTTGCATTGTCTAGATGTTTAGGTGTACTTTTACAATTTCCAGTTTTATCGCTTTTTATTATTTAAAAAATTACCCATCCATTGAATATGGCATCAAAATAAATACCTAAAAGCAAGAAACAGGAGAGAAAAGGTTGTTTTAACGCTAACACAAAAGCTGGAGCTGATCAAACGAATTGAAAAAGGAAAAAAATAGAGCAGCCATAGCAAAAGAATTCAACATCGGATCTTCCACGCTCTACGATACCAAGGCTCATAAGGCTAAATTAATGAAATATGTGTCATCTCCTGAGACGAGTAAATCAATTAATAAACATCATACGCTTTATAAGCCAAAAATGGAGGAACTGAATAAAATATTATAGGACTGGTTTTCACAGAAATGTTCAGAAGAATTAAATAATTTCGTCCTTTTCTAATAGAGTAAATAAAGATAAATAAGAAAGATATAATCCAATAAATTCAATTTTGGGAACAGGTTCACTGCCGCACTCCCCAAACTTTCCGGACGCCCTAAACTTTTCAATAGTCTTTTTGTTTTGCATGTAAGCGTAGCAACGTATTAAATAAGAATGGTGTCTATATCTAACTAAGTGTGGAAGAATTAAAATGGAAAATGCAAACCCCATGCATAGTTATGTTGGGGAGTACGATAGTGAACCTAAGACCAATTTTGGTTATTGCTAAATTTGCGATGTCAAAATCGAAAAACGCTTACCTAACCGGATATTTCTCCTAATCGGCTTTCCACAATCCCCAAGATAGCCGAATAACACAGCTTTTACTGTATTTGCAGTGAGTCGACTTCAATACCGTACTTACATATGCAAAGAGATGCTTATCAACTTCGCGGCATGTAAAATGTTCGACTGCTATTACGTACGATTTTTTAAATGGTCAATTAATATTATTATTATGGTCATTAATTTACATAAACATTTCACATTTTTTATATCAATTTCAAAACAAAGGGAGCGTGAAAATTCGTATGGAAGGGGACCTCTACGAACAAGTGCGCGGTAAACGGGCGGAAACTATTCATTACTTATCGCTCTGCTCGCCAAAATTCGTTATATACGGGCATATTTTGCCACGGGACCAAACATTTGTTCGTTACAGCCGAGAATTCGTAAAATGCGTGTTCGTTACATCCGAGAAATTTAACCAGTGCCCTTATGGAGAAGTTCAAGGGACCGAGACATTTCTTCGTTATAGCCGAGATTTCGTTTTAGGCATGATCGTTATAAACGAGTTTTACTGTATATATATATATAATATATATATATATATAATATATATATACTTTTAAAAAATAGATACACGTATCGATTTTTTAAAATTACGTAAATATTTTTACATATCAGAATACTGTAACAACATTTTTCAGGCCTGACTATGAGAGAAAATGTGAGGAAAACGCGATTGATTCCATATATAGAAAATTTCGCACAGCCTTTTCCGTGATTTTTTCCGCGAAAGAGCGAAACAAGACCGCGAAAGACAAAACTGGTCGCAAATGTGGAACTACATAAGATCGAAACACGTGAAAGATAAAGCTGCAAAAGACAAGGTCTGCCTGTATTTCGATTATAGCTGTTCAATTCTTCTCATCTCTACCTATCTCTGCCTTCTGCTCCTCTGTCAGTCAAACTATTATGCACCGCTCGATTATAAGACGACGCGATTTTTCGGTCATAAAAATTGGAACAAAACCTCGTCTTATATTCAGGTATATACGGTACATGTCTGCTAAAGAGATTGATTTACAAAGAAAATTTCTTTAAGAATCTGCTTTTCTTTCCAAACAAACCATAAAAATCAAAACAAAGGTAAACTGCTTGAAGATTCAGAAGTACCTTTTTGGTTTAATTTACTGACAATGGGTACTTACATCCTGCAATGATGTTGCCAGGGATGAGCCGAAGAGGCGACGGCTTCAGGCGGCATTTTTCTAGGGTGGATTTTCACTATTTATCCCTTTCTTATTATTTCTGGAGGCGGCAATTCTCTTGCTCGTCTCAGGTGCCATTTTTCAGCACACCGGCCCTGATGTTGCCATATCTAAAGGAATGCACAAAATAAACATTAAAGCACAAATCACATAATCACTATCACTTTCAATGAACTTTTGGATGCAAGAAAGTGCTAACTCAAAGAACACTGCTAAAAATACATCCACCTTCAACAGAGGCCACCATAAGACAGCTGAGATCTTTTCCAAAAAAGTCTTTAAACGCTAAAAAAATGAAGTGGGAAAATGAATTTTGAAGCTTTCGTAGGTTTTCATTAAGTAAATTTGAAAGAAGTACACCATAAAAATTAAGTAAGCTGCAAGGGGTTTGTGCCTAAGGATACATCCCTTTTAGAGACTTCCTCCGAGCAGGAAGTAAGTAATGAAGGAGCAATTTGTTGGAACTTGCTGTTTTCAGGCCTTGAGTTTTAAACACCCAGAACATCACTAATGCACTAGCAGACTGGGACACTATTCCAGTTTCCTGTCATGCATAAGACAAATATACTGCTCTAACGCAATTTACAGGAAAGCAGTGCAGTTCTCTTTATTTTGCATCTCAAAAAGCACATTATCATCAACTCCAAACCAATGGTGTACCATTCATCCCAAAACTCCTCTTGGCAGAAGTGTAAGGAGAGGGAGGGTCTATGGACAAAGAGAAACCACTCATATTTTTTACTGGGGCGGAGTCCCTAGAAGATTCTGTCACTACTCTGACACATCCTAATCCGCTACAAGATCATTTGAGGAAAAAACGAAGGAATAAAGAAACGGCTATTGGTTTAGGTTCCACTTGTTCCAATCCACCAGAAAATCTAATAAAGGCAGGGAGTTTGTGCACAAGTAGGTACACGCCTTAAAAATCAGAAAGTTGCTTACTGCCACCTCCAAGAAACTTCTGTCCCATAGAGGTTGCCGCCAGTGTGCCATGCACACATTGCACCCATGGTAAGCATGGTCCTGTACCAATAGCAAAATAATGTCAGAATAACAAATGATTACCAATTATGAAAGGTCAGTCAAGAACCTAACCCAAAGCAAAAGAATGCAGTCATGAACCCGAATAAAAAATCCAAACAATGCTAAGCAAACCAAACAGTAATGTTAAGAAGTGTCAAATTTCCAATGCTAGAATCACTAAAAAAGTAAACTAATGAAATAGACAGAAATAAATAAAAATAACAGACTTGTCTTTAATCAGTATGTAAAATGTAACTAAGCATCATGGGAATAGAGAAGTGGAGGACCAATGAAAGTAAGTAAGAAAGAAGTTGGAACACAGTTGGGACTGTAATAACAGACTATACCCAAAATTAACTATTTGAAACAGAGCTGCAAACCGAACCGCTGAACCAAACCGAACCGCAGCCATTTTGCTGAACCGCGAACCGAACTGAAACCACTGATTAATTTTTCAATGAACCGAAAACCAAACTAATTTTTTCCAAAAGTGGTTCGGTTGATAAATATAGCGAACATTTTTTTTATTTGTTATAAATGAACCAAAGGAATAACGCTTTGTAACTTCCATTGTTTTTATTTCTCTTACGACCCAGGTTTTGATGTTACAATGCTATCGTCAGGTGCAGATATGGTGACAATAGAAAGTATATACAGAGAAATGGGTAGATACGGGGGAGGGAGGGTAGTTTGTAAGATTGAAAGGAATGGAGGGGAGGGAAAGGAGGAACCTATCTCAGAGGGTTACTGCGGGGGGGTAGGTTGTAAAGGGATAAAGGGGGAGGGGAAAGGAAAGGCTGGAGGGGGGAGACCATCTCGGGAGAGTTTGGGGAAAGACGGGAAGGACTAAAAAGGTCTTGTGGAAGACGGGGAGAGGGTGAACCCCAGAGAGAGGGGGGAGGAAATTATCAATGCGGCAATGGGTATGTGTGTGGGAATAAGAAAAATAAAGGCAAGTGCGGGTGGTAGAACTAAAAAGGTTAAATATTGGGAGATGGGCGGTAAGACCCTTGTTATGAATCTTTTTTCCTCTAAATGTGTATTACAGTTAAGAAAGAGAAATAAAATGCCTGAGGAACTAATTTTCTTTGATTTTTAATGATTTCTTTAAAACACTTTTGTTTTCAGTTTGTCCGTCCATCCAGGGATAATCTCAAAGGTGGTTTAAGCTAGAGGCGCATTTTCTTTCTGATTATGTATGATTGTGTATGTTGGTAAATGAATTTGAAGTGAATACATTCAGAGAATTTTTAATTGATATGAACAAAAAAATCATGTTAGGATCAAAAATACCATTTTTTAAATATAAATAAATGAAGATGATGATGGGATTGTAATATATTTAAAATATAAATTTTTCCTTTCTTTAAATAAATTCGTCTTTCATTTAAAATAATAATGAATGCTGACTGATTTACTTACAGATTGATACTGAATGTGTAATGTTTATATTGGCTAAATTATTTCTGAATAGTATTTCAAATGATTAATTTAGTTGAACCAAACCGAACCGAACCAGTTGTCAAAATTCTCGTCTGAACTGAACCATGAACCGAACCACTTCCAAAAATTTAGAACCGAACCACTCCAAATTTTGAAGCGGTTTGCAGCTCTGATTTAAAACAATGCAATAAAAGAGGAAACTAAATTAACAGTACATTTTTAAAACTAAAAATTACTTAAAATCCAGACAAACTTTTTAAAAATAATATATTAATGCACACTAATGTAAAAGAAAAATAGTTGCCTTTTAAGAGTATGCCACATGATGGGGTAATCAAAGATAAGAAGATAAACTGTTTTAAAATATCACCAAAAGTACAAAGATGTTAATATGTAAAAAGGAAATAGATAACTGTAGGTCCCTGTCGTCACTAAAAGGTGCATAAACCTACATACGAGTGCTTGAGCGACTGTGTGAGTGCATGTGTGATTGACAACAGGTCCCTGGCGCGGTGTAAAATCCCCTAAACCTAGACCTTCATAGGCCCTAGGCACTCTTGCATTCGAAGGCTCAACTCTACGTCATATCAAATATATTAAAATGCACCCACGTTAAATCTAATTTTTTTGGTATTAAAGATATTTGAAAGCATTTTTATAATTTTCCTTTTGAAATTAATTCAACAATACTTCAACACTTATTGAAGCATCAAACATTTTCGTAGGCCCTTGAAAGGCTCATAGGCCCTAGGCACCGTGCCTAATGGATAAAACGGCCCTGCCTAAACCTGTAAGTTTTTTTGTTTCTTTCTTTTCTCCCCAGTGGGTCTCGATTTATCTTGTTTCACAGTTTAGGAGTTTGAAATCTTTAATCAATATCTCGCCGTAGTCTTCACTTCTCTTTATTTATGAGTAAACCTGTATGTAGTATCAATGAGTTTATTGAACTTTGTAATGCAGGTTGATTTTATATATTTTCCTTTATTGTACTGATTGTTTTCATTTAATTGTTTTTTTAAACGTTTAACAACTATAACTTGACAAATTCCATGTTACAATGTACAACCACACGGAATAATAAATATTATTATTATTAAATATACAAATACTTGTTCATGATAAAACTTAATGAAATGGAAGGTAAAATAAAAAAAGTTCTTTCAAAAACAGTCCTAACAAAGATGTTTTAAACAGATTAATTTGACAAGTAATGGTTTGGAAACATTATTCTACTTGACATTTCCATTTAAATATAATCACTGCATCTTTATGGACTTTTAGTATAATTTTCCTAAATTGTAAATGTGAAATCAAATGGTGCCTTTTATTTTTATATTTTACTATAATATACAGCGATAAAAAGAATAAATGCAACGTCTTCTATTTTTTGGCTAAGGAAAACTCACTTCATCAATTCCTTCATTAACATTCATTTGTTGAACATGAAAATTATAAAAATAGCATTATGTTCCAAAAAATGACATCTGTTTAAATATAAAGGCTATACTGATCACATAGGATACATAATGGCTGTGATGGAAGAGGTTATCTTACATTAAACAAAAGTTTCAGAACAGAGAGAGCAATGTCCATCACAGCAGCCAATCTGTTTAATGTAACAGTAATAGTGGGAAGCTCATTCTCTCTACTTTGTAAAATATCTAGGTA
This sequence comes from Uropetala carovei, assembly GCA_036926305.1. Lineage (NCBI taxonomy): Eukaryota > Metazoa > Arthropoda > Insecta > Odonata > Petaluridae > Uropetala > Uropetala carovei. Next base: position 7,990,245 of record JAXCHB010000065.1, on the reverse strand, counting down.
AAACTAACCATTATACTTTCTTGTTATTCCAAGGAAGAACCAAACCCAACATAGGAACCAAGACATCCACTTTAAAACTGCAAGTTCAGAATGGCCAGGTACCAACGATTCCTTCAAGTCATGCCTAAGGAAAAAAACAAATTCAATTCGATAAAGTTGCACAACATAAAATCATGTTGCCCATATTAAACCTTAAATGTATATTGCTGATCTTTAGTTATTCAACCATCAATCAAATTTGAAATACTATCATTACCACAGCCGCTAAACGCATTACATTTTTATCTGGCAAATTACTCTGTAATACGAACTGTTCCAAAAGTAAATCGTCTCTTATGTCTTTCGCTATTTACGGCAATTCAACGAATTGACTGCGGCATAATTCACAATAGATTTAAGACATCTTTTCAAGAAACATTTGACGGTGTTACCAAGATAACATTCAAACCGTCTAATACCATGACAGTATAAGAAAACCAAAAAGATACAAATCTTACTTAATACATTTATTATCATCGACTCTTCAAATGCCGATGTACGAACTTATCCTACATACTGAGGCAATTATAACGCGGCTTGCCACGAAAAAACTTCCACCATTGCCAGCTTAAAGTAAATGGTATATTGCTTGATAATATAGCATCAAACTCTTTAAATATTAATTTAAACACATACAGATACTCTAATTAGCTTTAACAGTACCAATGAGAAGAATTAAAACGCGAGTTCAAAAGTGTGTAAAACTTTTCGATTGATGATATTCGACAAAGATACCGTCAAGCATTTATTAAACTGATGTTTAACCTTCTAACTGCAACCTGATACAAAGTTGGGTCACTTCTAATTTCGATGAACATACAAAACTCGATTCATGCTCCATAATATATGGATTAACGACCTATTTCAATTACATTAAAAACTCACGCCGCTAAATAAATGCCAACAGGCATTCTGAGTAATTTGAATGTACGTCATTTAATACTCTATATAGTATACCATAAATACGAGCATAAAAACTCCAACAATTTTCATTGCTTCAAAATGCATTATAAATAATCGAATTTCATAAAATTCAAATTTTTACTGACCAGCGCTATAAATTTCTTATCCTCCTCGAAAGCGATATTAGCAGCTGTTCATGAGTTTTCATTTCCATGTGATTCTATCACAAAATGTATCAAAACCTTAGTACCTTCAACATTTGTGCGTTTTGACTACTCGTACTTCCTGCACACTTTCGTAAACAAAAGAAAAACGAAAAGATTCGTTTCTCCCTAAAGAGAGCAGAGTATTCGCTGCGCGATTTCCGCTTGTTGTGATTTAATCTGATCAAATCTGATCCTCTGTATACCCACGGTCAAGCCCAGGACTTTAATTATATAGTAATTGTTAACTTTTTTATATTTAGTTTCTTCATTACACCTAAGTATGAAAAAAATTGTATTTATTCATTAATTAATACCAGTGTTACCACTTATGTGGACATAGGGTCATAATTATATATTTTTTATATTATGGTTTACAACTCTTCTTTAGAACCGCTCTCTTCCAATTCTAAATCGGAATCGCTCGACATTTCTGCATCATATCTCTCCAGGAACGCTGAAATCTCATCCTCACGCAATAAAGCATCTATAAGCGGTAAGGTGCTGATGACGAAATAGTGACCCAATGTCCACATATGTGTACATTATGTTTAATTGCATCTCATGAAAATAATATTGTTTGTAAAAATTTCAAAAAAACTTAATATATCCTCACCCATATACAAGTTGATTGGAATAAATGAAAAAGAATATCAATCAAAATAATATAATTTTCTCAAACCAATATTTGGAAAGGTCAATGATTACCGAAAACTTGTTGCAGGGTGTCACACACTACTCTCCAAAGCACTGGTCAAACTAACCCCATAAAGGACGCTAGGGGCTCAAAAGGGAAGGTCTGCAGATGTGGACCTCTGTTCACTATTATCATAAAACATACCTTACGTTTCTATACCCTAGTGAACCTATGTCCACGTATGTGGGCACAGGATCTGAAGAGAAATTAGAGTGGTGAACCATTCCAAATTTTGGAGTGACTCGCTTTGCAATTTTTAATAATGATTAGGATCGGGGTAAATTTCTGACAATGACTTGGTTTAAGTAAAACTATGACATATGTAATTTATTTTTTCATTTCTGTACTGGTAAAAAAATGCAATAGCCTTTTGAATGCATTATAAATAGATATAATCACTTGTATTAATATAAAAAATCGCAAAATGGAGCAATCGAAAAAAAAGTTTTCATATGAAAATGAGAACATCTTTTATTTTGTTTTTATTCCCTTAAGCTGATTATCTATTCATTTTCAAATTTACACGTTTCTAGTCAAATCGCTTAGGTCAATTTTCTGGAAAACTACAGGATGATATTGTTGTATCTTTTTAGAATTGTATTTATCTCTAGATTGCCAACCTGCTCAGAAACATTGATCGCCTCCACAAGTTGCTGCATGATACTGTTCAATTGTCCATATAAATTGCTTACAAAATATTTGTAAGTTCTAATCTTCATACTTTCATAGCTATTTTGTTAAAACAACTGCATAAAATTCATTTAAAACAAATCATGTATAACTATCATAAAAATTCACTTTTGATTCAGAAAATAAAATATTATATTTTCTGCATCCCTTATGTTACATACTTCTGAATTCATGTTAATAGTAATAATTTTATATTATTCAATTTTTCATAAAAATGATAGATATCTATTCCTACAGTAATTCAAATGTGCTTAAAAACTGTCAGATAAATTTTCAACTTCAACTTTAAATTGTCTCTAATGAGGTTCTTCACTTATTATACTTTGGTGAATTTTACTCTGATACCTTGTACAGTATTCTTTTTTGGGATTCTTCCCCATACGCAATTAGAATATTCAGAATACAAAAAAGAATTATTCGTTTGATTGCAAATGAATTTTATCATGCACCATGTTGAGCTATCTTTAAAAAACTGAATATCCTTCCTTTGCCTTGTGTATACGTAATGACCATCATCTTGCATAGCAAAATGAATATTCACGACTATACTAAGAAATCGAGTATGCATTGTTATAGCACCCAACAAGTTAATGATCTCCATATCCCATATGTGTGCACCTGTAAAACTGCTCTTGGACCTAAATGGGTTGGTCTGCATTTATTTAATAAGCTTCCAAAAAATTTGAAAGCTATTAATGGAATCACTTCTTTCAAAGTTAATTTATTGAATTTCCTGCATAACAAATTATATTATTCTATAAAAGAGTTCCTTGAGGATAATATTGACATTATATATTTTATCTTATATATATATATATTTTTCTTTCTTTTTTGTATTTACCAATGTACTCAAAGTGTTTATATGTTTGTATTATTTAACCCTGATGTGTCCTATGTCTTAAATTGTGCCTTACTTTTTCAAGATCTTTGGACAAATAAAGCATCTTATCTTATTGAAAGGCATTCTTTCGTACATAAACACTATTAACTATTCCTTATTATAAAGCTTTTAATTTTATTTCAAATGTTACATTTAAGGATGTCATATAATATGGGTGAACCTGGAGGATGCTGAAGACCTCGCAGCTAATAAATAAAATTAGATTCATGTATGCATACATGCAAGGCAGAGATGTACTTTCAGATTTACGTATTCATGCCATAAAAAGATAAATATTAATGGCTTGGAATAATCAGTGGCATGTTACTGCACAGGCACATGAGTCGCTCGCCTGGGGCCCTGACACTTGTGGGGGCCTCAAAACAGTCAAAACTCGATTTTTTTCAATATTTTATTTAGTAAAATATTTCACAATCAGAATAATCTACTATACTGCGTTTCCAGAGATCGTACGGGTGAGGCGTGTCTACTGTTAGACTTGTAGGGTGAGGAGGAGAAAGTGTCAGCCAATAAGAGGTCTTAAATTTCCCACGCCTTTCAAAAATTCTTGACGAGCGCTGTTGACATGATTGCTCTCAGAACTTCACTCGTCCACAGCTGCTGTTGAAATGAGCGAAATGTGGCAACATTGGGTCGTAGCCTAAGCGAAGTAACCCGAACGCGGACGGAATACTGCAAATCTGACCCGTACGACTTCGGGAAATGCACTATAGTTATGTACACATCTCATTTTTTTACTTAGGTTTGTTACAATGTAATATCCCTTGCATCATTTGAAAACATTCACAGTTATAATTCATTTTTTGTTTATTTTTCAAAATGTGCAAGTTTATATAATAAATATGAAATTTTCTATTTACGAATTTCTGTAATTCTATTTATTTAACCTACTGCATACATTTTTTTAGTTGTAAAAATTTTTGTAGATTGAGTACCCCCCTTCTGGTCAGTTGGGGGCCTCCCAAATTTTTTGCGCCTGGGTCCTTCGGATACCTTAATCTCCCACTGGGGATGATATCTTAAGCACTGCAAAACATATCAGCGGTGATGTCAAAGAAATATTGAATTTGGATTTACCAATTCATTTTCTAATCAGTTATATTTAATGAAACAACCGAAAATTATTTAAAATATCCCTCAATTGAAATTAGTAGCAGTAATCTTTATGTTCACGTTCATTCCTTGGTCATGTACCAGAAAATGCCAAAAGAAAAATATATATTTTGCCAACAAAATATTTGCCTTACATACTGGATCAGTTACAATCTTATGTTGACTGCAAGCAGGACTGCCGTAACTGGGTGTGCGAGTTGTGCACGGCACACCGGTGGCAGCAGGAGAGGAGGGGCGGCCAGAGAGGAATAACGCCCTGAGAGGAATTGAGAATTTCGTGGCTGCCTAACGATGAGTCAATGGAGGGTGAGTACGGCCGAATTTTGCCTTTTGAATTTCTTAGCGCCTGCCTGTGAAATGAAAGGGGTAACGGGGAAAACCAGAGCAGCCAAAATATTTTCAACCGCATACCTGCTGAGAAGGGTCTCTCCGTGTTCTTAAACCTCTTATCTGGGGGGACAGTGTCGGCAATGACCGAAAAATGAGAGAAGAGCAATACTATAGCTCAGCCCTTTGGCATCTACGCCACGGGTATTTCCCATTCTTCTCCAAGGCAGATGTCCCTTGGAGCACTTAAAACAAATATTTAAGATCTTTTTCTTCTTACTTCAGGGAAGGGTATTCCCAAAGCATTTGTTTTGGAAATGCCAGTTGCAAACCAGAGGTCATTATTCTACAAACTTTCATTTCTCTCCCTTGCTATTTTCGCTAGTATTTCATCGCTGGTCGTTGGAGGAAGATCGAAACACTGCTGATGCTTTGAATTCGTTTTCTGCAGGTTTCTTTCCTGTGTGATCTAATTCTATTTTAAATTGCTGGTTTTTAGACTTATTGTTAGACCATCTGATACTTTGGACTCCACATTTGTTGTCTAAGAGGTATGTATCTTTTTCATGCTTGTAGATGTGTCGTGTTGTCTCGGATATAACGCGATCCCGAAATTAGTGTAAAAGTGAAAATGGCAAACCATTTTATTATAGGTTTCGGAGCTGAATTTAAACAAACTAGTGGCAATATTCACTAAATTTATCACATGCGCTGAGTTATTGACCTTGTGTTACATTAATAGGCTCACTACGCATCATAAACCTGATAATTCTTAAAGAAATTAAATAGTTGAACTTCGAATTTAACATGACCCGCATTTGTATATTTTCAAGATAAAGTGCATTATATTCGAGACTATCTTTTTTTCACAGTGCAGACATTTTTTGTCAACTTTCCAATGGAAAGTATTTGTATAATAAATGAATGAATTAATAAATGTTTCACTTTTCTTCCTGAAAACTTAGATGATAGTATTTCATATCGCCGTTTAGAGCAACGAAACTATTCAGTGCATTAGAGGTCAATATCACTTTATTTATTCTTGTGTACTTCGATCTAATACAGTAAAACCCTCAAAAAGCGGAATCTCAAGAGACTCGACTAAATGTCAGTTTTTCACAGATCTTTTGCCTTGAACAGGCTAAAATAGTCGATTTCATTCAAAATGGAGGAATATAGAACCCCTTCAATCTTCCAAACTTTTTGTCTTTTACAGGTTTCCGTCTTTCACAGGTTTTACTGTATAAAATAATTAGGAGCAGTGTATGTGAGGGGATGACAGTTAGTTTGATCGTATGAAATTCAATAGGTAAAAACGTATTTCTAATGCAAAAATGTTTTCAAGTGCATTTATATCCGGTTTTATTGGCAAAATTGATTTCTTTGTTAATGCAAGCTCACTCTTCTGTAGGCAGTATTCAGGGGAAAAGAGGTTAGAGAAAAACGGCTGCCCTATTTTTTGTAATGGTGTGAAATCGATGTCTGCATTAATTATTTTTTATTAAACAAGAGAAGTATTGTATATTATAATTGATTTCATCTATTGGAGCATTAATAAATGCATTAAAGAAACAAAATTCACTTCTTTACTGTCTGTGTCCACTGATTGTGATCAGATAATAAATTGTTTTCTACAGATAATCAGGATCAATTCGTGAATCATTATAAGTACTGTTGTGATTTTAACGTAAATATTGATTTCTCTATGTTAAGGCTTCTTCTTTCTAGAAGCAATTGGTGCACGATCTACGAACAGGAAACATTATAAAGAAAAATAGAGGAAAACTTTAATTTTTATCATCGATTTTATCCTACGGAAAGAAATCAGTTGAATTATCTGTTTCCCGTTTACGCAACACATTTCGATGTATTTAGCATCTAACATATGAGTTTACTGTAAAGTATACTTTTGCTTTTTGCCTAAGTTTGTGACTAAAATCGTCTCGGTTGAAATTATCAGGGCGTTTCGCAATTTCGATGGCTTCGCAGATTAAGCGTTGATAGTAGTACTCCTTCTTCGCTAGTATCTTGGCGTCTTCAATTTCTATTTTATGGCCGGGGTTTGTGGAGTGTTCTGCTATGGCGGAGTCCTTCCACTGTCTGTTTTCTATGGCTCTCTTATGTTCCTTTAGTCGGCATGTGATGGATCGACCGCTTTGTCCTATGTAGCTTCTGCCACAACTGCAAGCGACTTCATAGACACCCTCGCTTAGTAGAGGGGAGATGATGGCTACCAACTAAGCCATACGTGGAGACACTTCTTCGATCCGCGGGTGAAGGACGCCAGACCACGGACGATAGAGAAAGGAACAACCACTCTCCCAATGGCCGCAATGACAACAACGGCTAAAAAGAGAAAGGAAACTCTCGGACAGACGGCCATTGGCCGCGACGACTCCAACCGTCAATACCAACCAATTGGGGGGACCTTGTGACTTCAAACGACTCCAGCGCTAGAAGGCTTCTCAGTCTAAATCACAAAGCAAGGGAGGATAGAAACCCGGTGCCGGCATTAGCCTACTCTTAACGAGAAACACCAAGGGGACCAACGGCTTTACGTCCCTTCCGAAGGACGGGGCGCTGATTTGCATGTTCTCCTCTAAACACGCAAATGGGGAGCCGGGCAACCCGGTTCGCACCGAGTTTGCTAAGCGTAGCAGGCCAGCACCCGCACCACTACGCCACGACTCCCCCCAATAACCGTCAATAGAGATAGGCGACTCCAGTATATATAAGATGACGCAGGACTGCCCCTGCACTTCACTCCTGAAGAAGCCTTCAGCATCGAAGGCGAAATGTCGAGAGCAGTAATGCCGTCCACGCAGTGCCTCCCGAAAGCATCAACCCACAACATGTAATTTATTTGTTAATGAGTGTTCATTTAATATTATAATCGTTAATTCTGTTTAGACAATTTTAGTATAAAGAATATTAGTGTAGATTATTTTTAATTTCTTCTAACAATAAAAAGTTTTTCATCCTTGTGAACCATTTAAACTATGTAAATGCAGTTTTTGGTGATAAACTATATTGTTCTTTTCTCTTTCTCATGTTTAGAAAGACTGTAATAATAGGAAAATTCACCTTTGCAGTATATACTACCATGTTGAGTGGGAGAGGGAGTGGCGAATTTTGTTTTGCACACCGGCGGCCATATCGGTTGCGGCGGCCCTGACTGCAAATATTTTTGTTGTATGATGAATAAAAACTTGATGTTTTGCAATCAACTGATCAAGGACAAATATAGTGTCCTCCTTTTAATTTTCATGATGAGTATGAGGTACATACTTCAGTTAATAGTTTTCTGAACTGTTCTAATACTGTCATTTTTACTGAGCAGGAATGGTAAGCAAAGTCATTCTTGGTTACATCAATAGTCACATAAGCTGTTCTTCCAAATTTAATAAGTATTCCTAGAATAAAATCCAGTTTCCATTAGCAACTTGTTTATGGTGCCACAAAAAATACAGCATCTTTCACACAACACAATGTATTAGCAGAAATTCTTAAGGAAAATCTAACTATATATTAATTTTACGTTGATGTCTGTAGACATTTGTGTACAATTTATATCGGTGTATTTCTTGAGAACCGTTCGTCGTAAAGATATGCGGTAAACGGCGTTTTGTTTCTACTGGCTATGAGGTCCCTGGAAAATATTCTCATTATCATTAAGTCCCGGGTTCAAATCCAGTAGACAATTATATATTCCCATAAGTTTACATGGGATTTTCAATTTTTCAGAGTGCAAGGTTTTTTTCCGTCATTCACCAAAATTGGTAATTTTCAACCGATTTTCTTCGTTTTTACTTTATTGGACGGCTAAAACTCTATACTATCTTATTCTTGCAATGTGTACATGTTACACAGTCGAAGTTTTCAGAAATACACAATTGTTTTCGAATTTTTACGGATATTTTGTACTCTTTCCGGGCGTTGCCAAGGCGACCGTCATTGTTGCCTCCGATTCAATTACTATCAATTATACCTTCAAATAGGTGAAAGAATAGCGTTATTCGCTTCGCACTTTTGTTTAAGCATCGAAATTAATGAAGCATAGCAACGTAAATATTTTCGGATAATTATTCTGTTGACTGCGTATGGGAAGCGTTTCTAGCTGTGTCAATAACATGTATATAACAAACAAGCTCCCAGCGCATTGAGTTTTATTTTAAATTTTGCAATTAATTTGTTTTTTTGTTTTGTTTCAACGTTTGAATACTGGAATCTTGCCTTTTTGTAAGTAGAACCATCATATTACACATCTGTAATCCTTATTAATGCAAATAGGCTCATGCATCAATTAAAAATTAGATGAGAATTGGGACGCACGTTACTTTATAAACACATTATAATGTTATCTTCTCTTCATTGATAATCTAAATAAACGGTTGCATTGACATCGCCTTTATAGTAGGTCCTGTGAGAAGTTAAAAGCAGTCGTTGATAGACACTTGAAGTAAAGCAATTGTTTGTGAGTTCGTCTATAAGGGTGCAACGATAATCACTGGAACTAAGGTAAGGTAGAGCTATTAGCCCAGCTACAGCTGCCAGAGAAAGGAAGAGCCAGAGATCAAAGGAAGAGTATTGTAGGAAAGAGAGAGAAAGAGATGCGGAAGCTCATAGGATTGCCCGTGTAGATGAGGAACGGAGAGTACAAGAAAGACAAAGAAATAGGGAAACACATCAAATGAATAGGGAACAAAGAAGATCTAACTCATGGCCGAACTATTTAAATTATTTGCATTTCATTTATTTCATTAATTATTCAATCAAAATTATTTCACTAAACCTTCAGTTTATTTAAATCGCATTGAGGATCGGAGATCCGGGGCTGCCCTACTAGTTGATATTAAACAAAAGAGAAGCGAATAGTGACATGCAATAATGACACCATTACATAGTGATTAGTAACTATTAAAATAATGCAATTAAAAGTATTGGATAGTTATACCTATATTCCTTAACTAATGTTTAAAAAAAATTCACAAAATTTATCGGCAGCTTCTTGGTCGGCCAATTTTTTATCACCCGAAACATCTAGACGTCTGATCTTAAAATGTGTTAGCCATCCATCTGCAAATGCACACGGTTCACTAATCTCCACTTGTTCATAAAAATCTTTGGCCTTTTCAATCAACATTGGTCCAAAAATAGGGACTCCTTTGGAATGCTTGATAGAAAACCATTCATAAATACCAATATCCAATTGCCCAAGTTTTGGTTTATGAAGAGTGTGCCGATATTCAACTCTTCTAGGTGTCTCAGAAGAAGTAACGAATTTCATTAACTGTGATTTCCGTGCCTTAACCCGTCAGCGTCGTCATGCGTACTGGGAACGTCGGACGGAAACTCCACATGCGGTCGTCATGCGTACTGGGAACGTCGCGGAGGTCGCTAGCTTTCTTTATTTTTTTGACACAGTAAATTTTCTTAGATATGGATAACCTTTATATATTTTAAAAGAGGAACCTTTGGCCTTCCTATTGTGCTTAATTCTGTAATTTTTACTCTCCTTCTTTTTACTTTTATTATACGTTAAGTTTTGTGATTAAATTTTCACGTAGATAGGAGAATTGGGGAATTTTGGCTTCTAAAAAAGCCCCTATTCAACGAAATCTTTGCACGAAAGCAACTGTGAGGTGTAAGAAGAGGATATAGGCCCCATTTGTCTGCTATCAGACATCTCCAAGTTCGGAATCAAGACCTTCGAGCTCTGTGATTTGACTGGCTACTTATGGTCATTTCTTGTATACACGGGGAAGGATACTGTTTCATTCGCCCCTTGTCTCAGCTAATGTAAACAAGACCATGGCAATAGTTTTGAATAGGTAGGCCAAAGGTTCCTCTTTTAAAATTATGAAGGTTACCCATATTTAAGAAAATTTACTGTGTCAAAAAAATAAAGAAAGCTAGCAATCTCCGCGGCGTACCCAGTACACAGGACGGGGCTGAGGGGTAAGAATCCTTATTTGAAGGTTTTTTTTCTGAAAAACTTACGGGGAAGAAGTTGAAATCCAAGATAAAACAGTAGATGTGAAGTACTCCGTAAACTTTGAATAAAGAAAACTGAGTAAATGGCTTCCGTGATTGAGTGAAAGAATTCATAGGCGTATTTCACACGAATAATAATAACTAAGACGGTGTGAAAAACATAGGTAAATATGCATAGTTTTACGTAAAACCTCAAAATATTTCAGTCAAATTCCATAAATATCTAATAAGTTACGAATTTTTATATGATTTCGCGCAAAAACTGCGAATTTCCCTAAATCTCTTCCGACCTGCGTGACGTATTATAGTTAAATGTCCTGCGCGCTTGAGGGGTTAATGTCATAAATGGTGGAAGAACCGACACTGAACTCTTTCATTAAAACATTGAGGTTCTCACTTTTCTCTAAACATTTTATTATATCAAGTTTCTGGGTTAAGGTTAGCACAACCCGTTTTCTTTCATTACCTATAGAGCATATTAGAGTTTTAGGAGGCATTTAAAAAGGGTGTGTGAAATATTTTATTTAACACAAACACTGAGTTCAAGAAACATCCACAATTGTGTATTGCAATAATTGAAAGTGCAAATTTTAGTGGTATTCCGAGTTAGATGTAAACAAAAAATTGCCAAAAATGCCACTTTTATCGGTAACATTTCCAACTAGATGTAATAAAAAATCAAGAGGCAGGAGATGCCGGTTGCTTGAGAATTCCAGTTGCATGAGTGTCGGATAACTGTAATAAATTTTTCTAATACTGTGGGATCTGTTTTATAGAATCACTGGATAATTGAATCAGCCGCTTTATTGAATCAAAATAGGAAAACCAAAATCATTTTGTATCCAAAGTACCCAGAATTCTCCTATTGGAATCACTTATTTCGGTTAATTGAATCACGTGCTAATGGCTGGCTATAAGGTTTTAGTGCCTTCTTGGGATTAACCTGAAGAATAAATCCTTCCATTTCCTAAGAATATGGAAATTTCCATTAGCTGTTGGCAAAATAGGACAGGAACAACACTGTTCATAAAAAATTGTACAGAGAGAAGCAAGATGCTAACCAAGCAGCAGCTAAAGAGTGGAAAAGGTCAGTTCTCCCTGACCTTCTGCAAGAGTACAAACCGGATGAAATTTATAACACAGATGAAATGGGCCTTTATTACAGAGCGTTGCCAGATTCCTCCTTCACATTTAAAAACACTTCCAATTCCGGAGGAAATAAACAGAAAGACCATGAGTGGAACTGAAAAAGGAATCTCCTAGTCATAGGAAAATCAAAAAGCCCATGCTGTTTTCAAGGTGTATCACTACCAGTTGTATACAAAAACAATCGAAACGCTTGGATGAAAACCCAGATTGTCTCCGAGGTTTTACTACAGTGGGATAAGGAACTTGTGGCTCAAAGAAGGAAGATTGCATTGCTTTTGGACAATTGTATTGCTCACCCAAGAGTGCCAATGAACAACATCCAACTGGTTTTTCTTCCAGCAAATATGATATCGATCATTCAACCTTTAGATCAAGGGATAATAAAAACACTTAAGACCCTCTATCGACGAGACATGAGAAAAATAATCATTGAAATTATTGACGAGAAAAATAGTGAAAAAAGTGCTTCTGAAGTTTCCAAAAAGATTAACGTGTTAGATGCCATTCACATGCTGAAGAAGGCTTGGGAGCAAGTATCGTCCACAACTATTGCTAACTGCTTCAGAAAAGCTGGTTTTCTTCTGGCTGAAGAAAACAGTGAAGCAGAAAATGATGCAGGAAGTTGATGAAGGGCTGAATAGATGGAATTCAATCGATGATGACATCGTTGTAGCTCTTGTATTAACAGAAGATGACACTGTTGCTGAAATATTAAATAACAAAACGAGTGTTGATGAAGATATAGAGGAAGAAGACCAAGAAGTGCAGTCATTACCAGCACCTTCCTCTCAAGAAATCATACATGCTTTGGCTGTTCTTCGACGAAACCTCGAGCTGAGAGGAGGGCCAGAGGAGTTCAGCCGCTTGTACAAGGTGGCAATTGACTCAGTGTCTTATATTAATGACAATTTGAATCAAAAGATGGAAAATTATTTTAAAACAACATAATATGTATATTGGATAAAGTAAGTGTTTAAAATTAATTAAAGTACATATGTATAAATTCTATTTTAGCATTTTCTTATTTAACACGCCTAAAGTACTCAACCTCAGCATAATCGAATCAAATAATGGTGTCCCGCCTTGATTCTAATAAGCGGAACCCACTGTATTTTCTATACAATATTATAGTTGGTGCTAGCCATGTCCCTCTTTGGACCTTGAAGTGGTAGAAGTCCTTGAGTATTCCATAGGCATTGAGAGCTACACTGACTGGAGCATTTGCTCCTGATAGGGTCACCAATGCCAGTAAGGTCATTAGGTATACTTAACTAAGAGTAGACCATGCAGCATCTGCCCCTCAGAGAGGCGGCTGCTGCAAGATGTCTGTACTCAATTGGTCAGCCGAATTTGGTTATGGTGTCACATCAAAAACCCCATTGAGAAGGGCAACAGGAAACCACCTATACTATTATCCCTAGCATCATGGCACAGTTCACAAAAAGGAATTTGATTCACGACATGTATGAGACCACCATGATTACATCTAACAGAAATGGAAATAAGACCCTTTGGTCAACATTCAATGAACTTCTTACACAACTAATGAAAACAAAACAATCATGAAGAATAAGAAGAGGTAAAAGTAAGAGCCTGGTTAAAACAGATATGCAGATGACAAGGCATTTGTGAGTAATTCTGAAAAGGGCATGTGGATGTTAATTAGTTCCTGAAATACAAAGGCATTTGAGATGAAAATTAATAAAAAAAAGAATATCATGAGATTTTCCGAGAATGGGATACCCAAGTCAATGTTACAGATGGGGAAAGGCTGAAACAGGTGGAATTTTTTACTTATTAACTATAAATTATGTGAGCAAATATGATAATTAGGCAGTATTCTGTCACAAGATGGAAGAAGTATGAAATATACCAGGTCAAGGATAGCAAGAGCAAAGGAGGCATTTATGAGATGACAACAATTGTTGACCGGAAGTCTGAAATAAAAGATGTTAGTGAAAACCCTGATATGGAGTGTAGAATTATATTGATACAAGACATGGAACCTGAGAAAAGAAGATGTAAGGAGATTATCAGCGTTTGAGATTTGGGTATGGCGTAGACCAGGGTTTATCAAACTATGGGCCGCAGACCAATGGTGGGATGCAGAAATTTTTGTAAGGGCCACAAGGTCCTCGCCCACTGAATTTCCATGTGTTCTGAAAGGTCATTACCAAGTAAACTAAATATCTTCTTCTCAAAATTTTCACCAGAACCCCACTGCTAGGGTCCTAGTCTCGTTTCCCTTGCCCGTTTTTCTCTGAAGCTGAACTCTTGAAGCACCTTTGCACAGTGGGAGAGCCATGCATTTCTCTTCCCTCTCTTTTAATTAGTGATACCACATTAAAGACACCTCTCCGCCTACAATCATTTGCATCTGCACTAATATTTTCTAAGAAAATGAAATTTTTCAAAGTTTGCTTTGCAAAGCTCCCGTGTCTTAAGGTAAATCGTCTTTTAATTTCATTCATAGAACTGTTAATTGCTTCTTTTTCTCACCACATCTTCTGATGCTTTCATAATCTCACTGGAATGGCAAAGACCTCTCTTACAATCAGTTCCCTGTGGATGGTCGTAAAACCAACATAGTGTGCTTCTTTGTGTGAAGAAGGAAGCATTCCAGTATTTTTCTTTTTGAGAGTGGAAGTGTGAATATCCTTTGTAAACAGAATCTGGAGGTTAAGAGGTAACTTTTTTTATTGATTATGAAATGAAAATTTTTTTATTTCAATTATGTACTGACAAATTTTATAGCAAAGGATCACAATGGAGTTTAATCCAGTAATAACATTATGTACAATTTCCCATTTCTTCCCTCTCCTGGATTTCCTCACAATAACTTGCAAACAGTGCTACATAATTGCCTTACAATCAATGAATTTCTGATGAACTTCAAACCATCATTGCAGTGTGCTTGATCATGTACAGAAGTAATGCAAATGATTTGCCACTAGATTTTTCTATTGGCAAGGATCACCTGTGTAAAGTTAAATCATCTGGAAATGAAGACGTATTTATTTTAGAATTCTTTCTGCATTTTCTTGAATTTATCAGATAATTTATCTGCATAGTTTCATCCATGTTAGAATTTTTATTTTCCTTGCATAATGTACTCACTAATTCATTGTTAATTCATTGAGTGAAAATCTTTGATAAATTTTGGCTTCATACATTTCTGATGCGAATTTATAGAATATTTTTTTCCACCTTTTTAACAGCAATGAGGATTTTCATCATTCAGTAGAGATAGAGCTACAACACAGAACTAGAAAGTTGAATCTGTATAATGTATATTGCACCAATTGTCAAGGATTTACTTTCAGTACGTGCTGAAGAATTTTTCCTGTTCTGTGACTCACTGTTTAACAATTATTGTATTAGCTTTACTGTTTTAACTGTAAAATTTGTGAGCAAATTTGTATTCTTATGCTACTTGAGGGCTTACATATTTCTTGGAAATATTAATCAATTTATGATTTTACTTGTCATTAACAATACTGGTATCATTTTAAACTCCTTGTAGTTACCCTGAAATGGAGCATTTTGTAACTTAAAGGAAAAGAACAGATGATGAATCTATAACAATTGATTCCAAGGAAAATGCACTTAAAGTAGACTTAAGTGCATTGAAAGCTGGGATGTCTGCATTTGCTTTGGCTAGTAAAAACTCATTACTAATTGTTAATTCTAAATCTAGAGTTGTTGATGGGAAACCAGGAAAAAATATCGTAAGACAGTAAAATGGGTTGGTCTTTTCTCCAATTTGGTTTTATGAACGGGGCTAAAAATTCAAATCAAAATCCGATACCACGGTGTGTAGTATGCAGGGAGGTATTATCAAATGAATGTCTAAAACTGTCTAAACTAAAAAGGCATCTAGCAAGCAAGCATAGTGAAAAACTACATAAGCCAGTACAATATTTTAGAAATAAACAATCTAAATGGGTGTCAATCGCAGGAGAATTTCATAGTATGTAGTATAACTTCAAATGGTAAAGCATTATTATCATCTTATATGGTTGCATATAGAATTTCAAAAACAAAAATGTCTCATACAGTTGTCGAAAAACTGATTCTTCCAGCCAGTGTCATAACTAGGGTATGGCGAAGATGGTATTTTCCATAAGCGACGCTTGCAAAGGGCACCAAACGTTCCAGAAAAAAGTGCCAAGAGTTCATTTTCTCATAAATAAGTATTATTTTAATATTGAAATGTTAATTTATGTGTAATAAAAATGCTATTATTCTTCATTAAAATGCAGAAAAAATTATATCCTTCATAACCAAGGTGTTTCCTAGAATTTTGCCATAGGCACCATATCGCCTAGGTACATCTCTGCTTCCAGTAGCTCTTAATATGGTTAAAATACTGATTGATGAAAAGTCTGCTGAAAAATTAAAATCAGTACCCCTCAGTGATAACACAGTACAGTGCAGAATTTGTGATATTGCCAAACGTTTAGAATCTAAGCTCATTATGTATCCGTTTAATGCACATTGCATTGTCTTCTGTAACTCCAGATTGGGACCAACTAACTGATAAAAAACAGGCTCATCCATCACATTAGAATAATCAAGCCTTCTTTTAACTAATATCTTTATATAGAAACCTATGAAAATTTATTAAATGACAAAGCATTTCTTGATTACAGCAATATGATAAATCTTCATTATTGTTATTGTAATAATATTTAATGATATTAAATTTGATTTTTGTAATATAAATACTATTTTTGAATAAAAGGTTTAAATTTGTAGGCCTACTGGATGGCTGTAAGATACTTTTGATCTTGGATAATTATTGTGCACATCCCAATACAGTAAAAGTCCATTCTAACGGCACCCACGGGACCAAAGGCGTGCCGCTAAATTGAATGTGCCGCTATAACGAATGGTGCCGTAAAATCACATTCCAATTACTTTGAGAGCATATTTGGTATCTTTTAACGTTCTTCTTCCCTATATGATATTAAATATGTTGTTCTTCATTATCTAATTTACTATTTTATGTCATAATTATTACGGTCTAATAAATCTATCTCACTATATATTAATTTTACGTTGGCGTCTGTCGACATTTGTGTATAATTTATATCGGCGTATTTCTCGAGAACCGTTCGTCGTAAAGATATGCGGTAAACAGCATTTTGTTTCTACTGGCTATGAGGTCCCTGTTAAAATATTTTCATTTGCTATAGTGTCCCGGTTCGAATACAGGGGACAATTATATTTTCCCATACGTTTAGACGGGATTTTCGATTTTTCAGAGTGCAAGGTTTTTTCCTTCATTCACCAAAATACGTAAATATTGACCGATTTTCTTCGTTTTGGCATTATTCGTCGGCTAAAACTCTATACAATTTTATTCTTGCAATGTTTACATGTTACACGGTGGACGTTTTCAGAAATACGCATTCATTTCGAAATTTTGCTGATTTTACGAACTCATTCCGGGCGTTGCGAAAGACACTCATTGTTGCCTCCGATTCATTTAATGCCAATTAAACCTTCAAATAGATGAAAGAAAAGTGTTATTCGCATTGACCTGTTGTTTGAGCATCGAAATTAATGAAGCATAGCAACGTAAATATTTAAGGACAATTATTCTGTTGACTGCATATTGCTGCGAATGGGAAGCATTTCTAACGATTTAGTCGAAGCAACTGAATTTCATTTCATCGTTTGAATGCTGGAATCTTACTTTTTTGTAAGTAGAACCATCATATTACAAATCTGTAATCCTAATTAACGCAAATACACTCACGCATAAATTAAAAATTAGATGAGAATAGGGACACACGTTATTTTGTAAACGCATTATATGGTTATCTTCTCTTCATTGTTAATCTAAATAAACGGTTGCATTGATGTCACCTTTATAGTAGGTCCTGTAAGAAGTTAGCACTTGAAGGAAAGCAACTGTTTGTGAGTTCGTCTATAAGGGTGCAACTATAATCATTGGAACTAAGGTAAGGTAGATTTGAAAATTTTTCCCCTTTGAATATACTGATATTAAACTAGCATTGAGTAACTCTGTGACATTGTGATCACGTAATTGCTCTAATATATTGCTGTAAAATGGTAGAAAATTAAAAAAGTGCCAAGGGGTAGGCCAGTGAAAGGAGAGCCATTAGCCCAGCTACAGCTGCCAGAGAAAGGAAAAGGAGCCAGAGATCAAACGAAGAGTATCATAGGAAAGAGAGAGAAAGATGCGGAAGCTCATAGGATTGCCCGTGAAGATGAGGAGCAGAGAGTACAAGAAAGACAAAGAAATAGGAAACACATCAAATGAATAGAGAACAAAGAAGATCTAACCTACGGCCGAACTATGTAGATTATTTGCATTTCATTTATTTCATTAAGTATTCAATGAAAATTATTTCACTAAACCTTCAGTTTATTTAAATTACGTTGAGGATCGGAGATCCGGGGCTGCCCTATACTATTTTTCCCGTCTTATGGCGCATGACCTTGAGTGCACTGGTGAAAGTGCTACTGTTGCAGCCAATCAGACACCAGTGACAAGCAATGCAGGAGGGGAGAAAGCCAGTGTCTCTTCGACTGCCGTGGTGTTCACTTCGCTCTCCGCTCGACCTTGTTTCCAGATAGCTACTTTACCTCACTGAAAAAGGCTAAATAGCGACCGCAATTTCTCGCTGTCCAAAAACTACCCGCATGCATTTGTAGCAACGTTGTTCAGTAGCTAGGGTCATTCCGAGAGCTGCAAGCGGTGGTGGAAGGGGAAAACCCTCTCATTGGCCATTCACTCTTCCAAGGTCATGCGCCATAAGACGGGAAAAATAGTATAGTAATTTTATTAATTTTTGTGATGTTCATTCTGGGAACCAAAATGGTTCATCGAAAATAACATTATTACTACAACCATCATTTATTATGCACAATTAACAGATTATTTTGCTTTTTTCGTTGAAAGTAAATATCAACAATTCGTATATTCACGAATGTGCAGCCTCACTATCAGCTGATTTAAGTTCATCCGAGACATCCAGTTTTCGTATCCAGTGACGTTTAAAACGAGATAGCCATCCATCAGAAAAAATACATCGCTGATAAAAGTATTTTGCCTTTTCAATTAATAGTGGACTTGTGATTTGGAAACCTTCAGAACGTTTCACTTTAAACCACTCGTATAATATCACATCCAATTGTTCTAGCTTTGGCTTGCTTAAATTTTTACGTTTTTGGATATTTTTGTCTCAGATCCAGCAAAAATTTTTAGAAGTTGCAGTTTTCTTGCTTTAATACCATATATCGTAGATAGCTTATATTGTACTCGTTCATTAATATATGTCTATTTACCCCATTATCCAGACGTTGGCAAATGTCAATTTTCTGTCGTAAAGTAAGCACCATTCGTTTCTCTTGTTTTCTACTACTGCTGCCACTACTCATGTTCTTTAGGGTTTCTTTAAATATTTATAAATTGAGGTTAATAACAAATAAAATTATTACGCAGTACGTCATGACTGTTGACACCTTGAAACAGAAGAGGAACTACTCGCAATATGTGGTTAAGCTTACGGATATCGGTCATGACTGTGGCGGCATCTATTAGACAATTGGAAAAATGTAAGTTCACCGAAGATGCCGTTAGAGCGAGTTTGCCGCTAGAATGGGTGCCGTTAAAACAAGCTTTTACTGTACTAAACCTTTGGAGAAAGACAATATTCATTCTGTACTTTTACCACCAAACTACACCTCTAAGGTGGAGAAGGGTATTTTACAGGCATAGAAGTGCCACTATAAGAGTGAGTTTATGACGTGCATGCTGAAAGCTATCAATGGTGGTTAGGGATTGAAATAATTCCTTAAAGACTTCAATGTAAAGGGTGCTGCTTGAGCTGTTGCTCATGCTTGTGACAATGTTACACTGGCATAACTTGTGGCCAATTGCAATATTCACTGATTGATAACATACTTGATGTTGAAGAGATTCATATATAACTGTCAACCTATAAGCCCCAAGACTTTGTACTATAATGTTAAATTTTTTGTATTGAAAGTATTACTAGCTGAATTTATGGATACTTTGCATAATTTCTAATTATATATAATAAATTCATAAGCTATTTATTGTACTATGTGATCAAAGGCACAACATTTCTGTCATTTATGTTAAGTAAAAGTCATGCTTCTAAGCATCTTTAACTTTTTCTCGTCATGCAAAAATCTATCTTGGAAAAATATGCTAAAATGCTATACAATCCAAAAAAGGTATTGCTTCTCCATGAATAAATAGATCAATAGGACAATTGAATATCAATTAACACCCTGCAAGATGTAAATGAGCATCGCATAAAACAATCAACCTAATAAATATAACATGTAAAGTGGAAAGCTCTTTCATTCTAGTTTGTAATAAAAATTTATTACTCACCCCTTTTATTTCTTGGTATCATGTAAGAGAACAGGTTCAGGCAGATCCACGTTGTCAGCTGTTTGATAGACTGCAGAATGGCCTGGCAACTATCTCTTGGAGACAAACTTCTGTGAAACAACAATGTAAATAAATAAGAAATCTTGCACCACAGGATATCATTAGGGAACTTAGTGATACTCTTAACTTCTTCTATGTTAAGTCATTCTACCATTTTTCATAATTAAATTTGAACAAAAACTCATACTGCTCTTTAATTTGATAATTTTAAAAGAACTGATAAAATTATTTTTGTTATACATTTATAAATATAAAATCTATATGATTAAAAATACAGAGAAAATGACAGCATAAAGACAAGCAAGACTACATTGATCCTAAATGACTGTCTCTCTTAATTAATACCATAGCCGGCTTTACACAAGCCGGAGTCATGAAATTTGGCAACACTGTGAATCTGGCCTGTTTCGTTCTCGTCATTCTCGTGAAATTGCAGCCATTGCAGTGCACTGCAGTATGAGGAGTGCGGGTGTTTACGGGTGTTAATGCTATAGAGTTAAGTGAAATTTTGAATTGCTTGTGACAAGATTTGTACTAATACAATTTAACCGAAGATACATATTTAGCAGATTTCATTAAGGTAAGTGTTTTAACGTAGAAGGTTTCTATTGATGTTGTAAAGAAGGCCATAGGGTTAATGAGAAAACAAACACATGTTGTGATCAGGGTAAAGAAAATAATGGGTTACCCATCAAATTAAATCTGATGTTTGTTTATATTTTAGTTGATGTTCTCATTCTTTATTATGGCTGTATGATTTAATTGTATTTTTTAGGACTTATATAAATTATTACATAGTAGATTCTTGCGAAAATTTTGTGTTATTAATGCAAGAGTGTTCATTTCCAGATGCCAGACAAATATTGTGTCCCAGATTGTAACAGTAATTATGCCTCCAATAAAGATGGCTACAGCACAGTCTTCAGATTTCCTACTGACCCTGATGCACACAGTGCATGGCTCAGAAATATTCCGAGGGAGGACTGGACTCCTTCAAAAAGATCGATGGTGTGTATAAAACATTTTGAGGCTGAAGATATTATAGAATATGATATACACAAGGATGGAGAAGGAAAGGAGAAGCGGTTTCCACGAACACGCTCAACACTGAAAGAAGGAGCTGTGCCGTGCATTTTCCCCAAACTCCCAAAATATTTGAACAAGCCTAGAAGTGCCCAATCCAGAGAAGACCCTGAAGAGAGAAGGAAGCATGAGGAACATATAACTACCAGGAATTAACAGTGGTTGGCTGAAGATTTCATAAAAAATTTCTCTGATTTGTGTGTAAATTTTATGCAAAAAATAACAGGGATAAACAAATGGCATAATGTTGTGATAAGTGAAGCAATTTGTTTTTATAAATTGTCAGTGGAAGGTATTCCAAAAATTACCAGAAGTGTAAGGGTGGATAAAGAACTCCACACTCAGATATGTGTTGATGGTAACATTGTGTCTTCCAGTGAATTAAAGTGGATATTACCTTCAACATTGAAAGTAACCAGGTGGTCACAACTGGAAAACATACTTAATAGGTATGTAAATATTGATGTCCTATGTGAAACTTCTAAATATGACTGCACTGTTAGATTAAAAGAGTGTGTTTCATATCTGGAAAATGAGTTTCATGATGAGAACACAAATAGTACCCACATAGATTTTTTGTGTGATCATATTTTATTATGTGACATGCAAAAAATGAAGTACTCTGTAAACATGACACTTTACTCTTTCATGATATATCAACAATCTCATGGAGCATACGGTGCTCTTCGTGAAAACCTACTTCTCTATCTACCTCATCCTAAACAGATCCAAAAATTGATTTCTTCTTTTAATATTTCACCTACCAATGACTCATGCAACTTTCATTTCTTAAAAACAATAGTCAGCAAACTCTCTGATCTGGAAAAGATAGTTATTCTTCAGTTGGATCAGACTTATATCAAGCCAAAATTTCAATACAAAGAAGGTTTTATCAGTGGGAATGCTGAAAATTCGTTAAAAAGTGAAGGAGCTTGAACTGTACAAGCTTTTCTCATGTCATCTGCCTTTGGAAGTATAAAAGAAATTGTCTCATTACATCCAGTCAAAAATATGAATGGGCAAACACTCTGTGAAATGACTCTCAAAGTTTTGCATCTCATAAAATCAAGTGGTTTGAAAGTTATTGCTAACATTTGTGATAATAATGTAGTGAACAGAAGCTTATTTGTGAAACTCACAGAAAAGTCTGAAAGCCATTATTACTTCAATTTTCCTGATGATAATGATGACATAATATATGTGATGTATGACACTGTACATTTATTTAAGAAAATTAGAAATAACTGGTTAAACTTAAAAGATGCAGACAAAACTTTCCTGTTCCCATCATTTGATCTGAATAATCATGAGGTCCTAGAAGCTAAGTTTGCTGATTTGAGAAATCTGTACAAATGTGAGTTTAACAGTAGGCCGATCATTAAAGCAGCTCCAAAGCTAAATTATAAGTGTATTTCCCAATAGCATTGAAAGACAAAATGTAAGTTTGGTAAATAATATTTTTCATGAAACAACTGTTGTTGCGTTAAAGTCTTGTGATTCAAAAAGTGAGGGAACTGTACAATTTGTAGAAGTTATTACTGACTGGTGGAAAGCAGTTAATGTTAAAAATCCAATAGGTGGATTCATAAAAAATGATGTAAGGCTACAGTATTTAGAGAATTTTCAGCATTGGCTAAAGAAATGGGAATTGATGAATACTAAAAATTCCTCACTAACAAGAGACACAAAGCCTTGTACCATAGCAATGAAGCTCTCTTTCATATTGTAAAATTCTGTTTAAATCATTTCGAAATTAGGCATTTGTTAACAGGGAAATTTCAGACAGACTATTTAGAAGGCAGGTTTGGCTTATATAGGCAGTTGTCTGGAGCAAATTACCATGTCTCATTCACCCAGATCATAGAGTCTGAAAAAAAGATTCGTGTTAAGAGTATGGCCTTCATTCTTCTTGCTATGGCAATATTGATTTTTGCCCTCAAATTCTGAGTGTCATTCCTCAAATTGAAGGTAGGCCTAACGCTAAAGAAGATACCAATGAATTTGTGGTCAATGGTGAATTTGAAGAGATGTGCTTAGAGATAGCAGAAAAAAATTATGTGGCTATTGATAACCCTGCATTCCTGTATGTCTGTGGATATGTGTCACATAAGGCTGTCCAAAAAATATCATGTGAAAATTGTGTAAAATCCAATAGTAGCAACAATACATTTTGATGACCTTAATAAGGGTGGATTAACAGTACCATCTTCTAGTGTTGTAAGAGTATGTCATTTTGCTTGGAGTGTAATGTCTGCATTTATTTCACATTCCTATGAATCAGCTTTCTTGAAAGTAGGTAATCATAATGTGTTCATAGAAATTTTGAAAACAATTGTTTCCTCAGATCCTACACTGACATTTTTTCTGTATGATAATTGTTTCTGTGGAAATCCCTTCATTGAAATATATGAAGACCTTAGTGGTACAATTTGCAACATACTGCTTAACAACTACACGAAACATAAAAATGATAACTTGCAGCACATGCAGCAATCTAAGCTGAAAAAGAGAAAACTAGCAGTATTTAATGAAAAATAAAAATATAACTAAACTTTAAATTTTATTTTTTTTGTAAATACTTAATAATTAAGCATAGACATAGTTTTGCAGACAGGGAATTATAGTTTACTACACCAAAGAATGTCATACTTTAATTATAAGGTTTATATGTAATATCTGGTTTATTGGATAACTCTAATTTTCTGATTTGTTATTTTAGTGTACGTATGTAAATTATTTTGTGACATAGTGTGAAAAATATGGATTGTAGAAATATCTTGAGGATTGTTGAGACTTTTTATTATTTTTGTAAATATCTAATAACTAAGCATAGACATAGTTTTGCAGACAGGGAATTATAGTGTACTTCACCAAAGAATGTCATACTTTAATTATAAGGTTTATATGTAATATCTGGTTTAGTGGATAACTCTCATTTCTGATTTGTTATTTTTAGTGTATGTAAATTATTTTTGTGACAGTGTGAAAAATATGCATTGTAGAAATATTTTGAAGATTGTTGAGGCTTTTTATTTTTTTGGAAACTTTTTAATTAGAATATTTATAGTATTTGGCTGGGTGGACAACTCTCTTTACAGTATTTTTTCTATATTGTACAATCCTGTACAGAGTATAAATGTTTCTTTTTGTTCCTTTGTATGTGTATGGCTCAGTAGGAATTTATATATTATTGCACCAGTGTTGTGTGAGTATTGTCTTATAGAGTAATGAGACTTGTTTAGGTAAAAAAGCAAAAAAGTTTCATTGTTCATCTTAATTTCATGTACTTCATAAGTTCATTTGTGTTTTCCCATCCTCATAATTCCAAATTATCATACCTTCCAATTTTCATCATCTTGATTCCATTTTGTTAAAATTTTTACTCCTTCACCTTCATTTTCCTTTTCCCAATTATCCAATCATCCCAATTCCACTTGTACCCTTCCATTATTCCTTTTCCCTAAACCCTTGCCTCTCAACTATATTAAATAACAATGTTATTTGTAAAACAACGTATTAAAGGTGTAGAAACATAATAAAAATGTAATTATAAAAAATTTCAGGTAACTATTAAGTAACAGTGTTGTTTGTAAAAAAATAATAATGTACTAAAGGTGTAGAAACGATAAAAATAATTTCAACAGCAATAAAATTGTAAAAGTGCACATTAACATAATATTAAAATTAACATCCTCATATCATCCTGTTTCTAATAGAAACTATACTCGAAAATGTCGTTAACTTTGTCCTACATTTTCGTTATGCTGGTGACATTGAAAGCCGATAGCAAGCGTTGAAGCAGCCCACAGGCCATCTATTTCATTGCGATGCAACGTTGTCAAGTCAAAGGTTCCGGCTTGTGTAGAGTTGGCTATGATTAATACTAAGGTAAGGGTATGACCTGTCAATGTTCATCTTTGGGTTAACATCTTTGCATGATCAAATCTTTTATTTCCAAAAGTTAAGAATTCTTCCAAGAATATGAAATCACATCATAAAAATGAATTTATCATGACATTAATTTGATAATACATGAAATATGGCATGCAGTCAACACTTGCAAGAAGTTGCACATCCAGACAGACATAAGAACAGTGCCTTTAATTTTTATAAAAGATATATTCACATTATATGCTAAATAAGATATATATTACATTGAAGGTAGAGAAATTTCAATTAAAGAAGATTATCCAATATCTATAACAAAGTCTCTCCCTTACTACAGATGATCTACAGGATGAAATACAGACCAATTTTCTTTACCTAACTAATAATGAGAAAATTAATTTAGAATAAAAATTCAGAAATATTAGAGAATTCAAATCGTTTACCCCAGGCACAAGCATGGACAGGAAAAAATTTGGTATTAAACAGAAAAACTAATTACCAAAGTAAGTAATCATATGCATTTGAATCACCAAAGATATTTTTCATTGAAGTAATTTATTAATAAAAAGTGATAAATGACACAAAAGAAGTGCTTCTAAAAGCAATATGCTATTAAATCACTCAACCACTTTATCTAACTTATTCTCTAAGGTAATATTGGTAGTGAGCAGGAAAGATAGAGACTAGGGAAATCACAAGATTGATAACAAGGCAAGGATAATGTTTGGGAGATAGTAAAGTAAATCCAGGTTTAACTGCAAGTGAGATTTCTCTTTACTTAACTTTTATTTTAGAGAATGAAGATGGATTAATCTTATTTAATGGAAGATGGAGAAACCAGAGTAAAAGTGGCAGGTAGCTTTGTCTAATCAATTAAACTTGCAGATGACAAATGACATTAAATAAAATGCATAAATTGAAAAATTAAAATCTGTGTCAATCATTATATTACCTTATGTGGAAAATTTCCCAAGAAAAACACAAAACATTAGAAAAATATGAAATCAGCTATAGAAATTCATTCATCTACATACCATAACATCGTCCATGAGGATTTGTGCAGGTATAACGCATCACCTGAAAAAACAGGATTAATCATAAGTTTTAATTTACCTAAGTATGCTATCCACAATCAAAATAGTTTTTACATGAATAATTGCATAATTCGATTAAAACATCTATATATTAAAGATATCTTAATGCGGCTCATGACTTTTAACTAGGGAGCGATGAAAACCGAAACCGGCCACAAATATAAAAGATAAATATTGGTAATTTTAAAAGAATGGAATACAATAATAATTAAAGTAATACCTTCAGACTTAATGCACAGAACGATATATTTTGTTCTCATCTATTTACATTCAAGACAGAGGTCACAAGGGTAGTTATTTGTTGGTATTCTTTAACACGGTTTCTCAAACCTATTACTATCAAGAACCCCTTGCATCTGAATATTTTGAATAAGTACCCCAACACAATATACACGATTCTTTTAATTTTATACTTGCAGATACAGAGAAATGAAATAAGCAAACGATATGATCCGTAATTTGTAATTTATTCTTTTTCCACAGAATTTTGTTGAAAATTTCCAAACAATTATGACATTATAAGGCATAATATTATTTACAAATAGGAAAAGTATCACACGCACATCACTGAGAGTAGAACTTTCGTCTATAACACAACCCTCCTTCTATTCGTATAATTTGCTATGATAAAATTGTCTTAAAACAACAAATGACATCAAAATGAAAGATTTTACAGTATTGCATGCACTAATATATAGTCTCAGACTTTTACCGACATTGAATCTAAAGGAGTTGTACGTAACATTAGATGCAATGAATTTAATAATAGCCTTCACTGACCTGGAATATTTTTCGTTTTCATTCTCAAAGAAACTCGCCATCTTTCTGGAAGTAATATCAACGTCTTCCCAAAGAATCACTCTATATTTAAGAAGATGGTTATTTACAAAAACATAGGAAACGTTTCGCCCATTTTTCAGCTATGCTTTCCACATGCTTTCAAAATTTGCACGCTATCAGCCAATCATATTCTACTTCTAGAAAACAGCCGCGAATCGATATTCAGCCGCGAACTTCAAAAACGATGTGCGTAGATATTTCATTTTCTTTACCATAGAATCCTACAAAAAGGAACTGTATCCCACTTTTTCCTCGCTATACCAGCATTTTTAATGCGTTAAAAATATAATATATCAGTGAATTAACAGGAATATAAACACATTCAGAAAAAACTCGAATAACACCCACGATAGGTGTAAAAATAAAGTTCTCCTAATATAATCACAGTTCTTTGAATATAAATAATGAATTATTTTATAACAGTTTTTGATGAAATAATGTCATTTATAATATCAAAAGTTAACGTTTCATGTCACATCCGAACTACATGAAAATTCACACCGGCTTCCCATGCCTTAACTCTGGCCAAAGGGCTCAGAATCTCATTAGAGAAACTGCAATATGAGTCACTTGTTTGTAGCAAGTCTGTTTAAGTTCTTTGAAAACAGACCATCGATGTTGACCACATGGCTGTTAGCTCTTTAATTAAGTTTTGAAGACTATTTTTTTCTAATAATGGCCATGGCTGCTTTGAGGGAGAGTGCTATCGAGTTTTTTTTTAATTTTGAGTCTTATGAGGAGACAAAAGTTCCCAGGGTTAGACTCATAGAAGGTGAGCGCAAGAGGAGAGAGAAAAGCTCGAGTTGAGGAAGTTGGATGTAAAGAAACGTCACAGGCGACATTGTCTGGACAATTTTCTGTAGTAACGATTATTTTCATGAAGCGAATGTGTTATTGCCATCGTTCTTTACGGCATTAGTAACGTTTTCGGCAGCATTGCAAACGAAAATATTAGTAACGAAATTTTCAAGAATTGCATCATTGTATAAGGGATTATGAATAACTTCATGCGTGCAGAGAAAGGTGGGCACCTAGAAATTCCTCGGTGGGCACCACGTTGAGAACCTCTGCTTTAAATCAGTCATCCCGCTTCCTGCTCTATAACTGAGTGCATGATACAAGATAAACTTTACTTTAGAGCAGATGATATCGGTGATATTTACATGCTCAATAAACTGAGCAGCCAATGATTTCTTCAGGTAAAAATATATATAAATATACATAAACATATCATTTAATATCTGCTTGAAGGAAAATTATAAAACTCGCCGCACATATGATTATAATTCAATACTCTGTCCCGTTACATTAATGATCAAACAAAAATTCCTATATATTTGTCCATTTGCAATCCAAACTAGATTCAATACTTATTCTGACAATAAGAAAACAAAACTTCAGTTATTTATGCATTCCTACGTCAAAGTCCTGACATCGTATTTTCATTTTAAGATACTTTAAAATCCAATGAAGAAGCAGATGTCAATAATTCTGTCATCATTTGGAGAAGCTGTTTCGGTATTTGAATTTGGTACCATTTAGAAATGAATATGATCGTTAACGTAGGTGGGAGATCGTGAAGGAGTAAGGAAAGCTAGTTTTCGGAAAAGCTATACCAAACCGATTTGAAACAGATTTGGGATTTCCAAGACTCTGTAAGCGGGAGAAAAAGGGTAGGCACCTGGTATTCTTCCAGCGAAAGGATTTACGGTAACGGTCGATGGTACATATTTTACGAAAGGATCTCCGACTCAGCTGGAGCTCCTCGGTAGGGTCGGGATAGCAATTAGCAGAGTAGCGCCCCCCTCTTGGCGACTCCTGCAGTGAACCCATTTTCGGTCGCCACTGATATGTGCTCTAGCGACCCTGTCATGGGACTGCGTATCGCAAGGGATCGGAAAAATATTGCCAGGAAGATTTTGTGTCATTTTATTATCTCTAACTTTCTCTTTTCACTCCGACAAAGGAGAAAACATTCCCAAGTCGAATTCCAATAATATATAGACACAAATACCTTGATGGGAAGGTGCCCCAGCAAATTGGTGCCGGGGTGCATTGCACCCACTGCACCTCGGGTAGATGTGCCCCTGGATCGACTGAAATCTGGCTATTGTATGATAGACTCTGAAATCAACAGATTTTTAAGTGTCTGAAAGGCCTCCTCTTGCTCTTTCCCCCAATCTTACGGTACATATAAAAAAAAAACAATTTATGCTAAAGTTTAGCAATCATACTGAAAGTCGAATTAAATCTTATAAATATTTTGGTGTGTACGTGTGTGTGTGTGTTCTTTATACGTTTTTACACCGTTGAAGCTATCGAATTCAAATGTTTCATGGGCAATCCTATGGACCAAAGGAAGAACTTGGTCAAGGTTTGCAGACCGTTTCCATAAGAATTCATGGGAAATGGTGTGGAGAAACCCCAAAATGCCATGCAGCCCTTCACTGATGTGGATATAAATATACCTAAATATTAACTTACGAGCACAGGAAATGGATTATTTTACGCATGAAAGACTGAATATTTTAATTCTGTTCATGTTCCATGGTATTACATGCTAAATCGCTCGAAATTTTCCTTTAAGCGCAAAATTTATCGGTTCAGATGTCCATTTTCCAGGTGGCAACAAAACTAAATTTCTTAATTGTTGTCCTCTTCACGAAAAGATTAAAGGTCCATTCACACCTATCAGTGACGTGTCCGCTCAGTTCCGCCGTTTCCGTGCAGTGTCAGGACTAAGAAATATCGTTGCTATTGTTTCAAACGGGCGTGTTCGGACATGTCAGGCACCGTTCCGTACTTCTCGCTTCAGTGTCAATGCCGTGAATATCAATATCGGTTGCGACGATATTTTTGCCTTTTCACTGACACTGAACTGAGACGGAACGGTGTATGTAAATAACCTTCCGACGCAGTTTCGTAGTAGTAGTGTTTGCAGTCGCAGTAGTTTGGTATTTTTTGCATTTTTTTAGTAAAATGAATGACGAAAAACTTGAATTTTCTTCTTCGTTCAAAATTAAAGCGATAACAGCCAATTCGTCGATAGAAAACATAGCCATATTTAACATCGTACTGACACGGTATGCCGTTGCTGCGCTGACGCTATGAGTTGCCACTGTTACGGAACTGACACTGTACTGAAACGCCACTGATAGGTGTGAATAGTCATCACTTATGCTTACCGGACAGCACTTTACGGAACTGACACTGAACTGACACGTCACTGATAGGTGTGAATGGACCTTAATGCAAGGAAAATCCACGCCGTGCACGCCGTAGAGGAAGAATAGCTAACGCCCAGATATGCCTAAATATAGTCTATGAATACCTACTTTTAAATTGAGTCAAATGATTTTTAAGGAATATTAGAACATTGTTATCTTTTACCATTAACATAGAATGATTTATCGCAACATAAATCGATACATCTACTTACATTTGTTCGGTAACAAAGATGTTGTTTATTGTTTACGTTTTGGCTAATAGTATTGACATAATCCACATAATTTTATTGCCGCTTTAAACAAAAATTAAGCGTCACATCACTCTTGAAGGAGTTGAATTGGATATCGCTAGAGGATCGCAGAATTAGCGCTAGGTTAAGGCTTCTGGAGAAATTTAGGTCGGAAGTTCTCTTAGAGGAGGTCTCAGGAATATTAGAGGCACCTACGTACATGGGCAGGCACGATCACGAGAATAAAATACGAGAGATCGACTGTAGGACCGAGCGATATCAGAGCTCGTTTTTTCCAAGGACCATACGGGATCATAATAGGAGAGCGATTCCCAGGAGGGACGTTATTAGGTAGGTCTTAGTGTGCTGCACCCCCTGCCACCCACCAGTCTGGTGATTTGCAGGGTATCATGTAGATGTAGATGTAGAAAGGCTTCGGTGCATCTATCCATGTGAATATTAAGTAAGACGTTAATGCGTACAATACAATACATAAAATAGTAAATGTTAATGTAAGCATCGCTTGCGTAATTAAGGAATGGGGAACGTTTGCCCCGAACAATAAAAATCGTTTGCCACTCTTTCCCGAGCGAGGCCGGGCGTTTCAGCTAGTTCCTTATAAGATTCGAGTAGTCCTAAAAATTCTTTCAGTTTTGCCACCTTCAAAGGTTTTGCTCATTTGCCAAGCCTTGCACTAAACAAGTCTTCGCCAAATGATTTACTTCTCTGGCAACGTTCTTCTCTCATGAAAATCTTCTCGCGGCTTCTCTCAAGTCAGTTTGCATTGCATCTATGCTACTACACCAATTGGCAATACTTTCTGTATTTCTCTGCTTGGCACTAAACATGGCATAATAGTCTGATGTATGCCTCGTGGCATAAATTTCTTCCAATATGGCCCTTACTTGAGACCATGTGTGCGTGTATGGTCCCTAACCATTAGCTTGAACCGGGCGTCCCCTGAAATTCGTGCATTTACGAATTTTAATAATTTCTTATGCTCCTCAGGTTTCGCTAATTCAAATACTACGTCCACATTCTCTAATAATTCTCTTAATTTATTCCTATCTCCATCAAAGCCGGGTTTACACGGTGACAGCGAAATTCGATAGTTACTACAGAATTCGTCACTGTCACTGAGCCATGAAAACGGTCCAAAAGCAACACTTGTGCATGTAGGCATGCAACACAGCGAGTTTCTATAATTGGATGCCACATTCAAGAAGCGGCAAAGTGATGGGTGCTAGAAATGGCTATATTTTTTAAAAATATTACTCCGATAGCTCGGGCTGAACGATCTTAACGCACCTATAAATGGTTACAATCTTTCCAGATTTCAGAATTACCGGATTTCATACGTTTTATTTCTCTATAATAAAAATCAGAGCTGCAAACCGAACCGAGCCACTGAACCGAACCGCAGTCATTTTGTTGAACCGCGAACCGAACCGAAACCACTGATTAATTTTTCAATAAACCGAAAACAGAACCGTAATTTTTTTGCAAAAGTGGTTCGGTTTCGGTTCGATCTCAATCCACAAAGTACGAAAAGACCAGGAATTTCCATTGGAAAAACCAGCGGGTTTGCTTCAAAGGAAAGAGTGCCTATCTCTTTCCTCTCTGCTAATATTGTTATCCACAGACGACATTTATGGTAAGGGTTATGGGGACACCAACTGCGACAATATCCGGGTCAACCACTCTAGGCAGAAACCGACCAACAGGATATAGAAAGATCTTTATCTGAACGCAGGCAAAATGGTCGTTTTACAAAGATCTATAAAGGAGCCGTAATCTGCTTTCGTGCCGAGAGAAAAATCCATGCCCTTACCATCGCCATCATCCCCTTCAGCATTGTAATTAGCAGACCTGAGAAAATATGCCCCGCTGTGTCTTTCTTAGAACACCATTAACTCTCCTCATATCTTTTTCTTCGGAAAAATTCAAATTGCTCTCAACGGCTTGAGCTTTCAACGAAATCATTCCTTTTCCAACTCTCATGTGGTGTTCTTCAATGATATTTCCATTACTTGGTGGTTTATATTCCAGCAAAAACATGGGAGGACTTCGGCGGATCCCTTGGATCGGAGGGATTCATTTCCCGCAGAATTCCTTGAATGATCTAAAGTGTGTATTTTTAATAATATTTTAGTGAACTTTATTTAAGAGACAAATAAAATTAGTTAACATATTAGTGTTATTTAAAGAGGGTCACTCTAAATTTTATAATCGTTTGTTTTGAACCACAAGTGTCCGCACTTCGTATGTTGAATAATCTGCCCCGAACTGTCGATTAATTTTAAATTATTCTTGTAACGTAATTTTACTATCGTATTGATTTTTTGATTACTTTTCCAAGGTGACAAAAGAAAAAAATTAGCAATATGTAATATGTTTGGAGTCGAGCTGAAAGTGTCCTTTTGAATTTATTATACATAGTCGGTTCACTAGCTGAAATCTCTTGGCCTTGAAGACGCCAGTTAGCAGCAGCCAATAGGAGACGGTTTGTTTGGGAAGGTATTGGGGAGGAACCCAGTCTCACTCCTGCTCTCGAAGAGATCACATCGTTGCCATTTCTACCGCCGTCCAAAGCCCGGATGAAAAAGAAGGATGGGAAGTATTTTATTTAGAAATTGCGTAGTATATCAGATGAAGGCGAAAATCCGCAAGAGCTGGCAACGCGCACCGATATCTGCTCTCCCGCACGAAAGTTGAGAGGGGCGATGGAAGGGGAAACGTTCGTGATTGGCTACTTGCTCTAAGCAGGCCAAGAGACTTCAGCTAGTGAACAGACTATAATAATAAGAATTAATAATCGAATTTATTAGAGTTTTACATATCATAAATTCACTCGGGGTAATATTTTATTCCATATTTTTGACCAATTAACTAATTAAAACATTTTTTTACATAAATTTATTATTGAAAGTTGGAAAAATTGAGACGCCGTGCATCATCGCCATTGGAAAGCAAGAAACTGTCTAATGGAAAGATTGAGACGGAGAAAAATTCTGAACTTGACCGGGGAACGAACCCCGGTCAAGTTCAGAATTTTTCTCTGTCTCAATCTTTCCATTTGTCATCAGTACTATCCACTCAAGCATATAAGTTAACTTCCACCATTTAACTCTTATTAAGAAACTGTCTACTTCAATAATTAAATCTATCATTCAATCAAGGAAATCTTAATGACTTACGGAAAAGAATTTTCCTAGTCGATGAATTGTGTTTCGGTGAATTTTCCTAGACCCTTGATAAATAATGAACATTTTTTATTTTATTTGTTATAAATGAACCAAAGGAATAACGCTTTGTAACTTCCATTGTTTTTATTTCTCTTAGGACCCGGGTTTCGACATTACAATGCTATCGTCAGGTGCAGATATGGTGAGAATAGAAAGTATATACAGAGAAATGGGTAGAGAGGGGGGAGGGAGAGTAGTTTGTAAGATGGGAAGGAACGGAGGGGAGGGAAAATAGGAACCTATCTCAGAGGGTTACTGCTGGGGGCAGGTTGTAAAGGGATAAAGGGGGAGGGGAAAGGAAAGGCTGGAGCAGGGAGACCATCTCGGGAGGGTTTGGGGAAAGACGGGGGAAGACTAGGAATAAAAAGAAAGGCCATGTGGAAGACGGAGGGTGAAACCCAGAAAGAGGAGGGAGGAAATTATCAATGCGGCAATGGATGTATGTGTGGGAATAAGGAAAATAAAGGCAAGTGCGGGTGGTAGAACTAAAGAGGTTAAATATTGGGAGACGGGCGCTAAGGCCCTTGTTATAAATCTTTTTTCCTCTAAATAATGTGCATTACAGGTAAGAAAAAGAAATAAAATGTCTGAGGAAACTAATTTTCTTTGATTTTTAATGAATTCTTTAAAACTCTTTTATGTTTCGGTTTGTCCGTCAATCCATGGCTAATCTCAAAAACGATTTAAGCTAGAGGCGCATTTTCTTTCAGATTGTGTACGTTGGTAAATGAATTTGAAGTGAATCCATTCAGAGAATTTTTAATTGATATGTAAACAACAATGAACATAAAAATCATGTTAGGATCAAAAATACCATTTTTTAAATATAAATAAATGAAGATGATGATGGGATTGTAATATATTTTAAATATAAATTTTTCCTTTCTTTAAATAAATTCTTTCATTTAAAATAATATTGACTGCTGATTGATTTACTTACAGATTGATACTGAATGTGTAATGTTTATATTGGATAAATTATTTCTGAATAGTATTTCAAATGATTAATTTAGTTGAACCAAACCGAACCGCAAACCGAACCGAACCACTTGTCAAAATTCTCGTCTGAACTGAACCATGAACCGAACCACTTCCAAAAATTTAGAACCGAACCACTCCCAAATTTTGAAGTGGTTTGCAGCTCTGATAAAAATTAATAGCTTTACATAAGGTTTGAACTATGTATGTACGTCGAACATTGTTCATTCCAGTTATTTAGAAAATGCTAGGTTAGAATATTTTAGGCGTTATATTAGGTGTACATAGATGCTAAAATGCTGGAACTGGAACGTGGTATTCAGGCCACATTCGGGCCCTTAATTCAAATTTGATTGTACTAGGTAGGTGGAAGAGACATCGCGCACGAGACAATTACGCAACAGCATTTACATTTACATTAATACCCTGCGAGCCGCCAGAAGCGTTTGGCAGGAGGTGTCACAGCACCAATGAACTCCAACTAATTCCTCTGTTGGACTGTCTTGTCGCGTCTGGGAAAAAAAGATCTGTAATATTTCTCGGTTCTAGCGATTGTTTCGACATATTTTCTCGTACACTCTGATCTAACATTACGTTCACTAACACCGATAGGTACAACTCTGCCGCGTACGTCATCAACGAATTCGCAGCTTTTAAACTTTTCAAATAGTTTCCTTTTGTACTCAATTCTTCTACTCTTCAACGACTGCCATTTCAGGTCCATCAAGATCTCTGATACACTCGCATCATACCGATATTCTCCCTTTACAAACCCAGCCGCTCTACGCTGAACCATTTCGAGCTCCCTAGTTAGGCCATCCTCGAAAGGGTCCCAGACGGCGCTACAGTATTCCACTGAGTGAAGGTATCCCGTTAGGGATTTTAAACCACTGGTCGCTTTTCAGCATTTCGTTCCTAAATGGCACATACTAATTAGAATTACCATATTCTGATAATAAAACCCGGACTAATTTAATTTTAAACCGAAAATGTAGTATATTTTTTTAAAAAACAAGATATCTAACTGTTTAAGTCTATAGTGTTAAGATTTTGATGGGAATAACCAGAAAAAATGGGTTTTATTTGCTAAAATCTCGGTAAATATTAAGAAAATCCGGACGTATGGTAACCCTAATACTAGTGGGATTGTCGTTAGATGAGATTACCGAATACGGTCTCAGTGGTAATAAGAGTGTTTAAAAATTTATGATTTTATATATTTTATAAAATTAAACTTAAACGCTTCGCTGCTTCTGCGAGAGACTCCGACCACCCTCATGGGCCTTTCGATTTTACCGCAGCATGAATACATTGTCGCTAGTATAGTATGATATGATACTATAGTTAACGACAAACGAACTGTAATAGTTGTACAGAATATGTGTGCGTATCTTTGAGCTTTTTTATAGAATTTTATTTTTCAGTGTAAAAATTAGAATAGCATTTGTTGAGTTCTTTAACGCCCACCAAAAATCCAAATACGCCCACTGGTGGGCGCTATCGCCCACCTTGAAGACCACTGCTCTAGAGGAAAGCCCTTGAACCCTGTTGCCTATGCTATGACGAGTTTGATATGCTCCCTACTAGACAAACTGCTACTGATTGTGAGCGTGACTCCTAGGTATTTGTAGCTACTGACGTATTTTAGCTTTAATCCAGATATTTCGTACGGGTAACGGATGAAATTCATGGAACGCGTGAAATTCATTGCGGTAGATATTAAAATGTTTTAGGAATTGTAAGATGATATGTTATTTAATAAAAATATATACCATTTTGAGTGGAGACTTGCGGTCCGCGATTAATTCCGAAATAATCACGTGAGGCCTACCATATTATTTAAATGAGCTTCATCAGATTTGAATGTGCTAGAGAAAGTATGAGAGGCTGGATGCTTATGCAACTGATGCACGGACAACTAATTTCAATAGTGAGAAATGGAAAATAAAACATTTGAAACACCTAAGCAGCGATTTCGTAAAAAAACGGAGAATTCCAGATTTTGGAAGTTCCCGGATTCCGAGATTACATATTTTCGACATTAAAATCTTCATGTTAAACGGTCAATTTCAACATACTTGTACGTCATAGGATTAGTCGAGTTAGTCGATATATCGAAAACAGGAAAAGCTTCCGTAGTGAATTTCAGGAGTCATCATCGGTGCAAAAGCGTCTTGGGACGAGACTCGGGAGACAGACAGACATATTCATCGCGGAATACAAATACGTATAACGCTGTCTCTTGCTGCATGAGTACTTTATTTTTTAAAAACTTATTCTGCATCCCTCAGTCTGCAGCACGTCGACATGTGCTTCCAAAAAACGACGCAGGAAAACTTCTCGTCGCGGCCATTAAAAAAAAGGTGGACAAGGGATTGAGCGGGGAGGTAAATGGTGAATAAGTTTGGAGGGAGGAAGAGAGTATAACACGGGAGAGGGGGTAAAGGGGAGGGGAGGGGGGGGAGAAATGGAGGAATTGGAGGGACGAGATGGATAGAGGAGGAATGAGCGAGAAAAGGGTCCTGTAACATTTGCATGCGACGGATGTTAAGAGCGGGAAGAGAAGAAGGGTAGCAGAAGACGAAAGAGGTTTTTTTTAAAAAAAAAAGGGATGGCGGGGAGAAGACTAAGACGAAATCTTTCGCATGCAAATCCCTCTTTCGTCCTATACCCTTCGACATAATAAAAAGAGTGGAACGAATTCCGTTCTCATTTTGTTTTTTTTTTCAACTCCCTTGTAAGTCTCCGTCTTCCATCCATTCTCTTTTGCCCCAAAGGGTCTTGGGAGTTAAAGAAAAATGGGAGGGGGCTGAGTTCTTTGGAATTGGGAAAGGGGTTTTTTGATTTTTTTTTCCTTAATATAAGATGGAAGGCGGAAGCAATGGATGCAATCAAGAAAGTTCATTAAAATTATAATTGCTTCAATCTTGATGTAGCGAAAACCAGGAATATGTTATTAAAAATGCATGCGTGTAATCAGGTTATTTTTTTTGTATCTTGCTGCCTTAGAGCCTGCTGTTATGAATCCCATTTTAAATATATTTTCTCGATAAAAATGTTAAAAAATACTTCATCGTAAAATTCTGCGGTTCAACATACAGGGTGTTCAAAAAGTCGCAGTGCATTAGATTATTAAATTATTTATTTTTATGACACTAATAACATACGACCAATGCACAGACATTTTTTGAACACCCTGTAGGTATATATTTGAGGAAGGAGGTTAAAGTTAATTGTCATGGGAACGATTCATTCTTCATGCCATAAAATGTGACTTATAATTTCGTGTACATTTATAAATTAACATTTCACGAAATAGCGTGCTTTAAAATTATATTCTGAGTTCGATCAATTACTGGGTTAGAAAAGTCACTGACTTCATGGGTTATTACTTCATGCATGAGAGAGTCAACTACAAATTATTATAAGAGGCACGTATCGTTTACGTATCTAGAGCACTTTAACAATTATTATTACAATATACGCAATCACCATTAAGAGAGTAGTTATCTCGATATTTTAACAGCATAAAGGCTCCTATTTTATTATTTTACACTCATCTAATGATAACAGAATGTAATAATTGCCTTTAATGGAATAAAACTATTTGATAAAGTTCTAATATTACCTTAACTTTTGCAAAAGCCATTTAGACATTATGAGAAATTATTTTCTCAAGAGATACCAAACTCTTTTCAGCGAGGTCAATTTTATTCTGAAAACATTTTCGACGTTTACGAATGAGTCTTGGGTTAAATTTTTTGAATCGAGAGCCCCACATTCATCTTCACGATTGTTGAAGTCTCTACAGTTTGCCATGGCTAGGACGTTTTTTCTTTAAATTCCATCCAAATAAAGAGCTATTCATCCGACTAAAATTTCCAGACTATATTCATTACTTATGTTTTTTTTGGTAAAACACGTCATCGAGATGGAGTAAATCTCAAACCTTAAATAGAAAATAAAAGTTAAACGAGAGGGAGCTGTTAGGAAGAATGAATGTCTGAAACGAGGGAAATTCCCATTGAATGGATAAAACGGCTACCTCAATGAAAAACCACTGAGAGCAAAAAGTGAACGCGGAGACGACATTAGTGTGCAGCAGATGAGAATTTCCTGTTTGAATATGGCAGGAGGGCCCTCCAGCAGCGACTATAAATGCGTTATTGCTGAATCAGCCATTTTGAATCGAAAAGCGCCGTCGCAATAATGGCCACAGTATGATATTAAGTTATTCGTATTTCATATTTAAAACACGTTGTCTATATTAAGGTAGTAATGCAAAATTAAAATGAACGCACTTGTGATGCTAAAGAAGATTACAAATTTAATCGAAACTATTTAAAATATATCTGCAATTTTATGTAAAAATATGAGTTATGCAATAAGAGACATTGAAATTATGATAATTTATAAATAAAAAATCAGAGAAAATTGTGCACGTGAAATAAAGATTCTTCTAATATGGATAAAATAGAAGGGAAATGGGTAATTCGATTAACAAGAAAGGAAGTCATATTAGGGGGGAAATAATTAAAATGAGGAATTTTTGGAGATCATCTGGAGACTTTGAATATTCATTTAATGTTCTGTTTTTTTCCTATACTAATTTAACCATCAATATTAATGCATGATAACCCAACAATATTTATTTGTGTAAACTGATATAAGTAAAGTCAAATCAAACTGACGAGATTAATTTCAATAAGTATACGTACCAAAACCGTAAAATTATTAATGAGTTTTGCTTGGATAACCAGTCATGGTAATAAAAAATTGGCACAAAATTCTTAGACTTAGCAGTATTTAAGTAAAAATTTCTAAAAATTCCTAACAATCCAAATCTACTTGTTTATATAAATTTTAATTAAAATAACCAGTTTGTTGGAAAGGAGAGGAGCCAGTTCCATGAGCATAATATCCTGGGAGTAAATTTAATTGCATTAAACTCATTAATATATTACAGAATCGAATCTGAACACATTTCTGGATAGAGCAGAAACGTGGATCGACTCATTCTCCGGGCACGTAACGAAATTAAGCTCTCTTAAGCCAATGCGGATTCACAAATGGCCAAATCTCCATCCTCGCGGACGCACGTTCAAAATCATATGATACGATTTAAAACTCGACCGTTTACTGAGAACGACTGACTCGTAATTTGCACCGATGAAAAACATTTCGCGAAACTTGATAATCTAACATCCAACGCAGGGAACTAATCCATCAGTGCAACAGAACGAATGCATCCAGAAATGAAAAGACGAAATCAACACAAAATTAACGACGTACCATTCGAGATTCTTCTGTAATACCGAGATTCCCCCCCCCCCCCCCCCCTCCCCCCCAACATCTCCAATTTCTCTCTCTTATTTTCGTCACGGGTGCATCGAGTTCTGCGTCCACTCAGTGCAGTTTCGTTTGCTTAAGGCAAGAGGGTAAGTAATTAGGGACAAAAAGAATTGAACACGAGGAATATCAGAACTATGAGATTTTTAGCTGAAATGCGGGAACGGGAACGTTTTCTTTTAAGTAGCAAACGATTTTTATTGCTTTATACTTTAAAAGTATTCATAGACTATATTTAGGCATGAATCCATTTGTACCCTTTATATTGACGTTAACTATTCTTCCTCTACGGCGCGACACGGCGTGGATTTTCCTTGCATTAATCTTTACGTGTATATCTCCCTTTGGAGAGGACAATTAAGAAATTTAGCTTTGTTGCCGCCTGGAAAATGGTCATCTAAACCGATAAATTTTGCGCTTAAAGGAAAATTTCGAGCGATTTAGCATGTAATACTATGGAACATGAACAGAATAAAAATATTCAGTCTTTCATGCGTAAAATAATCCATTTCCCGTGATCGTAAGGTAATATTTAGGTATATTTATATCCACACCAGTGAAGGGCTGCATGACATTTTTGGGTTTCTCCACACCATTTCCCATGCATTCTTATGGAAATAGTATTTTGTTGACCCCATGGAGTATAAGAGACCCCACGGTCTGCAAATCTAGACGAAGTTCTTCCTTTGGTCTATAGGATGGCCCATCCGCCTTTCGTACGCCGAATTCGGACTTTCGTACGTCAGCTGACGATCAAACATTTCGAGCTATCTCACAGTGGTGCTGTTTGTCAGCCAGGCTAACACTTTTAATAAATTACCAAATGAAGCAAAATGCATAAATATAATAAAATTCAAAAGAGTAATGGCTTCATGGCTGAAATCTAAATCATTCTATTCGATGATTTTCTAGAAAGTGACCTAGGAGATTTAAATTTCTGAAGACAAAACTAACATTAAAGTATGCTGTGTAATAATATGTAATGTATGATTTGTGTGTAATGTTTTTTTAATATTGTAATGAAATTTGACAAGATTAATACTACTGTAAAGTCAGTTAATAATCAATAAATTATTATTATTATTATTCAGCCTCGGCAACGTTACCATCTTTGTTTGTAGGTACAGCAGTGTTTCTTTGTGCATTTTACACCTATTATTTTATAAACATGAGTGAAAAACGGAAATCAGAAAGTTCTATTAAAGTGAAAAGAAACGTAGGGCTCATAATGTGAACACGATTGAGACAAAGATGGAAATAATCAGGCGTGCCGAAAGCGGCGAATCTGTAGCTTAGCCGGTCGAGTGTGTGTTCAATTGTGAAGGAGAAGAACAAATATAATAATACAATATGTACTGTGGCGTTCTGAATAAACGCCACATTTTTTTAAAGAGCAAGAAACCGATCTACACACGCTTCGATGACGTTATTAATACAGGCGGAAAAATAGTCGCAGAACCAAAGGATGTAGCACAGGTATGGGAAGAGTACATTAAGGAACTATATAAAAAGCAGGCAGGAACAGTACAAATGGAACTGGAAGAAGAGAATTGCATTGAAGAAGACAACTTGGGACCAAGTATTATGAAAAGCGAAGTAGAAAAGGCGATACTGGAACTAAAGAAAGGAAAATCTACAGGAAGCAATGGAATACCGGCAGAGGTACATAAAGTCATGGGATGGGAAGGACTAAAATGATTACGAAACTAATTAACAATATTTACGACTCGGGAGAGTGGCCTCAGGATTCCTTAGATGTAACAATGATCCCTCTAAAGAAGAAGCCAAAGGCAATGCAGTGTAAAGACTACGGAACGATATCCCTACTGTCACACACTTTGAAGATCATCATGAGGATTCTTAATAAAAGACTAGAGAAAAAGGCCGAAGAAATGTTAGGGGACGAGGAACCAGAGATGCTATCGGTGTAGTGAGAATCATATCAGAAAGGGCAATAGAGTACAGCCAAGATTGCTGCGTATGTTTCGTCGACTGGCAGAAGGCCTTTGATAGAGTAAATTAGGTACTGCTGATGAGGATATTAGAGGATATAGGTGTAGACTGGAAAGACAGGAGACTGATCAGGAATCTATATGCGAATCAAGTTCTAAAGGTCAGGTTGGAGAATGCGGACACCAGCGGAGTACATATCGGTAGAGGAGTAAGACAGGGCTGCTGTCTATCGCCGATTCTATTCAATATATATGGAGAGAGGCTAATGCAGGAAGCGTTAGAAGGCACGGGAGATTTCAAAACCGGAGTAAGGATTATAAGAACAGTGAAATACGCGGATGATCAAGTACTTCTAGCAAGAAAGGAAAAGGAACTCCAGAAAATGATAAATAGACTAGTAATAACAGGTAGAAAATACGGTATGGAAATTAATACAAAAAAATCCAAGGTTATGCGAATATCAAGTAAAGAAGAAGAAAATTTGAACATAAGTATTGGAGGAAAGCCAACAGAACAAGTTTCACATTATAAATACCTTGGAAGCATCACAACGACAGAAGCAAAATGTACCGATGAAATCACGACTAGAATAACGAAAGCAAAAGCCGCTTTCAGAAGAAAGAAACTCCTACTAACGGGAAATATAAAGCAGGAAATCCGTAAGAGTTTGATAAAATGCTATGTATGGAGTATAGCTTTGTATGGGGCAGAAACATGGACGCTAAGG
The DNA here is from genome assembly GCA_036926305.1 of Uropetala carovei. Taxonomy (NCBI): domain Eukaryota; kingdom Metazoa; phylum Arthropoda; class Insecta; order Odonata; family Petaluridae; genus Uropetala; species Uropetala carovei. Next base: position 7,947,157 of record JAXCHB010000065.1, on the reverse strand, counting down.
AAAAATGATATTAAATACTTGGAAAGCTTCGAAATGTGGACATGGAGAAGAATGCTGAAGATAAAATGGACAGATAGGGTGAAAAATGAGGAAGTACTACGAAGAATAGGAGAGAAGCGAACGATTATACAGACTATCAGAAAGAGGAAGGCGAACTGGATTGGGCATTACCTGAGGAGAGAGTGCACGATTAAAGAAGTGATAGAAGGAAAACTGGATGGAAAAAGAGAAAGAGGTAGGAAAAGGTTTCAGCTGGTAGACGGTTTGAAAGGGAAAGAGAGCTATCAAGACATGAAGAAAACTGCGGAAAATAGGAGTATATGGAGAACCAAGTTTAACCATGAATAATCACGGACCTGTCAACGGACAGACTACCTATGATGATGATGGGAGATCATCCCGAAAGCTCCAATAACTTCTACAAATGTCTCTTCCGGTAAGTGCTCAATGAGTTTCCTTCAACTCCTAGTTGTCCTAAATACTTATCCTCATTTACCTTTCCTCTTCCGTAGTGTATATATATATATATATATATATATATATATATATATATATATATATATATATATATATACACACACACACACACATATATATATATATGTGTGTGTGTGTGTGTTTTGTTTGTTTGTGCGTGTGTGTGTACATATACATATATAATTTATATGGAAGACACAGGGATGAAGAATAGGAGGATGCGAGATGGGACTCCATATCTGCAGCATTCCTTAGTCGTTTTTCTTTCCCCGCCCATCTCGCTTCGCCCCCCTCCACTCTCGTCTCCCTCTCTCCCTCCACCACCTCCGGGGGCGCATTCTAATTACTCGTGTGCAGAGGCAAACAACCGAGGACAAGAAAGTCGAGCATGGGCAGGGATGAAAGAGGGAAGAGAGAGGGAATGCGCCTCCCCGTAATGAAGAAAAGCCTCCCCATCCCACCGCCCTCCACCTCTCATCCTCTTCGCGAGCTCTGACTCTTCGCCCTCCCCCCTCCTTACTCCCCCTCCGACTCACCAGCCGTAAATTTCAGGGCAAAGCGGGCGTGGAGTAATAACGCTCTAAATTAATGAAAAGGTACTGTGCAAACATTGAACTCTTCCATTTTCCGAACCCCGACCCCCTCATCACCCCCATCTCCCCTCTCTCACTTTCGGCGCCCAAGGGTGGGGTGGGTGGTGCTGGTGCAGGATGGGTGGCAGGGTTTTTAGGGTGGAGCGAACGAGGCGAGGTCCTTTAGCCGCGGGAACGGAGAAAGTGCACAAGGCGGGATCATTACTCGCATGGGTGCAGAGGGGGGGAGAGAAGGTGATGCATGCACGCAACCCTTTTCCCTCTCGCGTTCCCAGATGGCGGCCCTGTCGCTGCAGTTCCAGACAGACATACAATGGACGTCGGCGTCGGAGGAAACATGTTGTGGGGTTAAAAATATCTGGCGTTCATCTTAAACGGGCTACTGAATTTTTTTCACGATCCCAATTAAAACGCACTGTTTTTATTCGGATTGATATCGCCATTATTGGCGTTACAGAAAATTTTAATATGGTGGAAGCAACTTATAAATTATTTCGTCGCCTTTGATTTATTTTTTTAAATTGCCATCTCAATTTGTGACATTTACGCATAGAAGATGTAGGAACTAAGATTTTGGGAAGTGTGTCTCATTTTTTGGTATACGTGAGATTTAGAGAATCTTACTGAAAGCACACATTTAATCGCTTAATACAATATATTACCAATGTTAATGTTTGGAATAAGCTCCCATTCAATACTAAAATGGCATAAAAACCGTATGTTTGAAATAACTTCCAGAAGGTTACTTACTGCAAGATATTATACATTTGTATTTGAAATTACGCCGTTGATATTAAGTAAATACGTATTTTCTTTTCTTTCATCCAATTGCATATTTAAACAGAAGGAGCCAATCGTGGAAATTTAGAGATTTATCATTTAGCTTGAAATTCTAACAGAATCGTACAATTGAAGACTCTGATAAAACCAGTAACGCTATGTGAGTATTTAGAGGCTAGTTTTACTGATATGCTCTAACAGAAGCTTAACGTTACAGGTCTTACATAAGTCCTCACTAGTACGGTTCGGAGTTAGAATTTCAACTTATCAGTTCATTTAACAGTACACTCCAATTCTATTTACTATCGATACAATTTAATTTAAAATAAATAAATACATCGCATATAAACAGAAACATTGCATAATTATATCAACATAATGATAATCTGTAAACTATTTGAAATCTACGTTACGATACTGACAGAAAAATTTTCTTCGTATCTTAAAGAATGAAAATGTTCTTATTTTACTTTTCGGTTTGTTTTTCAGAGTGAATGTTACTAATTGCAATTTGACCATAAAGTAAATATTAGGAAATGCAATACCGGCCCCAAAAACCAATACCGGTATTGATGTTCGTCATTGCCGGTATTAAAAAATAAAGAAAATGATGAATAGTTTAGTTAAAAGAAATACAAGATTAATTCAAAATATACTTCATATAAATTATTATTTATTGTAATTGTACATAACAGGGGTGACCAAATCGCGGCTCGCGAGCAATATGCGGCTCTTTTAACTTAGATTGCGGCTCTTTCAAATTTCCATTCGTTTTTCGCTGTGGAATACAGAGTTATAGTGCGACTTGACATGTTTTGGGGATGCCTAAGGGGCATATCTGAATTGCTTTGGATACAGGTTATGTACTGTGACGAAAATTTATTATTAAAACACCTTATTTTTATATTATTACGTAACTTTTATCAGTATATTTTCGTAATCTATATTCGAAAAAATATATAATTCTTGTCTATTGTAGTTATAGCAGAATTTTCAAAATATTTAAAATCGGAGATTCAAAAACAATTTAGCTGGCAGGATACTGCTTTAACAATTTAAAATTTATAGTTTAACAAAAGTACAAAAGTAACGGGATTATAAAATATAAGCAAATATCACTTCGAATATTTATAAGAAAAAATACTAACCTGTTGATTATCAATGAATAGAGAAATGTTACTAGAGCACAAATACAATGGTGGACTGTATATACTGTTAATTCGTTGCAAAACTTTTATATCATTCAATACCGAAATACCAGTATTAAATGGAACGGTACCCCGGTATTTTGGTGTTGAAAAATTGGGCGGTATGCGGGTATTGCATTCCCTAGTAAATATAGGATTATTGATCTGTAAGTTTTCTTTTTTTACGGCAATGAATTCTGAGCCATTCTCCTAAATCCTGTGCTCACATTAAAGTTGACATTTACTAGAAAGTATGGGCCTTTTAACCGTTTATATAATCGCATTAAGAATTTTTCTAACGTCTTCATTGTTAATGAGTGATTATAATTTTGTAGTCACTTCAAATAACGCGTCGGTGGGGATTATAATTGGTAATTTTAATTGCCTTCTGTGAAAAATATCTTCCAAATAAATGAAGGCGTACGGCTAAAGAGCCATGCATATAAAATAAAAACATAGATCGAAGTAGCGGATGAGAAAGTAATTTTGAGTTAGTTTTGTAAAGAAAAAATATTTTGTTATAAAACTAAATGTACTAAACATCTGTAAATGGTTTTCATTTCAAGCAAACAATTGTGTAATTACATCCAAACAGAGAAAGTAAATAGCAACAGATTGTTAATTCGACAGTTAAGCGAATTGCTATTCTCTTGAAATATAACTGCTATGCTTCTACTGAATGAGTCCTGTGATTCAATGGAGTGGCTTAATGCTGTGAGTGAACGTCGGATTTAATTTTAATCGTATTTTTTGTTCCATTCATCTAAAGGATTTGGTTGAGTTTAATTTTTCTATTATAGGCTTCATAATTTATCAGTTATTGCTTTTCCAACGAATATCAAAACACTAATTTATTAAAAAAATATTCCTGTCGTAATTAGTATGTCTTTTAAAAAACAAATCAATGAAGTTTGTTCTAGACCAGCGGTGGCCAAACTTACCTACCTTCGGAGCCGCATACAATAATCTTCAGAAATTTGAGAGCCGCATGACACAATTTGTCAATTTGTTCTCATTAATTTACGAATTGTATTATGTAATCTCTATCCAAAGCAATTCAGATATAATGTATGTCCTTTAGGCATTTCTAGCACGTCTTCAAGTCACACTACGTCATTTTTTTCTGTGGTGAAAAATTTTGACACGCCTCCAAATGGAAATTTAAAAGAGCCGCATACTAAGTTAAAAGAGCCGCGGTTTGTCCACGAACTTAAAATACTTCATTACTTAATAATTATTACTTTTATGATCCTTATTTTATGTTGTCTCTAATATATGTATCTCGCAGCAAAATAATCATATTATCTCTCCTTCAGTTTCAGGGAATATTATATAAATGTTTACTTTTGAATGCTATTCTAGCATTTTCGGCAATAGTAACTCTTTTGGTTTAAATTGCGCATTTAGGATAAACTAAAACGCTATGGCCTCCGCAGAAGGCGAAGAAGATGAGGAAGAAATCAACCCACCCTTTCAGAGTGAGTGTTACAAGAGATACTAAATGGAGATCTCATAAGCGGCGATCACATAAACAAGTTTCAGGAGATAGTGTCAGCTTACACAGATTTCAAACCCCAAAACATATTTTTCATTGGTGCACTGGAATTTATTAAACCTGACGGTGGAGACACATTCAAATTTTACCCGGCAAAGCATCAGAAAAGGTTAATGAGCTCACTCATTGGATATGTACATTTTATGAGTTCACATTTTCTATCTGATTTAAATGAAGAAGAGATAACCGAACCATTCAATAAGATGGATGTAAATTAAAAAAGAACATGTATTTCCAAGTTCCCAATTATAATAAAATAATTTTAAATGTTATTAATTTATTTCTATTAAAAACTTCGTATTCATTTTTAGAGATACATATAGTACTTTCTATACACTAATTTTAACTTCAAGCAAGAAAAATGTTAATAATTTTATATAAAACACTCATTTTGCTAAATGTTTACCGTATGAGCGAGAAAACTCAATTTATATAAATTTTTGGTTATAATGTGTTATCGAGACGGATTTGTTTATCAAATTAAGTGATTTATTCTAAGTTGTACGCGTTTTTGGAAATTTTAGTTTGAACAGTTTAAAAAGGATTCCTCATGAAATGAAAATGACCGATATGAAGAAACCCACTATTAATGAATTAAATTGAAAAATTATAATTTCGACAAGAAGTACACAATAAAGAACGATAGATACATTATATCTAAACACATTAAATTGATTGATATGAAAGTGTTAAGTTCAAACTTTTTTTTCGCATTCTGTATTTGAAATACGCATGTATCGAAGGGATTAATGAATTTCAGAACATAAAAATGAATTTTCGAACTTGAACAGACTGAGCAAAGTTGAATGACGCCATTTTCGATACTTTCACAGAACTCATTAACGAACATCGGCACATTTTCATTATTTATCAACTTAAATTAATTTCTACCAGCTTAGCGTCATTGTTAAGTTGAAAACAGAAACTTATTTAAGTGGTTATACAAATCAAGGACGAAGAAAAGTTAATGTTAGTTCAGTAGTGAGTGAGATATTAAATGAAACTTTCAAAAAATAGTACCTATTCCAAAATATCAAAAAAGGCGTCGGACCGAAACGCGAACCCATATTTCTTTAAATATATTATAAAATTATGTCACCGACTACATTTTTTGAATAAACTAAAACGACAAAAACCTTTGGAAGCCCTATCGCCAAGACAACGCCTACTTCCCGATACCTCTACCTCTCCATTCGAGAAATTCCTACGTAATTAATTCTCCATGGTTACCCGTACTCTTCAATTGTCTCTTTCCTTAGCCCTTTTCCTCACCTCGTTATTTCCTCACTTTGATGTTACCGTCTGAAGTAGCGGCGCCAGGGGGAAAAAGAAGTACGTACGTCTCTTTTATTCTCGGCGGGGGAATACCCTCAAAGGACATCGAGGGAAGCCGCAAAAAGGGAATTCTCCTCCCCTGGATTGGTGGGCAGAAGAGAGAGAGAGAGAAGGGCGAGGCACAAAAAAGGAGACCCAGGAGAACGATAGGTTTAAAAAAAAACGACAGCGTGTATAAATGAAGAGGCCGGGAGGCGGAGGGGGGAGGCACCTGGCGCGGAGGAAAGACACGGAAGAGAAAGAGAGATAGAGAAAGATCACTTTGAGGCATTGATACAAGTAACCATTTCACAAATACATAATCTTTGTCAAAAGGAGGTAATTCGCGGAATAAATGAAAGAGAATCTGTATACGTAAGCGTCTGCTTTGGCGAAGAGAGGAGTGTTTGGAGGAAGAGGGTGGAAAGTTGGTGGAAGAGAGAAATTAACGGATGAGATGAGAGAGAAGTAATAGAGGGGAGAGAAAATAGAGATGGAGAGAGAGAAGAGAGATGGAGAGAACAATTGATAGAGAAGAAAGGTAGAGAAAGAGGAAGCGATAGAGTTAAAATGGAGAGGGAGATGAGAGAGGGAGAGAGATGTGAGAGAGGGAAAGAGAGATGAGAGAGGGACAGAGAGAGAGAGACGAAAGAGGGAGAGAGAGGCGAGAGAGGTAGAGGTGAGAGAGGAAGGAAGGGGGAGAGAGAAGGACGAGGTGAAGAGAGGATAGAAGTATGGAAAAAACGATTTTTATTAATTGCGTAGAGGAATATGCGGAAAATAGACGTTTTATTCTCCTGATCGTGGCAGATATGATATAGTATAAGGTTCTTTTAGTCCCTCACATCTTTGTCGGAGAGGAAACGGTATGGATGAAAGCATCTATAATATTCGAAGATGCTACATAAAGAAATTCGCGTCCCGCCCGAAGGAAGAGAAAACATAGGAAAAAAAGGAAATGAAAGGGAGACGTCGGAAAGAGCGTAAGTGATGGGAGTGAGATACATCGGAGAAGAAGAGATTAAGAAATAAGACACCGGTAGGAGAAATAGGGGAGAGGAAGGGGTTTTGGAGGAAAGGGAAGGAGAGAGGTGGGAGGGGAGGAGGTTTAGGCAAGGAGTTTAGGCCGATCGTAGATGCTAAAGGGATAGAGAGGGGCGGTCGGGGGGCTATGGAGGAGGGAAAATTCGATGGATGAAATAGAGGCCGCGGGTGACGGAGGGAAGAAGGGAAGGCTAATATTTCGGGAGGAAGGAGACCCTGAAGAAGATAGAGAGAGAGAAAAAAGGCGGCAATTAGGAGAGCACAAGAAAGAGGCGTAGTCACTCGGAAGGGAAAATACAAAAAAAAACGGGGGGCGTGATGGTTGGGGGGGGGGGGAGGGGGAGGATAAGTGGAATCGGGAGGAAAAGAGGGGGAGGGAGGAGGCGGGGGTTAGGTCGGTGGGAGTCAGGCGGTCTGGAAGAATAAGAATTCTTTGAAATCGAGAGGGCGTAATTCCATAGCCGAAGGCGCATCGTCATTATTTAAAAAAAGAGGATGAGGAGGGGATAGGGATGAGGGATGGGGGAGCGCGAAACACAGAGAGGGGGATGGAGCCGGCATAGTGTTTCTCCTTATAATCCTCCTCACCTCCCACCTCCCCCCCCCATCCACCCCCCTGTAAACGGACGGCCATTTTTCATTATGCGAAACATCGAGGTGCGTGCACGTATTGGGTGAAAAAAAAGACTCCTCTTGTTTCATTAGCCGTGGAGCACGGAGTGAATGCGACCGAACTGAGATAAGATCTTGTCCGGATTCCGAAAAATTTCTTGCGGATCCTCCTTTATTCGGGGGAAGAGAATTGTGTGGACGGGAGAGAGGCATGAGATTCTTAAGAGGTAGGTGTTGCTGGGTAGTGCCCAGAGGGACGGGAGAATGTGCGGGGAGGATGTGAGGACGGGGAGAGGAGGAGGTGGTGGGTTGGTGCGTGGGTGGGGCGATTGCTCGGATGATACGCTTTTAATTAAAAATCGGAAGTGTATTAATAAAGAGGAGGAGGAGGGGAGAGGGTTTGTTTCGGGCCGTCCTTCTTGTCCCACCCCAGCTATCATGCCGAGAGATAAAGAGAGAGAGAGAGAGAGAGAGAGGCCCGGTTTGCTGGCGGAAGTCGCCATTCAGCGGTTTTTATCATCCATCGAGATTTCCATGCGAGGGGAAAAAAATCAGAGTTACGTGTGATCGTTATTTTCAATTCATACGGAGTTTTATTTAGCGAACGTTTAATTCGCCCTGAATGATTTTCATAGACCTCGACTTATTTTAATTGCTTGAATATATTCAGCGCACACGAACGGTTGATTTCCGAATGGAGGACGATATATCATAAATACATTATTAACGTTCTCGATCACGAACGAGCAAAAAACATATTCTTAGATTCGTCGAAAGTTCAAGTTACAAAAGCTCGAGTGATCGTAGTTAGACTGTTCGCGAACGAGGAATTGGGGGACCAATGCGTGTCTTTCTGCAGCCTGAATTTTATTTTTATGCCAAAAACATTTAAGATTTACATATTACATTCTTTTATTTTCCCGATAGAATATAAAAGAAAATTTTACAATAACATAGACTCGTATATTTTTCCATTACAACCCTCCTTAGATATAATGAATTCTGAACTACAATGCCTTAGTAGAGTGGCGGATAACCGTTTTCCCACCAGCAACAAGAACTTCGCGGTAAGTTTTGTAGGTGTTCACGAGAATTATTCAATAACCGCAAACTAAAACTGAAAAATTTTTAAGAGCACTATGCCATCCAATTACCGAACAAATAAAATTCCATGACTTTTATGTTCTATTTATGTGTAAAACGGCCATAGCTTTGTGTTGTGAAGAATATGTATCTCCTTTTCATTCTTTACCATTCCATTGTATTCGTAAATTAACGTGGCCCCTGCAGAGCATTAAAATGATCGGTGATCTCTGTCCTAATTTATCATCGAGTTTCACGTCTCACCTAATCGAAAAAAAAAATTATTTATAATACCTCACCTGGAAAGCATAATTTTAAAAATTTCAGCACAGACACGTTATTAGTTATAGGTTAACTTATTGATGAGACATAGCTTAGTTTTAGAATGGAGCGGAATGTTTTATAATAAGTGTAAGGAGTGAGTAAAAATTATCTATTTAAATTACATATATACAAGTGAAAAAAATTTAAAATGTCTGAAATTCATAATAACGTTTATAAAAATATAACTTCATCTAATACGTTATTTTTAAGCCGTGCACTTCTGTAATACGTGTTTTCACATACTCTTGAATAATTCTTAACAATTCAATTTAATAGAAAGATTCGCGAAATGAGTGGATTTGTATTGCATCCCTGGCCGCACGTATGTACCATCTACCTAGAGGTTGGGTTCTAATTTCATCTGACGACCCATGGCGGATAACTCTGCTTCCTTCCGCCAAATGAAAAAACAGACGAACCGCGTGGTAAGAGCAGGTAGCATGGGCTCCTACTAGAGGTTTAGGTTTATTATTCATGATCCAGACACCTTTTTAAGACCCCAACATAAAACATATTTTTTATTCGAGTTTCCTCATAAACCAAATTTTTCATCTTCCAATTTTCGTATTTCTTTTCCCTCTATTTACCATATTAATCGTACTTTTAAATAAACGATACAGACTACTTTTAGGACACAAATAAACTGCCCAACTTTTTATATTGATATTACTTGTGTTAAGTGATGATTTTAGCTCTTTTCCATCCGTTCCTCTTTATCCAATTTCTGCCAATTGGCATTCTAAATCAAGCTGTTAATTAAACATTTTGGAGATTATCAACTCTCTAGAATACTATATTTACAAGTAGCCATTTACTGTAGCTGTTAATAGCGTAATCCTGCGATTCTCAAACTATGCATCTGCAACCCTCTTTATCACATCCATACATCTATCAATAAATGTAAAATTTATTATTCATTTCAAAATATAGTAAATATAAATATTTTATTTGCAAAAAATTAAAATAATTCAATGTATATCCATACATAAAATCAAAATAGTATAACAAAAACATTCCGTCTTCTCGACCGCATGAAAACCTTTCACGCCCCAAGTTTGGTAACTAATGCCACACATTATTTTATGAATGACTAGATTATCCTAAACTGCCCTTCAAATTTCTGTTTTTCAATCGACAGTTGTCCACCAAATAACCGCAGGTGCCTCCTACAATCCCAGTCCTTCAAATTAAATCTTCCTGTCATTCAAGAGTGAGCGAATATTTTCGTCTTGTTGCAATCCTTCTCGCCCTGTTGTCCAGGATGCTATCACCACTTGGATGTAAAGGAATATTTTGATGCTATTAGGTAATCGGATGTGTTTCAAATCATCATGCTTTTGATAACGATATCGAATGCCTCCATTCAATTTTTCATTTTGCGTTATTCTGCATACGAAGAATTTTTGGAGGACTTTGTTTCTCAATCGGATTATTTAAGTAATTTCCTAGCACAGGGAAATTCTCGTTTTAGCTTGCAAAAATGTTGAGCTCTGTCTCTTGTCGTTGTCCTTTTCCTCTTTCATGTAAATTTAATTTTGTGCTGTATGTCATTTCCGTAATTTCTTTCATTTTCGTCTACTACTTTGTTGCCGATTATTTGCCTATATCATTTCTCCATTTTCTTAATTGATTGATTCTTATCTATTAGATATATTTCATGTTTTGAAACTGGATTTCTTAAGCCAACCTTTACGAACAGTATTTCCATGATTTAAAGTATTTTATTTTAGTTTAGAACTCGATTAGACTTTTTCCTAACATTACAAACTTTTTTGTATCAACGAAAGAGATGAGAATTAAATTTCTGTAATCTTCGTTGTTATTGCTATTGGTTTCTAACAAGTTTCTCACCAACATCTAAAATATGCCAGGTTAACTCCTTAATTTCAATTTGTAATTCGGTTGTTTTTTACACAAAGTATCTTTCCGTTCTTCAACATTGGTCATAATCTTCGTAAACTCCAATATTAGTTTTGACATGCAATTTTTTCTAGGTGGTTACTTTAAAGACCGTACTTTCAGTAACAATGTCTTCTATAATATTATTTTCAGCGTTCATTACGTTCCCGATTTCAATTTTATCTACGATTATTCTTTCCGGATATGTTTCTAGTTAAGTTTTAGGAAAAAACGAGTTCGGATTGTTATTTCTGTTGAAAACTTCAATATATGCTTTTTTGCAGTACATACTTATATTTTTTGTAACGTAAATTTGACTTTTCAGAAATTTCTATTTAGCAATCTGAGTAGGTAGAAATCATTACTTGTACACAGATTATCGGATTGTTATTTCTGTTGAAAACTTCAATATATGCCTTTTTGCAGTACATACATATTTTTTGTAATGTAAATTTGACTTTTCAGAAATTTTTATTTAGCAATTTGAGTAGGTAGAAATCATTACTTGTACACAGATTATTTTAATCCCATTATTTTTAATAAGGAGAATGAATGTCTTAAATATTATTCTAATAAATTTATTGTACATACATCTCACGGTACTAGTAAATGTTCCATACGTGTATATGTGTTTGTATCTGTGTGTTTCACCAGAAAACATATAAAGTATAGAGATTGATATTAGACAGTCTGTTCTACCATCTAACCCATGTTATATAAGGCGAGGAAGATTTTTGTTTAAAATATGTTTATAAATATATATATCGCCTGTATGTATATTTATTATAATCCTTGGAAACTGCAATGAAATAATTATTTTCGTAAAATAGAAATTATTAGGATGCCAAATCTTTTCAAGGCATAGGAATTTATAGTTTAATGGTAGGAGTCATAAATATTTTCAGAAATATATTTTTTCTTTTTAAGCTTACTAAAAAATTAAAATTTCATTCATTGTTTTTCCCAAAGACTCATGAAAAACATAACGGATAAGCATAATTTTCTCTGTTGAGTTTTCGCAGTTATATTATGTTATAGACTTCCTATTATTCAAAGATGCAGTGATTGTTTGAATTTCAGTTACGAGCTTAATTATTGAAATCATATGATGAGCGCAGTAGTTGATACCTTATGGTATAATGATATCAAGGAACAGCTGAATTCGTTGACATTAGGAGAACTTGTGTAATTTGGATGCATTAAGAAGGCACCATAAATTTTGGTTTAACCTTCAAGGAGAATTTTAAGCTTAGAAGTTAAGACACTTGGGCTACATTTCAGTATCTACTGTAAAACATTTGAATGCATTTAATTTTCAGTATTCGTCATTTTCTATAATCTTGTCACCCAATACATAAATGTTTTTCATAACAAGTTTATTAAATTCAAAATAAGTTATTTTTTGTAAAATAAAAATATTTAAATATTTTTAAATGAGAATATTCCTCAGAACATAAAAAATTGTCACAATCAGATATAATTATGGCATTTTCTTATAAAAACTATACTAATAAAATATAATTATAAACGACCAACTTAAGAACAATTATTACCCAAAAGGTATCACAATTAAAGATTGAAAATTACTTATTTAGACCATATAAGAAACTAAATCCTGTTGTGGTAAGCATATTTGTGCATTTAAACATTAGATAAATCATATAGTATTTAAATATGTATTATTTCTTATGATGAATATCATAAGACGTGTACAGTCAATCAATTCGTGGCTATAAGAGTTATTTTTACGGTATAAGTATGTTATAAAAGTCAATTGCTGAGCGTGCTTCAAAGATACAGTTGGACAAAATAGACAAAATTGTTTTTTGGCTTTACAGTGTCTCGGGTCAAAATATATAGTTATATTTATGTGATTCCAGAAGACTGGTGCCAAACCTAAAAATTATACAAATATATTGTAAATACTTCCATCCATATTCTTTAATCGTAAATTATATTCCAAAAAACTTGAACTGATTCTTTAACACAACTTTTTGCATAGGTAGATACTAGGAATTATTTATTTCTAGAACCGATTCTAAATGTTCATTGGTAATAAATTTAACCAATTAAAGACTCGAATGCATGAAATAACCAGCAACGATAAAAATATACGGTTAAAAAATATTACGCGAATATTTCTTGTTCCTTGAGGTTACCGGCGGAAAAATATTATCGCGACCATGGTCACAAGTATCGGACAGCCATAAATAAAATGGCGAGAGCCTGCCCGCAATTTGAAATCAATTGCACGAAAACATCAATTGAGCGCGAAAACACCGACAATTCGAAACCAGCTTAGTTCGGAGGCGCGCCGCACTCCCGCGGCGGCGTCGCCACGAGTGGCTTCACTTTCCCCGGCGCACCGAGCGAAGCAACATTGCAACGATGCCGTGCATGACTCACGGCAGGAGAGAGGGAGAGAAAGGGGCGAACGAAAAAAAACGACCCAAAATGTCGGAAACTTCCCACTCTCGCCCTCCGCCCGGCGAAATAGCGCGTCCATCTTGTTTGGAAAAACGGGAGCGAGAGGGGGAGGTTGCCGGAGGAGAAAGGGGGAGGGTTTTGACTCCTGCCCCCATTGTCTCCCCTCCCGTCCTCCATCCCCTGGCGAGGGGCAGGGTCTGGCGGGGGCGGGATTTTTTCCCCTTTTGCCGGCCAATCGGGAGGCCGGACGGAGCGACCCCTTCTCCGGTCCCTTTTACTCCCCGAAGGCGACGCCGGCCGTCGCGACGCCGCATGCGCGGGGACTATCGGAGTCGATGCGCCTCCCCCTCTCTTTTTCTCCTCTTCTTTCTCCCCCCCCTGCAGCACCTCTGGAGTTACGAATTCTCCCCCTCTCCGCCCCCTCTATCTCGTTCGCTCCTGTGTGTGTGTGTGTGTGCGGGGGCTTTCTAAAAACCAAAAATGGCCACCGAAGCAGAGTTAAAAAATAGAATAAAAATGCAATTCTCTTCGACGAATTTATTTTTACGAGGTTTCCATTATTCATGAGCCTCATTTCACACGCGAGGCGGGGCTGTGAAGAAGGTAGCTGGTGTATTTAATCTCCAATATATATACGTGTGTTTGTACGTGCGTTTCTGTGTGCATATTATACATTATATATACATACAAATACACGCACGTGAACAAAGGATATCCACGCTATTATGCATTGCATGAGCAATGGCAAAGCGTAGACTGATGGCCTTGTTTTCTCATATCTTCTGCTCAATATCAAAACTAAAACCTTAAAATATTGGAGGGCTGATAACAAACTACTTTTATTTCGTGTTTGCTGATTTTCCTTCTTCGAGATAACGAGTTATTCCGAAGACATTTGTTGCGAGTGTCACCGAATCGACAATAACGGCAAATCAAGAATTAAAAAGTTTTCATTTTTCAGGAGAGGGTTACGTAGTCCTAAGGGAGTCGTTATTCGGGCCCCGGAATTTAGGGAATGTGGGAGCGTTGTGAGCGATAAAAATTAATTTTTTAAATGGTAAGTTATTTTCGTCCCGCTTCGGGCAGCGTCAATTAATGATTAAATTCCCTTCCAACGTCCAGCTGAATAAAAGTTGTAATTAAAAAAATCCTCGATTCGAAGAATTATTAAATGCATGGATACATCAATTTAATGCATCGAAATCGAAGTCAGTTCAGAGCAAAGAAATATATAACGATTTCGTTACATACGGGTCCTGATAAATTCAAAATCGTCAAAAATTTTATTAATATTCTAAAAAAAATTTCGAAGCTATGCGTAACTCCAATTCAATTACTGTAAGTTTACGTTATGAAATTCCAAAGCGATTTTAAAATATTATAAAAAATAAAGGTAGAATTCCGGAATTCTTTTCCGCGTATTTATTTTTTTTAATTAACAGCTAAAGAATTTTCTGGAAGCATTTAAACCAGTAATATACATCCAATAAAAAAATCGATTTAATATCTTTGTTTACAAAACCAATTGAAATTAAAAGGATTGTTAATATTCAGGAATAGAGAGCTTCATATATACATTTAAATGAAATGTAATAATCTCCAATCAAATTCGTCTGTTTATAATATTAAAAGTTTTAGCAAATTAATTAAAAGGCCATATTTGAGAGCACAATTTAAGCATTTTTAATTAATTGATTTCGAGAATCTGGATTTAATTTTATTTTTAATTCTCTCACGGTTTCCCTTTATAAAAGCGTCATTTTACGCTGCGCCAGTTAATTGAACCAAATTAAAAATCTAAAAGAACCAGAATGACATTTTAGCTTAAAAAATCAGCGTTTGGCTTGACTTTTTCCCCGCTTTCATTAAATGAGCGAATTTAGTATCATATTAAATAGCATTCTAGAATTATACATTGCTCAAGCTGAGCAATTTAGATTTAAAAAATGAAAAATTCGGAAATTATTTATCAAGGTGACCTTTAAGGCCTGAATCTTATAGCCAATATAACGGCTAGATGAAGCAGACGAGCGACAACGAATAAAGTAGCCGTTCTCATCAGCGCAATTCGCCAGTTTTTTTATTCCAATAATAATCTTCACAACTCGCAGTCCATGTATTTCTATTGCTTTTATGCAGAAACGCACATTCACTACATGGATAAAGATCCTTTATAGATCATCTATTAGAAATTACGAACTTGCAAGACTCTTACCGGAAGTTAGGTTAGTAAATGGAATCTCATAACAAGGTTAAAGTCTTAACGTCATCTTTACGAAATGCATAATCGGATAAACTCCTATCATTTATATACTCGTTTTTTGCTACAGTTACTTATCTACTTATTTTGTCAGATACCGAAATAAAGATAAAATGGACCAATAGGATGACAAACGAAGAAGTGAATGACTATACAGACTATAAGAAAGAGGAAGGCGAACTGGATTGGACATTACCTGAGGAGAGAGAGAGAGAGCGTTATTAGAGTCGTGTTAGAAGAAAAACTAGTAGGAAAAAGAGAAAGAGGTAGTAGGAAAGGGTTTCAGCTGATGGAAGACTTTTAAGGGAAAGAGCTATCAAGACACGAAGAATGTTGCGGAAAATGTGGAGAACCAGGTTTAACGATGAATAATCGCGGACTTATCTACGGACAGACTACCTATGATATATATTTAAAAAATTAAGGATATTTTAAATGGACGGAGAAGTGAAAATTAAAACGGTTTTAGCAAGGGGTTGATAAGTTGGGATAAAAAATTTTCGAGCAAAAATTTGGATCTAAAAAAGTTAATAGCTGTCTGTTAGTGCTCGAAATCGCGAGTTTTATGCTAGATGAATTCATATTTATCAATGCAAACAGCATTTAGCATAGTCTCCACGAAAAAAGAATTGAAGGCAGTGTTTGTTCCCTTAATTTTTTTCTGCACTCTTAATTGAAACTTCACGTAGAAATTCGTTTCCGGAGTCACTTTGAATTTTTTCACAATTACAATTCGCTTACAGTATACCATTATTAAATGCGATTAAACAAATAAAAACGCTACTAGTAGCGCAGAAAAGAGCCATCCGACGGCAATTATGAGGAGAATATTCATATATACACAATAGCCAAGTGTTGGCGTGCGTTCTCTACTAACTTATTTGAAAAAAAATCCCATCAAATGACAGGATGAATTACATTTAACAGACTGTGGTAGATATGATCACAAAAATGTCTTCTCTAAAGAATGCGATTAATTTGATTAGCTATAAACTAATTTTACAAGTGATGAAATAATTGTAAAATTTTGCATGAAATCACAAAATTTAAAATTATGCCTAATTAAATCGGTAGGACAGGATGCATTCCGAATAAGAAGTTAGATTATAACATAACAGGGATAGCCAATCAGCGGATCTTTTTATATTCGTCTCTTTAAATCTCTAGGCTAGCATAGGTGGGGTGGTATGCTTAAATTGTAATCAGAATGTAAACGTGCCGAAATTCCAAAATAAAGACCGAAGGGTGATTCTACTGCACTACCCACACATGTCCTCAGAAATATAATTTTTTCCTTTGCAAAAATAGATACAAAGGATGAAACTCAAATTGCCCTGGCGGCGACTTTTTTTCAGCGGAACGAAGTTGAGATTTTTAAAAAATGTTAATTTTTCCTTTGATGAAACTCGATCGCCAACCTGCACCAAAATTATTATGGTTTTCGTTGTCAATGAAATGCTTCGCTAAAAAAATTCCACGCTGTAGATATTCATTTGTCATAGGAAATTTCATACTTCGTCCCCTCCAGCCTTTTCAGAATTGAATTTATTTTACCTTACTGAAATAAGAAAAAAAAAATAGAATTTCATTACATATTACTCTTCGGCAAATAGTAAATTCTGGATTCTCCTCATTATCGAGCTCTTCATCCCTGATATATAATACACCTTGCCTCGCTTTGACAGAAATTCTCCAAAAAGAATTATTAATTAGTTTCGATTTTAAAAAGCGTATAACATTTTAAAAATACTATGATAAACATCGTTAATTTAGAAAATTTTACGATTCTTTATTGACTCCACTACTTTAATCCTTAGTTTAACCAATGATTTTGTTTCCATTTTGAAGCTCAGAGAGGAAAGTTCAACGATAATTTAGGATAATTAATGTTATGTATCGTATTATCACATAATAATTGGAGACAAAATTAAAAGCAAAATTAAAATCCGGCCAGGAAAATTGTAACTGTGTTTGCAAAATGCGATATAAATCCTATTTTAGGAGCGTAGAAAAAATCGGAAAATACACCAGTTATTGATCGTTACATCAACTCCCCTTAAGCCTGTTCGTTTTAAACGTATAAACAAAAAGCGTTATAAATATTTATTAATGCCAATGATCAAATTGAGTGGGAATGCATGGAAACGCCGTTCCACTTGATACAAAATTAAACCTATGTTGTTCCCGTTGTTTAAAAAAAACGAATAATAATTTCCTGTTATTAGCGTTCACGCTGTTAAACATTTCCAATTCGAGCACCGATTAACGGTAATAATGCATCTCATGGATGAACAAAAATAATATATTCCACAAACACTGTCTTCGGATCAGGATCAAATCCACCAATGGACAATATAGGGAGTATATATCAGTATTTCTTCAATTTAGAACATTATTTTCTCTTGCTCTGGTAACCATGGTCATGTATAAGTAAATATTAACAAATTTTGACAAAATGGCTTATTGAAAAATGCAAATTTTAGAACAACATAAATGTAAAACATTGCACCAGAAACAAAAGGTTACGCAGGTAAAAATTCCAGTAATCGAAATATTTCGAAACATTTGCTTTGACGCAATTTATTTTTACAATAGCACCTACATAGATAGTCTACATTCTCTATGCTTCAATGATGATGTATTACAGAGTGAAATAACTTCTTAACCATCAATTAAAACATTAAAAGATAACCCTAATCCCTTTCATTTAATTGGCTAGTAAATTGAATTTTTAACGAAAAGAAAACGCTACAAGTGTCTCAAAAGTGGCGGAGATTTATCAAACGGGAAGAAAACAGGCGTAATGCTGTAGTTACTAAGAAACGAATTCGAAAAAGTAAGGACCATAATTTGCACTTCGCACATCCTTTATTTAAACAGATTGTCTCGAATGTTTCGAGAGTAAACAAAACTCATTCTGCGAAGAAGAAGAAAAAATAACGTAAAATGAGAGAGAAAGAAACCGAAAGCTCGATTAGAATGCACTAAAAATAAGCCGCCTCTTTGTTATTTCCGCCTCCGCGATGATTGGATTACTCCCTCTTGTCCCACGCACTTAAAAAAATAAACAATACACGAATCCGAAGATCGGTATGTATTTCATGGAAATTCAATACCATAGGATTTAAAAGGTTAAAACTACACGGTCTTATCCAAAGAACGGTTCCTATCGTTCGTGAAGAGGGTCCATTCCATTAATTCGACTATGAAAGGCGCCGAAAAAGATTGTCACTTTAAGCTCCTCCCTATATATATATATATACCCGTGTCTCTCATCTTCCTCCCGTCCGCTGAGATAAAACCTCCCACCTCAATCCACTTTCTCACTTCAAAACTACCTACTCCCTCCCTCCCTCTCTCTCCCTCCCTCTCTTTCCCTTCTCTACCCTTTCAGTTTCAACCTTTTATCGCCTACGGTGAGAGAAAGAGACACACAAAGTAGTCACAGATGTTTCGCATGAAAAAAATTAATTCTCATGTACGATTTCGGCTTGTCCCATGGATTCGGCGCCGGTGTGCTTGCCTGCGAACGAGGAGAGGGAGGATGAATGTGATCCGATTTGCCGTTCAAAACGAAAGAGTTTACCAAATGGCGTATCTATAGTACGCGCAAGGGAGTCCGAAAGGTTATATATGTACATTATTTTATTCGTTTCTAAATCGCGATGCCGAAATACAGTTAATTTGTCGCCGAGCTCAGCGGAAGCGGCGTAAAAGTTTCCGGATTTATTCATTTCCGCTCAAATGATTGATGCCTGGCGAACCTCGAAACGGCTGTTGATTATTCGGAATTTCAACGACGGCCTTTTAATTATTAATTATTGATGGTCGCTTAAATCGGAAGTGCTGATAGTGACACGTTTCCTTCTTTTTTTTAAATCAATTGCAGTTGAGAGTCTCGTCCTACAAAGGGTCAAATCTACGCTAATAAAAGCATAAAATAAAAAATTCAATAATGAAATTCAAATTGCACTCATCTCAACATTTTGGAAGCAGCCTTCGGATTATTTGTCCTGAAAGATTAAAAAATAATTTTAAAGAAAAGACATGAAACTATTTTTTTTAAACGGGCAAGAAAAATTTCTCGGCAAACGGAATTTCCGTTGATTTTAATAATAACGTCATAACTTTCCAATTTAGGATTAAATAAAAAACAAGAATTACAGAAAGGAACTACTGACGTTTACGGTGAATTACCATGTAATAATCCGATGAAAATCTTGACAAAAATATGCGATAGTCTTGTAAATAATTTCTATAATGTGAATCTTTAAACATTATTGTTTAGAATAGGATCAAGTTTCCAGTTTTAAAAGTATTGCCAGCCTTTAAGAAATAGTAGAGTGGAAAAAGTCACGTAGACGAATTTAATCTCAGTTAGTGGTAAGTGCGGGCGAAACTTGAGCCCTCGATGGCGTCGCTGCAACAACCCAAACTCCCAACCACCTCCCCTTATAACAACCGAGTAAAAATTTCAAAAGGAGTCGTAAATAAAAGTTAACTAAACGACACCTCCGCAGCATATGCAAATGTTCCTTTCCGATTTCATTGCAGCACAATTCCGGTCGCGCAATTATGCATCTGCCTTATGCAAAAGCGTTTTTTTTTGTCTTTAGTCCTCGGTCCCTCTCTATCTCCCTCCCTCGGTCTCACGGATAGCGTAACCAAGAGAGAAACTTAACCCTCCGCTTCCCATACTATTTCATAACGCGTCCTTCTGCTACGGTCCGTCTCACAGATTCGCGACTTAAAAAGACGCTGGATTCCTGTCTCTTTTCTGTCAACGTAGGGTGAGGGAGAAGGGGAAAAGGGGAGGGGGAGAGGGACATCTGGCCCACACTAGAGAAGCCCCATCCGCGGAAGCCCTGAACGGAGTGGAATGAGAAGAGGGAGGAGCCGTGGACTCTATGAAAGACAGACGCTCTCAGGAAGCGACATAAAAAAGAAACAATAGCGATGGAAGCAAAAAATTAAAAGGGGTCCTAGGATGGGACCGTGTGGGGATAAGGTTTTTCGGGGTGTGGTCGGGTTGCGACGGCCGGGAATCGGTTCCCACAAAGGCATCGCGGGTGCTTCCGCGAGGCGAAAGGAAAGAAGAGGGGGGGTGGGGGGAGGGAGGGAGGAATAAAATGGTGCAGCACCCTATCCTATCGCCCCACCTCTTTATTTTTCTCCATCTCACTTTAGAGTCATCTCACCCCCTTCCCCTTCCAGAACCATTTTTTAAAAATCTCGACCCCGCCCTCTCTCCTCCTCTTCCTCTGCCCCTCCACGCCACCCCTCTTGCCCAGTGTGGCGGTGGAGTGGTGGGCGAGGTGACTTGGGTGGGTGGGGGAGATCGAGGACCTTCCTCTTCGTTAACACTCGTCCATATAAAAAGTAACTCAATTTGAATAGGCGGCCTGGGGAAAGGGAACTTCTGGGTTTGAGAGAGAAAGTGATGACTTTTTAAACTTTAAAGTGAACGAATAAATAAAAAAGCAAGTGCCGTTTAAAAATTAGCCGCAAAAAAATCAAGTAACAAAATATATACTCTTTTGAGCTCAAGTTGATATCTGACGTCCCACTTTTGTAAATCTGAAAGCGCCAAAAATATCTAAAGTTCGTCTACCTTTACAAAATTTAAAGTATGCCTTTCATTATTGACTATATGAACCATTTTCCTAAACGGCATTAATTAACTTGCTAATCTGGAAATCAAAGCCATTTAAAAATGTAAATTAAGCTATCATCTGCTGATGATGAAATAAAATAAATAACCCGTCACGAATTATTATTAATGTTTATCAAATTTATAAACCGAATAATTCAACAATGATGACGAATTTAACATAATTTATTTTCTAATAAAACATTTTTCATGCAGCAATGAGTGCGTCAACGAGCTACCTAAACACTTCTGAAGGAGACGCTTTATTTTTCTGATTTTCGATAGAATATTAAAATTTTGTTTGCGCATAAAGAGATAAATATAAAATTTGATGTTATAATATGGCTAATAAACAACTGAAGATGTTATACCTCAGTTTAGTGTAATGACTACATTTCCCGCAGGAGTCATCTAACGGCAGTGGAAGTCCGAAATACGTACATTTTATTCTATATTCATCGTTTTAAATTATCAAATGGATTCATCAAGAAAAATTCCACGGGTAGTTTTTCTTAATTCTCTAAAGTTACCTCCTAAAAATTTAACTCGATTTTCAAATCTCTTTGAGAACAAAATGCTTAAAATTCTTACAGACGTTATAAAATATAGGGTCAATAGTAAAAAATAACTTATACAAAATTGAGGCACTGTATGCATGAAGAACAAGGTCAAAACCACTTAAAAGTCTAAACGTAGCAAAAAACAGCTAGCCTTCACAAGCCACCGGACCGTGATACCCGTCAAAATAGTTAACACGTGGAAGAAGCCAACGCCGCCAACGCCAACCCGTGGAAACTTCAGGAAAAAGTAAACAGATGCGCAAATTTAAGGATTTCTGGATTTTTAAGATATGAAGGAGAGGAAGGGAGAGAAAGATAGGGAGGTAGCGAATAGGAGGGAAAGACGGCTTGGATATGAATGGGGATAGCGGGTCGAATATTCGGAGTGGTGGACGGAGGAGGGGGTGAAAGGGAGGAGAAGAGAAGGAGATAGGCCGAGGAAGAAGAGATGAGACGCGTGGATCCAGCAACTAATCCTCTTCCTCCCCCTTCTCACCCTCCCACCCAAAAGGCCACCTGAAGCGCGCGGCGGTCAGAGTCAATCGGTACTGACCTCCCCTAGTCGTGGGGACCGGAGATCGACGGAGAAGAGAGAGAGAGGGAGTTGGGAAGGGATAAAGATAGTGGAAAGATTAATAGACACTCTCCGGAAGTAACGGCGGAAGTTTGAAGTCGTTGGGAGAGGTAGTCGACACCACCACCATCCATGGAGGAGATAAAGCGATCGAGTGGAGAAGATGAGCGAGCGATGATCGCTCCCTAGAGAAGAGGATCGGTCATTGGTAAAGCGGGGGAGGGGTCTATTGGGGGGAGGGGGGAGGGTAGGAGAGGGTGAGGAGGGAGCGGAAAGGGACCCGCGACCGAGTCACGCGAGGATACACCCATCACGTGTCACGCGAGGTTTTTATTAACAGGTGGTCATCCACATTTCGACCAAATTGAATCGGACGAAACGAAAAAAAGTATTTAAAAAATACCGGAGAGAGATTCTGGCGGCGAAAGCGAGAAAGCCCTTTCAAACCACATAAACACACACGTGACATACTGACACACACGATACAGTCACACACCTTCGTTCCACTTGTCTCCTCTTGCCCGCGGCGACTGGGAGGATTCTAGAGAGACGGATCTGTTGGAGAATATATGCTTCTGTGGGCGACCATGTGCCGACTCCAATTGCACTGCCTCCTCCGGCACAGACTTCACGACTACTGCGGCCGGCGACTCTCCTTTTCTCTCCCTCTATCTCCTCCTCCTCCTCTCTCTCTCCCATCGAGGACAGGACCTTCCTCCTCATCCTCTTCCTCACTCTCCTTTCCTCTCCCTCCTCACACCCTTTACCGACACCTCCGTCCGCCTCCTCCACTTCGGATCCCTTTACTGGCCAAACCACCCTCTCTCACCCCTTCCCTCTCTCTCTCTCTCCTCCCATGTACTCTCTGACGAGGGAGAGAGAGAGAGGGGGGGCCGACAAAAACCTTACACGTACCAACCCACACACATACACACACACACACGCTCACGATAACGTACGTTATGTACTCCGAGGCTTAAAGGGTAAGGCACATGAAACTACCGACTTAACGCCCAGAATGAGTTCAAGCTATATATCCACCCTCTCTCTCTCTTCCTTCTCTGTCTCTCTCTATCGGTATTTCTCTCTCCTCCTGTCTCTTTCCGTCTCGCTCTTTCTTCCACGTACAATTTGCATACCGACACTCACTCAGACAGAGAGAGAAGGCTGAAGAGAGAGGAGAGGAGTGAGAAAGGTCTGGGACGATGAGATCTTCCCATTTACCACGAGAGAGAATTCTCTCCATCCCCACCCCATTCCCTCCCACCCAAAACCTCCCATACAACCTCCTCCTTTTCCTCTCTCTCTCTCTGGGGCCAAGTAACCTCCCGACTCTCCCTCTCCCCCTCAGACTTCTCTCCCTCCGCCGCCACCCACCTCTTTTTTAACCTCCCAGTGCCACGGAGACCTCCACCTCCCTCCCAACCTCCCACCATTCCCCCAATAAAAAAAGGTCCACGCATAACAAACCTACCCGTAAAGTTGCAACACTCCCATGCATAGAAGAGGATGACGGGTAAAAAGGGTTATATCATCTCCCCCGCCCCACGCAGCCCCACCCCTCTTTTAACCCTTTGGACCCCGATGTCTCCCTAGTTTTTGTCTCAACCCTTCCATCCCCAAACAGCTCTCCGACCTCATCTGCATACGACACCGACCTTAACCTTCCTCTCCCTTCTCCCGCTTTCCCCCTCCCGCCGTGCTCCCTGACCTCCTCCTCTCTCTCTCTCTCTCCCCTACTGGCTCTTTCGCCTCCATCTCAGAGGAGCGAATTCCTCTTCAAGGAGACGGCGACGCCGTCGGAAGGACATCGAGTGGTCACTTCCTCCTTCTGACCCGACCTCTCCGAAGATGAAAGGAAATATTCTTCACGTGGCGTCCACCTCTAAAATCCTTCCTCCATCTCTCCCTTCCTCTCCTTCTTCTTCTCCCATCAAACTCGTCGACGTGGAGACTCCCCATTTGCATAGGTGCAGAAGACCTTCCATATAATTTTATTTCTCTCTCTTTCTTTCCTTTCGGAGAGAATGCGTTTCGGGACACCGGAGATCGGGGTGGGGCAGGGTGGGTAACCCCTTTAGATAGGGTCCACGCGGGGAATGAAGGCACAAAAGGGTGACGATGGAGCGGGTGAGGGTCCCCGCGAGGGGCTATGCATATGCATATAGAAAAAAAATTAAACGAAATTTTGGCCCGGCCACTGGTCCTCGGACGCACAGGTAACTCGGCGTAACGCGCGGAGGAAGCAGCCGCTTCAACTATGAGAGAAAGGTATCCGGAGCGCGTATGCAGATGGGCCGGGAAGGCCTCTTCCAAAAAAAAAGGGTGCGCCGGTCTGGAACACCCCCCCCCCTCCCCCCCATCCACCCAACTCACTCCACCTAAGATCGTCCCGCGAGCCTCCACCAACCCAACCAGATCCGTTGGGCACTTTTTTTTCCCGCTTTTAATGACGCGCACCCCTTCCCTCGCAGCCATTACCCCTCCGATGCCGGACACGGTGCGAAACCCTACCTCACCGCACCCTTAGCTCCCTTAGTGCGTGTCCCACGGGGTCGTCTAACGTCCCGCTCGCGGATCGAAGAGGGGAGGAGGGCAATGGGAGGTTCGCGGAGGACCTTTGTCTAAACGAAGGTGGTGCTGACAAGCGCGGTCGGGAGAGGAGGACGGGGAGGAGTGTAGATGGAAGGGGGCGGTGGTAGGATGGAAAACGAACACATGCACTCCCTACCCTCTTCTTTCTCACCCCAGAACAATTGAAGGGAAGGTTAGGTTAAGAGCGAGAGAGAAAGGAGAAAATTACAACGGAGGGATAGGCAGTCATAGACAGAGAGAGAGAGAGAGAGGGAAAGAGAATTGTATCCGAGGACGGGAATTACTTTGTCAAGAGAAACTGGTTTCTTTCCTTCATCCGTGGAACGGAGCAGGAGGAGAGATCACGTGAGTATCTTTGCGGCTAACAGGCTCGTAAGAAAGGAAGGGAGGAGGTCAGGAGGAGAGGGGAGGAAAGGGAAGAGGAGGAAGGGAGAAACCTTCGTGTCTGAGGGAGTTTGGAATAGTGCAAATGAAAGGGTGAACAGTTTCTCCATTTTATTAGAGGTTCCCCATTCGCCGTTTTAAATTGGTCTTTCGCATGACGACGACGGAAGCGGTTTTTAGCTACCTGCTACTATTTGTGGGATGAGTGAGAGAGAGAGAGAGAGGATATGAGAATGAAAAATTATAAGCAAAGAATCAACCAGTTTGTAAGAGAGATTGCATGTAAGAATACACTCAATTGCTCTCGTAATTTTTCCTTAAATAAACGATGGTTACTCGAAGACAGTCTGTGCCTGCCGAGGGAGGCTCGCAAAAAACGAGCAATCGAGAAGACACATGCTATTATGTTCGTGGTTTCATTTAATCACGCAAATTGAGGGAAAGAAAATGGGTTAACGTATCATATATTTCTTAGATATAATCATCTCGACCATCTGCAGAGGCAGCATGAGTCGTTTCTCTCTCAATCTCTCTCCCACCCCTTCCCCTCTCTCTCTCTCTCCCTCCCTCCCTCTCTCTCCCTCCCTCTCCATCTCTCCCTCCCTTTCGTCCTCCACTTCTTCTGCTAAATATGTATGTTCTCATCTTATTTTATTAATTATCTTGTTCATTTCTCATAAAATTAAAATATATTTTGTAAATCTTGTCTTGTTAAACTTGCATGTATTATTGTAATTGCACTATTGTTCTTTTATATATCTAGGGTTTTCGCAGGTTTTTTCCACCCCCTTCCCTTCGTGGGTGTTTTCTGCGTGATCTTTTACTAGGATGGCCAAGTTAGGCCTTTCCTAGGTTTATACCGCAATTACTGTCTTTTTAGAGAAATTTTCTGAATTTGTAATTTGGTATTTTGCTTGTATGTTTTTCTATTTATTTTATTTCTGGTTCTTTTCTGTGAAATTATTATTACTATTTTATTCTTAATTGTTGACGCAGGGTTAAATGTATAGTCTTAATTTCGCCCTAATAAAGTCGTTTGTCTGTCTGTCTGTCTCTCTCTCTCTCTCTCTCTCACACACACACAAGTAATTGTTTTCTTTATTTTCAAGGGATAACCACAGTCGCAAATGACGATTTAAAACAGAGAGAAGAAGCTAGGAATGTTTACTTCGTCCATTAAGATCATTATCTTCAATTTATAATAATAACATAAAGGAATAATAGTAACTTGCATATTTTATTCGGAACTATCAGAGTTTTTTAATTTATTTTTTGAATAAGTTTATTTGCGCAATAGTTGACAAGTTTTATTATACAAAAACTCTCCGTTTTTAAATATGCATGATCGTTGTAACCTCCCTCCTTTTTATCTTAAAATTTTATTAACTAGTATTTCATTTATTTACCTTTTTATATTAGTTATATGTTCTCTGCAACTACGTCTATAACTAATTTCATTGGTTTTTCTCTGCTCAATTTTAAGTTCGAACCGTATTTCTATGACGAAACTTTGGTTTTTGCTGAAATCCGCTATACTGATGAAATTGAATAACTTAACGTTGGATGTACATTAACAAATCTTGTATTCAGTAACTAAATGAACTGAAAATCGTAAAATAATGAATCATGCACTAAATTGTCATATAATTATGAATTAAGTAAGATGCATTGAAAAATTAAAAGAAAAGTTAGAAAATTCCAAATTAATAATCAAACAAAAGGAAAAATAATGGACTTTTAGATGAGTATTATAATTGGTCACGATGAGATAATTTTTTGATAAAACACCAAGAAAATAAAAAAACGATTTTAAAATCTGTTCTGTGTCATTAAATGACGACATTTAACGGTAAAATATTAATTAAAATTTTGCGACTTAATTAAATAGCTACTTTAAAACTATTATGTAGATCACTACTAATTAGACCAGTATAGACGAAGAAACAAACACATTTACGTTTTCTTTTCACAAGAAGATGATTTGGTTAACGAGCTCCAATTCTTAACTAATCAGCAAGGCAAACGTGGAAATTAAAATTAATTTTGTTAAGGACTGGACGAGTTGGGTCTTTAAATAATCAAAACTAATTTTTCACGCAAGCGGAAACAAATGCACAAATAACTGATCTTTTACATAGCACACCAAATAAAGAGCACTTTTCATCTACATTTAGTAAACATTGACGGAATGAAAGATCGATTTTATACATCACTAATTCTGCTCCAACGATATTTTGGTACCAGCAAACATTGAGCCAATGTTAAAACATGGAATGGGCAAAAGGGTGAAATTACGGCATAATGCCGTATTTGCTATCGTAATCCTTACACTTTTTTCTCAGAATCTTGCGACTGAAAATTAAGGTGTTATGATTATACCAGGACCGACCAGGCGCCGGATTTTCTCAAATTAATTAATATATTTACGTATTTTATCGTAATAACTCTATGAGATAGGGATACTTTGTTTAAGTTAAACCAAATCAAAATTTTAAGCAGTTATATGAAATAAAATATGGCAATTTTCAAATTCCAAATATTTTTAAAGCGCACCTTGAAATAGAACTTAACAGACTTCCATTCCTGCGGTTTTGTTATGTTTCGCTTCACGCACGCGTGTCTGAGGTTGGAGATCACTGCGGTAGAGAGTCGATTATCCGAGGTAACCGGAGACGATCCTCATTCGGATTATCAAATAATAATTGAATGCAAAAAATAAATTATTGGATATATGTTCATGTTTGTGACGTATTTTTGACAATACAAATGCACATATTTTATAAAATAAGAATGAATGCGGTTGGAAAATAATTAACTTTCGGATATGTAACTCTGTGAAATTAATCCGCGTTAAATCATATAAAAAATAATTTAATTTAATTCCTCTGTTTAACATAAACGAATTTGACAGTTATTTTTTTCTGTGTTTTGGCAAGTTTGTACGTTGATCAGAATAGAATTTGATTTCACTTGACTCTGAGATTGAACAGCTTGCTGTGGGTGGTAAATCTCTGTGTTGAAAATGCTCTTTATAATTCAGAATGATGTTTATACAACTCACGTTTTGGATATATTAAGTCCGGATACTCGGAGCTTCTTTTATGCGAAAGGAATGAGTTACATTAAATCCGTAATTGTCATTACCACAAATACAATCCATCTAAAATAACAAATCCTACACTGCTATTATAGGATCCATTTGATTTCTAATTATGTCATGCATTAATTATACGCATACGTTGAAAAATGAGATTACTCAAATAGGAATAAAAAAGAGATCTCTTTTTAGAATCTACAACCTTTTATAGACATTGGATATACCTATTCCATTTATTGGATTTGCCCCATAAGTCAATCTCGATAATTCCTTGCCGAATATATCTTTACGAAGATATACTTTTGAATCTACTATATTTACAAATACACTTGAGCCACTCTAATCCGTGAACCTCGAGAAATACGTAGACTATTAGAGAAAATTTAAAATTGTGGGAGTTACTAAAGTAAGTCCATATTTAACCTTACAACAGAAATATTTACTTGTAGAAAAGTAGTTATACCGTAACTAACTAAAACTAATGTAATTTCAATAATTTGAATAATTGAAAAAGAAAAGACACTTGAATATTGCACATTAGTACAATTTGTAAAATATTAAACTAAGAATACGAATGAATAAAGTACGAGTACAGTAATATTATTTACTTTATCTTGTATTTTAAGAGTTTAAAATTGTGGGAGTTACTAAAGAAAGTCCATATTTAACCTTACAACAGAAATATTTACTTGTAGAAAAGTAGTTATACCGTAACTAACTAAAACTAATGTAATTTCAATAATTTGAATAATTGAAAAAGAAAAGACACTTTAATATTGCACATTAGTACAATTTGTAAAATATTAAACTAAGAATACGAATGAATAAAGTACGAGTACAGTAATATTATTTACTTTATCTTGTATTTTAAGAGTTGTGTGTTTTCGTTTCAATGCTCTAGCATCGCTTGAACTACTATTTGACGCTTAGTGGCAATGATGAGGGTATATATGGCGATATAAATAAAAACCTACGGAGATACTGTGTCAATGTAGGAGTTTCTCTTACTTATGCTTACTGCAAACTGAGACTGTCAGAACATGTGTCGCTCCGTATGCATTCCAAATTGCACGGCAACATAGCGGAGATTTCGGAAAGCATTCGGACTAGATAAGTTTTTACGGATTACGAGTTTTCATGCTTTTGATTCGAATTAAGGAAGTTTTCGGATTATAGAGTTACGGATTAGAGGTTCAAGGCTGTAATACGTGGTAGCTCTATCAACATAATACTCATAAATGAGTATACTGAAATGATATTTTATTATATCTCTTAATACATTCATGCACGACGTCATATCATTAGAATTAAATATAGTTCGCGGTTCAAAAGAAAAGACTTCGGAAGTTATGCACGTTGCATAATCAAAGAAGTGCCCAAATCTCAGAAACAAATGTCACCATGACTTGGGTCAAACGGAGCGTTAACTTAGAATGACATTGCCAGCGCCTGATGAATGGTTATTTCAACCGGAAAAGGATGGCAAAGATTACTAGAGGAACAGAATTACAAAGGGGCATGAAGCAAGGCAAGAATCAAGCAACAGATTCACAAACCATCATTTTATCTTTAGTATAAATTTATTTCACCAAAAGGTACGAAATATATTTTAAATAATTTTTAATTTCAATAGATTGTAAAATTATTTTGTAAAATGTTTTATCTGAAATAATTTCCGCCAAATTGTAAAATATTTCAGTAATACTTCGGTTGGAATTCTTCTGACAAACATTAAAAAAGAGAAAATTTTATAGATTCTCTGGAAATTTAATTTAACTTGGACAAAAATTAATAAGAACTTTAAAGTTAGATAAAAATAAATTATTATGATGTTAAACCACAGAATTTTATCAATTATTCAATTTTTGAACTAACACTTCATATTTCGAACGCAGGAAAACATTTTTATAGAATTTATATTTCCATACTGCATTGTGTTTTCTAGAATCACTTATTTTTACTTTCAACTTCCTACTAGTGCATCCTGCTTTCAACTCATTTGAGTAGGAATAACGGGCGTGAAAACAGATGATAATCTATGGTCACTCGTATCAAAGTATTTGCCAACATTAGTGAAATTGTTTCCTAAGCTGGCTAACTCTCTAATTCAAAAATTTACCTAAATTTAATATTTTTGTTTGAAAATATGCAGATTAAATAAATGTCACGCATGAAGCTAACTTCTTATGATTCTGAAAACATTCATAATACATTACGGGCAAAAATTAGAAACGAACGTGAAATCGATTCAATACAATTTTCTAATAAATAAAATAAATGAACTACCTGAGTTAACATATTTTTCCAATAACGTGCTTAGTGGATTATTGACGCACAAGAAAATAAAATTAGTTCCGGAAAATAAAGTTTCCGTATTTATCGTCGACTTTAATCCTCTTTTTGAATAAAAAAATTTATATAAGATTGCTTGCGCCAATGACTAACGAAAAACGCAAACAGATATCGTAAAATATCAAGTCTTAATAAAATAAATCAAGGGGCTATTTCCCCCCCCCCCTCCTCCTCCCCCCCCACGCGGAAGGCAACAGTAAGATTTATCCTATTTGCTTGATTTACTTCGAAAATCTGTGCAATCGGCGGAATCGGACAAGCTCTACAGTAAACGGAATATTCCCCATACATCATCCTCCTTCCCTTCAAAGAAAACGTCCTCCCCCATCTTCTCTCCCCCCCAAACCCCAAAACGCGACGCAACCTCCATTCCCCTCCCCCCCTTCCGCACCCATTCCAACCCCCTCCTCCCCCTTGGCACCCTCCCAAAATATTCGTCGAGGGACACCTCCCCTCCTTCCATCTCCCACAATGCCTCCCTCCACTCCTTCCACCCCTCCTCACTTCATTAGAGGTTTAATGGCTACGTGACATTTCATATTTTCGCAGCCTATGGGGATGTAGGGAGGGGATGGAAGGGGGTGGTTTATGGGAGGGAAAAGAGAGAGAGAGTGATGGGGAGGTTTCGGTGGGGTGGGAATGGTTGGTAAGATGGCGCCCATCGTGGAAGGAAAAAAATGGGGTAAGGAACGAAGGGATAGGGGAAAAAACATGGGACATGTTTGTGTATGCGGATAATCAGGAAGGAAGGAGTGGGTGGTGACGGGAAGGAAGACAGGAGATAGCGAAGGGGAGTGAGATACGATAAGGGCATCTCGGGGGGGAGGGGGAGTGGGGAGGAGATCTGGTGTGGAGTGAGAGACAGGACAGGAGGCGGTGGGAGATAGACACGAGAGAAGAGAGAGGAGTGTGGATGGAGGAGAGAGGAAGAGGGAGGTGGGAGAAGAAGGGAGGATTAAAGAGGAAGGAGGAGGGAGGAGAATGGAGGGAGGAGGAAGAAGGAGAAGGAAGGATAAAAGAGGAAGGAGGATAGTGGAGGGAAGAGAGAGGACGGAGGGAAAACAGAGGAAGAAGGAGGCGAGAGGAGGAGGATAAAAGAGGAAGGGGGAGGGAGTAGGAGTGGAGGGAGGAGACAGAGAAAGAAGGAGGTGGGAGGAGAAGAGAGGATAAAAGAGGAAGTAGAAGGAGGGTGGTGGAGGGAAGAGAGAGGACGGAGGTAGGAGAGAGGAAGAAGGAGAAGGAGGGAGGGATGATAAAAGAGGAAGGAGGAGGAGGGAGGAGAGAGGAGGAACGAGAGAGGGGGGAGGAGAAGGAAGGAGGAGGATCTAGGGAGGAGGATGAAGTGATGCCGGTGTTAGGAAGGGTGAGCAAAATGGGAAGCAAGGAGAAACGTTGATAAGAGGAGAGAGAGAGAGAGGAAAGAAGGAAGGAAAGGTAATTTTTTTCGAATTTTTCTCACACGCACAGTGGATATTTTTCGTGGGGACGACGCCTCCTGTCGGAAGGATGGCAAAACACACTCCTTAGTTGAGGGAGAGAGATGAGGAAGCCGTGAAAAAAGAAAGAGCGAAGTCATCGCCATTACGAAATCAATTTCGTCCCAAGAGGGAGAGATAGGGAGAAGAGAGGGAGAGAGTAGGCGGAGATAGAGAGGAAGTGAAATGGGGCGAAAGAGGGAGGTAGATAGAGGGGGTGAATGGGAAAACGCGCGTTTACCATGATTACGAAAGAAAACCGTCTTTAGGGTTGATAAGTATTTGAATCCTTATTTTTTGTTAGAGTTTGGCTAATAATTGTACTCGAATATTTCTGTCCATTCCACGAACAGATCTTATTACAGTACTTTATTATTTAAATTTAAGGAAGAATGAAAAAAAAATGTCTTACAATTTATAGCATTAAATACCTTTCAGCTAAAAGTCATTGCAGAATCAAATTGAATAATCGTCTCCATAGAAATGCGATGGCTGCAGCAACAAAGGGTTGTCATATATTCAATTTTGTATTTAACAGCAACTCTCAAAATTTCTATTTCTTCGAATTGGTTCAATATTTAGACGAAATAAAAATAATTCCTTGGGGTATGGATTAACGCTCCCCATAATTTGTTCATAGGAGCATTCAGAACAAAACGTTTCAATTGCATAAGCAAAATATGCATTACTATTACTATAGTACCTATTGCTTGAATCCATTATCATCAATTTAAACACGTATACTTCAAGAAACAATTATAATTACGAAATCAGTTACTAATGCTATTTCCAGCAGCTCCGAAAAGGAGATACGACAGGAATAAATACAAACATCACGGTTCATAGCATATAATAGAGAAAACCATACTAAATCACAAAACATATAATAATCCGAGATTTAAACTTTACAGTCAGTGACAAAGCTATACAAAAACCGCAATTCTTGTACGAAAAATCCCAACGATGGGACGGATAAGCCGACAAAAAAAAAAACTGGTAAGTAATAAGTATTCGTAAAAAAAAACATGACAGCACACTAATATTATACCCACGGTTTACGGATTTTCGACATTCATCTCCTCGGAAGAGAGACTTATTTATTTATTTTATTTTTCGAACCGAATAAAACAAAATTTTCCGACTATGGCAGCCGCATGCCGTTAAAGAGATACGAAATTCGACGTCTAATTTTATCTCCAAAGCTTGAAGCGTAGCTAGGTAAAAAAAGGAAAGAGGTATAGAGAGAGAGAGAGAGAAAGAGAGATAGAGAGAGAGACATGGGGCACGGGAATGAGAATGGAAAATGGCGAAGCCAGAGTAGAAAGAGAAGACCGATTGGGGAAAAAGAGAGAAAAAGCTGCGCCTGTGTGTTCGAGTTTAGGAGAAGGGAGGAAAGAGGGGGTGGGTGGGGAAGCGCCCCCGCTCCACACCACCCACGGGAGCGGGGGGAGATGGAGGGGGAGAAAGAGAGCAGTGATTTGGGCGTCGTTCCCGAGGAAGAGTCAGGGTTTAGGATATGGAAAGAGGGTCTAGGGTGTGGGCTAAGAGGAGTGCGTGTGCGTTGCGAGAGGGTGGTTTTGGGGACGGCGGAGGGTAAAGGGGATTGGGAGCGTGGGAGTGGTGTTGATAGGTCGGGAGAGGGATGGCAGTAGGAGCGGAGGGGGCGAAAGGGGAGGAAGATGAGTTCCGAGAGGGGCGGCGAAGGGGCGGGGTGGAGATGGCGAGTGAGATGTAAGAAGGACGAAGGGGGAGTTGGTGGGGGTAGTGAGAGTTTGGGTGGCTAAGGAATGGATTTAGGGTCTGGAGGAAATTCGAGGAAGAGGATTGGGGAATTGGTGGGTGGGAGTAGGTGGGCGTGTGGGGGACGGGGGGAGGAAGGGGGGTGGGGGGTGGGGGGTGGGGGAGGCGAACTGCTTTGCGCACTTTTCTAATTTCCATCGGAGGAGGGAATCTTGAAGAGGGTGGAGGTCGGGCGTCGTGGGAGGGTTAGAGGGAAAAAAATCCAACTTCGTAACTATAAAATTAAATAAATTTTGAAGGGGTGGAGTTGCGGAAGAAGGGGAGAGAGAGAGAGAGGGAGGAATGACGGGAAGGGTGGGCTTTTTTTTCTGCTGGGGTCGCGGGAAGGGATCTAGCCCTTCGACCCCTCTTTCTTCTCTCCCTCTCCCCGCCTCAGTCCTACGCCTCCTCCTCTGCACCCGTTCCAGCCGCCTTCTTTCGGAAAGGGCGTTGCCATCTGAGATGAAGCCTCGCGGCTGTCAGGGAGGATTTCCTCAATCATTCTTTCCTTTGATGACGAAGTGTGTTCAATTACTTTTCAGATCACGTTGTGTCAAATGAAAAAAGGAGTTTCGGAGAAATTTCTTCCGAGAATTTTTCCTTCGCGAAAGGCAAAAAAAAAGAACCGGATTAGGGGAAAGGAATAGAAATATCATCCCGTCAGTAACAGATACAAAATTAGAAAAACAGTTCATTTGAAACGTTATTGCTTGTATCTGTCTTAGCCTTAACGTTCAATATCGAAGAAG
Organism: Uropetala carovei; assembly: GCA_036926305.1. Classification (NCBI taxonomy): domain Eukaryota; kingdom Metazoa; phylum Arthropoda; class Insecta; order Odonata; family Petaluridae; genus Uropetala; species Uropetala carovei. Next base: position 7,912,387 of record JAXCHB010000065.1, on the reverse strand, counting down.
TTTTATTTAGGTTTTATTTCTATGGAAATATCAAAATTCTGCGACGCTCTTTGGAAAGAAAATGATTAATAGCGGTATAAAAGTTTCCGCATAGATAAAGTAGTTGTGAGAAAACAAGAAAGGGACGAATCATGAATATTTTTCATTCGAAGCTTTATCGGGTTTTCTTCCCATAGATCTTCCGAAGTAATTCTAAAATAATTACGTATAGACTTAGAATGCAATTTCTGTTCGACATTCACAAGCATCAGAGATGAGTAAGCAGAAAATAATGAAATAAATCAGTAGTTAACTTTGATGCAACAAATACTGATTAAATTTCTAAATTTCTCAAGAAAAAGTCTTGAAGTGGTAAAAACCCAGTGACGTGGAAATGATACTTAAAATGTCAAATTGTTGGTTGCCTTTAATTTATGAAGATTCTTAATATTTGCCAAAAAGATTATTAAGTGATGAAGCGAGCAAATTTTTACTCACTGTTTAATTCGAAGAAAGAGATGTAAGACTACAAAGAAGTTATCAAAATTCAGGCGGGAACTTCTGCCAACCATTCATTTGAGGTTTGAGGAAATTTCGAACTGAATACCGTAATTTTATCTTTACTGGAACTGTAGTCTGTCCTCATTAAATACTACATTTTTATACTCATATCTAAAGTTAGTGTAGATGTATAATAGGCGTGTTCTAGCCATTTTCGCTGTATTCAAATCAGCATAAGCATATCAAGCATATGGTATAACAATAAGGGCAGAAAATAATCTTTTAAGCATTAAATTTTAATTGTGGCATAATATTCCTCTAGAATTGAAATGGCGAAATAACGGAGTAAGCACCGCTAGTAAATTTTTCTTTCAAAGCTCTACTTCGTTAGTATCTGAAAAACGAGTTTTTATTTACGAATAACGTGGTATTCTTTTTGAAGTAAGATTATTACAAAGCTAAAAACCAGTGAGGTAGGTGCAGAATATTGTCGATACATTCTGACACTACAGACATATAATTAATGAGATATTCTAATTTAATGGAATTATTGTGATTCCTAAATCAAAAGGATTAAATTTTATTAAAGACAACTTGCAAACAGATTCTCGGGTAGGTTCGTTAATATTTACTTATCGGACTAATTGAAAGCCGCAAGATAAAGTAGCGTAATATATTATATTTTCTCACTTCTTTGGGAACAGAAAAAGTACAGAATTTTATTTTAATATTGTATTATATAAAAATTCATCTCTTAAAATCAGTAAAAACAGAATATATTCTTGATCGTGATATCATTTGTCATATAGATTGCTCCATACGCCATCCAAACTTAAATCTGAGGAAAATACTAATTGCATGCAATATATTCATCAGTAAATCTAATCGTTCGTGACACCTAAGCATCTTAAATTTTCCGCTCCATAGATAGATAAAATCGTATTATTCTTAATGGACGGGAACACAAATACCTCCGCTCATTGGATCGCAAAAAAATATATTCAGCACTACCCGACAAATCTAAATTACTCCTTTATGACCTCTTTAAATTTGAGGGGTGGGTGGGAGGGGGAAATATGCCGAGGGAGAGAGTTGGAAGCAAGGTTGCCCCTTATTACTTCATTATTCTTCTCAATTACTGCGAGTTCTCGACGCGTGGATGAAACGAGCGACGCAGGCGAGAGAGGAAGAGAGAGCGGGGTAGGCTGCTATAGTACCCAGTTGCTCCCACGGGTACAAATAAAGGCAAAAGCGCCCTAAGTGAGATTGAGGAGTTAGAACAGAGGGTAAGGCGGGAGGGGAGTAAGGGAGGCTGAGGCGGAGGGCATAGGCCGAACAGTAACAAAAAAAAATTAGAAGCGAGGAATTAGGAGAGCGACAGAGGAGACAAGGAAGGAGAGTTAAAAGGGTCATAACCTATCTCCCTTCCCTCCCTCTCTCCCCTCCCTCCTTCCCCTCCCACCTCTTTCCCTTCTCTTACTCTGGCATATTCTTTTTCATCGTCCCAACGGACGGACAAGCCGCCTTAAACCATTTCAAAAACTCCTCTCCGTGACTACCCTCCCCCCACCTCACCCCCTCCAGCCTTTTCACCCGACCCACAGCGGTCCCAGTCCTTAACTTGGAGGGCACCATATTGCGCAAGGTGTGACCATTGCGAGTCCCCCTGGAATGAGAAGAGGATTTGGGCGTGCCTCACGTGGCTCGTGGGTGGTCGGAGCATATTGTGAAGGCGAGTAAGAGAGAGAGAGAGAGAGAGAGGAGGAGGAGGAAACTGGCCAGAAACCAACCCTGTCCTCTCTCTCCCCCTCTCACTCCCCCCTTCTCCACTGCAGATGGAGTTGGGAAAAAAATTGACCGATGGTGAATGGGTGTCCACAATGGAGATCTGTTTTATAGGGCGGGGTTGGGTCGTGAGATGGGAGTGGTTGGATCGGCTGAGGAGTCCAGAGAGTACGGAACGGGACCTCCTTCACTTCCTTGCGGTACGTGCTTAATGGATGCTCTTCTATTCGCCTCCTCTTCTTGAAGAATTTAAGGAGAAAAGTCGGTCGAAAACTATGCACCTCAAATATCACGCGGTGCACAGGGCGCTTTGGTTTCTAACAAGATGATTTTCATGATTTTTACTTTCTCATACGAAGTATCGAGAAAGTATTGTTTCCGCGAAAAAATTCGACCTCGAGATTTTTTACGGAAATGTACGTTTTAGGTATCGCCGAGTCCAAAAAAGTGGTTTTCGCAATGCCGTCTGTCTGTCTGTTACTGTCTTTGGAGCCTAGACGGTAGAGCGAAAATGAATGAAATCTCGTACTTAGGCATTTTATCATACTGAGCAGAGTATACATAGAAATGGTTGACATTGCTCAATTATTAAGAGTAGTTTATTCTACGCATTTTTAACAACAATCCGATTTTCTCAAAAATGGCTCTAACGATTTTGATCAAATTTCGTACAGTTATTTGAGTTTACATCTTCAATAATATTGTATGGTTCATATTTCTCAAAACATGAATATAAGGCTAGTTTATTCTAGGCAACTTTAACAATTCGATTTTCTCAAAAACGGCTCAAACGATTTTGATAAAATTTCGTACAGTTACTTGAGTTTACGTCTTCAATAATACTGTATAGTTCATATTTCTGAAAAAATGAATATAAGGCTAGTTTATTCTAGGCAACTTTAACAACAATTAGATTTTTTCAAAAACGGGTCGAGCGATTTTGATCAAATTTCGTACAGTTACTTGAGTATACATCTACAATAACACTACATATTTCATTTTTCTCAATGAATGAATATAAGGCTAGTTTATTCCTGGGCAACTTTAACAAAAATTGATTTTCTAAAAACAGGCTCATACGATTTTCATTTTCTAAAGATAACTAAACGACGCATTAGTATATGACAAAGTTTGTACAATGTACGTTGTACCGATTCTTTTATTTGAAAGAGTGTGTTAATGCACATACATTAGCGTAATAAAAGCAATGTGATGTGTGGAGGATTTTCCAACAATTTGCATTTCGAGAAACAGATATTAAATAAAGTTTTGATTATTTTTCTCGGTAGAATAGGGATGAAATTGATATTCTGTGCCAGAGACTCTGAAATATTGAATCGTCGAAATAAATATAAGTTTTTTGGCCATGTCTGAAAATCATGATGTTTGAAAATAATTGAATGTGGCCAACTCCGTAAATATAAAAATGAAATATTTATCTCAATAATTTTCAGTGAGTTAACCTAAGCAATCGATGTCAAAAACCTTCCTCTCGGTCAACACTAATCCCTTGAATTAAACTCGCTTAATAAGTTTTAAAGAACGTGATTAAATCTTTTAATTTATTCAACCATAGATAAAATTCAATTTAAAAATTAGAATAAAATTTAATTTTTTGAAATTAAATTTAACTACGGCACACAATTTAAAAAATCGGTACAACATACATTGTAGAAGCTTTCTCATTTATGGGTACTAATGCGTCGTTTAGTTATCTTTAGAAAATGAAAATCGTATGAGCCGGTTTTCAGAAAATCCAATTTTTGTTAAAGTTGCCCAAGAATAAACTAGCCTTATATTCATTCATTGAGAAAAATGAAATAGGTAGTATTATTGTAGATGTATACTCAAGTAACTGTACAAATTTTGATCAAAAACGTTAGAGCCGTTTTTGAGAAAATTGAATTATTGTTAAAGTTGCCTAGAATAAACTAGCCTTATATTCATTTTTTGAGAAATATGAACTATATAGTATTATTGAAGACGTAAACTCAAATACCTGTACGAAATTATATCAAAATCGTTAGAGCCGTTTTTGAGAAAATCGAATTGTTGTTAAAAATGCGTAGAATAAACTACCCTTAATTATTGAGCAATGGCAACCATTTCTATATATATACTCTGCTTAGTATGATAAAACATCTAAGTACGAGATTTCATTCATTTTCGCTCTACCGTCTAGGCTCCAGAGCCAGTAACAGACAGACGGCATTGTAAAAACCACTTTTTCGGATTCAGCGACATCTAAAACGTATATTTCCGTAAAAATATCGAGGTCGAATTTTTTCGCGATAGCAATACATTCTCGATACTTCGTATGAGAAAGTAAAAATTAAGAATAAGTTCCATCCAAAATGCTAGTCGATTTAGTTGAAAATTGTTGTATCAACCCCATTATAAAAGTCGTTGATAATATTCCAGTATCAGCAGCTAGGTGTCATATAAAATTACTAAAGATTATTTTACTAAAGAAGTTTAAAACAAATCGATGCATAATTTTAGGATAAAATGTTCCAGAAATAAACTAAAGACAAGCAGCTTACGATAACGATGAAAGACGCGATTGTCATGATTAATAATTACACTATTACGCAAAGCAATCCTAAACAAATGATTTCTAGGTGCATTCCGGGGAATCGTAGGGAATCGATTAACATATGCTACCTACACCTTGGATGCACGGAGAATTATTTATACGTAGCTTCGATTTTCGGGAATAAAGTGTCTCTTGACTTAATAATGATACGTGTGACTCATAAAATAAAATCCTCCTCCTGAGAGGGAAGCATCCTCCCATCCTATTTGGACTTCTATAACAAAGAAAAAAACATAAGCCCTACATCACCGTAATTAAAAGAAAAATCCCCTCTGAACCAATTCTCCCACACCGATTCTTCCTTTTTTCTTTCCGAAAATACACCTTCATTTCAAAAAGACGAGAGAAGAGGGAGCGTAGAGAAAAGGGAAGGAAGTGAAAGAAGAATCCTCATTCAAAAGCCAATTTCTCGTGGAATCGACTTTGGGGAAATTAAAAAAAAATAAAAGGCGGGGAGTGGAAAGCGACTCAAAAATAGTCACCCACTTTGAGTGATAGAAGGCTTAGAGGGCGCTCAATGCAAAGAAGTCCTGGGGAAAATTTTTCGGCTCAGGGTACGCGATCGATCACAACCCTTCGTTTCTACGTCCCTTTCCTCCTCTTGCCCTCCTCTCCCACGTACCCCTTTTCTCCCTTCGCATCCTCGTACCCTTATCGGTCGCAAACTAGCGGGGGGGGGGGGGAGTGGGTGGGGAGACGCATTCGCAAGGCGCATGCGCATATTTCGGTCGGATTCAACCCCTTTCGTCACACACACGCAACACGGGGCTAACCCGATCAATGAACGAGCAGTTCTCAAGGAGTTTCCAGAAAGCTGCCTAGGAGGGTTGGAAGGCAGTTGGACAAAGTCGGAACGGAAGGGATCAAAGGTCATCCGTCGCCACTATACAGAGGACAGTTTAAATGTTTGTCTCAGCGTGGTAAACGAAAAGGTCAATTAGTTAGATTGCGAAGAAATGTCGTCAAATTCTTGTAGAATTCCTGCCCCTCAAAAGCATCCTTCGCAAAGTATGTTTTCGTGATAAACGGAGCAAGTTGATGGAACGCTAACGAGGTTGAAGATAGTAACTAAAACACGTAAAGATTTTTCGGAATTGGTTGCTTTTTGAAAAGTAATCAAAGGCACAAATGAAATTAATTATAAACAGTGAAGAACACTTTTTGCAATAGTAGGTATGGAGAATTTTATAATAAATGAGACCTCTGCTCTATAGGATATAGATTAGCAAAACATTTTAATACTGGCGACAAAAAGGAAAATTTATAGTCCAAAATCCATTACCAACTAAATTTCTAATTATATTACTCGATGAAATGCATATTCATATTTTTCTACCATTTTCAAGCGACCTACTTTCGAAAAACGTTTTACGTGTCGTAAATAAATATAATCATCCCATCATACGATAATTCCAATGAAATGCCTCCAATTTCTTTTAATCGAGAAATATTTCCTCTTTCGACGAGTAATAAAGGAAAGTACGTATTACAATTTAAGAACTACAGACAACATGTGATCCATTTAAAATGCTTGGCTATCTTGGTTAGAAAATTTTCTACAAGATATTCATTACAATTATTTCAACACTTTTTAAGTGCACTCGCAAAATATTTGTTGTCTGATAATTATAGAGTTCAGAGTCGGCCCGAGGTACGGGCGAGCAGGGCGGCTGCCCGGGGCGCCAAAGTCTTGGGGGCGCTATACCGATCATACATCTATGCATTACTTGCAAGTGGATAAATATTATATACCAATTTATATCGCGGAACAGGCTATACATTTGATGCTGTCCCTTTTCTTTTTCATTATCGATAATTTTTACATAGCGATGAATAAATTAAAATGTACTTCGAAAATATCTCAACAAGCATTTACGGAGGAGGCGTTGTAGTGCTATCTCGCTCGGGACGTCGAAATTCTTCGGGCCACCCCTGAGAGAGTTTCAACACTTTTGCTCTTTTCTATGGCATTTGAAACATATAAATATTCAGAAACGTATAAAAAAAATTAGAAAAGTGTAAGATAAAAAGTTGAAAATATTGATTGAATAAATTATTCCCATTCGTTTGTTAATACTATTTAAGAATGGAATATTACTATTTAAAATTAAGTATAATAGAAAAGAAGCTGATGCACAATCATTTTAGAAATAATTTGAAAAATAACGAGTATATAATTGAAATGGCATTTTCCGCATTTAAGGAGTTAATAAGGATTTATGCAGTATTCATCAACTACAATATGTTTATTAAAGTATTTGAAAAAGGAGACATTTTCCAGGTTTAAATTTTTTATATAAACACATAGGAATTGAAGTGTCATAGTTAAGGTCCATATTACCTTTTCGTTAGCGATCCGTTCGTGATAATTTTTTCGAGAAATGTAGAGACACATTTGCCCTCAAGAATACGTATTATCACTCGGTCAATAATACCGAAGAGGTAATCATACATTTAATAATTATTACATGGAACATTAAAAAGTAGCAAAACATTTGATTTTTTAAAAAGAGAAACGTACACATGTCACCCACCCATGGTACCATAACTATCAATAGATACCGGCTTTGTGTTTATTTCACCTGATGATGTTGCACAGCAACGAAACCTAGTTCGTTTTTTAAAATAAAAATTTTTGTGGAAATAACAAGTAAATCTTTTTTATTTCGACAGTATGAAGAAATGCCATCAAGTTATGCCTGAGACTGTTAACTGTACGTATGCACGCTAGGAAGAATTAAAAATGGCCGCCCGACAATGCGTACACGGTTGTCTCAACGGAGAATATCCCAAAGAATGCTTTGTTGAGGAAGAGAGGACACGGAGAGTGTGGAGAGAGAGAAGGAGGTAGGGAGAGAGAGAGAGAGAGAGGTCGGCGAACGGCTAAGTGTGGAAAGTTGAACGGAAGAGAGTGCAGGGAGGGGAGAGAAATGGATGATGGTTCGCTCTACTGAATACTAGGGATATTTTTTTTTGGAAGCGTATGCAAAGTGCCTGGTGTGTTCAGTAAATGTCCACCGTAAAAAAACGAGGCGATTGAATGGGGAAGATGCGAGGAATGGAGATAAAGAGAGACGGAGGGCAGCGGCGGATAAAAAAAGGGATCATAATCTCTTACTACGGCCTCTTTTCTCCTTCTGTCCGCCGCCTCTGCCCACTTGAATGGGCCATTGGTACGCGAGAGCACAATCGTCGGTGGGGCAGAGAGAAGAGCAGGAGGGGCAAGGGGGAGGGGGTTTGGAGCACCCCGGAAGAGGCGGCGGAGGACAGATGGGCCAAGGAGATGAGTCCGAATCGGAGAAAGAGGGCAGCGGGGCGAGGTTTTTCGGGGGCGACCGAGGAGAGGAGGGGACGGGAAGGAGAGAGAGATAGGGGAGGGCGGGGGGTAGGGCAGTCGGTCGGGAGGACGTTGGTTAACTTCCGAGCGTGTCTGGTCGAGTAAAGGGTTGTGTGTCCTCTGGGGGCGAGAGGAGGGGCAAGAGTCGGGGTCAGGGAGGGGGTGGTCGTTGGATTGGGTTAGGGCGTGGGCAAAGAGGAAGGGTGGAGGAGGGTGTGCTGGGAGGCCAAAGGACGAGGTCGTTGGAGCGGGAGAGACGGGTAATGGCTGGGCAAGGGGGGTGGAATCCGTTAAGGCGAGGACATTTAGAGTTGAAATAGGACGTGGTGTGGACGGAGAGAGGGGTGCGCGTCGGGCGGAGGGGTGAGGGAGGGAGGAGATAAGGGGGTAGGGAGTGCATCGGTGCGGAATCTCAGACAATCCCATAACCGAATGCTTGTACCGTCCGCCTGCCCAGAATAAAGAGGATTTAGGCACTCTTTATGTTATCCACGCTGGCCAGGGCATCACGAATAAATCCTATCCTTCTTAAATTTTTTTCGTACATACGAACTTTTTATGGCCAAGATTTTCTGGGTATTTTGGAGGCATTTGAAGTGCTCCCCAAGCTGCACGAGCATCCCTTATGACCGAGAGACGGTGTCGATAGAAGCAAATGCAATGAAGTTATGCCAAATTTTTTATTTCATCATTTTTTTCGGTTTTAACTTATATTGTAAAATATTTAGAATAGTCAAACCAGCGGAAATGGTTAAATAAATAATTTTAAAAATATATAAAAGCTTGTTAAGAATGAAATGATTATGGTGAGTCTACTTAAAAATTCGTGTAGTTTTATGCTATCAATGAGTAATTCAGTAAATATGTGTACTTAATTAGAAAAAGTCTAGTATGTCAAATACTGAAGGAAATGGTTAGTGAAAGTCTATCTAGTAATGCCGAATGTAAGACTAGTGCAGCGCAAAAATTACCTTTATTCCTGAGATAATATCAGATGACTATGAAAATTTTAGAGGCCCCGGTCCAAACTTATTATTTTTTATAAAATGAATCGCAGTTTTGCAGTGAACCAATTTTCATTTAATTTAATTAGACGAAATATGAATTTCAGGATCGTTTCGAATTAAAAAGTAAATTTTAACCATATCTGTGCACATAACAATATGCAAATTAAAATTAGTAAACAAATAGAAAATTGCAAAATATTAATGAAAACTACAGAAAATAGAAACAGAAAAATTAATCAAGTACTTTTTTCTTGTGTTCACTTCAGAAAGTATTACCGTTACTAACTCATCAATAGGGGAATTAACATGCAAGCTGGCCGGTCATTTTGTGACATGGTGCTTCTTCAAATATTTCTCTCATCTTTCCGCTTTGAGGTAATTCGAAAAAAATTTAAACTAAACTCGAAGGTAAATAAAAGTAGTTTATAGCAAATAATGCTCATTAAAAAAATATCACAAAATGATAATACTTTTTACTGTTATCCGATCCCCTTCCAGGTCTCCCTTGGCTTGGGGAACCGGTTTATTTCTCTGGTTCGCTCTTAGTATGCCACTACAGTTTTATATTACTGTATTATAATATTTTTTTTAAATTATATTTATTTATTTAATATAATTCTAAAAGGTATATTTTGAGGACAAAATTACGATATAAAGCTGGAAAGTTTTTTTTCAACGACGAGGAATTCATGAAGATTTATTAATGTTAACGTTAAGATAACACATGATCGTAGCATTAGTTTAATCGAATCAGCAAGTTTGATAACGGTATTGTTATATGGGTAAAAAAAAACCGCACGTGTGAAACAGTCAGGAATCCCTGATATAGACGCAACCTTCGCGCTAAAAATGAACTTAAACGACACGTAGAGAAACAACAAAATCGACGCTTTTAAAATTTAAAAAAGACGCAACCGTCGCTTGTTAAATATTCGATAATTGAATCAACGCTCCGCCGCTGTCGCCCGAGGCCGTTATAACATTCTCTCGCATCAGTCACACGAGCACGCGTGGCGTGCGAATAAAAAATCCACGCCACATTTAGCCCGAGGCGTTTTATTTATTCATTTTTTTCTCTCTCTCTCTCTCTCAAATCCCACGAACCAACGAGTGCGATTTTTCGGAGACGACGTAACACGGATGGCGCGAAAGAAGAAGAGAGAAAAAAAAATGAGAGGGAGGAAAAAGAGGAAGAGGGAAGATGAGGAGAGAGATTTCTCCTCATTTCCCCCCCCTCCTCCTCCACCATCCATTCCCTCCACCTCCCCCATTTTTTTTCGGTACTGCTCTCCCTTGCCGTAAATAACGGGCGAATTAAGAGACTCGCAGGGCAAAGTGGTCGGAGAACCGAACGATGGGAGGGAAAGAGGGAGGGGAAGGAGGGGAGGGTGGGAAGAAGGGGGGAAGGGGAGGGAAGATGGGAGTGAGGGAGCATCGGAGCGAAAGGGAGGAAGGAGACGGAGGGTGACGGAGAGTGGGTGATGGGAGAGAGAGAGGGGGAGAGGGAGGGGAGGGGGCGGAGGGAGGAAAGGATTTAAGGGAAGAGGAGGAGAGGGGGCGGGGTTGAAAAAGGGACGGCGGAGTGTTTAAGGGCTCCCCTTTTGTTTGTGTAGGCAGAAGGGCGAAGATGGAGTGGAGGAGGAGTAAAGAGGCGGAAGGGAGATGAGCAACCTCCGAGTCGCATCTCTCTCTCTCTTGGGCGGAAGAGAGAACGAGTGAGGTTTGGAAGGGAGAAGGGGATGGGCGATAGGGAGATAAAGAGGGAGGAGAAAGGGGAGAGGTCGGTATAGAGAGAGTGAGAGAGATAAAGGGGTAGGAAGGAAGTGAAAGTGGGAGACGGTGGAAGAGATGGGAGAAAGTGGAAGGGAAAGAGCGGTAGAAACGTTGGATGACAGGATTGTCAAGATAGAAGGGTGGGAGAAAAGTAGATAGGAGGGAGATGAAGGTAGAAAGCGAGAGATGGAGACAGAAAGAGGTACGCAGAGGAGAGAGGGGGAGGTGTGTCATTCAGTGGGACGAATGAAAAGAGAGAAAATGTGAAAGCGAGGGTGAGTTAATGATATCGGAGAGGAAGAAGAGACGAGTAGACGTAATGAATGGGAGAATGGAAATTTATTGATGGTGAAACAAAAAGCGAAAATAAAGCGGAGGAATAGTTACGGAATTAAACAGAAAAGAACCTCTCAAAATATGGAGGCGAAGAGAACGGCAGTCTTAGATTTTGACATGCTTTAAACCAGTGTTTCCTAACCTTTAGTAGACCGAGGAGCATCTAGAGGTATCCATTAACTCAGGAGGAGCACTGGAACAAACTTTTCAGGAAAACATTTGTTACCTACCAGCTGGAATGTCCATCATAGTACACTTGTCGGTGCAAAAACGATCCAGGAAAAAATGAATGAACGAACTCAAAAAATCGAAATGGAACTAAAGACGATCTCACACATATTGCGTATTGGTTATTTAATTAAAACAATAAATCCATACATAATGATGAAGGATGAAAAACTTGCGGAGCACCTGCCTAATGGTTACGTAGCACCGGTTGAGAAACGCTGCTTTAAACCCATTAATGACTTTATTAGGGACAGGTGATACGCACAAATAAAGGTTTAAAGGTTCCATTGACTTATTTAAATTAACTGCCTTCAGATAATGAAAAAGACAATGCTTAACTTTGCAAACATCCACATTCGCTTTTCAACTTGCAAGATGCTAACAAGAGAGCCAAAATATTGTCTTGTTTTTAAGAATAAATGACTAACCATTGAATAACAAGACAGGAATGCTGCCAGAAAGTGATGTAATGATCAAGGAATGGGTGACTAGAAGGAGTCATGATTTTAGTGATAAAGATACAGAGAGAGAGATTGGTAGAGAATATCCAATAGAGGAACGGAGTGAGATTACATACTATTCTATCTTACTCTTTTTAACACACTCGAGTGCTTCATTCTATCATACAGAGAAACTCATTCCACGCAGCTTAGCTTTCTCAGGTAGTCTCGGCAGAAAATTATCAACAAAGGAAATTGCATAAATTTGAATTCGAAAAAAAGGAAATGAGTGAAACGTGCATAAATTCTTTAGTTTCCATTAGTAAATGTTGTTGCACTGCAGCTAAAGGGGTGTTTTGATGCTAGTGTTGAACAGTAAGGCACAAAGAATCAGATCCTTATTAACGACTAATTTAATGGTGCTGATATTTTTGAGTTTCACTAATTAGTCGACTAATCTTATCTTATACATGTATATTTCCGAAAGTTTGTGTGTCTCATTATGCACGCCCAAACTATAAGACCTGGAACGACAAAATTTGGTACGGTTCTTACTTGTATCTTAACTTAGTGAGGGGTAAAGGTTTGGTAAAGCGGGATTATTCAGTGCTGCCAATATAGGGTATTAACATTTTTCCATAAGATAACACCTAAAACTCGATTGTTCGCCGTTTAGGCTTTTATTCTTTTGCAAATTTAAATTATTTAAAATGAAGATGCGAACTCGAGACAAAAATTTGCATTAAGCTGAAAGAATAAGCTTCATATTTTTCGAGAACATTTCGAATATAAGCAGATTTAGCGTAAAATTTAGTCTTTGATCATGAAAAAAGTATTTTCATAGGTTTGTGACAGTGGAAAATGCTAAATGCCATGACAACGAGATCTATGATTTTAAATGGGAACTGATATCACATACTATACCGAGCAAAGCCGGGTAATTTTGCTATTTTATATATAATCTCAAGAATTGAATATTAGGTTTGAAAGTAAAATTGTTTTCTTTGGTAAATAATTTAAATAATCTCGGGAAACTTAAAATGTATCATGCAGCTTATACCAGAGGTGGGGAAAGTACGGTCCGTGGGCCACATCAGGCCCGCGGGAGCACTTTATACGGCCCGCGATTGCATTACGAAAGCGAACCATGAAATGTAACACAGACAATTTCGCATTTTTTTAGCTAAAATTACGGCCGGAAAACCATTACTTGTGAAGTTTGTACAATAAAATGTTATTAATTATCAATTTTCACAGATAGAAACCTTCGCATTCTCTCAAGTAACTTCCTATGTGGATCCTAATGTGGGCCGCAGAAGCACCTAATCAATCGCAACGGCTTATACTATTTCCGTTGACATGAAGTGGTGTCGCTTTTAGTAACTAACCCGTCTTGAAATCAATTCAAACTAATTCTGTCCCGTCAATTTCTTTATCTTTCCTAGTCTTGATTTTTGTCTGTTTTTAAAAGATATTTATCAACGAGCAAAAGATTGATTGGTTTTTAAAAAATAATACTTTATTCGACATTGTTAACACAAAGGATAAAATCGAATGAATTGCTATCTGCTTGCTTAAGTGCATTAATCTCAAACGTATTCAGCCTCTTAATTCATTCTCGCGTGGAATAAAACAAGGCGAGAAAGACTTGGCGCACAAAGAAACTCAAACAAGTTCTACATTTTCCTTACTGCGTGAGAATTTGAAGTGACTGCGGTTATTTTGAAATCTCAACAAAATTTCGCGTAGCTGCTATTTTATATGCACTTCTTTCCTTTATTTGATCAAAGCGAATTTCAAAATGTTTCAGCGTCTTTCTTTCTGAAGAGGTAACTAACCACACTCCGTTGAGCGCGTTGCGTTAGCTTTTCGAGATTACCCAAAAAGACGCTCCATAAAAATTTGCAAGTAAATGAATAGACGGCAAAAAAAACCTCGAAAGCTAAATAAAATAATGCAACCGACCTATACGTTTAACAAAAAAAAAAGTCTCGGCGGATATATTCTTCTTCCGAAAGATTAATCTACCGTTCCGACGAGAGCCTTAGAACGATCGCGTTAAAAAAAAGCGATAAGACCGGGATAAAAAGGAGGAGAATTTACGACAAGCGACGAATGAAAGGGATCAAAAATAGAGATCACCGCGACATTCAATGAGGATGAAGTCGGAAGGGGCAGAGGCGAGCAATGGGGGAGGCCATTCTCTCCCTCAGCCCCTAGACTCACACGGGCATGATTACGGCAAAGGATAATTTCTACTTTTTTTTTTAAATACCGTCTTCCCTTCCGTATTCTCTCCCCCTTACCCTCCACGACTCCCCCCCACTCTCCGTAGAACCCCATCCACCAATCATCGCCCTAAAATTTCTTCATCATCCCCTTCTCTATGTTCCCTTTTAACTTATAATCTCCATTTGCCCTCTCCATCTTCAAACCCCACCCCCCCCTACGTCCTAAACGCCAACACAAAGAAAAAAAATACCCTCTAGCTCAAAGAGAATCCTACATTAGGGAGAAGACGGAATGAACGACGCCCCAAAAAGCACGCCTAAGACGCCATCTAGCCTTCTTTTTTCCCGCCTTAAAACCACCCAACTCTCTCCCCTTCAAACCATGCGTGAACGTCAAAATACTCGCAACGCACACACACCCGAGTCCTTAGTGCGCATCCAGTAAAACTTTCCATTAAAGAAATTAAACGCCAGGAGGGTAAACAAGACGGGCGAACGTAAATATTAAAAAAAGAGAGATATGAAGAGGAATCATCTTCTAGCCATTTCTCCATTATCATACGACACCCGACTCCGTTGATAGGGAAGTTAAAAAAATGATGGGTTGGGGGAGGGGGGGGGGGTGGATTTCCAAGAGGGTTTTAGGGCGTCTTTGTGCGTGAGAGGATGGCTGCAGGAGAGGACATGCATATTTAAGGGGCCTGCTGCATCCTGGGTCTCCGCCTTCTTAGTCTTCCCCACGCCATTCCCTTATTTCCTATGCATCAGCGCCACCTTCCCACGCCCTGTCCCTCTTCCCACTCCTCCCCCGTTGCTTCCCCTTCCCACTCCGTTCTCGCTCCGATGCACTCTGAGTGATCTGCGGGATCGCGCCTGCACTCGACACTTGCACGTAGGCACTTTTTTTCGAGTTTGGTCACGGCAGCATTCGTTGGCGCTCCAGACGAGCCTCGGAAGTAGTTACGATGGTCGGAGAGTTGAAAAATCGCATATCCTGGCCTTTAAGACTCGTCTAAAATCCATGAATATGCAATAGAATTACGAACGTCGATCCAGGCTCTATTGCACTCGGGAATCGGTGATAAAATCGCGAAGCTCTCGGATTTTCATATTTCGTTTCGATGACATATGCTGTTTAGTTTTTTGACGAGGGAAATAAATGGTGGAGTGTATAACTGTGACTATCATTAATTCTTATGATCGTGTCTGATGATCCAATAACTGAATGCAGTTACTTACACGGTAATTTCTTCGCAATTAGTCTTCCAATGCAGTGAATTACCTTTTTTATTTAACATATGAAATATTTTGTGTACTTGGGAAGAATGTTTTCTAAGAATGGAAGAATAGATGGAGAGATAGAAAGACGTGTGAATGCAGGTAGAAAAGTGGTGGGTAGCATGTGGACAGTACTAAATCGTGAAGAAGTGTCTAAGGAAGCAAAAATGGCTGTGTATAGAAGTGTGCTTGTACCCACCTTGTTATATGGTAGCGAAACGTGGGTGTGTCAGGAGAAACACATGAGTAAGGTGAATGCAGTTGGAATGGGTTATATGAGGAGTATGAAAGGGGTGTGCTGCGATGGTTTGGGTATGTGGAGAGAATGGATGAGAACCGGGTGACTAAATTGATATATGAATATGATGGTAGAGTATGCGGATCAAAAGGGAGAGGAAGACCAAAAAAAAGCTGGCTGAATGTGGTGGAGGAGACTCTCAAGAAAAGAGAGATCAGAAGTTTAGGGAATGGAAGACGATGTATGAAACGATGCATGGACGTGTTTCAAGCGAAAGAAAGGAAGGTGTGGAGAAATATTGTGAATGGTAGAGGCAATTAGCTTGCTTACCCTGTAAGGGAACAGCGTGATTGGTATGTATGTAAATAGTTTACAGGAAGCGATAAGACTAATATTGGCAGATGGATCAGGAATTATTTTATTTGAGAGAAAATCGTTGCTTCTATCTTTGTGTCAGAACTGCCAAAATTTTCGCCATTTTATTTCATGTGATACAAACACGATAAAATAATTTTCCGGAAGTGAGGGCACAATTAAATATTGGCTCATGTAATTTACTGAAAATGAGCTAGTTTTTCAAGTAGTAGATTACTAAAAAATCTATAGCTAATCTCGTAGTTATTCCTATAAATATGAGTAACCAAATTTATAGCTTCAAACTTGAAGCCCAAATAAAATGTATGCCAATATGTGATTAGATATAATATCTACTATAAATATTTTGAAGAATGTGTTTGTGCATTTATAGCGCAACAACTACAAAACATAGAAGCAAGAAGAAGGTGCCATTTTAACCGCAATAAAAAGTTAAGCAAAATAGGTTGGTTTTTAAAATGATTTGAACTACATTTTTTATATAAAAAATGTTTTTCTCTTTTAATTTTTCCCATTTAAATAACACGGGAATGAGCGTATTGTTGGATTAACAATTTACGTGACAACCGTTATAAACAATACGTAATCTTCTATAATATATTTTGAAGGGTGTGTTTGCTGGGTTGTTCATGGAACTCCTACTAAACGATAAAAGCTAGAATAACCAAATTTGGTACGATTCTTCCTTACATCCTAACTTAGTGAATGGTCAAAGTTTTGTTTCTGTCCGTCACTTTGATTCGAAATGGCGAACGATTTAATTATCGAACGTCACGTATTTTGCCGCGTCCTGCAACTGAAATACAGGGATGAGTGTAGACTACTTTGAATTTACACTTTAAAATTACTTAAAATCACGGTACAAATTTGAGACTTGGATACTTCTTTGCGGTAAAGAACAAAGTTTATTTTTATTGAAGACAGATTCCGAATCCTGGTCGAATTCGCGTAGAAATGCGGTTAGAATCAATAAAATACGTGATTTTATCAGTTTTATTACAATACCAATTATAAGCTACCATGGCAACTCCCATTGCCGCCGAAATTGAGAGTTCAATGCATTTATATGGGAGAGAGGGGGAGGGACGGAGAGGGAGAAGGGGAGGGAGGGGGAGAAGTGAAGGAATTATTTATAAAATATAAAATCCACTGAAGCGGCCGTCACTTTGTGATACTAAAACGTTAAATGAAATGATACACAGAGTAATAGTAGACAACTTGTTACTATTTCCAGACTATGAAAAAAATCACCCTATGATGACGATCGTTTTTTGAAACCGATCGTATATTTTTTGTTTAGTAGAAATATCAGTAAGTTATCTATTACAACTGTGTGGTCCATTTTATTTAACATAGATTATTTATTATTTGTATGAGTTATTACAGGAGGTCCTTATTCAATTTTAAGTTACGCACACTTTATACAGTGAGAACTAACACGATCGTCGGTAACTCTCCCAGTAGTGCTCTAAACTCTGTTCACTATAAATGATAGGCAAAAAGATATTTAAAATCTAAGCGCTGTGAATGTTTCATGACATCGATTCGTTAAAATGAATAAAAGGTAATTTCCATTTAAGAAACATGTACGTAAGATGCAAGGATTAATTATGCATATGAACATTTTGCAATATATTGTGCGTGGAAGAGTATGCATATATATAAATGCTTAAAGAAAAGGAAAGGTAATAATAAAGGTGGCAACAAGGTGTTGGAGGAAGCCCAGTGGACACTTACCTAGATTGGAGAGCCGCTGGGGGTGCTGAAGACAAAAGAAAAACACAAATATGGAGCTTTCGGGCTGACGCCCTTCTTCAGCGACGGAGAGACATGTACTAGGTAAGTGTCCACTGGGCTTCCTCCAACACCTTGTTGCGACCTTTATTTTATATATATATATGTATATATATAATACTTGGAAAGCTTCGAAATGTGGACATGGAGAAGAATGCTGAAGATAAAATGGACAGATAGGGTGAAAAATGAGGAAGTACTACGAAGAATAGGAGAGAAGCGAACGATTATACAGACTATCAGAAAGAGGAAGGCGAACTGGATTGGGCATTACCTGAGGAGAGAGTGCATGATTGAAGAAGTGCTAGAAGGAAAACTGGATGGAAAAAGAGAAAGAGGTAGGAAAAGGTTTTAGCTAGTAGACGGCTTGAAAGGGAAAGAGAGCTATCAAGACATGAAGAAAACTGGGGAAAATACGAGTATATGGAGAACCAAGTTTAACCTAGAATAATCACGGACCTGTCAACGGACAGACTACCTATGATGATGATATATATATATATATATATATATGTATACACACATACACTAGGGGGGAAGCCCTCTGCTCGCTGACGCT
This sequence comes from Uropetala carovei, assembly GCA_036926305.1. Taxonomy (NCBI): domain Eukaryota; kingdom Metazoa; phylum Arthropoda; class Insecta; order Odonata; family Petaluridae; genus Uropetala; species Uropetala carovei. Next base: position 7,893,930 of record JAXCHB010000065.1, on the reverse strand, counting down.
CGCCACCCCCCCCCCTCCCTTTGCTCGCTGTTTCTTCGTTCCTACCATGTACAGCCGCGAGCATAAGTAATCTAAGTCCGACTTTGCGATGGTATCTGTCGACTCGACGATTCCATAGTAGTAGTCCAGTTGGAGGGTGGGAAGGAGTGCGAGGGTCAGGTCATGTTATACTAGGAAGGAGGGAAGCGGTGTGAGTAAGGCCAGGTTAAGCTATATCTACACGCATACTTCACTAGGATGGAGGGAAGGTTGCTGAGAAACGTCCTTATCCTATGCGACGTCATTCAGTAGAATGGGGGAAAGCAGGGAGAAAGCTAATTTCATCAAACATCTAAGAAATTTTTTTTTCTAAGATTTGGAGGGACGAGTTATTTTTGCTTTAATCACAACAAGAAGAGTTTCTAGCCAAGAATTAGAAGGGTGGAACTCAGTATCTCACAAGCGTATTATACATAACTATTCGTCATTATACATAACTATTTGTCGAGAATGGGACGAAAGCTTCATTTAAACACGTAATTTTAATCCAAGAAAATATCACAACTACGAGAGAATCACCTATTTAAACATTTTCTTTTTTCTTTCCTTTCCCTCCCTCTTCCGCCTCCCTATTGCGTCTTTGAACTTCTCCAGGTAACCACGTGAGTGATACATCTTCGTTTCACTCCTAGCTTAATATATTATGATCTCCCAGCTTTCCCCCATTCTACTGTATGACGTCGCATAGGATAAGGACGTTCCTCAGGAACCTTCCCTCCATCCTATATAATGAAGTATGCGTGTAGATATAGCTTAACCTGGCCTTACTCACACCGCTTCCCTCCTTCCTAGTATAACATGACCTGACCCTCGCACTCCTTTCCACACTCCAACTGGACTACTACTACGGAATCGTCGAGTCAACAGACACCATCGCAAAGTCGGACACAATTAGATTACCTACTTATGCTCGCGACTATACCTATTGATCAGATTAGTTTGACGGGAATATGTTTTGAATATGAGTTTAATGAATATATTTTATAAAGGATGTATGTTTGGTTTTTAATAACAAATTAAGAAAATTAGTTGAATAACTCGATAAAAAATAAACTGAAGGGCTGAAATTCCCGGAGATTAAAAATGGCTGAGTTATAAAGCGTCAAAGAGAGAGAGACAACCAGAAATAAGGTTTTTGTAATATAGATAAATGATATAAATAGGATGAATACTGCGTTCGATTTATTTGCATTAAATTCATATATTCGGTCATTTCGAGCAAGTTTTAATCTTATTTTCGATCTTTAAGCCTTTATTTAAGTGCATATGTACGGAAATTTCCGAGGACAACAACTTCGGTAACCATGGAATCTTATTATTGAAATGTTAAAAAATTTACCAAAACTCGAGTATAAATTGAAAATATGAGCGAATTCGAATGGCACTGAGTACTCGACGGTAAGAATAAGAATTCTCATTCATTTTGGCGTGTTTTAGTGCAAATTTCATGTCGATAACTTAATTTTAAGATATTTAAAAGAGTAAAAGAATGAAAGCCTTCAAACCAAAAAGGTGATTTATACGTGTTATCATATGGGAAAAGACATTCATCCTCTGGAGTCGAACCCGTGGTCTTTTTCGAAATTTTTTAGTCATAACGTAAATATTCATCAACACTGAAATCCAGAGAAATTTCAGTCTTCTAAGTTTATTTCTAATCGAGTTATTTAAAAAATTAGAGCGTTACGCATCATGATGACCATTACGATTCTATTATATATTTTTATTATATATGTATGCATGTATGTACGTATCTATATATATATATATATATATATATATATATATATATATATATATATATATATATATATATAGATATAGTGTGTGTGTGTGTGCGCGTGTAAAGTGTTTGTATTTATGTATGTTTTTTTATAGCCCATCAAATACAGCACGTAGAAACACAAGGAAGGTGTCATTTTAACCGGAAAATGAGTTAAGTGGTGTAGTCAGGTTTTTATACCGATGTGATTGATCTTTCTAATTAAAAAAATATTTTTTTTTCATTTTCTCCATTTGAATAACATAGGGATGAATGCAGCTTATTTTTCAGTTGAATTTTAAAATTAGTGAGAAACATGGTACGAACTTGAGACTTAGATGGTTCTATGAAGGAAAAAAACAAAGTTCATTTTTATTGAAGACAGAATCCGAATACTGATCAGATTAGCGGAAAAATGCGTTTAGAATCTGAAAAATACGTGATTTTATCAGTTTTATGACAGTGCCAATTATAAGCTGCCATGACAACTCCCACTGTCGCCGAAGTTGAGAGTCCAATGCATTTATATGCGAAACATTTTAACGTAATATCGTTTTTTCTAATTTGTGTGCGATTTTACTTTGTTTACATGGCAGCCAAATACATATTTGTTGATTTTCATTGACATGTTACTAATTAATGTTTTTAGTGATATTTTTGTATGGCGTAGAGTTCTCCAAAGCAAACTGTTTTTAAAACTACATAACTTAAATAATTATACGTAGATTTTCCACAAACTGCGATCGAATAAATCATTTCATTGTTTCCACAGTATTCCCAGCGCGACTTCTCCAAACACATCTGCATGATGCGTAGCTCTCAAAATCATGGGAACGACGAATATTACAAAAGAGAAACTCCACAAAAATAAATAAATCGCTGACAGTTCCAACGCCCATTCTCAGCGAGGACAAAACCAAGGAAACGCTCTGGACGATCGGACTCCTTCCTCGAAACCGTTGCGCTCCTTCGGAGCGAGCCAATCATTTTCCCGGGACGGAAAATTTCCATCAATCAATAGAATAAAATAAAAAACATCCCCCCAATGGTCCTCAAATATTTCTTCTCTCCCACTCCTCGCAGAGGGAGAGAGGAAGAGAGAAGGAAGCTTACACAATCTCTCAGGCTGCCCAAGGAGAACGGAGGGAGGCAGAGAAGGAGAGAAGGGAGAAAAGAAGGAATTGGAAAATCCGCGCTGGATGGGCGCGAGACGGAGGGCGTGCGTATGTATGTGCTTGCGAAGTGGGAGGGAAAACGGATGGGGTGGAGACCTCCTCGAATTGCTATTGGCGGCAAAAATCAGGAGAGGACCCATGTGGGTTGGGAGGGGGGGGAGAGATGTGAGATGCCTTCTAAGAGAGGAAAGGGGATCGCATTTTCCCCACCTCCCTCTCTCCTTAAATAAGGAAAAAGGGGGTGTGTTTTTCCTGGGGTGTAGAGTGGAGCGGAGAGAGAGAGCAGGGGAGAAAGAAGGAATAGGAACGATAGGTGGGAGGGCAGGAAAAAGTTTCCATCTTACATCCGGGCACGAGGCATGCGCGCGCGACGGGTGCTTTTGTAAGGGTGTGGGAACGGAGACCCGTGCGGTAGCTTAGGGATTTCGAGGCGTCGGATCCTTTTAACTCCTGACCCTTATTATTCCGTCGTATTCGACGCAATGAGGTCGTGCGTGTAAACCTCTCGGGGACGAGAAACTGTATTTCATTTGCGTCGGACGGAACCGTTAGCCTCTGCGGACGTCCCCGGAGAGAACGCGCACGGGGATGAACGTGGGTACGTGTGAGTACTCAGGGAGAGACGTCGGAACACACACACACGCGCGCACCTCTCCACGCACTCCCCGAATCTACCACCCCCTCCCTTATCCTACGCCTCTCGTAAAACGCGCAAAAATCCCTCCTTCTTAAATCCGGTGAGTTGGTCGCCTTGGCAACGCGGGGTCCTCTCAAGCCAATCGGGCGAAGGAAGAAAAACGATGCGGAGGATTGAAGGGGGAGAGTTTTTATGGGAGGGGGTAGGGTTTTTTTGGGGGGGAAGGGGAAGAAGAAAGGTGGGAGGGGTTAGGAAAGGAAACAAGAAGCGAGGGATCGAAGGAGGGGTTTTTTTTTGGGGAGATGAGGGAAAGAAGGCAATGGCGGACTTATAAGGGGATCATGTTGGTCGATGGGAATGCGATTGGTCCATCGGCGTTGCAAGGAGAATGGGTGGAGTAGTGACGCTCCTTATATGGATGCAGAAGCGTTTTTTCCCATAATAAATGATGAAGATGAGGCAATATACTCGCGAGATTTAAAAGTAATAAAGAATCTCATCGATAATTATAACGTGATCACGCTTTATTGTAATTTCACATTGAATGGCGCGTAAATAATTTTTTAAACAATGTTAAATATTTTAATTTAAGAGGTGGAATAGAATATGGATAGAGGTATGAGGAGAAATTTAAGGTAAAAGTAGAAGTCTATCATGAGCGCTCTCTATGAAGACATTCCCTGCGAGTAAATACATTGAATTTCAACTCTAAAATTGAAGCGCTTGATTATTCAATAAAAATGCCGTCATGGTTTTCGTAATATACATAAGGTCCGAGTATAAATCGGCCTTATTGGGGCATAACCGCAATATGTAATCTATAAATAAAAAATAACGCGTGCGAAAGAAGTATCTCCCACAGTAACGAATGAACGCAAGTTTGTACGCAATGACTAATGAAAATTCGATTAATAATATTTATCCATAAGGAGCTTTGGAAAACGAAAGCACCTCGAGGATATGTACGCTTCCCGTATGTTTTTAAATCCTCCCCGCGATTGAATTAATAACCATAAATAGCCCTGAAATGTGAAATCATTATATTGCGAACATAAAGGCGAAATTAATTAGGCGGAGGATAATTATCGCGAATTACGTCGCATTGGAATGATAAAAAAATTCACCCCAAATCGGATTTTTCCCCTTTCGCCGGGCGATTAAAATTAATCCGACGTTCATTTTTTTCTCTCTCTTTCCCTTTCCCTTTCTATCCACCTCCAAAGCGAAGCAATTTCTTTGAAATACGCAATTATGATGATTATACCATCTCGCCGAACGCACTCAAAACGACCGAAGGGAAGGAGAAAAAAATGACGACGAGGAGCAAGAGGAACAAAATCGACGGGAGGGAAAAATAAACGCCCGCGTTATTATTTCTTTCCATGTCCTCGAATGTCCACCCGGCGTAATGAACGAGAACACGGTCTGGTGAGCATTCCTCCATTTCCAATCGCATTCCACGAGTCACGCACAATGCGAGACTGCGGAGAAAGGGGAACGAGGAGGAAGAGAGAGAGAGAAAAAAAACCCCTTTCTCCGCTCCTTTTCACGTCGGCACTTTATTTTTTTTATATCAACGCCCTAAAACTTTACCTCCTCGAACGGCTTTGGAGGAGAGAGTGAATGAGAGAGTGAACGAAAGACTGAATGAAAGAGTGAATGAAAGAGTGAATGAAAGAGTGGAAAAGAGAGATGATGAGGAGAGCCGCGGAATCGATCGAACCAGCGCTTGGAAAATAATAAGCGTGGAAAATAATAAGCGTGGAAAATAATAAGCGTGGAAAATTGAATAACCGTACCATCGGTATTTTTTAAAAAATGCACTTTGCATACGAACGGAATATCTCCTTACCAAAACAGAGTCCGAAGAGTGTGTGAGAGAGACAGAGAGAGATATTTTTCAACGGGGAATTCAGCGCGAGGGAGGAGTTTTATGCAGATGCAGAATTGAATAAAAAAAGGCGATGCTTTGCAACAGTCCATGAGGAGCGAAGGGATAAAGAGAGTGGGAGAGTGAAGGAGGGAAGGAGAAAGGAAAGGAGATATGGAGGGAAAGGAGGCGGGAGCGAGAGAGAGAGGGGGGGAGGTGGAGGCAGAGAGAAAGGGAGAGAAGGGGAAAGGGGAGAAAGAAAGAGGGATTGGGAGTGAGTATTAAATAGGGAGGGGGAGGGAGTGCAAAGGAGAGTGAGGAAGAAGGGTTGGGAGAGGAAGGAAGATAGAGCGAGTAAGAGGGAGAGAGAGAAAGGAGGGAGAGGGACGAGTGAGAATGAAAGTAGAGGGGGAGAGAGAGAGAGTTTAGGAGGAAGAAAGAGAGTGGGGGAGAGAGGGTAAGAAGGTGGGAGGGCTAGGAAGAGGAAGGAGAGGGTGGGAAAGGGGGAGGAAAGGGAGAGACGGAGGGGGAGAGGGATGGAGATAGAGGGAAGGAGAGAGAGAGAGCGCCTTCGCGAAAGGAAGCGTGCGAAATAAAAGGGAAGATGGCGGGGGGGAAGAGAGAGAGAGAGAGATAGAGGTATTATTTTTACTCTGCCGTTCATCTCATAACGAGAGGGTTTTCTTCTCCTTTTTTTCAATGCATAAAGAGATGGGGAAAGGAGATGTAAATTGCCACTCGAGTGAGAACCCTTTGATCATCGCTGGAAATTAGAGAAGAGGGTGAGAGAGAGGGAGGGAGGGAGGGAGACGGGAGGAGGAGTTGATGGAAGAGGGTGGGGAGGAGGGCGAAGGGGAATGGCGAGAGAGGAGGAGTGAGGGGAAGGTGGAGAGGCGGGGCGGGGCGGACGGCGATAAGGGGCTCGCTCAAACGGAAAGGGATAAATCTTGGAAGACGAGACTCGGAGCAGAAGGTGGAAAAAGGCGACATTTCGAAAAAGGATGGTTTGAATGTGCGGAAGAGGGCGGGTGGAGAAGGTGGAAAAGGAAAGAAAGGGATGGGGGAGATAAGGTCGGTCAGAAGAGGGGAAGTAGGAGGAACAGGAAGTAAGACGAGGAAGAAGATTGATGAAGAAAGCGGGGAGCAGAGACTCAGAATACGATGAAAGTGGGACTGAAATGGCCCAAGAGACTACAGATAGGAAAGAGAAGAAGAAAGGAGAAAGTAGAGCGAGAAATAGACAATGAAAAGTGAGAAGAAAGGGAACGGAGGTAGGCGAAAGAGATATCCAAGGAAATACAAATTGGGATGAAGGTGGAGAAGAAATCAGAAAACACTTATAGATTCGTAAATAGGGGAATTAAATATGATATAATGAAATATCTTCTTTTAACGAGTTTTAGGCTGGAGATCCCTATTCCAACAAAATAGTTAACAAAGAGATATTTTTAAACTTATACAAATGAAAACTAATGAAACTAATTAAACGGTGCATAAAGGATTAGAGTCAAACTTATATATACTTAAATGTTTCAAACTGGGTAAAAAATTATACAGACTTTTTTTTTAAACATCTGACATTATCGTTAGCTTTAGAAATGGTCAAAATCGAAGAAAAAAATAAAAACTGAAAAGGATTACGTGCTAAATTTTCTTTTTACGACAATATAATGCTGTATTCAGTTAGGCCAGGTGTATAATCTTTCCTGGTAATTCATTCCATACTGTTCACGAGCATAGAAAGAATTCAATTAATTCCTTATATGGTGTAACAAGCCAATTGGGATATTTTTAGAGATGCAGAAGATTTGAGGGATAATTACTCAACGGAATATGTGCTATCTTGCTTCAGAAATTCAATGAGTCGTTGCGGATTTTAGCAGAATTTGATTTATGAAAATAATATTCGTGTCGATTCTTCTCGTATGATATGTTACGAAGGAGGGGAAATTGGGCGAAAAAGCCAAATTTTATGCATAAATTAAAAGGGGAAAAATTAATAGAACAAATACAATAATAATAATAGATTCGAATGTAATATAAGCCTCAGTCATTCGAGGATTTAGTAAAGATTTTCGTTTCAATTGGTTAGTGTTGCACTATATAGAGGAATGTACTTGATTTAATTGCCGAAAAATAACCGATATTGCGTACATAAAGCCTCAAAAAAGAATAACTATATGAATTTGAAAATAAAATTATAAACTGATAGACATCAGAACCCGAAGGAAGATCCAATGTCGATTTGTCTATATTCCGAAAGTTTTAAATACCTTTACCTCCAGAAAGAAAGAATAATGCAAACACTGACAGTGGCTTAACAATAGGGGGGCTAAATGTCACGAGCCCAGGGTTCTGGGGGACCTATGAAGGCTCTAAAAAATTTCCGAATATAGAAAAAATAAAAGATTATTTAGCAATATCACTTTTTAACATAATTTATTAATGATTCTCCAGTTAATCATTATTTGGGACATAGTAATTTAAGAAGTCCAAAAGTCCTAGTCATTGATTAACTTGCGGTAAGTGTTTTATTTTTCGAAGATTATTTAACACTCAATGGTAATTTTTTTCGTTCCCACCTTGTGGCACATTCTTCCGCGACTGACTCGTTCACGCTCGGATTTTTGTGGAATACGGAGTAGTGAAATCTGGCGTAGACGATACAGTAATATACAAGAGACCCAATGTCTTCAATATTTACGTTTTAATACGTCTAGGCCTCATGCATGTCTCTTCAAATTGCCATGACATATTATTGCGTCCTAGCCACCTAATGGGTTAATAAGTACAGTTTGGTAGGTTCTATAATGGATTTCATTTTTAATCAAACATATATTTGCTGAGAGGGAGAGGGACCACTGATAATATTTTTCCGCCACCCCTTCCGCACTTAATTAAGCCACTGGACATATATAAACCGTGCTGCAATGGAAAACATAAAAGTAAAAGGGTCAAATCCGAAATCCAAGGGAGCTTTCAGGCGCCAGAGAAGATGAAACCATCTATGAAGAAAATTTTACGCTAAGATATCGACGTAAGAGTAAGGGATGACGTGCAAGGAACTTACTTTGCAGGCCCACTTGGTTCTCCACGATGAGGTCTGATCCGATTGGCCGTTGCAGTTCCTTCACACCTCCGGTTCGATGGTCCAGCTACGTCGTTTGCGACGAAATTCAACTTTGAGGATTTTCCCAAGGAAATTCTCGCCGATCGCGTTTTTCTCTATCCTGCTCGTGCATTCCATGAAAGAAGTAAAAACGGTCGATGAGGCCATCGGTATATAAGTATATATAGACTAAAAAAAGAACAGCGTTTGCCAAAAGGCTTCATTTTCTCGACTGATCAAAACTTAAACTTAGTTTCGAACGTTTCCAGAACTTCCTTAAGTTCACTCCTCGGAAGCGATTTTGCGAACAAAAGACCCTTTCTAGTAGAAAAACATATCCGAGTTGACGGATAATATCGTTTTTTTTACCGGCCTTGAATTTCGGTTTCTAGGGCCTTCTTTTGGGCCCGAAGACAAGCTTTAAGGGTCGTGGAAAAATGAAGATAGCTGCGTGGAGTTAAGTGGGTTTTCTGGGAGATGAGTTAGACTCGCCTGTCAGTTACGGCGATCGGCTTTAGACTAAGAGAGAAGAAAATTAATGCCCTTTAAAAGGAAATAGCATGAGTCTGAGAGAAAAAAGGCGACATCTAATGGATGTTAGGGGAAAAAGGGTCGGAAAGAGTTTACCGCGAAATGCAACACGCTAGTTGAGAAACTTATTTGTGAGAGAAATGTGAAGCCTACAACTTCAAAGTAAGTTAATTGCGACGGATCGATGGTATTGCTTTCCTATTAGTTTATTTTTCGTCAGCTGTTTAGTGCTTACTAAATGATTTCAGTGCAATAGGCTGATTCGCCAGAAGAAAGTTTCAATTCAAGAATTTTTACCTGCAAAAGACAGAATTACGTCTGGAATTACATTAAAAAGACAGCTGCGTACTATTTAAAATATTTAATAGTTTTTGGGTAGGACATCACTTTATTTGTTTTTAATGGTTATTTTTCTCTGATAAATTATTATTTATGCAACGGTTCCTCGATTGAACAAAAGAGGAAAACTAAAACTGAAGGAGAAATGTTTGTCTTGAACAATAAACAAAAGAGAGACGGAATTATAAAAGTTGGCAGATCATAACAATAAATCAGACGAGTCTGATTAGGTAGATTATTTATTAAGTGAATTTTTTCCGACAATATTACACATATACGTTATGATTTTTACGTGTACATTATTAGATTGTCATGCCTTATAAACCGCATTTTAAAACATTTTAAAACTATTTTTTTGTACACACGGTGGCAGATGTAGAGAAAATGGAATAACGTGGCTGTTGGATCCCACGTTTTACAAAACGAATTATCTGAATTATCTTAAGCCTATTACAAATAGAGATGTTATAGTATGGAATTCAAATTAAATTCCCCAAAAAACAAATATTGCGAAATATATTTTATTAATGGGAGTTAGGGAATGGAATTATGCTATCGTATCAGTTGAAGTACTCTTCAAGTCCTTAACTAAAACCGCCAAATGCTTTGAGAAAAAAGCTAAATTAATTTCAGATATTTCTGTAAATTGTAAAATATGACGACGGAGGTGTAGAAAATAAAGGAATACTGGATGGGTTAAACGAATCGGATCTGCTCCTTAGCCGTTACGGTAGCCGTGAATGACTGTCTAAAATATAGAGAAATCTCTCTAAAATTTGTAAAAATAAGTACATAAGTAACAAATGATACAGGTTATTAAACTTTTCTTCCACCTGGAAATGGAAGTAGCTCAATTTCCCCTGAAATTATGTATTATGATAGCACATTTCATTCGTGTCATAATAATTCTTAAACTAAATTATTCGAGTACATATAAACAAATAAAAGTTTCTATCAAATATCCTTTTTTTACTACGCGTGTCGACTATTTGGCATAAAAAGTCAAGAATTAGCCGCTAAGATCACCAGGGAGTGCAGGCGAAGAGAGAGATAGAGCTGGAAAGAAAGCTAAAGGAGGAGAACAGGAGGGAGAGAGAGGATAGGGGTGAAGAAGACAGGAGAGGAAGAACGTGAATATAGAGTCCGGAAACCCTTTGAAAGGCACGGAACGGAGGGAAGATTTGAGGGCAGGCAGAGAAGGATGAGATCGGAGGAAGAGCGAGAAAGGAAAAGAGAGGGAGAGAAAGAACGGGTGGAAAGGGCGATGGAGGAAGAGAAAGAGATGGAAGAAAGAGGGAGAGAGAAAGATGCTAAGAGAAGATCGTACACCCTAATCACCGAGGAAAGGAATCAGGAGGCGAAAAAGAGCTGCAGTTTTCGCACGATTTGAGGCGAAAGAATGGAGAAATATTCGGCGGGGAAGAGAGAGAGAGAGAGAGAGAGGGAGGGAGAATGGGGGGAAGAAGTTAGCGGAGAGGAGGTGGCAGACAAAAGAACACGATGGCAAGAAAGCGTCCACGGACCAAGACCCTAAAAAATATAAAAAAATGCTGGAATTTTCCTCTCTCCCATTTTCCCCCCCTTCCTTCCTCCAACTCCTCCCCCTTCCCACTCACTCAAATACGTGTTCTCTTCCCTCGAAATCTCTAACTCCCTCAACTCCATAAACGAGAATCGCAACGCCGCGAATACTCGCCTCACCTTTTCTCGCTATCCCTTCATTCATCTCTCTTCCTCCTCCCTCCCTCCCCCTTCTTTCGCTCACTCTCAATTCACGCCCCAGTGTTCCTCAATATCTCAACCGATGTTTTAATTTCGCCTCGAACACTTGTCTCCATCCCAACACAACGTCGGTTGTTTTCATTTATTTTTTTTTGCGGTTTTCGCTGCCTCGGTCATCAATTACGAGACGTTTTCTTTTTTTATATCCGTGGAACGATGAAAGCCCTCAAATTTTCAATATTTTCGGAAAAGAACCTCGGGTTACATTTTCGGCCTGCGGTCCAAGCGATGATATTATTTACGACGAATTGGCTGAAATGGAAACTGCACGCCGAAGGAAAATAATATTAGTCAAACACCGATGGAAATATCTTACTTCACGGATTCGTGAGGAAATGGGAGAACGCTATTAATTATACACATAATTTGCGTGTGGAAAAACAAAAAAATTTCGTACGAGGTTATTCGAATTCCTCAGATTTAAGATTGAATGAGCTTTCTCAATTGCAAACTATGAAAATAAATTTTTTGGATGTTGTTTATAATTCTATATATTTTTCTTTATTAACTTAATTAATGGTATGAATGTAATTATCTTTGTTCTTCAAGACATTTTTATTGTTTCTTCACATTATATGTGTGTTCATAATAAAGAATGGACATACTATTATAGAATATTATTATAGAAATACGCTTAGTATTTCAAGTAGGCGAATTATTTAAAACGCTCTATTCTATTTTCCCTAGCCCAAATTTTTATTGCCACCTTATTACAGCCGAGGAAGCCTTTGAGCTCTGACGACTAAGAAACATTAAAGTAGACAGACAGACAGACGACTTTATTTCGGGCGAAATTGAGACTACATAGTCCCTTCTTACATTTAAAGTAGGGAAGTTTGTAAAAAATAACTGCAGCTAATACCTGGTCACATCACGCACAACCACTTTCAGTGACTTTCCCCGTTTCCTTCTTGTTTGTGATTTGGCAAAATCGCCCTCCCCCTGTTTTTTGTAAAAGCTCAAGTTAGACTTCGCTAAGGCAGAATTTATAGACTCGGGGGCCTTGGCGCTCAGTTATTCTCAGATCACCTTCTTCATACGTACGGAACTCTGTGAATGATAGCACTCGAGCCTTGCGTGGGCCCTGGTGCGACTGCGCCGCGGTTAATCCAATATTGGACTTCACCAACTACAGTACGCCGTGAAGCATTTGTCATTTCATCGAATAGGAGAGAGAAGTTTCGGATAAAACGAACACTTTTGCTGGACCTGTAAATTGCCATCCGCCACCTAACAGGAACTGGATTTTGAGGAACTACATTAAATGCAACGTTACTCATAAGACCGTTACGAACACAACAGTGATCCGTCTAAACCTGAAACAATGAGAGCTTTTATTGCATCTTCAACTCTGGGAATGATTTAACGTGCCATATGAATTAAATTTGCTATTTTGTCATTATTTTCTTGTCATTTGTTCGTCCTATTCTCATCCACCGTCTCGCTTCCCCCCTTCTCCTCCTTATTCATTCCTCTTCGCTGATTCTCCCCTCCTTTATTACTCATTACATCCTAAATTCTCACTTTTCATCCTTTTCTTTCCGCCCGCCGTTTCTCATTCCGCGATATCCAATTTAAAAAAAGAGGACGCCACCCTCGGTTTTATTAAGGCCCAAAATTCCCATCCTCCTCTCCTCCGCGTCTCATCTCGGAATAATTCCTGCCAAAATGCCAAACATAAAGGCAAAGAGCATTAAAAGGCATTTCTCGCAGCAATGACGCTGGCACACGTGGCGTTTGCAGCGAGGATTCTTTGGTCGGAAAAAAAGGAGAAAAGAAGCGCGTTAATGGTAGGAACAAGAGAAGCGCGGAAGGCGAGTTATGAGGATTGTTGAAGACCCGAACAAGGGAGGGAGATTAATTCGAGGTAGTTTAATTTCCTCTTTCTTTACAGATTTTTTTGATCGCGTTGCTATTGCCGAGCTGAGACAGCGGTACTTTCTAATGTTAGCCTCAGTCTTGGCATTATGTAAAGAGTTGCGTCGTTTAAATTTTCTCGAACAGGAAATTACCAAAGAATGCAATTTTTTGTAACATATGATGTCATTAGATAGTGCCATTTTACAATCACGGTAGTGAAACCACATTTAACGCAAACAGATATTTACCACCTATTACACAACATTTTGCAAGTTATTCACACCTCCGATCGACATCAAAAGGAATTTTGGCACGTTCGAAATTTTAAAAAAGCCTCGATTTTAACTCCGTCATGATTTTCGGTCGAGCGATAACGCTCGCCAAGTATCCGAACCAGCTGTGTAATAAGATAAAAAGGTATTCCGAGGGAGGAGAACATTTCCGACGCGTGGACTATTGGTTCACGACTCTGACAAACGCGACAATGAGGAGAGAGAAGAAAAATAAAAATCACCGCCCCTCGACTTATAATCTGCAATTGCACAATATCAAACGGATTCATCTCTTTTTCTCCCTCTCGGTTCGCACGCGCCCAAAAGCCTTCATTAATTGGACGAAGCGTAAGACCTCAACGGAGGAGATGGGACGGATGGAGGGAAAAAGAAAAAAAAAATAATAACAAAACAAACACTAAACGCCTTCCTTTGTCTGCGCCATTTTCGAACAGAAGAGTGTCGATGTAAGAGAGGAAGAGAGAGAGAGAGCGAGAGAAAGAGAGAAGAGAGAGAGAGAGAGAGAAGAAAGAGATAGAGAGATCGTCCTTTTGTTCCAGGGAATGCTTTTGTCGCCGCAGACCACTCAGAATCACTTCCCCCCCTTACCCTCCCCTCTCCTCCTCCTTCCCCCCCCCTTCGCAACTTACGACGACTGGAAAATCTCTAACATTCGCAGAAGATGAAGCATCCCTCTCTCTCTCTCTCTCTCTCACTCTCTCTCTCTCTCTCACTCACTCTCTCTCATCCTCCCCTTAGTGCGTCTTATCACTCCTCTCTCTCTCTCCACCTCTCTCATCCTCAAATCCCCTCCCAAATCCCAAAACCCCCCTCACTACCTTCCATCATCAGCTAAAGTGAGTACTTGGCGGGAAAAAGGGAGGAGAGGGAGAGGTTTGGTCTAGAGAGAGAGGGAGGGAGTGAGAGGGAGAAAGAGAGAGAGATGAGATGTATGAATTAAGCGAGGGATTGAGAACAAGGGAAGATGGTGGAACGACAGGGCTGCCAACCTAAAGAACGGCTCTTTGAGTGATTAGGAATTGGCCGCTGAGGAAATTGTGGATATATTCTCGGTTATTGTGTTGTTTACCTGCTACCGTGTTTTCTTTCTCTATGAGGTGAACGCATTTGTGAACTCGAGAAAAAAAACACTTCTGCTTTTTGTAATGTCTTCTTTCTCGTAATTCAAGGATGTAAGATATCTATAATACATTTTAGAGTCGTGATTATGTTTTAAAACCACATTTACGCATTAATAATAAAGTAAACTAATTTAATTTTCCTGAGAATTCTTGTGTAAAAAGTACGCTTCGCCTAATTATCTACAAGTGAATAAAAGTGATATAATACACGAATTTCCACTTGATGAAAATTATTTGAGAATGAAAATCAAATTGACGAAAAGGTTTAATGAGGTTTTACGAATCTTCTAGTTAAAAATATTCGTAATTCGTCATTAATTAACGCTTTCTAAAAATTATTGACGATAACTATTCCTAAAGCAGAAGTTGGGGTCATGCTTTTTTGCGCCACGGATGTATATGAACATAAGTAAATAAATATGTGTATTTATAAATAAATTTGTATTTTTCTTGTTATTTTGGGACGATTGCCTCCAGAAGATCAACCGCCTCACTAAATCTCTTCAGGATGCCGAATTAACTGTGGATAGAGTCGTTGACATGATCCGCAATAAAAAAATAAAAAGTTCAAAGTCACGACTGGAAGAGTATATAGAGAGTCAAAGAAATTTTGCTATGAAAAAGAAAAACCTGATCTATTCGCGAAAATAAGAAGAAAAAGGAAATATCATGAAACGATGGAAACTGAAGCATCCTCAATACCTTAAACAGAAAATACTATATATGGTGCAGTGCATCAGGCAATAAATTCTCTTCAAAGGCGATTTACATCTCCGTACGAAATTAATAATGATTTAAAATTTTTAAGTTTTGCTTTATATAATGTGACTGAAGATGAAATGACCTGTAAAAATAACTGCTAGGATGTATAAAAACAAAGTGGACGAACGCGAGTTAATCGAAGAAGGTCGCACTTTGAAACACCACCTGCCTTCGAAAAAAGTGTAAAGAATTACGCAGAAAGAAATACTGGAATTTCTTCATGAATATGAACTTTCAAGATCATGTGAAAATTTTGCTAAGAATTTTCTTGACATTTGCCATATCAATTTCAACTGGAGAGCGTACTTTTAGTAAACTGATATTGATAAAAAATTACCTACAGTCATAAATGAACCAAGAGAGACGTTCTGGTCTAGCCATCTTATCTACTGAATGTGACATAGTTACAATGACATAATCCAGGGGCGAGCAACCTACGGCCTGCGGGCCGCATACAGCCCACTAGAGCATTTTATACGGCCCGCGAATATTTGGCCTGCAATATTTATTGCAGATAATTTTGTATATTTTAAGATTATGTATACATACTACACACGCACGCACGCGCACGCACGCACATATACATGTGTATATATATATATATATATATATATATATACACATACATACATACATACATATATATATATATATATATATATATATATATACATACATACATACATACATATATATATATATATATATATATATATATATATATATATATATATTCATGCGTGAACAGATAAATTAAAATGGCCCTCCACAGAAGTCTGCATGCGGCTGCTCTCATGAGACCTCCAGGTCTCTCATCTACTCCCTCCCTCACCCTCTCAACTTTCACGAGTGTGAGTGTGCGCGTGTGTCCCACCCTTTTTCGGTCCGTGTTCATATTTAATGGCCCATAAAAGGAAGGACGGCTGCAAATGGTCCTTTAGCAGCGGCTCCCAACTTCCTCCGGAGGGCGCGGTACCTTTTATGCGGCCTTAACGAAAGAAAAATGCTCCACCCTCCTCCGCGACTTATTCTCTCATTCTTTCTTTATCCATCTCTTTTCTGTTCCGTGAATGCGTTCGACGCTGCGAAAGACATTACGCGACCGTCGATGCACGAACGCGTGCACGTAGGTTTCGCGCGTGTGCGCAGGTGGAAGGCTCGCGGTACCGCCGCCACTAAACAAAAAATGGGATTTCTCCACGTCTGCGGGAGAAAAAAATCCTTTTTTCATAAGCGGAATTATTGCCGTAAGAATGGCAGAGAGAAGAGTCCGAGATTTGTAATCTCTCCTTCAAACCCTTCCACCCAAAATAAAAGCCCGGCTCGTATTTTTTTTCCTCCCTCTCGACTGACATAAAAGACCGCAGTTTTATTCGTCGGAACTGAATGACGTCGCACGGGTTAGGATTTCTAACAAACGGGAATTTTCGCTATCGGAGCTTTCGACCGTGTTCCTTCATCTGTTATCGGCGGCGGTTTGCTTTCTAGATTTTACGGTCGCAGGGGTACGAATACTGATGGCCCATAAAATATTCACAACTGTCCACTTTGTCATACAAATATATTGTCCTTCGTAAATCGGTGAACGGGACATATGAAAATTTTAAGGGACGACGATCGCGTAAAATGAATACTAACCCGCTGTCTGCCAGACAGATAATATTAAATGTTCTGACAGTACTGTAAACGTTACCCATTCGTGGTTACATCCTACGCTATTATACCCTTTCTGTAGAATGCGCGTAATGGAAAATTTTCAGATATTCGAACGAATAAGTTCACTATTCTATGTTACTACGGATTGTCCAGCGAATCTAATTGTTTGAAATGCATATGTTAACTTAAATCAATGAAATTTGCACGTTTTGAAGATAAAATGGCAATTAAATGAATCTCGATATTTCATTAATTAACAAATTAAAATGAAAAGGAAATTGGTTTTACGCCGATGATGTAAAATAAATGAAATTTTAAACAATGTGTTCCGACTTTGGAATGTAACCGTTATAATATTGAATTTCATTTTCAAGGTAAATTTAAATGAGCCGCAGTAAACATTCGGAGAGGTAAAGATAAATCAACTTAAAAATGTAGAATCTTTACTCGATTCATGAATGGGCGGTGAAATGGATTTAATTGATAATATTTGTTTTACGCATGCAATTTTCCTGACAAAGCTATTTATACATGTAAACATTTTCTTTCAAATCAGCATCAAACCGTAATGCGAATACGTTAGATTTGCCCGCAATTTTTTGAATGGGAACATCATATCGCAACATAAATTTACGAGGTTTGAAAGTTAACGGCTATGGAACATTAGCTGTAATTAATCCACATTCTTCTGATACAGTCTTACTTTAAGCTATTTACAAAGTACTCGTATTTGAACGGAGAAATTAACAACAAACCTTGTAACAGTAATAAAATTAATTTCCTCTTCTTGCTTCTAAATCCATTATAGTATTAGTACTGGCGTAGGAAAGCGTTTTATGAACAATTCTAACTCGAATGTTTCGGGTTGAAATAACGGCGAAAGAAGTGATGCAAGTTACCTGAGTAACTACGGTTAACAATATCAGCCTGACAAGACTCGCCTTTGTGGAATGACAACTTAACGAATCAGTAGCTGATACAATAAGCAAAACCGATCCGTAGTAAAAACCTTTCCCGGAATTTTTCGAAGTTAAATCTTTCTTATTCAATCCCTAAGACACACACGTGATAAGGCGTACCAACAGATAATAACGCTCCTCGTTGCCCGGAAACACGAGACCCAAGCCGTCTCGAATCGAAGCTTCAGTTTTTTGAGAAAAAAAGAGAGGATCGTGAATATCTCTGGAGGGAGAATTAATTAAGCGAATATAATTCCATCTAGACTACCCCCTCCATGGCGTCAGCCCCTTTTCGAAGCAAATTCACCGAGAGACGCGAGAGGACATCTTCCCTCATTCTCCCAGAGTAACGTTAGATCAGATCATTCCAATTACGCGGACGGGAAATCCTTTTTCACGTGCACGTTTCGTTAGGCGGCGACGGCGGCGGCTACCATAATGAAAAAGGACCCGTTTCCTAGAAACAGCATTGTATAAAGACAAGGAAGATTCTTCATTATCGCCGTGGAAGGCTTTTTCGGGCTTTGCGAGACCTCTGGGAGGATTTCTGGGAAACTTCGGAGAGAGAAAGAGAGAGCGAGAGAGATAATGGAAAGGGAATGGGGAGTGAGAGGAGGGAATAAGAGGGAGAAAGCTTCCTTTCCATGTGGCACTCTCAACCAATCGAATCAAAAGATGGAATCAATCCACTAATGAGAGAAAAAGAGAGAGAAAGAAAGGAGGAAAAGAGGCGTGAAGGAGAGAGAGGAGGGGAATGGGATGGAGGTAGGGAGAGAAAGAGAGAGAGAGAGGGGGGGGGGGAGGAGTCGACGAGAACCGAGAGGAGTTTTTGCATAAAGAAATAAGATATGATGGCATCGAGTGCGGAGGAGGTTAAAATGAAGAACGTATAATATAAATAATTACAGCAGCTTTCCCTTTCCCTATTTTGATTTACAGTGCAGTCTATTAAAATTTTTAAAATACATAAATAGGCAAGGCAATATTTATAAAGTAATTGAGATTATGAATAGGTTATTAGCTTTTAGCGTTATTCTAATATTGCCATATTCATTAATCTACGCAAACGAAAGTGTGCTTGTTAAACATGTAAATGCGATCGATAATACATATATTGAATCAGAATTTATGTTTGAAATAACCACAGTTATTGTATTCATGAAAAATATATGATTTATTTCTCTTCAAAAATTTGGGCTTATTCATAATGTATTTATTCCATATTAGAATAAAAAAATATGGTCTCTTCTTTTGGTCGAAATACCGTCCAAGTTTCGAGCCCGTAACCCAATTCAAATTTGACTAAATATAATCCTGGACGCATTTACATTGTTTTATTGGCGAAATGGACTCCCTTGAACTCAAACTCGAGAAACGTTGAACAATTTAAAAAAGTTTAATCACCTGAATATTTTTTAAAACGAGTGGTACAAGAATCCTCCTAATTAATTAACGGCGATAAATTCAAGACGTTTAATGTGGCCCAAAACTGATTTTTTGTTGACTTTATAGTATCAGAATGCTGTTAGCGGCACTGGATAACATGTCTCTGTCCATTTGTTGTCGATATTTTATGAAGTCACGACCAAGAAATTCAAGAGGACGAAAGGTTTCGGAAAATGATCGTTCGTGAGAATGAAGCACGGTTCTTTTCAATACGATCCAGACCTTATACTTCAAAATCGGTTCGCTGGATTCTAAGCAATATCGCACCGTGCTGTCTCAGTAAAGGAAGTTTTTGGGAAAATATAAAATCAATCAGCTAGATCAGTGTTTCCCAACCTATGGTCCGCGGAGGTTTTCAAAATTTACTTTTTTCAGGCCGCACCTCATATTTGGTTGGAATTTTTTTGGGAAAAGTTGAGCAAGTTTGACACTAAATACCCATATGAAATAGTTTTACAAGCGTCATTAATAAGAACATTAAATATCTGTGATAATGTTCTTATTAATGACGCTTGTAAAACTATTTCATATTTTAAAAATTTCTCCTGCACAAATGTTGAAAATAATTCTTGGAATAAAACAAAACATAAATAGGTGGTCCTCAAACCGACAGAAACGTGTGTAATATACTATTTGAAAATGGTCAAATAAAATATGTAACCAAGTAATCCCTTTTCTTAAATGTAGATACAGTAAGCAGGGCCTGGAAGGGTTGCTGAATTGGTCCGCGGAGTTCAGAAGTTTGGAAAACGCTGAGCTAGATGATATACCTATTCATCCGACTTCGCAGCATATGACATCTCCTTGTTCCTCAAGTTCAATAATTCTTTGAAAAGAAAACAGTAAAACAAATTTAAAGAAACACAGCAGCGACTATCCGATGAACATTAAAAAATAGAACTTCTAGAGATGTTTCATAGGAGTTGCACCAATTTTAGCAGAACTGAATCTATCGACAAGGAGACTATGTTAAGATACATTCATTTCGTAGCTATGATTTTATACTCTATCATCAGTTCGCTAATAAGGATGTGAACAAAGCAGGAAATCTGGTAACCTAAGAGGTTTAAGATATTCTTCCCGGAAAGGTGAGGGGCGAAATCAAAAGCATGAAATATGGTAAAGCGTCCGGAGTTGATGGAATAACAGCATAGCTATTCAGGGTAAGTGTACGAACAAGATGCTATCCAAGCTTTTTATATCTTGCCTAAGGAATCACACAATTATCATCCTTTTGCACAAAAAATGTTTCAAGGAAGATTTTGAATAGCTAACGCCCAATCATTCTTCTCCAGACAGTCCACAAAATAATCCCGAAAATACTATGCGCCTTCAAAATCATCTCGATTTCTCCCAATCCAGAGGACAAATCAGATTTCGCAGTGGATATAATGTGATGGACCACATTCAAGACCTCAGAGAGATAATCAGTCAGAATAATGAGTAGCTCATAACTCTCTGTATGTGCTCCGTCAACTGTGAAAAATCATTCGACTCTATCCAAACTTCTTCTGTGTTAAACACTCTGAAGAAACAAGGAGTAGAAGAAACATACATA
Organism: Uropetala carovei; assembly: GCA_036926305.1. Lineage (NCBI taxonomy): Eukaryota > Metazoa > Arthropoda > Insecta > Odonata > Petaluridae > Uropetala > Uropetala carovei. The sequence goes on along the minus strand of JAXCHB010000065.1, from coordinate 7,873,031 downwards.
ACTTGGATCAGCAATATTTAAAAATTCGACGTCAGAAATAAGATCCTTTAAAGCTGAAACGGGACTTTGCCAAGGAAATACCACGTCTCTTAAATTGTTCACATAAGCACTTGAGGAAGTGTTTAAAATTCCACTATGGGAAGAAAAAGATGTAAAGCTAAATAAAAAACACCGGAATATCCTTCTTTTTCAGAGGACATAATACTGTTTGCAGGAAGCCCAGAGGAGCTCAGTAGAAGAACTGGAGCGGGCAAGCCGAAAAGGTGAACTTAAAATGAATCTTAGTAATAAAAATGTAATGCGCTACGGACGGATCACTTTTTGGAGAAATCAACAGGCGAGTGAAGATGGCTTTCGGACGGGATGTAAACGTATTCAAATCAGATGTCCTGGTTTTTCTAAAAAGGAGATTGTATGATCAGTGTATTCAGCCTGTTATAACCTATGAATGTTAAACGTGGAACACAATTGCTACATTTGTCCAGCGCCTAGATACAACGCAGAGTAGCATGGAGATTCATTCTAGAGATCATCCGAAGAGACCGCAAAAGAAACGACTGGGTAAAAATTATGTTTGGTATATATACATAATCCTGTAAAGACACCAGCTTAGCGACGAAAAAGTGTAAATTTCGCAAAAAAAACTTCGGGCTGTTTTTCATTTGGTTTAAAACGTTTACAAAGGATAAATTGAAAAACCTATGATTAAAGAAATTGAAATAACATAGAAATTATGAATGCACACTTGATATTTTGCTATATTTTCAATGTTTTACGACATAACATACGTACATGTATTAGTATAAAGCGAATTTGATTAGACCTCTTTGAGTATCGAGCTATTAATATCTCCTATTAAACTAATAATACTTGACGACAAGGATGTTTTGCATTAATGTAAAACTTAAATTGACATTAAAAGCTTGACAAATATGTTTTCTAGACTATGTCATCTAAGAGGCTACAAAAAATATTATCGGGTTCTGTCTTTGATGTAGGTAAATTTGTTTTGTTACAGTTTAAAGTTAAAATTCTTAAATAAAATAACGGAAAGCATGAATTTTATTTGAGTTGTGTATTTTATAATCCTGCGAGTGACGTCATAAAAACTTATTCATCGCAAATCCCACTCAGGCGCTAGCTCTACAAATAAATTTGAATTTCATCGAAACGTTTCTTTGGCACGACCTTTTCAAAATTGCCTAGCATAGTTTTACATTCTCCAAATATTCTCGGAGATCTAACAAAAAGGTTTTTATTTATGCAAACCTCCCTTCCCCACCTTATACTGTTAACAAATCCATCAAACGAATCAGCAAAATCCCTGCGCAAATATAACCTTTAACAAACACGCGCCATTCGAAAGCGAATTTCGATCTTCATTTGTCGGTGCGGCGATGAATTACTCATGAGAAGAAGACTAAAGCGAGACTTGCTTTGTAGAGGAGGAGGAGTGGCGATGGAGGAAATCTCTGGGAGGAGAGGCAAAAAAAAGAACGAAGAGGGAGAGAGGGGACGGGAGACAGATGGAGAAATCAAATGGGGAGAGAGAGGAGACGGGGTGGCGAAAAGAGGGAGAGAGAGAGAGAGGTCGTGAGATGGCAGATTCGGAATCACAGATGGAGGTTTTAGAGAAGTAAAGGGAACACGAGGAGCAACTCGAGAGGTCCTGGAATGATTCCCTGTGGTAGTCATGGTAACATCATCGCTCGGAGACGGGGTATTCATGCGATTCCGTATAAGGGTTAACGGGATCATTCTCGCGATCACAGACGAGCGAAGAGAAGCAGTTTCTCCATCGGTAACAATTTCCAAAACGCCGTCTGGGATGAAACTTTTGCGATCGGGTAGCTTCGTAGTCATGGAGAGAAGAGCCGGAGCTAAGCTACCCTTCGGACCGCCACAATAAGGCAACCTGCTTCGGTCAGCAGTAAGGGAAATGAAGGGACGGGAGTTAATTAAATCGTGAGGAGTTGGAATGAAACTTCATTTTTTTCTAGAGAGAATTCTTCGTGTTTACCGTTTCGTGCGTTTTCGGGTAATATTCCGAAACTTTCGTTTCGAATTTTTTTCCGTAGCGTGGTGGCGTTAAAGGGTGGAACGAGTGAGGTTGGACGGAGAGGGCTTCGAGGGAAAAAAGGATGGAGGGAGGGAAGGAATGGGGAGTGGGAATTCGAGAGAGGTATCTCAAGTGAGGGACGTATTGATTGGAGGATCGTTGGGTGAGACAGCGAACAGTTTTTAGGAGATCGCACAAGACTGGAGACGAGGTTCTTTTTTCACTTAGGCGTCTGGAAAAAGTTCATTTACGCATGAAATCAGCGACTACTACTACATCTCCACCGATTTATTCGTCGTCAAAGGATATAAATATTTTGATTTCGGGAGTTCGAAATTACGTGATAGAATTTTTTAAAATTTCTATGGATTCCCTTTTCCGAAAACGTTTCAGTTAATACGGTTGACTAGATTGCATTTCAGGGATATTAGCATTGATGCTAAGACGAAATCGATTTTCACATAGAAATAACACGGTTATGAGACTAGAAAGTCTAGATACTGTGATAGGAATAGGCTAGAGAAAAGACAGATTGCAGCGAAAATATTCTGTTTAATTTTGACTAATTATGCCTGCAATTACTTTATTATCTGGATTTAATGGTGGCTGTAAAGTTGATAAGAACCAAAGAAGTACAGTGACACTATGAAACTGTGTTGTGTAAGATATCGCTAATACGGATTTCATTAAAATAATTACAAGACAAAAGTTAATTGGCATTACACCCACTTTTCGCATTAATTCATCATTTATTAGGGAGATTGATACAGAACGTATGCGAATGTGCCTCGTATACATTTAAATGTGGTGACACATAGGTATATTTAAATTAAGAGCGCCTCGTTTCAGTAGCATTATGATGAATTTGCACATCGCACAATTTTTTAAGGTGTTTCAAGATTATATTATACCGATAACGTTCAAATTCTTCAGTTGGTACGGTTCCAACGTTTTATATAAAATTATAGTAAACTAGCCACGACAGAGGAATTGGTGTCACGCATAATTTAGTTGGCGAATTGGCGGCAGGGGCCCTCATTTCACTTCTTTATTAATTAAGCTTAATGATATCTTTTTTCAATTTTTAATTAGTTGGATGACTTTTAAATACATTTATAAGGTCATTGCGAAAAACATGCTTTGAAAGTAAAATATCCGAATTAAAAGTTGGATAAATCCTGACAATTAATAGCTCAGGAGACCAAGAAATCTTTCAGATGCGTGATCATTTCCACTTACGAAAAATCGAGCTTTGCAGATTGGACGAAAATAACTTTATATTCTGGAAGGTGTTGAAACTGATTTGCCAGTCTCGACATTTACAAACCCAATCACCGGACAACGGGGAGGGATACTTTGGTTCTGGGCGAGGCGAAGGTCGCGGTAGCGCCCGGAAACAACTACCCATTAAAACAAAGCGAGCCGAAGGCTCTTCAATATATCTTCTCAAAAAAAATGGAGAGGATACTGGCGAGCCTTCGGCTCACTTTGTTTTAATGGGTAGTCGTCTCCGGGCGCTACCGCGTCTTTCGCCTCGTCCGGAACCAAAGTATCCCTCCCCGTTGTCCGGTGATTGGGTTTGTAAATGTCGAGAGCGGCCAATCAGGTTTTATTAATGTTGTTTTGAAAATAAAATATCGTAAATCCAACAATACTTTGTTATTCTGTTAATATTTTTATGGCATGGGGATAATAGGTAAGATAATACCAAAGTAAGGTCCTGGAGATAATATGTAAGTACCAAAATCTCAAGCTAAAACATTTAAAAATAACTTTATGAATTCTAGAGAGAAATTAATCCGACATTAAAAAACTTCCTCAAGAATTATTATCACATTCCAAGATTCTCAATTCATGCGCGTGCAAAAGATTTCACAAAAGGATTTGCTCTCTGCAAACAAAGTTATTTTTATATAAAAGGCTTATTTATCTCCACCATCTAAAAAAAGTCCATCGAAAATTAATAACTCGGAAAATTTAAAAAAAATAAAAGGATTTGCAATCAAACTTTTACAAGAAAAATCTTTACTTGCTTATCTCGAAGACTACAAATAATCTTCCCTCTTCGATAAAAATAACCTTAATTTCGAATTAAGAAAAGATGGTGATTTTCTAGCCCTCACGTTCGTGGGCTGAAAGACAAGTCCTCGAAACCTTTTCACAATCAAATAACGCGATCTTTGGAGGGACCAAGATTCGAATTTTTCTCATAGTTTCGGGAAAGAAAATATTCTTCCCTCCCTCCTCCTTCCCTCCCTCTCCCTTACACCTCTCCTCCACCAGGCCCATGAGAATGATAACGTTGGAATTCCGGAGAAAATTAGATAAAAAATTAGTAGCGAGGCGTGGAATTTGGGGAAGAAAACGGGATTGGAATGGAGGAAGGAGAGAAAATAGGAAGGGGACCAAAGGGAGGGGTAGACGTGAGGGGGAAGAGGTAGGAAGGAGAGGGAGGAGACGAAAAAGAGGAGGGAGGGGAGGTGATGAAACAAGGGGAAAGGAGATTGACGAGGAGAGGACAAGAGGCAACAAATGACGACGCTCGGAAAATAAAGAAGGAAAAATTCGAGGAATAGGCGAAGAACCAAGAAGACGGAAGGGGCGAAACGCAATTAAAAGTAATGAAATCAAAGTGTAGAGGAGATTAGAAAGATATTATAATACGAAGATTTAAAGAAGGCGGGCACTGAGTAAAAATAAACAAGTATGTTCGGAGTATAGCGGATTATTTGCGCAAACAGTGAAATGCATCTGCAGCTTGGGATGGCCGTGGAAGGCGGAAGTGAGAGATTGAAAGGAAAAAATAATTTGAGAAGATGAGAGAAATACGAAGAAATGGCGAGGCTTAGAAAGACAAAGAATTAGAGCTTTATGAAGAGTTTGGATGAGGAAATGAGAAGAGAGAGTGAGAACGAAAGAGAAAGAAAGGAAGATAGGGCGAGGAGAAGGAGACAAATAAGAGATTGAAGTCAAGAGAGAATAAAGCCAGTTCGTTTCTAGCGAGGGTAAGAAAGATCCAACTTTGGCTTCTGGAGATGAAAAGCGAAGTAGAATTTCAGATGGAGTTGGTTGAGGAGAGGAAAAGGAGGGAGTGTATGGAGGGAGAGGTTCGCGAGGAGAGGGCGAGAGAGAGAGAGGTTTGGAGTCGGGGAAGTGGTACGGAAGAGGAGGGCTTAACATATCTCCTTTTACCCTCCCCCCCACGCCATTCCTCTTGCTCTCCCTCCAGACCTATCTCTCCCTCTCATCCTCCCTCCCTCCCTCTCCTCCTCCTTCCCTTCTCTCGCTCCAGAAAGCCTCCCTAACACCCCAAACCCGACTCCACTGCGATAATTACCGGCTGATTAAAAAAGTTTGATCCCTGGTTTCTTCCCATCCCCACACTCTTCATGATTACGGCCTTCTAGACAAGAGGATGGAGAGTGGGATGGGTGTGTGGCATGGGGAGGGGAAGGACAAGAGAAGGAGGAGAGAGGGAGGGAGAGAGGAGAGGGAGGGAAAGAATCCATTCGTGCGAGGCGGAGTCCACTGCGGGAACAGATGATGGTTTTATGCGTACGGCTTAACCACACCGGGAGCGAAACATTGCATCTAACATCCACGCGTCTCACTCAAGTAGAGAGAAGTGGGAAGAATACCCGTTTGAAAATGGGAGGAAGGAGGGAAGAGAGAGAGAGAGAGTGAGAGAAAGGGTAAGAGGGAGAGGGGCCCGAATTATTTCGCAGAACAAAGTTCTGCGAATTCGTTCGAAGAAGGGGAAAAGGTACGGTTGAAATCTTTTCTTAATGAAGAGTTTTGAATCGGGTGTTGCCCGGGCGTTGAATCGTCAATATTTTCTTTTGACCCACGTGGGTTCGATTGTCGCTCTCTTTGTTGGCGTGGCGTAACTGTTTTTGTCTGAGTGAACACGATAATGAGGAATAAAATGGCGGCGTTCGAGTTTACGGTATTCGGATTCGATTTCTATTCGTAATATTCGATCCACGATATTGCAGGGAATGAGTGCCAATTAACGGGGAACGGTCGTGAAGATGGAGTGATATTATACGAGATATTATATGAGATTAACTAAACGCGACTGAAACGCACAGTAGAAAAATGAATACTGCACAAAACGGAAACTATTCGATTATAGCTTCAAATAAATATATCATGATACAAGTTTTTTAAATTAAGTTAATCGATTTTCAATATTTAAAGCCTAATAAACTGATTTTATGTAACATGCACGATTATTATTTACATCTATCTGATTGAATATTGGTAAGAATGATTGCGGTAAAATTATTCGACCGCCACTTACGAGAAAACTTTGACATCTTGCAGAGTTACCTCTGGATATGCAGTGCATCAACGCATTCATGTCAGTATTTTGTGATTTTTGTGTGTTTATTACCATTGACTTAAATAAGTATATACTTTTCCGATCACTTTAGAAATTCTGATGTAAACTTTTATCTTATTCGCCTGAATATTCTTAATTATTATTATTAAATAAATGATAGCGAATATTTGGAAACGTAAATTGGTTGTAAGCGTAGAAAAATTTCAAACAGATATAACTATAGGGGAAAAAATCACGTATCCTTCAATAAATTTACTCTCAAAATATGAAATATAGAACTGAGAAAAGGATTTTCAATTAAATTTTTTGTTCAATTATATTCGGGAAATTTATCTTTCAACTTTTTTGACGAGAGGTTAATGAATGCAGAAATCGAGAAAAATTCCGTTCCTTTCGCGCAAACTTCGCGAATATGGCGGCGTAATTAATCGACTCAATTACAAATTAATTCCGTCAATGCGATATCATCAGATTTCACCCGACCGCTTACGCAAGCACCAACCATCCATCAAGGCAAAGTTGCGATTTTCGCTGACTGAGGCGGTCCCGCGAAGGGCGCGCCCTCCGAAGTTTACGCGAAACGCACTCCAATAAGTCATTTTCGGTCGAGAGGTTTACAGCCAACGAGCCGCGTGTTTATGTAGGCGTACTGAGGGACGCAACGCAAATATTGGCGGAATTCCACCACGGGTACGAGATGAACCCTGAGAATCGAGCGAAATCACGCGCTAAATGAGCAAATCCGTGTTTCGAGCGAGTTTTTTACGATTTTTTATGGCATAAATCCAGACCCGTTTCCAAATTGGCACCGAAATACATGTTTAACGAAGTTCGTTTCTTGGCTATGTACGTGTTGCGTCAATTCTGTCTTTTCAACAGGATCTGTTATGTGGGAGTCCAATTTTACTAACGAATTTTATAAAGAAAATAAAACGCCGACTTACTGAATCATGACTGGAGTAAAATGATTTTTCTCATAAAAATGAAAATATTGATTCGACGAAACTAGGACTAGATTACGACGCAGGACTTAATTTTTGATTGAAATATATTGATCATTACATTAAATACTTAAGACTTTCGTTTCAACCAATCCCTGAAGTGAAAATAGAATAGGATTAGATCAGTGGTCTTCAACCTTTTTTGAGTCACCGCCCACTTTTACCGCTGTCCTTTGAAATAAGTTCACCGCCCACCCAGCGGCCTAGTGAGAGTTTCTGGCGCCCGGGGCAAAGAATAATTTTGCGTCCCCAGTAGCAAAGCGATTTACGGAGGTAAGATAACCCTAATACTAGTGGGATTGTCGTTAGATGAGATTACCGAATACGGTCTCAGTTGTAATAACAGTGTTTAAAAATTTTTGATTTTATATATTTGATAAAATTAAACAAACACTTCGCTGCTTCTGCGAGAGACTCCGACCACCCTCATGGGCCTTTCGATTTTACCGCAGCATGGATACATTGTCGCTAGTATAGTATGATATGATACTATAGTTAACGACAAATGAACCGTAATAGTTGTACATAAAATAGTTGTACAGAATATGTGTGCTTTTTTATAGAATTTCATTTTTCAGTGTAAAAATTAGAATAGCATTTGGTGAGATCTTTAACGCCCACCAAAAATCCAAAAACGCCCACCTTGAAGACCACTGGATTAGATCAACAGAGGGCATAGCTGGCAAGAACAAATGTAACCGTGACATAACCGTATAAATTGAGAAGAGAATACAGATGGATATTTTGACGAAAATCACGAGGAAATGAAAAACGAGAAACAGATGGAACCAACAAGAAGACACGTGGAGAAAAACAGAAAAATATTTTTTAAAAAACTAAAATCGACGTGAGAAGAAATGACCACAGAATAAAGAGATTCGGATTGCATATGGCGCGGACCGTTGAATAAGATTTGTGAAAAGAAGAACGAGGAAGGGATGCAAAAAGAGGATAAGCGAATGAGAGAAGGCGGAAAGGAAGAAAAAATATAAAAAAACGAGAGAGAAAAAAGGATGTGGGACAAAAGGAGGTGGAGAGAAACGGAGTGAGAAGGAAGTGGAGGCTAGGGAAGAACCAGCTTGTGGGTGGCGTCTGGCATTGAAGCTGGGACAGGATGGAGCATTCAACCATCGTGGGACGGTTGGGAGTTGGTATTCTGCGATGTGTGGGGGGGGGAGGGAGGGGGAGATAGGTGGGGGAGGGGAGGAGGAGGAGAGAGGCAGCAGAATAAGATAGGGAGCTATAGGAAGGTAAAAGGGTGGTGTGCGAGGAGGGAATAGAGACCGGTAGAGCGTGTGGTGTGGGATGCCCTCTTCTCAGCAGAGAGTCTCAATGGTTCCCATTGTTCCAGATTTCTGGCGGATCAGAACTTACTCACCCCTTCTCTCTCTCTCTCTCTCTCTCTCCGGCGCTTTGGTTTAGTGGGGACAGGCCAAACTGCTTTTGTGGGAGAAGTGGGTGTGGGTGTGGGTGGGCAGCGACCTCTCCCGGCATGAGGGTACGCCCCCCCCCCTCTCCCTCCCTCTCCGGAGACGTGAGGCGGCGAGGGACATAATGCGTGAGCGAGAGGAAGTTTTGGTAAATGGTGCGACGAGTAAGGCCAAGGAGGGAGGGAATGTGAAAAATTCCTCAGAATGAGGTCGAGTGTCCCCCGCTCCATATCGTGGGTTAAATATGCTTCGAGCTGAGTTACTTTCGTTTTTTTTTTGATAAGGTACGTATCGCCTCATTTTCTAGTTGAATATGTTTTTGTGGGGTCGCTCTAATGGCTAAGGAATTAGTTAGATGTGTTCGGAAACATTTCCTACATGGTGGACCGCATTCATAGTTGATAATGGATATACGGGCGACATTTGCAATGGAGAATGTTTAAGCGCTGCATGTTGCCAAATAAGAGTTTACATGGGTTTTAGTAACTAGACTGTGCGGTCATATTAGTAAAAATAAGGACTCAATTTTTCGGTGCTTAAACTCCAAATTCAGGACTATTTGACCAATATTTTAATAAAAAATTGAAATGGCGTAAAATATTACGAATCGCCTGTTCCTTGTAGATCTTGATTCTCGTGGTCTGCGTATGGCCCTCGCGCCATCGATTTCAGACCTTTGATGCAGATTGAATTCAAGCCATAAAAATAGTTCGGTAATTTATTTCCGAATTATTCATTTTCGAAGAACCTTAAGACATTTTAAGTAGCCAAGGCTAAAAATACAGCTTTGGAGTGAATGTATCGGTGGCGAAAATACTTGCAAGCTATGAGTCCTTGATCCGAGCTAGCAGCTTCAGAATAATTATAAAATTTTATAATTCCTCACGTCTGGGTAGCGATTTCACGGTTGCATTTTACCCGTCGCGATTATTTTCCGAATGCGAATCCAAATGAGATATAATTACGTCGCGGGATAGACTTGTGACGGCCACATTCTACCGAGCCTTCCACCGTGGGGCAAAGGAAAGATAGAGAAAGAGGTATATGCAGAGGTAGGGAGGGAGGAAGAGGGTGTTTTATGGAGTTATTTGGCAAGAAAAAGAGGAAGTAGGTGGACGCGGAGAATTCGGGAGTGGGGCGTAGAGAGGGAGGCGGGAAGAAGAGAGATTTCTGGAACACGAGGTGGAGTAGAGGGGATGTTTCTTCGGAAAGGCCAGTCTAGTAGAAATTAACGAGATGTATTCATGACTCCGGGCGCAAAACTTCTTTCTTTCCTCAGTCCCTCGTTCTCAGAGCCTTTTTCTCTTCCTTCTTTCCCTCCCCTCCCCCTCTTCCCTTATTCCACCACCCTTTCTCTCTCTCTCGCAGCCAAATTGAATTCCTGGCGATTCTATAGCTACCCTTTCTCTTCCCCTGCACGTACTCGCCTCCCTCTCACCTCCCTCCCTCACCCCCTCTCCTCTCTCGGGCTTCCTTCGAGAGAGAAAAGGGTTTTTCAGCGGAGGGTGGGAAAATAAGGGTGCGAATGAGGGGTGGGGGAGGGGGGGATAGGGACCCCCGAAGGGTAAAAGGGAAGGGAAGGGGGGGGGGGAGGATTTTTTGGCGAGATGAATTGGAGGAACGGAATGGCGATAAGATTGAAACATTGCAGCCACACCCACATTTCTGGGATGGTGTGGGTGGGGGAAATGGGGAAGGATGGGAGGGGGAGGGAGGGTGGGAAGCCTCGGTCGAGAGGAGGGGATTTATAGCGCCATCAGCGATTTCTGAAAGGAGTAATTATCATCTCTCACATCCTTAAAAAACAGTAGTCGCGTGATAATTGCCCCGGGTCCCTCGCTTGAGACGTCGAGTTATTTTGAAAAGGTCACGCGCAAATGAAGATGCCCGATTATTAACGACGTATTGGAAACAAATACTGCGAGGGATACTGCATATGGCTACGATTTTAGTAGATTATATTGTATTATTTTTATTAGATAACATTTTCAAGTTTAATTTTTTAAGCTTTACCTAGCTAATAACTTCATTAAATTAAATAAAAATCCACTATGTATTTGGATATATTCTATAGCAATAAGTAAGAACTCATATATTGTAAAGCCATATTTTTGACCAGCTCTTAATGTATCTGCTCATTAACATTAACAACATGTTTAACAGCCTCATTTTACACAAACACTTTCCCTACGCCTCAAGCTTGAGCATGACTGGGGTTAGGTGGAAGACTTAGTCTCAATCTCGATCCAAATAAAGATCATACCAATCAATTATCATATGTTGGGAAATTACTCTATTACTTTGCTATTAAACATTTTAAGTGTTAACAATTTATAATCATTTACTTAATTTTACGACGAACAGAAACTAATAATAGTTTCCTCATTTATAAATACCGAAAAAAGGAAATGTTTGCAGCGCTTTTCCTCGACTTTTGCGTTAAGCAATTTTTGAAATGCGGTTACATAACACTGGTTAGAATTTTGAAGCATAAGACTAAAAATGAGTCGAGCAGCCCATCGGTTATCGATTTTGCGAAAACAAACCGTTCGACAAGTTCCGTTCGGGAAATGAATGCATCGCAGGAAATCACCGCACCGAGCGAAAATCCCCGCACGACCAGGGATATTTTTTTCGCGGCAATCCGATGGGCGCGAAACGATTGTGTAAGCGAGATTTATTTTCGAGGGGTCTCGGCTGCATTAAATTGCATGGGTATCTGCAGGTTGGGTAGAAATAGGTCCCGAAGACCGGTTTTTTTTTCAATACTAGTCTCATATTCACCTCCGTGAGCAGGACAAAAAGGGCCGCTCAGGAGACCCTTAGAAAGGGCGAGAGAGGGAGAAGCTAAAGTAAAAAAATAAAAATAAAGTCCGTTTTAACCTCGTCAACTTATACGCGGTAGACAATCCTGGTATGCGAAAGGAAAAGAAAGATAAAGGGTTGTTTTGGACGGTCGTAAGAACGAATACGTCGTTATCGAACATTTAATCGCTCCATTGATGTTATTCTGAAAATCAGACATCTAAATTCATAAGGCCGGCTCGTATTTCGAGCACGTATGCAGCGGCCCTAGGCTAGAACTAATTGTGCGCTTTCGTCCCGAAATAATTTGGACAACCAGTCGAATTAAAGATTTCCCTATAATCGGTTTTGGTCCAAATGACTTCGGGTTACGGTTCTAACTTCCGGGCTCCGGGTTGCGTTCAGGAATTATGTGTTTATAAAAAGTAACCCATTCCTATTTCTAGAGTATATTTTTGGTGTTGTTGCCCATCACCAAAAAGCAATCAATCAACATAGACTAACCTAATCTATATGCGGTCAATTTAGTGAAATAATCGGTCCTCGCCATGATATATTTTTAAACGAGTTGACTTGTATATCTAAATCAGGAGAAAACTTTTTTTTAACTTTCATAAAGAAAATATATTCACGAATCATTATACAAATCCATTCATTCAGTTTTGCTCTAAGAAAATAAAATATGCATGGTAGTAAATAGATTAATTACTGAATTGAATATTCATTTACAGAGTTTTCAAAGTATAATTTTAACACTCCATAATTAGAATAAGATTAGTTTTTTTTTCGTTACGGTTTCTAAATATCTTTTTTGTAATTTGTTCCCAGCTATCAACCTGGCTCGTATTCCACGACGTCCTTTCGCGTATACGACATTTGATCCCTCGAATTGTATTCGTGATAACGCAACAGGGAAAGGATTGGACACGAAACGGCGGAAGATAAAGCTACGTAAGACAGAGAAAGTCACGAACGACGTCGACGAACACGCGAAAATGAAAGGCAATTAATTGCAGCGTCGGTCCACCAGCGTAAAATATGAGCCGTGTTTTTTTTTCTTTGGGATAAATAATAAAAACTTTATTAAACGACACAAAGTGTTCCAGCCGGATTGGTAGCCCTTATACTCCGAGTACGATTAAGTAGCTAATTATCCGGCGCGCGCAAGAGACAGCTGGCGCATACGAGTTACGACTGCGGAAGTCGAAATGGTGAAACCGGAAAGACGAAGCTCATAGGTCTCTGCGAGTACAGTCGTTATAATTCCCTCCCATAAGGAAGGAGAACAATCCTCTTAAAAGGAGATAGCAAATGAATGTCGGAGATTACGCTTAGAGATAGTTAGTTATGATAGCGCATGTGTTGATACTTAAGTAACGTTCTTTGAAATGCATGTCTCTCATATCTCGCATATTATTGACGATAAAAATTAAAACTTCAAATTATGTAAAACATTGGAAGAATGGTACGATTGTCCTTCGTAGGAAACGGCAGGAAAATTAATCGTGGACAAAATATAATGCGAATGATTTAGCCTAGATAACGAAGGTGATCAAGGATATATAACACAGCCAGGTGTACGGTTTTAGTCAAGACGCTAGATTTAAGCTGTAATCAAATGTATTAAGCCGAGCTATCTTTGAAGCGCGCACATGTACTAAGGATCGACATTGTGAATTGATGGCACTGTATCAATTAAACCATAAAATAAGCCACACTATATATTTTCATATCTCGTAAATAAACTTGATAATAAACTAAATGAATTCAGCCACAAAAATATTTTAAACTTATTATTTGATGCTACTGAGGTTTATCCCAGGAAGAAAACGGATAAATTCGCTTGTTTTTTTTAGCAACCCTAACAAAGGTAGAGCATTTAAAGCAGTTAAGGCATTTTTCATCAACTAAAGTAATTTCTCGTGAAACATGACGGATATCTGTGAATTATGCTTGAAATTTATGCTCTGGCAGAAAGAGATGAAGGCGACATTGACAAACCACACACAAGAAGAGACGAGAGAGAAGAGACTGCGGCTGTGCATGATGCGGCAAGGTTGCAGTGCAGTGATTAGCTGAAATGCTTATCGACATCTCCCTCTAAATTGTATGGGTCGTCAGAGCTCAAGTTATACCTCGTTTACCGTAGTGCGAATACTCCTCTTCCACTCTTAAATTTTTTTACTCGCTCTTTGCGAGAGAGTTCCCGCATTTTGTTTTAATCCGCGCGAATTTTGCCAACATCTCGTGAACAGACCTCCAAAAAAACAAAAATTCGGCCCACTTTCAAACCAATTAGCTTTTTCCTTCTCCTACCCTTCCCTCTCCGATCCAAAGAACCTTTTCTCCCTCTCTCATACTCGAGCGATGCAGCATACGGAAATATATATATATATATTTTTTTGTAAAAAGGAAACAAACTAATTTAGTCTCGAGTTATCGCCATTCCGGTACACACAGCGGCGAAAATAAGAAAGAAAAAATATATATAACGAGGGACAGGAAGACGTTCCGCCTTCTTTTTCCTCTCTCTCTCTCTTTTCCCATTTTTAGACGGAGGAAATAAATTTTAATAAAACGTCCCATCGTGGCAAAAAATAAAACAAATGCGAAACAAAAAAATAATAAGGTAAAAACGCCCTTTTTCTCTCTCTATTATTCTATAGGTTGAATTGAAGGAACAAGAATGCGCAGCCGAAGTAGAAAGAGAGAGAGAGACTAGAGAGATCTTTTAAGCGTTGAAAGAGGAGAAGCAGAATAGGGAGGGAGGAGAGAAAGAAGAAAGAGAGAGGATAAGGAGAGGCGGAAAAAAGACTTCCTCGGGAAGAAAGGGACGGAGATTGTCCGGGAGTGGAGGTGGGCAGGCAGGAGCAAGCGGGTTGGGCAAAGGAAGCCGTGGCAAAGACTCCGTGAAAGAAAAGAGGAGACTGGGGAGGGAATAAGGAGGGGGAGGGGGGAGGGAGTCGGGTAGTAAAGGGAGAGGATAGGAGGGGGAGGGGCTGGGAAATGGCTCTAGGGGTCTGTGCGAGTGAGTGAGAGAGAGAGAGAGAGAGAGGGAAAGACTGGATGAAGAAGTAAAAAAAAGAGGGCTTTTTCCCTGAGAGCTGCTTAGCATGAAGACGACTACACTGTTCCTTGGGTCGGAATGGGCGCAGAATTCGAGATGCAAATGCAGAGGGAATTGGGAAGGGGGATGCTAGGTGGGTAGAGGGAAGCGAGTGAGTGGGATAGGAAGAAATGCTCAGAGCTCTACGAATACGGGATGAGAGGGCGGGGGGGGGGAGGTGGGGGAGAGAGGGAAGGCCGCGCAGAGTGAGTTAGAAGGCTTGGAGTGGGGCTAGGTCTTGCGAGATGGAGTTCCTACGCCAATACATGAGCGCATACTATCTTTTCGTCGTTTAAAGACATTTTCCTCGGTTAATAAGTATAGTAATTTGACCTATGACGTCACTCATCGAAATGGGATTTATCGCGATGGGATTATGAAGTCGTGGATTAATTGAACTGGACGGTACTCGACAGAAAGAATAATATTGATTTTAGTTGGAAGAAAACTGATTCTCTCGGTAATGAAATCGAACGAGTGAGTTCGGTTGACAGCGATGGAATATACGTCGATGTAATTCACAAGCTTAAAAAAAATATTTATATACCTACACATCCTTTAAATTTTTTGCGCGGTCACGCTTAGATAGTTAAAATAACTTTAAGCGGACTATCAACGGTTTATAGTCTCGTATGATATACGACGCGTTTACGCATAAAACCGGGCGAAGGGAAGAGACACACCAAGAGGACGAACGGCCCTGGCGCGTCTCGCGTGGAGGATGAGAGAGATGGGGCTAGTATTCTAACCTGCAAGAACATGAGGAGGAGTAAAAATAAAAAAATAAAAGACGAACGAAAAGCTCTTGGGAGCGACTGCATCGTAAAACAGGACCACCGCGGGAATTGAAAATAAAAGGAGTTTGGGTTTAAGTTGTTGATCGAGAAGTTCTCTATTTGGTTTCAACACGCCAAACATCCTGTCCTACGCAAGAAGTTCCGGGATGCAGTTTGCCCAGCGTTTGAAAACTTTCTCCTGGTAAACACGGCAAAAGTGCCGTCAGGGGTAATATATATTTATTTGCGGATGTATCCGGGAACATTTTCAAGAGGATAATTAACCTCCATCTGGTGAATGATTTACGCTCAGTGATTCTTAACGTTTTTATAACTTGTTGGCTTCTTATAATAGAAATTTATTTATAGAATTGCATCGTGAATTACCCGGCGTATTTTACGGTGAAGGGTTAAGTATATCTGAACACGTGGATTTATTTAAATGGTCATTAGAAAGCCATTAGAGTGATAGATTTATTATTTATTGTTATTGATAAATATGAAAGCTATTAATAGGATTAAAATGTAGGTATTTTAACGCTAATGCCTGTAGAAACATTACAGCAGATTGCAATTCAAGGACCTAACATGTTCAAAGTTTTCAATCCACCAGATTTTCAAACTAATCGACATTTTATTTCTCGAACATGGTATTAAGCTACTTAAGTAACCGTGATCAGGCATATCTTAAACAAAATAATTCGATTCCTCTTTCATTAATAATTTAATTAATTAATTATTATAAAGACGGTATCTACGATATAGTTCTCCTCACTAGAAAAAAATCAATCCTTATAAAGTAACATATGTAAATCAAAAGACCAACGTAAAAATTTTTTTACTAAATAAATGCCTTAGAAATGTTTTCAATAGCTATTTTAACATAAAGTTTAAAATGGATTTCCATAAACCCGAAAGTATTTGGCCACGTTTACCTTTGCCAGACCGAGAAAAACTTCCTCTCCCGTACGATTAGAAGCGTCAGAGTCCCTCAAACCGCAGTCTTCTCCCCCAAAACATCAATCCATTCCTCGAATGATTAAACCATGACCAGAGAGGGATAAACAAAGGGCTTCCAATGAGCGTGTTCCAAACGCATAAAATAATCAGGAGCGAGTCACGGTTATTTTACGCTTCATCCTTATCCACCCCTTATTCTCGAAAGCTTCTATTTATCTGTAAAAGGTTGATACAGATGGAGGTGTGGCACCTTAAAAATGCCCACTCTACCAAAAAGCCATTCAAAAATCCTTTGAATGAAGGGCAAAACATTCACGCACGCACACACACGCACAAACACAGGCGCCCAGGACTAGCAACTCGTTTTCAATTTGCGAATAAGCAATCGGGAGAGAGTCCGGAATTTAGCGTTTTTTGTACTCTCTACAATTTCGACCCTCTCTCTCTCTTTCTCTGGCCCTGTCTACTTGTGTTTAACACCCCAAATATCGCAAGAGCGGAGACCGCAGCATGTGCTTACTTACCTCGTGAAGAACGGAGGGCCATCAGTTTAATTAAAAACACCAGGAAAAAAAAGGGCAACAGTTTGTTGTTATCCAGAGTTTGAGAAGCCAAAGTGTAAAGGAGATTTTTTTTATTTCCCTCCAAAAGGCTTCTATAGAGAACACAAACAAAGTTTAGGTGTTTTTTTATTATTTCCGAAATTTAGGCGTTTGTTTGTTTTATATATATTTTATTTATTTATTTCTGACGGAGAAACTGCGGTCCATTAACGTCGTTTTTCTTTTGTCGATCTGTTTGCTCGTTTTTTTTAAAGCAAGGCGGTGGGCGTTAGACGTCCGGCAAAAATATGTAAAGGGATACGAGCAAAAAAAATAAAAAGAACGTGAGAAAGCAAATTCTTTTGTCCGTTATTTATTAGGGTTTCAAACGAATAAACGCGATCCTTTGGGAGTACAAAGAAAAAGCGTTCGTCGAAATGAAAAAGTTATCTATAGGTTGTTTTGATGCTATTGGAAAGTTACTCGGAAAGTAGAGAGAGAGATAGATAGATAGATGATTTTATTCTCAGGGCGAAATTGAGACCATAAGGTCTCCTCTTCCATTTAACCCTAGAGAGAGAGAGGGAGAGAGCAAGAGAGGTAAATATGGCGAGATATTTTTCCTCTTTTTTTTTAAAAGAAGTAAGGCTGAAACGAGTAAGCTGGAATATTTTTTTTCATTTCGTAGCCATTTGTTGCAAATGGGCTCTCAAAGGCGATTTCGAACAAAGAGCATGCATCGAACCGTATCGGAGACGATCGATACGATATTCGCGAACAAACAAAATAACACGAACGCTTTATCCTTACGGTTATCGACTTTCACGCTCAGCGAAAACAAATCTTTAAAAAATTACGTTAATTTAAAAAAAAAAAGTAATCGACGAATTTAATCGGGATTAGAATTGGGAAGTTATTTTTATTTTTGTAGGGGAATGGATCACAGTAACTTATCTGAACTGAGGACATGATAAAATGCGGTACATCCTGATGTTGAGGCCGATTTAATTTACGTTCGCGAGAAGAAATAAAAAAAAACAATGAGGACTTAATGGAATTTTCGCGAGAGAGAGTGAGTGAGAGACAAATTATTTTTCCCTAACAGCGAAAATAAAGGTAATTAATTAACTTTCAGACGAGTTAATTTCGGCGAATGGACAGCAGAGAATTTTCATCATGTCGTTTCCACGGGTAATAATTTTTCGTCTGCAATGAAGATAAATATGGCAACAAGCAAATCGTGTTGACGACTGCTATAGGTGATGCGATGATAGGATTTTTACGCATTGTTGCGATACGACAACATTAACAGTTTAAAGTGTCCTACGAATTGTGAAAGATCGAGGAAAACATAGGGAGGAATTTAATCATTTCATTCACTTTGTCCATTTCTATGGACATTCTATTACGTTACATCAATATCTTCCTACGCATATTGTAGGTACGAGAGGTGTTGGAAAATGTATTGAAAAGTGTATGGCCTCCAAATCTGGTATGGGTATTACTGAGGCGATGAGAATTGAGCTGAAATTGCAAAAACAAACATTTATTCCCCTGACAAAATACGCGACTGAGTGTTAAACTTCTGCCGCTAGGAAGGTGCGTCATAATACCGGAAAGAAATATTTGAACGGGATGGATAGTCAGTTATTTTATTTTCTTTGATCGCGAGATACTAATGCGCTACGTATATATGAACTCCCGTTCACACAAACGCGTACACGCGCATGAAAACACAGATGTACCAATAAAACCGTCAGCTCTCTCATTTGTCTGTTAGACATTTTTGACAAATAAAATTTTCTTAATACTTTTCCAATTCTATCTTTTGGCCTCGTCTTCTTGTAAATATTCCGATCCATTCGCATTTTAGTTCATTCAATCTATCAAACACTTTTTCGATCCTTCACTCGAATTCAATACATTCTACCTTCCTCGGAAGGTAGAATGTATTGAATTCCACATATATTTTGACGTTTTAAACTCTCGCATAATTTCGACTACATTCACTGATTGTGAGATAAAAGATATAAGAGCGATAAAATATAACGATAAATAAAAAATTAATAATCATAGCGTGTTGGACGCCAAAAATAATCTTGGACTTGAACGATGTACGTAATGTAAGAACTTGAACTCTCGATGGAGGGATAGCATTATCCTAATTCTCGAAAAAACAAACTTTCCATTTTATACCAGCTATTCGTGCTGTTACGCGTCATTTTCTCCACTGCAGCCTCTTTCACATTCTGATATCTTTGTAAGCCATCATGCATCTCATGCGGCATTTGTTATAACACCAGAAGATGTATGTTTAAACTACTCAATCGCGCGCACGAACTCAGAAATACACTTCGAATAACTGGAAGACATAGGCCAGTCATCTAAATGACGGTCTAAGGTAAATATCCTACATAGAAGTCAAAGCAATAAAATACGATCATAATGTACTCTTCCTAAACTAGGAAAGTTGTTTCTTAAGGTTGAAGTAAAGGTAGTGTAATCAGACTCAAGCAACTAATGTTATTTTGGATTAACAAGATACGAAATAATTTCACTGAAAAGAAAAAACTGAAACATTTACCAACGGTATTATGTATTTCATTGAAGGATAGTTGTGAATATCGAAACCCAAGTAGTGTGATGAAAAAATAAACTGTTGAGCACAATTTATTGTTTATTCTGGTTTCCTTACAATGTAATTCCATACAAACACAGACGAAAACGTCGATAAAAGACATAGGCCGACGGTTAATCCGTTAAGATCCAAACACTTCGAAAGGCAGACAAAGCAGAGAGATCGCACAGAGGATTCGAAGGTTTAAAACGTATCGTCAGAAAATAAACTCCTTCTCGCTAGGATTCGTCGACACACATTCGGACACATCTCGGCTTTCGTGGTCCCTCGGACAACCTTCACGGCCGGGGGAGCAAAGCCGCGCCAAAAGCGAAGGATTGCGCTACCGAAAAAACCTAATAGAGGCGACCACGGGGCAGCAAAGGCAGTTCAATCCTTTCCCTGACACTTTTTTCCCCTCGCCGAAAACACCCTTCGACCGAGCCTTTTACCGGGGATAGAGCGGGGGCGTAGGGGTGCGAGGGGAGAGGGAGATGAGGGGGCTGCAGGCAGATCGATAGCGAGGGTAGGGCCCAAAGGGGTGAAGAAGGGGGTGGAGAGATGGGGGGATGGAGGTGTGGGAAGCAGGGGTACGAATGAGTCGGAAGGGGTCGAAGAGGGGAGGGGGAAGAGGCGTGTGGAGGGGATAGTGTGTGTGATGCTGATGCTGCTGTTTCCGCCACGGCGTCGTTGGAACCCTCGGATGTGCAGCGCAGGGATTCTTTAGGATCGTGAGAGCAGAATTAATTTTTATAGAAAATAAGGATGAAGTTGATATCTACTCGGAACGGTTAAAAGGTAACGAACGTTAGCAAATAACTTATCATTTGCATCGAAAGCAATGATTAATCAAGGCTTTAAATTTTTTAGTACCTATATATAGATAATACGTATACAAGATATATGGAGCATAATGATAAATAAACAATGTCGATCCTCTGTGTTATTATTCCACTAGGGCAGCCATTGTAGCATGGAGAAAGTAATTCCAGCAGTACAAGATAACGAGAAGCGGCATGTATTCGACGATGACAACATTTGGAACATGTTATGACACAAGCTTTATTCCGTGAAGTTTGCAGCCATTCGGCTGAAAGTTACATCGTTCATCAATCTCTAGTCATGTGTGTATGAATGTACACGTAAATATAGATTTCCTGACTGTCAATATACATCAGAGAGGAGCTTTTGCCAAGGAAAACTTCAAAGCATAAGGATGTGCGAGTCAGTCATTATTTCTGGATAGCCATGAGAAAAGTTGCGCTTTCTCAGTATTCTAAATCATGTTTTGTAATCTGGCGACAACTGTAGCTCATTTCATCAGCCTACTTCACTTCTAACAGTCTTGAAAATTCGAATTAAAATTGTCCTTCATTGATTTACATATTATTTTTTATTTGTATTTTCGTGCTGGTTTCACATCTGAAAACCTTTAAGGATTTCGATTTACGAGTCAGTTAATCAGTGAGGTCCGGGCCAATTCATGTAATTAAAAACCCAAATATCCATAATCAGTAAAGTCACGTCATTATCAAAATATCACTTGTCAGGGGTAGGAAACATCTTTATTAAAAAAAAGGCAGAATACAATCTGGTTTCAGTCGTCCAAGTAGGCTAGAGTGAGGTTAGTTGGGGAGTAGCGCTGCCTTAGGATCTTAAGAACCTTTTCCTGAATGAAGTCCACGTCTTCTGGTGGACAGTAATCGTCCTCACTGGACCTAAAAAGGAAATTGTCGAGGAAGTAAGAAAACAGCGACGTCGAGAAACCGTGCTTTAAACCGAAACCAAAGTTCAGTTATGTTCCATAAAATCTTTCATGCGCATGCGTTTAAATATATGAATGTCTATACATTCATGTATGTTTCCATGCAAGTTACTGAGTGTAGATCTGCATGCACAGAAATACATGCATATATGCGGGAATGTGTACACAAAGATAAAGATTTTTTTCTCCTGAAAAATTTCGTCTACAAGTTGTTTCCATATGGTATGTACCCATCGCATTCGGCATATACTTTCAACATCCCAATCTTATGTAACCTCTCCTATCTATACAGCATAAGAGAAACCTAAACTATATTAAAATAGAATCGAGCTAACTAGGAACAATAGACTCGTGGATATACAAAGGATCAATCATAGTTTATTACGATAGCCACATACGCCAAGTAGAGGTAATCCATACAATCTTCCGTTACTTATTGAGCACGTGATTGGCGGGAATACCGCTTTAAAACGATCACCGTAACGATCTTTGAAGACGCAGAGGAAGAAGGCACGGTGGCAGCGAAGGGATAAAGTAAGAGAACAAATAAGAAATAAGAGCCATGAAGATTGAAAACTAGCCAAAGAGAGTGAAAAGGAAACCGTAGAAGAGAGAAGCGGGAAATTGCAAAGCGCGGGCGCCGTGGCTAACGAAAAAGGCTTCGCCGAAGAAAGAATAAATTATGGGGCATAAAAATGGCTTGATATTTGGGAGGAAGGGAAGCTATAACTGAGTCCAGGGTGGGAGAGAGTCAGGGGAGAGGGAGGAGGAAGGGAGGTGAGAGAGAGAGAGGGAGGGAGAAGAGAGGGAGGGAGTGAGAAGAGAGAGAATGAGGAGGGAGGGAGAGAGAGAGTGAGGGGAGAGAGAGAGAGGAGGGAGGCCGAGGACGGGAAAATTATCTAATAGCAATCACCCGGTATGCACGCTGCGATAATGGAGATTCTCCGAAAACTGCTTTTAATAATCTTATTTGTGTTTTTTCCCTCAGGTAATTTAACCCTCCCCCCTCCTGTGACGCTTAAGGAAAGGGAGAAGATAATGGGAGGTCGACTTTTTTTTCCTCCTTCCTTTTTGTAAAAAGAGGCGTAATACGTCCGGAAACCGTCAGGGCGAAGAGTCCACGGCCGCGAACTGCCGAATTGATCCTAAAGGGAGTTATTAAGAGATAGAATTCTCAGGCCTACCGGAATGTTTGCTTATTAAAACAAGAGTTTAATAAGGTAGAAAGAAGTTCCATTTAAAGTTTAATCCGTACTCGGAACATCCAAGCTGACGACTACAAAAGGAAAAAAAAACCGAGATCGTTCTCGAACGATGCTTTTGAATCGCGCTAACTTTCCTGGAGTTGTACCGCGAATTGTTCGCAGGTTCGGCGAAAGGAAAAAAGAACATTCGTGGCGGAATCCCAACGGGAGTGATTGGATTTTTATCCTTTGAGCGACACCATTTATAAAGAAGATGGGGACGAGCAGGTATTCTTTTTTTACCCGGAGACCTCCCGTTTTTATTTTGATTGAAAGATAAAAGAGTGAAAAGGTTCGTTCTTTATCGGAATGCTTTCTGTTGTTCGAAGGATTCGCGACAACGAATGAACGACATCCGCCATGTTTGGGTCGAAACGAGATTTCTCACTCCGCGTGAGAGTGTTTCGAAGGACTCTTGGAGTCGCATCCGAAACGGAGACGGTTGGCCGAAGTAAAAGAAAGAACCGAATAATCGTCGAGAGTACAAGTCCAGTCCAAATCTTCAGGTGGAATCACTCTTGAAACGAACGCAATACAGATATAAATATGATAGCGCTATTAATCGTTCAACTAATTAAAACAATCTATCCTCATTTTTAGTTCAAAAGAGAGAGGAATGTTAGAATTGTAAACAATGATTCGGTGAGAAATTAATTCGAACGATTGTGTTATTTGCAAAAGCGGCGATGAATTATAATTTTATTATCTGTTTAATTTGCGGAGATGACTTTAGTGAGGAATTGAAGAGGTTTTTACCTCCACGACGAATAATGCCGTTTGCAAGAAACCGTTGAATGCGTGACGTTGACAACATTTTCCTTATATTTTCGGAACGTGAAAATGAATGATGCTCATACAAGTTATGAGACGTAAAAAAAGCACGATACACTCGACAACTTTTAAAAAAATTGGCGTTTTCTCAGAATTTCCGCTTAATATATTTATTATAAATGGGAAGAAAGAATACCTCGGAGAAATGCTTGCATTAAATTTCCTCCTGAATATGGCGCCCTTTGACGAGCTGCGAACCAGCAATTTAGCGCGGGAAGAAAAAGGCGAAACATTAGCGCAATGCGAGATTCAGCACGGCTTATTTCAATTACGTCCACAGCGAAACGTGTCACTTTCGAATAGAATGCAATTAAACATTATTCCGTAAAAATATCTTTACCGAAGCACGGCTGCAAAAATCCATTCGGAAGAGAAAAAATATAAACGCTTCCCACAATTTTCCGCCCGGCTTCCGCGGTTTTTTTTTAAAAAACCGCTTCGTTATTGCCGTCCGAAATAAATAGACACAATCCGTGCATCTCGTTTTCTATAAGGACTGCATTTTCGAGCTGCGCGTCTCCCTGTATTTCGAAGGATCGCGCTCGCACGAACACAAAACTCACCTACACACGCCAGCATCGAATAATTACAAGGATTTTAATGAGCGTGACGCGGTCGGATACATGCGGAAAATAAAGGGGAGGAGGGGGGGGGGGACCTGCAATGTGGCAGAAGATCCGAAAATGCGGTTTTTTTTCTTTCTCGGCAGAGAGAGAGAGAGCGAGAGCGAGAGAGAGGTGGCGAGATGTACGCGGTGGAGCATTGTTGGCGGTGGGCGAGGCTAGCAGCGCGGGTCCCAGGGTCGATAGGGTTGAAGAGAGGTAGGGAGGGAGAGAGAGAGAGAGGAGGAGGAGGGGAGAGGGGAAGAGGAGAGAGGGGAGGAGAAAGAGAGGAAAGGTAGGTGTAGAGAGAGAGAGAGAGAGGAGAGAACGGAGTGAAACAGAGAGAGGGAGAGAGAGAAGAGGGGGAGATAAGAGGGAGAGAGAAGAGGGGGGAGAATCAGAGGGGAATGGTATATAGTGAGTGAGAGAGAGAGTCAGGTTAAAGAGGGAAACCCTATCGGAGTGGAGAGATTGCTGTACACAATGGCAGTGAGTGAGGAACTTCCTTGAGTGCCGTGAATTAGAGAGGCATAGAGAGAAAGAGTGAGAGTAGGAAAGGTATAAAAAAAGAGAAAGGCGAGAGAGAAAGAGAGAGAGTGAAAGGGAGAGAGAGAGGGAGAGAAAAGGAGTTGCTGGCTTGCCAAGGTTCCATCATCGATTTGGTTTGTTACCTCGCTCTTAGATGGCGTTGATTTCACGCGAGCTAGCGCTACCTCATTTTTTTATCTTGACCTCTTTGGCTGCGGCGTGGAGTTTTCGACGCGTCGAGATGCAGAGGGAGAGAGAGATGGAGAGAGGGAGAAAGGGAGAGAGATTGAAGAGAGTGAAGGGAGGAGGGGGGGAGGAGAATGAAGATTCGTCTCCCTTGTCCGTAATAACTGGAGTTCACTCATCCGGCTAGGCTTAATTCATCTTGATCAACGGCGATTGGACGCGCACGGAAAGAGTTTAGTAACTTAAAACGCGTTCAAAGAGGATTACTTGTACCTAAACACTGTCGAAAAAACGTGATTTGAAAAGTTTGTTTATGTTCCGTATATACAGATCATCGGAGGCGTGGTCGACGATTTTTACATCTGGTAAGTAATCCATTTAACGCCATGCGAGGGTGTATATGTTTAAGTCCTCTAAAGGAATTGATTTTTTTGTTTAGGGTGTCCTGAATCATAAGTAGAAACGTGACACAAGAATGCCCCGCATTGGAAACATGGTCTGTAGTACATACAGGGCTGTCAACAATAATTCCGTCGAATTATGGAGCGATACGTGTTCGGAATGGAAGATAGCGTCGTTTGATTAACTTTTTACACGTTTTACAAAACTGGCCTATGGATCAACCGGACATAGACGGAGCCACAGTGATAGACCACCTTCTAACAGGAAAAACTAATTTTTTTGGCGCTAGGGAGCATCCACTTAAAACTCCTTTTGGATGTAATGTTGCGAATAAGTCGAATAACGGCTAATAAAAAAACGTGCGAACTACGCGATACATAACGGTTCAGAAACAATGTACCCCTATCTCAAAACCCGAGGGCAAACATCAAGAAGGACGATGCAAATGAACCTCCATGGAAGAAGTAAAATTCAAAAAACAACACAGCAAACACGAATAATTGAGACAGTCGCTCTTAAAACCGGAACACGGGGAGCGTTCGGAGTGGACGGCAATCGCGAAATTATTAACAAATTTAAGGAAAAAAAGCTATTCTCATCACCATATCTAATTTTCCCCTTTTTGGAGAAGACAGATGCCAAGGACTCTGAAAAGAACTCCACATCAATTTCGCGCCGTGGGTCGTTTTTGAGCGGGTGATCGAAGATTATTAGCAAGTCTAATGATCTAAGGAATAAGGAAAGGAGTCCTTAAAATTCTTATTTTTTCCTCCTTATTTCTCCTCTACGAGAGGCCTACCGCATATATATATAAATATATAGGGATTTTGCGAGGGAAGAGCAAGCGAAGGAGGATGAGAGAAAATTGGAGGGAGAGTTAAGAGATAAGAGCTATTGAGGAGGGAGAGGAGGTAAGGAGAGAGAGAGAGAGAGGTAAACATCTCCCTCCTCACCCCACTACGCCGTGTCCATTAGACACAGACCCTCACTCGCTCCCCCAACCCCCCTATTCTCTCTCTCTCTCTCTATACAATCCCCCCTTCATCCATAGAAAATGCCAGCATAAATTGGGTTTGCATACTCCTTCCACGCCCATTTCCCCCATCCCACCGAATAAATAAAATACTCCGCCTATCCCCTGACTAACTTATAAAAAAAAAGAAGAAATCCCCGTACTATTTCTCCCTCCCGCCTTCTCTCCCCTCGCTACTAAAACTATCCTTCCTTTCCCTCAGAAAATATAAAATAAAACCCTCCTCCAGAAAGCAGAAATACGCGGAAACCTCCCCTTTTCCGCCAGGGTTCGAACGGAGGGGAAACAGCCAGCCGGGTGGGAGGGGAAATTACTAGGGCCACGCCTAGAAAAAAAATCGAGAGGGGAAAAAACGAAAGTCGTGCTCCCGTTTCCCCCCCCTCCACCTCCCCCACGGAACTCCTTTTTCTCCCCTCCCCACACCCGACTCTTTTCCGAAAAAAAAAATCTTTCCTCCCCTCTTTCCTGTATCCTCGGCCGTCGCCATTGGTCGGAGCGGTTCGCACTACTGCTTTGGAGTGGGGAGGGTTATGCAGGAGAGGGGGTGGAGCTTAAAAGGAGGGTTCGTCGGAGGAGGAGGAGGGGGAGGGGGATGGGAGGGGAGGGGAGACGGGAGAGGGGGAAATGGGGAATATAGAGAGAATCGAGGAGAGATAGGGCCGGGAGGAGGAGGAGGGGAGGGGAAGGGAGAGAGGAAGGGAACTGATGGAGAGAGTTGGGACGGGCAGCAATCCCTTTCTTTTTTATTTAATGTAGAGGTGTCCACAGCGTTCTTAAACGTTGAGCCACACAATCAATCCGCCGGAATTGTCTGTTAAAATGCGGAAAAATGAGTTTTTAAATGCAACTATACGATTGATATGTTTTTATTTTGTGCCTCGGCACGCTCCCTTCCGTCGAATGGGTGAATTGCGTGAAAAGATCGATGTTTTTACGTTATTCTCGAATTACTAAACAACATTCGATTAAATCTGTCTTTAGACGCGAATAATAAATTTTTCATATAATCGTCTGCGATTTCCCGAGATACTGTTGTTTAGCCTTATTATTTGGTACAATAGTAGAATTGGAAATTGTGCGATAAATTCATAATATGGAAAGCGTTATCAGTTTCCATTAACTCTTCAAGAAAAAAGATAAGAGAAATCTTGGTAAAATGCTTTTTCAATACACAAAAAAAACCTTGTATTTCAACTGATAAGTTGAAATACAAGGTTTTTTTTAAAGCGCGCGTTGCTGACTGGATAATATTAAATTCTCTTCCGAAGAGACAATTCGTAACTGTAACAATATCATCCAAACATGAGGTGAAAAAAAAGGCGTCTTGAATTAACTACGCCAGGCATATTCCGCTAAGCTTTTTCGAAGGACTGTGGAATTAATCTGCAAACTAAAATAATTTCAATAATTTTCAATCCCTGCGAGTTTTAATTACTACTTGAAGAATTTTACCCACTTGACCAATAAATATGATTATTCTGTATTCCGCATTATAGGATAAACAACAATTTAGTCACAAAACGACATTTCCGGCCATGCATTATGGGCAGCGTGAGCCATAGAATTAACCCGAGTTTTTGTCCACGAAAGTGCTGTAACGGCTAGTAGCACTTTTCATAATACACCGAATTAGGCAGAAGGATATATTCCACGCGGGAATGGTGCATCATAATTGAACACTCACGTGCAGGCGAATCGCATCCAAAAGAGCTAAATCTAAACGAAGCAATACATATACTATATATATATATAAAGAACCACGAGCGGAATAACCGCAACCGAACGACCGAAACGGCGTTTATTTTATCCCTCGATATATTATACCTCAATGGCCCGAACATACCCGCGCAATTTCTCCTGCACCCTCTCTTTTCCCTCAAATTACGGGAAAATAAATAAAAATAACACTCGAGAATCTCCCGTGCACGCGAATAAATTCGCGAAATAAGAACACAAACTAATAAAAATCTTTGAAAAAGCTATAAAAATAAGGCAAAACCTTAATTCCACCTGAATGCTTTAGGTATTTATATAAGCGCATAAAATAAAAGCTAAAAAAAAGCAACGCACACAACCCGGGCGTTTTTCGTTCACTTTTGTTATCATTTTGGCAGCCAGCTATGGTATTTAAAACCGCAATATGCTTCCATCTGCATCCTCTCTCGCAATTTGACGCATGCGCATAGAGCGAAATGGGTGAGGGAAGGGGAGCAGAGCGGAACAGAAAGAGAGTGAAAGGGTAAGAAGAGAGAGAGAGAGAGAGGATAGGGAAGGGAAGGGAGGCTGTGAAGGACGGGAGGAAATGGGAGGGAGAGAGAGAGAGAGAAAGGGAAGCGAGGGCAAAATGTGCTGGCGTTCACATGGACACCTCCCTTACAGCGCCACTTGGGACTCTCCTCCTTTCTCCCATGATCAAAAAGAGGAGTGAGAGAGAGAGAGAGGGAGGGAAGGTTTTCGGGGTGGTCACTGGTCAGCTGCGGTGGCCCCCCATTGAAAGTGACCGCGGGTGCAACGAGGCGGAGGAGGATATACCACACAGCTCGCAGTAGAGGGAGGGAGTGAGAGAGAGAGAGGGAAGGGAGAGTGGGAGGCGAGTGCGGGAGAGTGAAAGCGTGGATGCAAAGAGGGGAAGGTGGAGCACCTTGCAGCTGATGGTGCAGAGGAGTGATCGAGTGGGAGATGGGGGAGGAGGGAAGCGAGAAAGAGGGAGCAGGGAAAGGGGATGGGGATCAGAAAGGCAAAAAGAAAGATAAAAGATGGGGGTGGGGGAGGGAGGGGGGGATAAAAACGATGAATGAAGAACGTCATAGGGAATGGGTTAAATGCTAGACGGACTGCGAAACGGAGAAGAGAAAGAACATTTCGAGTATATAAGAAGGGAAATGGGAAAACGGCAAGCAAGATCTAAGGAAGCGTAGAGGAAGAGAATGGAGTATATGTAGAAGGATAAAAGTTGCGAGGTTACGTAAAGCAAGGGAACCGTAAAAACAGATAGATACTGATCTTTGAGTGAAATGGAGTTTTGTTCGTCACGTCAGAGAGGGAAATAGGAAGTCGACACGAGGCATGAGGGAGAGAGATGCAGCTCAAAGAATAACTATCCACAAACTCAACAACAATTAAGGAGAGAGAATGCATAAAAGCGACATTTGCTCAACTACATGATTGGAGATAATTCAATTATCCATCTACAATGACGAGTTTTTAAGAGAGATGGGATTAAAAACATAGAGACGTGACGATATTTAAGACTGGTTTAAAGTTTTGAATACGGCTATAATACAAGAGAAGAGACGGTTTGGAGGCCGTGATAGAGAAAAAAGAAAGTGAAAGGAAAAATGAGATGAGGATAAGGGAAAAGGGAACGAGGCTTCTGAAGTAGGAGATGAAGAGGAAGAAGGGGCGAGCGGAGAGAGAAGGGATGAAAGGAGGGAGAGGGGGAGAGAGAAGCAGGGTGGAGAGAGTGAAGCTGAAGATGAAAGAAAGTGGGAGATGTAAGTGTAAGAGAGGGAGGGAGAGAGGGAGGAGGTAGGAAGAGTGGGGAGGAGAAAAAGTGAAAGGGTTTGACGCAAATGAGGAAGGGTAGGAGAAAGTGGGGTGAGGGATAATCGATTGTTTACAGACTACCTTGCAGCGGACGATTCTGCACCGTCAGCAGGATTTTTTTAAGGGCTCAGAATCCGCATTATTATATTAACGCGCAACCATCTCGCGCAATACCTAGACGGCTAAGTTCACGCTATATTTTGAAATACTTAGATAATCGGCAGAAACGATGTTACACATTATAACGAATCGCCGTTAAAATGCGAAGTATATATTTTGTTTATCACTGTCATCAGTTTATAAATTGATAT
This sequence comes from Uropetala carovei, assembly GCA_036926305.1. Taxonomy (NCBI): domain Eukaryota; kingdom Metazoa; phylum Arthropoda; class Insecta; order Odonata; family Petaluridae; genus Uropetala; species Uropetala carovei. Next base: position 7,842,942 of record JAXCHB010000065.1, on the reverse strand, counting down.
CTAAATAAATGATTTAACTGAACTATTTTTCATGTTTTGAAGCGTGAGCGACCATTATTATGATGCGAGTGAAACAATCATCGCCTCAAAAGCATGGACGCAATGTCTATCAGCGGATTATACACAGACTCTTCCTCTATAGTAAACTGACGATTTAAATTCGAAAGGAGGTATTATTCACTTTTAAACTTCTTAATCGACTACAACTCGATGATTGAAAATGTTGTATACGCAAGAAAACTACTACTACTAGTTATTGAAAACGCTGCAATGCGTAATAATGTTTAAAAACCATTCCAAGAATCAATGGATAAAAGCTTTTTTATCGATACACCATGGAAAAAATATATATCTAAGCTGATATGCTCTGCTGCAAGGCACCACGGCCACTGTGTTATACAGGAGAGATAGTTACTATACAGATTTCGTAAATTTCTATTGCGTTTTGGAAACGAGTAATAAGTAATACAATTAAAAAATCATTCGCAATGGCATTCCTCACAGTTGTATGATCCGATAATAAACAATATTTTAACCTCGCGCATTAAAACTTCTCTTGCCCTCTGAATATACCGCACGCAAACATTTTGCCACAAACAAGCAATGCGAAACTCCCCCAACGTTGCAAAATGGTCAAAACATTCTTCAAAGACGAATTTCTCTATCGCACCGAATCGAATCGATATCCAACTATATAATAATGCCTAAAAGTCAGCGGGGCAAACCTTACAGTGTCATAATGGATGGAATTAATAGGGTGCGCGAAGAATAAGGAGAAGTGAAAAGTGAAAGGAGAGAGAAAGGACGAACAAAACGAAGGAAAAGTAAGGTGAATGAAAAAGGATTGTTTTGTATCGGGAATGTAGGCGGAGGAATTTAAGGGCAGGACGACGACTAAAAAGGTTTAGCAGAAGGAAGTAAAAGGGAAAAACAGGAGGTGGAGTAGGAGGGAGAATAAGGGAGAGAGGGAATGAGTGAGAGAGAGAGAGAGGAAGTGAGAGAGAGAGGGGGGGGGGAAACGAAGGAGGTAAATGGATGAAGAAATTCGAAAGGAAGAAGATTGGGAGGAGTAGGAGGAGGTTGAGGGCAGTGGTAGGAAGAGAGATGAAAGAGAGGGAGAGGGAGATAGATCTTTGAGGGTGGGAGAGAGAGAGAAAGGGAAATGCAGAGAGAGAGGGAGAAAGAGAAAGGGAGCCTGACAGAGTCTCTCTGGAAAGGAGAAGTGGGAGAAGGAATGACTTCTAGACGAGAGAAAATTTCCTGAGAAGAATAAATTTCTCGCGCGAGGCATAAAAGATGGAAAGAGGGGGGGGATACGGGGGGGGCACAGTGGAGTGGGAGGTTTAAGGAGGGGGGGGAGAGGAGGAGGACAGGGAGAGGGAGAGAGAGGGATGGGGAAGGTAAGGTAGTTGGGGTTGAGATAAGAGGGAGGAAAAATGGGATGAGAGATAGGAGGAGGGACCCGGCGGAAAAAAAAGAACGGAAGGGGTTTCAGAGAGAGGGGAGAGGGAGCAGGGAGAGGTAGGAGAGAGAGAGAGGTAGGAGGGAGAGCGAAATTGGAGGGAGTAAGGGGAAGGAGTGTGCTGGGGCTGCTGCCGGTGAAGGGAAAATATTTGAGATCCCTAGATACGAAGAAACCATGGCAACCCGGATGCATTATTGGGGAGCTCCCTTCTCCTCCCTCCGTTCCGAAAACCCCTTCTCCCATAAAGCTTCGCGAAACCCTTTTTCCTCCCTCGATTTTTGAGCAGTTACCCTGGCGACGGCCTGGGGAAGATGCCTTGGGGGGTAGAAGGGATAGGGTAAGAGGGATGGAAAAGGGTAGGGTGAGCTAAAAAGGGTGTGGCCCTCTAAAAATCCCGGCGCCCTCCTCCCTCTTTTCCTTCCTTTCCATCCCTCACCCTCCCAGTAATACACGTTCCCATATATTCAGTTCGGTGAGCTCTCTCTCTCTCTCTTCTTACAACGGGGGTAGACTGTACCTTTGCGCGACGCATGGAATGATTTAAAAAAAAAAATGAATAAATGGCGAAAAAATTCTCGTTTTTAAAAACTGAAAGCGAAAACTCGCGTGGCGGATTTCACCCTTTTTTTTACAAAAAAAAATTTTTCTCCGGTGCAGAAGTCGTTAATCTGCTGGTTGGCACGACTGCTTATTGACGCTTGAGAGGTATGGGCGAGGGAGAGTAACGGGATGTGAAAAATCTCTTTTTTTTTAATCCGACGCAAAATGACATTAGAGATCTCGTTGAATACTCATTATCAACTTAATTTGGCCCTGCTAAATTCCTCCATAGGCATGTGTGTATATATATGACATCATTCCTTCTATCATTGTGAATGTCCACACCAGTAGACATACGTTCCCTGATCACTTTCTCTTTCACCTCAATGTCGCTTATCAAAGATACTCCAACTTCTCTTTCCACGTCTATATACAAATATGCATACAGAGAGAAAATAGCAATTCTCTTTGAGGGAATGATTATTTTTCCTTTTTTTATTCTTTGCAATGCAGAAAATGAAACCAAACGCAATGCGAAGATGTAACCTGCAAAAATCAAGAATTAAGGAACGCATTATGGAAAGTCAACTGAAGGAAATAATACGGCTTCGCAATTTTCCATGTCTTAAAATTGCACTTTGCATTTTCGCTAAATTTGATAATAACTATCCTTAGGTTATGAAAATTGGTCTAATAAATGCAATGATCCTGTTTTACGTATACAAACAACATTGTTACAAGGCTCAATGACGATGAAATGAAATCACGACAACACAAAACCGATTAATACAAAATTCTCGTTTATAAGAAGTGCACTTCAATCAACTGCGAAAACACAGGTAACTATTGTTTGTAATAAATTATTACTTGTGATGAATATTTAAGTAGCTTGAAGTTAGTAATAAATAGTCATACTGTATTGCGATCATTGACCAAAACATATATCTGAAACTTGTATCAAAATTCTACATTCTGTAACGAATAAACAATGCAGTTTTTCATACCAAATGACAGTTAACTATGTAATTTGTGTCATAATTGCATAGAAAGAGAAGCAGATATAGTTGCAGTTTTGCAATAAGCGATTTATCAGCGCAAGAGTACATCATCGGCATAGTTTAATTCAATTATAGATCATCGTGAGATTATATGAACATAGTTGATCCTACCTTGATACAATTTAAAAGAACAATCTTAAGTCTCCCGCGTGAAATAAACTATTCGGTTGCATTGTAGAATCGAAATCCATTATAGACTCGAAATCGATGAAGAAAATCCGAAGAGGTGCATATAAAAACAGAAAGTTGCTCATATATAGCTGCCCAACTGGTTCCCCATGGGTGGCAGAATGAACTTGCTGAGATCTCCATAAAACCCTTCTCGTCGTAAATATACACCGGACTGTAAAATAAGTTTTTATTCGACAGTATTTCTGTCGTTTGCGAGTATTATTTACATTTGAAATTCCAATTCTGTTCTCTACTCTCAATTACGAATAGATCCGAATCCAACTTTATTTTTTAATGGTTTACACGAAGGAAGATGGCAAATCCCATCATCCATTGATGGCTATTTAGGTAGGGGTGTGGTCAAGGTGAAGGGTGCCCCTTTCGCTCTCTCTCCCTCCTCTCTCCCTTCCTCCCTCTCTCTCTCTCCGGCCAGAAAGTCTTGTGATCGATAACTCTTCCGCCGCCGCCCTATTGGAGTTGCGAGGAAATGTTTCGAGCAGGAATTCTGTTCCTTATTAAAAAAGAAACCCTCCTTATCGACAAAGTAATTGCATAGGCGTATACAAGAGATTATGCACGCGCGAATCAAAGACGGAGACAGAACTTGTAAAACTCGATATTGAAATCAAAGTGAATGTAAAAAGTGGGCAAATTTTCATAAAAAATTTATTATAGTAGTTATTAATGATAAAATACTTTAAAAGAAACATTAATCTTTATAGTTGCTTCCCAAACAAACATTAAAAATGTAACAAACAACAAAATGTTGATGTATTTATTTTATGTGCGAATATAAAGAAGCTTTGTTGTATTCGTAAACAACTACAGAAGTTAAAAACATAAGATATTCATTAATTTATTTGTTAATTAAAATCAGAGCTGGAAAGTTCCGGTTCGGGTCCGAGCTTAAATTTTCCAACTCGTTCCGTTCCGAGTGATCAAAAGAAGAAATGGTTCGGTTCCGAAACCGTTCCTAGTTTTAAAAAATGTTTTTTATTGATAAAAATTTTACATTAATTACAACTTTTTTCAATAAAATAAATGATGGTGAAAGTTTCTTAAAAGTATTGTGACCAAAGGTCATCTTTTTAAAGAAAATTTCCTTTTTACTTTCTCCATACCTAGTGTAGGAGAAAGTATTTATTCGTGAAAAAAATCGAATTTGAGATTTCAACGGAAATACACATTTTGAGGTCTCCTTAGTACGTTTTGACTATTTTCTCGATGATGCCTGTGTGTGTGTGTGTATGTGATAGAATTGTATGGGCGATATAACTTAGTCATTTTGAAGTATTTTCCAAATGCATAATTTAGAACTTTATTTATGCAAATATTTGTTGCTGTAGACTATGTAACTTCCTGTGAGTTTTTAAAAAAAGTTTTTTCATAATAGCGATTGTTTAAGAGCTACTTTGATTTTTCGTCTGAATATATGTTAAGTACTTTTCTAAGTGATTATTTTTAATTTATATAAACGATATCTACTCAGCAGTTAGAAGTAAAATTAGCTTTTTCGTGGACGACAGCGTCAATTATAGAGAAACTAGCTGAAACGCCCGGCTTCGCTCGGGAAAGAGTTTCCTTTTAAGTAGCAAACGATTTTTATTGCTTTATACTTTAAAAGTATTCATAGACTATATTTAGGCATGAATCCATTTGTACCCTTTATCTTGGCGTTAGCTATTCTTCCTCTACGGCACGCCACGGCGTGGATTTTCCTGCATTAATCTTTACGTGGCTATCTTCCTTTGAAGAGGACAACAATTAAGTAATTTAGCTTTGTTGCCGCCTAGAAAATGATCATCTAAACCGATAAATTTTGCGCTTAAAGGAAAATTTCGAGCGATTTAGCATGTAATACCATGAAACATGAACAGAATTAAAATATTCAGTCTTTCGTGCGTAAAACAAGCCATTTCCTGTGATCGCAAGTTTATATTTAAGTATATTTATATCCACATCAGTGAAGGGCTGCATGGCATTTTGGGGTTTCTCCACACCATTTCCCATGCATTCTTATGGAAATAGTATTTTGTTGACCCCATGGGGTATAAGAGACCCTACGGTCTGCAAACCTAGACCAAGTTCTTCCTTTGGTCCATAGGATGGCTCATGAAACTTTTGAATTCGATAGCTTAAACGGTGTAAAAACGTATAAAGAACATACACACATACACTCTAAAATATTTATAAGAAGATAAGCAACCCGGAAGACCAACAGAATCTCCAAAATTATTTTTAAAACTATTTCAGGGTGGTGTAAAGAATGTCAGAAATCAGTCAAAAGAACAGCTGCTTTTCGTCAATTTTTGGAGATCTAAAAATAGCTCGCTGCATTTTAACTATTCGTTCGACAGAGTAAGGATTCCCGTTTCAGATTCGGATAATTATTTAGGAACACTCTTGTAATTGACGATAGCGATGCGTACACTGCCAAGGGTGATTTAATTGCACATCGATATTTTGTTAATCATAGCAATAGCTAACAATTTTCTTTACTTATTGTTTTTTCAATGAAAAGATTACTGAAATTGTTTAAAAATTATTTTGGAACCGTTCCTTGTTCCAGAACTTTCCCAGCTATGATTAAAATACATTCCTCTTCAACGCTAAGGTTTTATTTAAACCTTTGGGAGCATTAATGTTAAAATAGCCTTTGCGTCGTTATTACTATAAACAATTCGCAAGAATTGTTTATTGCCATCTTGAAATTACTTCTACCTAATTGCCACTTATACCCAACTAAGAGCAAGTCTTTCTTTATCTTTCGATTTGAAAATTGTCAGAATAAACAGCCACGGAATCTTATAGAAGAGTCTGTTACATAAAGTAGATAACGAGATCTCCGCTACATCATTTGAAATTACACTTTCGAGCATCAAGAGGCAAGCCACGAGAATCCTTAAAGAGTCTATATTTCTATGCCAGCAACTGAAGACGCGTGAAAATAACCACATAGCTAGTCAAGAATTTAAGAGAAAATCCTAGCACACAAAAACACCCTTATATTTTAGACCACATTATCGCACAAAACAACCAAACGCTTGGGTACAATGTGTTAAAAAACATGGAAAGAACGCAACGATTGCATGACTCGAAACGATTTCGCCACGTCACTCGGGAAAAATCGCCGAGAAATATTGGCACCGCCGATGAACTTAAGAGAGAGGTTTTCACCGGTAGCGTAGCTCACTTCCGTTTCACCAACCGCGACGGGATGCGAGGTAATAACCTTCGGTTACCACGCTCACGGGACGAGAAAAATTATTTACCACCTCAGAAAGCGATAGATTTTCCCTTTCGTCGCAACCCATTCGACGTCGGCGATAGCAACTCGACCGCATCCTCGAGACGCGTCTCCTCGCCTCAGAATGCCCACAGGAAAACGACACCCGTAATTCCCAGCCTACCTCGAGAAAGAGAGAGAGAGAGAAAACCGCGGCCGCCTCGACCGTCCATCCAATTACTTCCCTGCCTCTCCCGCTAACAGCCACCTTTATCATATCCCTCCGCAAAGAGTCTCTCTGTAGTTTGCCTTCCCTCGTAACTCCCTTCGCACGACGGTTGCGGAATTATAAGCCCTTGGTGGTGCGACGACTCCGTTCGCGGAGAAGTCTTTTAAAGGCGTAGAAGGTCGGTGCTTTCGCACGAAGAGGGACGCCATACGACGCGTGTAACTCCGTCCGAGAAAAGGGTTTTAAGGGCACGAGCGAAGCGAGCGTGATGCGACGAGGGAATCGTTTTGCGGTCTCGTATGCGTGCGTGGAGGAAATCGTGCGAGGAGAGTAGGGCGGAGTGGATCTGGAGAGGGGATAAAGAAAGTAGGGCGGGGTAGGTTGGGACGAAATAGATGGTGTTACCCCATCCCATCATCCGAACACTTTCCGAGCCATTATATACATTTACCGAAATAAAAAAAAGGACCGGGGGACCTTTCTCACACACACACACACACGGCTGGACGACTTCCAGACTTACACCGAATCCCAGTTATCCTCCGACTCTTAACCATCTCCCTCTCCCGGTCTTATGGATAATTAAAGACCCAAGGTTATGGTGGGGGAAGAGAGGAGGAAGATAGGTCTAAAGAAGAGAGAGGGAGAGAGAGGATGTGGGAGAGGACGAAGAGGTGGACCGGAGGCCGTTCTTCAGCCCCCGGTTGCTCACGGCTTGCGGGACCCCGCTCGCTTGCGTGGAAAATAAATGGGAATTAAACGAGAATCGATTGGGGTTGCTTTGTTGTACTTTTTTTTATTATTCTCTCTCTCTTCTCACTCTCTCTCTCTACTCCTCCGGCGTAGTTTATTTGCTCTTGGTCCTCTGCCAAGGTCGTTCGGGACCCATCCCCAGCGGACTTCCCTCTCTCACTATATCGTATTATTATTTTTTTTTCGCGTGGCGCATAAATTTTCGCGAGCGGTTCGACGCAACTCGCTTGATATCTGCGTAAGGAGTTGAATAACCTCGGCGGAGGCGGGAGTCTTGCGTTCGTACGACGACTCGCTCCCCGAACTTTCGGAAGCTTCTCTCGTGGCGGTGGTGGGAGGTCAAAGGAAGGAAGGTCTTTTGGGACTCGGCGGATTCGTTCTTCGTCGCCAGGTTTCGCGTTTCAGGGAACTGCGATTCGAGAAAATCAAACTCGACCGCCGTTCATCGCGATAAATCCATAGGTCGGAAGAAATCTTGTAATTTCTCAGCCCCTCGAAAGAAAACATTCGTGCAAACGAAGCAATTTGAAAAGTATAAAATATGCGGTTACATTAATTAAACAACGAGCGCTATTTTTCTCTACCGGTGATTTAAGAATTGGCCGCGCACATATTACTGGTAATTCGAGGGCTATAAAAATTTTGGAGAGGCGAAATGAAAAATGAGGGAAAAAAAACTCTTCAGAGCAACAAATGCCACGTGAAAGGAAAATAAAACAGGAAAAAATACCGTTAATTTAGAAGATAAGAGAATCCTTCGAAAAATATCGAGGACCGGCAATAACAACGCTCGGGCCCCTATTTTAATAAAAGATACATTTTTAGATGGGATAAAACATGAGGCGTATAACCCATGAATGAATATTCAGAGGCAATTGAAATTTTCAAAAAAAAATGACTGATAAATAGACACATTCGAAAAAGAATCCGTAGAGAAGAAAAAAAATTGGTCAATTTCCTCGATTCGTCCCTATTTTCAGGGAGAAAAAAAAGGAATCGAGGTAATTTACGATTCAACGGGCCAACTGGATAAGTAATCAACTCAGATCAGTTTGATGTATGAATAAAAAAAATACAGCGTTCTCTAGAGAGAGAGAGAGAGATAGAGAGAGATACGAAATTGGCTAAGAGATTTAATGACTTCGATTATCATTCTGATGAGGTTTTATACGGACGGAAAAATATTCCATTTATTCGCCAGAGAGCGTCATATTGAAAATTTCATGCATAAATAAAATAAGCCTTTGTGTATGTGTGAGTAGGTAGGTGGGCAGAGAGAGAGAGAGATAGAGAGAGAGAGAGAGATATGTGAGAGTGTTTTGTCGGATCGACTCGCGCTTCTATCTCCTCGGACTAGTTATCGATTTCCATGGCAACGGCTTTAAGCCGCGGCAATCCCTTGGGTATTAAGTTCAGGTACCGCAAGTGGGAGAGATTAACTCCTCATTAGAGACGGCGCTCCAAATTGGCGGAATATCTCGCAAAAGTTTACGCCGCGCGGTGAGGGGAGATTTGGCAACGTCGAGGGAAGCAATCTTGACGAACAAATACCATTGCCGAGGAAGGTTTATCAAGAGTTCCGTCCTTTAACAATTTACGGTCCATTCGATTCAAAGGGGAAGTTGAAAGTAAGACTTGATTCCTTTGGAACCGTATTCATCGTAACAATGGTGACGGAAAAATTGTGCCCATCATTTTTTTCTCCGCTTGCATTTAAGCGTGACATCGGTTTGAATTACTGCTTATTTGTTTCGTATTGAGTGTTACGTAATTGGAAGTGAGAAATTAATGAAGATTTGTTGTGAAAAAAAATACAAACGGTCGTCCGCTTGTACAGATTCCAATTCGCTCAGAAACCAAGACACCTAGCATTAACGGCAGGTAAATTAAATAAAAGAAGGAGACATTATTCCAAATTAGTCCCTTAACTAAATCTGCCTCGTTGTTTGGTTTTAAACTATACATAAATTAAAATACCGAAAGCGAAGTAAGACACACGTATCCATTTGTGACAATGAACTTTTGATACATGGCATCGACTCATTTGTTGAAAAGCTACTTTAACAGATTTATTTTAAATAAAATATTCCAAAATTAGGTAGATTAAAACGACCGTAAAATGTTTATTTCAACTCATTCCAGACAATAAAATTCCCTGCTTCCAGTTTCAAGTTTTGATATAATTAACGATACCAATTACCATTATCTGTTAAAATTCTGAGACGTATATATAAGCGCCGCGCTCGATTGCCATGCTCTCAAGTGGTTGGATTTAAAATATCAAGACCGCGATATTTTACTTTTTGCTAAAACACTGACCCCATTACTAACTGCGAATACGACTCGGAATTCAGTAAATACATTTAAGCGAGCAATTCCTGCTTATCAAAAGCTATATGAAAACTATTACTAATTTTACAATACACCGCTCCCCGGTTATAACGCCGTCGGTTATAACGCGGAATCGGATATACCGCGGGTCTTCCACACTATTTCTTGGAAAGAAAGTCCTGTCGTTTTTTTAGTATGTACTAAAGTAAAAACAAAATATACTGACGTTTCAAGGAATCGATTAAATAAATTTCTTCTTCTCACTGTATATTGTTTTTTATTTTAATTTTGTTGTTTGTAGCAAGTATAGAAATTAAAAAAATGAAAAGTCATGTCCTGGGTTATACCGCGGTTGTCTTATAACTCGGGTCGCAGCTCCTCCCTCGATACCCCGCGTTATAACCGGGGAGCGGTGTAGTTACATCATCATCTAATGCATAGAAGTGATATCACGGTTTTAAGTTTAAAAGTAAACAGTAAAATATGCCTTCAGACCAGCATAGAGATTATCCGTTTTTTATGGGTTTCAATATCGTCCAATAAGTTTCTGATCCAAAGAAAAAAAAAACGTTTGTCACTCGTATGATAGGTTACCGAAATTAAACAACATGGTCGAAATATCATATCAACTTCTCCAATGTAATTTATTACGAAAACTTCTCGAAATATTTTTGTCGAAGCCGTTAGGACGTCGACGTATTTTATATAAGAAATTAAATTAATCTCTCGGAAGAAAATTACCCTCGAGACGTAAAGATTTCGGTTGATATTTTTTGCGCCTATTTCGCAAAGTGGCGGTCGATTGGCCCACCATCCAAATCTCTCTCAGAGATCCCATACCGGGACTGCGGGTGCCAAATACCCGGTTGCCGCTTGGGCTCCGGCCGGGAGGTGGAGTGTTGAGTCTGCGGTCAACGAAGAGACGGGATCAACGCTCGAGGCAATGAGGGGATGGATCGGAGACAGATTTAATACTAGGCGTGGCGTCCATATAAATCAATGAAAAAAATTCATACCTAATAACCGAGTCCGGACGACAGGCGTATTTCAAATTATAGCGAAAGGCGGAGCCCGACTTTCCCACGATAGGAGACGGTCGTGCATTAGAATTTCTAAACAAAAATAACGGAACGCAAAAAATGAAACAACAAGTAAGGTTATAATGGTGAGGAAGATTTAATCTATTGGAAGTTGATCTCATATATATAAAGACATTTATAGTAAATGTTAGATCTCCATAGATAAAATAAGGCTTGATAGGGAGATAAACAAGGGAGAGGAAAAGATTAGAGAGGAGAAGCATAACACTATTCGTTAGATAGAAAGAACGTTTAATAACATGTTATACTTCAAACATTTTAATCCCACATTTCGGCGAAGAATAATCTCTATATTTTTTTATGGCGGTAATAGCTACTGCTAATATGAAAAATGTTTATTATCGGACTTTGATAGTTATATGAAAATCGCATATCAAATTGTTCAAAAAATACAACGCATAAAAACGACGTATTTCCATACCTGCACCATTTTATCCGAAACTAAACGGAATAATATCCATACGAAACAAAGTTAATTAGCTCATAAATCTGAATCGATACACGTTTTAATTTTATCGCTGCGAAGCATGAATTTTTATGAAAAGAAACATGTTATTTCAGAAAATTGAGTTAAATCACCTCGAAAAGTTTCCTTATTAAAATATATAAGAAGTTTAATTGATAAATTTTGAACGAAGAGATTATTATATAATAATATGTTTCAAATTAACACATTTAAAATAAACAAATACTTATTTTTTTAATGAAAATCAGTCATCAATGTACCAAGCAACGCATTTCTGAGTCTACAAGTATTAAAGATTGAGAATGTAAAAACAGAACAAAGTAGGTGATAATATATTTATAAAATAGCAAGATGTTTGTTTTATTGACGTAATTTTATTTATGTAATTAATGCAAGACTTCGTTAATCTACATAGCGCATCAAAAATCTTAAAATGGTACCGAAACTCTCCTCGATTTATCTCATTTTTTGAAGATGGATGACAAACCTGTTTGCATGATCACTTTAAAACAAAATCAAGCAAAAGGGGGTGATTAAATTCGGTCTAAAATATTCTTGTTTCAATATAAGGGATTACACGTCTATTTCTTTCACACTCTTTGCCATGTTACATATTAATTTACTAAGAGATATAATAAACTTAGTTAAACTCGCACAAACAAGTGTATGAACAAGTTAAAAAATAAGTGTATTTGGAAAAAAGATCACATAGGACTAGAAAGAAAAAAAATGCGGTGCCTAACATCTCTACGAAGATGAAGGATCATATGGCAGCGATGAATAAATTATTAGAGCATATAAAAATTTACAGTTTGAAGGAAAATAAATGGACATCCTCAATCACAAATCGCTTTTATCCCGAAGAATATTCACAACCGAAAATACCGAACAATTAATACTATCATTTTGACAGTGTTTCGTAACAGTATCAGTTTATAAGACGAAAATCCAAGAAAATTAGAGAAATGATCAAATAATTAGAAAGCTTAAAACGTTAGGGTTCCTAAGCTATTGACACTTCATGTCGTTTAACTCGAAGAAAAAAAAACCATTCGTACCAAATTATCTCACTTGAAGTCATAAATCCTTCTGATAAAAAGCTAAAAAAAAAAACTAATTTCCCGCAGGTTTATGACACCCTGACCTTAGGGTAAGGGAAATGCTCAACGAGAAGGTCAACCACCGAATTTCCTCGTAGTGAGAGAGAGAGAGAGAGATATAAAGAGGAAGAGAGAGAGACAAAGAGGGAAAGAGATTGTGAGAGACAGAGCTGATGGAATGGAGTGAGTCGGGCAACGACTCGGATGACCTTGCTATGGGGTGTGAAAGGTCAAAGTGTTTTTAATTTATTTTTTTCTGGGGGGTCAACCGCAAGAAGCGTAGTGAAAACTTTTATTTAAAAAAAAATCCTCGGAGGGTCACCGGAAAGGGCTAACGGGAGATATTTTTTTTTTTTAGGGAGTCGGCAGAGGAAGAGTAGGAGGGAAGTTTATGGGGGGGGAGGGGAGGGGAGGGGGAGGGGAAATGGGGGGAGGGAGAGGGAGGCGAGAGATGAACGGGAGGCGAAGGGCGCGGCACTTGCCGACCGGATGCTGCGGCCGGGACCTTTCCAAACGTGCGGATGTTACACGAGATAAACCATCGATCAAAGTCAGGAGGAGGATTGGAGAGGGAGGAGGGGAGAGATGTGTCGTCGGAAAGGTCCCTCTAACGGAGAGGGTATGACTTCGGAAGCCGCGTCGGAAAAAACGGTGAAAAAAAAATAATCCGCGGGAATGATTAAAAAAAAAAAATTCTCCGGGAGGATTCGAAAATCATTTTACACGACATTCCGGTCGGGATGTAGCAAAGGGGGGAGGGAGAAAATAGAGTTAATTTTTTTAAGGGTGGCGTTGAGGGGAAGAATTGGAGGATATTGAATAAAAAAAGATAAAGAACGCCCCGTTTTGGAAACACCTGAATGTGGCGGTGCGAATCTCTGTCGTAGGCACAGAGAAAGGGAAAGAGTGAGGCGGAGTGTTTTTTTTTCTAACTATCGATTTGAAAAAGATGAACGCGGGAAAAAATTTATTTTTCCGGTGATGCGTCCCATTCAGCGTGGATTTATGTGGAGTGGATCGTGGAGCCATCAACAATGGCCACGGAGGGATCCATTGTGATTCGATTTGCCATTATTTCGGTTATTATTCGGAAACGACGTTGATATATGGGGAAAAAGGCGTAATTGGTCGACGAGCATCTTAATTAGCACAGATAAAGTCTCTTAATGAGAGATTAATTCCTTCCAATGGGTCATCCAAAAACGGAAGAAGATATATGATTGCGCCGCTATAGCTCAATAAGCATTGACAATTTGACGAACTAAAATGTCGTATCCACGAATGTTATAGGCTTTTCTGGATAATACTTTCTATCGGAGATATGCCAATTTCCATCGTTTAAACAGAATTTTTTATAAATACGAAAGAGAAAAGCTCCGTACGCAGTATAAATGAATTAACTCGCGGTGGAAATTCAATGAGTAATCATTTATAGCGCCATTTACCTAAAGTCATTTTGAATTGAACCATGAAATTATGATAACTGCGTTGATATTTTCTAAATTTAAGTTTCCTCGATCCATTTTGAGCATGTATTTAATCTCATCGTTCCAAGAGTGTGAAATTAGGGGAGAAGTTATTCGAAATAATTTCCATGTGCAGAAAACGCCAGTACATTCAGTAGTATTTCATAATGCCAACCTTACGCCGAATGTGTAAGCGAATATAACTGAAATAATTCATAGCAGCATGGATCGTTTGCGTGGAGTCAACCTAAGTACTTATATACCCAAATGTATCGAAAAGATAGCTGTTAGTAGACTCAGACGATACGTTTACCTATAAATAATTGTTATATTTTCAACAAATGCGTTACCAGGTATCGGAAAAAGTTTTACATTGACACGGTTTAATGTTCTTTATAAGGCTTGGAATCATGGTGGATAAGTGCATACCGAGAATAATAATCGCTCAAGTATATAAATTAAAACCAAATGGTAGAAGATACCGTTTATAAGGCAGAAAATGGTTCATTTTTATAGTCTAATACGACGGTGGCAATAACTACGAAATCTATTTAGAGATGTGTAATAGCTCTGATAAAAATATCAGAACTTTTTATAACGACTAGATATAGTAGAATGCCGAACATACGCGTACGTTAGCAGATATAAAAAACAGGAGACCAATGCACTCAAAGTTTTACGCCAACACGGGATGCGAATTTTCATGACTCATTACGCAAAACGTTCACTAAAGTATCACACGTACATTAACAACGAATAACAGAACCTTCAATAGACGTGCAAAACAAAGGCCGTTTTATCCTTAAACCACGATCTGTGTGAGTAAATAAAAATCTGCGAAAGGCCTAAATCCGCCGATGGGTTTCAAGGATTGCGGATATTCTATGTTAGAGAGCGTAGTGCAGTTTATGAAGCAAACTCGTGTTAAGTCCGAATAATTATATGAGGGTTGTATTGCTTAAAATTCTATAGTTTTACAATTACAGAAGTAAATTATTCATCAGCCTACATAACCGTTAATATAACACAAAAGAAACAATTAACCATATGAAATATGGAACCAAGAACAAACCTTGAATTAAAATATTCTTTGAAATTCTAAAAAAAGGCCCATTGAAACGGTAATCCTTTTCTTAAGTAAAATGATCAAATTAATATGGTTCATGTATGATATAAATGGTCATATTCCATTATAATTCCAAGAGTTTTGTCCAACAAATAGAGGTTTATTTTTTCGATTACAACTCATACAGATGATAAATAACGCAACGTCTCTATTGTAGATATCAAAAGGCAGAAAAGCTGCAAATCCTGCGCGAGAATTCAAGCTGTTTAGCAACCCTTTCACAGAGAAAATCTATTTCAATTTTAAACTAAAAAAAACCGTCCTAACTCACCTATGAGGATACACATATACGATATATTGAGCGTTAAATACAATTCGTATTACAAAAAAATTAAGACTCGTAAATAACATTTCTTCATCCGTCTCAAGCTATCCATGGTAACGCCAACAATCGCGTTACCACGCATATCGAAACAAAAAAATTATATACAACGGGCGCGCATAAAAGCTTTGCAGACCTCACTCCAAAAAGCAACGGCGCAATTATCTTTCAAGAGCAGACAGGTCTCCCAAGAGGAGAGTGAGTGAAAGAAAGAGGTATAGAGAGAGAGAGAGAGGTAGGGAGAGAGTGAGAGTGGGAGAGAAAGGAGAGAGGGGGGGAGGGGGAGGTAGACGTTAGGGGCGACATTAATATCAAACCTCTCGAGTATGTCTCCGAGACTTCATTGTTTCGTTGCCTGAGCTGTTGGGAGGTGGGACAACCCGCGCGGAGGTAGGAGAGAGAGAGAGAGAGAATCCCTGCAATTTGGGTAATGACGCCTCGGGTTCGCGCTTGCAATGCATTCTGGGATAGAGATGGGAGGCGGAGAAAGAGAGAGGGTGCGGACGAAGTGAGAGAGAGAGAGGATGGATACGCCGTGGAACTTTTGGGACACACATGCAAATGAGGTTTGCCATCGGAGCAACGGCCTAAGAAAGACCCTCCTTGTTCGAAAAAGGTGTGGGACGAGAGGGTGCGAGAGGAGGGGAAGGAGAGAGGGGTGTGGAGGGGGGGGGAAGAGGGTACGGGAGGGAAGGAGGAGTCGCCGTAGGACCCTCAGGTGCGAACACACAAAGGTGAGAGAGGAAAAGGAGTTGGTCGAGTTGTTTGGTAGAAAGATGTCGGCTCGCAGCAGAGATGAGGCGCGGCGAAGGGGTGTAGAGGGGTGAGGGGAGGGCATAATTGGCTGGTAGCATCGTTTGGAATGTCATTCGAAGACATTTGCTGCCCTACTTCGGGGAATCGATTTGTAGCAATGGTTACCGATTAAGGTTAGACCGCTGACATCCCGAACGAACGCCATTTTTCACTGCTGAGGAGACGAGAAACGATTTTTGGCAAGCGGGCTAATATAAGAGTATTTCTTATGAAACAATGGCATTTATGTACATAAATGTACATCATTACTGACTTCGGTAGAGAATTAAAAGACTTAAAAAGCACGATACGACTTGTTGACAATTAAAACAAATAATTATTTACTGACAGAGATAGACACTGCCATTAATATAAAAAACGCGCTAAAAATCAAATCAATCTTGTTACGAGAAAATCCTCCGCATTTTTATTTATTATTATCTAAGATAATCTTTTTAGGACTGGAACAACCATAAATGAATTACTAATGAGAAAGGATACTGTGTTCCTAAAATAGACATGTGATTCACTCAGTCACACTGTCGCTGCAGGAATCATATCATCTATCAACCTAACTTTTTAAAATGTAATCATCAATTAAAACGAGAATGATCGAACCCACCTTATGGCTAAATATGAAAAACTATGAAGATAAACGAAAGAACCTCCTAATAACCATACAAATATTTTTTAAAAAAGGAAAATACATGCACTCCGGTTTTGATCGGCCTACTGACGATGGAATCCTTGATTCCGAAATGCGTATTTAGGCAATTTTTTGGAAAGTAGAAGCTCGTGTGTGGGTTTGTTTGTTTCGTGTGCATTTGTGAGCGTGTGTGTGTGTTTGAACAAGAAAAGGAGGATCACTGGCGTGGAGTAGATTCCCCTAAACCGGAGTGCGTGTGAGTATTTTCCTTTTTTAAAAAACATTTGTATGGTTATTAGGAGGTTCTTCCATTTATCTTCATTGATTAACTATAGAGCTCAAAATTAAAATTTTTTCTTTGAAAAATTATGCTTCCTCCAATACTTCAAAATGCTCGGAAAACCAGATGAGCATTTCGGCCAAAAAGCAGCTGCAATAATTGGCAATGTGGATTCGAATTTAATATAAGTGCGTCACCACTGATGCGGCTACTTTGCATCGAAATGCACAATTGGTTTTCCCAGCATATTCATGGATATTCAAGAGACAAAGTTCGTCGATGACAGTTTATAACAGTTTTTTACTCGGCAACGGGTGCTCTATAGCACCCGTTGTCGAAGGAGATTCGAAGCAGATGTATCGCGGCCCAAAATATGTCAATTTTTTATTTCGGTTATTATTTCCCCAACACATTAATTAAGGTAATTATATGAATAAAAGGAGAAAAAGGTGAGAACGCGCGAGTGGACAATTATTTGAAGTAGATCAACATCTTTTAATGTTCACACAATTCCCCCAAGCGATTGGGGATCAGTGTCTACGTACGATAAATGGAATTCTAAAGAAAATGATAGTATTCTAAACTCACATCCTCCTGCT
Organism: Uropetala carovei; assembly: GCA_036926305.1. Taxonomy (NCBI): domain Eukaryota; kingdom Metazoa; phylum Arthropoda; class Insecta; order Odonata; family Petaluridae; genus Uropetala; species Uropetala carovei. Next base: position 7,825,269 of record JAXCHB010000065.1, on the reverse strand, counting down.
TTTTAAAAATAATAATCTCACTAATGTATTTTAGCTACCGTAAATATCTGAGAAAATGTTATGATAAGAAACCGCGTCAAACAACGCTTACAAGAACAATAAAGGCAAAAACAAAAAAATTCTGCTTAGATAAATATCAAAATGCCACGGAACACACTCTCAAAGCTGTTAATAGTTCATTTCGAAACGTGTCCTGATTCTACGAAAGTACACCTCACTAAAGATCCGTTATTTATATCCACGGTCCCAACTCCAGATCGATGACAGCGATTGCACTTTCCATTACAAAGAGACGAAATTCCTCTTCCATTTTCCCACCTTCCAAATTGGACCGCACTTTAGCCCACCTGGCCCAAACAACAAATATTCGAAGAGATAAAAAGTACGAGGCTATTTTTGAAAAATAAAATCTCGACGCACTTCTTAAATGGAGGAGAGCACCCTCGACAGAGTAAAAAAATAATAACCAACATAAAATGAGAAATAAAAAAAAAGAGAGGAATAAACCGAGAAAAAAATAAACTTGCCAAAAACCGAGAGACCCACTCTTGTTTTCACTGCAAATAAAAAAAAACACGTAGAAACGTTTCCAAATTTAGGCGAATTAAATAAAGAGCGTGAGACTGTTAAGAGCCTGGAAACGCGCTCTGAGGAGGGAAACTCCTACGCCGTTGGAACCTTTTAAAAAAGCGCCGGACAGCGTCGTAATGAGGATGGTTGTTGAGGGGGAGGTGAAGACGGGAGGGAGAGATGGACAAGGGAGAGGGAGATGGAAGGGGGGGGGGGGGGGGGAGAGGGGTCTGTCCTTGACCCCGCTCCTCTCGCTCCAACATCTGTAGAGAGAGAAAAATCTCACTCCGAATCAGCTCCGCGTCTTCTCTCTCTCTCCTCGCAATCAACCGTCCTCCTCGCGGCCGTGACCCCTCCAGGCAGCCCATCCCCCCCTCTCTCCCTCCCCTTCTCAACCTCCCCCTCTTCAGATCCCATCCCTAAAAGAACTCTTCAACACGTCTTCGGAATAGAAGAAGCCCAGCGGAAAATGAGAGAGAAAGACGCGTTAGAAGAAGGCTGGTACGCTGGTTGTAGTGCGAGACAGAGAGAGAGATGGAGAGAGACTAGTCGCGACCTCCTCCCCTTTGTACGCGAGGGGAGGCAGGGGGAGGTGGAGGGGAGTGGAGGTGCGACATCCCTCAAGAACAAACGACTCTGCCCCATACATCTCTCTCTGCACATCCTTGCCGTACCCCGTGCGGACACACCTCTGACTATATTCCGACTTCACCACTTCCCCCTTCCCCCCCCCCCCCCCCCCCAACATCCCTCCCTCCCTCAGAACACCCTGTCCTCCAAAAAAAAAAAAAATGACGCCTCCTCTCTCGTTTGCATACTGAAAATACGCCACGTCTTCTCACCCATCCTCATGTGACGTCCTTCTCTACCATGCTTTTAATTCTTACCCTCCTCTGTCCCTCACACCCGAGTTCTTCCGTGCCAACCCTCCCTCTCGGCCAAGGAATGCGCACCAGAAGGGGGAGGGGATGAGGTCCATTGTTTGTCACTCCCTTCTTTCCCCTTCCATTCTTTTTCCTCTCTCTCTTAATCCTTACTCCACTCGCTGTCCGTTAAGAATCGTCATAAAAAAAACCCGAGGTTTAGGATGTTGGTGTAATCTTCCCGATGTACGGAATTTTATTAATCTCTCCTCGGACAAGCGTAACTAAATTCGCTAATGCGAGGATCGTCCCAGTGGAAGGATAGTTTGCGCGTGACAATTAAAAAAAAGGTTTTCGGAGAATTCCAAAAATTCCAAGGCATGCTCATGTATTAAATGAGGAGTTGAGGATGAATAATACCATGGATTAGAAAAAAACATGAAATTATATTCATCCTACACATCTCAATTATATGGGTTATAATAAACAACGCAACAACAATAAAATTTGTAAAATAATTTATGTAATAATCAAAGAGAAGATTTGGATGTATTACCAATCTTAATGTACTCTGATTTCTCCTTAGACAACCTGAATTTCAGTAGCGATTTTGAAAACTTTAAATACCTAAAATAAACCCATTCTTTCTAAGATCTACCGAAAAAGAATAAATTCACGTAAATGTCGAAGACTTCCTCCTTAAGCGTAAAAAACATTTTTCCGTGTTTTCGTAAGTTTCCGCTCAAAACATTTTATAGAAACATCCCGGCAAAGGACGCTATTCTGAGATTGACGCGGACCTAAAACCCTATAGTCAACTGTACGTAGTTTACCAAGAGATCTTCGCAGTGGATGCATTCCATCTAAAAAAAAAAAAAATCCTGGACGAAAGGAGTGGGCGGAGTGGAAAGATTCCCCTGACCCGCATGTCTTCAACTCATCATTCCTCCCCACTCTACCTCCCCCCCCCCCCCCCCCCCCCCCCACGGCCTTCTCTCTCTCTCCACATTTCCACTCTGCAGACATCCTCCCATTATGCGCTACCCCCTTCCCGCCTCTCTCCCACCCCTTCTTCCAGACTCCCTCACTTTCCCATCACATCTCTTCCTCCTCATTGTCTACACCCTTCATGCTTTTCTTCTGTCTCTCTCTCTCTCTCTCTTCCTCTCCGCCCAAAATTCTACGGGGGACTTCCTCCTCCTCCGACTCCTCCCCCCTCCGGCCTTCCTTGGGAAGAGATGCAGATGTCATATCTTCCTCCTTCTTTGTAAGACCCACCATCCTCGCCACCACCGTCACCTTCCCCTCTCTCCCTCTCTAACCCTCCTCCCCCCCTTCCCACTCCAAAACCCTCCGTTCCAATCCCATGCAAATCCGTTGGAGAGTACTGAGGAAAAGGGTGTTTAAAGAGGGGTGAGGATTCTTTTTCACTCTATTCTTTTTTTTCGGGAGGGTGAGGGAGTGAAGAGAGAGAGAGGAGGAGGAGGAATCTGAATGGTTGGTAAGATGGTATGAGGACGCTCCCGAGATACACCTCCTCTTCTCCGCCTCTCTCCCTTCATCTCTTCCCGTTATTAACCTTTCAGCCAGACACACTCGAGTTTCGCCCTGCAAACCGGAGGTCGGCAACCGATTCCAGATCGCGGATGGCAACGGGTAACCGGTTGTCCGCGCTTAACCGGTTTGATGATGCGGATGCCGACATTTCACCGGCAACGAATCTGTCGCGAATGCGTGCATTTTTTTGCAGATTCCGTGGGATTCAGGTCTTTATCATGTGACGCCGTTATATTTTAAAATTAAAATATATCAATGGGGAAAAATAGCATGTTGCCCATCAATGCGGTTGTGGCGGAATCTCGTCCAGCTTTTTTTTTTCGAATATCCCCGCAGAAAATATTTGTTTGCATGTTGTATTTAAAAAAATATATCTAGCGACTTATGTATATACAAACGGGTTACCCGGAAACGATCATTCCCAATAATGTTGTTTATCCGGCGAAGTAGGAGGAAGATTTTTACTTAAGGAATGTTTACTTTTGAATATAAGGTATAGAAAATATAGATAAGTTGTAGTCCGGTAAAACCAGTGGTGGGCTGCAGCCGGCTCCATCAGGCTCGCAGAGCCGTTTGTTAAAATATTTTATGCTCGGCAAGCCGGTTGTTGAGCTAAGCATTCCACATTATCCGGAGGTTAGCAACGCATCACGGAATGCCAAAAGTATAAGGGCTCTTTCTAGATCGTGTTACGCAGAAATTTATTATCCGAAAGACGCCAAACATGGAATACGCTTATTCGAAGCCACCACCCTTGATATATGTCATTAATGCTATTTAAACATTTACGTAAAATAAAAACTTAATTTTTATGTACAATATTATCTTGTTCTTTTTTCAAAATTTATTCTAATTCCAGCAAAGATCAGATAACGCAATCTCAGGGCCGGGAAAAAAGGTTATGAATTCGATGATTGATGGGATGCCTAACTGTCAGGAGAGGTGATAATAGCGATCCGGTTGTTATATATTTGGCAGCACACCCCTGGGTAAAACGTTGCAAATAAAAAGTATATCTACAATGTTATTATCAAAATTCACATCGAGAAAAGTCATTAACTAGTATTTTACTACCATCTGCGATTATTAAAATATTATATAGAAATTTTCAAGACGGCCTTGCTAACCTTTAATTAAAACTACTCTAATTATGATCAACCTTCATTACAAAAGGTTCGTTTCCTTTATAACAACTTTTATTTTTAGGCAAACAAATAAACATTAATATTACAATGAATATTTTAAAATAATGTTTGAGATACCACTAGGATTTCTTTCATGCATATAGCGCTATTATAACTACAGTCTGTCTGTATATTGATATACTAAGAACTGATTAAACATTTTAAAAATTCGAGCGGTAATAGTACACATTTCTCAGCAGGCTATAAATCGGCAGCAATGAGTTAGATGATCGAAGTCTCTACTCATTCTCTTAAACTTCTTAGTATTAATTAATGTTTATACATTTTAATCATGTTATGAAATGAAATTTTACATAGAAAATACTTAATGAAATCCATTTTTTCCAGTCTAACCAACTATCCATTCGTCGACAGACCATAATTGCACTTTTAGCTGGAAAATTTATTCGTGGCAAACATTTTTGAAGCTGGCTATAAAGTAAAGGGCGATTGGCGTTCAGATTTTAGTAATCAAGTTAAAGAGAATGGCAAAATTCGAAGTATATATTACCATAAACTCGTAAATCCACATGGCTGTTTATGCGCAATTCACCATAAAACCCCTCAGTTTTTATCACAATATTCCGTGACAAACTGTAATAAGCTTTTATAAAATGCAGTAATATGAAAAAAAAAACGTAATTCTTGAGAAAAATAGGTAATACACAATGTTTGCACAATTACTGACGACACGATTAACAACGATGTGTAATAAATATCTGAATAAGATGGGAAATGATGATGAAACATGCTTTTATCATTTCTCCTTCTGTCAGCAAGAAATTTAGGCTAGAACACCGCCATAAAAAAATACGAAACGTGATCGAAAGTGAAATATTTCACTTCTCGTGACATAAATGGGGCTTTGGTACGACAAGGATACCACCATAATTCACGACATAATATAAAGTAGATCTAACCTCAGGCGTTGATATTCCATCGCCTTTCAACACCTGGATACATGATCCATCCCATTTCTCCAGCCTTTGAATAAAAAACACCAGCAGGAAAAATACTCTTAGAGAAATCCTCGAGGGATAAACGAAGGTAACTAAGGAAGACCTTAAGCCGTAAATAAAAAAAAAGGATAGATGCGCGGAAAATTCTCGACCCGAGTCATCGGATTCCATTCACGGGTCACCTACTAGGTTTCAGAATGATATCGGAGGGTTTGGGGCGAGGTAAAGGTAACAGGATGCAGGCGACGGCAGTCGGCACGCGGAAGAGTCAGGGTGCACCAACCCTCGCCACAAATCACGGCCCTATGGGATGATGCGCTTTCCCGAACCCGTCCTCACGCGGTTCAGAAATCGTTCGGTCCCCATTGTTGTCCTTCTCTCTCTCTCTCTCTTCTCTCGATTGACTGGAAAGAGCGGTTCGCAAAACCCCTTGACGAGGCACCTGCTTCCGACACTTACGGCACCCTCTTACCCTTTACGTTCCTTCCCATTCCTCCGTCTCGGTCAAAACCGCTGCCAAACAATGGAGAGAGAGAGAGAGAGAAATAGGGTGCCCTCACCCTACGACACCCCTCACACACCTGAATGGCACCACATAGTTATTTCAGGTCTTCGATTTGTGATTCTCACCCTATACACTACTCTAAATTCCCTTATTTCCAACGTAACCAGCGGGGGAGAGAGAGAGAGAGAGAGTCAGGTATGTCATTATTGGCCCCAAACAGCATTAACAGGATCGGAACCTAAGTGCAGAGTTTGTTTGGAACTTCCGAGTCCTCCGTAATCGTCCTCGTTGATAAACGTCGACGTGGCTGCGGCTTGTAAGACTCGGGTATTGTGGACGTGGGTGAAGATTGGAAAATGCGGATAATCGTTGAATATTTTGACAATAGTAATACAAAAGCCTGAATTTGTCGCCAAAAAGGCTTTGTTAAGCGGTGTGAGTTGGATGAAATTTTCGTTTAAATACAATAAAAAGAACAACTGCCTCAAGTATTACGGTACATCATAGAGTTAACATGTCACGGATTTTTTTAAATGCCCCAATACTTCGGGTAGAGAACTACTGCTTTTTTATGATAATTGCTTTCGTAAACTCGAACTAATTTAACGTGCATGGGCTAGTGAGATTTATACCATGAGAGTACGAGTTTCCTGTTTTAATAATCACGTCCATTACATCGGCATCGGTGTGAACATAGTTATTCCAGCGATGATGCACAAATTTAAAGCAGATTTAGAGTCGGATGCAATTTACGAATACCTGATAATTATTAACATCCTCTTTCTCGAATACTTGAAATATTTCAACTTTTTACTTATTCTACATAAATGTTTGGCGGATTCAGAATATTCTTGTTCTTAGAACTGAAAATAAACTCTTTACGATTCTCTGCTCTTAATTCCATTGGTTGTGTGCCATTTTTCGCTATATAATTCGAAGCTACAACCTGCCGAAGGACCGATATACCGACGGACATGTTGAAGCTAATAGGTACTATCAAATTGCCGTGAAATGCGCCGAAAACGATGGATATTAATTATTTGACATGTGCCTCGTGCATCACTGCAGAATATATCAATGAGCAGTGCATCAAAAATAAAATGAATAACTTAGCGGGACTCGCCCATGGTAAAAATCAAGTTAAAAATTAGCATAGATTACACTCTATGATACAGGAAAAACATTTCTTATATCTCTTAGAAATATCTGATTCTTAGATAGGAGGGTATAACACCTAAGGTACTTCTAGAAGGGTTACAGGTCTAAAATTTGGCATGATGATAGGCCATAGGGTACAACAGAAGAGATAATCTGGATTTCAAAAAAAAAAATTTAAGTTAAGTTCTCCCGACCTCAATGTTTCATCATTAAATTTCAATCGAAAAACTTTAAAATTGGGTCTTTAAATTACTTAAAATTGAGATATGATCTCGGGACGTACCCAGTTCTGTAGCTGATAGAACGAAATTTATATTTTTAAAACAAAATTCAAATCCGTGTCGAATTAATGTAAAAAATATTTTAATCGGAAAAACATTTCCGATGTTTAAAAATGAAAAATATTAACTACAACTACAACGAGTTCAACAATATTAAATGGGAAATTACACACACACACACACACACTAGCAGAACTGCCCGTTGAATTTCAACGGATTTAGTGAATCTAAAACTTCGATCGTGTAACATGTAAACATCGTAAAAATATGATAGTACACAGTTTTAACCGTCGAATAAAGCAAAAATGATTAAAACCTGTCCGCAATTACCTATTTAGATGTTTAGATGAATGAAGGAAGAAAATCTTGCACTCTAAAATATCGAAAATTACGTGTAAACTTATGGGAAAATAAAAATATAAGTAAAAATAATATTTTTAAAAATCACTTTTACTTCAAATGCACTAAAAATTAAAAAATAAAATTTTCTTCATCAATGTGGTTGGCTCATGAATGCAACAAATGAATTTGCATGATCGAGATGTTTCAGGAGTTGTTCATCCCGAAAGATGATAATTCCCTAGCCTAAAATCTGAATACTAACGTTCGCATCTCAATTATCTATTGTGGGTACAATTTTCTTTATCAGTGTGGTTGGCTCATGAATACAGCAAATGAATTTGCATGATCGAGATGTTTAAGATATATATATATATATATATATTATATATATTAATAGTATCGATTTAATGCTTTTAATGGGAATTAATAGGCTATATTAAAATGCTGTCGGATTCAACCAATGAGTAAACATATTAAGCTCATAATCCCAACGCGCGAAACATCCTATTTATTTAAAAAACACACTGCTCTTTTAATTTATTGGCATAAATCACGGGGTGAAAATCTATTTTATAATTTCAATATTTATTAAATTAGTTTTAAATTAGTTTGAAAATAATAAGCAAGCGAAGCGAGCCGTCTGATGGGATTGCCGTACGGAGCCAGGAGCAGAGCACATAGTGTTCATAAATTGTCGAAATATGTACAAAGTAATTTATAATACCCATCAAATCACGAGAAACCAAAATCCTTCGCTAAATCTAATGAGGAGGAAAAAGCAAAGCGCACGTACAAACAGCGCAGGTATAAACTTCATAAATCTACACCTTTTTTGTTTTCCAAGGAGAAATTTAATGAATTGCACGAACAGGTAAATATGCATGATTAAACAATATTTTTGGGCCAGCAGTTTTCATAAAAGTATCCTGGTTTCGGAAATTTTAGCGATCCATCGAAGAACACGTAGCGGTTTGGATAAAAATTCGTTTTTGTACGTCATCGGTTCGATAAATCATCCAATTATATTCGGTAATCAATTTATGTGTCGAGCATGCTCCACCCTCCTCCTCAGCTCCTAATGAAATCCGTTTCACAATTGAGTTGCTCCGACATTCGTCGGAAAAGACATTATCCACATTTCGGAAAAATCGAATCAGTTTTAGCCGGCCTTGATGGCCACGGGGGGAGAGGATATTTGATGCGGGGTCGCTGGTTCGAATCCCCTAGAAGCTTTTCGCAATGTTTAACACACAGTGGTTCTCTAGGGAAAAGCTAGTTTATCGCGATTACGAAAGCACTGAAAACAATTATCGCATGTGATAAATTACTATGACAAATGCACCTTTGATATAGAACTATTTTACTATTCAATTGTGAAGTGGATTTCATTAGGAGTTGACTAGACACATTGAGTATTTTGAATAACAAGACAAATTGTATCAAAAATACGTACTATCAAATTGACTTCACACCGATTTACAAATTCTGAATGCATGTAGATGCGGATAAAAACCCTTGTCCTTTAAGAATCACGTACAGTTTAAATATTGATTATGAATTTCAAAATAAAAGATTGGCACATGCATAAAGGGATACGCATTAAAATAAAAGCAACTACCTAATTGAAATACAGGAATTATTGTTGAAAATATACGGTAATTAAAAATTAAGTTTTTGCGATAATGGACGATCAAGATTTTAAGTAAAAGGACCGAGTAGAAATTTCATAGCAATGGCAAACAAAATATATCCTTAGATTAGCAGAAGTTGTCGGGGAATTTCCAATAGGGACAAAATATTACAATATATGCAACGGGTAGAAGTTCGCTTATTATTTCAAAATTCTTCAGGAGAGTTTTAAACACTTCTCTTTATTTAAACATTTGTGTACGTAGCAGATGAGCTAATTAGACGATGCAACAACTAGGCATCCAATGTACGATCAGTACTAGTGATATCGACATTCACATGACGAAATGTAATTTCTTGTGTACTGGATCGAATCAAAGAATAATGAATACAATTTCAATGCAATAGATTTACGCGATAATCCAAGGTAACTCGTATATCCAGGGTCGGTCAGAGGTGCCCGCGAATCGGGAGGCTGTTCGGGGAGCCATAATCTAGGTGTCACTTTTCCAACACACTATACGCAACACAGACAATACCAATAACATTCCTTAACATTTTTCCTAGTCAATTTTTTAATTTTCAAGGAGCAATGTATAAATTAAATTAAAATTCACATTGAAATATCTTTTAAAAATTATCTGAAGGGGCGCTGAACTTCAATCTCACCCGGGGCGCCGAAATACTTCGGGCCGCTCCTGCTATATCCATAAAACGATCGTGTAAGACAAATGTGCATTTCAGCTAAAAAGCAGCCGCCAGCAATGGTGATTAATTCATCGATAGAGGATTCTAAAGAAAATGAGATAAGCTATTTACTATAAAATTGCACACCTGATTCAGTAAAACGCTTAACAGCTGCGGGAGTTACCTTGATCATCAATAAGATTTAATCCATGAATGGAGCTCGACAATAAATTTTTGAATAAATGAATACAGTATTAGTAATGACTCAACCTGAACAGAGAGTCCTAGATATAATAAGAGAGAGAAATATGCAATGTGGAGAAAGGGAAAATTTCTGGCCTCGAACAGGAAAAGAACTTGCGTCATCTACTTGCAATAAGATTGCTGTAAACACTCATCTACTGAGACATACTGATAAGTCACTCTCGAATCGTAAAATTCCGGAATTCCATTGGATTTTTTCTAAATATGGTATATTACATTATGCATATAAAATAAAAGAAATAACATTTCAAAAGGAAAAGCCGGAGCAAGAAAAAGACATTTCCCTCAGCACTCGCCAGTATGAAGATCTCATTCGCACGTCACGGAGCCACGCATTAAGGTCGGATCAAGAGAGATTTTGAACGTCGGAATGAGGGAAAGACACGGCGAGGATTATAGGGGGTGATAGACGGCGAGAGAGAAAAGATTTAGAGGTCTTAGAGACGAAGCCCCGCAAGTACAAATCGTCGCCACCATTTCACGGCCACACTATTTCTTAATCTAATTTCTAGAGACCCCCTTCATCCGCGCATGCCCCAAGATAATTAACATTTCCAACAGAATCGTCTTGCAAGAGGTCGAGAGGGCTCGGTAAAGAGGAATGGGGAGGGGGATGAGAAAAGGTTTTTCAAGAGACGAGAGGAGGATGGGGGAGAGAAGAAGAGAATATGGGGGAGGAGAGAGAGAGAGAATGAGAAAGGGTGCGCTTGAATTAAACGGGAGAGAAAAGTCAAGATAATCATAACAATAATAATAATAATGCCGAAAAAAGAGGGACCCTTTTCATCGAGGGGAAGGATGGAGATGGAAGATGAAGAGGTGGTAGGAGATGGGAGGTGGGGGTTGAGATGGTTTCCTGTGTCGAGGGATTTCGTAAGTTTTGGTGATGTAAGGCGATGGGGAGGCTTGGGGAGGGAAAGAGGAGGAAGGAGGAGGGGAGAGAGAAGAGGGTTTGTCGGACGGTAAAGAGAGAGAGAGAGTAGGACGTTAATCCAGTTTCCTTAATCGAATACCGACAGAAACAGTAACCTCATTTACACACGTCAGAGTCCCTCTAAGTCTCCTACTCTCATCGCAGAAACCTTCTCCTCCTCTTCTGAGAGAAAGGGGAGGGGATCGGGTTGTATTGGTGGCGCCGAAGAGGCTGCATTGACTTCCATCGTCTCCTCAACCCCTCTTGGGTCCTTCATGTCTTTTTCTCTCTCTCTCTCTCATCTGAAGAGAGAAAGAGAGATCACCGGATTTTCAACGCCTACTACTCTTCCACATTGCGTGCGACTGAGCGTGAGAAGGATGGCGAAGGTTAATGAATGATCGATTATGTATCGGGTTTGAGTATTGCTTAACCGCTCCTGTTGGATGTAATGGGAGAGTATGGAGAATCCTCACTATCTTTGGTTCCATTCAGCAAGTTCCACCGCAGATATTGTGAGAACTATAACATTTTTGAGAATTTTTAGATTAGAACCTAGGTATAATCGACGCATTTAAGTCCGTCATGATATTGTTCAAATCGAACTAAAATGTTTAGAAAGGCTTCAAAAGAACCGAATGCAATATCCAAGATGGTAGAATTATTATTTTAGCAAAAATGCAAGAGTGCAGAAACAGAGTGGCACTTGCCATATTTTATAATACAAACTAGCAGGTGAGGTTAGACGTTTGTGTTCGATATAATTGTGTTCAATCCGTTCAAGGTGCTTTCCTCAGTATAAACTATAGTAACCTATGGACAAATAAGCTAATAAATTAAACGAGTTAATATGCACGCTTTCAACGATGATCCAACACCCCTTGAAAATTTACAACACGGCAGTCTTGTTTCGTTCCGAGAAGACTTTGAAAACAACGCTCTTTGATCGGGTACATTAACATAATTTAGCTTTGTAATTCACGCAAAATTGAAAAACATAAAAATTTCTTGCTAAAGTTGCAAGTCACAAGAAGTTATTGCGTCAAGAATTATCTGCTTGTTAAGGAAATATGAGGTTTTACGCGAACAGTTGTCGAAGCAGGTCACTTTAGAGCAAATATTTTACCAACTTCTAGGAAAAAATGAGATGGTGATCAGGAAAGAGATCGTTTTATGCGTCATTAGAAATTGCGTTGTAGTGTCCCGGATAAAAATTTGTTACTGGAATTATTTAGACGTTCTGTAGGCAAATTTGTGCCTAATGAAGTTATAGCTCTGAAGTTTCACGTGAAAATATTTTATGACTAGAGGTTATGCAAGAAATTTTAAGGATAGCTCTATTACCATAGTTGCATGATAAATTTCGCTCTCGAGCCTTATGCAGTAGTTTGAAAACCTCCTGGGCTGGTTTGAGGATATTCAGGGAGAACATAGGATTCGAGTCCCTCGAGGGTAAGAATTTTCTTCGAGGCGTCTTTTGACTTGTGCGTCTAAAAGAGTATTGGAGAATAAGGCATTTTATCCTCTGGTAAGAAAGACCATAATTCAAAAGCAGCATTTTTCGCTTTTCAATTTGAAAGGTACGCGTCAGCGTATGTAACAGCATCTTCTCTTGGGCTTGCGGTGACTCACATTTTTCTTGAGTATGGGAGTGGATGAGAGGTTTGAAAAGGGTATTAAGAGAAACGAATGGAGGATTTTTACAGAAATGACGTGTGGAAGATGGATGCTTCTTTCGGCATGCGAATAATTTTGTTCTATAATAATTATTCTCTATAGATTCATATAGAAAAGAATTTTCAAGCTGGAAAGCTGGAATCAAAATGTTAATTAATATAGGTCTTATAGTCAACACTTTTATGGCTATTAGAGCTATATAAATTATCAATAGCTTCTAGAATACATTTTTGTTATGTCTAATGGGATATCATGCGATTAACGATAAGTCGTGATAAGAAACTGTAATTGTCTAAGTTCTTATAGATGTTACGATTTAAAAAAATTGAAAATTTACTGTATTTTAGCGATAAATGATAAAAAAAATACTAATTCATTCCTGTCCCCGACCTTAATGAGGTGGAAATCATACGAAAATTTGAAATTTCACTTAATGGAAAAAATCATACAAAAATGTTTAAGTTACTGTCTTCAATGAGCGGAGGATATTGGCGAATTTGCAAATTCGTCAAAAGTTGACAGATTTTTACATAATAATTTTCACATATATTCTTGAGGATGGCATGTCTCGATGCGAAGAGTAGGTAACGCTAAGGAATTAACGATTTTACAAGATTCAAAACACTTTCATTGCACAATAAACCCTGAGAGACAATACGCGAATTATTTGCAGAAATTACGCATCCACCTACTTCTTCGCAAGGTTCATATTTAAGTATAATGAAATAAAATTAAATAACATTTTTGAACTAATAGAGATTCTTAAAAAGTTACAGACATTTTTGTCGCTATGAATAACAAGTTCCACTAAGTTAGATGGTAGATTATCTCATTATTCAATGCCTTGTCTAAGAATTCATCGGTTGTATGATAGAATTATGAATCACACAAAAACAAAGAGAGAGGTCACCTTATTCAAAACGTAGTGAAATTAGTCGCAACGCTACATAAATAACAAACTTATATTTACACATATAATAGTAAATAAACTCGAAGATAACGAGAATTACAAATTTTAAAATCCTAGGAATACTTCTTCGTCAATAATCGCTCACCGGTTCGTCATCTCGATCCGTGCAGCTGAACGCGGCTTACTCGCGGCTCTTGTTGCTACGCACTGCACCGTCCGTGACTGTTCGTGCACACCCCGTCACGTCGGCCCGAGATATCTCTTGCAGGTGGCGGCGCTTTTGCCGAGACGATCGCATTGAAAACATGCCTCTTTCGGGTATTACTCTGAGAGAACAACGAGCGGTGACTGAGGACCCCCAACTCTTGACTAACGCTTACTTTCGCTAAAAAAAAAGAGTTAGCTGTTGCATTACCGTCAGTAAACTATCGCATTAAAAGTTAACTCTTGGGTAATGCACTTTATTGGGAGAAAAACTAAAAAAACTAAAAGAACGTGGATCCATATTTGTTGGTCACCTTCCAAGGTTTGGTCGTCGTAATAAAAGAAAAGCTGGGACATGTTCTGGAGAACATAGTTTGATTTTTCTTTTTTTCCTTACTATAGGATTTCCATGAGAATGATTAAAATATAATAGCACAGTTCCTATTTTTATTCGTCTCCAATTACATAAATCGATGATTTAATCAATTATTATTAAGAAAGGCGATATGGAGCAAAAAAGTATGTAAAGACACGGATTATCTTAATATAATTAAGTGATATAATATTTATTATTGATTACCATTTGTTTGTTCGATTAATTGTTAACTCTGAACGTAAGATTAAACAGTTTTAATTTTCGCATAAAACTGTCTCCAACCTCAATAGTACAAATCTTATGCGACTTTCATTTTGATTGACTAAGTCAAAAATATTCCTCTAATCCACGTTAAAATTAAATCATTTTTTTAAACATTACTTCCGAAGGTTTTACAATAGAATTATACATAAAATAATGTTCGTAAATGAACTTAGGCTGAATTCTCTCTCATCTCATCATTTTGACGATCGGATGAAAGCCTCCAATAAAATACCAGATGTAACGCACTAGAAGTCACCCTCCGTTCTAAGGTCTCATTTTAAAAAATGTATGTCGATAATGAGATTGATGCGAGTGCTAACAAGTGCAAGAATGTAAACTGCGTATGCTATGTAATTAGCACCTTAATTAACACATCGAACGTTAAGTTATATAGCCTTGAGTGTCTACCTTTCCTCGTTTAATCATAATTATGAAAAACTAGGCGATTACATGGCAAATATTGACGGTTGGAGCTGAATAATTTAATATATTTCAATAAGTTTCCAAAAATTTATTAATATCAATTTTATCAATGTGCGTATGTGAATAAACAAGAGAAAAACAAAATTTTAATGGCATAAATGCTTTCATGTATATCTTCCACAATATTACACCCAAAATACTGAACTCCATACGGGATATTTACATTGATTTCAGCATTAATTACTCGTAATTTTTATGTTACTTCTTGTAATCCATGTAACATTCTGAGAAATTAAAAATGAATATCTAGCATTGGTATACTCAAGAATGAACTATTTAGCCATTTTTACATGTTATTTTGCAATATCTTAGTAAGTAGTAGTAAGAGAAATTTCAATATACATAAATTTATAAACGAATGATTACTTTTTGTTTACGCTTTCGAAAAAGTGCATTTTCTACGATCTTTCGTAAATTGTGGCGTCTAACAATAATCTGAAGAACGCGTAAAATGTTATTATCTACGTAGACCAAGATTAGCCAATTATTCCCTTCGAGTGGCCTTATTCAGCTAAAAATCACTAGATTTAGAAAACTTAAATATCAACAAAGCTAAAAATTATTCTATTAGTCGCAATTGGTTACGATAGGCTCTAATCCATAATAAAACTACCTGCGGTGATAAAGGTCTAAAATAGCTCATTACTTTCAAGAATATCATGAAATAAGTATTATAAATGTATCAAAGAAGATTTACAAAGTTTTTAGACTTATGATTTTTAAGCAAAGGCCAGAAAAACAAGTATGAAAAAGGTGCTATCTATTAACATACATTGGTGAAATGAAATTTTTAACTTCAATTGGTGTAAAAAATAAGCACTTAAAAATAAAAATTGAAAAAATGAGTACTTTAAGCCAGGTATTTCCAACAGCCAGAAAAGATTATGCAGAAACTAGATGCGTAATTATTTTAGAATACACTTTCGGTGAATGTCACTGCCTTTTAGTCGAAATGTGTACACGGTTTTTTAAAATAAAATTTGCTTGACTATTGAAGATACTTGAGATAAGCATTTATTTTTAAATTTCGAATTATTTGATTATTTTTGGAATTTGTTACTAGCCATAAAATGCGCTCGATATTTCTTTGGTGAATTAATTTATATGTTATACTGATTATAAAACTAAATTTCCCAATCTACGGTTAGTATCCTTAAAATTACACAACCATGTAGGTGCATTTTTTCCAGTAACTATGAGGGAAATTATGGCTTCGCTCATTTTAATATAGGATATAAGAAATGGAAAACAGCATTTACAACCAAGTTACTTTTGAAATCGTTTATAATTTCAAAATTGTATTTCACAATCAAAAGTAGCTATATTTTCCCATCTTTAAGTTTTCCAGCGTTAGAAGAAATAGAAAAATTCACGTTGAACGTAATTTCATTGATATCGGTTTTATCCCAGGACATGTTGAGTCCAGTGTTATAATTTAGATTACTTCGAACCGTAGGGTTTTTTTACTTAAAAATGATAATAAAAAGAATCACATTAAGGAATTTTTAAATAATTTGTGAATCTCTCTAGCTAATTCCTGAACACGTATAAAGATACATTTAAATGCAGCGAAAATATAAGTGAGAATGAAATTGTTCTGGTTCTTGGAGATTTGAAAAATCTGCTTTTGACAGGTCCCATGATTCATTTTTGGCTCATTTCCCAAATATTCTAAACAGAATACGTAAGCTTTACTGTTTTCAGCACATAGATATTTAACAGACAATACCGAAATTCAGTTTTAAAAGGCCCTTCACCTGTTTCCGTGAAATCGAATGTAGAAAGGAAAATTACCAGAGATAGAACTAGGATCATCTTTATTAGTCAAAACTTAAGATCGTCTACGTATGTATAAAATTTAATTTCCAATTTAACTTGAAAGTGCGGAAAAGCGTGGCAGATGATTTATCATATATTCAAAATAGCCGTTTGCCTATAAACGAAAGAAATTTTTGTAGTCCCACACGGTTTTGCTCTAAAACTGTACCTGATTTATTACCCTTAAGTGCATTACGATTCCTGTAGCTGTTTTAATTTTGTATTCATAAACACCATAGTATGCCCTCCCGCATCAACTAATATTCTCTGTTCGTAAATTCAGCTGAATAAGCGGGTTAAGCCTATGCTCAGTAAATTTTATAGTTAGCTCCTGATCTATTGAAATTAACAACGATTTACTTTATTGCGATGGTAAAATTTAAAAAGATCTTTTGTCGTTTGCGTCTTCATTAAATTTTTCTTACGAGTTTTTTTATTCCTCTTCGTTTTGAGGTTATCTATGCTCGTTTACTTACGGCCAAAGTGAAAAATGAATCATAATAAAGGTTTGACTATACACCGCGATGTTCGTCAGCAGAGTTAATTCAACAGCGTTTCTGTTTACGCTCATCCCTCGATTCCGCTTAACATGGTCTTATCTATGAATGCATGTAAAATGCAAATCGAGAGATGAATCATAAAATGAATAAAACGCCGTAATAACTGCTATCCCATCAAACTTTTCGTCAAATTTGGTATATTTAACTTCAAATTTGGCCTATACTCTACATTAAAATCTTTACCATTTTCTGTAAAATGGAGCTAAATAGCGTGACTCTCTTCCAGTTTATATTTCCGCAATTAAAACTATTAGTGTAACATGGATTTATCCTGAGATATCTAGAATGCACTGAAAATCCACGCGTTGAGGTCTCCCTTTGTGTCATTGCTGTTTCCGTTCTTGTACTTATCCTTTCGCCTGATGTAAATGGACATATAAAATCGATTGACTTGCTGCATCAATTTTATCGACGCCACGTTCACTATTTCGTGTTGAAGCCGCATGATGGGAAAGCGGGATTTTCAATGACGCGTTTTATTCTATGTTTTATTATGTCCACGCACTAGATAGAATCTGTTCTATTATGAATATAATTTCAAGGAAACATTATCGTGGCATCAGGTTGCTCATAATCTAATTCTTCAACGCCCATTTAGCTATATTTCTTGATTCCTATACATTAAATTTGTGGAGTAGTTGCATGCGTGCGTCATACTGGTGTGGAAATGGTAGATTCGTAATATGCGAGAATCTGAAGCTTGGCAGGTACGTGGATATAAACATGAAACCACAAGAAATATCTGAAAACTTTTGAATGTGGAATAGTTATTAATTAATACCTTTTCTAAAATCAAAGATTTCGCTATATGAATTGCTGCGCCATTTATATCCGCAACTGCTTTTGAAATATGTTACAATTAAGATACAAATGAGACAACCAGATTTATGGTCGGAAGAACGAAGTATGTTTTCCTCGAAGAGAGGATCAGAATCCATGACAAATAAAGCTTAAAAATTTGTTTGATGCTAAAAAAAACGGGATGTTTTCAAGATTTTAACAATGAGAAATTCCAATACCATGGAAACGAGTCCAATGCTTTTAAATGGGAAATAGAGGGAGGCACAGTGATATTCTATTAAGGTTGTCGAATGTCTCGTCATCGGACGAGAGTATGCTGCTGTTAAGATAGCTAAATGCCTCGTATCTGTTGGAAGTATGATGCTCTTAAGGTTTCTGAATGCCTCATCATCCGACAATGTGAAGAAATGAGAAATTCTGATACCATACAAACAAGTCCCTCCTTTTAATGGTACATTGCTTTTAAATAGAAAATTAGCGAGGATATCGCGTTTTGTGCCGTGAAAAGAAGTGAGATGTCGGTTATAAATCCGTTCTTATTGTGATTAACTTGATTCCGGCATTTTAATATAAAAGAATAAGGTTCTTTTAATTTTATTTCTTCAATACTAAATATTACCTATAAAAATGTTTGTTGGATCTTTTTCCTAACTTCTTCCACCGTTATATAGAAATTGCAAGCAACGCTGTAACGGACAGACAAGTTATAAGGATAAGGCGCCGTTGACTTGGCACCCTCTGCCTACGCGTGCCCTTTTATAGGTTCTCGTATAAGGTAGCAGCGCAGCTTCAACAGAATGAGAGCAATGACTCGGAATTAGTTGTCAACGAGGTATTTGGTCGCAATCAACAGCACCGGCTTGACCGGTCTGTGGGTACCTTATTCACTCGGTCCGAAGTTGTCGCTCAAACCCTCGAAACATGGTTCGACCGGTCGTTGTTTGACGACACACCTATATTTTGCCTTTTTATAAAAAAAAAACTCTTATGCTCCAACGGAGCAGTGAATCGGACGTTGCGGCTGCTCAATACACGGAATCTCATTCCAGTTCGATAAAGATGAAGTAAAAAATCGTCAAATTGCAAAGCAGTCTCACAAAGACAGGAAATTTTTTCTACATAAAATTATAAATGCTAAAGAAGGAATGTAGTATGCCTTTTTAAGCTCCATGGCAACTAATATCATTCATCAATAAAGTGACCATATTGATATAAGGTTGTCTATTACTATGTGTATATATATTAAATTTATGATCTTTTGTTCTCGCGTTAGAATTTATGAAAGGATCATCAGTGTGTATTTGTGATTTTTGCGCACCAACAGTTTTTTCAATATATTTCTTGATTATTTTAATCCGCATTTACGCTGATTGAATGCTTTGCAATGCTTCAGTTACTTGAAACCGAAATAAAATTAATTCTTAATTGGAGAATTAGAGATTTTCGTCTTTTAATTATTTCGTAATCATATGAAAATATTTTAATGGTTTGAAAATTTAGTTTTTGCTTCATTTGTGTTGGAGAGTTCATAATTTTCCTGCTTTTTTACTAATGAGACATGAAAATGTTCTATATAATCTCATGGATTTTTCTTCAAAGTGTCATGAGAATCGAGCGAATCCCAGTGTGTGCCGTGAAAAAAAGATTGCGACACCCTGTTTAACATGATTGTTGCACATCTTATGCACAAATCGATGGTTAAAAAGGAATATACCAAACATTCTACGCAAAAAAGGAGTCCGAGTGAAAATATCGCATGTCCACACAATTTAATTGAAGCCACTGGAATTTACGCATTTGGGAAAAGTCATATTTTAACTGACCCCAAAGATTTTTCAATAAATGCAGCATAAATAATAAACTCAGAATCTGTGACGAAATTTACAAACAGATCAACGTAACTTCATCACTATGTTGCTCTCTTAACATATTGAAACCAATTTCTATACGTTTGCCGCATAATACTATTTAACACTAAATATCCTTAAAAACAAACAAATCCGTGTAATGCCAGCACTGAATCTTTTGAATGTTGATATTACAAGGTCATATCTAGATAGCAATCTAGCAGCGACAGAGTTTGATGGCACAATTAGGATAAAAATGATTTATAACAGGAGTTGATTATAACATGAATGAAACATTAATTCCATTGGACGGCTACACAATATTACATCAATGAAAATTAAATAGAAAATAAAAGTGAATAAAATGTCTCATTACGTAAAATCTCAATAATTCTTAGAGTTCAACTTAAATTTTCCGAACACTTTTGGTCCATCAATGTAGCATAACTGTCGCTTGCGTTGTGGTCCTTAAATCCCTGATCAACATCGCCGTCCCACAATATATGGTCCTCAGTTACATCCATTTTATTAGCAACTAGTGCAATTGCTCGTCAAGTATGACGGGTATGAGTGAATTAAGTATAGAGTTAAAATATAATTTCAATGAAAGTTTTAAAATCAACTTTTATGTGCAATAAAGGAAAACGATAATATAAAATTCATAAAATTGGATGTTCCAGAAAGAAAAAATAGTTCTGCGCAAATAAAAGTTGTGTGGCAAAGAAATATTAATGAAGATTTGTTCGTTAAATATTACGCTACACAGCTTTAATATACCCCAACTATTTTCAATTTAGGAAACATTCAGTTATGCGAATTTTAATTTATTTTTTCATATTCAGTTTATATAAAACGTGATTTCATTATAACAAATGTATATAATGTTTATTCTAATGTCAAACGTAAGAAATTACACGAAATCGGCAACAATGCAAATCACCTTGACGGCAATAGATTTTCACGGAAAAATACGCCAAATTTTGGCGTTAAAAACTAAATTCTGGATCGATTCGACACGTGTTAAAAAATCGACGGGAGGAAAATGAAATTTCGCGCTTTCAGACGTTCTTTGTTTCAAGTTCCGCATTCCTACGACGATTCTAAGTTATTTTAATATGCAAATGACTAATATACTACATTCATACCCGTGTTAACAAAATGGAGAAAATAAACCCACGATCTTACCATAGAAGATGACTTGCCTAAGCGATGCAAGAGGTAGATCATAGTATATCGGGAAGAAATAGTGTAAATCGTGCTAACCGTTCTCATGTTATTCCACTAAATATCCCGCCAAAT
The DNA here is from genome assembly GCA_036926305.1 of Uropetala carovei. NCBI lineage: Eukaryota > Metazoa > Arthropoda > Insecta > Odonata > Petaluridae > Uropetala > Uropetala carovei. The sequence goes on along the minus strand of JAXCHB010000065.1, from coordinate 7,804,118 downwards.
GCTTCCCAGATAGGAAAACGTTCCCGACAAACACACAAACAAATAGATCTGGTCTACTATTATAATCCCGATGCTCTTGTCCACAATTTCCGCAGGTATGCTACGCTACCCCTCGAGCACACACTTTGATGTATTTGACAGTGAAATACCTTTCAGTCTATCCATCGGTGTCTTCTTATGGTCTGTTGTGTAAAACCATTCTCGATAGCACTGCGGTATTAATATTTTAAAGGGCATATTGATTGCTATATCTAGAGGTTTAAAAATGCGTCATTCCTGCTGAAATTATGAAAAGGTCACCAAGTCCATAATAGTCTTCACTCGTTCTGTAATAGCATAGAAAGCTGCGACAGAAATGCCTCAGGCCGTCTCCCCCGCACACATTTAATCCACTCAATCAGAAGTTGATCGGTCATCTAAACATTTTCTTGAGCATGAGCAATGATCCAAAGTGGAAATTTCTCCCTTGGCAGTGTTTTCAGCTTGAAAATTATATATAGAGGTAGCTTGTGGCCGTCGGTTGTAATGGCCAACATAACTGTACACTACTACTTTTCAGAACTCGTACTACGTATGTTTTCTGTCATATCAAACGACATAGAAGTTTGATCTTCATTGCCTATTTCAGATACTAAATATTTGTCACGGTTTCTCAAGGATAACACGCATTAAACCTGTTTTAGATGACTTTTCTTCATCTTCTAGAGCGCGTTTCACAATATTTAATCTGAAAGTTGCTCCGTGACTTTTGTAATTGCTCATACTAGCGCAAAGCGACTATAGAATCAGATGCGTACGATTACCTTTTAACTATTTTCTAGTTTTCTTGATAAATTTACCTAGCTAACAGTGATCTTAAATGTGTCCTTTATTTTACTCGTACACTTTTATCCTTTTGCGCAAATGATAACACATTAACAACCTTGAATACAGTGGTTAGTTTTGTAACCAAAACACCATACGATTCTGCCAACTCTTTGGGTTTGTAATATGTTTTCGTTTTCTTGAGAGTGCATCTTCTATCATATGCAAAAATATATATATATATATATATATATATATATATATATATATTCTTTTGCGCATATATTCTTTTGTACCACTTTAAAACCTTGTTTGGAATGTATATTGTGTACAAAATACGCAGCAAAAATTATTATCTGAATCAGTAATGGCAAAATCCTTGTAATGTCCGGATCCCACATTTCGAATTTTTTTTCGGGGAAAAAGTGCGGCTGTTGCGCGAACAAATATGGTAATTTATATTCTGTCCACACACAGATCCGTAAGCACATGTGATACCGAGTTCACCATTCTAGCTCGAAGGAAACCATTATAACTAACCAAACTTTCAATTCCTAGAAATGGTAATGTTTTCAACATTGCAGTACTATAGATATTCAGACCACGCCTCAAGTTATTTGACCAAGTCAACACCATTTACTTTCAATTGTAAAACTTACTGATACTGAAGCAGCATAGTAACAGATACACAAGAATGAGAAACTTAACTTTCTAACCACTGTAACCGATATACGTATATACGCAGTACCGAACCTCTAACCGTCGAATAAAGCAAAAATGAAGAAACCCGCTCCACATTTTCCTATTTAGATGAATGAAGGAAGAAAATCTTGCACTGTGAAAAATCGAAAATTACGTGTAAACTTATGGGAAAATAATTATAGAATTAAGCTCTCCCTCCCCCCATTTTTTATCGCCATATAGCCTATGTTTGTTCTTATCTAGGTTTTCCCCACAAACTAAAATCTGTTTTAAACTTACAATTTCTCATTATGTTCGACTTTTATACTGTTCTGTACACTTGTAATGTTGTATTCTAACTTCAGTTTAAACTATCTATATTGACGAAGGGTTAAATGTAAGAATGGAAATTATGTTCTAAATTTCGCCCGAATAAAGACGTTTATCTATCTATCTATGTTATCCGCAGGGTAAAATTATATATGTATCTATGCGAAGTTTCGTGACGATATCTTCAAAACGAAAACAGTAAGTAAAACCAGCAAGAATACAAAAATCAACATAAAATGGATGAACAAAGGAACAAACGAAATTAATGAATTTAACGAAAGACAAAAAAGTAAATAGAGAATGTTTAAGAAATACAGAGTGAATATTACCCCCCGACTATTAACTCATTTCTCTCATCCTGGAGTTCTGCTACGAGAAAATTGTTTACACCCATAATACTTCGGAAACAATGAAACGATTTATCCATTCACAATTTGTGGAAAATCCACGTCTAATTATTTAAGTTACTTACGTAGTTTTAAAAACAGTTTACTTTGGAGTACTCTACTCCACAAGAAAATATCATTAAAAACCATTTATTATTAATATTTCAATTAAAATCAACAAATATTTGGTTGCCATGTAAACAAAGCAAAATCGCACACAAATTGAAAAACGATATTACGTCGAAATGTTTCGTATATAAATGCATTGGGCTCACAACTTCGGCGACAATTGGAGTTGCCATGGCTGCTAATAATTGGCATTGTATTAAAAATGATAAAATCACGTATTCTTCTGATTATAATCGTATTTTTACGCCAATTCGATCAGGATTCCGATTCTGTCTTCAATAAAAAGAAACTTTGTCCTTTCCTGCATAGAACCATCTAAGTCTCAGGTTCGTAACTTATATCTAAGTAATTTAAAAATTCAAATGAAAAATAAGCTGCATTAATCCATGTTATTCAAATGGAGAAAATGAAAAAAGAAAATATTTTTTAAAATTATAAAGGTGAAAAAAATCGGTATAAAATTTTTACTACACCGCTTAACTCATTATTCCGATTAAAATGACACATTCCACTTGTTTCTACGTGCTGTAATTGCTGAGCTATAAAAAACATACATACATACAAACACTTTTCTTTATAGATGTCTATAGATATCATAATAAGGTAGTGTAGCAGCTATAAGGAATATAATTGAATTATTCTGCAATAATGAATACTGGTGTTAATTTCAAATGTTAATAGGATGTATTTATTCTCGAATAATTCATTTATTCAAAGTATTTTTCTCCGATAATTTCCATTTTGATTATTTATTTTTGATTTACACGTATTTTATTTCATAAACTAACCCATTTTCTTTGCAAATGCGTTTATGGGCCAATAAAACATTTTGTTCATTAGTCCGTCGGGCGTTTAAGGTTAAGAGGGAGGGGTGTGCCAAGAAATCCGTATGAATATTTTCGTAGCACATAAGCCGTTGTAACAATGGCTCACGGAAGGTGAGGGGTTATGGATGTTAGAACTCTGCTTCCCATTGCGCATTCAAAGGAAAATATCCATTACGGCGACAATGCAGCCGTCTTAAGTGGTAATTCGCCGAAAGTATTTAGATTCTAAAAAGAACACGTGTCGACATTTTTGTTATTTTTGTTCCCACCCGCAAACTTCCCCATTACCCGTTCCGTACACATATAAAGCGAAATTGGTACAGTCAGTCCCCGCTTTACGACGATCCGCTTTTACGTCGGTTTCCCCATAGAACCAATAATCCAGTTTCAAGTGGCCGAATCCAGTTATTCGTCGGACACGAATACGCGCAGCTTAGAGGGAACATTGCTTACGACATGACGCCACCCAGATAACAGTTTCGTATGTCGTAGTGCGTCGGCCAGTCTATGTCGACATCGCTGCTGGATCTCCTTAAGCCGTTCAGTGATTTTCTGTCTTTTTAAAAATAAATGTAAATATTTTGCCTGGAAAACATGGCTAATAATGGCGTAACCGATAATGCTAGTCCTGTTTCTGATAAGACAAAGTTCACTGGACCCAAAAACAATAGGTTCCGCTTTAAATCGGAATGGGCTTTACGACGCGTCGCGACGGTGGCCTGGATCCAAACCTATCGTAAAACCGGGGGATGGCTGTATAATCAGTGGTTCTCAAGTACGGCCACCAGACAATTTCGGTGCGGCCACAAGAAAATTTCAAGAATTGGATTTATTTAAAGAAAAACAATTATTAATGATAAATAATTAATCGTTGTTATTAAATAAGAAGGCATGTGGAAGTTTTTACATGATTATCGTTACATTTTCTGAAATCTTTCCTTGATGCGGTCACGAGGGATTGCTCGTGCCCGCATCAGCGGCCACAAGAAAATATCTCCCGAGAACCACTGCTGAATATTGCTGAACATGATTCGGATTCCATAAAAAGCTGTTAATTCATATTTTTGCATCATCATCATCATAGGTAGTCTGTCCGTAGACAGGCCCGTGATTATTCATGGTTAAATCTGGTTCTCCATATACATACTCCTATTTTCCGCAGTCTTCTTCATGTCTTGGTAGCTCTTTTCCTTTCAAGTCGTCTATCAGCTGAAACCTTTTCCTACCTCTTTCTCTTTTTCCATCCAGTTTTCCTTCTATCACGTCTTTAATCATGCTCTCTCTCTCTCCTCAAATAGTGTCCAATCCAGTTCGCCTTCCTCTTCCTGATAGTCTGTATAATCTTTCGCTCCTCTTCTATTCTTCGTAGTACTTCCTCATTTTTCACCCTATCTGCCCATTTTATCTTCATCATTCTTCTCCATGTCCACATTTCGAAATTTTCCAAGTATTTTATATCATTTTTCTTTAGCTATACTCCATACATAGCATTTTATCAACTTCTTTATGTTCCCCGTTAGTATGAGTTTCTTTCTTCTGAAAGCGGCTGACTTTTGCTTTCGTTATTCTAGTCCTGATTTCATCGGTACATTTTGCTTCTCTCATTATGCTTCCAAGGTATTTTCGCATATAACATACATAATAGACAAGACGTTAAACGATAAAATTTGGATAAAGTCTAGGTATGAATTCACCCTCGTACTGCTTTACGACCGATCATGAACCCCGATTAATAAAATCCTGCGTAAGTTGCAGCGTTGTCATGTCAACGTTGGATTTTTGAGCATCTTCAGAGGTTATTTCCCAAAAAAATAGGAGTAATATTTTGTCAATCCTCAAAAACAAGACGACATAGATCAACGCAAACATTCGATAAAACCCGGAAGAAGTGATAAAAATTCATAAAACAAAATTAACAAGTGCAAGGCGTTTTTTTAAAGGAATACTAAAATAAAAACATTCCCCTGCAGACCAACCTATCTTGAAAAATTTGCATCTTTAATAATATTCAATACGTTAATAATGTAAGCACATTTTTAGACCTATGTAATCTCACTTTTGTTTCGAAAAATTAACTAACTAATCTCACAGAAATGTATTTTACCATTAAAATTTTAAGCATCATATCACGTAAACATTTCTTAAAAAACTATTGACATTAAATTACGTCAAAATATTTCATAGAATAAAATTTTAGAACTGTATAATTTCACTTACTTTTGCTTAATAGCATACTTGTTTATTTACATTCGCTGCTGTGAATACGGCCAACAATGCGAGAGCCGTAATGGACCTGTATAGATAGTTCGTAAGGGGTTTTCTAATATCTTGTTAAAAGGCAAACGCACAGACAGACGGACCCCAAATCTAGTTCGAATGTAGAACTATATATCCTGAAATTTTGGTGTTTGTAGCTTACGTAATTTTTGAGTTATTTTCTACACGGCCAGACAGACGGATGAGCCGAACACATACATAGGCTCTTTTTTAATTAAAAAAGCGCTAAAAATTGCAATGTAATCTCGTTCAACACTTTATCGAGTAAATAGTTATAATACTGCTGATAGGAAAATACATCGGCATCGTTTTCCATTTCCTAATTTTTCTACATTGTAAAAAGAAAACCAACTTTTAGGATAATTTACGACATCAAAAGCTACTTAATCAAAAGAATTTCTAAAATGATTTAATGGTTCTGTTAAAAAAAACGATATTTTCAGTGGTTTTCTACTGATAGATTTCACATTAACTGGAAGTTTGAAAAACAAGCACGCACTCGATTATTATCTTCCAATAAAAATATCACGAACACCAATCAGAATTGCGAAATTTTATATTTATTCAACTGCCATACAGTAAAACATACTGTCGGAAAAATTACATTCTAACCTCACTGTGTATTTTTATGTATGCAACGGAGAGCATTTGAAACGTTCCCGTATATATCCGCATAGGAAACTTAGGTCACCGATGACGTAATATCGTCGTTTGCGCGAACTGAAAGACGGATTTCTTATGGCATAAATTATTTTTGTGAATTGAAAAACTTCCAACCTTGAAATAAAACTTGTAACCTTCCTCTGGCGTGTTGAAAAGGTAAAAATAGCATTTATACGTTGGTTGCTCATAAAATTTTATTTCCTCGGTAACTTTTAATGAAGAAAATTTTCATCTCCGCGTTGAAAGGTATGGACATAAATGAACTGGTATATACGATTGTTTTACATTAATCAATAGTGAAATGAAAAGCCCGAAAGGCTCTTGTCAGAGCTAACTATGCTTCATATTTCTAATTCTTCCTATTCCTTCAAATTTTTAATCAATTCCTAAAGAAAAATACGCGCTCAATGTGAATCATCTGCTGACGTGTAATAATACTTAACTTAAATGGCTACTGTAGAATAACGAGAAAGCACAAGCTAAGAAATGGGCACTTAAGGAAAAACATTGAAAAATATTCAGTATACAGATATAAAACGAAGGATGGATAACAAAATTTTCTCGTGACTGAAGATCACCCGATAAAATAAACATACGTTATTATTATATTAATATAAACCTAGATAATTTTTATCATATATCTAAAAACAAAATTCCGTTAAAATAGGGTGGATAGTTTTTTTACGGAGGACTATTCAAGAGGTTATAACTTTTTTATCAGGAATGGGCACTCGCCAAAATAACGACAGAGAAAATAGTTTACTTGTACAAGAATTCAACTTTAAGGATAAAAAAGTGTAATTTGAAAGAAAGATAACAGCAATCAGACCCGACAAAAGCAAAAATAAGACGACTTTAAATCACACTCTAAAGACAAGGGTACGAGGTAAGTAGTTGACGGCTTAAAATGATACGTTAGTGCGACAGGAATTCGCTGCAATGATAAGATTGATGGAGAGTCGTGATGAGAGGTAAAAACTTAAATATCTTCCTGATGCATAGAGAAGGGAAAGGATGATGTAGGCGAAATGCATTAAATGATTAGTCACCGTTTCCTTATATTTTACCGTCGTGATATTCGAGAAGATGATTTTTTTAAACAGCAATTTTTAACTCTAATGTCTTGATTTCTTCAGGGTATATACGGCTTGTTATATAAGGGAATCGTTTTAAAAAAGATATTATTCTATTTTCGAAAGATAATGCCGCTGAAATTCTGTTGATTATTTTGCGGGTTAGCACAACTCTCTCTTTCTCAATTACCATCCTCGAATTTTAAATCTTTTATCTTTTCTGTATAATTTTGACAGCTTTAAAATACGAATCATAATTTCCAATGAATATAGTAATATTGGACGTTTTTCTTGTCATTTAAAATTTGGAGTAAATTCTCTAGCTTTTAAGGAACTTAAAAATATTGAATCATATCAATAGTTTTTCTTTTCACCATTTTCAGACTAAAAAACGGTACTATATAAATAAAATGAGAAAGATTACTTGGTATAAGTTCCACTTTATTAAAAATGATACGACCGGTTTCATTTTTAATAAAGTGGAACTTATACCAAGTAAAGGCTTCTTCCGTTGATTTTGGTACTATATAACTTGGCTCGATCATAATTATCCAAACTTGATGTAGCTCACCAAATCATAGCACCCATATACTTTTACCGCCACGACATAATAAATGGAATAAGTATTTTCCCAGTACAGAAAATCCTGGAAAGTTTCATAAAAAATAGCGCCACGTTTTCCGACGAGTTATGTATTGATTATTGGCAGAGAGCTTCACTTTATTGCGGTATAAATTTAATCCGATCGTTGATTGTGCGATATATAGTGGTAATTTATAAAGATTTAACAGAAATGTCATTACTCTCGGAGAAATATTTCACCCGTTATCAACCGTAACAGCCGAGGGTAAGTGAATTTATCTTATTCATCTCCAATCGTTTACTACGCATATACATTTCACGTTAACTGCTTTGTTTCGTGGACTATCCCACCGATGTGAACTCGATTTATCATAAGAGAAAAATGCATCGCCAGATAACCTTACTGCGAGTGATTCGCGCTAGATTCGCGGAAATGGTGTTTACTTTTCGAGCGTTCAAATCTCCGCCGATCCGCCGTTTCGCAAGAAATCTTTCTGATTTTTTTTCACGTACCTACTTACGTAAAGTAGAGAAGGACACGCCGAACAGACTAACATCCCTATTTAATGGATTATGGCCTCCCTATATTTATAAACCGACTACGACATTCATATTTTCAGTTAAAAAGCTCTTTTAAGTCCTTCAGGCTTCGTCGACCGGCATCAAGATTTCGAATGGGGATGAATATTCACATTAATAAACGGAAAGAAACCATTAAGAGATTACTATTTCCTCCGACATCATTTATTAGTTTCGCCGATACGAAGGCAAACTCTCTCGCGTTATTACCATCCTAAGACTACTTTCACCGACGGCGCATAAGCAGTTATACAAGCTGCGTGAAAAAAAAACGAGTTTCAATTCATGAGGTCATGAAAAAAACATGCGCGGGTCCAGATTTATCGTTTCCCTTCCATAGCTTTGTTCGACGAGCCATTTTGCCAAATTGCACGTTTTGTTTAAATATGCATGCGTGTACAGGGTATAGGGGGAGGAGAGACCATCCCACCTGAAAACTATTATAAAGATCGTGTGAGAGGCCTCGCCTCACCTGGGTGACGTCCTCGACATGAATTAAATCTCCGAATGTTCTCATAGGAGTGGGTGGAAATAGAGAGAGAGAGGAAGGTTAGAGGAAGGAGAGGGATGAGAAAGGGAGGGGCGCAGGAATGGATGATATTAAAAAAAAGGGGGGCGATGAGATGGTTGTTTGCACTGACCCATTGCGTGCACCTGGAAGCCATGTTCCAGGACAGACCAAACAAGAGGTTCCTTGACCGGAAAGCATCTCCCCTCTCAGCCTCTATCACATTGCTTACTTACCTTTTGTCTGCCTCCATTCGCCCTGCCTCCTCCTCCTCCTTCCTAATATCCTCCCTACGCACATACTACACACGCACGTTCCTCTCATCCCTTATCCTCACTCTCTACTCTCCGCATCTGCCTCTCTCCTCTTTTCCTCTCTCTACAACATCGCTCTCGCTGTATCTTCATCCCTTTTACTACCTTCGCCATTTCTCCCATTCTTTATTCCCGACTTTTTATGCCCGTTTCTACTTCAACACTCACTTTATCCCCAAGTTTCCTTCTCGTTACTTCCACTTCTAACGGATTTTTAACAGCGTAGAAAAACATATGCTAAAATGCTGAAATTAGAATGTACACTAAAGTATAATCTGTTCCGTAAAATTTTTTATCTCGTGGTTTATGTATTAAATTCATTTGGTGAAATTTGACAATTTATTTTTTACTATATTATTTCTCATTTTGTCTCGATTCCTATATTTGTCGTAATTATTCCCATTCGCATCTTTCACTTCAAATCTTTCCTTCAACTCTTCTCTCTTATCACTGCATCCTTATGTGATGTTTTCTGGAAGAAGGTAACAAGAATCCATATCTCTCATTGGACATGGGCTACGGTTAGATTAATAAAATCTCACCTCGTGAAATACCTATAGCTACAATGTTTAAGGCCATCACTTCCAATGTGATACACGTCTATTTTACGCTTTTCATCTAGCTCCCGAATTACTTTCCGCATACTTCATTATTCCTTGCCTTGCTTCTATCCAACGATATATTCCACTCTTATTCACAATTGCTATAATAATTTTTCGTAAATTCAAGAATAGTCTCTTAAATATGAGAAATTGAAAAAAGTATTTGATGATGATGTAGATCAGTATTTTTTCGTTTTTTTAAAACATATTCAAGCGATTATTCTTGAATTTCTTTTCAGCCATATGACGAGATCGATAATTCTCTAGCAAATAATACTTACTCTGCGATACTTTTATCTCTGGAATAACATGTAACTCTTTTTCCCTACCAATTCTTACGACTTGCGTTATATTCTTCATTCATAATATCTTCCCGTTGTATAAACTCGCATATCTTTCCTTTATCTTTTTGCCTCTTTATCTTCCTCGTTCATCTTTTATCCGCATCTCCCGTTTATCTACCATAAATTCAAGTGTTATTTAGCGATACTTATACGTTATATGCTCTCGAGTTCCTCAGCTCGCTCAAATCAACCCCGGCCAAATTTCACATATCCTTCGGTGTTACCACGGGATTATGAAAATATTTTGGACTACTTGAGAACTTGGATACGAATAAGAGACTTGGGAATAATAACGTCTGAGCTCTCGGATCATGATTTCTCCTTTTTTTTCTCTCCTTCCCTTCCTCGACGTTCCTCTTATAATATCCATTTCTCACTTCTGTATATTCATCTCTCTCATTACTCTCCGAGTCTTCCTTCAATCCCACGCTGGGTGATCTCCTTCCATTTATCTCTTCCAACCCTTACCCATCCTCCGACCGCTGCTTCCCTTCCCTTCCGTTTGCCCATATGGCGCTCGCGTAGGGAAATGATTTCCACTCAGCCATCCGTCCGAGTAGAAGACAAACAACCCTTCCTTCCCTTTTCCCATTGGAGACGGCAGAGGTGAACAGCTAAGAGGGAGATCGGAGGGTCGGACGAGAGGGATTTGATTTTCCTGCGATATGTAGACGCCGAGAGATAGAGAGAGAGATTCTCTCAAGGAATTGAAACCATTAAAGGAAAAATATCCACGAGTGGACGGTTGGAATAGACTTCGGTTCGGAGGGCAAATGATAAATTTCCACGCCAAATACGGACAGGATAAGGATGATTTCTACCGATTCGTAGGGATAAGAGACAAGTATCTTTTAATATGGAGTGTAAATATCGGCTATCGTCTTGTGGAAAATTTGTTTTACACGTTGAACACGCCGAGTTGTCGACTTAGTTTCAATCGGCGGCAGGTAATGAATGCGCTAGATATTTCCACGATCATAAATTTAAGGTTCGAGTTGGCCATATTTCAGTGAACGAACACCGTAATTCATTGAAAATGCCAATATTCGCATTATAATTACATCTCCAACGCTAAAGAAGCCAACTATTGAAACAAAGATACCGAAAAGTTCCGTTAATAGTTAAGCGCCAAGAACATCTTAATAGTATACCTACCTAATGTAAAATGTAAAGTTAGACTCTTCGCGGATGACACACTTGTGTATGGAGAAATCAACACAATACACGATCAGGAGAATTTGCAAAAGGACCTTCAGGCTATCACGAAATGGTGTAAAGATTGGCAACTCGATCTGAATATAAAGAAATGCGCCGCAATGAACTTCACGCGCTCCACGAATTTCAACCGTTACCCGTACCAAATATCCGAACTAAAGCTAAAATACGTCAATAGCTACAAATACCTAGGAGTAATTCTCAGTAGCAATTTGTCTAGTAGAGAGCATATCAAATCCGTTATAGCATCGACAAACAGAATTCAAGGGCTTTCCTCTAGAGTCCTGCGGGGATGCCCCTCGAATGTGAAGGAAATCGCATACTTTTCCCTAATACGACCCATCGTGGAATACTGTTGCGCCGTCTGGGACCCTTTCGAGGAGGGCCTAACTAGAGAGCTCGAAATGGTTCAGCGTAGAGCGGCTAGATTTGTAAAAGGAGAATATCGGTATGATGCGAGTGTATCAGAGTTATTGAGAGATCTGAAATGGCAGACGTTGAAGAGTAGAAGAATTGAATACAAGAGGAAACTATTTGAAAAATTTGAAAGTTCCGAATTCGTTGAAGACGTACGCGGCATAGTCGTCCCCATCGGTGTTAGTGAACGTAATGTTAGATCACAGTGCAGGAGAAAATATCTCGAAATTACCGCTAGAACAGAGAAATACTACCGATCCTTTTTCCCAGACGCGATAAGACAATCCAACAGAGGAATTAGCTAGACTTCACTTGGTGTTGTGACACCCCCTGCCAAACGCTTCTAGCGGCTTGCAGGGTATTTATGTAAATGTAAATGTAAATGTACATGAGAAAAATTCTTTCTGTTGCCCCATCAAATGCAAGCTGTGACTTGGAAATCTGGACTTCACAGTTATTGCAATGAAATATTAATTTATTCAAAAAATGAACACTGCGATCAAAAGATTCGTTTTTATAACAAAGTTTTCTTTTATGCGTTGATGTTTTTGTGCTTTTTAATATAATTCTAATAGTTTTGTCCAATATTAATAGTAAAATTGAATAATAGCGAAGAGGTCTATAAGATTTTTTTAAGTAATCTTCTATATATGGAAGCACCTGGGACGTCTGAATACATTCGCTGCCTAGCTCGTGGAAAGGAAAAGCGCATTATAATCGCACTTCCGCATAATTAAATCGCCATAAATATGCCATTGCATCATGCGCGTTCCAATTATTTCTTAAATCACGCTCTAACCTTACATTTCAAAAAAAAAAAATCGCTAGGAAAATTCAATTTCAACGCGTTGGTATCACCTACGTAAGAGCTTACCTACTCAGCTTCTCACTGAGTTTTGATTCAATAGCAAAGTGGAACCTTTGAAGTTTATGTCACGAGGTAATGGCCCTTGTCAGAGTTACGGACATTCATTCGTTCTCATTGTTATATGATGAACCTACATAGCCAATGCAATATTTCGAAACCTAAAATAGATTTCGGGGGCTCTTGAAAAAGCGTTAAGTCTGCGTTTGTTGTGGTACTGATGTGACATTAATTATCAGGCGGTTAATCAGATTATAAACGTGGTTATAACTTTTCATATTTTTAGAATTCCAGTTCAGCAAATGACTTAGATAAAAAGACAAAGATATAATGAGAAAAAGCACCGATTAAAAACGAATAATCTTTTTTAAAATCCTCCCGTAAACTGGATGGGACCTCGGTTCATCAATTTTGCAGTAAATAATTTAAACTATTTCCCGAAACTATAAATTCATCCCAGTTACAATGAAACGGTAATTTTTTTATTATGTAATCTAAGCGAAGTTTACATAAATTTTTTACATTTACATAAATACCCTGCAAGCCGCTAGAAGCGTTTGGCAAGTTGAGAATATGTATTCACTTAAGACTAATCGTACTAAAACAACATTGCTAAGCAAAAAATAAAACACGTACAAAATCAGTTTGAAAACAATTTACATGTTCAGGAGAGAAGAAAGTTTCTACGTTGGTATGAAAATTAAAAAGACTATGGCGAGGAAGCAAAATGAATGTTTTACCTTATGTGTCGAAATTTTCGATGAGCGAGCAACACATACTTTTCATGTAATCGACATATTTTACTCAGGTCGTAGATATAGTTATAGAAAGAAAGAACTTAATTGAATTGGTGTAATTAGAGGTTTCAGGAGAAAAATTTCGATGTCGGCACAAGATTCCATAACCAGGTTAATGAATTCTACCGAAAGTAATACTTATAAAATTTATGAAAAAAATACGAAAATTATTCAGGTTTGCATACTAAGCGGTGGTAAGTACCGAAAAATGCTAATTTACACGCGACATTATCATAATAACTCTTGATTATACGATGCATAACAAGACGTCGTTACATGAATTGGTAGATTGTCACGAAGGCAGAAGTTTAGATGTTGGACCAGTGTGGCGACCTTACTTAGCACTACGGTCGAAAACAAAAACAGGGTCTCTCATTAGTAGTTTATGCGTTATTTACTTAAGCTTATACGACTGAGGGACGCACAGGTATGAGAGAACTCGACAAAATTGATAATGACGAAATATACGGTGTGGGCTGGATTAAGTTGCCCTTAGGTTTGGCATAATTTCTCCGTTGCCCTTTTCCTACCCGCAAATTTTTCAGTAGCAACAACTTCCTTAGAATTTTAATTCCGCGATAAGCGCCACGCCGCAGCCTGAGGCCACAACCAGCACTGCCATTACGTCACGTTAACCGAAAATTTAAAGTAGCTTCCCGAAATCACAGAGGCGACATAAAAGAGGCGAAAGCTAGCAACCAGAAGAACCCAGCAATTCCAGCCCGTGGGGAATATAAATTATATCTTAAGGGCATACCCACTATGCTAAAACGGTCGGGTTAGAACATGGAAGCGTCCCTCTGAGGCAGTGCTGGAAGGAGGAGGATGAGGGGAACGGGGTAAGGGTTAGGAGTGAGGGTAGGGGGAGGGAGGCACGTAGGCAACCAACACCTTTGCGCATTTTCTCCAGTGTTTTGTTTCCGCAAAGGGCCAATCGGGATTCAATTAGGCGAAGGGTCGGTTTGAGGAGGGAAAGAGGAGGGAGCGGATGGTTGAGGGAGCCACCTACCTACCTTCCAGCGGCCATTAAAAAAATACGGGGGTCTTCGCGTTCGCAACCGGAATGCCAAATGAAAAGGGCTTAATGTATGTCATTGCGTGGCGTCTGGTTTAGGTTGAGAACGTTTTCTGGAGGGTACCTGCTGCGGAGGCTGTAGGACGGACGGCAGACTGGATACGGCCCGTGAGTGTTGCTCGGGAATGACACATGGGCCACGTCTTAAAGGGTTTAAGAGCTTCATTAAACTTAAAGACTCTACGAGAGAAAGAGAGAGAGAAGGATGGAAAGAAGGAAACGACCTCATGCGCGTGACTCCTTCGGAAGAATTAAGGAAAGATATAGCGCGAAGAGAGGGCATTTAGACGGTAGGCAGAGAGGCTGTCTCATTCAGAAACTGTATCCCTTAAAAAGAAGCTATAATGCAGGCAAGATGGTGTGATTTTCGTGAAAAACTCTTTATTTCCGTAATGTTTTATTTAAAACAGGTCGAAATGTTTCTTTGAAAACGCTATTTTTGGAACATGGAAAGAGCATAATAGATAATACATTACAATACTGCGACGTTCTTCACGCATTCTGTTGTATGAATTGTGTATTTCACCAAAATAAACAAGTATAATCCTTCTTCCTATGGCATAAATATGTATTTAATTAAATAAGCGTTAATATATTATGAAGCAGCTCCGTGAGTGACGTGCCTAAAATTTCTCTGATGACAGTGTTGGGCACTGGAATACCAAAAGAAGTAAATTTAATTAACACCGGCAATTTTTAAGGCGCATTAAGTATAAATGTTAATAGAATACGTTTATGAGTCTACAGATGAGGAATATTTTATTTTGGCAGCTGAATTTTCAGGGCGATGGAAAACAGCCTTAATCGCTCACAATTTTTGACAGACAAACGTGTTCCGAAAGTCTCGTTACTATGGCCGTTATTCAGAAAAGTGCGACTCTATTGAGAGACCCGTTTACCGTGAAATCTTACGTGAGATGGAACAGGAAAAACTCGCTCGGATCAAGTCCATTGCCGTAAAAGTACCGCCCAGAAAATTGGTGAATTGGCCGATTGATAAACTAATTCATAAGCATATATGACTGCAGGTGGCCTGTCATATATTGGACGGGATGCGAAGAATTTCAAGAGATTCGAGTCACTTTAGACCCATTAAGTTCCATGAATTGCAGACGAACCGAGTGCATTATGTACAAATGATAGACCGACCCGAGAAAGGGAGGACACATTACAAAAAAAAGAGACAAAAATGCGATCCTAGGAATGCATAACATTTTCAAGGACGGCAACTCGCAAAAATTTGCAACCGGTAATAACCAACCTTTTACCGCGGCGTTCTATTTGCATAAACAACGGTTGCGTCTTTTTCCTTTCCATTCGTAATCATCTTTCTTACGCATCCATTATCTCGACCTTTGGAATATATACGTACTCCCTTGCCTCGCCTCGTTCCACGTGTAGAGTTTGTGCGTTAGACACGCATTTAAATGTGCTCTTCAAAGTCTCTTGCGAAACGACTTTAATGACTAAACTCGTCAAGTTTCCACGTTAGTTCCAGGCGTCTTTTCCCCGCACTTTTCATCATCCGCGATGTATTCATTTCCTAGAACCATTTCGCAGACCTCTCGCATGATCGTGCGCATCTAGCGAGATTGGTTGCTTTCAATCTCTCTTTATTTCTCCGTCATTTTGACACCCTTGATCGATTCATTCCTATTCTCTCGTTGTGGTTCGCATTCTCTCAAATCTTTACGTCTTCATGGAGCGGGTATTTTTCTCTTTCTTTCCGATCAATTATCCGAGAAAATTTCGTTTTTTTTTCTTTCAAACACTCGAAACAAATAAATGTATTTTTCAACGAAAATTACTCGATCACTCTTCGGCTTGGACGGGGCCAATGAAACGATTACACGAGTCCTTAACGTCCTTGCCTTATGCTATTGAACACATCATTTTTCGCCCTGCATAAATCATCATTCGGACCAGTTTTAAAAGAGCGTCCCGATATTTTTTTCCTCGAAAACCCTTTTCAAAACAGAGATAAAGGATTAAGCTTTCTCGTCAGCACCTCTGTTGGGGGGGGGTGGATGTTGATAGTTGGGAAAAAAAGGAGGGGACGCATTATTATTTTATTCCTCTCGCATCTTGCCGGCATATTTTTGGACGCCTCGTTATTTTTTTCCCTAAAATGCACAAGATCGGACCCAAACCTTTCCGCGGTAATTTAATGTTTCGAAAAAAAACATCAAGAAAAAACGTTAAAAATGAGGATGCGAGTTAATTATACAAGAAAAAAGACATGAATACTGAATCATTTGTTTGTCACATATGTAAGGAATCACTCTAAATTAAATCAATTTATATTCTTATATATTTATTTTTTAAAACTTGAATGTAGAATTGAAGAAGAGCAAGTTATTAATGCGCGTGAAATGGCGGATTCTGTCTTTTCCGATGGAAATTACGACTCAATTAAAATGTGGAGAGGGTTGGTTTATCTCATGCAATGAGATAACTATTCACTCCAGACGGTTCTCGTGAAAGGAAATTGAAAGAGATTAAAATCTTATTGTTTCCTTGTAGCTTCGAATATTAATTCCGTAATAATAATAATCAAATATGCCGTCCATAGAAAATATTCAACGAAATGAATATGCATTTACATTCTTATATTTCACCACAGTGTGAAAAAAATTCATTGCGTGATGAGTATAGCGCAAAAAGTCCCGAATTATAAGCACAAAGTAAAATATTTAGAAAAATTCCGCATGATTTACTTTAATCGGTAATTTCTCCGAGTTATTTTGCCAAATCAAAAGAAGTGTTATATTAAAATGAGTCTGTATAGTTGTTTCTGCTCTATGGGGTGTAAAAGAGTGTTAGATACTCCAAATCAGCTTAACAAAAGACAAAAAAATCTGAGCTCTATCGGCGATCAAGTTAACTTGTGTAAAAATAAAACGATTGTGACACCAATTTCAGCTTATAAGTGGCGGTCTTCAGTGGTAAATTAACGTTTCGGTGGTTTTAAAAGGACGGTCAGCTTGACTAATCAACCTTATGTGGCCAGAGAGATTATATTGATTATCCATTCAATCGAATTCAAAAGATGCGAGGCGAAATCGGTAAACCAAGCTGAATTGCTCGATTTTGGGACGAGTTCAAAGTCCCCTTGTCTTTTTGCTTTCTACAGCCAATGTATTAGATATTGTATACAGACAAATTCTTAATGCGATGTTTGCAATGCTTATAATTTCCATCACGGCTGAGGGTATACATTTAAAGCAGAAATCGACTCTCCTTTAAGATGGTTTTTAACGCCGTTTCCCTAGACAAGTGGCGAAGCGGTTCATGCACGCCTTTTACGCGGCCACGTGCTTGCGACGCGAGAATGAATAAGCGGACCGCGCCGCTCAAACTACCGGCTAACAACTCGCAGCCTCCCGCCAGACCGGCTTCCTCGCTTCCCCGCGCAAAACGATTAGCATCTCGCATCTGCACTCGACCCGTGGGATCCCAATCGATCAAAGCGATCTTTCGCTGGGAAAAAGATATACGTATCCGATGTCATATTAACTAAAAGGAGACTACGGCAATTTTAGCAAAATACTCGAGCATCCATTTTAACCGTCCTTAAGTGTCTGGAAATAGACAAACGTACAAAGGGAAGAATAGGGTCCATAAAATGATGCGAGTGACTTGGACGAATATTTTGAACACGTAATGAACTAAACAGTGTCACTGCCACTGGGCCTTTGTATTGCATAAGGCAGGTTGTGTTTTTAAAA
Source organism: Uropetala carovei (assembly GCA_036926305.1). Taxonomy (NCBI): domain Eukaryota; kingdom Metazoa; phylum Arthropoda; class Insecta; order Odonata; family Petaluridae; genus Uropetala; species Uropetala carovei. Next base: position 7,785,922 of record JAXCHB010000065.1, on the reverse strand, counting down.
GGGGTAGAATCCATCCAAAAATATTTATACATGCATATACATATTGCCATAATTATTTACTAGAATGAAATTTGAATATTCGCTATTAGGAAAAGATTTATGATATATATTACCTCGTTATCGCTACCGCTGTGTTACAAACATCATATTCCAACACTATTTAATGTATATTTTAAAATAAATATATCTAAGTATAAGTCTGATATGACTTATCTAACCTGATTATCTCATCACATGAAAACGTAAAAAACTATTAATCAGTTTCAACATCCTGATCTGCTATATTTGAAGCGAGAGCCATTTTACATTAAAAAATGATTTTCTTTCTTTGGGAACATTTTCTCTTGAATCTTAAATATAAATGCATTAATGATGAAAAATGTTTCAAAATAAAATTCTATAATAAAAAAATTCTTAGTGTAAAGCTTAAGCTGGTACTGATAGATATTTAGTACAAAGCCGCTATCCAATCACATTACAAAATGGGAAATAATGCTTCACAGACAAAGCCAGTTTCCAGCTGAAAGAACTTCGAAAATTTAGAGATGCCTTCATTATTTGGTTATTTTGATTTTTTAGTATTTATTAAAATATTCTAGAATAAAATAAATTTCGAATTAACTTAAAAGCTTGAGTTTTTCCACTTCATTAAATTTAATTAAAATTTTGGATTACTGATTACAGCACAGTTAATAATTGCAAAATTGGCAACTGAATGAGCAAATCATTGAAAAGATTAATAATTCTTAAAAGTAAAAATAGCAGTCAGAAAGTGCAATACCATGTCAAAGTATAATATTAAAAGCAGTGTTTTCGACTACTACTACATACTGTGCTACATAATGTACGCAAGTTGATTTTTACCAAAGGTGAAATAATATTGCATAAAAAGGGCTCAATTATTTGAGAACGGAGATTGAAATAAACACCAACCCATTATTCACGCAGCGATGAATTCAACATAAATATTAGTAATGATATGTATTAGACTACGGAAAACTTCGTTAACATCTCGGGGAAATTTATTGCTTTGAAAATATTTTTAAAATGTTAAATGAATGGATTAACAATTTTTGTTGCCAAGCACGGCATACGCATTTTCACGTTTACTGTTTTTTTCTGCAGCCTTATTTTTCATGACTGAGTTAAACATAATAAAATGTGCACATCAATTCCGCCTTTGAAAACTTAATCAAGCAATTAAGGAGCGATTCGCTGTTTTGGATACCAGCATTCAGCGATAGATATTGAAAATAGAAAAATCGCATTTGCCAAAAGTTGTATTTCGCAAAAAATATTTATGTTATTTACAAACGATAACAATGGGAAATTTCATCCAAACTTTGAGTTTCGCAGTCTAAAGACAAAAATAAATTGCTGATATAAAAGATATTTGGCTGTTCTTTAGTGATTAACATAAATAAGTGAATTAATTCCATTTTCACTTTATTGATTTTTAGGAAACACAATCAAGAATTACAAAAAAATCATTTCCTAAGTTTCAGTTTTCACTCTGCGTCTATGTTTTAAACGGAATTTGATATCTATGAAGCAGCAAAGGCATAGCAATATAAGCTCTTGTGGAAAATGTATACTTTTCTATATTTATAATTTGCATACATAATTATAAAACTGTTGTAACATAAATCGAAGTAACTCAGAAATATTAGAGTTCATTCTATTATGAATCATATTGAATTTATGATAAAATATTATAACACGATGAATAAAGAAGGATTCAAGTGTTTATTTATTCTACAAAAACGCTATTTTATGAAAACTCAAAGTCTGACTAGGAGTGAACGTGATAATGTTTAGATTCATTTTCTCACTTTGAAGAAATTTTGAAAACTTCTGATGGGGTAAGAAAAGTAAAGCCTCGTTTTTGACATTCTGGGATTTTATCATTCGCGGCATATTACTTAACTATTCGCCGCGTCATTCGTAAATTGTTGCTTTCAATACGTAAGAACTTATGTTATATCTCACTACCTTCACGATTTTGTGTGTATATTATCGACACCGTGTTTCTTTAACGTTAAAACGATAATTATTTAGAAGAATTTTACTAATTATTTTCTTTCTTCTCAAGACCTTTCTGTTCCTGTGTTCAGGTCAAAACTTTACAAATGGTACTTTATATATCGCCTGCACTTGTACGCAATAGGTTTTCTTAAACAAGGGATTTTCTAAGCTGTATATACTTCAGTTTCGGTGGCTTTTCTTTTATTAACAATTTTTGACGTTTTCGATGTATATCTGAGTTTTGCATTGCTACGATCATTCACATTCCGCCAGCGCATCAAATCAGTTTTACGTAAGTGCTTCTATTGTTTTTATCTTATGATTAACCTAATTAACTGCCTTATTATATTTTTCATAACTAACATATTAGTTGCACCTTTTATAGGTTATTCTTATCAGTCGTGGACTTTCACCTAGGTATATGTAGCAGTGTAACCCAAGCCGTCCTTTTTCTCAGGTTTTTGTTTTAACTTTTGCAGATTTGACATTCGTTGTGACTTCCGGGAACGTAAACCTCGCGAATATTGAGGGGGTACTGTATTATTTTTTCTGCCTATGTAAGACCGTGACGGTTATAAAAGTGAAGCAGATCGCTTACAGCAGTGTTTCTCAACCGGTGGGACGCGTCCCAGTGGTGGGACTTGAAAGCCGTCTAGGTGGGACCAGAGCCGGCTGAAGACATTTTGGCACCCCAGTCGGTTAGACTTTCTGGCACATTCTTTTTTATATAGTTAACAGTCTCAGGCGTAACTTGATGGAATTTCTTAATATTGTCGAAATAAAAACGATTTACTTGGAAATTCCACAAAAATGATTTTAAAAAAATAAATAAATAAATAAATTTTTGTGGAAATACTAAGTAAATCTTTTTATTTCGACCTTCTCCTCTGTGTCTATGAATTATTAATGTACTACTTATATGCTTATAAACGTAGAAATACATTTATTAGAAAATGTGAGATTTTTCTTTATATCATGGTGGGAGCTGGGCTTCTTGAAAAGGTGGTAGGTGGGAGGCATGGGGCAAAAGGTTGAGAACCACTGGCTTACAGGACATTAATATTTGCATCTATTTAAATTATAATGCCGAAAATCAGTAACTGAAAAGATTAATAATAGACTGATGCAATAAATAAAAAATCGCTTAAAACGAACACACTGGAATGAATGAAAGCATTCAAAATTCTATGGATAAATTAATGTTTCCAAAGCATAGTAACTGCTTGCTCATTTTAACTGTATCATCGGATGAGATGAAACGATAGGAACACTTCGAGAATTTTAAAACAATTAAAATACAATTCGATTTTATAAATTAATATATAGAATAAGGAGCAGTCTCAGTTTACATATATGCATTGCCTTGAATTAATGGAGTGTGTACAAATTGATAAAATGAATTAAATTTAAGCAACAGAAGGAAGTGATCGTGGCTACTGGTCTTAGAGCCAAAATCCTAAACAACCACGACGAATAAATGAAACAGTAAATACAGCATTCGTAAATATATGGTAATAAATCCTTCTGATAAGCCAAAAAGTAAGTATGACTGAGTATAAAACGCTTCTGATGTATCTCCCAAAAATTGGAATGTCCTATAAAATCTAATCCAGTTCTAACGAAGAAACATAACCCTTAATAAAAACAGATATATTCAGAATGCATAACGTTTCTTTTTGAGCTCTTTAATCTTCAATCCCAGGAAACTTATGCAGTAATAGTGTTCGAGTCATGACCTGTATTGAATACATGAGCCGCATTGTATAAGGAATGATTGGAGAAAAAGATATCTTCTCCGTTAGAATTTCTCATTTCACCGAAGTCACAACGTGTGTTGTTTTACTATAAATATATTTAATTTATACTCAATTTAACGAAACTTGTTATTGTAATTTACCGTCTCGAAATCACGATGCAGTGAATTAGTATTGAAAGGACAACACATTTTATCATCTTCTATATGAGGGAATGGATAAGATTACCACATCTGACACAGAAAGGGGGAAAGCGAAGGTAAGTAACGTGGCATGGCGAATGTGAGCGAAAACAGCATACGAAGCAGTTTATATCCATATTGCATAGTATGAATCCTCAGTATAACTGACGTTATCGTTTAGTAATTATTATTTCTCCAAACGTGTGCATAATACCTCCAATGTTTATGCTTTCATTGTGTCTGAAAATTATTGTAGGTAACCCAGTGAGGAGGGTATTTTTAAAAAATTAATGTATCGAATGAATTGAAAATTAAATTAGGAAATTAGAAAGGCGTTATTCATTCGCTCTAACGAGTAGAAAAGTTAAAAACCTAAGATAATGAGATAAAGATTTTTTTTAAAAGACCAGTTTTCAGCCTTACCTAAAATTTGTTTTCCTATTAAAAACCACGCAATATTCATTCTCGTTTGAGTAAAAATTATCACACTATTAAAAAATTACTGATAGAATGAAATAACCAATAGGCGACGAATTAAATCCCTTTAAACCACGGTTCAATCGTTATATCAACGTAAGAAAAAATATTATTTTAAAAAATGTAATATTTCAGAAGGATTCGCTAATTGCGGAGGGTAATCTTGCTTAATGATTGTCATCACCCCCTAACGGATGCCTTATTTGGCGGGTGACAGCTATAGAAATACTTGGCAAACCTCTATTTTTTACATTAAATGTACAACTAACTTTCAGTAAATCATTCAAGAACTTGAGTATAGATTTACTTGGGATGCTTGAAAAGCATTTATTCACAACCATATAAGAGAATCAATGCCTCAAAGATGCCTACCGGGTAGTGCTGCCCTCTTTCCATCTTGCGGTGAGTGACAGCAAGATCATTTGATTGAACATCGCGAGGCGGGAGAAAAAAATTGACCGAGTTCTACACCGCTCTAACAGATGGCGACGCCGAAAGGTTTGCGTGCTGGGTCGTCGAAAGGGGAAATAGGGTCCCAGCGCGGCACTTAAGCCGCTTTCGTAAAGTCGTGTAACGAGGACTTAGAAACCGTTATTTCAATTGGAAATATTTGCATTCGAATGAAAGTGATAATTATTTAAATTGGGAACTCATTCGATAAGTGTATGACGAAACATTCATTAAGCATTTATAACTTTTTACGTTACTCAAGAATAGGCTTCTTCCTTTATGGCAGATGACCAAAACGAAAGCAAACGAAACGGTCAGCATTTTCAAATTGTGGTTTTGTTTATGAAATATAGCGGTAAAAGTAATAAGGTGGATATACTCCATGACACTAACTTCTACTTACATCTAGGTAGAGAAGAACGAACATTGTCGCAACGTCAAAAACAGCAACATAAGCAAACAAGTTAGGAAAGTGTACAACGTATCACAAATTGGCGCGTTTCGTGCAATGGAGTACATATCAGAAAGCAATTATATATCTGTACGTAAAGGAAATAGCGTTTCAAAGTTCTTTTCTTCATCATAAACAATCCATTTTTTTCCTATTTAATAATATTACATGCACACGTAAGGAAATTAAACGTTTGTTTGGGAGATTGTTTATGTTAGAAACAATGAAGTAACCATGCAAGAAGTTTTCTAAGTTCAACTCGATATAATCGACATTCTTGTTTGATTTTCTCGATAACGGCTACTTCTACGATAAAAATGTATAGGAAAGGAAATACTCTACCAGTTCTACAACTTTTAATTGAAAAATATTTTGATATGAGCAATACTTACGAGATATGATGAAAATTTAATTTTTTGTCCCCAGTAAAGTGGTACCCCTGATTGGCGTACGTGATTCATTTTTGCGATTTTCTTATTATAGTTAATTGAAAGTTCTTAATATCAAATTTCATGAAAATCCGTTCGGTAGAAGCCGAGAACGAACATGCGGACGGACGGACAGACCTACGATAATAGGCGCTCACGCTGTAAGCGAAACGCGCCTAAAAAGGACAAGTAGTTTGATGTTTCCTTATCCTCTGACATTAAATAATCACTAAAAACCGCTAAGAAGAGTGAGATAGAGAAACATGCTGCTCATATCAACAGAAATATTCAACAGTTAAAAAAAAATGGAAGATATTTTTTGGTGTGATTAGAAGATGAACGAAATATCTGTTCTGCAACAGTTCTGGATGCAAGATCATGGCAGTGATTGTATTATTTTTCCAAGGTTTAATAAAGATAATAATAAATAAAGATTTATGAGATGGCAACGACTATTACACCAAGTAAACAACCAAACAACCACTATTTAACTGCGTCAAATTAAAATGCTCAAGTGACAAGTTTCTATCGTAAAATAATTGTTAATTATATGAAAATTTCCATATATGCAACATTATCTAGTTGTAACTGTTTTTGTAGAAGTCATCTATTGGTTTTAACGGATTTATTATTAGTAATGCATATATTAATATCACGAATGATTTTGAAAAAGTTTACCCTAATAAAAGCGAAATGACATTCTAGTTCGCTACTTTACTATGTATTACTTTAAGTACAGATATTTAATTATACATCCAATTGCTTGCCTATTCAGATAAAATAACTGCTTTTAAAACATGCCGTTCGCTCAAAATTAGAAATAAATCGACGCAAGTATTGAAGAAAAACATTGATACATCTTACTATTGTTGCATCATTCAGCATGAAATTACCTCTATATGAGGCATACAACTAAATTAATAACAAGCAAAATAAAAATACTGCGTTGATAAAAACATATAGCATTGTGTTCAGTAACGGACTTCTTATTTTTCTAATTTCCTGAGATCTTAAAAACGAAATTTATTGAGAAAATCTCCACAAAATCCAAAAAACTCTTTGATGTAAAGGCATTTAACAAAACTCTCTCGTTCAATTCGACAAGTCTTCGATTTCTGGAACAAAGAGTCATCGGAACGTCGACGGGAAAACCACCGGGCTTGCATTCAACTCCCGAAAGACAAACCCTTCCGACTCGCGTAGCATTTTCCATTAACGACTCCCGGAACGGTTTTAACAACGAGGTTTTTTTTCTGGTTGGCCGAAACCTTAAGGGACCGTATACATTTTTTCTTTATAAAAAACGCGGCGTTTCCAAGAGAGAAAGAAACATTTCCAAATGTGGAATCGGTAGTCGCTCCCTTCGGCCCAAAAGACTCAATAGATGGGGATACCAGTACATACCACTTGCGTCGCCGCCACGAGTTCGGTAATGAGGTCGGCAGGAGAGAAAGAGTGGAGTGGGGAAGAATGGAAGAAGGGGAGGAAAAGTCTCTCTCTCTCTCTCACTCTCAGGAGGAGGAGAAAACGAACACGACGGCGGGAGTGAGAGGTGCGTTCAAGAGAGAGGGGGGGGAGGAGGAAACCAGAAGAAATAGTTGGAGCAAGGGGAGATCCCTCCAGAGGCATTATTATTGCGATTTTTTCCCTACCTCCACCTCCCCTACCTTCCCATAAATCACCAATTAGAGAATTTCACCACCTAAAGAGTGGTCTCGCGGGGTGGAAAAGGAGAGAAAGAGAGGCAGAGCGCGAAAGAGGGATGATAAAAACGCAGGTTTTTCAAGAAGAGATGTTAAGAGCGCCATCGCGTCGAGTTACTCAGCACGCAAAAATAACATAATGACTATTTTTCCGCGGGGAGGAGGAAAGAGAGGGACAAACGAGGCGGGAAAAAATTAATTTCAAACCCCGAAAAAAATAAAATAAAATAAATAAATAAAATAAAAACGAAAACGAAAGGCGAAAATTTTAGGTCCCGACTCGCAAATTAAGCGAAGAGGGCGGGAGAGGAGACCCTTTGCTTTCCAATCTCGCATTCACGGTGGTCCCTGAGCCGCAAGAGTTTCCATCCTCACCCACCTTTCCCTCCCCTCTCTCCCCCACCCCCCACCCCATCCCCTCTCTATACCCTTATTTTTTTACCCCACTCCTTCTTCCCCGACGTCCCGTAAGGAATGCCATTCCTATCCCTCTTAACTTTAAAGGGTCCCTCCCACTCGCTCCAACCCAACCTACCAACCCCCTCTTCTCTCCATCAAACTCCTTTAAAGACGGTTCCTTACCAAAGATGCTCTCTCGAAATATACGTCTTCGAGTACCTCGTTTGCATCACTCCCGCCCCTCGCGAGGTTCCCTCTTTACTGCGATCCATCCCCCTTCTCTCTCCTCCCACACACACACAAGAGCGCACATCTGCCGGGCTTCGTAAAATTAAGACGTGAAATTAGGTAAATTCATCCGGGTACACCCACAGAATATATATATATAGAGAGAGAGGGGGAAAAATATGGACGAAAGCCTCGAGTTTAACGTTTTTAACTGAAAAGATGTTTTTGCGGGGTTTAAGATTGATTATTTGGATTTTTCGCTGGTATATTTAATGCAACTTGACATCTCTTTCGGTTTTATGTCCCGCATTTCCATGCAGCTCTTTGATTAGTGAAAAAAATAGCAATTCAATTATTTATATACGTAATTTAATGCGACGAAGGTATTCCATTGGCGAAAATATATTTTCTACCTGTTTTGATCATCCTAAAAAATGCACAGGCTCATTAAATGATTTGTTGACAGATGAGATTAAATGACCGAGGGACACATTTTGGCCTTAATTTTAAAACGATTTGTTAAATTGAAATTTCACAGTAAAAATTTAGTAAAATTTAAATTTTGCTGGTAACATTATTTCCGATATTTAATCAGTGACAAGGAAAAAAAACTGTGTTGTGAACTACTTGATATCATCGCTTTACTGATCATTAATCGCCATCTATATCGATAATCACGAATTGTAATTGTTGAACTTTTAATAGAGGTTGCCATGTAAAAAGGTTTGACGTGTTTATATATCAGTTTAACAAGGAATACCTATATGATAAATATTGATGGCTGTTCTGTAAGAAGAATATGTTTGAAAATCAAGTACTATGGTCGTTATTTAATTCATAAATGCGCACTGTAAAATAAACTGATCTTCTTAGAATCAACGACCACCAATAAGGGCAGAAAATATCTTAAGTAAAAGCGCTCTTGTTTTCCCGCCTGATTTTCTGCTATTGGAGTGTAATCCAGGATGAGTGATTACCAAATCTAAACGGGTCATTTTCGGATGGATTTAACTCACCCGAAGAAAACACAAAATATGATTTTACGTAGTGAAGCACTTTCTAATAATGTAACTCGCTGGAAAAAGTAATGCTTGTTAAGAAAGAGCCACATTCGAGAAATAATGCTTAATTTTTCTATTTCAAATGCCGATACATGATGTTAAAAATGATTTTCAGATTTGCGGACATACAGAAGAAAATTATTCTCAATAAACATTAAAATAAAAATGAAGTTAAAACCAAACGTTTAAAAATCACGATACTCATTCACTTTTGATACATCATTTTATATTAATACAAGAAAATTCGATAAAAGCGAATTTTAATTGTTGAAACCATATTACATTAATGGTAAATAATTAATAACTACACTTGAAGTAACTATTCCATGACCACTAAGAACGGGCATTTTTTCGAATAATAAATTTCGATAATTTGGTATACATATTTGAATTTAACTTGAAACCCATCAGTAAATTCAAGTGAATAAGGTCGTTTCTGCACTATCCTATGCTGGTTAAATGGATGGAGCAGGGATAGTTCCCTCACTTTCTCAGCAATATCATATCCGCTATCAATATTTACTTCTACATTTTTGTCAGTCATCTGCGCACCTGAATAAACTCGACAACAGCTTATTGAATGTTTAAATCTCTCATCATCTAGCTCTTGTATCAAGATATACAATTCCCCTGCTTTTCATTTAATTGGACATCCAATGCCGACGGACTATTATTTTATTAGTGATGATGCAATCAAATTTTATATAAGTGGACATCCAATGCCGATGATCGATTCTTGTTACTGTAATGACCATGCAATCGCATTGTTTCTTTGAAATTGTCGATTATCTCCTTCCTACTGGAATTCAACGTTCTCACGGTGAGAACATTTACATTCTACGCGTCATTTTTAATAATTACGAGGACAGTCAAATACAGATTCATCCCAGCTCAGCTTGGTATACTGCGGCGCCTCTTAGCTTACAGTGGACGGCTAGGCAAACTGCACGATAAATCGATGATAATGTTACGGTACATCGTTGGAAAAACTCTTTCCCTCTGTTCCTGTTCATTGAAAATGACTATAAATATATATGTATAAAGTTAAGAAGTTGTAATCATTTAATAACAGCCAAAGATGAATCTCAACGGCCCCTTGTTATCGACTCTTCCTATAAAATAGGGTGGGATGAGACGCATTATACCATTACTCTTTAAATGAACCAGCATTTCCCATCTTAAGAGAGGAGAAAAACGGGGAAAACCGAGCAGCCTACTCATCGTAATGGCGATATCATTATATAGAGCCGTAGGCCATCGTTTCATCAAGATGTTCGATGTGTGTTTTTGGTCGAGGCGTAACAACTAGTTAGCGGTAATGCCCCGCTTTTTCCTTCACGATGCTCGATTGGAATAGGATTTCCCGATATGAGATAATTTATTCCAACATCTGCCAATCGTTAACAATTTATTTTTATAGTAGGGAAAGGGAGCATTTCTTTTAAAACAGATGATTATTGGCAACTATCTTCTCTCTGTTAACTACAGATGGTCATAAAATAAAAATATAATTACAACTTTCCCAAACCTATAAAATTTTTTGAACTATTACTTCAAACAAATTGAACGGTATCGAACATTTAAAACATGAAATATTTTCTTTATTAAATTACTAAATTTGCTAATTCGGCTGAATTTTTCATGAAAAAATGCAGAATGTGATTTACACTAATCCGAAAATAGCTTACATCATTATTTAATTAAAAAGATTATGTATTACAGGAATGCAAAATATTTATAATCTGGCAACTTAGTATATAAAATAATGAAATTCAATTAATACGCACAAATATTTTTGATGCTGAAACTAATAATGCGTAAAAATCAATTATGCAATAAAATCTTCGATGAAAATTACTCCAATACGCAGAAAAAGGTTTTATAAACAAGGGACTAATTTCGGCTACACGGCAGATGTTGATTAAAAGCTTTTTCATTTTTGGAATTTCATAATTACTAAAGCAAGACGATGGAGATGATTCGATGAAAAAGACAAAAAACTAACGGAGATATTCAACGTTCTAGCCGCCTGTCAAGCAAAATTTAAAAAGTATAACATAATGCTCCCAATAACAGGTAGTTAAAATAGTTAAATTTGCCGGCTATAAGAAGCAACTAAATAAATGAAGGTACGTAATATTTTAAAATCTGATTCAAATTTCAACGACCTTTTCGGATAATTGTGAAGACGCTCTCTTTGAGGTCAATGTACTTTCACTCGACAATGCCTAAACCTAAGGGAACCAATCTGTGCAAAAGATAGGCGTCCCATATAAAACAAATACGGACCCTAACATTATATATTCACCTGTAATTGCAGTTAATATTTTAACTCGTCCTCCTCGTGACTGTAAGATCATGGTAACGTTACCGGTAAAAACAGAAGCTATAAGATGTATCTTGACGCGTGAGAAAATTTATTACCTGAATAAACTTAAGAGACAACAAGATCGGAGATGTATTGAATCCACATTGTGTCGAGAAACTCTAAAAGGCAAAAGGAAAGTACGTCGCCTCCTCTCCATTCAAAAAAAAAACAAAAGAATAGACAAGGGAGGAGCGGCATAGGTAGTAGAGGCTTTAGAAGAGAGAGGAGAGGTGGGAGTAAAGACAGGTGGGTGAGATTAAAAAAAAAGGATTGGAAGATAGAAGCAGGGAGTACACTCTCTCCCTCGGGCCAAATGGGAAGCTGAAAGATACGCATCTCTAAGACCCTCGCAGTGTATGCTAGAGGGAAAAGGAACCTCACTTCACTATATGTTCAACTCTTCAGCTCATCTCGAGAGCCAGACTTTCTCTCCCACGGCTCTCTTTGTTCCTCTCTCTCTCTTCCAAAATCTCTAACGCTTCATCTCGCCTTTTCTCAGTCTTACCGAGCGCGTCCTTCTCTATATCCATACCTGTCTCTCTTTTTCTCTCTCCATATTCCTCAGCCGTCTATATCCATCTACATTCCTATCTCCTTTTCCGTCTCCCTCTTCCTTCCTTCCATTCTCTCCATCTTCCTCGATTACCATCCACCCTTTTCTCCCTCTCCCGCTATCTCGATCTCAATTCCTCGCCTAATCCCAATTAGATTTTTCCATGCAGCCGTGCGACAGCCACATTTTCGCCGAGATATCTGCCAGCAAATTTTAAGATTCAAATAATTCTTCAATTTTCAGTGCGTCTATGCCAATTTCTGAATTCCATTTGGAGAATCCGGGACTTTATGACGGTGAAATATTTTAGCGCATTACTGTATAGCGTATGAAACTCCTCCAAGTTTAACCAATAGAAAGTCCAGGTCGAAATAAACCGGAAGTTATTAGATCTATTGGGGAAATTCGCAAGGGCATCAAAAGATTTCTATACGATTAAACAGTATTAAAAGTACAAGATAAGCGCAAGAACGAACTTATTCTAGAATAAACGATATCAAGGTGATACTTCGGTATTAAATCATTGACTGAATCATTGGCGACAGAAAATAATGTCATTATAATTGAAAATGGTAATATAAATAATCGAACCGGTTTAAATATTTTAAGTTCGCTTACAACGTGGTTTTTTCCGCCCAGTTTTAGACAGAGGCATAGCTGGGATAGTAGGAGTATCTTCTACGAATTCAAAGAAATTGTGATATTATCACGCTTTCTATGACTCCATACGGTCCTCTTTCTACCAATTCAGATGATTATCTGCTTGCCTTGATCTTTGCCTATTTGTTCCGTCTTCGTCTTTAGCATGAAACTCATGTCCATTATACCCAATCGTTTTTGTAGTACCACCAGATTTTGTTCCTACGCAAGCAGATAACTACCACTAACTTCTTCATCTCTTTTTAGTCATGAATGATATTTCCCAATAATCAGATTTCGTTTGACATCGATTGAGATGTTATGTTTCCGGAATTAAAGTTACACATACTTTTTAATGTTTGGAATTCAATTTGAGCTTATGTGTATGTTTTATTTTTTATAAGATATGAGGATGATGCTTACCTATAAAACTTGCAGTTTTCAAAAAAGTCTTAGCAAATTTATTTTCGTGGTATGCTTTTCAATATGTAACAACTCCATTGGTGATTCTTTAATTGATTCTAACTTTTTTAGCGAGCAAAAAGGTATCCAAAAATATTTTTTCAACGAGGTGCCTCAGCCGCAGAAATTTTCCATAATGAAGTAGCGAAACTAAATGTATCCAAAATGACGACATAACTCCCTCCTTAAATGGACAACGAATAAGAGGACATGGAAACTGTTTCCACTTTTTGTTTACTTTGTTAAAAACTGCCAAAGAATACCAGAATAAACGGCACCTGGCCAAACTCAAGAGAAACCGCTTCCAAACAAAAGCCAGATAATTACAGGTGCGACTCCGGTATAAATTGCCTTAAAAGCATCGTGTGTTGACAGTCTTCGGCTTAAAAATACCGGAGTCGAACTCGTCAGACAGGTGAAAGACGGTCTTAAATTGGCTGCATTACGTCACGCCGGAGTTGAGCACCCGCCCTAAAAAAACATATTTGCTCAGCTCGCGAGACTTTTTTAAATCAACCTTAAGGTCGTAGCGAGGGAAAATGACCAAAGGGAAGTGTTTAAAGCTGTTACTTAGCCTGTGTAAAGTATAATCTTGCGTAAAATTACTAATATTTCTGGGATAAATGTTTTAAAAATATCATAGGTATGTTAATATAAATAAAATTATATATTTTATTCGAATATTCGTGCTGTTTACTTTTAAAAGTAAGGGTTTAATAATATAAAATTAAAGTTGGTTTAAATTTCCCGAGTTTAGTTCCTTGCTTTCTGTATACTGTGTATTAATCAGGTTGCTTATCAAATGCGCGTTATTTTCCCAATCGTACGTTCAAACACACAATTAAGTGTAGGTTACCTGGTTTTATCGGAAAAATATTTACATGCACGTACTTCTTGACTAATCAATGTGATTAGAAATTTAAATGGAATTAATCTTTTAAAAACGCGAGTAAAAATCTATTTCTTAAATTTAGTTCTGAAATCGGTCTGTTTCCTGTAAATCAAAATAACCAAGTTGCTAATTTATTAGATCAGGCTTCAAATTTTATTTTTCAGTCTGGTCAGTTGCATCTCGGTCCGGGAACTTGAAATGACTCTCGTAAGCCGATGCTTTCGAAACTTGATTATCAGGGCTGTTTTATATCGAGCGTGGTCTTTGCTTAACCCACGCGCTCTTACTCGGTAAATTGGCCGTACTTGGTCTAGAGAGAGCCTCACTTTAGAAAGAACGATTCCCACATGCAGTAAAGAAGTATTTTCCCTTTTGCTCCTGGGTAAACAACATCGTCTCGCTCTGACCGGCCTTCTGCCATTGAACAGAGGAGTTCTTGAGATGTGTAATTGACTGAGAAAACAGATGACCATACGAGAGCTTTGGTGTGTGAGTATATATCGTCCGAGCCTCACTCCAGATGACACCAGACTCTTTGATTGCGGCCAAATTACGCATGTCATTCGTAACTCGTTTCGCCTTGAGCAAAGATTTACGCTAAGAGAACAAGTTGAACATTAAATCCGAAGAGCATGAAAAAAACGAAGGAGTGATACCTAAAGCTGAGTCAACGTTGGGAGACCCTTTATAAATAAAAAACCACTTCTGGCTACGTTTAATAAAAGTATTTTAATAGTAATCGAATTTCACTTCACTATTACAATGATCAAAAAATCTTATTTTCCGTCCGTCGCCTAGGGAAGTGCTCCCCAACCATTTTTGCTCCACGGCACACCTTCAAGCATCGCGGCATACCAAACCACCCCTAATTAATTTCACTGCATAAATACATAATATACGAACAACTAAATTCGCATAAATACGTTGTTGAATTTGGAGCGTCATATCGATGGCATATTCAGATACTGAAGTATATTCACCTTTAGCTTTTAGACAAAAGACATCTAAAGGTAGCACACTAATTTTAAGTTGTATTATCGTTGATAAGGTCTATCAATTCCTCTCGTAGTTTCAGGGTAAATTCCTTGGATGATCAAATTTATGCAAAATTGTTTATTCCAAACGCTTCTGTGAAAATTAGATAGTACCCTCACAATGTGTGGCACACTAGTGACTTCCTCGCGGAACACCGGTTGGGAAGCACTGGTCTAGAGGAATGATTGAATATGAACAAATTATTATATTCGTCAAAACGTATTTTATTGGAATATGAAAGTCAACGATTAACTACACATTCTATGACGAGTTAAGTAAAAGAGGGATACATACAGAATGAGGTATGAATACACGACGGAAATCATTCATTCAGCAGTGCTATCGAGTCACGTATGTAGCAGGCTTATTAAAAATCTACCCGTGTGATTACTAGGCATTCTACTACCGTATAAGACACTCCTGCATACCTATATATCTTCGTATTGACGTCGGAGGGGTCATTGACGCGATGTCAAAACATGTAAACCATTGAGTAACGTCCTGAAAAAAAAACGTGTAAAAGCCAATGACTTCTCTACTCAATTTCAGGGATCCAAGGGGGAGAGGGCGATGCCCCCCCCCCCCTGGACATTCTTTAGGGATAGCAAAAGGGGAATTTTATTTTTCTTTACTTATTGCAGACCTTTGCTTCTTTTTATGTTATAGGAAAAAGCAAAGCAATAAGACATTCCGTTATATTTTTATATAATCATTTATACGTTATGATCAAGGAACCAAAGTGTATATTAACTTTGTAAAAGTTGTCCTTCTGTGATATTATCATACTATCCTATCGTGTTTCATGGTTTATTAATAAAAAAAAATAAGTAATAACAATAATAAAAATAATTTTGACAAGTATTTAGAGTACAAATTAAAAATATTCCCACCCGCATGGAAAAACAGTCAGTAATCCCCCCGCCCCCCTCCCCCGGGAAGATTCTAGATCCGCCCTTGAATACAGTCGATACTCGTTAAATTGTATGCATCATGTGAACTCGATAGGCATTAGGAAGCGAAACAAACAGTGTCTTCTCGAAAATAGAATTGAAAAAGAGAAAGAAACTTACGTAAATTAACATTGAAAAAAACATAGAAGTACAATAGTTAAATGCATCACGCTCGTCATTTCAACGGTGAATATAAAATTAATGTTAGCAAAGAAAAAAATTTTAAAACTGAAATCGCTGATTTTTTCAAAGAAAATGAAGGAGGAATATATAAAAAATAGCGATATAAACTCTATATGGCAGTACGTAATTGTAGGGATATAAAGGAAATTTCCAAGCTGTTTTAAATAAACGCACTTAGGTACTAATAATATTTTTTAAAAAGCCGTTAATCCTATATTGGAGTGATTTACTTGAGTCGCTTGAGAGACTGTAAAGCCTTAGCCCTGCAATTAATTTCGAGAAATAAATAAAATGAATCGCTTTAAAAATTCTCTCCGTGCGATATTTGAGTTAATACAATAATATATCGTATAAGAGTACCATAGTTTATCTAATAATGCAATTTTATTAGTAACTATCCCATCTTTAATACTTTCCTATACTATAGAGAATAATTAACAATGTTTTATATAAACCGTCCGTTCCTCCGAAAAAAAAACGAGCACGTGAAACGCTACTCTTAATGTCACAACCGCGGCGGAAACGACATTAAATACTACCTTTCTGAAACGTTTTCAATTCTTTACCTCATATTTTTTTCGGTCTAATTAAATTTCATCGGTGGAGAAGGAAAAACATCGCCGGAGGAGAAGGGGACCTTCGATGTGAGAAGTAGAGATGACGAAATAATAAGAGTGGAGCCGAAAAAGAGATCTCCCCTACCACCCACCCCCACCCCTTCCCAACCCCTCCCCCATCGTACAATAATAATTCGGTTTCCCTTTTTTTTCAGACTTCCTTTCACATTCCGAATGCATGTTGGCATATCGCCTCACTTCCTCCTCCTTATTAAAGGAGGCTCGGCTGAAAAAGGAGGGAAGCGGAGGGATCCTTAGGATAACGAACTGCTGAATTGGAAGATCTTTTACGTCAGATTCCACGGAAATTCGAGAGAATTTTCCTCTGACGGCAAATTCCCTTTCATACACATGACATTTAATGAATGCTTTATTTATCGTGGGCGCCCATTATGCGAATATATTTTTTTTTCTCGCGAGTCAGGCTAAAGGTAGCATTATACGCGTCGTTAATTTCAAATTTCGGCATCATTTCGAGGTCGAGAACTCTCGTGGCTTAAGGACTTATTTTTAAGGAGAATTAATTTTTACGCTAACTCCAATTCATATCCCTTCGGTCATTGAAAAAAAATCGTCGCATTAATAATATAGTCTAAAAAAATATACAAAAATATTTCAATGTTTTGTGTACTTTGAAAACTGATACAAGCTAAGTCAAAAAATTTCGCCAGCTACAATGAGTGAATATTTTTCAGTTTGAGTAAAAGTCACTATTTCCTATTTTGCGGTTAGGTTTGAAATATGCGACCTTCCTAAAAGAATCTGGAATCCAGAATAAATTTATATGAAAATAATAAACATAATCAACAAATAAAAATTGGATAGAAAACAAATATATGAAAAGAATCCATGCAGTTTTCAACATGCGACAGCCTAGTCCTAAAATTTACTTGGAAAAAATTGCATGAATTTAATAAACGGGGGAACCCTACTTAGATGATACCTACAAATAGTAACCTCTTTAACCGTAAAAAACGATACTTCTGAAATAAACTCCTCTCTTGTAACAGCGTGGAAGGGAATTTCCCAGTATTTAGGAAAGGTTCGCGCGGGCCGAGACGACCAAAAAAGCCATATAAATACCTTAAACAATAAACGGCTGCTACTTCATCTTATCTCTATTTACATGAAATGCGGCGTGTTTAAATTACCTCTAAAAAAAACAACCCACTCCGCAAAAAATTCAAAACTTCAGTACACCTTCCGTGGTATAGGATTTCAGGTAACTGAATGCAACATCGTCCAAAAGACGTATTAGCGGATACAGAAGGAACGGTGAGGTGGAGTGCCGGCAGCAATCCTCCCAAGGAATGGGTATAGATGAAGAGAGAGAGAGAAGGGGGAGAGAGAGAAGATGAGAGAGGAATAACGACACGGAGGCGGTGGGAGGGGTAATAGGAGGAGGAAGGAGGAGCAGGACAGGACCTTGCTAACGAAGAGGCGAAACAGATCCAGTAACGTTGTATGCCAGCTTCTCCCTTCTTCTCAAAGCCACCTACCTTTATTCAAACTCAAATCCAGCACCCCCTCGTCCCACCCACACCTAGAGCTCATTTGAAAATTAGAAGAAAATTGCGTCCCCGCCGTTTCCTACCTCGCCCATTAAATAAAAATAGGGTTTTTTTTATTACGGACCGCTTTCTTCTTTAACCGAGCCTTTAAGGGTTCTTTTACCCCCTCCCTCGGAGCGATTCCCTCGGCGTCCCTACCCCACTCCACTATGAAATCGCTCTGCCCCGAATCGGCCCCGGAGTAAACCTCTGAGCGTTTCCCTAATAGCTCCCGTCCCAAACACTTGCTCCTCCGAAGTAAACGGAAAAGGGGGAGGAGAAGGAAAGGCGAGTTGCGGTGCATCGCAAAGCGGAGTGCATCACGGCCGATTTAGGAGGGCCTCAGTGTTTGTCAATTATAATTTTAAGATGAGCGTTTTACAATTCACTGACCAATTTTGTACAGGTACCTGTGGTAGATATTCCTTCCCTTCGGCATGGGTTTCTTCTCCCGTTTCTGTTTTCGTATAATACAACATTACAGCTAAATCCGTTCTTTTTAGGCGCGTTTCGCTTCCAGCGTGAGCGCCTATTGTCGTCGGTCTGTCTGTCCGTTCGTTGTCTGCCAGCCCGTCCGCATGTTCGTTCTCGGCTTCTATCGCACCGATTTTCATGAATTTTGATATTAAGGGTTTACAATCAACTATAATAAGAAAACCGCAAAAATGAATCACGTAAGCCAATCACGGGTAGCACTTTACTGGTGACAAAAATGAACTTTCCGTCATATCTCGTAAAGTATTGCTTATATCAAAATGTTTTTCAAATAAAACTTGTAGAACTGGTAAATTCGAGTATTTATTTTCTTATACATTTTTATCGTAGGAGTAGCCGTTATCGAGAAAATCAAACGAGAATGTCTCAGTTCGAGTTGAACAGAAATTTTCTTGCATGGTTACTTCTTCATTGTTGCTAACATAAACAATCTCACAAACAAACGTTTAACTTCCTTACGTGTGCATGCAATATTTTTATATAGGAAGAAAATGGATTATTTATGATGAATTAAGAGCTTTAAAACGCTATTTCCCTTACGTACAGGTATATCATTTCTTTCTAACACTCCATTGCACGAGCCAATGTGATATGCTGTACACTTTCCTAACTTGTTTAAAAAGAGGTTCGAGTTCGGAGAGAGAGAGGGAAAAATTTCACGACAAAGGTAAAGCCAGAATGGCAATTCCAATTTCAGCGGGGAAAATTTATTCTCCGAGGAAAAAATTCTTTAAAATGAGTAGATTTGTGGTAATAAATGTTATCTAAGAGCAGTAAAGCATGCCAGAATTTATAGTCATAATTTATTGTAAGAATTTAAATCAGTTAACGTTTACAAAAATAAATCAAGTTTAAAAATTAGTGAAAAAAATTTACATGGCACACGTGGACTGCAGTAATGTTGACTTAATCGGATTGTACTGTGTACTGAAAAAACTAGATAAAAAATTCGACACTAGGGAATAATTCACTGCGCACCTGACTCTTTCAATGAGATTCGTCATTCGATAGTAATACAAAAGGATGGTAACAAAATAGGTTAAACACAAATACCTATCGTACTCGAGTAATTTATATCATATTATATCCAGCAAAATACTGCAAATGAAACGTAATTCTTGACCTCCGTTGACTGCAACGCAATACAGAAGCACTGTAAAACGAAATCATATCAATTTGTTTCATTATGAATCAAGGGCGAATCCAGAAACTTCTCAATGGGGGGGGGGGGGGGGGGGGGGGGGGGCGATCGCCCATCCACCTATCGAATCCGCCCCTCCCAACTGCCCTATATTTTGAAAATCCCTACCTCTATCAGAATCCTTCTTTCTCTTGCTATACAGACCTAATCTGCGGCGTATAATTGAGGATTTTTGCACGGAATGAATTTAAGAAAGCGCCCAGTGGAGTGCAATGGAGTTATCCAAGGAGGGGGCAATCGCCCCCCCCCCCCTCCCGGATCCGTCACTGTTATGAATCATTTATGGGAAATCATTAGCGTCCTTTCATTTACAGTTTGTACTACTGTTTTGGTTACGTGATCTAAAATTCGAAATATGTTAATGGAAAGGTGAATTTTTAATTCGATATTCGTGAGTAATATATCCCTCCCTTGTAAATAACTTTTCTATATAGAAGGGCATCCGCATGAGGATGACAATTAAGGTTTGAACTACTCGATTGCTAAAAATGATTTTTACTCAACGACCTGAAATTTTTAATGAATTCCTTTATTTCATAGTTCTATTTTTAGGTGAATACAAAATTAATACGTGCAAAATTGTTTCCTCGGCAATATTGCGTTGAATCGACATGATAGGTCGGTTCAACTGCCTTGTTAGCTTAATGCTGAAATGCAGCTGCCATTAGTGATTATTCACTGGTAGTAAATTATAACAAATAAAATATACGTAATATACATGTACGTGTACCATCGGAACCTACTACTGTCGAATTGCCACTGACGACGGATGATTAGTAGCCGAAACGGACGTCTGGTTTTCCTAACCATTTCATGGATCTTGGAGAGACCAATTGCTTCAATTTGTGGTGTATAATTGTTAGAGAATGGTGAGGAATTCAACATATCAACCAATTAAATAAGGTAAAACAAAACTCGATCAAAATCTAATTCCTTAAAATAGAATCCGGCGATTGTAAGGCTAATTTCTGCGTATATTGTTTACTAAGGGTATGCGCAAAGTAGCGTATGTCACTGTTTATTTTTCAAGGGTAATAACCAAAAACGCTTGATAGATTTTAATCCTAATCAACAAAACAAATAAGCCATAAACTGGTTCTCTTTCAAAATAACCGTCGCAAGAATTCCGAGAATATTACAATTTTCCCGATCGAACGAAAAAATTAACGAGCGTTAACAGATGTCAGACAAACAGTCGATAGCGAGCAGAAATCTTTAAAAACGAAACTCGATACACGGCTACAGCTGCTCATTATGAGTTTCATTCCCCGTAAAATATATAGTTTTTTCTTCGTTTTTTTCGGCCGGCGATATTTCAGCGGAGATGGAATCGAGGGGCGAGGTAGAATGTTGCATGGAACGAGGATAAGGATTAGATGGAGAAACGTCCCTCGGAGAGGAGAAATGAAGCGTATGAGATATGGGAGGCGAGAGAAGAATGCTAAAATAAGGACTCAAGGGGGAATTTTATCGAGAGAACGGCGAAAATGACACAAGTTGAATATTTTGAATCTACCGAGAGCCTTCGTTCGTTTACTCAAGTATATACCGCTGAATAGTTTTCGGGAAAATATTGCACATAAAAAATCCACCTTTTTAAAATCTCACTCTTAATAAACAATGGAATTTTAATTTAGTTTAACATTTCCGTTGTCATCGCCAATAAGTTACACAAAATGACGCCTGAAGAGAGATAAAAAATGAAACATTGTAAACATGATTCAATAAAACATTCAATATTATGATATACGAGCTTTACAGACACCTAAAGTTTGTTGGGAAATCAACTTTGACCAACAGTGCTTCGACGTTAATGATAATTGCCAGCCAACGTCCGAAACATCGAAGAGATTTGGCAAATATTGATAATGCCATTATGAAACCTGGCCGATTTCGGATATTGACCGTAGCAAATACACCGATAAATACCCCAAGCCTACCCCAGTTACACCACGTGCTTTATATTGTCAAAACATAGGTATGAAAAGAAACTGGTGGAGGAAAAACTGAGAGTTCCCATCCTAAAGCCATTGCCGTCCTTAACCATTACATACTACCTTAAGAGAAGAAATTTATTAATTTACGCCCATCTTTCAAAAATTCTATGTAAAAACATTGCAAACAGACAGGTGAAATATTGAAATCGCACGCGAACGGTTTAATGGTGCACAGATACTAGCTAGTATGCTTTCACAACTCATAGTAGTAGGTACATTAAAGTTGAAATACGACCAAAATTAATTATAAAGCTTTAATGGTTATAATATTTTTAAGTTGGCGGGAAACAAATCCTTAGGTTGGGGAAAAGAGGATAAATAGGAATCCACGGGGGAATAATCGTTCGCGAGGAGGTTTATCCTTCTCGGTGAGCTCTCCGCGAGACTGGATCTCGGATTATGAAGACGGAGTGGATGAAGGGGTAGGAAGACGAGGAAGGGAGTGAGCGGAGGAAGAGAGAGAGAGAGAGAGAGAGAGAGAGAGAGAGGAAGAGAGAGAGAGAGAGAAGTACGGTTGGAGAAATCGGCGTGTGACGCCAAGCTAATGATCCGTCACCTCATCAGGGTCCTTGTAGCGTGGGAGGTGGGAGGATTTGGCGGCTGGAAGAAGGGGCGGGGGTGGAGTGGGGTGGAAGGAGGTGGAGGGCGGTGGCGAAGAGTTTGTGGAGGTGGAGATAAATGCGTGGGGCAAGGAGCGAATCGAGAAGGAAAAGGGGGAGAGAGAGACGGATGGAGAGGAGGAAGAGACAGAAACAGAGCCAGAGAGAGAGAGAGAGAGGCCCGATGCTACACAGCTCAGAAAGTGATAATTTTTCCGTTTTGTTGGAGGTTTAAAATGCGGAAATTTTTATTGGAAATTTACGGAAAAACGCATTTGAATCGAGGAAACTCATAGGAAATGAAGCATTAGTACAGCGCATGTAGGTTCGAAGAATGATCTTTGGTTTAACAAAGACTTTAATGAAGGAATTTTTATTTTTTATCTTTAAAAACTGGTTTCAACAGCGACTATAAATTTTAGTAGTGGTTCCTAAACTGGGGGTCGCGAAAGGCTATTAGAGTGTTGCGAATACGGAATGTTCTTGTTTTATTTATTTGTTGATTTTTAGAACTGACTTATTTACATTCTTTTCACATTAATTTTCACGCAAAAAATAAATATTTATAATATATCAGCAACAATATTACATTTTACAGTTATTTATAAATCGATTAAGTTATGATGTTGCAATAAAATTTACCACCTTAAGAGAGGGTCGCAGAAGCATTGGTTTGGGAATCAGTGAACTTGATTGTCAGCGGATGAACGTCAATACTTAAGCAGTGGAGTCGTGACATTCGTGGATTTGACATTCAAGAGCGTAATCTCCGCGAATGTTGAGGCATGTGACTCAAATTTATCCATTAAATATTTTAATTTTATGTAATAACTGAGAATTTAAGCGTTAACTTGATGAGAGCATGCAATGCCCTTTCACGTATAGAAATCTATTTTTAAATGAAAAACACCACTGACATTTCCAGTGGGAATAAAATGCCATTAAAACAGAAACAACTTCTATAAGAGAAGATTAGAATGAAATAAAAAGTGTTTAAAATTTTATTTAGCGCGAAGTAACAGACATCCCAGAAAGAAATCACAAAAAAGGATAGCTCGACAAAAATTTCAATGCAAAGAAGCAAAAAGAAAATAACACTTCTTAAATAAAACAAATCGCTAACCAAATGTGTAATAAAAACCCAAGCGGAATACACACGAAGCTTAATATTTATACCAGAATATGTACAAAGATATCGTATCTCGAAACCCAAAACGCGGTCCTATGAACGTGGCAAGAAGGGTAAGTCAGGTTTTTCTTTTAAAAGGTAAGTTAAGAGATGGAGAGAAGGGGACAAAGAGGCGGCTTAGTGCGGAAAAAACCCGAAAAAAATAAAAAAAAGGGTGGGAGAGGGTGTCCGCGGTGGCGGTGAATGGCATCGGAGTTTATTTTGGGGGCGGGGGGCTGAGGAGAGGGGGTGAAGAACTGCGATGTCGAGATGTGAGCGAAAAGAGTTATAAAGTGAGGCGGGAGAAGGCTCGGAGAGTTAGAGAGAGAGAGAAAAAAAAGCGTCGGGAAGGGAAGGGAAGGAAAGGGAGGGGTACACGCATTACCACCTCCGCTACGTCCTTATCATCCTCCTCTCCCCCTCTCATCCACGCAAACTACTCCCCTTCCACATTAACCAACCTCTCCCCCTCAAAACGGAGTCTCTCTCTGAGACGTTTAGTTCGCTAACGACTCGTTGTGTGAAGACAGGGCGGCGATTTTTCATCTCGGGTAGGGTGGGACTGCCACCTACCGCCCTTCCTCCTCCTCCCTCACTAAAACTCCCCTTTCCTTTACTCCTCCCTCCCTCTCGATTTTTTTATTTCGATCTTCTTTTTTTTTCCTTCCATATTTTATTTTTCGAGCGGTCGGTGATACGCGAAAGCAGAGTCCTCTCCTATCGGCTCACGAACTCGATAATCTTCAGAGTGCTGCTCTTAAGAGAGTGAGAGAGAGAGAGATATATAGAAAGGGAGGGGGGGGGGGGGGAAGAGAACAGAAGGATATGGGATTGGGAGGAGGAGGAGGAACCGAAGAGCGAAAATGAAGGGGAAATGGGATCCAGTTCGGAAGACAATCGAGGAAAATCTTTCGGAGCACGGCGGAGAGAATTTAAAAAAAAATTCTTCCGAATGATCGCGAACATCGAATTCGATTAAATTTATTAATTTTTCTTTTTTAGCTCTCCTTCTGTAAAATCGTATAGAATTGGAAGATATGACATCAATGAGAAAAAAATTGAAAAGACAAAAATAACGTCTTTTTTATGAGTATTGATTAAACCGAAATGAGAAGTTTATTGATAAAATACGACCGAATGTTTTCAGGCATCGGATTCGATTAATGCTATTATTCCTTTTTTCGCAGAGTCGTAAAAAGACAACGAGATAAGACATCCCTTTGAAAAATTTCGAATGACCAGGAAAATTCCAAAAGATTGGTTTGGAAGAATTTGAGAAACATTTATGAGAAAACGCGTAAAAACTAAATGTTTTTATCGTGTGTAAAACATCAAATTATCAATAAGGAAAAGTTATTTCCCGCCAATCAAATTGCGCTGAAATTATAAATTGAAGTTTGAATATGCAAGACTAATATTAGATTAGTGATCTAAGTAATGTACATAAGCATTAATAGATAATATAACCATTAGCGTATTTAAGCTAGAAAGTAATCTTCGACGTTTACCCTTCATACAGCATTGCATGTAAAGTCACCGACTGCTAAAATTGTAATTTTTTAAGTATTCTTCTTTATCAATATTTGTGGTTTCTATGCTGAAGTTGTACTTCCCAGGGAGAGAATTCTCTATTTCTCCTAATTAGTCTGCCTTAGGATTTCAGTGGTTAGAATATCCGGCAAGTGGAAGATCCGAGTTCGATTCTCTGTCCAGGCAGAAATTTCTCCTGCTTTTTCAGAATTTTATAGCGTTTATATTAATATATTGAGAAAGATCACGTACATTCATACAACTAACATATAAGCCTCCGAAAACGTATGGCATCGCAGCATACCTACATGTCAACTGAAATATCTATTAGCCTATCTTATCGCACAGGGAAAATAATCCAGTAGTAACTGTTGGTTATAACAGTTATTTTTACACATTTTTTGTACAATGTAGTCTAAGCCGACCTGTACTTACAAATATTCCACGCACATCCTCCGCGAATTCAGGGCACTACACTACACTTCATAAAAAGTTAACTCAATCCTCCCACAGGAAAATGAGTTTATTAACTTACTATGTTCTATATATATATATATTCTTCTAACAATTATGAATGATTAAATAGTCATGCGAAGTTATTGTATCAATGAGCAGTGTTCGTATTTAAACGAAAAAACATGTTTAACCAGAATCTCAACTGTAATTCTTCATAAAACAAATGCTCATTTACAAAATAATAGTTCTAACAGTTTCTTAAATAAAACTGTAAATTGGACCAAGCAATATGAAAACCTTTTCACACAAAGCTAAATCTTTAGCGTGTTGTTAAAGGTAAAACCCAAATCGAACCATTTCGCCACTCAACACGTAGTTAAAACGGAAAAATAGCATTTAAGCTTTTTTTATTTTATCGGAATTTGCTAATTAAATATAACGAAAAGAAATATATGACACTCATTACGGTATTTGGTTATCTGAATTATACGTTCTTCGATTATATAAATCGGTATTGTGGAGTGGAGAACGGTTAAAACTTCGACGAGAAATAAACGAGAGGAAGATGACGAAAATACGAATACAGAAAGATGAAAATAAGAGAATAAAATAAAAATGGAAGGCGGAGATAGGATGTCAGGAAATAGAGAAATAGAGGTAGCATCCAGGCAAGAGGATGAAAGAAGTTCTGGGAAAAGAGGCAGGAGGGGAGAGCGGGTGGGAGAAAGAGGAGGATGTATCTCGGATGAGAGTCGCCCCTCTCCACCTCCCAGCGACAAGACGCGGAGAGAGAAAAATTAATAAATGGTCGGAGAGAGAGAGAGCGAAATAAAAATAAGAGACGGGGAAAAAAATAGAGGTAGGAAGGAGAGCTTTGAAGGAGGAGAGAGTGGAGAGGGAGGAGAGAGGAGAGGGAGAGGAAATGGTTAAGTATTTGAGGAGGAAGGGTCGGGGGAGGGGTGGAGTAGTAAGCGTAGAGGTGGGAGTGATAAATTAGGTTATCTGCGAAGTGTCTGCAGCAAGGCGGATTATGTGCCATTTTTCTGCCCCCGAACTCCCCCCCTCTCTCACTCTCTCTGCCTCACTCCACGACCCTCCCTCTGCCTCCCCCTCCTCATCCCTCACGGCCCCGACGTCTCTTCTCTACGCACACGCCGATCCTGCGACTCTGGGTCTATAGTTTGTGGGAGGGAGCGAATAGGAAAGAGAAGATGACCTCTCTTTTTTCGGCAGAGAGACTCCTCTCGTGCAACCTCCTCACGCTGTCCATCGAATCAACGAGTTGTGGGATAGAATTTTCTATTAGGGTTCTTACGCCTGATGGTTAAACAGTGGTGATGGCGAGGATTTTTCTCGTGCAAATTTTCGAGAGCTGAAAATGCACTAATAGCCGCTTATATTATGCAAAAGAAACTTCGTCTTGAGTCAAGGTTTCGGATTTTTCGTTGCGGTGGAGTTTATAAAAGATTTTACGCTGGAAATGATTTTTAGAATTAAATGGAAACTCATCGTGTGAGAGAAAATAAAAACTCGTTAATAATGGATGAAAAAGCTAATTAACTTATTCAAGCAACAAATCTCAGTTCCTCAAACGAATAAAATTTAATGTTATATTTACACAGATATCACAAAGGAAATATGCTACTGAGAACACATTTGCTTGAAAAATATGATCAAAATGCCAGTTTTATAAACAGATCTATGACAGTCGGAGAAACTCAATGAAATATTTTCTAACGTATTATTATGGAGCCAACGCATAATGTTCATGTACACTCTGTTAGAATTTGACGATGAAAACACATTGATTGGTAACTAACGTTATTTTAAGGTACCTAAGTTGTTATAATCATATAATTGATTACAATGAAATTAAAAGGTTTTTATAGATAAAATAATACCTAGTTTAATAATCGAATAGAGAGTTGAAAATTTTCCGAATAAAACAATTAATAAATAATATCAATATCCATTAATTAATACAGTTAAACTTATTTGGGCAGATTTATACGCTCCCCTCAAAGACCACGCAATTGAAACATATAAAATTAAACGTCCGCGTTAATATGAATTAATAAACATAATGATTAGGGACCATATCGAATAGAAAAAGTATTTATTAATTTTGATCAATTAATAACTTTGTGCTAAATTTATGAATATTCTGATTGCTGAAATACTTTCTTAGAATTGCGACATAGAGTTTCTGTGTACATTGCGCATTACCTACTGAATTTTAGATTTTACACGGCAAGGGTAAACCCGTGCCAAAATTTAAAATTAAAAACTCAATTTCCTCTTAACGTAGTTGAACTAACATACGCAGTTATTTTGCAACTCAATGCACCAGTATTTCAGCAATGAAATTTTTTTATACCTTCACTTTATAGCATGAGCTAATGAAACTGATATTTCAGGTAATCAAATTCCTGCCTAGTATTTCTGATTTAATTTTGACTTGCCGCATATTTTTTTATTATATACATAAATCAAAAAACTTTTATCTGGCGGACTGAAATTTGCAGTATGAGTAAACCTCAATCCTTAGTTTTTTAGGTAGGTAAACATTCCTCGTGCGCGTAGATATTACCGCGAGCATCCGTTTATATTAGCCTAGAAACAAACTATAACCACCGTTACCAAACGTTCCGTTAACACACCACAACAACGAGGCAATAGCGCTTAAGTCGCACAACCTAGCCACTGCTAAAGAACCTTTCCCGCAAAACGCAAACCTTAATAAAGCGAGGCATTGTGTACGAAGTTACTTTAATTTTATGTACATTTCTTGGTCTCTGAAAGCATTCATATGACGTGATGAAAAACTCGCAAACGCCCGTGTAAAGAAAAAAAAAACTCCACGAGGAGAGAAAAGGAAAAACGTGCCCATCCATTTCTTGGGGAGAGAGAAAAAAAACTAAAAAAATTCCCATCCCACCCTTTTCCCTCGGGCGGCGAGAAAAATGGAAGAAATCGGGGAAAGAGGGAACCGTGATGGAGGGAAGGTGAGAGAAGGAAGCGGCTGGAGTGGAGGGAGGGAGTGGGAGGGAATGAGTGGGAGGGAGAAAAAGGGAGAGGTGGAATAATGAGGAAAACAAAACCAAGATCCCACCGCGAGAAAAATGAGGGGGCATTGAATAAAAAAAAAAAACGCCGAAAGGAGGGAAGTGGGCGGGAAGGAGGGCCGAGGTGGGAATGAGCGAGCGGGAGAAAGGGAACCCGTAGATATTAAGCAATGTCTTTATTTTCGACCTAATAGAATTCCCGAGGAGAGTGGAGAAATGATGCTCTAACCGCCCTCATTTCTCTCGCCAACACTCTCTTCCCCATCCTCCCACGAGTCTTTAAAAATAATAAAAAAAAAGAGACGAACACGGCGAGGGAATGGGAGATGGATAGGGAAGAGGAGAGGGAAGATGCGCTCCAAAGAAAATGTCTTCGATGGTGGATGGCCATTACAGGGATTTCTTTGGATCCACGAATGTGTCCGTGAGTGATCGCTATCCATCTTCGAAGGAACGGATAAGCAAACACTAAAGGAAAGAGGGATGGGATCCTAGTCGAAGGTCAGCAAGTTCGTTGTTATAGAATTATGGTTGTTGGGCGACATCATCTGTTTTCGCCTTGATCGTATCTAAATAAACGTGGGTGAGCTTCGAACGCAAATATTACGCATATTTGTTCATCGGGATTGAATTAAAAAATGTGTGCGTTTTTTATTTGACTTTCCATTTTGATCTGGGTATCGAGATTTGGTGAGTGACAAATTATTAGTATAAGAATATAAATTCCGCTGTTAATATTGAACGCGTTTTTATTTAATTTTTTGATTAATCAAAACAGTCAAAAGAAATGAAAACTTGTGAAAAATTTAATGGAGGCCCATGAGCGAGATACAATTTCTTAAAATGACTGTATGGTTTACTGGCTTTAATTGCGATTTTATGGTTATGATCATGCAATTTTAGTTGCAAATTTTGTTTACTTTGCAAGGAAAATTTTTATGATTTATGAAGAACGAGAATGTTCTACAAGTGCTGACATAAACCTCTACTTATAAGCTGATTCACAATCTACTACTATTACGCACATTGGAAATTATAACAAAAAACCATTAAAAAATCAAGAGAAAAGAAACGAAGAAATCCTAGAAGATAAATTTGAGTTCATAAAAGGCAAGAGAAAATATTTTAATAAACGTGATGGGAATCGTATCAGAAACGGCAATCAAACACAAGCAGATTTGCTTTGTGGTTTTCACTTATTGTCAGGAAGTCTTATTAGAAGAAATGACTTACATGAAAGAAAAACAACAAGAAGTTCGTGAATGAATCGAATTAAGAAAGTTAAAATAGCAAAAGATGATAAAAAGTATAAGGAGAGATGGAAGAAGAGAAAGACACGTTTGTTGCCTATTCTATTAACACAAATGTAAAGGACTCTTGGAGGCACCGGATATTCGAAATTGAAGGATTTACTATAAGTAAAACTTACCGATGACAAATTGTTCATAAGCAAATAAACTCCAGAATGTGATTTGCATATTGGTCGTAAGCGGGAAAGCAAGTGGAAAGGAAACTTGTGAGTATATCGGCAAGATAGGGAGAAAAGCTGATGAAAAGCTAACAGAACACTTTGGACATTTTAAATGCTTTGGAAGCATTATAACGAGCGATACAAAATTTCAGTAATTGAAATAAGGCCCAGATGAATGAAATAAAAAGTATCCTACATTAGAAATATAGAGAAGAGACTGCATGGATCATGATGTAAAGGAGGAGGAAAGAAATGGATTATGATATTATACGACATTAAGAAGAAAGAGTCATCAAGAACTGCAGACGGATGTCGATGACAAGATTTGAGCTATAGTCACGGACATGCCTTCGAGCATGTAACTAATGATGATGACTTAATCTTCAAAATATTTTACGAAAAACGCTTCATTTGTATATTAACTCACTGCGCGATTCGATAATGATATAGCATCATTCTTAGCATAACATAAAGTATAAATAAACACAAATGCAATTAGTTAAGCATTTCAAAAATGTATGATAAGAAAAGATGTCTTAAAAAAGAACGAAAACGATCGAAATGAAAGAAACATTACTTCAAGGCCGAAGGCGTCCAGAAAATGTCACAAATAGTTAAAAATGAACAGCTTCATTCTAACTAAGGTCTTGAAGCCATCATGCACCTCGCACGATATAAAACCTCAAACGTGGCCCGTGCCTCACTTAGTAACTTCTCTTTATCTTCACCTCAATTCACCCGAAAACATTTTCACGGCTAAATACAATCCTCCGAGAGAAAAAAAAACGAAATACTCGAATATAATTTAAATAAAAAACGTACTCCTTCCCGCTTCAAAAATCACCTGCCACAAACAGTTAAGTTCCTCTCCGCTATCACTTCCCTAGCTAAAAGGGGAGTAACGCTTCGGTGTTAACGATGATGCCCAAAATGAGTCACGTTGCGACAGGAAAGGACCATTAGGAGAGAGAAAGAAAAGGGAGGAAAAAAGAGAATGGAATTTCGGGGAAGGAGTAGGAAAAGAATAATATGAAGCCTTCTCTTTTCCCGGAGGCTCTGCCTACTTCAACGAGAGAGAATAAAGGGTACTTGCACCATACACCCACGCAGTCATCACTTTCCCCTTCGTACACTTCCCAAATCCACCCCGGCCCTCTTTCCCCCTTCCCTCTCCAGCCTCCCTCCATCTCATAACACCATCCCCATCTCCTCCGACGCATCCCATCCGCCTCATCTGCGCCTGCGTGAGGCTCTCGACGACGAGTAGGATGGGGTGTGGGTTGGAGGGGGGGGAATAGGAACGAACCCGTGGGTTGGGGGGAGGGGAGGGGGAGAAACGAACTTGATCGAGGGTGGGGGTAGCGAAGTACCGCGACCGGTGCTGCCACTCCGCGGAAAGCGGCCGATCCTCGAAGCTCCCGAGGAAACCGATCTTTTTTTTCATCTCTCTCTCTCTCTCTCTCTCATGACCGCCTTGTAGCCTCTCTTTCCCCTATGTACCTCAATTGGGATGTGCTTCGGATAGGACGCAACTAACAGGGAACCGTTTTGCACGGGATCTCTCTCTCTCCCTCCCTCTATCTTCCCTCTCTCCCCGTCCCTCTCCCTCTCTCTTTCTACTCATTTTGAGATTGCGCGTTCTCCATCGTCCTCAGCCCTTTAAAAGGATCATTTTGGGTGGTTCGCGATGATTACCAAGTGGCTCCGCTGATGAGAGGGGAGGTGCAAGGAATTGGCTCGATTCTCAACTCTCTCCCGTACTTGCATGTTGGAACTCTCTCAATTTGCTTCTCGTGTCCTGGAAGTCGTTGACCTTATAGTTAGTGTGTTTGATTCCCGCAATGTTAAATGCAGCGAAATCATTCTTTTCGATCATTTTTTTGTAGGTGCAACTTCACAATTATTATCGCGGATTTACTTAATAGAATCTTTGGACTGAACTTACGCAATGCGATATTCGATGCCTACTGTATAATTTTACAGAATGTTATTATAATAATAAGGGAGTAATTTATATTCTAGATGCGCATGCCATTTCTCAAAATTTCATCGAAACAGCTCCAGATCACTTATTTAATTCTGAAATAAAATGGAAACTTCTCCGATCCTTATTTGCAATAACGGGTTTAATCTAAAGGTGGACATCCGCGCGAATTCAATCTGTTATTCGAAACGCATTTACCATCAGTGCCTTAGGAGAGTGATCTATTTTATGAAACAGGCTTTGAGGGTTAAATGAAATAAAAACGCGAATTTTGCCTTATTTGAATGACTATTCCAGAAGGGCAAATATTATTTGCATCGTTATCGTTTCCCGTTTGATCTAGCCTAGTTGTGTCATATCTTAAAACCATCACACATTCCTTGTGGTCTGACTTCTATTCAGGTTAAACATTCTTCCAGGAAAACAATCTACAATACACAATGAGATACCTATCCCAGTAGTTCATTTGATGCCGAGTTTTTAATTATTCTCAAGTAACATATAGTTGCTTTATTTACAAATATCTATATTATATCTATATTATCAACGTAACTAGATTATAGTGTTTCAGTTTACTTTGTAGGTTTGTATAAATATAAAATAATATGAACAAATATTTGCTGATTTTTCCTCTTATACGTCTGATAAAATGATATCATATAGATAAACTGCGCTCCTAAAGTTTCATTTCTAGCATATGTTGCACAAGTGATTAAACAAGTTTAAACATTCACACATAATCTGATTTTCACCCAAAAACGCAAAGTAACCTCCATTTGTCTTTTCCAATCCAGCGTATACGCCATCTCTATTGTGATGCGTCGGCGGTTCGTTTCTTATTTTTCCAAAGCACGAAAACACCGATTCGCACCGAGACGTCGGCATAGGTGTTCCACCTCCTTCATCAATCCGCCCCGTCACGAACGTGCCGAAGAAGAACATTAAAATCCAAACAATAAATCAATCCCCTTTGGCAAAGAAGCGCAAGCAAGAGAAAATGCACGATCCGAACGGTCTGCGATTTCCACTTCCAGTGATCTCATCCCCTGTGACAGTCACTGACATCACCGTCCTCCTCCTCCTACCTCTCTCTCTCTCTCCCCTCTCCCATCCCACCTTTCACCCTCATCATCCCGCCACGCCGTGTCCCCACAACCTCCACCCCCCCTCCCTCCCTCCCCGCCATCATCTATCCACAACCGAATCCATACACCCACACACGCGAAGAACCCACTGCCAGCAGCCTCCAGGGTCCTCTCTCTCTCTTTCTCTCCCCATATCTTCCCTTCTTTTATCCCCTTTCTCCTCCCCCACCCTTCCTCCTATCGCAATCCCGCCACGGCGGATGTCTCCTAAACACTCCCCCTTTCCCCTCCTACACCCCCCCCACCTCCTCCCCCACGACTCCTCTACGCTACGCCACCCCGCAACCCCTTCGCCTCCGCCCTTGTATTGATCTAGAGGCGCGGCTACGGCGTCCTGTGGATGTGGAGAAAGGAGAGAGAGAGAGAGAGAGAGGGGAGATGCGGAGGGAGAAAGAGAGCAGGGAGATGAAGGAATAAGAAGGGCGGATGGCTCGAGTCGCTTGAGGATCAAGGGAGGTGGAAGGAGGAGAGGGGGCAGAAAAAGGAGGGAGAGAAACGGGAGACTGGAGGAAGACGGTGGAGCGGCGAAGGAGAAGTTAGGGAAATGAAACGAAAGGGAAATTAGAAGTGTACCGCTATTGTGCTCGCCTAACGTCCCACCTAAAGTCTTCTTCCCGAGGACGATCGTGAATGCGGTCCCTGAGATAAGGGCCGGCCCGAAAAGGGCGGGGGGGGGGGGGGGGGGTACGAGGGTGAGCGAGTGAGATAGAAAGGGTCCTAGTTAGACAAACAGAGGCGACTTGAAACGAAAGGAAAACCAGAGGACAAATGTTTATGTAGTGCGCCACCTAACTTGCTCTTTAATTCCTTTCGATAAAGGATGGAAATTCGGTTATGAGTATACGCAGGAGGCAATAAAGAAATTGGAAACGCGTGGGGTTAGCGCGTTGAAGAGTTTTTTCATTTAACTCGGATTTTTACGCGAACTTAAGAATAAAAATTACTAATAGTTAACTGCGAAAGCATATTAAATAGAAATAAATCTACAGATGAATCTCGCTCATTGTGTGAGAAAGGGATGGTGAGAGCTTGTTCAATTTGTCATAGTCAAACGATAAGATCGTCAACGAAAACATTTACAGCCTGTTATTTCCTCAAAATATAAAGTTTTCACTACACAAATTGAAAATATTACGTAAAAATAGCATTTTCAATTTTGGCCAACAAAATTATTATTGATGACTTAAGTGGATGGTACACCTCCTCTATATGTCGTTTAGTTTCAGATGTTATTAAGCCATATACAGGTACATTATAGTCGATTTTGATAAAAGGAGACCAAGATTTCGACGCAAAAACTTTTTAGAAAAATTCTGAGTCGGAACAATACATACTCAAGAATTAAACGCAGCACGTGAACTAGGCGACACAATAAACAAAAAAAATAGACCAAATGATAATTTCACAAACCGAGCAGGGTAGAAAATGTTACATCGAGAGGAAAGGCAAACAGTATAGGCAGAATTACTGGACGAGGGGAAGAGTGGATTTTGAGGGTATCCTGAGTAGCGCGCGCCGAGTTTGAGTAGAAGATAGAGGAGGAGGGAGTGGATGAAGGGGGAGGGGATGAAATATGGAGGAGGAGGGCAATAACAATGACTCTTTGGGTGTGGAACCTTTCGGAATCTAATTGTGGTGCTTCCATCCCGACCTCCCTCTCCTCCCACCTCCCACACCTCTCTTTCTCTCTCTCCACCTCCCTCCCTCCCTCCGCCCCTAACATTTCCCTCACATGCTCCCAAGAATGCTTCATCCACCATTCCTCACAATGGCTACGAGCAGAGCGTGGTAAGAGAAGGAGAGAAAGAGAGAGAGAGAGGGAGAGAGGACTGGGAGCGAGGGAGGCACACGAGGGAGGAAAAGGAGTGGTAGGGAGTCCACATTCAATTTGCGAAGAAATGGAGAAATTCAGTGGGTGTGTGTGCGTGTGGGCGAGGACGGTAGGAGGTTCCAAATTGTGGGTGGAAGAAGAGAGAGAGAGAGAGGGAAATGGGTGTGAGAAGACAATGGGATGTGGAGGGAAAGGAAGGGGCGCAGAAAGAGAGGGAGGTAAAAAGAGAGTGAGGGAGGCCTTTTGGACGGCGCGGGGGAAAGTCGTTCCCATGGTGACACAAGCATCGCGTTTTATCTTCCACTCTTCCCCCGGCACAGCCATGGTGATCGGGACTTTGGCATCGCGGGAGAGAGGTGGAGGGCGGAGGAGGGAGGCGGTTACTGTGGAGACGGGGGCGGGAGGCCGCGTTGCGGGTGGAAAACGAGGGCGGAAAAGGGGCTGCTCTCTCAGGTCTTTCGGGTCACGTTGTCGGCGGTAGGGGAATCTTCCGTGCGACGATGCCTGCTCTCTCTCTCTCTCTCCCCATCCCCCCCTTTTATTCCCTCCCCCCTTCTCCCTTCCCCATGATCCCTGATAGGAGGAGAGGAGATGAGGATTAACCGTTCCATTTGAGCGCGACTCTCGCAAGGGGAGAGATGATCGGAATATTTCCTCGGTTCTTTACGATGGAAGAGAGAGAGAGAGAGAGAAAAAAAGAGTGAAAGGGAAATCCATCACTCTCCTTCTCTAACGCATTTAAGAACTTAAGTGCGTCCGTTGCATTTACTACTGCTCGTTTCGTTTCACATATTATTACACGCTCATAAAGTTGAGAAAATAAACGTGTGTAAATCCGTTAGAAAAAAACGATTAAGTGGCAAGTAAATACATCCTTTTATTTAAGACAACGCTAGGAAGAAATAGCTTTCTGAAATGGCACTACGGCACCGAAGAAAATTAGACGTGCGTGGAATTGATTCACTTATACGAGTAATTCAAAAATGAAAATTCCAAAACGAATATATTGCCATACTGTAATACCGCGAATTTTGAATAAAACAAGGAAATTCCAGCGTTGTAACACCACCCATGTTACAATCGAGGTGTTCTTTGACCTACTACAGTACACGCATGCAACACTAATTTTTCACAATATATCTTTTACGACCGTTCCAAACTAAGAGCTAAAAAATTAACGTTGATATCGATCTGTAACCTGTACAGTGAAATTCTTCTAAGTTATTTGCAGAAAGTCAAAGAAAGACACGTGGTACAAGAGGCGGCGTTGAAAACCAGCAGCACTATAATCGAGCTCACCTTGTGCCTTGGATTCGATAGATGATCTAGGAAACTGCTGCAGCCATTTGATAAAGCAAATGCACAATTCAGCTACAAAGGAGCCGACTATAACGGTAGTTGATCATAATGATAAATCAATCGACAGAAATCAACAGAAGTTTCATGGATCATCTGTTGTATTGTAATAAGAATACGATCAGCGAATTACAATAAGGGATGGTTTTTTAGTAATTGGTATGCGTATCTGATTTACTCAATTGTTTTATAACTAGGAGTTTCTCCTGATTACCTCGTATAAAAACCACATCAACCATAAGTATTTATTCTGACTTTAAAAAATAATTAGCGGCTAATGCATACGATCTTGGTTTGTTAATGAAAGGCATACACACACAAATCTGCATTTTTTTAAATAAGCGAAGTTCTAAATACTCGTTCCATTTCTGCTTGAAATAAAAATCAATAAGCGAGAGGCGATAAAAGTATAAATACTGAAATAACTATCTAACCATTTCCTTTTCAACTAATTAAGAAAACATCACTTCAAAAAATCAGAAGACGCTTTTTCCATTAAACGACAAATTCCTTTAAAATTCATTACAAAATTATATGAAAACAGAATTTACCATTAAAATACAGATATGAAATTAAATACGCAATTTTATGTCAACGAGTTATGATTCGTTAGCTATGATCAATTGCTGATGTTAACCGCTTACTACGATAACTGCCTAAACATAAATTGATATAATAAAGATCTTCTATTAAGAGAGAAATCTGGGTCAGGGTAATTCGTTGCTCGAAATAAATTGAGGTACTATTTGGCTCAATAATGATTTACTAAGGCTAAAAATGTTTTTGTAAAACTTGACAAAGGTAAAATGCACAGGGATTAAGAAAAACTTGATAAAGAAAGGAGAAACATTTTAAAGAAATCTAGTTGGAAAGAAAAGGATCGGAAGCTAGCAAAATTTTTATACATGAAAATCTACACATAACGATAGAGTTGGGAAAGAGTAAAACAAAACCAGAAGTGACAAGAGATGACAGGAGTGGAAAAAAGGAGGGATACAAGATAAGGAGACCGGTGGCGAGTAAATTTTCAGCCTCTTTCAAGATGCATTTTAAATTACGTTATTTCTTTACATAATTCACATAACATATTATGCAGCCAAGAAAAGACACACTGGATGACAGAAGAAGCCTTCATGTAACTAAACTAAATGTTATCTGTGTACATTCTAGATCCATCTAAAGCAAAGAGTGTTATTGTATAATAATGTGTAAAGTGTTGTAAGAATTAAAGAATACATTGTTGTTGTTTCATCATCATAACATTTAATTCTGAGGATTTTTTAAACATCGCCTATAAAAATACATAAAACAGGCCGCAATACTATGAGCGGGTAAATATTTTTTGTGGCGAGTAGATTTAAGTTGTATTTCTGGAGCCCTGTGTGTGTGTGTGTGCGTGTGTGTATGGATGGTTGAGAGAGGCGGGAAGAGGGAGGAGGGCCGACACGGAATGAGGGGAATACGCCTCGGCGGAGCAGGAAATCGAAGAGAGGCCGCGAGACCACGGAGGAGGGTGTAGTGTGATGGCGGGGGGAGGGAGAGGGGGGAGAGGAAGGTTGTGTGTGGAGGTGGGGGAGGGAGGAGTTTGAGAGGCGGGAGGGCGGAACGGCTTCGGTGAGAGAAACCGGGCGAATGAGTGAAGGAGACAGAGGCGAATGGGAAATTCTTCGTAGAATTGAACGAAAGAGATAGAAAGAGAGAGAGGGAGAGAAATCGGAGGGTGAACTCTGTACCTCGAAATTTTGCATAATCTACTAGCGAAAGTATTGGGCGAGTTCTGCAGCGAAATTTCGAGAAAAATGATGACAAAAAACGAAGGATGAATCATTCGGAAGGGAGAGACAAAAAAATGAATGGATATAGGGCGCAGGAAAAGGAGGAAAAAAGAAATAATCGCGCGTTAAAAGTGATAGATGGAGGAAGAATGTAATTTTGGAAGAAAATGACGAAGATCGGAAAAGGATCGGAGCAGAATGGAAAATTGGACGGGATGGAGAATGGAACGGGATGAGAAAGAGAGAGAGGGGAACGAGATTGGGACGGGAGTAGCGTAATGTGCGCGCTAAAATGGAAATAAGGAAGAGAGTATTGCTCCGAGTGCGATAGCGTTTTTTTTTTTTTGAGGATGATAGGAAAGGCGGAGGGATGAGGGAATGGCGTGGAGATAGATATTGGCACGGCGGTTGCTATGGAGTGGGAGGGCGCGGGAGGTTGACGTGGAAAATGGGGATTTGATTGATTGATTGTTCGACCGCTCTCGAATGGGAGGTGGAGTGGGAGTGGCAGGGGGAGGGGGAAGGAAGAGTAAGGAAATGAAAAGGGAGAGGATATTTTTTCCTCTCTCTCTCTCTCCTGAGTGTGAAGGAATTCTCTTGTGTGAAGTGTTGTGACTGATTCGACGGATGACGACGTTGGAGCAATGTTCCGGTAAAAGCATTTCGGATTTTATTCTTACACATATTAGTTTTTCATTCTTCCTTCAGTTTCCAGTTTTCCGTGCCCCAAAAAATTAATGGATTTATTATATAATTCGAAAATCATCTCGGAGACGAAATATTCATGGCAGGAAATCATTCTTTTTAAATAATGTTTCAGTAAATAACTGTTGTTTAGCCTTCCACTTTTAAGCCTTGATATTAATTATGAATAGAATTCAACATAGTAACTATCAACATGCATTTAATATTTACAGGCATAAATTTTTTTAAAGAGCATTTTTTTCTTTTCTTCAATCATAGATTGCACAAATGTAATGCTATTTTCTATCTTTTTTTTTAGATCCAACGTGTTTGTAAATGCAGTAATTTAAGTAAAAAACGTGGATAATAAATTTTCTGTTAAATACGCCTTTTGGGACGCGCGCAAAAAGTAGGCGGTAAATTCTAACCAAAGCGATTTAAAACAAAAAGAGACAACGTGTGAACAAGGGACAGAACCGACATTTAAAATTCAAGGGAGGAAAAAATAATCAAGGCGGGGAAAGAAAACTAATTAAATTCGACCAAAAGATAAATGCGCTTATTACGACAACCGACAGAGGGGGAAAGTATAGACAGAAAGGAGAAAGAGAATAAGAGGGCGGAGGTAGAGATAAAAAGCCATACAAATAAAAGAGAATAAAACACGAGAAAGGTAAAAGAAAAGGAACAGATGAGCATATGGGAAGAAAGATGAATAAGGCACGTGTGAAGAGAATTTAAGGGAGAAAAAGTAGAAACATGGGAAAGAGAGAGAGAGAGAGAGTGATAGAGAGGATGTGAAAAGGAGTGAGACAGTGAAGGGTTTCGAGGATGGAACGGGAAATGAATTATGGCTGCGAAGAGAACCATCTAGATCCACACCCTCTCCTCCGCCTCCACACCCCTTAAAAATATAAAAAAAACCCCTCCTACCTCCCGAGATCTTCCGGGACCTCCTCTCCCCAACCCCTCCAAAAAACGACCCGTGTTTGTTTGAGATTGGTCACGCTCGAATCTCGTAAGAGAGAAGAAAAGGTGGGCTTCGGGGTCGTGGAGGGAGATCCATTGAAGGGGAAAAGGCCTAGGATGTGGCGTGGAGTAGGAGAAGAGAGACAGTGGGACAGGAAATGAGTGGAGGGGAAGGGTTGAATGGGAGAGGTGCGGGGAGGGAATGGAAAAAAAAAGGTCCCGAGAGGCATAATGGAGGAGGAATATGCATAGCGGAGGGGAGGTGGCGGCGGGAGGAGGAGGAGGCGAAGCGAAGAGGTGAGGGGAAGGAGGAGGTATATGCAGATCGTGGGAATGGAGGCTGGGAGGGGAAGGAGAAGGAGAGGGGGGAGGGGGGGTAAGAAGTAGGGGAGGGAATGGGTGGCGATGGTCCCAAGGAAAGGTTTTTTTTCATCCAACGGCAGGAGGAGAGGGGGAAAAGGGTTGAGGGCAAAATGGTTTCGGCCTCATTATAATATTCAAATGGACTGGCAGCTCAGCGTCCCCCACCTCCATCCCACGGAGCTTCCACTCCCCCTCCTCCATCTCCCCCTTCCCATCTTTCCGCGGCGTTGCCCTTTTTTTTAACACACTTTCCATCTATCTCTCGCCAGGCCCCACGATTTATCCGAGTTCCCATCGTCTTAATCCTTTCACATCATCCCAAGGTGAGGGAGGGGGAGATGAACTTATTTTCCATATTATTATAAGTTATACGTTCCCCCCCGCGGTACCTTTTCCGACGCCACGCCTCTGCCCGCGGTTTTTTTAACGCGCGGCTGCTCGTAGCGCGAGACCTCGGAACGCTTATCTCGGCGCTTCGCCGCGGCGACGGTTATTTTAATAAGTTTTTCCACCTCGTCGCGAAAATTCATGCGTGGAGGACGCGAGGGGAGAACGGGACCCTTACGGCTGCGCCCCGCATTATGGATCTCCTAATTATATTCAGGGGAAAAAAAAGGCCGCTGATGCCGAGCTGCGACTCATATTTCGTATGGGTTTTGCATCGTTGGAACACAAGGGTGATATTTCCGTTAAGGCCGTTCGAATCGCGATCTTAACGTCGGTAACACATGTGGTAATGCGCGAATTGAAATTCTAGGGAAAACATGGCCCCTCTGGTTATAGAGGTACATGTATTTTCTATAATAAAAATTCTAAAAAAAGCCTAAAACAATAATTTTTTCTCATAAATAAACCGCCTAATTAACGAGTAAAAAAGAGTGTGGATGTTTTTGAAAATTGCTCGTGTAATATATTTTGTGCTTTCGAAGTTCTTTAAAGGAAGAATGTTTAAGTTTACAATAAATTTAATAATTAGAAATTTATTACATTTCTCTGACATGAAAAATTCTGCAAAGCATTTTAAATATAGTATAGTTCGGATTCGCAAATTTCATATTACTTCGCTCTCGAAAGAAATATAAGATATTTAAATTTCGAAAAGTTGTTTAATTGTTTTACTGAAGATTAGAACGAAAAGCAAAGCTTGAAAGACAGTTTTCCTTGATGAAAATTAAAAGAAATGTATCTATTGGTAATGGAAAAAACAAAGAAAGCTTCAATGATCAATCTGAGTAAGCTTTAATCATTATATGATGACAAATATTTGAGTGTATTTTCTAGGCAGTAATGAGCGACGTTGAACAATGAAGGAATGAACTTAGAAAAACTACGAATGAAAAAATTTAAAATTGCGTGTGAAATAGTACGTATTTAAGTCGAGAGACAAAAAGTAAATTAAATTACAAGGTAAAATTTTACTCGTACAAGATTTAGACCAAAAAAACATCTTTGACGTTAATTTTGAAAAAAGAGAAGATTATAAGGGAATAAAATTAGCAAAAAAATTAAAGCGATGACACGGAAAAAATACTAATATTGACACAATAAAACAGTACAAGGCTCTATCGTACAGGGTAGATCAAGTCGCATTCTGATTGGTTCCCTTACAGAAAATTGCTACGGGAATTGGTTATGTATATGGAGACGAAACCTCCCTAGAGGCTTACATGCAGGGAAATCTGCATTGCAATACCAATATTACACGGAAGGACGTTCTTGCAATGAGTTTCTGCTTGCAATCTCGTCCCATGTAAAATTGGATTTGCCGCAAATGACGTAGGAATTCGTGACAATGGATGAAAAAATTCAAATTTTTCTGTATTTCTTAATTTTTAAAGATTTTATATCCGTAGATTGCAAGAAAATATTTTTATTGTTCTGAGTAGGAACACACAAATTTGATTCTCGAGTAAATCACACCTTTTTTGTTTAATTTCCTTAAGAATTTAACATCTTCAAATAAATGTAAATTCTATGCATGGAAATATACTGTCATTTTTTAACTTCCTTCTTTAGCGACCTATACTGAATAAAATGGAAAAAAATCGTATCATTATTATTTTGCTTCTCATTCCATTTTAAGTTCATGGCATAATATTTTTCCAACGCCTTTTAACATGGCGAAACCCCCATCGAAATGACACAGGCAGAGAGAAATATAAAATAAAATAAGCGCTATAGATTAGGTCTCACAAAATAAATCAATTCCCAACGCAAAACATCTCGGAGATAATTAAAGAGAGGAAAAACAGAAAAAAAGATGCACAAGAGTAAGCAATGTGCCCAAAATATAACTCGTGAGTCACTGAATCAGCAATACTTAGGACACTGTCTCCGCGCTCTAACACAAAAAACGAAGAAAGAATCAGAATAAACACGATAAAATTCCGCAAGCGGATTCGTCTGCCGCTGTCTCCTCCAACCTTTTTTTATTTACCTGCACTTCCTTCTTCTCGAACCCTTTCAAGAACCTCCTTCTTCTGGCCTCTCGGAGGGAATCCCCCAATCTCCCTTTAATCCATTCGAGACCCGATTTCCTAATAAAACCACCTCCATCTCCCTCTTACAGTCCTTTCACACGACAATCCTGAGTGGATTCGTAGGAATTTCCGCTTTGTCACCTGTACATACATCCAGACAGACCTCCATTCCATTCAGGATAAAGGCTCTAAAGTTGTTGGTGGCGGAAGTAAAGGACGAGGGACCTGGAAGGGTGGGTAGGTAGGCAAGGGTTAAAAGGTAAGGGCGTCAGACAGATACGGGAATTGAAAATATACCCTCATGAAGATCGTCTATATGCAAGAAAACTGAACGGGGAGAGGAATTTTATTCGCCTATCGGAGAGGAAATCAGTAAGGGATTTTTCTGAGGATTTCAGAAGCTTTCATAGTAAGCGAACTGTTGGTGTGAAAAATGTAGAGGAGCTTAGTATTCGAAAAATATGTAATTTCCAGTTAGCATTCCTTTGCGTCGACTACAAGTCAATTTAACGAATTAATTTTGTCTTCCTTAAAACTATCAACGCTGGGGAACTTAAGGCCCTTATGTAGGTAACTTCTTTCGGTGATTTAAAATCATGAAAGGCTGCTCATTACTTACTATTCTAACAGATTTTTGTAATTTTTTATCTAACTGGCATAGATGTGCCCACCGCGTTTATCGTTATTTATTCGTATGGAGGTTTGGCTGGACGAGTATACTCGTAACCTCAGGTTGAAGCTGAGGATTCTAGGTTCAACTAAGGTTTTTGTATTTTTATGTGTAATCACAATCAACCTCCGATTTAACCTCGTTATTTGTTCGTCACTGATGTTAGCGTTATGGCAACGATAAATCAAAACGTAGATACTCTTAACATGTAATTGGTAAACGGAAGATTTGTTCACAAACTTACATTGGCATTGAGCGATAGCGACGGTAAATACATAAGCAATACATCCGGAATTTTCCATATATATAAAGAAGAAATGAAAATTGACAAAAGCGTGAAAGACTTCTCCCATCATAAAACATGGACTCGCAAGACCTCCTTCGAAAAAAAAGGTTCCATTACAAAAAGAAGGGTATGCGTGAAAACTCCCCACCCATATTAAAACACCCGTTTATGCATAAAAATATGACTCTTGTCGGATAAATTATGTGCATATAAAACCTCTTTTCGATTCCATCGGTTTATATACCAGCATCCGGTCGCCCGAAGATGGAAGCATGCCCATGGGGTTCTTTCTCGTCGCCTTGGCCCTGGAAGCCTTTCCGTTTCTCACGACGCCTCCTTTTGTATCGAATTGTAAGAGGGGTTGATGGGAGCAGTATGACACGGAGGAAGGTT
The DNA here is from genome assembly GCA_036926305.1 of Uropetala carovei. Classification (NCBI taxonomy): domain Eukaryota; kingdom Metazoa; phylum Arthropoda; class Insecta; order Odonata; family Petaluridae; genus Uropetala; species Uropetala carovei. The sequence continues at coordinate 7,741,597 of JAXCHB010000065.1, read as the reverse complement.
GAGGAGATAGCAGAGATAGCGAGAGTCTCCCCTCCCCCTGATGGGAGGGTGGAGGAGGAAGGCGAGAGAGAGAGACAGCACATCTCAATGCTGGAAAGGTTACACCACTGACATGAGTTTAAGAGCAACAAGATTTCTGAATCGAGAAATATAAAGCGGCGAAAGAATTTCACAGGGAAATAAGAATTAAAGAATGACCGCAGGCCCTTGCAGATAAGAAAAAACGAATAATACTAACTACGAGAACGTTGTTCCCTGTAAAAATCCCCTTATCTTAATTGCACGGGATAGGAAAAAACAACAACAACCTGATAAACTATACCAAAGAAAACCTTTTCAGATATTGTATGGGGGCCCTTATATTTTTTATGGCTTTCACGGCCATAAAGCTGTGAAAACTAAGAAGGAAAATGCACGCACATCTTCTGCGATGCCTAATGGATTTATTGGACTCTCCAGTGGACTGACAGAGAGCTCAAATGTTATCAAAGGGCTTGTTTTATAGCAACGATAAATTTTATCTTACTCGGGAATACTTTTGACGGCAAGCATTCCTTGAGGGCGACGCAATGTTTATTCGACAAAATTCACGACTGATATTCAATTACGTTCATTTGTATGATAATGAAACAGCTGGGCCAGTCGTCTGCTCCGTCTGCCTGCATGTCATTGACCCAGTGGACTCAAAATAATACCATAGATGTTGGAAAAGGAATCCTTATCCTAAACAATACAGATGTGTTGCTTTCTCTGTCACAATTATCTATAAACTTTTATAATGTTTTAAATGTGTAATGAACCATAAAATAACTGTTTAACCTAATTAAGTGCATATTTCATCCTTTTAATGTCCATCGTTATTAGAATCTTTTAAATTATACTCTTGGAGAGCAGGTTTGAATTGTATTATCTCTTCAACAAGATTTTATCAACAATATCCAAAGAAAACTTGTTCATTATCACTACAGTTTTCGAAACAAGGACAATAAAAGTTGTTTTAACGAGTTTTTAAAATGAGTAAATATCCTCGTCATAGTCCCTCGTCATAACGGACTTCATATTTCACCATTTTACTTAATCAGAACAAAACATCCCATTTACAGCACTGATCACATTGTAATTAGTCGATTACAATGACAAAAGTAGCATTATTCACCAATAGATAAATCATAGAAGCAACACTTATGTGATTGGATACCAAAATGTTCCTTCAAATAGTTCCCGGTAAATGAATAAATGTAAATTGATCTGATTTCCTGATAAAACGCTACGCAGGAGGGCAGTATTTTGATGGGATAAATCGATATTCAGGAAGGGAGAATTAATTCTCGGGAGAGATTTAATTCTAGCAATTAGAAAGTTTTCCACATTCGTCGACTATATTTCATTCGTGGAAATTCAAACAAAATTTCCAGTTAAATGAGTTTTGAAATCTCTCGTGGTCTATACGAGTGGTCATGATTACGAATAACCAAGATATCCGTTAACGCTTTAATCACCAATTTATAAGCACGCTTGAAAATTAAACGATTCCAATTAAAACAAGTTAGGTAAATAAAGAACAGCAAAAGCAGATTCCCAAAGCGCGTTATTTTAGAATATTCACGTAAATTTACGGAATCTTCGACCTCCTCCTCATCACTGTTATTAAAAACATACCTTACCGCAGTTAAGCAGTTGTAATGTGATCTCCATACCCTTTTGGAAAGTAAACGGCGCACTTACGGTTCATTTTTATTGTTGTAGCATAGTAAACAAAACAAAAGTTTACCATAGTAACGGACCCATACAGATAGTTCACGAGAGATTTTTAATCTTTACATAAGGCAACGGACAGACGGACGAACACCAAAACCAATATGGTCAATTTCTGTCACCAACCGAAAATATCCCGAATATCATAACTTCCCAGCATTTATCGTCGTTTAAAAATTTTGCGCACGGACGGACGGACAAAATGAAAAAATAAGCGACTGAAAAAGCCGCTAAAAAAAAAACAAATTCCCTTAAAAGATAGCGTTATAAAGAAATTCTGTCGCGGACAGTCAGAGACGACGACCCTTTAGATTGAAAAGAGCTTTACTCTTTGGACGAAACCGTCTCACTTCGGCTCATCCAGAGGAGAAGGGAGCGAATGGGCCGGAAAGGGAGATAAAAAGGGCGAGAAAGGGTGAGAAGGAGAAAGAAGAGAGGGAACACTAAGCACCCTCCTCCCCAGCCTCTCCCACATTCCTCTTTGCGCCGTTCCTTCCAATTGCGATGGCAACAAATTCCTCCCATACCTCAAGAACCCCTTCACTTCTCGCACCCTTAACCGACACCAACCACGACCATCCCTCCACACCATTTCTCTCGAAGCTTCCATCACACGGACACCGTTCCTCTCTCTCTCTCGACCTTACATACTTTCCGACGCCCTCATCCTTTCAACTCACATCCGATCCGCGCTCCGCAAACCTATCTAACGTCCTATAAAACACCCGAGTTGTACTTTCCTCTCGCACCTTCTTGGACGTCACATCAAACACGATCACACGCGTCGTAACACCGTCGTACGGCGGATCTCCTTCGACTTTTTCCTCCCGGACCAACCTTTTTTTCGCCGCCGTTCTCCTCCACCCTCTTTCCGGTGACATACCTTTCCTTTCTTTTTATCTCTCTAACCTCCCTCCCCCTCCCTCTCTCTCTGTCCCTCGCCGAAATTCTTCCCTCCTCTTCGCCTCCCGTGACTAATTTCCCCCGAGGACGAAGATTCTTTCCGGGCATCAACGGAGATCACATACTTCCTCCTCAGCCACGGTTTCAACCTTCGACTCTCTCGTATCCTTTTCCTCTCCCTCCGAACCCTCCCTCCCTCTCTCTCTCTCCCTTCATCCCTCGTTCGCGTCACTTAGCACGCCCTCTCTTAAACCGTATGCTTACTCATATTACTCTACATTCTCCGAACACCCATCGAATGTGACAGTTTTTAGTTACCTCCGTGTGTTTTCCACGGTGAATGTTTCGCTCACCTTCTCCCGCGAATTACTAAAAAATCGTTCTTCTCATAATTAATAGTTAACGATTTACTTTTATGATGGTGCTATTAATGACGATAGTGAAATGAGTAAAGATAAAACAAAACTATGAATTAAAGTTAAGTTTTTATGACTACGAGATACACACACACACACACACACACACACACACATATATATATATATATAGAGAGAGAGAGGAAAAATGATATTCAGGTTTTTACGCACTAGAATGCTGCTGATTAAAATTATCTGGAAAGTGACAACAAATAACGTTAAATTTGGAATATTCCACAACTGATAACACACATCTAATTATATTCAATAATATTCATTAGCAGGAACAAAGGGCAGTTTTGCGAACACTAAAGAATAAATTATCGTAAATAATTTGAAGAATTAACCAAATACTCCTTTCTTCCTAAATTTTTATGATAATATGAGTCATTAAATTAAATTTCAAGAATAGAATTACTTTAACGTGATGTAACAAAGCACGTATCGTGAAAAAAACACAATAAACAAATTAACATAAAAACAAAGACTTCCTATTAGGAATGCATCGAATTAAAACGGCGAGTTTTCAAGTTCCTTCCATCCATTTTCCATTCCTCGCCTCTTCCATTCCCCATTCCTTATTTTCATCTCTTCTTCCCTTCTTCGCTCCCTCACATACACACACACGCACACACATGAGACGTCTGCCAACCCCCAGTCACCCAACACACACCTCTCGCCCCTTTCTCTTCACCTTTCGCGACCCCACTTCAAATCCTAACCCCTCGACCTCCGCGCGAACACGCGCCTGCGCAGACCATTCCGACCGATCGGGCGTCGTATTCGGGAAGAGGGTTTGGGGAAAAGGGAGGATGTAGAATGTCGAGGAGTCACAAAAGAGAGAGGAAGGAGAGGGGTGAGTGGAAAGAGGGAGAAGAGGTGAAATACTGGATGCCAATTTTAGGTGCACTTCACACTCGGTCTGGTTTTCCACGGAATGTCCCCGGAGCGGGAGACCCGGAGGCCACGTGTGCGACACCGCCCTCCTCCGCACTCCCCTCCTCCCTCGCGACCCCCGCCGTTCCACAGTCGCCCAATTCCCATCCCACCCCTATTTAAAAAAAAACTCCCGATTCACATACAGCCACTTTTTCTCCGATGTTGATTCCTTTCTAGCACGCTCGCTTCAATCTACGAATGATATGGACCAATGATGCGAGATATAGCCGGCAGAAAAGAGGGAGAATGGGAGAGAGATTTCTATATATACATAATTCGGAGAAATAAGTAAATCCAGTTTGATTTTCTTCCAGTGCGCAGTTCTGTATAAGGGAGTTGATCTGGACAGCCAAGGTATCAGGGAGGGGAAACGTTTTAAAAAGGCTTTTCCTTATTACCAGATGATATGCAACGGCATAAACTCAATTATCAACGTCCTTCCTCTTTCCGATGCGTGTTAATTCGAGAATAAAATGGTCCAAGCCACGAGAAAAAATTACTGCGCTGTAAAAATCGTAGTTGGATGAAATTCAAACGCACGTTCTGAAAAACATTTCCATAAATGGAATGGGAGAGATACATTAATGAGAAAGCGTTAATTTCAAAGCAGTAGTTAGAAGCGGCGTCACAAAAATATGAGAACAAATTAAATAGAATGCGCAGACCACAGCCGATGACTGGCAACTTATATTAAATTTGAATATAGTATGATTTTCATAAACAACTAAAAAATTGTTGACATAAATCTCTCTCAAAAAGTTAAATAAGATGAAGTTACAAAAATCAATGGATATGTTAAAAAAGATGAAAATTTTCTTTGCATCAAATGAAAAATATTCTGAAATTTTCCAAAGAAACTGTAAGTAAAGCTTTAAAAATAGTCCAAAATGAACAGATTTTTTATATGATCGTGAAGTAACCGCATCTTTATAGCAGCTGCTTTACAAATAGTGTAAAATTCATTAGTCCAATTAAATGGAAAATAAAACCCAGAAGGCATTTAAGTATTAGGGAGAAGGTAGAAGATCAAGTATCCACGACACAGCCGAAAAATAGATTCCAAATAAAGAATGAAGTGTACTTTTAATGTCCTAAATACGCATTCGCTATCATTTTACTGACAGATTAAATTTAAGACCGTGGCAAACTCCTGTCATTATAACGGATAGACGCACTATCAAAATTAATGCACAAAGTGCGGAAAAACTATTTATTTGAAAATTTCAAAACACAGCGAAATTAACTGCTCGGATTTACTTTATTACGAGCTGAATAAGAAATAGGTGGCTTAATTCTAATGTTAATCGTAAAATCATCAATTTCTTCCCCGAAGTAAGTCATGCCATCGAAAAAAATGCTGAGTGAACCACGAAGAAGAATAATTTGTTATTAAACCAGAGATGTCAAATTGATCTATGCATAGCGCTTTATTTCATAAACATTACTTGACCAGCGGCAGAATTGTCATAAATTTCTTTTGAAATCTAGTAGCGGTCAGTTTTTTTATTCAAACAAATAAATCTGAGTTGAGTTTTGTAAATTGACTAAACTTACAAATTTTTTACAACTTACAGGCAAAGAGTTATAGGAATTTGAAAGAAGACAGCAATATTTTTTCGTTTCTAAACCTCAGTATATGCTTGGCTAAATTCGCAGAACTCTGACGGATAATTAGAGATATTTCTCATGCGCCAGATAATACAGCAACTTAAATAAAAGACGTAAGGGTCATCAAGCAGATCATTCGACAGAGATGAATCCCGAGTTATACCTCAAAATCATGACTACTCGAACGGGTCTTAAGTTAAATTCTTTCGGTGAGAACTTCGCACTTCGGTAGCCATTTTAAACCTATCCTGACAAAGTCTTCGCAAAATAATTTTCCGGGCCTTTCAAAAATATCCATTCTCGCCTCTCTAAAAAGGAAAGAAAAACGAATAACCGAACTCATCGGGACTAATTTAGAGGGTTCAGAAAGTCATTCAAAGTGTTGGCACCGCGCGTTTAAACTTAAGACTTCATTCAAGGGATCGTCTTAACTCAGTTTAGAGAAGAGAGGAGGCTTTTTTCTTCCTTTCTACACATCAAAGGACACGCATAAAAGAAATATTCTTTTCTCTATTCCTCGCTCACCATCTCTCTCTCTCTCTTTCTCACGGACGTTAAACCCTCTACACAACGAAAGCCAAATAGCAAGCTCTTCTCAGTTACACTTTATTACGTTTTCTTTCTCATGACTTATTCATGTATTCCGCGGCGAAAAAAAAGACGGGAGGTGGGAAGGGGAGAAAGAAAGAGAAGCAAAGAAAGAAGGCAGAAAAAACGTACAATTTTAATCTTTTTTTTTCGCGATAAGGAAATAAAAAAAGGAAATTGCGAGGGAGAGGGGGAAGGGGAGATGAGAGAGAGAAAGACACCCGCCGCCGACGTGCAGCTTGAAAGGGGGATGAATATTTACGAAGCGAGAGAAACGCGAGTTAGAGGGAAGGAAAAAAGACGAAATTCGCGAAGAAGTGTTTTCGGCAGTCCGTCCGCCGTCGCCCATCGTATATGTATAAATAGTGTGTGTGTATGTGTGTGTATATACATACATACATACATATATATATATATATATATACACATAACTTTATCTCTCTCTCTCTCCGGTCACCTGTCAAGGGCGTGGAGTGGAGAGTGGTGGAATGGGAGCCGGGAGAGAGTCCGATGAGAGGTAGGGTTGAGGAGAGAGAGAGGGAGGAACTTCAGCTGTGCTTCCTGACGGCTTTTTTCCTCTTAGCTTTCTCTCGCCGCCCTCCCCCCTCACTTCTCCCCTCACCTCACCGTCCCTTGACAGACACCGATGACCCAAAATGAGCAATTTGCCGCGACACACCTCCAGGACAAGGATTCCCTTTCGCGGCACGGAAGAGAACTGGAGAGAGAGAGGGGGAAACATCGAGAAGGAGAGGGGTAATTGCTGAAGGGCAGGCGGGAGGAGAGGGGGGAGTGGGGTGAGAGGGAAGGGGGGGAGAGGGAAAAGGGGGGAGGGAGGGAAGAAGGGTATCAACCGAGTTTGACCGGTTCGCTCGCGTTTCAATCGCTCCGCGCGGAACTCTTTGCCGCTTATTATTTCTCTTTCCGCCGGGGTCGAATCCCGATTTTTTTTCGTTTTTTTTGCCGATTGGGAAATATTAATTGACATCTCGGTTCGGGCAGGAGGCGTTGGGAACGGTTAAAGAGAAAGAGGGTGAGAGAGTCCTGTTAGTCGATCCGAAATTCGTAAAATGACACGCTCGCACCTGCCACTCAAGGAGGGAAAAAAATATAAAATTAAATAAAAGGACGACGAAGTTAAATTAATAACGGTTTATAAAAAAATGAGCCTCGAAAAAATAACAATAACCGGTTCGCTCCTCTATCTTTTTACTCTCGTATCATTCAAAACATCTTAAGAGTTTTCTGACATTTTAAAATCGTGTCAGAAAAAACTGGGAGGATACTTGCGATTAAGAAAATACAAAAAGGAAAAAGTTTCGTATCAGATATAAATAATATATAAATTTAATTTAAGTTTTTTTATTTTATGAACATCCATTTTTCTTCGTCTCTCTCTCTCTCTCTCTCGGATAATTAAGACTAATTTCTCTCCTCGCATGTCTAACGCGCATAATTAAAGCTACGCAGGATGGTTTCGCTTATAATTGCGGCGAGTGGAATTTTAACTCGGCAGTTGAGATAGAATCAGTACATGTAAAATGGTCCTTGAGTATAATTTCTTACCGTCACGATGTTTTGCTATGAACGCACAAAAGCCCTTAAGGTGCCCATTAGTCGGTCGATGAGAACGATTTGATAGCCGGTGTGCGTAGGAATTTTCTTAAATTAATACCGAAATTAAAAATAATTTTTACACATACAGAGGCAGAAAAAAACGTTGAAGAATGAAATGGGACCCATGACGATCAATTACGCTGACGCTATAGAAACTAATTTTCTAAACGAGAATTTAAAGAAGATTAAGATAGGTAAAGAGTGAGACTAGGATTCTACTGCTCTATCTAGAACGCTGATTGGCAGTTTCTGTTTCGATAATCGCAAATTTATTGGGAAAACTAGATGTTTATTTCGGCTACAAATCAGCCATTGTCAGTGGAGATTCACCATTAGTAGTTTCTAAAGGAATTCCTTTTTTAGAATGACGCTGATGACGGCTGGTTCCTAGACGAAATGATTATCCTAACGTGGCTATTGGAATGACGTATGTCATTTTGGAATTATTCAGAATGCTGTTGAAAATCCCGACAACTCCAATATTCACAAAGGGTTTGACAAACCCAGATGCTCACATCAGCTGTAAAGCAGTCGTAATTCAATTTATAATTCTGCTGAAAGTCTACTATCGGTGAATTTCCACTGAAGATAGCTGCTTCGTATCCGAAACCGCAACCGGATTTATTCACATTTTTGGGCTATTAGCTGTCTGGATTTTTAACTGGACGCCACCAATTATGCGAACTGGATTAATCATTTTACAGTTATCTAAAATACCGTTACACATTTAGAAAAAGAGGGACTTCTCCCTAAGATGAGAGTTTAATCATCCAGACTAGTTTTTATAAATTGAAGGACAAAAAGAGCGTGGGGAGAGGCATATGAGAGGCATTAATTTTATTTTTAAGTTCAGAGTTAATCAGTAAATTCATGAAAATGTTAACATTGTTTGCGGGGCCTGCAAAGAAAAAAATCCTGAATTCATATCCTGTCATGCTCGACTGCGGGATAGACATGACAAATCTCGTACCTCGAAACGCACTCCGATGTATTTGTGGTAAAAACATTCAATGCGCTTCATTTGCTCTCATACGCGAGCCAATTAACGTGAGATGAGAAGTTACGTGTACCAGCTAAAGCAATTTTCGACTAACCTGTGAAAATACGGTGCGCTCGAACGTGAATATGCGCATAAAAGAAGCGAAATAAATTATCGGCATGGAATGTTTGAGTTCGGATGGCTAAAACCACAGAATTAAGCCCCAGAGTGAAAAGTTACACAAAACACTCTTAATGACGTGCAACATCAACATTAATACTGCTGTACGGCGATGAAAAATGTATCTTTTAAAACTACTTCGTTAGCATTCGTATTTATAGGACGTTTAAATATCGTCGTTAAATAATCTGAAGGGAGATATAAATAAAAGATGTTAATAAATATGGAATGTTAACCGAGAGAGATGAGTGAGAGAGGAGATTAGCGGTGCAGATTTTTCGACTAATATGTTTAAGAAAAAGATGAAAAAGAACTGGTAAATAAACCGTAGTTACTCGTATCAACTCAGTTGCCACTTATTCCATTTGAGGATTTGCTCAGGTATAATCAGCTGCATATTTTCCCAGGTTTGTATAAATTTTCACTAATTCCTTGATTTTTATTTCTTAATGCGGTAACCAACACCTGACTGTTTAACGCAATACTCCTCCGATAATTAACATAAAGAGTCCATTTACTTTGTTCCTTCCAGTCTCTCCCGAAATTCCCCGTTCCAACTCATTACTCTCGCTGATTTCAACCAACTTTTTATGAAGTGTGAATAACTACAAGACAACTGCAGTTATGGAAAAATTTATCGAGAAAAAAAATATTTTATTTAATTTTAAATGTTAACACTAAAATGTAGATAAATAGAGTTCGTTTTCATTATAACATGGCTTATAAGTACAATTGATTAAATTCAGCAAGTTTTAATCAAGCCCAACAACAAGACATATAGTTTAACAGGCATCAAATGCGGTACAGAAGATACCAGTTGCTTTACAGGCAAATTTTCTTATTGTTAGTTATGGTATTTTCCAGGAAAGTGATTAATTAAACCTTATCTGCAGATGAGGTTAATAGGTGTTTTTGTATTAGTATTTTCTATCCTTTGAGATGTACTTCAACTAACTAGCAAAAACTTAAAACATATTTATATTTTAACCGAATAAGAATAAAATATTACATAATATTTAAGTACACTTTCGCATAATTTCGGATAAGCTCGATACTTGCCGCCATTCCTTCATCCACTTTCATCATCACCACTCCTCCTTTAAGTCCGTCTGGTCTCCCTTTTATTTTCACCCTCGCTTTTCCCTTCTCTCTCTCTCCTTTTATCTCCCTCTCTTCCCTCTCTCACTCCCCTCTTCTTCTTTCAACCCCTCACGCCATAAACTCAACGCCTAAGGGGTTGGTCCGCACCTCTCATTAAGAGACTTCCCACCAAAACCCAAACCTCTTCCTCCCTCTCACTCCCCCTCCTTCCCCTCTCCCTTTCCCATTCCCCTTCGCAATTCCCCTCTCCGCACTTCCGAGCCATTGCCTCTCGTGGGATGGCTTACGGCATGCCAAAATTCCGATCGATGGGTGACGAGGAAGACTCATGGTGGAAAGGGGGAAAATAAGGAGGGATAAATGGGAGGGCGAAAAGGGGACGGGATAAAGTGAAGGGGGGAAGGAGGGTGGAAAGAGCTCAGTATGCCACGGACAACCTTTCCACGCACACATACGCGCACCGCACTTCATCACCATATTTTCAAAATTGGGTTAAAAAAACGTTCCGCAGATGGATTGCATTTTCATTACCCCCTTGGATGAGAGCAAGTGAGGGGGAGAGGGATAGAGAGGGGGGGGGGGGGAGGGGGGAGGAGAGAAAGAAAAATGGGGAAAGCGATGCGTCTCTTTGCTGTGTACGGCTTTTCGGACATTTTTTTTCCAAATTGGGATGACATATTGGGATCGCCAAAAAAAAAAAAAAAAATTTCGACCGATTGGACCCGTGATGCGAAAGGCCTGAAGGGTCGTGCGTGAGTCATGATCCTCCTCGCGATCTTCCCGCATGGATATGCGAATTTATACGTCCGGCGGCATCAAAAGCTCGGCTGGGTGGATTGCTGTTTGCTATTTGTTTTTTTTTTTTTTTTTTTGAACGGAGGGGTTAGGGCGAGCGCGGTGTTGGCGTCGACCCAATTTGTGTGGGTAATAACGGCCGGTTTATATTGATTCGCACGTGAAACGATTTTTGGTTCATTGGAATCCGAGTCGTTTTCGCAGTCATTATGCGCAATCTCTCAATTGCTGGAACGCTCTTTATTTACCAAGCAAAAATCAAATGCTAATTTCAACGTCAAACCTTAAGAATTAGGGACATGTTTACGCTTTTAATTACGCTTACTCGTGATAGCGTTTTGTGTCTATCGAATTTACGGAAAAGACTAGTTATTTTGCGTTTAAAATGAGCCCTAGAATTCAACAAAATCAATAATAAAAGGATATATACTTGAATAAAACTATTAGAGGGTGATAAAACCTTTAAGTGTCTCGTTTGTCTCTTATAACTAAATTGCATAGCTTGAATAATGTATCACATAAATGAGTTTTGTTATATTCAGAATGCTTTGCGTTTACTATTTAGAAAGTTTGAATGCCCTAAGCTCTCGGTGTCTGATATGATTTTGAGGGTGTCAACACTCGCCACGCCCTGCATGCAGGCGCGTAACTTCGGGAGTGCAGGCCCACGCAGTGCGTGGGACCCCCAAGATATTTGGGGCCCCACAAAAATACTTAGAATTGTTCACGTAATCTGCCGTAAGATATTCGAAATAATAATATCCTTATGGAAATGAAAGATTTCATCGCTCGAAATTAAGACATCTCAAGGGTTAATGTTAGAATTATTGAAGTCTCATTGTATTTTTGGAATTAAAAAGTAAAAAATATCGATAACAATCAAAACGATAGGTATAATAATTTAATATATTTTTATATAAATGGGGGCTCCAAAAACTTGACTTGCGTGGGGACCCCAAAACCGTAGTTACGCCCCTGACAGCATGCAATTTGTATAGTATCCACAAAATGGTAAAAACTATGCATTATATTTGTCTCTCTTTATGCCTTTGCCATCTGAAATCAAAATAATGGTAATTCTTGAACTAAATATTGTTTATAATAGAAAACATAAAAAGAGATTAGGCGAAACAATTAACCGATATTCGCGATCTATTCCACATGAAACTAGCTGCGAAAGTTTCGTACAACGAGACTCGAAATACTATCACTCGCCAAATTCCCAACGAAAATATACGAACTAGGTTACTATGGGGACGTGTATTAGGGAAACAAACAAAATGGTGGAAGTAGCACGTGATAGAAGGCGAGAGGGAGAGGGGAATGGGTGAGAAAGTGACCGGAAGCGAGCGTGTGGAAGGGTTGGAAGGAAGGGGCGGAATTATAGAAGAATGAGTTAGGAGATTGGAGCAGGGAGATAGAGAAAAAGAGGGCTCTTGATGATGAAGTCGAAGGCTAAGGGAAAAAAAATTTGTAATCGATCAGTCAGGCTGATTAGACGAAGGCTTAACTAGAAAATGAAACAGGAGAACCATCATAACGCGCAGATCATGTACAATCTAATTCGTTGGCACGCATCGTTTGCGTAACATGTAACACCCAAACGGAAATGGGTATATATATGGGTATATTACACTGCAATTGAACAAAATAGCGGTTGGCATGAGAGTTCAAGGGTACGAGTTTCAGTAACGCTCTATTCAGAAATCTACTTCGAGACAAAAATTTATCAAATCTGAAAACTGATGTAGTTTCGCCTATGTTAGGACACTGAGAGCAATATAACCTTATTAAAAATTAAATGGCCGGGTAAAATTTATTTTTAGTGGGTATTTGTCGTAAATGAACTGAATTTAAACACTAAATTAACAAACACAGTCTAACTTCTGTAAGTCGAACGTCTATAACTGGTTTTCCATAAATCGAACTTAATTCATTTTACAGGACAAAACATTTATCATGTTATTTTTCTTCCATCACTCGAATTTTCTATAAGTCAAATTTTTTTTTTTGTTTCCCTTAAGTTTCGACTTAAAGAAGTTCCACTGTATATAACTAGAATGACGGGATATTAATGATTTTCGGAAGGGAAGAGAGTTAACTGAAAAAATATGTAGTTGTGCAGGTCTAAAAAGACAGTTAAATAAATTTCTAACTGATGCATACAAACTTGATTAATTGCTGGGTCATCATCTCGTTATGAATAAATAATACATTTCGAACTATTTTTATTTTATTAATGAGAAAAATAATTACAAGAATATTCGTCCATCTCATTTTCTGAGAATAATCAATATATTTCATTGTGTTCTATAATTATTGCACATATTATCATAAAATAACACTGAAATGAAAAAATGACCATAATACGAATATATATTAACAAGAAGAGCATATATAGAAAAAAGGAAAAATACGAAGAAATGCATAAGTATGCAAAATTAAATACGTGGTTTAATGGAAATTGATTAAAATTAAAATTCGCCGTGCAAAATATTACAAGTTGAAATAACAAAATGAAAATAAAATCAGGAAGCATAAATAATATAACCGTAGCACATATTATCCTTAAAATAGGCAGTAGATGATTAGATGTCTAACTCATACAAAATACGTGGTTTCTTCTACAAAAAAAACACCGAAAATAGAAAAGGGACAAGTCTAAAACAATCAGCAGGAATTCAAGCACTTGGCCTCAACCTCATCGCAAGAAAAAAGAAAACACCAAATAATCTATCACACTAAGTAGCCTCATCATAGATGCCCATTTGTCCATAACAGGCAACCGTCCGAGTTGACAACAAAAACACCAAAATTACCCGATATAAGGCAGCCAATCAGACACTAAAACGTTGCCCGTGCTTTTCACTTCATGGTTTCCAACGTTTTGTAATTAAGCCTGAAACTTTTAGCTTACGGAGGTCGACTTTGTTTCGGCCCTTGCTCGATTAACGCTTAATCCATCTCGTCGGGTGCCGTACGAAAGGGAGGGAGAAGGAGAGAGAGGGGAGGCAGGAAGTTTATAAGGGAGAAGGGGGATGAGTGAGAGAGAGCGGGAGAGAAATGTTGAAGCGTTGATAAAGGTGGAGGATGGCAACGGACAGTGCCATAGAAACGGATGGTGCGGGACTAATGGCCGTGCTGGGAAACGAGAGAAGAGATGAAGAGAGGGAGATAGGAGGAGGGCGGAGGAAGGGGTGAGGAGGGAGAGGGTCGGGAAACAGAGGTGGGGGAAGGGAAGAAAGAGGGTCGTCCGGAGGGGAAAGAGAGAGGCTTGGGGGGTAAAGGGGTGTGAGACTGGCCGTGGGAGGGATGGCCATATGCATACGAAATGCGGCCGTTGGATTTAATTACTTGGCCGACTCACTCACGGCTTCAAGAGTAGCTTTCTGGCTCTAACGCTGCGTCGATACACTAATTCCTAATGCATGCCACCGCATTAAAGCGGCCAGAAGAAGTGTCTTGATGATTTTATGAGCCACTCACGTAAACGACTCAAGTTCCCAGTTCAAAAGGCTGAATTGTCAATTAAATCCTTTATTTGACCATTAGAAACCAAAAATAAAAGGTTACGAGAACCTCAACGTCTGCTTATTTAGAGGTTTGTTGTATTCGTAAAATGTTCAATCATCCCTAACTAACGATCTAGGAGCGCATTTTTATTTGCTTCTTCTTAATTTACTATCGCATAGATTCCGGATAGACTCCAGCTACGGTTATTATTATGCCGTGTAGTCCGAGAAGAAGTAACGTCGGTTAAAATAGGACGAATCCATGTTTCCACTTGCCTGTTAATTTATAGATTCATGAGAACGTGATGGTGAAAATGCACTTAAAAAGTTTCCTTGACACTAATTAACAAGGCTTTTAGATCTACAGCTAGTCTTAAACTTGCCATAAAAGTCCGAAAGATCGTAAATAAATACATTGCTTCAGGTATGTAAAAGCTATTCCCAATCACTGATTGTAAAAACATGATACAAGTAACTGTCCTTGGTTTGAAAATTAACCACTTGTTACAGAAGTAACGCTAAATATTTTATTAAAAATATATGTTGTCATGAAAGCAATTTGTTGACGGCGAACTTTTCATTTATTGTCCATATTGGGTTAATTTGACAAAGCCTGATAAATTATCGCATAATATAAATTTTGAAACATTCAGTTACAATGTACCTCGTCATACAGTCATCATTACATGTCACGTGCAGGCCACTTCACCGAGTATAACGAATCCAAACATCCCAAAACCCAATTTAGGCATGGCCAATCAAAAATCGATAGATAAGTCAGGGCAACCAGAGCGTTTCCCAATAAATATCTGTAACTAATGTTTCTCCTACCCATCTGCTCTCAACGAAGCCCTACCCAATCCACCGAAACGAGTCCCCGGCATTAATTACCGATGCAATCAGCGACCGCGATGAAAAAATAAACGGTTTAACGTTACCCTCTCTCTCTCTCGTATCAAGCCCTTTTTTTTTGGACGAAAGAGACGTAAATGGAATGAACGGAAATTTTGATGGAAACTCCCGGGTGAGTTGACCACTTCCGTCCCCTCACCTGGACTCGTTTCAAACTCCTTCCCAGTTCCGGAGCTTCGTACAACAACAATGGAGGGTCGGATTGTAAGGAAAGCGAGAGAAGGGGAGCGCAGTAAGGCTCTGGACCAGAAGGGAGAGAGAGAGGGAATGTGGGGCACAATGCGTCTTCCCTTATGTTCCGGCACGTGTGAGGCGGACGGACGGACGAGGGAGAGAACGAGGTGGAGGTGCTTGCAGAAAAAAAAGTTTCCGGGCTCGGAGGAAAGCGAATGCTATGAGGGAGAGGGGGAAGGCAGTCGTGGGAGGGGGCATAGGGCAGTGGCAGGACCTGGAAACAAAGGCCCCCGTAGTAATTAAGTGGGAGTGGACAAGGTGAGGGTGAAGGGTGGGTGTTACGGAAACCCGGGAAGTGTACGTAGGGGATAATGGACGGGGTTTTGGGTTGGGTGTGGGAGGGGAGTGGAAGGGGGGAGGGGGAGAGAGAGAGGGTAGTTATGAGATGGAACAACGTCGTGGATTGGTTCGAGTGGGTTTAAAGGCGGCGTTGAAAGGAGCGGAAGTGAGCACTCTCTTTCGAGTGAGAGGGCCATTGGTGAGCTCGTGAAGGATTGGAGATGTCAACAGAGTGACGCGAGAGGGAGAGAGAGAGGGAGGGAAATAGGGAGGGAGGGAAATAGAGAGGGAGGAAAATAGAGGGAGGGGGAAGGGCCGCATAAATTACTTAAAGTGACTTGAAAGGTTATGACAAACGATCGGGCGTTCTGAGAGAGACACGCTGAACCATTCTCTTTGGGAAGAGAGGCGATTTCGGTTAAGAGGCGTGCCCTCTCTGTTGCGGTGAGGAAGCGTCAAACGAACCCTCGTTGAGAGCAATGCCGCAAATAGCGACCTCTCACACAATGAAATAAACGACGGCCGCGGATATAGCGATACGATAACTTTAGAGCAAATTGCAATTTAACTGTTACTGAATTGCGACGAGAATTATTTATTTGTCCACGCTGAGTCTGTCAGGAAAATGGCAAAAGGTTTCAGATGAAAATTTAGTTAAGGGTTGCGATCCGATCAATCACTCGAGTAAGCACCTCATCTCTTGAACTGCAGATCGTATATTGCAAGTGGACGTACATAGAAAATTACTGATTAAGTTTATATTTACATGGAAACATTAATAAAGAATAAAAAATGTGATAACTCGAGAATAACAAACCTTTTACCGTTTATTTTTCAAAGTTAAGGATAAAAATTGGAATGATATTTATCTTCTATCGAATGATGTCTCGACGGCTAAGACATTTCAAGAGACCAAGCTTTAGTTATATACATGTCACCTATCTTATATGTTTTTATTCTGTGTTCCAATATCTCAGCAATCTTAAATAAAACTCCCCAATCTTTTTTATTTTTTCATTTCTTGATGCTTTCGTTACGATTAAAAATGTGTACGAGTGAACTCCCGATTTACGAAGTTTCGATCTTACGAAGGAGAATTTTTGTCACCATGAATTCAATAAGATGAATAAAATTGAAATATTTAGCTTAAAAAACTAATACCTATTTAAAACTTTTCATTATAAAAAAATAGCCTTTCGTAGTCGACGTTAAAATGCATTTTTGGAAGAAAAAATTTGTTCTTCAAACCTTTCCTCTCATTATGCAACTGTGTGCACGAGAAAAGATCTCTCGATTTAAGAATTTTATAATCCATCACTATGTATCGGTAACGAATAGTATTTCTAAATCGGAAGATAAATGAAATTATTTTAAGATCTATTCAAACGATGGTTTATTTTAATAAACAATTTCAATAGTAATAAGTCTCGCGTCGTAATGTAACCATCAACGTAACTCAACCGAAAATTTGAATCTGCTGACACTGAGCACGTACCGACAAAAGATCTTGAAAAGGCGATATAATGCCGGATCTTCTAAACGGATCGCACCCACTCGACCACCGTTCGGCTCGCATGTACTCGCCATGTCTCGAGAAAAAAAAAGCACTTAGTCGCTCTGCTCTCGGCCACGAGTGCCGCACTAAGCGCCGTTTGGCCATCGCTCGAAATGGATCACGTAGCGGAAGAGGAGTACGAGGAGGGGTATGAGAGTTCTCCATAAGATTCAGATGCGGGCGCAGGAGACGGGGAAAAGAAAAAAAGAGACGGGGAGCGGAGAAGAGGAAACGAGAGAGAAGAGGGAGAGAGAGGAGTTAAGAGGTGAGGTACGGGATACGAAAGAAAAAAGAGTAAAAGAAAGGTTTGTTCGTGGAACAAAGGGGAAAGGCCGCCAACTAGTAAGAGCGAGGCCAATAAAGGAAGGCGCAGAGAGAGAGAGAGAGTGCCAGCTGTCCCGTGTATACGCCGCTCTCTTTCAATTCTTTCATTCAATTTTTTTGTACCTTCGGCGTAACAAACGCACACACACACACACATGCGTACGCTTACGTAGCTACGCCTCCCGTCTGCCTCAGCGAGATGAGGGGCGTTGCCCTCTGCCCGGAGGAAACGAGAACCTCTCCTCCCACCTCTTTCCTCTCCTCTCTCTCTCTCTCTTTACGCCCAATTTCCACCCCCACACTCACGATAACTCATCCATCCTTTCGCGCGATTGGATCCAAGAACCCTCCGATGACGGGGACACTCATTCTCACCCAGTGTACGGCACCAGGTGCAAAAGGATGGGGAAATAAAAACGTCGCAGTATGCATCATCGGAGATGTTCCCTTCACGCAGGGGGGAGCAATTATTATTCGACGAATGGAAAGAGCTGTCCTTATAAAAAAAACCCTATCTCAAAGGTAGATGTAGTAATTATTGTTATACCAATGAGAGGGTACCTTCGCCATGGACGAATATCTAATTCCAAATTGAAACGTTAATTATAACCCGACCAATCGAATGAAGGGCTACTCTGTCTAATCGAGTCGTTGGATTCAAGCGGGGCAAAATTGATGCCTCGATGGAACTTCTCTTTAATATCAATACTTAATCCTTACTGTAGGGATGTTATTTCATTTTTATTTTCGAATGTGTTCCATTTCCAAATACTAGCGACAATATTCGTAATTATACTAATTTATAGCACTAAAAGTCAGATCTGTAAGTATAAGTAAAATCATAAAGGGTTATTCTTTTTTAATATTACTTGTAGATAAAATAATAATTTCCTCGAATGGGGAAAAATGGAATTTTGGCGGTTAGAATTCGTTATGTATATGACATTTGAAATGGAAGCTTATGGCGAACCAAAATCCAACTACTTTCTCGAATCACTAATAATATTAAATTCGTCTCTTCAATCGCCTAAGGAAGAAAATATAAATAATTCCTTCAGTTCTAGTATTGTTTCAAAGAAAACTTATTTCTGATTTCTAAGTGATCTTCTGTTGGCGATAATTTATTTTGAGTACTAAGTACACAAAACAATAATTCTAAGGACACACAAGTAAATTAACTTCATTAGACTTAGTAGACAATTGATACTTTATTTTTTTCCAAATTTACATCAAAATGTTATTTTTAAAATACACCAGTCGTTAACAGCTAATAGGGATCATAATGATATATATTTACCTCTATAAAATACTTAAAGGAATATAAAAAAAGTAAATATATTTTCTTTTTGTCACGAAGAGTAATTATCCGTTAATATTTTCTCATAAAATTTAAACTGCAATTAACATGATACACAGAGGTTCTTTCTCTCTAGACGTTTGAACGAGCTATTTTTTTCATAATCAATTATCACAACAACCAACAGGATTAAAATATAAAACTCTCTAATATTAATCTCCACATAAAATTACCTGTTATGCGGACGGAATTAAAACCCGACTAATTCAGTGAAAAAACGAAGTTTGATTTTCTTTAATGACATTTTCTTTCTATGAGAGAAGATGAAGAATCACATAGCCTTAAAAGCTTTTGCTGTTCCATCTTACAACAATCGGGTAACGATAGACAGCTAAGTCTTAGAAAATGAATACTTACTCGAACAAGAAGATTAATAGCGATACTAAAAGACAGTCGTCCAATACGCCAATACGACACCAAATAATTAAATGCGCGGTTTTCTGCTTAAACTGTTAGAACCGATAGATATAGCAGCGTGCCAATTAAATGAATTTGTCACAGAACGTGAATTGGAAAACTCAATACAACATTGCGAGCAATAAAACCCGAAAAACTGCCTGTTTGTGTCCTCCTTTTCTTTTCTTACCCTGTGACGCCAATGTTTTGAAAGATGTCACATACGCGAATCAGAGGAAGGTTGCACGAACAAGAGGGGATAGAGGTGTGTAGACCACCCCCCCCCCTCCCTCCCGAATAATCGATAGTCTCACGAGTTCCAGCCACACCATCTTCCAGAGCTTGTATCGAAGAACTGGCGATACCTCTCTTTCGATCCACGCAAGGAAAACTCTCGAAGGAGATTTTAAAAAAAAACTCGAAAAGCGATATAAAAAACGAAAATGACTTCAAGAGAAAGGGAAAGCCTCCGTCCTTCCACAAGTTGGACTTCATGACATGACAGCAATAAAAGGTAGGACTATATATAGGTGGCCGAGTTGACCGCAACACTCCGCAGAAGTCGAGAGAGTATGGAAAGGGCGGGGCAGGAGGGGGCGAGGTGGGTTAGAGAGAGAATGGGATGCAATATGTAAGATGGCGTCCGTTGCACGATCCATCGCGCATGCCCAAAAAAAATAATACCTCCCCCATTTCGCAGCCTTTTCCTCCCTTCCCTCCGCCCTCCTTCCGTTTCCCCTCCCTCTCTTCAGCCACTCCCTTCACTTTGTTTCTGCCCCACCCCTCCCCTCTCTCAACTCCTTCCCTCCTCCTCCCCACCCCCCCCTTGCCGTGCCACGAGGCCTAGAACGTCACACGCCGCTCGATAACCCGAAGAGTCCCCGCCATCTACGGCCACACATACGCCGTCGGACGACTGAGAGACGCTTCCATTCTTTTCCGGCACCAGCCAAAGGCACCGCTCCTCTTCGCTGTAAATCCATCCATCAATCTTCCTGGAAACCGTGAACTTTATAAATTTCGCGGAAAGTATGTAGTTTACGCTTTGTTGAAGTATTTCCGCGAAGCGGAGGGAACGGGAAGTATTTTTCACATCGCATTCGGCAAGCGTCGCTCGCATCCATGCTTACCCCATTGATTTATGCGGTTGTTTTATTATTTTAATAAGCAAGGCGTTGAAAACTTTATTTAAGTGTAGTAACAAGAAGAGTAAAGCTAAAAGTTCATTTTTACTCTGTTAGATTGATTTATAATATATTTTTAAAACAATTTTTAATCTTCGCATTATACGGCGATTCTATTAAATTTTATGCATATCTAATGTAATGAGGCAAAAAAATATAAATCCCTCCACGCAGCTTATTCCTCACAGACGTGAAACTCATCTTACCCTCTATTTCATTATCACCAAACAACCATTCCTCACTCGAAATAGAAGCACTCAAATTCTACTAAAGTCATTTATAAAGGTTTTATACTCAACAGAAAATATAATTTGAAAAATAGAGTCTATTAAAAATAATACAGAAAACGTAGCTACGGTGGCGGTTTCTAATGCGTCTCTTCGGTCGAATTATAAGTGAATTATTTCAGCAGTTCAACAATAACGCGATCATAAAATAGTTTGGATTGCGTGAAACGATGAAAATGAAATGCGCTATAGATATAATTAGTGGGGAAGCAACGATAAAACGGAATTAGTAGAAGTACTTCAAAATCGAATTGGAACACGAGGATCTAATCCCGGAGATAATATAAAACAAGTTAGGAAAGTGTACAACGTATCACAAATGGGCGCGTTTCGTGCAATGGAGTATTAGAAAGAAATTATATACCTGTACGTAAGGGAAATAGCGTTTTAAAGTCCTTCTCTTCATCATAAATAATCCATTTTCTTCCTAGTTAATAATATTACATGCACACGTAAGGAAATTAAACGTTTTGTTTGGGAGATTATGTTAGCAACAATGAAGTAACCATGCAAGAAATTTTCTGTTCAAATCGATATTAGACATTCTTGTTTGATTTTCTCGATAATGGTTACTCCTACGATAAAAATGTATAGGGAAGGAAATACTCTACTTTACCAGTTCTTCAACTTTTATTTGAAAAATATATTGATTTGAGGAATACTTGACGAGATATGACGGAAAGTTGATTTTTTATCACCAGTAAAGTGGTACTCCTGATTGACTTACGTGATTCATTTTTGCGATTTTATTATTATATTTTATTGTAAGTCCTTAATATAAAATTTCATGAAAATCTGTTTGGTAGAAGCCGAGGACGAACATGCGGACGGACGGACGGACAGACCGACGATAATAGGCGCTCACGCTGGAAGCGAAATGCGCCTAATAAGAATGAATAGCAATATTCACATTGAAAATATCATTGTATATGAAGATAATTATATTATGGAAAATTTTATTGAAATTTTATATAATTTAATAAAAGACAATCATAATAAAATCTTATTATAAGACAAAATAAATCCCTATAATAAAACTATTAATAACGCAAGTTTTTACGACATTTGAACCAATTAAAGCGAAATGACATTGGAAGGATACATACAATTCTTGCTCGATTATTTCCTTCTTGAATTAGGCGCATAACAGAATGACGAAGAAAACGAGAGGGTCTGAAAAAATAAAGTTTGACATTTAAACTGCCATTAAAAAGAGTACTTCTATATATTCGCTCACACTCCCAATGCCTCACAGGAACCGCACACGCCTCTCCGTCATTCCCTTTCCTTTCTCACTTTCTCTCTCCCTCTGAAGATCCGCCGAGTAGAACTCACGCTTTCATTTCCCTAGTGTCCTCACAACCGGCAGCCCCCTTTTACGCATTAAGTATTCACAAGACTCCGACTCATCTCGCCCCCACTCCCCTTCCCTCCTCCGTGTCACTCCTCCTCTTCAACGTCTCAGACCTCCTATAGCAGCCACCATTACCTTAACTTACACTCGCGCACCTTTCCTTCCCGTAGCGAAAAAAAATAAATAAAGGGCAGAAAATAAAACACGATCCTTTATCCTCAATCAATCGAACGCTAGGCGCGGGGTTTTTCTTTCTACTTACCTCTCTCTCTTTTACTCCCTAAGCAACACCTGCTTGCTCTCTCTTGTTTTCATTCGTGTTCTCTCTCTCTCACTATCTCGCGAGACCGCCTACTCCGACAAACAGCCGCTCCTGTTAATTTCCTCGTGTTTATTCAATCGCACAAGGGCTCTCTCTCTCTCTTTCTCTCTTTGATGTAGGTACCACGCTCGTGTAAGGTCTCACCGAGTACTTCAAAATGCGAAAAAATTTATAAAATACGACACTCTTAACGTCTTAGTTTTTTTTTGCCGTGCTTCGTATTGCCTGGAAGGAAAAGCTGCAACGTGCGATATACTTCTCATAAGTAGTCACGGGAGAATTTCGGAGATGACATGCACCACGTTTAAATTGTTAACACCTTTAGAAATATCGCTAAAGGTTTTAACGCAAAGATTGGGAATTGATATGTGCCTCCTTCTGTCACTAAGATTCGAGGAAATTAATTAACGATTTGATGTCATTAGGAGTAAAATTAAAGCATTTACTATATTTTCTGAGCCTGAATAAACAATTTACAATTGTCGCATATCCTTTTTGACGCTTTTTACATAGTAGCAAGAGTACGCGGTTAAATGAATATGACTTTTATTTACCCAAGAGGCATAAAATTTAATCATACGCGGTCCTAAATTGGGTGCGCGCCGCAATTTACGTATGTGACGTGAGGAAGCTCGTCGCCTACATCAACCCACATTTAATACCATAAGGTATTAAATTTGAGCAATGCGGTGTTATCCAATACGACCTTTTCCAAGAAAGTAATCTCCACGCGATATATTTATTGATATAAATGTATTTTTGCATAAATAATTAAGCTATGATATATCTACATAAGCAAACTTACTTAATTTATTGACATATTATGGAGTCAACGTTCAACAATGGGACAACATGAAAATAACATGAAAAATATGCTCCTTATAACAAATTTAGACCGTTTAATCAGTTATTAAAACTTGATTCCATTAACTGGGAAATTAATACAGTCCTTCAACTTCACCGCCGGGAAGTATTCAATAACCCAATCCTTTTACACCACGCGCGTTCTCCTCCCACCTCCCTGCCGCCCCAAAAGTTTCGTCAGCGACGCCTTCTTAATTCCCGTCCTCCAAATATTAACCGCGCTTAAACTTGGGCGTGTGGTCGGTTCAAAAATTCGACATCATAACCGGGAGGATCCCGTACGGCGGTCAAAAAAAATAGGAATACTGAGGCGAATATTTCTCGCTCCCATGACGGAGTAATTCTCTTCCTCTATATAACGTCACCCTTTTAATCCTTCCGACCATCTTTCTCTCATTTGAATGCAACTTTTATGTCTCCCCTCCCCCCTTACTACCACCTCTCACCCCCCTCTCCTTCCCACTCCCTTCCCTTCAGATTCTCGGAACTCTCTCGCCGTGGCCTAATGCCTAAGGGTTGCCGAAGTCGGATCGAGGGGAAGGTAAAGAAGGGAAGGGTGAGAATTAGTGAGGGACGGGGTTTCGGAGGATCTGGGATGCACAGAGGTTAGGGTGCGAAGGTAAAGGAAAGAGGGATAAGCGAGGATAAACGCGACAGGGTGGCTGAGGCAGGGACGCGACGCGAAATGTCGCGACAACAGGATGGAAGAAACGAAAAAGAACGACATAATGAACCGAGGGAATACAATGCACGGCGAAAGCGGCAGGGAAAAAACGACGCCCGCAGGGTAGTAGATAAGGCACGGAAGAAGAATTTAAAAGCGGTAAGGCATTTGGAGAAAGACAAGAGAATCGATGAACGAATGATGAAATCGAAAAACGGAAACAGGAGAGATGCACAAAGGAGTAGGAGAAAAAAGAGAAACACAAGTTTGGAAGAAATTGAATGATATAAGTTACAAAGGTGACCCTGATTGATATATATATATATATATATATCGAAAGGTACGGTAAAGAAGCTAAAAGGGAGAGGTATTAAGAGCAAAGGAGAGGGAAGGGTGAGAAAGGAAGTGGTGGGGGAAAATAAGGTAGAAGCAGGAGAAGAAAGAGGGAGAGAGAGAGAACGCTGAAGGAAGAGCAACTTGAGATTGGGAAGTGTGGGGTACATATGCCCCTAATAAATATACATGGCACTCTCTCTCTCGCACTCTCAGGCTAGGTGTGAGAAGAGCTGAGAGGTTCAGAGGGGAGCATAAGGGATGGAGAGAGAGAGAGATGGGGGAGAGGAAAGGGAGGGAGGAATGGGAAAAAGAGGGAGTGTGGAGGATTGCAGCTGAGCAGACTAACTCGAAGACGCAGAGGAGAATCTACGAGACCATCTCTCTCACTTTGCTTTCCCCCTTTCCACGTCACACCGTTCTATCTCACTCTCTACCTTCTCTCACGCGCTTCCTTTCTCTCTCTCTCTCTCTCTCTCTCTCTCTCTCTCTCTCTCTCTCTCTCTCTCTCCCCCTCTCCCTCTCTCACGTCTATTTTGGCGACCGAGTGATAAAGGGTAGTTACCAACTCAGCCATTTCTCCTGGCTGAACCCGCCACCATATTATCTTATAGGAATGTAGTAATAATTACGTAAACTTACTAATTTCTCGTTAGATTACAAATTTTTCGTCTCCTCTGTTATTACGGACGGTTACCAAGATTTAATACATGTTTCGTGGCAATTTCCGCGGCCTCTGCTTCAGTTACGTAATTATCGTGTTTGTTCATTAACAATGTCTGAAAGAAGTGAAAGAAAAAATCTGTATGGTTTTTTAAAATACAAAATGAAGACGTTGTTTACTTATCTTCCGCGTTCAATCTCTCCGTCTTGACTTGGCAATGAAATACGGAATTTTCGAGTAAAAATCTGATCGTGATGCCTTAAGCACGCAGGAGCCATAAAAAAACTTCATGAGAAGATAAAATAACTGCCAAATAGATAAATCGCCGTGCTAATTGTTTCTTTCGCTCGAAAGTTGGAATAGAAGACTGAAGACAGTTTCTTTAAATGGTATACATTCTCTAATTAAAATGACTGCGCTTTGTTTATTTTTAAGGATATATGAAGTATGCAATATCACATTATTATCCTTAACTCCTCAAATATTTATAAATTGCTCAATCCAAGGTTCTACTAAAAAAATTATCTTGAAACTGTAACTTACGATTTAAAAAATGTTTTTAATGCAGTTGTGACGTAACTATTCACACTCGGAAAGTTGGTTTACTTCAACCCAGTGCCTACTAATAGTAGATCGATATCTGGGATTTAACGATAATCAAAACAGAAATCTATAATAGTGCTTAGGCTCACTTTTTACACCGAAAAAAAACAATTTTCGAAACGAAATCTGATTCGCCCGAATGAAGGTGATAAAAAAGGAAAGTTACACTATAAGCATACAAACAGATAGAGGCGAATTTTGATTGATCGAATGTAATAACTAATATAGCATATCGCTAAACTCAAACTTTTATGTAACTCCAATGCGCACGCCCGAGAAACGGAAAACGAAACGGCAGAGTGGATGTTTGGCGAAAATCGAGGCAACGCCGATAAGCCATTGTTCGCCTAACGATGTCTCCGCATCGCAGAAGGCACGCAACTAGCTAGTGGATAAAATGGCGGGAAGGGGTCAGGGATGGAAGGGAAAGAGGAGGAAGGGGGAGGGAGGGGAGAAGGCCAGGAGGGGAGGAGAAGAGGGGGATGAGGAAAGCGCTCCTCCGGTCTACGCGCGGAAACGTCTGACAGATACGGTCTACATTATTCAATATTCTTAAACAAAGTTTAAGATAAGTCGAAGCTAAAACATTTGACAGGTAACGATAGAGGTTCTAACAATACAGCTGATCAACCAAACGGAGAAGTAAAAGCCGCTCTTCGATCCAATGCGCGTGACTTATATTTATAAATATGAAAGTATCGTTTAATAAACGAAGAATCGAAAAACGAGCATAGAAAGTTACTCTGGTGAAAACATTTTTATATAGGTACTAAGCTAATCTTTAAAAAATATTAATTAGTACGAAAATAATTTGCTGAAGAAGTGTACTGTGTCCCCAACAAAAGACCTTTATAAAAATTTGGATTCGTGAACGTTTTCAGAGGTTATTTCCCAAAAAAATACGAGTAATATTTTGCGAATCATCAAAAAGAAGACGACATAGAGCAACGCAAACATTCGATCAAACCCAGAAGAAGTGGTAAAAAAATTCATAAAACAAAATTAGAAAGGTGGAAGAGTCGGCGTCGAAGCAACATAATCGATAAAAGGAGAAACACGACATATTTGACATATATTGAGACGGATAGAGGAGCCATTAATTAATTGTTTGAGAGGCAACATTTAATAACCAAGGAATGACTGTAGATAGTATATATATAAAATCACGGACCTGTCAACGGACAGACTACCTATGATATATATATATATATATATGTGTACCATCAGCGGATCTTGAAAACGTCGACTAATGTTTGTCAAGAAAATAATGAATGTTTATTCTTCCACAATCCTTCTCGTGTTGTGATTAATAAGTTCAATCGCGGAGACCTCACGTATTGCCTTTAGTCGCCATGGATAGAGAGATTAAAAGTGTAGGACTTTTTTCCCGAAGGAGGATTAGGTTGAGTCTCTCTCTCTCTCTCTTTCCAGTTATCGATTGATCCAAACATCCGCTTCTTGAGGACGCACAGACCTCCTCCCCATGCCCACCACCCTCACCCTCTTCCCCCCCTAACCCAAAACTAAAAACGTCCCCCTTTTGCGCCCACACCCCTCGTTAAGCTAGCGACAGAGACTCGGGCAAGGAAAGCAGTGACGTCTCCAGGCAGAATAACGAGCAGAAGCGATCACAATAATAGACCCTTTTGGAAGGGCTAAACAAGCACCAGAAGAAATCGACAAACTTCCAAATAAGCTCAAGTTTTGAGGAAAAAATGAGGCCCTCTATTTTTTATAATACTTTAGCCGGGACCAGATAGCACGTTTGATCGTATACTTAGGTTTTCATGGGGTACGCAAACGTCCAATTAAGCCCTTAACGTTATTTGCGTTTTCGCATGCAATCATTTAATATAAATAAGTTAATGTCTTAGAAACTAAAGGATAATATCTAAACGCATCGAGCCAGCGAATTTTAAAAATCCAATCTGAAGCGAAATCTAACTAAAAATACTAATGCTCATTTCCTAATAATTTGAATTTTGAAATTAATGATGTAATAGGACAAATAAAATTAACACGTTAACATTAAACCCATAAATTTAATCAACTACCGATTTAAATATTAAATGCGTGGCAATGGTAGCCCCGATTTTGTAACTTGTGTAGTAACATACTCTACAACTAATCCTAAATCCACATGACATTTATATAAATGTAATTCTTACGACGTATTCAACGTATGTTTTCCTTATGAGTAAAAGACTCAGCACATGTAAATAAATGAGTAGATTTACCAAGTTTTTAAATTATTTTATTTGTGGATCGTCTAATTTCGTCGATATTAAAGAAGAAAGAATCATTGAGGGCATTAGCGACCGCATTAAGGAACGTATTAGGGGTAAGATAAACAGATTGCTGCAGTCACGCCAAAGCAGGAACCACTAACATTACAACAGCGACGGTAGATTTTTCTTTATCAAGATCGTACAAAATGATAAAATATTTATACTATCCGAACCGAAATATACGAAAGTGAAGTATTATTCGGATGGAGTCTTAATGAAACCATAAATAAATCGGACGACTTCTAATAGACTCTTGTTAGTTAATGAGAAAAGACATTCAACATTTGGCGATGGAATAAAATAATCGAGAATCTATCCTTTGTATTTATATCAACATCTGATGTTTTAAATAGGAAAAAATCTTTCACGGTTAGGTAATGCCCAGTTATGAACTAAATTTGAGGATGATAAAAAAGGAATTGGTATATAATTGTCTAATTTTCAGAGGAGCATATTTTTAGCTCACAATCAGAGCATTGCGAAAAAATTTGTCCGAAATTTCAGAGCATTCTCTAGTACATGGATACAGGTATTCAGATGATTGGGCGTCCCAACTTAAACACTGAAATTAGGCACGTTAAAAACGGAGCAATTGTATAATGGGAGTTCATATGTTAATAATTATCCTGATTATGCGGGTTGATACGATAAGATAAGAGGAAAAACGACCGTTACAAAGTAAATTTTCTCTGAGATAATAAAACAACACAGCAGAAAGTTAGATCTACGAGGAATACATTCTGCCTCGCACAGAACTATTTAATATTATGGTTATCGAAAAGACGTATTTATATTTATTACGAGAAGAAATATCAACGACTAAATTACTAGCACCAATATAATAGCCATAAAATCGAAGGAAATGTCATAGTAAGAAATATCACCGACGCAAACATGCAGGTACTTGGAGGCGGCCTCCTTTCTAAAGCATTCGAAGAGCACGTGTAATTGTGGATGCAGACACGTCACAACCCGCATCAAAGCAAAGGGAAAAGAGAGAGAATACACGTCTGGTGTCAATCCATACATTCGGAATGAAGAAGAGAACACAATGCGATCGGATTGGCACCTGAAGCGAAGGAGAAGAAGAGGTTAAGTAGCGGAGGAAACAGCAGGTAGAGGGAAAATATTCGCCATTATATAAAAAAGCTTCCCTTTCCCTACCTCGATTCCTTACACCCCTTAGGATGAAACCATCAAAAAAACCCTTACCGACACCAAAAGATACACCCCCCCCTCCTCCTCCCCTCATCTGCACAGACACCTTCACTCCTTAACTTTCCCCAAAGAGTAGAAACGCATCGATGGTTTTGAAGGAGGGGAGAATGAATGGGATATGGAAAAGGGCTGGACTGCCAGGGGAGGAGAAGGAGGAATAGTCATTCAGTCAGTCCTTTCCCAATCCGAATCAGAGAGGACTGAGGTATCTTGTTGACTCTTCCCTCCGAAGGAACGTTCCCTCATAGCGACCCTCTTCCTCCACCTCCCTTTCCCACCTCACCCCCCCCCCCGTCCAATCTTCCTTTCCTCTTTCTCCTCTTGTCTCTTTATACCTCCGGTTCGATCATCACAACAAACACGGAAGTACCCGACCCGAAATCTGATGCTACCTCTTCGTCTATTATGACCCATCCTTTCTCTTGGAAGACCCGGAGGAAAACCCTTTCCCGTCCTATTCCGTCCAAATATCCCAGTGTACGTACTTCGGATGCTCTTTTTTTTTCTATCCCTCTCCGGCGGCAGGGAATAAAACCGACCAGACCGGGATAAACTACCTACGGACACAAGGAAGGGGGTTTACACGTCGGATGACTGCGTGAGCTTTTGGATCCGGAAGAGAAACATCCGACTACAGGTTCCATACAACTAGTTTCTGGTTTTGCGGACGGTGGGAAGAGGATGATGGTTTTTTTTTGCAGCGTTCATCCTAGGCAGCGTTTGGTTAACAAAAAGCCAAAGAAGAAAGAGTTATTCCGAAATGAATTTTTGCATCGCCTCACTCATTCCCTAGCATCGATAAGGCCTCATTTAGGATTCTGCGACAGAAAATAACCGCGTGTTGGTTATCAGTCAATGACAGATACACTTTAAAAGGGTCCGAATTCAAAATAATTATTTTTTGCTTCGGCATAAAAAGCAAGTGTGGGAATAATTTACAATATGGGTTCAATTTCAACAGCGTTTTTGGTGGGTACAAAAATTATTGTTGTGATGATTAAAAGGTTTGACGTGGTGGAGGAGAAAAATTGATCAGCAATAACAAAAGCAAGCGCTTGAACACAATATTATTTCATGCCTTAAATACGTGTACCTAAATACACGTTCTACTTAAATATTTTGATAACAAGATTGGGAAATGGAAAATTTTAATCGTCAAAAAACGAATAAACATAACATTCGGTTTACTGTAGCATTAACTGGAGCATATAGTGCTGCAATTAAGAATGGCCATGAGATAAATAAATAAGTCTTTCATTTAGTATACTGAATTGCTTTCGCATTAAAATCTCCCGTTAATGCTTCCTTTATCTTACACAAGAAGTTTTCCTCAACACTTAGAAACAAATAAATCACTCGATCAAAATTTAGCTCCATGCCAAATTCAATTACAACAAGCGGAACAGACTGTAGCTACCAAAGATTGCCGAAATTAACATCAGGCTTTCCTCCGACTCCCGAATTCCAGTGTTGGAACCCAGTTCAACACGAAACACCTCGATCCATATTTACCTCTTCCCTACCTGTGTCAATTATGTGAAATAGTCCGTATCATTTTCTACTAAATAAACTTTGTATAAGACGGCTTTTGAAGACCACGTCCGAGTGCCCTATCGACCCATTAATCGACAAAAAAAAACTTCCGCTAAACAATTATCACGGCCTAATAACAACGATTATGAAATAAAGGCTGATTGTAATACGAAGGGGTCGTAACAGAGCTGGAAGCGGAATGGCCTGGACGGACTTTTTTTTGCCCGGTGCAAAAACCGACACTGCTAGCCAGGAGGGGGGGCTGGAGTTTCTGTTAGAGGGGGAAGCAGCAGCGGAGGCATCTCCCCTCGCCAAACATTCCCTTTCCTCTCCCCCTTTACTTCTCTCACCAACCCGCCCTTAACTGAAGGTGGCGATAAGAGGGAGCAGCACCGTCGGGGCCTTAAGCGGAAGGAATGGCGCCATATTTTGGCGGATATTGCGACCTGCCGCGCATTCATTACCTCGGCCATGTGGAATGAAGTCGGAGGAGGAGAAGAGGGGAGCGGAGAGAGAGGTCTTGAGGCGAATAGGAGGGACGTGGGGCAAGAGACCTTTCGCAGGAAAAAAAGGCACACGAAAGAAGTGTGTGTGTGTGTGGCGTTCGCTCTGGACACGAGTACAAGAGAGGATCCCAAAAATCTGATATGATTTACTGCCACGCCACGTCCCTGTCCTTATTTTTCGCATGCCTTCTATTATTCACATTAGAGAGTTAGTTACCCGAGCTGCAATATTTTCCACTCTTACTTAAAGCTTCCTCGTACGAGTTCATTTCGAACGCTACCCAAACCACTGGAAGAAATTAGCCCTTCGTCGTCTCTAGTTCGATTCTAAGGCGTACATGGATAGTAACGAATGCTTCAAAGTAAATCTTTTTATTTGTTTCTTGGAAAATCCATCTTAAATTCGATATTGGAAATTATATTTAATTCACATAACCACAGGGTCTAAAGCTCATGCCAAAATGCCTTATAAGTTCAATTAACAACTAATTTAATTAGGAGAAATGGATCATTCCGTTTGGGAGCAGAATAGCTCTTACTTCTTAGAATTCCATCGGATAGGATATATGCTGATTTATTGATTTTTGCCGCACTATGGCTAAAATCCATCGCTATTAATAATGAAGGAAAATAACACAATAATCCACTAATATTGGGAAGAAAAAGGAAACTCATTCTGACAAGAATTCTGATCCTTAAGTACTACCCTGCAGCTCTAATGCCATTTAACTAAATAATTCCGGAGTATTATTGTTAATGAAAAAAATCCTTTATTTTTTTACTGAGATTATATGACGAATATATTTTTCTCAAAAAATACAAAACTACACACACTTAAAAATTCATAGCCATAAAAAATTAAAGAGTTTAAATCCAATGGAACTAAGGTCAAATCATAAACACGAAAAAATAGTGTCAACAGGAATTCATCCAGTGCCAAAAAATATTTTCTAGAATGCCCATCGGAAAAAGAATGTCTACCCGTTCAATATTAGATGTAACAATATTTACCTAGTCGTATAAAAATATAAACACATGAAACGAAGGAGATTAAAAATAAATAAACAATATTAATAACGCATTTCACTAGATAAAGCAGTATGGGATTAAATGCAATAAAACACGAAAACCCCGACATTATACATGAAGTAGGTACAATCTGTTGGCGAAAGGATACGTGACAGGGGGGATGAAGATTTTTGCCCTGAGATAAACTTTTCCGTGCCTTTCACGAGAGTTGCCCTTTACCTCTTCCAAATCGGAGCACAACCCTTAAATCGATCGAAGGAAGAATGAGAAAGGGAAATGGAACACGCCCTACGGTTTTCAATTGTTTCTCTCTTGTTTCAGGTTCCAGGCGAAGGAATAAAAAGAGGGTGGACACTGGGAATTTTCCAAACAGCGAAAAAGGAAAAATTCTAAACTATTCAACCTCAAATTATTTAAGTCAACCATCGGTAATGCTGGAATTAATGCTACCAGTAGATTAATCTACTAACTAAATCTACTAACTAAAAATTGTCGTAATTACTCATAAATTTTATTTGGATATGATAATATGTTAAATTATTTATCTTCTATTTTTACGCTATTTGAAGACATTTTGTTCATATATTGACTCCAATTTCAGCAAGAACAAATATACAATATGTGTGTGTGTGTAATTTCCCATGTATAAATAATAGAGTTCGATATTTTATTATGAAGTTATAAAATATTATATATCACAACCTTAAACGGAAAAACGATAATTAATCAATTTTTTCCTTTAAACCCTCTTCTCAAGTTAAAATTTAATGGTAACTAGCAATTGGCAATGACAGCAACTTTCATGGAACGGATATACGGATATATCCGCATTTATTTAAAACATTTTCATTAGGACAAAATATTATGTAAACTACAAGATACACGTTTGACAAATATTGCATCTTGGTAAAATTAAATCCCTTCCTTCAACGCCTCCAAACACTATTAAACACATAATTGAAAGAATCAACAGCATGGCAATTTTAACCTCTTCCAAGCATCCCTCGCATATCAATAAGAGCAAAAACTTGGAAAAACGCTAATGACACCTATGGAGTCCGATTTAATATATGAGAACAAAAGTTATTCGAAACTTCTCTGTATACAAATTGTTTAGGACCGAAACCGAAGAAAAGGAATGTGGGACGACAAATCTAATTATCATAGATGAGAATCGCAGAACCCAATTACAGAGAGGAAAGGAAAGACTTTCACTCTCTCAACCTCCCCGTTCTCTCTCTCGCTCGCTCGCTCCCAGACTTTCCTCATAGACCAACCATAAAACGACGTAAAGGACGTGTTTCCAAAATGGCTACCTTTCCAAACAATACCAGTCCTCTTGAAACTCTAGGACACGGTGTGTAGTTTGTGTTAAGAGCTTTGGCTTGATCTGATCACCGAGGGACACAGTGGCACTTCCCACTCCTACTTGGCATGCATGTATTGTAAAAATGTTGAGAGAGTAAGACAGGTGAAAATGACAGGAGATAGATAAACGTTTGCAAAGAAAAAGAAAGAGGAATTTTAAAGAAACGCAGACAATAAAAAATACAGAAAAGACAAATGAACGAGATGAAAGGTGAAGGGTTATAATGCCCAGCGGAGGAAAAAAAAGAGGTTGAGGGTACAAGATGGAGAGAAAGATAAGAAAGATCAAGACGAGAATTTGAATATAACTACAACACGAGAAAAAAGAAAACGGAAATATAAAAATGCGAATTTAGGAAAGAGGAGACGAAAGAAAATGAAAACAACGAAATAGTGATGTACCTATGTGAGAAAACTAGGAAAATAAGCAACGGAACGATTCAAAAAGAAAAGGGGGAGGAAGATAAAAAGAAAAACTGCAATAGGAAGACAACGAAATGGCGAGTAAGACCGAGGAAAATAAACGAAATAGAGAGAGAGGGAGATATTCAGATAAGGCGAGAGAGTGAGAGAGAACGCAGTGTAAAGAAGGCTCGGGAGAATATAGTAGCGAGAGAGAACTGAGAAAAGAGAGAAAGATAAGAGGGATAGATAGGAGGAGGGGAGAAGGAAGGGAAAAAAGGGGGGAGATGTAGTGGGCCAAAATGGCGGATCCAAACAAGAATTGAATTACAGTGCTCCCCGAACACAAGAGGAGTGAGAGAAGAGGGGGGGAGGGGAGGGAGGCGTAGGAGGGGTGCGGGAGAAGGGCTGGAGGGGAGAGCGAAGGGGATGAGTCCGGAGGAGGTGGGGTAAGGGAGGCGTCGGTTACAGGCTTCGTAGCGCGCAGGCGCAGCGTCGCTGGCGGCCATCGTCGAAAGAGAATCCCCACGCTCGCTTCCGACGCCGCCCACGACACCAAAAACCCCAACGCACACACACATACACACACATGTGCATGGAGGGCGTTTGGCGATGGATACAACGAGGAATAGGGGAAAATAGTCGTCGAAGTTCCAACTTAACACCGACTGATAACGAAGTTTTGGTTTCGAGTAATGGAAGGAAATAAAGGAATAAAAATCTAAACAAAAAATTCACGTGTGTGTTTGATATCATTCCAAGGTGTTGAACTTTAAGTTATAGTAAAACAACAATTTAATATCTCGGAAAGAAACTTTTCCTATGTTTACCATGAACATTTGCAACAGTTAAATTCTCCATAGATTGTCTGCTTATGAATATATGGGTGATAAATAACCGTCCAATATAATTTCAGTTATTAGTATAAACAATGGGTTGT
This sequence comes from Uropetala carovei, assembly GCA_036926305.1. Classification (NCBI taxonomy): domain Eukaryota; kingdom Metazoa; phylum Arthropoda; class Insecta; order Odonata; family Petaluridae; genus Uropetala; species Uropetala carovei. The sequence continues at coordinate 7,706,588 of JAXCHB010000065.1, read as the reverse complement.
CTTTCTTTCTATATTAGTTTTTAATTAACAAATTTATTTTACAATAGAATGGTAAAATCTGACCGATAAAATCGGTTCCAGTCTAATGAGAAAAAAATTAAATTTACACAATTCGAAAAATAAATTTCCTGCCTATTCAGGAAAGCTACAGAGAACTTACGTCTGGGAAGATCAGATATGAATTTTTCGTCATTACTGCTGCTACCTACATTACAATTTTGAGCATGCGAAAATTTTAGTTTTAGACAGTATTTATGAAATGATATTATTACTATTATACAAGATACACTAATTTAAATTTCAATAATTTTCAAATATATCCGGACACCTTTAACAGTGATATAAATTCATTAAGTGAATATTTCTCCAATACCGTAATAATATTGTTTTTCATGGGTTTAATGTCAAAAAGGAAATTTAGATAGAAAACTCGTAATGGTAACGATTTGTACTACTATTCCAGAAAGATGCACAACTACAATAGGTGATATATGGAAACAATGATGATCACACATTTCCTCAAAAGTAACTTAAAATGCTATTCCAAAAAATATATCTACCAAAAACACATAAATCATTTCACATCTTCGTTTTTACGTATTTACCCCAATAAAAAAACTACTGCTGCCATTGTGCGTCAGAACACTGTTTAAAAAAAACACCTCTTCACAAGAAAAAGACTCATCCTTCATTTTCCCTCCTACGATTAAAAAAATAATCCGACACGGTGTCAACATAGCTTGAGAAGATTACCAAAAACATTACCTCTTAAAAAAAAAGTCCATTTCGCGCAGTAAATTATGCACACCGAGCATAGAGACAGAGAGAGACGGACGGTGCGTCATCTCGCCTTGAGCAAAGGGAAAGGGATCCCTTAAAGAATGGAAAAGCAGCCTAAGATGAGGATAACGAGAGAGGCAGCACAATCGGCGTATATTTTTCCTCTTTATAAATGGCGCAGAGACCATTCGAATATATACATTTTCTTTTTCTCTCATTTTATATATATATATATAAGGAGAGAAAAAGAGAGAGGGATGGCGAATGAGATAAAGAGGGCAGGACATAGTCCCTTCGTGCGCTCCTCTCTCCTCCTTAGCTGCCTTTAAACATCCTCTTAAAAGGGACCCATCAAAATCCTTACAGCTGACAAGACATTCGAGGTCCGACGGAATGAGTAGCTATGTAATGTCTGCTGTAAGACATTTCAAAGGGAGTGGGAGGGAAAATCACACACACACACACACAAACACACACACATGACAGATTAAGAGAGAAATAAAGGGGGAGTGAAAAGTGATGAAAGGGTTCGGGAGATAGGAGAGGGAGAGGAAGGGGATAAAAGACAAAGAAAATGAGAAAAATAAACGAGTAGGCCACGGGAGAAGGGAACTGAACGGCAAACGACAAATAGGAACAAAACGCTGCAGGAGGGAATTGGAATGAAAGATAAAGGATGGAAAGAAGAGACATCGGGCGGATTTTTAAGGAATATAGGGAGTGTAGGGGGAGAGAATGTCACAGAAGAAGACGGTGAAAAGGTTAGGATTTGTATGAGGATAAAAATGAGGGGGAGGGGAGGGAACGGAATGAAAGGGCAGATTTGGAGAAGGGAACTGAGGTAAGTGTAGCCAAAGATTGATGCAGACAAAGAAAAAATCGAGACGTGCAAAAAAATTGTAAAATTATAGCATAAGCGTGGGAAGATAAAAAAACTATCGAGGAAGAAGAATTTGCAGTTGGAAATAATAGAGGATAAAATTGAATCAAAAAGAGACCGTTTGTTTTTTTTTTAACTCTCCATAAGTTTTAGTCTGACCAAACCCGATCTGGTACGTCCAATGTCTTTCCCTTCATATCCTCACAAACATCCCCATCTCTAAAAAAGAATCTAATATTTCTTTTCCTCTGCTACCTATTTGCACCATTCTTTTTTCCACATCCCAACTCTTCTCTAAATTTGACCCAATCATTTCTTCTATTTCTTGCGGTTGTAAATTAATCTCTCTCTTATTGTATTTAAAGCTTCATTTGTTTCCTCTCAATACGATTAATTTTCTCCATCCTTGCCTATAACCATATCTCAAAATCCTCTAATCTGTAAACATCTACCTCCATCGTCTACGTCTCATATCTGTATAGTGCTACATTCTAAAACAACGTTCTCACTTAAGTCTTTCAATATCTTCAACCAAACACAAAAAGAGTTAAAAATAGAATTTAGGAGCGTGAAAGAGAAACTACGAGAGAATGGAACACAGAGAAGAGAAAAAATGATGGCCACACATCAAAAGAAGAGAGAGATAAACGATCGCTCGCTAGAAAACGGCAGAGCGATGGGAGATGAATGAAGGAGGAAAAACAAAACGAAAAAAATAGAACTAGAACCGAAGAAGAAGCCAGGACTGAAACGGAGCTATAGGAAGGTGCGGAGAAGGGAGACACGCAAAGAGGGAGAGAGGTTAGAACGAGTGGGATTCGGGATCCTTCCGCACAGCAGGAGTCAAAGGAGAAGAGAGAGAAAGAATGGAGTAGGAGGGTGTGGAAGAGCAAAAAACAATAACAAAAAAGAAAAGGGGGAGTCGAGAGAGAGAGGGTGGCGTAGAATGTATGCGAGAGAGCGTTGGGGGGAGGGAGGAGGGGTGGATGAGTGGAAAGAGAGAGAGAGAAGGGGACGTAGGGATGGAAGGATGTGTGCCCATGAGGCTTGCATATTGATGAAGTCAGAGATGGAAGAGACAGGCTCGCCCCGCCGCCGGGGTGGGGATAGAGGGACGCTTTATGCTGGGGCGGAGGGAGGATTTTTTTTCGGGGGAGGGAGGGGGGGAGGATGCGAGGGGAAAGAGGCGAAGGAAAGAGCTCCTTCCCATCTTTGGAGAAGAGAGAAAGGGGGTGGCCCCGGAGGCAGAGAATGCCGCTCAAGGACCATCGGCCCCTTCAACAATGCAGAGGAGGAGGCGTTGCAGGCTCCCCCCCCCCCCCTCCCCAAAGGCATAAGCTAAGAGTTGGGAAGGACGGTATAGCCGAAGGGAAGGCTTTCCACGATGGGGACGTCTTGTGCAAGGTGTGAGCGAAAATTACGCGGAGAGGTGGGAATTTATTTCTTTTTAGGCGCTATGCGACTAACATAAGATAAAGGAATGTGTGAAAAAATTCGAGAATATTTTACGCCATCGTTAAGATGTGTTATCTACCTCTCTGCCGATTCGAAAAGAAATCACGTAGCGTTTACTGTAAATAACTTAGCGAGTTCGTAGTGTCAGTGGACTCGCGATTTAACATGAATAAACCATACGGGGTTAAATGCATGAGAATGCTGGCTACTTCCTGTGAGAAACGGTTGAGACATGGTTCAACCATGTATGAATCTTCTGAACGTCTGTTATAATATTTCATCACATAGTCAATGCCATGTTCAATGTAGGATGAAATTGGATATGCTAAATGAGTTAAATATTTTTTTACAAAATACTACGCTACACCTCAGAAATTCAATTATTTTGCTAACCCGTAGGTAATATACGTTCTTAACCAAAATAAAATGCGTTTTTTTTAAATCGAATAGTTGGGTATCGCAACTCAGTTATATGAACGGAAGCATCAAGAACTACTCCTGTTTCCATATCAAACTCAACCAGCTCTTATTTTACTTGAACAATTACGAATAGACATGCAATTGAAATAAAAATTTCAAACTAATTATATATTTCGTTTCAAACTCGAAATTTAACGAGATAACATACAGGAAATACGTTGCAGAGCACTCGGGATTTAAAACATAAAGGAAAACTCTACGAGACACCGAATCGGTTGGTAAGAAATCGAGAGGACATTCGAAGAAAGCAACAGGAAAAAAGCGTAAAATTATTTTAAAATCATAAGGCTCATTTGAAAAGGTAGTATCCTCTTATTAAGATTAATTGGGACTTGAAAGGACAAAAATCCTTCCCGGAACTCTTTATTTCCTCCGCCCGAATGTTTTCGCGCACTTGAGAACGCCTCTCACGCAAATTCGTTAAATACGTTTTCCGCGCTAATTTGTGCCTGCCACGGTGGGGGAGATTAGGGGGTGGGAAATGCCTCGTAAAAAAAAAAACTCGAGTCCCACTGAACTGATTTAGCAATTCTAAAAAGGGAGAGGCGGAAGAAAGGGCGGCGAAAGGGGAGTTCAGATGAGTCAAAAGAAGAATGCTTTTTCCGTCTTCCCCAATCTCGACTCGCAAGGAATTCCAGACCCACTTATTAGAGGGTGTCTCAACCCCAATTATTTATCGATTTCTCGTGGGAGAGTATCTGGGTCATTAAGGGAACGTTCATTTTTTTTATATAAACTGGCACGGACGGATGATCCAAAAATCGCCCTGTGTTAACGGCTGTGATAAAATGCGCTGGAGAGGAAAAAATAAACGACAAGCGATACGGGGATAGGTTTGAAATTGATTTGCCAATTTAACGAAGATGTAGTAATTCTAGATATTAAATGAAACGGAGCAAAATCGCCGTCCCGAACGCCGCGGAGATTGGTTATTAAGTAAATGACGACCGCTTCGATTGGAACAGATTTAAAAAACGAATTCTTTATTGACCAAAGAAAGTCTTGTTGTAAATTTATTTTTCGACAATGCTCGAGTTTAATATAAATCATGGATATTTACGTTCCCTTCATTCAACTTTTACAAAATTAAATATAATTTACCTTGAAACCGAAATATTTTGCTTTACGCGTGATGCCTCCTGTTCTTAACACTAAAAAATTCTGAATATATTGTGTATAATTTGAAATATTTTTTATTTTTCATTAAGGCACCACTGTACTGCGAGAACAAAAACTTAAATTTTATTAAAAATTTAAAGAATTCTGCATTTATTGCGTATAATTTGAAATATTTGTATATTTTCAATTAAAATGCAATTGCACCACTGGACCAAAAACTTAAATTTGATTTCAATGGACAGAATCCCAGTAAGTTACGGAAGTCAACATGTCGGTAAATGCGACACGACAAATTAAAACCGATCCTCGCCCTAGGTAATCTAAAAAAATATCACAGCGGAGCTTTAATGGAAGATCAGCTATTATCTTTTAAATCACGATCACGGTATGTTGCAGATTGATTTTCATTAAACGACAACAGAATATAGAATGATCAAGATTAACAGGAAAAAAGTTTCGTTGAAAAAAACGATTTTCCATAGAGCGAATATCGGTACGACGGCGATATTAATTTCAGTTGATATTAGCCAAATTGCTGTCCTCTGCAGCCATAAAATCCGTTCCAAACGACCTCACTCGAAGAAAATAAAATGCAGACATATTTACCGAATAAAACAAAGGAAGGAAATATCGAGAAACTTCTGAATTGAAATTGACCTGGGTAAACTAAAACCTGCGAAACATGCTTTCGAATCAATCGAGCGTAATGCCTGCCCAACGATAAAATTAAATCGCGAAACAGACGAAGCACAAAAAGAAATGAATATTCCGCCGGTTTGAGCGAATTACAAACCGCCCTTTGATTTAACCATTTCCCGTAAATTAACTTCCAATCGTCGTGAAAGAATTCCAATTATGATGTTTTCTGAGATAGCCATGAATTTTTTTTAGCCTTAATGAATTATTTTTACGAACACGCGAAATCTTTTTTACATTCTTAGTATTTCTGTCGTCAACATAAATTTCGAAATTTTAGGTAAAAACAAAAGAGACTCGAGAACGATCCGAGAAATACGCCGGATACAAAATAACGATTACGGGAAACCGGACGAACGCACAAAAAAAGCAAGAACGCGAAATTGTGGAAAATTGACTCCGCCGGCTGAACCAGCTGGGCAAATATTAGAAAGAGAAGGATTAAAAAAAAACACAAACTGACCCTCGCAAAAATTTTAACGCCGGCGAACCTCATTATTCCGCGCGTTAATAACACACTCGATACAAACCCTACGTCGGAATGACAGGAATTAGTCGAGGAAAACTCGTTTTAATCGGAGCGAATCTCGTGATCTCCGAGGCGACGGTGTTATTCACCTCTCTGGAATAGCTTCACGTGAAATTCCAGGAAGCAATTAGAAGAGCTTTTCCCTCCATTGGGACCAGACGGTTGCGATGGATACCGCAAGAGATTTACGCCGAGAGGGAGGTGAAGGGGGTGCGTGAGGAGGGGGAGGTTGAAAGAGGGAGGGAGACGGAGAGAGAGGGGAGAGAAGAGGGGGAGAAGAGGGGGGAGAAGAGGAGGGAGAGGAGGGGGGAGGGCGTTAAATTAGTAGCCAGGCAACGGAGCGCGAGAGAGGAGATTATTCACCAATTAATTGGCTGGAACTGGGGGAGTAAGGGGTCGAATGGAAAGAGGTCGGAGGATGGAAGGGCGAAAGGATCACGCATTAATGACGGACAGAGAGAGAGAAAGAGGACAGAGTTGCTTTTTTCGAGAGAATGTGATTGAAATGGTGAAATAAAAATTTCTAAAATGGACGGTTTTCACAAAAAAAAAGGATGGCAGTACTTTTCCTAAACGAACAGAACTAGCTTCCATGTTTTAGATTTATTTTTAATACGACAATGAAGGTATTACTTATTTTAGAAAGGGAGTTTTACGAATATTTTTCAATATTCAAATTATATTCATCGTAGTTCAATTTAATTTAATTTATAACAATATTGGTGTAATTCTATCTAGAAGCGAATGTAATATTAATAACAAGTTAACAAAAAGATTATAGTAACATAATAATCCAAGGGATGTTATTCACACGTGACGGAAACGCGTCTATGAAGTAATGAGGAATAATATTGTAAAAACCTTTTAATGACTATTTTTTTATAACTGACTAATTTTCTTAAAATGACGCGTGAAATTATAGAGAAAAGCATAGAAAACAAAAGTCCAGTCAGAGCGATACCTTTCGGCTCAAATACAGTTTACCTCAAAAATAAAAAATACCTTGATTCACATACAACTTGTTTTAAATCCTTAATTACTGGGAATAATACCGATTAGAGAAAGTTGATAATCACACGCGAATGATCATTAAACTTTCAGGCAATCCATAACATTGCTTACGACTTTTTGGCTTTACAAATATACTCCCGCCGCTACATTCGCAATAACGGATTTTTTCCATTTATTAAAAACAAACAACCAAAATTCACTCCACTATTTTGCATAAAATTCCGTCGACGACTCCATCCGTGCGTACAAATATAAACACACCCATCCCCTCGCGTAACGGTCTTTTAGAATCCCTGTTGTTCTTTTCCTCACCGACGTTCCAAAATTGAAATCGGTAACACCGAATCGTTAGGTAGGGTTAATAAGCCACTTGAGAGAGAGAGAAAGTGGGAGGGAGGAGGTAGGAAGGAGTTTAAGCGGCTCTGATCCTGGGGGAATGCTCAGGTGGCCGTTAACATCCAAATTGGCAGAGGGAGGTTTTAGCCGGGTATGTAGAATAGAGGGAGAAGGTTTGGGGGAGAGGGGGGGGGGGGTGGGAGGCGCGTTAGAGACCGGAGTCCTGGTAGGGAGGAGGCTTATGAGGGAGGAAGAGGCAGACGAGGAAGCAAATGCGTAAACAGGCACTCACGGAGCCCAAGTGCGTAATTTCAACTGGGAGAGTTGAGTCGGGAGAGGGAATTCCCAAACAAAAACTTCCCGAAGGCTTTCAACATTCCGTGGATTACCCGGCTCTAATTGTTTGCCTGTGGAGCGTCGCCCTATCTGTTTTTGGGGGGGTAATTGAACGACAGAAGGGGTGGGAAAGGAGGAACCCCGTGATTTCGCTCCGAATATAGACAGACCGAAATATCGCGATCGGAAAACGGAGGTTAAAATCTCCCCCAATGACGATGGAGAGCGAGTAATTGAGAGAATTTTTTTTTGGAAGTCAAAAGATTGATTCGAGAGGAACGAGATTAGCAGTCGCTGAAATTTTCGACATGGCATGATATCGCAAAAGAATTCGTCTCAAAATGGAATAATATGGCAGCTAAAATTTAGAAACTTTAGGTAAGCTTTCTTTACCGGTGAATAAATAAAGGGTTGTTCCAAGTATCCCTACGTTTTCCTACTTTATCAACAATACGTTAATTGCACTTTATGCGAATACAATTTACATTTTGTAGCATTTTTCTAGCAATTTCAGCGAATTATTTCTTCACGTTTCTTCCTTTGATATCCGTATCTAGCATTTGTATACGTCATTCGGCGAATTTGGTAAGTCGAGACGGACAACTGCCGTCGTCCTTTCAAAACCCGAGCATCACTAAAATGCTAAACACCTAAAAATGTATGGCCTATTTTTTTCCTTTTAGGTCAATTCTTTTTATAATAATCACCCATTCGCTATCATACAATGTTTTATTCCTAATAATTTCATCCTAAGCCGAATTTTTATTATTAATTTATGTGATCCTGGATCCGACACACTCAGGAAATGGAAGAAAACATGCCCAGCACCTCTTAAGTATAGGTTTCAAAACTGTCATTAACATAATTTCGAACTTTCCAAAGGAGCCGCATTTCCAAAAACATTCCTCGAGCATCCATTTTCCTTACGTCAGATCGATCGGCCGAAAAAATAGATATGCATACGCCATTTCCACCGGGCGACATCCTTCCTCAGAGACGCACGCGGTAGGAATGAAAATAAAGACGAAAAGCCCTAGAGAAAGAGAGAAAGGGAGAAGAAAAGCGACGAAAGGAAAAACTAAATAAGTCACAGCTGTACCTTAAAAGAGGAAGAAAAAAAATCCCCCTCAATTTTTATTAATTGATCGATTTGGCTAAGGGAAGAATGCCCCGAGGAGGTTTTCTTGAGGTAATTGAAAAGAAAAGCGAGGGAACTGCGGAAAGGAAAGAGAAATAGAGGGAGAGAGAGAAATAGAGGGGGAGAGAGAAATAGAGGGAGAGAGAGAGAAATAGAGGGAGAGGGAGAGAGAATTGACTAAATCAGAAACGGAGGGATAAGGCAGGAATGGGGTCAGAACGAAGGAGAGGAGAGAGAGAGTGAGGGAAAAGAGGAATATAAAACGCAATTTCTCTCTTTCTTCCCTTTCTCCATTTTATCCGAAATTTCCGCCCCCGGACAGATCCTAATCCCGCCGCCCTGCCCCTCACCCCTCCCCCCCTCACCCCAACTCCCTCCCATTCTCGCATCCTTCCTCCCTTTTTCGCCGTATACTCTCCCCCGGAATAAAATCACCCGGCACCGCCTACCCTCTCTCTCTCTCTCTCCCTCTCTCTCTTACTTCGAGGAGGGAGTTGAGGCACATGCACGCAGCCCGCTCACTATTTTGATGCTGCTTCTCCCGATAATCAATACGAACGAATGGGGGGTGTGAGGGAGGGAGGTGGAAGGAGCGAATAGGAGGAGGGGGTGGAGAGAGAGGGGGGAGGGGAGGGGGGTTAAGAAAAGGATGAGAGTAGGGTGCTGGTAGAGGGGGAGGATTGGGGATGCGGGAAGGAAGAAGAGAGAAAGAGGGATGTTTAGAGGGTTGTGTTGGGGGTGGGGCACGTGTGGAGGCGGAGATAGAGGGAGGTATGGAAGGGGTGGACCGGGGGGGAGGGGTGGGGGGGCGAGACGGGTCCGGGGGGAGGGAGGTGTTACGGAGAGAATGGCGTTAGGATTCGTAGAAGGCCTCCTACCGCTTTTTATACATCGGACGGCCTGAGAGAGATTTGTGGAAAAGGAAAATTTCTGCCGCCTCTATCCTCGATAATAAAAATGGATCTATCTCTCCGTCTCCCTTCCTATCCCACTTTATATTCACGTACACGACGGAGCATTACGCATGCTGGAAAATCGAGATAGGACATACTAAGTCTCTTGTTACAAAAATATCTCGTAAAACGTGTAAGAGGTGGGATGACGAAGAATGGCCGTGGAACTGGAACTCTGGAAAAGTCAGGATATTAAAAATTGCAAATTTCGAGGAATAATCGCGAATAAAACGAAAGGGCGAAAATGAAATTCAGGTTACCTATTGCGATTTAAAGAAATGAGTTATTTATTTCCGCGAGGCATTTTTAAAACGGCTTCAACTTCCTTTATTGTCAACTCTGAGGACTTCATCAGGATTGGTACGTCTTATTTCGACAAAATGATATTTAGTTACCGTGAAGTTTGTTAGACACCCTGGAAAGCAACAAAGCAAAATAATTCATGGCACGAAGATAATTAAATCGACAAAATTCGGCCTTTGATTTTATGTCGGTCGATAATATCAACATAAATTTCCCCAATAATAAAAAATGTGTACATAAATTTTAGATAATTAAAGCGATAAAAATTAAAGGACAGGAGTCACGTAAGGTGATATTTAATTTGTTAATAAATACATCACCCTTCAAGTCATCTCCGAAATAAACATTTGCTGATTGAATTCACTTCAAGAAATGCCTGAGTTAAGATTGCGTATTTATGTTTTCTAACCCTTATTTCATACAAGGAATTCGATTTACAGAGAAAGGGCACAGAAAAACAACTGCGAAAACAATTATTATTTTTATGAAGTAAGGCCATTTATCAGAGAAAAAAACAGAACTTTGAAAGCGTACAAGATAACTTATACGCCATATAATCTTTCCGAAAGAAAGAAAAAATATAACGCTTGAAAGCCAAAATATATTGAAAAATCCCCAAGCCACGCCCTCGTGAAAAAACAGCGCCATCTGTTAGTCCCAAACTGAAGCGAGCACACACACACACGCACACACTGTTCGTGCTCGCTTATATCAATCAATCACCGTCAGAGACTGCTTTCGATCCGATCACAGCCAACTTTCTTATCACTGGGGCGCTCACACGCCGTTGTATAGCTCAGCGGAGGAGGCAGGGTAAGGGAGGGAGTAAGAGAGGTAAGAGATGGAGGGAGGGAGGTAAGAGAGTGTGGAGGAGATGGAACAGCCGAGGAAATAGGAGGAGGGATTGGAAGGAGGCGGGTGAGACGCGGGCTTGGAGGAGAGGATTTTCTGGAAAAATGAATTCGGGGTAAGAATATAAGATAAGACGACGAATAATGAATATTGGAGAAGAAGAGATTGGGTGAGATAAAAAACAGGTGCGTAAGAAAGATTCGAGGCAATAGTCTATGTACTTAAACGATAAGGGTGTTATAATACGGTTAACGGCACCAAGTTTTCTTTCGGTCTACATCGATACAGGGATTCAAACTACATTCTTCGCGTAATCAAATCAACGAAAGTCGTTCGTAATAAAAAGAAAACGAGATAGTTAAATCAAATCGTCAAATAATCCGTAATTATAATAAGATGATAAATAAAGAAATGTTACTGAGAAATGAAAGTTAACATGTTAAAGTATTATTAAAAACACTTTTAAAGCAACAGAATTTACATACGGCTTTATCCGTTATGCATGGTAAAACACAAAGTTTGCGTCAAATCCACGAGCATAAGTCACAATATAAAATATCGATGAGCATAAATGACGAATGAATTTCGTGATTTTTTGCGGCATACTTACACAAAATAATCACGTGAAATATTTTTTGCAGCATATCGTAAATATACACCTTCTTACAATCAAAATGACTCTCGCATCGAACCTACGCTAAAACATTACAAGTTTACACTGCTTTATCGAAAATTCCACCAAAGAAACCCAATAAAAATCGTGACTAAGCAAAAAAAAACCATTACGAAAAGAAGCGAAATGGTTTAGATATGTACGCGGGAGTAAGAGATGGATGGCGACGTGGGATATGGAGGAAGAAACAGAGAGCGAGGCAAAATGGGAGAGTAGGAGAGGGGCGGAAGGGAGGGAGGGAATGGGGCTGGAGATGAAGGTGGCGGCAGTGGGGGAGAAGGATGATGAAGGGGGTGGAAAAAAGATGGCGTTAGTGGGGTGAGATAGGGAGAGAGAGAGAGAAAGGGGAGTGGGTGAAAAAGGTTGGGTGACTCGGGTGGGAGTGGCACCCATGTGGAAAGGAAGGCACCAACCTCCTCTCTCCAGGCACACACACAATTTCAACTCCCCCCCCCCTCCCCCACCCCACCATCCCCCTCCCGTCTCCCACTACGCCAACATATAAAACTTCTCCCCCAAACTCCTCCTCACCCCACACTCCCACCCACATCCGTTCACCCACGTACCCAGTGCCAGCATCCCTCCTCCCCGTACATCCTATATATCCTCCTTTTCTGCTCCCCCTCCCTCACCTTCATCCATCCATCAAATCCTAGTCTTCTCTCCTCGATTCTTTCTCTCTCCTTCCTCTCAGACAACCCTCCTCCGCCTCCCGCTCTCACTCCTCCCATCATGCCCTCTCCCCCTCCTCTCTCCCCCTCCCACTCACGGCCTCCTTACTTCACCTCCATCATCATCCCGAGCTTCCTTTTTTATATTCCCTTACTTCCTTCCTCCGAAGACAGCGCGAAGTTGGAGGAAAAACTCGCTATGGAATATATTTTTACCAAGTATAGGCTTTTTTCTTCCTCTGCTGCGCCATCTTTCCTGAATCTTGGAGATATACGCTACACGCTAAGTTCATTCGTTGTGACTTGATAATATTTTTGTGAAGTAAGGAGTTCATTTGGTTTATGAATTAATGTTAACGATCGATCCTGGATCAATTCACTTAACAGGTGGGTAACAAGGTAATAACCTTTATAGTTTAAATGAGAAATTATCCTACTAATAAAAAAATTTTAACTCTCCAATAAAGTGTAAATCAGATTAGATTTAGTCCTAGTCCAATCCGACATAAAAATGAACGAATACGCAGGTGAAAACTGCTATGATTTCTGTATTTGATGGAAATTTTAAGGCTAAAATGACCACAAATGAGAATTTCAACGAAATTCAGCATAAATATTGGTGTGGAATTTTTTTTCTAACAGATGAATATCGATTTCGGGAAAAAATTACATCAAGTTTTATCTAGATAATAGCGAGGTTTAAGTTCATTTAATGTAAGTATACGACAAAAAAACCCTTAGTTTGTCAGTAGAGGAAGTTCTACATCACCAGCGCTTAATTATCTGTGCGAAATAAACATTTCCTTTGTTTTTAATGCGCAGATTGTGGCGCGAAAATTCTTTAAAACAAATATAGCGACGTCATAATTTGTAGGAACGTCACTTGGTATTACATTAAACTTTTCAGATCATCTTATAATGTCATTCGTCCTAAGTCAGCTTTAATCTATTTTTTTAAGACATAAAGGATGTCTTTAAAGCGTGTAACTATCATACTTTAAATATACGCACAGATAATAAAAGTAACAGTACACGCAAACATTTAGCATACCAGAATCACATAAAAAAGTAACGTACGGGTGGCCAGTATTCATCACGAAGTATTCTTTTATCTTTCTGGTTTGACAGATGAGTTCATTTGCGATGCAAAATTTGCACTCAATGGCCAAATTTTCAGAAGCGCGCAATCACAGCGGGGAACACCGCAGGTCGAAAAATTCTTTTCGAAGCATTGAAAATTTTTGTTTTCATTCAAGAGTCTACCATTCCCGAGTGCTTCAAAAAACCCACCAAACAAGCTTCGACGAATAATGCTACAGTCCATCAACAACACTCCTATTTCCAGAAAAAGTATAACAGAGAGGTTCCAAATATCGCAATGAGCGGTAGCACGCCGCCTCACGAGGCATTAACGAATATTCGTGCCGCCAAACCGAGATAAAATAAAACCGAAACGCTTTTTATAACCCTCGAAACATTTTGAAAATATTTCCCTGAAACCTCTTCTGATCAAATCGTCGAAAAATCTCGCTCTTATTTATTTCCCTGAATGTCTCAGGAACGAAAAATGGTTATATAACAATCACATTTCCATCTTTTAAAGAAAGAAGTCACAATTAAAACTATCATTTATGCGTTCCTAGGTCGGATAACTCATACTCCTCCAATAGATTATTCAGCCTTTATTGTTATCGTCACAGATAAAAAGTCTTCATATAATCTTCGTTGTTTCGCAAGCATAGGAGTCAACAAATAAACTCGGATTACATCTGCAGTAGCCTTTTTTTCGGGATATATATTTTTCAAATTTAGCTCCTATTGGCTGATTCCTTTTTGGTAATAGGAAAACCCCATATATTTCACCATTTTATCGCTTATTTTCGCCATCCTTCCATCAATTTAAGAAACAATTAATCGAATGAATCCCATAATACAAGTATTACAACTGATATATTCTTCCACTTCCTCTTCTAAGTCCAAAATTTATACATCCCCGTCCCTCCTATCTCCCTTACTTTTCCTATTTTTTCCGCCCTTCTACTTGGAAAGTAAGTATCCACTTTTTCTCCTTTTTATCCCGGCCTTTCTAGCGAGAATTAAAAAAAAGAATATCTTTTTACCTCAGACCCCGTTTCCCAGACTACGCTAAAGCCTCCTTTTTCCTACTCCTCCTCCATCTTCCCCTCCATTGAATCGATATATGGGAGAGACTTTACAGCGGAGCAGGCAAAAGAGCGGGGAAGTAGGGGGAGGAAGGGGAAGGAGGGAGTGGATGGGGGAGAAGCTGTGGCGGATTAGAGGGCGGGAGGGGCGTGGAGGAGGAGAGATGAAGGGCGCGCAAAAAGGAATACTCGTGGGAAGGGTAGGAGAAAGAAGAGAGGAAAACGGAGAGAGGAAAGAAAGAGAGAAACCTCTCTCTCTCGTGAAGGGATGGCGTTATTTTGTGCGGTTATTACTTCTGGCGACGAGTTTAAATGTCCATCAAGTGGCTAATGACCTCGAAAGCACGAACACCGTGAACGATGAGAAATTTAAACGACGTCTTCTCGCTTGATTTAAATGGCTGATAGTGATGAGGTTCTAAAATTCTAGAAATCAGATTTTTATGGTGTAAACAGTCATAGGTTGAGGAGTGGTATCAGACTGGGATAAAACTCCGAAGATGTGCGTTCGTTTTTAACATCGTTAACTAATAAATGGAGGCTTCAAAATCTTCGCTGTCGCGTAACATTCCATAGTATATATATAAATGACCCATCCAAATCTGTAATGATAGTTTCCGCGCGATATTTTAGCGTGGAGATTCCGATTCGTCTCTTTGGAGGCTCGCGAGTATTATTTGTTTAATTCACGCATTTTACGACGGAAATCGGAATGAAAGTGAATTATAGAACTTAATAATCGACAGAATTCTGAGAACTATCGTAAAAAAATACGAATTCCATAAAACGTATATTTCAGTCACCAAGGCAGCGAAAAACGAAAGAGTAAAAAAGAGGAATACATTTTGAAAATCGCACCACAAGCCAAAGCACGCCGTCTGCGCGTTTGGATGACATCACGGGGGAGGAGGGTGAAGGGTGATTGAGAATAATGGCGAGGAGAGAAGGAAGAGGAAGGGAGGGAGAGGCGAGTAAGAGGAAGGGTAGGGGGTGGATGGATGCAAGGGTAAGACGTGGGTTACATAGCGTTCCCTTTTCCGAGTAAAGGATGCAAGCAATTCCTCCTCTTCCTTTTTCTTATGGAGGAACCCCTATGGAGATCCGGGGAATAGCAATAACGTCGACGCCACCGCCATTCCAAACGACTTAACTCCAGGCGGCTGCCCCCGCTACGCGAGCGCGCGCGCGCGCACACACACACTCTTCCGTCGTAAAAGCCACCCCCACCCTATCCTCCTTCCTACACACCAGCACCAATTACGATTCCAGGATGGGAACGGTCGAAGCAGCGACTCGAAAAAAATACGCGCGCACACACACACATCCCGTTTCATTCTTCGTTCCGCGCGGGTCCCAAAAAAAAAAGAGGACCACACCCACGAAAGCGTAGGAAAAAGCTATGGCACCACGTTTCACCACGGGGCCCCCGAAAAAAGGGAAGTGAGAAAAATTAAAAATAAAAAGTAGGAAGGCGTCTGGCGTAATGGCCCGTGGTCGCGGAGACGACCATTAAATTAGAATTTTATGCATTGAAGTGCTTTCAGACCGTCGCGGGTGCCGTAAAAAATCCTCATCAGCTTTTGACAGGAAAATATGCAGCTCAAGATGGCGTCCGAAAAACGCAATAAAAATTCATGACGACGAGAGTTATTTCCTACCGAGAGAGAAAGAGAGAGAGAGAGAGTGAGAGATAAATAAGACAAAAAATATATAAAAGAAGAATTAGCGAATTTTCTTAAGTCGGAAAGAGCGAGAGGTTCTTGGAGAATATTCTTTGCTCCCAGTAATCGCTTCCGAAACGGCCGCCTTATTGCGGGCATCGTGAGGATTGCAGCTCTCAAAACAAAGCGGAGGAGAGGGAAGAGGACGATAAAAATGAGGGGAATGGCAATTGAGCATAAACGTAGGGTTGAGGAGGAAGGGAGGGGCGCTTACGGTTTGCCCATAATGAGAGGAATTTTCTCTGGGAGAATATATATTACACTCTCTCCTTTTTGGGATGAGGACAAAATGGGTGCCAATCACGCCTCATGCATTAAATTTTTAACGAAACGATTTCCTTCGACCGCCAAAATAGGAAATTCCTGCTTTGACTATGTGGGGATAAGTTTAATGAAAAACCCTCAAAGTGTTGTTAACCGAAAAGAGATGATATTTTACGCTCGGCTATAATAATTTTTATACTTGTGATCTTAAACGAAATAAAAGATCCTAATCTGCTGAACAAGCACTAAATCAAAGTCAGGTAACATTTTATCATTCTGAGGTAAGACATAAGTGAAAATCTAGTCTAACTTAGATTTTGAGGTTTAACATTTCAACATTAAAGTTTTTATTAACATAATTTTAATTAAAATATACGAATTTATGCGTTACAGTTTGCAGATTGCTTTTTAATCAGTTTCGCGTGCTAAATGCGGCCAGCAGGCCTTAGGATGCACACCCCTGCACTAAATCAGAATAGATAATACAGCTGTAAATGTAGTTTCTTTAGTGGGAACTTCAGCGAATCAACAAGACTTAACTGAAATGAAACGACAGGTCACTTCGAAGAAAATGAATAATTTTTTATACTAATGTAAACGCTTGTGATTTTATTGCTTTAGTACATCATCAAAAATAACAACTGTGGAATAACTAGTGGAAAAAGAATGGCTGTTCAATAATTTTATTCTTACAATTTTATAAACTGATATATTCCTATCAATGGGAGCATGAAACGATTCAAAAAACATTTCTAAAACGAAAAGTGATAAAAATTAAGATTTCGGCAAAAAATAATTTAATCGCCTCTCTGACATCGATCACCACAAATATACAGTGAAATTTAACAGTAATAAAAACGTATCGTTAATAAAAGCCGTTGGTTTTTAAAAAGCAACATAACTAGAATAGTAAAACTATTAAACACAAAATATTTAAATTTGAACCTAACAAAATGCAAAAAAACGACTATACCAATAAATACAAAAATTATACGGCGAAACAATGATCAGATGATTTTACAGATCTAGCAAAAATCAGTCGAGGTCCATCAACAAGATTTTCGTCACGCACTTTCAAATAATGAACAATAAAAGAAAAATAAAGCAATTGAAAACATCGGCGAGGTCCGTACTCTTATCTTAAGACGAGAGAAATAAAAGAAATAGAGAGAAAGTGCAAAAAAGGAGAATAGAAGATGCTCCACTCGCGGGAGCAAAAAAAAAGGGATTAAGGAAGAAAAAGAGGCAATCCAGCTAAAGAGAGAGGACAAGTGTTAATAATAAACCCTCCGAGGGAGTTGAAAAATTAAAAGCAAAAAAAAAACAGAAAGAGAAGAGGGATAAAAACAGAAATATAAAAAAAAAGTTGAAAAAAAAACGGAATTTAAGCGGAAAATTAACGGTCAGAGAGTGGCTCTCTCACTAAACACCCTCATTCTCTCCTTCTCTCTACCTCATCCCTTGCCTTCATTTCCTCCTTATTTTTTCAGCCTCCCACCCTCTCCATCTCGAACTGGGAGCACACCCACCCCCTTTCTTTCCCTACCACTCCTCCTTCTTAAAGAGTTCCTCCTCCTCTCTTATGCAACCCGCACATCTCCAAAGACTCGCAATCCCTTAACTCTCTCTCTCTCTCTTTCTCTCTCCCCCATCTCCAACTCCCTTTTTTCCCTTCTTCCTCCCGCTCCAACGCCGTGTTTCGGAAGGAGGGCAAACCCCCACCACCAACGCCACCACCTCCTAACCCCTTTTTCCACTCCCCCTTCCCCACAAACTCCTACCTCCTCCCACTCCTCTCTCTCTCTCCCTCCCTCCCTTCCCTAACAAACCCCCGTCTCATCTCCTCCGACCCTAAAGACCACCTGTTGAGTTCTAATTAATTTAATTTACGATGTCGCTCAGCGGCCTTAAGTACGCCAGCCGCCGAATGTGTACATAAAGGCGGAGAGAAGGAGGGAGGAGGAGGAGAGGAGAGGGAGAGAGGGAAGGAGAGGGAAAAGAGGGAGAAAATGACTCGGAGAGAGAGAGGTTAAGGGATGAGAAAACAAGGGATCTCGGAAAGGAAGTGAGTGAAGGAGAGAAAGAGAGGGTTTTTGAGATGAAGCAAAAGGGAAAGGATAAAGTAGACACAAAAGAATTAAAGAAGAGGCGCGTGGGAGGGAGTGGAGGACGAAGGAACGGAAGGGAGGAATTATTTAGAGGAAGGAAGGAGGTAAGGCGAGGAAGAAGAGAAGGGGAAGTAATGGAGAATGGGAATCCGGAAATTGGGAGAGAATTAAAACGAGGATGACGAGCAACTGAGAGGAACCGAGGATCAAAATCAAAGAGGAAGGAATTGGAAGAAGAATCGAAGAACCGGCGAAAAGTAAAGGACGATAGAATTACGTCACGTTGAGTAACGAAAGGAGATAAAAATGGAAGTTTATAAATCTTAAATACATTAGGGAGAGAATAATTTGGAAATAATGCAGAATAAAATACAAGAGAGGCGTAATACACCAGTATTAAAGGGCGTGGCAGCGACATAAATATTATTCTTTTGCGAGCAACAAATTAATTTCCAAAGCAGCATAAGTCGATAGACACGTCATAAAATGTTATTAAAGAATAGAAGAAATATGGAGTCTGTACGGCATCGAGAAGGAAGGCGGAATATAGAGGAAACACGTCGGGTGACGAGGAACAAGAATAAAGCTGGAAGAAATCGGAGAAGGCGTGAGGGAGGAGAGAGAGAGAGAGGAAAAGCCGTTTCGAGAGAAATGAAAGCGAATAGAGAAAATCAAAGGAAAAGAGAGAAAGAGAGAAAGAAAGAAAGGTGGGCCCTCTTTTTCCCCAGGGCTCGACGCAGGCGCCTCTCACCACCCACAGAATATAAAATGCGGAGAGTACACAAGGAGGTTTTTTTTTATATGGCGGAATAACAAACGTAGTGGGGAAGTGTATTACGAGGCCAGAGAGAAAGAGAAAAAAAAGAAAGACGGAGATGAGGTAGAGGAATGGATAGGAGAAAGAGAAAAATGGAGAGAATAGGAAGAGGAAAATGAGTCTCGGTTCCATTCCGTGAAAATCTTACCTCCCGGAAGACTTACGCAACAAACAAAACAGACGCACAAACAATACAGAACAATGTTGCCTCAGACAATCTCAAAGCTCCCCCTCTATATAAAAAAACACCGTTCATTTATTCTTTCCCCTTAGAAAAAAGGAATCTTTTTTTCTCTCTCCCTTTCTATTCGTTTGCCTTATACGGGGTTGATTGGGACTCATTTCCTCCCCATTCCGCCTCACCCCATCCCTTATACACTTACCCAAACCCCTCTTCCAATTCCACCTTACCATTTAATGTCGATAATGAGTGGCACGCCGTTTGGGCGGTACGGGGCGTGGCAAAGGGAGAGAGAGAGGGAGGCGGGGGGGAGAGAGGAGGTGGATGGAAAGGGGAGAGACGCAGGCGGTTACGTGGGAGGGGCAGCGAGAGATGCAAGGAGAGAGTCAAATGGGGTAGGGGGGGAGGGTGGGGTTAGGTAAAATTGGACGCGGGAGGAGGAAAGGGTGCGGGGAATGGATTAAGGGGTGGGGGGATTCGAAGACAGTCCAACGACGCGGGAGGTGGGTGGCACTAAAACGGATCTGGGGGCGGGAGGAAGTTAGGAGTTTGGAGGGGATAGATAGATAGAGAGAGAGGGGGGGAAGTAGTCGAATGGGAAAGGAGGTGGGGTTAGGGTATAACGGAGCGAAGGGTAGGATATAAAGGGGGAGGGAAAGGAGGGAGAGAGTAACGTGCGAGGAAAAGTCTCATTTCGGAAAGGCGGGTTATTGGGAGAGGGCGAGAGGAGGAAGAGGAGACGGAGGGAGAGAGAGAGGAAGGGATCAAAAAGTGAGGAGACGGCGCCTTTGGGAGGATGGGAAATGAGACACACGGGGTGTACGTGGAGGATGAAAGGGAAGTGGGAAGAGGAGAAGGATGAGGGAGGCAAGAAAGAAGGGATTCGGTTAGCGGAAAGAAAGTGGGGATTAAGGAATAGACAGCGGGAAAATACACGTGACGCTAGACACGGGGAAAATGGATTTGAAGGCGAGGAAGAGAAAGTTTCTCCGAGACATAAAATATGAAAAATGGTGAATGAAATGAAAACAGAGATATGTCAAAGGGCTAGACAGCCCCGCGTAATAAAACGAAATAAGGGAGGCAATAAGAGTGGAAATTTAAGAATATAAATCCACGGAGAAGAGAAAGGATGGAGACTAGAAAAATGAAACGGCAGAGTAAGATATGAGCAGCACGAAAAATCGTAGAGAATGAGGCGGAAGGAAAAGAGCGCAAGCTTTACAGATGAAAAGGAAAGACTGGAATAACTGTGAATAACGCAACACAGATCTTCATTTTCCTCGCAGTAAAGGACAAAATTCTATAGTAAACAAGACGAAGATTTCTATATGCATGCAATTATTATTTTTGCGAAAGTAACCGAAGAAAAAATACTTTAATTATATAATGATTTATTGCCTTCTACCACATCACTCACGTTTTATTCTTAATCATACCCCAATCTTTAGCTTTGTTTTTTGAAGGTGGAATCCCTTGCAAGTTTAGAATTCACTTTCTCTGCAATGCAACATATTCTAAGCGTAATCTAACCAATATTAATAGGTCCCTTTAATGCAACCTACCACAACTTTTATATCAGTAATCACCCAATCCACTGTCGCATTTTTCTATCCATTTTTTAAAAACACATTTATTACTCGCGAATTATAACGACGGAATTTCAAACATATACGGGCAACGAAAATTTCCACCATTAAAACACATTCCATCTTTCCCAAATACATCCCCCGTCTGTGGGGGGTCCGCCATATTCTCACCCGAACGAATAACAAGCGTAGCGAGAGCGGCGCATGATAAAAGAGATCGTACATGCGAAAGAGGAAGAGATGAGAGAGGTATCTCGCAAGGACGCGGAGATGGGGAAAAAAGGGAGGAGGGTATTAGAAAGAGGAGGAGAGGGGGGGAGCAAAGACGGATAGACGAGGGATGGGCAACGAAGGAGAAGATTAGGTTGGGGAGACGGGAGTGTTCTCTCGCGTAGAGAAAGAAAAAATACATAAAAATGAGAAAAAAGAGGGGAGGAGAGTTAAGATGGCGAGGGAGAGGAAAGGGGGAGGCGGGATGAGAGTTGCGGATGAAAGGGGAGGAGGCAGCGGGGGCGGGAATGGGGTGCGGAGAGGGGGGTGGGGCGAGGCTCAGAACCAGGACGGGATGTTTCGCCGTGGAAGCAATAAGTCTTCCCCAGAAAGCCTGGGGAAGGAGGAATTACAGCCAGGGCACCCGACGGCTAAGGCGGAGAGGAAGAGAAGGGAGAGAGAGAGAGAGAGAGCTGGAAGGGAATTGAGGAATCAAGCCGCCCAGAAAAATGAGTGTTCACCGAGGGGAAGGAGGGAGGAGTGGGTGGGATGGGCGGGGGGAGGGGGATCGAGGGGAGGAGCCAGAGGGTGGGGCCGCGCTGTGGTTAGCATCCGGGCGGGGGTGGGATAAAGGCGGGAGGTCGTCTCGGGAGTGGTGGGGACTCCGCCCCATTTTATCCCCGGGAAAAATTCGGGACAGCCCCCATACCCACGAGAGGGGAAAAAGAGAGAGAGGTAGCCCCCGCGACCTCTAAAGCCCCCACCTCCCCAACCTCCCTCGAGTCCCCCTCTACGACATCCCTCTCTCTCTCTTCCACATCCCGAAAAACTCACCCCACCTCACACGAGAGTTACGCATCACGAGGTCTCTTGGAGGAGAAAAAAAGGGAGAGATGGGACTTTTCTGGTGGGAGGGCATGGCGGATGGAAGTAGGTGGTAGATTGAAGGCGGAGGAAAAAAGTTGGAAAAATATATGGCATTCGGAAGGAGTGAAGAGGCGGGAGGGAGGGAGGTAAGGGAAGCGATGTAGCTTAAGGAAGAGAGGTAGGGAGGGAGGGACGGGAAAAGAGGGTTAAAAGGAAGGTGGCGGGAGGGAAAATAGAAAAATAAATTCCGAATTACGTACACGCCGAAGGTTCGGTTATCGTCTTCAACCTCCTCCCACTCCTCGTGATGTACCGACATGAGTCACGTCATGCGGGAGAAAGAGCGGAGGTAGGGAGGGGGAGGGGAGATGGAAGGGGGAATGAGAAAATGGGGGAAAGTCGGGGAAGCCGATTTCCTTGGAAATGAATTGAATCGTTAGGGAAACTTCGCGGTTCGAGCACGGCGTAACTATACCTTTAAATATTAATGTCGAGGAGGCTCCCGAAAAAAAATGGATCGAGGATTAATGAGGGAGATTTTAGGATGTGGTTCGAGATGAAATAACAAGCAATTTGGACGAAAGATGTATTAATAAGAGGAACAGTATTTTCGGTTACTTGGAAACGACGATGGGATGATAATTCAGAAGATAATGATGACTGATCTCATTCCATGATTATTTATGGAGACTTGGGGTCAAAAATTGAATGCTTACCATAGGAGCACGGACCTTTGTTGGGATGAGATGCCTAATCGCATTTACTTCTCTCATAATACATCATTACGTTCACGAAAGAAACAGTATTCGAGCAAATAATAATGTTTTCACCGATCGATAAATTTTAACTGCACTGAACATAACATGAAACGAAATTATTTGACGGGAAAAATATAGAAATTCGTTAATGAATATTTTCAAACAGTTTACGGTGAAAGCGTACGAAACTTGGGAATAATTGAATCGCTTATTTTTTCCAAACTTTCGAGGCGAAACTTAAAAAATACAGTAATCACCGAGGACAGTAGAGAAGTCTAAAAGTTTCGGAAAACTAGAATTCATGGCTGGATGAAATTTCGAAGGAAAAACAAATCAATAACAAGCGATAAAAAAATTAATAAGTCACACAGTTTCTCTCTATGTATGCACGTTATGGAAGAACACTCATTAAAAAATTACCGATATATTTACCCGTAAATGTACATAACGTCATTTTAGAAAAGTAGCAGTTATCACGAACGTACTCGAGAAATTTCGGCAGACACGTCAAATACAGAAAGGATAAAATAGATAAAATAAATAAAAACATATACTTAGTTTAGAAAAAGAGCAAAGAGAGGTAAGGAATGAGAACACGAAGTGAAGATAGGAGGAAGATGAAGGGAAAGACAAAAAAAGAGGCGACGGCGAAACATTCGCGCTAAGGAAACAGAGAATGGCGTATACGCGCTATATTCTAGTGTGAAATATGGAGAAGGGCAAAGACGCTGCAAAGAGGAGTGAATGGAAAGAGTAGGGCGGAGTGTGACTGCGGCGAGCGGAGATCACCCGAGCGCTGGAAGGGTCTTTCGCGGATGGGAAGGAGCAGAATTGAGGCACGTTGGAGGAGGAGGAGGGAACAAGGTGGAGAGGAATGAAACGCGGAAAGGGATAAAATGCGGAAAAAGGGAGAAGGCGCTAGTGAGGGATGTAAAGAATGGAGCGAGAGAGGAGGTTAAAAGGGGGAGGGAAATGCGAGGACTCGAGGGATGAGGGAGATGCCGAGGGGGAAAGAGCTCGACTTCTCCTTTTTTCGTTTTTTTATTTCATAGGCGTCTTCTCCTTGGTGATTTTCTCTCTCTCTCTCTCTCTCCACCCAGGCCATCCATATCCCCCTCCCTCTCTCTGTCTCCTCTACCAACTCATATCCCCGTTCCTCCCTTCCTCCAGCCAAAGACGGCTCAATCGTACAGGAGACGAGCCAAGGGATGAAATAGGGTGCTTTTCGAGAGAGAGATAGAGAGGGTGAAAGGGTCGAGAAAATGGGAGTGGATGGAAAAAGAGGCACGGAAAGAAAATGCGGGAAGAGGAAAGGCAAAGTTGCCTAGATTCGGAGGATCGGTGGGTATGGGAATAGGTTTACGAATAAAATATTAAATGGGTTGGAGATAGGGAGTGAAGATTGGAGATAAGCAATAAGGAACTGAAAAGCTGATAAATTTGGATGAGAAAGGTGAGTTTGGGCGATAGGATAGAGGAGGAAAGGAACAAGGAAAGTAATGCTCGAGTTATTTTAGAGCAGGGGTGTCCAATACGTTCGCCACACGTGGAAAATCTGCCATATGCCTGTGATGAATTCACGCTATTCATCGGTTATATATTTTCAAATTTCGAAACAGTATTCGAATTTTACTTATTTTGGCAAGCGATGAAAAGGTTTTCCATAATAAGCAATTTAGAGTATAATGTTAATCATACGCTGAGTTGACCCCCTATCCTGGAGGTATAGGTGGTGGGAATAATTATGACAGCACTTCAAAACTCATAAGTTACTGTAGTTTGACGTATACAATATTACTGTCAGTATAAAACTTCAAACCAACTTTTTAAAAAAAATACTCATCTTATTTATTAGCATCGCAAATATACTTCGTAAATAAATAAGATGCCCTTATGACCAAAAATGTGGCGAACGTCGATACACTATTGGACACCCATTTTTTTTTTACAGCAAGCGGAATTTGGGTTAGAAAATAAGGATAAAGGTAACGCACGTATGACAAGGTTTACGGCATATCGTCTGAGGAGAAATGTAGGACATTTTATCGTCATTTAATGCAAGTGGAGATGCATAAAACTGTTATGCTTATGCTCTCGCAACCATTGGCGAGAAGGGATATATGAATGTGAGGTGGAGAGAGAATGGAAAAGAATGGGTTTGTGAGAAACGAATGGCATAGATATGAAAAGTGAGGCCCTTACTGTCGCTTCGGGAAGAGAATAAGTACAGACACAGAAAGAGAAAGGAATACAAAGATACGAGGGACAGAAGGAGAAAATAGACTGGCTTTAGATCCAGTACAGGGAAAAAGACGGAGAAAGTAGCAAGGCCGGGGGGGGGGGGGGGCATTTTCGCAGCTCCATCACGAAAGAACAAGAACTTTGGCATGGAAACGGAAAAGGATTTAGATAGAAGTGTGAGTAGAGAGAGAGAAAGAGAGGAACTGAGTGAAAGAGAGGAAGGGAAGATAGAGAGAGAACTAGATTGGACAGGATAAAAGTGAAAGGTGGAGGGAAATTTAAAAAAAACGGCAGCGGAGATGTAGAGAAGGGGAACGAGTTAGTGGAAGTATTAAAAGAAAAAAAAATAGCCAGAAAAAGTATTGGGCGGATGCTGAGACGTTCATATATGAGAAAAATGAGATAGGGTTTTTGTACGGACGCGTGTGTTATGCGTCGGAGAGAGAGAGGAGGGAGGAGGGAGGAATGGGGGAGGATGGGGAGGTGGTGATATCCCTGACAATGGCACGGGGCGTTGGTTCCCAGTCACATTCCCTTCCTCCATTCGCCTCCCTCCGCTCGCGATGGCGCACCTCTTCACCAATAAACCCATGGCAACCAAAATAAGGGAATGAGATAGGAATCGTAAAAACTTCCCTTCCCATCCATCCTCCTCCCTCCTTCCTTCCATCCTCCTCCCCTTCCCTCCCTCCTTCAGTCAGCCCAAATCCCACGCGTGAGACTCTCTTCCTCCCCGAACGCAAAAAAAAGAAGGGTCTACGAAAGGGAACACTCAATTAAGGAGGCAGGAGGAGCACTAAGTGTCAATTAATGAGCGGTGTTTGTAACGGCGTTAAATGATCGGGAAATATCTCATCAAAACACGAGTTCCTTTGTTTGTGCAGCGTGAAAAAAGAGCATGTTGGGTCCTCGGTGTATTTGAGAAAGGAAGCAGTCATAAAAAAGACTCGTTATGCGTCTTGAGGTTTTCGGAAGGACACCAATTCAAAATTACCGATGTTATGGTAGCTTAGTTAAGCTAGGATTAGCCTATAAGGCACCTTAAAAATTTTTAAACGACTTCATTATCAATGTTATAATTATAAAAATATTTTTGAAACGATTAATCGTGATTCTAGCAGCTACACCAAAAATTAACTCTTGTAAAACCATTGATAGCTTTTTTAGTTATAAGCAATTTTCTGAGTAATTTATATATACAATGTCCATTAACTGAAATTAAAGAAAATAATTAAAAACAGAAATGAAGATGAAGGAAAAGTAATTGCATCGAAGTGAATATAGCAACAAAAATAATATAAATTATAAACTACGGTATGTTTGAACATTTCGCTTCCTTCAGCAAATACTTCAATTTCTAAGTCAAACTTATCATCTTCATTTTCAAGCACAATTGTTATTCTCAAACGGAGCAAAAACTATAAAATTTTACAACAAATGTCGAAACTACGGCGAGGTTTCGTGCTAAAAACAAATACTTCTCTGTTGTATGTATAGGGCAAAGGAATAAATTTTTCAACTATAAAAGTATCTCAAGGACTCCCTCAAAAAATTATATTTATCGCATGTGTTTAGTCAAAAACTTGAACGAACGCATCTAAAATATCTTCGAAAATTAATGCACGCTGTAAAATCGAGCAAAATTTCTTTACAACGAACGCCATATAGGATAGAGATAAAAAAATACATATACCCGAGTACAGCAACCACTCCATCGCATCGAGCACGACAAAATTTTTTCCTCTCTCCCTCTCTCGAAAAAACCATTAGTCAACGGAGAGAGACGCCAATATTTCAAAATATGATTTCATTTGGTTTATAAAAAAAATTCCATAAAAATAAATCTCCCTCGGCGGCGCACTTCAAAATTAAAGCGCAGGGGACTTCTTTTCGGATAAAAAAATAAACAAATAAAAAATAGTCCCGCGATGGAAGAGGAAGAAAGAGATGGTGACGACGTCTTCGCATAAACCGTCTATTGCAGTCGGAGGAAGTTCGAATTGGGAGATATGGGAAGAGAGGAAAGGAGGAGGAAGGATAAAAGGGAGGGAGATGGAAGGAGCGGGAGGGCGAAGGAGGAGGAGACGAGAGTAGAAAGAAGACGATAGAGATTCTATTAGAAAGCCCATTCAAATCGCTGATTGAACCAGGAGTTCGAGAAGGGAGGGATGGTCTGGGGAGGGTTTTTTTGGAGGCTCGGATGGAGGAAAAGGAGGGAACGGAGGCGGGGGGAGGGAGGAGTGAGGAGGGAGAAGGGGAGGGAGGGAACGGAAGCGAGGAAGGAAGATGAAAAAGGCGTCGGGTCCCGTGGGGAAGCTTTGAAAAAAAGGGAAGGGCGATGTCGACACACTTCCTCTCTGCCGGTGGCGGAATGAGCAAGCACAGACAACGGCCACGAAAGGCAAACACGACGTTGCTACGTTGCAAGTCTCTCCGACGCGTTGCTATGCGACGCTTAAGTGCAACGAGGAGAAATGATTCCTTTTTTTAAGATTTCGCGAGTTTATTCCTTAAAATAATACTTAAATAATTGTCCTTAACCGGCGGTAATATCCTCAAAAAATGCTATCTCTCGAGTTGCAAGGAAAGGATAATTTGTTCTCTATTTAGCAGCGCCGTAAAGGAGATTATGAAAATAAAAACTGGTTTATCTCCCACAGCAAATAATTTTAATGCCGGAATTCCATTCAGAAAATTACATTTTCGATTTAAACTAAAATAACCATTTATGAAGTAAAAATTTAAACGGAAAAAAGTATTTTAATTAAAAGCTATCAGAAAACTATGAAAAATCATTGAGCGTTAATCAAAGTCCATTATTTCAAGCTGGGAGCAAAAAACGCGTAAAAACTGATCTATGATTCCAAATAAATAAACAAATGAGAACGCCATCAATAGGAGGATAGCGAAAACAAGCGCAATCTATCATTTATTTGATAGAACTTATTAAAAGATAATCTGTTTGCCAATTCAATTTTCACTTGAATGTGAAAGGAGACTGATTTCATATAGAGACCTGAAACTATATATAAAGGTCTGTAACACAAATGAAATGGCAAAAAATCTCATAAATTACAAATTCACATTATCATTTTTCATACTAATATTTTCTTTGAAAATTCTATTGCCACCTAATAATGCACTCATAAACCAATGTGTTAAATATAAAATCTTAATCTCAACAGATATGGCGATTTACGAAAATAAAACATCTTTCTTAGAATCACCGTCATAAAATAAAATATTTCATGAGCACCACCTAAATAGCTTTGGTGAAAACAAATAACCGATGATCAACAAAGCTAATATTTTTGGTAAGATCAGATCGGAGGTAGAATTAACGGAAAGAAAATATTATTCAAATAAGAAAGGGGGAAGACTTTAAATTGCGGATTTCTAGCGAACCAAAAGGCCTCATTAAAATTTGACGTTATACACTCGAAAAAATAGCAACACGCAGAGTTCTCACTTCCCTCCTCCATGAATTATATAACCTTAGTGAGAAGAAAGAATGATTGCCGTAATTGATCACTCAGAAGCCGTTTTTTTATTTAGATTATGTCCTCTGCGATGTTACTCCAAATAAGGGGAAGAACATCATAGGATTAATCACACACATTATTTAGGTTTTCATAACGTGAAGGCCTAAAGCAATTTGTAATTCGCTACCGACGCACTTCTCAATTTAGGTTTCGTTATGATCCTGGGTCACGGACAATCTATACGAGTCATTCGACTGTCATTCATATAGGACTATCTGGTGATCTGTTTCTCTTGAGGGCGACGTGGATGATAGTGGATGTTTCAAATAAAATATATGTATATGATTTGATATAGAAACACGATAACGTAGTTAATAGAAGATTTTAAATTTAAAAAAAATACAACTTGGAAAAAGGCCTTGAATTCCTAAACCTAGTAATTAAATGCATTGAGGTATTGGTCAGTAAGTTTCTATGAAAGTATGGGTGAAAACAGGAGAAAACTAGAATATGTTATCTATGTCTAATAGTTTGGGAATTTTACACAGGCGTTTTAGCAAATTAAATCGAAGAAAATATCAATTAACCAGTTCTATTATTATAAATTCATCACATAATGTAAAACGGCATCTGAAAAATGTAAAACTGTAGAACCCTTGTTTAGATTTCACTCTATTCCCATGAGTCATTGAATAAGTGAGTAGTAACAAACATATGTTAAATGTTATAGTAGATAACTATAACCATGATGAAAATGATAAATACGAAGAATATATATGTGTGGCAAGTCGATACAAACTGATCATAAGGTACTTTTCTCGCTGAATCAAATACCTATGATTTTGATTTTGGTATCGTAAAAGTTAAAAATATTGGTTGTAGGGAAAAATTAAACTCCTCAAAATTTATAATTCATTTCCTGGGCACATAGCATACCTTATTTATTTAAAGAAATTTTTCTTTTAACCTTCGTCAATGATTGGGCATTGGACTAAAGCAAAATATTTTCCAACCGAGAAATTAAGTAAAAATGTCAAAACTAAATGTTGTTTCTAGTGCGGAATAAATTTCGAGAACACTTCAACTTCCTAATTTGACAACACATCTCATAATCATTACACGATAAATACTTCGACTAAAGGATATCATACGTATAACGAAATACAGACGAAGAAAAGAAGTATTCCTCCATCAGACCGCTCGTCAATTTCCTTGCAAGGAAATCCATTCCTTGGCTAAGAGATTTCGTCAAGAATTCATAAAGCGAAGAGAGTAATTTGAGGAGAGATAAGAGTCGTGGACCAATGGACGGGATGGAACAGACAACGGAAGGAAAGACGGAGACTGCGCGTTGAGAAGGTCTCGCGAAAATCAGACGACACCGGAAATCAAGACTACCTCACAGGATGAGGCAGACACCAAAAATAGCAAGGCAAACAGGTAGAGAGGCAATTCTTTTGAAGAAAAAAACTCGAGAGGAAGCAAGGAATTCCGTATACCCACCACATCGATGGATGACTTATCGATATTCCATGATCAAACATCAAAAACCTATTGAGAGCCACTTGAACTAAAAATTTCCCTAATAAAATCGTGACGGGTAAAATGAGTAAAAGTACAATGAAGTTCCAGGGCTACTGAAAGCCAGCATTTTCGTTTAATTCTCACAAACTCAAGAGAGCACAAGATGATGATTTCCATTCCTTAAAAACTACAATCACACTGTATCAAAGAGATTCATGGGCATTTGTGAACCGAAAGTCACAAAGTGATCTCTCACGGATGCCTCCAAAAGAAATTACTCCTGGAACTCATAAATATACCCCCATTATGTACAAATATAAAAGTAAAACAAATTAACCACCAAAGGCTTAATGAAAAAATGAGATAAATTTTCCCATTATGGGAACAGCTAAAATATTTGACCTGAAAACAGATATAAATTAACGCAAATAGATATAAATTCTCTTCCGTGGTCCACACTAAGACTTCCACTTCCAGCGGATACACCAGCTGAATCTCTGACGTTTACTTAAAAAAAACTCACTAAAACACAATCACAACACACGAGAACAACGACACCGAAGTCTTCGTACGACGGAGTCCCACGCGGTTCCATGCCACTCCCTCTGATCTGCACGGACGCTTCAGTGGCACTGCTTGTCTCTCGCGGCCGCAAGTCCCTCCGCGATGAGCAGATATAGCCAAAATAGAAGAGAAACGAGGAGGACGAAGGTGGTGGAGAGTAGGGGAGGGAATGAAGATAAAAGAGGAAGGGGAAGTGAGAGAGAGACTCATATTGCCCACCCCTTTTTCCCCCTCTTCTCTACGGGCACCCCTTTGTGGCCTGGGCGTCGGGGCAGAAGCAAGAGGAAAAGGAACACCTCAGAGGGATACGGAGGTTCGAGCTGATCTGCATATGTGTGTGCATGTATGCATGGGAAACCCCTATTATTTCATTTGAGGATGTCCCTCTCCCCACGCTCACCTCCTAACCAGTCCACTCCCCCAATCCCCCTCCGATGAACCCAAAGGGTTACGTCAGGATTTCTGCTCTGCCTCAATGACAATGGATCTAGGCGGCATAACCCTTTGGCAACCAAACTATGCTCTCTCCCATCCTTTTACCCTCCGTCTCTCTCTCTCTCCCTCTTCCCGACACTCCATGCATACCCCTTTCCCAATCCAATCTTTACCCTTCTCATCCGTGACCTCTTACCACTCGACCTGTGCCTTACCCCTCTCTCCTGCCTCTCTTCTTTACGCTCTCGCTC
Source organism: Uropetala carovei (assembly GCA_036926305.1). NCBI lineage: Eukaryota > Metazoa > Arthropoda > Insecta > Odonata > Petaluridae > Uropetala > Uropetala carovei. Next base: position 7,675,202 of record JAXCHB010000065.1, on the reverse strand, counting down.
CTAGCCTTCTTAACCCTTCCCCTCCTCCATATTTCTCCACTAACCCCCTTCGCCTCGACTCCTCTTGCTCTTCACAGAACTTCATCCGAGCCGCCTGCATATAATTTCCAACACTCGTAGCCCCGAACGAAATTTCCCGCTTTCTCAGATAGGTGTCAGTCATTTCCCACCGATAATAATAAGCGTTTCCCCGAGGTAAAGTGGAGCCTTTTTCAACTGTCAGGTAGATACATCAGAAGATAATATTCATAAAAATATAAAAATACAGTCGGGAGTAGCAAGAAAATGGTATATTCTGAGAGATTTTAATTGCGTTAAATAAAGATTTTTCTTTCATATTCATTATTCAAAAATAAAATACCGAACTTCGATAAACACAGAGCGGTTGATTTGTAGCTGTCGGAGTTATCTTCGTCACTCATTGCATTTATATCTTCTTTAGAGTAAAATAATTACTAAAAGATCAAAGTCGCAGCTCGGTTTCATTGTTTGTCATTTGTATTATCCGTCGATAATAATACACCTGAGAGAAACTAGGATTCATCAAACGCATAGTAGGTAAAAGTGAGGAAAAAGTCAAAGAGACATGTAACTTCTCGTTAGTAAGACCGCTATTAGAGTACGCGTCGAGCATATGGGATCCGTACGAGAAAGGATCAATCTCAGATTTAGAAAGTGCAGCGAAAAGCCGCTAGATTCGTCAAAAATTTTTATGATAGACACAAAAGTGTTACAGGCTTGATACAGGACTTAGGATGGCAACCACTAACTGAGCGCCGATCACGCTCTAGGTTAAAACTTCTTGAAAGATTTAGAACGCATATATTCTCCAACGATGTCGAAGAAATAATAAGAGCGCCAACTTATATTGGTAGAATGGACCATCCTCGTAAAATAAGAGAGATAGCCTGCAGGATTGAGAGGTACAAAGGCTCGTTTTTCCCTAGAACGATAGCTGAGCAGAACAGAAGATGCGATAAGAAATCAGCCGACGTAGAGTGATACTATTCATTATTATGCGCTTTCCCTTGGTGCTACTGCACCCCCTGCCGCACACCATTGCGGTGGCTTGCAGGGTGAAATCTCATTCTAGCAAATTGATAATTAAATGTTACTATTATCAAAGTTATTATTATATTTTTTCGAAAATAATACGTGTGAACGAAAGAACTTGGAGAATAAGAATGGCCATTTTGATTTTTCAAAAATTCTTCTCACTTCCCGCATATTGCATCTAAGTCAAGAAAAAGCAATTTCAAAAATTTACTTTTAATGTAAAATAAATTCCAGTCAACTCGCTGAAAATGAATCTCAGGTGGTGGAGAACAGCCAGTGAAAGGAAAACGGCAACTAACTACATGCAAATTGGAACATACGTACTTTAAAATTTTGTTGCACTACACCTAAAGAAATTTTGCAACAAATTCGAAAATTTACCGATGGTTTTAATAACGGATGGCTAAAAAAGCTGACTTAGAAGCAAAACACAATTAATTAATTACCTATTTCCACTCGATGCAACATAAAGCCTGTACTAACCAATTTGATTTTTTTAAATAAATAATAATCACTGAAAGCAATCATATTCGCAAACAACGGAAAAGAACGATATTCAAAAGAAATACAGTTCTTGATTTTTCGAAATATCTCTCAGGGAAGAGATGTGTTTAGATGAGAAATGTTTTCAGCATTCCAAAGAACAGGATAATTTTTTTATGTCAATGACTCGTACAAAATTTTCCTTATTTAAAAAATAGAAACGTGGGATAGGACAAGCGATCACTTCATTCCAAAATCAAATAACTAAACGCAATAAATTTAAAAGATAAGTGCTGTACCTTAAAAAATCGAAAGAGAAGTAATTAAGTACAAAAAACTGAAAAAAATAAGTACTCGACTTAGGAATCCACTACGATTTTTCATATCCTTTCCATGGCTATTGGATATAACTAAAATAAGTATTTGATTTTTCAATTTTTGGTACATATATGCTTATCTTAAAAATTGTTTCCATCCATAAGGCGAGCTCGATAATTTTCCAGGCCGTAAATGTTTATTATTCCGAAAGGTTAACCCGGTTCCGTGTTATCTCAGCCAAGACGACAATACGAGCGACTGTGTTCTCAAAAAGAGAAAAAGAACAAAGACGAAGCGGAGAAAAGAAAAACAGCAAAAACGCGACCAAGTTAAGAGAAAAGAGGACACCCTCGGTTCGCTACTCTTTACTTCATCTCCCTCTTATTCTCCATTCATTTCAAATGTACATCTTAAATTTATCCTTTATTCGCTGAAATATGGCCCACCACCTCCCCCTCCAAAAAGGGAGGGAGAAATCCTCTTTATTCCTCCCCTATCTCCTCCCGCCAAACTCCACGCACCCACTCTCTTAAACGCGCCTCTTTCTTAATAAAAGTCTCGGGACGCGACCTCAGCGCAGAAAAATAATCTCCCATCCACCACACTCCCCCCTTCCTCCTTCCCACCCTTTCTTCTTCCCGTTCTAAAATTCCGTTAATCCCACACCGCGAGACATTTTTCTATTTGCACTCCTCGCTTCCCACCCGCGGCATCCCTCGGAGGACGACAACTCCCGACCCCTTTATACCACCCCCTTTCGTCACGCGGAAAATGGAAAAAAAAGAAAACCTCGCCCTGTACGCACCCCGCTCCAAGCGGCCCGATTCTCCTAGCCTCGTCCCAACTTCCTCCTTAATCCTTAATGCCTACGCACCTTGTGTCGCCCCTTACTCCTCCTCCCTCATCTCCATATGCCGTTGCCTCCTTCCTTGGAAATAAGACTACCTTTCCTCCGACGAGTTTGCATTGTTGTGGAATATAACGAGGACTTATCCCTCGCTTTCGCGTCACGCGCTGACATACGTACGCTTGCCGATCGGACATTATTTCTACGAGAAAAATAAATATGCGCGCATTTTTAACGATGGTGTCGCTAAGATTCGTCAGAGTCGCTGGTTTGATTTATAGTGATCCGTAATCGAGCGTGTAAAACCAGATGGCTCTGCTGGGCAAAAAATAAACACGGGCCCGAAAGTTTCCGGTATCTTTTCGACGGTAGCTGAGGTACGTTTAGTCCTGATCCAGCTATGAGCTTTACGGAGCTGGGAGTTCGATTAATTATTATCAATTTTAGTGATTCACCGTTATGTGGTATATTTCAGAAACACGTTCAACATTTGCAGTGATGACTTATAAAACAGAAACGATCTACGAATACGGGAGGGACAACAAGAGGAAAATTAAGGCGTCCAAATAAAAATTGAATTAAATAAACGGATACAGAACCGGTCCGAGGTAACTCCGACCCGAGCGGCTACCTGGGGCGTCAGTGTCCTGGAGTCGCTTCCCAAATCATATATTTAAACATTATTTGTAAATAAATAAATGTTTGGCTGTAATCGATAACGATGAACGAGTTGTCATTTCTTAGATGTTTTAGCTGTCATAGTTTTAAAATTATCCTCTTCTTTAAAGCAGTAATATATAATTTATTTTTAAACATTTTAAATAAAATGTGCGCCGAAATCCTTGGGGACGGTACTGCATGGGTAATAAATACCTTTCTTTTAATTTATTAACTGAAAATGGTTTTCTAATGACTCAAGTCAACATAAATTAGAACTGAATATACAGAGCTCGAAAAAGTCTTCATTTCGATGAAAATTAGCGCAAAAGAACATAAAAATCGAACATTTCAAATTATTATGCATGCATATACGACAACGAAAACAAATCGGCCGCCGGAATCATCAACCTATAGAAACGCCTGCCAACGAGAAGCGCAGCGACACCAGTAACGACGCAGTAATTGCGTGCCGTGATTAACGACGAAAGGGATTTATCAGACACTACATCACCTGCTATATCCGCATCGACCGTGTCAACGTCTTGAAACTTAGTCACGCTACTACATGCGCGAATAAGTGCCGGAGAGAATAGGGGGAGAGAGAGAGAGAGGAGGAGGAGGGCGAAAGGAGGAAGAAAGAGAAAGGTAAGAAAAGATAGAGGGAAAAAGTGAAAGGGAACTTATCGAAGAAGTGAGGAAAGTGATAAGGCCACCGCGACGGCGAGAGATGTGACGCGCCGCCTACCTTTCGCGTAATATCCTCTTGATGAGTGAAAGGTACATAAAAAGGATGATATCCAGAGAAAAATAAGGGGCTTCGGAGCAGGCAAAAAATATATTAATAAATCCGTGAGCGACCTTAAAGATTACGTCGCGGCCGTAAAAGCGTGCCGAGGCGAAGGAAAATAGTCTCCCCGAATGAAAAGGACATTTATCTGAGGGAGACGACGAAAAAAAAAAAAAATAAAATAGAGTCGAGGCACGTCGATGCTAATCTCTTAGAAAAAGAGAGTGGCAACGACAGCGGGAGCGCGTTTATGAGCTATTTCTTTACGGAGAGAAAAAGTGATAAGTATACTTTACTTGAACGTCGAGGAAAAAGGGAAGTTGGAGTATAAAGCTGCTGACAAGTTGTAAAACGTTAACTATTTACCTAAAAGTCTTTCGATTTCGAATTCCTACGCAGACGTGCTTTAAATATCACGAATGGTCGCAAGAACTTAAAGAGTAAATTTGAAGTTAATTTTCCTACAGTTCGCTTTTAAAGCACTTAATCATGAACGCACGTTTTCGTATTGAATGAATTCGAAAGTAAAGCTTCGACAATGAGCCATTCTTCGGGATTAATTAAAATTTTCACCTGATTTACGAAAACATGGATCACGAGCGCAATCCAGCCGTGAGATCAAAATCAAGTTACTTGCAAAAAAAAAGTGGAAAGACGCAAAGAAGAGTGAAATATACAGCCGAGAAAATCAGTGCATAGCCATCGCAGCAATAAGAAAAGTTTCGTAAGAAAAAAAAAACAAGCGAGCCATCGCGAACAGCTGAAACATAACAAACCCACTCCCACGTAGAATTGAAAAAACATCGCGAAAATATTTTGCAGAAGTCTTGACGAGATAGAAAGAGGCGGTAAAAAAAAGAGGGAAAAACGGCTAAATCCCTGCCTACGCGACGTAATAGCGAGAGAGGAAAACAAAAAAAAATCATTAATTCGGACTGAAAGGAGAGAGAAAAACAGCGAAAATGCGACATGGGCGGATAAAGAAAGGGATAAACGACATGGAGTTAAGGAGGCAAAAACAGAAAAAAAGGAGGAGAAATGTCGTAGCCAGAGGGGAGAAAACACGGGAGCGAGGGACGTAATGAAGTACCGAAAGGAGAAGGCGTGAGGGAGAGACAAAGAGAGAATAAAAAAATATAAACAGACGCCCTGTTAATCAAGCTGCGCAATTTTCACTCCCCTCTCCAGAGGAATAACGGATATAAAAGGGATGAGAAAGCACTTACAATGAAATCAAGAGAGAGAATATGACAAGAGAAAACAAAATAAAAATAAGAGTTTTGTTGCATGTAGACGTAGATGATCGTTCTAGTATTCGACCGAATGGCTATATTTAACACAGTCCTTAAAAACAGGGTATTAATACCAGCTCCATGAACGAGGAGATTAAAATCGATGACAATTGTTTTGATGAAAGGCAAGATCAATATTTCGAGAATATTTCGAATGACACGCATTTATGCACTTCAATACAATGGCAATAAATCATTATATTTTTTAATTCTTGGAAACTGGGTTTTTAATTCCATGATTTTATTCCATTAAAAAGAAACGAACAACGATAATTATTAATTTTTTCGGCAAGCAATAAAAATAAACCTACAATTTTTAAATGAAAGCATTCATGATTTGACGATAAATACACATTTAATTTATAAAGTAAAACACCTTGGAAGAGAAATTTTTTGAAAACACTCCGGTATTTAACAGAACAGGTTGTTAATTTTAAGAGGAGAGGGTGAAATAAAAATAAAATTCTTTTTTAAACAAAAAAAGTAAAACTCAAGGAGAAACATCTGTGAAATAAAAAAACGTTCTTCCCATAATAATTTCCTTTAAACCGTCTTAAGTAATTGCCGCTGAAACATTAACATCGGGGAAGGACAAAACAATTCAAGGAAGGGAAAGTTAGATTCACAGAATATAAAGGTAACGCAGGTATAATCCGGCAAAAAGTCGACTTACCAAAAACTCGAGTAATATAAGTTTCAATTACAGAGTTCCGAATATGCATGCAGTACCGAACTCTGTAAGGTGTCGATAATTAAAAAAACGGCCGAATCCGTGATCCAAATTTTAAACCTAAGATTAACCAACGTATTTTACGGCATAGACTATAGCGCGTCTCCCATCATTTTTTTGTCTACGCGACGAGGATGAATAGACGATAGGATATATAGAGGCACCAAAAAAAACCCGAGAGACAAAAAATCGAGAGAGCGAAGAAAAAAAAGTTGGAAGAAGAGGAAAAAAGAAGAGGGACGCTGTGAAAGGGTGGAGAAAGAAAAGAAGAGAGAAAATGATGTAAGGATGATGGCACTATGTGAGTGGGGGTTATGGGGAGAGTAGTGGGGGGAGGGGGGGGGGGAGCGGGAGTGACACGAAGGTGAGGGTAAGGGCGGGAGAGAGGCGAAAAAAAAAGAAAGAAGAGGTGGGAAAGGGGACCGGGATGCCATCAGCATGCAAATCGCATGCAAAGAAGGGAGGGGAGGGGTAGAGTAGGGAGGGGGAGGAAAAGGGGAGGAGGGGGTGATGCGAACTCCGTTTTTTCCACAGCCTCCCATGGGCGCTCGCTTAGGCAGGCAAAGACGGGCAGGTGGAGGGGGCGAGGGAAGATTGGAGGGAGGGGCAAGGCCTGGGGGGAAGGGGGGGGGAGGGGGGGGAAGAACCGCTTAAAAGAAGGGGAAGGGTGTCAAAGGGAGGTGGAGGGCGGGTATGAGGAGGTTAAGGAGAAAATTGAACAAGCCGTGAGGATGACGTAGAGAGAGAGAGAGAGGTTGGGGAAGGTGGCGCTGAGGGGAGGGAGCGGTCCGGGGTGGGAGGTGGGGCGGAGGTTTTTGATGAGTTACGCTACGCTCTCTTCCCCTCCTCAGGTCTCGACCGCCGTTCTCCCGGTTGGCAGGACGACGGATACGTGATTTGCCTCCACATACATACGCAAGCAATTCTCTAGAAAGGATTCCCACGGGGAGAGTTTAAACAAATTACTGAGCTTCTCTCTCTCTCTTGCGCGCTCATGAAATATATTATACTAACACATTATCATATTAAGTTGGGTAAGTGATGTCACCTCGCCATGTGTACGTGTTACGCTCAAGTGGGACGTATTTCGGATTTTGTATACGTGAACGGCAGCTAAAAAAACGCGCTCCTTCTCGGTTCCATCCAGCCGAGAATTTCACTCATTCCTATGGTTAACGTTAAACGCAGGTGGGTTGCTCTTTCTAGGTAGAACTTGAGTTACGATCATCGAACGACAATTTGCCAGTAAGACTAAAAATCAAGAATTGGAACACAAGAGCGATGAAAAAATCGATTGCAAAGAGGAGTGTCATAACAATTATTTAAGAAATTTCCTGGATTTAATGAATTACTTACGAATTATAGAATTATTTTCTAAAAATACTGATCCGTTTCAAGTCGTAGAAACCTTTTATTTACATAAACCTGAGTAACACCTACGAACCCAACATGTAAGGATTTTACGACAATTTCTAACATTTTCTTCATTAAATACAAAATAAAAATATACATTTGAAAAAGACTGAAAAACTAACGAATGATCATTCAGAACTAAACAGAATCGAAAAAGAATGCTGTTTGACTTAAAGGGAACATAAATATTTCCCTAGAAATCCAACACCTACGAAGTGCTATCCTAAATATTCCCTAATGTGTGATGAAATACAACTCAGGTTTCAGGGAAATATAAATTACTCATCCTAATCTTTCGAGTATATGTAATTTATAAATTTATAGATTTCCGATTGGACAGGCATCAAGGGGGTCTCCTGTCAACCCTATTATCGGCGGAGAAAATTACGAGTTAACTCGACACACCCCGAGAAGGGCGTTCGAGGGCCTTACACAATGGGTAGTCCCAAGGTGGGAATTCGCGCTTACCCTTCCCATATCAAAAGAGGCCTTCCGACACCTTTGGAGAGGCGGCAGCTGCCGTTTCTGCGGCGGCGGATGTCGGTGGGATCCAAAGAAGCTCTTTCTCATTCGTGAAATCCAATTCAACTCCTTTTCACCTTCTATTTAACCCATCTTTGTTTGACGTTTATGCGTAGGTAGCTACTTTGCCATTTGTTTTCCCTTTATTTGCCATTCAAAAAAAAAAGGATTGGTCGCTCTAGAAGAGAAATGGGAGTTTTGAAAAATTGAGTGAATATCAGGTTTCCCCTCATGAAACAGATTTCTCTATGTGGTAGGCGGTGCCCATGACCGTCGTGGTGCTTGCAAGGTGCTTAGTGATGGATTGCTTTCTATAAGGTACTATTCCTATGAGCCAAAATCGCGACGAATACATGTCTTTATAGCAATAGTATTATTTATCTAAAGGAAAATAACGTGACATTTATTGTTTGTTAATATCCAAATTACTGTAATTTTCATATTAAATAGAAGGCGTTAAAACGTACGAAACCGTTTAAATATCTCACTGACTAAAAATTAAAATAAACAATTTGAATACAAAACGTACTGCAACTCAGAACAAAATTCCTAACCATAGACAACCATAGCTTCGATTTAAATAGTCACAACAGAGACTAACTAACGAACATTAATAAAGGTTTTCAAAAGAGATTTTGGTGATTTCCAAATCTTAAAGCTATTATTGTGTTTTTAATAAAAATATAGCAGTGGAACGTTATCCTCCGTATATATTTAAAAAAAAATTATTAACACTTAAATGGAACAAATATTAAACGTTTATTAAAACGAAGATAATTAAAACTTTATTACCAACAATACTGAAAATGAAATAGTTTCTAAAACCTGATCCATTACCCCATTTTTACTTCACAACCGACTAATTTAAAAATAAGAAGAAAAAACTTTAAGCTGTATTAAATACACAAAAAAGTTTGGATCCAGACAAGTATGAAGAATGTTAAATTTAATCGAACAAGAATTTTCCCGAAAAAAAATTCAATAATTTAACGCCCGGAAAAATGAAGCACTCCAACGGAATATTTGTAAACACGACAAAACGAAAAATTTTAACACCCCAAAACAGAAGAATTAAAAAAAAAACATCACAAATCAGGAGTCGCAAAAAACCCTCATGAATTCCATCCCCACTCCCAAAACCTAAGAGACGACACGGAGTTTAAAAAAAAAAATTTTTTACGAAGGAGAATGTTTTGACGCCCTCTCACACCCCTCCAAAAAAGAGGTAGACACTGATCCACTTAGACCCTCTTTCTCATTCACTATCTCTCTTTCCCCTCTTTCCCTCATCGCCCCTTTAATTAAAAAATGTGGGGAATTGGGGCAGAGGAAGAGGGGAGGGGAGTTGGAGATGATGACGGCGCTGATGGCGAAGCATAGTGGGGTAGAGGAGGGTTAAAAAGAGGAAGAGACAACGAGAGAGCGGAGAGGGGAAGAGAAAGAGGAAGGCCGGCTATGAGGGGGTGGAGGGGGCAGGGAGAGGGTCGGCAGCGGTCCTTATCCACCCCATCCACGCTTACCCTTTCCCTCCCCCTCCCCCACGAATTCCTATGAACTCTCCCGCTTTCACCCACCCTCTCTTTCCCCCTCTCCTGTAACCTTCGGACGCACCCTCTGCCTGAATTATTCAACGGTTTGTCGTGGCTTAAAAGGGAGAAAAGCGAGAGTTTGTGATATTGCGTGGACTGGCGAAAATTCTCCCCCGAGTGAAACGCGTCGGTGCAATTTGAATTCAATGAGTGCTATAAAACGCCTACAAAACGTCATTTCACTTACGAACGCATATTTCTCTGACCTATTTTTTTTATAACGGGCGAATGGTTTTCGCATTGAGTAGAAGCTGTGAAATGCGTTTAAAACTTTATTTTCGATAATGAAACCGTTTTTTTTAATAAGTAAAGCAGCCTGGCGCACGTAGCCGATGATACTGATATTACTTTCTTAAATTCTCGCTTTGACTCAGCAATTCTGAGAGATTACATCCTAAAACGTGCCACAATTAAGCAGTAGTAAACCTGGCCAATTATGCTTTACATATTTTATTCGAATTCACATTAGAGAGAATAACTAACAAATTAGACAAAATTTATATTTCAAATACATTTAGTTTTTAACAATACACTATCAAAACCAACTGTGTTCTTTTCAAAGAATCTTTTCGAAGAACTAATGATAATTTTGGCGCAGAGATGAAAAATTATTTCTATTTTAAAACAATTAAAGTAAGGAAAACTTTGATTACGCTTAAATCTAAAGACAATAATAAAATAATAACAAAAAATTCAAATAAAATCGCATAAATAATTTTATTTCTGTAGTTTAGGTAACAAATTGAAGTTAAAATGTTCATGTCATAAAAACCACTCATGACAAATTAGACACTCTCCGAAATTTATTAAATGCGTCCTTAGAGATTTCCTCATATGAGATTAGTGCGTTAACTTTTGTGGGAAAAAACTCAGCATCAAAATTTTAAATGAAAAATTATCACATTCGCTAAAGAAATGCGTATTCTTCTGCGTTTCTCATATGACAGCGCCCCGAAGGCTAATAACACGCCACCTTAAGTTAATTTATCATCTCATTCAAAACATTTTCGTATACTTGCTTGTAATACTAAATTACCATAATCTTGATGGATAACTATCCTACGTTTCACGCCACACCACGCTCGAACTTAGATAATTCAAGAGGTTACCGCAAATTTTAATGGAAGTACATACAAGACGCATAAAGTCAATAAATGCATGCTCATTGAGTGTGTAACAGTTTCCAATATATACTGACTAAAAACAATCCTGTTTTATAATTTGTTGCAATGCCGTGTGTTGCGGCATAATGGTGTGTCGCGAAGAGCCGGGTGTGTCGCCGAAAATTTAAAAAAAGACTGGTGAAAATAAAGTAAATTTTGTGAAGCAGAATTTTTGACTTTCTCCCACTTTTGGGTAATTTTTAACAACAATAAAACAATAACTAGGCTTGAACTTTTCCTCATTACACACGACTCCTGCTTTTTTTATTTCGGCGGATTGTAGTGTGCGGTGTGTCACGCACGTGAGCATCAGGTATGTCGCGACGGAAAAAGGATTGAGAACCGCTGACATGGTATACTGTTATCTTCATGCATATAACTAATGAATAGGAAAATATAATAGTCACCGCTAGCTAAAATATTTTTAATGCTTACAGCAGAAGGCATGGGACAAAATTATTGACGCATATCGTATAATGACAAGTTACAAAATACATTAATGAGTTTAGAAATTCTTACACTATTACTCAGTAAAAAATCGATGGTTTTTCTTTTTCAATTACTTTATATCTCAATAAGAAAAATGACGAAAAAAAAAGAAATCCGACAAATATGAGTCTTAAAAGGCACAATTACAACTTCTAACAAAAATGGGGGACTGGATTATTTAAATATCAAAATAACACTGTACTAATATTATCCACGTATATGCGATAATGGTTTTACTAAAAACCAAAATTCAATGACTCTTTTAGGACAAGCATTGATAAGAAGACAATAATAATATGAGTAAGTTCAAAATGTGAGCTCTAGGAATCGATATTAAGTACATCAGGCATGTCAAACTGGTAACCCTTTCTATGCCTTAGCGACCAGAGGGCTAAATTTTGTCTCAACTAAATACCCCTGTAATCCTAACAACCATTGATTTAATGCGGTCCTGATGCCTATTCGAGTTTGATATGCCTGAAGTATATCAACAAAGCAAATACGGCATTTACTTCATCGAGCCTATATTAAATATTGACTAAACCGCTCTGCTAAAATAAAATATTCCTTTCGACGGCATTTCTGATAGTCCTCCGCCAAGTTCAAATCTTCCATTAAATCCGGAAAAAAAAACCATTCCAGCTACCGAACTCTAAGTCCCTGCTTAAACTCCTTTGAATCGCATCCCAAAACTTAAACGAGAACAAACCCTCAGTACAATGACACACTAATAAACGTCCACATTCCGAAATGATAGAAAACCCGAGAGAAAGAACGAAGAAAAGTTCCATGGCGCAAGACGCACGAAAGCGGTTTTTTTTATCGGAGAGTGATGACAACGCATTCATTTTCGTACGCGGATAAAAGGATGATGAGGTGGGATGAAGAGTGGAGGGAAGGTGAGCGTTAGGACGGCGAGAGGGGGAGATGGATGGAGAGGAGGAGAAGGAGATAGGAAGAAAGGGAGAGAGGACGACAGACAGGGCGAGCCCGAGGGGCGTATCCATTGGCAACAGGAGCACGTCGTCGCTGCACTTACAGCCTCCTCTTCTCCGGGACTCTCTCTCTCTCACTCCGATGGGGCTTCTAGCGAGGTAGAAAGGGTGGAGAGTGAGGGATGGAAGGAGATGATGGGAAGGAGAGGAGAAGACGTGAGCCCCTGCATGGGAATGTGCTCCACAAAAAGGGAGTTCCTCAGACGAAGTTATCGCGTGCCAACGCCATCTATCGATCATAAGCGGGAACTACGCACCAACTCTTCTGCCTTGACGGCGAAAATGGTGCGAAAAAAAGGGACCACTCTCGAAGAGAGAGAGCTCGAGTTTGAGAAGTTCGGAGATGATTTTTGTCCCGTGCGAGCAAGTTTTCGTGCCGCAAATGTGGCGGAAATTAAATCTTACAGAAGTACGAAGTGGAGGTTTCATGAGTTAGTAGATAGAAAAATGTTGCTAAAATCAATGACAACATACTTTACATTTAGGGTTCCCAGGCACTTTCAAACAAAGTAGTACATCTTTGCACATTTTTACGAAAAAGTAGGCCTTTCTTTTGCAAAAAGCAAGACATTTTTTTAAACAAGAAGTAGTATACTTATAAATTTACAAACTTCATTTATTAATATTATCTTAAAAACAGTATCTAATTGCACATTTTGTATTTGAACATATTTTCTTAAGAAATGTATCAACTTTTGCAACTTCTCGCATATTTCACTACAAGTCAAGGCATAATTACATTTCACTTGTAGCAAACTTTTAACTGCTTCATTTTTCAGTCTGTCCCTATCGTCAGTCCATTTTTTTTACACAATTGGAAAACTGGCTAAACATTAGCATTCAATGTTGGAATCTCGAAAATTAAGTGCACTAATTTCTTTAGCTCAACGAAATTATCATTTTTAAATAAAGTAGCCCACTTTTTATCAATTGAAAAAGTATTAACTTCTTTCGAGGCATTTCTAAGGAAAGAAATTAATTCAGTCAAACAAAGAATCCTTTGCAGCGATTTCTGGGATTAAAAATTCTGCTGATTTTCGGATTTCATCGTACTGAATATCATCAGTACTTTTAAGCATTATCCATTTAGTAGACGAAGTTTCTTCTGTTCTCCAAAAGATCCAAAAAGTAGTACAAAAGTAATCGAAGGTAGTACAGAAGGCGAAAGAGTAGTAGTGTGCTACCAAAAGTAGTACATCTGGGAACTCTATTACATTCCACTAACACAAAGGCCTTAAGATTAAATTATTACTATAAACAATTTAAACAATTTTCCTCATTCACAAGCTAATATTTCTAAGTCGACGTAGTTATAAAATTAAATAATTCTTATCTTTGCCCAATCTCCAATAGATCTGTGGTAATCACAGCTTTAGTTAATAATATGGAGTGTATTTTATAGAGAAGAAAATATACCCAAGCAATATTACACCGCGGCTACAGTACCGTAATTGTATGATTTTATTGATAAGTCATGAGCATCTAAATAAAACATTTTCCACTGTGGAAGATAGTAATTACATTACAGATTAACTCCCTTCTACAAGTCATTACACTCGTGTAAATTACAAGTAGAAATACGGAATAAGCGAAAATTTCTTTGTGGAACTATTCATTTCGTTTCTTTAAAGGTAAAAGATTGTGTCTCCAAAATTCTGGGATTCCGAGAAAGGAAAACGTATTTCATCTCGAAATGAAACGACTTCCTTATTATATTTAATAACCGGTCTTTCCGAGAAGCTCTCAATCACAACAACCCCTCGCATTGTCCAACGTTCAGTTAAAGTGACTCGAAATATTAATAAGAAATATTATAAAAAGAAACGGAAACGACTGAGTTATTCGAAAGCGATGCTTCCTAATCTTTGTAGTTTCTCTCCGTTAATTGTTTAAACCCCGCATTACATATCAGATTCACTGTCTTGGTTTGGAAAGGTGTGTCCAAAATAAAATTCAAGAATAAAAGTTTAATAAATGAAGAAAGTGAATAATGAAAGTCATAATTAACACGACAAAATTAAGTTTGGAATAAAGAGTGAAAAAGAATAACGGCGAGAGAGATGAAAGAAGAGGCTAAACAAAGAACAACTGGAAAATAAAGAGACTTGTCACGACGATTGGAAAAGGGTACAAAAGAGACGAAACAATAGGAAGCGAAAAACACGAGAAACGAGCACTTTATTGTGGAAATAATATTTTTTCACTTGAATTACTTAAACAAGAGGAGAGCTGAACACACACACACACAAAGAAATTACAGTGAGAAACATTCGCAGAGAAAAACAGATTCGGATTATATGAATACACGGGGTACCAAGCGACATCTCTATGACCGCTTCGAGTAAGAGAAAAATGACGCCAGAGAGAGAGGGGGGGGGGGAGGGGAGGATAGATAGATGGATAGATAGATGTCTTTATTTTCAGGGCGAAGGAGGGAGGGAGGGGGGAGAGGGAGAAGAGGAGAGAGAGAGGGGAGTGGGGAGAGGGGGGGGGGTTAATAGGGAGATGGGTGTGGCTGTAGAAAGTAGAGGTAGAGGGAAAGGGGGAAGATGGAGAGTGAGGGAGGGGGATGGAGAGAGAGGGGGGGAGATATAGTAGAAGCACCTCATTCGACATGCATGGAAGAAGCTAACGCACATCTGCATGGAGAAAGAAAGAAAAGAGACGTAGGAGGGGAAGAGGTTAAGGTGTGTGGTAGTGCAGGGGGAGGGTAAGAGGTGAGAGGTAAGAGGAGGGGAGGGGGGGGGGAGGTCCTGGTGGTGCCAATGGGCCGGGAGCGGGAGAAAACGAGCGAGATAGAGAATGCACACGTATACCTGGGCACTATAGGAGGACGGAAAAAGAGGAAGAGAACACATCAACCCTTTTATTCCGCGGGACTCTCTTCTACCCCTCCCCCTCCTCCTCCCCTCTCCACAACCTCACCCCTGACCTTGGGAATGAGGTGTGTGTGTGTGTGTATGTGGAAGGCAGTGGGTAGGTATGATGAAGGGAAGGAGGGGGAGTGAGGCAGATAGGTAGGAGGAGGAGAGAGCAAGCCAAGGATGAACATAGCGACCGGTCCGGACCAGGAGGAGGGGGTTTAGGTGAGGGATGAAGGGGGTGAGGGAGCGGAGATGTAAAAAAAAAAGGAGCGGGATAAGGAAGGGGAGGGGGAGAAGCGAGAAATAAAGGGGGGGGGGTAATAAGGGAGGGAGCGGGAGATAAAAGGATGGGAGGTGGAGTGTGTGCAGGTATAAGAGGGAGACAGAATACGCTTGGATGTTGGGAGAACCGTAACGACGATATGCAAAATAGGTTTTTTCTCCCTCCTAGAGTGGAAACGAGGAAGGAGCTGGAGGCGAAGAGGTCTCCTAAACTTAAGAGACCCAAGTTCGAGGCTGAGCGATCTCGGAACTTATGTGGAGATGTGCGCAGCGCTCTCAGGAATGCGCGACTAATCGTTACGACTCTCATTATTTGGAACAATTGGTAAACATGGTTATAATCAATTTCATTTGAGAGAATAGATTGATAATACCTGCAGAAAGGGTCGATTTAAAACTATTTTTTTGTGGGAATTACGCGAGAAAAACGATCGGCTAGTGGAGCCCTTATGGTTAATTGTAAAAAAGTGACAAATTACGGTCAAAATTTATGTTATGATGATTATAGCTTTTAATTTCTAGTAAGCATGCTCTTGTTATAGGTAAAATGTAATGTTTGTTTATGATAAAAATGCTAATGTAACGTGAAAAAGATGAAGAATTGTGATATATCTATGTGTCTATGCGCATGTGCACTTGAAGTATTTTGATACAACTTGAACTTGAAATTTCTATTCAAATAACGGCGATAATACATGGGAGGGAAAAATTAATATTTTGCTTTAACTCGCGAAATGTACACATTGCGAGATCTACTATAATGTATTTTGAAGCGTGTGTTTGTTGGTTTGTTCATGGAACTCCTCCTAAACGATAAAAGCTAGATAAACCAATTTTGGTACGATTCTTCCTTACATCCTAACTTAGTGAACTGTCGAGGTTTGGTCAACCGGGACTAAACAGTGCTGCCAATATAGGGGATTAACATTTTCCCATAAGATAACACGTATGAATCGATTTCTTGACTTGCAAGGTATTCTTCCTTCAAATATTAAAATATGTAAATATGGACCGATCTTTTTCGTTTTTCCTTTATTCGACGAATAAAACTCTATACTATCTTATTCCTGCGAAGTTTACATGTTACACGGTCGAAGATTTCAGAAATATGCTATTTGTTTCGAAATTTTGTGGATTTTTCGTACTCCTCCCGGGCGTTGCCAAGGCGGCCGTCATTGTTACCTCCGATTCAATTAGCTTCAATGAAGCTTACCAGTAGGCGAAAGTTTAGCATTATTCGATTAGCACTTTTGTTTAAGCAACGAAACGATCGATGTTTATGGATAGCAACGTAAGCAGATACTGAATATTATTCAGGTAGCTTTTATAACGATTGATGAAAGTAATTGAACTTTCTTTCGTCTATTGAATACTGGAATCTTACATTTTTTGTAAGTAAAATCATTATATTCTACATTATAATGTTTATTAACGTAAATAAGCTCACGTATCTGGTGTACATTTACCGGAGTCAGTGTTCAATCATGGACAACTGTACGTTGCTTTTTCGCGGGTTTCTTGCTTACAAGACATAAAAGTAAATATTTCAGCGAGGCATAATTACACAAGAAATGAAGCTGGATTTGGCGAAAGTAATATGATAGGAAATAAAATTATCGTTATATTTTAATGCAGTAGGCTCGGAAACGGATTGTTACAAGCAAATATGATTAATTGTCAAGAAAAGCTAATTGTAATTTAAAAAGTATCTACTATATTATATTTTAAAGAGTTTGTATGTTGTGCTGTAGTAGCTTCACTAAATCCGTAGAAATTCAATGGGAAATTCTGCTAGTGTTCACATAATTCAACCAGGGCTGCTAGTTCTCCGTCAACAATAAATGAAGTTTTACCTCAAATCGCTAAACATAGACTTGTTAAAACATCTCGCATTAAAGCTTTAGAGTCCCACAAGATTAATAGTTAGCGTAACAAGCACGTTTATAATAAGCGAAGCCATGTTATGTTAGAGAGAGAAAATCGATTCCAAATAAATCTGTCAACCGTGTAGATATCTTAATCAATTAATGGAAGGATGCTGTAAAACAAACATAAATCAAATTACGATAATGATGTGCGCATTCCATACGAGACAAACCACGGTATACACGAAGAAAAAACATATTTATCAGCACTACCGCGAAAATTTTCGTCCACCTCGCGAATTTAAAAGTGCCAGAACGGGACATACATATACATTAACGGTAATGAGATCCAATGCGGAAACGATAAAGTAATTTACGCCAGCTAATCATACGCCGGTGCCGTAACGAACTTCGTCGATTCGACAAAGATAAATTCAAAAGAACGAAATGCGTCTCGCGAGAGTGTTGTTTCAATCGTCCCTTAAATCACTACGCTAAAATCTTTCCGAACTCTCTCTCTCTCTCGTTTTCCCAGCAAATGTATTCGAATCTATCGACTTTACTTCCCTTCGGTCGTGATGAAGAGAATCCACATTATCTACTCCCCGTCTTCTCGCTTTCTTACCGCCAAACTCATTAACACGTCGGCAAGGCAACCATTAAAAAACCGTAGCTCTGGGTTGGATTGCGAGAGAGAGAGAGAAAGAGTGGGGGGAGGGAAGGAAGGGGAGAGGGACTTAAGACAGAGGAAGAAAGAGGAGGAGAGGGAGAGGAACCGGTTCCTTCCATCCTCTCTGCCTTGTTCCATCTGCTTCTTCTTTAGTGGAGATGGAGAAATCCTTCCTAGGGAATGCGAATATTTTGTGTTCGTTGACCTCCTACACCAGGCATCTCGAAGGGGCAAAAAATAAATAAAATAAAACGCTGGCAGGAAATTAATTGTTCTCCAAGGTTCGAGCTGCGTCGATACCCATTTCAATTTTTCGGGTCTAAAAACAAAATTACTACAAAGTTTACGAAATTACTCACGTTCGACGCAAAAAATGTATGAAAAGGAATGGTTTACCTTTTCTAAATTTATTTTGTGCCTGTAAATTAATTACAATCAATTTTTAAGCAGTAGCTTTTATATTTTCTGAATAATTTTCGTAGTGTTATTATCTTTGCTTTATCATAGAGCGTGATTAAAATAATACATATTAATTTAACGTTGCCCAAAATTAAATTCGGCTCACCCTTTTCCTACCCACATTTCGAAATAACGCCCGATTAACTGAAATGATCACAAGTAACCGGTAAGCTAAAGATTTCCCATATCACTGTCCATAAACCTTTAACTTGAAAATAACGGTATTTGTATTTTAAGCTAATGAATATGATAATTCATTTTATTTCAGCAGGTATAAGAAAATAAATTTAGCTAAAATTTTAACATTTCGAGACCACCTAAGTAGATTTGAAAAGCTTAAAAAACTGCTACTTAGAAGAACATGTAGGTTTAAAAATGACTCTATAAACAGACACTACTAAAATCTCTCTATGAACTACATTGAAAATAAAACTCGAACAACCGACACGATTCCCTATATCACCAAGATAAAAATGTTTTAAAAAGTAATCCGCATTGACTCTAACATCGACGGATATTCAAGTTTCATATGATTCTATCTCTAAGTGGACCGTAATACGATCTATTGGTGTTGCCTACAGGAAGTCAAATCCGAATTATAGAAAAATTTCTATCCCGAGAGTTTCAAATTTTCCCAACGGTCAACGATTAGGTTTCAGTGCCTCGAGCAACATGCCTCGACCGAATTTCAATAATGACAGAGTTTGTTCTTTTCGATCGTAGAAATGCTTTAATCAGATAATTAGCATTAGTTACAGGGTTAAATTCCTCGGTGAATTAGTATATCGGAAAATAACGACTTCGTAAAAACTCAACTATTATGAATAGTTTCATCAAATCGTGGGCAGAGTAAACAAAATACCTTTCGAAAACCTATCCGTAAAACACCGGCTCGAACTTGGATCGAACCCGAGAATATGAGTTTACAGGAGATTCTTATCATTTAATGGAAGCATTGGGCAGTTGACTTAGGCCGCGTGTAACCTGGGGCGATATATTATATCCTCGCACGTGCGTACACACAATCATATACTAGTAAATTGATGCTCATTTTGAATGTGCCAACACGTCCGAAAAGGCCAGTTACATATGTTTCTGGGAACAAATGGTCTCTGCAATAGAAAGCGTTTACCTAAGTCTACATGGGCAGCAGTTTCCAAAATTTATGAAGCCGCAACACCCTTTCAAAGATAGCCAGAATTTCGCGGCTCTTCTAACTTGATCTAGTGTTGTCTATATTTACATACGTCGCTCGGTTTGTTGATACTAGGTAATCGTCCATTTATTAAAGGAAATGTTGCCCTAATCGTCTATCAACTTTTACAATAAGCCGATTCATTTTGCGTCATCCCTCACGATCAGCGTGGTGCGGCATTAACTTTAGGAACCATTGCTATATGATTTCATGAAAACGGTGTGAAGTAAACAAGAATAATCTATGACAGTATTGGCCATCGATAAAATATCATTTAAAATGTCTTCCATTTGAAAAACATTAAATATTTTTCTCGAGACTTTTCAATTAAACGTCTAGTAATAAATATGATTAAACATTAACAAATCTTTCCCAAAAGCTGCAACGAAGATAAGAGATGTTTTGAAATTTTTATGTCGGTAAAAACTTTAAAATTGCGCGATTAACTTTGAGACGTCTTCATTATAAACTGATATTGAGTCACGCATAATTAAACTGAGCGCAATTCCGACTTGCTCTTTTGGGGCACACAATGACGATTAGTTTTCATAAAAATTCTACTGAATGATACAGGTGAATGCGAAAGAAGGCTACTGCAAATGTTCATTGATTTTTCATAAATTGCTTAATTTATTGATCGATGGCACCGATATTGTGTTACGGGAAATGTTGTCGGAACGATAGCCAAGTATAAGATAAATGCTTCTGATGAGATCAATACGAGAGGATGCCGATATTTGGGAATATAACGGGAACAACTTCCAACGGGAGGGGTGTCGGGGGATTTCTCTCAGAACTGCTTCGTCCCCTGCTCGTGTTGTACGAGTACCATTTACAGCGATCTGTTCCTAGGAAGTGCTGTTGAGTCATGTTTGTCGTCGGCACGGGTTTCCGTAGTTCATACGAGGATATGGATGTGTGCGCGTGTGTTTCTGCGTGTGCGCGTGAGAAAGCATCATTTCTTCTGATTCTGAGCGAATTCTGTTTTGGTGCGACCACTCAACTCCATAAAATAGAGTTAAAGTAAATCATCCTCACCAAAGGTTAAAAATACTTGGAGGCCATTTAATAGTTTTAGTTCCTTTAACCTTATGATCGAAAGTGAACCTTACGTCATTTCAAATCTATATTTGGCAACAGAATATTTATTCTGATCATCGAATGCAATATACTCTCCACGGGATACTTAGGTACGAACGTTTCGACTTAATGCTCCACCTGCAGGCACTTCTACGATCTCTCGTATCATCTCCAACGGAGCAATATGTATGTGATGAAGAAACTGTCATAACATCGCCCGTTACATACCAATGATATTAACAGCTTTTCCACGAATGAAACGACAGAGACATACAATGAAGTCTTGAGTGGAAATAATGTATGCGTAAGTGATGACAAGGAGTGTGGTGATTTCGAATACATGTGATTTGGCCGCGTGCGATTGGATCGCTAAGTCAACCAAGGTTACCAATCCCATTGTTTGCGTTACATGAGCTGATTAGGAAGTCACTGCAGCAGCGAGGATGCGTCGGTATTTAAGATGATAATAGTCAAAGTCGAAGGAACGGATGATGCAAATAAAACCTTTATTCGATCATACTCGATGAAATGAGCTTTGAAATGGATTCGAAGATGCAAACTGGAAACAGAATATGCGGACTCACGCGAATGAAAACACAAGTGGGAAAAGTAAAAGGTAGGCTGCCATAAAAACATACGTCCTCTCCAATTCTGGGACTCACAGGGATAATTTATCGCTAAAAATTTGCAAATAAGAATGTAACTGTCTTTTCAGAAGTTAAATGACTGTTTTTATACTAGAACCTACAGTGATTATTTAAAAGGTAAGGTGCACTTGTCAAATTCAATCTTATAATAAGTTAAATGTTTTAATCATAATTCTCAAACGATGGGTCGATCGCTATTAAAACAATAGTAAAGGCGATTTTTCCGAGGACTCTTGAAGTGACACGACAAGAAAGAAATTTCAGGGATGGGAATACACCGGAATATCGATTTCTTTATTGCACTCCACCGTTGAGATGATAGCCCGATGACTTCGCAAACAAGTCCCATATCGGCGTACGGTCAAGCTGTGGATATCATCTCCCTTCTTCCCTCTTTAAAGCTCAACGATAGCCAGTTAGCAAAGGGGCCATGCGGAGAACATCTGCCGGTGAGATTAAAAAGATGCTAGAAAGCGAGATGGCGAGGTCGTGGGACATGATTTGAATTGGCGGTTAGAGACGTGAGTCCAACGAGAGATCTTGATGAAGGGAAAAAAACGGTGGTTATTTTGGAAGGTTTGAATTTGAAGTTAAGAGGGGGAAATTTGGCGGATCACTGTTATTAGAAACCATTTTCAAGTTTGCAAAATCACAGGCCTACAACTAGGTAAAGAGACATAATGTCCATAGTTAGATTAAATTGGCATGCATACTATATAAAGAATAAACATTCGACACTTGGAAATCATATGCTATTTTTTGCTTGAAATCGTATATGATATAAAACTAATCCCGGCGGCGGCATATGATTGTATTCTTTCAAATTAATTTGACAAACGCTACTCTTTGAAACGTTTAACTTCACAATTAACTAGATTTGTTGATGCGAAGTTCGTATTAAGTTCGTCTTTATATTAATTTAGCATAAAATTAGATTTAAGAAATAATCAAAGGATAACAACCGTAGTTATGCGGCATTTGAAATATTATAAAGGAAAGAATAACAGAAAATGGGTATTTTAAATTTAAGAGTGATGGAATGTTCTATTTATGATCATTTGATATCACTACCGTTAAAGAGTTACATTATGAAGTTATTTTAATATTAACGCATGGTAATTTTCTTTTCTTTTAAAGAAAATTTTGATGTTCAAAATCGAAATTGGAATTGAATAAATTACTTAAGCGGATGATTTTAAAATACGAAAGTCTCACGATAGCATATCTTAGAAATGATGTGATATGGATAACTAAAACAGAAAATATAAAGCATATGAAATTAACCCTATTAAATATAGGAATAATGCGAAAAATAAATACATAAAATAACATCCTGATGAATAAGAATTAAGGCACATCTAAAACTGGTAAAGGTTTGAAACCTATTTGAATAAAGTTAATTCTGTGACATGTATTCCACAATGAATCCCTTGGAAATATAAACTTTCCTAATGGGCAAACGAGAGCTATAAAGCGTGTTGTCTCTCTCTCTCTCTCTGGCAAGAAAATGATCGGACGGTAGTAGAATTCTTTATGTGCTAAAACTAACAAATTAACCGCAACAGTAAAAAAGATAAGCAAATCCGAGGCGCATATTGTTTATTTTAATAGTTCTCCGTTCATTAGAAATAGAAAGAAGCGAACATGCCGTAAAAGGCGCCATTTATCCGAGGCACTGGAGGAAAAATGAATTATGTACGGATAAAGCACGAGGAAAAAAACGAAGGGTTCGACGGGAAAGGATTATTCCAGAATAACGCATTTAAAAACAAAAGACGAACGACCAAAAAGGTGGGCATTCGTTTCCCTGAGTATGACGGATTGAAAGAAACCTGGACAAACGTGCGGAATTCTCTCGCGCCATGATGTCCGGCAAAACACAAAATAGCTGATGACGAAGCTGAGAGGGAGGGAGAGTGGTGGGGGGAGAGGGGAGGGCGTCGAGGCACATTGGCGGACATGTGAGCAGAAAGACGTAAGCACGTATATACGCTCCACACATGTGGCGACGCGAAAATACCAGAGAGAGAGAGACGATTGGAGGATGGTTCGCGAATATTCCGCGAGCAACTCGCCCTGATTGTTACCATAAATAACTAACACGTGTTATTCAATCGAGTTAAATTTCGAAGGAAATCTCTCACAAATTTTTTTTAAGTCTTAAATATTTATCTTAAACAGAAAACACTAAATCTATAAAAACGAGACAATTGAAGGAATGTAAGTCAGTTGTTATTTGCACGAATAAAAAGGAGAACCTTCAAGTTTATACTACACACCATTGTACATATTACATAAATTTTACGGCATAAATCGAAATCGATGAAATCATATAATAAGATACTCTGTGAAATACATTACGAGATGTTGTACGTAAATAAAATCAATGCACAAATATTTATAAATAAAATCTGTGTTACTTCAAATGTATGTGAAGAAACTGCTAACTCTCTATGGAAAGTGCTTGAAATAATGTTATAGAATTTAATCGGGTAAGTTCCTTAAATGAACGATGATTAATGAAATTTTAATCCTCTTATCTTTCCAGATAAAAAATCACAAGGAAAATCAGACGTATGAGAGCTAGCGCGATGAGAACACGTATCACTGACCATGCAAGTAATTCATGCAAATTTTAAGTAACGTTCGCCTCGTCTCCAATTATCTTCCCCAGCACAAGAACCCAGGCGTTCGGGAACTTAAGAGAAACGCGCGTTAATCATTGCACTCCGATGGCAGGTAGAAGTAATCGCTCCGATGCTGCAAAAAATCGTAAAGGCTTTTTTTCTTTAGGCTTGCGAATCAGCCTCGGCGCGAAAAATGAGTTATAACGAACCGGCTATGATGGCAACTATAAGGAAATTGAGAAAAGATAAATTATAAATAGAACGGAAAACGCCCAAACATTTCCAAAACGGGAGAGGAATAAGAATGCGAACCCTCTTCGAACCACATTCGACCTTGAAAACGCCATCAATTACGAGCGGCGAGGTTGATTCCGACTGGCCAACCGTCGAGAAACAAATTTAAGGCATGTCCCACAACAAACTCATTCGAGAGGATCTCTTTAAATGGAAACTTGCTAATGATCCGCATTTAAGATATATAATAAAAAATATAAACAAAAAAATCGAACAAGCATACGTTTAGATTTCATTCTTCCATATTATACTGATTTAATTTATTTTATCGTCGAGAGCCTTAAAATAGCGCTGCCGTATTTGCTTGAAAGGAAAATTTAGTTGCATTTTTTAAATATTAAATTTAAAGTAAGTGAATGACGTCTTTTTGAAACGGAATGACGGATCGAAGGGTAAAAACAAAGGGAAAAGTCAAAACAAATCGACCGAAGATTAACAAATGAAAGATAATATATAATTTGATGAATATGTTTAAATTCTACACAATACTTTTAGTGGAATTTGTGCCCAGTTATTATAAAAATTCAACCATATAAATGTTTGCCTTAATTTGTATAATAATAATAATAACAACATTTTTTTTCAAGATTAAGGTTATCTTGTTGTGGCTGTTGGAGATAACAAAAACAAGTACTTTTTAAGTGCTCGTTCTTGAATTTTTTGAGCTCGACAAATCTCTGTTGGATATTATTTCTACCCATAAATCTATAGACTTAGGAAAACTTTAACCAATGCATCTTAAACAAGCAGACAGGTATTTCCAACGCGAAATAGCTCGTTCAAAGCACATCGTGGAAAATTACGACCGACTTGGCGGTGAAATAATCTTAATCAGTCTCTCGCTCCGGCATAAAGCCCGTTTCGAAACAAAAGAAAACTACGCCGGAGAATCAGACGGCGTAATATGGTTCAACGTAGCCTATCACTTCTCGAGGTGGGAGAGATTGTTTCGCCATCGCAATCGTGCGCGCCTAACCGAGAATCCGCCGACGAAGACGCGATCTTCGGCTGTTTATGGCACTGGGAAACTTTTATATGGCCACACGACCAGGTTGGACGGTTAGGGCGGACCTCGCGTTTTTTCCCTCCCTGAAGACCAATATCATTTCATAATGCGAGTATATGTTTGTTTGTTTCCCGCACGTCACCTCTGAAAAATATTTCCGAAACAGATGGCCCGTCCTCAAAAGAGGTAAACATTCACGTAGGCATGACTGCGACGCAATCATCTCGAAATTCGCAGCATCGACGTAATAAAAGAGAAGGACGCCATCGGCGTGACGAAAACGTGACGTAAGGTCACGTTTAAAAAAAGCGACTATTATGTTCTATCGGATTCGATCGGGTCG
Source organism: Uropetala carovei (assembly GCA_036926305.1). Classification (NCBI taxonomy): domain Eukaryota; kingdom Metazoa; phylum Arthropoda; class Insecta; order Odonata; family Petaluridae; genus Uropetala; species Uropetala carovei. The sequence goes on along the minus strand of JAXCHB010000065.1, from coordinate 7,649,526 downwards.
TTGCGAGAATGCGTCTGAGGAGTATTTTGGTCATCCGATAAAATTCTCTTTAAAATACGGAATCTTTCGTAAACAGAATGAGTCATCCACGGATTGGACAATTATAGCACAGATAAGAGAGACACTGCTCCCCGGTTATAACGCGGGGTATCGGGGGAGGAGCAGCGACCCGCGTTATAAAAGAACCGCGGTATAACCGAGGACGCGATCGCATTTTTCAATACAACATGTACATACAACTTTTTAGTTTTTAATTTCTTTAATTGCTGAAAACTATAAATAAATAAAAACTTTAAAATAAGCACGAGAAATTTATTTAGTCACTTCTTTAAAGGTCGGTAATTTTTTGTTGTTTTCACTTTAGTACTTTATCAAAAACCACAGGACTTTCTTTTCCTAGAAACAGGGAGGAAGGAAGAGCTATATCAGAATCCGCGGTATAAGCGACGGCATTATAACCGGGGAGCGGTGTATTTGAAGGATCTGCTTTAATAAATTCGAGTTTTATTACAAAAGAAAATTGGTTTGTTTCCAACATGAAGGGCTTCACAAATAAGTCAATGGCTATAACGATAATTTCAACAATTCTGTATTTGTATTAATTAATCTATTAACGTGCATAAAATATGTTCTCCTTTACCTCTTTCACATAATGTTTTAGATGATGCATGTCAAACCCGATTAGGTACCAAGGCCGCATTAAAGCAATAATTATTATGGAAGGGTCATGTTGGGATTTAATGAGGGCCAGAGCTGGAAATAACAGACTTTTTCTATAATATAGTACGTCTGCTGTGTAAATAAACGATAATTTATAAACTCGTTCTAATGTACCTCAGTAATTAAGAAAAATCTTGTCTCATTTTCACAAAAAATAAAGTCTTTATTTAAAATCTCTAAAGATTTAGTTGGGTAAAAATTCGCAATCAAGCCTTACTAAGGTGAAAAAAGTACCTCAAGTGGTCCTTGGGCCGCTAGTTTTGCATTCCTGTTTTGGATACTAATTTGATGAAACGGGGAATTTTTTTGACAGAATGCAATTAATACAAATTCCACTATATAAATTTGGACTTAAGTGTCTATTCAATTCTAAATATAAAACTTGAAAAATGAATCAGGGTTTTTCCTAGAAAAAGCACCAGATTGGAATAGGCAGACAAATTTGTTAAAAATCGAACGCTGCATTTTAAATAAAAATTTACACTTTATTACCAATCGCGAGATGATAAATAATACAAGAGTAGCCATTAGCATTTAAAATTAAAAAATAAAAATTATTGTTGAAAGATACTGAATACTTTTGTGGGCAAGACTACTATATCCTTTGTCATTATGTTGCTGCATAAAGCCATCACGGCTATATCACTCACAATTTCGTATTGCAAATAATTACTCATTTATTGGTAATACACAGTTATATTATCACAAAAACTTCAACATTCATAGGAGCGCTTAAGATACACTACGTACTGCAGTGTTAGAATAATTCAACAAAAATCCAGTCCGCGAATGTGTGGATTATGTACGTGAGTTGGCAGCTATGCCTCTTGCGATCGTTCAGGTAGTAAATACTCGGTAAGACAGCGTTACTATGAATGAAGACACGAGAATTTTTATGATTGCTTTTAAAATTGAAATTAGTACATTAAAATGGATAAGTTTTTCTTATATTCTACGTGCATCTTTACTCAAACAGATATACTAGCTAATTCCAGCAGCAATAAACTTATAGTTAGAGAATATTATTCGAGGAATAAAATCAGCTCGTTGTTCGTTTTTTGATGTTAATTATTTTTATTTTACCTATGAAAACTAAGTCTACTCTTTTTTTATTGCATAATTTGAAACGTTTTGTGTTGAATTAAGCAGCAAACAACCATGTAATAATAGGAGTAAACTGAATCGGCAGTACAGTTGGATCTCCTATTGCAGAGGTACCTGGAGGTACGCGTAGGCTTAGGGTTTCGTCAAAGAGTTTTCAAGGGGTACGCCAAAATGTTAAATGTATTCTTCTTACATCGTATTACACCGAAATTGTGAATGTTAACGTTGTAAACATGAGTTATCTATCTTAATACAAATATTATACATTTCACTGTCAATTTAAAACATACTAAGGGGCACGCAATTATTAAATATGCTCTAAGAAGTACCTACGTCAGAAAAAAATGGATGAAAGCCCCTGGCCTATGGCGTACCAGAGCCATGTTCTCGCCAGCAATAACAGATCCTTGAGATTATTTTCTAAACCTATTCATCTAACAACTTTATGTAAGAAAATCCATAGAAACGGCGAAACAAAAAGAATCCAGTTGGATAGCTAAACCACCCGAATCATTTACGGTGCTCATTATGCCATCCGCAAATAAATAAACAAGGTCGATCCTTCGTCGGGCGCTCTTTGATCATCACGTCCGAATTGTCTCGACGCGTACCCTAAATTGAGGTCTTCTTAATTGTGCCACGGCGAATTCTCTCCCAAGCGGCTAACAGCAGAGAGAGAGCGGGAGAGGCAGAGATAGAGAGAGAACTAACATGCCCTCCCTCGGACTACTGCAGAAGCGGCAATTCGTCACACGAGCTTCCCTTTTCGTTTCTGCGAAAGACCCTTTCGAGCGGATCGGGAGGGAAAGGGCGGTACTTAGGGCTGTGCGTGGGAGCCACCCTAGGAGGAGAGAAGGGTGTGAGGAGGCGAGGGAGGGGACGAGAGTGGGGGGCGGTGGAGATAGGGGGACCCGCCCCCCGGGTTAAGGGAGGGGGCAGGGAGTGTGTCTCCCGCCCCATCCGATATCGATCTCGGAAAACTCCTACCCTTACCTCGTTCCGGGGAGATTTGCGAAGAGCTGATAGTTTGAGAGTCTGTCGTAGAGATGCCGCATGGGGCGCCGTTTGGGTCTCTCCTCTCCCTCAGTGTCTATCTGATATGGGTGTCTGAATAAGTTGGTGAGATTCTAAGGAGCGCAAAAAATGTTTTTAAAATGTTAAAAATTTAAAAGTGTTTGATGGAATCGGATATTTATGGCGTATGCAACTTTCATCTTTAACTTCACCCTTAATAATAGGAGAACTATTTGTGCCAGTCATTAAAGCTTAGGACGTTTGAGTTTTTTTAAAATAAATTTGGGGGAGTCGTGGCGTAGTGGTGCGGGTGCTGGCCTGCTACGCTTAGCAAACTCGGTGCGAACCGGGTTGCCCGGCTCCCCATTTGCGTGTTTAGAGGAGAACACGCAAATCAGCGCTCCGTCCTTCGGAAGGGACGTAAAGCCGTTGGTCCCCTTGGTGTTTCTCGTTAAGAGTAGGCTAATGCCGGCACCGGGTTTCACTCCTCCCTTGCTTTGTGATTTAGACTGAGAAGCCTTCTAGCGCTGGAGTCGTTTGAAGTCACAAGGTCCCCCCAAGTGGTGGTGGTGGTTTAAAATAAATGATTAAACTTGTAGAATATGAAATATGTACACGGAATATCTGTATCCTTTTGGGCAAATGGAGGAGTATATCAACGGATTTAAATATACCATAACCGTAGAAAATTAATATAAAAAAACGGAATGAAAACTATCGAGTTAGTGTTTAAAACCAACAATGTATTTAAAAAACTGAACATTAATTTTCATCAACATCTCTTTCAAATTCCTCGAACAAATTTTCTGATAATGAACATTGAAGGAACTAAATAATTCTCTCACAGAGGGTTAAAAATATGTTTTCGTTTACGTGATGTAAACCGTGACCTTAATATATGTGCAACCCTCTCTCAAGGCAGCCGACCTTATAGCGACCCTGTAATATCATCTACCTAATAATAAATATAAAATTAATTTCAATGCATTACAATTTTTTGAGCAAAAATTAGCTTCAAATCTAAATACATCAATACCAAAATTGAAAAGTAAAACAAAAACATTCCGTCCTCGCGACACCTATATAGTGTGGGAACCACTCTCTTAATGGAAAGCCCGAGCATCGATTTATTTATTCAGTTGCTAAGCAAACGCATTACATAAAATGCAGATTATTAGAAAAATATTGATTTTCCTCTCATGAAGAATCGTCAACGTTTCATTTTCTTTGTGATGAAATGAACGTGAATATACTCTTCCGAATCGAACGCCGTGATGGGACGTGGAAAGGATATGGAATGGCAGTACCAGGACTCTAAGAGGTATATTTCTGAGATACAATCTTCCACCGAAAAAGCGAGCCACTACACCGACTTCACGACTGTCCCATATCAAAATGATGAATTGTTCCACCCACGAGATCTTTATGAATGACATAAACCGCAAATAAAGCAAGAGATATCAATTCTGAAATAGATGGGGCCGTATCCAGCCGATCGGAATAAGGGTATACACCATCGAAAAGAGTATAATTCTTATAATTGAATAGTAATACATATATAAGTTTTACAGATTTGATTGCGAGTAACATGAATGATAATGATGATAAACCATTCTAGTAAAATATTTCATCAACATGAATTTAAATGGCAAAATTTATACTGAGAGTCCATGAAAATAATATTTATTTTTTACGACTATGCTGGATTAAGACATAACTAATATTGAAGGTCTCTCATTTGGCGTAATTTACAACATAGGATGGATTTTATATATTAATATTACGCAATACGCATTTTTAAATCAAAAAGAAATTGATATGGACTATTGTTCCGAAGCATCCGGAGATTGCCTTCTTACGCAAGTGCCAATTAAAGTTGAGATGCATGATTAAAAAAACATGTTTCTGCGATAAATTCAAATTTTCAATGTTTTGCCTTCGTGGACTTTAAGAGCCCAAAGAGCCATTGATACTAAGCAAGCACTTCGCTTGGGACTTATTAGTACTCGGTGTTTTAGGCTCCAAGAAGTTCCTATTTCGTCCGCGTATAGGCGTCCGTGTACGGAGACATCTCTCGGAGGCGAGAGACAAGTCCCTTCTGCTTTCCTTGCGGCGGATCCCTCGGCCCCACCCATTTCAATCCATCTCTCTCTCTCTATCTCTCCGCCTCGGGTTCAAGCACGTACCGCCATTCATTCCGAGAGAGGAAGCAGAGTAAAGCGTCCATTCATGCTTCAACATTAACATCAGGCGTTAGATTGCCAGGCATCATCATGGCCACTAAGGAAATCGGATTACGAACAATATTCATCTGATTTTAACGTCCGTTTTTACATTGGGAGGTGATTACGTACATATGTATATCTGCTGAAAACGATTCCAAACTTAGGAATTGTTCTTTGAGAAAACATATCGTGCGATTAGAATACTGGAGTACCTCTCACCACTCAAATATGTACATGGAGTACTAAAATATCAAAAATTCAATATTAAAAGCAATTCCTCTGAAAAGAAACCTTTAAGGAAGAAGTGATTTACAATTTTAAAATTTAAAGTTTTATAAAAATTCGATAATACTATCCTTAGAAAATTTCGCGTAAAAAATAAAATCGACTTATTTCAAGTCATAAGGTGAGATCAAAAAATTATACTTTCAATTTTTGTAACATCATCGTGAGCAAATGCAATTATCTAGCAAAACACTTGGGATTAAATTGCATTTACCAATTATAAAGTTACAAAAACAAAATATAACTGAGAAGCTCAACATCGCTAAAAATTGAAGCGCAAACTACCATAAAATGTTCTTTTAAAACAATTACTTATCTACAATCTAACGTGAGTTTTATGAGATTTTTTTACGTTATATCAAAAAGAAGTAATGGTGAAAAATAATTAACTTTTATGAACCAATGACAAAAAAATTTTCTAAAAGATTATTGTAATCTACTAAAAACACGCAAAAGAAATTTTACGTAAGTCTCCTTCATCTACACACTGCTAAAGCAGAAATGACGCACTTTCCAATAAGAGCCAACCAGTTAGATTTCAAAAACAAGAACCTAAATATTAAAATTTTAAAAATAATTTTACGTATCTTCAAAAGTCATAGCAAGGTCTTGAAAAACCTGATACACATTATGCCTACATTGAAGTCGTCTTCAGTGGTTATTCAGAGACTCTAAAAAAATACTTGATAGTTCTCTACAGAGTAGGCCAATCAATGGAGGGGGCCCGGATGCTAATATCAATGGGGGCCTCAAGATATTAATATTTATAGTAATAACAAACGATTTATGGAGTCCCAGTTTAATAATATAACTTTTACGGAGCGTTTCTTTATTGGAAATCAGTTAGCAAGTGATTTTTATCAAAAGTTTTTGCAAAATTTACACTCGATACTTTGATAATTTAGAACTATTGAGGGCCCCATTATTCGGGGGCCCGAATGCCTCGCATCCGCCGCATCCCCCTTTGGCCGGCACTGGTTCTCTAATGAAAGCACACGAAATCTTTTGAATAACTTTCGTTGCAGCGTCGTCGCTTAGAGGCGACGAGTAGCGGAGGGACCCGGAACTATTGGGTCTTAACAAGAGAAGCGCCGCGATATCCCAAAGGGAGCCCATAGTAAGCATTTTCACACTTCCTTCGGAGAAACACAAGACGCAACATAATCGCGATGCCACAATTACTCGCAATGTCCAATATATAAGATGAAACCACGCATAAAGGAAATGGAATATTAGTAAGAAATTTGGGAATAAATATGAAAAGCAGGCATTTTAAAGAACGTAATGAAGTTAATTAGATAAGAGAGGGTTAATTATAAGCTAATTATATAAAGGTCTGTTAATCGCAAAACCGCTCTAGGTAATTGCGATACAATCACTAGAAAGGAGTTTTTAGCTGCACGACAGAATGGCGTAGAGGACAGGTGGAGATTTGAATCCGTGTTTTTTGTCTAATTGATCAACGCTCAAGGCTAGATTTTCTCAGTTTAAAAATTACTAAATTATAACAAATTATGATGGAAAAATATTTAAATTGCCACCGAAAGTGACCCATCAATTTAATTTGGCAAAGCTAAAAACTACAATTACATGTTACGTGGTACAAAATTTATAATATAATGAATGAATAGTTGTTTCGTTTAGGAAAAATCGTCAAATACAACCCATTAATACGTTTCTCTCACTTTTAATTATTTTATATAAAGAGAAACGGCAACACTGGAAATTCCATACAGAATAAAATAAACATGAATTATCCAAAATCAATAAAAAAACTAGATAGATGCTTGGAGAGGAAGACTAGGATAAATAATCCCTGAAAATACATTTGATAAGGCTTATTTTATTTCCCGACACGTATAAATAATTACCAGGCATTTAATGTGGTTAGTCTCCAAGCCACTCAAAATCAGTGATTATAACATTAATTCGCAAATTTTAAAAATTTACTTCCCGCCGACAACGTCAACGGCCTTTAATTTAATTTTCCGGGGCAATAATTTGGCGAAGCTAAAATAAAATTCCGATATATCCGTAGAGGTATTGATGGCATACCGTTGGTGTGTAAGAGTTATACACGGAAACCCAATGAGCATCACTCTTCTCTCGTGACATGCGTTAAGGGATTGGTAAAAGCTAAAATCCACCGATAGGGTTTAGTCGTGAAATATTACATTTAAAAAATACAAAAATCGGACAAATAAACTTCTGCGGTTTGTCTTTCTACAAATGATTTAGGGAAAAATCGATGAATTATTTCGGAATTAGTGCTCATAAAGGTCTAAATGTGATATATTAACATCGCTTGAATTATTGTTATCTCTTCAATACGACGAAATCCTGATGTATGTAAACGATTCGATGGGATTATTTTGGTGAGCTTGCACTCGATATGGGCTTATACAAAATATTAATCGGAACAGATGAATACTAAATCTGCGTTAATTTACTTTCTAAAAGATCAAGTGATAGTATAGGAAGGAGCGATTTTGTGACAATATGGTACTTAATTAAATAGAAATGATGGACATAACATTGGTTGTCAAAACACTTCCTCATACTATCGGAATATCAACCGTGTTATTGACAGTGAGACATTAAATGCGCTCAATAAAAGATTAACTTTGAAGTTATGTGGAGATACTAATAAATTATTGTTTTAATAATTAATAATTGATTAAGAAACAACTGCTGACGTCCCCGGTGAATTTATAATTTAACCTTCGTGAAAGCGCAGAAACTTAGTGAATCATATGTTTCCATTAAAGCTGAATAAATACTTAATTTTATAAAAATTAACCGTCCAAGAGTATTGCCTATTTCAGTAGCCTAGCCAATTAAATACGCCAATAAATAGCTAAGCGTTAATAATTTCGCAAGACGGTCCTTCGAGATGATCATTGGTATCATTTGATTTGAAAAATAGTTAATTTTAATGATAAAAGTAAGCGTCCAAGAGTATTGCCTCATTCAGTAGCCTAGCGAATTAATTAGGTCAATCAACAGTAATGCATCAATAATTTCGCAAGTCGCTCATTCAAGATGATCGGGTGTTGTGTCATTTGATTTGAAAATGTCAAAAAAAACAACTTCAAACAGCATTCAATTTTTAAAAATTGGAAAACATTTTTAAATAGTCGCTAATCGTGGTGCCCATAGAAATTCGTCGACTTAATTCGTCACAAATAAGAAAAACAATGAATAACAAAAAAAAATTCCAATGCTCACCGAGAGATGGTAATGATGGTCGGTGGACCGGGAAAAGAGTCGAGTAATCGCGTCAAGCAGCTCTCAACCATTGTCTCGATGAGTGGACGTGGCGACGGGTGGTGCGGTAAACCGGACTCGTCCATGGTGCATCCCGCGTCGTGCACCAACTCCCAGTCCACGGAATCTGCACCTGGGCGTCCCTGCGAAGTTCCTTCGCCTTCGGTGCCGGCGACATCGGGGTAGACGGCCGTCACTTTGTTAACCAGTTCTTTGACGGCGGGTAACCTACAGTGGACAGATAATTGTATCAGATGAAAAATGCATCAATGGGACTCGTAATTATTCACTGAAAATATATAGGGCATTTTTGCTAACAGTAATTTCATCAAAAATAAATAAATATAACCCTATAGATCAGGGATCCGCAAACTGGTGCTCGACAGCATCCTTAGCATTCTTACCGTGCACTTCTACGATGCTGAAAGCAGTATTTCCTAGTATGTAGGTACCATTAATTTGATTTGTTCGCCTGTTTTTTTCCTGAACGTACGAAAGGACGTTTTTAATCACTTTGACGTTGATTTGATTTCATTTACGATCTTTCTTACTCATTACAAAGGTATAGTGGTGCTAGCTGGGTGTCCCAGAATATAACTTGGTGCTCGCCATACTGAAAGTGTCGCGGACTCCTGCTATAGATTAACATGCTTTCATATTTGCTTAGACGAACAATTTCCTTGAGCCATGATGATGGGATTAGAAGAAAGATACCAAACGGTTATTTTAAAATCGATAGTATAAAAGGCCTTTCTAGATTTGCGTGCTTGTTTAAGATGAAATTGTTTAACTAAAAAATGTTCCAATAGATCTAGCTTGGTATTATTTTGAAGTGTTCCCGCAACATTTAACTATAAATATACCTTGATACTTCCGTGAAAAATAATAACATATTTTAAAGCATTTCCAGAATCGATAAAATATGACGCATGGCGTAGGTATGGTATTATTTAATTTCTCAACATGGTATGTCTCGGATATTGCGTGTATCTTGAGGCTAAAACCTCGAAGGAACTATCGTTTCCATTGTAATTGGTGGGCACAGTCACTGAACAGCCACTCATCTATAATGAATTGAGAATTTCTCATTCTTCGTGGATCGGAAAACAATACAAGAGATCATTATTGGAGTTATGTCGAAGTAATTATATTTCATTGCACAAAGCAACGATTAAAAGAAAGTGATCAATTTCGTTCAAAAAACATTCGGTACCATATTAAATTGGAAAGATGGAATTTTAACCACTCCAATAATTCCTCGAATTCTGCAGATGTTCAACGCACTACCGTGACGTGAAGCTGTCGCTTGAACTTATTTGGATTTGTCAGACGGTTGGAGCAATTAAAATCAAATAAATTATGAAACCTCGCATCACAACGAAGAGAATTACTAATAGCCAGAAGAACAAAGAGTGAAAAAAATGAACTCTTTGTTATCCATATAAAGTATGCCGATGAATGCCTGATGAGACTATTAAAAGCGAGGGATATTTTAGTATGCTATTTTATTTAACATACGGGCTTAAAAATTAGTTATTTTTAGCGTAGAAGCGGAATCAATTTTTATATTCTCCCTGGAAAAAAGTCCCAAAATAAAAATTAATATAAACATCATTTCATCGCGCACTTTTTTTCAAAATCGTTGCAAAAATTAATGCAAAATAAGTTTATTTGAAAATATTAATCGGCTATTAAATTCACTTTTTCTTAAGCTGACTGTTGTTTTATTTCAATCATGAAAACGCATTACGTTTCGCACTAAAGATTGATGGCACTACCAATTATATATCAGAATATAGTTGTCAATTATATGAAATAGTACGGAATAAAGTAGTAAAAATATAACTCAAGTTTTAAAAAGTGTCACTGTAATCTGATTTCATTTGTCCTGGTGTTCATCTTAAATACATATTCATTTAATAATAAGATATGGACCTCGCTAAATCGGTCCAAGGGCGACTGTTCAAGGATACGAATTCGGTTAGCATAAATCCTTCTCGACTGAAGTCAGTTCCTGAGATATTACATTTATTTAGAAATATTTTATATTATTTCTCTTAGTGATTGAGAATAAATAGGAGACAAATCAATACGCGGGATATTATTATCAATCATTCTCCTTAGTCTTTATGTATCACTGATTTTAAAATTCAAATACCCGCCAACGCATAATCCTTTCCTGGCTTCACAATCCAAATCAACCTTATAAATTAAACATACTTCAATCTTAACTCAGCTACAAAATTTTTTATATCATTCTTTGGAATCCTATAGTAGTGCAGCTGTGTACGTACGGCACACCAGCGTGAAAGTTATAGGCGAGAATCTGAAAATTAGCAGATATAAACATGAAAGCATCAGGAAAGCTCGTAAAACATCGACATATGGAATAGTTATAAAATAATTAATTTATAAAATAAAATAAATTCCTTAAGAAATATATTTCGTCGCTATTTATAGCCATAAAATTTGTTTATTTAATATAAGTTAAAATTAAGATAGAAACTTGACACTCGAATAGTTGTGGGACAAAAGAACAAAGTATATTTTTCTTTAAGAGAGAAACAAGTACAATACTTTAAAACTGTTCAATGCTTTCAAATAGGAAATGAGAAGGGGAGAGTATGATTCTATTAAGGTTATCAAATGCTTCGTCATCCTGTGGGAGTAACATGCTCTTAAGTCAACTCAAAGCTGTTAAATATCTCGTCATCCGGCGGGAGTATCTTATGTGAAATTTGAAATTCTGATACCATGGAAACTATTCGAAGGCTTTTCAATGGCATAATGCCTTTAAATGAGGAATGGGAGGGTGTGAGAGAGAGAATAAAAAGACTCATTTCACAGCGTGAAATGAAGAAATTAGAATAAAGAAGGAAAGGTTTTTTCATTGCATTCTATAACACGAATCGATTATTTTAACATTAAGAGATATAATAAGTTTCTTTTAATTTTCTTTCTTAAATAATAAGTATCAACTGTAAAAATTAATGGTTTTTTAGATCTTTTTCCTGTCTCATTTCACCGTTATATCGGAATCGCAAGCAACGCTGCAACGGGCAAACTAGTTATAATTATAATTGAAAATGTTTCTACAAAGTAATGGTCTGAGCAGTTATTTAGTACGGAGGCGCCCTTATCTGGATTTTGTAGACCAATAAATTTGCATATAATATCGGTATTAACAATCTTCTGAAATATAAATAGCTTGTTCGCTTCAAAGGAAATTTCGCATTCCATCCGCTTCGTAGTAAAGACGCGAAAATCGAAATCACGTCGAGTGACACAACACTTATTATAATGGCGCATACATACGCACACACACACACACACCCGTACGCAAACGAATCACGCAGTTACAGTTATCATTACTTATAAATCCTATACTCTGACAACGTCATGAAAAATGTTTATAAGAAAAGCGCGATAAGACAGATGGAGTCTTATTACCCGTCCTATTATGGACCGCAATGCCATGGATGGCAATCAGTTTTAAAGTTGACAATGCGAGACTGATATCCCGGCACGCAATCTAGTTAACTTGTTTTGAAAAAAATATACCCCGGTGGATGAAGACACTGCATTTAAAAACGCCAGTCATGTCACGGCATTCAAATCTTCCGCTACGCCAGATAACTCAAGGCAGCTATAAGCATTAAAACCAAAGGATTAATCTTGCATGTAGAGAGATGACGATTATGGATGCGAAATTTTATGCACTCCTCGAATGCTTATAATATTACCGTTGGGTAAACGCCGACTCGACGCCGTAAAATTTATTAAAAAGAACTGAATTGATAGCGCGCGGAAAGAATTTCCTTAGAACTGACACCATTAAACAACCTTATCGATTCCATTTAGTAACCTTTAACACATTTCATGTTTGCATTAAAAAGAATTTTTCACAAAAATTACGCAAATCAAGACAGAAAACCTGATTATTCGTCCCGGCATGAAAATAATTTTTTATTAACCTCCCATTAAAATATACTAAATACCGTGAAGCTACTGAAATAAATCTTCCGATATTAAACTAGCAAATGTACAACATTTTATAAAGGTTCGTAACAAACGAAACTTAAGCGCAGGTAATGTCTTGTTTGAGAAACTCTGCTGCATTAATTCGTAAGAAAATAAATAGAAGACAATGCTTTCATTACTAATTCTGCCTCTAAACTTCTCAATCGACAAGTTTATTAATTCGTTTTTTTGCGACAGTACGCTTTACCATTTGAGAATTAAACGACAAAAACCTTTGGAAAACATTGTCTCATCGTTAAGATAAGACCGATTGACTTTCCGGAATTGAAAAAGATCGACAGTAATATTTAAAACGATAGAAAATTAATGAAAATAATATTATCATGCTTAATATAATAATCCAAATTATTACAAAGAATGTGAACTAATTGAAACCACTACAGCAGATTGTAAACAACTTATCAAGATTTCTGCATCGTCCGATCAAGGTCAAACACTCGAGTTCGTTTTCAGCCGGTCTTGCTAACTGAAGACGTTATAATTAAAAGATTAAAACATATTACGTTATTATGAACGCAGGAATCCAATGCTATAAAACTCCTCCCACAACTTGAAAATAAACGCAAGTTAATCAGTATTATTGTTAGTCTATTACTAACATCTTCAACAATACCACCTTTCCGCAAAGACGACGAAGAGATTTAGACCTCGATGAAAAACTTCATCTAGATTGATTGAAAAAAAACCCAAAGCCAAGAAAAGCATTTTACTACAGCTAAACACACAAACACAAAAATATAGTTTCATTACTCGAGATTTTTAATTTAGGGCCTAAAACCGCGATTTTTTTTCTTTATTTCAGTTCCATGAACCATGACGAGGCCGTTTCTCCAGAGTCAAGTTCGCTATAACAAATATTTGTCGGCTCCCTTTGATGCGAGGAATAAAGGCACGAGGCGAGGGATGGACGGCGGAGGAGGAGGGAGGGGAAGGGGTGAAAGGGAAGGAAGAATGGGATGGAAGAACTTCCTATGAAAAACATCGCAGACACGAGACCGGCGAACCGAGGCTTTTAATTTTACTTCTCCGGAGCGAAATCTTTCAAAGTCGAGCGGAGGGAAGTTTTAATGCTCACGAGGGGAAAAGAGAAGGAAAAAAAGAGAGAACGGCTTATGATTCTGAAGACAGGATTCGAATCTCCTATGTAACATTCTAACGGACGAAGAAGTGGTCGGTGAGTGGGCGAAGGAGGAGGATGAGTCGGAACGGAAAATTAAGGATAGTATATCGGAAACGAATGCCTACTTCGATAGGCATAAAAGGTACTGGGAATGGAATTCCACGCTAAGGCATCACTCCGCATGAGGAATTCGCGACGCTAAAAAGAAAAGACGAAGGATGTGGGAGAAGGTAAGGACGAGGGAACGCCTTTGTCATCGCATTTCAAGTCCGCCTGAGCTGATGAAAAAATGCACGGTGGTTGAGATAGACAGAGGAAGAGCGTCGTCTGATTCCGCTTGACGGTAACTCATTATGAAAACAGAGAGAAGGTAGTTACGGAGCGCGGAAATGAATAAAGTCAATAACTTGCGATATGGTGAGGTCGTTAACCAAAGGCGAAGATAAACAATGGTGCTGAATAAATTTAATCGGCGTGCATAAATAGGATGATTAAGAGCTCTCCGTGGACTAAAATAATCTCTTGATTTTCAGTAAGTAATGGAAACCAGAGATCTGCATATCCGCAATTTATCCGACACGGCCCGCGGATATCTGCACGAAAAGTTGCGGTTCGGGTCGGATTATGGGTAACTTTTTGCGGATGCGGGTCGGATTAGGATATATAGCTTGCGGGTGAGGATAGGAAAATCAGTATCCGTGATGAAGTCAAAATTCAGTGTCTCGTGTATGAGAAAAAATAATAACGTTGGTTGCATCCTTCTCCTACCCCGTCCAAGTCGATAGCCCTAAAGGCTTTGGGTCTCTTTTGACCCTCCCCCTTACCTTTCGAGGGATGTGACTTTCTTTGACATTCTATGCATTGAGAGAGGGTCATTGATATGTTCTGCTGAGAGTCATTTTCTTGAATTTCTGGATTTTGGTTCGTAGATGTTTCTCCAGATAAATTTTGTCTGCGGATATGACTTATGCTTCCGGGTCGGGTTGGGTCGGACAATTTATTCGTGCGGGTCGGATCGGGTCGGGAAATTTAGAAAATTTTGCGGATACGGTTCGGATACGGATATGTAGCCTGCGGGTACGGGTGCGGAAACCTGTATCCGTGCAGATCTCTAATGGAAACTAAGGTTCAATAATGAATACTATGGCGCATAAAAAAAGGGTTCTATTTTAGATGGTCGAGGTAAATGAAAGCAATTGTTGACGCAGAAAAAACACAAAGTTTCAGAGTTAATTCACTGCAGATGGTTATCTAGCGCAGCGTTTCTTAACACAAGAACGTCTGAACATGGCGTACCCCCTAGAACGGCGGACGGGACAAAAATGTCCTCTACGACAAAGTCGTACAGTCGCAGTACTAGGTTCAATTTTTATGAACGTTGTAGTCTCTACATTAATAATTGTATACTTTAGCATGCTGTAGAATGTAGCGTTGCACCGTACTCAACTGAAACGCTCTAGTAAATTAGCCCGCAAACAGTGCTGCAGGAACACGTTCTAACCTGCATCACACTGCGGGAGCAAGTGGAAGCTGGGAGGGGGCAAGGGTGGGGCTAGAAGTTGGACTGGCGAAAGATGAGAGGGGAGGAGGGAAAGGGCATGCCATAGTCTACAACAATGTTAGAAAGCCGCCTGCATAAGAATAATATCACAGAGAATGTGAAACAAAGTAGTAATTCATTTTGGGACAAAATTGTCCCATCCGCCGTTCTAGGGTAAAATGGTTTTATAATTCTTAATATTGAGGGGGGGATGTTCAAAAGTGTAGAGTGGAATGCAACCCTCAAATGAATAAAAGTCACGAAATCTCGACTAAATTAAACCGGAATCACAGAAACTGTAGGGGACGTAATATTAGAATGGGACAAAATTGTCCCGTCCGACGTTCTAATGTTAACCGGTGCTTCGCGGAGCACTAGTGCTCCGCATGCTTTTCATCCTTCATCATTTTGTATGGATTTATTTTTTTAATCAATATGTGTGAGGTCGTCTTTAATTTAATTTTGATTTTTTGAGTTCATTCATTCATTTTTCCTAGATCGATTTTGTACAGACAAGTGTACTATGATAGAAATTCCAGGAGGTAGGTAACAAAATCGCTGTGCCAATGCAAGTGAAAAAAAGTCATTTTTGAGATAATGTTTTTTACTTTCTCATATACGAAGTATAATGAGAAAGAATTGTAATCGCGAAAAAATTCGACATCGAGATTTTTACGGAAATGTACGTTTTAGGTGTCGCCGAAAAAGTGGTTTTTGCAATTCCGTCTGTCTGTATGTTACTGGCTCTAGAGCCTAAACGGTAGTGCAAAAATGAATGAAATCTCGTACTTAGTAGGCATTTTATCATACTGAGCAGAGTCTATGAAGAAATGCTTGGTATTGCTCAACAATTAAGGAAAGTTTATTCTACGCATTTTTAACAACAATTTCATTTTCTCAAAAACGGCAATAACGATTTTGATCAAATTTCGTAAAGTTACTTGAGTATACGTCTGCAATAATACTACATATTTCATTTTACTCAGTGAATGAATATAAGGCTAGTTTATTCTTGGGCAACTTTAACAAAAATAGGATTTTCTAAAAACCGGATGATACGATTTTCATTTTCTAAAGATAACTAAACGACGCATTAGTATATGAGAAAGTTTGTACAATGTATGTACGTTGTATCGATTTAAAAAAATATGAAATCATGCAAAAAATATTAAAGGTGCTCAAAACTAACCTCGTTAGGTATATTGTAAAATAAATTGACAATATTAGTGGCAAAATCTTATTTTTAATTGCTGATTCAATAATTAAAGTTCAATTATCTCCATACTTTTGTTTTTGCACCTGATGCACCCTTGCATTAGTACAGCGAAATGATTTCCTGAAAAGTTTCTTCTAGTGGTCCTGCTAACTTAATAAATACCTCTAGGTGCTCCCCGGTCTATTAAGGTTGAGAAACACTGATCTAGCGCATATCTGTTGGTAATGGACCATATATGTATAATATTGGAGAAAAAAATAATAAATATCAGCATAAATCTAGTAAGTATCTCACTTTGTTGAATCCAATGTTAGCCATTATCCAGCAATAATTAACTTAATAATAATATAAATAATGCGCCAGAAACTAAAACGTTGACATTTTAAAATAGAATCAGAGAGAATGATTATATTATTAATCCTTTTCGATTTCCTACATCTTTCTGCAGTGCCTCGATTAAAAGACCTAAACCTTTTTACTTCTATTTTCTGAGCTTTTTTTATTAAAATACCTGTGATTTCTAATCTTTCGTTTTGCATTTCCTCAAGAGATGTTTACAGTAAAATATATTTCACCGTAAAATAACTTGTCCGTGATAATTGAAAATTAATTTTACGAAATAAATGAGAAAAAAATAAAATATACGCTTAGCATGCCGTATGACTCGCTCTGTAAGCACTAGGTAGCATATTCCTTAGAAATCGATAAGTTAAAAATCAGATATTGAGAAGCTGAGAATATAAATAATATCCTTTCTTATTTAACTTCTTCGGTGCCCAATTTTTCATTAAATATTATATAAAGGAGATCCAAAAATAACGCGTCAATATAACTGGATAATTCCCACAGTTCATTTCTCGGCCACAAAATCTTTGGGCTTCGAGTCGTAAATCATCCGAGGTGGTCCGAAATGCTCCCTTCGTCCATCCCACCCACTCAAAAAGAATCTTCCAAACCCTTCGATCACGTAGCTTTTTTTCCCAACCTCAAACCCCTCTCCCACATCGATAAAGGGTTAAAAACCAGACAGTAAGAGACCGTGAGAGTTTTGGAAGGCGAAATTTAGGAAGAAGCGCCTTGAGAAAAGAGCAGGAAGAGAAGGGGTCTAAGACGAGAATAGTATTATATTAAAAGAGAGAGAGAGGGGGGGGGAAGGGTTGGGAAGAGAGCGAGAGTGAAGAGAGAGAGAGATAGGGCGAGGGGAGGGAGGAGAGACGTGGTAGGAAGGTATCCGACCCGTCCGCATTCCATCCCAACTCAACGCTATACAGGTCGCTTTTTTCCCTATGTCTTCATCCCGATATCCCCTCTTTTTTTCCCCTACGCGCGGCATTCTCAGGCCCATCCATCCATCCATCCTCGGACCAGTCCGTCTCCTTAATTCCTCCCCCTTCCTATCTGCTCCCAGTTAATCGGGCTCCCACGCAGACCCTTTAAACGCTACCGCCACCACTCCACATGCATGAGCCTTCCTACCATAAACCTTTTTCCCACCGAAGCAACATTCCGCCCATTCACTTCCCAACACACTCGACTCATTCCACTCCAACCCTCGGACAAATACTCTTCCGCCGAGATCCTTTCCTACCGCTAAACAAAAAAATGATCCTATACCTGGAAAACCAAAAAGGGTAGGTGAGGTTTGTGTGTGTGTGTGTGAGATGGAGGATGAGGAAGAGACAAAAAAAATACCCATGTATTTGTGAGCGGCGAGATGGAAATATTGAGAAGGGGAGCTTTTCCGTGAAAATTCACCTTTTTTTATGCTCGTTTAAAGGAAAAAAAAGTGTTGTTTGGGGGTGTCAAAATTTTTAAAGGCGTCGAGGTTTTTTTGGGAAGCAATTCTTACTTTGAGAAGGGACTAATCGGTTTTACTCCCCATATATATTACCATGATCGTGAAGAGCGTTTTTATATTTTGGAAATTTGTGGTGCTAATAAGTATTCATTTCCTGCACCTTGTGGTTAAGAATTACTATCTAAAAACCCAAGGAATTATTATTATACCGTCATAATGAATGCATCATGACACTTGGATATTTCCCTTTCACCCGATGATTATGATGATGCTATGGGAATGCGTAAAAGGAACTCCTGTTTAACCTAAAGACTTCTTTTCACTTTACGAACAGGTGAATTAAACGAAATGGATAAAATGGCGGATGAAAAAAATAAAAATAAATAAAATACGGTTATTTATGGAAGACGATTTAAAAGTATTTCTTATTGACTTTATATATCGAAGAGAAAGCTAGCAAACTAAAATACGCAGTTAAGATCAATTCTGGAGAATTTTGTGCATTTTAACAACTAAAATTTAAAAATATTACTGAAGCTATTTCAACATAATTGTTTATGGTGGTAATGGGGGCTTACCGTAATAAATAATAAAGTTACATTACAGACGCCATACTAACATTTCCAGCATAAAATTAATCGATACAATACTTCAGTAAAAATGATAAAAGGCATTATAATAAATATTTAATGATCCCAGTTTAAATTATATTATCTAAATATCAAAAAGGACCAATAGCGAGTATTTCATCAACCACCAATTGACAGTTTTAAATACTTATTTCCACAATTAAGTTTGAAACTATTTGCTCGCAAACGTTAAATTAAATTATTTCTAAAACGTTGTCTTCAGCATCATCGATTAACTTCTAATCACCCTTTGAAAGAAGCGACTTAAAATCGAATTTATCGAAACTCATCTGCATCAGCTCTAAAACATCGCTTAATGGACAAATCTACTCAACTCTGGAGCAACCTCAGACGTCTATACTTATTTTTTAAGACTGCCTTGGCGGTCGATAAGCCTTACGCGGGATTTATTTAAGCTGATTTCGGGAACCTGATTTAGTAATCTCAAGGCATTTGGCGAATGTAACGGTCTCAATGCTGAGCTTGGTTCCACTCAGGAGGAAGAGAAAAATCGTCCAACATCTTTCTCCCGCGCTCATAATTAGCTCTTCTCGGAATAAAATTAAATAATTATAAAAATATCGATTTTGAAAAGTCAGAAAGAAAATGCTTAAAGAATCGCTCTGAGCATAAAAGTGATGAAGCACGAACATCACCTTCCAGGCTGTTGAAACTGTAGTTTAAAGTAATACAATTCAAATAGGAAAGGAAAAAATTGCACGAATAAATTCGATTTTTCCCCTGAATTTATTTTATTTGTAGCACTTGCAATAGTTAAAAAGCGGTTATCAGCAGAATAAATAATTTCTTAGAAACAGAAGATGAATTGACAAATCATTTCTCTCCTCTGGATAAATTAGAATCTATTATCGGCCACTGATGACGGATAATTCGTAGCCTTAATGCGCATAGGATATTTCCGAACTTTTTATGGCTAATGGAGAGGCATTTTGATTTCAGCTATAAGACGAGTTCGATTATTCGATTTTGAAGAGATATCGATGCATGCGAGTTTGTCTCCTATGAAATGTCTCATCAATTGACAGCTGTTCAATAACTCAACGATAATATGAGAATATTATGACTACAGTACATAATATTGTGACCGTATATAGTACGAAGGGAGGTATTTGATATAAAACTCTAGGAACATTCAATGTACTCGTATATACCTATGACGCTTATGTATTAATAGTGTAATTTTATTATAGATAGATAGATTATTAATATTTGCATTTAAATAATTAATAGCACACTTTTACATATGAAATATTTCGCCATATTTTCTAGTGAATATTCTGTTGTCGTTTAGTAAATGACTTTGGTTTTTATTTTCGGCTATAAAATTCTGATATTCTTCTCCCACCTTGTTCTAGTCAAAGCTACATATAATTGTCGGTGTGCAAAGACAGGAAATAATTATATGTGTATACAACGTAGGGAAAATAATTAGAATTCGTTCACTTACTTTATGATTGTTTTAAAATTGTACTCTGTACTTACGAAGTAAGAAAACTTACTCGAATCCTCTACAATTTTCTCCGCCGTTATGTAAATAAAACTTTAAAAGATTTAAATTAAAAACTAACTAATTAATCAATCAGCGGAATAATTTCTTTGAAAACTATCTGAACAAAAACAAATCATCAATTTATTTCAACATTATAAACTGTTAACACACCAAACTTACCTAAATATTATCTTTCAAATGCTTTAATTTGCTTAAAAATGTAATTTTCAGTGAAGAATTTATGGTCCAAGTGTAACATATCCCCCCCTTATTTTTTTTGCAACAAACAAGGGATATAATACACTTTGACCATAATACTGTAGGAGGGACATTCAAATTTGACCTGGACTTTATTTTTTCAAATTTTATGTTTAATACAATGAGTTAATGAGGTGCTCACATTATCATTATAATGTTGGCAGTACAAAAAATTATGTTTAGTTGCCATAGCAACCCATGTCAGAACGAACAAAGATGGCATCTGTATGTGTTTCTACTTAAGTGGAACAATGCATTATTATTAAATTTCTCTGTAAGGAAGGTGTAAAAGGGCCTGAAGGTCATTGGAGATTTCAAGTACAGCATGGCGAATCCTGCCCATCACGGTCTTCAGTGTTCGGATGATACAAATCTTTCAAATAGGGTCGCAAATGTGTGGAGAACGAAGAACATGAAGCAATACCAGCAACTGCAGTCAATGATGTGGCAATTGAGAGTGCTGATGAGCTCATATGGAGTGGCAGGCCAATTTCAGAGCGTGAATAAGTGTTGAAAGTTAACATTAGTGTTGATAGTGTTAGAGATCATACTTCCTAGCAACCTTAGATATAGTAAAGTCAGCGCTCGACGAGTGGTCAAACAGTTGTCACCAGAACAAAAGGCAATTCGAGTTCAAATTTCAGGAGTTCTGACTCAACGATTCCTGATTGAAGGGGTTGATTTTTTAAATCATATCATAACCATGGATGAAACATCACATTACTCCAGAAGACAACTTCCAGTTTGGAGTGGAGACACACAAATTCCTCTACGCCGAAAAAATTCAAGACCATGACATCAGCAAACAAGGTGATGGTCACTTTGTTTTGGGATGCTCAAAGCATTATTCACGTGAATTTCCTTGAACAAGGCCACACAATTAATGCTGCTTATTACTCAGCGCTCCTAAAAGCCACTCGGAAACCAGCTCTAAGGAAGAAACGACCAGGTCTTCTGTCCAAAGGATTTTCTTTTCTCCGCGACAACACCGAACCACATAAGGCTAACTTGGCCATGACTACACTGGCTGAACTAGGGTAAGATGTTATTCTCCATCCTTCTTATAGTCCTGATTTGTCACAGTGTGATTTTCATCTGTTTGCGCCACAGAAACAGCACTTAGGAGGCAAGAAATTCAGTTCGAATGACAAGGTGAAAAATGCAGTTCTCAACTGGTTTCGACATCAATCGAAAGATTTCTTTGAAATTGGAATAGAAAAACAAGCAGAATGCTGGAACAGGCGTATTTTAGAGGAGGGAGAATACATAAAAAAGTGGCTGTATTATTATTGCGCTAGGTTACTTTTACGATGTAAAAATAAATAAAGTCCAGGTGAAATTTGAACGCCCCCCGTAATTTATGTGTAGAAGTATTTTTTATTTAGCTTTTGGAGAGAATTATTTATCGTTGTATAGGACGCTCTCCATTTTTTAGCCAATAATTTTAATAAAAATAATTTTACACACGGGTAATAAAGATATTTTTCAATCTACTTCCTAGACATTTACTTGACCAATCAACTAACCACGTAAAATATAACGCTGCATTTCGTATACGCAATATCACACTGTATTTGATTTAAGGAATAATGACTAACATTCTCTGCATCAAACGAAAAACATAAATGAGCATTAATCGCGATTCAATATGTGAGGTATGGTACATACACAACAAAGAATAATTTAAATGTTTCAAATTTGTACCCACTGAGCGAATATGTAGTTTTATAAATACGATGAATAAAAATTTTAATACAATAATGTCACCAGGGAAAAGTGGAAATGGCGTGATAAAAAATTACTTCCAAGGTATTTATTACCAAACGCGCGAAATTAATGATTTTTATAATTTTTGCGAAAATTATTTGAACGAAAGGTGTCGCTTAACTGTTTTTATGACAAACAGTGAAAAGTTTGACTTGGATAATGTGAATGCTGTAACCGCGTAAAAATCCGCCGCCACCTGGATACGAGAGAGGGGTAGCAAGAAAGAGCCTACGAAGGATTTGATCAGGCATAAAACTTAGGAGGGATAAGAATACGTTTTGTGCGATGGGAATGGAGATCAATTGGGGAGGATTATATGTTTACCTTGCCTGCCATATTAAAAAAACTTCCGAAATAGATTGGTTCCGCCGCTTCCGAAATGCCACTCAAAAACAGGAGCGGTCGATCCAAAAGGGTCGGGACATTGCCTGCCAAATCGTGGGCAAGTGAAAATCCGAGACGAATCCAGCTCCATCGGTAGGAGAGCGTAACATAAGGAATAGTTGGGAGGTCGTTCTAGAGGGCTCAGGAGTTTTTCAAAATGGAAATAGAGCGAACTCAGCGATACTCGATAACAAATCTAATTAACTCGCAGAATTCTTTCTGTTATAAGTTTTTGCAAATAAATAATGCAAGAATATATAACGTTAATTACCGAATATCCTATTTTTCCAAAATTTTAAATAAAAATTAAACATTATGGTTCCTCCGAATGCAATGTGACATATTCGATTTGTAGAAAATATTTTTATTAAGAATATTTCTTAAGAAATACCATTTGTCTAAAGCAGTGGTCTTCAACCTTATTTGATTCACCGCCCACTTTTACTATATTTTGCCATTTAAAATAAGTTCACCGCCCACCTGCCGTGTCAACTTAACAATAAAAATTTTGATAAAATAAATGTTTAAAAAGACATCAAATTTAACCATGTTTATTAATCCCAAATCTAATATTTAAATAAACATTTGACAGACAGTTCAATGCGTACTTTGTGCTTGGTTCCTACAAACCAGGGAATCAATGTCAGGCTTCAAGTCTTTAAGGGTCATTCGAAGATCTCCTCTTTCTGTTACTTGTAAGCTATTTTTTTTGGACAGGAGATTGTTGACTGCACTGAATCCCTTCTCGACCAGATAATAAGGTTGGAAAAGCTAACAAGAGCAACGATATTTTCTTCCACAAGCGTTGATACAGAGAGGGCATTTTCTTGTTCTGCCAAAGTTGCACATATCCACCTTGATTGAAATTGGCTTTACACTCCTCATCATGAAGTAATTCTATTATCTTCTCTTTGTATTTAATATCCACATCACACACATTTGTGATGAATGGAATCACCATCCATGCTTCCATTGTACATTGTCTCATTTGAGGATATGTGTGCGTATCATTAAACTTTATTATAGAATTGTATTTTTCAGTGTAAAAATTAGAATAGCATTTGGTGAGTTCTTTAACGCCCACCAAAAACCCTAAAACGCCCACTGGTGGGCGCTATCGCCCACGTTGAAGACCACTGGTCTAAAAGGAAACATTTTGTGATTTCGCATGATACGATTTTAAAATGAGGCTAGGGCATATCAAAAACATGAACAGACAGAAAAAGGATTGTTTCCATCACAAAGTTTTGTACTTATTAAATTAATCGTTAGAAACTATAAGGACTATAAGTAGTAATTTTATAGAGCTTCTTTGGTTTAAACAGTAGCTTATGATGCATGAAAATTCGCAGAAATGTTGTCTACATTTAAAATTGCCTTGTTTTCATCTTTCAGATAATGAACAAAGAAATACTCCTCACCTCAACAAATAGCGCGTAACGACACACTGTAGAGTGTGTAGAGTATGTAGGGTGATAAAGAAATTTTAGAATAAAATGAGAAAAGATCACTTGGTACACCAAGTGAACTTTTCTCATTTTATTCATGATGGAGTTCTATCAACTAAAGGCTTCCTCCGTTGAAGAAATTTTAAGTTTAGAAATTTTCCCGAATTCATTTAAAAACGGAGAATTTTCTCTCGAAGGCTGTAAAGGAAAACAGCCAACAAGACTAACACGTCACAAGAATAATTAAAATAGAAAGTGTCAGTAATGATGAATGTGAAATTTCAAATAAATGAATGATAAGGGAAAGGAGATATAATATGTCAATCTCCCGCGGAAAAAGAAACGAGGAAAAGGAATAAAATGAGCGTAAAAATTTCAAACTATTGTAAAAACTTCCAAAATCCACTGAAATACTAGTAAGTTGGTTCATGTCATAAAATTATAGAGAAATATAAAAAATGCGAATTAGAAAATGAAATGCCTTTAACAGATATCCACTGAAATACTAGTAAGTTGGTTCATGTGATAAAATTATAGAGAAATATAAAAAATGCGAATTAGAAAATGAAATGCCTTTAACAGATATTATGCTAACCCTCTGCAATTTTGTTGCAAACCTATACAACTCTCCAACTTATATTAACAGAATTGTAATTTCTCTAAAGTAAAATTTCATCCAATTCCGCGAAAAACAAACTTTTCTTGAATAATCGATGATCAAAAATCAGAATTTCTACCTTCCGTTTTAAATACAATACATGAAAATTTTTTAATCGAAGGATGGTCATAAATTGCGTGCCCAGATGAATACAGTACTTTATGCACCCCATTGAGATTTACAGAGTAGAAAAATACTATGAAAAAACAACTAGTAAAAATATCCATCAAAATCGTTAATAAAAGCTTAGCATAAACTTTTATTAACGATTTTGATGGATACTTTTACTAGTTGCATAAAATAAAAATGCAATTTATGTCCTGATAAAAGAAAACGACCCACGACTTTGGTTGAAATGTATAAAATAAATAAACGCTGCCTCACATCTGTCAATTCAAACTCTAAACTAATTTGTAAATGGACGATACCTCAAGAAAACAAGAATCCTCCCATGTATTCCCTCCAAAAACCACACACACACACACACAATTAAGACACTCCGAAAGCAAGGCGAGCGACAACCATTAAACTAAAGTGGGAGAACAGAGCGGCAACTACACGAGTTTGGCTTCTCATTTTCTTCGACTATAAACTCCAAGAGGACGTAGGAGAGCGGAGATGGAAGGGGCTAAAGTTACGAGAAGAGAGAGAGAGAGAGTAGGAGGAGGAAGAGAGGTGTGCATATGTTCCCGACTCATAAAAAAATACCATTGAGGTGCCGAAGCCCCAAGAAATGAGTCTGCACCGTTTGGAGCGATAGGAAAATGGGGAGGAGGCGGGAGGTAAGGAAAGGGGTGTTGACGGCGGTGGGGTGCGAGTCGGGGGAAAGGGGAGGGGGGAGACTGAGGAAAGCGACAAAAGGGGGTGCATAGGAGGGGGTAATGGAGAACGAGGACGGTTAAAAGATAGAGACAAAAGGTTTTTTATCCAGAGTCCGGGATTGGAAGGCAAAAAGGGTTATGGGAGAGGTAAGACTGGGCGAGAGGATAGGGAAATGAGGAGGTAGGCAGATAGGGGTGCCGAGGGAGGCTGAGGCGCATGAGAGAAAAGGCTTAGCGAGGGCGAAGCAAACGATACGTTTCGGGAGAACAATGTTTGACGACCCGCGGATAAGGGTGGGAATGGCACGAGAGAGTGGGAAGAGGGAGAGGTCGGGAGGGAGCATGTGAAGGAAAAAAACAACGACGCGCTAAAAAAAATACATTAAAAAATTCTAGCGGCGCAGAGATAGAAAGAATGGGCCCGGGAGTTTGAATGAGAGGGGGGGGGGGGGGGGGGTAAAGGGTTAAGAGAGGAGAACGAAATAGATGGGGGAGGGTGGAGTGGGAGAGAAAAAAAAGGGTTCCATCACGTAGGCAGACTGCTATGCAAAGCAGCTTCCTCCTTCCCGACCCATCACGATCTCTACCGCGCCCGGAAGAGACCCGGGACGCGTCAAAAAGTTGCCCACCGACAACTGCCAGTTAGACAAACCGCACCTCTCACGGATCCAGAGACTCATTTCTCCGAAGTAAAAAAATCCTAGCCATGCCGCGCGTGTATTCTGACTGGATCCAAAACGAATTTTGCGTCCTGTGAGGGAGAGAGAAAAGTGATAGCCATTTGGCAGAGCGTCGATCGTCTGATTATTAAAAATCAATTTAGACAATTTAATGGAGTAAGTGATTAGGACAGGCGTGTCTAACTGACATGTTAAATGAATTTCATGGGAACAATTATTGCGTCATTTACGAGATATTGATGATTTTATAAAATAGTCGTGAATACTGACATTCTGAGCACTTGCTTCGAAAACTTCGAGGAATGTCGTAATATCTTGTAAATTAAGTAACATATAAACTATCAAAATGCTAAGATTAATGCGCAAATAGAGGTTAAAACTAATTTTTAAAAATACTGTTAAATTTTAATTTCAAAATTACTGAAAGTATTTATCTAAATCATAAATTTAAGTCTGCATAATTTTAAATTTAAAAGTTCAAACGTAATGTAAGATGTCATATTAAAATAAACGAAACTTAAGAATCTATGTAATATTCCTCAAATAAATTGGTAAGAAGGTTCGAATGCTTTACAGGAATTTGATACCACGAGATGTTATAATCACTCTTTAAATGGACAAATCCTAAACACTGCACAATAGAAACGAATTCGGATGGATCGATATTGAAATGACACCACACCTACTTAGGATAATCGTACAGAGAAAAGGACTAAGTGAAGAACAATTAAAAACAACTAAGAAGCTACGCATTTAATTTGCAAAATGTTGATAAAACAATCGTTAACGAAATATATCTTTCTCGTTTACAAAAACTGTGGAACGCAGTTCCGAAGAATAAAAGGTCACGCCTATCTATTAAAAACTGCAATGAAATATTTCCACTGAAATCTGATCAAATCTACAATCGTTATCCACAAGAGAATGAAAATTAATGAGAAGATGATATTTTAAGGGTACATACAATTCCCGAAAAAAGTTGAAAACCTGATACGAAGGGAAAAAAATCAATCCCATCAAAATATGTTTAAACGTCGCAACGTCCCGCACGGGTAGAAAATGCAAAGAGATACAACGAACAACCCAGCGAGCTCAAGTACGAAGATGACGAAAACTTTCAAGTTCCCCTAAACCGAACCCCTTAAAAACTTCACTCAAAAAGACGAATAATACGAGACGTGAGGAAAGTAAATAACTTGAACAAATCTCAAATAAAAACAACCCATTAACAAACCCGGAAACGGAAGGCTTAAAATGTTTATTTTTCAGTCATCTTCGGGGACGGAGGCAAAAAATGCTTAAGCATGAAAATGAGTTTTGGGACCCCGGAACCGCGGATCCGTCCGAGAGGCCATACGGGCCTTTTTTCATACGCTCAAGGGTGATGAGTGAGTGGGACAAGGGATCGTATACTATCAACCGGTGCACTCGTAACCATATGCACCTCTTGAATAGGAACTCCTCCCCCCCCCACCCTCCCCATGCCAACCACCCACTCCAATTCTATGAAGAACAGACATACCAGTTTTTGCCCGCGACTCGGGTGAGGATCACGTTCTTTCTCAAGTCCCAAAGGTACCTCCGACGACTAATAGGTATAGCCTTCGCGGCATTTAGATTGCGAAGGGAAAGGCTCCTAAGAGGTGGAATATAAAATAGGCGCGGTTATTTTGGGTAACTCTGCTACGTTGCCAAGACGACGTTTTACGGAGCCATTATTAGAGAGAAAAACACGGAGAAAATCGATTTAAAGTTTGGAGTTAATATAATAATAAATTTCTTTTAACGTAAATACTTCAAACATTGAATTCGTTATAAAAATTTCCAAAAATCATAATGATCACTGTATTTCAATATTGTGTCCGTTGAAAATCATGATTTAGAAAATAACTGAATGATGATTAATGCAACAAGTAAGAATTAAAAAAATTTAAAAATAAAATCTTTTTGCTTTATAAAATAGGCGGCCTTATAAGGATAAAATAAGAAAATTTTCAGATTATTTGTCCGTTATAAAAGATTTTGGGGTCCTATTCTTTTCATTACTGTTGCTTTACATATCATTAAATAATAATTTCGCTTTGATACGAGGTTTTCAAGGTTTAGCTTCATTAAACAAATGTGCTTTGCTATTAACTTTATGTTGAAAATCCATTTACTCAAGCTTATGGAATGAGGTTATTACGTAAATGATGTGCAAAGTTATAGTAATGACAAGTACATGACACCAAAATCTTTTATAACGAACAAATAACCTGAAAATTTTCTTGTTTTATTCTTTTAAGATCGCCTATTTTATAAACAAAAAAGATTTTATTTTTGATTTGTTTTTAAATCTTAGTAGTTTTCATCTTTTTAGTGCGAAAATGAATAATATTCAATGAAAAATAACGAACGTAAATAAATTACCTCAATCGCTTTCTTACAATGACTGAGGTCAAAGTTCGTGATTTGTGGAACTTTGCGACTTCAAACGACTCGAGCGCTTGTAGGCTCGTCAGTTTAAATCATAAAGCAAATAAGATGAGAAACTCGGTACCGGCATTAGCCTACTCTTTTCAAAAAGCACCAACGAGGACCAACGGCTTTATGTCCCTTCCGAAGGATGAAGCGTTGACTCGCATGCTCTCCTCTAAACACGCAATAAGGGGCCACAAGATCTAATGAAAAAGTCCCACTTTCGCAGGTTTTCAACGGGTATGCTCAGCACTCGCCACTACGCCATGGCACCCTATTTCGCAAGTTTTGAAATTTCAAAGATACTTTTCTACCCAGAAGCCATCTACCGCAGCGTGAGGAATAAAAATACATTCCCAAAGGAACTATCTGCTGATTACGAGTTGTTACTTGTTTTGTGAAAAAGTTCAAAATTTTAAAACCAATAGTGAACATTATTGAGGTATAAAATGACATAATAAGCTAAAATTTTCGTACAATTAAGCGTTATGACTTCTCTCGCCATATATTGGTCAAAATAACAACTCACGTTGGCATCCGTATTTGCGGTTATCATTTCTAACGTTGGGGCACAGAATGCTGTGAATATGTAGTAGTTCAATTTATTGCTACTGAAACGCCTCCAGACTGAACGGCAGAGCCACCGCAACCAAATAGACTTTTGGAAAGTTTGAACATGCACAGTTTAACTTCTAGATGAGATACGAAATTGTTTATGAGTTAAAAACCACCTGCAAGCAATAAGCTTTCAAACAATGTAACATTAGTTACGATCCGATCATTCATTCGAGAGATATATGGGAACAAAAAATGGTCTACCCCAAAATATGTATATATAAATAAAAATCGGACGAACGCAAATAAAAGATTTTATAAAAAGCCGACTACTCTAATAAATACTTAAAAGAATTGATGATTGCTATAGCTACATTTGAATATGATGAATACAACAGAATGTAATAATAATATACTTGGACAGCTTATAACAATAGAAAATAAAAAATTCGTATTGAAACATCCATTGTTCAAATATGCAATCATAAGAAAAATCTACAAATCCTTTCAATAAAGGTTTAACTTCCTTTTATATAATAAAGACAAAAAGCAATCTTGTTTATAATGAACTTGTTAAGAATAACTATAATCTGTAAATTGTGTTTATTGTGGTCAAGTGGTACTCGAACACGTATTATGTTTCAAACGACTGCACAGATAGATATCCATTTAAATGACAGAAAGTTAATATAATAAACGGAAATAAAGTTCCTTACAAAATATGTGTATATTCTTTTGAAAAGGAAAAGACTGTTTAAACACGAAGTAGAATAGAAATCTCTCATAACTATAAGCTGTTAAAAATTATTAATTGAAAGCTGACCTTAAGAATGACAATTTTTAAAACTGGAATTTCCCATTAAAACTTAGAAAGAGACATCTGACATCAACCCACGTAATAAATAAGCCATTCGGAGGAAGAGATCCACACCCTCCTAATATTTATCTCAGCTTTGTAGAGAAGTAGATACTATTTCCGGCGTCGCGGTTCCGAATTCTTCCACGATAATAGACGACGTTCTTTCGATGAGACAATTGCAATTACCCTAGAGTACTATCGTTTATCTACTGGTCAACTGGCGAAAATCGATAAATAAGCTACACTCGTAAGGGATGAACGCTCATTGTAGGTCAGTGTCACTAGGACGGGAGATTTAACGCCTGCGGACATCCAAGCACGATACCAAATGCAAAGCTGCCATGAGAGAAAGAGAGAGAGAAAAAACGGAGACAAAAGAGGTGAAGATAGGGATGCGGAAGGAAGGGGTGTAGGAGGAGGAGAGGGGGAGTGATCCTGGAGGACAATGAACCCCGGAGGGAAACAGAAACCCGCTGAACTCGCGGGGGGAAAAAAGGGGGGGGAGCCTGGATACGCAGCAGGAGGGAAGAAGGAAGCAGAGGAAAGGAGGGAGAACAGAGAGGAAATGTAGACGGCAGTAAAGGGTTAAAAACCTCGTTTGAAACTATGGTCTCCATCTATGCATATGTTAAAATAAGGTGAGCTAGTGTTGCTGATTTCCCCTCACCCCCTACTCCTAGGGCTCGTTCCGAAAACGGACGGGAAAGGGTTAGCCGAGGAAAAAAGGGTAAGGGGCGAGGTGGGGGAGGGAGGTTAAATATGAAACAGTCTCGGGAACGTAATAGACGTAACAAAACGTTACGAATCGAAAGATAAGGGTTAAGGTAGTTGCGTGCGTTAAAAGTAGGTTTTTCCCCCACACAATGGAAGAGGCGAGTTTCTTCCTAGCCGCGGTTGACGAAGGGACGCGGAAATAAAGACCCTACGAAATAAAGGTAAGGAAGTGGGAGTGAGACACCGCGGCCAAGTAAAGGAGCGGGTTGAGAAACTGGGTCTATAAAAATGGGTTCTTAGAGAACCGCGGGACTCATGGGTTGGGAGGGGGGGGGGCGACGGCGTACACCGTGGCGCGTAGGGAGGGCCCGTATGCATAAGAGAGTGCCCTGAATTGACGGACCGGATAGGAGAGAGGTGCATGCAAATAGACGGGAGGCCCCTCAGTGTCTTCGATGAGCAAACGGGTTTCCGTAAGGGTTTTTTAAAAAAAATACATATACATATATACTATATCACGGGATGAGAGAAGGGGGTCTCATATGGGCGGTGAATGAGTAGGAGTGATGGTTTGGGTAGTAGTACCCTGATGGGGTTAAGGGAGGTAAAGGACCCGACAAGAACAAACCCCGTGTGTTTTTCAACCCTTTTTACCCCCTCCGTCCCCGCAGGAGGAGGCAGAGGAACACAGCCACCGCCCTCCTCCCACCACCTCCTACGAATCATTTGCATAGGGAGAAGGTTTTTATAGTGTCGGAGGGGCATTTGTGTAGAGAGAGGCAGACAGAGAGAGAAAGAAGGAAAAAATAAAGAGAATAATAAAATGGGGAAGGGTAAGGAAGAGGGAAGGAAAGGAATATATATATATATATATATAAAACAAGTGTGTAGTTCCCCGTGAGATAGAGAGAGAGGTTGAGTGCATGTGTTCCTAAAAAACGGATGCTTTAACCCTTTTGATCCTTCCTCTCCCCCCTCCCTCCACACAACGCTATATCACTCTCCCCCTCCTATAACCCCTCTAACCCACACCACTTCCTACCAATTCATTTGCCTACAAACCTCTTTTTTTTACTCTCGACTCAAAAGGGGACAACCTCGTCTCTTCACTCTCACTCTCGTACGCAGCCAGATCTGAGGATCGGGGACAGTACCAGTCGGACACCCTTCCGTGCGACTACGTCTTCTTCCTCCAGCGCCTGCACCGTTCAACCCCTCGCGACTTTAGCCGCGCTAACGTGCGTCGAGGAAAAGTGAAACGGAAATCTCCTTCGAAAGTCTGGTGAAACATGTGACGGGAAGGTGAGTGGACGGAAGTATGTATCGATGAGTAAAGATTTCGACTTCTACATCGATCGATAGAATATGGAGGAAAAGATCGATAAGGGGTGATAGGTGTTTAAACGCACGCGTTGAATTTTTTTTAGTGATTGTGCCTGTGTTTGTGTGTTTACTGTGTTGTGTGGCGTATTGTTCCATCGCTCGTCAAAATTTTCCTCTTTGTTTTTCTAAATAGCCGTGTCGACGTAAAATTCCGTGAGGCTTTCTGGTAAGCGAAGAATTTCGTTCGGTGATCGATCAAGCGTGTAATATAGGTCGGTGGCATCGCACCGGATCAATAATTCATGGGGTTGTTTGAGGGGAGATTTATGGAGCGAATACTCCACCCCGTCTTTCTCGTTTCAAGGATTCGCCTCTCGTGAATTTTTTTAACGAAGTGAACGAGATCCGTATCGCTATAAACGGGGGAGAAAACGAAGGAACCGTTTTAAAATATCCTGTTGGATAGAGATAACAAAATGGAATTTATTCGTTACTAGGGTAGAAATAATTTGTTTTACCATTTAGTTGTAGATGTTTGCACAGTCATTTGAAATATTTTATTAGAGGAATATATCTATTTTTTAAATTTTTGGCCGATAAAATAATTCGTCGACTAAGGATAAAACTGTATTTACATTAAATTTTATATATTATTTTTTCTCGTCATATTTTATATTACGCATTAACGCTAATTCTCATACGTAGTTTTCAATATAATGACAAGTGTATTATATCTAGTGAGTGTTCATGCAACTTGAATTTCACTGTCTAATTCACTTGTTTATCGGCAATGCATGCAATACTCCATGGAAATAAAAATTTCCTTTATTTATTTAATTTATCGATATGAATTTTTTGTTTTTGTTTTTAGACAAAATTATTTAACGTTTGCTGGAAATCGACATGAAATTCAATAATTAAAACAACCCTTACTAAAAACTCGAAATATCTATTGTATTCGTAGCATGCGCCTATTTTTGGTAGCGTAAATAGCTTCCTAGAGTCGAAGGTTCGAATTTTGCCGAGCGTGTGGTGATATCTGTGATCGTTTTCGTTTAATAGTTGTTGCGTTCATTATACAAGAGCTGTTTATGAACTAGTTAAAAATAAACAAATTCATGCGTACATAGATGCGAGGCAGAGGCAGTCTTAAGGAATTATCTTATCATGTTAAATAACTAATTCTAAAACTTTTCTTAGAAGCTTTATTATATGGCTAAAATGTTTTGTACGAGATGTGACGAAAAGTTCATTTTTTGTTCATATAAAAGTGGCACACCTGCTTGGGTTATGCGAACCATTTATACAATTTTCTTTTTTCCTTTTGTCCAAAACGTCTATAGTAAGAAACTTCAATGCAATCCACTCAAAAGACGGGCGGACACGATCTGATAGAAGGCATTATTTTTTTACTTTATGTAAAGAATGCCTAATAAATTTCAGTGAAGTAGAGATTTCATTAAATGAATCTAATGCGTCACAACGTCGATTGAACTAGAAATGAATATGTAAAGGATAGAAACAATTTTCAGAATTTTGTTTTCAGTGTCGCAGGTGTCTCTCTCGAGGAAATTAAGTAGCTTAGGATAAGAACCTTTGCTTTATATATATATATATATATATATATATATAGAGAGAGAGAGAGAGAGAGAGAGAGAGAGAGAGAGAGATGGGGGGAGTAGGAAGGAACTTTCTACGAGTGAAAGAGACAGTTTTCGTGATGGAAAGGCACAAAAACATCAAGAGAGGTTTCTCTCCCTCTGGATCCACGGGAGAAGTTGGATTTAGAGTGGGAGGGGGGGGGGGGAGAGAAGGGAGAGTTTGATGCAAAGGGTAACGAAAGAGGACGGAGAAATGGCTCTCTTAGAAGATGGGAAGAACGAGAAAGGAATGATGAGGATGAAAGAATTTTTTCCCATTTCTCTGTCTTAAAAGCTAATTTCTCTTTAACGGAGTAGAGTAATATTTAAATAATTTCTTGAACAAACTAAAAACATATCGAGAGCAATGCTTTTGGAGCCAATTTATGTCGAAATCACTAAACTATGTTTTTATGTATTCATTAGACATAATTAATGGATTAGTTGCAACAAAGCGCACTTCAATCAAAGAGGGGATTTAATAAATATTTTTAGCAAAAATTTATTTTTGTTTTTTAAGCAAATGTATTGGATGTACTACACTACTTCGACTTGGAAACTTAATGATACACTAGCCTCCTTCGTAGTATCCTCCCTACTCTAAGTTCCTTAAACAGTAGGTACTATCTCTTTAAAAAAAATCACCCACCGATTTCTTCTGTATCTTTACTCCAATTTTGCTAATTTCTGATCATATTACTCTCAATTTAAAATATCCAAACAAAAAAAACAGATAGTAAGACACGCACGCCTCTTGACGGTTCCCTTTCATATTTACTTGCATGTAATAGAAAATAAACCAAAATATACATCCCCAGCATATCATAAACCGATTAACAATTTATTCTATGTAGAAAAATCATAGAAAATATACGATAAAGACCGAAATGCAAAATAAACATTAAAGAGAAATACGGGAAAACAGACGATTTCTTCGGACCTCTCTTTGCGGCAGTGGACAAAGGGAGGAGGAGGGATGGAGGAAGAGAGAGAGAGAGGGGGGGGAGAGAGAGAGAGAGAGAGGGAGGGAGGGGATGATTCGAACGAGAGGGAGCGCGAAGGGTGGCTTGGGGAGTGGGTGGCGTCGGGGCGGGCGGGGCTCCGTTTTAGGGATTGGGCTGGAAGGACAGGAAGCGAGGTTTAATAAGAGAGCTATTACTCTTCCACTTGGAAAAGCGGAATGAAAAAAATACACGTGGAATAAAATGAGAATGAAATATAATTCATAATGGCGGATGGAGGGAAGGGAGAATGTGACGCTGGTTTGCGTTTGTAAAATAATGCAAGGAAAGGAGGGAAAAGGATAACACAAAAACAAGAGAATATATATATACATATAGATACGTAAATTATACATGTGAATTATATATACACACACATACATAGATACAGTAATTTTCCCCGAACTTGTAAGATGATGGTCTTAGAGGATGAAGCGAAAGTTTGAAGATGAAAATATAAATTAAGGGGAGATGAAAGGAAAGTAGTGTGAGGAGGAGAAGTGAGTGGTTCTGGGAGAAGGAGGACAGACGGAAGAGTGGTTTGGAAGGAAACCAGAAGAAATTAGCTTTTCAAGAAAAAGAAAGTTAAGGATTTTCGCAAGTTTAGCCAGATTCGGTGGAACTGTGTCCAGGGACCAACTCAACAAATGAAATTTAAGTTCATTTTAAAAAAAATCCTGGCCATCTGTTTCCGTTGCTCGTAAACAATTGTAACGAAATTTCATAAGTTTTATGCAATGAAAATAATGTGTAATAATGGAAGTCTAATATATGAAATATTCTTTTTATAGATCTTTAATTCCAATTTCTGTTAGTACTCAAGAGTGAAAGGATGGATATTTAACTTATATGCGTGTGTGCATAAGACTGATCACAAATGTAAAGAGAGAGGAGAACAATTTTGAACATGACCGGTAAAGTTCAGAATTTTTATCCTTTTCTCTCTTCACATTTGTTAGTATGTGCTCGGTTTGGTTATATATCAATTGGTTTCGTTTTTCTTCATTATTTAAAAACATAAGCTCAATCGTCAACACAAAACATTATTTAAAAGTGTGCAGTGCACACTTTTAAATAATGTTTTGTGCACACTGTGCACGCCACTCACCTAATTCTATTTAGTGTACTATTAGTCCATTTCGCCCCAAATAATGATCTTACTTGAGAGTTTAGATGGTTTGCTGTACAATTATGAACTATTTGGGACAGATTTTCAGGCATCAGTAAAGGTCACAATGAAAATCAAAATAGGTGAGAAACTTGAATAGCTGCTTTATCGCAATTTCTATTCGTATGAGTTCTTTCTCAAAGAGTTACTGCTTCTCTCTGATATAACTCCGAATCATAGATTTTTAGATGAAACGAGAATCGTTCAGCCCATTGTCCTCACTATTGTCTCCGAGAGTTAGTGGCGCCGTGGGAACAGGCGGAAGTAAAGAGAAGCAGAGAATATGGAATGAGGGTGGAGTATTATAGGAGGAGTGGGTTGTCACGTGACCCTGCGATCAATCAATCGGAGGGGCGCAGGAAAACCTAAACCAATCGTTCTCCCGTTTGGCTTCCGTTTTGCCGATACGGAGCTTCCCGAAAAACTCCGACGCGACATCTACCGATGTTGACTTCCTACGACCGCCCTCGCTCCATAAAAGCGCGACTGTTTCGACAAAATGGGTTTCCCGCGGCAGTCGCGCTCATTTATCTCCTACAATGCGATCGGAGCTTGTTCATCATGCCCCATGAAGAACAATAACTCAGGAAATATGGAGCTCGATAAAATCGTAAGCATGATAAACGGCTTAATAATCAAAGTATTTTTCGCTGAGAATGGCCCAAGTTGAACAAGCGACGAAATCTAGAAAACGGTGCATACTAGGGGAAGAGTAATTTAAGGATATCGCATATTCGATTCATTTATATCACGAAAAAAGCTTTTCATCTTAAATATATAGCATGTATGTTAACAATTTATAAAGAGATCAATCAAATCAATTAATTTACAAAAACCTATAAAAATTAACAATTACGGACAAAATACAGTTAATATCATCGATATTGTATTCACGTAAAAATACAACTTATTAAACATAAAAGCCAATCTGAGACCGGACTTTTATATCTCAAAACAGGTCGAACACTGCTTTTCATAAAAGCTTGCTTTCCATGATCCTTAATAAAACTGCTTACTGACGATGAGAGACGTATACTAAAGAGCGCAATTTAAGAATATCAAACAGGCCGAGGCAATAACAAAATACTGCAAAATGTCTCAAATCAAACACACAATCCAAACGACGACAAACAAAAAACACCCTAAATGAAGAAACAAAAGAGAGGAAAGATATTGAGATTTTCTGGACGAAAAGGACGACTTAGCAATATCCGGAGGAAGAGATGTAAATACAAGGTGAAAGCGGAGGAAGACGGAAAAGGTAAACACACATTCCGTGAAAAAGACGAGAAGATGAAAAGGAGAGGGACTAAATTTGATAAAAAAACGGACTTGGAAATAGTACGAGTGGGGCATTTCTCAGACACGGGGTAGAAGGGAAAATCTTCCTTTTCAAATAATACCGAAGAGAAGGAAAGACAGAGAGAGAAAAGGAGATAAAAAGGAGCCTTTAGAATCTCCATACTCAGTCTCGTCAGCGAAACAAGGTTTCGTGTTATTTATTTTTCGAATTCTGAGAAACTGAATATTTACGGATTCGGTGAACTCCCTCCTCCCACACCTCCTCCTCCTACCTGCCTACCTCTCATTTCCTCTTCTATCTCTCTCTCTCTGTAAGCTTTCATTTGGAGATACTGTTGGAATACAGTAGCCAAGAATGGGGAGGAGCGAGGAGAGGAGGAGGAATCTCCAAGAGGAAATAAATTGGGGGTAGGCATCAATTTCCTGATTTCTTCTTTCGAAATTCGACAAAAGGAAACAAGATAGCGCAGCAGTTCGAATTTCGAGATCGAGTATTTTTATCCCTCATGCCAATTTTTCCAAATGATATCACAATTTAAAAAATCCCCGAATTTAAAGTACTAAGTAAGCGTGAGGTTATTCTTCCGTTAAACTTGTTATTCCCTGAGCCTCGTTTGCATTTACTACGGGTTATGTTCGTCAATTACGTGTCTACATCATTTTCAATCGAATAGCATAAATTTTGCACGGTTTCTGTGATTGGATCCTAAATGGAATGCTTCTTATGGTGTGGATTATAATTACCACTATCATTATCATTACTTTTCAAATAAAACCTACTTGAGTATTAAATTCAGGAATCAGATTTTATAAAATAAAAATTGATGTATTGCCCGAAACTGTTAATGGCCAAAACTATATATGAAAAATAAACCTTAGAATCGATTAAGAAAAAGCCCAAGTAGATAAAAAGAGGTGGTAGTTAAGTAAACTCTTTTACAACCTAAAAAAGTGGAGAGCTACAAGTGAAAAGATAAACAAATTAACTAACAACTTTATTACCACATTATACCAATGTTAAGGGAAAAAAATCAGCCCGTATGCGTATTCCTCAAATAAACTGGGAACAAATACATTTTCCGTCACTTCGAACGCATCGTCGGCATCGTGAGTGAGAGTAACGAGCCAAGGCATAATCGAGTCTTGCACAACACGTTCCTCGTTGCGACGTCAAATTTTTTCAGGACAATCGTTATCCCCACATAATCCCTCGGAGCGATACCATCGAATCATTCCCACCGCCATCTCACGTGGGAGAGAGGAGCTTTTGGTAGGATTGAAGTCTGCGTCATCACCGACTATCATGAGGGAGAAGGGGGGAGGGGGACCTTATTGGACGGAGGGTGGGTGGAACCAGAGGTCTCCAGAAGGGAGAGGGAGGCAATGGGCGTACCCCGGGGGCGGCAGAAAAAAAGGGAGGGTGCAGAAGGATAGGGGAAAAGAGAGGATTTCGTCTGGGAGAAAGATGACTGGAGGGAGGGAAAGCGTCGCAATTATTATTAAAAATGCGTTTCCATCGCCCGCCCTTGTAAGTGAAGCGACACCGGAGAAGCTAGGAGTGTGCTGCGTGCGTATTGTGTATTCGGGTTATGTTCTGGGCGTGGGATGATGGGAGGGGGCGAGGCCGGGTCGAAGAGTGGTTAGGCGCCGGTAATATCAAGAAATTGGCTTTGTTTCCACTCAACCCCTCCTCCTCTCCATTCCATCTTCTCCCTCCTGAAAAAAAATCTCATCCCCTCTTATCCAGCCCCTCCCCCTTAAAAACGCACTCCTTGATACTCGCCTTCCCACGCGACACAGCACCAACCCCTCTCTGCGCTCCCCTCCCCGCGGAAAAACCCTAAGCTTGCCTCCCGCAGCCTGTGATGGCGACAGCTCATGGCGGGTCTTGCGGACCAAATTGGGAGCCTCTTTCACTGCGAGCGTGTTTCGGCGCGGGATGAGAATTTCCAAGAGGGTTGAGTTGGTTGGGAGGGAGGATGGGGGGAAAGGGAGAGATGAAACTCTAGCGCGATGCTTGCGGAAGGGAATGGCATGTAATCATTGGAAGATGAGCGAGAAAGAGAGGCGATGCGTGGTTCGGTCGTTACTATGGCGACAAAACACCGATCCGGTATTCGACAAAGA
This sequence comes from Uropetala carovei, assembly GCA_036926305.1. Classification (NCBI taxonomy): domain Eukaryota; kingdom Metazoa; phylum Arthropoda; class Insecta; order Odonata; family Petaluridae; genus Uropetala; species Uropetala carovei. The sequence goes on along the minus strand of JAXCHB010000065.1, from coordinate 7,609,895 downwards.
GAAAAAAAACCTTTGATGGACGACCCTAATAACTCACGCGGTCGTTTGTAAAATTGATTATTTCCCTTTTGAGTTGACGTTTCGGAGAATATAAATCCAACTAACGCCTAAAAGAATTTGAGCCGATGTGTCCACTGATAAAAAATTTCCTGAAAATCAATGCTTGAGGACCTTTTTGTAATTAATGCCTGCATTGCATGAATAGCGTTCTGAAAATGTCCGCATCTAGAATGAGGAAACATTTTAGAGCAAAAATATCCTATTTAAAATTAAATAATGGCCTCTTCATCAAAAATTAATGGAAATAATAATAATAAGACTTTAACGGAAAATCGAGTAATTAAAATAAAGATTATCGTATGACTATGCCATATTTTGTTTCAAAACAGTGTAGTTTCTCTGAAAACTGATCTATTACAATTTGTAATTGTTAAAAATAATTTTTCCGGAATGAGAGAAATTTCGCGCATTTTTTAAATTTAATAAAATGTTGAATTCGTTCCTAAAGATGTTTCTCTTAACTATACAGAAAACCTTTAAAGCTTGATTATCTATTTAAACAAAAAATATGAAACAATTTATTCAACACAGTAAGTGACCAGAAAGTTTTGATAAAACAACAACACGGTTAGGAATTTATTACTCCAAAACATGAAACCACGTTACGATCGCCATCAAAATTTCAAATAAAGCACACCTGCACACTCACAATTTTAGCAATAATTCGATCAGGAGACTCACTTAAGGAGACAAGCTTCTCAGAGCGTACGCAACCGACATTCTGAGGACAAGATGAATTCCCCATAAATAATAAAAAAAATACGGATAACAATAGCCATTTCATTTTGAAGGAAAATCCAAGCCCGCAGGAACAGGAAATAATGTTACAAAACCACGTTCATTTTATCGCCACAATACAATCGTTCCGAAGAAAGAGAAGAAAAATGTCGTTCTTCCTTTCTGCAAGGAAAGCGTTCTCTCTCTCTCGCCCAAGAACGGTTGGAAACCGCAGCTGCGGACTGTCTCACGTCGATCCGAGGAAATCCATTGACGCAACTCGGAGAGATAAAGAGAGGGAGTCAGTTCCCCTAACCAACCCTCACCTCCCCCTCCTACCCACACGCTTCCCTTTCATACTGATCTGATATATCCATAGGATCGCACATGCTACGGATTCAACTCATGCCCAATCCAGTTTACGTCCCCTCTCCCTTCCCGTTCTTAGATGTTACTAAGCTCAGACCTTTCCCCTCCTTAAGGCGTTTTACCATCGTCCAAACAAAACCGTAAGAGCACTTACTCCAACTTCAAACCTAATCCAACGACATTACGGTATGTGTTACGCCTATTCCATTGAAAACAAAAACATAGCCTTAAAGTGTATTCCGATAAATTCCATTTCACAATGACGATGGTCTTTACAATAATGACTCCCACATCCTATTCCATTCTGAATACATGTTCAAATAATTACACATGATAATCAACGACGCATTATTCTTTAAGCCTATTTCTGTTATACCAAAGAATGAAAATTTCATCTTTTCCCACAATATCCTTGTTCATACTTTAAACACCTACATCTTACTATCGAATGATCTATGAAATAGTACACGTTTTACCAGCATCATAACTCAAAAACTACTTCACTCGCTCCCTCTTTCCCATCGTAAAGTTCCCATTCCGTTTTTTTCCCGAGCGCAAATATTGTACCTTCACGTGCTCTTCACATATCAAACCCGAATAGCCATAGCCTTCCTCTATTCGGCGAAATGATCTGTCCCCCAATTCGCCCATTCCCCTCCACCCGATACCCAGCTCCCTCTTCCCCTCTCCGGCGATCCCCATCCCTTACACCGACTCCCCCACGGTATCCCCTCATCCATCCCTTCGCAAAAATCCTCTCGCCCCCAGCCCCCACCGCCCCCTCCGCTCTCCACCCCCCCAATGCGAGAGCGTTTTAGGAGGGCGGAGGGAGGGTTCCGGAGAGGGAGGGAGACGGTGAGTGGTTGGGAATCGATGTTCCCGCGGCCTGGAGGGTGGGGGTAAGGGAGTGGTGGGGGTGTAGGAAAAAAAATAATATCCCCCCTTCCCTCTCTCCAACCCCCTCCCTCCATCCCTGCTCTTCTCTGCACCCTGTGGTGACGCACACCTCGTGTCGCCGTGAGAGCGAAGGCAAAATGGCGGCGGGGATTAATCTTTGCGGAGGATGTGTGTTCCTCAATTCTGCGCTCACTGGCTTTGAGGTTGAAAGTAATCCGAAGTTTCCGGAATTCGGGGCGATAGAAGAAGCATTTCTACGAGTTTACCCATACCTTTAAAATCTGATCAAGTTCGTAATAATTTCTATGATCATATAGATGCCATACAGAATTAAGCAATAGGCTACCTTTCTAAATATTTATGGATATACCTTCAATAAAAATTCGAATTAAAATATTAATTTTTCTGTAGTTTGCATTACTTAATTTATGTTCGATGACAATTGAAATAATGTAATATAATAGATCTTAAATCCAATACATTATCCATATTTTATAATTTATGATCAACGATAAAAAATTGGAATTATTTTTGCAGATAATCCGAAAAATACCATTAGCCGCTAAATGCCACAAATGCAATTTCATCACAAATAATAGATTACTTGATTCAAATAATTTTTTTTTAGATAAAATACTTTTCCTGCAGCACGAATCGCAAGTACTGGTTTAAAATAACGACAGGCTGACCTGTGAGCTCTACAGGGAACCAACCGGAAGTATGGAATCATCGCAATTAATCAGAAGTCCGATACACAATTCACCGATTCCTTCAGACCACCCTAGAAGCCTCTCGATTACGGCGAGGGATATATTTTATCGTCTACATCGCAACTCCTGGCAAACCCTCGACTTACAAAAGGGAATCGTCTTCTTCTTCTTCTCGGTGACCTTATCAGGCCGAATCAGGCCACAAGGGTCGCCGTATCAGATTATTTTTTCACCCCTCCGGAAAATGTTAAAGGAGCGATTGAACCAAGAAGCAAAAAGATACGATAGAACCCTCGGAAGAGATACGAGGGGCTGAGGGGAAGGAGAGAAATGTCAGAGGTTCGATATTTCCCTCGCCAGATTTACTTTGAAGCGAATAAGACGAGAAAAACGGACGCGGAAGGGCTGGAGTTAAATCGTTTTAGGATCCAAAAAATTTGCGAGTGCCTTAAAAAAGAGAGGGACGCGGTAGCTAAGAATTAAGGAGATTTTACGCCGATCACCCTAACGAGAGAGATGCAAATTAAATGGGATGTTTACATCCTCACGTTTAAACTGCTGAGGGAAGGGAGAGGGAGGGTGAAATCGAGGGACTGATGACGATTCTTTTTAACGAGATATGCAAATGAAACTTGGGAGTTTTAGGTCGTCACCGAAAGAGTGTCGTGGATTTATTACGTGTAAGAAATCCTTATTACGCCGTGGTACGTTCGACATTCGAACAATGTCGACACCCAAGCTCGAATGACTTACAAGTTTTACGGTGTGTAACGGTAGAGTAAGTGCTAAATAAAAATGACAATTAAAATGCTATTAACAGAAACGGAGATATCGCCCTGAAAATCGATTCATTGTGTGATTAAAATGTCTTATTCCTGTTGGCGCAAAGTGATGTTCCAACACTTGCTTATGACATGCCGTCAAAAGGACTTTTATGGTCATTAGATAGTATTTAAAAATGAATTAATAATGGTTCGAATGACTACATTACTATTACTCGGTGTTACCAAAACGTAATTTTATTTGTCATTTATTTGCATTTGTAAAAACACCATTAAATATTCCGGAAAATTTACGGGTAGTTTGTTTTCAAGGAACCTAACTTATCAAAGTATCAGAAAAATGAATACTGTTCTTTCAAGTTTTATCAAGTATAATTCAATTTAGAATTATAATAAAATAATAATTATATATAAAGGTTGTTTATTAATTAGTAAAATCTTTTTAATTTATCTTCACTAATGTTTTATTATCACTTATAAATTATGAATGGGTCTGTTAAAAGAGGAATAAACGTTTAATTGTGGCAGCTTATCATAAGCTACGATATTTTGAAAAATACTGAGGGAAGTTTTAAACCAGCTTCGTTTCCCAACTCTCGCAAAAAAAAATACTATAAAAATTTTAAATCGTTCCCATCCCACCTTTCCAGTTGACCGTGACATGACAACTCGCTTCCGAGAGGGAGAGTTTTTCAAGATGGAGGTCAGAATGAAGAGTGCCCAGCGCAGCGCCGATCAATGGCGGGAAGAGCGGCGGAGGAGAGAGACACACAACACACGGAGCGAAAGGGCGGAAGAAGGGACGTGACCAGGGCGTGATTGATGCGACTACAAGGGAGCATCGCTAACCGCGTCGTCAGGAATGAAGAGAAGAAGAAGGGAGTCAGTGAATCACGGCATGCAAGTACGATTTAAAGACGTGGGAAGAGAGAGCGGATTGAAACAATGACATGAAAATAAAAAGTGGGTCTGATGCTCATTAAGGGTCGGGAAATGAGATGCAAATTGGTGCTTTTACTAGTGCGAAGGAGATGTGGTATCTTTCTCACCCGCACGGACATAACAACTTCATACGAGGCTAACTCTCGTGGGAAAAGAGCAATTACGCGAAGGGTGGAGGAAACGCAAAGTTTCTGCGTTGACGGCGATGGACGGTATAACTTCGCTAATAGCTAAACTAATAAGTTAATTAATTCACGGAAACCACAGTATGAAGAACACGCGAAGTTCTTCGATTTTATCGATGGCTACGGGAAATCCGTGAAGAACGAAATTACCGTTTCGTCCGAATATTCTTATAAAATTTCAAGAGAATTAAAAATCGTTAAAATACATTCATGTTCAATTTGAAATTGACTTTTTGCGCAGAGCTTTAGAAATTCAACACTTGAACTTAATACAGTTATACTTGAAAATTTTAAACAATTGAACGTATCAATAAATAAGTTTTTAAAATACCATTAAAATGCAAATCGAGGCCAAATTAACTAAAGACAATAAAACAACTCAAACACAGAAAATGTATTTAAGACAGCTAACAAAAATAAAGGCATCAAGTTTAAATTCTAGAATACGTTTATTTAAATGAAAACTATATGTTGAAATATGATTTAAAATGTATTCATATCTCTGCTTTCTTGATCTTATATTATTGGCAAAGAACATTTACAGAAAATTCAATGTCGAAAATAAATCCACAGTTAACAAATTTAAGCTTCGTTATCGAGTTGAAAAATTCTAAAAGAATGTGAATGCATCGTTCAAATTAAATTAAAACATTAATATTTTCAATGCTCAGAGGTTAAATGATCCAACAATTACTTTTATTAATACGGAAGAATTATTCTTAATTTTTAAATAATGTTTTCAAGAGAAAGAACACCTTTCGATACCACGAACCCCTTAACCTTTGAGATGGCGGACGCCAGCCATCGCGAATTTGTTTAAGGGAGACACTCATCCTCGGTAATCCTACAGACGTATTATTGCAAGACGCCCATGGAAAAGGCAAAACGTGTTCAAGTTCAAGGAATCGTGGACTACAAAGTCATAGAACGTCTTACAGCGTACGAAAACTTCCGTTGAAACCGAGAAGAGTAAGTACATAGATTGTGGGGTGGGTGGCAGGACGCGGCAGGCAAGAATGGGGAATGGGATGATTAGGGAAGATGGATGCGGGGTGTAAGCCCATGGGGTTGTAAGGACAGGGTGGAGAGAGGAGTGTGTATCAGGGGTGGTGGGGAAGCACGCCGAGGGATGAGACGAGAATAAGAGGGATGCTGTGTGTCTGTGTGGAATGGGAGAGAATTTGAATTCCCAGTTAAGAGCTCGGAGGGAGAATGATGCCTTGAGGCGCACTTCAGTTATTGGACTCGGAGGAAGAAGGAGAGAGATAGTGGTCCATTCAGAGAACTGATGTTTGGTTCGAAGAGGGAGTGTTTCCTTTTCAGGAAGTAAGAGAAGGACCATTCGCAAGAATAATAAGGGTCCATACATTTATCGCCGCGGATAAACGTTGAAAATGATGACTTTCTCCAGACATTCGCTCTTGTATTCGATTTCGATAACTATTGCATGAGATTTGAACAGAATATGCAACAATATAAGAAGAAGCAATAACGTTACAGTAGATATTAAATCAAACGTAAATTCATTTGCAAGCGATTATTATAACTTGATCAAATATGACTGAGAATGAAGATGAGATTTAATATTTTGAATACACATTTCTTTTGCAATATAGCTGAATACCGACTGGTCCTAATATACCTTTCACTAACAGCTTGACTTTAATGAGTTTTTTAATGCGAAGATTTCATACATACGTACAAAATTAAAGAAATAAACACGTTGAACATGTCAATTAAAATTTTCTATTTAAAAATAACTTATTTACTACACAGAAAAATCCGAAAGTAAGTCACTCAAAAATCGACTCAAATATAATAAAATCTTATACGATAAATAATCGAATTTGACATTAATTGACGGATGATATTTCACTTGGCTAGATCCTTTTAACCGCATAAAATCGGCTTAGTACTTAATCTCTTCTGTAAAGCGTAAAAATACAAGAAAATCGAGGTGGAGCATTTATAGTTCACCATCTTGAGATAAAGAACGAAAATGCAAAAATTTAGGAGAAATTCTCTATAAAATTTTAAAATCAAATTTAAATTTGTAACGACGTAGGGGTATCTCACTTAGATATTGAAATCAATTAAAAAGGAAACATTTTGACAATTTGGTCCTGTAATAAAAAAGTACAATTAGATTAAATTGATTCAAATAAGAATAGTAGATCAATATATCGAGATTTATGCGAGTGTCTACTGTGAATAAATGTTTTATTAGACAGAAACGCGACACGTTTAAATTCTCGTCTTCATTTGGGGTTGTCAATTTTTTAAAGCACTCCTTAAAGAAGAAAATGCTCGGATGTTCTATACAACAGCATAATTAAAGCTTTGTTCTCTCCCCATCAAGGAAGCCAGATTTTTTGAACTTCACCTCGAAAGAGATAGAGAGAATGTCTAATTTTTCGAATCGCATCCCATCGTTATCTGGGACGTAACCTCGAATTTTCCCCGATTTGCTATCGGTTTTTTTACAACTCCAAATTATCACCTCTTTTTTAAAAACATCACAACCGAGGCCTTGGTCCAATCTTCTCCTTCGTCGAAGGGGATACACGAGAGGCTTTAATTTTTTTATACCAAACTTCTTTTTTTCCTCTCTCTCTCTCTTTCTCGAAGGAAAAGAAACGGGGTTATTAAAACCGCCGAGGAGAGGAGAAAGAAAACGAGATTGCCTCCCGACTCCCCTTTAATTATCGCCTCGCTATGGCGTTGGTTTGTCGGAGTGTTGGCGAACCAAAACACGAATTTGGATTCGGTAGGAGGAGCAAACGAAACGTTTCCGTTCTGAACGTTTTTCCAAAAAAAGTCACGTGCTATCTTGAAGAGGGTTCAACGGGTTTGCGTGCGGCTTCTATAAAGATTTGGGAGGGAAGATGGCGAAGGAAGCAGGAGTTTCGAATTTTTTGCCACGATTTGCCAGATTTTAATAATACGTTGCCAAAACGTTTGTTTTTAAAACTGTCAATAGCGCGCGTTGCACAAAATTATAATTATCTCTCTGACTCGGGACACCAGTTTGATATTCCATTGAAAACAGTCTAATTCTTTACGTATTACTATAAAGGATTTACTTCAATTGACAGCTGTGTTGAAATATATGCTACAAATAAAAATATGACATAATATGTAAAAGAAATTATGCTCCAAAATGTGAAATGAGTAATACCTTTCGCAGAAATTATATACTACTCGCATCGTTACAGTACGTAATAAAAGATATTTTTGTCTAAATTCACCATCTAAATTCGGTTTCGAGGGGATTTAAAAAAACAATTTCAAGTATTCATAAAAAATGACACGGGCAAAAACAAGATGCGCATCGTTGTGAGAGGATCAAGAGGACCATTGTGAAGTTTTGGGGGAGGGGTGTGGTCGAACTATTGGGGGTGGGACGCAATGGAAGGGAGGCATAGAAAGTTCTGTGGAGAGGGAAGGGGAAAGGGGTGTGTGTGTGGATATATGAATGGGGAGCGTAGGGGAGGCGCAAATAAACAGGAAACAATGCGGCGACCGGGCTTAAGGGAGGGAAAAGAGGGAAGGACGTATATAGTATGAGGTGGCTGCAGGATGCGGAAAACCAATATGGCCGAAAAGGGTCGGCAGACGATTGTTGTAATTGGACCAATAGGTCTGCGGCGGACAAACCAAGAAGGAAACGAAGGGAGGGGTCAGCGGGCATGGCGAGTGGAGGGAGTGAGAGGGGGGAGGGGAACAATCCCTTTACCCACCTCCTGTTCTTTTCCGTCCCTAAAGCCTTATGACCCACCCCTGCTTGCCCCTCCACGGGTAAAGAGCGTGCACGAGTGGTGGTGATGGTGGGGAGGAGTATTTTTGGGAGGGGTGGGGGGAGCTTGTCTGCGGAAGGGCAGTGTGGAAGATCCCCGAAATGGCAGTCGTTAACACGGCTCGTACGGTTTGCGTGTGAGAGAGACTGCAACGACTGCATCGCGTTTTTTTGCGAGTTTAGACGACAATTCAACGCCATAACTTCGAATGCATTCAGTGGCCCAAACAATTCTGTTGGACTTTCTCAAAAGTGAAAATAGAAACGGTCATATCTCGAGTTAGTTTCTATCCTAATAATAAAGATATTTCACTGAAAAATATCGGCACGCTTTGAAGGTTAAATATTTAAGGGATTCTGAATGTCGTAACGAGGTACTTCTAAAATTGTTTCTTTAAATGTACTTTTTTGATTCGTTATTAATTTTAAAGTCATCTTAAAAACGGTTTCATCTGAAATCATAAAATAATGTAAGTCTTCAGAAGGTGCTGCTTGCAATAAATCATGCATTCGTTACCTAAAAATACACAATTTAAAATTAAAGAGGTCTCATTTTTCCTCAAAGAACGGTCAAATGCTAAGAATCCACAAAACTATATTTACGGAATCGATTTCACGTATAGATTTGGAACCAAATGAGTCTCATTCATCAATAGCAATTATCATGGTTTTAAGGAAAATGAAGTTTAACACCACTGGAAACAGTTGAATCTACGTAGAATGGCTGAGGTCAGAGAATAGTGGCAAAGGAATGGTAACAACGAAGACGAAAAACATATCTTCGGTACATTTAATATGCTCTCAGGTCCTAATAGATTTTAAGAGACAAAACAGAACAAAGCTACCGATAGTTTAGACCAGGCCTGTGCAATCCGCGGCCCGCATGCGTCCCATTCCGAGTTTTTTTGTGGCCCACAAACTTCTTATGGTTTTCCACACAAATTGTCCATTTTCGATTGACGTGGATGCAAGCACGACACCAGCACTATTGCAGCTGGAAATAATTGATTTTCAATGCAATACTGAATTAAAATTCATTTTTGAAAAGAAGAATGATATAGGTTAATTTTACAACAAATACGTTGACGAATCAAAATTCCCAAACTTGAGAAATCATGTGCAAAAATAGTTGGTACTTTTGGGAGTACTTAGCTTTGTGAGTCCCTTTCTAATAAAATGAAGTTCGCGAAGAATAAATCTCGTGGCTCCTTCGAAGATATTAAATTAGAAAATCAGTTAAGATTTTCTACCACAAAAATTGTAGTAAACTCTGATAAATTGTCAGTGCAAAGAAGTTTCCCGTTGAATAAATTTTGTTGTTATGAAAAATCAAGTTTTTAAAAATTTTTCTACTGCGGCCCGCCCAAAATATTTGTTCTCAAAATTGGCCCATTGAGAGATTTGGGTTGCTCATGCCTGGTTTAGACAATGAATACCGTATATAATGAGCAACATTTTTTATACTTTTATGCTTTTGATTTACAGTCGAATCTCGAACGTACATAATTACGATTTTTCATAATTCGAAAATGGAATGCTTTCCTCCTAGACTTTCCAATAAAGAAAATTGTTCTGCAATTTCATTTTTTACCAGGTAAAGGAGCCAGATTATATGATATTGCTTTCCTTAAATTCTAAAATATGACATGATGAAATACAGAAATAATTAGTCGAAAAAACTAGTCGCTATTTATGCAGCTGTCGTCATTTTAACCATTTTCGAAATATCGCCACTTTAAGGAAAATGAAATGCGCTGTAATTGAGAATAAGAGAAACAAAACCGTCGAGCCTAAATTCAAAGTTAAAGCTTTCATTTTTTTCCTTTTTTAAATCCATTCTAAGGATAAACCTTACAAGGCTGTTAGATTGTGTCTAGTTTACTCCTGTTCTGAACAACGCATAAAGATCCCTTAGGGGTTTTCTGTACGTTCTTCATTTTACTGTATTACATTTTTTCACATCGTTATGCAAAGAAAGACCTTCAATTATACTACATGTTCTCAACCCTTGTACATGTCGGTTAAATATAAATTTAATGAAGATCAATGAAAATTCTGACACTAGTTCCGAAGGAAGTGACATTCTACGATTCGAAACGTTCATAACAATTTGTCAGACAATTAAAATGAGAGCATGATTCTCAAAAAAACATCAATTGCATGCTTAAAAACGATAGAGTTGAAAAGGAGAATTTAGCAGTGAAACATCTTTCTGACCAGAACTGACTGCCACGCAACAGACGCGAATTAAACTACCTTCTGGAATAGAACACGGCCTACCTGAAACGCTCTCTACTAGTAGCATGTTTGAAACAAGGTAAATGATAATGTAACTTAATTATCTAATGAATTAAATAAGAAGTTGATTAAAGTTAATAATTGTTGTAACATGAGTTACTTTCCTCGAGTTAAATAAACGTGGCAAAATTAAATTACCTAAACAATCACCTTCGAACGAGAATAAAACTTTAGAAATTGTTTTAAAGCGTACTGTAAATGACGCTACTAACTACTCACTACACGGTACGTAAGTGTATTCATTGGAAATAACTCAGATGCCCAGCAGCTGATTCGTATAAGGGGTCAGCTTGCACCCCTGGAGGGAGTAATAGGGTGGGGTGAGGAAAAACCAGTTTCCCGTACGCCATTACCTACGCTGTCGAAAAAATAAAATAAAAAAGAAGACTAACGAGAAGCGCCTCTAACGGTGTTACCGGATTTGAATTTGAAAAACCGTTAAATCCATCTAATAGCCCCATATACGCTTTAGATTGCAAGGTTCACACAAAAAAACGAGAAAAAGCAATAAAACACGGATTTCTCATTTATATGCAATGTTCAGCCTCAACCTACGCCATTCTCTCTTCCAAATCGGTTTCAATAGTCCTTTGAGCCATTCGAAAGAGTGCTTTCAAAGACGAACGGCACATTAGAAATGAGAAAAAAATAAAAGTTAAAAAATCATATTAAAAACAAAAGTTATTCTTATCTTCTGATTCTTTTATCCCCTGCATGCACTGTTATGAAAGACACGATTTCAGAATTTCAATGTAAAGAGAATAGTTCTAACAGTGTAATACCCAACCGGATGTATAAGAATAAAAGCATTTTCTTTAGCATAAACGTTTGGCGAGGATAACATTCATATTGTTAGTTTCACTCATATCATGAAGTAACAATATTTTACTTGAACCTTCAGCTTTTAATCATCCGGATAGGTTATTAGTAAATTTATATAATCAACTAATGATAAGTGCACATTTAAGTGTTCTTTTTAAATTGATCCTAACGAGTCATATAAAAACGTTAATAATTATAATATATTAAAACATTGAATGCAAACGTAACGTCACCTTGTTCTATTCTACACAGATTCGTCAAAATCAAACATACGTGCAGCATGAGATTTTTTAACTAATTTAAGCAGAATCTTGCATGCAAAGTTTCTTTTTAATGAATGACACAACGCCTCTACCAAATCTATTGATGCCATGCGTCGCAGATGAAGTTTACCGTAACAATGACGCTATCCTAAAATACCACTCAGTTCTACGAATTCTGGACTCTCGATTTGTTCGTCGTTTACGATGCTGAGCAAACATTTTCTAATATCCTCCGAAGGTGGAGCTCAATTTCCGGTAAAATCGGGAAAAAAACTTTTTTTAAGCAAAAAATTTGATCACCTCCAGAAAAGGAAGAGGAAAAGGGAAAGATCGCGTTAACTCTGGTTATGGAAAAGACGGATACACACACAAACCAAACACACAAACACGCGAGGTAGAAAAAGGACATAAACCCGGAGTGAAGAGCTTTCGTCGTCCAGAATCATTAAAAAGATCTACGCGGCAATCAATGCACGTTACGACGCCTTAAATCTTAAGTGAGGTGGGAAGGGAAACTTTTTTTATGGTTCTACTACGCAAATTAAAACGAACGGCAAGGTCCTTTTAAGAATCGAATTACGGCCGGTAAAAATGCTGAAGGAGCCGAAAAATACCGTGAGAGAGAAAAAGAGAGAGGGAAGGAAACATCTTTTATAAAAAGTATCGTTCCGAATGATATTTTCTGCTTCGCCATCAGTTTGGTTGGGTTTGATGCCAAGAAGAAAGAGAAACGCGAAGAAGTAGATGCTCCGGATATAAAATTTTCAGAGAGAAACCATGTTATAATCGCAAAACAAAATGCGGGATGGATCTAAATAAGGCATGCCCGAGTTATTTTAATTGATATTTTCCAAAATATTAACTAGGATGTCGGATTTCCCGGAGTAAGAAAATAAGATCGAAAAACTTAACGAAAGACAAATTTATTCCAAAGATATTTAACCTACATTCGGAATTTCGGACAGGACGTGCGACTGACCATCCTTTACGCATTAATCCTTACATTAAATTCTTAATTTTATCCCGTAAACCATAGGTCACCAAATTATTTTTGGTCGGACTAAAGAAATAACACTTTAAAAAAAAACAACCGCTTTCGTTTTCCCAGTGAAATGCACGTCTTTGCTCGATCTGTCAATTGATCTGCAAAAAGCGAGGGTGAGAGCGTGATTGAGGGAGAGGGTGAGAGCGTGATTGAGGGAGAGGGAGAGAGAGAGAGAGGAGTGCACGGAGGAGCCACGCGCGGCGTCTTCTTCCTCCGCCTCCTCCTTTATCCTCTCCCATCCAAATCTCCCAACCCCTCCCCGAAAGAGGCGGAATTGATGGTGGTGGAATCCTCAGATGGGGATTTTTCGTTTTCGGAGGGAGTGGCATGTGGGGAGAGGAAGAGAGCGGGAGGAGAGAGAGAGAGAACGAGAGGGGAGAGAGAGAAAGAGAGAGAGCAGGAGCGGAGTATTGATCACCGATGTCGGCACGAGGGGGAGGGATGCGGGTGGTGGGAGGTTGGACTGTAGGGGTGGGGTCCTCTCCCCCCCTTCCCTTCTCGTGCGTGCGAGGGTATAACAGGGAGAGGAGGGTAAGGGTGGAAGGGGGGGTGAGAGGGGGAGAGAGAGAGGAAGGAGATGGGTCGGGCGATTCCACGGTGGATGGAATCGGCGGTGCGTCATGGCCCAAGGGATGGATGAAGGGAGGTGGGTTAGGTGTTTGTTGGGGCGGAGCTCCCACCCTATAGGAACGAGTGGGTGGAAGGGGCTGAAGCGGAGTGTCGATGGCGCAGGGAGGATTTCTCGAGGACCTTCCGAATGCTTAAGAATACGAGGGAGAAGCCAGAATTCTGAGTCGAAGGGAAGACGGCTTTTTTTTAGGGAAATTCGAATTTTTTGAGGGAATTTGAAAGTATAGGAAGACGTGAGTAGGATTTTTAGGACAATACGAATGCTTAATGGGGGAAAGGAAAGACTTGTGAGACGTAGGGTGCATTATTTTCGAGACAGCTCGAATGGCTTAAGGGGTGGGAGACGAGAATCGTAAGAAGGAAGGATTTTTAAGGCCGCTTTTCATGCGAAAAGGGAGAGTGGAGTGAGGCAGGCAACGCCAAGTTTGGGAAAACACTTTCAATGTTTAAGAAGACCACGTCGTCTACATAATTTTAGTTAGGTCGCAAAGATCAACTTGTTAAAATTGAAAGACGAACGAACAGATCACTCCGGGCGAAGTGAAAAATTGTTCACGAAAAGAGGTTAAAAAAATAGAAGCACTTGTGGGGACGAGTATAAGGATCCTTCTTTTCCGATGCAAAATAAAAGGCAATAAACAAGAAATCTCCACGATTATTTTTATATTGGTAATATTTTACCTGATCGTTGTTATTAACAATAAGTGCCTCATCGATATAGAAGCCTTAGAACAAATATTTCAAAGCAGTCAAACCTCAAATAAAATTAAACGAATCCGTAAAGTTAAAACATTTTAATGAAAGTCAATGATGAATAACATGTTTTTATTTTAATCGCGCATTTGAGTGAAACTTAATCACGTGCGTCACGATATAAAAACTCATATAATGCACGCCGCTTAAAAACTGCAAAGACCATTTAATTCAGCGTACGCAATAATAAACACAACAACATGATTCTTCGAAAACTAATATGTCCGAAGCACAAGTCCCTGCAAACCTGTCGAGGATAAACGGATTAGTCCAAGCGAACCTGTATGCAGTGCGCACGCAGGAAACCAACCATAATGAAATTTCCAAAGTGGTCGTCTGCCTATCCGCTAGCCTTGGCCATACCTCTAAAACACGTACAATGGATCACAACGAGGGTGGGATTTAAATCTAATTTTCATCCTTTGCTTTTGTCCACGCTAATAATTTTGCGAGACATCGAATTTATTTTGTTAAAATAAATAATATTTTGCGTCACGAACTCCTTTTTAATGATTTTTTAAAAAACATTTCGCTGAAAAGCAAAGCAAATAAAAACAAAAGACGATATATTTTCTGGAAAACCCAACGCGATAAGCGAAATTTCGAATCTAATAATACCGCAAAAAAGAACAACTTTAGCTAATGCAAGAAAATAAAAACCACAAAAATCAACTTTACGTGCACGTTTCCGTACAGAAAACATGGGTGAAAAAACAGCGAAAGGCATAAAAACATGCAGCGTACATATAGGGGGAGTTTGGGAACTCTTGAAAAGCAACCCCACCCCACAGCGGGAGAAATAGAGAGCCAGAGAGAGAGAGAGAGAAAGAGAAAAGAGTGAGATTCTGTAAGGGCTGGAGGAAATGGAAGAGGACGAGAATAAAGGGGAGTGGCTGGAAAGAGGGTGAGTTTTGAGATCGCATAGTGGTGTATTCGTAAGAGAGAGAGAGAGAGAGAGATGTGTGGAATGAGGTGGAACCTAGGGCTCGCATGGGTACAGGAGGGGGATGACTATAGCCTCGATGAAGAGTAGGGGGAGATAGACTGGGGAGAAGGAGTGGTTCTGTAGGGAGAGAGAGAGAGAAAGAGGGAGAGAGAGAGGACGAAGCGTGCGAGGGTGGGGCGGAGGGTTGTAAGGTTTGGCGTTGGCGCAGACAGTCATTTCTTTTCCATCTCCCCAACCAGAATGTGGACGTTGAATCCGCCATTCCTGATCTTACAAGAGGGAGAGAGAGAGAGAGAGGAACACCCTGCGAGCTCTCTACGCAGTTCTCTCCTCCCTCTCCCTCTATATAAGTCGAGTGGGAAGAAATAAAGGAGGGAATTTCGAAGTGGAGGGGAAGTCGTGTGGGTGGAGACTGACTAGGAGAAGAAGTGAGGGGAGGGTGGGATGAGATGGCTTTGAAGAGCGTGCGTGTATGCGCGGGAGAGGAAGGAGAGAGTTTTTTCCTCTCTCGGAGAACGGTAGGAAATTGCAAGGAAGACGAAGAGATGGAAATAAAGGTGAGAGGGAGGAGGAGGTTTGATATCGACGGAAAGGGAAAAAAAAGGCGGGCGTGACGCGGGGAAGTGAAAATAAAAATGATGTGATGAATAGGGGAGGCAGGATGGCGTAAAAGGACGCGGAAAAGAGATGAGCGAAAAAGAAGGGAAATGACGAGAAAGGGTAGATTGAAAAATTATAATGCGGAGAGAGAGAGAGAAATGAGAGCGATGGATT
Organism: Uropetala carovei; assembly: GCA_036926305.1. Lineage (NCBI taxonomy): Eukaryota > Metazoa > Arthropoda > Insecta > Odonata > Petaluridae > Uropetala > Uropetala carovei. The sequence continues at coordinate 7,593,906 of JAXCHB010000065.1, read as the reverse complement.
TAATGGAAGAAATGAGTTTAATATATCGCGGTTGAAAATGATGGAAAGTATACGAAATATGAGAAGTAATCATAGCGAGAAATGAGAATAAATGTAAAATGTTAAAGCGCGCAATATAATGAAAGAAAAGGTAAATAAATATATATTAAGGCAAGAAGTAAGAAATTGTCAAAAGAGACTAAATCAGTCGCTGTACACGTGTTCGTATATACATCCTCACCTTGTGTGATGTAAAAGGTTTTACCATACCTATTTATAGAAAGGGTATGAATAAAATACACATAGCAGAATGAGATTTAATTTTATAGTGATTCAATTATGCCTTCGTAAAAAATCATTAAAAAGTCAGACAAACATGATCGGATCAAGAATTCAATAAAGGCACCAAAAGAAATTGCAGCTTCGCTATACATTTATAGTAACTTTTGCCACGGGCATCTGAATTATTTTTCATGAAATAAAAAAATTGGCTGGGTAATATTTCCTCCAGCGGAAGAAGCCGTGGGCACGTTAAGTTTATTACTGTTGTAATGAAGTAGCACTGTTTCATTAAGTGAAATACCTGCAAATAAGAACTAAACTATAAAAACGTTTGGCGAGAAATAAAGCTGTATTGAACTGACACGCTCTACATTATCACATATTGCGCATTATGAACGCTCACTATTATTCTTATCTGTTTATGGTAGCATTAACATAGAAGCTGAAATATAAATTATTTTTAAACCAAGAAAGTGCACCAAAATTTTCATGAACCATTGAAAAGGTAACGCATGGAATTTATTAATCGCAGTAACTTGTATTCAGTAAAATAGTTTTTCCTGATAAATAATTTCATTGATTCGGTAATGTATTAATAAAGCTCAAGGAAAATAATCGTTTAATATATATTTATTGCAATCAATGCGCACATTTTGTTGTGTAATAGCACATGATAAATAAAAGTAGCGCTGAAGTCCTTGTTATCCTTACAATACTATTCAAAAGATGATAAAGATGAATCCTGCTTAATACGGCGTATAACATAATTCGACGAATGGATCTAATTAAATCCATGGGGATATATTCTCTGACAAACTTGATATAGGAGTTATCGAGAAAAAGTCTACTGCAATTCCTTGTTCATTGAAATGACATCCTTCTGTGAATGAGAGATAATATAAAATGTTTTCCACTAAAAATAATTCTTTTTCAGGCAAAAAATGTTTCAAGAATGATGAACATTTTCTCGAAGAAGAAGGCAGCAGTTCGCTCAGATAACCACTTATGGCAGTGCAACTTGCTCACGTAACATACTCATCCGACTGAAAAATGATTGCAATCTGATAATTACGTAACTTTCATACCTGCTCCAATAAAGAATCTGAAAAAAAAACTTTCGAACGAACTTCGCTAATAACGGCGTCAACTTTATCTGAAATAAACTGTATGCAATGGTGTATCTTATTGTTAGCAATATTTAGCAAACTAATCCTGTCTAATAATGTGAAGTAATGATATCATTTCTATGGCAAATAAATTTCTAAAATCACGCCATTAAAATAAGAAAATAGGATGAATATTAATAATTAATTTCTCTCACCCATAATTTTATCGACATTTACAGTGTAGTTTGTGACTATTTTTTTAATGAAATGGTTACAAATAAATTAATATCTCCCCCTTTTGCCCCAAAAAAGGAATCCTGAGCTGATAACATTTCATCCACGAATATTACAACAATAATTAAGATAAATTTACTAAATCAGGCATAGATTTCCTAATAAAAACAGAAAAAACTTAGTTATAGTTGTTAATAACAATAGATAACTTAGTTCACGTCCTTCCTCAGTTAAAATAAATAAATGCAGCGGAAAATTGCTTTAAAAACAGTAAGCAATTCTGCGTGTCCTTGCTTGAAATTGAGAACAATACAATCCTCCTAAATTATCGAATCTTACCTCTCCTTTAAACTCCCCCCCCCCCCACCCAAACCAACTCTCACTCCCCCCCCCCTCCCAAAATAAATCTACGCAAAAGGAAAACACGACTCCGGTACTTCTCATCAACACACAAAAAAAGGAAAATGAGCAATAAGAATCGCCACGGAAATCCCAATTTATCCAATCCTACCCGATTAACCGTCTCCCACCCTCTGGCGCTCACTCCTTTTGTGTCAGTTTCCATCCCCAAGCCATCTACGCTCTCTCTCTCTCTCACCCCCAACCCAAAACCCCTTAACTCATCCGGATTTAATTTTCTCACTCTGGAAGACGTTAGGGATGGGGATGGAAAGGAAATGGGAAGTTTTCGATGGCATAACAGGACCGATTGTGAACTCTGAAAAAAAGACCAAACAATGCAGAAAGCGAAACAGTGAGAGAGAAGTATTCGTATGCCAGGAACTCGGAGATTAAAGAAAGGAAAAGAATGGGGGAAGTTCGAGGCTATGTTAACCTTTGAAAATGAATTACAGCCGCAAGGATACAAACAGTGAAAGAGGACAATGTGAGAAATCGTGGAATATGGCACACATAAAAGGAGATGATAAAAAAGTGAAGCGTTATTTGGAGAAACAATACCGAATTGAAAGAAAAATAAAAATGAGCGACGAAATCGAGCGAGGGAGCCGTAACTTTGTGGAATTGCATTTATAAAACCAGTTGTAATAAATATATTTTTCCATAAAATACAACCGTTTTCGAAATTGCACATTAAATTGTTTTTAAAATGAATACGATGAGATGGATAAAACCGTTGAGAAGAAATGAGAAAATAATCATAAGATATTATACAGAGGTTATGATAAATAAAAGATTTTAACGTTGAAATGTTCCTTGTATTGAAAATGCAATGGCCAAATTTTGTTTGGAAAGTTAAAAGGAGAAATAGATGGAGGGTAAAACACATAAAGGACCTAAAGGAATAAGATATCAAGAGGGACGATACGGGGAAAAGTGGAGATAACACGGAAAAAAGGTTTCCAGTTTTTCAGAAACTTTTGAGACGAACGTTCCCTTACGTTGGAATGGGAAAACACGAAGGAATGATGAAAATTCTAAGTGAAAGAATACATTTAATTTAGAGGAAATTGCAAGTCCTATGGCCACCTTAATTATTCGAGAGATTAATCCACTTCCCGCTACTACTAGGATACCTGGAGCTGAATGTGGCTTCGGAGTTGAATAAAAGAATATGAAGGACGACTCTTTCCGAAACTTTGGAAATTAATCTGGCAATAACAAAAGGGACGGGAGAGGTACAGAAGTTCCTTTACCGGCAACCAGATGGTACTGGCGTGAGGCTTCGCTTCGTAAAAATTTCCCTCTCTCCATCATTCTCCCCTATCTCTCCCTCTACTCTTAGGGAATGATATAAAGTGTAGGGTATTATGAATTGAGAAAGAATAAAGGAGTGGACTGATAGAAATAGCGAGGGAACCAACAGAACCCTAATAATTATGGATAAATGTACTTAGAATCATATTACGATTTCCATATAATATTTGCCACAATGAGCGTACTCTTCAACAGATATAATTAGTTTATAAAAGAGTATATGCGCATCAGTGTTTCTTGCATTCTGTTGTATGAATTTTATAAAGATCTCAGTTAAAATAAAGCGTTATTAGACATATATTTAATTGTTTCTGGAACTGACTTTATTGTCGAACGAACATATAGAACTAAGTTCGATATCCTTTATTAATTAAAATCCACCATTGAGAGATAATAATATCTGCACTAACAAGAATTTAAGAAATAAAGTAACACTAAATCAAGATAAAAATTATCTCACCTCTAATACACCGATATCAAGTACAAGCTAATATAAGTCTATAAACATCGCAGAAAGCAATTCAATTAAGCTAAAACAGAACACCAGTACACAGCCACGAGCATTGATTATTATCCCAAAGTCAATCCGCTTATTCGCCTTAAAAAGGAATGAAAGAAAGTGAGCCTCACAATTGCCACCCCACTAAACCCTGAGAATACGGAGATGTAAAATGGAGTGAGAAGGAAAGGAAGAGGGAATTCGACGTCGGAAGGGTGCGAGAGTGAGATTGTAAGGGGTTAAGAACATCGGCGGCGAAGAGGGAAGGGGTGGGAAAGGAGTATCAAAAGAGGGAAACTGGCTTCAGGAGGCGGGGAAAGAGGGTGGGATTACGATGCCTCTCCGTTTTGGGGCGAATGGTTGAAGGCTAATTTTGGGTCAATTAATTTCTCGCCCGGATATTTTTTTCCGGATTTTTTTTTATGCCACCATCTCTCCCCCTCTCTTCTCCCACTCCCTTTCTCCTCTCCATCCCCGAACCGAATAAAGACAAAACCGAAAAGTAAAAAAAAATTAAATTTAAGGAAAAAAAAAACAGAGGAATCTTCTCATCTCCCTTCCTGCCTGTTTTTCTCCATGACGGGAGCAGGTGTTCCATTATCCATCTACTTCATTTAACTCTTTTTACTCCTCCTCCCACTCCTCCCTTCGTCCCTATATCTCCCCCTCCCTTCCTCCTCCTCCCCCGTCCTATTCCTCGCAGCATCTTTTAATTGCCCTCTCCCCATTTTCCTCGCTCTCCACTGACAACTTTGAGGATGTGAGAATTTAATGACTTAAGAGGATGATATTCCGCAGCGCTTAAGGCGCTTAAAAGAAATAAATATTCTGGCACTTTAAATTACGCTCGCTGTTACCTTACGATAAAAAAGTATGCCTGTTTTCTGCAATGCACGAGTATTTTACTGAAAAAAAATGAATCTATACCGTACGCTTAATATCAAAATACATTTTATATAACGCGTAAAATTCCTGATCTTCGTTAATATTTCTTGTAACATGAAAGCTACTTCCTTTTTACTGTTCATTTTTAAACGCCCGCCAATGATTCCCGCTACACGAAAACATATATTAAAGAGGTATAATAATTTACATTAGTTATTTATTCGCTAAAAGTCGCAACACCATAAAATAATATCCATTTTTAACATCTATGAAACTTAAAACGATATTATTAAAAAAGTTATATTGGATTTATTTCTGTCGAAACACTTTCAACCGTTCAGCGTTTTAATTTCAAATTTGCATATAGAAAAATCGACGGAGAGAGCTTCATAAATACAAAGTGCTAGAATAATGTAATTAATGTATTTTCGCGCGAGATGATCAAATCCTTTATTTAAATCTGTCTGGTCCGTCATTCTGTAAGAGTTAAGAGTTTCTTTCGTTCCTCGACATCGGGCGGGCATTGAAATAACCTCATGTCATGTAAGCACGAGTAATTAAGCTAAAGTATCGTTATTTTTATTACAACCGTTATTCTGGATCACGGAGGCTAAATGAACAATAAATTGAATGTACATAATAAATATGCATCGAGCTAGAGGAAAACGTTATTCGTTAAACGATTTGATGCAATCAATAGAGAAGAGGCACGAATATATTAACACAACGAGGCAATTAACTGATGCATAGATTACGTGCGACTTCAGTTGTTCTCGTTTATTTGACGCAATAGTATTGTGATAATATTTCATTTGTTTGAAACAGAAAAACAAAATTAATTTAAAATAATTTAAGTCACTGGAACGTAGGCAGAGCTCATGCAAAATGACTGATTTTCTCTCTAATTTCGGTAGTTAAAAATTTAAAAAATATACTTTAACTATGGAAATAACAGTAAAATTTGTCAATTAATTAATTTTTCCTATTTCAGATTGATAGTGGAATATACCTGCTGCTATAAAGTATGAAAAATACCAACCTCTCAAAATGGCAGGCTGAGAACCAGAAATTCTACATTTTATTTGTTATAAAGTGAGTTATTCCGATAAAAATTAGATGTTACTAAATGTTAATAAAGCGTAAGTTGGTAGAGAAAAAACTTTATATTTGACAAAAGTAATAAATTAGAAAATTATAGAAATTAGAATTTTCCGTTTCAGCATTAGCTTAGAATGAGAAATGTTCTAATTGTTGTTTGCGAGACGCATTTTGAACAATTTAACCTGCTCCGATTCAATTTGATTATCATTCCCTCACAATAAATGAAATAAAATAAGATAATCCTATGTCAATACAATACAGACTTTCCATTCATCACCTAAAATAATGGTTGCACGATTTTAAATAGTTTTTAATGGCGAAGAAGACCTAAGTTCGAAATAAGTACGCTTAAAGACGGTATCTAATATTTCCTGATTTTAAACTGAATTAATTTCGCACATCGCAACCAACATGAATTCCAGGAGAGCTTTACTGCGCATTCATCTACGAACACCTATCAAGAAGAAAATGGGACCAGAGTTGGCGCATGAGAAAAAGCCCTTTCCCTATAACAAGAGTATGTACTCTGTATAAACTTAAAAATTCCTCATTAATACCAATAAATATGTATAATAAAATTCTTATAGAATGAGTACAAAACCGTTCAAAAATGTAACTGGATCCATGAATTTCCGCCATTTCCTTATAACTTAAAATGAAGGTGCTAAAACAACTACATATTGGATTAAAACCTAAATCGTATTTAAAGATAGACAAAAGAAATATGATAAAGAACATAGAGAATTAAACTCACCTATATTAATTCGAAATCTATATAATAATGTCTGAGATAAAGAAAACAAAGTATAGTATAATGGAAACAGGTGAAAAAATCTGCTATGAGCGGGAACCGAAACCGAGACTTCCAATTTCCGGGCGTATATTCTACCACTGAACTACCGTATCGGACTAATTCCCCTGTTTCCGAACGGGAATATTTTCTTAGTTTGGGACCAAGCTAGCAATGTTAGTATCAATCAGCCGCAGCAAATGTCCTCAAGGAGATGCAGCAAAGAAAATCCCTACCCCCTCAATGATCCGAAGATCCTTATGCGACAGGAGATATGTTGCCTAATTTACATTATAATACACAGATAGTATAGGATAGTATAATAAATGACAATCTCGTTATGTCATTCTGGGTGCAAGATTTTATGAATAAATGCGAATAACTCAAAGACGGTCAGATTACAATAAATTTTTCCTATCCATTTGCAGGTTTTAAACAGGCCATCCTCCAAAATAAGGGTACGGATTCGATTCCAGAAGAGCTTATTTTCTCTAATGAATTAACACGAATATGAGTGTAAGATATTTTTATTTTACATTTTAAAAATAGTTTGAATTGAGATACGAGCTCGTATGAAAATATTCTCGAGTCAGATACATTGGAAGCATCTTATCAAATTATGTCAGCCATAGAAAAGTCTAAAAAACGCATGTGACAATATATAACTGATTGTGAGCCCAGTTTTGTGTAGGCACGTTGGGGATAAGTAACATAACGAGGAAAAAATTGCCTCAATACAAATTCAGCCTGAATTGGAAAAAAATGAACTTTTAGGAGGAAGGTTTTACAAATTAATGTTCTTGCATATTTTTTTAGCAAAAATTATTTTTCCTTGAAAATCTCGCTGTATAACGTATCCATATTATTGGCGCAGTTCAACAATGAGTGCGTGTTCTCGAAATTAATTAAAACTTGGTAAGGCAGGAAGTAGGAATTCCATATACAATCCGTTAAACTTTGAACCCGGAAACCATTAGCACGACGTCATAACAGTAAAGGAGCTGGTTAGATGTTATCCGATCCACTTCAAATGTAGACGCTAAAATACATTTAGTTGAATTTACTACCTTTAAGTCGCTGTTGTATCAGTATAATACACCAGGAAGGAATCGCTACCATTGACATCGATTTCATTATCTGGCACCTCTTTAACTTCCTCTAAATAATAACAAGACTAAAACTATTGAAACCCGCGAATCTTAAGTCACTTGAATAATATGTATGCATCAGAACTTACAAAGAGTTAGAATGTTCTAAGACTGAACTTTTCTCGAAATTACATTTATGAGGCACTTAATTCGATTTAAAAAATTAAAAGTTAATATCCAGTGATAAAACATCCTGGGTATCAGCTGACGTGCCTCAAATAACAACTAAATTTGAGTATAGAAACATACACGAAATTTAGTAATGGGAACGTTAATATAAAATACTTCATTGACGGATTTTCAATACTTCAACACTATCCAACCTGCCACTCATTCAATCTCGATTTAATACTTTTGATCGAAACCAGACCTTTTCAAAGTCGAATCGATTTTCTGTTGAAATTAATTCACAGCCGAAATTTATCACTCCTCAATTTTTAGCCGGAAAAAATCTAAATTTAATCAACTCATCAATGGTTTTTACAACCTCAAAATTCCATCTAAAGTTTCCGGAATCATCAGCGAACAAGATAAACAACTACCTCTAGTGGAACCTACTCCTCCGGTCACAACGGAAAGGTGAGGTACCGGAGGCGGTAAAGGGTCAGTGACCTCCTCTATCCACCTCCACTCTCTGCCGCCTCCTATTTCCCTTCCTAACACACACACACACACGCGGATCACCCATCTATCCTCGATATACATCCCACATTCCCTATTCCGCTCCCATCCCATCTGCCTTCCCCATTCCATTGCTATCCCTACAACCTTAACTCAAGCAGAGAAGGAAAGATAGAGAGAGAGAGAGGGAAGGAGGAAGGGAGAGAGAAAACAAAGGCGAGGAGAGTGGGGAATGGGTAGGGAAAGAAAACAAAAGGAACGGAATCCACTCAACCGAGCAACCTACTGAAACAAAACGAAAAACGCCGGTCGAGCGAAGGAGAATAAAAAAAAGAAATGAAAACGTACGCGGAACAAGAAGTATGCACGAAATCGGTGGGCATTGTGAGGTTGCACGGGGGAAGCGGATGGAATACATGCATTCGAGTAGAGGATAACGTTTGATGAAATGTGTAGAGAGAAAGAAAGAGAGAGAGAGGAAGAGACGGAGAGAAAGAGAGGGAGAGAGAGAAGACGGAGAGGAAGGAAGAAAAAACAAAAAAGTAAAATGGTAGAAGCGAAGGAGAAGAAAAATAAAAGAGAGGGAGGATGGCAGTTGGAAGGATGAAAGGAGAGGATGGATTGGGAGGAGGAGCAGGAGGTGAACGGGGGATATGGGAAGAGTCATTATCTCTAGATTCAGATCGTTGGAGAACTCGCCGGCCAGCTGATGCGGACGTGAAAAAAAGGACTCCCTCGCCACCACCACCCCCCCCTATGGGGCACGCCCCCCCCCCCCCCATCCCTCCTCCGGATACCAAGACGCCCACGCATCTCGCGGGGTGGGGTGGAGATGTCACGCCTCGATTTCTCTCGAATTATCCCCCGCTTCCGAATCTGAACATTAAACGTTTCAAGCTCCGTAAGAGTGTATTAAACAAAGAAGCTTAGGGAGTTGACCAAACATTCGGGGTTAATCAAGAGAGAGAATGTGCCTTATTTACTCTCCGTTCGCTGTCATTTTACCTCTGAAATAGGGAAATGGGAAATGATAAATCTCCTCTTAAGTGTGAAAACTGTGTTTTAAGGATAGTAAAGATTTTCGAAAAAGAATAAAACAATTTTATTACTAGCTATGCAAAGTCGTGGAAAATGAAGCATTTGAGACAGGCAGTTTTCTTTCATTTGAACGATGAAACAAGAATGTCGTATCCAAGGCGAAGAAATTGTGAGAACAGTTTTATTCGGGAGAGGAGAAAATACGCAAGCAAATAGGGTAATTTTCTAAATCATCGACTCAAATATTTGAAGTTGGAGCCTATCAAGTTATAATTCTGAAACACAAACAAGTTACCTTAAACAAGATCAATAAAACATCAAATTTACTTCTCTTGTCTTCTATGAAACCAATTTTTTAGAATAATTCTTCTTCTTATGACTGTATCAACTCAACATACATATTTCTGTTTATTTTAAACTGTGAAATTATAAATAAAACTGTTGAATCTTACAGGTAAAAGACTATGTTTTGTCATGAATTAATAAATTTAACGCTCATTATTTCCAATATTTGAAAATACGCACTTACTTCCGCCGAAACAAAATGTACGCCCAGAACTTCCTGATGTACCAAATTTTTATCACTAAAACGTAAGAATATTTAAGATCCGCGATTAAGATAAATGGGAAAAAGCGAAAAAAATTCCCACCCCTCCTGCGTGAAGAGTAAGCAGAAAGCGGAAAACTTGGAACTCATCATGGATGATACGGAATAAGAACACTGCACCGAAGTTTCAAGACAACCGGTTCTCTTATATAGCCGCCCAGCAGAATAGACACAAGCCGAGTTAGATTGTGGGGCATCAGGGAGAGGAGAAGAAGCGAGGGGACGTTTAGCGAGTGGAATTTTTGATGGGAAAGACTTGCTAAGCATAAAAGGATAAAGGGATCGGACAAAAAGTGAAATGTATGTGATCGGTATTAATGCGGCAGGCTCTTCTCCGTCGATAAAAAGTATTTCGCCTTTTATAAGCATGAGAAAATGGTGACTCCTCACAATTTCCCTGCATCATCCGTCGAGATAGATGAAAAGTTCAACCCGTTTGCAAGAGTTTTTCATTATTTATCTACTTATGAAGATGAACCGGTTGTTAATAGCGAAAGCAATACCGCTGCTTTTATTACTTAAATAAAGTTAACTCGACTAATGTTCGATGATAAATATAAACACGGATTACGTCACATAGTTTCATCTAACAATAAAAGAACTAAGTGAACAAATATCATTCAGAACTCAGAACGGGTCTTCGTTTGTACTCGAATTAAGAGATTCAAGCCATTCTTCTCCTCCATTCAATTTCAAAGAACTGATGAATACGAAGACAAATACGTCTTTAGCAGCCAGAAGCAAGCTCAGATTGAAATAAACAGGGCGACTTTAAACAAACAACTCAACCCTAAACGAGCAGCCGGATGAAACCAGTCAATACTTCAACTGGCGTACGTCCTTATCATCAACTCCCATAACAGCGACGTTAGACACACATGGAGAAAACGATATTGATGGCAGGAATATACGAGAGCACGCGACCTTTGCCCTGGAGGCAAGCGTCCAATGTGCTGGTAGGGAATACTCCAGATAAACATCAAACGCGTGGAGACCACGTGGGAAAGAGGATTTGGCCAAAAGGGACGACCAAAAGTACATATAAATTTTATTCAGCCTTTGAACACAATCTCCTTCGTTTGAGGGTTAACCCCTTTCCAACACAAGGGAGATAAACTTAGTGATCAAAATACATGCGCGGTTACCAAATTTAAACGCTCTGAAGGACGAAAACTTCTCCATATTCTGATATTGTGCGTAAAACCACACCAAAAAACCCAAATTAGTTTTATTAATATGTCCGCGGTTATATGGCAACTTCTTAAGGATGTCGGAAAATACCAAAAAAAATCGCGTTACTGTGCATGCAAAAAGAACATCTTCGGCATTTTTTGAAAGTGAGAACCTCAATATCAACCCAATCAATCCAATAATTATTAGACCATGACATAAATCAAATCATGGTCTTCAAATAGAAAATTTCCGGAGGTTTCCAATAGCGAACGTCTCAATGAAGTTGGAAATGTACGTGGCGAAGAAAGAGTAGGATGAGACGTCGATGAAACCAACGGGATGCGGTGTTTGCGATCTATCAGCATTCGGAAGAGTTTCGTATGTGTGTGTCTTCAGGAGGGAGAGGGAGAGAAAGGAGATGGACAGGGAGTTGGGTGGGAGAGCAGCTGCTTCTGTTCTCATGGTCTCTGGCGGTGTTGGTGGGGGAGTTGAGCGACAGGCAGGAAATCCGCGTCAAAGCACGAGTGTGTTGGTGCATTGGGCGGCGCGTGTGAGAGAGCGTGATGGGGAAAAGGGTTGGGTGAACTGAGGAGAGGGGCGGAGCCTAAGGAATAAAAACAGGAACGCCAACGTCGCGATATTCTTTTTTTTGCCAAGAATTACCTTTCTAAGGGAACATAAATTAGCCAGAATTGCATTTCTGCGTTTTTATCACAGCGATTGAGATATACGATGGTAAATACGTTTCAATGTTTTGCTCGTCTTAATATCTAGGTAGAAAAAAGGCACTGCAAAATGCGTTAAATCGCAACACACACACACGTAATGATTTGTTTATAATAAATTTAATGACCAAATTAGTCAAACAACTTCAATCCATCCCATCCAGAGATTTGACACTAACATACCACCAAAACTATTTCATATTTTGGCTTGTCATACTAGCAGTAAAATCACCCGTATAGTTAATCCTCATTGGAATTAGACATAACAAGGAAATAAAGAGGAAAATAACTAGAATCACACCTAAAGATGCATTCAGAAGTTGGTAAAGGAAAAAACTACATATTCTTGGTAAAATAATTTGTGATATTTAAATATCTAATTAAGTTATTAATATAGGTCTGGAGGTAACATGAAACTTGAACATTTTGGGATACCTTGCCCAAACATTGATTATATCCTCTAATATATGGAAATTCATTCCTTTATGCTCTCAGATATAAATGATAGGCATTTCCGGTCTGCAAGCATACTTCACGCAAAAAGAAGAACAAAAAACCCATTCAGAGTGAAATCTATTTCAGTCATCAAATTCTTCATCGCTGATATGAACAGAAGCGTGAATTTTTTTGGTATATTTCATTAATTGGCATAGCCTGTCGGAACGCGTTGTTATAATCAGTGATCCGCTTCCAAGTATTCAGATTTTATGACATGATAGAAAGCTATTATATCATAAAGTTTTTCAGCAACTAAACCGATCACAAATTCCTATACAAATGGTAATCGTAAATCACTCATCAATACCGTAACGAATTTAGGTGACTAGAATATATTTTTTAAATAATCTGAAGCCATTTTATAACTGAATGACTCAATATAAATATATAATAAACAATAATTATAAGAAGCTCAAAACAAAAATAATGAGACTATAATAGTTTTTAAAAATAATCTGAAGTCATTTTATAAATTACTGACTCACTATAAATATCTAATAAAAATAAACTATCATTAGAACAAAACAAAAATATCAACGACGTGCATTTGTACTGGCCAAACTTTACGGCTTTATATTGCATATTATTTTTTGCGGTGCATCTCAGTAAACAAAAAAGATGGAAAGCAAGAAAGTGATATAATAACGTAATGGTTAAACGTTTTAAACCTTAATCATATCTAACTGATGATAATGGTGAAAGAATGTCTATGTAGAATTCATCCACGAATCACAAAAAACTAAAAATGCTCACCAAACAAAAGATTCTATGAAACTAGGAAGTTACAACATGCGAAACATCCTTCAAAATTTTCTATATGTCGTTAAACATAAAACAATCCATCGAACACTCATTGAATTCCGCGTCGACCTAATTCTTTTATGCGACGGAACAGAAGTGAGCATAGGAATACCAACACCTATGGCTTTCATCTGAACTTATCGGGTTGGCAACCTCGGAGCACTATAAAAGAAAAATGGAAGAGGTGAGTGGGGGAAAGAGAGAGATGGAGGGAGGGAGACATATAGATAGAGATAGAGGGGAAGCGCAGTGGGTGATGTGGGGGAGTGGGGCGGGAACCAAGCACGGGTAGTCACGAGGGGGGGGGGGGAGGGGGGGGAGAAGGGAGGCTACGGTAGAGAGAGGGGGAAAAAGAGTAGGTCATAACGCTAAAAAAAAGTAAATGGCATTATATGGGGAAGAAGCGCTCATATCTCTTTCTCTCGGAAATCTTAAAAGAATAGCCTTAAATGGCACCGACGCAACGTCTTTCCCTGGCTCTCGTGGCGACGTGAAAGAAAAGACGGATGTCTTTCTCTCCGATAACTCCTTCGAGAAGCTCATTTTGTAATGAAACGTTTCAATTGGCGTCGAAGTCTCTCATTCTCATGAGAAAACAAACATCATTTACTTTGCTTTTTTATGATTGAAGAGTTTTTTTTAATAAAACCAATGAGGCATCTTGCGGCGAAGAATCCATTTTTGAAGAAGTATGGAAATATGTCTCGGGTTACGTCTCCATCCGGGACGCGCTCAGTATTGTTTTTTTTTTTAGTATTTACGACCCTTCAATAAAGCTTCCTCATCTGGAGGCTAGAGGTAACACTTATTCCAAACTTCAAATCTTAATAGCATTTTCTATGTTATGAGAGCAATTTAATTTTGTTTGTATACGAAATTCTCTTCCGCCAGTAAAAGCTTACAATCTGACTTCTACGCGACAGTTAAAATAATATAATAATTGACAAAATTTCTTTATGAAAGAATTTGATAATTAATACGAAACTTATAGTATATCTACTTGGACAAGTTTGATTTATTGGTATAAGATTCAATTTTAAAATATTATAAATTCGGCCTGTAAATTGTTAATAGAAAAGTGAAATTTCAAAAATTTTCTGATCATATTTCCTGAAATGATTATATATTTTGATTTGAGTAAATATTCACCCATATACCACAAGATTTCAGCAGTTTCGGAAATTCATTAAAAGCAAAATTTACTGAAATATCTAGTTATATGTTTTTCCTCCAGTAGTCGGTAGAGAAATAAAAGCTGTCTAAAACAGAGAATTTTTAAAAAAATATCGAAAGGATTAACGCATGGCATTATGTAATTAATATCCTGAACCGAAAAATAAATATAGAAAAAAGCACGTTCGGCCAAATGAAAGATGTTTATCCATTCATTGAACAAAAAATTTTCGGATAAAGAAAAACAACTTTTACTATCCCGAAATAAATTATTTTTTCAATCGATCCTCATTGAACAATCAAAACAAAGGGTGATATCTTGCGATTAAGTTAAGAAAACATTTACTTATTAAGAGGGCTTGGTTTCTGATATTCATTCGCCGGATCAAAATAGCATTCCTTCAGTTTTGTCGGTGCCGCATAACATGAGAACCTTATAAGGGTCGTGATACAAACCCATTAAGTGTTTTTCTAGAACAAACTTTCAACCGACACGAAGAACCGTTGGAAATTAGGAGTCCAAAACCCACCTCAGAAAGTCCCGAATGTCAAAAATGATATACAACGATTGAATTAGACTCCAGTAAATTGCATTTGCCCACGAACTTAGAGGCGACTTATAGGTAACAGTAGGAAACAATTCTTTCCGATAAACCTTTCTTTGACGTCAATAAAATAAACTTTAGTCGATCAGCTCCTTGTATTTTGGGGCCTTTGATTTTTTTATGTTGATCTCTATCGTTCACGCACACACATTCACATGCTCTTAGGTTCTATCTGAAACGCTTACTTCGAGAATTTTTCAACGCGCGTTTATTAATTGTTACATTATTTTTTAAAAGAAAAATTACGTTTCATACGTTGGTTACAGCCAAAAATTATTTGGAAAGAAAACTTCATTCGTGTTAATTGCAAAATACTAAAATTATTCAAATTTTGCTCAGACAGCAAGTTTCATAGCTAACTAGTTCTATCGCCTGTTAATCTACTTGATTATTCATGCAAAAACTCTTTAACAATTAAATTGACATATCCGTGGAGACCAAAGGAGAAAAAGACTTCAACCTCACTTCACATAATCACAGCTAAAGAAAAATATAAAAGGAAAATCGTTTTTATTTCACTTGTCACCCATTTGCCACCATATTCCACTCAACTGACGCCTCAAGACTAAGAAAAGACCGCTCATCAAAAAATTAAAAACTAAAATAATACAAATGAGAAAACAAAAAACCGCTAGTCCTTCCCACGCCCCTTTCCCTCCCCCCACTCTCTCAAAAACCACTTCAACCGCCCTTACTCTTTTCATCTTCCCCTAACCCACGTGTCACCGACATCCACCAGGCGCCGTCTTCGCAATTAGGAAAAAGGATAGAACTCGAAATAAGGAACGGGATCGGTTAGAGAAGGAAAGGGACGAAATGGGGACGAGGGTGGGAAGAAAGGAGAAAGAGAGAGAGAGAAAGAGGGATAAAAGTTTGGGACACGAAGGCTCAGACGGATTAAGGAAAGATGGCAGCAGCGTCGGGGCGGCAAGGCACCGAGAGATGGCAGCACCATCGCACACGCCATATTCCACCCAGAGGGGCTTTCCCGGCCATCGCTGAAAAAAAAACGCCCCCCTCCCCCCCACTTCTCCCTACCGAGGAAAAAAACCACCCCCGACGCACGCTCCCTCTTTCCATATCTCCCTCTCTTCCTCCCTTCCCTCCCCTCTCCTCCACCAAAAACCCACCCCTCGTAGCCCTTCTAAAATCAGCCAAACCTCTCCTTCCCCCCTCCCTTGTTTCACCACCCCATTCTCTTACCGCACAAACTTTTCCTCCCCTCCTGCACTTGGACCAATCAGGAAATGGTGCAGGAGAAGAGGGATATTTTTCGGAGGGGATGGAAGGGGAGAGTTATAAGGGAGTGGTGGGGGAGGGGAGGGAGGGGGGGGGGGGTAAGGAGGGTCGGAGAGAGAGGGGTCTTCGACGTCTCTGCCTGCTTCGGATCTGTACGGTAGGGAGAGAGGAGTTTTAGGAGGGGTGGGCTTTTTTTGATGAGGGCGAGAGGTAAGGAGGGGAAAGGATGGAAATGACGAAATTTGAACCGAGAACTCACTTCTCCCGTTCCGAGGCAAATCAAGGAAAAATATCGGAAATTAAAGAAAAAATTCCTACCGTTGGAGGAGAGAAGGAAAGAGAGAGGGAGAAAATAAGGAGAAAAAGAGAATGAGAGATAGGATGGAAAGGTTTGATTTGGTAAAGTGAACGTCAAGAGAGAGAGAGAAAGAGAGAGAGGGAGAGGAGGAAAGAGAGAGAGAATGAGAGGCAGGTATGGGACGGATAAGGGCTCGCAGAGGTGAAAGGCATTCAGAGGTGAACTTCGAGAATAAAACTCGGGATGAGAATTGGGAGAGTCGCATTTTCGAGACGCCATGAGAGTCCAGAGAAGAGTATTTTTCCTATTAAAAGGAAGAAGGCGCTGAGAACAAAGAGAGAGAGAGAGGGAAAGCTGCTTCCCTGACGTACAGGAAATTCAATAAAAAATACCATTGCTACCCTATTCACTCGGATATGTACTTGCATACACACACACGTCTATATCTCCTCCGACGGAGCGTTTCTGTGTATTTCGCAAGGCAAGTAGAATGTGGCGTGATTTCTTCATTTTTTTATCTTTTAAAGGTAACTAGCATAAGAGTAAATTTGTTGCCAAGCTTTTGGATTGACGATGAGGGATGGAGTGAACCCTCAAAGAAAATGTTTTAAAAACTACATTATTACCGAATTAAACGGTAGTTAAAGTTTATCTCGCGCAAAAATAATTTATTAATATAAATAGTTCCAGGATTTGAAAGGTCAAATTAGGGAACGGAAATTTCTTTTAATGTCTCAAAGATTCAATGTTCACTACCCTGACACCAAACATCTTAGCAAAAGTTTAGAATTCGGAATTTTTTTAATGTGTAAAGAATACAGTTTTCACGGTGATTGCATCCAACAATTCCTGCAAGATTTAAAACAAAACCTTGATTTGTGAAGTCCGTTATCAGTCATTTCGTTTTCCAGCTAGTTCTTCAAATAAGAAATATTACGTGTTCTTTTAAGTTTATAATGATCTATCAGCCACTCAATATGACGCTTCTAATTACGTTGAGAAACATTCAGTGATGATATTTTGTTAAAATTTGATTAAATTTAAAAGTTGACACCAATTAATTCATGAAATTGACAATTGAAGGATGGTAACGCTCGGTTGCTATGATGAAAAGGAAAGAAAAGAGGAAGTTCAGACAATTTTTTAAATAGCGTCCAAAAATCGCATCTCACAATTGCCAGTCATAGCACAACATCTCTCAGAAGAATTTTTTTTAGAAACTCAAGTATGTAGAACAATCAGCGCATAAATTTGACAGACTAGAATGAAAAGAGAAGGTTCTGAGACTAATCTAGCCAATGGTATAACACCGAGAGATAGAAAACGAACGAGTACGTCGGAGAAGCTCCCTCCATTAAGAGCGAGATATACGAAAATTGCTCCCCCTTCCAAGTAAAAACGAAAGAAAGAAGATCAGATCTCCGTGGATGTTTGATATTAGAATGTCTTTATTAGATTTCTCAATGTATTTATTCCGTGCACCCCCATCCACCCTCCTCTGCCCATCTCCTCTCTTCCCAACCGACAGACCCAATTGGGAACATTTGAAAAGAAGAGGTGGAGGTGGGGGGAATGAACGCCATTCATGACTGTTTATTTCGTTCTGTTATTTTATTCTCCTCCCACTTCTCGAACGAAAGAAAGAGAGGGAAAGAAACGGATCGAAGCGGTAAAAGATGAAGAGGACCCAAGGCAAATCATTACAGAGAAGGCAGTGCAAGAAAATGTAAAAAAAAACTCGGAGAAATAACGTGGATATCGGAGGGCCACCTATGCTCATACAAAAAAAAGGCCACTAGTTAAGCATTAGGGAATCGTGGGAGTTAAAGGTTCCAGGACCCAAAAATCCGGAAACTTGGAGGGGACGGTTCGATTCGATGCGTTTCCCCACACCTCCTCAATCACTCCTCCCTCGTCATCTAGAATACCCTAATCTCCAACCAACGCCTCTCCCCCTCCTTCCCACCCCCTATGAGGACCTCCGTCTTTCTCTCTCTCCTCCCATTAGTCACCCCGACCCAAACCACCCACAATTCTCCTTTCTTGACTCCCCCCCCCCTCCCCTCCACCACTCACCCACCTCCACCCTCCCCCAACAAGGCAGCCATCGAGTATATTCGGTCGGTATAATGAGGTCTCGTGGGAGAAGTAGAAGAAAAATGGAGAAGAAGATGCCGAAGGGAGAGCGGTAGAGGGGTAGGGCGAAGTCTACTTGTCAGTAGAAAAGGGAGAGAGAATCTCGAAAAGAACGCCATATAAGCGTGATCTACTCTAATGTTCTGATAGGAAGAGGATCGTCGTCAACGCAAAGAAAATATTTCTAAGAACATTTTTTTATTCCTTTTGCATTAAGATACTATAAAATTAGCCAGCACAAATACTTATATGAGTCTGTATAACAAAACGTATAAAAACTTTTTAGAGGGAGCGAATATTTTTCAATTCTAATGGAAAGCGATAAATCCGAAGAATAGAGAAATTGGGATTTGTAAACATTTATTCGCGTTCTAACCAAACAATTTTCTATCGGCCGAATCCGTAGATTCTTAAGGAAATGCTGAGCGTATACGTAGACATCTAGCAGCAATAAATACAGAATAAACAAAATAGACATTATCTATAGTTCAGTTTGTATCTAAAAGACATATTTCTGGATAATATTTTGAAGAGATTCGCATTCCAATATTCCAGGAGTAATACTCGTGAAATCTGATACGTACCGCAAAATTTACATTCTATCGCCCGTTCACTATAACGCTAAACTTTCCACCGTTTCGCGACGAAATGAGATTTTAAAAAAGAACTTCTTGTAATCCAAAAAATTCATCCGATCCATAAAAAATGTTATCGGCAAAATGTATCAGGACTCGAAACCTCTTGGGATGGAAGGTTATGCCGTCACCGCTTCTGTTACCCTAAGATCACGTTAGTATAATATATTTCGGGCCATTAATTTTTTAAACCCCATCAAAGGGAAGGAAAAAAAGAAAGTCGAAAAAAGAGGAAGGCCGGAAGGCGTACACTACGGGAGCAATTTATCAGAGCCCACTGGAGACCCGTTAGTGTTAATGGGGTTTCGTGATATCCAACGAAAGGTCCGTGAGTTACCTTCTCAGCCAAGCCGAGATAAGGAGACCAAATATTTGAGAGCCAATCCATCTGAAGGGAAGCAGGAAGGGTGCAGCCACCGGGGCTACATAAACTTTAAAAAGATGGAAAAATAGAGATAAATGATAAGGGAATTTAATATTCAGACGGTGAAATTATAAATATAATAATACTCTAGCGAAAGACGGCTAAGATTTATCTTAAAAGCATACCAATCACAATCAAATAATGCCCTCCCTTTTAAGTAATATAAAATATTTAAAGAGGATTCGGTAAAAATTGAGCAACATGAAGGTCCTTTCGTCTTTCAAGAAAGCGCAAAAAACGATTCTTATTCCTTTCGTGAAGCGGTTGAATGTGAACTAAAAACGAATCATAGAAGAGTGACGAAAATGTAAAAGCGAAAATTCAGTTCTTCAATTTAATCTAATGATTACTGATAGTAAATAATTGTAGAGTTGCTTATAATAAATAATAAAAAATTATTTGAAAAAATAAAAAACTGAATAACATTATTTAAGAAAATCCAGTACCCAAAATTTCCTGGTAAACTACATTGCCGGTGGGCTAATTTTTACAACCTATGGCAGCATGCAGACAGACCCTCTTCAGATCTCGAAATACCGATTTACAGCTAGGTAAGTTGAAAAAACATCGAAATTGTAAGAAAATTCCAGTTTTTTCCTATTGTTGGCTGTCATGGCGAGAAAATGTTTGATTGGAGACTACTAACTTTTAAATGAGTGTAGTATTACTATATCTTGTAGAATCAGAAAAACTCGTTACAAGAAAAATTTGTATTTCAGTCACAAATCACGATTCTGATAAATGTGGCTTCATATGCATTTAAAAAGTTTCGTCGCGCTGGTAAATCCAGCGAATGAATAAAAATTGCTTATTAAAATTGTCGAATAACTCAAGTGAACTAAGAAAAGAGACAAGGGTAAGGACTATAATCTTTTATAACTTCTTTATTCTTGCACTATTTGGAGTCTTCAGGATGATTGTTGTCTACATATCGTTCTCATGAATAGTAATTATATAGTTTTTTGATTAAAGAGTTTTCAAATTCATCTTATGTTGATTCACATATTAATTCTAACATTATAACAATGCGGCAATGCATTTGGGTATTAATATATTAATGTAGCCGGCAAGCTTAATTTTCGTACCGATTTTATATATATATGTTTATAAATTGTAATTAGGGTATCATTGTAAAACATAAAATACGCGCTTGTGTAGTTTAGGAAACATTATCGCGGTGCATTAAGTGAGAATTCAAATGGTGAAAGCATTAAAAAAAACTATTACTTACGGGAGCGCTTTTTCAGGTCTAAAATAACACAAAATCAATTCGTAATTCTCAATAAGCGAAGAAAATATATAATTAAAGTATGTATATCAATATAATTGTAAAATATAACTCTGCTATGCTGAAAAATATTATAAAAATGAAGAAAGGTAATAAGCGAAATCCACAGCGGTTATTTAAGAGTTAAGAGAAAAATATTTCGATCAAAAATTATAAATTTGGGAAAATTATTAAATTTAGGAAACTATAAACCTCATGGGATATGTTAATAGTTTTACAGAAGAAACCACAAATTTTCCTATCAAATTTTACTTTTATTGGTGCGTAATCTCGGAAGCCATATTTCTACTTCTGTTCCAGGATGCAACACATTTCTCAGTGGGCATGAAAATAAACTCCAAATCCGGTTTCAGGAAGATGGAAAGATAAACAGTCGAGTCCAGCGTCAGTCGTAAAAACCGTAAAAAAAAGGCCGCGCTCCAAAACTGACATAATTTGACTAATGACAACGCAAATTGGCGAGGGAAAATTGGTAGGAGGAAAAAAAGAGGGAGAGAGAGAACGAAGACGAGGAGCAGAGAATGGAAGTTCGTCCGCTTGACTGATTCCTCCGATGAGTTTGTGGACAGCTTCGGAGATAAGAGTGTATGTATATACCTTGGGGGCAATTTTTCGAAGTTTATTTTTTGCGTTTCATCCAGAACAAAAAAACGAAGTGGAAAAACAGCGGTCGATAAGAAAGGAGGAAGAAAGGACGAGCAGAGATTCTGAATGACGAAACGGCGACAGCGGAAAACCTGAAAAGAACTCGAGCTCGAATGAGAAAGGTGTGGATAAAGATCAAATTTTAAGGTAGGTATAATGCTAGAAAGAGGACTGTTTTATCTGACCCGATCAAGATTGACGGAGCGGGAAGGAACGGGTCTGGAATGGTTTCAAAACGCTTCTTCCTAGCTTCGAATTTAGAATGAGATGGCAATCACACTTGATGAAGTTCGAGACCAGGTTTTGGATGAATGGTTTGGAAGTCGTAACAAGTCTGGACAGATATTATATTTGGGCGGGACAGGAGAGATGGGCATTTGGTACCTACAAATTATATTACATAACATATTATATAATAGCAACAGTCAAGAGAAAGGCGTGAAAAGAGGAATATCGAGTGGAATTTCTACCTTCCTCTACCGAGAGTCTGAGGTGCTTCCCTTCTCTCCAATGGCCTCTCCAGATTCTAGAGAGAAACTTCGACGATTTTATGCGACTTGCGAGGTTGGAAGAGAGAGAGAGAAAGAGAGATAAAGAGAGAGAGAGAAAGAGAGATAAAGAGAGAGAGAGAGAAAGAAAGAGACTGCCTCTATCCTCTCCGCATCCCCTTTATCTCTTTGTTAATTTCAAAGGCGAAGGGAAAATGAGATCGAGTGAGTCGGAGAGGTAAGAGAGGCAGATAGACGATCCGACAACAAAAATTTGATACACATGCCAAAATAAGGGGAACGAAGAGAGAGAGAGAAAGAGAGAGAGATACTTATCCGTCCTCTTTTTCCAAAGTCTTCCCTCACCCTCTTTCACGTTCTTACCCATCCCGAGCGTCATCCTCGCCCCCTACCTCACCCTCACTCAAAACCCCACGAAACCCTCTCTCACGTCATTCCATATAGTAAAGTCGAACGATGACTCCGACACACCCCTCACCAATCCCAGAGCTCCCTCTCGAAATATAAAAAAGGAAATAGAATCCTATTCCTTCGGACCCAGCTTCCCGCCTCCTTTTTTTTTTCTTTCTCTCTTTCTAGCCCCCACCCTACAACGAGCCCAGGCGCCTCGACATTCTCCGACCCTCCAATCTCCTCGAAATCCCCGCCTTCGACTTCCCCACCACTCCATATATAAAACTTCCTATATAAGGTATAGGTGGCGCCATCCACCCAGGAAGTAGGTGGGGCAGGATGGAAGCTCCATCCCTCCGAGCCACCCACGAGGGGGGAACAGGGTGACCGCGGGAGGGGATGGAGATGATATATTTTTTTTTCTCTCGAAGGAAAATCTCTGGAAATAAGAAATGAGGGAATTTTTCGAGTGTCTACTCGGAGAAGACCTTTGGACGCTATGGTGGATGAAGAGAAAGGTGGATTCGGAGGAAAGGTTTTTCTTTTTTTGAGCGCTGGAGTTAGCGTTGAAGGCAATTTGGGTAAGGTTTTACTGTTGGATAGAATATTTTAGGGGAGACGAGTTGTATGTCTTTTCGGTCAAGTTTGGCATCTTCTTCGTAAAAGTAAGGAGACAACTTTAAATAATGTTCGAGGTTGGTTAAGAATTAAGGTTGGACAGTTTCTAAGTTCCAATAAGATAAGGAAATAATGACGGTTTGTGTAAGGTTCAAGAAAAAAATACATGTTCTTGTAAATTTTAAAAATTTCCATGTTGTTGGGGTTAATACAAGCACGATTTCGATTTTGATAGAGAAAAATAGCCATTTCAAGGTTAAAAACATATCACTAGTTAATATAAACGTTCTCTGAAAGGATGAGAGAGAAGTAAATACGTGATATGATAAATCGAATTAAAATGCAATAAAATTGGAATATAAGAGGATAATATAAATTAATATCGAAGCTGTGGTATAAATGTAAGGGAAAAAAGTCGTTAAAAATGGTGATTTGCATGAAAAAGTAATTGTTCGACGATAAAATTCAAAGTACATTGTATCAACAAAAATACCGTAGTCCAAAACTGTGACTTCACTGGATAACTATGAATCGTTCTTTCCGAGTTGAAGTTGAAGCAGTGTTCTAAGCAAGTGGGATGGAAGTGGCGAAGGACGTGGAGAGGAAAAGAAAAGACAGGAGAGGTTGGAGGTTAAAGCGTGGGAGGTGTGTCAACTAAGGGAGAGAGCTGTACGTCGGAGATAAGGATGAAGAGGAGGCGAAATGGATCGGAAATGAATGAGGATTGGCACATTCTGGAATGGCAATGGATAAGCTTTTAATGGAAGGAAAAGAGAGAGAGAGACCTCCATTCGCCTTAAATTATTGAACACGCACAAAGGGAGCAATATTACGTGTCAATCAGCCATCGAGACGAAAGAGTTCAGAAGTCATAATGCAAATCCTCATTCCAGGTCATTATTGGCATCATTTACCTTAACGTACAATCCATGTTAAAGTATTACGTGCTAAGTTTAAATCCGGCATACGTCGAGACAACTGCTGGTATGGAAATCAGGTTAAATGAAGGATAAATGGATGAATCAGTATTACAGAATGGGTAGTAATACCATACGTATAAATAAGCTCTAACTTATTTCAAAAGATTTCTTTAAACATCGTTTTGTTTTCTGTTATTATATAAATGAACTGAGAAAACTAACCACAAATAAATTATGACTAAGAAAGTAATATTCCGACTATTTATCATAATGTAACATGTTTTGAAGTAAATTATGCTCATAAAAATAGTTCGTAAGGTCCCTTTCAATACAAAAAGACTAATAATTCCAGTGAGTGAAAAAAACCTTCCCATCCAATATAATTTTTCTGTATCCTTCCGATTACATAGAGAGAATGAGACTGTTAACTTAAAATTTTTAGAAATATAAAAAGTAATATACGTATAGTAACAATTAAAATTATTTATGCCAGCTAAAAAGTCATATCACTGCCTTCCTTACAGCATTCAGGAGGACTACAAAGTACGCACAATCCAAAATACAAATGCATTCGATAAAAGCTAGCTTAACAATTAAATTGAGCAGGGTTGACCTGATTTTTTTCATACAGACATTTGAAAATGAAATACAAAATCCATATCGCACCAATGCGTAGTCGTGGCAAGAGAAGTAAACGAACGACTTGGAGTAGCAAAAAGAAACAGAGAGAGAGGGAGAGGATCGAACGAAATTGGGGCCCTAACAACCGCCCTTTACTACCAATACTTGTAACCCTTGAATACATGCTGTCGGAATGTAGGCAGGATTTAATGAGGATGAGATGGATGGTATAAAATAAAATACTTTCCGAATTTGAAGAGTAAATAGCTAGAAGAGAGGGCTCGGAAGAAAAAATATTCTTGCAAATTATATTTCCGGATAAAATAAATACACCTTTCTCCCCTCCGCAGTATTTCCGCTCTTTCAAACTCGGATTTGCCCATCTCCAGCCTAAGAAAATTCCCTCTCCGGGAGAGAACACCCGCTCCATCCCTCCTCCACCCACCCTCCCACTCCCACTTCCATCCTCCTTCCATAAATCCTCATCTGGAAGGGGAAGGCGAAGACTCGGATGATAAATCCATACCTCTTGGATCTCGATTTTCCTTGTTCTGCAAAAATGTCGAGAAGAAACCGAGTTTCCGTTGATTCTCAAAGAAAGAGTATTGGTAAATTAATAAATTCCATTTTTTATACATTTTCATCGGCAGCGACGTTTAAAGCGCTTACGATGGGACCATTTTATGTAGCATTATGCGAAAACATACCTATGTGGTATAACTTTTAGAACGTCTACAACTACGAGTTAACCATAGAGAGTTCTTTGAGCGTTTTCTACTTTCGTCTTTGATATAAATTCTCATTCCGTTTCATTTTAGCCTTAGTTCTACCGACTCGTATTATTATTAACGAAAACATGGCTTCCTAATTTAAACGTAACAGTGCATTGAAATAAACTCATCGGAATAAGTCAGTTCATTTAAAATATATATAATTTCAAGAAATTCAAGTAACTCTCTTATTGAATTCAGATTGAAAATTACACAAGTTCGGTATTAGAAGAATATAAAATTTTTGAAAATCTTTCAAAGTTCTTCAAACAAATAAACTGAAGGGACTCCTGCGGAGCATAACAACAATCATATTATACCAATTTTTTATTTGCTTCAATTTACTTCTATCCCTGCAATAAAAATAGGGAATTTCATTCATCAAAATGAATTTCCTCACTCGGAAAGTAAATTAATCGGATATAATCAGAATTTATCTCTCGCTTAACGTGATAACGCGGGATTCTCTTCCTGATACAGAGCAAAATATAGTGCCAACAGCAGGAAAAAATAAGTCGAGACCGTAAGAGAGACATGAAATTCAGGCTCTATCTACGAAGTTTCGTAAGGCTGTCACTCAAAAGGTGAAAGCGGAAATGAAAAAAGACTTAGCACCGCGCGTTAAAAATATTATATTCGTTGATTTTTTAGGGAAACTCCAAACAATATCGATTCTTTTCGGAAAGAAAAAAAAAGGGAAACATATCGTCCGGACGCAAGCTATTCATTAAGGGGCTTTACGATTTTAGAGTTAGCGTGACTTAACAAAAATCCATTAGCGATTCAGAAGATAGATAAAATATCCATGCCGTTAGCCTAAAGGACTCCTTAATATCAGACATCATGAAAAGGAAATAAAATATATATACACACTAAGGTACGTTGACCATACATTTGGTGAAAACTTAAAAATCCATAGAAAGAAAGACCCTTTACGATACTAAAAAGATTAGAAGTAGAAACCCTGAAACCGGAGAGGGAACCGCTTTTTAAAAGCACGTTGGTGGCCGCAAAGGTCCGGCAGTGAAAAACAAACGAAACCCGCTTAATTACACTAAAAACCCGGAAAAACAAATACGTCTGTTATTTGGTAAAAGGGGCAATTACTATAAACGGACCGATGGAATCGTACACAACTCTTTCCGAGTCCTATAAATTCCTGATCTCGATCCACCTGCCTCGAACAGGAGGCAAGACTTCGATGCCAAGAAAAGATCGACAGAAAAAAAAACACGTCAAAACCCAGCGGTCGTAAAGAGTCCTGTTATGTAAGCCTATGGAGGGTCTTTCAATCACCTGGATAAGTTGGACCTTCGGTGTGAGATAAGAAGGTGAAAGGCATTTAGGTGTCTTGCTCTGTAGATGTTGACCAAGAAGGAACTAATTATTGTAACCGGAGGGAGAATTTGAACCGCCTTCGGAAGGCAAAGCGGCGGAAGTTCTTCGGTAAAGACGGTGGTCGCGGGTGAGGCACGCCCAAATCATTATACGCAATCGGTATACGCAATCGTTTCTTCCGTTTAATAGCATACGCTGCTCAAGAGGAAATAAAGAGTATATCTTTTATAAAACAAAGAAAGGCTTAAGGGCAAGGAACCTGCCATTGTTATAAGCCAAGCAGAAAACCTTAAATTATGCCAAGAATAAACTTCGAGGTTTAAAAATATACGGTATGCGTAACATTATAAGCGAAAATCCCTCAAGATAATAGTTTGAAAATTCATCGGTGCTACTTCTGGAGGTTAAAAGGTGAAATTCGAGCATTTTCATTTTTTATTATTTTTATGTAGCCACAAATGTTAGAATGGATGATAACTTCAAATAAAGAACAAAGTTTAAAATTTATTAAACAAAAATCCTCCCTTAATAACAATGAGATTAGTTTTTGACGATTCTAGGATCAATGGTCTAGGTTAATTTTACATTTATTAATAGTTATTCAACATTGTTATGAATTTGTGGTATTTGGGGAAAGCTATCAAAATAATCTGCAAATTAAAATGAGTATAAAATAATAAACTATAAAATTTTACGCGTGGTTAGTTACTCAATTTAATACGCTGTAATTACAAGTTTTCCTATCACAATCCTTCCAATTGTTCAATCTGAGTAAATACTTAATTTTCTCCTTCACCTATTCGAAAATCATTAGGATATACTATATGATATATACGCCAAATATCAACATAAAGGCGCATTAAATTATCAAACCTGCCAATAGTATCTTCGTTCCTTAAAAGTATCCAATTACAATAATTATGGAGGCGACTCCGTAACAGCCGACGCTTAATTGGACTAAAAAATCAATTCCTCCTCAGCACGCCAAATATTTCTTTTTCGGTACGCGAATTGGCTTTCCCCGTTTAAAAAAAAGGGACCACTTGAGTGATGAATAATAACAATAATTTTCTGAAGAGCTTTAACACTTTAATTATCCGATGGTGTAACAGATGCGTAAGATTAAGGAGCTTTATTAAAACGGTGATCGTTTCGTGTTCTCTCGATGGCTCTTGCAAACATCAACCGGTAGATGTCTTCTTAATTACAAACGCTAGTCATTTAAGACCTTTTCACTGAACTCCATGCCACTGCTGCGCAGGAATAGCTTCCATGCCTAGGCATTCCTCTCTAGTTCGAACGCAGACACAAAAAAGGCGAACACTATCTCATAAAACTCATGACAGGAAATAAACGTGTTTCTGTCAGAAAACTGGCGGGACGTTGATTAAAGATTTTCGAAAGCGATTAGAAAGGACGACATAAGGCGATACTAAATTAAACTTGTCCATTCAAAAGGAATTGGATTAACCGATGCATGTTAAATCCACGCCGGCGATGAACGTACTACTGGATCTGGACACGCTGATATCATTTTTTCGGATCGGAAAACGATCCCACCTCACACCCGGGAGTTATAATTTCGTCAAGAGGATGGATTTGAAAAATGTGAGGTGACGAATTCCTTAAGCGATCTAGGATGGAATGATGTCTTCAGAGTGAAACGAAGATGACGCCGGAAGCCTGGAATTGAGAGGCATTGCGTGAAAGAGAGGAATTTACGAGGAAAAAGAGCGAAACTAATTGAGAGGATTGAGGGCGATGTTGAAAAACTAAAAAAATGTTCCGCTCTCGGAGCAGGTGGGCTAAAATGCGTTCCAGAAATTTTAAAAGCCCATAAGGGATCGAAAAACAACTTTCCAAAACTAGGGCGAATGACTATCTACGTAGAAGAAAATTCTGTTTTGGTAGTTCTGTTAAATTAAAATACCAGATAAAGCAGTTTATGGAAAATGTGAACAAACTGTCGCGGTAGATATATTTCTAAATGGAGTATCAGGATGGTTGGACCTATCTACATCGATCTATTTCTTTCTGCCTGTTTCTTTACGGATTATTTTATGAATACATCAAACGACAAAAATGTTAGTATGCGTGCACAAAAATACTCGTATGCGATGTATGTTTTAACTAGACTATACTGCCTGCAAAGACGTTTTCCAAAGGTATGTAAAAATCATATATTTCGCATGATAATTGAGGCTAAATTTGAAGGCGATATACTCACTATCAGCGATTAAGTTAACTAATTAAATAAATTCATAATTTTGATACAAAAATGTAATGTTTGGTTTTCACATGAGAGCAGAGAACATTAATAAATTCTGGATATAATTAATGTTTAAATCACAGAAGAAACTCAAGAATAACGCTCTATAAGAAATACTTTTTCTTCTAGACCCAACGCACTGTTCCAGAGACAAGACTACTATAAAATAAAATGACATTAAAATGAAAGGCGCTTTAGCAGTTAGCATGCCAATTAAACGATCTCCGTTCGCAAATAATAAAATTTCCCCTCTTATTTTCATGGACATAACTCAAGACGGACTACAACCGTGATTTACAATATGACGAATAATCGCCCACGCTCCACTGAATTAAAACCGCATTAAATCAAGTTAAAGTCAAGAACACACATGCAATACGATTAATCATCCCTCTCTTCCCTACATAGCCGCACCGGATTCCCACTCGCCTACTGGAAACCTAGCCTAATAACTTTGCTCAAAATATCATAACTAAAAAGATCACCTCGAAACCATTCACGGGAATGAAGAATGGCCGCATCGCATCGCGTTTTCTAAGCCGAAACATAACATCCCCACTGTGCGATGACACATTATACAAACGGGAGAGAGGAGGAGTAGGGGATGGTAACCGAGCCAACGTCTCGGAATGTTCCCCAAAATTACAAGGGAAAGGGCGTGCGGAGGAATATTTCACGCGGTAGGATAGGGGACGGAAAGGAATGGAAGGGAAAACGCCGAGTGAATATACGTTTCGTGAAGGCTGAGGCAGGGTATTCTGCGGCGAGTGAGGATATATATATACGAAAGTGGAAAATGGAATATTTGGGCTTAAACGGGGACGTCCAGTAGCATCGGACTCCAAAAAGGACCGCGTGGCGGAGGAAAAAAAACGGCCACGGGTCAGGGCAGCACCTGGGATACGGCGGGCTACACGGAGAAGAGAGCGAAAGAGGAGGGGAAAGAACGGGTCACCACGCATAAATTAACGCGATACAAATCGAAGCGCTTAAAAACATTTTATAGAGACTTAACGAGGCGGCCATAGGGCGGTTGCGTTGGTCGTCCTGTTCCCTACCTCAGCAAATGGAGGGAGAGAGAGAGAGAGAGTAGGATGAAGGAGTGGGAGGGGGTCAGATTAATTGGTTGGGGCACGGAGTGAATGGGAAGGAGAAAATATACCAGGTGGGAGGGGGTCGTGGTAGGAAGGAATAATACCCATCACCAGAGGGACCGCCGCAGTCCATTCTTTGTTCCGGGAAATGAGAATTATTAGAATGGGGAAGGGAAGGAGAGGGAGGAGAATGAAAAGTGGGAAGGTAAAATGCCCCTCCTTACTCAAATTCGGATAATATCCATTCGTTAAAAAAAACTTCAATTGATGGATAACTTCCACGTCGTATTTTTTTTTTAAAACAAAGAAATGCGTGTGATCCGGCAGACACCCCAGTCGGTGAACAACTACTTGGATACATATCAAACTAAATTGCCAAAAAGAATCAATTTTACTGTGATGAATGACACACGCAATTGGATTAAAACAATATTTTATCATATCCAGATTATTAATTAACGGAAAAGTTAAAGAGAAGAAATATATATTGTAATCAACACCGGCAACTTCGAGGAGCTGGAAATATTTTATCCGGGATCACATGTTATTGATCTACTTTTTAGACGCAGGTGCTGAATAAGAATGCGTAATAAACTTCCAAGCTAAAAGAATAAAACGTTTCCTGAACCTCAACTGAAATAATAAAACCGGTATTACAACAAGTATGTTTTACGAAGATCGCTACTTCAAGGTAAAAATTATAGTAAATTAGCCCACATAGACAATTCCCCATATCAGTTTGGGTAACTCAACTGAAATAATAAAACCGGTATTACAACAAGTATGTTTTACGAAGATCGCTACTTCAAGGTAAAAATTATAGTAAATTAGCCCACATAGACAATTCCCCATTTCAGTTTGGGTAACGGAAAGAATTTCATGGGGGTAAAATATTACCAGAGTCCACTGCAGAAATTCGATTTAAATTGGCCCGAAGTATTTAAATCAATTTTCCTAGCGAGCATCATAATTGTTTAAGTACAGTAAAAGTAATTTTACAATGTTACAATAGTAAAAGCGAAAAATTATAGGACAAAATGAATAATTATATCAAAATTCGTAATAATGGGAGTATATTTTAATGGGGTTTTTACATTTCAACTACTTAATCAACATGACACTTATAATATTAAGTATTATGGTAAAAATACAAACTATTTCGACCTAAAATGTAAACCGGTCTATATAAACCTCACAATAAAAATAAAATATCGCTTGTATACGGATACTAACGACAAAAATTTCCCTCCACTTCCATCAGATGACTGTAATTATCCACGAGAAAAACAGACCAGCTACCGTCGCAAGCTCCGGTCATAAATTGGCCGCAGAAAAAAACAGGTATATCGGATAAAAATACAAATAACCGGTACGATATCATTATCTTCGAATCATCAGACTTGCTCTGACAGGCAGATCAGCGGTGAGAGGTATAGAGGCGTCACTCGACCGTAGCGGCCGTTAATATTTTTAAATGCGTCACTTACTGCGAGAAAACCGGATTGGTGATGAGTTCGTCGAAGTGAAGAGAACTCAGTGGGGATGGGGTTTTTTTTTTTTTAGAGGGTGTAGGAAGATGAGTCTGGTGTGGGATAAAAACTATGGGGGAGTTAGATACGCAGGGTATAAAGAAAAAGGGTTGGTTGAGCAGAGGGAGTTCAACGACCGAGGCGAAAAGAGAGATGAGGGGGAGTCGAAGGGTTGAGGCAGGTGCTCAATGATGGAATGGAGTCAGAAAGGGGTTGAGGAGTTGGAAAGAGAGAGAACCTCGAATGTTTCCGTGGGCGATTGTGGAACGGTCTAAATTTTTATGAAGAAAATTAAATAAGTGAAAACTTCACGGTGATAATTTATTTACGACCGTCTCGCGAGAAAACGGGCGCCCAAAAAATTAGGTCAGATGAAATATAGCGATTATCCATAATCGTTCGATTTTTAACGCTAATAAAAATAATTTCGCGTATACAAGCCGTTCTGGGCACTTACGAAGAAAAGCTCTTCAATTAAGAGTGAATTCAGCAAATTCCTGTAATTCCTGATTTTTATTAGCGAAGCTATGAGATTAATAATGACGAGAATTTGTTTTAGTTCCTTGTAGTTAAATAATGTTTATAAAAATTTATAATAAGCAAAATAGGTATAATTCATGGCACGAATAAAAGAATTGATGAATATACGATTAAAAATATTATTACTATTTATGCTAGTAGGAACATCGATTCTTAATTTTGCAGCAAGTACGTCCAAAAATGTTTTAACTTTCTGGAAGTGTTTGGCTAACCTATCCTAATGTAGTCATTCCTGTTCAACTTTTCATAAGGATTACCTTCTTTTAACCTAACCAAAATAGCTTTTCTCATCCTACGTTTTTATCACTTATCTAGTGTACTTCCTTCTTCGGCTTCCTTCAAAAGCCTCAAAATGTGGCCCGCCCACTTCTTGTCTCTTTCTTAATACGTTAATTAACATCGTCTTCTCTTTAATACATTTATTACATTCATTTTTTTCACAGCAGAACTAATTTGCTTTAATTTACGTCATATTCACACCTCAAAAGCCTCTCATCTGCTCGTATCTTCTTTCGTCATGGCCCAAATGCCACATTCATACAATACTATGTTCTTTATCAACATTTCTAGGAAATGAATCGTTTATTTACTAAGTATTAGAGAATTTAGTCTATAGAAGGATGTAAAAAATTATTATGTTAATTAGTTTAAATGTATTTCCATTTAAGTATAAAAAGACAATTTTAAGTTCACATATACTCTGATGAAGGTGTTCGTACATACTTTAAGCAATATGTATGCATCGACACTTCAGCTTTTTAACAGTAAAGATTTCAATTTCAGTTCTTGCTAACAACGGAAATGGTAACGATTTTACTTGCTAGAACAATCGAATATAAATTGATGAAACACAATTTTCTGCAGAACACAGAGAGAGGTAGAGGGAAGTACATACATCACATGTTTTGTAAGCACTAACAAATCGTTTCAAAAAATTCTGCTCTGAAAAACGATGATCATTTTCATGATATGACTGATTCTGTGCGAATACACAATTACATACTATTGTTTTAAGTATATAATACACATAAATCAATAAAAATAAACTATATGTAAATAAGGATTTTACATATACATATATGTATTTGCGATTTTCGTGATAGAGCTACGCTAGAAAAATTGCCTGTCAAAAATAATGGTAGTCTCAATTATATCTTAGTAAGTAAAAAAACTAAATTACCAGAATAATGTGTATTCTATAATAATTCAAAGCCTACTTTCTTATAACTTCAAATACGCATAAATACTAATGATAAATCAAAAGTTCGAGTCTCACAAAATACGAAGAACGGACTTAACGAATAATACGTCACTGTAAATATCAATAAAATTATGATCCTATAAAAAATGATTCATATTATGGAATTTTTCGTTTAAAACGCGGAAATTAGCAGAAAGTAAATATAGTGGCTGCATTTCTCTTTCCGAAATAATTTTAAAAACAGCATTTATTCTGATTTACAACCAACTTTTTGATTAACTTCAAATCTTTCTTTGGTGATCTATACAAACTATATGACATTTATTTTCCGCGCACACGTATTGATTCTAATTTTTAATAAAAAATAAATTAAAATGAAAAAGAAACGCTATTGGAAATAAACCCAGGCCTCCATTGTAGAAGAATAACGGCCCAAAGATTGCAATGTCCTGACGAGTAGTTGCTTAAAGATTGGTCGATATCTAACGAACCTTTCTTGTTACATTTCTATTCATGACTTAATTACACCATGAATAATTTAGGTAAGTAAAGCAAACTATGAATCTATCACGACAAAATTAATCAATTAAACATTCTTAAGTTCATAGTTAGAAATATTGGAGAGAAGAAAACAGTTTGTTAAACTATATTTTTTCACAATAAGCCATTGGGACAGTAGTATGAAAATAACAATAACCGATAAATGCATGGAAAATACGGTATTTAATCTTAAGAATGTAACGATGGAATGAAGAAACTACGTCTAACGTAATTCCCTGGATAATGTCCTATCTCTCATGAAACGAACACTAAAAATTTTCAAATACATAAATTAATATCTTATATTGATAAAATTCAGTCTTCCAATTCATAACATTCTTCCGGAATGGTATAAACTTATTTCTGTCAGTTAACATAACTGAATAATATTTCTCATTAAAAATGAGGAAATATATAGGGAAAAATATGGATTTCATCATTTAATGACGACATTTATCAAAGAGATCTTATTATCCAACTTTTGTATCACTACGCGATATTACTTTTGAAATTGGACTAATTCACGACTTATGTAACTCCCATAATAAAAAATGGGGAAAAACCTATATACGAATTCCAAAAGAGAGGCAGGCGTCCCCCAAATGTGATCAACCGAAAGCTGACTCTAAGGGAGAACCAACTGATATAATTATAAAAACTTTTCTTATGAATGAGTATTTTGATACAACTGATTCGCGTGCCTTCGGAATATTAACCCAAATTAAGATGTCTGGATGTTCCTATTTTACCGGAGCAGCTACTAAACTCGATGCAACAGAACCGTATCTCGTCAACAGAGCAGGAAATTCTTCGAATCATTTTCCGAAAAAATAGACTAAAATCGTACACATCATCAAACAACACAAAATTCAGAAGATAAATATTATTAAGTAATTTCTATTAACAAAGAATTAGCAAATGGCCGTCTTGAAAACATACGTCAAATTACGCTTTCGTTTTACTTGATAACATCAAAAAGACAAAAACTCTAGTACGACTATCTCACGGGTAAATTCCTAACATTACCTTAGGAAGCAATCCAAGAGACAGTTGTTGGATACGAATAGAGGTCAACCGCGACACGGACGGACACACACACACACACTCGCGCGCACGCACTGCGAGAGGAAGCGTCCATCTACGATGAGGACATGAGACGAGTAGTGATGTCTCCTAAGACCTTATAACGCCCCCCGACGGGCCAAGGACTGAAGAACTTGGACCGAAAAGATCCTCCGAGAGAGTAAATTTGAGGGAGGGAGTAAGGAGAGAGAGAGAGAGGAGAAAAGTGTGTGAGAGCTGTTCGTGGGTGGAGGGAGGCGGAGGAGAAAGGCCGAGATCTGAACAAAAGGCTCACAGAGTCTTATAC
Organism: Uropetala carovei; assembly: GCA_036926305.1. NCBI lineage: Eukaryota > Metazoa > Arthropoda > Insecta > Odonata > Petaluridae > Uropetala > Uropetala carovei. The sequence continues at coordinate 7,558,549 of JAXCHB010000065.1, read as the reverse complement.
GGGAGGTGCTTTCGTGAGGTTCCAAGTAAGGTCACGATATTTCGCTTCTCCCATCCGAACACGACGCCTCCTACATCAAAATCTTTTCCCCGTTTTGACCACAACATCGCCAAATATCCGACTTCTACTTCGGCGAGCATTAAAGTTTCCGATCGCGGACATTTAAATCTCCAACCACCCTTATTTCGCCTCTTCCTCATTAATCGAGAACCTTTGATCAGAGATGGACGGATTATAATGCAGTGTAGAGAATGAAATTGCTCAAAGGGGGGGCACCTGGGGATGATGGAGCACCAGGAGGCTATCAGTTAAAATGTCAGGTGGAGAATGCGGAGTCCACCGATTGGTCAGATGAGGGGCTAAGGGGACGGTAATGGATGATGGGAGATTGGTTTAATATTAATTGCGGAGGTATGGAGTACGAGGAGGGGAAGTCATTAATTTTTTCGTCGTAAGATTGATGGTATCGTTATATACGTAATACTTGACTTGTACTAGAAGGAGCGGTTGAGACCATGCTTGGGTGATGATAAATGTGTGTTTTTAACAAATAAATTACGATAATCGAGCATTAATTTTTTATTTGCTAATTTTAGTTGCTATGGTAGGTGAACTTTTAATAATACAACTTGATTGTGTGGTACCTCCTGCCTGGGTAATATAATTAAAATTTCAAAGTTGAATTAGTTAACTTCGTTTATGGTTATTATAGCATGCATATTGTCTTTATTTAAAAAACATCGACTGCTTGAGACAGTTTGGGTACCTAGAGTGATCTGTATATATAGCAAAGCAGAATTTTCACTAGATTGAAACTTTGTGTATGAACTTCAGGAATAAAATGATAAATATCTAAATAGTATTTTTAATAGCTGAGCCCATCGTAAAATTAATATTTCTTTTAGAAATTACACTGGTCGGAAAATATGTATTTTAAAACATTTGTCCTAAAACACAGATATGTGTTTTATTTTCAGAGTATTTTAGTAAAAATTTGTTTAAAAGTATACTAGTTATAAACTGATTAACAAAACTAAATGATTAAAAAAATAAAAGAGGATTTATTCGTCATGAAACAATGACCTCTTTTAAAGTTTATTTCCTCGTAAGAAATACTGTAAAGTTCTACTACTAAAACAGTAGCATAAAACTTTAAGTAAACAAATTATACGCAAAAAAAGAGCCTACAAACCCCTTATAAATATTAGCAATCAAATTTTCATAAGAATTTCCTTACTTTTTCCATCTTCGCAAAGATTGTTCCAAGTTTAATATGACATTTGCGCTAACCACTCAATCCAAAACTCCTTAGGTACCCACGATCGAGCTGAGGAACAAAAAAAAACAAAACAACGCATAATTTAATTTTGCCGCAATTTTGTTTTCCTTTACCGACCGTTCGATCCAATCTCTAAAGTCAGCAATATATCTCTCAGTCTGGGTAGGCCCCAAAAACGTAAAGAAAAGAGCCAAAGCATGGAATCTTTCCCCACGACAAGGAAGCCCAAATTACGCGGCTCAACCCTCTTCCATTTCGCCTTAAGGTGGACCCGGCATGAAACAAAAAGCAAAACGACGCACGGAGTGAAAAGAGTTGTCTGGAGTTGTTTTTTGGAAAGGGTATATCCCGTGGTAGAAAAGAAAAGATGAGAGAAAGAGAGGCAGGAAGAACAGGTGAGATGAAAGAGTTACAAAGTGTAACATTCTGTTCGTTATATGGTCACTTTGCTTGTAACAGGTCTTCCTCGGACGCCTTAGAATTATGGGTCTGATCGACTGGCTTTCGGAAGGCAAGTAGATGGGCGAGTAAGAGAGTGGAGGAAGAGATAAGAAAGGAAAGGGGAATTGTGTGAGAGGGGAAAGGGGCAAGGAAGTAGCCATCGGACGTGGAAAAGGCAAGGTGTTGTGCCCTCTCCCCAATTGCAACCCCCCCGAATGGCCTTTACCCCTCGAGGGTGGAATTATACGAAACGGGTAGGATGCTGATGTGCGCAAGCGTTTAAAAAAAAAGAGAAACGTGTATGCCTACATTACATTACGAAGGCGCTAGAGGCAGTCGCTATAAAAAGGTCACGCAGCACGACTGTCTTCTGTTTCACGGGAAACTTAATCGAATTTCATTTCATGACGTCCGTGCGTAAAAATTTTAATGTCCTGCGATCCTTATCTCAACCTTGACTTACGTTGCTTTAATTAGCCGTACCACTAAGGGTGTCTCCATTTACATAGTTCCGGGTTACCAAGGTGATTGTACATAAATAGAATACTCGGAGTGCTTTTATTCATTTTTCGAGCATAAACTCCATCGTGAACTTAGTAGCGCATACCCGAGAAATTTATTGCGTCATTATCAGTGATGACCTGGATTCGAAATAGCGCTTTCTTTGTAAGTAACACGCACTAAACGCAAAGAATTATCAATTCCATCGGTGCAACATTATTTTGCTGGTAAAAATAAAAAGAAAACTCATGAATAAGTGAACAGCAATTGCTATCAATTTAAAATTCCTTTGACGAGCGCCGGTTTCCTCTGGAACGAGTCATGGATAAAAACAATAATCTAAATGACGAATTAACATTGTTTTAAGCTCAAATTGAACTTTCTGAGCTATCGAAAAACTTGAACGTTAACTGATGGGGAGGCCTGAAGAATAGACATTTCTTGAATGCACATTTCATTAAACTCCACCCTACGTAATGCCATACATTATTGTACATATTGTATGAAACCATAAAGTGTAAAGTTTGAGTGGACCGATGTAACTGATATAATAAAATTGCTTCGGTAAATTTTAAACATTGGTAACTAAGCTTAAAGATAAATATCGCGGATTCGATTTTCAAATTAACTGTGATTATAAAGGGTGGCACTAAATGTAACAATAATAAAATATCAGTAGTTAAACTTAGCGGTAAACGTCTCCTCATATCCTACAATACCATTTAATCTTCAATATTAGAAGTAGATTTATACATATATTCCCGTGAGGAAAGAAGTTCCTTGGATCCTATTCCTGGTAGAGACTATTTCGAGCAATTTCGACGGAATTCATTTTTCCTAAACGATCAAAACCTTTCTCAGCAGCTCGAATTCCGCTCTACCCACCTGAGATATTGAAAACCAAACCGCGCATGCCGCCTCACCCTCTTTCCATATATATTCGTGGGCGGAGCCACAAAAAAAAGTTCATCTCCCACTAGAATGACGAGGGTGGGTTTCATTTCTTTCTCGAGAACGAATAGAGTATGAACCCTCGCGAAAAATTCCTTCGGGCGTACTCTAAGGCTGAAAACTGGAGTTTTTTTTTTTTAAAGGGGGATTAAGTTGAGATATAGCGAGGTGCCTCATGGACCGCGGAAACAGGAAAACGAAAAAGAGAGATAGGGAGGGAAAACACTAGGAGCCATTCTTATGAGACTCCTCCCCCTCCCCCCAATACTTCTCCCTCTCTCTGCTCTCTTCCTTTTCTCCCACCAAAAGGACATTCGTCTCGCTACCCTCTTATTGATCCGAAAAGGGAAGAAAATATAAAGGCGCTTTGTGGTTTCTTTCTTCTATTTCGAGCAGGTAACCTATAAGATGGCCGAAATAAGAGGGAAAGGCCTGTTCTGTCTGAAGACACGCGTCGTGACGCCATACAAAAGCTCTCGAATATTTAACCAATCTTATCTAAATACAGTTTGATTGTGATAGAACATTATGCGCGCGATAACAAATGTTCTGAGTATGAACTTAGTGACTATTCATGCGCAATATCTGAATCTAGTTAGTGAATCAATTCTGCAGTTTCTATTTAAGATATATCGGTACTTACGTATTATCTTCAGGACCCTTCGCAGGACGTGGTACTTACGTATTATCCCCATGCCCGATTTACGCACAACATTAACAGAAGCTGATTGGCCGGTCTCGACATTTACAAACCCTATCACCAAACAAGAAACTGATTGGCCGGTCTCGACATTTACAAACCCAATCACCGGACAACGGGGAGGGATACTTTGATTTCGGGCGAGGCGAAGGGCGCGGTAGCACCCGGAGACGACTACCCATTAAAAAAAAAACGAGCCGAAGGCTCGTCAATATATCCTTTTAATGTTATATCCTCTCAAAAAAATGGAGAGGATATTGGCGAGCCTTCGGCTCGCTTTGTTTTAATGGGTAGTCGTCACCGGGCGCTGCCGCGCCCTTCGCCTCGCCGGGAACCAAAGTATCCCTCCCCGTTGACCGGTGATTGGGTTTGTATATGTCGAGACCGGCCAATCAGTTTCTGTTAATGTTGTTTTGAAAATAAAATATCGTAAATCCAACAATACATTGTTATTCTGTTAATATTTTTATTATTATGCCATTTTATGGCATAATACGTACGTAAGATAATACCAAAGTAAGGTCCTGGAGATAATACGTAAGTACCGATTTATCTTTTATTGGAGAAAGGAGGCGCTTATGAATCATATGTGATTATGTAAGAACAGTTCACCCTCAAATTAACCTCCCTCTTATTATACAGCGATTTTTTTACCATAAGGGGGGGGGGGGGGGGGGGGGGGGTGACTTTAAATAGAAGTGCCTTTTTCACAAATTTTCGTAGATTATAAGAGAGTTTGGCGTTATATCGGGGGGCAATTAATCGGGGTTGACTGCAATTAACTAATAAAAGTAATATGAAAATATTCCTACGCGATACTTGAAAAGGGCGATTTGCCTATATATATATGTGTGTGTGTGTGTAAATATATACACACACAGTAATACCCCGCTATACGTCGGAGATGCGTTCCTGAAAAATTCGACTTATAACGAAACAACGATTACCATAAGAACTACGTATGATAAAAGTTAGGGGTTACGTTTCTGGCGAATATTTTGTGACACATTTGTTCCCCAAATAATACATATCAATACAGTACATTGAACATACTATGTTACCACTATGTGTTTACCACTCATTGCTACTAGGATTTAATATAAATTTAATCTTAACAACGAGTAATCGATTGCAATAATAAAGTCAAGAATCACCGAAAATAATTGTCTATAGTGTCATGGAACACAAAAATTGTTTCTTTACTTACACGTACACTGATACTCACTTTAGAGTACTTTTCAAGGATATTTCGCAATCCAAAGTATATCCAATATCTCATGAAATGTCAACATAAACGTAAACACACAAAATGTTAGACACAACTGTTCACAAAGCTCTCTTATAGCTGACTGTCTCTCAGAAATAGGTTTTTACACATCGTCATTAAAACTGGGACAGTCCCTTTTATCTCCTGTGTATCTTGTAAACACCTAACCCATCGTGATCTCTCAAACACATGGCCAGCAAATGTTTATTCTGAGTATGATTTTACACGAATTGATAAACATGAAATTAAATTAATTCATATAAATAATAATAGACATGAAATTAAAAGCCGAATAGAGGGTTTTTATTGTTATAGTTATAATTTATGCACCGCAATTGGAATTTCTGAAATTTTGCTTTTAGTATTTCACAAATGACGTATATGCGAAGCGACACAACTTATAACAAAACATGTTCCTCAATTGATTGGCGATGTATATGCAAAAAACGTATAGTGGGTAACGTATAACGGGGTTTTACTGTATATACTATATGAAATAGTTCACCTAACACAGTTGGCACGAATTTTTAGGCCTATAAAGAGAATTGTAATCGGGTAGTAATAAACAATGAATATTTTTATGAACATTTACCCGTTGTAAAACATTGCAAAATCACCCATCACAAAAAATTAAGCTGCAAGAGAATTGAGCGCATATACACCGCTATTTCAATTCGAGAACATTCGTTACGCCTCTGAGATTTCAAAAACCGCTGATTATATGAAAAGATCAATTATACCGGTGCCTTAAACAGGAGATACGCTCTTTATTAAGTTAATTCTAATAATTCTAACTTTAAAATACTATTAAAAAGCAATATCCTCCATATGTTGAACTGTTAATGAAAAATTGAAAAAAAAACTGGTTTTTCCATTACATCATCAAATTTCTATAAAAATGTGGGTTTCATTGAATGCTTTTCCAGGAACCTATAGCTTGCTGCCTCATATGCGTCTTTTCATACTTACTACGGTAACAGTGTGGGCATAACTGGACGAAAGATGACATATAATCTTTTATGTTAGTATTTTAGCGCCTACAATTCTAAATGGCTACTAAAATCTTAGTCTGCTCTATTTTACCTAATTCACACGATGCAAAAGGTAAATATGACTTGACCTGAATGGAAGATTTGCTTTTGCTTTTCTAACATTTACTTAACAACTTTAATCAGTCGGCAATAACAGCAGATGTCGTAATGCGATTAAAAAGTTATTTTCTTTAATCAAGCTACAATTAGAGAGAATAATAATGCTTCATAAATAATACTTTCACTGTTACTGCGCTTTGAAATAACAAATGTTAAAGTTCACATCTGATTAATAACAATAAATTATAATATAATAAGGAAAATTCTAGTCAGCCATTTAAGGAAGAGGTGTATGCATCAGGGAAAAACAAGGTAATATTTTCCGAATTGCGAAAGTCAGTTGCAAAAAGGTTGTGGCGTAGCTTAAAAGATGAAGTACACAATAAATAAGTTCTACAGCAATAAATACACCGCATATGCCAAATGCTTAATCGTTCTCTGTAGTTATTAATCATTATTCAATTATTATCGGGAAGTAATACAATGGTGACTTTCCTTCGGCAATGAAACCTTAAGCGCGTCTCTCTCTCTCGAGGATGACAATAATTACGGATTAAATTAAAACATAAATACTCCTTAACCGTACAAAGTACGTATTTATGTTTTAATTTAATTAATTCATCTCACCGTAGTCTCCGACCTTTTTTTTAATTAATAATTACGGAGAAAAAAACTTTTACTTAAAGTCAGATGGCGTTATTTTCTTAAATGAAAATTTGATTTAAAAACGCCTTCTCTATAATGGCATATTTTATTTAACGAAAGCTTGATGTTTCGTCCTAATTACAAATGCCGAATTGCACAATACAGCCATTTTCGCAGCATAAGAATAATAAGATTCTTAATGAAAAAGAATGAATTACTATCTACCTTGTAATTGAAATACGCACCTGGTTTACTGTAGCGTTTTATGGCTAAAGGAGTTACTTATACCATAAATAAGATTAAAGATGATCTCAATAATACGTTCCTTTTTAATTTTCCGTAACTTGACTACGAACCTCTGAAAACCAAATACGTGTAGAATAATGGAAAATATCGGATAGCAAAATCCCGATTTTTAACGAACAACTCTTACTATAGACGTGCTTTAAACGAACAAATTGCTTTGCAACAATTATAACGGAAAAGCACGTTTAAAATAAATTGCAACTTAGATTATTAACAATAGCATAAAATAATGATTAATGCGACGCGTTCTTGAAACGAGAAATCACTCCTTATATTTAAGGCTGAGAAACAACATGGCGCCATTATTACGAGAAAGGGTGATTAAGATATCAAATATTTATGAAGATAAGTAATAGATGCAAAAATGTTGTAAGAAATTATATCTTCTCAAATGAAAAGGTTAAGCCATAAAAATCAACCTGAAAAGTTATAAAAGCAGAATATGTTTAATTGTAGTCTAAATTTTCACTTACCTACTGCAAAAAGTTACATATCTGTTAAGGGAAATATTAAGAAATCTTCAAAGACATCTTCATTATTTGAAAATGTACCTTTTATGGGCAAAAAGAAAAAGAAATTGTACCCGCTAATGATAGGAAAAATAAGTTCTCGTAGTACTAGTCCATAAATATGAATAAATGATATTGTTTTTAAATGACTTTCAGCGTATTAGATTAAAAATACCACATATCTAAAGATTACTACTAATAAAAAAGAATCTCTTTCGAAAAAAAGTTATTATTTGTCGTAGTAGCTAATAAAGTATTGACGAGTTCATTACCGGTAACGGCAGAGTATAAGCGTGGGTGATTGAAGTGCGTGTAGCGGGTTTGATACCAGCCGAAGCCATGGACCATTAAATATCGTTTATCGTTTAACGAGGTAAATTAATTGTGAAATTAGAGCAGATGCTATTTTTCTCATTACATTTAGGCTTACGGAAACATGTTAGGAGTGCATCATACTACATAATTTTACACGCTAAGAAGGACACTATCACGCACAAATATTTACTGTCACAAAAAAATCACATTAATAATTGGCTTAACTAAAGCATTTTATACAAAATAAATTTTTGACAAATTGTGCGTAATTTTTATGTTTAACGCTAATCTCGTGTCCCGAAACGTATTATTTCAGTGAAACTGTCTCTGGTTCAACAAAATGGATAGGAGTAATGAGCAGAAGTGTTAAACCTATTAAAACATTAAGTATTACCCAAGAAGCCACACTAAAAATGAAAGCAAACTCATAAAACTTTGAAGTAGCAAGTATGTTATATAATAAATGCGTTTCTTATAAATAGAACGTATTTTCAGTTTTCATGACATTTTCGTTCAATTTCATAAATGCTTTATACTAGTCTGCATAACTTTCGAACACTCCAAATGCGATCAAACTTGCCGAAATTTTTGTTTTTGTGATGATTTTAATAATAAAACAATAATACGAATACGAATTCATGACAGTCGCTAAGGATAAAACAGGAATACATCCAACCTGAATGCAATTCAAAAAGTATATCTCAAGCGTGGTTTTATTGCAGCATTACTATCCTTACAACCTTTGCTCGGAGACGCTTTACCTCAACAATATTAAGAAGACAATACAAGATTATGCAAACATTTCAAGAAAATAAATAAAATAACTGAAGCGACAGTATCTTTTTGAAAATCTATTTTTAGAATGATTGACTTAAATAGTTATTCTACCTTTCGGTAGGTTTTTAACTCATCCAACACACTTTATACCATCAAAATTATGTCTTGCATCGAAACCAAGGTAGCATTTTTTATATACATATTATTGTAAAATGAACAAAGACAGCCTTTTCAGCAATAGTAAATAAACATTCTAAATATACGTCGAATATAACACGATACAAATGTATCATCAGTAATTCTGTGTAGTTAATAAAACATTTTAAGCCAAAAACATTTATTTGGACATTTTAATAGTGGGAAGTAAATCTGAATTCTTTTTAAGCAACTCTGTAGGTGATTATAAAATTATCTTACGCATAATTAATTTTTTTCATTTAGACACTCCAAGACTGCAGGATATTCAAAACATTGTAATGCTATATTGACAAAACATAATCTAAGAACTGAGGATTACATGAATTGTTTTCCTATTCAATGCAATGCGAAACTTTAGTAGCGTTTACTTAAAGGAGAAGTAAAAAAACATTATCCTAATTTTGAGGAACGATATTTTTGGAAAATTAATAGTTTCTAAACAGTAGAATTTTCTTCATATTTCTTTTTAAAACGCATGAGAGTATCTCAAAATACACTTCCTGAATTAGCAGAATACTTTATCTGAAAACTTCCTGCTCTATTGAAACAAGGCAAGAGTCTAAAACATTAAATCCATTAAAAAATACCTTCTACTGAAGCTTTCGCACGAAGCCCCTCCTATAACTTATACTCGCTCTGTGAAAATATTTAAACGCAAAAACTTCATCTTATACCTCTCTGATGAACGCCCTCTTTCGGACGGCGCTAGTTTTACACGATCGTGGGAGTAAAGGAAACCGGATAGGAGAGACTCTCTATAATGGACACATGGTCGGCAGATCGAAGGCCCCACGGTTTGACCTCACAGCAACGCGTGCTGACCCGTAGAGAAGAGACCAAGGGACAGGCGGGGGCGGAAGGAGAGGAAGGCGGGGTGGATAGAGAGAGAGAGGAAGGCAGTCCATTTTAATGCCCCCGAGGGACCGCTGCTCCTTTCAAAGGGTAGATGGAACCTCTCTCTCCGTGTCTATACACGTACGCGCTTTTAAAGGATGGAGAAGAAAAGGGGGAAAGATAGGAACCGGTCTGGCGGGTGAACATGTGCGCCGCAGCCGGGATATTTATCCTCCCGCCTCCCTCCACCCCAACGCCTCCCCCTTAGCTCTCCTACACACGCCCCCACACACACAATTTCCTCTCTGCCCCCGCAGCAACCTTCGCGAGAGATGTGTTAAGCCCTCCGAGCGTCCATCTCGCCCCGTCCCTCTCGCCTCCAGGAGGATAACGCGGAAAGATTGCAGCAAGAGGCTGGCAATTAATACGGCTGAATAACCGAAATGAAGTACGCCGATTTGATCGACTTGCGGAGTAATGGATACCTCATAGGAACCGGGATTAGCTGAATGCTACAGATTGATGTTAAACATTACTAATGGAAAGTAATCCTCTGGAGCTTTTTTTTGGTGATCGCGAACGATAACCGTAAATGCCTCGGGGATATTAATCTTCCGTTTTTATGTCATAGAAAATACCTTAACCGAGCACTGCCAAACGCATTGATAAAAATTACATTTCCAGGGAATAAATTAGAATAAGTGTGACAGTAAGGAGAAGGCTACAACTGACTGGTGGTTTACGGAAGTAACATTTTAAGGTAAACTGCTTCTGACTTTAAGGATGAGTAAAATATAAACATTCTACACTTGACGATGAAGACAACACCAATTGAGACAAAACGAAAGAAAACTAGTTTATTGCAAGTGGAATTATTTTCATTGGCAATTGGATTCCACCCTTAAGAGGAGCTCGACATTTAATTATTGGGATTCTACAGAAATAGTTATTGTTATTATAAGAAACGATTCCACAAAAAACACTTCAAAATTAATGAGCAGTCAATTATTGTCATATTTCAATGAAGTAATACTCTATCTGCAATACGTAACCATATGACTGACTTCAAATAATTTTTTTCTGCTACATGAATCAATAAAAGACTGTAGTCAGATGTTTCCTAATATGAATTTACCAATTTCAAATATATCCATGACATTCTCATAAAAATATTTTTTACTTAAATCTGACAAAATATGCCACTATTAAAAGAAAACTTGATTACACCAATAATTAAATTAAAAGAACATGGGAGCCCCTGATGAGCAATAGTATTCCGCAAATCTATTTCAAAACCGACAAAAACAACGACAAATTTCCGAAAAATTCTTTTACAAACAAAACCAAATACTTGCCACAGAATTATAACGCTTGGAAATTACGAGCAAAACATTCGCGTTCTCCTTAGCGTGGAAACACACACGTAATGACCGCTTCGAATACCGCGAACAAATAATTTATCGCCGTCGCAATTAAAAGCACGGCGAATAACAACGTCACATTCCAACTTTATCGCCCACGCCGAGAAAATAAACTGAGAAACTTGACCCTCGAATCGAGGGAATATGAGTTACGGATAATGTTTTGTTAACAACTCCACGGGGGCGATGTGGCAGTTCTTCTGTATATGAAATACAACCTCGGCGCCGTCGTGAATACATGGAACTCCATTTGCAGTTATTACCAGGTGACCGAGTGCATACGGATGTTCCGAGTGAATACGTAAGGAGGACGAAGTTAGAAACGTCCGATCTCTTCCAGCCTTGGAAATATACGCACCTCCTTCGCTACCTATGTCGGAAAGGGAGGGCGCAAAAGAATAGAGGGATCGCGGAGCACAGAAAGGCAATTCGATTCAATTACGTCTCTCCTTTTACGACGTCTCCGAAAGCTCGGACATATTTTTCGGTCGTAAAAACGAGAGAGGGACATGCATACGCCCTAAAAAAGCCCTTTCTATCCGCCCCCTTCCTACACCCCTTTCGTACCTCTCTTCAGCTTCTTGGATAACAAATACGAGCACGCGGTAGTCGCGAGGAAATTGTCTTGACGTTTGTAGCCGGAGGTTTGGGCGGATTTGTGGGAAAGGCTTCAGATTTACGAGTTATATTATTTAGAAATCAAATGTTTATTTTAGATCGCGAAGGATGTATTATGAAATCGTAAAACGCCGCTTGATAACAATATTTGAAGCCCACAAAAGCACTCTCGTAAATAATAAGAGTTAAATGGTGGAAGTTAACTTATGTGTATGCGTGAGTGCATAGTACTTATCACAAACGGAAAGATTGAGAAGGAGAAAAATAACAATATTTGAAGCCCACAAAACCACTCTCGTAAATAATAAGAGTTAAATGGTGGAAGTTAACTTATGTATATGCGTGAGTGCATAGTACTTATCACAAACGGAAAGATTGAGAAGGAGAAAAATTCTGAACTTGACCCGGTCAAGTTCAGAATTTTTCTCCTTCTCAATCTTTCACTCTTGTAAATTTTAATGGAACGGCTTAGAAATGACACGCGGTACATTCGATTAATTTCGCTGATTATAATAAAGTTAAAATCTTCCTTCAATATAAAACAAATGAATTGATAAGTTGATAAAGAGTTGAAGAAATGCTCAAGGAAAATAAAAAATTAAAATAATATAAACATGGTAGTGGGTTGATTAGCAAGTCTAGCATCCAATGCAAGGGCGGCACGTTCGAATCCTGCCGAGGGCTTGCTCTTATGTTTATGTCATAAATTTACTATAACACATGTAATTGGGGAAACCTGTTGGTGTTAAAGATATTACTATTTTATAACGACTTTTTACGTAGGTGGAGGGCAAAATATTTCCTTGCATAGGAACCCCAAAATCGTAGTTACGCCCCTGCTTATAGCTGACGATACATATTTCTCTGCGTTGTCCGTACATGGTTATAAAGACGTGCATTCTATTATCATGTCATAGCTTACAGGCCACTTTTATATCCCCATGTAGCACTTTAGAGAAGAGGCAACACTTTAATTTTTGCAAAAATTAACCGAATAGAAATGAATGAAAGGATAACCATCTCTGATAGCACGGATTAACACAAATTAAAATAATAAATTTAGATGAAATCCAATAAAATCCTCAAACAGAAACCATTCCTCGAAAATTTAAAAAAATACAGTATGTATTAGTATTCAATGAGTAAAAGTTTCAGGTATCTCCGCCATAACCAAACCCTCCCAAACCATTACAATACAATAAAAATTGCGAGGATAGAGATGCAAAAAAGATGAGAGGATAAAACCAGAAATTCGTAACGTGCGCATAAACGACATAACAGATGAATAGTTGCGCCACGTCAGAGCCGACCGTGTTCGGAAGAATTCAAAACAATAACGAGAAACTAATGGGAGAGTTCGGTTCAAAAACACATTATACGCAGCAATAATAAGGAAAAGGACAAGTTGAAAAATAACTGAAAGATCGGATTCCAACAGCCTTTTTTTAGAGCAATGGTGCGCAAACTCTTCGCGCCGCGACCCCCTTTTGATCCACGTAAACGATGACACCCATCCATTTCAATCGGAAAAAAACATGTTGACATTATATACAAAAATAATCTTACATTAGCTCAATAACACGACATAATTGGCGTTTTAGTATACGCAAGGGAAGAAATTTAACACTTCAGAACAAATGACGCACTGGGGTCTTTGCCCCACGAAAATACAAATTTCATTAATTCCTCTTTGTATTGTTTTATTTTACGATTTAAAGATGCGTTTTCTTTACTTGTACAAAGAGTTGTCTCGTCAATACTTCTTTCTCACGTACCTTGTGTATTTTATTTGCAGCGGCATATTCATCAAGAAGGCATGGGAGATTTCAAAATTGGAGAAAATATTATAAGAACAGTGAAGTACGCGGATGATCAAGTACTTCTAGCAAGAAAGGACAAGGAACTCCAGAAAATGATAAATAGACTAGTAATAATAGGTAGAAAATACGATATGGAAATGAATACAGAAAAATCCAAGGTCATGCGAATATCAAGTAAAGAAGAAGAAATTTTGAAGATGAGTATTAGAGGAAAGCCATGAGAATAAGTTTCAGATTATAAATACCTTGGAAGCATCATAACGAGAGAAGCAAAATGTACCGATGAAATCAGAACTAGAATAAAGAAAGCAAAAGCCGCTTTCAGAAGAAAGAAACCCCTACTAACGGGGAATATAAAGGACGATATCCTCAAGAATTTGATATAATACTATGTATGGAATACAGCTTTGTATGGGGCAGAAACATGGACGCGAAGGAAAAATGATATTAAATACTTGGAAAGCTTCGAAATGTGGACATGGAGAAGAATGCTGAGGATAAAATAGACAGATAGGGTGAAAAACGAGGAAGTATTACGAAGAATAGGAGAGGAGCGAACGATTATACAGACTATCAGAAAGAGGAAAGCGAACTGGATTGGGCATTACCTGAGGAGAGAGTGCATGATTACAGACGTGTTATACGGAAAACTGGATGGAAAAAGAGAAAGAGGTAGGAAAAGGTTTCAGCTGATAGACGACTTGAAAGGGAAAGAGAGCTATCAAGACATGAAGAAAACTGCGGAAAATAGGAGTATATGGAGAACCAAGTTTAACCTAGAATAATCACGGACCTGTCTACGAACATTACCTATGATGATGATGATGCATCAGATAAGCACGCAGCAGCAGCACCACGTTTTTCATCACCCTTACTAATCCATTTACCCATATTTCCCGTTTCCTCATTTCCCATATTCAGGAGAAAATAATATTAGATTAAATCTACCAAGCGATTGAAGAATACGAACAAATGATAGCACACTCAACTTCTTCTCACGAAAGAATATTTGTGACTAAGGCCGAACCTTCCCTATGCATTCTATCGGCTCATGAAGCCGACAAACCAACATTTTCACATTTAATGGCGCAACGGTTATAGGTTTTTAGGTCTAACATCTAAGGTCTTGGCGCGTAACCTCATTTTTACCATTATACCAATACCACGCGGAATCGCCGTGCGCGGTCATTGGCCGGAACTTATCCCCCGCGTTCTACAAAGAATCTTTAAATGCCAAAGCGTAGCATTGTTACATTGCGTTAGATTGACCTGCCAGTTTATCATCGGTCCCGAATACATTCACGTAAAATCAGGTAGCTTGCGCCAGGCCGGGTAAACTAGCGTCCCTCTTTAAAAGAAAACAGCGATTAGCGGCCCCCGTCAAATCGTTCGTGCCCCCCGGAACGCTGTATTTTCATTGGAAACTTAGCATTAAAACAAAACGTGAAACCCAAAATCAATTAAAAGTTATTTAAAACATTCCTCACCGCTTGTAATCAGTTTTTATGCAGGTTTATTTCTATTTTAAAGTAAATTGAAGGCATTTACGCTACGCTTTTATTGTTGGAACAACGTAAACAAAACGAAACTTGACTATAGTGACCAATCCGTGTAGTTAAGTAGATATACAGGTATTTAATCCTCCTAAAAAACAAACGGACGGTCACCAAAATAATTTGTTCATGTCTGTCACCACTCGAAACTATGCAATTGCTTCCATTGGTGAGATTTTTTAAGTTTCGAGGAAAGTTTTCTAAGGCGCAGTGGAGAGTAAGCTCACGAGATCCTCACCATGCATCTCCCCACAGGGCGTTCTTCTGATATCAGTAGCGTTTTAACGCGTGCTATCTACAAGGAGCGTAATGTTAGATAATGAAGATTAAATTAAATTAAAACCTTGCTTCCCAGCTCCTCTCCTTGCTTCAAAATTTTACGCATAAACGCACGATTGTAAAACAACCGATTTTTTTTAAAACAAAAAAGCACCAATAAAACACCGAAGATAGGTCTTTCGGGAAGGGAAAACGGGAAAAAAAAGTTAGGAGATTAATTGGCGCACCCTTGATTAAAACGACGTCGCTCTTACTTTCGTGCCGTGAATGTGATTCAAAGCTTCAGGAAATATAGTAAGGTTCCTTTGGAATACGTCTGAGGGAGCGAGGCATCTGAATGACCGTGATATGAGTCCGAGAAGAGAAGTGGGAGGAAAAGCGGCTTTTCTGATGTTGACCGTTGCGAATGGAAGGACATCTCGAGGAGATTTATAGCGACGTGTTGATTGGGAAACGTCTCTAGAGAAGCGGAGAGGTGGGTATTTGGATCGCGGAAGCCGGAGATATTTACGACGTCCTATTAGGATGGAGTAAGAGTTTCGAAAAGGCACGGCTAGAGGGATTTATAGGTGGTTTTGATTGCCTTTCAAACGCCCGGATGAGAGAGGGAGTGAAATGGAAAATTAATGGTAAAGGGATATGCCAAAAGTACGGACAAGTTGATATTATGAGGCGTGATTTTCTGAGTGGTTTGAATAAAGCTAATAAAGGTGGACGCCGATGCAGAGGGAGAGAGGGGAGATTCGCAAAACGATTTGATTGCTTCGCGATATATTATTCAAAGAAATTATTCGCTTCAATTTTTCTTTGTGAAAATCATGTACCGCCTTCCTATTAAAATCACATTAATAAGCATTTCTATACATAGATGTACATATAGAAACGAGTTATGATTTATGAATAACAGCACTAGCGGTGGCTGTACTTTCCTCATTAGGTAACTTGAAAAAAGAAAAGATGATTTTAAATAAATAAATATAATAGAATCCTATTTGTTATGCGATACAATTTACGAAAACAATATCACTATTAGCTTGGAATTAATTAATTTCTCCTAACGAAATTACGAAATTAAGAATAATACTACGGTGAAAACATATCATTACGAATAAATAAAACTTTCAGTTATTTCGAGGAATATGCAACAAAAATGGTTCGGAAGCCTTGGTACATTGATTTATTAGCTTATTTTTCACCACACAAAACTGTAGGCGAGCTTGAGAACACATGCTGCACAAGCTCTCTCGCGACGATACGGGTCTCCTACCAGTAGTCCCTCTATTACTCAAGAGATGGAGACACCAAAACGCCCTTCCGAATCTTCCCGCTATACTTAAAACGTTGAGATTAATCCAGAAAGCATACATAATTAAATTAACTTATTAATACTGAATATGAGAAATTATTGGTGTATTATATAACTTATATAGCAGGGCTGTGAAAATTAGCAACCGAGAAATAATGAATACGCACAAAAGATAAATGTTACAATTATTCAACCGGAAATAATTATCTGTATTATAAATACAAAATATTAACCGTTTTACATACAATTACGCTAACAAACATGAGTTACTATGTAGGATTATTAAGAAAGTTCTTAGATATGAGAGGATACGTGAGATACTGCACAATAATGAATATGAAAAAGAAACATTTTAAATTTTAAACTTTTTTATGCAGAATGACTTCAGAATTGACGAATAGCCTTAAAGTATTCTTCTTTTTGTTAATTTATCCAATGTCACAAACATTTATTTAAATAATTTAAATTTAAAACGTTCCTCGAGCAAAAACCGAAGCTGACGATAAGGAAAATACCGTAACAGTTAACCACTAGTGTAAATAGAACTGAAACATCTCGAAACCTTAAATATCATTTCGATTTTTCACACAACGAAATATATGTATATACGCTCGGCTAGCTGATTCCGAGTACAACACGTGGCGCTACCAGACGGGACTTGAGGGAATTACTTCCACACATCGATAGGCGTGACTACTGGTGAGCAGCAGCTGGAGCAGGAGAGATGCGGAAGAGGCGTATGGAGTTGGAGCTTACGACTCAGAAGGATTATTCGGCGCTGGATTTTAAGTAAATGGATGAATCTAGATTTCTCACATAACTTCAATTATTTTTAAATCTGGTGACATTTCTACCATATATGTCAAGACGTTTGTTCATTTTTATACCGCATATCATCTACTCAACGAATTGAACCTATTTTGAATATTTGTTTTAGAGCATAAAAACAAAAACCAGATTAAAAAATACCATAAAAAAGGTTAAATAATTAATGTTATAAAAGAGAAATATTTTTATAACGTATGATAATGAGTTGTATGGAGGGATCAAATACATAGTCATAGTATTTGTTTCAACGCACATGTACTTGTATGCGTACAAATTAACACTTTAGAGAAAAATACTTGTATCTAAAAAAAACGCACAAAATTTGTTACGCCAATTAGACCACGGCAATGTGAACAAAGCTTCCCATTCACCGTAACGAATATAACACAAACATCACCACCCGTAAAGGGAAATATATTTTTTAAAAACCATTCCACGAAGACACTTCCTTGCTCCGCGGATATATTCCTCGGTGTAACAGGGGAAAATTAGAACAATCGCGAGAAGAGAGGCGAACACCAGAGTCGAGAATCCTCTTTAAACGCCTTCCACCCCATAATATCACCCAATCAAGTCCTCGAATCTTCTCTCCCACATCCCTGAGACTCCTTGAGCCTCCCACCCCTTCCTCTCCAAAAAAAAAACCTTACCCACCCCCTACCCTTTCCTTCAGACGAACGCAGCGCTTATCCCAGAGGAAAATCTAATCACAACAATAACGACGGCGAGGCGAAGTTCCCAACGAAGATTCTCTCTCTCTCTCTTCCTCCGCCGACGATTTGATTTCGTTTCTCCGAACTGCTGACAAGTTGCGAGTTTGGAACGAGGAGAAGAGGATTGGAAGCGAGGAAAAGGGAAGGAATAAAAAAAATCTTTAATCTCGATTCCGAATGTTCTCATCCCGCGGTTTTACTCTTTTATCCCCTTTCAATACACTTCCTACCTATAATACTGGTAGTAGGCTTTAGTGAAAATTGCCGCCAAAGGGCAACACGTAATAATGGCTTCTTTGAGCCTAAACTGATGCCCTACACCGAAAAAATAAGCAAAATAAAAAAACAATAAAAGTAGATATTTTTAAATCAATTCTTAAAATGCAATAAAAAGCAAAAAAGAATTGTCCAGAAATCGTAAATTTTTAACAAAAATGTCTTTTAAAAGTTTAAAAGTCGAATCCTAAACCAGGTATGGCTTAGTATCTTGTGACGACATGTATACGGTTACTAAGCAACACAGCTTTTATAAGATTACTTTTAAACTTTTGGAAGATCGTTTGTTACAAATTTATAATTTCTAAATAATTACCGCGATTCTTTGATAATTATATTTTCCTACCTTTCATAGGTTCTAAAAGGTAATTTAAAAAATATTTAATGGTTTTTCGTTTTTCCTTTGCAGTAACACAAATTGCTTTTTGCTTGATGGATACTGAGAAACCTATTTTCAATTGATATAATTCAATTTTATCGAAAAATTTCGTGCCACGTTGTATTTTTTTAAATTAAACTCAAATTCAAGGAACTTCTTCAAATAAAAATTTTTTCTCAGGAATAATTTTCCAGACACAAAGTAGATATCCATTTTAAGGAAAGATTTTAAAAAGTTGTTACTGAAATTGCGATAGAAGTCAGTGCATATCAAATGTTCTACTTGGTACGGTTATAATGAGTTTTCAATTGAAATTCATATAGAGGGCGCTGCAATCAAATGTCCAATGAAAATATTTTGTTGCCAGAAACAACTTTGTTCAAGTGTTAGTAATTATTAATTACACATTATTTTGGAGTTGAATTCATATCATCATCATCATCATCAGCCTTTTTCAGTCCACTGACGGACGAAGGCCTCCCCCAGACTCTTCCAGTTTTCCCTGTCAACTGCCTCCCTCCTCCAAGTTTGCCCCAAGAACTTAACAAGCTCTCTGTCCCACCTGTCTTTCGGTCTTCTTTTTGGTCTCTTGATGTTTCTTGGGATCCATTCGATGACACTGGACGTCCAACGCTGGTCATTTCTTCTAGCAATGTGGCCCGCCCACTGCCATTTTAACACCTTCACTCTTCTAATCACGTCACAGACTCCCGTCTTCTTTCTTACCCAGTCGTTCCTCTTGCGGTCTCTTCGGGTGATCCCTAACATGCATCTCTCCATGCCCCTCTGTGTATATATGAGGCAAGCGAAGTTAATATGAATTGAGGATGATATAACACGTTTAAATAAGCTCCAAGCGGCATTTTGGGAATAAAAGTCCCACGTATTTAATTAAGGTTGAATTATCAACGTTCACTAGGGAAAATTTTTCATTATTTAGGGCAGAATTTTTTTAAATAGACTAAAACATCTTCCCAGAAATATATTGATTATGACTTCAAACATTTCGTCTAAAAATATTTTTAAGATAACCTCTGTAGCCTTAAATCAAGCGTGACTTTGGTAATGAATTGGATTCAACTAGACTCAATAAATCATTCTTGGAATTACCTAGCTTAAATGGAGGAATTACGCAACCATAATAAGGACATGTTAAAATAACGTACAATCTTTTGTAACTTAAAAGGCAATCTGGCCGTGATTTATTACATAACTCCAAATAAAACTGGTACTCTGCGGGGTCAATAAATACACCTGAAAAGAGCATAAAAACGCTTGAACCTATTTAAGGCGCCGACTTGACTGATACCCTTCTAGAATAAATTATTACTTCCAAAATACACGAATTACGAGGATGCTACGATATCTTTCCCAATAAAATTTATTAAAAATTGTTGTTTTATTGTGTCATATTTTGATGTAATATTTGAAAAATATCATTCGCTCAAAGATTTTTTTAAAGGAGCACGCGTAGTAAAATAAGTGTTAATGCGAAATGCTTCAGATACGTACAATATTATCATACACCTTGGATTAGAATTAATTGATTTCGCGGAAACAACCTACATCCAATTGCCAATTCAAGAGACTTCTAAAATTTATGTATTCAATATGTCATTTATCAACCGCTTAAAATGTTCCACATGCTTATTTCAATCAACACAATGCATCCTATTTTTTCGTATCAAATTACTGCCCTAGTTTCTTTCACAATTTATTTAATCGTTCATAGAACTTAGCACGCTACACGCTCAATGAAGACTCAGTATGCGGAGGCACCTGGTGGCAGGGGGCCGAACTCGATACCTGATCTGGATTTCGGATAAAAGGGCAGCCATATCAAACCTTCCGCTCCTCAGAGATTCTACGCGGCACATGGTTCTCCTTGCTCTCGGTGGAGGCGCTGTAGTGCCTCGAATCCTGCTTCGAGTGATATTCAAATTCGATTGGGTATGCACGTGATCCCTCCTTCCAATTCCGTAACCGTCAGCAGAGGACGCTTCCGATTCCGATCGCTTCATAAAACTTAAGCGGAAAGGCGGTAGAAAAGCGTTTAGTGAATTCTTGATTTGGGCATACGCATAAAGTGTAGGAAATATACCTTCGCTATAGTACTTGACAAAATAAAAACATTTTAGCTTAAGTTTAACAAAATTATATTTAATATTTCTGAAGGAATAAAAGATATGTGAACTAACACAATTTATTAAACGAATGTTGTACGTAACAGATATACACCGATTATTTTATCGAAACTACACTCTGAGTTTTACAGAAAGACCATGAAAAAAATGAAGAGCATAAAAAACATTCGCACGCTATGTGAAACTGATAGTAGGGTTGGTAATACGGAAGAAAGTCTTAGGTGTAGAATTCAAAGGAGTAGAGAAGATGAAAACTTTTCTACAGATATTATTACAGGAGTTCCTTAGGGAAATGTTCTAGGTCCACCAAGGTTTTTTAATGATGCAAATGACAATGATAATGCTATTAAATTCGACTCCAGGCTCTTTTCAGATCATTAGGAAGATTAGCGATATATGCATGATAAGAGTGAACTACTGCGGTACGATTTGTAACCAAACGGATCATGTTAAACTAAATAATAGAAAAGAAGATCAAGGTTAAAGTTAGCAAAGGAAAAACTCGAGGAACTCATTATACGGTTAAAGGATATTAAATTCCAAAACGTGATTATTGCAAGTACTTAGGAGATAATGTGACTAAAGGAAAAGGCAGAAATATACAAGAAGAGATACATATAGCAAAGATTGACTGAAATAGTCATCGAATGAAAAGAAACCATAACGTAAGAAGCAAGTTTCTAAAATTTTCAGCACCTAAAACAGCGCTTAACACGATATTATAATTAATAGTTTAAGAAGAAAACATCAAGCAGGAGCAAAAATCAGGCATGGAAAAAACTATGTACGAAATGGAGCAATCGATGTAAATGCGCTACTAGAAGAATTATTCGAACTAATTGCAAAAAACTGCTATTAAGAAATTAATTTAATCTTCATTATCTAACATTACGCTCCTTGTAGATAGCACGCGTTAAAACGCTACTGATATCAGAAGAACGCCCTGTGGGGAGATGCATGGTGAGGATCTCGTGAGCTTACTCTCCACTGCGCCTTAGAAAACTTTCCTCGAAACTTAAAAAATCTCACCAATGGAAGCAATTGTGATTATGTCAATTTAGTTGTATTTATATGAACTTGAGGTGTTTAATTTTTCTCCTACATTTTTCGTAGCTACCAGTATTAAAGCAAAAATCCTGGTAAGTTTTAACCAACAAAAAAAGAAAACGACTTGAGATGAATTGTGTCAAGTTTTATCCTTTCTTAAAAGAGTATAATAAATTTTTCGTATCGCGGATTGGTATCCTTCTACGGGAATGGGTCTATGCTTTCTTCGTTGTTGTTAATTTGATCATTTTAAATGCCCTTAATGACCATAAATAAAAATATACATTAATCTGAATGGCAAAGACTAAAAAGCCTAGTTGAACCATTCAGCAAATAATTATCGAGCTCGTCTTACGGCTGAAAAAATTAAACACCAAGTACTAAAAAATGCTGGACTCAGGTATCTCCAATAGCCACAACAAAGTTATAAAAACCAGATGTGCATTTGGGCTACAAAGCAGCCTTCTTCAGTGGTAATTCACTAAAAATATTCTAAATTTAGAACACACATATTTATGTATATGTACATTCACTACTATTGACGAACTACCAATTGGTTTTATGACATTAGAACGTTACCCGATAAATTCCGACAAAGAATTTCTCTGCAACGAGAATATTTTACGGCAGCAATCTCGGATACAAAATAAAATAAGGAGGGATAGGTTTGAGGAAATGCTATGAGGAAGCACTTTTTTGTAAAAAGGGATAGAGAATAATGGAAAAGGCAGAAGGGTGGGTTAGGGGGAGGGCGACTGGTTAGGACCTCCCATCCCACTCGCGTTTCCAAACCAACCTATCTCCCTTCCATTCCCTCTCCCCACCCACACAGCATCATGTCGACAAATCGATTTTTTAAGAGAAGTTGATTTCCCGTGTCTCGACCACATGACGCCATAGCTTTTCCGGGTTAAATTGATCAGAGTGCGTGCGTGCGTGTGTGTGTGAGAGTGAGTAGTGTTCTCTTTGTGGGAGGGAGTAGAGAGGTTGTTAAAAGGCGTAGGGAAGGCGACGGAAGAGGATTGGCTAAGAAATACAGAGAAATGGATTTATTACTCAAGTGCACTTTATTTTGATTTTCCTCGGAAATCGTTAAGGATTCTGCATTGTAACTTTACTGAAATGTATACTTACACAAGTGAAAATAGAATGAAGGAAATCATTCTTAATTTAATCGTTTTAAGATTAACGCACAATATGTTAACGAATGCTCAAGTAAAAGTATTACACTATTATGATTATATAATATATCAAAATGTTTTATATCCTAAAAATAACGGGTATTTTATGCACGGAGAATTTATTTTAAGCGAGCTGACAAAAACAAAAATAAACACGACATTATCATCGACGAATGGCTCAACTCCTACGAAATAAAAACGGTTTGAAAAACATATCCTTAAAGCGATAAAACCACATTTTTCTGAGAAAATTTCATTCCAACGTGTTACTTTAGCAAATTGCCAGAAAGTCTGCATCTATTAATTCAACCATGTATAGCGTGTATCGAGACACACCAAGAGTATACGCGTATGCATACGTAAAAATATCATCAATTATATAACAGGTATTTTCAGTTATCTGATGAATAATAGGCTTATCCATATCGATCAGTCGTCAAGAAGTAAAAACGAGTAAAAATCGACTGAAGATTAGACAGAAACAAACGAGAGCGAGGGATGAAAACTTGGGACAAAATATGTAACGAACCGATTTTCCAGAAACTCAATAAAATGCACGCCGTCTCACAAATAATTTGGGGACAACCAGAGTAGAAGAAAATCATCAATCAAATTTCGCCTTAATGCATTGGAAAGATCGATGAAACAAATATTTTCTTCCTCGACTGAGAAATTTAGTTTTTTATTACGAAAATGTGCATTATAGTCATAAATGGAGATTTATGAAAAATTTTAAATAAATAAATGAAACTTGAAGTAATAATAAAAGATGGTCTTAAAGAAAACGAACGACGCAGTAGTGAATCATTGAAACCTTGACCTTTACATGGTGCTAAGTGGAATAAATCTTCCAAGTGATAAGCGGAAATATCTTCCGATTAAAGTATTCTGTTAACAATATTGACTTTGCCGTAACGACAGCACTCCATTTTTAACAAATAAAAATAGCATAAATCTCTTCATTAGAGAAATTATCCGACGATAATCAACACTTTATCTATCTAATATATTAAATATTTGTTACTGCGGCTGTAATATCACAATACCCAGTCAGCACTCCAGCTAAAGAACAAGTTCAAGAATCCCGACGACTTAAATAATAAACCAGGCGGGTTACGGCAACAAGAAATACAAATGCTTAACACGATCGTAGCTAACCTATACGTGGGCGGATGTTAAGGTAAGCAGCAAAGGTGAGGAGGTTAGAAGATGGCCAAGGGAGCTCTAGCAGTAGTGGGTGGAGGAAAAGGCGAGAAGGAGGAGGGAGAAGGATTGCGTGAGACGTGGGAGAAGAACTTGAAACGGGGGGAGGGGGGACTTGGGAGGGGAGGGGGGGGGAGAGGGAGGGAGTCATCTGCCAGGTGGAGAGAGGATAGCGGTCTGAGGTTGCAGAGGGTGAGAGGATAAGAAGAAGTATTACCTCCCCACTTTTCACCTCTCCCCTCTCTCCTTCCCTCCCTCTATCTCTCCCTCACCCTCCTCTCCTGCCGCCCCCTCAAACTCTTTTCCACCTTCCTTCTCCCCATCCCTTTCTTTTCTCCCTCTATGGGAGATCATGCACACCTGTGAGGTTCCCGCACTCGCCGCAGGGGTGCGCTGGGGTGGGCGTGATGGATTCAAGACAATTCGGGAGAGGTACGGGAGACGTACAACAACGCGATCATCTCTCTCTCTCTCTCTCTCTTTCTAGGGTAACATCCTACGCCGATTTCCAGATTTTTCCACCTCTATTTTTGGAAATACAAAGGAAGAAGAAGACAGATACCTGCAAAGAAACGGAAGAGAGAGAAACATTAATATGTATTAAGACATTTATAATGTTTGTAAATAAAAATATGATAATGGAAAGTTTATAGAAGTCATGCAGTTTCGCAATAATATCATTATGAAAATTTAAGTGCCTGCTAGAACGGTGGAGTTAAACACATCTCCATCAATCGTAACAACAATACAGAAGCACAAACAACAAATCAGAAAATTCTTTACGTGGGTTAGAATGAATGAAAACTTTAATTTTAAAGCTTTTTTCAGTATAAATTACAGACATTTTGGTAATTTTAATTTACTATTTACATTGAAAATTGAGAGAGCTAATTTTTAGAGTTAATTGTTTATTTATTTTTAAATAAAAAAATTGAATAAGAAAAACCATGTAGTAGGTTGTACTCTTTCGCTTAAATATGAAAAGCATCTCCCGATTTGCGTACTTAAAGGGTTATACGTTAAGTTAATTACACGCATTATAAAACGACTGAAATTTATTCTTTCATGTTAAATGCTTAACCTATTACAATGACATAAATTAGAGTCGAGCCGCTTAAATGCATGCCATTTTAATGTGAGAGCTACAGAAAAGAAATCATAATTCTTAAAGAAATTTCAAGCGCATGCGGTATTAACTTTTTTCATTCCGTTTACCTAAATAAGTTTCATTGGACCGTTTGCTTGACATTACGTTTTCCCTCCTAAATAAACCTTAAATACTTAGTGTAAAATAAAAACACAAATAGTTTAGTCGACAGAACTTCATAAAAGAGATATTTTTCCTTTAACACATACTTAAAAAATGAAAACCACCACATTAAAGCGAACAAACCAGTTAACAGACATTCTCGCGTCGTAAGAAAATAAACCACTTTCAACATCACTAAATGTCGTGCGCTCCTTTTCCCATTAACGACTACACATAGTAAAATGACCTAATTTCTTAAGCAACCTAAGCGACGCGGAAGAACCACTAGTCCAACGAGACCTGATCCCGTCAATTTATAACCTCGGGGACCCAATAAAAGCAGTTAGGTAACCGACAAAAGCCGCCTAGGAACAAGATTCCCTAGTTCGGTGTAACCGGACGTACCGTACACAAGTCCGTCGGACACGGGAGGATAGGAGAGGATATGAGCGTACTAAAATTCAAACAAGGGTCGTGTAGAACCACGGAGGCAAGGATTGTTTGATCAAGACCGCACCAACACAACAAGCCCCGATCTCTCTCTCTCTCTCTCTCTCTCGGGCATTGTTGATTTCTAGGGGTAAACTCGAGACATCCTCATGAGTACGTGTAAATTTGGCCTGTCCTAACACAACCCCACTCCCTCCTCCATGAAGCCGACCTACGCACCGCGTGTTAAAGCGGTTTATTTGCTCTGGACCCTGATGGGTTCTAAGTTGGAGCAAGCTGCACCCTCTCCGCGGCCTGCATATAAAAAAAGGACACTCCGTTGGAAGAGGCGCACGGATCGTTGGCCACGACATGATGCCTAATTCAGATCCGACGCAGGGTTTTTTTGATGCGAGCTATTTAAAATATCTCCTTAATTTAAAGAAAGATGGAGAAAGGGAGAGAGAATGGAAAGGAAGGGTGGCCTCTTATCTACGGTAGACAATGAGTTGATCTGGTCCATTCAAAAAATTGATCTATGACGGATGGATGCTCCCGGCACATGAAGGACAAGAGACAGCCAAGCCTCCATCTCCATTACGAAAGGTATGTTGATTAAGGGGGAAAGGGATAAAATACTTCACTGAAAATATGGCGTGCATGAGGGACTTCGAATGATGTATTTTAATATCAAGCTCCGTAGGGAGGAGAAAAGACCTCTGGAGAACCGAAAACAACAGTAAACTTCACCGTTTTGCATTAAATTTTATCGAATTTACAGAAATGTATACATTTACTCAAAGTGTATTATTAAATTAATTGAGCAAAATAAAAAGAGAAAATATTTACCAAAAAAAGCTACGACTGAGATTTTATACATTTTAAAGGTGGAGAATGAAACGGTTTAGATAAAGATTTTAAATTACTATGAATTCTCCTTAATAATGGAGTAGTGATGGCCAGGAAACATTAAAATGTGAAAAATCCAGAAAGTAAAAAGCGTAATATTTGGCACATATTTACATAAAAAAGGGCGTGACTTATTCTCTTGCAGCTAAAATTATACTATCACAAGAATTTTGATAGATATTCCGTGAATACAATTTTTTATAATTTACTTCCATCAAAATATATACACAAATGTAAAATTATCATAAAATAACATGAAATTAGCAATATCGAGTTTAAAATAAAAAAGGATTGCGCTTAAAGTCTGAAAAACGTCCTTTTGTGAATAAACACTATAATTTTCTCGGTAATAAATTACTAATCAATGCTAAAAGGCATAAAATGTAAGACAAAACACTGTTACTACTTCAATAACAAATATATCATGGAATATTGGTCTAATACACTCAAATTATCAATCACAAAACAATTTTTTGCATATTTTAATGAAAAATGTTGTCAATAGAAAATAAACATATCAAACTGATATAAAAGACACCGCGACAAAAAAATAAAGCTTACGCAAAAGTAAGGATTTTGACCAGTGATACACTCTAAATTGTTTGTACAAAAATTACATCGCTACTTTAATTTTTAAGGAAAATGTATTACAACATGTTTTCTCCTTTAAAAATAACCACGAAGTTCTTTTAGAAATATACTTTCGGTGAACCACCAATGAGGACGCCTGCATTGTAGCCTGAATGCCCATCCAGTTTTTCATAAACTTTCGGAAATATCTAAGATAAGTATGTACTTGTTTTTTTCATTTTTTATACCAAAGTACTTTTTATGGTGTTTTTCAGCCATAAGACCAGTGTCTTCACCTAACCATTTTAAATTGAAGATTCAGTTTTCCTGCCATCCTGGCAGAAGAATCGAAATAAACGCCAAATGCAACAGAAGCTATATACATACATATATGTATAATTATTGATTTGCTCTAGGTTTATGACATTTAATTGATTTAAATGTCATAAACCTAGAGCAAATAAATAATTACACGGAGAAAATTAGCCCAAAAAACATACGAAAGAAACCGAATAGGAACACAGCCGCCACGTGGCGTAAAGGAGACCCGCTTTGGAAAATAACCTTTCAAGAAAATCTTTTCGCGCCAACCTAATCATCTCACGGATAAAAATTTTCCCGCGCCGCGAGACCGATAATTGCTTCCACCATAAAAGAAAAAAAACTACGCTGCAAGAAAACTCCGTGGGAATCTCGTCTCTCGCGAGATCGATCGAGAGCGTCAGCCAGAAGAGGATAGAAGAAGAGCCCAGAGGGCAAGGACGATCGCGGAGGGAGGACGCTAACACAGCCGGGAGCGAGGCCCCAGCGGGCCCTCCTCTCACCCCACGCTGCCCAACCCTTCCCTTTCCCAATGCACACGCATCCTTACCTTCTCCCCCCCCCCTCCTTCTCCTACCCCTCCCGCCGCAAACCTCTTCCTCTCCTTTGCATACGTTCTTTTTTTTTCGAGGAGGGTAAGGGGGTTCCCCGTTTAACGAACTCCTATTTTTTTCCAACGGGGCGGGCCCCCAAACCACCGTACCGGCGCAGGCGGGTGCCTCCCTACCTGCTCTTACTCTCGCTTTCATCAAAACCCATCCCTCCGCCTCGCCCCACCGCGCCCCCTTTTTCCCCCGACCCTTACCCCCTTCCCCTTTTTAACCCTCCAGACCGTCCCAAAAAAATCCCTTAACCCTTTTCCTCGCAGACGCATCCCGGAAGAGGAGAAAAAATCGTGAACGTAATCGTACCTACTCACAAAATCGTCATCACCGTAAATTAGAAAAAAATACAAACGCACTTTTTATTTATAATTTGTGAGTTAATTGAAATATGTTTTATAAAAGAAGAAAAAGTCTTTTTCTATCATCGTAAGGCTTATCAATAATTCTGGCTGAAAAATCATGCTCCTCGACAAACAATGAGAAGGGAAACCCAGGTGCGCATTTCCGTTGCAAAGCAGCAATCATCACTGGTTTAGAACTTACGATCGGTGAATTTCCGCTGAATACGGCTTTGTAGCCAAATTGTGCATCTTGGTTTCCCATTTTACCAATCTTTTTTAGGCTATTCGAGAACATTTTCTAATTGGATTTCAAGCATAAGATGAACTCGGTGTCTTTCTTGGAGTAACTCTTAATGGCAGAATTCGCATCTTACACTCAGAATTTTCTTAGCTAGAGTGATTAATTTCAAAACAAGGGAATAAACTATTCCATGAAAGCTGTGGGATAATTTATTTTAAATATCATAAATAAAATTAACCAACACGACCAAATGTATTACAGTGGCATGCTTTTACCGACGGCTGGAGTATTTCTTATTTATCTCTTATTTATCTCTTATATATCTCAGATAATATCTTAAAAGTGATTCTGAAAGCATATAATTTTAGTTAACAAACGAACTCTAGCACTTCTTCAATAAATCGCAAACTTTAGCCCGATAAGTAAAATCCAGACATTATTTACGGACAAATTCAGGCGTCCGTACAGCTTTCATGCTAAATATTTTTACGACGCTCGCGTAAGATTTCACGTCAGGTTCGAAAAAAAAGGCAGGAGTAACCTATAACTCCAAGTTCCCCTTAACCACTCGACTTACCGATCTCGGGAAATAAAAAAAAGGGGGGCTTTACCGTGAAGGCTATCCCAAGAGTGGAATATCGACACGGGTTTTAAAGAGTTCGATTGAAACCATTGCTCCCATG
The DNA here is from genome assembly GCA_036926305.1 of Uropetala carovei. Lineage (NCBI taxonomy): Eukaryota > Metazoa > Arthropoda > Insecta > Odonata > Petaluridae > Uropetala > Uropetala carovei. The sequence continues at coordinate 7,528,619 of JAXCHB010000065.1, read as the reverse complement.
TTAGATGGAGTGCAGCCAAGTGGCAACGCGACACGTACCGAGAGGAAGATAGAGACGGACGCGACGGAGAGGGAAGCCGAATGGGAAAATTCTATTGAGGAGAGACAGATAAATTTGACGGGGAAGGTTTTGAGAGGATAAGGGAGGTAAAACGATAGGCAACGAGGTTAGGGCGAAGCGATGGAAAGATGTGACGTGTTGTTGGATGCGAGGGATTCCTACCTTTTTGGAGAGATAGGGGTAAAGGTAAGCGGAGGTGCATTTGGGGGATAAGATATAGGGCCGTGGGACGCGGGCGAAGTGGGTTTCCTATCTTTCCCAGGATGCCTCTTTCCATAAGGACCCAACCAAAACCCAGGTAAACGGGAGGGTTTTTTTTAGGGTGATAGGTTTACAAGAGAAGTCTGATGGTAACAGAGGGACCTTTCTTGAGTGTGTGTTTGTACTGCAGAACGGGTCGGTGGACGGGTCATTCGAATTAAATGAAGCCGCGCATACTTGAGTATGGATGGCGAAAGAGGGGTCTCGTTCCAATATGAATCAACTCTTGGCTCTTTCCCACCCCTCCTATCTTATTTCTATCCCGAACGTTCTATAAAATACGCTTCCTCTCCTATGCTCGGATCATTTTGTGCTGGACTCTTGTCTGAAAAACCGATTCGTTTTGACGCTGGCTCGAGAATCTCCTCGTGATTTGGATAGTTGGATGGTTTACTTCTCTATGCGAGAGAATTCAGGCCCAGGCTCTCACGCTTTTGGTATGCAAGTATGTGCATTCATAATTATTTTTACGATGCTAAAAAACATATTTAGGGTATAGTTATTTCATTCGTCCACCAATCAGTCTCGAGGGGAAATTTTGACTCCTGTCGAGATGAATAACTAATAAATAACTTGTGTAAATCAATTTAAGAAGTAAGTTCATAAAAGAGAAATTATATCCATCGATAGGTACCTCATTTACTGAATGTGTCAAGAATTTCTTCGTAGTAGGTACATATATCGTTTTTTTTTATTGTTGGATATGTACAACTATCATCTTTCCCAAAACATTAATCGCTTTGCAGGGTCATTGGAAATTTTTACACGGAAGTGAAAACTAGAACAGCGCGTCGTCACAACTGAAAATATTTCTTCTCCTGTGCATGAAGGTCATATAAAGTGAAGATTAGAGAAGATTTTAATGAATAAAAAGTAACAAATATATCGTAAGACACGACCAAGATGATAAATACGTGAAGTCATTAATAGGGAAAAGGGATAACATGGTTCGGTTTTTCCTAGGATGATAAACAGTACTGAAGCCTGCAAGCGAGACTCGTTAGGCACGTACTAGTAGTGCATTGCATCCGCTTCCGCATATCTCGTGAATTGCAGGTTAAATGCAGAAGGGGTCTCAAAATGTCATATAATGTCAGAAGCTGCTAAAGCAGCTAAAGAAGATTTATCATACATTAAAATGAGATTATTAAGAGTAAAAATAACGACATTAAAAAACTATGACAGAAAGTTTAAATGTTCTACGTATGATAAAAGAGCTTCAGTATGGCAATGGCAAAATTCATACAAATACACATATCAATGGAACTATTTTTCACACATTTAAAATTACGAAGGCTTGCATTATTTCACAGCTGAAATATGCGAACGTGAGTCACTTTATTTGCGTAACTTTCGCGATATAACACTTTCATACTACGTCGAAGAGTCAAGTCCAACATTTTCTCGGCCGTGAGAATCTGCCTATCTAGAATAACCTCCCGTTTCAAACTTTAAACGAGGGCATCCTAAAATCGTACTTTCAAAAGATATCAATCTCATTAGCATAGCTTACAACATCTATAAATATGCCCTGAAGACGTACGTGAAGTTGACCTCACAAACTTCGCTCGTATTCTTTCGCTCGCGTGTTAGTAAACAGCCAACTTTTCCTAGCACGACCTCTGCCCTAAATGCACTCCTTCTCCCCCTTCCCTGCGCCCCTCCATTCTAACTCCCCATACTACTCCTTTCCCTTGTCTCACCCCTTCCGCCCTTTTGTAGGTAAACGCACGCACGGGATTTTTTTTGCATACGCATTTTTTGTCGCCCGACGTGTCCCACACTCCCGCCAAGACCCAACCCTTTTCTCTCCGCTTCCCTCTCCTTTCTTCCTCTACGCTTCCACCCATTGAATGCAGTCCATTCCTCTTCCTCCCCCGTCCATTAACTCGTTATCCCACTCCCTCCTCGGGAGAAAACCTCCTTTCCCGTCTCCCTAGATTCTTCCTCGAGCCCAGCTTCCCGTCTCCGGTTCCTACCCTACGAACCCTCTTTCACTTTCAAGAGGGAAGAGTGCCTAACCCTTCCGTCCCAGATAACCGATCCCTCGCACCCCTACCACACCTTAAACATCCCAGTCTCTCTCTCTCTCAGTCAGACCCTTCCCCCTTCCCCACCTTCTTATCCCATCACACACACACACACACCGTCCTTCTACCACGCACCTCTCTTTTTTTTCCTCCCGCCCACATTCACTGCATCGAACCTCTCCCTCTACCGACGCTTCCCTCCTTCCCCTTCCTCCATCCTATCTCTCCTTTCTCCGCTCATTCCCTCGCCCAGGTTCCCTACCTCTTCCCTCCCTCCCTCTTTACCCCTCTTTCATTAGGCTTATATTCAGTGTGCCTCGGGACCGGGTTACCCTTAAACCTGAAGTATAGGCGCTAACACGGAGAGGATGGCGTACGCGGGTAAAATGTATAGGGGCTCTAGTACGATCAAGGGTTTACCAAAACACTCGAGGAAGCGCGGCTAGTTTGCGTACGTTATGAACAAACCGAGGGCTCCGAGGCAGCGCTTGAAGTGAGGAGGGAAAAAAACACGCTGTCATAAGGATGAAAACCGACTCTAATAAGATTCGCTGCAGTTTACGATGTTCCGCGAATGCATATCGACCAATTTCTGTGAAGTACTAGCTTTCAGAGGAGGAATGATAAAACAAAATACTGAAAAATGAAATCATACTCTGGGGTTGATTTAGTTATAAGCTAATCGATAAATAGCAAACTTTAAACACATATTTTATCTATAAAGTAAAATTATCACATTATTTTTTTAAGAATGTGAATCTTGATAGGATAATCGTTTCTCATGACGTAGTTAAATAGAATGTTTGATTAGAATAATCTAAATATTACGAAGTCAAATTTAGAGTATGATTGGAAGTACGTATATGGAAAAGGAAAATACGGTACTTGCTTATTACCAAGTCAAAAGACAACGATTAAAGCAGAATATTAAATAATTATATATATATATATATATATATATATATATATATATATATATATATATATATATATATATATAAACAACACCTAATTTATTAATATAAAATGAATCTTCCTAGAATGCCTAATTTAGTTAAATGGGTAAATTCTAAAGACGTCATTTTAAGGATAAGACAATTTTCAATCAAAGAGAAATTTTTCGACGTTGATAATAAATAAATTTAATTAGGCTTCGATACAGCAAAAGTTGCTAAACTATCCTCGTAAAATTATGTACTTTTTCGGATAATATAATTTCACACCAAATCATTGCAACAAAGAAGCACACTCGAAAAATTTCGGCTAGAAGGATGAGCTAAATGATACGCGGAATGCACTTAACATCCGTTAGATGACATACCGCGTTAGCGAAAATCCGTTCGGATTTTAAAAGCGATACAGGGCGCTTAATATAAATAAACCGAACAAAATAACAGATCAAATCGAACATGTGACTCGGGCTTTTGCCTCAACTCCACCTAACTGGTTCTGACCCAGCGCGCATGAAACTCGCCCGAATTGAGGAGCTACAAAAATTTATCGCTCACAGCATCCAATAATCAGGGGGCGAGGAAGTTGAGAGAATGTCGTGTGCACGAAGAGAGAGAGGGGGGGGGGAAATGAAGAGGAATAAGAGGCGGAGGGAGGGGAAAAAGGAGGCGGGGATGGGAATTGGAGGGGGAAGAGGGTTGAGTGAGGGACGGCCCTACGTACCCCCGCCTGGGTGTGATTTTTTTGCCTCTCCATCCAGACGCATCTGCATACACGATGGAAAAAGGGTTGGGTAAGGTAAGGGGAAGAAGGGGAGAGGGAATGTAAAAAAATTGAGTAGAGTGGGAAGCGGAGACGGAGGATAAGGGGAAGGATGGGACGGAGAGAGAGGAAATGGTCCTTTCCAGGGCCGAAAGGGTTGAGAGCGACCGGTTAAGTAAGGAGAGATCGTTACGGCAGACATAGACGGGGCCGTGCATATGCAAGCTTAGAGGTGAGCGGATGATTCGATTGGTAGTTTTAGAGGACGTGGAGTACATTTACTCAAGGGGAATATTCATTTTAAAAAAAGCGCTTCAATACCAAACATTGAAAAAATATGTAATACTCTTGGGCATCTCCAATAGCCACAAGATAGTTATAAAAACAGATCCCCATTTAGGCTAAAATGCAGCCGTCTTCATCGGTGATTCACCGAAAGTAGACGGCTGCACTGTAGCCGAGATGAGCATCGGGATTTCTTGTTATGCCTATTCTAGATAACTAATATTGTTAATTATTTTATCAACTTTTTATACTTAAGTGCCTATTTTCAACTTATTTTCAGTCATAAGACGAAATCGATAATTTTCCAGTGAAGGAATATTCATGTAAAATATTAGTATATAAGTAGAATTATTATTATTATAAGAAGATCTGATAATATGAATAGCCTGCTTTTAAACCAAGCTCAAAAGTATATTTCCCAGTGTTCTATTACTATATGACCCAGATTTAAAAAAAAGTCTACTATGAAAAAGAAAGTAATGATGCTTATTTCAAAGGCAGTTTTATTATACCGTTAAAGAAAACTATTGAAAGTAAAAAAATATGGTTAACATTGACGAAAAACGATGTTTTATGTGAATGACTAAGTTAAAGTGAAAAAACTAACCATTTTAATATGTGAACAAAGACGGGCGCTTAAACCAAAATTTAATTTAAAGACAGACGGAAGACACCGAATAAGAATGTGATACATTGATAAACTAACTTCAGATACATAATTTTTGTAATGAAAGACGCGTTAAAAATATTCGGAGTCGTCCAAAATGCAATTCATACAAACAAACTTGAAAAATCATGTTCAAATTTCTCATTTATCGTCATCACTACAAGTACACGTTAACCCTAAGAGAGTGTTAATGCTACAAACATCGAGGCAGAAACGTATCGCATCTAAATTGATACACAAGAACGCACGCAACCACTCTCTTGGGACTGAGCTACAAACAAAAGCAATTCCTTTTTAAGACGATACCCTATCATTAAAAGCGCCCTTTTCGATCAAGGGTCCCAAAACAACATCTTGCGAGTAATAGCTTGGGAAAGACTCTTAATAACTTCACCTTGACTCATTTAGAAGAAGATGATGAATGTGATAAGCCAAGTTGTCTAGAGGCGTGGAGCTATGAGATTGAAGCTGGCGTGCAATGAGAAGGGGTCCTGGTGGAGACTTGAGGTAAGACGTCGGATTTTTGTGGTGTGGGGTAGTTTTGATGAAGGTTAGGTTTTTTTTTTTTTTTAGATAGAGGGCGATGGAGAGCGAGAAAGATTCATCTGATGTCTGGTTCCCGACCCTTACCATTCAGACGGATAGTCTCCTTAAAAAAAAGTGAATCTAATCAACACCCTTTTTTGGCCTTGAGGCGAGTCTCGGCGGTGGATATACAAACCCATTGGAATGGGGGTGTGAGAATGTTTCTCAGGGTCAGCCGACTGCCTCGAACGAAAGGGAAAGGCATATCTATAAAGCACTGGAGAAGTTCTTTCAGCTGCGTGGGATGTTTACGCCATTAAAGTTGGATGAGGGTTCGTGATGCGAAGTGGTTGGGGGATGGGGAAGGTTGGTGTGAAATGGTGGGAACCCTGGGGGCAACAATTAAACTCCCGACTGTATTGATTGCCCTGTATACATCAAGAAGAAGATTAAAGTCGTTAGTAAGTAGTACTGGGTTAGTTGGTCATGACAGAAAAGGAAACAATTTTGGAACGATTATTTTTTTATAATTATTATTTAAATTAGATTTATTATTTTTTAATTTAATTTTTAATAAGGTGATGATCAAAGTATTGTTTACAATACATGCATCAAAAAGGCGCACGATGATCAATTCCTAATGAATAGGTATGAGATTTTGACATAGCGTCAGTCAATGATTCGATTAATTATTTAATTTTAAAACGGTTAAAGGCTAGGTAGCATAAAAACAAACGCGTATTATCACCTAAATCCACCCTTACATACGGATAACTGTTCTAATGAGTTTTGCGTATTTCGTTATGAATTTTACCATTTATACTTAAATCGTTCCTATTGTGGAAGTCATCTTTCTTCCTACACTTTTGATACTGAGCAGCTATTCATTGCACTACCGCTTAGATACCCATTATGCGTAGGTCGTTAACAAAAAAATTCGTTCCTTTTTTCAATAAATAATGCTGTGGCGTTCTCTCACTAGATCTATTGTGCGTTCATTCACGCCAATACTACGAAATTAAACATTTAATCACCATTTTTACACCATCTTTGGCGATTAGCGTAATTCTATAATTGCTAATGAATAAATAGTGCTTATTATACCTTTCTATACATCCATCGCGTAATTACCACGCTTAACTTCCATTTCGCAATACTTGAAACATTGATACTGAGCCATTTCGTACAATCCTCAGCGTTAATACCACAACTACTATTGTAACTTCAATACACGGCATATACTTCCTCCGTCCATGAATCAATATCACTAACGTGTGTAAAGAATAATAATGAACCTGAAACTCTACACTGCGAGACGACGGGAGTTTACTATTTCTATTAAAATTCATAATTCCAGAAATCGATGAAAATCGCGTTAGATTTAATAATTATTATAGACATATAAAGTTTTTTTGCATCCATATCGCCCAATAGTAGAAACTGAACGATCACCAAACTTTTAGCCAAATAAAATCTCGATGGAAAAAAACAAAAATAATTAGGTAAAAAAAGTAAAATTTCAAAAGGAAATAAACCAAAATATTCAGATGACAGGAGAAACAAAACAATTAACCTAAATACGAGCGTAAAAATCCATTTAATATTTCTACTTAAGTATACTTTTAATATGACGACTAAAAAATGAATCCACTTAATCCCGTTTCTTCGACTGACAACAGATATCAACGTTACACCCAGAACAAGAGTTAGATCCTTAGGTGGCACCTACCCTTCGAAAGACCACCTCATAATGTCTCTTAATCATAACACCTACACGAAGACCTGAGCTGAAACAACTAATTTGTGACAGTAGGCGTACCCCTTTAGATTAGTCTTAGTGAGAGGGCAGGAGCAGTTTGGTGGCGAAGACATAAGGAGTGGATGGAAGGAGGGAGACAGAGGCTTCATTTAAACCGGGAAGCAGAGAAGCGCGGCGGACAGATACAAGGCAGAGCTCGGGCGAGTGGGACGGGCAGGTACATCTGCTCATGGCTATAAGGGTCTTTCTGCCTTTATCTCCTCCGTTACATCGCGGGGACGTGAGGAAGAGACTCGGTGAAGAGAAAGGGAGGATGGAAGATAGGGAAGAGGGAGAGACGAAAAGGGTTTCCTGAGAAATTTCTCTCTCTCCCTCTCTCTCCTTAGGAGAAACCCTCCCCTACCCTATCCCACTCTCTCTCCCTCCCTTTCCTTAAACGTTTAATCGACCGCGCTGTAATTATTCATGGAACAATGGACGGAAGCCACAGTGTGCTTAAAAGATGTTATACACTCCTCGTCCCTCTCCCCCTCCTCTTCTCCGTTCCCCACCGCCTTATTTCGGAAATGAACTCGTTATTATATCAGATGCGCACGATCGAATAAAAAATTACGCTATAGGTTTCGAAAGAGGGTCTATTTTTAAATTGTTCCCTTGAAGACTAGGCTCTCGATATACTATAGAAGAGGATGCAGGACTTATATAGTTTTTATGAATATATAGCTGTAATTCCCTTACGTATACATCAGTAAGAGAACTATTATATTGAAAAATATCCTATACCGATATGTAGAAATACATATCACAAATGACACAATATTTAGCTTTCCAAAGAGATACATTCCATGGTATAACGAAAATATTAAATCGTAAAATAATTCTGAGGCATTAACATATGCAAATAAATTTGAAGTTATCATTAGCATGTAAACATATTTATATGACACCACAACAAATAATGTTGGAAATCGACTTCATATGACTTCTGCGAAATGCATCTTCTTTTAAAACCGAGTTATGGATTAATTTTATTTCCAGACAAGTAAAACTCGATAAAACTCTTTGTATCGACATATAATAGAAATAGTTTCCCATAAAGACAAAGACTTGAGTCTTACATTAAACTATATATTTAAGAACTAATTTACCCACTGCCCAAACCTAAATGAAGTTTATTACGCTCAAGTGACGTTCAATATTTTAAAAGTGCTTTCTTCATATACTGTTCAACTAGAAGCCTTGAAAAATAGAAGCTGAAACAATATAATGTAATGTCCTCCCCTATATACGCCATAAATTACATCAGAAATGTCCAAGTCTCCTAAGAAAGCAAAAAACATCAACTTTCCAGAAATACCGACGATGCATTTTTTGCATCTCTCCTGATAAAAACACACCTCAAGGAAACCACCGAAACAACAAAAGATCCAAATGCAAACTGAGCATCGGGTAAAATATTAAAATAAGCGAAACGTGACTTATGATGGAGATCACAAAAAAATCCACGATCATGAAGCCCACAGAGTTCATTCGAGGGCACGACGCTAGCACACACACACACACACACAATATGTAAGGTTGGAAGTTCCAAGATAGGTAGCAGAGAAAGAAAGAAACAGATGAAGGATGCAGAGCGCGACGCACCCCGACCACCTAAATCCCCAACCCCCATACGAAGGGAAATTGAACGTAGAGGGGGTGGGAGATTGGATATAGGGAGAAAGAAGAGGGTGAGGGAGGATGAGGGGTGAATGGGAGGGGTTGGACTGGGGAGGAATCAGAAAAACCCCGGCGGCCATATTGGAGCAAGCGCAGTGAGAAGGGACGGCGAGGGGGTGTGGGAGGGTCGGAGGGGGAGGGAAGGATCCTCTATCTACTGCACACAGCGCCGCTGTTTTCCCAAACTCCCGCCTCCGATCAAACCTTTCATTGCGCTTGAATCTACAACGATCGCTAAAGAAGAGGAAGTATATAAATTCACGTTGACTTACTGCATTCACGCAACAGTTAATTATCGACTTTTAGAAAAGACTAGCGAGCGATATTTTCACCGATGAAGTTTTAGAACGGAATTGTCGTAAAAATGATGGATTCATATCACGCAATAAAACTCATTTCATATACAGTTAATATAAAATGTGACAAATTGCGTCAAACAAGTGCTGAGAAAAGCTAACTCGATTACATTTTATTTTCTAGTCAGTTATAAATTCAATCTATGCATCACAGAAAATATCTAGAAAAAACTGGCGTGAATGGGATCAAAAATGAAAATATCTTAAATTAAATGAGAGATCATATACAGTTAAACAGTACGATCGCAATAAAATCCAAGGAATTTGGCTGAACTTTGTGGTAATTGATACATTAACGAAGAAAATAATAACTTTGTTAAATTCCACAATTTTTTGTAGAAATTAAGTTATTACTTTCTTAGTTAATATCAGTACGATCTCGGTCACCTACATAATTCCATAACCAAAGATTTTTTATAAACTATCCTTGTATCCCAGTTGTTAAGTTAAACTTTGAATAATCTATGACAAAATATTTCAAATACTTTATGCAGATTCTATCGTCATGTTGAGAACTTGAAACATTCATGTTATATGATTAGAAGAACCAGAATCTAGCAACCAAACGAACAATCTGAGATTGATCACTTTGCAAGGTTCATTTGGGCTAAAAACAAAAATAAAAGGCAACCGTAAAAAAATATGCTACTCCATACGCATAAAAGCAACAAAACGTATGGCCATCACAATATAACTATCACATACAGTACAGTAATATTTAAATGGATGACTATGGAGAATGGCGTATGTTGAAATGAGAGACATTCAAAGAGACGCATGTGAGAAATATTTCTGGAAAAAATACACTTGGATGGACACATGGGTAAACGTGTGTGTACACAAACACACACATATATTTGTTGAAGACGGAAAGGAAAATGTTGAATAAAGTTTCGGAGGAGCTAGAAGGGATGGTATTGGGGATGAGGAGGATGAAAGAAGCGCGAGATGAAGGGATGAGAGAGACGGAGCAAAGTAGAAGGGAGAGAGAAAAGAGAGAGGAAAAGGAAGAGCGGGCGCAGAATAGCATCTCCAATATATAAGGAGACATTGGAGAAGGAGGGAGGAGGACCCCCTCCCTGCAACAGTCACACAGCCATCTCCCACCAAACCCCCCTCCTACCGTTTCTTACCCCATACTCCTTCGGATTTTCTTCGTTCCACCTCTCTCCCTTTAGACATCCCACCCCCTCCGCTACACTATCCTCCCCTCCATCGTCACCCCCCCTCCCTCTCTCTCCTCCTCCTCCTCACACTCCCTACCGTACCTCACTCCTTGCCCTCCGCCCCCGCCGTGGGTTCCCTAAGACTCCTTCTCGCGCGCTGCGTCACTCAAGTACTGGCCGTCAGTCACCCAACCAGCTCTTCCGCACCCGCGGAAGGAAAGGGAGTGGGCCGTTACAGAAGGACGGACGGAGTTAGAGAGAGAGGGCATTACTTCCCGACTAAAGGGTCAACATTTAATTTTTTACATCTCCATTCCAACCAGCTTCCTTCCTTCAAGATCCTAACCTAACATCGACAATTAACCACGCTTTTTTTTAATCGGACCTATTAAGGGACGACTTAAAAAAAATCGCCCGATCACCTTGACCTCTTAAAAGGTCGGGAGGTAGTAAAGGGGTAGTTAAGGGGAGGTCTAGGCCGGTAGGGTGGGAAGAAGACATTGCCACCTCCCCTCCTCTCTTCTTCATCACGAGAGATAGACGTGAAAAAAACCGCCTCCGCTAACCCACGTGAGGCAGATAGCCGCCTCCTCATTGGTCGTCTCGGATCCGGAATCGGCTCTCCCGCTCCTACCCCTGCGACGCCGGACAACCCACACCCGATGTGCGGTCCGCGAGGGACAACAAAGGAGGAGTGACCGCTGGTGAGTAGACACTGAGATGAAATCGCGGATATCTTTTGCCCGCGCTTTTAGGGATCCGGTTCCCGGCGTATGCTGCATCGCTCTCCGTTTACAATCGCCGCGGAGTGGCCGGCTTTCATCCAGCCGACAGGACGGGGAATGCTTTTGATATTCTTATATAATTTCGGACTTCTATCTAATTTAACAAAAAATTTATTCTTCGTCGGAATATAAATGTTTTAAGTCTTCTCGAATATTGAAGTATGGATGCGAGGCTGCTTTAACTATCCCCGTCAGTTTATTCCATATTTAGGAAAGAAAAGGTCGATAATTAGTATTTAAATATGTATTTTATATGCTAAAATATAACGGATTTTTTTGCTACGACATCCTCGCCGAATGTTAGTTCTAATTTGAAATATTTCGGCATGAGTAGAAGCACATCTTGAATCTCATAAACTTGTCAAATCATACCGTAAATAAACATTTTAAAGAAATAAAGTAGGCGGAGATGTTGTGGAACGTATCTAAGGCTGTAATTTTTTCATAAATAAACGTATGTTACGCTAAATACTATTTCCAAAATTTCATTAATAAATATTTGTCGAAGGATAACATGGATTTAGTTAAAAAATTGAAAGTTAGTTCAGTGAATTGCAGGATAATAACGTAAACGATGATCAGAAAACCTGAATTCCTAGTTTAATTCGAAATTCTTCGAATAAAAATGCCGTTTTTCTTCCCGTGCTGTTTTTTGACAAATCCCCACCGTAAAAATCCAAGGATTGAGCCATTTAAAACAAAAAAAAAATCTGTTAAGTCACACTCTCGCTAACGATCCCCTCTTCACCACTCAATTACACAGTTTTGACTCTCGCGTTTTTTTGTCGTTTGTGTCACGTCATCCACTCCATTTAGTGACACACTCGGCGCGTGAAAACACGAACGGAGAAGAGGAAGTGGAGGGAAAAAAATCACGCCGGCACACGCACCGTGAGTCAGCAACACCTTCGTCGCCTAAACCAGAAGACGCAAAAAAAAGTCAAACTATAGGTGTGCTCTTTTCGAAAAGTACACCGAAGGCCCACCCATTGTAGTAGCGGCGGGGAGTCGAGTCAGACGCCGAGGTATTGCGGACCGGTTTTCTGGGATAGGGGTCACACAACAAAACGGCTACACTTGCGGACAGACTGATGGTTTGATAGAGGGATAGCTAGCTACTGTGTCCATTGAGTGGAGGTAGGTGAGAATCGTCCCTCGTAGCCAAAGGCATTGCGGAAAAAGGGACGGCAAAAAAAACGGTCAAGCGGTTAGTAAAAAATGGTTGATCCGTTTTGAAGGGATTTTTTCCAATGGCATGAATAACTGGCCACTCAGGTGACGATTAGAAAAGGTTTAGATATAAGAGAGAGAGAGAGAACAGGTAGAAAGGGGTAAATATAAAAAAATCCAAACTTGACTGTGAAACAGGTTTGCTTATGAATAAAAAGTCATCATTTGTTTCTTACGTGTTTTTAAGCTATATAGAGCGTACCGTTATTCTAAAATTTAATTTGGTTGTTTCTCCTGCATCACTGATAAACGTGAATTTCAAACTCAAAGAATTTGGTATTGTTGTATTTCTATGCTACAATGCAAATCTGTTCCCCTTATAATGGCAGGTTACAAGAAATGAATATATTTTAATTAATAAATAAACACTTCAGTTTTTAAGGCAATATTACGTTCAATACATCCTAACAGAAACTATTTCGACATAAAGAAAAGTATATATCGCAACTCGGAAAGATGATATGGGAAATTAAACAAAACATTAAAATTCGCATGAATTTCCTTTTACATAAAAAATATGGAGATCTAGAGCTAGGATGATCCAATTCCTACCCACTATTCTAGTTTATGAGGGTAATATCATATACACGATGAACTATTATAAGAAGTTATGAAGATAAACCCTTCTGTTCAATCCTATAGAAAATAAACAACAGTAGACTTCCTCCAAGACAATTTAAGTGCTTAACAGCAAATGTATGCAAATAAACACAAACAAACCCGCTTCCACGAGATTCTCTTCTTAACACAAAATCAGAAACACCTCATAAGCGCCATAAAAAAAAACAATCCTACAATTATCAACACCAAAATCGCACCATTTACGAGAACACAGACAAACACAACAAACCCAACTCCTATAATTGCAAAACAACAAACACACACACACATAACTCCTCCGCTACGAAGGGATCCACCGCTTCGTTGCAACAAAAACCGATCAAACCGGTTTCCTTTAAACCCTCCGAAGTACTCGAAAGACTTTTACCGCTTAGAAAATCCAACCTACTCAGAGCGTGGGTGAATGGGTAAGTGAAAGACAGAGAGAGAGAGAGAGAAAGACTCTACCCCCGTACAATGTAGGTCTGAGGGCAGCGGTAAGAGCAATGGCCCAAAGCGGGGGCAGGGACGCGGGATAAAGGAGGAGGCGGTGGGGTGGGGTGGAGGGGGGGGGGACAACGAGAAGGGAGAAAAGGGGTGAACGAGGTGTAGAGATGGGCAAGGAGGGAGGGAGAGAGTGGGTGTCGGAGGGAGAGAGTGGGTGTCAGAGGGAGGGAGGGTGAGGGAATGAATGGGAGATGAGAAAGAGGGAGGGGGGGGTGGCGGCGTTGGAGGACGGGACGAGGGAGAACCCGCCGAGAAGAGATGCCGCGGGTAATCCTCTGAGCCAATCAGCTTTGGCCGTAGCACTTCATTAAGAGAATGGAGGAAGCCGTACTGCCAACAGCTGGTAGGGGAGTGAGAGACGCTTTGGGGGAAGTGGAGTGGGGCAACGAGCGGGAATTCCTCGTGACCCAAATACGCGAGGGAGGCGTCTCGGCGCTTTGTGTTGCTAATTAGGCGCCCGTCGCCCAGACCTTCCCTCACTCTCCCTCCATCTCCCCCTAACCCTCTCCTCCCTCCCTTCCCGACTCCCTCTCTACTTCCCCGTCATCTTCTCCTTCGTGCTCCAGATCGATACTCATTTACGTCGACCGTCTTTTTTCTCTCCGTTTTATATTTTTTATCGCGTTTTCTCTCCCGCTCCGGGCTAATTGGTAGGCTTCCCTCTCACACTTCACGCGCCCTTCCTCAACCTATTTCGCGTTCGACTGTCTATTTATAGAACGAGAGAGAGAGAGAGAGTGAGATTTTTTTGAATGGAGGAAGGCTGTTTTGAAAGGGAGGGCATTTTTATTATTCTTTCTTCTTTACAGACGAAAAAGGGAGCTTTTTTTTGGAGACCTCACTTTAAAAACACGCGCTTCCGAATTTTTCGCTCTTTTGTGAAAGATACGGTCGTTTTGGTTACGGGTATCTAATCGAGAGTATAATTAATCAAATAAACCTGTCTATTTATTTATCGTGAAAAAAACCTTACGGCGATTGCTATTTGATGGTAATGCGGTTTTTCATACAATACTGTCAGACTAATGTCTTACATAATTTTATTAAATGTTGGTAAAAAATTTGGACAATTTTAATGTTGATTAACACTGACAGAGCATTAAAGTCGTTCACATTAAAAAACGTGATTGACGAGCCTAATATTACCATCAAAACGCCTCTGATGCAAACAAATTAAATAACAAGAATTATTGTTAAATCTATCATAAACAATACATTTTTTGGCAATAAAAGGGAAAGAATTTCACAATAAACGGATGCGTAATTAAAATTAACCACTTCATAGTTACATTAATAATGTTATAGAGAAAATATTAAAAATTTATAATTTCCTAAATTTATTCTAAAATAAGAAATATAAGCGATAATGAGGAAAGACCACACGAAAAAATTATTACAAAGGTTGGGACGTTGAAAGGCGAGAGGGATGAAAGGAAAACGATTTATAAAGCCGGTGTACTGAACGAGAATGAAAAGCTCCGGAGATATTCAATGATTCGTCAATGCCTAACGGGGCGTGAACTATCTCTTTGCTAGCCTAAACGTACGATTATGTGACAAGGGGGAAGATTAATGCGTACAAAAACGTCGTTAGTGTTCACGTAAGCCACAAATCGTCATTTTACAATGCATCTTAAATAATACGTGAAACGGGATTTCATTTGTTCAAAATACGTTTATCATATAGTAAAAATCGTTATTTGACTTGGAAAATAAAAAGGCCAAAATATAATGTTTATATTACGATAAAAATTGACAGCACCAGTCATTTTAACAAGCATTAGCAAAACAAACTAAATCATCTCGGTCGCGGTTACAATTTTTCATCCACATACCCTCGACTTCAGCACTGACTCAACAAGTTTAATAAGACTTTCAGAGGAAAAAAAGTTTACAGAAAACCAATTGTTTACCGGGAAATAATTTCCCTTTCGCCAACACCACAATATTTTGTGAGCCGAAAGAGATGTTTCCTTTGAAAAGTGAAAAAAGAAATATTCTCCAAAGATTTTTTTCTTCCTTTTCTAAAACTTCTGAGAACAGCACCGGCGAAAAAACACCACAGCTCTTCCCAGTGTTCTCGAAAAAAACGTTTTGGCAAACGGAAAGGGATAGACTGGGAAGGATAAAGGGAAGAAAGAGAAAGGTAACCAAAGGAAAGAGGAAGAGGACAAAGAGAAAGGAATATAAAATGGCGGAAAGGCGCAAAACACGAACGAAGACTTTGTCTCCATACACAGTAATCCCTAACGTTGTGTAGGTTAGCATGATTTTATCACTTGAAAAACGTTTTTACCTGACAAAATGGTTTATTATAATTAGTAACTGCATATGTTTCGCGAAGTAGTATTTTAAGTACTATAGCTATATTTTGCCTATAACCATTCAAATGCAATTTATATCGCACAAAGCAAAACTCTAACGAGGTTTATCTTTCGAGTAGTAATTAGGTTTTTTTAGGTGCGTCAACAGCTAAGGTTATTTTGCACCGTCAAATTCTGTTAGAGAAAATCAACATACATCACAACATCCTTGCCCGAAGCGGGATTCGAACCCGCGGCCGGATTTATCTTTAGAGGAAGTATTATTCTATAAGGTATCTTTCATAGTAACCAACAATTCTTTCATATTTCTACCGAAAGATCGAAGCGAAAATAACATGCCTAATAATATTTTAAGGATGATAACTCATGATTTTATATCGGATAAATATAAAAAATTTCAATACAATTCCGCATTTCATTGCACGGCTAAGAGCAGGGCAATGTCTCCGGAAAAATCGAAACTTAATACGTTGAGAATCGATAATTATAACGCTTCGGAAGTTTTAGATCCCATCATGCCAGAATAATAAAATATTAAAAAAATTAAATTTAACCCATCGCACCAAGGCTCGCTATAATGTCCAATACCCACGACATTTTGATCGAGGACAGAATGTCAAGAGAAATTCGGTGCAACTCTCGGCCTCTCCGCATCCCCACATCCTGTATCCCACCGACCCACACCCCGAGACCCTACAAAAAAGAATAACCCAGGGTAACGCCCACCCTGGCCGCAGCAGCCCAAAAAGATGCAGGTGAGGCCCTCATCTGCATGCTGGGTCCTATGGTACACACGCACACATACGGCAGGAAAGCGGAAGAAGAAGAAGAGCATCTAACCCTTTACCATCCATTCATCCAACAACCCCGTCCCCCTTTCCACCCCATCTCCTCTCCCTCCACCTCAAAACCTCCAACCCTTACCTTCCCATGAAGAGAGAAAAAAAGAAGGGGACCACTTTTTTCAACCCCTCACACCCACAAAGCAGTTTTTTGTCCCGTCTTCCTACCTGCTCCGCGACCTCCCTCCTTGCACCCCTTCCCTTCTCCCCGGCCCTTTGCGCTTCAAAAAAAAAAAACCAACCCCACCTCCCTTAAAAATGTATAAGAGATATAAACCATGCTCTACTGAGGAAGAAAAATGTATTTTATTATAAACGCACAAAAGGGTACCGCGCGTGTGTGCGTGAGGGAAGGAGAGATTTCTGCCTCCGAATGCACCTCTTTCCACGCCGCCTATCTCAAACCCCTTTAACATCCTATAACTCCCTCTCCGCCACACCCTCCCTCCTCCCCTTCCCTCCTCTTTAGGAGAAGCGGAAGACCCATCCCCGTACCCCACCACACCCATCTAACACCCACCCCACACGAGGAACACCCTGTTTGAATGTGGACGGAGTTTTGGGGAAGGGGGTAAAGGGTTTCCCGAGGAAACCGTCTCTTGGTGCAAAAGGGGTACGGCGCATATGCATATGCGTTTTTTAAGGGCGCGGGAAAAGGGTTTTTTTCATCCATGGGAAAAAATAAGGGGCGGGGTAGAGGTACGGGCCTGGGATGGGGCATGGGAGCCCGTCCCGGAAGAATATACATTTTTTATGCATATGTGCATGCATCGGAGGCCCTTCTTCCCCTATGGCTTCCCCAAACCCCACCCCTCAATCCTTCCTTCCCTACCCATACTACTCCGGAAACCGCCGTCTCCTCGCCTCATCACCTGCGACTTTTACTAACGAACCATCGCAGACCTATCATTCCTATCCAAGAAGGCCCATGGAGCACATCTCTGAAGGCGGAGGTCCCGTCCCAGTGAGGGCGACTGAGGACACTTTCGGTATAGGCGACCGACTCGGAAGACATCCGGTACCAAAGGGTTTGGAGGCCGAGGCGAAGCCGCCGGTTACCACGAGGAGAAGCCCGTGTACATCCGGCTACGATTTTTCCGTTGACCTTCCGGTTCTCCACAAGAGGTCTTTGCAGAAGACATCGGCAGGGATGGAGGTCAAGAAGATACGGAAGAGGGTAGAGTGGGAAGAATAACCGGGGACGAAGGCTCTACCACCAGTTCGTATATCCAGGGAACGGAGGTGAGACTGGAGGCCCCGAAAGGTGACGGACAAGTGACCGAGTGAGCTGTTGTGTGGGTAACAGTGAGGTGTCATATCTTGCTAACCAACGTCCCGATTTTCAGTGAGTAAGCTAAATTTCATAATGTGGCGATGGAATGGCGACAGGCTGGTGACAATCGATTAGTTCAGGTAAACCTCATTTAAGTTATACGTTTAGGTATCGTTATTCGTCCGAAATAATTCAATTGGAAAAGCAAATACGCGGATCGCATTCGTTGTTAACTCATAAACGAGATTCGAGAAAAAATGGAGCACTACGGAAGATTAATTTGGTTTTTGTTTTATAGAAAAGGTGAGCGACTCTATTGCCGTTCCTAACATAAGTAGTAAAATTTGAAAATACAGAGAATGGGTGGTAGTGAGATAAAATCCCAAACAGCTTGATATAATTTATTTTTTGTTTCGTTGAGGAATTTTAAGGAATATAAAATATTTAAGTGTGAATTCAGTAACGAGTTTCCGCGTACTAGTAGATAGAAAATTAATTGAAAATTAAAATTCAGTGAAGTAAATTGAACGCGAATTTTTAAAAATGACGTAATTAAATATGGACTTGGCACTAACAATAAGATGAACACAATTTTTTAATTTCAATTATTCTTGTAAATTAAAAAAACGCGCATTTTTACGCCTTCTACAAAGGGATTTTTAATTACAATGATTACCTCGCATAGTATTATCGCAATTTCCCTCGCTTATACATTTACCTTATTTTATAATGAATTGATAGATCTTATATACAAACATAACTGCTGCTGCTGAATCATCAAAAAATATTCTTAGTCAGTCTAATTTCATTTTTGCCATATTTATTATAATTATGAGACGTTTAAGAAAACGGTATAATAATCGACATAGCAAACTTCAGATTAAATTATTATTGCTGCTATTAGAGCAAGAATCACATAAAAGTAATCATACAAGCGGAAGTGTGAGCCATTTTAATATGCTTCCTTGAATTTTTAAATATAATTTTCACATTCACATTAATTAACAACGACAATTAGATGAAAGGGAAAATACGTCATTATATACAAAGATTTAATGGCATAAAACGATAAAACTAACATGGTAAGTGTGCCTATACGTACTGATCCCGATGTTATATTGAAATTGCTAGGCTTTTTATTTACGAAATACTAGAGAAGGAAATTACTGCAACTATCTATAACATTTATCATGATTCTTCTGCGATATGTGATTATTAAGCCATATCAGATAGTCTTTACTATTAATTAGTTTTTAAATTTGAATAATGTTAATAATAATGATTAAATGAAATGTTCCAACATTTCATTTAGTTACGTTTATCATATTAAAGTTTTTATAAGCTTACACTTTCAGCTACATATCAATTATTAATAATGAGCGGAAAATAATTTAAATATTCGAAATATTTTTAACTTTAAAACAAAGCTAACGGAAGGCTTAAAATTCAACGAAACCTCGTCAAATTACTGAAAATATGTAATGATAAAAATACTACATTATCGAAGGACTGTCCACAGCACTTTAATATTTAGGCGCGATTTCCGAAAATACCTATTTATAATACATCCAAAGCACAAAAACAAATTCACACCAAATTTTTAATAAAAGATAAACCACTCCTTTCCATCGACAATCTCCTGCCTGACCCTTTCAGAGCCATCCCAACCTGGACAAAAAAATAAATAAACAAAAAAAACCCTTCCCGGAGCCCAACACTACCTGATTGGACACGGTACTCGAATCCCTACCCTTGTTTCCCCATAAATCACATTTCTTTCGGATTCAAAATATCGACAAAAAAGTCCTCCTCACAAATGTTATCTTTAATACGCGCATTTATATAAGTATATAATACCGTACGAAGATAGTAAACGATTTTCTAACCCCCCTCCGCTAGGACGATGAGATCAAGAGATAGGACCATAAGAGTTAGTTTCAGAGAATAAAAGTAGCAGATTCGAGGCTATGACCACGACGGCTTATGAAAAGGTTATGGTAAACCAGTTTTTTCGATTTATGCCTTCGTGTACGTGTACATGTATACAGTCTTTTTAGGGGAGAAGTGAGGAGGATAGGAAGTTTTTTTTATACAAGAGGGCTTTCACGACCCATTGCTCCGCGTTTAACATCCCTCGGCGGAGACCCTTGGGGCCCCCTGCCACTGCCCAAAGTCCGTGGCGTTGAAAAAGCACGGTGATATGAAAAGATGCCTGCCCGGAACCCAACCCTTTCCCTCAACGCGCATTATCGGATGCAAGGGAAAAAGGGGAAAGAATTTTCGCATGCAACATATATCACTTTACCTCTCCTTTGCATACTTTTTGAAATTTATGGCGACTATTCTCCTAAACCCTTCCGACTCTCTCGTAATTTTCGGGGGGAAAAACCATACCGCTTTTTTGACCCACTCGAATTTAATGGGCCCCTCTCTCCGTCATTTTATTATCACGGCCATGAAAGTTGGGAAAAATTGCGAGGGATGCTGTTGAGAAAGTGAGATGGTGCGTTAAGAGGACGTTAAGTTGAAAAGGTCAGGTCATATTTGAACAGTATGGAGCCTCGTGCTTTGCCCTATCTCTCTCTGTCTATCTTCTTCAGTCTATGAACAACTGAGGGAAATTCTCTTAATTCGAAGACCGTATAAGCATATGCTGCAGCGTAAAACATACAAAATGTGGGTGAGCAAACAGCTGCTATTTTTCGTTAGAAGGCCAATTTGGTAACTCTCCTGACTCCATCCTAAATATTTATAAATAATGTCCAACAGGAGAATATACGTTAGTTATCACATTTACGATTAAACCAGGCAACATAAGTATGCATAAGAAAAATGAGTTTTCACTCCATTATCAAATGTTGTAAATAACATTGCTCAAGCAAAGCAACATTATGTATGGAAGATATGGCCCATTATTAACGCTTGATATTTTTATCAGCACCCTAATTTAATCAAATATTTAATTCCAACACCAAATATTTAAAAATATAAGCCTGCCGTTTATTGTTATCAATCGCTTAATATTACCAGTTTTATAGAACTCATTGTGATCATATTTAGCGGCATCAACTTTAGATCATAAACAACATTTTATATACTTTCAGGAACTAGATGGAACCTTATTTCAAAGCGCGTTATATTAACAGCTTAAATGAAGTAAATTTACGGTGTCAATAGTGTCTATCACGAAAGACAAACTTCTGGTGCCATAGTAGCCATTATAACTTCGTAAGTTTCATTTTAGACACGAAACGGAACACAAATTTTTAATCTGTTTACAAAAAATGAAACGGCTACATTTACAACTGATCGAAATATAATTATGAAAGTATATCTCAGTAGACGTAAACTGAATACAAAATTGGGATATAGAGAAAAATATAAAATCCAAATGACAATGTGGTAACTCTATTCGCTTTTATAACTATAATTCCCATCGAGTCCACGCAACGACAATAAAAAAAATCATTAATAAAAATATCAAAATGAAATTCCGATTGATAACATAAAGGTAATATTATTTCGTCAACATCAATCATAACGAGGGCCGCAATAATAAAATCGTAAAGACCTTCGGAACAATCAATCGCGTCGTAGGAAAAAAAAGAACTAAATTAAAGAGATGTGTTAATTTTTTTTTTAGGCGGAACAACTACGGTAGACAAAAATAAAACTCGAGAAAAAGAACCGGAAGAAAAGAACTTAAAGGGTTTTGAGTGGAATGAGTAGGAAGAGGAGAGAGAAGAGGTTCTGGCTTCATAGGCCCGCCAAGTGGAATTAAGTTCGGAGAGGTTAGGGAGATGGAGAGAGAGGGAAGGAGATACAGAGAAAGAGATAGAGAGAGAGACGCTGGGAGCGTGAATGAATGAGTAGCCGTGGAAGGGGAGAGGAAAGAGGGAGAGGGGAATGGGGAAGAA
The DNA here is from genome assembly GCA_036926305.1 of Uropetala carovei. NCBI lineage: Eukaryota > Metazoa > Arthropoda > Insecta > Odonata > Petaluridae > Uropetala > Uropetala carovei. The sequence continues at coordinate 7,506,600 of JAXCHB010000065.1, read as the reverse complement.
GGGAAATAGGGCGTGGCATCCGGAGAGAGGTCCCAAGGCAATAACGAACTTCTACTTCTCCACGAGTGGAATGAGCAAAAACAAATTGCCCCTATGGCCAAACTTAACTCCCGTTCAGATTCCATTGAAAATTATTGCCCACATCATTTCAGTGGTAAACGCACCGATTATTTCCTGATGAGAGAAATTACTAACTAAACAATAGGGGATAATTAAACGATAGCCCGCTAATTTCATATACAAATCGATAGTTATGTTGCATATAAAAATTTTAATAGGGGATAAATTTATATATTTAAATAGGTATGTTTATATGTATGTACACATAAGTGCATACATATAAGCACGCTGAATTTTATCATATAAAAAAACATACACACAGACACGAATTCATCTCTTACAAGATCTCTCCTCGTGCCCTTTACTAAAAAAAATCCTTTTAATTCTGTTGACGTTACGCGGTATTTTTATTATATTTATCTTCAGAAAGTTCGATGGCCCAGTTAATGAGTGCGACACAGAAAAAAAAGAGAAATGAAGTTCGACGTGAAAGGGGGTAAGGGGGAAGAGGGCGAGGAGAGGAGGGGAAGGGGAGAGAAGCGGTTGATTCCATGTTTTGGAAGGAGGAAAGGGGGGAGATACTTGAGACGGGAACTCTCCGCTATTTCGGGAGTAATGGGATGGGAAACTTCTTAAGGAGTTTTTTGGCCTGCTTTGGAAAGACGGTGGAATGGGGTTCCCCTTTCGCAAACATTTTGAAAAAGGGGAGGATTGGATCATTTGCGGCTCCTTTTTTTAAGGGGCGAAGAAACGTGGGAGAGAGGGAAGAAGAAGCTGAAAGGGAAGATGCCTCAGGCGTGAGAAGGGAGAGGAAAAGAGAGAGAGAGTTGTGTGTGTGTGTGGAATGAGTCAAGGAGTGGGAGGTGACTGGGGAGTTTTCCAAAAAGGAGAAGGAATTGCAAGGTCGGAAAGGGGTGAAAAAGGGATTTTTTCTCCCCTCCAGAAAGGAGTGAACTTAAGAGGTGGGGTGGCGGTAGACGGTGGGGAGGGCGAAAGGAAAAAAAAAGATTTGTCCGCCCGCTTTTATTTTTAAGCCATTAATTAAATGAGGAAACGAGGGAAGAAAAGGGAGAAGGAAAATCTTGTTCAAGACTTCATTGAACATTAAAGGGACTCTTTTTTTATTTCGGTAGAAGTGGCGGGAGAATCAGTTTGGCGGTTTTAAAGTTTTCGTGGATGAATAAAAAGTGGAGGAGACGAAACAAGATTATTTATTCATGTTGTGCTCTGAATTTCGTGATTCTGTTTTTCTTTTACGTTATTGAAAACCCACCTAACTAGAACTTAGGCATACATGATTCATACTAATTCTTTATTCACGTGATGCCATTTTAATACGGTAGGGTCAACTGATATCTAACATTTAAAAAAATGTACATTTTCGCTACAAACACGTACATCGTTACCCTGAATTTACACAAAAATGTGGCTACATAGAAATCGTATGTCTCTATTACTACATCGTTACATAGTTGTACCAACCGAATAAATTACCTAATGTGTGACCGCAGACAAACAGCGTACCACACTACACATTTCCTGGAAATACTCGACAGGACGAGTTATCTTGGCCCAAAAGGATCAAAGAAAAACGAGACACTTAAAAGAGTGTGAAAGGTAGAAAGGGAAAGGCCTCAGCACAGCCTCTGTAGAACACAAGAGAAGGATAAGCTGAAGAGGAGAGTGGGAATGATCCGGAGTGTCTACTTCTAAAGCGGTGCGATAAATTGGTCTAGGTTGGAAGGATGAGAGGGGGATAAAAGGAAAAAGTAGACGAGTGGAGAGTAAGGATAAGGGAAAGGGCGGGAACAGAGTGTGATATTCTTTAGGTTCCGCCTTTAATCAAATATAGAATTTCTAAACAGTGAGATATATGGGGTGTATAAGTTTCCAGAGAAAGTAATATTTTTGCAAACGTGAAACTTTTGTAGACTAGTAAATAAAAAATACTGATGAACTTTGTCTTTTACAGATTTGTAAACTTTTAAAACTACATGCAATCATACAAACTAACGATCCTCTAGACATTAAACGCGAGTAGCCTTGTTCGTATTTTATGCACGGATGAATTAACTTGCAAGGAGAATGACTGAATTTTCAACCTTTTATTAAGTTATACCTTCAAAAAGGAGCCTTAAAAATCTAATATATAAAAGTGACTTCGTCGTCGTCAGCGGGAAATCGGAACTCTGTAATGCTATTTTTAACAAACTTTCCGAGTAGCTAGAAGATTGACATTTGGTAGGAATGTTCGGTTCTTAAAGTAGAAGCCATTTACAAAAGAAACTTTCCTAAATCGACCCGGGTTTGATTCCCGAGAATGATTTCTATTCTCATAAGATAACATGGAAAAATCGATGTTTCGACCTGCAGCCTTATTTTATTTTGCTTATAAAAATTCGCATATTTGACCTACGATTTTCGGACTTGGACTGTATTAAAGAAAAATAAATGCAGTTTCTTATTCTTATCGTCTTTTACCGCGTTCGAATCAAAATCTTTCGAATTTAACGTTTCAATATCATGTTTTGGCAAAATTTAGCGTTTTTAACGTGAAGTAGCCTTGCCAACCGATTACATTGTTAAACTCGAAATCCTATTACTCTCACGTATGCTCACGTTCTCTCTGGACTTCCATGGACCCTCCCGGCTCAATTCATAGGTATCAGAGATATCTCAGAATTAGTTTTTACTTTCTCCAATATACGTAGTATACAAAAAGTATTGTTTCATGAAAAAATTCGAAATCGAGATTTCAACGGAAATACACGTTTTGAGGTGCACAAAGGGAGAAATGATTGTATTACCATATAATACATAATTTTATTCGCCAAAGACGTCTGGTATAACTCGGGCATGGCCGGGTACTTTCAGCTAGTATATACATATTTTCCTCGAAAGAAACGAAAAATTGAGTGACTTTAGTTAAGCCTTCACGGGAAATTTTTAGTCGGTTAAATTTTTTTAATTACCTTTTGATAAAACTCACTCCCTGCTCAGCCTTTCCCATAAACCTGCCGCAATTTAAAATCAAATCTCAATAATTAATTTTAGTACAAACATGATTCTCACCAAAGTCGTCTCAAACTTCCGTGTTCTCTTTGAAGTGCTTCCTAAGTATATGATATGCGCCATTTTTCCTCGTTAGAAATACACGGCATATCTTTGAAAAATTCAACATCAACATTAGTTAGTACTGAAATAGGTAAGAAACATACTACATATATGTGGGTATGCAAAATAATGAAATCCTTAATACTGCAGATTATATTCTAAGATATTCACTTAAGCCCCAATAATTCGTACAGTATATTCACATTAAAGCATGCATTTCAAAATTTTTATCAAAGGTCCAAAATAATTCAATAACTAAATTAAAACAGGGAATCTTAAACACTCATGATAAATCAGAAATTAAAAACATTTTCCTTTTTTATTGACCTAATATGCCTCTTAAGTACCGGCGTATAATCTTGTATAAAAATATTTTACAACTACGAATTGGATGGTAAAAATGCTCACAAACTCATACAAAATTAATCATAGATTTTACACGAATACCTAGAATAATATTCTGACTATTACTTATACAGACGCACTCTTGAAAAAATTTCATCTACCTCTCGTGATAGGAAAAAAGTTTTAGAAGCGCGGTGAAGCAGCTCAGAGGTGATATACTTCAATGAAGGGAACGCGAAGACAAAGAGTGAGAAGCTGGCGGAATATGGGTCTGCGCTTTGCAGCCCTTGAGAGGGGTTACCATTTTGGTGGAATCGACAAAGATGGCGGGAACCAATGTATCGCTCCTGCTTGCCGCCTCCGTCCTAACTCTCCCACTCCACTCTCTCCCTCCCTCCCTTTCCCTCACCCCCATATAGGCGCGTGCGGACCCCGCCCCGATCGATACAGGCCACGTGTGCGTGGAGGCGGAGAGAAGAAGTATATGGGGGTGGCGGTGGGTGGGGCGGGACGACCTTCCGCCTCGCTCTCTCTCCCTCCCCTTTTTCCCCCGCCTTCCCCAGGAAAATATACAACGAGCGACACCAACGATACCTTTGAAGGGGAGAGGGAAGGGAATGACTGTCTTGCAAGATGACTGCGTATTCTTCCCGTTGTTGAAAGAGCTTTATCAGGATAGTTAGGAAATTTCGCTACTGAAAACGCCAGGAAATTATGAGGAAAATTTATCAGAAACTATAGATAGGTCGAATGTAGCGCCCAAAGATTTAAAATAAAGTGGTCAAGAAAATTTGCTGGAGAGATGTTACCTAAGGCTACAAAAATTTAGTCATTATTATTCCATATAGATTTTACGAATGTGATAGGAAACAGCTATTTCGGTGAATACCATAAATTATTTTAAAATTTAATATTTGCTTTTGGATTCAGCATATGAATTTTTAGGGTAGTAGTGTTTTAATGGCTTGGACAAATTATTATTAAAATTTAATTTGTTTAAAACAATTAAAAGTAAGGAAATCGACCATTTTCTTAAATTTTCATACAGTGTTAGACTTTTTTTAGGCTAAATTAAATATGCATCTTCATGAAGGGGTTTCTACATCGTAGGCTAATATTAAAATATCTAGCATAATTTAAAAAACATCGTAGATAATTATTGTTGAAGTTTACCACAAGTAGGTATTTTATAATCGCTGATAAAATCTCTGAACATCAGACGAAAAATAACATAAATAACGATCGTCAGAAGAGATATTTAAAAGTTAAAAACTCTAAACAGTATTATGTCAAATTTAAACTATGCTTAATAAATAAAAGTAATCAGAAACAGTACTCTCAAAAAGTAAAAGCCCAATTATTAGTCTGACTGAAATGAAAATCTAACCTCTACGTTCGCGCCACATACTCAAGAGACACTGCTGTAGCTATGGGTTCTATTTTATCATTTATCCTGTGTATTGACTAAAAAAACTTCCATGAACGGGATATAATATCAAACATTTGTCATACGTTTCAGAATAAATACACAAAAACGTATATTGCCGACATAATAAAGAATATTTCCTCCCGAAAATTTTTAATCAACCAATCTATCAGTTATGCCGAGATGATGAATTTTCATCTTAATATTTCTTTCGTATGATAAATCTCTCTGGATTGATTACACGCTTTTAAAACTTCTGATCTCTCAACATTAGTCTCGTTCTTCTTTACAGAAGCCACGTAGTTCTTCTAGCGTCATCCGTTGCGTGACGTCCTCCCATATAATACATAATCCAGAATCTTTTGAACGGATCTGAGCACGGAATTTGGAAACCATTTTTTATCCAGGACGGATATTCCTTACCCCTTCGCCAGCGCCTCCTAGGAGGATGCAACGGAAGCATACTGGCACGGAACAGAGGGAGATAGGGAGAGAGAGTGAGAGAGAGACGCATTGCGTGTCCGCGGAGAGAGGACGCCCATGCGTGCCTTGGCACGTCTCAGACGGATGAACAGGGTTTTAGGGTTTGGTTTTGAGAAAGGAGATACAAAAAACGAATAGATTCATGTGGGTATCTAAAGAATAAGTATATGCACATACAAGAGGGCTTTCAATATCTTCCTGAGATGTGAGAATAATGTTACCTATTCGGTTAAATTTAAGCGAAATTTTCTCCTTGTTAAAAACAGCTGACTGGAAATCAATAGTACGACGAATTACATATTAATTTCTGTAAGGCTTCCAAAAATTAAGACACAGTCAAACCTCTGTAGCAAGAAAATTAAAGAAACAATGAAGATTCGAGTTATAGAACGTATGAATTATTCCTATAATCAAAGGACATGATAAAGCAATTAATAGCCATAAGTTTATTCTCCGAGCAGCCGAAAATACAAGGTGGAGAGATTACAGTGGATAAAAACATTAAGCAAATAAGTTATATTAAGGCGTTTTTATTTAATGATATATGCGTTTTTCCAAAGAAATGTATCGAGGCTAGCTAAACTAGACGATAAATGAAGACAAAACGTCGCATTTGTTATTTGGATATTGTAAGAGCATTTTTTCAATTTGCATAGTTTTAGATAAAATTATTTGCTAAGATCCCGATTACCAGAACACGTTATTTAAGATAGAATAAGTGCTAAAAACAAACCAATAAATCACTACGTACTTTCAGAAAAATTTCGAATAAATTTCCGTAACGATACTGAAATATGTATGCTCCATAATTTAACCCCGTTAAATCTCATCTTTATCGGAAATAACAGCGGCATCTTAACTTCCATTACATAATAGAATCAAAATTTAAACAGTTTAACACCCGACTGAAATTAGCAAGATCAATCTACCGCGTCCAAACAAAAACACCTCCAAGAGCAGACTCCACAACACTTCAACCAAACTAGCTCAACACTTCCTACTCGGAAAGCAGTTTCAGGGCGCCATCACATGTTTAAAACGTATTGCGGAGGGTCGTGGGCGCAATATGAGCATTAAGCGGAGAAGACGACTCGGAAGGGGAGAAAATTTTGGGAGGCGGTCTTCCCACCCCAACCCCGCATCCCCAACAGACCTAATTGTCATGCAAAACGGGGAGGGGCGGGAGGAGGTTTGGGAGGGTGGGGGAGGGGGTTTCGAAAGAAGGAGCAAAGGTGTGCTGAGGGTTAGAGGGAGAAAGAACTGGGTAGGACGAAAAAAAGGAGGATAGAATGTCACCCCTTTACCTCCTCCTTCCTTTACCCCCTCCCATACCAACCCGCCACTCGCATCCTCATTTGCATGGGGGCCTCCTTTATGCAGCAGAGTCTGGCTCTGCGACCTCCGACCAACCATCCTCCCCTCCCCTTCCAATTCGCTTGCCCCCTCGCCGTCTTTATTCCCGGGCGGGGGTTATAGGAGAGCAAGGAGGGGAGGAATAGGGATGGGGAGGCGGGAGGAAGAAGGGTTGAAGGAGAGAGGGCTTGACTCCCGTCAGCGGGCGAGAGAGAACCCTTTGGAATAAACGAACTAGGCCGGGAAATGTTTGGAGTGGGGCACGGAGAGAGAGAAAGAGAGGGAGGGAGGAGGAGGGATAGAGTTCGCGGTACAGAGAGAGAGAGTAGGGGAGGAGTGAGTGAGAACTAATGTTACAGCAGGAGAAGGAAGGGTGGGTAGAGGTAAGGCATTTCCATGTATCGTAGTCGGCTGAACGACTGGAATGCCCTCCTGCCGTAAATGCTTCATCCTTACCCTTCTCCTCTCGATTCGATCTCCTCGCCTCATACCTATCCTCCGAAACTCCTCTCTCCTGGCAGAAGCGTATACGAAGTGAAGAGATGGGGAGAGAGAAATATATAAATATATATATATATATATAAAGGGTGTGTCGTGCATGTTTGTGATCCAGAGAGCCTTGAAGACGCGACGGTGCGGCAGAGGCAAATGTTCCAGCGAAAAAAATGCGTTCATATTGCCTAGTACGATGAAAATTTTTCCGGGAAGGAGTGAGAGGAGATGAGGCAGTGTGGGCGGTCGCGTTGAAGGGGAATTGGGGGAGGGTGGTCGAGAGAGAGAGAGGATGAAGAGCGCCGTCTCGAAAATTTTCCGCGAATTTTTATGAATAATTTTCGAAAAATGTTATTGCGTCGGCTTCGGCTCTCAGTGGAAATGTTATTGCGATTTCAATTGTCATCGCTTGGCACCTTATAGGCAGAAACGTTTTAAGGTATCAACGGACCGGTGGAAGAAATTGACTGTGAAAAATATTTTTGGAAATTCGTTCCGTACAATGACTGTAAGAAAATACATCCAATAGTTGAAGGTAATTTCGATTTAATCATTACATTTAAAATCGTTATCGTTTTCTAATTTTAAATTTAACCGAGTTTTTCCTTATTATTTCCCTATTTATATCGCCAAAAGTGCTAGTTATGAGAAAAGGAGTATTCACAGCGATAATGTAATGCTGGCAATTAAAATTATTTTTATTAGAAAAAATAAATAAAATAAAATAAATTAAAAGGAGCTAACCCTTGAAAAATTGGGCAACATTCTGCATACAAACATATGTATTGCGTATTGACAAAAATAATAGTCATCAATCAACTGTAAAATCCGAGTATTGGTACATCAAAATAGCCGTAGATACTAAATACAATCCCGCCGACTAAAAAAATTGATATTAATGGACCCTGATAACGTTTTCGATTAATATTCTTTAGTTATGAATTGTTTTTAATGAAATCGTTTCTTATTGTTCTTTGAAGATTTTAAAGAATGGCGTGTCACATTAAATTTCTGTTCAGCAAAATAAAGAATGTAAAATCTATTATACATGAATTCGACAAAATGACACCATAAAAAACATAAAATCATGCAAGAGATTACATAAAGTACCCAGACATTTTATTACGAAAATTTCCTTAAATTAATTTCGTAACTATATAGTGTAAATAAAAAAACATTAAATGGGCACGTTATAGGGCATAACTTATAACTGCTGGCAACATCTTTCAATTCGATAAAACTTGGCGTATTTTTTTCTTTAAATTGCACTTCGAACATGTCTTCCCTTTACCCCCTCCCGCCAATCGCATACACGAGATCTCTCGAACGGTATTGATGCGCATTATCGAATGTCGTTACGAAAATGTTCTCACGTTTATTCTCGCCTCCACTCTTTTCCTCCTCCCCGCCCTAAAGACAGCCAGTTTGCAATTGACACGTTGACAAATAGCCACTATTACTCCCACGAAAATTCTCGACCGAGGAATATAATCTGAAAGCATTTACTAGGGCGTTTTTGGAAGTATAACTGGCTGAGACGTGAGAATCGTGGGAATACAAGAGGGGGGGTTTGTGAATAGATGGAGATTGTTCGCCTGCGTGTTGGAAGGGATGGAGTGAACGTTTTGGGAAAAACGACTAAAATAGTAGCGCAGAAATCCAAATATTCGTGTTTATGCATCGGAAAATTTTCTGACGTTGCATGAAAATGACAGACAGAAGATAGGAATTAGTGGAAATCAACTGATAACTTTCTACAACCAAATACAGAGGCAAGATTATGATGCGAGTGAAACGTAGGTAATATTTGTGCTTCGAGTTTCTACACTAAACTTCCACGAGTCATTGTGACATAGGAGGTTGGGTTGAAAATATATAATCTATCTGCTATATATTTTAGTAATAACTTGCTGAAGATTCCCTCCCACCACCTCTTTCTCGGTGTGAAAATATTCCTCACCAGTAAAATATTTTCACACGAAATGGTTTTCACATTTCATAGCACCCACCATAAAGCAATAAAAAAAACTCATTCGGATTGTTTCCGTGGGGCCCGAATATTTCATTTTTGAAGATTTTGTATGCATTATTTTTTTTACTCGTAGTTGGAGATTTTTTACGCAGTAAAAATGAAATTGTACGGCATAACATACTGCGAGAAAACTAATTCTTTTATAATTAAGTAATTGGTAAAAACTGCATTGATTTTTTGATGAAGAGATATATCATTCTTTCAAATCGAGTTTCATACATAAGTATAGTAGTGTACAATGTTCCCGGTTACATTTTATCGTATTTTTTTAATATTATACAGTTACTTCGTTCTCTGTTGATGATATATGTTTGTAAAGATACGGTTTAGCGATAGATCATGAAAACATTTATAAAGGAAACCAATGCGAGAAAACTGATCAAACTGCCAAAAGTTACTTACAAAAGATATAAAGTAGCCTTTACGAAAAAGACAGCAAAAGAAACATTTAAATAGTTCAAAGTATACAGACTAAACAAGCAGTAAACGAAATAAATGCCATTTTTGAGAAGGAAATGGGAAGTGCAGTAGATATAGAGGAAGAAGTTTACGAGATCAATGGTCCTGGAATGAAAGAAGAAAGTGAATGAAACCGAAGGACGAGCAACGGGTTGCAAAAATACCAATACAAAACGCTCCGAGAGGATGAAAAAAGGGTCCGAATAGAATAAAATGGAGAACTGGAGCGGATTAATAAATAATTTAAGGTATAAATTAGGTATAAAACGGTAATACGATAAAAACGCGAAAATCATGACAAAGCCGTCGCGGAGGAAATACGAATAAGAAAGGGAGAAATAAAACGGAATTTGAAACAGAGGCGAGCAGAATGAGAAGAAAAGGAGAACGATAAAATTGAAATGATGGAAATCAGAGAAAGAAAAAAAAGGAAGAAAAGAAAGAGGAGGAGGAGGAGGATGGGAGAAAAGAGTGCGAGGCGAGGAACTGGATGCGGGGGATAGGGAAAGGGACCGAGAGGGAGTCCTCGTATAAATATTCAGCAGATGGTATCGACAAAACACTTTCTGTAACAGTTTAATACCGACACACTCATCCGGATACGGTCTGGCTCTGAGAGGCGAGCGGAGGAGGAGGAGGGTTTAGAGGGGGCGGGAGGGAGGCGAACGGAGGAGGAGGAGGGAAAACGCCCGCGTTGGAGGAGAGGAGGAGGGAGCGCAGAAGCTGGAAGGCGGCTATAAAAGCGGGACGAAACGGGCGAGGGTGGAGGGGTGGCGGTGGGCGTGGGGCAGGGTGTACAGGCGCCCGCCGGAGGGAGTGGCTAACGGCGTGGAAGAAGCGCGGGAAATCCGTCCGACGAAAATTGCCCCAGGCACAAGGATTTATGTACGAGGCAGCGGCGAGAGAGATAGAGAGACCCTTTCCACCAGAAACGCACACCCCTTCCTCGCGGGGACTCCCCGTGCCAGACAAATTCCCTCCGTCGCGTAATGGTAAGGGTATGAGGAGGCAGGGGTATGCATGAAGGGTGCAGAACGGCACCGTCGCACGCGGAAAAAGGGTGTAAAAAGGGCTATCGCCGAAAAAATAAATAAATAAATAAACCTCGACCATCATAGGGTCACACCCTCCCCTGCGAGAGTAATTGCGTTGAGTTATGCGAGGCCACTCCCGTGGGAGGAGAGAAACTGGTGCTCATTTTGTGGCTCACCACGCAATGTAGTTAAAACTGGGGAGTGTATGATAAGGGGTTAAAGGAAGGTGGGATGTGTACGGGGAATGGAGAAACGGGAATTTGAATTGGGAACGACAACAACGGCGGAGAGAGAGAGAGAAACGGGAACGGATCTGCGGAACCAGGAATTCGGTAATAGGTACATGGGAACGGGACCGGAGAAAAATAAAAATTCCGGGACAGGGGTATAGGAATGGAGACGGGGCTTCCCCTCCTGTATACGGCGAAACCCATCTATTCGTCTGCATAGTTCCTTCTCCCTCTCTCTCTTTTTATTTCTCTCTGTTGCGTGAACTCCATGCAGCAAAATGAACTGACCCGGCAAAGAGACACAATCTGTTCGAAAGCGACTGCAGTGCAGGGAAACGACAAAGCTCAACGAAGGATGAAAGCAATGAACGATCCAGACTGCTCACTTTACACTATATATATATATTCATTCTTGGTTTTCAATCCTAAGATATGAATTATGAGTACGAATACAAACATCCATGCCCTTGGCGGTATTCGAACCCGCGACCTCAGTGATGGTAGGCCAACGCGCTAGCCTTTCCGCCACCTGTGCCGTCATATATATATATATATATGCCATGAAAAGTTACCCCTTGCCAAAAATGAAACGATTATTCAAGCGAAAAATTTCCACGTGAGGCGAAAACGAATATCAAAATGCTGAATATGGAAAATTATATTAAAGTGTTAAAGTAGCTTCTTACGACGGCATATTGGATGCATGACTTGCAACGGGATCTGGTAGGAACGTGGATGGAAAATTTATTTATCGAACATTTTTACATATTTTAAAAAATTAAAAACTTGCAAATTAATGTTCTTTCTACTTCTTTCCGACAAAATGATTGACTAAATTTGATTTATATAAAGCATCAAAACACTTAAGATATAAAATAACGTTGTTTAACGACTGGAAGCTACATGAAAAATATGCCATAGTAAAAACTTTTTAAAGATCGTTTTACTTTTATCAACGTTTGTCGCCGGTCCTGGTAGAGGGATGTTTATCGTGTCTATCTCTCAATAGGATCGCGGGTTCGAAACCTGCTGCGGGCATGGTCGTATGTGCTTGTCATAAATATATTATAATACATGAAGCTGGGGAAACCTGTATGTGTTAGAGAACATTATTATGTTTTGCGCTAGAATATATCGCAATCTCATAAAATTGTAGGTAACCTCTTTTACAATAATTGAACGACTAAATAAGAATTATACGTAATATATAACGAGTCTAAATTACAAACGACGTAAGAGAATATTTTTTCGCGGAGATGCAACTGAAGATAAAATTTAATTATAAATAATTTCCGATCATAATAAAGATTTTTTTCTATATCTGAATCCTAAACCAATATTTAGTTAGGAAAGGATTTAAAGTGTGTCATTGTCTAAATTAAAATCCATTCTTTTATTTCAAACATTCACCCAAGTGCTAAGTTTGTATCTCAATTAAAAATTTCCTCCAAGTGGTTTTACAGTATCCTGTTCTTGCTCCTACGAATTTCTTGCGCAAATAAGAACAGGCTCGCACAATAACTTGTTCCAATTGAAAGATAATAAAAACAACGAAACAACTGTAATAAATTTGTGAAAGATTGACATTAAAATTATGTTTCCGGCACGATAAGTTTTCGAAAAACCTTTAAATTTCAATGGCATCAATACATATATATATATATATACACACACATAACCCTAGATGGCATTGATATGCTAAGACAATCACGCCACGTCCTTCCATAAAATTCGCACCGAATTCGCCAGCCAACTCCTCACTCTTTAACTAACTCTCACTACTATTTACAAAGCTTATCCGCCGCAACTACATCCCTTCCGCGAGAAAAATACGGTGTAGCGGCAGCAAATAGCGGTAGGTTGGAGGGGAGGAGGGGGGCCGGGAATACCTGAGGAGTGTGCTTACACACGAGGCACCGCTGCCGCGCCGGCACCATTCCCAGCATCCGAAATGAGAAGTGGGTGCGGAAGGAGAAAGGAGGAGTGGGAGAGAGGGGGAGATAGCGGCGGAGTGGGGTGAGGAGATATACGTGGCATGAAAGCGGAAATTCCGCTTCTCTCCCCCCCCCCCCCCTCCCCCCCTCTGCAGCCGCTCCGTCTAACCTTCCAAAAAGCGCCGCCACCTTCGAACTAACGAAGTCTCTAAAACAATAAGCGGTGCGGAATTTATCCTCTTTTTCATTCAAACCCTTCAAGGAGAAGTTTTCCATCTACTAACAAATCTTCCGCGATATATTTTAAAAAATTTCTTTCTTTTATAATCTCGTCAACTGCCGCCGATGTTTAACAATGTGAGGGCACGCGTATTTACGTTGCGGTTAAGGTTTTTTATTAAAAGTCTAATCGAGTTAAAGACATGAATTAAAATTAATGCATGCACATGCTATATATATAGACGAGCGGGGAAAAGTAGGGACCGTTGACGCTAAGACTCAATTTTCAGAAAAGACGTTTCGTTAATAAACGTAAAGAAAAATCTATAAAAATATAACTAGTCCGCTAACACCAGTCACGAAAATTAAATAGGAACGATTTTAATTTTCGTTCTTGACAAAAATATAAGGTCGAAAAAGCTCAAATAAAACTACACCTATTCAATAACATCTGGAGCACTCAGCTTTTACAAATCTTATTAAGTCTTCCAAAAAATTGTAAATCCGTCAATCCGACTAAATCTCGCAACAAACAAATTTCTTCGCCTCGCCAGATAAACGAGCCACATCAACTTCAATCAGCACATCCATTTGCGACACTCTCATTCTCTCCCACACGACTTATATAAAGTATCCACCTGCAAACACGAGAAATGATCACCAATTCTAACTCCATTCAAGAGAGCCCCAAAATACCTCTCTCGCTGGATGTCGACGGCGCATTTTTCCCTCTCCTTCCGTCTCCCTAGAGTCCAAGATATGAAGAGGGAAAAAGAGAGAGAGAAGAAAAGGGACCGGGTTAGAGGGATGCTAAAGAGCAAGGAAAAGAGATGAAGGGGAGGGGGTGGGGCGAGAGGGGGAGGAAGACGAAAGGGGCGAGGGATCAGCTCCATAGAGAATCCTGATGAGGGAACATGGGAGCGACCCCTGACGACCCGGGCCTCAAAATATGAGGACCACAAGGGAGATGCTGCGTGTTAGGAGAGAGAGAGAGAGGAAAGAAGTGGAAGGAAAGAGAGGAAGATGTAGAAGAGGATATAGAAGGGAGAAGGAGGTTTGAAAAGATGTGCAGGAATAGCGTGGGGGATAAAGAGAGGCGGGTAAGGGTCGTTCTACACGGGCGCCATGATGTGAGGAATTTTCATAAGTCGAAAGCGAGTCCTCCACTCTGGCAACCAGGAAAATGCCCCAACGCCGCTCCTACCCACTTCTAACTCCGCTCTATAAAATCCTCCGCTCCCAAACCTTCCAATCTCCTCTGCCGCCGAACAGTGCATCTCTATGTATTCCGCAACACCTTTATGATCGGATCGATGATTCTCGCCTGTCCACCTAACGTTTAGCGGAAACCAAATTATTTCTTTACATAATTTTATGGAAGTATTTCCGATTCTCAGGGTGTATGAATGTATTTTTTAATCATTAATCAGCCAAAATAAGTAAATATGTACATAAAATACTCAAAAACTTTCAACTTACCCATTCCAATTTAATTACGATATGAATGTGATTGATTTCGATTTCAGTAACTTATTGGCGATGGATTCGATATTAAAGCCGATACTTTTGGGAAGAAGTGCACAAACAAATTCTAAGCGAAAAATAATATACAAATAATGTAGCACATCGAAAATAATTCATATAACGATAACTTAATTTGAATCGATTCAATAATATTAAAAAACTTTCACTATAACTGTAGGTATTAGCATTAATTACCTCCACATTGCTTATTATTTCTACACAAAATAACAGTAGACCGCTCTAGCCTTACACAACCGCGAAACGAATTTTTTAATTCCTAAAGAACAGACGACATATTTTTCAACCCCATAGATCCCTTAAGATAGTTGGCTTCGCAGACCAAATATGAGAAAATAGAAAAATTCTATACCTCAGTCTCGCACATCTTGCTCAAGTAATACCTCTGAAAAGTAGCATGAATGAATAGAACTAATCGAAGGAAGCCAATAGCGAGAAGGATAGGATAAGGATATTATTTATGGTGGTAGAAGTGGAGCGATTTTGAATGGATATAGTTCAGTGGCAAAGAGAAATGAAGGTAAAACGAACGAGTAAAGACGGAAGAAGAAGAAGAAGAGAGGAAGGAAGGAACGAAAGGTTCCGCTTTTAGGTAAAGGAGAGGGAAATCGGGTTGGAGTCTGCGGCTGCCTGCCTCATTAGGAACCCTTCGGACTAGCAACCCACTGCCGCCGCCACCGTCTCCCTTCCTCTACCCTCACGTCGTTAAGGCTCACGCCGAGAGTCAGGACGCGGCTTAAATCCCTTCTTCCCGAACCCCACGAGCTTCACCATTACGCTCACCTCTCCAACACCCCTCCACACTAAAAAAAAAATAATAATATGAGAGAGACCTCCCCTCCCGCTCTCTATGTCTCGCCCTTTCCTCGCCCTCTCTACTCTCAGTATGCAGACCACGGTTCTTCCATGGGAAGGCAAAGCCACTTCCAGTGCGGGGGCGCCGGAGAAGAGTGGAGGGGGGAGTGAGGATTGGCGACGCACCCAGCACTTGGACCACTCCCCTCCAATCACCAGGGTCTCCTTCCACACGCATCTGCTATAAAAAAAAGGGGGGACCTTGTCTGTCTCCCTGCCCCTCAACACCCTCCCCCTCGGCACCCTCCCATTTTTTTCCCTTCCCGTTTGAAGAACTGGCGTGACGCACAGTTCTGGGGATAAGGACCTCGCGGATTGGGGAGAGGGTTGGGTTGGGTGTGTGACGGGAGAGTGGATGATGTCGGTGGGGAAGGAATAAAAAAAAATGGTCGAAGAGTTCGATTGGGGAGATTCGGGAAGGAAGGAGAAAAAAATAATAAAATATTCGAACGCCGATTCGAGGGCTGTGAGGAAATAAGTGAGTGGTTCGTATAAGATGGTTGGAATTCCAGTTTATATCGGGACTTAAAATATACGAGCATGTCTTGGAATAAGTTTATCGTGAGGAAATCGGGAGTCATTTAATTTTCATCCAAAGCCATGGAATTTTCTGAATGAAATGAGCTCTAAAGCCGTGGTTTCCATACGGATCCCATGTACTTAGAATTCAAAAAAAGAAATAAAAATAGACAGTTTTGATTTGTTTGGCATATTATTCGATCGTTTAATTTGCGGCAGCAAAGGCGATATTAACAATATAAATAATATAATATTGATTGTCCCCTTCAAATTCTGCGTCGTTTATGCTAAAATACTGCATGTAAATAACAATGAAATATCTATACAAGTGTAAATTGATGAGACTAATAATATCTATTATAATAAAAGACTATGCATGGTACTCTGACACAGTGGGAAAATGTTTCGTCGATAATGCATACCAAATTGGAGTTGGATATGAGACAGAATTACGCGTTTAGCTAAAAACTAATATAATTAAACTTTATTTTACAAGCTACATTAAATGCTGACAATGATGCATGTATTCCTTTATTTAAGTTTCTAGTTTGAATTAAAGCTCAGTTAAGGGCTACATATTGAGCTAATTTCAAAATTCAGTTCTGTATAAATTTAGTCGGGAAAACACTAATTAATGTTAATTTATAATGATTTTATCACAACTAATCTCATAATTTTTACATCTGTAATAATTCAAAAACACTTTCAAGCACTTAAATATGTAATTACACTCTAAACCCGTCGACAAAATCTAATACGATCGCAAATCCCCCTTTAAGTTCATGAACCCGTTAGTTTTCATATCTTTACGTATCAGTTTTAGTAAATATGTATATCCTTCGATAGAAAATTATTTCCGTCTAGGAAAACTAAATATCCGGTCAAAGTGTAAAATCCTTGAAATAACATCCCATTCGAAAATAATCACGTCGCAGGCATTCAGAGACAGCAATAATTCAATACAACAGAAAAGACGAACTAAAGCAATTATTTTTCCAGTCAGATACACTGAATAACTCTGAAATTCGACACCACGGATACACTAACAAAAGAAATAATTCCGAGGAATTTTGACTTCTTCCTTTACAAAAAAAAACTGCATCCGACTCGAACGAAACTCCCCAATACTTCAACGCCACAGACGAATATACGTACACATTTGAGTGAACTCAGAATGTTTCAAGGACCTGCTAAAGCCACTACGCCATTGAAAGGAAGTCGCAGAATGGCAGGGTGATGGATTGGGATGGAAAGAGAGAGAGAGAGAGATGAGGAGGAGGGGGAGTGCGAGAGATGGTTTGGCGTACACATAAGATTGGGAGGATATATAGAAAAAGGATGACGAGGCGTAAAAAGCATGGAAGTAGGAGGGGTGGCCGAGAGGGAGGGGTTTCCTTCC
The DNA here is from genome assembly GCA_036926305.1 of Uropetala carovei. Lineage (NCBI taxonomy): Eukaryota > Metazoa > Arthropoda > Insecta > Odonata > Petaluridae > Uropetala > Uropetala carovei. The sequence continues at coordinate 7,489,104 of JAXCHB010000065.1, read as the reverse complement.
TTGCCGCTAGAGGGAGTGGAAGAGAAAAGAGGGTTATGAGGGGGTCGGGAGGACCACGGTGTCGACCGTGGTCCTAAAGAAAGAAAAAAGGAAAAGAAACCTACAAATTCAATTTTTGTTCGAATTTCAATCCCTCCTAACCCTTGTCCGCAGATTCTCTTTTCTCCTCCACCCTTAATTCCACGTCGCTCTTTCCCCTATTATCTTCTGGAGCGGAAAAATTCACCCCACGCGTATAAAGGGGGAGATGCACCACCTGAACTTTCGCTCCCCCCCCCTCCCCCATTAACACCACCTATTTCCTCCTCTTATACTCTCTCCCCCTCCTGCAAGGCACACGTGACCATAAGCCGCGATTTTCCACAAAAAAACGAAGTTAATAAACAGCGTAAGAACGAATGGGTCGTAGAGGGAGTCGCGTAAAAATGGGAGATATGGGAGAGAAAACTTACGCTCACCGGTTCTTTTCATTGGTCGACCGAATCCAAGACTCTTATCCTTCCTTCCCACCCCCTTCCTACCTCTGCCTTCCTCTCGGCCTCACTTATCCACGTCAGGTAATGATATACCCGCCCGAACCACCCTCGTCAAGACCAAGAAGGGTGCACGCCTTAACACTCGGAGACTGGGAATTGGTGGGACAAATGAAGGACGAAAACTGAATAATTGAGTTTTCGCGGGAGCGATTTGCTTCGAAAATTCCTTTGCGCCATTTTTCGAGCGGCTCCTGTTGTATTGGTGGGCGATGTAGCGTGCAGGTAACCTATTCATTTTCGTCCGTAATTAATGAAAAGAGGGTAAAATTATTCTTGCTCTGATCATTTAACCCTTTGAGTGCCACGTAAAATGACCAAAATTAGTCTGAAAAGTGCCAAGCGATTTTAATGAAAAATGCAGAGTTTTTGAGAATAGCTATTACATTGTTAATATTCATCACAGAGACCTGAACTTTTTACAGTATATATAGTGAACATATTTTAATACTACGCATTATATTCCTATTAAACATTTAATTAACATCTATCCACACTAAATATTTTTATTGGAATAGTAATTGTTATAAAAAAATAATTTTCAGTTAAAATATTCTTTAAAGTATTGCAAATGATAAAATATAAAAATTATTACAACTAGTTGAAAGAACATGAAAAGAAATTGATAATAACCAAAGAACAGGTAAACTACAAAGTCGAATCTGCTTCCTCAACTACGAGTCAGAAGAATGACTCCTCCCGTCCGACACAGAAGAATGACTCACCCTCGTAAGCTATCAATGCCGCTCAAGAGAGAGAGCCAAGAGCGACAACAGAGCATTCAAGCGGTGACTAAATAGATACCGAACTTATGAGAATGCTTACTCAATGAAAAAATCGCCATTTTTTTATTTTTTCCCGTAACCGCATCCGCATTGCTTTGCAAGACTGCTACGTTCGCAACAGAATTTTACTTATCAACAGATATAAACGCATGATCTATCAATGGTTATTCGTGAAATGCCTTTTTTGTTTCAATAATTTATCGCAATTAGTTGCGGAGATAAATGAATTTATAAAGTCGCGTGTAAATTTCTTCATTAAAATCGGGACCGCGAAAATTTAAAGGAACATTTAAATCGATGTTTACCGATGTTTACGTTTGATATATCGCAATAACGTCATCCTTAGCAGAAAAACGTAGTTTGAACTTCATACAAACAGATAACAATACAACAAAGCTCATAAATGTCGTTTATATTAAATTTTGCGCTAAAAACTAGGAGTAAGCGACGCTGGCATTTTTGGCAGATTTTCTGCGCGTCGCTCAGAGCGACGTTGGCACTCTAAGGGTTAAACTGATTTGGTATGGGTTGTTTTAGGTATAATTAGTTTAAGATATTTTGATAAAATGTATTAAATGCCTAAGATGAAAGCTATTTATGATTAAATAATATCAGCAAAAATCGTAAATAAATTTATAATTTAGGGTTACATATTATGAACAAATTAATCAAAGCATTTAATTTTACAAACGCAAAAACTTAAGATTGCATCAACATTCATAATAAACACATTTTAAATTTGATAAACGGTAGAAATAATTTATGTGCGTAGAAAATAGAGCTAAGGCAACATTCTCGGGCACACCATAAATGAACCAATTTTATGCATAGCTGAGCTTAAAGTTGAAAGTGATAGAAATAGAGGAGTAATTTTATTAGAACTTTAGTTCGCGAATTAATTGAATTGAAAGGTTTACGAAACCAAAATTAAGAGGCAATAAACTCCAGAACTAAGCCCCGCCACGATTTAAAAGCGCAGAAAAAAATACCGCTACATTTCCGAAGGAGACTACCGGTTTAAGACCGCACTACCAATAAACATAAATCCATTTCAATAAAAAAAGGCCTTGCCGAAACCGTTAGCGAGAGCACTCCCGAACAAGAAACAAGCAATTGGAGCGTGCAACACAACGAATTCCTTGAGCCCTATCAATTTATAACACAGATTAATGACTCTTAACAGCCTGTTAACTCCAGGCGGAGGCCGTGGTGGCACGAAATAAAAAAATATAAACATATACATCATTGGGAGACGAGAGCGAACGACGCTATTGAGCAATGCAGTAGACCACCACAGCAACCCTAGAAAAAATCCACCCTGCCTCCCTATGTCCCCCGATGTATTGGAAATAAGCGTCCCACCCCTCTCTCTCCCTCACACACCCCCACACACTCCCTTCCTTTCCCGGCCACATCAGATAAGAGCAAACCCACTCCACATACCCCTCCCCACACACGGCCACTCCCCACCGAAGGCCTGCGCAGGCGCGAGAAGCCATTGCACACATATGACGTCATCCATAGTCCCTTGCTTGGCATCCGTGCGTAACCATTCGTGCCTAACGCCACAGTCAGCCTGAATTCGATATAAATAGGGTTCTATTTTATTCCCATCCTTTCGGTTATGAAAATATTTTTTATTTAAAAAAGAAAGTAAATAATAAAATTTAGGTTACGTGAATTTAAATAACAATTTATGAGTTTTCTAACATCGTCAAAAATAACATATGCCTACACAACCATTTTTCAAACCCTTGTAACAGTCAAACAGTGTATAAAATGTTGTGAATTGCCTATTAACTAAAACGAAATACAATTTCCAATTTTAAGTTTATATTTAACGAATTGCAAATTAAGTACTAGATCTCTTATCTATCCATAATGTATTAAATTATTTCCGTGAATATATTGTGATATCACACGATAAATTTACGTATGTAATAAATTACATGGCCTGACTCCGCATTATGATATTTCTTAATATAAATACGACTTATGAGTCCTTAAAAATCAGGTAGTTCTTAAACGCGTGAGGATAACTTACTTATTTTCATAGCTCCGATTGAATTTTAACTTCGAAGTACAATTAACATAATTTCATAATAAAAAGTAATAATTTATAATTAGTGGCCAAATCCCTCTATAACTTCTTCTGTTAATTAAATCTAATATTTTCATCGCGTAAAAGGCTAAATTCCACGAAAAATTAATTTTTAAGAAGTATCTCTGCCCTAACTTTGCACTTATGATAATGATAAACAAACAATATACAAGAAAATTACATATGTATATTCAGCGGAAGCGCACAACCTCCGTAAAAAAAGCACAGTGCCATAATGACGAAATATAATACGAAATACTCTCTTGCAGACGCGTGATAGAGACAAAAGAATTTCCCTGTGATATAAAGAATGGGCGGAGACTTTCTACAGAAAGCCTTATTATGACGTCGTCCCTGTGGGGGAGAGTAGAAGGGGGAGGGGTAAGGGTAAAGCAGGACTGCCGCTTGGCAATGGTGTAGGGGCGCAGAGGGAATTGCGGTATAGGAGAAGTGACGAAAACGGCGACAGGAATGAATCTGAGAGAGAGAGAGAGAGAGGAAAGGGAAGGAGGAAGTCATTGGAGGCAGTTATCATGTATTCATGGAACGGTAATAGACCCGGAAATTGGACTCTGTTCGATTTCTTCGTCCATGAACTGTTCGCTGATAGACAGCCCTCCTAAAAAAACGACTCGCATTTATTTGAAAAAAAAACCACCAAAAATGACAATCTGTGAAAACCGCAGGAATAACTTACACATTAGGATTAAGTATTTTTCTATTGGAAATGTTGAGTGGTAGTGCGCTTTCTATTCCGAGTACAAAATAATTATTCTAGATTTTCAACGCTGGAAGCTAAATATCATAAATCAAGCACTTTAAAAGTTCCTGACCATAGCTATACCGATTCCATAAGACAGAACCCACGTAAAAGATGAGCTAATTCCTTCAATTATTTCGAAGTCATATAATCTGACAAAAATTACAATATTAAAAATAAAAATAAGACCAACAATTTCTAAAAATAATTAGTGTCAAATTACTCGGGACGAAGGCAATCTAATAACAGCTTCCATAGAGATTTGGATAATCCACAATACCAACAGGGAATCCTTGCATGACTAAAAAGCGGATTTTTTTGGCGTAACACAGTTAAATAGGTTTAACAAAATATAAATTATGGGTTCCACATGCATATACGCTTGATCTCAAAAAGAGATATTGTACACAAAAGTTAAAACAAAGCACATTAACAAGCTCTAAGGACACAAAATCCATCCAACACACGATAGCCTCAAAAATACGCCAAACCATTAATCCCCGAATAAACCGTTAATGCGTAGCAAAATACGACACGGAGAACCCGACTCTCAAAAAACTTATTAAAGGAATTTAATAAATGCTGAAAGGAAAGAAGCCAATCGGACGGACCTGGCAGTTCCCTCGACGAGACCTTGTAATGGCCAAGTCTGTTCAGACGAAGCGGAGCGTAGACAGAGAGTCACTTCTACGTGTCCCTCGACGAATGGAAGAAAACACGCACAAAAGCTGGGAAGGGGAAGAGGAAAATAATCTCAGCATGGGAGTAATGGTTACTGGATCTCTCCCTCAAAGCCGTTTCGATATTTTTTTTCCCTTTGCGATCACCCACTTACTATCTCCTCCCCCATCCCACCTAACGCCACGCCAACCTCCCTACCCCACTCCACCCCTCCCTTTCTTCCACTCCCGCCTACTCCTGTTTCCACTTCTTGAATCCGTTCCCCATTTGCCATCGCGAAGGAAGATCCTTCTTCGAAGATGTGAGGGGTCGTATGGTATGGAGGATTCGGAAAGGGCCGCGGGATCCTCGATATTTTTTGTGATGGGGATGTCATGGATGGATCACTGGACCCCCCCCCCCCCCCCCCTCCTCCATTCTCCCCTACTCCCACACGCCAGCTCGTCTTTTTTTTCATCTGACCTCTCTCTTTCTCTCCCCTCCAATCTCGACGTGCTTCGCAAACCTCCCGCCCCAACCATTCCATCCTCCTCCTCCTCCACCCCCTTCAGAAAAAAGCCCCTTTTTTGGCGTGCCATTCCAATCTTTCTCTTCTTTTTTACGCTCTTTCTCACTCCCAGCACCCTCTCAAAAATGATCTCATCCTGCGAAACATTCATCTCCGAAATATTATATAAAAAGCATCAGTCGCAGGAGATACGCCAGCCAGAAGCAATGTTCTTCCTCGCGACCCTCTGTTACGCGAACAGAGATCGAAGTGACAGCGTCCCTTCTCAACCTTAGCGGATAAAACATTAAAAAAATGAGACGGGCAATGCCGATGAAAAATTCGTTAAACCTCGAGGTCCTCGTATATCTACTTCGGTTCTGGGCATTACGTATCGAGTGATCGATGAAAAATCTCGGTAAGAGCTTCGGTGACGAAGCGCTTTTGTGAGATGAAAGCTGCGGAGCTTTTAACTCGCAGGTTTTGAGGGGGAGGAATCCGGACGAGACTCCGTTTGTCAGATGGGAAATTAAGTGTACATCAATTGTGAAATTTATCGGTCCACACGACGAAGTTATGAAGCTTAGCTCCTTCTGATAAAACACGTAATATTTATGAAATTATTAGCGGATATAAATTTGAAGAATGTATTTTTTTGTTTACACTTCGTACACCCCCTTAGCTGCAAATGAATATAACCCGTTTTCCTTCCTAAAAATGCATGCGTGTAATGAATTTACAATAGTTAAACTTTGCTTACGTAAGAGTCTTTCGCTGATTCGAATCTACAATGTAATTCGAATCTAGTCTTAACGTTTGAAAAAAAACCATTTACAGCAAAAACATAAACGTTGAAGCAAGTTCTGCAATATAATTTTCGATAAATACGGCTATTAAAATATAAAAATAAACGGCAATTATCCTCTCAGCGTAGAAAAATAGAAAAAATTAACAGTAACATGTACTTCTACAGATAAGTATCGATCCTATCTTATGGCTAAAAACAAATTTAAAAAATAAACAATGAAGAATAAAAAAATGAAGAAAATAACTCCTTACCTTATACATGTAAGTCCAACCGTCATAAGAAAGAGGAAAAATCAGATGTGCATTTCGGCTAAATTTATGCAGCCGTCTCCAGTGATCTTTCTAAATCTACTTTGGGTGAATCGCCGCTGGAGACGGCTGCACTGTAGCATAAATGCGCATTTGGTTTTCATAACCGTTTCCTGACTATTGGATATATCTATTACAAGTACCTATTCTTTTATTGTAGAATCTTAAGTGTTTCTTTTTGAACCTACGCATACTTATAAGAATCCTAATTTTTAGAACCTCCCTTTTTGCAGATTTCGGATCCTTAGGAATTAGCGAAAAACCAACAATCTTATTTAATGGTACATCTTGCGGTGCACGCATGCATGAATCTCGCTCCTCATAGCACGTAAGGACGTAAACATCTTATGCCGCCAGCGCAGCCGGCCACAACGACGCGTAGTCTATATCCACGGGGAATGGCGGCAGGAAAAGAGCAGTGGTATGGGGCAATGGCTTCTGCTGGCCGTGCAATGCGTGACCTCATCCCATTGGACGTTCAGCTGGGTAGAATAGCTCCGCCCAATAGGGGGACACGGACGTTTCTTTTTGTTCCGACCTGACCCACTCGTAGAGCATAGAAAAAAAGTAGATTATGGGGAGAGTGACCCTCGGCCCAAAGGAGTCTCCACAGGAGGTCTGTCAACCATTTTCCTCCATGGCGGATTGCATTATGAATAGGGTCCGAGTCACCCGAAAGTAGTAAGGCGTAAATCAGGTTGAAAAATGAAATAAGTTTTTCACCTACCGCGATTCAAATTGAACGACTCCGAAAACGAAAAATAAATACAAAGAAGAATACAACGAAAATGGCTTAAATGTGCACATTACTTGCTTCTCATGATTTTCGAAAATTACATCTATACTAAATCATGTATATTGAAATTGGAAAATAAAATGTTACCTTGATGATTAAAAATGGACACAAAAAATACAAAATTTATAAAATATAGGTAAAAGATTAGGAGAGATATACCGAATTTCGTAAACAGACAACATCAATAAATTTATGCGCTTTTCAATAAAAATATATTAAATCCACAGAGTGTAAGTGAATTTCGATCGAATATTCGTTTAGACCAGGCCCGCGGACCTCATGCTGTCCCCGAGAGAGTTTTATGCGGCCCGCGAAGCCATGATGAATAAGTGATCGATATAGTCTAATATAGTCAATTCCATATTTTTTCAGTGAAATTATGGTCTCAAAACCTTTTCTGGTAGAGTTTTAATGCTATTAAACTAATTTGAATTGATTTTCACTAATACGAGACCACAAAATCTCTAGGTAACTTCTGATTTAAACGCCCATCCGGCCCGCCGAAGCTCTTGTGATTTCCAGTGAGGCCCTCCGAAGGATTCACAACAACGAATATTCCTCGCCATATAGAAAAGGTTGCCGACCCCTAGTTTAGACAGTTATCCAATAAATTTCATTTAAATCGCAGACAAAAAATCTTCAGTTAACAAATCATCAAAAAGGTTAAACTTATAACAATACCTTAATAGCTATTATTCGTGCATTCAACCGCTAATCTAAAAATGAAATCTCCATCGCTGTCGTAAAACAGCGAAAAGAACGAGAAACGGAAAAATGCACATATTACATCCTTCCGAGAATTACGCCCTCGCTACGATCCGACGATCTTGGTATACGGAAAAAAAAACCTTTGATACCCTGCACCAATCGAAATAAGAATAACCGAGAGGCACGGCAAAAAATAATAAAGTCACCCTATTTGGGAGGGTATTCAAGAGAGAGAGAGAGAGAGAAAAGGGAGGGCGGAGGGAGAAACTCGTCTCGAGTGTCAGCGACTAAAAGCGAACATTTCAAAAAACTCAAACATCACTCACTCCGAATGAAAGAAAAAAACTAAAAAAAGACACGCCGAAGACATCGCGAACGTCGGAATAGAACACACACACACACATGAGAAATCCGGGAATTTCCGAGACCCAGCAGAAAAGGCCAGAGGGATAGGATAGAACGGGCCGATTGGCTGCAGAGAGAGAGAGGAAAGAGTAAGAGAGAGAGAGTAGGAAGGAGAGGGGTTTGAATCCTATAACCCCACCCACTTCTGATGGTGTGCGAACAGTGAGGGATGTACGGATGGGTGGGAGTCAACGGGAGGGCGGAGGCTGATGGAGGCGGGAGGGAGAGACGAGATGCAGAACGAGAGGAGAAGGGGGAAAGCAAGAGGACCCCAAGAGGCTGAGTTAAGGGAAGAATTGAGCGCGCGGAAACTGGAAATGTCGAGGGACTTCGGAGGCAGAAAAAAAGGAGGTGGGAGGCGATCTTGGTGGGATTGGGTGGAGTTTTTAGGGAAGTAAGGGGTAAAAAAATAAAAAATAAACTGTGAATGGGAGCATTTTTTTCAGCAATTCTTTAACTTCCACTTTGCGCCAGATTAAGGCTAATCGGTTGCTATGCACAGTCGGCCGATCACAAGAGAGATTTTTGCTTCCGTCATGACATGGCGAAAAAGTACGGCGGGATGCATGCAATATTTTTCGCTACCTCGAGAACTTCCTTATCAATAATAGAACATACAAAACTTATCGACTTTCCCGTTGTATATTTCTTCGAGCCAAATCGTGACTCCGATACCGAAGTAAGTGAATTTTAGCCTAAAAAAAACTTTCGCAGATAAAATCGATCTTAGGAATGATCAACGGGATCTGATATATTTTATCCGATTTTTTAAGCACGAATCATCAGAAGAGTTCGAAGTAGATTGAATTTAGAACGGAAGCGTGCCCAACAACTCGGTAAACTATACAAAACAACTCAAGCGAGCAAATACGCATATCGTACCTATAAATCACAATATTTCGATAAAATAACACATTCTCCTTATAAAAAAACTACTTATTCGAGGCGCTTGATACACACGTATTTTATTTAACGGTAAATGCAAAACGAACAGAGAGGCACAATGCCTAATTTCAGGTGTTCAAAAACTGGCAAGAGAAATAGGTAACAGAACAAAGAAAAATAAATAAACGCGACTCCAACGCATAAGCATGTAGAAGGAAGGACTGAATATAGGAGAGAAAAGTAAACAGCACTGCCAAAATACCAAAAAAGAAGAGAGAGGAAGGATAAAAAGTGATGATAAAGATGGGATATGGCATGTGGGTAGAAGGCGTGAGAAGAGGAGGCAGAAAAGCGAAGATGGACGACCCCGCAAGAAAAGGATGACTGTGAGGGAAGATATCGTTGGATAAATGAAGTATGGAGTGAGGGGGCGAGGAAGCAGACGCAGCACAAAACGAAAGAGAAGAGTCTGTGGGATAAGCTTTACCACCGAACTTCTCTCTCTCTTCTCCAATTTTTCCCCCTTGCCCTCCCTCGCTTCCTCCCCCCCCCCACCCCCACTCCCCACCGCAACCCTCCCTTTCCCGCACTGAGGGAAGATGGATATAAAGAGGAGGGAAAACTGTCGCACCATCTCGCTCCCATCGCATGGTGGATGCGAAGGCTAGCCTAGTGGACCGAACTAAAATCAGTTGGTGAATTTAGGCTGACAGAAGAGTTCACGCGCTATCCATTCTCTCTTCCGTTATTCTCACATCGCTCTGATGTGGATTCTACTGATTAGGTGAATTCTAAGATGATTTTTACATTGAATAATTATCGAGTATTTCTTGAGTACTGGAGCAAAGTTTTATTCAAGAGCAATGCGATACCAAAAATATTCAATAACTCATTTAAAAAAATTATTAAAAATAAACAACGATAGATATAAGCTAGTTGGGGAATTACGTGATAAATATTACCAAGGAACAAAAGATAATGATAGATTCTAATGAGACTGTTATTATGACAAAATTTTAAACATTCCACCGTCCACAAACTTGCAAACTTATATTGTTAGATTATTTATCCAACTAGCAAACGTGAAAATTTTATCCAATCTTACAAGTTATTTCGGAATAAAAACAGGTTTTCACTTTCTTAATCAGTTTATATCCATACAAACATGAGCAAATTGAAGTGCTAAACTCCATTTTCGTCATGCTCATAACTTAAAGCAATCGATGTATCCTTGACCTTACCCATTTTAATTAATTCACGAAGGCAAGTTTTGGTTGAATATTCTTATGTAAGGAAGATGTGAAAAAATTAAACCTGGGTGAATATAATTGGAAGAAACATAAAGACCATCCCGATAAACTGAATAATGAAATTTTAGCATTTTTGACGCAAAAAAATACTAAAAATAGTATAAACCACAAGGAAATAAAACCGTGTACGAAGAGATACGTAGAATTCCGAAAACAACAAAAAGCGTAAAATATTTTCCTAGTTTAACAGATGAGTGTATCTCATGCTGTTAGCATAAAAACCACTACAATAAGAAATGAATCGGTATAATTTGCATTTCAAAGATGCAAGCACGTGCAACCTAATCCAAATCATGGAAATCCTGCCACCACGTCAAAACTCAACCCATGCGAAAAAAACCTTCCGAACCGCTTCAATTCTCTCAACTCACTACGACCAATCCACACCCGTACCAAACACCCTTCCCCACATTTCCCGTCACCAAATTTCCTCCCATTTTCCTCCTCAACCATCGGCGCAGGGGGAAACCACTCTTTTCCTCCGCCCCTCGCCGTTTTTTTCCACATCCCTCCGCAAGCCTCCCGTGCCTCGAAACGTGTATTCTCACCCCCAATACTCCTCCTTCCCCCATCGTCCTTCCACTCCCTTCAAAAAGAGTTGGGCGCTCTCTCCTGCCTGCAGGAGGCGGTGGAAACTCCTTCACGTCCCCGCTCCCCCCCCTCTCTCTCTCTCTTTCTACACCCAGCGTGACAAAGCCATAGCCGGTGGGGTAGGAGGGAAACGGGGCGAGGGGAGGAGACGCAGGGGGAATAGGAAGAAGATTGAAATATTGCACGCTGAAGGATTGAACCAATTTTCTCTCTCGAAAACTGCAAAATATGGGCCCCTTCCGCCAAACCACCCCCCCTCCCCCTCGGTTCCACTCCCACCCCCTCATCCCTCTCGCCCGACCACCCGTTCCGCCCATTCTCGACACCACACGTGAAAAGTCATTGGTCGCTCTCTCTGCCGAGATGGAGGCTGTAGGAAGGGCGGCGGGGGACTAGATTGGGGGCGGAAAGGGGTTGGCTTACGATAGGAGCTCTGCGTCGTCGTTCTCCCGACATATCCTCCTCTCCTCTCTCTCTTCTTACCCCACACCTCTGACTCGCCTCCCACACCTCACTATTCCAATTCGAACGCTATTTCGTCGGTTTATTTCTACCTGCCGTCAATCCCTCTTTCTAACTCTCGTCTGTATCATTTTCTTCCAGCGTGAAGATTTCGGTTCAATTCCGTCCCTTTTCTCTCGCTCGTAAAATCTTTCTCTAATTTCATTTTCGGTTGTATTTGTTTTCTTTCATCACTGTCATAGGGAATTGTTCAAATATCCTATCCTATCATTTTCCCTTTATTATTGTAACTAGTGTTCGCTATTTGAAGCCATATTTCGTTTATCATTCGTCGCTGCATTAAATCAAGCTTTATCCCAACCAACTTTTCTTCGTTCTTTTGAAAATAATTTTTCAACTTTTACTTCTTGTTTATATCGCCCACACTCTTTTATAGAATCTTAAATTATTTCCATAGACACTATTCGATTACTTTCTGGTGGGTTTTAACTCTCATTAACGAATTTATTAAGGATTTAATAGCAATATAAAAACCCTTATTTCTTTACCCATGAACTCCATATCCCTTGGTACCCTTTTTTTCTCCCTTTCAACACATCCGTCTTCTTCCAAAAGCTTCACCCTTTTTTTTTTAAAAAAAAAACAACATTCTCCATATACAGCTTTTGATTTCCTTCCACTCTCACATTTCCTTTTGACTATTCCTTCCTTTATTCCCCGCATCTTTTTATCCCGCATAAACTTCTCAGTCATTCTCTTCAAAAAATCCTTTTATATTTCCATTTCTCTCTCCGCCTCCGTCCTTCCATCTCTAACATCCCTTTTTTTCTCCTCCGACTGAAGCGGTGTCCCTCTGAGGAGAAAGAGAGAGAGAGAGAGAATGTGCTTTCTGTGTTCGGAGGTGGAATTGGTTGAAACACACGTCGCAGGGACGAGAGAGTGTGAGACGCACATAGATTCAATAATTCAACGTCACTCGTTATCAGCATATCATCGGAGGAGGGAGAGGAAAAAGCGGCACAATACGGCGGCACCAGAAACACAATCTTTTTACTTTTCCCTCAACATAACGCTCCCATCATTTCCAATCCAAAGACTGCTCCTTTATTTATTCATCCTTCTCGTTCTTTTTTTTATTTATATTCTTTTACGAAGCCATCCTACCTTACTCCGGGTTCACCGGTCTGATTTATATACGTATCGACCCGACGCTTAAATTCAGTTTTACTTACTAGCATAAGGAACAAGCTAGCGCAGGCAGGGTACTATTACAAATGCTGGCAGATTCCTGCAAGATACATATCCGTCGTCTATGATTGTTAATTAAAGACGAAACGCGACAAATTTAACCTCGTGGGAAGAAAGAAAAAGTTCGATTTGTAGGAACTTCGAGTTATAGGCCTTCGTTTTGAGGTAAAAGAATACAAACGTAAAAATATCCACTCCGTCTCGTCGAAAACTCGAGTTAAATATGCTCGATTTATCGCGCATCTACTACACATTCATAATTCAAGTTTGTGTTTGGTATAAAATAGTGGGTGCGAGCAATTGATACTAAAACCGCAACACAAAAAGCGACTTCGTTAGAGATAATAGCATAACGGAATTCGAAACAAAAAAAACACTACAAATTAACATAAAACTTTCATTCATTTGACAAAAGTAACTCGGAGAATTTTACGGGCTTTTAATATAAAAATCTGATGTGGCCAACACATGACTTTCTCCATATTTGGGGTGTAGATATTTAAATTATTATGAATGCCGTCATAAGGCAAAATTATTATTTCATATCGTAAAAGAATACAGTCGTCCTTATTGCTGTAAATTATATTTTGAATATGTTTACAGAATTCACCGCTAGAAGGTGTCGCTGTATACTGGAAATTTACGAATAAATTAATTATCTACTAAATGGAAGGTTCTACAAAAATTTGTTTCAAACAAAACCTTGGAGAAATATTATTCTCTGCAACTTTGGTCCTCACGAAGATTACCAATAACGACGTTTTTAAGGAGATATTTGACGGAAACTGAAAAAACCGATTATTTATAAATAATTCCTAAACAATAACTGCTATGGAAAATTGTTTCAAATGAAAGTTGTATGAAATTACATTCTCTGTAACCTTAGCATCAAATTGTTTACACAATAATGACGTTTTAACGGAGATATTTCGCCAAAACCGAATCGGGTTTCCAATAAACCCCGACTTCCAGTTAAGCGGTATTGTCCAAAAAATAATCAGCTCTGTGTGTTCATACCAAAGTGTTATATATGTAATTTCGTAATGATATGGCAAGTACTTTTCGAGTTAGAGCGCCCACAATCACATACACACACACATCATTCCGAAAATAGTCTAAACGCGTTCTAGAGAACTCAAAACACGTATTTCCGTTGAAATCTCGAAGTCGATTTTTTTCATGAAAACAATAGTACTTGCTCTATACTACGCATATGGAGAAAGTAAAAAAAACATCCGAGGTGGGTCGAAATAACCCCAATTACCCTCAAACCTTCCGCGCTTTCTCCACCTCTTTCTTTCTCTCCTTAAGTAAAATCTCTATAACAACCCCCACGAACTCTCCTTCCTCTTTCTACATCTTGTCCTCCTATCTCTCTTTGTCGTATTCTACTCTGTATCCTTTACCCACGCTTTCCTATCTCTTCTCTCCCTCTCCATTCCCGAATCCCTCTCGCACATACTACAACACTCGCTCCTCCCCCATCCCCCACAACCCCCCTTTCCCCTCGCCTCTTTCACCCAACGCCCACTCATCCTCCTATCCGTACCCTTGGGGCCACGATGGAATTCACATCTCCAAGGAAGGAATGGAGGCAAGAGTGATAAGGGGAGGGGGGGGGGGAGAGTTAGGGCCCTTCTCCTCCGAGCGAAAAAGAGGCTCCAAGGCCCTGGGAGTTTAGAGCCATCTCTGAGGAAATTCCGAGGAAAATCATGCGACTCCAAAGCTTTGAAAAAGGCAAAAGACTCGCTCAAACCTAACATGCTAGGAATAGGTACGTTGGTAAGAACTGCGTCATTGCTAGGTGGAGTTAAAATTGTCACGGAATCGAGCGTCATCAAGCAGAAACATTAGATGACATTGCGCTCTCCGATTTTGTGCTATTGTGATGCGAAAAAATCATTCAAAGACCAAATTAATAATGAACATTTTCTTCACATATAATTTCTAATGGATAAAATCAAAAAGGCGTAATTTCTTTAATATCGAAGATTAACGATATTTTTGCTGATAAATAAATTTTTCATTCAAGCCAACTGGCGCATATATACACAATATTAGAACAAAGTGTATTTACTAAAAATGATTATTAGGAAAACTCAATATTTCGACTATCCTTCAAATTACGACATCCAGTTCGACTTGCATATGTAAACTTAATAATGCTGCGATCTGTTATGTTAATATTAATGAATTAATAAAAACACTTATGTATAGCTTGTAAACTATTTTTTCAAAACCATTGTAACCTGGTAAAGTACACAACTGAAAAAAATGAACGAAATGGGTTAAGCCAATGAACTTGAAAAATATACTCCTTAATTCACGATTTTACTTCACCCATTTGAAGAGCATGGCGAAACGAGTTTTTTCTTAAGGGTCGAAAACCTAGAAAAGTACACGTCACCAATAAGTACTATAAATGGAGAAATGAGAAATTTCTGTGAACAAGAAGCACAAAAGAGGAAAAAATATACAAAAATGATTACCAGAGAGTAAAGCTCCTCTCCCAAACATCAGAAAGGAAAAGAGAGATTGTGAGACCGGAGTCTCTAAGAAGTTTGGAATAGGGAAGATGGAAAAGAGAGAGGTTCGGTACCGACTAGAGAGAAATGAGGTAAAAAGAGAGGATGAAGAGCAAAGCTCCAGGGAAAGAGAAGTGGGAGAGAGAGAGAGAGCCCTAAGTCCCTTTCGCCCTAAAGAATACTGGAAGGATAGATAGGAAAAGGAAGAAGGAAAGGATGAGTGAGGTATAAAGGGAGAGGGTTGTAAAGAGGGGAGTCTTGAGACGTCGGAGGATAAGGGAATCGGGAGAGGAAGTGAGGGTAGGATAAGGAGGGGAGGTTATGCGGAGTGGGGGACGAGAAAGCAGCAATGCTACCTCTTCTCCTCACTCAGGAGAACCCTCTTTCCTATCCCCCTCTCCCATCTACCCTCACTCTCCCCTTTTCATGAATTTAAATTCAATTTTCCTGTACCGTTCGCTTGGGATCTTCTCTATCTCCTTCCACCTCCTCCTCCCCCTCCCCCCCCCCCCCCCCCCTCTTCCTCTCTCGCTCACCTTTTCGAATCCTCCGCACGAGGCCCTTCAGACGAGGGAGAGCCTCCCCTCCTCCCGCCACCCAAAACGGAGGGGAGAGGTAAAGGTGAGCGTGGAAGGAAGATGAAGGAAGGAGGAGGGAATGGAAGAGAGAGAGAGAGAGAAAGGAAACGTTGAAGATAGAACAAGGTTAGAGGGGTTTGAATGGGGGAGATATAAAAAAGCAATAAGAATGAGAGAAGAAAAGAAACTGTTAAAAATGAGAGGCGTTGGATGACTAGGGGATTGAACGAATACAAGAAATTAGAAGACAAGGAACAACGCGACAAAGTGTGGATGATGGATACGGGATAATGTAGCAGCCAGATGAAAAAGCAGGTATTATGTCACCGATGAAGGTAGAAATTAAAGCGTTTGGCAAGGGAAAAGAATATGTAATGGATCGTGGTAAAAATGTGAATGGAGTAAATACACGGAAAAGAAATGAAAATGAATAGACGACCAAAATAAATAGTAAATAAATGCTGTTATAGAGGAGCATCAATAATAACACCTAACAATTAAATCGACATAAAAGTAATAAGTTAATTCTAATAAAACATATTTACGACAAAAGGAAAGTTAGAGACGGGAAATCGAAAGGAAAAACCGAGCAAGAGCAAAATACCGAAAACTGTATAAGATTCTAACTCGACGTTTAAACGTTCCTCATATCACTAAAAGCATTTTCCTACGATCTAATACCGAAAATATCCTCCTACTGCCACACGTCTCACAAAAGGTATTTCCTTGGATAAATTTAACCGACGAAGATTCTGACAGACGGGAGCACACACTGGAGGGAAAAATCAAGACAATAGAATAAAATAGTAAAAAGGAGAAAGGAAATGCAGATTTTCTTAAACTGGAATATTTTGAAATGCCAGCATATCTGAGTTTTTATCTAATTACGAAAATTTAGTGAGTAAAATAGCATATTTGTGCGACATATGTGGCCATTCTTTCTATACACTTATGTAGAGCAGAGGGGCCATTCCGAATATTGTAACGTAGGGAAGTAAGTGCTGGCATATACTAACATATATCAAAGCGCATAAAATTAAATAGCATAAATAATGACCAGACAACAATTTATATACAAATATGAACTGCATAAATGTTTTTACATATAGTGTTATGCGATGCATATTCTGCAATGAGGTCATTACGTTCTCAAGAATAAATTATCCTCAAAAGGAACAATGCAAATACAAAGCTCAAAGAGTAATTTTGAGGTATTTTTCAATAATTTCTAAATCTGCATACTCATATTTTAAATCGATTTGTACGTTGAATCGAACATCTCATAGTCGATTTTGCGCAACAAACACTCGGTAGAATCAACGGAAAACTGCAGTAAAAATATTATTGCAGACTAACTTTTATTTCTCTATTAAATATCGCTTCCGACATTGGTTTGTCGTATCGGGGGAAAATAAACACTTCCTTGAGATTACGCACGAAAATATAACTTAATATTTTTCATTTAATCAAGAATATCTTTTTGTTGGCGCATTTCAAGTAAACATCTGATTCACATCATAAAATTCAAAACGCATAGTAATGAAATATAAAAAAAACCAAACGATAAAGACACCAAACACCCAGAACACCACAAAAGACATTCAGAAATGTGTCAAACAAAAGAAGAGAGGGGGCCGCTAATATAAGACTATTAACCCCTCTCTCACTCAGGCTGCATCGGAACTCTTAATATAAAAAAGGAACCCCCTTCACACCTCTCAATTCTAAACAGAGAAAGGGAGAGGGAGAATTTGGGAGAGGAGAAGGAAGAGGGGCGGGCAGACACCGAAAGGAGGACCTTCCCCGGAGGGTGAGGGAAGCGTAAAGGTCGCCCCACTTAAAGCGATCCTCGTGGTACACGGAGGCGCAAGCGCAAAGTGGAAGGAAATGAGTACGAGCTAGTGGGATGGGTTTCGAGGGGAGTAGGAGGTCAGGGAAGGGAAATGGAGTCGAAGGGAATGGGTATTTTAAGGGGGGAGGAGGTTAGAGACCCCTTCCCCCCCTCCCAAGGCCGCGCGTCTCAGCCAACGCCATTCATTAAGGCAGCGCGTCGTCTCTCTCTCTCTATCTCTCTCTTTACCCCATTTACTACACTCTCCCTCCCGCACACACCCCCTCCCTTCACCTCCCCCTCTTTAACAGAAGAGGCATGCGCGGCTAAAACAAACTCCTCTTTCCTCCCCTCACCCTCCGGCTCTTCTCATTCCAGCGGATTCCTTCCTACACCCACCCACTTCCATCTCAGCTGGCTGGGTAAAGACCCTTCTCCCCCCCCCCCACCCAATTCCACCCTCTCCCCCCTCTTCCACACCCTCCCCCTTTCCTCGCAGTGGAGGGGGAGAGAGAGAGAGAGAGAGAAAATGTCTTGATTGGTTCTCGGCTCCCCATTAGTTAGTCTCGCAGTGAGTCTGCTAGCGAGAAGGCGGCGAAGAGGCGAGCGCCCGAACTAAGTGGACTTTTCTTTATTATTTTTTAGGAAACGTTTACACCCCCAAAACTGTGCCCCAGAAACCGACAAAGGAAAAAAGGGTTGATACTTTTTTTCTTCCCTGACACGATTCACGAGATATTTGCGAGTGTCGGTATTTTCAAAGGATCGTGACGGCCAAGAAAATCGTCAAAAGTGTTACTCGAGTAAAATACGAAAATTATAGCGTTAATTCTTTCCAGTTGTATGGAGTTACTTCACTGGAGCTTAAGGTATTCTTACTATTTCACGTTTCGGTGATTTTTTTCGTTATCAACGATTGTGACGTGCGTCTATCTCCGTTAATCGATTTATTTAATAAGTATATATGTTTTAGATGGGGTAAGATCGTACATACCCAGATTTACCCATAGATAAGTTTCATAATCAAGGAATTTTTACGCCATAAGGAAGAAATTTAGCAAAACAATCCAATTTTACTAGCCGACTTAAAATCAACATGCATATCAAGATCGCGTCTAAAGTCAAACGACTGTACATAGAGAGCTCTATAAGTTCATTATTTTCTTGTTTTATCTGTTATTAAACAATAAATTATCTAACTGAATAAGAATACAGAGAAGTTCGTGACAAAAGATTGGCAAGATTAAAATTAATCGCAATAAACGAATTCAACGTTGTCAATGGTAATTTTTAGGACAATGGCTATCATGTCAACAAGTTTTTTCATTACTTAAATCCCTTCCAACAAATGTAGACTAAATCATATTACAAAGGCCACTTACTTCACCTATATTTACTTCATAATGAGAGAACTGTTCTATTTAAAGTTGCTAAAATAAAACCAATGAAAGAATCATTACAAGAACATAAATGGCACGAAAAACGATTTCGATAATTAACAATAAGTTCCTTTACTTTTGATTCAATCTAATTGAGGGAAAAAGGATGTTAATAGACCAAAATAAACGAATTTAGGACACTCATTATCTACTTCAGTCAATCTTACGGAATTACAATTTTCAAATAGTTTTATTTTAAAGAAATAATTATTGCCTAATATATATGAAATTATTGCTATATATGCACACAAAATAGATTGTACTTCTTCAGGATATATGGCAGAGTGAAAAAGCTACCGATTTCAATATATTCTTACCTCTTACGTGAATATAAAATGAAAGACAAGAAATAAACACCGAAACATCAACACAACGATCCGCATTACGGAAAATGTATCAAATAACCAGTATAACGCATCTTCTATTAATGCATTTGCAAATATTGTATAAATACATCTATATATATTTACGCACAAAGAAAACCTCTATAAATCTAACCTAAAAAGACAAGAAAAGTCCTATTGATAAAGCGGAAAACCGGATTTAAAAAAAATAATATTAGGTAACGCTAAAAATTATATTTTATCAGTTATCGGAAATTGCAGCTTCAGATAAACGAGTCGCACATATCCGCATCCTGGCATACACATACCCAAATACATATTACATACTGGCAGGCGCACGCATATGCAAACACACGCATGTATGCGCGGATACTACAAAGAGGGAGACCGAGAGATCAGTGGGTGGTGGGTTGATGAAAAATAAGGAAAAAAACGAACGACGAGAAGAAAAAGCAGGATGGGGAGGGAGGGAGGAATAGAGGGAAATGTGATGGGTTACGAGATGGAAAAAGGGGGAATATATACATACATACATATATATATATATATATATATATAAGAAGAGATGGGGAAGTGTGAGTGGGTGAGACTAGGGCGGGAGAGGGGCAGCCGAAGTAAAAGGAATGGAAAAGGGGAGTAGGGGATTGGATGGCGACAAAGGGAAGGTTTGGCAAAGGGAGAGGGGGGGGAGGAAGAGGAGGAGAGGAAAAAAGCAGAGAATCAGCCGATATTCTCCGTTAGGGGAAGGGAAAAAGGGAGAAAGGAAATCTTTCGGCTTGGGAGAGAGATAGAGGAGGGAAATACATGAAATGGTAAGAAGTGGGAGGAGGAGGAGAAGGGTGAGTGCTAGGGGAAAAAAACTGTGCCGAATATTGGAGACAGTGGTAAACAAGGGAGGGGGAGCAAAGGTATAGAGGGAGGGAAAGGGGAAGGGCGGGAGATACGCAACTGGGGAAAGGGAAGAGAGGGGAGGGTTTGATAAGGAGGGAGGGGAGGAGAAATAAGTGAGTGCCAGAGATGGATGCGCTAGATGGGCTGAAGTGGAGACGAGGAGATCCGTCTCGAGGAAAGAGAGAGATGGAGAATAAGAGAGACATATACAGAGAGAGAGTGAGAGTGGGTGGGTGGGAGAAGAATAAAAAAGATTTCGAAAGATGCGAAGGAGGAGATGAGAAGAGGAGGGAAGATGAGTAGGTTAGGAGGGAGGCGATGGATGAAATTACATTCGTCGGCTACACTCGACTTCATGGCAATAACTTCCCTACCTCTCCTCTCCTCTCACTCTCTCTCCCCTTCGCATCCACATCGCAAAAAAAAATTCACAATGTAAGCGATCCCCTAGAAGTTTCGCGAAAAAATCTTCGAAAAATAACTTTTTTCTCCCGTCGCTGTATTTTTTTATTCTAATCCCGGAAGAGAAGTTAGGAAAAAATTCACGTCGAATGGTTTTAGAAGAGAAATAATAAGAATAGGAATAGAGGAGGGAAAAGTTCTTCCCATCGGGTTGTTTAAATCGTCGACATCGATCTATCGAACAATGGAAAGGCACGATATGAGTCGGAAAAGGTCGGTACGAGATATATACCTGCACCTGCGCACACACGAGAACGAATGTCGCAAAGTTCATGACAGATACAAAAATCACGTGCGTCACAAAAGTCTAGAAACGTAGGCGAAAAAAATAACGGGATTTACGTTTCGAGAAGAGAATTCGGATTTCAAATCTCAAAGAAGTCCTTTTTATGTTATTCTTTTGCGAACTCAGATTCATATCCTCCTACTACTATTTACCGATTCCAAATTGACCCTCCATTGCGACGCGATAAGCAAAAGTATAAATTCCGAAAAAAGGCATCATAAAGACAATCTAAGGTTTTGCAAGTATAAAAATATATTTTTAAGTGAACAAACAAAATGTCCCTAAAGAAGAAAAATTCAGCTGCTAAGATTAATGATGCCCTAAAAGGATAAAACAATTTTGGATAATTCAGCAATAACGCATGAAAAGAAATATTTTATCAAATATAATCGTTTAGAACCTAATACTTGAGCCAAAATACGTTATTTTAAGCTCTAAAAGAGAGAGAAAATGATTAGTTATTCAAGATGGAACAACCAACTTTTCTTCGTGAATGAGTTCCATAAAAAAAAAAAACAAATCACTCTGTCCGTTTTAGTTTCCTAACTCACGATATTATAAAACATTTAGGTTTTTATTATACAAAAATTCTTTCGCTCCACGACTGAAAATATTCCGCTTAGATAGAAAGGTTCTACAAAAAATATTCGCAGTAAACGAACAAACAGTTAGTACTGAGCGTTGGAGATAGAGATGGAAGTAGAGAAGGGGGGAGAGAGAGAGAGAGATATATCTCTGAATAGATTTTTTTTAAACGAGCACCTGACTCACTCACTCTCTCATGGAGCGCAAAGAGATGACGAGAAAAAAATACACACATATGTGTAATGGAAACTCGAGAGAGGAATGCGTTAGGGGAAGGGAGAAGAGGCGGAGGCGGAAAAAAGGAAGCGGAGGAAGGAAGTGAGGGAGGTCGCGAAGGGAAAAATGGTAAAAGGTCGAAGATCTTTTTTCCCGAACCTCTATCTACTAGCGCAGGAGTCTTGAGGGTTACGCGGAGAAAACGACGGACGGAGGCAAATTTGAGAAGAGTAGGGGAATACGGAAAAGATGAAAAAATGAGAAGAATAAAGAGTGTAATAACTAAATAATAAAAGCGAATGCTTCATGCGTCAGAAATACAAAGAAGTAAAATAATACACAAATAATATATTACCCGAGCTGGAGAAAATAATATGTTTCATATAAGATGGAATACGACAATGAATACAAACATATACCATTTTATAAATTTTTAGTCGCAATAATGATTACTTATAAACTTCTTTCGCTCGTAATACAACTAATATAAAAATATGTGAATAAGTAAATAATCAGAATATTTTAATAGATTAATTCATTAAGTAAGATTTTTTTGTGGAAAAGAGAAAAAACAGAGATGGAACAGAAATCGAGAGAAAAATAGATAAAACAAGGAAACGTCATGGAGGACGAGTAAGAGAATTTTATAAGAAATCATATTTCGGATAGAATCGGATGCTGACTCTTAGGTAAGCCTAAGAAATACAATATATAAGAAATAGAGTGAAAGTAGAGGTGGAGAGTAATGGAGGAGGTAAGTATGCTTTGGAGAAAAGAGAATAAGGAGAGACCTATATGTACCTTCGCATCCAGGACCCCTGTGTGTGATGAAGTCGTGAGTATATAGGAAAGAGGAGGCGAATGTGTCGGGGGCAGGACCCAATGCAAAGGCAAGAAAGGAAGTGAGCGAAGGGGATGGGAGAGGAGGGAAGGGGAGGACAGAGAGGGGAGAGAGAGAGATATTCGAGGTCGCCATAGTAACAGCGACGGATGGTGTGACGCGTTCAACTTGGATCCAATCTCTCACCCCCCCTCCTCCCCCCTTTCTACTACTCCTCCTCCTCCTCAGATCCTCCTTTTTCCCTCAGTGAGGCGCTATTTCCAACCTCCCTCTCCCAAAACCCATCCCCTCTTCGGAGCACAATATCAGAGTCTTCCGCCCTCCCCTTTCCCCTTTCCTTGAGAGAAAATTCTCCCCCACCTATCCCTTTACAGCCCTACCAAATCCCCTGCAATCCTCTCCTTCTCCTCTCTCTCTCACTCTATTCTGCGGGTCGAGAGCACCCGACGAGGAAGAAGGTGGAATGAAAAAAGCAGGAGGCAGAGAGAGAGAGAAGGGAGAAATTGGGAGGGAGAAAAGCGGGAGAGAGAGAGAGAGGTAGGTTCAAAGTCTTCTTTCACAATGTTACAAGCCCAAGCCTCATTGGGCGTCCTCCACATCCCTGAGACCTCCGAACTCCCTTCCTCACTCGCACTCACACAAGACTTCCCTCCATCTCCCGGCATGGAAATCAATCACGGTTGGGGAAAAAAAGGAGAGAGAGAGAGAGAGATAGAGAAAGAGAGAGAGGAAGGAGAAGGATCTCTTGTCCCCTTTCCCCTCCCTCAGGCACACTCCCTTCCACCTCCTCCACCCACACCGCGCGCATCCAAGATTTGTTCGCAATAACAATCGACCAACCTTACCTCCCTACTAACTCAACCCCCACCCATCCCACTTATCGCTTCTCTCCAGGGTGATTAAGGTAAGAACTCCATGGCGGCCGTACCCATCCTCCGTGCGAAAGAATATGCGAGAGAGTGGAGAAGAAGTGAGGTTTGAGGAAGCTGCGGCGTGGGAATGGGGAAAAGGGAAGGAAGGTAACTCTCTCTCTCTCCAAACGTTAAAAAAAACTCTCCCTTCCCACATCGCTCTTCCTCCCCTACCCCACGCCCAAAAAGCCTTGAAGACCTGATCCTCGACGATGACTCCCAAAGGGAGAACCGAGATGTTTATCGCTGGGAGAAAATTAAGCGGCGCGAAAGTAGAGCATAGCGTGCGGGAGAGATAGAGAGAGAAACCGCTCTCACTCTCCCCCTCTTTCTCCCTCTCTCTCTCTCTCTCCAATCTCATTTTTTTATTCTAACCAATAGGCTCCTCTCGTGCATCTCCCGACCTCCCGATAAAAGCTCTTTCCCTCTCTCTTCTCTTCCTCATCCATCTGAGAGGCGAGAGCCCTCGCGAAAACACACACACACATGCGAGCGAGCGAAAACTAATCAATCAAAAGAACATCAAAAACGCTGTTCGAGACGCCAAATAGTTCCATCCATTTTCCGAGGGACAGAGAGAGAGAGAGATAAGAGGAAAGGGAGAAAATGGTGATACGAATAAATACAAAAGGGATGAAAAATGTACAGGTGCGTGGGAATAAAAAATTCTTCCGTGCGTGTGTTGGTGTGCGTATTAATGCGGTCTTGGAAATTGCCTCGTGATCTAGTCTTTTTGCAAGTCGTTTGGGGCATTGTATCTCGTATAGAATATTTCAACGTCCGAGTTTCTTTATGAATCGAACCTCAAAGGATAAATGCGTTTAGCGCGAACTGGTCCGTCATCGATATCATCTGTACTATTAATGTAATAAGTCTAAAACATGCGTTTAAACAATAAAAAAATACAAACGAAATATAACAATTACTATTAATAATGCAATTCATATAAATATAGAGGATAGCAGGTAGCCTGAGTAAAAATAAACCGACATAACTTGCGTCAAATAAGGTATTTGGAAGAATGCTGTAAAGATTCTTGAAATTTGCAAGAAAACGCAAAGATTACTAACTAAACGTTGTAAGCTTTTGTCACAATACGTCTTTCAGTCCCACCAACATTTTACGTTACAATGACTCTTACGTAGTCATGAAGGTTCCCTCGACCAAATCGATATCCTCCAAATAAGAGTTTTTAAACATTTTCTTGCAATTGATGCATTTCTGGGCAAAAATTGGCTCGCACTGCGGAAAATCGCTTTTTGCTGAATTATCTGATTTTAATGTACGTGCTACTAAAAAATAAAAATTTCAATGCAAAATCTTTAACAATATTTAAACGGTTTAACGTCATTATCTGTTTATTTTA
Organism: Uropetala carovei; assembly: GCA_036926305.1. Taxonomy (NCBI): domain Eukaryota; kingdom Metazoa; phylum Arthropoda; class Insecta; order Odonata; family Petaluridae; genus Uropetala; species Uropetala carovei. The sequence continues at coordinate 7,463,961 of JAXCHB010000065.1, read as the reverse complement.
AATTAACATTGTTAATAATTCCTTCAAAAATTCAATCATTTACTACATTAATATCCACATCACTACAAATATCTAAAAATGCTGTATGAATACATTCATAGCGAAAATAACATAGGCACTCCAAATCGACATATAATTTTTAAAAGATAGAACGGAAATAAAAAATCATTACTATTCCTAGAGCTCGTTTCAAACAGAGAATAAACACATCACATGATCACCTTCAAGGAACTTACGGAAGACAAAAAGGAATCAAACATACCAAAGGCGCACCTTCTCGAAACATGGTAATAAATTACATTCCGGAGAGTCTCTATATTCTCTTGCCATTCCCTTTATCACAGATACGGTAAATTATAATAATAATAAAAACTAAATCCCTCCAGGAGAGATAAAAAGTACTCTTTCCCTCTGAATATTATATAGCAAACCCTATTTATAGAAAAGCGAACGAAATGCTATGGGGGGGGGGGGGGGGACCCAACCACTCCTCTCACTTTAAGAAGGGAGAGAGAAAGAGAGTGGGAGATAGAAAGAGATGGGATGTCTCAGCGGGAGGGAGAGGGAGAGAAAAGAAAGATCCCTCCCAAACCACCCCTACCTTATACGCCACCCCTCGGTCTTGCCCCCGAGGGGTCCCGAAGCCCTCCCCCTTCCGCCTACTACCCCGTATACTCCTTGACGATCCCGGCACATCTCGCCTACCCCCAGGCGGATTAGCTCGACATTGCAGGCAGATATCTGGAGGCATCGGATGTAGTGGGTGGATGTTAGAGGGGATGGGGTGAGGAAAGCATAGGACGGCGGGAGGAATGAGTGGGGCGGGGGAGAGGGGGGGGGGGCGAATAGAAGAAGGGACTTCACCCAGCCATCTCCCCCTTTTTTCACCATATCTATCGAAGAGGGGTTTGGAAATAGGGTTGGGGGAGCTTTGGGTGACGGTTGTGATCGGAGGATGCGCGGTTCCGTACGTGAGAGAAGGGGAGAGAGAGAGAGAGGAAGGGAAGGAAGTGGATGCGAGCTAAGGATGGAATCGTGTGTGTATGCGAGAGAACCAACCTCCTCAGACCCAAGCACCATCGGGGAGAGGGGCGGGAGGGTGAGAGGGGCGGAACGGCGAGAAGTCGGAAGGGACTTTTCTCTGCAGCGAGAGGAGATAGAGAGAGAGAGAGACGGGGAGTGGAAGAGAAGATGGATTTGACTCGGGAAGAGCAGCGAAACACGCAAGAGGAGAAAGAGAGAGAGAGAGAGAAAGATGGCAATTTTGAGTTCTGAAAGTGACGAAAATATTGCGTCTCGAAATTTCAGATTCGATAAAGAGCAAAAAAGAACATTTTTAGGCTGTTATCGCCTGAATGATTTACGGCATGTAACCATAACATTTACGAAGATATTTTTTAGGTACGATCTAAACCACAAAAATATTTATCTATAACCTTTTATGGAATCTATATTAAACGTTGGTTATAGACTCTAGAGACGTGCATGATAAATGGTTATGTTATTAAAGTTTTTTCCGAGATGAATGAAGCACTTCGTGCATCTTCACTGATAATATGTATTAAGTATAACATGTGCAGCTCCCGCGAAATTCACAACTGAGACCTATTGTTTTCTGTATTCTGCCTTGTTGTGAATGTGGAATTTTAGGAGCGTCAACAAGCTTGTCGTTAGTGCCTTTATTCTGTCTTGTAATAAAATATTTGATTTAACCACTCTCTACGAAATAAAAAATTTATTTCAAAAATCCAATTTAATGAGATCTAATGTAATTTAGTAGTAACTACATAAAAAGAGACTAAATATGACATTATCGTATTGCATACCTATCCATAGGATTAAATTTTCATTTTATTACTCCTGATTCAAATTTTTAATGTGGCTTAAAATAGTTTTTCAAAATTGCTTCGTTGTTTATGGTCCCAAGCCTACAAGCTTCCTTACTTTGAGCCCTAGTTAACCTTTCGACCCACGACGACGATTATTTTTCAAATTTTCATCTTACATGTTCATGAGATTCGACTATTTATATTCAAGAAATATTGGAATAATAAATTACACTTAAAAAGGCCTCACAGTGTAACATATACCGTATTCATCATATTTCCTATGTCAATAATAACATTCAACATTTAATATATGTCACAAATTATATCAAAATTGAATAAAAATTATATTAATGCCGAGACAATGATAACATGCCACTTTTAACAAATAAAATCAATGAATACGCTTCCATTCAACCCCTAATTTAACCTTCAAATAGTTTGAGATGGCGGAAAAGGGTTTCATGAGTGTAAAACGTTGTAACTTCGATTCATAATGCAAATTCGTAGTTACCTACAATATTTCAATGACGAGTTAAATAACAATTGTCTTTCCACATAGAAAAATAATCATGAGTGTTCACTTTCAGAGTTAATAATATGGAATCACCTGCCACATTCACCTCGGATTTAACACTGATGATAATAATAATAATTCGACTTTATCATCAAGGGCGATATTTAGACTATATAGTCCACTGTTACATAGAACCCATTACGACGAACACAAACATCCATGCCCTCGGCGGGATTCGAACCCGCGACCTTAGTATTCAGAGCAGATACTCTAACCACCCTTCTACCAAGGCCGGGATCATCAATATCAAATGATAAAAGTATTTATAGGGGTAATACAAATCCTTAGATTGATACATTTTACAAAAAAAATGTGGATATTTACGATGCAGAGCATATTATCCTACCGCACACATTTATCATAACTTTTGAAGGATGATACGCTGAATAAAGGGATGGATAATAAAAGAAATTGATGCAGCGAAATAGAGGGTTGCCGATGAACTGTGCATGGAGCGAAAACTTACACGAAAACACAAAAATAGAAACCAAGTTATTCTTCGGAATCGTGGAAAAGAACTTAGAAAAAGGGGCCGGGAAGAAAAGGAAATGAAAGATGAAGAAAGAATAGAAAATGAGAAAAAACGATATGTACATATATATATATAAAGAGAAAGGAAGAAGAAAAGGGAAGCGATAGATGTGAAGGGGGTTACGAAAGAAAAAATGCAGAACTACTTCACATTCGTTTCTCATAAATTCCAGACCTCGTCCCTCGCCCCACCTCCAATGTCCTCCCCCGACTTCTCTCTTCAACCCTCCCATCCGTCATCCCGGGATCCTTCCCCATTCCACGTCACTCCACCCCCTCCCGCCGCTATCTCCCGCGCAGCCTACACATACGACACCACCCTTCTCTCTCCCTCCCCCTCCTCCCCCTCCTCCCCCCCCCCTTCCCGCCCTCGCTATCTGCCGTTCGCTACGCACACCTCTATCCTCTTACTCTTCTCGCTTTCCTCTTCCTCCCTCTCCTCTCTCTCTCTCTTTTTCCATCCTTCCCTTTATCCCTTATCTCCCTTCCTACCGAGTCCCTCGCCTCTACATAACGCTTTCCGTAATCTTTTTCCATATTCCTCTAGACTTGTACGTTTCTACGTCCCATTTTCCCTCGATCCTAAAGAATGAAAAATTCCCTCTTGCTCGGAAGTGGTATACCGCTTCAAAGAATATGGACGATTGAAGGATCGGGTTTCAATACGTGCCCATACACGGAGCATGCGGAGGAAAGGGTAAAAAAAACGTCTTATTTCGCGAAATTTTACCAAATTCTCCTGTGTTTAGGTCTCTTGCTTCCTCTTCCTAACTCACAAACAAAATCGACCTTCTCCGCAAATACCCGAAGATTTGGTCTTATTCTCTTCCTACTCTTTCTCTCTTTCCTTCCTCTCTCCGTCGAATGCCAGTCACCAGAACCACCTTTCTGTAGAGAGAGAAAGAGACCCTTTTTTCTCTTCAAGCCGCACCCATACCCCCCTCCAACCCCTCCGCGGGAAAAATCCCCCCTCCACTCTCCAACCTACGCGTTATCCTCCACCTCTTCCTCCTCCTGCCAAGTCATCACAGACAGAAAAATAAAAACTGTAACGGAGCTTCTACCTCGTAGCTCCGACCTTCCACAGAACCTCTTATCCCCCTCCCCCTTCCCTCACAAACCTCCTCCTTTCGCTGCGTTCCGCCCACCGATCCCTCCCTCCCACCCCCATCCCTCTATGGAACCTCCCGCTCACCCATCCCTCTCCCTCCCTTCTCAGAAAAAACTCCATCTCCCAATCCCCGTCCGCCGCCTCTCTCACATCCATTCTCCGGGAATATATATGGAATATAAGACACCTCACCCTTGCCTCCCTCCCTCTCTCCCACTCCTCTTACATCCTCTCAATCCCACACACACACACACACATACACACACTCCTCTCTCTCGAACCCCATCCTCGAACGCCTTCTCCCTTCCGCGCTCTATAGGGCGAATATTTTATACACACTATGTGCCATAGGAGAAGAAGGAGAGAGGCTTTTTATGTGGAAATCCTACACAAACTCCTCACACGTTTCGTATACCTGCGCCTATCATATATGTGCGAGCACACGCGCACGCGCGGACCTAAAGGCACATATGTATATATGCCCGCGTATATGTAAAGGAAAGACCGAGAAAATACGGATGGGTTTGATGATCTTTTCCAGATATTACTTTCCAATTTCCCGACACATATAGATATTATTCATCCTCTCCATTCCACCTCTCTTCCCTAGCATCGCATAAGAAAAAGATATATATATATAATTTTTGTTTGAGAAGGGGAATAGATAAAGCTAGGGAAAATTGCATAAAAGAAAAATGTGAGGAAATACAACAAATGGAGAAGTTAGGACGGTACCTACGCAGAACCAAAGGATGTAGCACAGATATAGGTAGAATACATTATGGAACTATACAGCAAACAGGCAAGATCGCCACAAACAGAACTGGGAGAAGAGGACAACATTGATGAAGACAACTTGGGACCAAGTATTATGAAAAGAGAAGTAGAAAATGCGATACTGGAACTGAAGAAAGGAAAAGCTACAGGCAGCGATGAAATACCGGCAGAGGTACTTAAAGTCATGGGATCGGAAGGACTAAAACTGATTACGAAATTAATTAACAAGATTTACGACTCGGGAGAGGCCTCAGCATTTCTTAGATGTAACAATGATCCCTCTACAGAAGAAGGCAAAGGCAATACAGGGTAAAGACTACAGAACGATAAGCCTACTGTCGCACACTTCGAAGATCATCACGAGAATTCTTAATAAAAGGTAGAGAAAAAGGCTGAAGAAATGCTAGGAGAAGATCAATTCGGCTTCAGAAAAGGACGAGGAACCAGAGATGCTATCGGTGTGGTGAGAATCATATCAGAAAGGGCAATAGAGTACAGCCAAGATTGCTGCGTATGTTTCGTCGACTGGCAGAAGGCCTTTGATAGAGTAAATTGGTTACTGCTGATGAGGATATTAAAGGATATAGGTGTAGACTGGAGAGACAGAAAACTGATCAGGAATCTATATGTGAATCAAGTTGTAAAGGTCAGGTTGAATAATGCGGACACCAGCGGAGTAAATATCGGTAGAGTAGTAAGACAGGGCTGTTTTCTAACGCCGATCCTATTCTATATTTATTGAGAGAGGTAAATGCAAGAAGCCTTAGAAAGCACGGGAGATTTCAAAGTCGGAGGAAGGATTATAAGAACAGTGAAATACGCGGATGATCAAGTACTTCTAGCAAGAAAGGAAAAGGAATTCCAGAAAATGATAAGTAGACAAGTGATAACAGGTAGAAAATACGGTATGGAAACATATACAGAAAAATCCAAGGTCATGCGAATAAGAAAATTTGAACATGAGTATTGGAGGAAAGCCATTAGAATAAGTTTCAGATTATAAATACTTGGAAGCATCATAACGAGAGAAGCAAAATGTACCGATGAAATCAGAACTAGAATAAAGAAAACAAAAGCCGCTTTCAGAAGAAAGAAACTCCTACTAACGGGGATTATAAAGGACGATATCCGCAAGAAGTTGATAAAATTCTATGTATGGAGTATAGCTTTGTATAGGGCAAAACATGGACGCTAAGGAAAAATGATATTAAATACTTGGAAAGCTTCGAAATGTGGACATGGAGAAGAATGCTGAAGATAAAATGGACATATAGGGTGAAAAACGAGGAAGTACTACAAATAATAGGAGAGAAGCGAACGATTATACAGACTATCAGAAAGATGAAGGCGAACTGGATTGGGCATTACCCAAGGAAAGAGTGCATGATTAAACAAGTGCTAGAAGGAAAACTGGATGGAAAAAGAGAAATCGGTAGGAAAAGGTTTCAGATGATAGACGACTTGAAAGGGAAAGAGAGCTATCAAGACATGGAGAAGACTGCGGAAAATAGGAATATGTGAAGAACCAGGTTTAACCATGAATAATCACGGACCTGTCTACGGACAGACTACCTATGAGATATATATATATATATATATATACACACACATATACACACATACACACAAATGCATATAAGAATAAATGTTCAATGAAGGTAAGAGAAACTAAACGCTAACAGAGTAATGAGCATTAGACGAAAGAACGGAATAGTTCCAACTTTCCAAGTAAAGCGAACGCGCGAAAAGAAAGAAAAAGAGGAAATGATGACTCGGGCGTCGAAGGTAGGGAAAATAATGGAGAAAACTGAGAATTGCAAATGGATCGCACATTATCACCTCTAACATCTCTTGTAAATATGGAATTTTTTATGTAAAAGGAGTTTTATGATGATTACAGCACTTGCATTGTCAAAGTGTTCCAATCAGCCAAATGGTGGAAATTGAAGTGATTTTTTTGGATAAATTATTTGAGTTGCCTCTAAAAGGTTGGGACATTAAGATACCTCTTCGTTGATAAAAAAATCTTTTCCGTCGTTTTTTCGTAGATATTTATGGAATGATCATTGATCAAGAACAAGCACTTAAAAAATACGTCTAAATTATCTCCACTAGCCAGGAAAAGGTTATAGAAAACCAGATGCGCATTTCAGCTACAAAACAACCCTCTTCAGTGGTAACTCACCAATAAGATACTTTTAGAAGCTTGAATTTTTTCAGCCAAAAGACGAGCCCGATATTTGTCGAATCAATTTTAGAGATTAATTAAAAATTTTATAACTCTTATATCAAGCTGGAGTAGAATAGTGTTTAACATATTACAAAAAATATTAAAAGACTTCAAAAATCGAGTAAAAAAATCTGCCAAAGCTATAGCGATATCTATTACATTCCATTGCCTCCTCCAAGTAACGTTGTTCACCAAATGAATGTTTCCGAACACAAACGGCCACTACCAGGTCTTAAACAGAACTACATTAACTAACGAAGAACCTCCGCAATTACGGAAAAACCGTGAGTTTTTTTTGTTGACGCAGTACAAAGGGAACTGGAGGAACTTTGAAAGGAGACGATCAAATAAATGCTTGCCTCGCCGCCTCTTTTGTTGTTTTAAATACGTGTCAGTGGTTTTATCGATGCATATACTATATACGCGAATCAAATTTTTTCCTGTCTAGTTTTTATCAGTTTATGCTTAATTATACGGAGCTCTCCGATAACACCGCTGCTGACTCGAAATCTGGAATTTAATCTGATGGCACGCTACCATTGCACTAACACGATATGTTCACGTAACTTTTTAAACTTTAATTTATTGCTACTAACCATAAAACACACGAACACATACCGACACACACTGACCTCTATATTTACTCATTGCAGCGAAATTTATTCAAGTTGACGAAGGAAGTCCTGCGTTGCATCCGAATTCGCTTTATTACTGGAAGGCGCAGGACTTCATAAAAAAAATGTTCCTAAGGATGAATTAAATTGAAGGATATTGAAGCACTTGAATTGATGAGACGAAAACGTGGCTATATATAATTTCTTGCACTGAATTAGTTTTTACGTCATACGCCGCAACATGCTTATGGATACGCCTAATTTACTGTGTCTGCCAGCGCGTAGGACGCATTTCCTTCGAAATTCACATTTATCGCCATCGAGACAATTACTGCCCAGCGCCAATACAGGTTCTGCAACCCAGATCGCACAGACCCTGCGTTAAAGGGCTATTTTTCCGCAATTAACTTCAATTTTGTAAAAGCCACTTTACTGCAATTTCACCTAATCGAGATTTAAAATAATACCCACAGAATCTCAAACTTGTCTGCTAAATGGAATTTAGCAGACATGCCAAACAAATGAAAATTTTTAATTCATTTAACAGGTAATGGTTGCAAGATAGCACTGAAAATATTATAAATAAAATCTAAAATGTATCAATATTTTTAGAAATAAAATAAATTTCATTTATGAAGGACTTCTTATTTATTATCAATTTCGTAAGATATTGTTTGAAATGAAGGATGATAAGTACTGCTTAAGATAAGACTATAATCATGAAGAATGTGTATTTTATTTTACTGAATGAATAAATGTATTTATGCCTATGGACCCCATGAAGGTAAAATGTTCTGATAAATAAAATGTACGATTACAAACAAAGCTTTAAAATATTCTCGAATGAAAAAGAAGACCAGAGGAGGAGAAAAAACGCTACTTCGTAAAATAATTTGAAACTCAGTAGATTATATACTTTAACGTAAAAATGCGCTGCGGACAATATTATTGAGGTAAGTAAAACGAAAATTTTGGATTCGAAATTTATGTACGTTTATTAGTAAACCTTTCTGTGATCGAAAAACATACACGACAACTGCAGCAAATTCTCATGGCAAAGCGAACGGCGATATCCCTGCAGGTAAGAGAAAACACCCGACGGAGTCGCTTCGTCGCCAACGTTACAACGGAACAAAGATGGCATAGTATGACGAACGAAGCCCAAGGTAAAGAGGACGTGGAAATAAGGGAGCGAGAGAGACAGAGCGTTCGGAGGAGGAGGAATACGGGATGGAGCCTAAACACGTGAGCGCTGGGAAGGTATACCTACTAGCGGGAAGGGGAGGAGCGACACCGAAAAGGAGCTAATCTCCCTCCCTTACGACGCGTCATTACCGAACTCCCCAGACCAACTGGAACTCTATTCCGACGACACCTAAAAAAAATGCGGGTCTACTCCCCCCCCCCCCCCCTCCATCATTCCTTTTCTTCCTCACTCCCTTATCTTTCTCTCTCCTCCTCCTCCTCCACATAGCGCCCGGATGGAATGCGGGAGCTGGATGTTAACCTCCTCCGCCCTCTCCTTACCCTCGTATACCAGAGTTCTACCTCGTGGAACTTTACACATTTTTCGCCTTTCTCACGGGGTACCGGTGACATCCTCTACCTCTCTTTGCTTCTCACTAAACAAGCTAAACTATGGCTCAAATGCCAATGGAATAAACTTACGAGTTTCTATAAGACGTAACAAACTAAACGATCCTCAAATAAGAGTTTCGTGTCTCCTTTCGAGATCAGATTTACTTGGATAAATTAAAACTAATAAATCGACGAGCACGTACTTTTAAAAGTTCAATTTTAGAGAATGAAACTCGGTGAACGATCCTGATCGGGAATACATTTTGGGAGAAAAAAAGTCATCCAAACATGAAAAGAGAATAAAAGTATTTCGGCTGAATATAAAATTGATCAAAGTGAAGAATTATTTCAGCCTAAGCCATAGAATGTGACCTCTTTGAATCAGAATCTGAAATTTTTTATAAATATTAAGACCATTTTTGAACCATCACCGTTCAAAGAAATAACGAGAATCTTAAACCATGGAATAACTCAACGAGCTTAGCTAAAAAGAACTGCGAGTTACACAAATATAAATCCTTAAACTTCCATTAAAACCAAAATATTCTGCCCTATTTTTAATCAATAAAACAAATATACAGGCAACCTGTAAAAGACTATTTAGACAACATTCTCATGACGCAACAGCAACACTACATTACTCCCCCTTAAGAACTTCGACCGAATATTTTTTTTATTTTTCACCTCGTTTTACCCTCTCGACAAATGAAACGAACGAAACTTGTCAACAAAAAAGACTCGCTCTACCAATCTGTAAAAATTTCCCGTAAAAAGCTTTCGCGACTGAGAATAATGCACGCTTGTCAAGAACAGCCATGTAAATTTCTCGAACCTTTAAAGCATTGCTCGCCTCGATGGATATGCTGGAATAGCATTCTAACCCCGCCCATTATTTCCACCTCTCTCTCTCTCACTCCATTCACCCACTCCCACCACCTCTCTTCTCCCCTTACCTTCTCCTCCTCCTATACGAAGCCATCCCTTCAATCCCCTCAGAAACTTCCCATATTTCCCTCATGAGCGATAACTTAAGCGAAGGGTTATCGTCTCCGAATGCCTTCGCTTATACAACCCAACCATTAGCCCTCCCATAGGCGTCGGAGGATGGGGATAACCTCTTCTTCCTCGCCCTCCTACGCTTCCCCTCCTCTCACCCGCAGAGCTCCGATAACTTCATCCACTTCCTGAGAAACGGAGGAAAAAAATAAACGAATATCTAAACAAACTCTTTGTGCACGGAGACTGAAAATGTTTGACGTCAACTGCGGAGCGGCGTACTTAGATGTCGATTTTACTCCCCGAGAACAATTCGGGATATTTATGCTCGAAGCTGCGAGTCATTGCGCAGAGTAACGCAAGCGTTGAGTGCTGGATTAATTTTATGAAACCATTGGAGCTGTAAAAGCTCATTTACCAGCAGTGTAATCGAGATAATCGTTTAAAAAACTACGAAATATTCGTTACTTTGTGAGAAAAGAGGATGTATAAAGTATGTTTGTGGAGCAACAATTTATCTCAGGGTAAACAGCTTCAATTTAATATAGAAGGAATATACCTGCAAAAAAACTATCATTATTTAATCATTCTAATTCAGCTACGCCAGGGGTGGGGGAACTTGGGACGAGTCGGGCATTAGCCGTTGCGGTTCCTTAGGTGGGCCGCATTAACAGATGAAAATGCTTCGGCGGGCCACATTAGGGTCCATATCGGAAGTCATTTGAGAGAATGGGAAGGTTTCTATATGTGAAAATCGCTAATTAATATTATTTTATCCTCTAATCTTCGCAAGAAAAGGTTTTCCGGCCCTAATTTTAACCAAAAAATACGAAATTGTCTGTGTTACATTTCATGGTTCGTTTTTGTAACGATATCGCGAGCCGTATAAAGTGCCGTAGTTTCCCCAAACCTGATCTACGCGAACAAAACACGAAAATATCCAGATGAAAGTTTAGTATATAAAAAGAGCAATCGGAACGTGATATAAAAAATGTTATATTCGCAACTTATCAATACCATCATAAATCACGCGTCTCTTTTCCTTCACTGACCCGCTTATCAGAAAAAAATACAACGAAATAAACAGCTAATTTCCAAGACCTCAATGCACGGATTTCCATTTCAAAACATACCCGCAATCATTGAGAAAATGATGGAAAGACCCAAGACCATTCGCGAGAGTTCTTCGAACAAAGTAGATCAACATATCCAAAGCAGAAAAAATCTTAATCTTCTTCCTGTATAAACTTTCTCGCCCAATTTCTGTCCTTTTAATCCCAAAAAAATATAGACTCGTGGTTGAAAGGAGTAAAAATAAGATAGGAAGGTAGGAAGAGATACGCATCTCACAGAACTGTAATGAAGGGGCGCAAAAAATATTAAAATAATTAAATCCGCTACTTTCGGAGCAGCAAAATTGAGGAATGGAGCAAAGCAAAAGGTTCCCCTCCCCTTACGTAGAGTATTGTGGGAAAGAGGTATTCTGAAAAAAAAGAAGAGATACTGGAAAGGTAAAGGAGAAGGTTGGTTCTATGACACTGCCCGAGGTAGAGAGGAGAAAAGGAAAAGGGAGAGACATGCCCCACCAAATGGGCGCACCCCTTAAGCTCCTTCTATTTCGAGATTACCAAATCATTCGTTTTTGCTGATCACTGGCAGCCAAAACGCAAAAATTATGCATCAACTGGTGTTCGAAATAAAATAAATAAGCGAATATTAAAGATTCCCTTCGATAAAAAGAAACTGCCCAGCAGTATTTTAAAAGAAAAAATATCAAAACTATTTATCTCGATACAATTACGAAATTTCAGCCAAGATTATTGAAAACAATACTTTTTTTGTACGTTAAAGTATTTCAAATGCTATTTTAAGCCATAATGAAATTTAATGTTCATTTCACGGTTTGAGAGCGTGAAAAAATGTTTTAAACCACAGAAGCCGTTAGTTAAAGTGTATATTAATTATCCAATCGAGAAAGACGGCATACATTGACGAATTTTGTCCATCAATTAACATTTCCCACATCTAAACGACTTAACTGCGAAATAAACCTAAAGTATAACTAAATTACATTCGAAGTTACTTTAGTAGTATATAATTTTCAGAATTTTAAACATCCCTTTAAAAAAAACTCCACATTTCGAAGCGAAAACGCCACCAGGCAAAAACATCAAAATCTTCGGAGAAATTTCGCTAAAAAACAAATGTCATCGCTTTAAAGGAGGAGAAGATGGCAAACCGAGCCTTGTGTTTTCTGCGTGCGATGCTCTCTCTCTCCGTATACGTGCGGGTCGAGGGATTATTTTTTTCCACCTTCCTGCGGAACCATAAGGAGAGAGTAGGGAAGCAGGAAAGGGGAGAGGAGTGAAAGGATTTAAGAAGGGAGCGAGGGGGTGGAGAGGGAGGAAGAGAAGGCGGTGTGCACACTGGCTGCCTATAACGAGGTCGTTACCTCACGTGAGTCCCCGATCGCGGAGTAGGAGAAGAAGAAGAGGAGGAGGTAGAGGGAGGGAAAAGGGGGAAAATGGAGAAGAGAGGTTGGCATCTACGGAGCGCCTTGGGAACGTAATCACCGTGCCGCAAACAGCCATTGGAGGAGGTATCCATCCACCCGGCTCCAAATGCCCCCCTACCCCCTCCAAAAGCGTCCTTACCCTACCGCACACTCTCTCCAAGACCCCTTTAGCACAGGCAAAAAGAGAGAGAGGGAATCCCTTTCTGAGGAGGAGAAGGCGGTGTAGGAGGAGGGCCCGCATCCTACTCCACCCACGCGGGCAAAACGCGGAGAGGGAGGAAAAAGTGTACTCACAAAGACCTTCCCTTCCAGGCCAAAAGACTTCCTCCATTGGTGGAGGAGGAAAAAAATGGAGAAGGGGGTGGATGGGAGAGGGACAGGTGAGGAAACTCTCAGGTGTTCTCCCCGAGTCAAGGACTCCGCAAGCCATTCTTTACCCCTCTACACCTCCCCCTTCTATTTTTCCCATCTTACACCTCCCCTCATAACCTCCTCACCACCCACCTCTTTCTCTCCCTCTCTCTCTTCACATCCCTCTTCCCCAAGTCTATGTATTCTGCGAGCGTAGAGTTTCCAGTTGCGAACCATACATCGGGAAGGAAAGCTGAGACGATGGCGTTGGTAGAATTTTCTTTGAAGTGAAAAACGAGAGAAAAAATCCTTTACAAAGACGGAAGGAAAAATCATGGGAGGACGCGGAACGAATCGTCGGAGGAATAGGAAAAAATAATCATTTCCGCGACAAGAGGGGTATTATGAAATAATAAGCTATTAAAATCGCAAATACATACGTTTTTCAAGCCCTTCGTTAACCCGATTATGCAAACACCAGAGCCGATTGAAAGTGGACATTTTTTCTTTCGCATTTTATTTTGTTCGGATCCCATTAACGCCGGTTAATAGACGTGTTGAATCAAGATCGTCGTTCGGTGAAAAAAATACGTTAAACATTACACAGAAGCCTAAAGGAATAGAAATTTAAAAGCAAATGTGCTTTTCTAAATAAAGATAGCCATCCACAATCTCGGAAAATTACTTACATTTAGGACTTGTACCACTTTGTGATATTAATTTTTTAACTCTAATATAAATCCTTTTTTACGAATCTCTCGCGATACTTTTTACAATATTAACTATAAAGTTAACCTTAATTTTATATAGCACCGTATAAAAAATTCCTAAATTAAACGATCTTTGTTCACTTGCTCTTGTCGCTTCCTCATTTGTCGTACACTCTTTCGAATGTGGAGATCAATCCTTCCTGTTATTAAAAAATTAATTCCTAAGAGTAAAAATAAATCATAAATAAATATAGAACCCCGAGATAATACGGGCTCTTTCATTTGGAAGTCAATACGGCGATACGTTGAAAACGCCGGCTGTTGACACACATGTCACTTAACACACACCCCACCACAAGACTCCCTTTTCACTCTACGGTCCGAAATACCACGTATAAGATACAGCGCCAGTCCTCGCAACACGGCACTCCTTTCAAGTATGTATAAAAAACGGGGATTAATGAACCGTGACAACTTCAACGGTAGTAAAGTACGCCTTTTTTCAACAATACAAGGCGCCCCTATGTCATCCGTCTTCTCCATATGACGTGCTCCGTTCCATAACGACCGCGTTACTCAGGTTCCATTCCACGACCAACGACCGCCACCCCCTCAAAACGTCTCAGGCCATCAAAGAAGAGCCCGGCCCACCCAACCGCCCCTTTACCTCTTTTTCCACCCCCACCACCCACTCCCACCCACACACAACCATACCCAACGCCGCCTCCACCACCAACCGAGACAGTTCCTTCTCCTTCCGACTACCCACCCTCCCGTTGCTAGGTGACACCCACCTCCACAATGCACACGGGTAACCTGCCAATCCCCAGGTGGGCTTTCTTGCCCCCACGGAAAAAGGTCGAGTCCCGAGCGAGCGTTTGGGGGTGTTGGCCCTGGGGGCAGGTGATACGCCGTTTGCATCGTTATACCACAGTTTTCTCCACTCCCCTGACGATGGTCAAAAAAGCCCCCTGGAAAAAAAATCTCCGAAAAGAGGCGGAGTCGAGGAGAAAAAGGAACTCGAGGGAAGATTCCTCCTCACGCTAATGGTATTGGTGTGCCTCTTATGGAAAAAATTTCCCGGAAATGAGATGTGCCATTCACCACAGTTATGCTCATTACACTGCATGAGTAATCGGCGACTGGGTTGTTATGTATAATCTAGCTTCAATAAGAAAGCAAGCCCATCCATGGAGGGTAGGAGTAATACATTTGCATTAATTAAATTAGCACGACATTTTTTCTGCTTTTATTAAAGGGAGTGGCTGGCCTACGTTTAAGGGCTAAACCATACGTGTTTGTTATCATACGCATTAGTATGATAAAAATTACACGTATATAAAAATTGTTCCTTCGCCATTATTATCCCAAAATTTCAATAAAATTATCAGAATGTTCATTAAGATGAGCATCGCAATTATCCTAATAAAGACACGCATTCCATAATGAAGCAACCAGCACTTTGTACCAAAATAAAAAAAATGTAAATTACCTATAAATACAGTAATCTCTTGCGCATCATTACGTTCTCAGTAAAGGTATCGTAGGAAAAAATCGCGCTGCGCAAAATTTATTTTATAGGGAAAACATCGCATATTTGTACAGGCTATGAGCTTTCTCGGGTCTCATACATAAAAAGTGGCGAGCTCCCAATTCAGGACTGCAGATAATTCAATTTTGTGTGTTTGGTAAGTATGTGTAACATTTATTTAATAGCGCTGAATCAAATTCGTGTTGAAGAAAACCATGCTGGGCAAGGGCTAAGTGTAAGTTAATACTAGAAAATTAAAACAAAAACAATCTATTACAACAGAGTACTAACGCAGAAAGAATAAATTAGATTTTTATGTACTAATACCAAATATTTCTAAATCAACTTTAATACATATTTTACACGCATTTTGCGTTTGCAGCAGACGTTTGAGGGCAACTTCAACCAGGCGATAAAAGGGATAATGGCCTCCTTACGGGTAATGTGACTCGGTCTCCTCCTATAAAAGTTTACTCTATAAAACTCATCGCGTGAGACGCCATAAGTATGGTATATTATGGTATTCCTTCACTGCGGTACGGAGCACAGTCGCATACATAAGAAGTATTTGGACCTTCGGTGGCGCCGTGCCAAGTGTACGATAAAAAAAAAGCCCTCGCCATTGCTGCACCAACCGCTTTCCTACGTTTGATCCACGGAACTCCCGGATCGAACAAAATCAGCCTCGTGAGGAGGAGAAGAACCCGCCCCACACCACACCCAAATTCCACCCCCCCCCCACTCTCTCCCACCCTCCACATCACACACATACGAGAAAACCTTCCTATTGGCTCTGGCGCATGCCGCAGCAGCTCCCTCCCCCTCGAACATTCCTCCTATTGCTGCGAGATAACATTTTAGAAATTGCAAAGCAAGGAGGGAGGGAAGAGAATAAAAGAGGAGACGAAGAGGAGAATAAGATGAAAGGGGAGGCAGAAAAGAAAAAGATGAAGAAGAGGAGATGCGGGCAAAAAAATATTTTATAATATCACTCTTCCCTGCGTAGACATGCGAAATTCTTCATTCTTTGCATTTAAACGTTCACTCTTGAGAATAAGAACATGACGCTTGGACTGAAGAACCGATATATCACGTAGGAATTGTATCGTTTCATCAAACTTGTTATGGAATGATGTACTGTAAGAATATAATCAAAATAGGAATACTCTCTAGTCTGAAAAACTCTGAAAATATATCCATAAAAGTTATGCATACCTATAAATAATTTCCCAAATAACACTCGATTTTACTCGTCCGCGATTCGTTGGAAAAGAAAATTATGTTTGTACTAAGGGGCAAGCCCCCTGCTCGCTCCCGCTTTCTATTCCCGAGCTATGCACTAAGCTATCCTAGGTCATCATAACTCCGAATAATATGATGTTTTGCAGCTAAAATATCATAGCGATGTTGCAAAAGAACCACAGTGGCAATACTTAAGCCGTATTGAAAATTAAGTGTAAAATTGACATTACCTTGCATATCAGCCAAAAAGCTCTTTAGAAGTCCGAAAAAGTGAACTCACCTGAAAAGAAAAATATTTTTGTTAATTAAAATATAATTAATGTGAACTCTAAATTAAAGATAATATAACTTCAATAGTTTGCTGATTTTTAGAGGGGTCAACATTTTATGTAATGAGCAGTTTCTGGTAGATCAAACATGTCATTAAAAATAATCTGTAATTGAAATCGAGCTAGGTATACGTTCTAAATATCGCTATATTGTAATAGTCCTGACTGTTGAAATCTATTTCCATATTTGTTACACTACTTGAATTTTAGTCGTTTTGGAAATTAATTCTTCAAATATAAAATTGAATAGGACTCATACAAATACTATTATTACTTTCTAGTTATTTAAGATGAAAAATGTATCATTCAGTAAGGATAAGCCCCTTTAGTAAATGTGGAGCTGTTGTCGAACAGGCGATCTAATGAAAGATGGTAGCACATGGGCAGATCGAAGGAAACCGAACTGCGAAATATTTGAAGGATATAAAATAACTCCCAAAACAACGACCTTTACGATAGCATAAGGGGGAAAATGAACGAGAACCGTATGCTCGCTAATTTAGCAGATCATAGTGAAATTTTTATGGAAGGCTGGCGAATGGTGTTGAAAACACACAACGGCTTTGGAGTTTATTCTCTTTAGTAGACTATTTTAGCCGTAGTCTCCACTCATTATTATACATACTAGGGGGCAAGCCCCCTGCTCGCTCCCGCTCGCACACTACCTTTGCTCGCTTCGCTTCCAGTTACTTCGTTTCTACCAATAATTGGATTTAGTTAAGTATAACGGACATTTGTTTATGTAGAGAGATACAAGAGATGACGCATCCTTCTTTAGGAAGAGGTGATTAAGTTGCTCGTTCCTCATTTGAAGCCCACGCTGGAACATGTTTTGTCGCAGCAGTGACTTAGTAGATGAGCTCATATATTTTTTTTGTGCTTCCCAAATTATATTAAGATCAAAGATTTAAAAAATGCGTCTGATTCCATTTATCGCTCTTCTAACGTGACACTTGAATTGTAACAAACCTGCTCGGTGAGATGGTGTTTGGAATTTTCAACGCGAAAATAAAACTACTGTTTCGACAGCTTAGCCAATAATTCCGACATAAATTCCCCGCCGAAGCTTAAAATTCAGCGCTCGTCGCAGGATCGAAAAATTCAAAGCGAGCGTTTAATTTAAGAGCGACCAAAAATGGCAAACGTGTGGCATCAACCTCATGCCCAAACGAGAGAGGAAGATTTATAATGAAAGGAAAACAAAAGGGAAAAATAAACAAAAACAGGCACACGAGAAATGGGCACGCGGTGCGCGCTCCCTCTTCCATCCCCTCGGCAGAACAGCGAATAGATTGAGAGACGAAGAACAAATCCGGTAATAAACGAGGTCCCTTGAGGGCAGCAACCGGAGACTCTTCCCCTCCCTCCCGCCCCCGGTCTTATCCGCTCCTTCCTCTCTTTCCCTGCATTTTTATCCTTCTATCGCTGCACATTACTTATTAACTCGCGGATGTGGAACATCTTATTTAAGCTGACAAATGGAGTTGAAAAGGGTTTCGAATTCGACACCAAAACGAATTAAAACTAATCCGCTCAAAATGGTGTTATAATGTAGCTGTTGAACGTTACGATACTCACAGATGTGAGGAAATAATACTGTTATTAAAAACAAATATAAAACGCATGGTGGTAAACTACATTAATTCAATGATTTCTAACTCTAAATTAAAAAATTAAGATGTATACTTTTTATTATAATATCCAACAGTATATCTTGGTATAGAATAGTCCAAATTCAATAGGTACCACTTATAAGTATTAACGGTTACTTTTTTAATCCATTTATAGTAATCAACGCGGATTCCAAAACCAAATCAACCTTAAGCAAGTCCGCCGTTTATCAGCCACTA
This sequence comes from Uropetala carovei, assembly GCA_036926305.1. Lineage (NCBI taxonomy): Eukaryota > Metazoa > Arthropoda > Insecta > Odonata > Petaluridae > Uropetala > Uropetala carovei. The sequence goes on along the minus strand of JAXCHB010000065.1, from coordinate 7,445,193 downwards.
TAGTTATCAATTATATTAAACACAAACGCGAATATATTAAGCGTCATCAACTGTATCACACAAACATTATAGAATACATTTTATTTATTTATTTATTTTAATTATCTCTTGAACAGCACATCAATGGGCATTTACAGAGAGCTTTTCTAACGGTAACAAAGAAAATCACAGACACCCATGCCCCAAAGGAGAATTCGAAACCGCGACCTTAATTTGGAGGCAGACGCGCAAGTCCAATACACATCCGCCATGAGATTAAGAGCAAATAATTTTTACTGTCGATTATAATACAATTACAACACGTTATTGGGACGTGTAAAACACACATTTGAGCGAAATGTGTATTTTTAAATGTAATTAACGTTTACGTAACAATCAAAATAAATAAAGTGACAAAAACCGCTTCGAGAAAAAATTATATTTCCGCTAACGCAATCATTTCACGTTTTTTTACTAGAAAAACTCCGACGCAAAATGGCAAATTTCCGAAGTTGAAGAAGAAGAATAATACGAAGTGCCGCTAAATTTCATCCTCGTCTCCCAATACAATCTACTGCTAGTCCCGCCAATAAACCTATTCAGGCGTAGGGGAAATAAATGGGAAGAAAAAAAATTAAATCAAAACCATCGGGGGGAAGATCCGCTCAAATACGTCTCAAGTGTAAAAAAAAAAAAAACGTAAAATATATCGACGAGAGGAAGAAGAAAAAAATATAAGCAAGCCTCATGCGCATTTAATCCTTTTTTTATTCTCATTCCATCTCTCCCTACATCCATTCCCTTCGCCCCGCAACCTTGTTCCTCACAAGAGAGTAAGGAGCGAGCGAGAGAGAGAGAGAGAGAAAGTAGGACGCGGAATTACAGAGAGAAAGAGAGATATGAAGGTAGCGAGGGAGACAACTAACTCAATTTTCCGACGAAAGAGGGAGGGAGGGAGGCGGGCGTATTTGTCTCCACGGAGAGAGCAAATGTGGGCAAATGCGATCGCAAGGAGATGAATCCAGGGGGAGCGTAGGAGGGGAGGGAGAGAAGGGAATAAGGGAGAGGGTGCAGGGGGAGGGGCAGGAGGGTAGGGAAGGGGGGGGGGGGGTTTGGAGAGCGTGTGGGAGGAAATCGGAGTGATGGTGAATATTGGGTAGGACCAAAAGTGAAGAGGGGAGGAAGAGGAGAGTAGGCGGAGGAGAGAGAGAGGGGAGGAGGAGAAATGGGCGCAGAGCGGGAGTGCTGCGATCCCCCCAGAGGCGGCAGTGGGAGACGCCGGGAAGGGGTTCTGAAGGGGATGGGTAAGTAGAGGCTGGAAATGGGATGGGTTAGGAGGAAAGGGGAATAAGGGTCGGGGTAAGGACGAAGGAGTAGGAGTCAGGAAAAAGGTAGATAGGGAGGAGGAGGAGGGGGGTGCTAGGAGATTCACCCGCCAGCACAAATCCCCAGAACGTACCTTGCTCCTCTCTCTCCCTATATCTCCCTCTCTACCTCCCTTCTCTCACCCAGAACTCAGAGAGTATCGATCTGAAAAAGAGAGTGGAGGAGAGGAGTAGGGACCTGGGAGGCCACACACCGAAAAGAGCGCCCTCCTCTCAGACCCAGCCAACCCCTTCACCTCCCAATTATCTCGTGGGAGGAGGTAGGTTGAAAAAAAAAATAACGCTTGTCCGGAAAATAAGTAAACAGCCTCAATAATCCATTTTACGGAAATATTTAAGACTGCAGTAATCGAAGAAATGTTTAGTAGGGCCGGACACACTTCAATGCATCACATGAAATTACACCGATAACTAATAATACACAGCGAGCAGTTTCCAAACCTAACAATGATAAAAAATTCAGAGATATGGAACCTTACATGTAAATTACATAATTCTTACCTAATGCTATTTTCACATGATGGAGCTAACTAGCCATAATGGTTTATGTCTTAGGTGACAACCAACCCGTCACACGCGTTGTTTTCAGATGGCAAGTTAGTACTACATAGTGTTTGACAAAAAAACTGGATGCGCTTATTCTAACCTGCCCCACATAAGTGTTAATATTTCATGAACTCCAAATCAGAATAGTGCGGAATTTAAGTGAGACACATCATTATAGTAAACAAATAGCCCTTCAGGAGTAAATAAAGATAAAACTTACTTAACCGATATTCTACCTCTTTCTTTCACTTACTTAACCCTGAATAATATATCATTAATATTTCAACTAAGGAAAATAATTTTAAAATAGTAAATAAGTGCTACAGAATTTATTTTTTATCGTCATGCCATACATATTATGCAACAGAAATGTTCCTAAAATGATAAATGATGACATCGCATTGTATATTTCGAAGAACTGCAAAAAATTCAGATACATTGAGTTGCTGGATAGTTAAATATGGTAATATATGTTGCAATTCAATATTCGCTATTCCTACTATGATTTCTGCAATCTTCCTAAATTTTGTCATTCTTTTAATCAATCCAAATTCTACAAAGATATTTTTTGGCTCTTGTACGTGTGTTGGAAATTCTCCAAAAAACGCGAAGAGAAAAAAAGCACCAAAAATAATCACGCGATGAATGATTATTATTACGTACGCAGAAAACGTGGGTAAAGTGCATTAAATTTCATCGTAAAAGAAAACTCTAAAGGTGCGAAATTCGATTCGACAAAACGTCCATCCTTCCGCTTTTCAGAATTGGGTCAATAAAGGAAATCTCATTTAAAAACTAGAGAAAAAAAACTCGGGGGTTCGAGCCATAAAACACCCTTAAAAAAAAGAACATTTAAAATAAAAAAATAAAACACCGATAAACCCAGAGCTCAAAAGAACGCGAATTAATACAGTGAGAAGCCATGAGAGAGGAATGATCTCACTTAAGAAAAATAAAACTGAAATAAAAATCTTCCGGCATTCTGAGAGGGAATTAAATGGCACACTTTTCCTCCCTCCCCCTTTCTCTCTCTCTCACTCAATCCTCCTTCTTTTAACCGCATAGGAGGCGTGTATCATCTGAACGAATTTCTCCGGTTAAAGAGTTCCACGGTAAGGTACCGTTCGTGAGGGTGAGTGGAAGAAAGAGAGGGAGTTTGAGAGAGAGAGAGGAGGTTGTGTTGACGAGGCGTTTTCGAATCAACGCGGCCAATTGACGCTCTCTTTAATAAAAATAAGATAAAAAATCCATTCCCTCTCTTCTCTTTGAAAGGGCTTCGCCGGAGTTGGAGGAAGGAGAGAGAGAGAGAGAGAGAGAGAGACGGAGGCGCCGAAGGCTGTGAACACAAGAGGGGAAGAAGGAGCTCCCGGAGGGGGTGAAGGAGGAGGGGGTAAGCGTAAGAAAGGAGCCTCGCGGGAAGTCCTCATTTAAATAAAGACCCAAGCTCTTATTTAGAGAAAGAGAGAAAAATAAAGAGAGATTTTTTTCTCTGCTTTTTAAAGAGGAAAGATCCCAGTATTTCGGAGACGAGTTCGTTCCTACTTTCCATCTTCCCGCTATTTCTCATCCCTCACTATTTCTCCACCTTGCTTTATTCATCTTTAGGATTATTTTTTATTTTATACACCCGCGGAGAGGCTAATGAGAGGGAAGCTTGGGGGCAGGGGAGGCGCTTAAGGTGGCAGGAGGAAGGAAACTCCCCGCGGAGGAGTTTTGAGAATGTGGTCTGCTGTCGAAAGAGAGGAATACAATAAATTCGAAGCATGAGAAGAATAAAAAAACGAAGAAAAAAAATCTACAGGGAACATTCAACACATGAATTTTTATGCTCCATGTATTTGTTGTGGAGACATGAAACGAAATTTTGGACATTGCATGCTACAATAGGACGGCTTTTAAAGTAAAATTTATTAATTCTTCGTGAGAAAAATTTACGCAATCAAACTCAACTTCAAAATAGCGCGTTTTCGTTTTCACAAAACATAAGCAAACGAAGATGGAAGTTATACATGACATTCTAATTATTTACTTCAACTAAATTTTCTCTTAATAACTCACAGTATAAGACTCGATGTCATGTTTTACGTAACTAGGTACGCTTACTTAAAGGGAGAATAGATTTTATTTTTAAAAGCCCCTACTAACAAATTAAAATCGTATAATTAATGAAGAATAAAATGAATACCGACTAGATACAGTTTTGAATAAGAAGATAAATACTTTTCAGATCCTCAACTGAAAACTAAATATAATTTCAACAAATAAACAGACATTCTCTTGGAATCGAATCTGATAGAAACAAGAACAAAATATTTTCAAAAGTGCATAAGCTATGTTCGTGTGCTTCAGATAAAGACATAGAATTAACTGATAAGAAATATTCTTAAAATATCAAAGCTGAGAGCGCCAATTTAGGAGCTCCAAGTTTTTAAATTTTGAAACTTAATAATACTGTCGGAAGAATACTTCGTCAGCACCTCCATTTGACCCTCCGCCTGATTAAAAGCAATAAATCAAGCTTTGGATATTAACTAACCAATTATGCAACGTCAACTTGTGTAATTTACGCTTCCCTGCCATCTTCAAACATACAGCACCATGGGTATGACATAAAAAGATTGAAGGCATTCTGTACACGAGGTCATAAACGATTATTTCTGAAAGCTTGTTATGCACAGGCTGAGAGAAGAGTGTGAATGCCATGGGAGTTCGCATCCTTATAAATCAATCACGGATGGGAAGTTTGCTAAGAAATCCATTCGCACTAACCTGAGAAAGTCGCATTTAAAGCTTATTTTATCTTAAACTTGAGATTCGTCCGTGCCCAAAAGAACATGACGCATTTTTAGAAAGATTAGTAACGATTTTGTCCCTATTTTGATAAAAACATATCTTTTAATTACTAGATAAGTAACATCAAATCCTCGAAAAAAGTAATATACCTGGCAAACCTTGATATAAGTACATGATCTAGTCAATAAGAATAAAAATCGTTGGATTATCAACGTAGGCGACAACATTGCAACCGAAAATCAAGATTAATCAACTGCTTAATCGCTACAAGAACTAGCTGTAAAATCCGCATTTTCCGTAGCCTAAAAAACATCGACATTTCGAATGGGCATAAACCCACTTTTTCCGCTATCCCTAAAAAGAAAAACCGGGTTGAAAATATAAAGAAGAAATAACGCAATCGAAACAAGCGCGCGATTTGCGAAAACAAGACGCGGCAGATAGGTTTGAAATGGCAGGGTGGGAGAGGGAAGGTGAGTGGCCGGGTGGGGATTGTGGCAATGCGGAGAGGAACGTAAAGGTAGGGAAGCAGAAGAAGGGTCTTTTTAGGAAGACGTCGTACGTATAGAGGGAGAAATAGAGAGAAGGGGGCGCAGAAACGAGACAATCCACACTAACAAGCACTTCCCGCGACTACGCCACCCGTGTCGCGTTTCTATGCCGACGAGGAAGAAGAGGAGGATGTGGTATAAGGGAAGATGGTGGGGAGGGAACTCCCATACGAGGTTTTGCCCATCCCCTTGGGGGAAAAAATCGGCGCCTATTCGCCTACCCGTCCCACCTACCGCACGCCTATCCTCCCTCTCTCCCTCTCCCTATGTCGCTTCTTCTCCTCCCACTAACATCCCCCTCCCTACATCCTCGATTCCAGGCCAACCATCCTTTTTTCCTACCGAATCCACGCCTCACTTAACTTCGATTGCAATCCCGGTAACAACAGTTCGGTTCTCCTCCCTTTTATGCCTCTCTCTCTCCCTCTCTCGATATCTCTCTCCCTTCCTTTTCGATCGTGGCATCCCCTATACCCCAAAAAAAAACCACCCACTCAATGTAACACACACACGCTAGCTTGCTCCCTTTACCCTATAAGACGCCATGTCGGGATAGAAAGGGGTTTAAGGAGGATAGGAAAAAGTGAAGGAAGATTCGGGTAAGGGAGAGGGATAAAGAGAAAATAAAAAGGGGAAAATAAGAAAGAAGATAGGGAAATACGGGAGACGTAACAAGCAGAGGAACGAAAAGGGGCGAAACGAATACAGAGGGAGAGAGAACCAGAGATCTGAAATGAGAATGCGATGGTAAATTGAGACAGAACGATAGCGAGAGCTATAAGAGGGAACGGAGAAGGTTGGGTTTTACCAAAGAAGACCATACAAAGAGGGAAGAAAGAAAGAAAGACGATGAAGTGGAAATTCGACGAAAAATAATGCAGATAGAGATAAATAAACGCCCTCACATAACGATAAACGTGTTTGTAAAGGCATCTGAACTACCCAGGTCATTCCTCCAAATTTAGAGAGATATGAACGGAGGAGGATGAAAATAGGAAGAAATAAATAACGGTGATAATAGCTATATACAATTACAAAGAGTTGGGGAGAAAATAAAATGCGCCATTATAAGCGTGACGAAAGGACAAAGCACAATTTTGAGGGTGTATGTTGGTAGACATTGGAGAGCCATTAATATGAGCAAAAGAGAGAAGGTGAGTACAAAAGCAATACTTGAATCGCAACGGAAATGGGGAGAATACACTGAAAATTTTGCATTTACATGGGCAGTAATGGGAAAAAATAATAAAATCAACTCGCTGAAAATAAATACACCTGAATTGCCATAAAACTGCAAGTAAGCGGGAATAAACGTGTTTTGTCTTTCCTCCAATGTCGAACGCAAGACGATTCTTCATTCATTTAAATATTTTATTGCATCGATTGTATTACTTTTTCGCACGCTGCATACTCAAAAGGAAAGTGGAAATTAACAAATATAAGATAACGATAAACCGACGCATTTCGATCCAAAAACGAACCGAGTAACGTAGATAAACATGCAGAAAAGAAATGAGAGAGAGAGAGACAGAGATGAGTGTTAGAGTGTAATAAGTACGGAGTGAAGGGATGAAAGGGCGGGATGGAGAAAGCGAGAGGGCGGAGTCCAAATAGGAGAAAGATAGCGTGGGTTTAGGTTGAATGAGGCGTAAGGATAAATTTCCCCTATTAGTCCACGGCCTCGGAGGAGAGTGGGCGACGGTAAAAAGGTTGAGGGGGTGAAAAGAGAAGGGAATCGGGGGGAGTTGGATGGGATTGGATGAAAAAGGGATGTGATCACAGAAACCAATCGCTGAGGTTTAATCTAGAGGACGTGGAGTAAAAAGTCATTGGAAGTCTGGAGACGTATCCTTTTATCCGTGGGATGAGGACGAAATGGTGGAGATGGGTTTTATTTTTAACGCATTCCCGATACAGCTGTGGCTGCAATTCATTCGGCACGTCTTTACCTCCATTAGGGAGAGCAGAGAGAAATAATTAACTGTTGAGTCTAATATTCGATGGATTTATGGAAGAAACCGTAAAAGAACGGTTTAACGGTTGTCAGTCAATTTCGGTAAAGAAGTCGCAAAAGAGCTGCAACAGGAAAGAGAGGTCGGCTGTTTTTCATTATGGATTATGATAGCTGCGTGGTTAATAAAAATAAATATATTGTCAGAACCGTAATTTCCAAATAATCATTTTTCCCAAATATCGACTTGTAACTTGTGAGGGTCGCCGTTCGTGCGACTTTTACTGGCTTTCAGATTTTATACACGAGCAGAAATGACAGAAAAATCTGAAAATGCGGTAGTTGTTAAATAAAATCGCATTACACGATTGCAACTATCCCTGCTAATTTATCATGTGTCCCCTCTTACTTTAAAAATGTTGAATAAGCTGAACTGTCGAGTTCGCTTAAATTCTGAAATCAAATAGCCATTAAAAAATGGAAGAGATACTTTTCCAAACGGCCGCCTATCATACAACGAAACCAGTTACCGTTGAAACTTATAGCTCGCACTACACTACACTAATTTTGATTCATTCTTTTTTATTAAGCCAGATTAAGTTAAGAATACAATTCTTCCCAAGAAAGACTATTTTAATCATTGAGGCGTAACAATTCATTATTTAAAGAAATAATTACTCGTTAGAAAAACCGAGATTTACCATTTTTGAAGGTATTAGAATTAATTAGTAAAAATCAAAAGAACTAAAGGCCGCCTAATCAATATTTGGGTCACAGAATCAAACCTAAGACGCAAAAAGAAAGGATTTGTATATGGTGATATAGGTACTCTATATGAACATGTCTCTTGTGTCACATTCCTTATCATCTAATTGGAAGAATGATCTTTCAGACACATTGTTGATTTACGGTTATTGCACCATACAACTCCGCGAATTTAAGAAGAAATATTAATGTCTTATTGAACGAAAAGGCGGTCATTTGAATAAAAATTACCCATTAATTAAATCTCACAGACAGAAAATAGGGTTAACGCTCATAAGCTGTCTGAGGAAAAACAATTAAAACACGAAGTATGTAACTTAAGACATCTCCCTCTCATAAGATAAAATTATTAAGGATATCTGTAAATCGGAACACAAAACATATAATAAGCACTAGCTTGCATGCGTTCACCCAAATAAAAAAGAACTGAATTTCAAATCATGAAAGAACATATAAAGAAAACTTCAATGTCTTGCGTATATACACCTCATAGAAGGTACTTTCAAGTACACCAACTTCCTGTTCGCGAACAGTTGGAATCCAGCACGCTTAAAGTAATAACGTACTAAAAATATACACCTGAAAAGCATACCCAAAAACTACAATAACTAAAGGAACATAAAAGACGATCGATTTTCGAGCATTTACTCCACATTTCAATCATCGAAGAAAAAAAATACCTATTACCTCGTCGGCAATCTATCATTCTCCCAAGCCTCTTTTTTTTACCTTTACTCCTCCCGTTGTCCTCCCAAAAATATCAGACGCGAACACGCGTTTTAACTCCACTTTAATCTGGCCACCATCTCCCCGAGAGAGAACTTACTATACGCCGTTACTGCCATCCAAACAATTCAGATAACTTTACGGGCGGGAGGAGAGAAGGAGGCAGAGCAAGGGAAAGAAAAGAGGAGGGGGTGGGAGGGAGGGGGCAGGGGGTTTTCGCGTCGATATAGCTATAGATATGGGCGTCGATCTCAGAACCAGGGCGCGGGGACTCACTGGCTGCGGATATTTTTTTTTCTTCTTTTCTTGATGGTTGTAGTCGTCTCTGGAAGGGAATTGGAGGAAAGAGAGGAGAGGATTGGGAAGGAGGGAGAGAAAAAGGGGTGCCATATATATTCCCACGGCTGAAGGGAGTGATCAGATAAGTGCAGGAGGGAGGGGGGTGGGTGGGAAAGGGAGATATAAAGACGGGAGGTACTCCCTCCTTCTCCAATAGGGATATGGATGTCTTGGGTCCGCATAAGACGAGAGGCAATCCGTTCAACCCATTCGCTCAGGATGGGTGGGGTTATGGAATAGGACGGAGAGGAAGGAGAAAAGGGGAGAGAAAGATGAAAGAGAAAAGAGGAAAAGGAAAGGAAGTTAGTTTAATAGTATGAAGTCAAAGAAGGGAGGAGAGACAAAAACACATAAAAGAATACAGCAATACTGCATAACCTTAGCAATTATAATTAAGTCAAGGTTATTAACTCATGGAGGAGTAGAAGAGAGTAATAGAATTGACAATAAACAGCAAAGAAGGTAGGTTAAGAGAAGGATGAATAGAAAACGAAGAAAAAAGAAAACAAATACAAAGTAGAGCGATGAAGAAGGAATTAGAAGTAAATGGATGAAAGATCTTGCCACTATAATACGATCCGAAGAAAGGAGAAAATGCTATGGAGAAATTAGGAAGTAGGGTAGAGAAAAAAAACGTAAAAAATCTTAGAAACGCGATTAGGAGAAACGGTGAGATACTATCGATGAGAATGCGATAGAGGAAAAGGTAAGAAATGAGAGGCGAAATGAACGTTGTCAAAAACAAATTTAGAGAAGATAATCAAGATGAACATAAACTTACAATCAGCGGGTACACGTGCTAGAGACGGAGAAATGGAGGGAGACCAGTTAGGGAGGAGTGGTGAAGATGACATGAGGGAGGAAAGTATGCCACGAGACGAGATTTGTGAGCTGGAGAGGGAATAATGGAAAATACATGGAGAGAGAGAGATAAAGAGAGGGAAAGGAGGTCGAAAGGGAGGGAGGGGGAGAGAGAGCGGGGAGGGGTTAACTCTGGATGGAACAAACGCAACGTTACCGGAGGTAAATGGTGCACGGACTGGGAGGGAGAGAAAGAGAGAGGGGGAGGGGGGAGAGAGCAAGAGGCAGGAGACCCGAACCGATTCGGAAATTCCCTTTCGATACTCCCACCAAATCACAGTAATAATCGGGATTTCAGATTTTGGATTCGCTCAATTTTACAAATTCATTAGGTGGAAAAAAGAGGGCCGTTCGGTGAATCCTTCCTTATTGATTCTTGTGCTCATAAAACGCAAGCGATTTCGTAACTGTTACTCCTTATGGGAGCGATTTTCCATGTGAAAGCTACGGATCCATTACCATCCAAAGGTTCGTTTCGTTTAAAAGCTTTTATATGGAAGAAAATGCTGCTTCCTTCCGTTTTAATACTTATTCTACCCGTAAGTGTTGAAAAAAGGAAGTGAGACATTACTGCTATATCGGTTCCGTGTCATTGATAATCGCGTCATTTAAATTACTCCCTTACTTTTGCAAGAACAATTTTAAAGGTTGTTTGAAATTTCAAGAATAAGCAATTAAGAAATCGTCCTATTTTCGGATTTATAGTTAATTTATTCTTTTAAATTTTTTGTGGATCGTTCGGTCTTTATAATTCGACGTATTTTAAGTATAAAACGATCAATGAAGCAATAGCTGAAATATATGACAATTTTAAAAAGTTTTTCAAAAGAATGAATTAATTATCATCATGCTTCTGCATTTACGAACTTCATAATAAGACAAGGTCCTCGCTTTAATGATTAATACCCTTTTACGTAAAATACAATGAATAAGAAAACCGGTAATTTTGAAAGTTCAAACGCAAATCACCCATTACTCTTTTTATTTGGATAATCCAGTCCAATAAGTAAGATCTTTCAAAAACTAATTTTTGTCATTGTAGAATATGATAACTTTCATCGCATTGAAAATGCTACAATGGGAGCAATTCGGCAATTTTCGTTTTCAACTATGATAATAAATACAATTAAAATAAATTTGATCGATCGTTATGAAGTGGAAATTTCATCAATAACCACCTAGAGCATAAATGTTAGCGAGATTGAATAAATTTTACACCCACTGAAGTCGTGCTGATCTGAATACGAGTATAAACATTAATAACATATTATCAGTAAATTAGTTTGGAAAAACGTAGACGCGAGGGAATTACAATTTTGCGATAAACGGCGAGACATGAAGTAAAATTAGGGTGGTCGTTTCGGCCTATCCTCTTAACAAATCACCACCATCATAATCATTCCTCTTGGCCAATTAGATCGTGACAACCATAAACCATCACCTAACACGCCATCCAATTATTCGAAACTCGAAAAAGAACTTAGGCGATCAGGAAAAAGAAGAACATCGGCCAACAGAAAAAAAGAGAACTCGATGGGTTAACTGTGTAACAAACAACCACTCCCCATGAGAGAGTGCGAGAAGAAAAAAATTCGGTAGTAAATTCGTGGATGACTTCACCGTCCTTGAACTTTTCTATAAACCTTTCCCCCTCCATCCGACCTGACAGCGGGGCAACGTTCCCTTCCAGCGTTATTTCCGCCATAATTCCTTCCTCCCGAGGGAGCTAGCAACCTCACGGGGGCAGTTCGAAGAGCGGCAGAAAAGATGGGGAGAATCGTGATGGGGAGATACACCTCTCATTCTCCCCGTGCATTTAACAACGCCCACTCCCACACACACACATATATATTTATATCTGAGAGCCTTCCCACAATCCAACAGCATCCAACAATGCTACGACGTCACCCCTTCTTCGTCCTCTCCCCCCACCATCTTTGAAAGATCTCCTTGAATGGGAATACGCTTTGGTCCAGCCTTCTTAAAGCTCCTTGGTAAACCGGTCTAAACTTGCCGGTTGGAATGCACGGGGAAAGGGAAGCGAAAGGGGTTCTCCGAGCGAGTGTCTCTCGAACCTTCTCGTGTAAAGAGTATCTCATTCCGCGGACAGACGGGAGAAGGGATGGAACGGGGAGGAGTTTTAAGACATTGAACAACTTGTACGGCGTGTGCATAACAAGTAGCCGAGGCTTGCGCCTCGTTGCGTTAAGTACGATGAGATATGGGACACGATTGCACGCTCGGGCACGGACGCGGCTCTCACGATTTAAAAGTTGTTTTTTTTTCCGTGTCTCTGGATGGACGAGGAGGTTGGGAGGGAAGGGGGAAAAAAGGGACGAGTGGGATGAGGACGAGACCGGAATTTGTTCGGCCGCGAACGGGCGGAAAGATCAACCAAGGTGAGAGATAAGGGAGTCGCACGGCATGTAAAAGCGTCCGGCTTATGACGACTTAATTTTTTCCGACTGCATTTCGAATAATTCATGCCATTCGGAAGATTGGAAGACGGTTGCACTTGTTTGGAAAGGCTCCGTCGACGATGAATGGCATTCGTTCGGGTATAAATGTTTCCCCATGTCGTACGTTCAACGAGTTAAAAGCGAAATGCACCGCTAGAAAATACGCGATCCCTTTGCGCAAAGCATTGTGAAGTTATTGTACATGTTAATTTTTTTAAATACGCTTGCGTTACGTGTAAATGAGGAAAATATGAATTCTCGTTCAATTAGTAATTTTCTATATTTATAAATTAAAATTTCTGATACTTCTTTTTTTAATGTGACTTTGAAGGAAAATCTTATTCGATTGTAAAATATTTGCCGTACCTTTAAAAAACATACTAATCTCTTCTGACAGAGAGATGAATATAATCACATTCTTATATAAACACTTCACGGTAATGTTATAACTATTTTATTCCCTACTATATACTATATAACTTTAGAAATTCTCTGTAATAATCATACCAATTCATTGCGGTAAAATTTCAATTATTTTTCTTTGAATTTACCAACTAGGTTATTGATGCTATACTACAAATATTTTCCTTCCCTTACACCTGGAGCACTTCCTTTCCTTAACTGAAAATAACGAAACACTACCCTATTTTTGTCCACTTACATAGCGAGCAGACGAAAACTCTAACATAAGGCGTCAAATAAATTCAAATGATGGAACCGTTTCTCCCCTTGTGCCCACTTTCGACAACCATTGAATCTATTACCCGATTTAGATTCTATTTCGAATCTAAATAATCTCCACCTTACTTTAAATTACCGCCGCGATAAACATTCTACCATTGAGATGAATTGAAAAGCGAGAAACCTCAAAATGCGAACGGTTTTAACCCGCACAAATAAATGACCAACCTTGATATCTCCCAGTCGAGAAACGCAAATAAAAAGCTCGCAATAAACGGAGTTTATATCGACATCTTTCGCAAAACAGGTTTTTTGAAACCGGGAGCATTGAGGGAGAGATTGTCGAGCCATTCCGCCGCATGGCTCTGTCGGCACAACGGAAAAGGGGTTTATTTTTCTCGAGGCGAAGCGCCTTTTTCGACGGAATCACGACTTTTCCCCGCAGACAAACGCGGAAAAAGAGGGGGAGAGAGAAAAGAGCCAGGAATGTAACCACTCTCCGTGTCACCTTCCGTGCTTTTATAGCAACAGAAATCACGCCATTCCAGTCACATGGAGACACGTCAAAATGCCTCCCGGACAGTGGAACAAGAATAGAACTGGGAAAAAGTTACAGCGGATCTTAAGTTTCTTTTGCTTTCTTTTTTCTTTCTTTATCCCCTGGTAGGGGATAGAAGCCATGTGGAGAGAAGGACATGCGATTACGTAGCATATCGAAAATTCGAAATGTCCTTAGGCCACGCAAGAGAGAGATAATGGTAAGCGATGACGAAGAACACTTCGCTAAACGGGGCATCTAGAGAGAGAGAGAGAGAGAGAGAGAGAGAGAAGCGAAAGCTAAGAAGAAAAATGGATATATCTAATCAATCGAGAACCTTTAGAACTACCATTCTGAAAAAAATTCTCCATCCAAAAGAGAAGGCTGTCTCTCATCTTTAACAAAAATACTTAAACATTTGACATAAGAAAGAATCACTGAGCATCGCAGATGAAAGAATATGCAAGTATTAACACGCCATTTATCTTAGGGCTGGATTCGGAGAGGACGATAAACACAGAATCTTCTAGTTTCAAATTATTCAAATATCACTGTATTTATAAATAATTAATAATTTTTTATTATAACGGATTTAAAAACTTCGAAAGTGATTGCAACATATTCTATAATTAGTTGGAAATTTTCAAACAAGAGATCAAATTAGATTTTCTATTGGTACAGTTCTAACCTGTAACGAAATTCTATTGAAGTAGAGGCATAGCTACGGCTTCGTGGGCTCAGACGCAGATATTAATGATGCCTCCATCTTAAACATTAAATAAAGCATTAATAGAAAAAGACTATTTGAGCCCCCTCCAACGGTGGTTTTCTATGCACCACGTAGACAACGACACTGCATTGAAAGTCTATCACGAAGACGAGGTAAGTGCTGCAGCATTAGTTTCTTTGGAAGAGCGTGGAGTCATGTTTCGAGGCGCATCACAAAACGATAACACATTCAACCGGTTTAGTTCTTCTTTTCTGTGTGAATGAGTTAGTGAATGGTGGTAGGAGAGTGTAATTGACCCCAATTACTTTCTATATTAGCATATTCAAAAATGAAGCAGCGCGCACAGCTCATTTATCAAATAAATGTAACGGGTAACTCGTGTGTTTCCTGCAGTGCTATCCTATATCACACTCTACACTGAACCGACAGAGTTCATAACATGATCTGGTGCATGAAGATACCTAAAATTCCCATCCCAAAAGCAAGGATGATGGTCATAGGGAATTACTCGCGACGATGATTTTCCGCGTTTTCTGTAATTAATCAGAATTTTTAGGGTTGGGTGAATGGGAGAAATATAGCGGACACAAATTTCCATGTCTTCGCAAATTGGATTTCAAGTTATTTTTCAACGTAACATTAAATGGGATTAGAAAATATTTTGATAAACCCGAGCTCCCAGGACGAATACTGAATAAACATTTAGTTGTTGCTATCATCGATCAGAAGACAATTTACGTCAGTTGCATGAAATTCTAGTTTTTTCTCATTAAAATATATCCGCACCGACTCAATGAATTTACTTATAGATTGATCTTTAATAAGGACGAAAATGGATGTGGAATATTTACCGACATACCTTACGACCAGAAGGGCCTAATGTCTACAGAATTTCAAGGAAAGAGTATCGCTTTTCATTTCCACGTACCTCGACGCAGGGAAATTGACGATAATTCGGCAAAATATTTAGGAAAAAAACTGCGTGGAAAAAATGAGTAAAACGGAACGGATGCCTGAAAAAATGTTTCCAAAACTAGAAAAAAAAATCGAGACCGGCAAACACATTGGAAACGACATGTGTTAGGAAATAGAGATTCGAGGGAAAGGAGAAAGGAAGGGGGGAGGGAGAAGAGAATTTCCTTCCATCACTTGAAGACATTTTGGATGAAAAGCTAAGCGAAAGAGGAGGGAGGGAGGGTGGGAGAGAGAAAAAGAGTCGACACCTTCTCCCCACTTTAATTCCAGAGTATTTACACGTAAATTTGTATCGCAGTGAAAGACGAGAGAGAGAGAGAGAGGAAGACGCATAAAAGTGCGCGTGGGAGTGAAGGCTGCTCGTGTTTACCTCTTAGGCTCCGACGCCCTCTCTCACACATACACACAAAATCATTCACCCACCCCCTCGTACAAAATCTTTCCCATGCCTACCGACGCCATCAGACATAAAATCTTTCGCCCTCTCCCCCCCCCTCCCCCCTCCAATACTCGGAATCTTTCTTACCCCTTCATACAAACCACCTGCCTCCTTCCCAGCAGAATCGTTCGCTCTCCACCTTTTAACGAAAATTCTTTCACACACACACACCCTTCCATACTCCTCGGGACAAAATCTTTCAACCGCACACCAACGGAAAACGTCTCTGGGAAGAAAGACGAATCTTTTCATTCCTCTAGCCACCAACCATACACACACACACACACAATAACATTACCTACTTCTTACCTTACCTATCTCTCTTTGCGACGTAAAAAACGAAGGGAAAAAACTAATAACTCTCTCGCTCACTCACCCCCAACCTTCACTTCCTCCCCACATCGAATTTCCTCCTTTTTACTTTCTCCATACGTAGTATAGGGAAAGTATTGTGATCACAAAAAAATCGACTTCGAGATTTCAACGGGAATACACGTTTTGAGGTCCCTAGAATACGTTTAGACTATTTTCGGAATGATGTGTGTGTGTGGATGGATGTCTGTATGTGATTGTGCGCGCTCTAACTTAAAAAGTACTTTTCATATTAATACCAAATTTCATATATAACACTTTAGCATGAACACAAAGAACTGATTAGTTTTTGGACAACACAGGTTAACCGGAAGTTGAGGTTTATTCGAAACCCGATTCGGTTTTTGCGATATTTCCCCGTTAAAACATCATTATTGTATATACAATTCGATACAAACGTCATCGAGAATGTAATTTCCTACAACTTTTATTTGAAACAATTTTCCATAGAAGTTATTGTTTAGGAATTATTTATAAATAATCGGTTTTTTCGGTCTCCGTCAAATATCTCTTTAAAAACGTCGTTATTGGTAATCTTCGTGAGGACCAAATTTGTAGAGAATAATATTTCTTCCAAGTTTTGTTTGAAATAAATTTTCGTAGAACCATCCATTTCGGAGATATTTAACTTTTTCGTAATTTCCTGTATACAGCGCCACCACCATGTAGCGGTGAATTCTGTAAACATATTAAAAATATAATTTACGGCAATAAGGACGACTGTATTCTTTTACGACAGGAAATAATAATTTTGCCTTATAATGCTATTCATAATAATTTAAATATCTATACCCCAAATATGGAGAAAGTCATGTGTTGGCCACATCAGATTTTTTGAAAAATGCCAAGGGGAGAGAGGGAAAGAGGAGGAACTAGAAGGGGAGGACATCACGGCGTCGACAGCACCGTCGCATATAAAACCGTAACACCCACCCATTCCGAGCAAACCTAAACCACACCCCATTCCACCCCGCTCCCGTATTATCCCTCCTTCCTCCCCTTCACCACCTCATATCCTTCCCTTAACCAAACCACTCCTCTTATCCTCCGAAAAAGATCTACCTCCTCCCACTCCTCCGACCCTTTACCTCCCATCCACCCGGGCCCAATGGCTGTCGACGAGAATTTACATAAAATATAAATTCTTCAGCGGGCTCACATCTTTACTTGCCAGATGTGTATTGCTCTCCGCTGCGGCAAAAAAAAGGTTTCTTCCTCCACTACTCTTCCATAAACTTCGGGAGTGTTGGGAAAATAAAAGATATTTCGAGCAAAAAGTTTTTTTTTTCTGGGTAAATAGTCAGATCCACATCTCAAATAGGGAATGCATTTTTTAAGTTTATTTTTTTTTTGAAACTCACCGGAGGAGAAAAATTGTTCCTTATCTATGGAACATCGTCCGTGAGTCCGTAGGCCATTTTTAAGCGAGGGTGGAAAGAAGATTTCAAATAAACTATGACAGCGTGGATGAAGTATGGTTTATATAAAAAAACAACCCGACACAACAAGGTACGCACAGTATAGTACGGCGTACTAAAATCTGAATATCAACATTTTCAAAAAGTTATCGAACGCCTTGTACAGACAACTTATGTATTTCGTGATACTGATGCCAGAAATGAATTATTTTAGTCCTTAAAGGTTAATGCTTGCTAAGGGTTTAGATAACTATAACGTCGGCCTTGCATTTAGATCTAACATATGTTAAGTAAATATCTAGTGGAGTTTGATAACAATTGCACTGACATGTGTTACAGGCAGTGCCGTATTTCCGCACAGGCAACTGCCTACGGCGCCAAATTATGAAAGGCGCCAAGATATAAAAGGCACCAAATTATGAAATATACCAAATTATTAAAGACGCAAAATATCGAAGTTTTCTTTAAATAATAAACAAATTTTGAATTATATCGCCTTATTTAAGAATACACTAGCGTAATGTCCGTCAATAATTACGGGATTCTTCGAAAAAATACACAAATTTTAAATTTCATATTTTACATTATATTAAAGGTAGTACTAAGGCAAAAATCAGACGGATACACACAAAATGGCCCTTTCATATAAATAATTTTCTTATTCGATGGCGGTTCAATCCATCATTATTTTCTGTGTGTAATTAACAGGATTGTGACGACCACCTCATTCGCCTATCGAAAGGGGCGCCAGAATTAGACTACAAAGAAATTCTATCCAAAAATAGTCATAATTGTTTTCGATTTCGTTTATTCCTTTTTAAACAGTGTTACAACAACCTGTATTTTATATGTTTATGTTGAGTTGACTTTATGCTTCATGGGAACATCTTTGTAACTTACGCAATGTATGCGACTTCGTTACAAAATTTAATTTAATGAGAAAACGCGCATTGAAAAAAGTGTCTATGGGCGCCAAAAATCCGGCCCTGGTTACAGGTACACTAACAAATTCGGGACGCTCAAGAGGACAGAGACATTAACCTGTTTTTCGATAAGTATTTTTTCTCAAAAACTCCCTTTACGCAAAGGGCCGGTTTCCTATTAGGAGCAATGGTGTCTAAGTGTACATCGTCCGATGGGCAACATAACTTTCGTTGTAACATTAAAAAGAATTTATATACAAAACTTTCCAATTATTTGCGAGAAATCAAAGTTGTCGGAGAATCATCGACACATATTAAAGTACTATGTCTTATTTTTATTTAAAAAATGTGAGGCAAAAGGACAACAAATACGAGCGACTTTCCGTTTTCCGAATAATCTTCCCGGATTATTCGCAAGATGATTTCAAATGTAAAAACAGCCTATTTTATTAATTCCGAATGTTCGGTTCTCGCATTACGCGAGGATCGCAATAATTCACTCAAACCTTGATAAGTGGACTGTATAGATATGCACAAAAAACATGAGATACTGCCCCGACAAAGGCCACAAGAG
The DNA here is from genome assembly GCA_036926305.1 of Uropetala carovei. Lineage (NCBI taxonomy): Eukaryota > Metazoa > Arthropoda > Insecta > Odonata > Petaluridae > Uropetala > Uropetala carovei. The sequence continues at coordinate 7,426,188 of JAXCHB010000065.1, read as the reverse complement.
TTGGTATTGCTTACCTTTGTAACTCCTACTCGTTGAGCTTCCTCCGTGCGTGTCACTTTCTAAGACTCCTGCACCGGTTATTAGCCGATGACCCAGAATAAGTAGTTTCTTCGAACTAGCCCTAGAGGGCAGTAGCAAGAGAAAGGCAACACTCCCTCTAGTGGCTGGGTTATTAGCTTTAAAATTCGAAGAAGTCCCTGTCAGCAAATCATCAACAAATAGATCATGAGATACGACAGGAGCAGCTAATGGAAAACTCTCAGCTTCGTCAACAGACAACTGCTTTAGAGTCCGGATAGCAAGATAAGGAGATGATGAGAGCCTATATGTTACAGTATTTAACACATACTCTTGAAGAAAAGCCCTCTCACCAGGACACCAAATGATATGCTGATATTTTCTATGCTGAGGTAGCAATTGAATAATCCGGTACATTTTACAAATATCTGTTACAATAGCCACACGATGTAGCCTAAACCTAATGATAAGATCTGATATATTTGATGTAGCTTAGGTCCTTTGAGAAGGAAATCATTTAAAGAATGGCCCGAACTGGCTCTTGAAGACCCATCAAAAACAATGCGTACTTTAGTGGTGCTACTAGAAGGTTTAAGTACCACATGATGTGGGATACAGTATTCTCCGGACCCCCATGGTGTAGGTGCCATATGTCCGAGTTTCAGATACTCTTACAAAAGAGTGGTATATTCTATCTTCAACTCAAGATTGTGCTGAAATTTGCGTTCCAGATTCATAAATCTTCGAATAGCTTGTGGTTTCGAATCTCCTAAAACTAATGGCTGATTCAAATCCCTTAGTAGCAATGGCACAATATAGGTACGGTCTTTATTAAGATAATGCAAAGATTCAAATTGTTTTTCTGCGTATGCATCTTAAGGTAAAGGAACATGAATACTGGGTACTTCCTCTACATTCCAATATGTTTGCAATGATAAATTTAGATCAGTTTCGACTGATGCTAAACAAGTTGTGATGCTATCACACGACATTGGTTTATAGAAGTCGAAATTTATTGGTCCAATAAGGATGTACCCAAAAACTGAAGGCCATGCAGTTGGAAAGCCTTCCTGACGAAAGATAAGCTCATCTGTTATAATATCCGAGTATACATCAGCACCTAGTAATAAATCAATATGTCCTGGTTTATCAAAGTCAGGATCTGCTAGATTAAACGAGTGAAATTTTTGACAAACACTACTAGGGATTGGATAAGTTGGTTGCTGTGCCGTTATTTTTGGAATAACTATTGCAGAAACATTAATATCACCGCCGCCCTGGCATGGCCCCAAAACACAACGAAGTAATACCCTTTGTCGATGAAACAGAAGTGCCTGATAATCCCAGGCAATTAATGTGAATATTCTTACGAGGAAGCCCTTATCGCTGTTGACAATGTGTAGTGATGAAACTGGCTTGTGACGCAGGATCAATCAATATTCTAACATTCTCTAGAGAACTAGTGTATGTCTTGATAAAACATGACATTGTATTAATGGTAGGTCCATTCGAAGAAGAAGAGATGACGTTGACTCCAGATGAGTCCTCTTTCGAGTTTCATGTCAAATCTAGGATTTGACATGAAACGATTTAGTGTCTGTTATCACAGAATTAGCATTTGAACTATTGTTAGACTTGTTCCGTGTACACAATAATGAATGATGCCTATAAGATCAATATCTACACACCTGCTTTGAAAGACAGTCTTGGGATTTATGGACACCACCTAAACAATTGAAAGAAATATTTTTTTCTTGATGAATTCCTTTCGTTTCTCGATGAGGAATGCATTAAATTTAGAACATTGATAAAGCTTATGTTGCTCATCACAAAGCTGACATTTAATCTTTTTTCCGGGCTCGTTGTGAGAAGAACCGTGAAAAAGCAACGTACAGTTGTCCATGATTGAACACTGACTCCGGTAAATGTACACAAGATACGTGAGCTTATTTACGTTAATAAACATTATAATGTAAAATATAATGATTTTACTTACAAAAAATGTAAGATTCAATATTCAATAGATGGAAGAAGGTTCAATTACTTTCATCAATCGTTATAAACGCTTCCTGAATAATATTCGGTATCTATTTACGTTGCTATCCATAAACATCGATCGTTTCGGTTCTTAAACAAAAGTGCGAAGCGAATTACGCTAAACTTTCGTCTATTTGTAAGCTTCATTGAAGTTAACTGAATCGGAGGTAACAATGACGGCCGCCTTGCAACGCCCGGAAAGAGTACGAAAAATCCACAAAATTTCGAAACAAATTGCGTATTTCTGAAAACTTCGACCGTGTAACATGTAAACTTCGCAGGAATAAGATAGTATAGAGTTTTATTCGTCGAATAAAGCAAAAACGAAAAAAAATCGGTCCATATTTACATATTTTTATGCTTGAAGGAAGAATACCTTGCAAGTCAAGAAATGGACTCATACGTGTTATCTTATGGAAAAATGTTAATCCCCTATATTGACAGCACTGATTAATCATGGTTGACCAAACCTTGACCATTCACTAAGTTACGATGTAAGGAAGAATCGTGCCAAATTTGGTTATTCTAACTTTTACCGTTTAGGAGTTCCATGAACAAACACACAACACACAAACACACGCTTCAAAATATATTATAGATAATTGACATAATTGTCCAAATATCACCCTCAATAAAAACAATATTATCATTATTACATAATTCATAATTAACAACCACCATTTCAAACAAAGGAAAGAATCTTGAATTTCTAGAATAATCCCTATTTAAAATATGTTATCAGATTAAGAAAAGTATTTTAATAGCCCTAACCGAGGTGATCGCAAAAATGTTGAAATTTCCAAAATGTTTCTGACCCGATCATACTTTCCGAAAAGAACTATTCGTCGGATAAAGCAGCGTAATGCAAAAATTCGAGCCTATCTCAATCTTGGCCATAGAGTATAACTGTTTACGACTTGATCTATCAAAAAATGCCATCCCTTCTATGGTTTCACATCTACCCAGTCTGGAGAAGTGAGAAAAAGTATTACGCGTGAAAACGGCGAACACGCATTCCTTCTCTATTGGTCACTTGTAGAGTGAGAATATGCGTGGCAGAATTACAGTCCTACTTCACCGTGAGTTAAACACGAAAACATTTCTAAAGAATTCCTATTCACATTTAAAACCGAAAGAGGCAAGCCTTCGCCACGGCACTCAAAAACTTCCATGTGATGGATATATAGATGGTATAAATGCGGATTTATTACTTATCACATAGCAACCAAGGAGTGCTTAATTTGTATTAAGAATCATGACATTTTCTTTAAGGTATATAAGGCAGGATTACGAAAAGGAAAGCTGCTGTTATTAAGGGAAATGTATATTAGTCCGATATATTTGAAAGCACAAAGGTTGTTTGCAAGTTATATCAATACCTACATTTTGCGTACTGCATTATTAATTATATGTTTATGTTAAAAGTAAAGGGGAGAAACCGTCTCCTATTCCTCTCTGACGGCGCTCGTGAACACAAATTTAAAATAACTATGCATGCTTCCACAGTTTAGAAAAAGTCACAATTTCATAGTTGTGCATCTCTACAAAGAATCTATAAATGCCAGAACGTAACATTGTTACACTGCGTTAGAGTGACCTGCCAGTTTACGTACCACTGCCTTATGGGGCATAAATAGCATGCTATGCCTATAGAAGTATATAGCACACCTATGCGTAAACTTATTTAGATGCACAAATAACCAGCATACAGTAAAATAAAGATGGACTAAAACGGCGCGCAGTAATTGTACGTGAAAACTATTAATGCAGTAATGTAACAATTAATCATATAAAATTTTCTCTAACTAATCTAATACCATGTTAAATCGAAATCACATCATTCGATCAAAATTACGCATGTACTCGTATCAGACACAAAATCGATTAATACGATAGCCGCACCCGATTGGCTTTGTCGGCGGTGAAGATATGTCCTGTTTGAAACAACAACATGAACATCATTTCAAACATTGTTCATTTGGAAAATGTTTTTGAAAAATAGTGAATCGTCCGAATATTATAATATAGATAAAATTATACCTTAGCTGCTTATCGCCTCATTCACGTAGATAAACATTTTAAATATTTAAAAAGGTAGAAAATCCACCGATAAATATCTATACTTAACTTGCATTAATGAAAGTAAATTTAAAAAAATTGAATGGCAAATCGGATACCTAGATAAACTTAAAATGGAATAGTAAGGCTTCGGGTGGTCGTTTTTCGTGTTAAACTCATCAACCTGCTCTCAACAAATGTGTATTCGCCTATCTTCACAAGCAATTAACAGATTAAAAACAAGTACTGAAACATGAAAATGTAATGTTTTTTAACCCATTGACAACACGGGAGAAATCAACAGAAGACGCGAGGGAGAAAGTGAAAGGGAATCTAGGAGTAAGAGAGGGAGAGAAGGAGTAAGGGAAGGGAAAGAGAGATGGAAGTGGGATCGGAGGCGTCATGTTATGCAGGGCAGGCCGCATCGTGACCTCATTAAGAAGAGAGATAGCGAGAGAGAGAGAGGTACCTCAGCTGGGCGAGTAAAGATCCCCACACCCCCGCAAGGTACACGACCTAACCCAACCTCCAACACCCTCCACCCCCACCCTCTCCCCACCCATCTCCTCGACGCCTCCCTCCATTTGCGTCCTTTTAATCTCAGCAACAGGTTTCCTGAGCTCCATTCTCTTACGCCTCCATCCTTACCCCACCCCTTACACCCACCCACACATTCACTCCCCCCCCCTCCCCATCCTCTTTACTCTCAAACGCCCCCTCCCCCTCTCGCTATCTCTCGCACTCCCTTTAACTACCTACTCTCTCCTCTCTTCCCTCACTTCCTCTCCCACCTCCATTTCACGCCACCCCCACCACGGCCCTATTACTCTCACACATGCACACACTCAGGCGCGCACACACACACACACTTGCCAATTTTCAGCCCCTCCTACTATACCCTTCTCTTTAAGGCGAGGGAGGTTTTATCGCGGATAGCCCCTCCCACATTCCTTCTCCCACCCTTTCCCATTACCACCCTCCGTCCCTTCCCTTCCCCCCTACACTACCGTTTCCTTTCGGCCGAAACCCTTACTTCTTAATTCTATTCCCTCTTATAAGCCGGAGAAGACCGCCTCCCCCTTCCTTTCCGCCACTTCAAAGTCTCTTAAACCTCAGAGATCCCCACCCACTCGTTCTTTTTTATTTTTATTATCCCTACTTCATCTTTCCTCCCTCCTATTGTCACTTTCTCCTTATTCCCTTTCACTGTATCTCTCTCCATCGTTTTTCCTCCCTTCGTCCTTTCTTCTCATTCATCCTCAACTTGTTTCTCGAAGATTAAATTGCTTTGGTATTTATTTTACCCTTCTCGTTTTCTGGTCACCGTCTGAAATAAATTTCATTATCACTCTCATCGATGTTAGAGCATAATGTCAATTTATATTCTTAGTCGCCGATTTATTTTCCTCTTACCGACCTCTTTAATTGCTAACTTGAGTTACACTTTTTCAACTTTCACAAACGGCCGCTTTTGATCTTTACGCAATTATCCTTCTCAGCTGCCAACTTGCGCTTATTTTTCATCCAGTCTCCATGCTAACACATTTCTTGCGATTTTTTCTTTTTTTTACACATCTCTCATACTTAAATTTCTCACCAACTCTCGCCATTTTGGCACATTTGATAATTCAACTGTTTCCCTCTGTGCTGAGACACATACCGCCAATTAACCTCCTCGTTAAACTAATGCCACGCTATACAAAAAATTTTCATTCATTTACAATATCTCCTTAATCTTTTAAATTTAAATTTCCTATTCTGTAGTGCTCTCCCTTCCTCCCGACTCGATTTTTTCTTTCTCTCATTTTATTCGGCCCTTTATTTTTTCAACACTTCCACCCTTTCTCCTCTTCACTCTGCAACTCTATCTCTTTTGAATGAGTCCATTGAGTGGTACAAAACGTCCCCCCCCCCTCCTATTTCCCTCCCTCCTCCACTCCCACCTCACTCTTTTTCTCTCTCTCTCTCTCCTTCCTTACTCATTCCCCTTACCCCAACTCTAAAGCCACTACTACGCTCATTGAGAGCTCTGTGTTTGGATTCGGAGTGAGACAGATAGAGCGAGAGGTAGGAGGAAAGGAGAGAGTGGGCGTGGTGGGCACTATTTAAATCTCGTAGTAGGAGAAAATAAAAGAACACGGAAACTCTTCCCCGTAGACGTTCGCTTTAAAAGTGGGGAAATGAGGTCAAATCTTAAATTGAGAAGATGCTTTCTTTTTACACTAGAGTTTCCGTTTAGTTCATTTACGCTGGAATGTTTTATTATATATATAACAATTTTATCGTATTTGCACTAAGAAAACTTAGAATTTAAGTACTTTGTAATAATGATAAAAACATTTAAACGAATACATTCACTGAAATAAATAATTTCTATAATATTCCGTGGCATAATTGTGTATTATTAAATTCTGAATAGTAAGAACAAATTTGAATCCAACTAATCATGCTTTGTCAAAATTAGATGCTATAACTAGTCTCGTAAAATCAGTAACAACAAATATTTGTTGACATAAAATTACTCGGAAAAAAATAAGCAGATCAGTGATATTTTGAAAGATTATTTGTTCGTTTGTTGCAGTTATAAAATTTAATTGCTTTCTAATTACTTCAATTTTTTCGCAATCATTCTTGCAAAATAAATTTTAAAATATTATAAGAACATTTGAAAACTAATTTTCATAATCAAATCTTGGCCAGTGTCAAACGAAGCCAATAAAATTTCTTCGCTAATAAATTTATATGACTTCGAAATTATTACAATTACATTGACTACTATCGATAAAAACGACAATCGCTATGGTATTTTCTTTCAATTTCTCATCAACTCATGCAGAAATTGAATCGAATAATTAAATATTATAATAAACGACAATAAAAATTAGTATCTTCAAAATCACAGGTATACTAAAATATTAAATTATACATAATCCACTAAAATGGCGGTATTCGCCCATGTGCTACTCTCGATTAACATATTGTGTTAGATCAGGGGTTCCCAACCTTTCTGTGGGCAAGGGCGTATTCGACTTTAAGGCTAAAGCGGCGGGAGCCAATATTCTTGCCCTGGCGAATAAAACTGCGAGTTAAAACTTAAAATACAACGTATGTAAATGCTATTAGACAAATCATTAAGTCTTATTACATTGGTCTTTTCCAGCATCATGCATACGCTCAACACTATTAGTCACGAGGGCTCAAAGTGTCAAGTAGTAGAAAATAGAAAACGGAAAATAAAGAACATGAGTCTGAGTAAAAAAGAATTTTTTCCGTAGGAAAATCATAAATACTATGCTTACGTAACCCCTTCTCTTAAATTATACACATAAAGAGAAAAGATACGTCTTAAATAGATTATGTAACTTTGTGACGAAAGAGGAGATAGAGAGAGAATGAGAAAGAACGGACGAGAGGGAGAGATAAAAATTGTAAAATAGGAGGCATATAAAGCATCGTTAGGCAAAGAAAGTTTATTAGAAAAATATAGCGATTATACAGAAGTGACGGTAAAGTGAGCACAAAAAAATGGAAAGGAAAACCAAAGCAAATCTATAAGGAAAGATCAACAAAGTTTGTTTGGGTGCAAAATAACGCTAGAGATAACCAGATGATGAGAAAAGTGAGAATTACAAGTGTTTGACACCAGTATTGGTTCATAAAGCTCGTGAGGAACATGTGAGTGATCAACTCACAAAAAGCTGAAACATATCATAAATGGCAGGAAACTAAATAATTCTATTAGATAAATGATTTCATTATGTGATCAAGTGCCTATTATTGAGAACCTTCATTTGAAAATTCGAATCTTCATCCTGTTGTCTCTTCCTCGGCTGAATCGCGAGGAAAAAAGTTTAAAAATGAACGAACTAGAGGAGCAAACGAGAAAGATATTTAGCGAGGGAGAAAATTTCAAGAAGAGGAGAGAAAAATCAGGAAAAGGAAGCGAAAGAGAGCAAGAAGAAAGAGTGAGAGAGAGGTACGGAGGAGAGAGAGAGAGGGATACAAAGAGGAAATGAGAGCCAGATAAGATGTAGATACTAGCAAGAATGGATGGGACAGTGAGAGGCACCAGCTCCTCTCGTACTAGTGAGAATTTACGGCTGCTAGCCTTAAAAACTGCAGATGGAGGGTATTGCAATAGAGAGAGGGAGAGAGAGGGGAAAGGTAAGGAAGAGGGCGAGTGATGATGGGATTGTTGAAGATGGCGTAAGGGGATTGGGAAAGAATGAGGCAACTCTCGAACGGAGAGAATCACGGGAGAGAGAGAGAGGAGAGGCTGAGGAGGGAGGGAAAATGGAAGGGACTCGCGTATATAAAGAATAGTAGGAAGTTAGGAGGTGGAAGGGGTTTAGACTCCGACCGGAGTAAAAAGGCAGAGGAAGTGAGGTGAAGCAGCAAACTTCTATTCCCCACTAAACCCGACCTCCCCTTCTCTCTCCTTTCCCTCCTCCTCTCGCTCTCTTTTCTTCCTCCCATAGTTCCACCAGAACGCCCAGATCGATAAGAAGTCAAACCCTCCCTCTCTCCCCCTCCGCCTTAAACATTCCCTCTCCAGCCCCTCCGAAAATCCTCCCACCATTACCTTCAAATCCCTCCCTCTCTCCTCCGCCCTCCCTTTTCCTCTCCCTCCTTCCCCGCCATCTTTCTTCGTAGAAACCCCCTTCTATCGAGAAATCTACTCCCTTCCTCCTCCGTATCTCCCCTTCTTCTATAAGCGCCCATCTTTCCCTCTTGCCCTCCGATCCTTCATACGCCATCTGTCTAATACCTCTTGTGCTCCTCCTTTCGTTCTCTTTCTCATTAGTTTCAGGGATTTCTGTATCTTCTTTGCCGCATGAAAACCGCGCCGATATTTTCGGTAGGCTTTCAGCTTCCGAAAAAAATGTTTTTCGATAAGAGTAAAAAACGATGAGTAGTTGCGTCGGCTGACATAGAAACCGTTAGTATAGCCAGACATATAATAAAAAATATAACATGCTCAACTCATGATGATCGTGTTCTTTGGTTGATTACGATAATAATTCGTGAAATAACAACGAAAATAAGAAGAAAAACTTTACATACAAAGTCATTGCTGTGAATGACCTCGTCAAGAAAAATAAATTTCGACATTGAGAAGGATAGTCTAATAAAATAATACTATTTCAATGTATCGATATTTGAACTTTAATCGATAACATGAAACGTAAGCATGAATTAAATTGTAGTATATGTTGTTGAACGAGTACAGTAATCCATTTTACATGAAACTTTCTTTCCAATAGCGCATCAGTACATGCAGTAGATATACGTAAAGTATAAGTAAGTATATAAGTAAAGATATATGTAAAGTAGAAGTTTTGAACAAAGTGTCGTTAGCAATCCCATGATGCAAAGAAATGTCTGGAATTAGTTATAAGGAAGTAGAATCGAATAATACATCAAAAAACTACAATTTTCATTTAACTTCAAATAAGAGCGAAGTCTGGGATCGTTTCTCTGAATATTAGCGTTCGCTGTTTAAAAATTCTACCAAATCCCCGTATGTTTTCTTTGTTTTATGTCTGTGCTAGTTATCATTGTAAAATAAAATTCGTTCCCCTTTATTCAATTCAACACATTTTACCATCTGCAACTAGAAAAAGAGGAATAATTTTACAACAGGTTTGATGTTATAAAAAACTACACTAAAAGGATAAAACAGCAAAGGATCTTCCAAAAATATATGGGATTTAGAGAAATAAAAATATAGAGGAAGCGAGAAATGAAAGAAAGAGAGAGAGAGAGGAGGGGAAGGTTTAATACTGCAGAGCAGGAGGAGGGAGTTGCGTCATCATATCTCAAACCCTGTTTTCCCGTCACCACAGGAGCACTGACGCAGCGATTTCGGAAAAGAGATTCACGAGACAGGAGGGAGGGGGGAGGGGAGAGGAGGGGAGGGAAAAGGGAGAAAGAGGAAAGAAACGGAGGGAGGACAGGAAGGACGAGAATATTTGGGAGGGGAATACACTAGCACGAAGTACCATCGAAGGAAATATAAAAATGGCGAGAAAGATAACAGAAGAAAACGGAATGCAAAACGAAAAGGAAGCGAGAAATAATATGAAGAGAACGATGTAAAACACAGATGGAAAGAAAAGAGGATGAGCCGATGTGATGAAGAAAGATAAACGGAGAAAAGGTAGAAAAATGACACACGGGGAATATAAAGCAGGGATAAATTGTGGAATGAGAAAGGAAGGGGAGCGAAAGAGATGGCATTCGAAAAGAATAAAAGCGAGGCGAGATGGAATTATCACGAAAATGACGAAACCGAGATACGAGAGATGACGTAAAGAAAAGGATTGGAAGTAGAAGGATATGGGGCGCCTTACGCGTCTCCCTAAAGGATATGAGGAAAGGAATCAGGTGGGTTTAGTGTCCCATGAATCTCTCTGTCTTTCAAGATGTCCCATCCGAAAATAGCATGCCAAGAAATTTTTTTTTTCATACGGAAGCCACCGTCATCTATTATTTAACGCTCAATATTGAAGGTTCAAATATTCCATCTGACAATCTGTCCACGGTGTAATATTCACAAACAGACTGATTATATTCCGTAATGTAGAATAATCATAGTCTTGACGGACGAATTCTTTCGTTAATTCAAATTTAACGTTGACTATAAAATAAAACCATGAATGACAACATTTTTTTAAATGCCGATAGTAACAAGATGGAAAGTAACATTTATGCGCGAGTGCAAAGGGAATCACATACCCCAACTCGATATTGGCTTGATAGCTTAGATAGTTAAAGCACCTACCCGACAAGTGGTAGGACATCGTTCGTTTCCCGGTCGAGATCAGAATTTTTCTCCTCCAACTTCACACACATATTTATAATATCGAAAAAGCTAAAATTCTAATTGAGTTACGTAAAATAAAAGAAAAACAATTCACTTTTAAAATGTTGCTCTTGATTCAGAAAAGGATTTTTATTATAATGGTCGTGCAAATCCGCCTATAAATTTCTTAAAATAATTTAGTTAAAAGAAAAATAGGACAGTATCCACGTCTTCTAGATGCATTCATATCAAGGGAATTTATTTCAATACCTAATCCAAATTTCTATTAAAAAAAATAACACGAAAAGGTTGGCTGGCGCTTTTTTCAAATTTACAGCTGTAAAATGAACAAACCAATGGAAAAACAGGAGGATATTAGGCCTTTCCATACTTACTTAAAGCGCAGTTCTGACAAGAGAATAATCTCCTCTAATATACGCATGCTCAAATGAAAGATGAAGTAATGTCCATAAATCATTCCCGACTACGCGTTCACCACCAGCACCCACATAAACCGATTACGGACCGAAACGTGCGGATTGCCGCATCCATGGAATAAAACCGTTTTCAACTCGGTAACATCCAAAAGACCTTTCCCATGCATCCAAACGGAAGGAAGGAAATAAAAAATAAACCTATTATGAATCGTAAAGTGAGAAGCTAATCCTGGAATTAATCAGCCAGTCACCTATTGCCGCGATATCCGTGAGCGAGAGTATTTTTTAAAAGGGTCCAGACGACCATTCGTTCCCGGCCATGCAGCGAAAGGAAGAAGATAAGCCTCCTTCCTGGCCTCTGCACTGTCAAAGAGGCTGAGATCCTAGAAGGCTTCCGAGTGATTTGTGTCGCATCTGCATAACCCAACCTCGCCTAGCCCCTCACGCCCTCTCCTATTCCTCAACCGAGAGAGAAAGAGGAGGCAGGAGAGGGATGGGAATCACAGGGTCCGGGGACTAAAGGGTTAGGATAGGAATGGGACACAGGACCAGCATGATTCTTTCCTTTTGAATAGAGAGAAAGAGGAGCTGAGGAAGATGAGCGGTAGGAAAATGTGGGCACTAGAATGAAAAGGGCATTAGGATCACGGAAAAGCAATCCAACAGTCAAACATCTGAACATCGATTTCGATGCCCGCGGAAATGGTGGACAGCCACGAATGAGGAGGTCTGAAGATATTCGTGAGAGATAAAATCCATGATATTGACTTTATACTATATCTCTCTCTTACCCTTCGGCAAATATATAAACGGGTGGCCGTAAGTCTTTCCCTGCGTCATCGATCTGACGTGGTTCTTTGTGGATCAATGAATGTGTTTTTTACGACCGATATTCATGCGAGCGTCCGATAAAACATATTTGCTTGTAAAGGTTTCGATTGATCTACTGATAAAGTTTAAAGCTAAAAAAAATGCACCTCGTCGTGCCTTCGGGAGGAGAAGACAAGAGAATACAAATATATCACGATCATGAAATAGTATCGGGCACTCGATCTAAAATGTCACCAGCTCTAAACTTTTCCTGTAACTACGGACTGATTACGAATATGAGAGCGAAAAAAGAAGTTTAAAAAATTCGAAACTCCTCGAAAGCATTCCTATCAGAAAATCAGAATAATTCACTCTTAAGATATGAATGAGAAAGCGACGTAGCACAAGTTACATCACGAACTCACAAGAAAAAAAACGTGGTTTACAGAATAATTAACATGTAAATTGTATTTCGTTCAACTTTTCAGCAAAAAGTAATAAGAATTTTTCAATCAAAAAGCCTTGCAAACAATAAATTAGACTTAACGTAATTTATTATTTTATCCATATCAGGACGAAAATTCTCACTATCTAGAAAACCTATTTATTTCCGGAAATTTTAATAACAAGGCCCCTGAAATTGTTGTAATTGTGCGTCGGTTCAATCGCATAAAATTACCGAAAGCGAAAATTTCAAGTGAAGAAATATCGTCGTCATGATTAGCACCGAGCTCGATAATGCGTCAAAAGTGATCTCGTTTTGCAATGTTACCACCCCTGGTAATTTTACAGCGGTACTTCATCACGCTGGCTTAATTAACGCCAGCACTGCACCGCGGCATCACAGCAAGGGTTCAAAATTTCAGCTGGAAGGAGAATGAGAAGGGTTTCGGGGTGGAGTGAGAGATCGAGGGACTGCAAAGAGGAGAGAATGACAGAACATTAGGGAGAGACAGACACGGCGGGTGGAAGTAGAGCCATTGTTAATCAGCGCGTTTGCCAGATTTCGTGAAAAAAGAAAAACCGCCGCAGCGTTACAGATGTAAAACCTTCACTCTGCCGCTCAATAAGAATGCCTGGTAATATTAATTACTTGGATAGGATGTTACAATGAGGCTACATTTCCACTTAGTATTGATTTAAGCTTTCATCTTTTAAGATGTAAAAGCTTGCGACATCAGTTGTTTCCAAAGCTGTTACAGTATCTAAACGAGCTTTCTGAGAACAAACATACAAAAACCGACCTATGAAAAAAGAACGAAGTGAATATTCCACGAATCATATCTTTGTCTGACGGAAGGACCTAATTCTACAGTTTTGGGTTATAACAAATTCATTAAATTTACGCGAAAAAATGTAATTATAGCAAACTTTTCACCAAACGTAGGAGTGGATTAAACGGTTGATTAAACAAAAAGGAATCATTTCCGATTTGGGAATATGCAGCTAAAGGGTATTTCGTAAAACGAAAGAGCTGCCTGTACTCACGGGCAATTCATTGTAAGAACGCAATAACGAAAACACCCAGAAAATCCCTCCACGTGAAATAAATAACGACTCCCTCAATTGCTTGTCACGTGAAATCGTTCCGAATTCCGTTTCGTTTATATTATCTTCCCTTCGTGTGAGCGGAACAAACATATGTATTTTTTAACAAAGAAATTGATGTTCTGGCGCAGATAAGATACAGTTCGTCCGCGTCGATTATTTCGATTCCGGTTGTAGGGCTAAACGATTTAGAATCAGGTTGATTTCCATAATAAGAGAACATTATATTCGAAAAACTGGAAAGGTTATCCCTCCTTGAAAATTCGGATGAATCCTTCTATAACCAAGCAATTTTGAACGCTTGTTAGATATAAGATAACAACAAGTTGAATAGAATTTCAATCAGCTACATTTATACACAAGGGAATTTTTCGGTAATACAAGCAATATTTCACTTTAAACGTGAAAAGTGAAATTTGAATTTTTTATCTCACACTGAAGGCAGATGTCTAAAACATTTCCTAGCGTCAAGAAACTAAGAAAGTTCTCGAAATTGCTACGATTTTAATATCCAAGTTTATTAGGACGAGAGTAAAAAAAGTTATTTGTTAGCAGCCGTACTTCTTTTGAATGAAAAATCGAAGTTTCCATCGATTAAACAATTCTCTTCCAATCCTTAAAACTTAATATGTGCCCATGTGTTTAATGAGTCATGCGTCGAGTAACATGGTGGTTCGAGGAGTCTTCTTAAGAAGGATTTTAGCAATAAAGAGGATTAGTACGGAAAGAGTGTACACTGACGAGGGATGTGATCGATATTGGCCAATAATGTTCTAGTCCCCTCAAGAAGGGGAGGAAGAAGGGCAGCGGGAGGCCAAATCGTGTCAGCCAATGGGCTTCCGAGGTAAAAAAAAATAAGGTCCCACAATGTGTCCCCAGTCAAAGTGGCCACTCCCCAATAGCTGCCCCATGGGCAAAGCTGAAAGGAACCACCGAAAAAAACTCAAATAGACGCCCCTTCGTCATTCCCAACGAGCCTTGCCAATCATCCCCCTCTCATTTTTTTTGCCCACGAAGACACGACTTGGAGAATAATGAAAGCTGTTTCCATGACAACGACCTATTCATTCAAACCCCGCATCGGCTAGTATTCACGTGACCAATCGAACCACGCGGGCGTCTCTTGTACGCGTCGAATGAGGCGGCGGTTATAGACACGGAACGAACCTCACGTAGTTCTTTCCTTCTGCCGCTTGTCGTGGCGCTACCATCGTGGGAGAGTTTGAAGAAAGTTCAGACTTTTGGCCGAAGATGGCGTTGGAACGGTGGCGCGTTATTAGCCCATTACTGACGCGCGCGTTGCGTTCAATCGTATTGCTTGCGATTAGAACACTCGCTTCCAAAACGTTCGCCACACGTAGCGACTCGGTCATTGACATTCGACGAATTGAGGCTCTTCATCATTTACATAGTATCTTCGAACTTATGCGTTAAATTGGAAGTATCGTTTTTTGTCTTTAGAAAACAACGTGGAGTCTAAAATAAACCTTGCAACGAATATTTCTCGAAAATATTGATAATTCTTTTTGTTAATATTGCACATATTTCGTATCATATGAGTGTGAAAACGGTATTATGTTAGAAGCAAGGCAAAATTTGTAAATTACCTTAATAATTAAAGCAACTATTCTTGTAAACTTTATACGGTTAGGTGGAAGAAGGGGCTGTGTAGCCTCAACCTCGCCGTTAAAAGTTTAAATAAATAAATATTGCCACAAGTTCAGCAAGCATTGAAATGCTACTGTACATCGAGATAAAATGATAAATATTCATTATGAGAATAGTAAAAACACTTGAATTGTACAAATTATGTATCTTTAACTGA
Organism: Uropetala carovei; assembly: GCA_036926305.1. Lineage (NCBI taxonomy): Eukaryota > Metazoa > Arthropoda > Insecta > Odonata > Petaluridae > Uropetala > Uropetala carovei. The sequence continues at coordinate 7,410,650 of JAXCHB010000065.1, read as the reverse complement.
CAGATATTTGTCTTTTATTGGGTGATTATAGCTTCCTACGCTTGATAATCAGCATAACAGGGCGCACTCATTAACCAAAAGTGAAGATTATGCGCTCCTAAACGAATCAGATAATGTAATTACTAGCTGGGTCTGTCATACCTAAAAATATTAATGGTCACACATGGGTTAGAACAAAATTTATTCAACGAGTAAGCTAATTTTTGTTGCGTTTCATCTAAAAAGAACATTTATTTTTCTTATTTTTAATTCACTTGCCGGATTTATATTAGATATTCGGTAATTTCTTATTCGGATTATACTGCAGAAATCTAAGTCTTGAACCTTGAAATTTACAAGATATTACAACAAAATTTTACGAAAAACACTTTATACAACGTAACTTTTAGAGACAAAACAGACATCTGTAAATGAGCAAACGATGCTTCATTAAGTGTTTCTCAAATTAAAAAAACGTCGACATTAGCAATTAAATTACCACCTAGCAAAATTGACCTACTGGTATAAGCACTTAATCAAAAGTCTATAAATTCCAATGATTTCCACGATATATGACAACCTAGTACAAAAAAGCTGGTAGCGATTCATCATCTGCCAAGTAAGTAAGGATTGCGCAGTTATTTCTACCCTTGAATATGTTCGCACATTCCCATTTGTCTTCCCACCGACACACTTGAGTAAAAGAGATGCTATCATGACTAAGTTTCATGCAACACTGCAATAGCCCCGGGACTAAATCCACGCGCTCAAGAAAACCTACCAAACGAGAGAAGAAAGCGTAAAGTACCTTTGAGTTGAATACCTTGAGATCAGCAGTTTCTGAAACAGAATGTTTGATAATCTTTTCACCGAAGCATTGAACGAAACCTACGCAAATCCGCTAGAGATTTGATTTAGTAATTGAAAAAAAAACGGAATTTAAAATTTCAAAATACAAATAGATTGATTGATAGGTACTAGGTTGATATCCATCAAAACATATCTGCATCACAGCAACGAAATAATTAACAAACTGACGATACAAGGCTTTTACTTCAACACGGCATTGGATACGTGATTAAGATTCAAGGATAACATTCAAATAGTTTTCTAAAACAATAATTTTTTGCATAAAGTTCCAGCATTCATTTCCATATCCGTAACCCGCATAATAAATTTAGCATAGGCGCAAGGACCAATGGAGCCTGATGGCACAATGCTATACGTGTGTCACTTACACCCCAAGGACGGATGAAAAGTATCTGTGGAGCGAGGAGTAATTGAGAAATAATTCATCGAGTAAATAATGACGAAGGATTTTACCTTAACCAGAATACTGGATAGATATGCACGTCTGAGTGCTTAGAATTACAACATGTTATTCCAACTGAAGGATTTACTCGTAAAACAAATAAATAGATTTAGAACGACATCGTGGCATTCCATGTGTATAAATGTAAAATAATTTGTTTTAAATACAATGTTTCGTTAAATAAAGCAATGAAATTTGTAAAATTAAACTATTTATTTTATTATAATTAGTAATGCACCCATACATGTGTTTATAAATCCAAGGTAAGCAACAATTCCTATTTATTTTTTATTATCTCATAAACAGTTGTTTCCGGGCTTTTACAATGAGCGCAATGACGATCGCATACATCCATGACCTAGGCAGGAATCTAAACCACGATCCTAACATTTGGATCTAGGCACGCTAACGAAAGTCGATCCAAATGGAATACAGAAACAAATTTAATTAAGATCAAGCATTTAAAAATATTTTTAAGTCGCGGTTAGTGAACTATTATCATCATCTATAGGAAGCACCTGTTACTCACTGCAATGCAATAATAAAAAATGTTATAGATACGTATTAATAAAATCAGAAACAACATCACTTTCTACAACTTTCACTGTTTATTATAAAGCGACCGGTTTTGCAGTGACTACTGCATTATCGGCGAAACCAGTAGTTTTATATTCCACGGTGGAAATTTTACAAAGTTGTGAATTTTTCGAAGTTCAAAAAAATGCAATTGAACAAAGTTACACCTTCAATTGTGATTCAAATAGAAAGACATTAGCTTCAATTTAATTTTAAAACCTGCAACTAAATCGTAAAATCTTTTACCGAACATAAAACTCACACATAATTATTTATCAAACTTCAATTATAAATTTCATTGATAAATCGATAAGACCTTAAACTGCACTAAAATTTGTTCCATAGTTTCAGTCATGAGAATAATCAGCATCCATATGGAAGAAAATGCGAAAGCAATAGAAAATAAAATAAACAAAGACTACGGTACGAAAATTCTTCACGATCGCGAAATTATATTTTTAAAAAAACATCTCGCTAAACCTAAATTTTCCCGGTATCAAACACACAGGTAATTACTAAAACATCCACAAAAAATATATAAAACTCCAAATAATAAAACGCCTCTTGCAATAAATTAACCCGAATGCACCAGCGTTCGGAAAGCAATTTCCAAACACGCCTTCATATTCGAAGAAGAGAAAGTACGATATTAAGCAGAGGATGGGGAAAGAAGAGGGTCGAACGGAATCTCCTTGATAGGAGAGAAACATGGCAGTGGAAATTGGATGATGCAAGGTTAATGGAGAATTAGATAGCACGGATGAGAATGAATGGTCTGAGGTTAAAGAGTAAATGGAGAGAAGGAAGGAATTTGAACGGAAATATGGAATGAGAGAGAGAGGCTGATAGGCGTGGAGGATTTTCTCACACGGTGAGAGGTGGGAGTGGCGGCTTAGCAAAAAGACGTGTTGTGTGGAGAAGAGATTATAGAAGGAAATGAGCGAGGCGCAGACGGGGAGAGAGAAAAGTTTTTAATGGAATGCTGGCGTAAAACATACGAAATGCACGAGACTATTGTTGCGCAAGAGAGATAGAGAGAGAAAGGAAGAAACTGTCTTTGTTTTCCACGGATGTTGAGGATAACGATACCCAGCATACGATGGAAGGATTTAAGCACAAATACAGTTGGCAAGCGACATTTCTTTAATCTTCAAACTGATTTCTGATTGAAGTAGGACGACGAAAAAGAAGATAAAAATGTAGTGATTTCGAAGAAAATAATTAAGGTTGGTTAGTAAGATCAGTCTATGCTTCGATTCGGTGCAAAATCTATATATCGTTTGATGAATAATTATACTCTGGAATGAATGTCCGAATAAGAGTACATACTATAAATCGAATTTCAATGCGCTTTTACTCTTACCTTAAATGTACTACACATAAAATCCGCAATTAAAAAACTGGTTGAGTATAATGAAAATCGATGAATATTTTATACGGATTTAGTTAGATAATTTAAATAACCACTGAGATATATTTCATCGATAATCATTTTTGCGACACCCAATTGGGTCATTAATCTTTCTGACAGGAATAATCAATAACTATATAGGTATGTAGTAAAACTTCAACAGCAATTTATTTGCTTGAGCTATGTCTAAGGGCTCTGACAAAATTTGTTTTTTCAGTGGTGATCCAATCTTTTCGAATAATATATAAGAATGAGATTTTTACTTAAGAAAACCATCTAAACTGCTATCATTTCTAGACACAGATCAGATATAAATGTAATTTCTCAAATTACACTTCGGGAATTAGGTAGACACTTCACCGAGGCTTATTATAAAAGAATAATAATATAGCAATAATATCAAAGCCATAAATCAAAATATGAGTGAACTAATAAGCTATTATAACAGCTTCGACCACCAGATATATCTCTGGCTGTTCCTTTTAGCACAAAAAATATTACAGTTCCGTATACTAATAAGGAACAGCGTCAATGAAAATTTGCTCAAGAAATTATATAATCCGGCAGAAACAATTTTCGTTTAACGTGTTTATACAACTAACATTTCCAGAAATTTTTCATAAACAAGCGCAACATCAAATTTTAAGGGCAAAAATATTTATCTTGAGTTACAAGTCACTTGTAGGATCCTCGTATAAAAATAATCCATTATTAGGAAATCGAAAATTAATTTCCTTAGAATACCAGCAACGTCGAAGCGCTACGTCTCCGAATCAACCGAGTCCTGACGTTCTTTCGTCTTCGTGGGGCGCCATTCAAAACCCATGACGAAATAAATTACACATGCTCGTATTTTTCGAAAAATAAAAAAAATAAAACCTATGGCGCCACACACCACGCGTGCTGTCAAACACTAAAAGGATCACCGCGAGAGAGAAAAAACGAACATACGAAGGCGAAAGAAATAGAATATGTAGGAGAGAGAGAGAGAGGGGGGGAGGGATGCGAGAGGTTCAGGAGAGAAAAAGAGGGGGAGGGGGGAAAGAAAAACTGTATTCTTTATCTCAACCAAGCAGAGACCTCTTTTGTTTGTTCCCGTCCTTCTTGCCGAGGTGATTTACTCCGAAAGGGAAGAGAAGTAAGGAGGAAAAAAATAGGGTGAACGTAGAAGAGAGAGAAGAGAAAGAGGGGGGGGAGGGAGAGAGAGCGAAGGCAATGGGTGGGGTCGGAATATGGGATATCTATAATCGTCCCACCCTCTCTTCTCACCCCTCCATTGAACCCTCCGGGAGGTCCCTCCCTACTCCACAAGAGACAGCCGCCGCGGCGGGGTCTATGATTTATTACGTGAAGCGTCGCTCCATTCCATGCGCGGGTGCCACCATTCCTCCACCCCACTCCCTCTCCCCCCCTTCCCCCCCCCCCCACACACACACAAACTCCCTCCCCTCAAAGCCCCACACAACCTCGCATTACTTGTGTGTACACGTTCATACAGTATTCCTCCACATCCCGTCTCCAAGCTCACCCACCACTTCAAGAAGGAGTTCTCTGTGTGTTCCTTCGCACCCTATCCTCACCCCCCCAACCCTCTCTCCCTTTACCCCCTACATCTCACCTACCCTTCCCGATCCCGCTTTTTCCCGCCCATTCCGCGAACATGGGACGCCCTATCGTGCTTTCCCATGCGACCCGAATAGAGGGGGGGATCTACTCCCCCCCCCCATCACCCCTCCCATCCCCCCGACCCGATATCCTCCCTCCCGCTTCGGTTTCCACACTTCCCTCCCGGAGTGGCACGCATCCCGCGCTGCCGCCGGGTACTCCTACGTCTTATGCGGAGGAATCCTTCGGGAATGTTCCAGACGTAGGGGGGGGGGGGGGGGGGGGGAAGTGCGGGAGCGCGAAGGGACGCGTATCGTTAGAAAGGGGAAAATATGGACAGAAATTATAAATATTTAGTTCGTTTTTTATTGTTCTGCAGCATAGCGGAAATGGTAAAATTACTGAGTAGTAACGACGGGTAATTGTAGCGTAATTAAACCGTTTATCGTTCGAAATAATGACGGCTGAGTCAATGCGAACCCTTTCGCAACATTACAACATTTTCAAGAAAAATGCATAACGATATTAAGAAAATAAACGACCGGGGATAGCATCGAGGTATACTGTTCGAAAAGCAATAAAGATCCATATATCAGCGAAAATATTCCCCGACTTTCCGTCGTTTCTTTCCTTCGTATTACAATTCCATAATCTTCGGGATATAATATCAAAACCGAAAAACGCTAGGCATTTATGATAAATGCATGCAGGCGTGTACGATTTCATATAAGACTGTGCGCGCATACACTTTATTAAGTATACGATGCATTTACATCTGGAAACGTGGATGTTACCACGAAGTACATCCTTGCTTTGGTTCGTTTTACCAAACCTCCCGACCGAGCGGTAACACATCCATGCATTTAGATTTCTCACAGGCGCTTCGAGATGGATGTTATGTTTCTGTTGATACTCAGCTGCTCATACACGCATCAAAATCTATAATATCCAATATCGCGTTTCGTCCTCGCAGCGGAAAGGAGATAAAATTTTGTTCGCGATAAATATAAACACACGAAGATTTGCAAATGCAATGCTCAAAGATGTAGTAGGATGGATTCATCAACTCCCTTTTCAGCATCATCGAGTAAATCACCCCAATTTTACCATTTAATTACCAATTTCTGTTGCGGAAGGAAATTTGAATACATTATGTAACCAAATTTTCTCTTTGGAAATATTTCAGGGATCCCTAAATGTTTTTATCGTTCGGAATGATAAAATGAATTAATTTCAAACTATTTCAAGATTACCTTCTCGCACAAAATCCGCCATCTTGACGGGACCGTTACCTATCACCCGCAATTTATATAGTATTATATTTTTTTTGTTTCATCAATATTCGGATCAACGTTTTCTAAGGTCAGCAAAATTGAGCGTATTTCACCTTGAAACATCACCAGATGTATTCTCTTCTCAGGGTTCAACTATTCTGCACCGACCAGAAAGAAATGGGACGTGCACCAAACAGAGCGAAGAGAACGAGCAGAAGACTCGAAGAATAGAGCGAGAAATGTTCTGAATGAAGAAACGGGTGGAGAAAGGATCACGCAGGCATTGGAAGAATACTTTGAAGGGGAGAGCGGAGTGGAATAAAAATGCATTTGCATCGAATAGGAAAGAAAAATGAAGAATGAGAATGAGGAGAGTGCCGGAGAGGAGAGAGTGTGGAGGAAAGAGGGAGAATGGGAGTAGACGCGGCAGGAGACGAGCCAAAACACATTTGGACGCCTCCAAAGGAGCAATCCGCTTACGAGGGGGGGGGGAGGGATATGGGATGAGAACTAAGGGGCTGAGGAGGAAGATAGAGAGGGAGAAGGGATGGGGGAGGGTGGAGGGAAGGAGGGTCGACTGGAAGAGCTGAGGAGCGAGGGTAAGGATAGGGGAAGGGAGTGGGTAGGAAATGCATAAAATTTCGCATGAGAGGAGTGTAACGTTCCATCCGACACGTTGTGCGAGGTCGAAATTCATTCGGGCAGAAAAAAGGGTAACACTTCACGCCTGTCATAAGACCTCGTACGAGAATGAATATAAAAAAATTTGGCCAAGTTCGGGAGTGGAGTTATACGTGGATGCATAGCGAGCCAGAATTCAAGTGTTTGTGTGGCACCTGATACAGTTTTCCCGGAAGGAGTAAAATTTAGATTGCATTCCTGTTTCCAAGTCTGCGAAAAATTGGATAATATTTTAAAAGAACCGAGACAGAAAATCTATAAAAAAATTTTCATTTTTATTTATTTAGCATACGAACTGCGAGGTTCAATTCTGGAAACGTCGTGATATTCTAAATGAATAAATGTAATAGGTTAGATTAATAAAAAAGGGAAACGTAGTATTACATTCGTGATATTTTAAAGCATTTTGTACCAAATAAAACTATTTTTTACCGTAAAGATACACGGGACCGATTTTCTTTCAGCAAAACTAAATATCTCAATTATACGTCGATGTTTAAAGATCGGTCGAGAAACAATTGCATAACTAATCGAAAATAAACGTTTAATCGCATACTACTTTTAAAGGTATCATTTAATAAAATTAAAATTAAATAAACATTGAAAAAACACTCATTAAAAATTAATATACCTAGAATAGAAATGAAAATTTCATAAAATATCAGAAAGAAATTAGCACTACAACACTAATATTTAGGAAAAATACACACAACATTACCATTGTAGAAATTTCACTATTAAATGCCACACGAAGCTAGTCAAAGTTAAATAAATTTAGTAGAATTAATTTGTCGGTGATTACTCAAGAGCAACAATTATTTTCTACTTATAGAGAATTCCGAGAAAAACCAATTTTCAAATAAATCTTTATAGAGAGCCTTTACTTTGATTTAAAAATACTCCAGCGGATTAAATATACAACATGAACATCACAAATATAAAAAATATTTTTTCTGTAATTCTCCACTCTGAATTTAACAGAAATTTTATGGGGATTGATAGCCATTCGTTAAGCTTTGGAGCGTATCGACACAGATGGTCATTAACAGAAGAACCGCAAAAAAAAAAGCTCACGAGGAGCACATTATCACCACCGTCCACGGTTCGATGGATCGCGCGGAAAATGAACCCGAACGAATGAATGTAAAAAACACGTGGAACGTAAGATGGGATGGCGTAAGCAGGAAAGGATGACATGGTGGGAAAGGGGAGCGGGAAATACGGCAAGCGTCATCAGGGACGGAAGGGTTTTTTATACTTTGAATTTATCTCCACGGGGTGTTGCAGAAGCCAAAACCACGAGGTTTGACTACCGCCGGGTGCCATCCTCCCCAACTAATCAACCAACTTGACACGCATCATAGCCCTTTTTTTTTACTGAAGAGCATAGGCGAAATATCTTCGCGCGACCCGACACAAAATCCCGCCAACCTAATTCGCCCTCCCGCCATACGAAGCGAAGCATACGCACACAAACGGCGATTGCAGCGCCGCGGGTCCGAAAACGTCTCGAGAAAAGAGATATAAGAAAAGTTTTTCTTCGCGTCACTTCCGGCGAACGGCAAAGAAGGCGGCAAAAGGAGCAGCTGTTCTTCCGGTGGAATCGGTAGGAGATAAAAAGGTCCTGTGTTTTGGGCGCGAGCGCGTGTCCAAGTAAGTAGGATGAAAATGCGCGGGAGAGGGTGATTTGCGAAGAGGAGGAAGAATAGGAAGTAAGACAAATGAAGGCTGAGAAGCGTGACTGACTTATTATTCTCCCATATCTATTACGCGTGGTCTTTTCCTCTCTCCGGCTCGCTCCCGAAATACGAAATGCGTGAATGGGAAAATGGGAGGAGTGAGCGGGTGGGGCGCTTTCTGTTGGAATCGAACACCAGGTGAGGGCGGGGTCGGCAGGTGGACGGGGATATCTCGAACTGCGTGTTTTTTTGGGGGGGTTCGAATCATCGAAATGCGCCTTCCTACCGCGAGCCGCGTGCCACTGCATAGAACCCGTGTCCGGCACACGTGTCCATCGCCTGAGAACGTGCAAGTGCTGCGACGAAGGTGCGGATCTCTCTCCTTCCTCTTTTTACAAGGAAAATTCAATGAGTGGATAGGATAGGGTGGGGCTGCGAATGTGGAATTATCCAATAAGCTGGACTTCTATTCGACTATTGCGTGCGAACATACGTCGCTTAATTAACGTCACTGGAAGAAACCAATTATAAACTTATGTTAAATCACCTTAGTTGTTTACTGAACATACAATGGCGCTAAAGCCGTTTAATGCTGTGCCAAGAAGTAAGTCTCAACTGTGTATAAACACCTACATTTAGCTCAGCAATAAGGAATGAACTTAACTTGGTCACAAAATAACATTTGAAATCTATCACGCATAAAGTATATCAATTATTTTGAAATTGTTTTGTCCGGAAGGTTAAATTTATTTAATTAGCGAATAGCAACATTAGTTTATTCAATCGAAATTTATAACATGCAATATATTATTGTCAAAATACTATAATAAAATTCATCGACGTTTTGTATTTACTCTTCCTAATTTATAAAATATTTTGCCAGGTGCGATAAGCATTACGTCCAGACACAACCATCAAAAATCGATCATCTTTCAAGCGCGAGAAGACATTAATCGTTTCACCCTTAAAAGGTCAATTTATGAGGAAAAATGCGACCGAGATGATGAGAACAAGGGAGGCACTTAAAACTGGATCAGAAAAACACCTTAACCCATTCGTGATAGAACTGCGGAATTAAAATGATCAATAGGAAAAGTTCAGGAAGTCACGCCAGAATAGAGGCTCCCGTGCATTTTCAGAGGCACTTTACGGCACGAAACCAGATGAGGGAGCGTTTAAGAGTTAGTTGCCGTGTTATTTTGTCCATCATGCCGTTTCTTTCTACTCCTGCTGACACGGAGTAAACATAATCGCCGTTTTTCTTACCTATATAAAATATTTTAATAAAATGCGTATCACGAAATGGAAATTAAGGTAATCATTCTTTGCCATGATATGAGAACACATTAATTTGATTAATTTCGGGTTTAACAAATAGATCAATTAAACCTCATATGGAATTTAAAAGATTTTTCACAACACTATCCTAAAACAAATTAGTGTATCAAAGATCAAAAAGTGAAATATATCATTAAAATATACAATCCTCAATTTAACTTAAACACCAGCTGGTGAATCGTCATCAGTGATAAAAGTTAATTGAATAATTCCAAAAAGTTTCAAAACAATGTTTTTAAAAAAGTGACCAGCAATTTTCTATATGGCTCACATAAGAACTAGGATATGTTTTCATATATGAAAATTACTAAAATATTTTGCATGAAAAATTACGACTAAAAGCATCACAGGAATGACTCATTAATGAGTAAAAAATTAGTATTGCATTATCGCTAGTACACAGTGAAGTTATCCAGTTTTCGATCAACTTATAACCATATGTGCAACGAATCATGCAAAATATAAGGAAAAATCGGATATGAGAAAAAATTCTCGTATTGATTAGGAATCGAACTCGATATATTTTATTCAGAAGTATCGGTTGCGCATGCGATAAATAATATCACATTTAAAGAATGAAACCTGTTATTCCGAAAGTGTTCCATGGAAACGAATAAAATCTTCCCTAAAACACCTTTGAGGATCAGCTAATAGTGAAGCTATTCACTTATTTTTGCTGCGGAAGGTCTATAAAATCGCGAGTAAACAAAAAAAAGACGGTCCCGAGTCCCGATTAGAAGGATTCACTTCACTAAAAGGAAACGAGGCAAATAATTGTTTTGCTATCTACGCGATAGGAAGCACAAAAATCCCAAGGGAACAACCGCAGCTCATCACGCGAAGGAAAACAGAAACATAGAAGAAAAGGGAAAAAAAACTTTGCTAGCATTGGCACCTATAAAAAAAGAACCTAACCGAAAGACCTTATTCAAGTCTCTTGCATTCTCAACGCCTTGTAAAATGCAAATCGACCGAGACGAAATAAGACATTTCCTCAGTTCGCGTGCTCGTAGAGAGAGAGAGAGAGAGAGAGGGAAAGAGATAAAAAAGAAAACCATTTCCCTCCGGTTCCACACGATCCGCAGTAATTTTCTCACTCCGCTTTGGTAGATCGACTCCCTGTCTCGGCGACATGTAGGAAGGGAACGAGACAGGGACGCTCCCAGAGAAAGAGAGATGCGGTCTGTAGATATGTAATTGGAAGCCCAGTTACGGATGAGGCCTTAATAACGCGTTTTTTTTCCGGTGATCGGTTCTTGCCTACAAGGAAACACACATCAGGATATATCTTGATGTTGAATAGATGGCTACCAGGTGACAGCGTAGCTTCCTGCTAGGTCAGTTTCATTGAACAGGAAGATGCCTACCCCAAATAGAGTTGGCGTAATTTATCGCGATGCCAAAAGTTCCTCTCGTCTTTTAGCCCGATCGTTAAATGCTGATTGACCTATATCGGCACTTTCTCTTTCGGTTAATTAGGTTAGGGTCTAATTCAATGGAGAAAAAATAGTTAAGGTAGTCACAAACAAATTCTTTGTTTCGAGTTTAATTATCCTAGAAGAAAAATGCTGTGAATAATGTGACAAAACGATTTATTCTTTCCTGCATAATTTCATATTATCTTCTCCTGGTTAGCCACCATTTGAGAAAAATAATTATTAAATCAATTTACCGACCATCACCTGAGTTCTCTTTTTTGTACATGATGATCCACCTTAAAAATTCTAGCAATACATCTATGAATAAGAAGAGGATTTTTAACAACGTATGATGGTATCAAGAAAGTGATGATTATGAGGATAACCGCCATGGAATGAAATGAATTCCTGAGTGGTACTTCATCAACGTCAGGCCAACTACCACAAAGGAAGACCAATTTCTATCTAAAATGCGAATTTGGCTTAGTCGACTGTTTGACGACCATAGGAGTTACTTAGATCATCCATTGGAATCAAGCCATAAGATGAGCACAATAATTCACTTTTGAGGTTTCATTTTTTTTTAAAGAAACCCATGATAAGTGCTTGAAATTTATGCCTTTATGCATGAAAATACTTTATGACCCATAACCACCAGATATTAACAAGAACAAAAATCGTCCATTAACCCACATGAGACATAACGTAAAAAACTCTCCTTGAATCACTTGAGGTCAAACCTGCCTAACAACTTGGATACGAACGACTTCCCGCAATATCTATGTAAGCAGTTTTTCAGCTACCCTAAAAAAGTCTCGCCATATATCAAACATATTAAGCCCCATCATATCCTAAGGCCTGAATAATGAGAAAAACAAAAGCATTGAGTAGTGCGTGTGTGTATATGTATATATACCTACATATAAAGGGAGGAAAAACGAGGTCGACAGAGAGAGACAGAGGGGAAGAAAGAAGGAAATGTAATAGAGGAGGAACATCTGCGTGAGACTGGCTCGCACGTAGACACACAAAACGATCCATGAGTCGCGGTAGTGCCTTTAAAAACCTCCCCATCTGTCCGCCGTAGGCGCCCAGGTGCCCGACTCTTAATACACTCTCCATCCCGGAAGAAGGAGTGTGAGAGGCCGCTACCCTCTTCGAGGAGAGTGGTGCTTCAACCCTTTCTACGAGCGAGCGGAGAGATGGGGAGGGGTGGGAGGGAGGAAGAGGTGGACGGCCCTCTCTTCCCCCTCCACAGCTGCATCCGCCTTCCCCTATCTCCACCGAAAAATCTCCCTCCCACGCCTTCCTGGACCATACAAATTCCCATTTATATATATATATATATATTAACGCGAGTTATGGAATTATGGTGGAGAGGCAAAGGACTGTCATTCAAATCGAACGATTGGTACTTTAACCATAACGATCCGAAAATCATGTAGCTGATTATAGTCGAAGTCCAGATACGTTGTTATCAAATTAAACAAGTCGGATAATAAATATCCCTATCAGACGTACTAAATAAAACTTTTGGCACCGATCGAATGATTTTATTTATTCCACACGTGAGATATGCAATTCAGAAAAAAATGTTTATGTTAGTAGGCTCAATTTTATATTATTTATGACTGTCCAAAATTGAGTCAAAATGTGAAAATAAGATAAAGCATTTTTGACGAAAAAAGTTAATCGGATAAACATAAAATAAATGTAGCCAATTAAAATTCGTTAAAACAAGGAAAAATCGCATGAGTGGCCTTCATATCTAATTTCAAACAAATCAGTTGGCACGTTACATGATATACGTACTAACAAAAAACTCAAAGGGCACTCAACTGATCTTAAAGTCGAGCATCAAATGTACTTTTTTGCTAACGTTTCCAGTTGCTGAGCAAAGTCCTCTGTTACTCTGAAACGACGATAAACCTTTATCTCTTGTGAAGCTCACACATGAATTAACACGAAAGCGCCATGAAAGCAGGCCACAAAAACACCATAAACACCGATAACCGAGTCAGTATTCCGCTAATTACCTTAGAACTCCTAGCCCTATCGTATGCAATTCCAACGATTACCCAAAATCCCGATTATTCATTCAAGATCTAAGAACGATAAATATCGTCCAGCCCTATCCCTTTGGCACCACTACCTTTTATTAATTCCCTTAAAAAAAAGGTTGCCGAGGTTAGAGGATGGAAATTCGAGTGAAAGGAAAGGTGGTCGAAAGGGAAACCAACACCAACCGCTTCAACCCTTCCGTAAGCATACCCAACGACCGCCGTCTACTTCCGTCAACCAGGAGGTAAAGGTTCCTCTTTTTGGCTAGGCCCACCCAGCAGAAAAAAACAACACCACCCCATCGTAAGGGAGGAGGAAAAAAAACCTTTTGATACCAGCCCAGAAGAAATCCTACGTCCACGCAGGGGAAGCCATTCTTCCCAAGGGACATGGAAGACTAAAACGGCTAGGGGAAAAAAGGAAAAACCCCATCCTACTCCATCTCATTCTCATTTAACTCATCCCGACCTCCTTCTCACCTTCCTTCGCTAACCCTCTCCCTTTCTCTCTCCTGAGAGAGGAGAGAAAACCGCCCCTTCTCACAAACTCAAAAAGGGAGGCAAAAAATAAAGAGAAAGGGTAAGGGGATTGGAGAAATAAAAAACCTAGTGAAAAACTCCACACGATATGCAGATGCCGATTCACAGTGGGCCAATAGGGAGAGGTGGATGGGGTTAATGCTGGTATCCCACCGAGGAGGAGGAGGAGGGAGAGGAAAAAAAAGGAGACACACAAACCACCCTAAAAAAGGATCGCGATGTTGCCATATGCACCCATCTAGGAGGTAAATGAGTGCAGACTTTTTCGTACGTATTATCTTAACAAAAAAGTGAAGATAACGCTGGTAAACGCTCACGCAATAGTGGATTGTGGTGTTGTGTGAAGGGGAAGGAAGTGCGTGAGGATGGAGAGCCCCTTCCCACGGGCCTTAACCCATATAGACGAAAATACTATAACAGCACGACCTTGAACTTCGTATAACTTCAGACGCGTCTTTCATGGAAATCTTTTTCAAAAAAACACCTTAATTGGAGTTATTAGCTGCCACGGAGAACACTATTTCAATTTAAAAACCGAAGGCTTATTGAACAAAGTAATAAAACATTCATAACCGCTGGTAAGGCCAAATCCGATATGGTGTTCATGCAAAAAAGGGTTATTAGAGAGACGATTTTTGGTTTGTTAATTTCTCTATCTTACACGGTGTGATGAAATGAATAAGAACTACGCATAAATTTGAAAGGATTCAGTTTTTGTTGTGCATTTAGTAACAAAGGACCATGAAACAAGCGTGTGGCCTTAATGAGATATCTTAATTATGTGAATAGGATATCAAATCTCACTAAAGATTTGTTACCAAATTCTTATGCTTACTTATTCAAACGATGTTCTTCCGTGAGCAGTAATTCTAAATAGAAATTATATTGAAGAATGATGTGAATGAAATGGATTCGAAAATACCATTGTACTGACGAATAAAATGTCGTTTAAACTAGGCCTAGACCTAATTAATTGGATTACTTTAAGAAGCTAAATATTAAATTTTAACTGAATAAATTAGTTATAGTCAGATTAAACTTGCGTTTAAAAAAGTAACGCCCGAGCGAAAAATTAAATTTGTGCATGCGAAATTCCAATTAAATTTTGATATTTCTTTTCACGTGAAATTATGTATAAAAGTACAAGGAAACTTCGGGTATTATTCATCGCGAATGCGATTGAAAAAATAATGCTATATATATATATTAGGTTTCAAAATTATCAACCCCAATTAGACAAAGAACTTTTCCGGTAAATTTGCTCCAATTATCCACTGATGTAATGCCGTGCTTAAGAGTAGAGCTGCATTAATATTTCTAACAGAAGTCGAGATAAAGAGTTATCTCCAAAGAGAAACCTTGAAAATATATGGAGTTCCACACCGGAAGTTAACTTTCTTTAAAATTAGCGGAAGTAGGTGCATGTGACGCATTACTCTAGCCTTTAAAGAAAGAAACCAATGCACAGTGGGACCGCGCCCCCAAAAGTCTGCCAAACCCCCTTGATTCAAGAATTATGTACTTTTTTCAACGTAAATATTTTTAGATGGATTTTCTGAGCTAATGTATGTATATGAGAACAAAATAAGACAACTTTTTTTATACTTACTGTAGACTAGAGTTCAGATTTGAACGCAATTGTAAATCATTCTTCAGTTTAGCATTAAATGTAAGATGACAAAATTGGTTGAAAATCCAAATGCTTTTAATTATAAACAATCAAAATACATTTCTTTATTATTTCCCAATCAATTTAATCTGGAAATATCATGTCTCAGCACAGTTATGGTTAATCACTGCTAGTGTCATCGTCATCTGATGACGATATATATTGCGATTCTCGCACATCATCTTGACTGCTGCCAGGTAAAAAACGACCCTACAGTTAGAATTGCCGTTTATTACAGTGTCATAAAATGGAAATACTGGGCTAATTCCATAAATTGACTTTTCGGATTCTGGCACACTTTTGAGATCCGCGGTCCCACTATGCAACGGCTCGGACAAAGTAATCAAAACGGGCAGTTACTTGACAATGAATTCGACAGTAAGTAGAAGAGGGAGACAGGATTCAGCTCACAATCAGTAATTCATAAAAAGGAATTTTGATAGAATGGTGTTCTTTATTCGGACTTAATGTGAAAGTGAGGAAAATGTAAACAAAGATTCGAGTTTTCTGTGGCGTTGTATTCTTACGGGTAAAAATATTGACAGAGAAGTAGTGCAATGAAAATTGTATTACTTTTGCAATGGAGGCAAAAATAATTTTTCAAAATAATTCGGAGGTTAAAGAAAGTTTCACTGAGATGTCAAAGAAATAAATGAACGTAATACACGAAGCCAGAATAATTATCAGGAACTCCAGATGCATAAAAGTGATTCCTAAGATTCGACTAATTTAATACCGGGCAATTCATTTCTGTTTTTACCAGCCTAACTTTCATCGATTGAAACAATGATTTATACCAAATGGCAACTAATAAAATTACTTCTAATATTTCGAATAAGTTGTATAACAAGCGTCTATGAGGATATATCTCCAGGTATAGAGTTAATATGATAGTACCGAACAGGGCCGGCTCTAGGGGCGAGCACTTGAGGCACAGGCTCGGGGCGCCGAATTTTAGGGGCGCCAAAATCAAAAAAGTCAGCTGAAGTTAATTCTTAAAAAAATCTAATACGCTAACCCAAAAAAGGCGTAATATACATATGTAAAAATATCACATCAGTGATTAAATGAGTTGCCGGATTTCTATTTTTACTCTTTTCAAGGCAAATTTTCATCCCAATTTTCAGCTTGTTTTCGCATTAAAAATTTTAAAAAATGACCATATTGTCTATTGTAGCATAAAAAACCTTTAGAAAGTAATAAAATTGATCGCGAGCAACCTGACGGTACAGATGCGATTGTATCCGGGTATCCGGTAGTGTTCCGTAACGAATTTCGATCTTTTTTGTTATCGCTACGTATGTATCGTTATGAAGGCAGAGGCGGATCCAGAAACTTCTCAAGAGGGGGGGGGGGGGGGGGGGCGATCGCCCCTCCACCTATCGAATCCGCCCCTGCCAACGGCCCTATATTTTGAATATCCCTACCCCTATCTGATAAGAAAAAAATTATCTTAAATGATGGTTTCCGAGACTGGAAAAATATTAATAACAAATTAAATGTGCATGAAACAAGTAATTATCACATGAATTCCTTAAAAATGTGGAATGACATGACAAAACGACTGAAATGTGGTTCGACACTAGATTCCATTCAACAAAGGGAAATTAAAGAAAACACTAAATATTGGGAAAATGTTCTTGAACGTCTTTCCATAATTAAATTTCATGGGACTCAGAATATCGATTTACTCGGTAGTTCGGATAAACTGTATGAGGACGACAACGGGAATTTTTTAAAGATCATAGAGCTCTTCGCCAATTTGAAAGAGCATATAAAAAAAACCAGGGATGTGAACCTAAACGAAACGAAACAATAAGAAGCGATTCTCGGAGGGTTCTGTTACAGGAACACTTTCGATGTAACCGAACCGAAATCGAACCGAAACATTTTTATCCAACCTGGAGTAGAACCAAAATGTACGGAAACTTTTTGGACCGTAATTCTAGTTGGAGCGAAATAAAGTGTTTCAGTTCGGGTACACAAATATAAAGTTTCAGTCCGGATCTTTTCAGAGGGCAATAAATTTCGCTGCTTGATATTTGTTATTCTCTTTAACATGAAATATTTGTACACATTCTTATTTGCGTTATTAAAATATTTTTAAACTCATTTTCTCAATGACAAAGTCCTGAACCTAGAGTTAACCTCAAAACTAATACGTACCTTACTATTTTTGGTAGGATTAAAATTCTCTCTTCTGATAGCTCTTATCCATTTCCGTTTAAGTTCTTCATCCTGTGGAAAACTGAACACTTGGACTTTTGGCCCATTTCTATAATTTCCTTTACAGTTTGGAACAACGCAAGTGTAAGGCATGGTATACAATGCATTAACTAATAGGTACTTCTGATTCACTAGTACGATGTTCAGTTCTTAAAAGAACAAAGCGCTCACAAACAAAAACATACAAATATAGTACTAACACTGGTGAAAGAAGTCAAACACACAGCAAGCCTAAATGGTGAAGTGTCCCTACTATTTCTGACGTCACGCCATGCTGACGTCACAGCGCACAGGCCTTGTATATAGGAGGTCTTGGATAGACTGCTTTGGCCCAATACTCGGCGTGTGCGTTCACTCGCGTTCTTGACGCTCGCAAGCGAATAGAGGAGGCCCATCCCAATACAGCATGTATGTCTAATGAGCACCAAAGACTCAAGTTAAAGGGGGCTTTGCGTACGGCTCGGGCATCACGGGGTCTAAATATCTGAATGAGTCAAGAAGCCAGAACGCGTTTTACTCGAAGCGAAATTCTAGGACCGAAACGGAATGGGATTAAAATCGCTCCAGAGTGGTTTTACTTCTGTGTCTTACTCCCTCCACCAACAGTTTTGAAACCGAAACAAAACTCATCTTGTAACGCTTCCTTTGATTTAATTCCATTCTACCGAAAGTGTTCTGCTTCTGGAGTAAAACAAAACAGTTCGTTCCCCAATCGTTACGCTACGAAGCAAAACACTTTTAGCGCATAAAATACTTTCGATCCAAGGTGAATTGAAACGTAATATTTAGTTTCATTTCGGTTCACATCCCTGAAAGAAACAGATCTAAAGAAATTCACCAGCACAAAAATATCCAGAACGAATTGATAGATCTATTGAACAAAGCCATTAAAGAAAAAATTGTATCAAACTTAAAAGCTAGTAAATACTACTCCATAACTGTCGATTGCACTCCGGATATTGCTCACATTGGACATATGATACTCGTACGATTTGTCTCAACATTACTGAATCATAATAAAGATGGAAATTTTGTAGAAATTAGAGAGCACTTCTTGGGGTTTCTCAAGATTGATGCTAGTACCGGCGCTGGAATAACCGAAAAAATACTTGAGATATTAAAAGAATATGATCTGTTGTTATGTGACTTAAGAGGACAAGGTTATGACAATGGCTCCAATATGCGGGACAAATATAGTGGATTGTAAAACAGAATTTTAACGATGAATCCACCAGCGTTTTTCATTCCCTGTAGCTCACATTCGCTGAATTTGGTTGTTAACGACGCGGCAAACTGTTGCATAGAAGCGGTTACCTTTTTTGATACAATCCAGCACCTTTGTGTTTTCTTTTCGTCGTCCACACAACGTTGGGATGTCTTGATAAAAAATATGAGAAATCTGACTATGAAACCTTTAAGTGCTACGAGGTGGTCTTCTAGAAAAGACGCTGTAAAACCAATCAAAACACAAATGCAGTAAATTAATAATGCTATTAATGAAGTTTCTGAAGAAGATACAACAATCACAACCGCTACTGCAACAAGAAACCGGTCAGAAGCATTGACTTTACTTTCAAAACTGAATTATAAGTTCATATGCTGTTTGTATATTTGGTATGATATACTAAATGAAATTAACATCACGTCAATATCTCTTCAACAAATGAACTCAAATTTAACCAAAGCTGCTGAACAATTGTCAAATACAATAACATATTTACAGAAGTATAGGTTAGATGATAATTTTGCTAGTGTGCTGATTGAAGCAAAGAAAATGGCTCAAAGATTAAATATGGAGCCTAAATTTGAAAAAAAGACGGATTCCTCGACGAAAAACAACTTCTGAATATGAACAATGTGATGAACTGATAGATGATGAAGTGCAAAGATTGAAAGTAGATTTTTTCTATAATATTTTGGACAATGCAATTACCTCCTTAAAAGAAAGATTTGAATTAATGGAGAAACATAGTAGATTCAATTTTTTGTTCAATTTTAAAAATATCTGTAAAATGAGTGATGAAATTTTGATTAAAAATTGCATGGACTTAGAAATGTTGTTGAATGATGGAGATCACAAAGATATTTCAGGACTAGACTTGGTCGAGGAGCTGAAATATTTAAAAACTCATTTGGATTCTGAATCACCGCTAGAAGTTTTAGAAAGCATGTTTGCAAATTATTTTACCGAATCATGCCCAAATGTATTTATAGAATTAAGAATATTCCTGACATTGCCAATAAGCGTTTCTACAGCAGAAAGGAGTTTTTCAAAATGAAACCTAATCAAGACGTATGTACCTCATATCGTCAATGTCCCAAGAAAGATTAGTTGGACTGGCAACTGTATCAATTAAAAAACATATTACTGAAGAGTTGGAGATGGAGGATCTGATTAAACGATTCACTTCAATAAAGGCTAAGAAAATGAATTTTGAATAGAACATGGTATGTAAATATATATTTTTTTCTACAAGAAATTTACTTTTTTATTTTCAGGTGAAATATTTGATTTCTTATCGTTTCATCAATAAGTTAATACCGATTTTAAACTGAATACTTTATATGCATTTATTTAGAAGTAATTAATCAACGATAAATCCAAAATGCCGAACCTAACACAACACAATTCAGCTTGTGCTCGAGAAAAATATGCGATTTCTTGTGAACGTATAGTATTATTAGTAATTATATTAGTAGAGACAACATAATGATACAATTATTAATAAAATGATTAATATGATTTAGTTATTCTAAAAAAATTAATAACAATTATATTAGACGAATTTAGTAAAAGTTTTCTATTTAGCAATGAAAAATGTTGATGGTGAGGGGCGCTCGAACAAATTTGGTGCTCGGGGCGCCAATACACCTGGTACCGAACTACGATGAGTTTTCGCTTAAACGTTTTACGAAGATTAATTGTACCGACTACATCGAATAAAACTAAATGAAGAATAAAAATTTCCAATTAATTTAAAATAAAATCAATGTAGTATTTTTTCACCTAAACTTCAGAAAATATTTCGCCTAATACTCTTGAGCAGAGATAAATACCTCAAAGGCTGCTAGATATGCAATTGCATGCAATACTTTTAAAAATACTGAGAAATAAAATACGAAACCAAGATGATAGAATATAATGTCATTTATTTAAACTGAGTTCTAGAAATTAATAAAAGTAACAATAAATACCACGACTCTAAATACCGCTATTAAAACATTTCTGATTCCAAAATATATTATGTACAACCATTCCTCGATTTGCACAGTACAGTCATACCAGTGAAAGACCGTGTAAAACGAACCCGTGCATAGTTTCCACATAGAAATAAATGATGTTACAAATGAGCGCGTCCTGAGCTCAAGTAGCAATTATTTAATTACGCTGCATTCAACATTGCTTCCATCATTCTTTCCCATTATCTCCGAGCCAAACTGAAACATATAATTTTTAATGCTTGGAGACCGTTGCGAAACCGTGCTGAAGCGAAATTGGCGCCCGTGCAATTCGAAATAGCTCTCTAAAAAAGGTTAAACCGAAAACGGGTAATGCGAAACCGTGCAATTCGAGTAAGGTAATTCAATCAAAGTATCATTAGTAACTGCAAAAACACGGGGCTAAACCCAAAAACATCCCCGCGCTTTTATTCTGGTACCACTTAATATAGGTAGACTTAGATGGAAGATGGGCCGCTGGAGCTAAAGTTCGCAAGGTCAGGGATTGAAATAAGAAAGGTTCCTGATAGGTATTGGAAGGGGAAAAACGCAAAAAAGGTAAGCCTTTGGCCTTGGTGGAATAATAAAAGATTCAGAGTGGTTTTGAAAGAGTAGGAGTGGAGGTCAGAAAGGATAATCTCCCTTCCAGTTTATAAATGGCCATAAATTTCGATATATAATGCGTGAAATTTTTTAAGGAAGGGTGAAGGTAAGTTCTTAGCCATTATGATTAGATTAGATATGGTCTTTATTTGGGACGAGATTGATACTAGGAAGTCCCATCTTCCACCTAACTCCTCGCCATAATGCAAATATAATATTACCTAGTGGAAATAATAATATAATAATAAATACAATACTGTAAAAAGATATAATTGTGTGGGAGAAATAAAAACTATTGCATCCATATAAAAACCCACTGCAGGAAAACACTCACATATAAGGGAGGTATGAAAAACCTGCGAAACCTACTAAGATTCACCAAACAAATCATCATATATTGCACTATAATGTATAGGATAACCATACAAAAAAGGGAGAAATAGAAAAGAAAAAAAGAACAAATAAATGCACTACAGGATAGCACCCGCACAATAAGGGGTGTGCGGACCTGTGACATCTACTGAAATTCTCTAAAAAAACGCAATAAAAGAAGAAAGGAAAAAGAAATAAAGAAATAAAATAATATAGAGGAAAGAAACAGAGAAAAGATCAAATAATTACACTACGGGAAAACACGCCCTCAGGAAGGGGGTGTATAAACCTATGATAATAATAATAATTCGACTTTATTTTCAAGGGCGATATTTAGACTATAGTATAGTCCACTCTTACATACAACCCATTACGACGAACACAAACATCCATGCCCTCGGCGGGATTCGAACCCGCGACCTTAGTATTCGGCGGCAGATGCTCTAACCACCATTCTACCAAGGCCGGGAGATGGGAGAAATTAAGAGAGAAAGTGAAGATTATGATCTTTGGGAAGCTAAAAAGGATTGGTAGAGGAATCAAAGGGGCGTTGCGCTCCCTTAATGCAGTGGTTCTCAACCGGTGTGCCGCGGCACATTCGTGTGCCGCGAGGAAGGGACTAGTGTACCGGACGTTAAGGCTTAATGAACGAGAATCGAGTAACCAATACTTTTCTTCGCAAGAAGAAAAATGACTGAATATTGGATGCACGTATCCACGACTTGCAGCGTTTCATAGGATTTGAAGGAATGTGAGAAGTTTATCGAGTTGTATACTTCCCGCACGATTGTATAATTTCAAAAATTCCAAATATTATTTTTACATCCTGAGTAAGCAAACTTGAGAAAACGACCTTCCCAACAGGATGTCTTGTTTCACGATCATGCAAACGCTTCTTTGTATGCTATTACATAAATAGTTTCCAAGTATTTTAACTCGGAAAATAGATTTTTTTCACATCTAATAAAGATTCGCATATTGTTACTGCATATACAGTAAGCTTAAGCCGATAAAATAATAATTAGAGGATTCATTACATTATGAGTGAGACCAAATGGGATTATTTAAACGCAAGAAGTTGAATGTGCGTAAAATATTAGGAAAAATAAAAAATGAGGAAGTAACAATTAGACAAACCTTTTATTCGTTTCATCTCACTTTACTCGATCGTTTTACTGTAACACGAATTACTTATTTGTTTGAGGCAGACGAATTAAGATTATCAACTTAACTATGAGTATATTAAAAACTAGCAACTAGCTAGCTTGTCATTTAATGATGTAAACTTGGCCTGTCGAACTGGCGGCCCGAGGGTCACACCCGTCCTGCGGCATGATTTTATCCAGCCAGAGGTAAGGGCGCCCGGGTCGCCAAAGCTCTAGGGGCGTTTACCCGTTGGTTCTTGTCTATAAAATACTGGTTAGCTGCCTAAACCCTACCAGTCATAAAACATTTTCCCTTGCATTCCTCTTCTCCCTTCCGAAGATTTTACCAACATGTGCGAAAACGGATGGGGAAAACAGGGAAGACAAAAGCAGCCAAAAATTATACCCCGCGCACCCGCTAACAAGGGAAATGTCTTAAAATAATGGTCTCATAGCATATACTACATTCTTTATTACGTTAAGTAAGATCTCGGCTCCTATCCAATGGATTTTAGAAGTTTTGGGTAGATGGGCGGAGGCGAGATGAATGAATGAAAAATATCCAAGAGCAAAAATCCCATTAGCCTTCTAGCTATGTCATTTTAGTGTGTGCGTGTGTGTTTGCTGTAAACTGAATTTGTGACCCCCTCCCGTAGAAATATTATTTGCCAAGACGACTATATTTCATGGACAGATCAGGCCTGTGACCTAACCAAGACAATTGTCGTTCTCGTTATTGCTAAAAACAACGAGACATTACTCACGTTAAAGGAATGGAAGCAAATCAGCTGTGAGTACAATCACGAGTGCCGAGAGAAGCTGAATATCAAGATTGGTTACACTCGTATGTTAAATATTCTATTTTTCGCATATGGCAACTTCTTAGTTATATAAGACTTTAATAAAAATTAAAATTTTGGTTCTTTTTCATATTTATATTTCAGTGTAAAAAAACTTAAGCTTTTACTTTATTTAAACAACATTATTGAACTTTTAATGGGAAGGGGGTCCGCGGCTCCAGAAAATTTGATGTAGGGGGTCCGTGGCTCCAGAAAGATTGAGAATCATTGTACTATGGTTCTATACTTCTCTTGGAAATGCCTCCAAACCGACAAAGTAATGAGGGCATGGGCGAGACAATAACAATGTACGTTACGGGAGCATGCTTTCCGGCCTATCTCCGATCTTCGTTCGAACAAAACTTCTCCTACCCCCCGTCCCCCAACCCCATTCCTGCCCAACAGTCAGTGGCTTTCAGTATATTTGGCCCACCAAGCCAAAGAAGCTGGACAGCCATAATGTAAACGAATGCGGAAACAATAATTTGATAACGAATGCCAAATTATAACTAGGTGTTAAACCTTGCCGGTAACAAACAGAGATCAGATGGACCAATCGTGACGTTTCTGTATAAGGAGTTACGCTATGCCTGTTTAAAACATAAATGATGAGAAAAAGTTTCCGTATTTCTGGTACTAGGCAGAAATACGTGTTACCGTCCATGTACCCCCTTCTTTCGCAAAACAATTAGTCCACGATTTATTCGTGAAGAATAGAGAAAGAGGAAATGGCCATTGGCCATCTGCCTTCAGACCTCTCCGAAATAAAAATAAAATCCCCCCACTCTCTATATCATTAGCGGAGAGCACTTGGTTAAAAAAACTGCCATTCTTCTCACAACCCCTTCAATCAAACGAGAACTCGGAGATCTACACTTCACGCGTGGAGGTGATAAAGGAGGCTTTTGCTGTGGACCTAGGGCATTGTTTTTGGACCGATTGATCGAAAGATGGCGCATAGAACAATAACGACAAGGTTAGGAAGATGGCATATGAACGGTTTTATTGTCGGACACGATCTGATCGTAAGTCGTTCATTATTCATTTTTGTAAAGCACGCCTAATCAAATGATAACTTACACGTAGAACGACGAAGATCAGTTTCAACCTTCCATAACAATGAACGGTCTGTAAGCTTACGGGTATTAATTTTAAGCGGATGGGGAAACTGATTAACTTTTGAGCCCAGACGTTTTAAAAGCACTTATTTAACTATCATACCCTCCCTTAAAATTCTATTAAAATCTGGGCGTATGATAAAAACCCCATAAAAATTTATAAGCAAGACTTTCTATTAGGGCGTTTGAGAACCCATCATAACCGACCGAAATAAAACTTCCACGTGACATAAAGAAAACGTTCTCCATAGACGACACCACCTCTTATAGATTTATAACATTACAAAAAAACACCCCTTCGACATAAAAACCGATTCATTGTCTTCACACGCCCTCATACGTAGATGATGACGAAAAAAACTTTTAAAATGTCCTTAACATATTCACCCGATCTCGCGTATGTTACCCTCACACACTCTATGATAGAGAGCGAGAGAAAGAGGGAGAGAGAGAGCGTCAAAGAGTGAGAGAGAGAGACGTATAAACAATGCCCTTCCTCGCGCTCTTGATTGTCGTCCCTCTCTGCATCTGCTCGCTAAGGAGAGGATGATTGACGACTGGAGCTCAGGGAGCGCAAGAGAGCTGAATTTCCCTCTCAGCCCTCTTGTAAGTAGGAGGTGGAGAAGAAAGACCGCTTCGTATCACGACTCCACCCCCCCTACACACGGAGAAACCGTTGCATTACGAACCGTGGCGACGGAAAAAATAATGAACGTGACGCTGGTAATAACACTCATCCTCCCATTGGAGGGCTTGATACAATAATACGTGTGCATAGCGCGCTCGTCTTTTGTCATGCCCACGCGAGTGCACTCACTCACTACGGGGTGGGATGCTTTGAAAAAGAGCGAATGACTACATGCTAAGGCGTGGGTCTATCTTAACTCCCCAAACCCATGCATCTTCTGTCCCCTCCCTCTCTCTACTTCTCTCAGAGAGCTGAGTAGAATTCATAATGCGAGTGTAAAGTGTTGTATTAAAAGAGCTCATTTACAAGCCAATTTGAGAGTGACCAAAGGAAAAGCAACGTATAACACGGATACGTCTTTATATTAGATGAAACGTATAGAATTGAAAATCGATACGCTTTAAATGAGGTAAGTCAAGCTGGCGGCCCGCGGGCCGCATGTGGCCCATTCTCTGCCTTCCTGCGGCCCGAATGATGATTTTCTCTCAAACATAACGTTCGAGATTTTATATAAATGCTTTATTTTTGTGAGAAGGACAGAAGATTTATTTCGTAATTAGTAAGATACAATAGAACGCGGTTACTAAATAATTGTTTATAACAGCGAAACAGGTGACCAGTATTCTAGATAAAGCCTATTTTGCCAAGTCTGGACCTCATTAAACTGCTGTAATCCTAATTCTATAACATCCATCGCTTCAATGCGACCATGATGCTTCTTCGAGTTTGACATGCATGCTTTAAATGGAGCTGTTTACATTGCAGAAGTTATCCCTCAAATCACTTGAAAAGGAAGAAAATGTCCCCACCTTCGAGTAGGAGAAAAAAATGCGGAAAAACAGAGGCTATCACTGAATGGGTAAACTTTCACATGGAAGCGAAAATAAATTTTAATTTGTGAACAAACAATAATGCTATAATTTCGATATGAATTCTTTTCGCATTAAAAATTAATGCAAACCCGCTTATGTTTCGAACAGGGAGCAGGGAATAAACGACGAGACTCAATTACCATTCAGCCTTCACAGGCTAACATTTCAAATAGACCCTTTCTCGATTCATACCGGCGCACGCCGACCTAATGCAGAAAAAATATCTTTTCTCGCTTCCGTCTGATAACGATAGCAAGACCCTTTACATGTATAAATAAATTCAACGATTTCAGTCACGCGTCGCGACAGTTAACTTATTCTTATGGCGAATCCGAAACGCACAAATGCACCGAGGCCTTGTGCATTCCCACTATGATATCGCCAACTCCTTTCCGTGCATCGTAAACATGAAACCACTCGGTTGATAAAAATAAAATCCTCTTGATCTTGGCCGACACCTGTAGGATAAAAAACTTTCCGACTTTCCTCACGTCTGGACGCGACCTTTAGCAATACCAGAGGCGCTATCTCTTCCGCTCACCCTCCTACCGCACACCTTGAGTCTCCCTTCTCCGTTCTCCCTTCCTCCGCGCCCCCGCGTGTTTCAAGAGGCTTTAACTGTCACTGTATAGAGAAAGGCACTTCCTCCCCGACTCAGACACCTGGTAAATTTTATCGCCTGTGAAATTGGGTCACAAACTGATACTTTTTCAATTATTTTTTTCTCGTTTTATCGTGTGCCGGGGTTTGAAAAGTGACAGGGCAGAGGTATTTTCGTCTACGCGTTTTACAATCTTATCTTCCGTTCCTTTGCCTTGAAAGTGAAATTAGGATCGACGCTAATCGCGGAAATGTACGCGAAGATAGCGCGAGCGCAGCAACCTTTCGGGTCTTTTGTGGGAACTGTAAAAGGAGAAAGCAAGTTAAACGCGATATCACAATTCCTAGATCGTGGTTAGGCGAAACTTTCAAAATAATTTATGCGGTTTATGAATACATGGAGCCTAATTTGATATTTGAAAATATCTGTTGAAATTATATTGATAAGATGTACATAGTTGGAAAAATTGTGTGTTACATGGAAATTGAAACCCCCGACCAACTACCGTTCAATGCATCATAGTGCATACTGCATATTATACATGAACATAAAATAAATTATACTACAGCTATGGATATTTAATGGAGAGAAATGTAAATTACCAATTGCACCATTCTTTAAAGTGTATTATTAAATACGTATGCTTAAAATAAAAAGTAGCAAGAATTAATACGGAGTTTCTGACATTTTACGCAATTGGAATAAAAATTCGAGAAGATAAAGGGAGAAATATGAACGCGGTCTTTCTAGTAAGGTGGCGGATTATTTATCACGGTCGCATCGAGGCAGAAAAAAATTTGCTTCAAAAACTCTAAAAAGTTGCGATTTCCGGAAAACAAGGAAGTCAAGTTTCTCGGAATGATAAGGAACGGCTAAGAAAATCCCGCAAAATTATCTTTCGCTTCCCCGGAACATGTTCACAACAAACGTGAACATGCACGACTCAACCCACATCGAAGCACGTAAGTAAAGCGACCCAAAGAGTTCCTTCCACGCAGTTGATGACAGATGGGAAGAGATGTGTAGCATAGGCGTGTTAGAAACAATGAAGTGCGTGGGTTGTTTGGTAACGAATCGTTTCCTAAGCATATCAGAGCATAACACAGATTGACGTACATAATCATCAAAGATTTAAGGGATGCCAGGTTATACCGGAAGGGTTGAAAAAAAATACGAAGGAAGAACGATGGATGTGGTTGTGGGTGGTTATATAGAAAGGCAAGGAAGGGGATAAGAAATGGGTCTAAGGGGGCTGAGAGGAACTGTTGAAATGATAGCGCCAACACACGGAGTTGTGTTGTGAAGTGAGCAGAGGGGGAGTTTGTGGAGAAGAGGATGAAATGGGAAAGTAGAGAGGGTGAGGGAGGGAAACGGTGAGTGGAAGCGAGAGGGGAGGGGAGTAAGCGCGGCCGTGGTAACTAGCAGATGTTGAGCGTGGAGGTGGAGAGCGACTCTCGTGGTGAATAAGGAGAAAATAGTGAAGGGAGGGAGGGAGGGAGAAATGGGGAGGGGAGGGGAGCGGAGTTATATCGGGGGAGAGGTTTTATCCTTGGAAGATGAGCTGGAAGGGGTGAAGGAAGAGATGGAAAGAGGAGAGGTGGAGGAAGGGTGGAGCGAAAGAGTGAGTTCGCATGATGCTAGTCCACGGTGATCCAAGTCGGAGGGAATGCCGGCTTACATAGCCCGTGAGCGAGAGAGAGAGAAATGGAGGAATGGATAGAAAAAGATAGGGGGTAAAGAAGGGCGAAAAGGACAATAAATGAAACAGAAATGAATAATATAGTTAGGGAAACAAATAATTACTATTGAAGACATGTTTAAGAAATAAAAAAACAGGAAGAATCGAAGGTAAAGAAATGAGAAATTTTAAGTAGAAATAAAATACGTTACAATTTGACGCCGAAGGAACGATCAGGAATGTGATAACACTATCATCATCTCTAAATCAACGTGTACGTCATAGGCACAAAATAAATAACGGATCAGAATCGAGCCTGAACGAGACGTGGGAATGTTATATGAGGCTATCAGCTAATGCGGGAGATTCTGAAAGATTTTTCATCTTCTTGATCAGAGAAAACGACAGAAAACAGGGGACCTTCGATAAAGCGTTACCGAAGGTGCAAAATGAATAAAATAAATATCAATGGGACATAAAAAGAGAGAAAAGAGGGAATTGTAGGTTCAAATAACAGAAAATGGGACATGCAAAGAAAACGGCCCAAAGGCGATGAAGAGTTCGTGATTTTGAAAAGGAATAAAAGGAGGCAGCGGAGAAAATTTCTTAGTGCGGAAACGGAACGAGATTATCCAGGAAGATTAGCAGGAAGGCAGATAATCAGGAGGGCTTACGATGGAATAAATAAGATGAGATAACCATAATTAACGGCCAACAAGGAGATTACAACCAGCGGATAAACTGAATTTTAGAGAAACGACCGGTACGGCACACGAGATGAACGAGACAAAAGAAAATAAATAAGGAAGAAAACGAAGGAAGAAGAAACATAAGGAAGGGCTGCAAAAAGGAGTGGAGTTAGAGAACGAGGGCGATAGGAAGAGAAGAAGGTGGAGAGAAAGGGAGATGGAGGTCAATGAAAAAAAAACCTCAGGGACAAAAGGAGTTGAGAGAGGCGAGCATTCTGCGTGGGCTTCCTAATCGTTAGAACACACCTGGGAACGTCCGATCGAATAAGTACTCAATCCGTCGTGACCTTTCCTCGTTTAACCTGTGGCTCGTATGGAAATTTTGTACTTTCCATTAGCTGGAATAATTAACTTTCGCTGTATAATGTTTGTCCTCTTTCTAATGAAACCGGCTGAGTTTGATAGCATCTGCGATCTGCTTACGATTCCTCAGACATGATGTATCTTGATCCAATGCTTAGAACGGTGGTTCTCAACCGGGGTGACATGACACCCCAGGGTGACACAAAAGGTTATTGAGGGGTGACGCAAATATCTGATAAATTCACAGCATCATATTCTGTCTTATAAACATAAATGAAACCAGGAGAATAAACACGCGTGCTTATTTAAAAGCCATGATTTTACCTTTGTGTGTTAGGGAAAGTCCAATTTATCTTTGAAGTTGACTAGAAGGTAATGGAGCTGTAAACGGGGTGAGGCATAACTGAACGAGGGGTGACGCAGACAAAAAAAAAAGGTTGAGAAACCACTGTCTTAGAAGTTTTAAGAAGAATGTCTGGCTGCTCACAATACGCTTCTAGATTACATTCGTAGATGTCTAATTTAGAAACGGGTGCAACCAGAGGATAGGAATGCCTTTCGTTATGAAATAAAATAAAGATCGTTTGTATAAGTTGTCTTCGTCCGCTTGGATATTGATAAAATTATATATCTTATATATGTTTCTAAATAAGCTAGTTAAGCTGCTCTTCTACTAAAAACCTCATCTCAAAGTCAATATCGATTTTATCATAAAATAGTTTCTCGCTGTTAGTATTAAGGCATGCGTACTGATGTACTGGTGTACATGCTTTTTACTGGCGACTGAGCTCTATGTGGCTAATTTTACGTCTACATTCATTTAAAAGACACTCCACAATACATAAAGACACGACAGTTGCGGCCGAGAAGTTTTCCTCAAAGTATAAAATGGCTGCTAAGAAAAAAAGGTGTCAGAAAAAATCTTTAATGCGAAAAGCGCTCTCTTGCGAACTGGAATGGCATGCGTCAGTGTTAACCGTCTGTTTGGGAGGAGAGACAGTATTATCATTTAATGCTTTATTATTACACTAATAGCCGAAGACGACCTTTTCTTCTTTCATTTTTTGAAAGGCCAAAGGAGAAAATAAAGCGCCATTTATCATACGAAAGGACGTGAGTTAAGAGGCTACCGGAGAGACGAAAAATTCGAGTGCTGACCGTGGCGCTACGGGCATTCACGGCTTCTATCAGAACTATGTACGTTCGGGATTCACGAATACCCATCCCCCTCCCCAAGCTACCCAAGGATCACGCCTCGACCATTTCTCGACCGAGATATGTTTACATATCTCCAGTAAGGCTTGGCTCAGCTTTTTTCAATTTCCTTTTGCAACGTGAGATGAGCAGGGGCGGACGGGCGAATCCTGGCAGTCAGTGCCCAATGCCGTCTTTATATTTCTGACAGACAGATGGCGGTTTTCAATATAATAATATTCCCTTAAAATTGTAAACAAATATGTAGCGTTTATACATTTGACTAATAAACTTTACTCGGGCGATTAATAAAATGAACAGAAATACCGTTTATGAAAAAGAGTACCAAGTCGATTACCTAGTATTATAAACTATAATTATACGAGTGAAGAAAATTAGTAATGAAAAATATTTTTGAAATAAAGGAAACATTGTTTACATAAAAAACGAAAACCTTAGATGTATTAATTCCTAACAAGATTTTACACCATCAAGACGTATTTTTTTCGCTGCGGATATTCTATTTATATTTTAAGTTTTGATAAACTTTTTTAAATTGTCTGTGTTAAATAATATTATATACGAAAATTATAGTATCACAGTAACAGAAACTATACTTCAAAATAACAAAAAATATAATTGTTTCTATCCTTCCCTTGCTCTTAATAAAGGTACTTTACATTCACTTAGCTACAGCTTTTTCTCTTTGCGATTCATGAAATTTCATTCACAGAATACGACAGAGGGAAACATTGTTCGTGTACTTAAATGTATGTAAGATTTATAACAGGCAATTAAGAAATTAAGTTCGCATACTCGCATACATTTGCAGATTTTTGAACAAGTTCGGCGGGAAATGTCCCTTCGATCTATTACACCACTGGAAATGGAAATTATCTTTTTCCAACGGATATAACTTATTTCTATTTATTACTTAGACTCACATATGCAGTTAACTGTTGGCCCTTTTTCTTTTCTTTCCTTGAGTCTCACGAGTCACGGCTTGAATACACGTTTTTCGGAGAGGCATCGATCGTGTACGACGAGGGTCCACTAATTCGGGAAGAATACACTGGAGGTAAAAGTTACTCAGTTTTTTCTCCATTCTTTTCTTCCAGAATTCGTCGTCTCTTGCAATTCTTTCAAATTTCAAAAAAGGCTCCTTTTGTGTCCATACTGCAAAAAAGCAATACTTCCTCCTGGTGACGTGCAATTGTCCCTGCACCTACGAATTCCCAAGAATGATTTTGTGTATATGATTTTTTCCATCGAACCGGTATGCATATCACGAAAATTGTATACAAGAAACAAAAGAAAAATAATTTTTTACCTGAAAATAGTAGTTGTGGTTCTCGTTAATTCGTCCATTTACTGACCAAGCCGTTACCTTCCTTGCTTCAACTGCTTCATCTGGACTCATATGTCTGGCAGAATACGGGCATTTAATTTCTACAATTCCGTCATTCCCGATTATCCCGTCTGGTGAAGCTCCCAAGAACGCAAGATCAGGATCAACAAAAAAACCGCACTTGGAAATTTCGACTCCTAGCTGTTCACTAAGTTGGCAAAGCGCTGTTGTCTCCAATTTTGAGCCATATTCCATCGCCGTATTTGTAAAAGTTTTGTACAAAAGGCGATCGATAAGCTTGGAAGAACACGTTGAAGGTCGGAGGTGACAAACTTGTCCGAAGTTGGACGCTGTCAATCTCTTCCTCCTTTCTTCAGTCCATATAATATTTTGCTCCTGGTCTTGTGTGGACCTCTCCAGAAGCTTCCTTTGTTCAGGAGACAATTCCAGCCTCATCAAATATTCATCAGCTTCCTGAGCATAGTCTGATTCGCTGATATCTGGCTTTGAAGAGAATGGTCCATAATCTTCATCTTGCTTACTCCGGCCAAGAAGATGAGGGAGCAGCTTTCTTGGCTTGCACCTATCCAATTCTCTTCTGTCTAGGTTTTTCGCCAGTCTTTTTTGTCGCCGAGCTTCCATTTGCTTGGTGAACTTCCCAGGGCTTGAGGAACAAAAACGCTTGTGGATTTTTGTGTGCAGGAGCTTTGTGTTGTGGGATATAACGGCTGTCATTGCTCTAGCCTGGTATGAACCCTTCAAACAATAATTTACCCTTTTACCCCCAACTAATTTCGCCACTATTGAATTAAAATGTTCCGCACAGTTGCTGTTTAGGTTTTGAATCAGACTCCTAGTGTGCCTGGCAAGGGTTACAGATATAACTTCTTCCGCCTTCTGGAATAATCCTACGCTCAACAATTTAGGAACAAGATTATCCTCCCCTTCTTTGGAGCCAACACAAAAGTACTTGTCACACTGTGCGTGGTCACCGAAAATATGCCGTGGAACATTCAGTATGTCTTTACGGAGGGATGATATTCGGTCGGAGAGAGAACCGTTTTCTTTTTTTCTATGTAGGATCGCTTTATTAATGGACCCCCGGATCCTTAGAATATTCCCTCCAATTTTCCTCCGTAATTCAAGAGGCCCACTCGTGCTGCTCGAAGCAAGATCACGCAGTTTCTTGCAGAAATTCCTCAACAAGTGATTCTTGCACTCAATTTTTTCTATTGGGGTATTCCTATATGGGCGTGCTTTCAAAATCCCCGAATAGACACTGCTGTCTCCATCAGCAATCAATTTATTGTAGCGCACTCCATACATTTCCTCGCTCTTCTTAAAACCTTCAACAATAATGGAAGCCTCCATACTGCTGGAGCTTTTTGTACTCTCCCAATTTTTGAAGCATGCATGAGGCTTCGAGTCCTCTCCCTTATTTGCGTATCTTGCACACACAGTGCAATATTTATTGCGAATACCGATGAACAGAACTTTTTTTGTTCGATACCCAACAATAGCTGCCTGAGGAAGAAAGGAATGCATGCATCAAATAATTCATGAAATGTGAATATCCTTAAATTATTAAACGTCCTTCTATAACATAAGCAACGAAATAAAAATGCATATACTTATATACTTTTGTGATTCTATATTTTAAGGAAATTGTATAAATCGTGACAAATTAACCATAGAGAACACCGTGATTATGAATGTTGGGCGTGCTACGTTCGGCTGGCGTGCCTTCTATGATATATGCCATCCCGAGGACTGACATTCAAAAATAGGAAAAAACACATAGCTTACTAATCAAAAAATTTATATTTTACGCCATCGGTATCAGTTTCAGCAGGTTAATGAGACTTCCGCTTCTGACCGATTTCTTCCGAATGATAGAAAGAAATATTCTATGTTGAGGTATTCAAAAAACTCCTAACGAAATAACCCTCTGTAATTACCCCAAAAATAGGAAATCCAGAATTAAAAAACTAATTGTGACAAGATACATTCTACTTACAAGTCCAGAAAATGAGTTGTATTTAGTTCTGTACGATCTTTTTGCCCAGCTGCCATCAGCAACTACAGGAATGAGAGGGACTCCATCATCATCAATATCTCCCATTTCCACAGCAAGTCGCGCTTCCTCTTTCGCCGCGTTTTCCATCTCAACTACAGCGGCGGACAGTAAAATGTTTGCCAACCTCTGCTCGTATCGAATGTAAGTTTTGGAAGATATTGAGGGAATATTCATCGCTCCAAAAACTTCTTCCAGCTGAGAATGACCACCACCAGTGCTCAGAAATCCGGAGACAGATGCAGTATTTATGTCGAGCTTCGACGGTTCTTTCTTTTTATCGGTCCATATATGTCCTTTGAATTGGCACATCTTACATTCAAAAGTGAGACAACTTCGAAGACCTTCCATTTTCTCGCCCGTTACTATCATGTCCACCAATCTGCAACCAAATGGTCCATGGTTTTCCAATGTCTGTAGTTGCTGCAAAAAATATTGTAGGTCCACGACCCTTCGTCCTGTGAGATGGTATACTGTAGAGGAAGCTTCTTTGAATGAACATTCTAATGAGTACGATCCACTCAATGATGGAGAGGATGGAGTCTTCTGGTTGTTTTCTGGAGTCGTCATTTCTATGTTCTCAAGAGGTGTTACGCACGATGTTAAAGTTTCCGAAACTGACTCATTTCTCGACGCACCCTGAGATTTGCGCCACAATCGTAGTCGATCACCACCACGGTTTTTTCTTCTTTTATCGGAATGCCTTAGTTCGTGCTTGCGATCCATAATGATTGTGAAGGAGGCAAAAACAACGTAGAAAAGGCTAAATACCTAACTAACAAAAACCTAAAAAAAACAGCAAAAAGGTAGAAATTATGACCACAAAACGAAACAATAAGTAAACGTTGAATATATTATAGAATTTCTCGACTGCAGACAACCTACTCGCAACACTACAGCAGAAATACTGGCCTGGTCTTATCGAGGCAGCTCTGGCGGTTAGTCGATTCTTTCCTAAGTTAAAGAGCTTCATTGGACGTAAACAGATATTTTGTTTACGTTTCATTCTTAGTCATATGGAAGAGGGCCATCTGGAGAATAGATCTCCTCTCTCCTTCCTGGAGACGGTCAAAAGGAAATTCCTCCCCGTCTCATAGTAGGGACAAGCCGGCGGACCGTTCAGATGACGTCAGAACTACGGTGGCGCGATCAGTCTCCAGATCCGTGAACTA
Organism: Uropetala carovei; assembly: GCA_036926305.1. Taxonomy (NCBI): domain Eukaryota; kingdom Metazoa; phylum Arthropoda; class Insecta; order Odonata; family Petaluridae; genus Uropetala; species Uropetala carovei. The sequence continues at coordinate 7,374,907 of JAXCHB010000065.1, read as the reverse complement.
TTAGAAGCTAAAACGAAGTTATTACAACTTCTACTGATTTCTTTGTCAAAAATTATGCTACATTGACAATTTAAGAATAATTTAAAAGAGAAAAATATGACCTTTCCGGCGTGCGAGCGATATTTTTCATTTTTGTTTTCCATTAAAAGATATTTAACAATTTAGAAGCATTCGAAAAAAAAACAACAACAAATCAAAAAAGTGAGACACGTCCCGGATTTATATTGTTTTAGACATTCTATATCCAAAATTTTAGCCCTTTACGTTGAGCGGATTCCGAGAAATCAGTCGACGAAAATTCGGGTCGAAAATCCTCTCTCCGGTAGCCTCTTAACCACGCGCCTATCCCAACTGTTTAGGTGACGTCATAATCGCGGGGCGTAGACATTCCATAGCGGCCGCACCCAGAAAGAATTCTTACGGCAACAACCGTGGGTTGGATAAGCTTCACCAGTTTAAAAAAAGTCTACTTATAGCATCTTTGGCGTTGTATTTCATAACAATTAATAATAAAACAAGAATAGGAGGCATAAAACGACGGAATCGTCCTGTGTTTCATTAATAAGCACGGTTTTACTGAATAAATTGATGCAATCTAAGGTTATAATGACAGAGTACAAAATTAGCACAATTTTAAATAAATATAAAGCTTATGAAGATGTTAACTGCCTTTAGTATGACGACCGGCTTTACGTAATTAAATATTCAACAATCATTAAAATCGTCACATCTTGCAATTACTAAGATATACTTGCCTACGCGATAATTCCGTATTAACATCATAAGGCAATGAAAATTTGTCATTTTATAAGAAAATGGGTTCATAAAATATAAGGTATTAAAAATATCGTTTTTGATAAAATGCAACCTTAAAGAGGTAAATGTTGCATTAACAACTAAGCTTGAGGAACTATGACTATGATCTTCTTGTGATGGAAAATGTTAACATTTCGGTAGAACAAGAGATAATGGTATCCATAAAATGTCAATAAATTTTTAATTATAATAATTAAACGCCGCAAAGCCATTACAGCATCAACACCTAAAACGAGGTGGATTGAGGTTCATATCCAAAAGGTTGGCGAGCCTGCTTAAGGGGGTGTTTTGAGAAGGGATATAAAGGGGTATTGAGAGGGTGGAAAGATCGAGTGGAGTGGGGTGAGGCGGTAGAGATACAAATTAGGCCCAGTCATGGCAACAGTTGCTGGGCTCCAGTAACCCCAGGAACCTTCCATTGTTCGACCTCCCAGCAGGACGATATTACGTTCCTCAATCTTCCCCTCCGACTCGCCTTTGCCACCCCCGCATCCTTCTCTTTAACTCTCCTACAAACTATTATGCGTACCCTTAAAGGGTAACCGGAGGGTTATGCGTTTCATAAGAGGAAGGTAGGAGAAACGTGTTATAGGAGACGAGAGAAATTACGCATCCTGGTGTTAGTAGACGATTAATCATGGAAATAAAGAAAGATAATACGATATCGATAGTTTAATTCAAATATTACACATTCTAAAATTATTTTTTTCCAGGAATTTAAATTTAAATTATTTTATAGCATAAATAAGCTACATGAGATAGATGCCTATGCACTTCTACAATTCTAAGGAATTTCTTAATCAAATGCTGCAGTAAAATCTGTATTGTAGTATAAAACGAACGAATACGTAAGAATAAAAATATTTCTACAGATTATTACGAAGTGGAACTTAACTACTTTGACGGAGAAGTGCGAAATAGCGTCGTTGAGGCTACTCTTCCTGCGGTCTAAACCTTTGGATGGTAACGATAAAATAAAATGTCAACACAAACGTCAGCTAGTGGACGTCTCCCTAAATCAGAACAGTGGCAGCTTTCGAAGCAAGTAATTAACACTTTTGGCATTGAGCGAATAAATCTGCACATCGCTGGCCTCAGAAGCTCACGCTTCTGCGGTCAAAACGAATACAGAAAATGGACATTTTAAAAGCACGAATGAACTAAATTTGGTGCATGAACATCGAAATTTACCACAAAACAAAAACGCGTGACCGGAGGGGGCTTACTGTATAGATCAGTGGTGCGCAAACTTTTCAGGCCGCGCCCCCCCTTATGATCCACGTAAACGATGGCGCCCTCCCCCCCAATTTCAATCGAAAAATTTGTTGACAATACATACAAACAAGTTAGGAAAGTGTACAGCGTATCACAAATGCCGTTTCGTGCAATGGAGTATTAGAAAGAAATTATATACCTGTACGTATGGGAGATAGCATTTTATATATCATTAGGTTGGGTTGGTTGGAAGAAGGGTTTCAAAAATATCGTTTGGTTGGTTTGGAAAAAAGGTATAAAAATGTTCCGAGTTCGGAGCTGTGCGGGCAGTTTGAATTAAAGTAAATCTACTAAGCGATTGAAAAACACAAACAAATGAAAGTACACTCGACTTCTTCTCACGAAAGAATATTTGTGACTGAGGCCGAACCTTCCCTAGGCATTCTATCGGCCTAAGGCTCATGAGGCCGAAAAGCCGACAATTTTACATTTAATGGCGCAATGGTTATAGGTTTTTAGGTCTAACATACAAGGTACTGGAACGTTACCTCATTTTTACCATTATACCAATACCATTGGGCGGCCATTGGCGTAACATTGTTACATTGCGTTAAATTGTCCTGCCAGTTTATCATCGTTCCAGAACACATTCACGTAAAATCAGGTAGCCTGCGACAGGCCGGGTAAACTCGCGTCCCTTTTTTAAAAAAGAAACAGCGATTCGCGGCCCCCGTCAAATAGTTCGCGCCCCCCGGATAGATTATGGACCCGCAACTTTGTGTGCATGGTAAGCCGCATTCGTAGTTGTAAATGCTTCGGAGGGCCGCGTTGGAAATTACGAGTGCTTCGGCGGGGACGGATGAGTGGATTCATAAGTGATTCTGTGGTACCATATTAGCGAAAATGAAGTCTAAATAATTTACTTCACCGGAAAAGGTTTTGAGACCATAATTATATTGAAAAAATATGAAATGGTTTATGTTAAATTTTACCGACTAATTTTTCATCATAATTTCGCAGGCCGCATGCGGTCTGCGGGCCATAGGTGGCCGACTCTTGATACAGAATAGTAATAGTGTCAAATATAGTAGGTGAGGAAGAACATTTAGCCCCTTAGTTTCTCCAGAGTCTCAAGTGAAGTCATAAAAATAACAAATTACAACATGTCAACGTTAATGTAAGTATAATTTCTAAGCTATTTAATAAGCAAAATCATGATGAATTCTAGCATTTCATTCTTAAATTATACGCGCTAGGTACTTCAACGGTCGGCGAGGTCCATGATGTTTAGAAAAGAAATCCCAGAAATATCTCTTAGTAACATGGACCTTTTTTTGTCTTAGCAGCTTTCATGGACTGTATGAGATAACGCCACCGCCTGCTCCACCCAATCCCCGAGGATAACGTTAGATTATTAACGCTTGTCATAAGGAGTGAAGGACGCCATTAATCCTTTGCCATTTATTACGCCGCACTAGGCGTTTGTCGGCGCGTTTCGACGCGGCGCGAATCGTTCAGACAGGTATTCGCGCAGAAATATGCATATTATAAGCGAGATGCAGCCTAACGCTGCATCTTGCTCATTTCCATGATTCTGAAGTGAATTTATCGGAAATTAAGGTTCAAAAGAAAATAATTTCGGACAAAAACAATTCCATGCTCATGTTCGTCGTGCAAATTTCTATTTGAAATGCCCCTATAAAAAGTATAAACGTGGTACGTGAATTTTTCACTTCAATTCAAGGTAAAATATTTTATAGGAGCATAACAAGCCTCACCGTGACAAACTATATATTCCATCCATTACATCAAGACTATAAAAACAAATCTCGTTTCCTGACAGCTGAATGAACTACAATGACAATCTCAACGTAGTAGTCAATGCGGAAGTTTGGACGAAATATGCTATGCATTGTGAAATCATTATCCACCGCGAGAGAATAAAAACTTTATCTTAGTTAAATCACGGGATGCGTCAGTGTATTTAAATTATCACAATCCTCCACTTGTTACCTGAACCAGTTCTTACGGAAACGAATTGGCAGTGGCGGATTTGAGAATCTGCCGCCCCAAGGACATAATTATGACATGATTGCAATAAGAACTGCTTAGACACATAAAGTTCATCATTATTCTTATAAATCAACAACGAAACAGCAAGTTTCTTCATCAACATTAACAATTGGCTACTCTGAGACCTACGCCTCATAGGACCCGGTGCAAGCCCTCCTTTGCTTAATCATCTTTTTCCATACAGAAGATCGCAGAAACGTTACATTTTTTTCTAACCAAACGACAAGCAATATAACGTATGAACCGAACATTCGTGTCTGAATGGGTGAACCAACAGAGACGACCACCTACGCTTTGATTTTCCAGCCCTCCTGGGAGTTATCAAAATCGCCGAGCACTGAATCACCTTCGGTTATACGCACGTATAACATGATATATACATCCTTCGTCGCTATCGCACAGCCACACCCATCTGCTCCTTCTTTAAAAACCATCCACTCCCTTCTTTTTAAAAAAATCCGCCATCCAACCTCCACACCCAATATGCCTCCACGCCACCCATTTTTTCTCCTCCCTTCTACCCCCCTCCCCCCACTCCCCATCCGGAGGGAGGGATAAAGCAGCACATACACACGCACACCCTTTAAGAATTCCAAATGCAATCCGCTATTGGGAGACGTGCAGACTCGCGCATATGCTTCTTCTTCTCCGTCTCTTCTCCTACCGTTGAGCTCCCCCGCGTGTGCACGCTCTCTCTCTCATTGGCATGGGTGGGGCAGATCCCCTACAATGGTAGGAAGGACTTTCTGCTGATGGAATCGACACTTTTTTCTCTCTCTCTCCGCCCTCCGCAGGGTGAAGCGGGAAGAAGAGAGCGGGGGAGGGAGAAAAGGGAGAATATTGGGAGGGAGAGAGGGGAAGAGGAGGGAGGTTGGTCGCTACCGTCGCCTCTGCCGCCTTCGACATCTATCCTCGCGACGCCGTCTTCCAGAGGAAAGGATGGAAGAAATGGCGGGAGAGAGAGAGGGAGGGAGGCGGTCGTGGAGGTGGTGGTGGTGGATGAGAGAGTCTTGCTGCTACGGAGGCGTGGCCGTGCATTTGGAGGTGTATATGCACGCGTGTGGTTCGAGTGCTGATGAGGGGCGCGCCGACAATGGAGAGGAGAGAGAGGGGGGAGGGAGGTGGGAGGATAGTGGGTCGGGTATGAGAGGTAGGCGAGGGCTGATGTGTGAGTAATAGGGGAGAATATAGGGGAGGAGGTGGAAAGGGAAAGAAAGTTAAAGTCAGAAATGTGTATAAATAGAGTGTGTAGAGACGGCGAGAGAAGTAGGGAAATGACAGACGGCTATGGCCACAATTTTTAAAAAATAATTCGTATTGATAACAATTGCTACTTCGAGCTCTACATTAAATTGATACGGCTTCATATATAATAGTTTAACATTAGGTCTGTATTAAATCATTAGAAAATTTTTAGTAAGTAAAACTATCAACACAAATTCGGTGTTATGCGCAAACATGGAACGTTAGACAGAGAACGTGACTTTAAGACATTAAATATTAACACAAACATTGCTAAAATATATAAAAAAAATTATATATCTCTTTTAAAAATAATTCACCGTCTGCAGCAGTGAAAATGGAAAAATAAAATGGCACCAAGGTCTTAAAATAAGTGAATCAAAGGAGAGAACGCTAACTGAATGCCTACAATGGCTGTTTCTTATGTTACTATTCACCATAAGACGAGTAAACGTATGTTAGAGTTTCATATAAAAGAGTTCACGCACAATAATGCGTATTTTAGATTATTCATGTAAAGATAAAAAATGGCATTCATTTCCTCTACTGTTTTCAAAAAAATCATACCTATCTGAATTCTAAACGTATTTCACAATAATATAAAATCTCAACTTTGGTAAACCGAGCGATATAATCAAACATTCTCCTCTCTCATAAACAGCTAACGTTTATAGGCTCGATATCAAGAAACAAAGGCGTACCGCGAAAAATATTCACGAATAACTGAGCGAAGGACATTCGACCAGGTGGCAGCGGGCGAGCGAGAAGGTCGCGAGTTCGACCCGCATCGCTTGCGCCGTTGATTTTCAGATGCAGTTTTAATCAACCAAAACGACTGGTTAATCAACAACTACGATGGCTGCCTCCTAGCCAAAAAACGCATCTGGTTTCCACAACCATTTTATGGCTTTCGGATTAATCTGATTTACCAATTAGATCTTAGCCCTATAAGACGGACTTGATAATTCTCCGAACCGCCAATAGGAATTGAGACGAAGCAGTCGGTGAAGGGCCATGCCTGAAGAGGTACGTTTGGTACCAAAACGGGCGGAAGCTTATGCTGCAAATCTTCACGCGCGCACACACTTCGCATCTGTATGGAAGAGGTAATGTCGTAATGTGGAGAAGTTATTGAGAATTCGACACGGTGAGAAGTAATGGGTGGGAGAGACGGAGGAGGAGGAGGAGGAAAAGGAGGAGAAGCGGAGGGGGGAAAGGAGATAAGGTAGACCGCGTAGTCATGCAAAACCCATCCAGCTCATCCTCTTCGGCACTTTGTAATGCAGTGCAGCACTCTAATGCGCACGAGGAATAGATGGAGGAGGGACTCATGTCAACAGAATTCCATCTCCCCTCGCTCCGAGCGCCCCTCATGCTACGCCGTCCCACAATGCCCCTCGGAGCGTTACATAATCTCTGCATTTTAAAACACGCGGGCCTCCCGTTTCACCGAACCATCTGATATCCAGATAGTATGCAGTACCTAGTGCGCGTACGCATCCGTGGATAGGCGAATGTCGGCGGAATATCCAGTTTTTTTCCATTTCAAATACTCCGACCTTCGCACGTGTAAGTAGATACTGTTGCGGCACATTTCTTGATCGGCGGTTTTCCTGTTTTAATGCAGAATAATGTTATTTCTGATGAAGAATTATAAATTAAAGTTCCGAGAAGACGTTTTTAAGGGATACAACCGGTAATATAAAATGAAAGGGCAACTCTAGAACGAAAGTTTTTATAAATAGAAATTCTTTGAATATTTAAAATCTAAATGAAATGAACGCATGATATGTATAATACAAAACAAAACGAAATAGTTTATAACATTTTATCTATCTTCTCATAAAGCAATTTTCCTTTGTACCTTAGTAACCATGAGTGTGTGAGTGCACAATAATCTCGACGAATCCATTTCCTATTCGAAAATGCTAATATAAGTAATAAAATATTAATCAGTCATATTTCTAATATTCCAACCAGCTTTACACATGAATACGCAAAGCGTGCAACCGATTAATTGAAATTAAAAGAAAGCTACCACAAATTATTCAAGAGTTCTTGTCGTCGTCATATAGAATAGGTATTTTAGAATTAATTCCATGAATCATCTAAACTAGCGATAGAGATGTGTTTAAACGATTAAAATTATACGAACAAATTTCTATTAATACCTCATTCGTCCAATATACTGCCCTGCGAGTTTATTTCGTTCTAAATTTAAACTAGAAGCAATAAACCAAAATCTGATGATAGCAATTCGGGTAAAATATGAAATAGTTTGAACGAAAGTTTAACACGTCAATAATATTTTAATCCAAACAATTTCTGATGATAAGAAAATCTATTCTCTCCATCGATATAAACAAAAAAATAGAATATGAGACCGCGGAAGAAAATTAATGAAAACAAGTAAATTCCTTTAATACGAACCCGAACAAGGGATAACGCTACCTTACGATAGATACCGAAATCAAATACAAAACGCTTCTCCAATACATAAAAGACGATTCTGACTAAATATAAACGCTCGCAGATATTGCTTTAAGCATCAACATTCTAGTCGATTAAACTATGCAATATGAATGGGTTCGACATCGATAAGTAAATTATTAGCGATTTAAATTGCTGACCTAAAGTCAACTGCGACGATTTTTTTAAAAAACGATGTTTCTGACTCACCTCGCCTTCCAAACGAATTCTCACTCATCGAATATAAGAAAATAAATTAACTCCGTTACGCTCAAAATTATAAACTTGTAAACGAAAACAAATGAGAAACGAATCTCCCCTCCGCATTTTTTCCCATCCCGAAATACTTTCCGCGAACGGTGATTTCCAAAAACAAAAAACAGTTTTCTCCGTAAAAAGACGGATCGAGGGACAGGCTCGTGAGAGAAGTACCATTTTTAGGATTCCAGACATTCGGAATGGAATTCGTAACTCAGGGAATTCTAAGCACGCGTTCGAAGCAGTCGAGTTTATTTATAGACGAAGGACCATTGGGATGAGAGATAGGAGGGGGAATTGGAAGGACGAAAACTTCGAACGGCTTTTACAGGTAGGTTCTCAGGGACTTATTGTTAGAAAGAGATTGGCCAACATGAAGATATCTCGCCGAGCTACGCAACAATGTCTAGCGTTTCATCATACGCTGAATGCATTGCAAGGTTGAACTTGTAAATTTTAATATTCATTTTTAAAATGTTAATTGAACGACCTATTCAAAGGATAGTTTTCCCAAAAATAATTATTGTATGATGAGGACACCACTAATAGCATTATCAGTAGCAAAAAAACAGTTCTAGGGCCACGAAATTCCGACGCATCTGTTTTTATATAAAAAATTGCAGCAAGCATAACAATAATAAACATACAACATTTTTAGAATTTCTTTTGGCGTAAAAACTAACACCTCTGAGTGATAATGCCTGGTGGAAAGATGCGAGTTGTGGAATTTCAGAATTGCTCAAGCAATTTGCAGACAGAGTTCGTAAAGCGAACGTCTAAATTCGAATTTTCGATAACTTGTCACAGATAGGCTTTCATAAATAACAAGATGTTACATGTATTTTCCACTATTATTAAAACCCAATTTTAATGTTTTTATTAGGTATATCATGTTGTAAACCTGAAAATGAAAAGTATCCGAAGAGACGATAGGTGCTACACAAGGTTTCGCTATTTACGCAAATTTCCCAATTTCGATATTTAGTCATTAATACCTCTGTGTTAACCTTTACTAAAACTGATTAATAACTGTGTATAATAAGCGAATTTAACAGAAAAATATAAGAACAAATTTTGCTAAAATTGTAATTTTTATTTTACATATTAAATGCATAGCAATATTTTTGTTTCATTTTACACTGCTATAATCAGTTATTTTTCAAAATAAAGCTAAAATAATGGCTATTCGTAATTTACCGCACAATGATATGCTGGAGTAAATCGATGTACAAAAGTTAGCTTTATTATAAAGTGAGATATCAAATTCCGAATTTTCATAAATTAAATAAGAGGAAGATTCAGTATTACAAACTAAAAGATTTCTATGTAGAATTCTACTTATTTCCGTAATTATTTCACTCTCAAACAGTAATAAAATCACATTTTAAAATTCAGTGAATTTCAAATTCTATTATTTAAAACGAAAATTTAAACTATTCGTACAAAACTTTAATCTAAAGCATCCACCATAAAAATATTTACGCTGAATTTCTATAAGTACTGAAGGAGTTGGAGATAAGAGTCCTTTCTATACATCACAGGTTACATATTAGATTTGGGTTTAAAGATTCAACAGTATTATCAACTACTCTATCAATCTCAAAACAAAACTACATTCTTTTGCTGCTATGTCCGTAAAAAAATCATCAAAACTCCACAAACACAGGCACACGCCTCGTATGCACTAAAGAAGACACAGTAAGGCTTAAATGCATACTCTCTTGAAATGTGTAACTCAAATCGAACCGAAGTATCGAAGATGAACAGGCTTCACTGCGATAATAAGTGATGAAATATGACAATAGGACATGAGCGTACATGGGCTGGGCGCTATCCGGATCCGCTACTTCAACGCGTAGGGAGACAAGACACGCTACCAACAACTCTTCCACCGAGAAACGGCTCAAGATGTTGACGTACCTTTAAAAGCTACTGGCTAACTTCCACTCCACCTCAACGCCCTTTATCAACCCAAACACCACACATCTCCCCCAATCAATACCCCCTCCTCCTCTCCAGCGCTCATTTTTCTCCTACCTCGATCTCCCCATCCTTCTCCCTCCCTCCCTCTCCTTCCAAAACTTCTTCCCTCCTACTCCACCTCTCTCCATTTGCACAACATATATTCCCCGTCCTCTTTCTCACTCCATCCAATCCTCCCCTTCCTTCCTCCACCCTCCCCACCCACATCCCCTCCTCCCCCTCCCTCCCACCTCTTCCCCTACCTTCCACCCTCTCCTTCCCCGTCGCGCCCAAGCCCACTTCGTATGCCAGGCGCAATTTTCCGCTCGCATCAAAACCTGTCCTCCTCATTTCCTCCGGAAATAATAACCAGTTTCCCACTCGGCATCGGGACCGGCACTCCTACCTCCCCCTCCATCCTCTCCTCGCTCTCCCTCCCACTCTCTCTCTCCTCCTTAACCCTTCCTCTCCTTCCCCACCCTCTCCCTCCCCCCACTCTTCTTACAGCAAACGAACCCGAGTCGTAACCTGTAGACGAAGTGAAGTGTCCACACGAGATTCCCAAAAAAGCCTTTCGATTCGTCCCTTCTCACCGTACTCTCTCCACGCATCCCGCCCACGCCACGCCACTCGAAACCGTCCTATCGAAGCTCTCCGCTAAACTGCTTTCACTGTTGATAATTTCTGCTTTTACCAAATAGCGATTTCGATCGTCTTTCGAAAATTATTACAGGATTTGCCATACTCCTTTTATCTATTTAAAAAAATCCGCTCGAAGCTATAGTACACCAAGCTCAGGTCGACCATTGCACGTGCGGTCATCAGGAAACCCACGCATTCGAAATACTATTTAATTATTTCCGATTTCTCTCCCTTCATTCTACAGTGCTCCTTCAAACGTGTAGGCGGCTCCATAATTTAGACTTTGAAACGCAGTTCGAAGAGTAAAGCAATCTCATTATACCACGCGTGGCAATGAAGCGCAACAATACAAAAAGGACTTGAAAAGGTTTACAGAATCAGATGCCAAGTTTTTATTGCCTGCCAACTATTTGGCATTGCTTTATTACAGCAAAGCATTAGCTATAAAAAATACTCTACGATAAAATTAAGATAACAATTTCGGAGTTTAAAGATCGTGATCGTAGATTACAATAGGTTAGCTTCTTAGAAAATAGAATATTCTTCAATTATATGGAAAATAGCAATTTTATTGCGGTAATAATTGAGTTTGGCAGGAAGCTCTTATAACTTAGAAATACTATTACATAACTGAAGGGATTTTATTACGAAAAGAGTTCTAGAAATATAGAGCTCTATCTTTTTCAAATGAATCATATGGCATTTGCCCAGCAATGGCTTCCATTTGAAAACGCGAAAGTTTCGATTTCTATGAGAAAAACTTCTCTTATTAATTACGGGAGCTCTTTAGTATAATTTGAGGATAAAACAAAAAGAAAACTGACGGGCGCATATGTAACCTATGAAGACACGTGCAAGATTTACAAAATCGAAAAAAACAAGTTTTTTTTCTATGATGGAATGAATGCGATTATAACCACGCTTCAAATCATGGTAAATGAGTTTGCAAAATTCATCCAGACAATAATTCACGGCAACATTACAAAGGATATTACTCATTCCCCGTTTATTCTACCCTAACTTCAGGAATTCGAAGAACGGATATGATATCACAGCCAACGACGCACCATTAGTCATCTCGTGGGCGAAGTATAATCCTATTACTGATACGGTTGGTGACGTCACCTATTTCACATATCAAACATTAAGATATAATGCTAAATACCAAATCTCTTCATTACCATTTCCAATAACTACCACGCCTTCTTTGCCTTGATTTGCAAATAATATCTATTGCGAAATCTAAAACATATTTTCTCAAAAAATCAACGCGTTGTTTCTTAAAATGCGCATTCAATACGCAATGATTGTTATTCAATATAAGTTAAATCTTCGCGTTTTAAATCTCAATCCGACCCAAAACGACAACGCTGCGCCGCGGAGGAGATTAATAGGACATTTATGCAATGACATTATGTCACTCTTACGTCCCTCTCCATGGTAAGAAGGGTGGCTGCCATTAAAACGCTGATGTAAGGGGCATGCACCCCGCAGAGTACCTGTACGTTTGTGAGGCATAAATTAAAATTTCCTCCTTCCACTAAAAGAGATAAATATACCTCTTCTGATCGCCACTTCCAACCTTGACGCAAAAAGTGACGCATAATGAGCGACGAACAAAAGAGTGCGGTGAACTAGGCAGTTAATCCTCGCGTCTGAGGCAAGTATAGATGGTCAGACGCTAACTGGATAAGGAAACATTAAATGTCTTGATCTACATACATGTAAAAGCCTCGCATATATCTTCATCCTGAGTATTGAGTGCCATCGGACATATTGCGAGAAGGAATATTACCTAAGGAAACCATGCTGTCTTCTACACAGCACCATACAAACGAGTTGAGTTCGCACAGAGAGTCTATTCTGCGATCTGAATCTCTTGAGTCTACAATTAGGAAGTAATATTATAATTATAATTCAAGTAGTCAAAATTCATAAGATGTTCTCATGCAAATATATATATATATATGATTCTTCTTTATACTTTATTGTAACTAATAAATTAGACTATGAGTTATACTACGTTTGAGTATAACAAATATTTAATTTTCCTTGCCTATGTGTGACTTACCACAGAAACATGCATTATATTAGTTCGGAATATTTAATAATGCGAGTCCAACTACCTAATGGTTAAATCTAAAGGATTGAATATAAGTGTGCGGTAATAAAGGAGAATATATATTTGTGCTTCTTCAACGAATTAAACAGCGAAAGGGCATCATAGATTCAACAAAAAAACAGGATACCTCAGAAAAACTCACAGGGTAAAAATACATTATTCACTGATTCTTCGATACCCTTCTGATAAATATAGATGGATTTCAATTGCAAAAATGCCTACGACACTAAAGTAATTCCGCGCTAAAACTTTCGTGAAATCAAACAGTATTAAAATTTAAGTTACAATCCCCTTTTGAGGAAAATAATGTGTTTAGAGAAAACTCTTACGAGTGATAAGAATTTTAAATAACCCCGCATTAGGAAGATGCAAATCCCTACCTTTTCTGTAGATTGAATTCCAACGAACCCCAAACTCTCCTCCCGTTCTCCCTCCTTTCTTGAGGCAGCAATGGAATTGGAACATACAATCCGTCCGCCCATCGGCAGAAGCATTTGCGAGATTGGTTCCCCACTCAAATGCATTGTTGTGCGAGACTAGGTGGGGTGAGACCGGTGGCTGAGACCCTTAGGTTATCTTTTTCTATAGCGAAAGACCCCTTTCATGCATTACACGCCCAATTTACGATCCCTTTCACACCTACTGGTAATCGGTGTCCACGAGATATTTAAGGTCGAAGGAAGTGAATAACAATTTAAGAGATATTTTATTAGCATCACATTACCATAGTGATTTACATGTAACCGGCGTATGCGTGTTGTTAACAGGGTTCAAAAATACGGAAATTCTGCTAGAATAATCGTGTAGTTAGTTACAGCGAGAAACGAGGATATAAAACGTCGCCAAATTACAAACAAGTCACAAACACGTGCGGATGTCATTCACTGAAATGTTAATTGGGATCGACTACAGAGAATGCATTCTCATCCTATTTATGGATTAGTGAATGTTAGAAGACCATTTGTTTTATACTCACCCAAAACAAATTCTAACTTCTAATGTTTTCAGCATAAAAAACAAAACTTCCCTTCACTTTTTCCATATATATTTTAAACCTGTATCTAATTTTTCTGAGAAAATAAGTATAGGAAAATTGCGGCAATAAAATTGCAAATTATTTCACAAAGACTACGCATCGCAAATTAATTGAAATTGAGGATATGCGTATTCACTAATACAACGGGAAAATTTTTTTTAAAAGCTCAATTTTATGGCTCAACTTTACTTCCAAAAAGCGATACACATTTTTTTTTTGTATTCGGGAAAAAATTTCAGACAGAACCGAGCAAGAAAACTCGCAGCAAATAACTTTTGGCAATGCAAAAAATCTTTCCGACATTATCTACATTGGACTCATAATTCTCGACTACTATGGCATACACTCAAAAAGGTTCCTCGCGATGACACCGAATGCGACAAAGGAGGACAAAGAAAAAGCTCCTGCGCTCGAAAATGATACCGAAAAAAAAAATTCTACGCCAGCCATCACCATCCATCTCGCATCCAGGAAAAACACAACTCCAAAACACACTCCCCTAACACGCTCAAATCTATTGTGGAGCAGGCGATTGGATATCCTCGAGGATTTTATCCCGATTGGTACGCCCCACCCCATACGACACTCACACCATCCCTCTAGGACACAACAACTTATCCCCGGGGCCGTGTTCATTTCTTATCCCGATCCCCATTCCTACAGGAATACGGTAGAAGGACAGAGGGAAGTTTAGGGGGAGGGGGAGGACGGCGTGGAGTGGAAAGGGAGTGAAGAAGAAGGGATTGGAGGAGAGTGATGAAAACCCTTCAATCAGCATTCACCCCCGAAGCCCTGATCCTCGCATCACTTCGTTGACTAAAAAGAACCCTCCCCTCTTAAAGAAAAGGAAGAGGTAAAAGAGACACAGGGAAGAGGGCAAAGCATAAATCGGAGAAACAAGACGATAATGAAAGACGAAAGCTAAATATAAATTTTAAGTGAAACAGAGAGAACGGAAGTTAAAGAGGAGAAAACTGAGGATGGAGATGTTAGCAAGAGAGAAAAAACCGAGCCGTACAAAATATCAAATTTAATAAATAATTTAAATAAACCTGATAGAAGAAAAGATAGTGAAGAAGAAGATAAAGATAGAAAATACTAGAAAGAGAAAAATAAGAAATAATGCATGTTCAGATAAGAGGAAAACACCCTTTAGTTGAGGAGTGAATGAAGCTAGCAAAGATGGAAGAAAATAGAAAAGGTATAGTTTGAAAAGGCGACGTGAAAATATAGCGATGAATATGAGAGGTGTGACGCAAGGAATCAATGTCAGGATGGCACTTAAGAGGATCAGAAGACTAAGAAGGGGTGGGGGGGGGGGGGAGGGAAGAGAAATAAACGAGATGGCAGAACGCAGAGGGAAAATGGACAAAGAGAGAGTGAAGATAAAGGAGAAAGTGTGAGGGTCCCTTCCATTCGAGTAAACCAAGAGGGGAGTAAGGAGAGATAGAGAGGGGTTCGATCGGAGAAGGAAGGGGTTGAGCACACCTGCCAACCTTACAAAAATTTTACCGAACTCCGAGTAACTCTCGGAATATTGATTTTTGCATGAAAGATGCCGATAAAATAAAATTTGGACGACTTTATTCGAAGTACATGTAAAATATTATGTAACACCCACAAATTCATACAAGTGTTCTGTAAAACGGCAGTTTTCCTTAGAATTTTAAGCGCTTTAGAAGGTTTTAAAGAACACATTACACATCACTTAAGGCCAAACAAAATTGTAGGACGTTTATGAAGCTATTAAAAAATTAATAAAGCCAAAGGAGCCAGGCAAACATTTATTTCCCACATTTAATTGATTTTTAATGAGAATTAATATTCCATATTAGCTTCCTAAGACAGTTATCTACATAAGTTATTATTATCTTGACTACGAGAGTGGCCGCCTTTATTTTTTCTTCATAATTCCATGCTCAACTACCACTGCTCTCAACATTTCAGTTGAAAGAATGTGAATCTCACTTTAGGATACTTTATGCAACCGTTGATGGAATGCTCTCAGCATAAAGCGATTCGTTTACACCGTTGAATAATTCATTTTGACTATTACCTTACCTTTTAAGGTAATAGTGAATGAAAATCCCCTCAGAAAAGATGTTAGTGAGCATCACAGCATTTTTTCAATATAAGATTTATCAATGTGCATAATATAAAGGACAGGTTGCTGGTTAATATAAGCGTTTACTTATTCGTCGACTCTAGATTTTACTAGATAAACCGCAATTAAATAGTTAGTTTTTGCGCTTGTGGGAAATAATTTTACAAGCAAATAAATTGATCAAGTACCAAATTCTTTGCACGATAACAGACAAAGCTTACTAAAATTAACGTTCATATTCATAATATGAAGCATTCATCATAATTAAACCATAGACTCCTTCTATCTATTATCCTATATCAGTGATAAGTAGATCCGTTTACAATTAGCTTAAGCAGAATAAACGCCTAACCCAGTGTTTACGAAATTATTTATGTGAATTCATGTATTACACAATATAAACATGGTAAAGTTAAACCAGCTCTTTGAAGTACTACAAAAGCATTTTCATTAATCAATTGAATTAGGTTCGTCAAGGGAAACTATGCATTAATCTAGATTATCCCATATTGCAATTCACAATCAAACGCTTTAAGATCCATCACAAAAATTTTTAGAGGCTACATTAGAGCAGTCCTTCAACGCCTATAGATCAATGAAAAACTTTCGAAATCGACTATTTTTGGGAGAAGGACGGACCATTTCAGGATTGGGATATCGGTTATGTAATATAAAAAACTGGAAGATGTAGAATCATTTCTGACATAAACAAAAACGGAAAATGATCGAGAAGAGAGTAAGGAATAGACAGACAGAATTCAAGATAGATAAAAAAAATGTCGGAGCGGGCATCGCAGTAAACAGCTTGAGCAGCATAATGAGAGAGACAGAAATGATAGAATTAAAAAATCTAGAAAAGAAGAAGTGAGGAAAATGAAGGAACAAGTAAAGCAGGAGTGTAGTTGTAGCAAATTCCAGAACTAAAGGAATATAGGCGAAATGATAAGAGGATGGAAGATCGTAGGTGAGACGGGAAGCAGTGTTAACGGAAAAATAAGGGGGCGAGAGAGAGGAAGGGGAAGGTGGAGGAGGGGAGTTGCGGGGGCTTAGCGCCTTGAAGGCTGTTCGTGTGGTGCCCAAAGGGGGTTGATTGATTGCCCTCCATTGTGAAGACGAGTTTTCGCCAAGGGAAAAGAGAAGTGGGAAGAATCGGGAAGGGGTTAAAGGAGAGGTGAGGTTCTGAAGAAGGGGGACGCTGAAAAATAAGAGGACTGGATGGGTTGAACGTCACATAAAGGCAGGGGCAGGTTATTGTAAAATAATGGGTGGGCGGTCTTAATTACCCCGCGCGGCATTCTTCATCAGAGAATACAAAATCAAAATTTGAAGCGTTAAATCGGAGAAACAGAGTCGTTTCCACTTAATGCGCGATACTACATCCAAATTTCTCGCACTGAGAAATCACTGAAATTGTTGAGCGTACACCTGTAACTCCATCAGACATGATTAACAATTTGATATTAATAAGCACTGTAATTATTAATTCGCTAATACTTTAGGTATGAATAGCAAATAGCCTAAGTTGATTCTCTTCAAGAGACGATAATGAATCCGCAAAAAATATTTACAGCCCTTATGAGGAATAACTCCATGATCACTTAGCAACCAACATATCAACTTTTTATATTATCTATGCATTATAAATAAATAAAACAATCAACGTCGAATGGGTTTCAAAATTAGGACAGAACCAATTTATCAGCGGTTATAAAATTTCTTTGCTGTCAAACCTTATATTCCAATCATTTTATTCAAATGAATGAGTATTTAATGTACGAATATTCACACTTCTGTCGTTCCTCACCTGACCTCGGAATGAAAGCAACCGTAAGTTGTTAATTGTATAAAGCATGACAAATTGCATCATCTTTTCCAAAGATAACAATCAATTAATTACCCAGGTTGTTATACATTAATAAATGATCGCGGAATCGATTACGTAACCAACAAACAGAAAAGTCATTACCGCAGGCTTTGCCAGCAATCGGGATTTCCGCTTATAAAAATAGAGTGGATTTGAAAAAACAGCGCGTTTCACAAATTAAAACGCCGAAGTCACTAAACAGATAATTGTTGGTCCTAAAAGAACGAAAAAATTTACGACCCTAATGAATGCAATCAGAAGAGATATAAAACGCACCGAATTATTCATCATTACATTGCGTCATAAAATTAATAAAAAATGTTACAATTCGATTTATGCTCCTCGTGAAAGAGTGATTTTAAAATCTGAGAGGTTATACCTTTTATAACATCTAATGTTCCACTAAGTAGCTTTGAAATGCAGGTCTATCTATTTTCTTTCTCAACTATCTAAGCAAAATAAAACAATTATAGCGCAATTATAACAACCTATAAAAATTATCAAAAAGTTAACACACATTCATACAAGATTTCGTTGATATTATAATAATCAAACATAAAGGGGCATAAAATTCACTATAGTGAATATTATCGTTAATACCACACAAGTTAAAATTCCGAAAACTATAATATAAGAGAACGTCAAAGTCACAATAACCATATGGAATTTTTAACTCTTTCTTTGACTATTTTACTAAAAGCGGGAGTCAATAAGTAACATCATCTCTAATAAACCCAAAATAAAAAGCTTCCAAAAATACTATCCTTGCTCGCGGCATAATCCTATATAATAAATATTTAATACACTACGCTTTCTCTTCCGCTTAGTTAACCCAAAAGGTATCTACCATACAGAAGCTCCACCCAAGAAGAAAAGAAAAAGAAAAGAGAGAAAATTAACGAAATTTAACTGCAAAGTGTATCGTAGAATTTACTGCTTGTGATTTTTTTTAACCCGGTTGTAACCACTCAATTTCTAATTTCAGGGAAATGCATCAACGGTCCCTTCGGTGCGAGACGAAATGCTATCAAATGTGAGTACATGTTGCACGTTTCCCTTTTATAACGCGCTAACACTTTTGTTTCGTTTCCATTAATGTAAAATGCGATATTAATGCATGAATGAAAATATTTCCTACCTTTCGGAGTCTTGAATCCCTTCGAGGCTGCGACGCCGCTGCATGTGGCTGAAAATGGTTTCCAACTCCTTGATCTGCTCCTCACGCTTCCGCACAGCATCCTTGAGGGTCTGAAATAATAAAAAAAGGTAAAATTGACTGCGTGATGGGAAATAAAATTATAAAATCACTCTTTGCTATTATTTTTGTCACCGCAAACAAATGTTCAGATAATGCATTAATAATATTACGCAAAGGTCGATTAAAAGTATATAGTAAAGTTAAATAAATCTTGAAACAGAATTTGCGATGTTTGCGTGTTTTTTTCATAAGTAAACTTTATAAATACGATATATGAAACCTCAAATGAGAACAATTTAAAATGTGCAAGTAATGCTATTTTTCAATTTTATAATATCCTAATAGCTTTTAATTACTAATAATGAAAGACTTCCATATTTATTATAAATAACGCATTCCGATGTAAGGCGCAATTTCGTTAACATTTAAGATGCCAAAAATATTGCTCCCTTAACAGGAATAACTTCTAATAGCAGTTGCGATCGTCAAAACTGACGATACTAAGAGACAAAATTGAGTTATCTAGATTAGAGAAACAAAACATTGAACTTAAGATGCATCCAAACTTTTATAATAAATGACATGAAACAAAAAAGTACGATGAACAATAAAAAAGATGGAGACCACTCCAATTACGTGAATTCAAAATTGAGTCGAACGACACGCTCTCTTAAATCGTGGGGAAAGGCCGTAAGATAAAAAAATATATATGTGTGCGTGTGTGTTTGTATGTATATATGTATATCATTCCCAGAAAAACATCGGAACACACAAACCAATCACATTAGCCAAGAAACGGAGGCATCTCCAAATAAAAAAGCGCATCTTAACTACTAATCTAAATCACGGGTAGATGCCATAGAAAGCAAAGATGGAAGTGTAAAAGATCGCGAAATTCGCGAAGTTGCATAGAGTGGGGGAGAGGGGGGGAGGGGGGGAAAGGAGGGAAGGGAGGGAGAGATTCTGTGCGAGAAACGAAGTGGCGATTCTGAAGGAGATAATGGACTAGTACGAAAAATTCTCAACTGTGGCACTGCTCTCGGAGGAATCCGCTGGCCTCGTGCCCATGGGCAAAGGATCCTCCCTCTCCGTTCCAAAACTTCCCCTGGAAAGGTTCCAGCGACAAAAGAGATTGCGACAATGGAATAAGAGGGAGGAGCAGAGAGAGAATGCATATATAACCCAAGGAAATAGTAGAGTATGGTTTATAATGGGCTTTTGAGATTGACTTGGTAGGGATTGGGGGATGAAGGCAAAGAGTAAAGGGAAGTACTCTCACTCTCATTCTTGAAAGAGGCCTTCCAGCACGTGAAAACACGAAAACATAAAAACAATATTGAAATACAAATTGGTATATCGCGAAAAAATAGTTAATTTTAATTGAAAATGTTTATTTTAAAATGATGTAACTTAGTAGAGGTGACTGGATAAAATACTCGTAATACTGTCAGAAAAATAGGTATAACTAAAAGTTCGGAATGAAGTTATTTACTATCCCGAATGTGTTAGATAGACAATTTAAAACGCCGAAAAGCTATTCGATTTTCTTTTCGGTATTTTGGTTAAAATTCCTCCACGCCCTTAGCATTGCGCAACCGATTCAAGATACGCAGCAAAAAATTATAAGAAAATTGATACCCAAGGATACCCGGAAGGAAATTTTGCAGCGCCTAAAAAAATTAAACTAACTCTCTTGATTGGGCATTCCAAATGAGATAATATCATATTTCACGTATATGATAATATTCATAGCGATACACAAGGCTTAAAATCGTGAATAAATCTTTTTAAGAAATGATACACTACACAGCTCAACGAAAGGTCATTCCTTATATGGAGGGTAAAATCTCTCTCGTTTTTCAAGGAAGTTGTTACTGTTTCAATTCACTCTTGCTCAACATGGTTATTTCTACATCTCCACGTATGCTTTTTCACGACTTTCTTAAGACATAAAAAGCAACCAGGACTACGGCAAGCTACGCGCCATTTATCTCAGGCCCTATAACAATTGACCCAAAATCGCGGTTTTATAGGCTCGCAGTACGCATTTAAAATTAGCCAAACAGAGACTTTTAATGTCAATTTATATGTCTGGGCTCCAGCTTTTGAAGATTTTTTCGTCAACTGCATAATTGTAAGATTTTATTGTCCCCGGCTGTCTGAAACACGTATAAAAATTATAAAGAGCAGTGCATTTGCCAAATGCCCAAAAAATCTTAAAATATTTTCTCTACGATCTCCATTATTATAATAAATTTCAAATGCTTCCAAACTTCCTAAAAATAGAAATTTAAGTAACATTAAGAGGTAACAAAGTCCAAGATTCGGTTAAAATATGAGCCCATAAATAGTAATTATGGATAAAAAATGGAGGCTTGAAATTGTCTGAAGGAAATCAAAGTTTTAAAGGGAATTCAACTAAATTAAATTACTAGGTATCAAGTGCAATTAAAACAACTAAAAGGAAATTCCGTTGTATTTCAGAGATAACAGGAGTTGGTTTTTACGTACGGAAATACCTTTTATGTACAAGAATTAAACTATATTGCGACAAAATAAATTTCCATTTTAAAACAAACGCGGTCAATTAACACAATTAGAAATGGCGGAAGCATATTTTAATCAAGTCCAAATCAATGTATCGCGTTGCCGACGCAAAAACGGAAAACTCGTGGTTAGAAATCCCATTATTTTAAAAACTACGCCAAAGTGAAGAAATGCTGCCATTATAACGTTTAGTAAAATAAGTACGTTCAGATCGTTATCTATCATCGGCGTCGCTCCATCGCGAAAGCCGTCCGAGAACGAGTCCTTGGATAGAAGAGAGAAGAAGCGGAGAAATAAGAAAAGCGAGCTCTCATTTGCACCAGCTATCCCAAATCGGACTGATCTTTTAAAGTCATGACAGTTGCAGAGGTGCGCATGGCGTTGCGCGCTGCCGCACCGCTCCGGATGAGCCGGTGGAGACCTCAACGGTCGACGACTTTGCGCAACGTCAGTCTGGAGGACGTAGATAGAAATAAGGCATGGCGCGATCCAAGGTCGACCGCGTCCAAATAAATTGTTCCACATGTCACCAAGGTGATCCGGCATGGTTCTTAAAATACCTTTACAGCCTCAACCCCCAATCATACTACGATCAAACGATTCTTTTTTGCGAGAGGAGTAGAGGAAGAAACCTCTTTGGATGTAAGTCGGAAATGAATCGCGGTTCCAAAAATTTCTCTCCGCCAGAAATAAACTGAAGAACGTTAGAGATGTTCCGCTATCGACCGTAACAAATGAAAGAAGTCACTCGCGCCTGGAAACAGTGTTAGCACGCTTTAAACCACTGACTTTATCTTCGAGTAGTTTAATCGCTAAGGAAAAAAATCTGATGTGGCCAACACATGACTTGCTCCATATTAGAGGGTATAAATATTTAAATTATTATGAATAGCACTATAAGGCAAAATTATTATTTCGTATCGTAAAAGAATACAGTCGTCCTTATTACCGTTAATTATATTTTGAATATGTTTACAGAATTCACCGCTACATGGTGGTGGCGCTTATACTGGAAATTACGAAAAAGTTAAATATCTCCCAAATGGATGGTTCTATGAAAATTTATTTCAAACAAAACTTGGAAGAAATATTATTCTCTACAACTTTAGTCCTCACGACGTTTTTAAGAAGATATTTGACGGAAACCGAAAAAACCGATTATTTATAAATAATTCCTAAACAGTAACTGCTATGGAAAATTGTTTCAAATAAAAGTTGTAGGAATTACATTTTACATAACCTCTGTATCGAATTGTATCTACAATAATGATGTTTTAACGGAGATATTTCGCCAAAACCGAATCGGGTTTCGAATAAACCTCGACTTCCTGTTAACCGATATTGTGCAAAAACTAATCAGCTCTTCGTGCTCATATCAAAGTGTTATATATGAAATTTGGTAATGATATGGTAAGTACAATCACATACACGCAGACATTCCGAAAATAGTCTAAACGTGTTCTATGGATCAAAATATCTAATAAACTATCGGTTTTTCGAAAAATTCATATCACATACACAGACAACATCGAGAAAATAGTCAAAACGTTTTCTAGGGACCTCAAAACGTGTATTTCCGTTGAAATCTCGAATTCGATTTTTTTCATGAATACAATACCTTCTCTATACTACGTATATGGAGAAAGTAAAAATACGCACGCTCTTGAAATTTATCTCACTCGGTACAAAATTAATAAATTAAATTTTCAACAGGACCCAAAACTGTTACCATATTTTTCTTGGGTAAATTAAAACGAATAATTCGCGAAGAGATAACAATCCAAAAAGATTAAGAGTATCAAGAACACATTTTTATCACGCACAAGTCAACATTTTTCTCTAAAAATAGATATTAAAGGAGATGTAATATCCTTTAATTAATGTGTATTATTAATCGGATTCCAGCCTTAAGGTAAGCTCGACAGTTCATTTCTAGAATAAATTTTGAAAACGAATTATGATAGTAGTGATTCAAATAATACCAAAATAATAATTTTAATATCTATCTGTATGTTAAACATAAAATAGAATGCTATACCGTAGCATATCAACAATAACTATGAAGACAAAAATATCTCATAGATAAAAACCAAAATCGAAAAGTCTATTCCATTAATGATACAGAGTCCGCTAAAGCGACACATCAATGATTACTTATAATAATATTATAACAATGAAAAATTATTTTTCGTTGTTGGAATTACATTTATAAGGTACGAACAATTGAATATGCTGTTGTTTTTATAATATTAATACGGATTACCAAAACGCAGACGGGCAACCAGGGGGAAGAGGCTGATGGCTTAGCCCCCCAAACCCAAACGCTAAATCTTCTGACTTAAGTACCTTGTACTCTAAGAGTTTGTATTATACAGATATGTACGCACTCAGGAGGTTTGCTGTTTCGATTTCGTATTTCTCTCACCAAATGCTTAATAATCATTATACAGATATAAATTACGCGATCTTTACTTCATTTTGCATCTTGAAATTGATGGATTTTCTAATATATCGTCGAAACGATCCAGTTTCAAGTCCCTCATTTATTAGAGCAGCCTCTGCTCCTGCCTGTAGTTGAGGGGACCCCAAATTGTCCAAATGTTTGGTGGAATACTTTTTGTTAGAATTGGGCCACCCTCCCCCCAAGGAAAAATCCTGGGTGCGCGCCTGCCATAACGTGACGACTCATATAGCCAACTATATATTTACATATAATAGTCATACTATACCCTTCGCATGAAATTTGTTGCATAATAAATGCATAGGAATTCTGAAGTTAAAATTGCATTTTCTTGTGCTCAATCGATGATTATCATTGTTAAAACAAAAACTGAGAAAAATAAATAAATTTTCCGTAAAACATTCTGCATGATCGAAGAGTACATTTAATCTTATTTTTACGAATTAACGAAACGACAATAAAGGTAGACGGGAACATTTAAAATGTTGAAAAAGACGCTGAAAATGAAAATTTTACAGTAAAACATTCAAACGAATGGCATTTATATAATATCGCTCCTGCATTATATTTGCGTACAAATAATTGAGGCGGAATTAGTTAGAAGCATTAAATTAGAAAATACGCTGCCTCGTAAAAAAGCGTTACAAGAGATGAAAGCGTTAGAGGTAGTTAGGGATTGTTTAAAGCCGAGTACGTGAGGAGCTGATCCTTTTGTACACATAAACGTACTCGTACTCCATAGACTCAGTTCAGTTGGCGGCATTTCCTGCCACTTGGGGTAAGAAAAACAAGTCGGCCTTAAGATGCCAATCAGAGGAATAACGCTTGTAATGAACATAAAATGCGATTTTCAAAGATGGAAGAATGCGATGGCAGACCTCTTACCTATTTAAAAAAAAACTCCTGCGTCGAAACCTTTGATCTTATTTCAGTTCTCACGTTCGACATTGAAGGGAGAAAAAGAGATGGGAAGCAGAAAGAAGCAGGAATGCGCGCATGAATTTTCCAGTTTTATTCCGTTAAACACAGGAAACATTTCATGAAGAACATAGAATAAATCCGTGAAAGGAGTAAATTATGGTAATCTGCTGAATGAAAAAAATTCGTATTAAAATAATTACAAACGCGACGGCATTGAAAAGTAAAATGAATTTCACGGCTCACAGCGAAGAATTAGACGAACGAAAGATAAGGGAACTTCTTGAAAAATGAAGAAAGGAAGAATGTGATCAGAACAGATCGGGTCTATTTAATATTTCTGATCAGTTTTGGGAATGAGATTGGTAAGATAAATGCTGAAACCATCCGCACAAAGACATTATGAAAGTGATAAATGGCGTTGAATTACAAGTATTTGACAAGAGCATTAGTTTTCGTTCAAACGTATTATCGAATTTCGGATTCATTTACATGTTAGCGCGATTTAGTATACAGTATTTTACAATACGAATAGTAGAATCAATTTTAATATACGAAGATTCAAACATATGGAGAAATTTACTTCTGAATTATATGCCAGATTTCGAATTAATTATCAGTGAAATCAAATATGGCCACATATTTATAGAAAAATCATGTTAGAAGATTGATTGTTAAGTATGGTATTGCAATGGATATAAGTTAGATTTTTATTGGAATATCATGAAATAAACTTAAACCGCAACGTGTTGTCGTATGTATGGGATCATAAATTATGTGTTGGAAATAAGGTAAACATTATTGAAATGGATGTTAAGCGGCTAACATTCTGAAATACGCACATTACTAAGTTTAAAAAATCTCTATTCATCACATTCTCGATTGGTCGACATAGAATAATCCGCATTATATCACCATATTGGTCGGAATAACCTCAGAAAACGATTTACACATAAATTACGATTAAAACAATCCAAGAAACGAAAGAATTTCAACACGTGACCTCTTGTTCTATAGGCACAGTGTTATACTCCCTTGTCCACAGAGGACAGCGAGAAGAAATAATGAGAGGTGGGGAGAAGATACAGTACGCGATAAGTGGAAAACAAAAGATATTTCAGATGCCTTCCACCTTCCACATTAGGGCACAACAATACCTCTCACATCTCCATCCCCTGATCGTTCACCCAACATCCAACCCCTTGACCTCTCCGTTCTATTCCTCCCCTCCATCTTCCTCTCCTCAGCATACGCGGCCCTCGATCTCCCTGTGAGCCGCCGCCCTTGCTCTATAGTCCAAGAGGTGCTCAGTTTCCACGCCTATGTCTCCTTGGAAACACCTGCGACGCTTTGCTGGGCCTACCCACCACGGTCATGGAATATATACAATGACAGAGAATATGACGCCATGCGAGACGGGGAATGATATTTGGCTCGGATAAGAAAATCCTGGTTAATCAACATTATAATTAACTAAAATTCTATGAAACATTTTGCGGTAAGATTCAAAATACGGAGAAACTTAATTTAAATGATAATAAGGGAGATGTTTAACTGCTGCTTATTAGACGTGATGAAAGATTGTGGGCTAAATAACTTCAATTTTTCCAAATGTTTTAATGACGACTCTAATGGGCGTAGGTGAATCGTGTCTCGCGTATTTAAGTTCGTAGGACAAATAATTTATCTCCCATATTTTGAAAATAATTAAGTTAATTATTTAAAATACTAAGTTCGTCATCATCATCTTCAACTATCAACAAGCATTTTTTGAAGCGCTACGTAATTATTTACTGCCGCAATAATAATATATCCCCTTGTTTATCGCACTAAGTAAATGTGAATAAATGTTTTATTATTTCAAAAGATGCCTTCTCGGCCAAGCGCTCATTCATTGAATTTATCTGAATCCGTGCATCGGACACAAAGTATGTTCCGCCGACATGGTTATCAACTTAGGAAATTTAAAGTATGTCGGTGTCACATCTCAACACATCTTATTATTTACTACACACATATTACAATGACGTGCAAAATCCTGTATCGATAAAACAATAGATTTGACGTTAAATCAAGGTGAAATGAATCAAAATAAACATGACACAAAGACATGGCAGAATAGAAAACTGGTGAGGAAAGTTGTTCATAATTCATAGAACACTGGGAAAGATAAGAGTTGAGAGGACGAGGATGACTCGTACAAGTTCTGGGAAAGATGAAATAGGAAAAGAAACGATAAAGAACTGACGGATAGACAAGCATTCTGAATTACTTAACAATGTAAATCGAGTACAAATAAAAAGGTAATAAGAAACTGCGATAAAAAGTTATTTTTGATAATTTATCTTTTGTTGATAAATCCATTGTAAAAGGCCTAATGGCTGATGTTTTAGGATTTTATTTAAATAAATACATAAATTGATACGAACGACAATGAAACAAAAACATTTGGAAGCGGTTCAGAGGGCAATAAACTAATCTTGACAGCAGAGGAAAATGAGATGAAAACAAACTTTTAAAAAAACACGAATGAAGTGAAACACAAATGGAACGATGAAAAATATTTCAATAACTCTAGCAATTCATAGATTTTGCGCTGAAACAAATACTGCTCGGCAAAATTTTAAACGGCAACTGGGAAATTCAAATGTTTTTGGGGCAACTCATAATATGATACGAATATGGCGCTAAAAAAACAAAGAGGATCACTAACTAAGATCCGATTAAAGGCTTTTTAATCTCTCTCGACTCTAAAAGAAACCAATTAATCCAATCACTGACACGTAAAACGTACTTTTACTTTGTAAAGACCTTTAATGCATACACATTCTCAAGACTCTCAACCTTGGTTTCTATCCTCACTATAGGAGAACAAAACACGTGCAAAAGCAAGGATGAAACAATACAGTTGCTCGGTGGCAAATTATCATAATAGAGACTTATTTACGACGCTCTGAAGATTTTTGTGACGTCGTTTGCGAGGAAACAGGTACCTTTTTTCCCACAACCAGCATCATGCTACAAGCTTCCACGCGTTTTTTTCCCATGGCGGTTTTTCTCACGTGGGTGCGTAAACAATGCGATGGCCTTGCGGGACTCTAGGATCGGTGGTGTGTGCGTGGGTTAAAAGGGGAGAAGGGAGGGGTGAGAAGGGAGAAGCAAGGCATGACGGCGGCAGGATAGTGAGGCCAAGGTAGTGGAGGGAAACGCCTTGAAGGGAACACATGGTGGCATACGAACCGAAATTGCACCAACATACAGCATTTAAGACTGAGCAATTCATAGCGCCAACATTAAATGAATTTCATTGCAACATCCAGCTACAACGCAATCTTTAATGCACCCAACGAACTGAATGGTGATTCTTTTAAGTTTTACCTCGACATCAAACTGAAGAAATTTCACAGAAAATTATCACCAATAAAAAATTTTGCACGCGAACATCAAAATGGATGTAGGCCACTATCCTTAACTGTTTTAAGCATTTCTCTATACAAATTACTCTTCGATTTAGGGATAATGTAAGAGTATCAATGCAATAAAAATTACAAATTCCGGTGACACTATATATCATGAAACGACTGAACTTCCACAAATATTTCAACTGTTTTCTTGCCTCTCGAAAATTTTTTTCCATGAGATACTAAAAAAAAAGCCAGAGAATTTTATATAACGTTGCGGCTCAAAGAATTTCATCTAAAAATTTCCACCACAAAAATATCCGATCAAGAATGTAAGGTACTAAAAATAATGTTTCCAGTGTATCCTTGAAATGGAAATAAAACACACGGAAACTTTTTTAAAAATCCTTCTAAGATTTGATTTATGATTTTAAATCACGTTATGGAAACAAATAACAGATAGATGCTGTTCAATAAAAATGTCAATGATTCTATCGCGTCTTACGCTGAATTTAGACATAAATAACTTGCTGAAAAACAAGAATTAAATAGACACGAAATATGATTTTTTAGAATCTTATAAATCACCTAAGACAACACGCAGAACAAACACTGGTACTACTTGAAATGCTTGATAAAGTAAACATCATCTCATCAAATAAGGAATTTCAACGGGTAAATATACACAAGCAAAGCAGCGTAGAAAATCGCTAATCCGTCAAGACCTACAAATAGATTAAATTTCAATTCCCCCGACAATTGAGGGGTGTGAGGCAAAAACATGGTAACCCACAAACTCATCTATTTGGAGCTAGGTTGCGTATAGAAAAGAAAAAACTTAAATTATGATTTTGGAAATTTGTTTGTCATTTGTTGTAGTTCATATTTAGTAACTTGCGTTTATTTCTGATGAAAATATAATTTTGAACCAATAAAATGTCAATTTTCTCAAAACAGCATAAGTGTGGGTTAGCACATTTTTGCCTCACAGCCCGCAATTAACACGTCTAAAATAAAAATAACCGAAAGTGCTGTCAATTTACGAAGTGTGTTCGCATAATGATCGGAAGTGGGGAAAGAAACCTTCGATCCAGAGGCAATCACGCAAACAACAGAACCGCATCGATCAAAAATCTCCTCCCCCAACAATGATATTCCATAAACAGGTAACAATGGGCAAGCAAGCGAGGAGACAACCAGTTTGCGTTACGGAGCCTAACGTTGAATAAAGCGTAGGAGTAAGGGCTGGAAGTGAATCGAGGGCGGGAGGTTGAGGGAAGGAGGCAGAGACAGAATTCGAAGGAGGGTAGACGAGATGAAAAGGTGGTGACATATTGAGGGAGCGAGAGATGTGAAGGAGGCGGGTAAAATGCGTGAAGGTCGAATGGTGCCAAGGAATGTGGGAGGTTGAGGTGATATGGCAGGACTAAGGGGGGGAGGGAGGGGGGGGGGGGGAGAAGTGGAGGAACGGAATGGATGGGACAGGCGTTTAAGTCTCCAAAGAGACTGTTGGGCGGGAGATAGGCCGAGATGGAGAAAGGGGGGAAATCGGGGAGAAAGTAGGGAGGGGAATGATTTAGTAAGGGAGGAGTTGGGCAGCGCTAGGAAAGAGGACCGATGGGGGAGATTGGAAGAGAAGTTTCGTCGTCTGCTTCTCAAAAATCGCCCGTGGCCTGGAGCGTAGTACTCTATACAGGCGGCGATTTCGTTTCGTGCACTCGAAGAATATTTAGTTCGTAGTTCCATAAAAAATGGCGCGCGAATATCTTAACTACCACCTCTCTTAATAAAAAGGGCTATTCAAAACTTTCTGAAGCACGATTCAAATCTTGCAGGAAATAATTTCTCAAGATGATAGCCCAAGATTCTTTAAAAAGAAACTATTATCTTCAGTAAGAAAACAACATAGTATATATCCCTTATCAAAATTCATAAGAGTGGAAATACTGGTAGAAGACGAGTGAATCGATTTTTCAAGTGTGAAGGAACTAAACTCGTTATCTTTTTTTAAAAAAAGGGAGGAAACTACGCAAGAATACTTGAGCACTCTTTATAGTTAATTTTGGTAAAGGAAGCCCATAAATAATTCAAATAATCTTCAAAATTCGAGTGCGAACACATGCATGTTAATATTTCAAGCTCACCAGTCGTTCTGTGGATATTTAAATGTATATGTGAATAATTAAAAATTGCTCATATAAAATATATTCACTGCAATAAGCTAAACGAAAATCCATGATTTAAGAGATCTACCGGCTGAAAACAGATAATAATGAAACAGATTCCTGATTCTAACTATTTTAAAATCAGACTCATGATTAATCAAACACAAAAAAACAAAAAAATTAAAAAATCGTCAACTCAACAAATATACAACCCTAAGCTTAATTAAACCACATTCAAAAGAATATATTGTTGTTTTTTAACTAAATAGCATATTGTTGATATTAATACAACCGAAAATATTCACAATTTTAATCATACAGCCAACGATTCGATCATAAATCAGGTATTTCGCATGCATAAATAAACCTTAACTTTTAATAGATATTCAACAATAATCATTGTACCATCGCAATTAACGTTGAACCTCGGTGAGTAATAAAACGATGCGACTAAAAATTCACGTATGTTCAATTCCACAGTATCATTAACAAATCGATATGCGCTCAGGAATTTGGAGTGGAACCTTAACTGTCTCAACATCTCATGAATGATGCCCAGGGCTATTATGAAGTTAAACTCGACTTGAGAAGAGAAGCGCAGCATTCTACATCTATGGCTGGCTTTTTGGCTTTCCAGAGGTGGTATGTCCCTTAAGGGCTTATGGACCTCCAAGTGCCGGGCTGTAACCTTTCCCAGAGGTCCAAAGAAAACCGGTTTTTTCTACATCCCAATCGTCGATTGTTTGGTAGAGATGCTAAGAGATGGGCCACGTGGAAGAGGGAGGAAAGAGTTGGATCCGAATAGCAAGGAAGCTTTTTTTTGGGAACGTAGACTTGAGAAGATGGATACGGAAGGTGTTGTGAGGGAGGATTACAGGATTAAGAACTAATCCTCGTCTCGCATATTTTATCTATCCAAAGTCTATTTTCCGTTTTTGTGAGAGTTTCAAGTTTTCGTGAAAGTTTCATAGAATTAACATTCAAGCAAGTCCTTTAAAAAAATAATGACACTTGCGCATCAAAATCACCCATATCGAATTGTTTAGAAAATAAGCCGGAATGCTTTCAGTCGTAGATTATTTTTAAGAAATAACAATGAAAAAAACATTTTAGGAAAGCATTAAAAATAATAGTAATTTTCTGTAATGTTAGCGTCAAATTTGAATGGAGTTATTTTCGTATCAATACATATATATATATATATATATATATATATATATATATATATATATATATATATATATCACGATATTTACAACAATAAACGGTGACGTAAAACAAAACCTAATAAAACTTTTATATGATTCAAAATTTTAACTACTATTCCCTGACCGAAACCACAATTAAGGAGGCTGTTTCAGACTAGCTACATTCATCCTTGGAACATTAAAGTTCAATAAAATGACGGAAACTCTGTTCTACCAGCATGCCTTCCGCTATTATCAATAGGAATCAAACGTAATAATACTGCATACTAATCAAGTTTGCAATAATCCGACCATTAGATATAAGACCTCACAGAAGTTTGAGTGGGTGTTAATTTTATTGTCCGTCTGTGGTGAGTTGCCCAATCTCCGCCTAACGGCATGAACAACAGTCTTTATGGCTAAAATGTTCATTACTAAGGATCTCCGATCCTTTGTGCATTAGTTGGATAAACTCAAAATATTTTGATTTTATACATTTTCTCTTTAATCGTTTCCATAAGAAAACTTAATGGATTATTTTAATCGTTACTGTTATAAATAAGTCGCTCATTAAAAAAAATTAAAATATTATTCCCCCTAAAATGGAGATCAAAATGTTCAATCTCAGTTTTCTCGCTGGGATTAAATCATAACCCTAACCCCTATTTATTTAGAATGACTGTGAAAAATAATCCGCCTATTATCACAATACTAATATGAATAAAAGAAGCAATGTATTCGTGATTAGTTTAAATAGAGACATTCGCATTTCAATACGATATCTTTCGTCAATGTTCTTGCAGAAATAGAAATGAATCCATGTTTGTATCTGCCCATATATACTACTCGAAGAAACCTTCACTGACTTTCAGATACCTATTTGTAAAACTACACTCGCAAAAGAAAAAATAGCGCTTTTCTATCGTTTGCCTAATAAATCAAGCTCATTTATCAAGAAATAACATTCACATGCCATTTCTCAAGGAAAACTGGTACTGGAAGCATTATTCTGACCTTCTAATCACATCTTATCTCTCACTATAAATCTTTGGAGCGATTCTTAGCAATGACATGAGCAGAAACGATCGTTTCTCATTTGTTTTTCCTTTTATAGCTTAAAATGCGGCCAAGAAAGCACAACGCAGGGAATTGTCCGATTCTTTGCCTAAAGGCATTTTATTATACACTGACAAAGAGAGACCAGGATAAAAACTCCGCATAACTAAACGCCAACGAAAACTCTAAAACAGATTTTTTAAATGTTTGTTGTCAAACGATCAATCAATCAGTACTGTCAATTTAGCGAGCTTATAAGCATAGAAAACTCAACTCCATAAAATCAGGGAATAATGAATTTGAATAAGTTCTAAAATATTTATTATTGTGTATATTTTATAAAAAATGTCTAATTTTAGAAGAGCAATTAATGTATGTTAGAGATATTTTTGGTCAATACTGTAGCAATCGTTGCCACTTAGCTATAGCCTACTTTCGACACTGAAGGTTAAATAAATAAACATAATGTGGCTCATAGAATACTCCACATTTACGTCACTTATGAATCAACAGTAAATTATTGCTAAATATTTTAATTCACATTAACAAGCCACACCTCCGGGTTAACGTAAAACCTATGACAAAAAACGAGAAAATTACTGGACCAACTCCAAAAATCTCAATGAGCAGTATATATTTCTCGACTAATGTCCATGACCCATCTTGTTTGCATTCCTAAAAAAGAAATATATATTACTCCCGAGATCCTCATCAATTCACAAACCTACAGAACAGCCCTTGAAACGCGATGAAGGACGTTAACCTTCCCATACCTAAAGTTTCGAATCATTCGTCACGCATTTGTTAGTTTATTTTACATTTCATATCAGACGAGAGAGATCCTATTGGTTACGGTGAGACGAGTTTGTATCCCATATCGGTGAAATCACCGCCGTCATTCAATGCGCCAGAATACACCCCGAAAGGTGCGGAAAGGGGACGTTGACCTCCGCCTCACCTCCGAGTGACCAATCAACCAATTATGAGCGCACCAGTCATTACGCCCCTCTTCTCGTACGCCTTCCCCCTCCCCGCCCATCCACCTTGGCCTCGGGGTCGTGGGTTCGATGCCTCTTAAGGGCAGCCGGGGGTCACCGCTCGGCCCTTACCGGATGAGAGGATGAGGAGGGTAGTAGAGGGAGCGGTGGTTTGTAGAGAGGGAGGTGTGTGTGCGTGCATGCGTGCGTGTTTCTGTGTGTGCCTTCCGCGTTCGGAAAAAGAGAGACTAGGAAGTGATCGCTTTCCCGGAAATCCGTCTGGAGACACTTAACGACAACCCAACACCGCCTACGGACAATCAACCCGAACGAGAAGATGAACCGAACGGCTGTTTTAAAAAAAAGTCGAAAGCGGGACGCAATAAAGAAATACGAATGAAAACATATACTGAGTAATAATTTTAAAGCACTCGGCGTTTCCAGAATTTTATCTCTCCCGTATCTTGCATTCCCTATACTTGGAAAAAGGTACATAAAATAAAGTATATAAGCTAAAAGTTCGATATCGCAAAATAATATCAAGTAATGAGCTCGTTTAATGGAGACAGACGAGAAGTTTCTTGTCAACTGTAGGGGAGGGGGGAGGTAAAAAATATTTCACGAATCACTACCCAAATTAAACATTCTAGCCTTACGATATACATTTTTGGTAGTTAATTCTAACCTTCCAGTTAGACATAATATATATTTATATTTCTAATACGTACATTTCTGAATTAGAGAAGAAACAAGTAATATGACCATTTCTATTGATTATTTAAAATAACATTTTTCTTAGAATAACTTATAATGTAAAATTTGGATGTATAGGGCAACCTAATTCAAACGCTCAGTAAAACGCATACGAAGGCAATAACACAAACTCAAATTTCTATGCGACACTTTTGGATAATACTGATGATGAAAACGGTAGGTTATTTTAGTATTAATCTCCAAGATTCGTATCATAGAATATCAATACATACATAATACACATAACGTGTACAATATCAAAAAACAAATCCGAAACCTCAAATTCACCCTTTATGCAATGAAAATATTTATCTCCACACCATATCCAACTATAATTTGAAATTTCGAGAACACTATAATAGGCAAATTCAATTGATTGAATTAATAATACTCCGGTACGCTTGATTATTTCTTTCCAACCCAATAATATTTTACGTTATAGTACCAAGCGAAAGCGGGGATGTCGCAATAAGATAGATGTGTGCTCTTAAAACGCAAAAAATAAATATCCTCTTTAATGACTCTGGCATATGAAGCTAATGTAGTCGTTTCTTAGCTTCAAACTTCATTAATAATTACCAATACAAAAATTTTCGTAAGTTTAATAAATTACTGCAAAACTGTGGTTATCATATGAATTCTAGAAGACATCTATCTTTCACAAAGTTATATTCCGTAATGGACAAGGGAGAATGAGACTTTCGAGTCATGTGATTATCAACCTGAAACAAGTTTGACATGAACCAAAATCCTCTAAGCGATTTAAACATAACTGAAGTTTTAAGTTAATTATTGTTTCTACAGTAGCATCTAAGTTTTAAGAATTATAAATACACATTTCCTTAAATCAGGTATCGCCAGATCAAAGCCTTAATTGAAAAAATAAATATGCTACATATTAAGGATTCAAATGTCCCTCACGCGTAACCATGCATAATTTTTCGAAATGTGCCCTATCCTTTCGCGTGTTGGCCACATCCCAATCAATATAAATTGTCTGAAACATTTTCATTTAAGAGACCGCAAGACCGTTGTACTACGAACGCCACCAGAAAAATCGTCTGAATTTATACCCTTAGTTAATAAGACTATAAAATCCAAAGGCCAATACAATCCAAACGATGAAAACCAATTATTAAATTCGACGGTGTTGCAAAATAAGCACACACGGGGTGACGCAACCGGCCGTGCTCATAGCGGGAGCCGGCTCAAAGTGTTTTCTCCACCATGAAGACCCGGGAAGCGGCAGACCCACCTCCGTCCGGTCACCGCATCGCTTTAAAAAAAAAATGGAAGGAATCTCGCATTACGTCACACGCACGCACACACTTCCAATTTCCTTTAACAGCCCATCCCCTCTAGCAAAAATTCTCGCCGGCATTAAAAATAAAAACCCTCTCCCCCAACTTGAGAGCAACCCGTTCCTCTTCCATGCCTTTACACCGAGAGAGAGAGAAAGAGAGAAAAGGGGAGGGTCAATTGCCGCAACAACTAGAGGGCGCTGACTGGGCTTTGAAAAACATTCGGTCGACGCCCTCCACGACTGAGAGATCTCCGCGGAAGATAGCGGGGTACGGCCAGTTAGTTCATTGAGGTTCCAGCTCAGCGTGCACGCATGCACAAGAATATATGAGGGAAGGAGAGAGTGGGGGATTGGGGAGGAAGAGGACAGAGAGAAGATACCTGAGGGAGAGAGGAGGAAGAGAGAGAAGGAAGAGAGAGAGAGGACGAGGAAAGAGGTGGAAGAGAGGACAAGGCAGACGTTCGAGAGAAAGAACTAATAAGAGAAAATCGGAGAGAGCTCGGTTAGATATATTCAGAAATCAGAAAAAGTACGTAAAGAAGAGAAAAAGAAGAAAAAGTGACGTAGAGATATGAAAGAGAATAAAAGATAGATCAGAGGGAAATGAAAGCTGAGAATACCTGGCAAATAAAGGGGAATGTACATTAAACTCCCAATTTACCGGATACCTAGGGGCAGAGCATGATCCGGTTGATTGACATTCTTATTTACAGGTACCGTAGTATATACAAATGGAAATATACGTGAATATTAAGAAAGAAAACGCTTAAAGAAAAGTCTAATTTAATGTCATTTCGTGAAGTAAGTTTACAGTTAAAGTAATACTACAGCGTTACGTGTAAACATCTTTATTAGGTATAGGAGAAGTAAATACTCTGCATATGTACCTTCATAACTCAGTATAAAAAAACTTTCAAAATTATAAGTTTTTAAAATCCCAGTTAAAAGCCTTTAAGGATAAGGATAGGACAGAGATAGCTAAGGGAGAGAGTTGAAATAGAAAGATAGATATAGAAACGAAGAAGGGGCAGGAGAATGCAAATGAGAGGTATGTGTGTGTGTGTATATATATATATATATATAATATATACTAGCTGAAAGTACCCGGCGATGCCCGAGTTATGCTAGACGTCTGTGGCGAATAAAATCATGCATTATATGCTAATACAATCATTTCTCCCTTTGTGCACCTCAAAAGAATAAGAAACTGCATTTATTTTTCTTTAATATAGTCCAAGTCCGAAAATCGTAGGTCAAATATGTGAATTTTAATAAGCAAAACAAAATAAGGTTGCAGGTCGAAATATCGATTTTTCATGTTATCTTATGAGGAATGGAAATCATTCTCGGGAATCGAACCCGGGTCGATTTTGGAAATTTTTTTTTGTAAATGGCTTCTACTTTAAGAACCGAACATTCCTACCAAATATCAATCTTCTAGCTACTAGGAAAGTTTGTTAAAAATAGCATTACAGATTTTCCCACTGACAACGAAATCTATTTTATATACTTACTAGCTGAAAGTACCGGGCGATGCCCGGGTTATGCCAGACGTCTTTGGGGAATAAAATTATGTATTATATGGAATACAATCATTTCTCCCTTTGCGCACCTCAAAACGTGTATTTCCGCTGAAATCTCGATTTCGAATTTTTTCATGAAAACCAGAATTTCTCTATACTACGTATATTGGAGAAAATAAAAACTAATTCTGAGATATCTCTGATACCTATGAATTGGGCCGGGAGGGTCCATGGAGGTCCGGAGAGAACGTGAGCATACGTGAGAGTAATAGGATTTCGAGTTTAACAATGTAATCGGTTGGCAAGGCTACTTCACGTTAAAAACGCTAAATTTTGCCAAAACATGATACTGAAACGTTAAACTCGAAAGATTTTGATTCGAACGCGATAAAAGACGATAAGAATAAGAAACTGCATTTATTTTTCTTTAATACAGTCCAAGTCCGAAAATCGTAGGTCAAATATGCGAATTTTAATCAGTAAAATAAAATAAGGTTGCAGGTCGAAATATCGATTTTTCCATGTTATCTTATGAGAATAGAAATCATTCTCGGGAATCGAACCCGGATCGATTTTGAAAAGTTTTTTTGTAAATGGCTTCAACTTTAAGAACCGAACATTCCTACCAAATGTCAATCTTCTACCTACTCAGAAAGTTTGTTAAAAATAGCATTACAGAGTTTCCCATCGACGACGACGACGACGAAGTCTATTTTATATATTAGATTAGTAGGAGTGCCCGTTGAATTTCAACGGATTTAGTGAATCTAAAACTTCGACCGTATAACATGTAAGCATCGCAAGAATAAGATAGTACACAGTTATACCCGTAGAATTAAGCAAAAATGAAGAAAACCGCTCCGCATTTTCCTATTTAGATGAATGAAGAAAATCTTACGAAAATAACGTATAAACTCCCTCCCCCACCCTTCCACCCTCTCCTTCCCTTCTCCCACTCCCCTCTCTCTCCCTTCCCTCTCTCCCTCCCTGCCCTCCACCTCCCACCCTCCCCCTCTCCATCTCCCCCCTCCGTTACCATCCATCTCTCTCCCTCCCTATCTCCTATTAAAAGCATTCAAAGCGAACAAACTTACAAACATTCTCCTTTATATATTAGATTAGAAGATAATTCAATTAAAAACAACAAATATTTGGTTTCCATGTCAACAAATTAAAATCGTACACAGAAATTGACTTACGATATTATGTTAAAAATTTTCCCATATAAATGCATTGAACTCTCAATTTCGGCGACAATGGGAGTTGTCATGGTAGCTTATAATGGCTATTGTAATAAAACTGATAAAATCACGTATTTTATTGATTATAAATGCATTTTTATGCTAATTCGATCAGGATTCGGATTCTGTCTTCAATAAAAATAAACTTTGTTCTTTTCTTCGTAGAACCATTCAAGTCTCAAGTTCATACCATGTTTCTAAGTAATTTTAAAATTCAAATGAAAAATAAGCTGCACTCGTCCCTATGTTATTCAAATGGAGAAAATGAAAAAAAAGAAAATATTTCTGTCTGTTGGGGGTAATTGTCGGGGTTTCCGGGTACCCTATGTTACTCGTAGAGTCATATGAAGTCAATTTGCAAAGTTTGGTCCCGATAGCTCAAAGGGCGTGGGAATGTATAAGGAACAGACAGACAGACGGTCAAACATTTCAAAATCATATTATATACATATATATAAACACACACACATGCACATATATATAGTGTGTGTGTACTTCTTCTCAATTGTTTTTATATATAAGTATGTATGTGTGTGTGTGTGTGTGTGTATATATATATATATATATATATATATAGAGAGAGAGAGAGAAAGAGAGAGAGGAAAAGCGGAAGTATAAAAACATGGAATAGAGAAGGAAAAACGACTCCGGCATGATAATCAAGCTGATTTATAAACCTTCCCCCCTTCCTCAAGACTCTTCCGGATGTTTTGATGCAAATGCGCAGCAAACAGCCTGTTTCGAAGAATTTCAAGGATGAGGGGAGTTCGATAGATATACGTTTCAATTATGTACCGAGCAAACTTATGGCCGCTGCCTCTCTATCTACCCAGGCCGCTTGTGAAACCGAGATTTTGATATGCTGAGGTGACACAAAGCATCGAAGACAACTCGACGAGATAAACGCACGGGAGCGTTATTTCGAGTGAAAAACGAGATTGGATGGAAGACATTCCTGAGGTAACATGGTAAGCACGACGTCATCCCATGGTACGAATTGATGTGCGGAAAATATCATGGCGGTTACCAATTGGAGCATGAGAATACTGCTTAATAACATATGGACCTGAGAATAGGAGGAAACTGTATAAATTGCGCTGGCGACTGCGTAAAAAAATGTCGCATTGAATGGAAAATTCCCTTGTTTGTGAGAAACTGCCCTTTTTTATTCGTTCGAAATCACTTACAATGGAACAACCGTGGAAGTTATTTAAAAAAATATACCGAGCGCATGCTATATGCGATACGAATGTACCCGCGTAACAAATATTCTCCATTGTTAAAAGGATTTCCTGTCAATTATGCGAACTATTATCTAGCAATACGCCCTTAATTATTTCGGTACGAGCAAACTATTATGCGGAGAAAGGACAAAAACACTAAATTACTTCGAAAGCGCACGAAATGAAAATGACTTCTACGATTCAATCGCCAACTTAATGCAACACCGGTCAGGAAATTCTGTTCGCAATTATAATAATGAAAACAGTAAACAAAAATAACTAAAATTTACTTTTATGAGGCAGGTCAAAATACATCGCCGAGTTCACCGTCACTTTCGAGGTATAATCTTCGATAAGAAAAAAAATTAATGGCAATAATCCATCACCGTTTAAAATGTTATGAACTCAAAGATTTATAATGTTTGATTTCTCCAAGTGTCAGAGTTTTAACGACAGATCGAGAACATCGCAAAAAAATAAATTCTGGCGATTATTATTAACGAAATAAAAGTTGTCATTAATATTACACAACGCGAGAGAATGTTTACGAAAAAGAAAAAAAGCCAGATCAATTCAGAGCCTAAATAAGGTTATAAAACGAAAAATGGTGCCAAATTTAGCAACTCAGCAAATCACATAAACATGCAAACAGATACGATTGCAGATAATCAAATCATTCTTTATTGTTTTAAACAATGCAAACACGTTTTCTATCGAATTTACTCTGCCTTACAAAGTGGTTAAATTAAAAAAAAACAAATTCCACCGATGGACTCACGAAATTCGCTAAAAAAGACTAAATATTTTTTCGAAGGGCAATCACTCACTCTCGGCGATGTTAATAGGGTAGTGATCCGGACAAACACAAGATAGGCCCTGATTAAAGTGACGCGTTGATGCAGAGTGGCAATTAATTACACCCGCCCAGTCCGATGGAAGACGCCAGCACGTGCTGTGGTTATCATTACTCAACGTGGCAGGAGACCAAAACGGCGTTGCCACATCGACTTCGCGGAAATGATATCGCGTGTACCAAAAGAGGACTTTTGCAAATAGAAACACTAACAGGAACATTCGATGGATCCATGGTCGAAAATTGAATTATAAAATGTTTGCGAAGATACTCAAAACATAATATTATACGCAGAGATAAGTGAAAATATCAGGAAATCTTAAAGAAGATAAGAAAAAAACCTCATATTTCACTAAACTATAACAATTAGATGCTATGTTGCATATACTAATCACAAGTTATTATGGGAATTGTTCCAATTATTACATAAATTAATACCTACTAGATTTTGATAAAAGTTGAACGAGCACTGCGGAAAAAAACTGTAGAAAACGAGGAACTTCTAAGACCTTCATCGACTTCAATGACGGATGTGTTGCAACCGCAATATTTCGTAAGAGAATGGTTTTAAAATAAACAAAACAATTAGTTCATCCACAAAAAACCAAATATTCGCTACTTTTGTCCAAGGTTGTTATTTATCTCAATGGCCTCAGGATTTATTGTTGAAATGACTAACCATTTAATTTTATTACCAAGAAGTTTAACCAACAGATTAATTTTATTTTTGACTAAACTATCCTGACCTCATTTTAAAACGGCCAAAAGCGTAAACGAGCGACATCACGAACAGTGACACATACGGCGAGGCATTACTCATCAGAACCTGACAAATTTCATCGATACGCCTTAAAAAGAAAAGCGATAAAACGGATTTACACCCAAACGCAATACCGATCTTCTCTCTCCGCGGAAAAACAGAATCCCTTTACTTAGCTTTCATGACGGACAATTAACTATCGATCATTTTTCAGCACTTACTTCCAATCTAACCATTACAAATGGACGTGACATAAGCGAGTACTAACGAGAGGTACGCAAGAAAACCTCAAATTGCGCTTCATGGAACTGAAGATTACAAAAAAAAAAGGAGACCAATAAATAACAACAATCGTGCGACTCTTGCAACATCGGACAGACAGCGCGCTTGCACGCTTCTTTAGCAGAATACCAACCACGGGGAAGAAAAGGGAAAGAGACCGCGGAGCATAAAAGCAACTCCATCTAGGCAATGCCGTTAGAATGCCCAGGTTTTCATGCACAGGAGGATGAATAACGCGAAGTCGCCGGCCGAGGAGAAAAAAAAGCGATGGAAAATCTTTTGCACAACTGCGACCTCCTTAAAGGGCTAGGCAGGTGACAAATTAGTTCAGCAGCTCCTGTTATTTAGCGATAAAACTCGGCAGGAGTTCATATTACAATGTACACGTAAGTGAATCGAACATGCTATTAGATTCGCTGTGTAAAGGATTGAGATTACGGTCGTCTGGAAAATAATAGTGCTTCCTAGCGGAGCTTTTTAAATAAATTATCATTCAAGGGACATAATAAAAGCGCTACTTCGCAAGCAATGACGCGAGCTATAAAAAACCTAAGAGATTAAAAAAAAGTAAAGGTAGCTGAAGCGTAACAAACGATTTGGTGGACTATCTTAAAAATTAAAATTCAAGGCATTTCCGAAAAGAAATACAAAACTCATTTTCATTAAATTTAGTTGGTATTTTGGAATTAAAAAGAATTTCGCCGAAAAAATAAAGCAATTAGAAATGAGTTTGTCTTTAGTTCAAATGAGCTAGTTACTATTCAATAATCATTTGTTTATGTTATTTTGTTCTCTCGTGTTATTCATGTTTTTACTCTCTTCAATTGGGATTATGACAGAATCGATAAAATAATAACAAGCATCCAACGCAAAATGTTACGAGCGCATTAATCTGGTTTAATGGTATAAGTCACAGATTTTACACACATTAAACTTTAACTGAAATATAATCAAATTGGAAACAATAAGCAACACCGCTCTAACTCAAAGTAAAATCACGCCACTTGCGAACTCTTCTTTCTTCGGCTATACAAAATATTATTCTTGAAAAATGTTAAAT
The DNA here is from genome assembly GCA_036926305.1 of Uropetala carovei. Taxonomy (NCBI): domain Eukaryota; kingdom Metazoa; phylum Arthropoda; class Insecta; order Odonata; family Petaluridae; genus Uropetala; species Uropetala carovei. Next base: position 7,332,196 of record JAXCHB010000065.1, on the reverse strand, counting down.
CAGAATTCAAGACCAAAACAAGCTATCGCTGGCAATCAATTTTCTCCAAAGCATTTTCGTAGACTGCAAATATTAACTCATTATTTTTCAGCGTACTCACACTTGTAATTTGGAACAAACTCATGTGACAAAGACCGGTTCGACAGGTAAACATTCGAACTGAAGTGATAATGTCACAAGGAAGTTACGTATTTCAAATTCAAAAAATGACTCAACCATCGCATGCATATCCATCAATTTCGTTTATCAAAGACGAGTTTAAGCAATTTAAAGTTGAACGTCGCTAGCTAGCCAACTGTGTCTTTAAGAAATAGAATAATTCTCAACCAACGGAGTCTTCAACGGAGTGGAACGGGATCAGCGGAAGGGTTGGGAGGAGAGAGACGTGGTACTGCTGTAAAGAGTAGTAGATTTGTGGGAAAGATTACGGAAAGAGATAGAGGAAGGAGAAAAAATTAATTCGATACCACAAAGAAGATACGCCAAAGCCTTTTATTTCACGCAAGAGCGACCCAACTAAAGGCGATCTTTCTATCCCCCTCCTACCCTCTCTCTCACACACACACACACATGCTCGAATACACATCTCCCGACCTTCATCATTCGCGCTCACTTGCCCTCCAATCTCCTCTCTTCTCTTACCTGTTACTAAACGACAACTGTAATGCGTTGATTTGGTCGTGGGTTTCGAATCCTCCGATGGGCAATGATTCAATGTAAAAGATAGTCCCCAATTCTGGTTTGCTATAAATTAATCGACAGTGAGGCTAATGCAGTCGTATTTCACTTCAGTTTCCATTATTTTTCCCAATAAACGTATGATTAGTGCGTATTTTGAACAGTTCAATTTGTGTGTATATACCTTAATGGCGTCATCGAACTATATTCAAGTAACGGAATGAAAATCACTTCCTTAGCAAAAATTATTGCTTATACTTAAAGTTATTAATTTCCACGTACTTTAAGCAATTTTTATTTCAATTTTATTTCTTGCGAAAGATCACTAAGAGTAATAATATTTTTTTAAATAGGTGTGACAGAGTTACTTTGTTGAGAAGTGGCTGACGTGCCTTTCTATATATACTAAAGACACGGGTTTGTCACATGCTGCGCGCATTGATTTCTAACCGTTTTTGTTATTGCATAAAAACTCTTAATAAAATTTCAAGGAAGTTCTAGTTAAGAGCTAATTAAAAATAAATAAAACTCACACGAAAATGTTCAGTAAATAGCTTAATAACGTTATAATAAACATCTCACTAAAAAGTACCTGCCAAACCTGTAAATATACCCCAGCCTAGAATATAAAAATGTATTATTAAATTTTATCTCTGATTAATTATTAAGTTTCATGAAATATCTTCCATTTGCGAAATTGAGCGTGATGGCATCAAAACTGTACCAGCCGATTGTAAAGGACAACAAAAATGCCAAATACGAAAAGAGTTCGCGGCCACAAGCTAATTAAGTTAAAGCTTGCCGGATGAAATCATTCGTCCGAAGATGGCCGGCGAAAACCGGACGAAACGTCACGCTATGCTGAGAATAAAACGTGATTTCGCCAACGAAACCGAAGTTCGACATGGAAAAATACGCCATTAACACTAGAAGGACCGAGGGGTCAAAAATGACTCCTTCCCGAATATAAGGCTTTTGGTCGTTACGCTTGGCCGGATTGGACTAGAGTCTTTCTGTTATCATCAAATACAATTTCTAATAATGCAGTTGAACAAATTCGTTTTATTTTTCAAGTTTTTAAAAATACAGTATAATAGGGTAAAAACAAAATTCACACGAATAAATGTTCAAAATTCTTCATCGTTAGACATAGCACTGCCTTGAAGTTCTTAAGAAAATACTTATGAAATCTAAAAACACGTTCTTTTCTGTGATAAAGTCAAGAATTAAAAGCTCACATCGAAAGGAATTGGAGGTATATACACAAGGTAAGTACTAAGGTAAGTATTAGCAAAGTCTTTTCACAGACATTTCACGCAGGTCACCACAGTTTTCTCTTTACCAATGCATTTTTTTGCATGCAACTTTTTTACAAGAATGACACTTGTTCACTCCTTTGGTGTCTTTCTTGCAGCTATTACATTTCCTGCGAATCTTCTCTGTATCAGGTTCATTTCTGCTGCTCTCTTCTGCTGGATTGCCACCTCGGCTAGCTATGTTAGCCTCCGTGAGTTCTTCAGAATGCTTCAGAAGATACGATGTGGAATCTTTTTTCCTGTGACCTCTTTGAACAAAATCCAGTGTCGCAGGAAAACGAGTGTACTTCACAGCGGAGAGATGGGAGGGGGAGACTGTCTACCAACAGTCGATTAATCCCTTCCTCACTCATTGTCCAAATCTTGAGTCCGAAATTTGGATTTCCCCACGAAACTAACTCTTCCTCTTCTTTGTTCTCAACTTCGGGGCAGCGACCCAAAATATATTCGAGTTCGGGTCGTATCACAGTATAAAGTAACTATAACTTCCTGGGCCGCAGGGGCGGATCCACGAGGGGGAGGGGGGGGGGCGATCGCCCCCTCCATAGATAACCCCATTGCACTCCACTGGGTGCTTTCTTAAATTCATTCCGCGCAAAAATCCTCAATTATACGCCGCTGATTGTCTGTATTGCAAGGGAAAGAAGGATTCTGATAGGGGTAGGGGTTTTCAAAATATAGGGCAGTTGGCAGGGGCGGATTCGCTAGGTGGAGGAGCGATCGCCCCCCCTCCCCCCCCCCTTGAGAGGTTTCTGGATCCGCCCCTGCCGGGCCGCATCATAGTATAAAGTAAGTTATTCTTCGCGGGCCGCAGAAATTATCTGGGCGGGCCGCCACTTTGAGATGCCTGTTCTAGTGTTAACCAAGAGGCTGTTAGATTCAATGGTCTGAAGCAATCATAGACGTAATCAATTATTTTTAAAGAAGTTTCTTGATGAATAGCAATTTTCTTAACAGTCGTATTCACGCCACACAAATACAACGAAATGTCTACTTTTCACTCTCATTTCAATGCGGATAGGATTTCATATTTTTATCATCAAGTTTTTCCGCGTAAGCTTTCTACTCTTGTTGAGAATGTGCTTCGAGTATTTAATGTCCACGAAGGAAACGTGATCTTATTAACCTTGCAAGCGCTGTGATCATCAAACATAGTCTAAGTGTCCAGTATTTGAAAATAAAATTTTATTTTCTTTAGATATAATGTCCTAAACGCGGCTGATGCTATGCTAGCGTTCACTTGAAGAAAATTTGAAAGACTTTTACAAATTAAAATTAAATACGTAAGACGTATTTAATGTAAATCAGTCACCTGTTTATTTACACTGAAAATATCAAGGTCCAAATTAACAGCAGTACATAGGGAAGGACATCGACCTTTTCGAGAAGAAGTAAGAAAATGACTTCCATGTAGATTTATCGAAACAATCCGTGTATTGAAAAAAGCATACCAATCGCAGAAATATAAGCCTAAAAAATAGGAGGAAAAATACATCAATAATTGCATCGTTAAAAAATACGGTGGAACTCGATTGTAACGAAACAACGAGAGAATGATTACAGCGAACACTTCAGAGCAAAAGATCCGAAAGGGCAAAAATATAAATTTACGGTTTCATGGTTGCAACGAATAAATACGCGATTAAAGTCCCTATTAGTGCTTCTCATTTCAGCCAAGCACAAGCTGTTAAAAGGGCTCGAGCTACTCATCGAGGTGGAGAAGGTCAGTACCTACCAACGAAAAGAAGACCATAGCGAGGTTACGTCCCTCACGAATGAGACCTCCATAAAAATTTAAAAAACAACTCTCGTTGCAACAACAACCGTGGGGATGGGATGGGAACGTGCCGCGCAAATTCGAAAAGAGAAAGAATGAGGGAACGAGTGCCGAAGGAAAACCGACAAATCTGGGGATCACCATCTCTCCAGCCGGTAGAGTCACGCGAGTAAGGAAGGGAGCGAAAGAGAATCACACGCGCCTCATGCCATTTTACGGGGCACCTTTGCCGCCCACCACACTCCCTCTCGCCTGACACCCTTCGTGATGCAAATTCAATCGATAGGATGCAGTCGGCGGATGAACTCACGGAACACGAGGCGAGTCCCTTGTCACGATCACTGCGGCTTACACGCACGCAGGAGAGAAAAGAACAAAGCGGGAGGAGACAAGATAAAAGGTGCCACACTGCTGTATCGAAGGAGCGAGAGCAAGGTTAAGAGCGTTTGAAAGAGTGAGAGAGAGAGAGAGAGTAAAATGCCTGCCAGTTTGTATCACTCTAGTCGCAGGAGATGTAATTAATATTATGCGCTCCCATTTTTCTCACGTTCTGCTTGACGTAGACTATTTTTTTAAAAAAAGTTGAAAGTTTACAAACGAATAAGATAACACTTCTGCAATTAAACGTGTAAGGGAACACATTCACTATCACTACAGAGCAGTATTCCCAAACTTTTGAGCTCCGCGGACCACTACAGCAACCCTCCAGGCCCTGCGGACCACCTCATTTCTGACACCAACGTACTTACTGTAACCACAATAATGAAAAGGGGTTAATTTGATTGCAGAGAGGTGAAATATGGTAATATGAATGAGTAGAAAAATCTTTAAGCTAACTAGGCACATTACTAAAGTATTGAATACCCGTGATAGTGTAAGAACTGATTAAGTTTTCCCAAAAAAAATTCAACCAAATATGCGGTTCATTCTAAAAAATTAATTTTGGAAACCTTCGCGGACCACCAACGGAACCTCCGCTGACCACAAAAGGTCCGCGGGGCATAGTTTGGGAAGCACTGCTATAGAGTAAAAATAAAAGAAAATAACACACATGCCCTAGCTTGTTATAAATTCCGCACATTACATACACGTTGTCCCTTAATTTACGAACTTAAAAAGGAGAAAAGGGATGTATCGGCTGGAAATTCATTAAAGACATGCTTATTCGTAAAATATATTAAGATTTTTAGGAATAATTTCTCCCAGATCTGATTAATAGAGAAAGAATAACAAAAAATGAAAATCAATTAACAGTTTTAAAAAGGGAATCGAAAGAATGTTTTAAGAGCAAAAATGGTCAAATAAAATGAATGATGAAAGTCGAAGAATAAATTTACTATTGATAACTGCATTGGATTGAAAGATAAACTAAATCATAAAGAACCATAGAGGCATTGAGCTAAATAAATAGGTAAATTTTCACGTAATTAACGCATAACCAGAACTACACATAGTAAATTCAGGTGATGTATTAAGTCTAAATTCCATGATGTTATGCCTATTCCACTTATTACGTGAAAGCGTACTTCACAGACACAAATATAAAATAAGTCATAGTCATTATTATTTCTCCAAATACATAGTTTCTTTATAATTTTTAAAAGGATTTTCTTTTTCCAACCAAATTGCAATTAACAAAAACTTGAACGAAGCAAAACAAATATGGTTATTTCACAAACATCAAGTAAATCATAGCTACATTAAAATTTGACCTACGCTACCAAAAACGCCAATGAAGTGTTAATCGCATTATAGACTTTCCACTAATTGATAAAGAAACTGCCGTTAATTTGAGTAAAATAATCATATTTTTATTCCTTTGGAACGGACTAATTATATTTTTTTCTATACATATTTCAGATTATAGTAATTTTAAAATGCTACTGATACGTAATGGAACCGCCGAGATTTATCCACCGAATACCTAAGAACCAACTCGGAAACGAACATGTAATGATTTACTGCTTCATAAAATGTACGCGTAAAAACCACTTCCCCTCAACACTACAGAAACGTCTAGTTTGTCCATAATCTGGCAGGGATATAAAAGTCACCTTCGACCAAGGCGTGGTGTCCCCAAAAAATACAACCCCCGAAAAAAAATACTCAGCCCTCTCTGTAAGATAGAACATAAAGAAAAGGGTGCCAAAAAATTCACCACCACAAACCCTATACCTGCCTTCACCAGACATCAACCCCCCTACCATTACAGAAATAGAGACTCGTTCCACCACCACCAACCCCCCAAAAAGAATTCCGAAGGGAAAGAGAAGACGACTAAGCTTCGAAGGACCATCCCAAGGTCAGAGCTCCAGACGTAAACCCCTTCCCTACCCACCCCGAAAAATCACCCGCCTTCCACCACCACATCCCCAACAACATCCCTCCTATACACCAATCTTGAGGAAGAAAAAAAAATACCTCACCCCCCCCAACCCTTCCGTCTGGGTCGTCTAGACTCCCCATGACCTGGTTGACCCTCCTCCTCTTTATCCCGAAAAGCTTTTGCCTGGTAGGGACCCCAAAAAATCCAGGCTACCCTCGGCAACAAACCGAACCAACCCCATTTTATAGGACGGAACGAACCCCCAGACGGGTAGAACGCGTCTTCGAAAGGGGTTAGATGGGTGGAGGGGGGTTTAGGAAGAAGGATGGAGGGAGGAGGAGTTTTTTAAAAATGCAGACGCTCCGGTGTGGATGCAGGACTGGATTCGACGAAAGGGAAAATGAACGTAAACACTTGCACTCTCCGAAAACCCCGTCGAAGGTGAATTTTTATTGTGGGCCTGGATTTTAAAATCGACTAAGAAAAGAAACTGGGTCCAATTCAAGCGATACCTTACACAGCAGGGCATCTTAAAATTACTGCAATGGAATGCCGTTAGAACATACGTGGCATATTAATCCAAAAATGAATTACTTAGTTCTGATAATGGTTTGTCTCTAAGAGACAATCAATATTATTCTTTTTGCCAAAAAAGATTGAATAATCCAGATGCTCAATTAGGCACAAAGTTCCTTTACTATAGGAATCAACTACCGGTGACTTAACATAGAGGGCAAATAATATAAATGATTTACTTACATATAAATGATTCACTTGACCATTTAATGCTTAAGGATTTACCTTGATAAATCGTCAACTATGTCAATTATGATGATTAATAATAAAATTCGACTCGTTACTTATGCAAGATGCACATATAATACTGTTAACTAAACAATCATCCATAATCCAACTTCTAAATAAATAATTAAAGGCCTGTCAGTTTTTACTTATATGAAGCTAATTGGTTGCAAAACCAATTTATTCGCCCGCACTGTTAACTAAGTTTTAGTATTTTGGGGCGAGATTAAATAAAATTCATAGAATCGGGATTACATAATTTAGAGTACAATATTTTGCAATTAATATTTATGTTAGGAAGTTTGCCAAGTAATAATACTTGGCAAATGAAATCAAATTATCCATGTAAAATTCATAACAACTGATAATATTTTAATATTCTAGCTTTTATAGCATGGGCACTGTCCGTCGGAATTTGTCAAAAACTAAATTATAATTATGATATCGTTATGATAAAACGAATAAATTAACGAAATTATTACCCCAAATTGACATGAAATACGAGAGAAATAATTACAAAAAAAGTGAATTCCAGAGGACCGCAAACATTTGGTCTCGTTCAGCTAACTAAATTTTGACGCAAACTTCGAAAATTTAAGATTACCGTTTCAAATGACGGGGCATATTGATGCGTGGGCCGTAAACACGAATGCTCAAGGCTAAAAATTCGACTGGCCACTCTTATGCTGCTCTTATTGAAAAATTCCTGTTGAAATATATCATTAAATGAATATTTGGATATAATACACGTCATTTCAAGGAATTTTTTTATCTGTCGGCACACGAGCGTGTGTTTCAAAGCTCTTAGCGAGTGGTGATTCAGGTTTCGTGCGTTCCGTGCGACGAATCGGAGCGGCACGCTCGCTTTGTTTCGGATGAAGTGCGTGTTAGGGTAACGTGCATGCTTCTTTTTTCCACGAGGGAAAATACCGAAAAAATCTAGTGGGGGTGTGTGTATAAGGCTTTTTTTCTCGTTCCATCTAAATAAGATCTCTCGTAAATTTAACCTTCGCAAGAAATGAAGAATTTCCGCCTCTTACAAAAAAATAATTCAAACGAAGCCATAAATATTTGTAATTTAATTTTCATCACGTTCGCACAAGGACATTGTAGTTACAATCTAGAAAATTTGACATTATCGGACAAAAGATATGGCTCGTCATAAAGCTATTATTTGATTGCAACTTGATTACTCCCACTGGTAATAGCTGACAAGTACATTTGGGATTCAATGGACTAATAATTACGCGGTATGCATTATCAAACTAATGTACTATTCCATTTGTTTTACGAGTTTTGCTAAAATTTTAAACGAGTAAACGACAGAAAATGAAATTAATAGACTTCGTGGAATTGCACGATTTTCGGGAAAATGCAGCGTTGTTAAAATTAAACAAAATTCAAACAAGAGGGCTTTAATAATAGACTTTTCCACTTAACACATTACATAAATACGGTGAATAATCACCATAAAAAATGTTTATGAATCTATTGTATTATTATTGGACTAATTGTTTTACAATCCTCAGACGATATAATTAAAATATAAATTTCGATTTCAATGCAGAAAAATGATACAAATAAAAAAAATTTTAAAGTGCTCAAATTGATCGAGTGATATATTTTCTTAGCTGAATCAAAATAAGAGAATCCTGACAAAACTTATCACCATCAAAATCCGTTGTGGTAATTTTAGGTGAAATTGCAATAATTCAATGACAATTTAACCCTGTAAATTCTGAGAGAAAAAGAACTTTCGGGTAGGTAATAGGTTAGACGAAGTTTTGATACAGTTGACTGAATAACCGCTGCTAGCCAACAAAACCATTTCAATAGTAAAACCCAAGCGAATTGATCCGCACACCTCCGACCGTCAAGCGGGATTATTACGAACTGCTTTTTGATGGAATTAACACCTCTTCGTCGTATCGATTAATGAAAATTATTGCCCGTTAATTGCACGGAAAAAGGAAAAAAAAACTCGCTCGCGGAGAAAACGCTCTTGACCGCAAAAAAATCATGGCGTAATAGAATCCGAGAACGAAAAAGGAAATCTCAAGAAACGGAATAAAAACAAGACCGACGAAAGCCCCGCAACGGAAATATAATTCGAAGAAAAAGACGAGAAATCTTATAGGTATAGTTGAGGCATATAGTGAATGAGGAAGAGACAAAAATTACGAAGAGTTGAAACAGTACTAAGGTGGAAAAATTCGAAAGGAAGAGAGAGAGAGAAAGGCTGGGAAAGGGTAGATGATATGAGTGAGAACTGAAAGAGATGGAGGGAGAAAAGAGGATGAAAGATTCGAGAGAGAGAGAAAGAAAGAGAGAGGGGAACGTTCCTCAACAGACTTCCTGGAGGTGAACTGGATGCCAGTGGAAAGACGCGGCTTGGCCACTATCCCCCAGAGGGGCAGGTGTCCGGAATGTACCTCTCTTCTCCTCCCATCTCCACATACCTACAACCCCTTCCATCCCATCTCTCATCCCACCCCCTTACCAAACAACCTACCACATCCCATCCCTCTCCACATCTCCTCTCTCCATCGATGGCCAGGTTGGTGAGGAGAGAGAGAGGAGGAGGGAAAGGAGAGAGAGAGAGAGGCTGGCTGCCTCTACTCCTCTCTTTCTCTCTCACCAGCCAACACTGCTGCCTGCGGCGGGCCAAGCTTTCTGGATGAGATGGAGGGAGACGATGCATAGGTGTGTGTGTGTGTTGGGATGCTCGTGAAGATGAGATGGAAAAGAAACGGGAAGGCAAAAGAAAGAGGCGAGCGGAGGAAGGATGAGGATACATGATTCGCTCGAATTGGAATTAACGTCCCTATTTCAGCAACTGGAACTATTTGAGATTTGAATCTCTGACCTCGCGGACACTTGAAGCGGATGCTCCGAGATATTTGCTACCGAATAACTTGAGCTCCCTTACTGTGAAGTATTTCGAAAACGTTACTTGGAAAATAATAGAAATAAATAACACCAATCCTCAATTTATGCACTTACTAGCTGAAAGTACCCGGCGATGCCCGGGCTATGCCAGACATATATTTTAATGGGAGCTGACACCAATAAACTTGATTCAACTTACGTATTCCGATTTATCTGACAGGTACTGGGTTTCATTAAAATACATTCCTTACAGTAGCTTATTGATAAACATACGAAAGAAACAAACATGTCATTTACCATGGCAACGTGACATAAAATCGTGTGTATTTCCGTTGAAATCTCTATTTCGAATTTTTTCACGAAAACAATACTTTCTCTATACTACGTATATTGGAGAAAGTAAAAACTAATTCTGAGATATCTCTGATACCTATGAACTGGGTTGGGAGGGTCCATGGAGGTCCGGAGAGAAAGTGAGCATACGTGAGAGTAACAGGATTTCGAGTTTAACAATGTAATCGGTTGGCAAGGCAACTTCACGTTAAAAGCGCTAAATTCAAAATGAGATATTTTCACTTGTTCGTTAATACGAGGTGTCCATTTTTTTGCAAATGATATGAGTACTAAATTACTCCCTGCCATCCACCAATAAGATGACTTGCAGAGTATCATGTAGACGTAAAATTTATCAGTTAATTTTGGTGCGATTTCTTTTTGGGTACTTATTGGCAGGAAGACCGTAGTAATTCTTTCACAGTGTAATAAAATATTTTTCATTAAACAGTATAGCAAAATTTTTAGATAACTCAATTTGTGTGAAAATAAAGCAAGTACGAGCGGACGAATATTATTTAAACTATTTTATCAAGGATAAAACGAAAAAATTAAATGCGATAATACGATTACTTTTATGATAAAAAGCTGACAGCTACCTTTGAGCAATTATTTACAAACGGAAATTCAAATTTTCGTTTACATAAAAATTTATAAAAATAATTTCTCAAAAATTCAGGCTTCAGAAAAAGAACTTCTACAGAACTGTTACAGCGACACTCACTTAGACCTATGGTGTACGACATTTGCACGAAAGAAAACTTCGACTCAAATCCACGTTAAAACATATATGTATTAACATTTATAAACTAAGAAACAGTTTTGCCCTTTTTTAATCCCTTTTTTTAAAAAAGCGTCTTTTAATCACTTGAACATTAAAATGTAGACACAGATGGATGCTGCAAGGGCTTCGCAGTAAAATGAAAATAAAAAAATGCAAGCGCACGAAAAGGAAGAAGGAAAGCGAGGAAGAGACAAAAAAATCGAAATGGGACGAAGGGAGATCGAAGTAACAGCGGTATGGATAAAACGTTGGAAAACATCTGCGGCTCGATTTTTGCCACGTCTCTTCTCGCCTTTCTGTTATAAGAGACTCCTGCCGCGGCGGAGGAAAGAAGCGCACGGCGATGCCGCCTCCGGTATTAAGAAAGGATAAGAAAAAAAGAGACGGTAAGAAGTAAAGGATGGTTAATCGACTAATTTTTTTTTACCGAATATCTCCTGGAGGAATGAATGGAATAGAGAGTGACCCAATAAAAGTTTTCCCGTTGCAGGCAATCAAGAAGGTTCCTCCAACCCAACTCATGCCTCACTACAATGTACAATCGTTAGACGATGTGCGACCGATCTTTTTACGATACGAGAAAAAATCGGGTTATTAGGGTCGACGAATGATAGGTGTCGTCATGGTGATAGCCGCTTGGAATCCTCCGACAGATATCTGGCAAGAGGAAAGCACGTGAAAAAAGCTCGCTCGAGAACATCCATCTATATGAGCATTGTCCGCTTGATGATGGGTGCGTGACATCATTAAAAAATTTTAAGAGGCGGTTTTAAATGCTTTTATGACGGTGCATTTTTTAATCGCACGAGAGAAAGGGTTTCTGGAAAGAACGCGTCACAAACTATAGCGGAGGTGAATAATGACGTTTCTATGATTATAACGCCAACGCCATGCGTCGATAGATCGATCAGATTATTTCTGACATGTTAATTACAACACTTAGCGCTTGGCATGCACACTGCGATCAAAGGCATACAAAATTTTCCACTCAACAAAAACAGCATAAAATATGCTGCCATAAGGAATCATGAAATTCCTGTCCTCTGATTCACTTTATTTGATGTTCTAATAAACATTTGGTCCACGGCAGTTATTTACTTTCAAGAAACAAGCATAGGTAAAAGCAGTGCCGTAACTAGGGCGGGGCTAGCAGGGCACCTACCCCGGGCGCAAGTAAGCATGTGGCGCAAAAAATTCAAATAGTAAATAAACCAGAGAAAATAATTTTTGAAGAGGAAGAGGGCACATATTTAGTAGTTTCCCCCGGGCGCTAAAATATCTAGTTACGGGGCTGGATACAAGGTTACCAAATGAAAAGATAAGTATAGAATCGTTTATTTATTAGCTAAGGGGAAATACGCTAACAATGATATTTCTACTTACGCCTAGGTATATGATGCAAGTAGATCATAAACACACCTTGATTATATCTTATAGCCATATAAACATTTCATGAACGCCTCATTAACGCGTGCAAGCCGATTAGAATCATGCCCTCCAACGTCATTGCATACATCCATTCTGAAAATCTCAAGGAAAACAACTTTCGAATGTAAAAACAATTGCTCACATTTTACCCAATAAGAAACTTTATGAAACCCAAGACGCAACTCTTCGAAAACATAGAAGCAAAATTCTGTACGCCAAGGTCGTTCTTCCACACCCGAAACTGTTTTTCTCAACCACAAACGAACACAAATCCTTCCCGAAAAGGAGATCCTATATTCGCCCAAGTCGATAAACCGTAAAATTCACTCTCATTATCACTTGACAACCCCCGAGGGCCGTGTTTTTTTTTTCATTCCCTTTCCTCCTTCCTCTGGCCTGGATGAATCCGTCGGGTTATGAGCGTAGGGAGGCCTTTGTCTGGAGTGAGAGAACCCTTACACGGTTTACAAAGAAAAACCTTTACCGAAAAAAGAGCATTGGGACACACCTCTATATAAACTGTCGCGGGGACCTGAGTGGTGGCTGGGTCTGCCCACACTACCACTCAGCACATATACGACTCTCTCCATCTACCTTCTCATCCTACCCTTCTCCCTCTAACCCCTCTCTCTCTCTCTTTCAGACTATTACTCCAGCCTGTCTTATCTCCTCTTTCTCTCTCCTTTCAAGCTACATCCTATCCCTTCTTCATAAGTGCCGACAAAATGATGGCAAAAAAGGATGCAATGTAATAGCATTAAATTTTCAGGTTCGCATTAGTTACTTTTGAAAGAAATCTTTTTCGTTACGTGTATTTTTATCTCGCTCGTCCGCCGATAACTTATGTACCGTTCCCAAGACAAAGTAATTTCGTTAAGAAGGCGGCGAGAAATCTCAAATGCACCTGTATATCTTCCTCATTTTTTTGTATTTCACTCGTAGACATCGAAATCAATCCAATCTAATTTTAGTGAAACATTAAAAGCTTCTTTTTCTCCCATGATATATCTCGATGATTTTCTCGATTCATACAGAATAAATCCTAATATGGAGGGAACGGAATGAAATTTCAATTTATAGAAATACGATGCTGCCCCGCATCATTTTGTAATGTTAAACTTTCGTTTCTTTTCTAATCATGTTTGTAAACTCAAATCCAAAGTTAAAATTAAGATACGAAGTTGGAAATTGAACGAAAGTCATATTTTCTTGATGATAATATTTCTATTTTTTATTTACACATTGAACGGCGAGATTGAGGTTACGTAGCCCCTTTTTCCACCAAAGAGTAAACAATTTACAAAAGAATATTTACAAAAAATGTAGTTTTGAGAGAACTTTGGCATCAATGAAATGATGGGATAATAAAATAACTTCGTCGTAATAAATCTTAGAATTGTCATAACAAATGCAAGAAATAAAAGTAATTAAAAAATTATTAATTATTAAAACAAATCGAGTTATGATAATATCGATTTTTACCTTGAGTAAGAAAATGGGAAAATTATCGAATGGGCAGAACTCTCAGTAAATTAAATAATTATCAAATTATAACTAAGTATTTATTTCCTTTCAGCAAGGAACATTTTTATATGGGTCTGTTTTCATTTTCAAAGTCAGTCGATGCAGATATTTCAATTCTATTAATTTCACATCGTCTAAAAGTCAAAGCGTGTCAAATCGAATGTTTAAACTCTCGCTGTGAGTGAATCCTTAAACTTTTAACTCGTCTCGATTTTGAACGGCTTCTTTTTATTCCCATGTATTCCATCTACCCGGCTTTCACTCTCACTTCCTAAAACACTTAAACATCCCGTGGTCGCTTCCTGTGCCCGTCGTAAAGCATTTTGAAGCCTTATTTAGCATGTGTCTTGAACGTGAAAAATCGGTCAATTTAACATCCTCTCGGCTCGGTCTAAATTTAAATTTCCGGATTCGGCATAAAAATCAGTTCGTAAAGAAATAGCTGCGTGTTTACTCAATCACGACCGTGCCCGAGTTAATTTCCTTGTTTCCTCTGATTTAACATTGAAATCGATCATCATTTAATGACCTTTTCAATAACATTTCGCGGGCTACAAGTTTTTTATATGTATCATGTATTAAAAAGTAAAACAATATTTTAACTAGAAAAAAATTGCTAAGCATGTTTTCACGCAAATGGCACATTATGCAGCGCCGCTAAAGAAGTTATTTTGTTATTAGTAAAGTTAAAAAAGGCTGATCCTATAAAAAAAATCACAAAAATCTTCTTCGCTTGATTTTTGTCCATGCACGTTTATTTGTAATATTTCTTCGTGAATAACACAAGTTCGAAGAAGGGCTAATTGACTAAAATCTCGTCCAAAAATAAACGTTTTTCTCCCCTTCCCTCTTTCTCTCTCCCCACTCTACTCCCTTTTCTCCTCCGCCGATAAAATGAAAATAATCCCTCCACTGCAGGACTCCTTTCAGCAATGCCTTAGCCTATTCCCGCTTTTAACATCCCTCCGATCCCTCGGAGCTGGGGAAAGGAGAAAATGGGTCCTTCCTTTTATATTTATCACTGGAATAAAAAGGGCGGCCGAGAAGAGAAAACCAGAATCGAGAAAGAAATAAAAACAAATAAATAAAACGAGGGAGAAAAAAAAACTCGGAGGAACACTTTAAGAAAAAGAGACGTGAACTTCGGAGACCCCGACAGCAGTCCTTGAATAGACCCTTGACCCATACGACGCGTATTTCTATACCTTCGAACCCAGATGCCTCCGGCTAAGAGGAGGCGAGATGAAGCCGGAGACGACACAGAAGCATTCGTGGGTAAGGAGGAGGAGGGGGAGATTAATAAAAACCTTTCGTCCAAGAAATTTTCAAAAAAGGAGGGAATTACCACGCCCCGAGATACACTCCACCCACCACTCTTCCTACGAAATCCTTTTCAACCTCGCTTTTAAAACATCTACAGAAAGATTCCGAGACGACCATACCTCTTCCACTAACTTCTCTTAAAAGAGCTTTCGGAGGCGATGAATGACTGAACTCCGTGTGGGCGAATAATGAGTCGAA
This sequence comes from Uropetala carovei, assembly GCA_036926305.1. Lineage (NCBI taxonomy): Eukaryota > Metazoa > Arthropoda > Insecta > Odonata > Petaluridae > Uropetala > Uropetala carovei. The sequence goes on along the minus strand of JAXCHB010000065.1, from coordinate 7,316,819 downwards.
TCTTGGTCGTCAATGAGAAAGAACTGAGGGACGCTAAAAAAAAAAAAAAGACAGGCCAAATGATCTTGAATGCTCTCCTCCATCCTTTCTCATTTCTTTATTTTCATACACCTACCTTTTGCCATTCAGAGAGAAATGTAAATAGCGTCAAAAAGCCGGTAAAATTTGATTCATGATTAAAGTTATATTGCTACGGCATGAAACCGCATCTAAATTTATTTTTAGTCCAGAAAAGTTGAGTGACAGACAAGGAATTGACAAACTATTTCTCGCCCATATCCATATAATGACTGCGAAAACCATACGCTCATTTCAGCTACAAAGCAGCCGTCATAAAATTTAGATTCTAAACCGCTGACAAAGGCGTCTTTTTAAGTCGGAATGTGCATCCGATTTTCCCAATCTTTTTATGGCTACAGGAGAACCATAGCTTGTTTTGATTTAAGTCGTAGGTTGAGCTCGATAATTTCCTTTTGACCGATTTCGGTTTTATTGCATGGCATATTTCTTTTCTCGTATTCTGAGATTAAAATCTAATCTATTCAGTATTCAATCTCAATTCTACGTTTGCAAGTATGAGACAAATTTTCGATTATTATCGACGACGAATTGATGGCAAGGAACCGTTTTTATCCTATCATAAAAAATTGTTGTTGAAATGGAGACTCACTTAAGACCAACACATTCTTGCTACCCTTATAAATATTTAAAAAACATATAATGCCTTTCGTAAAACGGGATGTGAATAAATGCTCCTTAATAAAATCGCTCGATGTAGTTGGATAGCTATATTTTTTGCGAATTATATTTTTTAGGATAAAATTAACGGAACTGTTATAAATACCACATTTCCAACCTCTCTATAGTATTAAAAGCAGGCATAAACGAAATCTCGGGGATCGTCCAGCCTTCATCAAAGCGAACAAAGCTTCCCGTGGGTGAATTTTTTCACCCCCTCATTCCCTTGCTGATTCACCATAGTAAGATGTTATCCGCGGACAAAAAATTCCTGATGAATAGTGGTTGCACTTCACGGACCGCGTGTCATGCCTCATAACATATTCATACGGAGAGGAGGACAAAAGGCTGCCCTCTGACACGGGGAATGAGTCCCAGACAACAAGGCTAATATAGCCATTTGGCCTCCATCAAAATATCAACGTCCACGGTGGGGGAAGAAATTCTGTAAAAGCTAATGTTGAACATTAAAAGAGGGTTGTCTTCGCATCCATCCAGCAACAGGTGTTTCGGTTGCGACACGCAAACACGGTAGGCTTATAAGGGTCTTCGATATGGAAACGAACCGCCATGCTTCGGCTAGGGATTCGAAACACCTTTCTTCATAAAGGATTCAGGCTTCTGATCCACCGAATCGAGACATCTGCACAAGTTCGAAGATATTTTATCGGTTTCGATGATAACAAACATTTACAAACGCCGATATGAAAGTGAAGTGTTAGTCAGCATTGACACGTCACAGGTAAAAAAATCACAAAGACATCATTCATAAAAATATCTTCTGTTGAAAAATATCAGTAGCACACACTTCCATTCATCTTTGAACCAAACTGGTTGAAGATTGCCGAAATTCGATGTTGTGCCAAAGTATCCAAGAAGTCACATTTTCTAAGAGAAATAATCATAATATGACCTGTAAATCGAATCAGCCAACTGTGAAGTAGATTGTACATCTGTTGTTGTTTTCCTCCTCCACTCTTTTTCTTTAACTGCTTACTATTTAATTTTATTACAAAAATTTACTTCAGTTTTCTAGATACAGGAGGAATTCTCTTATTAATAAGGGAACGTGTTGGTTATGTGTATGTCAAACGATAATTAATCGCATTTCAATAGAAATGACGTACACTGAAACGAAAGCAGTAGACTCTAAGGCTCCAAAAAATATCGTTTAATGCGATAGACACTCTATGGAACCCATATCAATCACGCTCTAATTATTCGCAGCAAATAAGCCTACCCATGGAGATCAATTTTTTAAAAATGAGCGTCAGTCATTGAAGTAACTTATTCCACATAAAATGGGATAATCTCCCTCAAATGTCCAATGACAATCTATTGTTTGGTAAAAGCATTCAAAAATTTCCGCACGTGATTAGTTCAAGATCTTTCCTACAACGAAAAACCTGAAACCTACAGGTATAGATAAAACGAAAATATTTGGGAAGCGAACGCTGGTTACGCCGATTAACATTAAATCAGGCCAAACAATTCAAAGAGGGAATGATGATATCAAAAGACTTGGAAAGCTATTTCTTCCATGGGATAGACAACCGCCTTTTTCGACCCACGGAAAAAAAACCTTTCCACTCTCCTTTTCTCTCTCCCTCACGAAACCGTTGACCAGAAAGTATATAAGAAGGGGAGTCTAAAAGTCGGGTATGGGATGTTTAAAAAGACAGCGGCGTTGGGGCAGAGGCGCCGCGTCAAGTGCCTAAGGACCCAGCACCGCGAGGCGGAAGGCCAGCCCGGCACGGAGATTTGGCAACGACGCGCGGTTTTCAGCTCCCTCACCAAGCGCCCCGTTGCCCTTGGAGAGGGAAAAGACTTTAGGGTGGGCGACCAGTGAGGAGAGGAAGGAAGAAAGGGGAGGAATAGAAGGCCACGTGACACCCTACTCGTTCCTTGGCGGGAAAGAAGCCAAGGCCCTATACATTTGGGTCCAATGCCCTCCTACTCACTTCGAAAAAGAACGCCACCCGTACTGCGGGCCGAAAAGTCCGTGGGCGTCGCCAAGGGGACCTTAATCAGATCTTCAACGCCGTCCAGCTTCGGAAGAATGCGTCCTTTTCATCGGATTCGCCCGTCGAAAATCTGTTTACGCGGAGAGATGTGTATGTACGAGGCAAGTATCGCATCAAACAGTAGAGGGAGGGGAAAAATCAGTGCACGTCTTCACCCATTAGCCGTGTACGTTTTAACGAATAAACGGATAAATTTAGAGAGGAGTTTCATTGGCGGCCTGAATCAGATCTGAGGACCAGAATGATCGATGCGTCAAAAATGTCGTTAAGGTATTGAAGCAGATAGTAATATAGCAAAGAAAATCTTTATGGATTGATCGTAGGTTTCTAAATATAATGGGATTGCTTATTTCAAATATTACAAATGTAACAGTATGGGATTTTCTCTGTTCCTACTGGAGAGTAAAATCAACTGCTTAATGCAAAATTTGGCAGGCCTCCTATATAGAGCGCGATACATCGAAAACGACATTCCATCTTTATGAGTTGTCTGTTTGATTCAATAAACTAGGATATTACTTTATTTTCCACGAAAATATCTTAATATCGCATTTTAGGAAACAAATGTACAAATTTACATTGTTATTCTGGAAGGCGCCAAAATTGTACGTTATAAATAAAGAACATAATTAAATCCATTTATCATCAAATGGGTCCCATAAGCACCGACATAACGAAAAGACAGAGATTAGATAAGAGTTAAATTACAAATTCATTTTTATAAAAATCACTAGCTCTCCGAAAATCACTGGAAGATGTAAGAGAGTCTGACAAACAATCACTTCAGCGATAAAAAAATTCACCTCTCATCGCAGCCATTTGCTTCACCTCTTATCCGAGAAAATTATTGCACTGTTATTACTCAACCCTCTTTTGTCTTAAAAATTTCCAACAGTATACTTTATTTAATTTTTTCGCGAAAGACAATTAAACGGCATTTCTTTGAAAATCTTAGCGAACAGAAAAATGAAATACCAGCAAAAGATCCACTCTTCGCGAATCAAGCGAGCAACCGGAAAGATTTCTCTCTTTTAACGGCAATAACAAACAAGCGCATTGAGTCACGAGATCATACCACATCTGCAACGCGACATTTTTCAAGTGACGCACGGCTTCAAGGATAGTCCTTTGTGTGTGCATCAAGGTCTGCGATGCACTCGAAAACGCACGCTTTATATATTTAGCTTCCAACATAGGAATCTCGGCAACATAAAAGACCGCCTATCGTTCGACGCATTGGGGCCGAGTCACAGACTTCGACCGAACCGCCTCATCACCACGCAAAACTCACCGCAATTACGTATCGCAAAGGAGTCGTGTTTTATCGCCGACGGACCGCGGCGGAATCTCATTTCCGGTCCATAAAGAGGGATGACGGTCATTCATGCGCCCTCTCGTTTCCACCCATCTGCCATTTCAGGGGAAGAAAGGGAAGCGGGGGTTGTTGTTTTCACTGTTTTTGTGAGAAGGATGTCGCACACTCAATTGTTATTTCTACCTTCGTTAGCGTAAGAGGATTTTAAACGACGCGTTTGATTCTGAGCTAGATTCCACACGACGCGTTACCCGCAAATTGTTTCGTTCGTTAATGTTTTCTGTCCTCATTGCTGTGATTCGAAATGCTGAGGACCCTTTGACTCCTCGGACGATTAAGGAATTAAGGAGCGCTGCTTGAATTACATAGGCTTTGGAGCGTACGAGATACTCTTTTTTTATAGTCCCATGCAGAAAGATTACGAATGTACATGCTTCAGGGGCGGATCCTCGGGGGGGTGGGGGGGAGGGGAGGAGGGAGCGATCGCCCCCTTCTTAGATAACCTCATTGCACTCCACTGGGTGCTTTCTTAAATTCATTCCGCGCAAAAATCCTCAATTATCCGCCGCAGATTAGGTCTGTATAGCAAGGGAAAGAAGGATTCTGATAGGGATACGTTTTTCAAAATATAGGGCAGTTGGCAGGGGTGGATTCGTCAGGAGGAGGAGCGATCGCCCCCCCCCCCATTGAGAAGTTTCTGGATCCGCCCCTGACATGCTTTAATGACACATTTACTAACACAGAGAAAAATAACCGACTTCTAATGTACAAGAGTGATACTTGATGCATAAAAACGACATTTCCTGTATAAGTAATATGATGTTAGCACATTAGTATAATAAAAACGGAAACGGACAAATTTAGTGACCCGAATTTATTGAGAATGCGCGTGCCTTAATTGTGCTTAATGGTGCTAATGAGTGTAAAGGAAGACAGTGCACAAGAAAATACGCAGAAATAATTGCTAGAGCCAAGAGATACTAATAGTCCTTTTTCACAAATGCTACAAGACGAGCTAAAAGAGATTTAATGTGATGTAGGTTTGGTGAAATCATGCAAATTTGTTTTTCTCTGTTTGCAACGTAAATATGTAAATGTTAAGTAACTCAAGTTACGCGGGACAATAAAAACTGGATACATACATGAAAGTAAGTTATAAAATCACAACGAGCACATTAAACAACGCATTGAATATAAAAATAAGGCGGAAAACTAATGAAATTTTGTGAAATACAAACAATTACCTCAACCTAAAAAAGAAGCATAAAAGAAACCAGCAAAAAAACAGCCCAAATAAGTCATTCAACAAGTAAGCCAATATGACTCTCCTTCCACCGCCCAAGACACTTCATGATAGAATAACTACAAACATCAAGCTATATTATAACACAGCCCTCGGTAATAATCAGTATGCTCCTCTTTTAAGATTGATAAATTGCTCCATCTCCTTAAACCACGGCCATTTTGTGCGTGTGTAGGATGCACATTTCTCAACCCCCTTCACAACGCCTACACTCGAAAACATCCAGCCGTTGAGGTCACCCTCATTGCCTATACTACCTCTCTCCCTACTTCACACAAACCATTTCGCAACCGGCAGCTTTGCGGTGTATGTATGTAGGTATTCTATCGTGCGTATGCGCGTGTTTGTGCACGCACACGCGGTCAAGACCGACCCCATGCAGTGAAACTTCTGCGTGGGAGTGAGTGGGAGTTCAAAGGGAATGGTGGAGTGAGAAGTGAAAAAGAGAGATGGAATCTTAACGTCAGATCGGACATTTCGCCACCTAGCCATTCAATGACTCGTTTTGCTTTTACATTATTACCTCACGAGAGAGAAAGAAAGAGAGGAAGGACTAGGGAGGATTCTCTCGGCATGGGGTAGTCCCTTCAGTCACGACTGCATCGAGAGTGGATTGAGAATGCAAGACTTCCCTCGTGCCGGGCATAATTATAAAGACTCAGGACATTTTGGCACAAAATGCAGATAAATGTATACGGACATACACGCTATTTACTATATATAGTACATTTGAATAGATATCTATATATACTATATATATTTATATACTACATATCTACTGTGTTTGTATGTGATTGTGTGCATATTAAGTGTTTAAAGTGATGGTTTAAACTGAACACTCTGACACATATGTCACAATAGGAGAAAATAAGTCTTCTTCAAAGGTAGGGGCGTGGGTGTATGTTCCATTTTTGAGGTTGGTTTGCCAGAGTCACTAGAAAAATACCCTTCGAATTATAGTGGGCCAAAATGTAGAAAGTCAGCTAAGGCTTTCCGTTACGACAGTCATAACATAACGTAACGTAAAAAATGCGCACGTATAAAATAACACGTAAATTAACAGCCGGAAACGACTTCCCCCAAGTACCATACTAAAGACAATTAAGAAAACCTCAGGTTCATAACGTAACTGTCCTCTAAGAAAAGGAAAATCCCTATAGGTCCTTCCCTTAACGATAAAGAAATAAATAAAGGGAGAGTTGGAAAGAGAGGAAAAGCGAATGTGGGATGGATAAGCGATAAGATAGAAAGAGATGCGACGAGAAGGACAGGCGAAGAGATACGGCAAAGTGGAAATGTTTGAACGGCGAGGAGGTGATATGGAAGGAGGGAGAGTGAGAGACGCACAACACAAAGATAGAGAAGTAAGTGTAGGTAGAATAGAACAGAGCACTGATACGGAGATGAGCAAAAAGGGAGGGAGAAGAGAAAAGTGGAAGATGGAAGGAGAGGAAGAAAGAGGGCCGAGGAGGAGGCAAAGCTGGAAGCCGACAGGTGCGGGGTCCCCTGAGAAGGAGTGGGGGATAGTGGGCAGGAGGATGGGGAGGGAGGGGATAAGAGGGAGGTGAGAGGGAGGGATGAGGAACAGAGGAGGGAGAGAGAGAGGAGCGTTGAGAAGAGTGGAGGAAGAACGGGAGGGGAGGGAAGCGTCTAGAAGGAAGGTCTCAGTGCGTGCCCCGAGGGAGGGAAGGAGGAAGAGGGGAAGGGAGAAAGAGGAAGAGGAGGAGGGGACGAGGGGCAGCGAGGAGGAAAGGGAAAGTCCTCCTTCCCCTCGCCCTAACATCCTCTCCACGCAACACACACCACACGCATCCCTCAGTGCCACAACGCCTCCCGGACGCGACGCACCTTCTCTTCCGTAGCCTCTTCGGAGTTTTAAGATAAGAGAGACCGTCTCGCCACGAAGAAGTAAGAGGAAGACCTTCTAACTAAACTCCCTCGAACCGGAATCATCTTCCGCCTCCAGACCAGATTGCGTTTGAGGAAAGGGCGGCCGGAGAAGCGAAAAAATAAGACGAGGTAAGAAAAAGAAGAACGCATTGCGTGGGAGAATAAAAAGGAGGGAGTGTGAGAGAAAAGGGGGGATGGGGAGGGGAGAGGGAGGAGGGGGGGAGTCAGAAAGGGGGTGGTGGTGGGGAAGATGGCGGAGACGAGGCGTGGAGAGTGTGTGTGCGAGGGTGGGCCAAAAGGAAGGAGAGTAGCGGATAAGAAGGAAGTGGGAGGAGGGTGTAAGGAGAGCAAAAAACTCGGGAGAAAGGAGAGGGTTTAATACGTGATGCGAGAGAATGGGAGGGTGGAGAGAGGGGGTAAGGGGAGGGGGGGGAGAGGGTGTACGCATTGAAATTCCCTTCGACCGCGTGGGATTTTCTGAAGTGGCGGGAAGGAATTAGTATGGACATCCCATCCGAATACCTGGGAAGACCGCTTGAGAGTATGTCCGTCCACGCTAACAATCAAATTTTTTTCTTCTCTATATATCTCTCTCTCTCCCACTCTTTCGTCCTTTTTTTTCCAAAGTGTCGCCCTGTTAAGGGATTCTATATCCCCAGTCGTTTTACTCGGCGAAAAAGCTCTCGAATCTCCCGAGTGGATATGCCACGCTATTTGTCAATTTCACGCGGCGCGCTCTTCATTCCTTGCCGTATCAATTTTCCGATTAGGATTTATACCGGAGAGAGAGAGAAGAGAACGCTAGCAGAGCAGATTACGCGATTTTTACCGCGAGACTCGTGTCGGCATCGGACAGGTGTCGGATTTTTGCGGTCGTCCGTACCACATAATATTTACGACCCAACAGTGATTAAACTGGCTTTAAGTGAGCGAGGATGATTGACGAATCAAAATAAAGTGACCGCGGAAGACTTTCAGTGACGGACGTCTTCGGGGCGAACGTGAACGTTTTGTGACGCGTCGCTTCACGTGCGGCGTGGCAAGATTGGCCGTGACTGCACGCAAACGTTTCCGGATATTATAATTCGAATATTTTTCGCGTCGCATGAGTCGGCAATTAATGATTTGTTATCTGGTGTCCACTGAGAGAACATTAGCAAAATGACGCTTGGAAAATGAACGTGTTAATGTTCTTTTGATATAAATGTTACTATGCATTATCTTGCGACGAACATGGGACATACCTATTACGATGGCATAGTAGAGTAATGGCGAACCTATGGCACGTAATATGATTTTGGTTGGAACGCCAACGAAAGGCGAAAACAAATCAAAGCATTTATCGTACTGATTTAATTCCGCAAAAACTTTGTGTTATTTAGTTAACTATTGTAAACATTAGTTTTATGGTTACAAATTTCAATATCTTATGTCTTGATCACGAATTTAATTTTGTTGGCACGCAAAAAAGTAAGGACTTTTTTGTGGCCCGCGAGGCGAAAAAAAATCGACAACTTTAGTAATATTGGCACGCGGGCAATAGAAGGTTCGCCATCACTGGCATAGTATCTCGAATTACTTTACCTTTGTACAGTGTCCTCTCGTTAGTAATAATTTATTCCGATGACACTGCGAATTTTAAAAGCAGATAAAATTATGATTACGGCTGACTCTAACGCGAAATATTTTAATTCGAAATTTTTTCATTAAACTATGAGCTAAAAACGTTATGGGTATTTTCATATGGTAAATTTGAGGTAATCCAAAAGTACCATATCAATGTAAAATATTTTCTACAGCATTCCGGAGTTTTCTGAACGTAAGATTGATATTTTTGTGAGCAGTCTACTAGGAAAGAACCATACAGCATTGGAGCTGAAGTGTACGATCGTGAGTTATTCCAACCTGAAATTATGGCAAATATTTTTCGTAACTCTGCGGTAGCGTTAGGTAACGCATACTTCCCCTATACATAAAAAACATTAGTACCCAAAAATGTTATTATAAGGTACCCGAATAAAAATATAGACATTGTACTGCTCGATATCCAAGCAAGGCTTCGTATTAGTTTAAGGGGGAATTTCTGAAAACTCATCAATCAGGTGGAAGGGATTTTGTGCAAAAAGTGTTGAGGAATTTTCAGAAAAAAATCCGCGTGCTGTTTACTTTCTGAAAAAAAGGGATCGTTTTCCTGTTCCTAGGTCACCTGCCGTACCGATTGTTGCTGTTATTGGGGAGCCGTGGCCGTAAGGGTGGGAGACCTTTGCCACCTGTCGGAGGTGCGCCCCTCCCGAACACCCCAAATACCCTCCTCGTCATCGTTGGTATCCCTCACCGTCTCGCACTAAAAAACCTCGTGTGCCGAGGGTTAAGCGTCCCGCAACCACCTCCGGATTTCATCATAGGACCTACGACATAGGACGACCATCCGAAAGGGATTTAACAGCCTTCGATGTTAACCAGGTTCTTGAACGCCAGCACCCTGCCAAACGCTTCTGGCGGCTTGCAGGGTATTCATGTAAATAAGAAAGCGGATTTCTCTGACATTCAGGCATTTGTTTAGGTGCACCAAAGAGTACCTTTTGATTATTTCAAGACCTTTCCGAAAATTACGCCAGTACATACTTATATCAATAACTAAGGTAATTATGATGCTCCAAAACGGTCTATTCACTCAGATGCGCATTTTGGTTTTAAAAATGGGCCTCCTCTGCGGTAAATCGCCGATCGTTTATCATTTTCTCTAAAGTTTTACGGAAAACTAAGTCGCTGTATGTCGAATTTAAGATCATGTATATACACTGACTTAGCTTCAACTATTATAAAAACACGGCCTGAAACTATGCCGATATTGTTTCCGCAGTCTAACATCCAGCATCAAAACGCCCTAAAAAATGATCTCTCTAATGATTTTAAAAAATTTATCGGTAAAAAGTCTCCAGCTTGTGAGTTGAATAGGATAATTTTGGCTAAACCTGCCTTCGTGTAAAAGGAGCTGGTTCGTATTTAAATATATCAAGTATATAGAGCTTACTTTTAAAAAATGGCTTGACTCTAACCGATAGCAGATGTTATCACGTTTCCTTAACGAAAAAATATGGAATGAGGCTCGTAGGCAAATCCATGATACTTATCAACAGAGCCCGGAAGTTCAGGCATTTTGCCTATTTTTGCCTTACTTGCCTATTTTCGTGTTTTTTATCTTACTTTTGATTTTTTTGCTAAATTGCCTTTTTCTTATTACTTTGACTAGGTATTCCATTTTATACTTTTTCCATTTTCGGCACATTTTGATTTATATTGCATGTTTCATATTTTAAAAAAATCCGCTTTAGTGTATATCTCATTGTCAGACCAGTGGCTTATCCAGAGGAATTTGTCGGGGGAGGGGGGATTTGAAACTTAACCCCATAACCATGATCCTTTTTTTAGTGTTTCCCGTGAAGGAAATTTTTGAATCGAGTGGGGGGGGGGGGCGGGGGGGTTATGACCCCCAAAACCCCCTCCTGGATACGCCTGTCTCAGAAGTCCCATTGTCTGGAATTTCCATTACCTCCCCAGGAGGCAATGGGCTCCCTTTCATTAGCGGTAATGACCTATGTCCTTCAAACTATCCGTGTGTCCTTACGTCACTAGAAAAAAGGAATGATTCCCTTGTGAGCTCACTAAAAGTTGTGAATGACATTGTAAAGGCGTTATCGATCGCTCAGAGTGAAAAAGAACGTGCTGTAAGTGCTAAGCTTGAGAAAGCGTTCTAATCCTGATTTTGAAAAAATAAAAAGTGTAGGTAAGATTATTGAAGGTAATAGTAAGGTTTTGGTCGATATGGAACAATTAACACTAGCTTGTTTCAAGTACGCCCCAATCACTTCTGTAGAGGTGGAACGATCTTTACCTGTTTTAAAAAATATTCTTACTGACAAAAGAGAAGTCTTTTCTTTTGAAAACTTTAAAAAGCATATGGAAAGATTGAGAAGGAGAAAAATTCTGAACTTGACCGGGGATCGAACCCGGGTCTCCCACATGCCGGGCAGGTGCTCTAACCACTAAGCTATCAAGCCCGGCATGTGGGAGACCCGGGTTCGATCCCCGGTCAAGTTCAGAATTTTTCTCCTTCTCAATCTTTCCATTTGTCATCAGTACTACATCAGCACTCAAGCATATAAGTTAACTTCCACCATTTAACTCTTATTATTTAAAAAGCATGTTGTTGTAATGTGCAACCTTTCTTCTTTTTTGTAATATAGTTGCATTTTGTGTTCTTGTAAATACTCTGCTTTGATGATTCGTTTTAAGAAATTTTGTTGCTTTTTGTCTAGAAAAGCTCAAATTATTTTAGTATTACACTGCGTATTACTTAGGATATTGCTCCCTTATTTCTAGAATGATGAAAACTTGTGAAATAAATTGTGTTAATTGAGATTTAGATAAATTAATCTTAAAATACAAGTATTCCTTTTTGTTTTTTCCTTTTTAAGTGCCTTTTTTGAGGAATTTTGTTGCTTATTTGCCTGCCTATTTTGCCCTTGTTTAGTGCCTGAACTTCCGGGCTCTACTTATCAATAATAGGATGTAATACACAGCCGAAGATATTACCACCATCATGGGGAAAGTCTATCTCAAATGCCATTTCGTGTTATCCGAAGAATTTTGCATGTATTTATTTTCGTGGGATCAAAAAATATTTTCGTGTTAAGCGGTATTTCGTGTAAACCGTTTCGCGTTAGCGAATGGATATATACTGAAAGGTATAGGCACTGGAACGGACCGAGAACGCGTTTCGTGTTAACCGATATTTCGTTTTAAGCGTTTTCGTGTTAAGTGGTTTCCACTGTACATAGTTGATAGATTTTCCGCTAGGTAGCTTCAAAGTAGGAAAATTCAAAAATTTGAAATGATATTGTAGCCAAACTACTGAAGCTAGAGGAGTGAAGTATTGAAAGCTGGAAATTTATAATGATGATCTACATTCCAACGGTAACACAATTTAAATTTTATAAAAAACATGCTTTAGAATTGTTAGAATCTATGACTGAGCAATTATGAATGCTTTCCAGCAGAAGTGGTTCCCCAAATCTCCCAATGGATTCAGAACTACCTAATTTATAATTTAGAACCGACACCTGTAAACAAAAGATTATAAATGTTCAATGTAATTTTCAGATCCTTATGGCAAAAGATTTATATAGGCAAAACTGTGTAGTACATGTATAAGCACAATGATAAATCGACTCGTCTCTCTTTCAGTAGATAATTTAATTCGTATATTCTAATAGATTAGTTTATTTTATTTACCTCGCAATGTACTCTGTGATTTTAAAAATAATGAATGTGAAGTCTCACTTGTATTATTGTACTAACGATTATCTACCAGATATTCTAGTTATTTCGAGATAATAATGGTTTTGATTGAAAAAATACAAATAGGCTCACTGTTAAAATCTGAAGTCCTATTATATGATGAAAATCAATTACAATGAAACTGCGCAAATATTAACTCAATACAAACGTTGGTACTTTCCTGTTAACAGGAATACCTTAAAAATGAACATGTATTGTTATGATTGTTTGAGAGGATATAACATTGAAAGGATATATTGACGTATTGTTGGATTTACGATATTTTATTTTAAAAACAACATTAACAGAAACTGATTGGCCGGTCTCGACATTTACAAACCCAATCTCCGGACAACGTGGAGGGTTTCTTTGGTTCCAGGCGAGGCGAAGGGTGCAGTAGCGCCCGGAGACGACTACCCATTACAACAAAGCGAGCCGAAGGCTCGTCGATATATCCTCTCAATTTGCGGCACAACAGTCAAGTGGATATAACATTGAAAGGACATATTGACGAGCCTTCGGCTCGCTTTGTTGTGATGGGTAGTCGTCTCCGGGCGCTACCGCGCCCTTCGCCTCTCCCAGAACCAAAGAAATCCTCCACGTTGTCCGGAGATTGGGTTTGTAAATGTCGAGGCAGGCCAGTCAGTTTCTGTTAATGTTGTGCGTAAGTATGGCATGGGGATAATACGTAAGTACCAGGTCCTGCAAAGGGTCCTGGAGGTATTCCCGTTAACAGGAAAGTACCCAAACGTTAAATATACAAACCGAATTACCCAGGCATTTCATAGTAAAATGAACCTTTCTTTATCTTTCCTTAATTTGAAAAATGCTGATTCTTCAAATTATTCATAAATTCTCATTTGTTCATTTGTTCCCCCTGCCACCCACCAGTCTGGTGATTTGTAGGGTATCATGTAGATGTGGATATTGATATTGTAGAATAACTCATGCGTAGCAACATCTATTTTAAAAGAAAAATCAATCCCATTGGGCTTTCTGAATCGGAAAACAATAACAAACAAAACAACGAAATCGATGTCAATTTTACTATAAAATGGTGAACGCAATCTCCACTCCAGTAGGTGACGCCATCAATTCCACAGCTACTTCAATTCGCCGCTCGAAATATCAGTCCGTACATCCCTTGCCATCTGTGGGATTTGAGGGAAAGTATAGGGGGAGAGAGATCTCTCCAAGTTCGGCCTCTTGCTGCTCATGGCGCTAGCATCCAGGGACCCTTTTTTCTTTAGATAGAGGAGAAGCACTGGGGCGCGGGAGGATGGGGTGGCGTAGTAGTCGTGTAGTAGTAGTAGACCTCGCCGTAGTACGTAAAGGCGGGGCGAAAGGGCCCCCCTTCTTTTTAAAGGGGGGCGGAGTCACCCGACGGGGGCAGGAGGGGACCCGACCTATGGTGTTCCGGGGGAAGGAAGGGGGCCGAGGAAAGTGTACCTGATACACCACCCAGAGGGGCGGAGTCCTCCCACCACGCATGCGTGGGGGAGTAGGGGTGGAAGACCCGCGCTTGCTTCCCATTGGCTCATCCTAGGAGACAGGGTTTTCTCCCAAAGGAGGTAGGGAAGGGGCGACAATCGATGCCCGGGCGTATCCTTCAGATGTCGACAGTGGTCGTGAAGGAGAGCAAGAAGCAAGTTGGCTAGTGGTTTTCCTCAATCGCCAAAGTGGACACCAATATATTTTCTTAAACAGTAGTGCTGAGGAAAATTGTTCTTGATACAATCGTGTGCGAAAGGAATGAGCGAATACAAATTAGTTTCTCGCAACGCGGAGACAGTACCGTACGACCATTCAATTCGAACTTGAAAAAGAGTGGGTCAAAGGTATCCACGTCATTTTCGTCCAGAGAATTCAATAGTTTCGGCGTGTGCTTGTGGAAATATTTCGCCGATGGGAAGGGGTGTGGTGCTGCATTTGATGCGGGGGCGTATTTTTTTAAAAAACTCTTCTGGGATGTGTCATACGAAGCCAAGAGAATGTGTCAGGAGACAAAATGGGTGTGGAGAACTGACGTTTACTTTTGTATTGAGTTTTTGAGGATGGGGTGAGAGTGAAGACGCAACATGTCAGTGGTGGTAAAAAAATCCAGGAGGAAGAGAGAAAGCTATCCATGGTGAGTGTACTTTGAAGCGAAAGAGGAGCAAAAGCTGGTGGCGTTTCGTATGTTAATAATGTCTGTCCGCGATGGCAACCGCTGCCATGGTGTCGAGGCCAACTTGGGCGTCCGTCGCACGTACGTGGTGACGTCGCGTCGAGGCGTTAGTGATATGAGGGCGACCGTTTACGTGGATGCATGTACGTCGCTACTGCCTCTGTGAGAAACTTGAATTATCTTTTTCCGCAATTACTTTTTGGTTCTGTTTCGCAAAGTCGCAACACTACGCTTTCTTGCGAACTTTTTTCCCGTGGAATTACAACATTGATTGCGAAACATGATCGGCTGAATTTTCATTCAGAAGTCGAATTTGAGCATCGAAATGCGAATATTAGTTAACTGCAACAGTAATGTGTAACATTATTGGAGTTATCTACGCGAATTCGCGGGAGAGGAATAATTCTGTGCTAGGGAAGTGAATTAACGTAACTTGATGGAGAAGTGGCAGTTCTTCGACTGAATATAAATTAAAATATTACAACCAACACCTTCCATTTTTAAATGTGAAAATGAAGTGCATTTCGACGAAATCGCACCGTCGACTTATTAATAGAACGGCATTCGACATATCCACGATATAACGCGTGTAAATGATTTTATCTGTTTGGTCTCATTTCGGGAACTTTCTTCGCTTGATTAAGCATATTACAAAAATACCATCCGAAATAACAAAAATGTAGAAGTAACCGTGCAGATAAAAAATTAATGCGCTTCAGAATGTAAAGGATTCAAACTAATCAAATTCCACGAAAAAATCTTTTACTTGTATTGCTTCACAAATATGCACTAAGAAAAGCGCGGTCAAAATTACCACGACTAGGCTCAAAAACGCTAGAAGTAGCATCTCCGTAAGGCTAGGAATTTTGAGAGCAACGAATGTGTCCAGTCGTGCGCACCGTTATCAAGTATGCGCATACTGAGTTCAATGAATTCGTGTAACTTTCCCCAGGCATAGAAAGAAACGGAAATCTCCTATCGCGGTCGATTAACAAAATCGAATAAAAGAATTTTAAGCGACTCGATGCCAAAAGAGAAAGGACAACGGGGAAGAACTCTGAAACGACGGAAACAGAACAAATTGAACGTTCTCACTGTTTGACAAAGTCTCAAAAGTCGGAGAGAAACGTAGATTTTGGACGGGAATTTTATATAGTCTTACACCTCCGAGACTCAAAAGACATTAAAATATTCGTACGAGGAAAAATGACTTGGGACAGTACACCAGTGCGAAACTGCTTCAAAAGAGACGAGAAGGAATCCCCAAAGGACACGAAACAAACGCCTACATAGACGAGAATGCGGGAGAAAGTGAAAATCTGATAAAAAGCAGAGAGAGAGAGATAGGGAAAGATAGATAGATAGGCGTAGGTAAGATGAGTACCCGGATGTGTGGTGCTGGAGAGACTTCTCCTCCTTGGTGACGGTTGCCCCATCTCCTTCCTTACCTCTCTCCCCTCCTCTCCCTCTTTCTCCCCCACTCCAACCTACTCCTCCTCCCGAGACCAAGTAGAGAGAGAGAGACGGACCTCAGTGGGAGTGCAAGCGACGCGCGCGTGTGTCAGAGACGCTGTGCCTCTCTCTCTCTCTGCTCCCTCTCCCTCCCTTCCCCCCCTCTCCCACTCCACTTTTTTTCCTCCCAACCCTACCCCACCTCTCTCCTTCCTTGATACACCCCCACTTTTTTCCTCCCCCACTAGAGGGAACACACGTCTCGGAGTGAGTGCGCGGGAGAGAGGTCTCTCTCTTTCTATCGCGCGCGCCGTGCCTTCCTTCCTATATACATCACTTTACGCGCACAGTCTTCTCTCCCTTCGACTCGTCCACGGCCGTCTTTCCCTTAAACCGCTCGGCGAACACCCCGAGCTCTCTTTTTTTCTTCCGTCGGTCCGTGTCGTATGTGTTTTGTGCGCGGTGCTGAGCGACTTCTTCCCGTCTCTCTCTCTTCTTTTTCTCTGTCTTTATCGGCGAGCGAGATCTCCCGAGAAAGCTGCTACTGCTGCTGCTTTTACCCTTCTTCTCGTCCTTAAGGTTGGAAGGTTTTCTCCTAGTACAGGATTTTTTTGGGATTTTTCTCTCCTCCCGCTTCTTCTACGACGCGAGAATCCCGGTTTTCGGCGGCGATGGAGCAAAAACACGAAAAAGCAAGTATCCAATAATAGTCTTAAAATTTCTATTTCTCGCCGGACTTTTTTTTATATTTCTTATCGGCAGTATTTTATTCCGGACGGAGTTGTATTTTTTTGTGGTGTTGTCAAAGTGGGAAGGCGTTAAAAAAATTATTTTATTCTTCTCTCTCTCCCTTCCTACACTGTTGAGTGAATGTCACCTATTGATAGATAACGCGCTACCTCCGCGGGTGGAGGATTAAGTAAAGGAGTCTTTCAGACTGAGAAAGCCAATATGCATTCCGTGGACTTGGCACATGCACTTCCGTTGGTTTTTTTTGTCGTTTAGGAGCTGAGCGGAAGTACGCAAGAGGGTGACAGAAAGTTAAAAAAAACCTCGCAAATTTCGTGAAACCAGTTTTAAATTGGTCTATTTATACCGTTCAATTTAGTTTGTACTATCACTCCGAAGTTCAGCTTAAATATACTGACAATTTTTTTAGTTTAGAATTTGACACGTTTCAAAGTAACAAGAGTTAAATTCATTTGCGTATACTTGTTAGCCATTCTCACGGCATAGTGAATTTTTAGTCCCTTGTACAAAAGTGTGTGTAACAATGTTAGATGTTTGTAACTTTTCGCGACGGCGCTACAGAAATTTCGGACTTGAACGACGTGTTGAATCGCGAAGGAATAAATATAACTCAAAATTTTCATTATGTATTAGCACCTTAAATAACGCTACGTGATAAAAGTGTAACGAGTATAGTACTTTGTCTTAATTTACTTGCACAGTCGTCCAAATCCGCTGCATACGGATGCTAGGGATACTTTTAAAAATTTTCACAACCTAACAATCGGCCTTTACAAAAGTAAAAGTAAAAATCTCTTCGCGCCGTCATTCAAAGTTACTCCGCTACACACAATCTAATGCGCGAACACGCGTTGGCGTTGGACGCCTTAACTTAAAAAGTATACGCATATTGAAGAGGACGAGGCGTCCCCGAAAATTGCCGTTGAGTCTGGGACGTCTAAAAAAAAGACCGTTTTATATTATCGCCAAACGCCGCCTCCCCTCCGCGTGTGGGGAGCGTTATCCGTCGTCCCTCAGACGCCTTGGGGACTTGGACGCCGCGGGGGACGCACGCCGCCGGAGCGAGTGAGAGAGAGAGAGACCGTCGAATCTCGTGCGGAAGCGGTCACTACCGGGGCGAGGCCCGTTGTCCGCAACCCCTTGCGGAAAGGCAACCCACAAAACGTCCACGTGTGACCATCTGCCGATGCGCTTATGAGTTATGGGGAGAGGCCGCGGACGTGGGCTTACGCACATCCGATCGAACCGAACCTTTGACCGCAAAGCAGACGATGCGAGAAGAGTCGGGAATTTCTCCTCACTTTTAGACGTGATGCGTTTGACTATTACACTGGGGACTTCTGCATTGCTCGGCGTTAATTCCGCTGGATCATCGTCGATTGAAACCATGCGAGGCGCTTCGAAGAAATAATGCTGATTTTACGCGAACGCCAAGCGCTTGGAAAGGTTATTTTCAGTTTATTTTAGCTGTATTTTTAATTCACGGAAAGAACTAGTTTGCTTAGTGTGTGATTTGTATATCTAATCGTTACGATACTGAGCAACTTCAAAATTAGAGCGCCTATTCTTGATTACTTCCAAAACTTTTGTATTAAAATTTTGGCCGGAATTTCAAAGCGTATGCTGTAGCAAAGTTTTTAATTCCTATAATTTTACATTTCATGTTCAACTTGAAATTTTCATGTATAGAAACTTGATTTTAGGAAGTTTATATACATTTAAAACTAAAATGTGTTTATTAATGAGGCTTGTAATCATAGAAACTTTCGGTAGAGTAACATTCTATTGGACTTTGGAAAATTCAAAATTTTAACGAGACGATTTAAAAAAAGGTTTTTGCAAATAATTTGCTTGATGCATTAATAATTTGAAGTTGACTAACCATTAGTTTTTCTCTCTCTTTCTGTCCATTTCAGATCCTTCAGGTGAGCTATCTACAACAAAGTTGGCTGTTTGGTGATGATTATTCACGGCTAACAAGACGCATAACCTGGACAGCAAAGAAGAAGTCCACAAGGGAAGGGTGAGTGTTCCGCTTATGTCTGAGCCACGAACACCTAACATGACGGTGTGATAGCAAGCGCCCATCTTTATCGGAAACATATTTATACGTGAACGCTTAAAAACTGCAACGTCGCTATTTTCGCGTAATTATCTATTCTCGAACTGCAATTGAAAAGGCAATTTTCTCCATATGGGATTACTAATACGTTCGAGAAAGGAGTGCACCTACGGACATCTTGTGCCGACGGCGACAAATCTATGTTAATCTGTTTCTGAATGTTCGCATTGAATCCAATTTTGACGACGAAATCCTATTTATACGAGCTACTTCTTCCTACAAAAACGCGCAAACCCGCTCACTCTCAACAATTGCTTACTATATCATAAAATAGAACTCTATTAGTGCTCATTATCGTCCATACTAGTTCCTTCCGTCACCTTAAGTACTTCGCGTGAATTGACTCTTATTCTCAGAACGGAAGCATGGGAAAGAAAGAGATATAAGAAAGGAAGCATAACATGCAACTGAAGGTCATGAATTAAGCGAGTCCCCGGCGGGAGACTTTCGCGGAATTGAGCGCAACCTATCGCCGCCAAAACTAACCCGACTCCTACCGCTCATATTAATAGCATAAACGAGCCGCGCTAGGGAAGGCCGCAGCGTGTCATACGTATCATTCGGAAAGCATTCAAACAACTCTCTCTCTCTCCTCCAACTACCATTCCGCTAATTTTACACGTTACTCTGTTACTACTTCATTTCGACTGATTAAAACTTGCACCGGGTACCCACCGAAAGGAAAATTGAATTTTTCTCGAGGATATGGAGAAATAAGTTTTGTTAGAGCTACGCAAACGCTTTTGAAAATCCTTCATTTTACTACACCCGCTTTGAAGACTGAGAGAAAGAGCTTTCTCATTATAAGTGGAACAGAGAGGAAGTTCAGATCAACATTGCCGGAGGCTGCCAAAGGATTTCTCTCCCTTAACCCTCCCCTTACAAACAGCCCGCTCTCAACCCAGATATTCTCGGGATGAATACATAAACTCCCGCCAGAAAGGAGAGGGGGGAAATATCCCACAAATTACGAGAGAAAGGGGAGGATAAAAATACTTCATATTTAACACTACACGAAATGTTGAGAGAGAGAAAAAAAACTATAGTCGGAACGATATACGTACTACTCTACGGAAAGCTATGTGATAGGAATGTCTGTGAGAGAGAAGCCGATTGAAAATAAGACTTGTTAAAACGTTTGATTGGTGAATGGAATTCGAACGATGGTTAAAGAATGCGTGCGTGTTTCTGCCAAGTAGGCCTCTTGGGAACCCCCTTTCTCACTGTCTACCGCCTTATCTTGTTCTTAAGGAGGCCGCGAAAACGCCTCCAGCGAGAGAGAACAGACGGCAGCGCTGAAAACTATTCGGCCACGTTGTGTGTGTTCCTCCCGGTAATTATCGGGAGTGATTTCTACGTCCCACTTACTCCGTCATTGGTCTGAAAAAGTTTCACTTCTGTTTCTCTCGGAGTGAACGCGTACGGAGCTGTCGCATTAAAAAGAATACACGCTTGATCTAAATTCCGGGAAAACGGATGTGAACCATAAGGTGATGCCTAGAATGCGGGTCTGTGAAACACTTTTTCGCTGAAGGCCCACTTTACATGTCCTTTGTAATATATTTCTCGAAAGACTTAGTGCTAACATTCGTGAATCAGAAATTTATATTTAGATAAATCCTGCGTAGAAACGCAAGGCCGTAAAATCACATATTTTCAACTAAGGAAAAATGTCAGACACCGGAAAAATTTTCTTCGTTTCCGGGAACTTAAGCGAAGGTTTACATTAATTCCAAAGTTGTTAAAACGCCAACGGGACATTATTTCCCAATTAAACTTCCTTCCAGAAAACCTCATTAGTAAGTGGTGTGCTTGTCGAAAAAGCCTTCTTTACGTAATGCGGCCCGCCCCTAATGCTTCCAGTGTATAAGTGCCCGTTCGTGAAGTGTGTTTGAGAGAAGAAATTGGTGACTGTGTAATTAGCCGTAATTGTGAATTCAGGAAAGTAGAAATCGGTGTTCGGAAGGTTGTCGTAGACGGATGCCCTAATGGCATTTCTTTGCAAAGAGATAGTGCGGAGCACGATTCACTTTTGCCCTTCTTGTGGCTTCATTTGGGAGAAAAGGAAAAGCAATTGCTCTAGTGCGATGAGAAGTAACATGCATGGGAATTTCTTGAGAATTTAAAAGTACCCAGACTTCCGGTGTATTGCTTAGTGCTATTTTTTGTAGGAAAGAGTTCCCACGTGTTTCTTTTCCGTTAAAAACGCACACCATCTCATGAGATACTTTCAACTTGTCACTGAAAAAGGTTTATTCGCATATATATTTTCAAATTTACATACAAAGAGGTATTAACGTAGGATGCCGCGGGCAAATAAAAATTAATGTCAAAGGTTAAAGTAGGGGAACGATTAAATAGTCGAGAAAATCGTTATAAACGCGAGAGAAAGGTCATAATATTTCTACATATAAATTCAAGGAATTCTACTTAAATTGCATTACACTAATATGCAAGGAATAAGGAATTAATTCATTTTAAATCGGTCATAAAATTTGAAAAAGCCGACATGAAAGTTGTACACATCTGGTCATAATAACCTGAGCAGTTATGAATCTCATCATTAAACTTGACAACGAACATGATCGCTTAAATTAACCCCTAACTGCTGTGAAAAACAAACACGCGACGACCTTTTTTTTATCCCCTTTAGCGACCATCAAAAACTGTCCCAACTTTGGCTCTCTCGCGCCCCCTCTCCCATCGTACACATTTAGCGCATAGACAAAAGCATATATATCACTCCCCGACAAAATAGAGCCTGGGCCCGTATATGTTAATGCATCGGTACCATACTTAGCGTTAGCGTTTACTGTCTGACAGGGCACCGTAAAGAAACCGCCCGATACCGAGGAAAGCATCCACGGTTTACCTATCCGACGGGGATGACGCAAGGAGGTTAGCCTTCCTACCAGACTATGGATGCATTCAATTCATGCAGATATTATATCCCACCGATTTAGGCACTGTGGGCTTCCTGAGTGTCGATGGAGAAAAGGATTCGAATAAGAAAAGGGTGGAAGGGGGCCAGTTTTTAAAAGGGCGGCGGCGTTGCGCAAGCCTTAGTAGACCCTTTTTTTGCCGACTAGGAAGAGGGTTAGAGAAAGGAAGGAGAGGGTAGGTAGGGTATCCGTCTGCCCTCCGGAGACAATGGCGGCGATTGCGTATGGTTCTCTCTCGCTTCCTACCCTCAGCCTCCTTTACCGGAAGGTATACCCACTCTTGGTCTTAAAGGAAGGGGAGGAGAGTTTTGGTGAGGTACACAAGATAGAGCCATGCGACACAGGACGAGAAAGGGTCGAGAGAGAGAAAGAAAGCACGAGAGTGGTGGTAGAAAGCACGAGAGTGGTGGTAGCGACTGTAAGGGATAAACACATCTTTTTTCGGGACTACGGGCATTCTGGTAAGGTCAAACCTTTTTTTTTTCCTCCCCAAAGTTTTCATTCCTCCCTTTTCACGTACTCGTGGCACGCGTCTCTATTTCTCGAGGGCCACCCTGACCTCCGCGGTCATTCCGAGCGATGAAGGAAGGCGTCGAAAGGTTTTTTTTTCTTTTCCGCCTGTATATATAGGCTCGTGAAGAGGGTTTGTACCCCCTGTCGACAATGACCGCCCACACACAAGCACAAATACGGACAACGTGTTGAAAAAGGGACTTTGACGAGTTGACGTCTGACTGCGTTAAAAGGACCTTTTTCCCTCCTTTTCACCGAGGCTTTCAATTTGTAAACCCCAATAGCACCTACTGGGCAAACTCTAGCAGCACTTGACTTGTCACGCTCGATTGATGGCTTCATTGACATGTGTACGAATTTCATTCTCCATTTCCATCCTAAATGTTGCTGTTTCTAATTTAATAATGAAATTACTCATCGCCAAATCCGTACATCCTTTAATAAGCCCTGTTTTGGTGTTTACGAATTCGACGAAATTTGGCCTGGTATAAATATACTTACGGTTATGCGAAAGAGGAATTTTCCCTGAGTAATTCATGCCATTTGCGCATACACTCAAGATAACGAATAAATTTCAATACCGCTCACAAACCAAACGTTGTAGTTGAAAATTCAAAGAAATATTTTCGTGCCAAACACGATTGCGCTGTGTACTGTTTATATGAGACTAAAACGTATATAACTGCAGGTAAGAGCAAAAAAGACACCAACGGTCAAACATCACCACAGAGAAAACCAAAACCATGACTCCTTTACCGAAACAGTCGTACCTACGTAACCTACGGACAATCTTAAGATTAATATACTTCGACAAGAGTTTTTATCGCCTCCAACTCGCCGGTTGCGATTCTCCTCACGTATTTTCGAGGGCCGAATTATGACGAGTTCTTAGGAAAAGCGCGGACTGGAGGAGGAAAAAAAATCACGCGGGACTCCACCCCACCCTTCTTCCCCCTCCCCCTTCTCCTCTCTGAGATAAGGAGTGTCCCCCCCCCCCCACCTACCCCATCTCACCGCCTCAGAAATCAGCCCTCCCCATTTATCCACCCCTTTTACTCCGAGTCTCGGAGTGAATTTTAAGAGATGCTTGAAGCGTCTCGGGAGAGGGAGTTACGCGACTGGCGTGGAAGGAAAAGAGGGCGGTTTGGGAGGGACTTGGATGTGTAACCGAATTTCTCCATCGCCGCCTCCTCCTTCCCTCCGCCTTTGGTACCCCACCTACCGGAAGAGTTAAAGAAGGAGAAGAGGAGGGTTCGGTGTGAGAGTGTTACAGCCGTTTTTCGAAAGCTCCTTCGAGGGACGAGAATGGATGGGAAGTGGAAGGGAGGAGAGTGGAAGAGGCATCCAAACGCGCGGATAAGGAAAACGTAAAAATGATTTCCATGGGAAAAGATCTCACCTGTTGTGCTACCCCCGTTTTATTTTATTCCTCACCTTTACCTCTCTCTTCCGCCTCTTTCGGGAATTTGCATCTCGTAAAGAAAGGAATGTCTTTTTAAAAAAAGGGTGTGAGAAAGGAAAAGCGCCCATCCTAGGAGGACCTTCTCACATTTTGGGGGAGTTTTTAGATGACGAAGGAAGCGATGACAAATGAGGCGATGACAAATGAGGGAGCGAGAGAGAATTTTCGTTGCCACCCTTCCTCACGTCAGGCCAAAAAAAAAAAGAATATCGCATATGCATAGGCTTTTTCACTCCGCCGAGTCACCCGAACCTCTTAACGTACACCTTATGGCGACCGTCCTTTGGTTCCCCTTAACTCGCATGCGAAACCGACTTAAAAACCTTTTCGCGCTAAGAAATCATTTTTTCCGCCCCACCTGCCATACGACCACCCCGCCTTAAAAATCCAGGAGTTGAAGGATACGCCGCTTAGGAAAAGTTCCCATGGTTACGAGAGCGGCGGTTTACGCGTCACGGAGGACTGGAAGACGGGAACAGGAAAGGAGTAAGGCGAAAAAGAGATGAGTAATGAAGGGACCACGCCATCCAGAATCCTTTTTCTCCTTTAAGGGGGATATATGCTAAAGAGGAGAAAAACCCCACCCAAAAACATCGCCTACCTAAGGGAATGTGCCTCGGGATGGGAGGATGATGCCCAACCCTCTCGTTCCCACACGCTTAATCCCCAACCTGCGTGGACCAATCCTGAATGCGGAAAAAAGGGTTAGATACATATACGCACACACCCTGAGGGTGTCTTAGATCTCTCGCACTCCAGAAATTCTCTCCTTAACCTCCCCACAACCCCTTTTATCATCACCCTTTTTCCAAACACGTGTGTGTGTTCCCGTCCTGACTTTATTCTCTGAACCCCATAAACCCTGTTCTCCTGTGATGCAAAATAGGACGACTCGCTCTTAGATTTTTAAAGCGAGGGCCGATAGGGATCTTCTTGCATATGCAGAAACCCTTTTTTCACCCTTTCCTTTCCCGGGCGCCCATCCTTCTCTTCCCTTCTCTCTCTCTATCCATTGTCCCAGATATTCCCTCCTAGGATCTGTGCCGTGGGATGGTATGACGGAATGTTCCCCGCCTGTATATCAATCGCTTTTACGTCGGGGAATACCGCCTAAACATTGCCTTGACTCCGTCCGCTCGTAAATCACGAGATTTTTTCGATGTCTGGACACGCTCGGATGGCATGGTTTGAATCGATCGGAAAGTTGGAAGGAGACTAAAAACGCTCTCATCTTTCTCTCTCTTTTTCTCGTTTTAGCATACAAATCAATCGGGTTTTGCTTATGCTACATATGAAGGACAGCAGTTACTTCTCTCGATCTAGCTTCGGGTCGAAATAAAACGGAGTTCTGTTCTTATACAGAAAATTTCTTCTGCCAATAACGCCAATTGCAAGTCTTCGAGACACACGGGGGGGGGGGGGAATTAAACATCGGGAAAGCGCGCATATTCTTAAAATATTATTCTGTTTGAAATATGTAATAAGTTCATGAATGAGAGCTAGTCTCGCTTGCGGTTAAGAATTAAAGAAACCGTAGGTTAACTGCACTGTTTCAACTTCAGATAAATCTGAGCATATTTGTTATTTAAGAAATTGTTTTCAAACTTGGATTTTGCGAGGGGAATTATTTGTTTTGTTTTATTTTTGAATTCTTGAGTATGGCTATACATTGATAATACGATTACTTTCAATAATAATAATTAATTTGATAAAATATATATTTTTAAATTTAATATTACATCTGATGCTATGGGTAGATGGACGGTTAAGTGGATTGCGGCATGGTCGGCTACCTTAAGAGGGAATCGCAGATGCATAAAGTGTGTTAAAGGGTTTTTAGGGCTTTGACTTGTGGAATCAATCACAGATAATCAAATAATTAAATTAACGCGGAAAATAATTAGATAACATATTCCATGAGCAGAGTCATAAGAAATTTGCTCAAGCTAATTGCTGTTCGTCAAACAAATACGCAATATTAGCTATTTAACACGCGTCCGAAAATCTATCAGGATGAAATTGCCCATACACTCGGGTTCCAAAAAAGATTCCGGAGTAGTTATATTTACGAACTAATTGTATCCTAAACCTGCACATAGGATACATCTCGTTTGAATGACAGTTAAAGGTCGAAATGCGAATAGATCGGTACGGAAATGATCCTTTAAAAATAGTGAGACCCACACTTTTCGAACGTCTCGTGAGTGACGCGCCCGTCCTTTCTTCTTTATATCTCTCTCTCTCTCTCTCATCTTCCCATCCGAAAAAGTGCTTTCCGATATTCCCACTGCGTGGCGCCCTCGGTTCGGAAAGAAGAAAAGTCAGTCAGGATCTTGATTGGGACGCGGTTTGGCAGAGACAGAAAGTGAATAAAATTCGATTTATCGACCGATAGGTATTTACTCGAGAAAGAGAACGACCGAGCGAGCGAACGAATGAGGAACGGGGATACCTAGAGGGAGGGAGAGCAAAGGTTAAAAGATTGAGAAAGATACTGGTCGGGCAAGAAAAGAGGAGAATACTAAGGAGCGAAAAGTTTTTTCTCTTCTCGTAGTTCTCTCACGGAAATGGAATCGCATGCAAATTTATTCCAGTTTCTCAAATTGAGCTTTAAGTGTGCGCATTTCCACATGCGCACTTTTCAATTTGCTGCGCAAAATGATTTGCGTTGCAGTGGGACGAATATTCGGATGAAAAAAACAAATTCCTGCAAACCGCTCGAGCGTATTTTGTAAGAACTGCGACACTAGAGAGTCGCGCGTGATGCGCAATTGATTAAATTGTTTACCTTACGAAGATCGGTGGTTGCATTCGTTAATAAACGACATATTAAATGGCATATTCATAGAAAAAACAAAGAAGCGACGGCCTAAGTGTATCGAAATTCATTTATCATTTGATTATATACATTCGATCGTGAAATAATCAATCAACAGGGTTAGACGAAAGTATGTTTCCAACCATTAGAGCGAATCATTTTTGATTCGGGTAAATCCGTCTCCAAAATTACAAGCATTGGTAGCAAATTCCACCGTCCATCCTTTGGCCACATAACCGTCTGTACCGTGAAAGCAGATGATAACATTCCTAGTTCATACGTGACGTTCCGTAATATAATTTGAGACGGAGACCGGTAAACGATCATCCTAAAAATTTGTAACCATCCACCGTAAATCAAAAAATTCCATCCGACCATAACCCGTCGTAGGAAACGGCCAAGGTTCCTTCCACCACGTATCTACCTCAAAAGGTATCATGCCCCCATATGTAGGGATGAACTATCTCTCTCACCCGAATTCTTCCGGGCGAACATTTGGCGCGACTGCACCTACCGTCTCAACCCCTTCAGACACCACCCTTTTTAAGCAAAAGGGTGAGAACCCCGCATGATGGGAAGTAGATGCTAATGGATCAAGGGAAGGAGGCGCAGACCGTCGCGACGCACGGCGGGGAGCGCCCAAAGACCCTTTAGGCAAGCGGGACGGGGAGAGCGTGCAGGTAGGGGTGCGGAAAAAGGGTTGGGATGGTAGAATAAGTTAAAAAAGGAAGCGTCCATTTCTGCCATCCCGCTTTACATATTAGACAAATTTAAGTAACGGGGGTGTTTGGTATTGTGTGTGAGCGCGGGTTTCCCACGAACTAGAGCTAAAAAAAAGGGATGGGGAGAACGCAGAAGTAAGCCGTGAGAAAAGAGAAAGATAGAGAAAAGCGCACTTGGTTGGATGCTAGGAGACATAAATTGGCATGGGAAGCGAGTGAAGAGGATGATGGGAAAGGGATACAAAAGGGCATCGAGAGTTTAGTAGAATGGTGGGGACGATAATTCCGCGAGGTCTTGGACGAGGGAAGCGGAGGTTAAAAGCGCGAAAGTGGCAGAAGGCGGGAAGGAGAGAGAGAGCTTGCGCAGTCTGATGCGTTGGGTGCAGAATTGGCGCGAATTTATATCATATCCTATTTCGTGTAATATACAAATGATACTAATTAAATCCTTAGTTTGTAGAACTCCACAAGAAGCGTTCAAAAGTCATATCATTTTGTCAATTCCAAGTTCGCTAAAA
The DNA here is from genome assembly GCA_036926305.1 of Uropetala carovei. Taxonomy (NCBI): domain Eukaryota; kingdom Metazoa; phylum Arthropoda; class Insecta; order Odonata; family Petaluridae; genus Uropetala; species Uropetala carovei. The sequence goes on along the minus strand of JAXCHB010000065.1, from coordinate 7,288,743 downwards.
TACAAATGATACCATTTAAATCATTATTTATGGACCTCCGTAAGAAACGTAGCATCTTGTAAACTCCGCGTTCGCTTACTGTAAAATGAGGAATACAGCAAACTTGGCCTATTATGTTACGCGCTAGTTCGGTTAAAAATCGAAGCTTCAATGTGGACAACGATGAGCTATGATTCATGAGAAAGCACTGAATGTATTAATTAGGAAATGTATGATGAAAGAGAGTAAGGTAAGGGTAAGCTTTTAGGGACTCTACGTGGAATCCAGCGGTTTTGAGATATCAGAGGAGAGGAGAAATGGTCTTGAGAATGGGATGGGAGAAGTCTTGCAGGGAAGAGAGACAGCCATTGGACTAGGTCGCTGCTGAGTCCGACCCTCGGTATAAAAAAGGTCCCCTTCCACGTTCCTTATATAGCGCTGTCCCTCGCGCGGGACACCAACATTACCTCTTCGGCTACCGTGCGTTACGCCACTATATTTCCTTCCTAAGAAACCAATTCTGCATCAGAGAGCTCGAACTCCGATCGCCGACCAGGGAGAATTATGTGACTCTGCGGGATTATTTATGTAGGTAAGCGAGTGGAAGGAGATCGACTCAGTGCAATGTTCGTGTGTCCGTGTATATTGATACGTGAATGCATGTCATAAGTGTTTATTTCCTTGACTTGGTTAATTTTCTTTTTTGCACCGGTATATGAAAGGGTTCAGATGCAGTGTTTCAGAGTATTTTTCTTCATCGCCATAAACTAGTCTAACAGGAATAATTATAGGCTTCTTAGTAATCCTGAATATCGGCAACATAATTTGAGACGTAATAGTGGCAGATTTAGCAAAATATAAAGCAATTACTCGTGGTGATTAATTTTAAACTTTAGACTAAAAGTGCTAGTTTGTATTAAGGGACTAAATACCCATCTAGCATTTCTCGGGCTGATAACCGTGTGTACATCTATGCGTTTATAGCTGGATATTACTTGACGTAACTAGTTAATGACCGGCAATTAGTCCTGCAGCAACTGAACCAACAAAAATCAATCGCTCGTGAAAACATTTCTCTGCATAATCCGCGTTAAGTGATTCGAACCTCACTTTGACGATGGGGTGCGCGGCATCAATTCGTCAAATAAGATCGTAAATTCAATCCACAATGTTTGTTACGAGTATGCTTGTAAGACTGCAATAAAAGGGCATTAGAATGACACGGGACCCGACTATTTGCAAACCCATTGTCGTCCATTTTCTCTTTCAGAATCTCTTTCGGCGTCTCCATATAAATATATTAAACAGAAGCGATAAGCGAGATGAAGAGAGGGGGGGGAGCAAGATAGTTGACGGTCGCACAATATTCAAAAGGGGGGAAGACACGTGCTGGGGATAAGGAATTCAATATGGCGCTGAATGATTGGATGAAAGAGGGAACGATGAAGGAGGGGGAGAGCAGAATGGTACACGCGCGTATTGTTTATATATATATATATATATATGTGACCAGCCATTTTTACAATTTACTTTTCAACTCCTACATTACTTAAATCTGCGCGAAACCTTCACCTATGCAATCTATCCAGGCCAGAAGTGTCTCTGAGGCAAAAAATAAAGGCGAATCGAAAAAGTATGTATGCGCGAGATCAAGGAAGGAGCGACGCAAATAGAAACGGCGGGGAAAGTAGAAAGATTTTTTAGAAGGCGATGGGTTGTTTTCTCGCACAGGCCGGAGGCATAACACGAACCTAGTTCTCCGTTATACCGACAGATGGAAGTTAAAATTCGCACGGGATATCTCTCTCTCTCTCTCCCTCTTTCTCTTGTGAAGTGATCCTTTAAGGGCGAAGGGTTGGTAGATGAGTTTTAAGTCGATCGGCGGAATTAAGCAAAGGCTTTATTTTTTTCCCCCTTCTCCCTCCCTTTGCCGCCAGAAACAGAGCGGGTGTCTCATCCTTCTCCTCCTCGCTGACTTCACACACAAAAGGACCGCTCTCACGTTGAAAGGGAGAAATAGAGAGAGGGAGAGAATAACGCGAGTAGTGATGACTCTGTCACCCTTAAGTGCTCTAGCACTGTTGAAAGAGGAGCACAGAGAGAGAGAGATCAATGCCTTCAACTTCCAGACAGTTTGCCAGAACATCGTCACCGCGTTCATCGAATCTTCTTCCATCAAACACTCTCTCTCCCTTCTACACACCCCCTCCAATATTCTGAAAGGGGCCACACCCCACCCAGAAAAACCCCTTTTCCTCCTTCCCTCGGGAACTGAAGGATTCAAGCCTCCCTCACTCTCTCGCTCTCCCTCCTCTTTACCCCTGCTGCACTCCCTCCCGCCTACCTCAGCAGCCCATTGAATCGGGAATTTCACGATTAACTCGAGCGGAGGGCGAAGGAGGGGAGGGGGCATGGAGATTGGGGTGGGATAGGGATGAGGAGGAACCAAAGGAGGAGGAATTGGTGGATAGAGAGTCAAAGATTCTTTGGTATGTTGTATCCGAGTAGAGGGGTGAGATTAAGAGATTTTGGGTAAGGGTAGAATTTCGACCTACAAGCTATGAGTACGCCAAGGAAATGTCTAGGAATATAATTTGGTGAATCGAGTTGATCATAACTCGGTTAGTTTTAATACTGAAATCCAAGATCTCAAAAGATACAACTATGCAAATATGATACACATGAATTTGAAAAGAATAGTGAAGCAGGTTAAAATCGGTGATTTTTACAGCACTTTGAGAGAACATGCTAATAGGATTTCCGATTTTAAAATTTAATTTCATCTGAAAATGTTAATAATTACCTGTTAATGATTCAAAGTTTAGAAAAATAAGACCAAGCGCATTTTCTGTTTGTAAATATATGGTGTAAACTTTATAAAGATTCCTGCCGAGTCATTATGCTTAGGTAACATTAGCATTTTACTCTTTGGTTATTCACATTATTTACAGGAAATTGTTTCAAAACGACCTTCTGTATTATATTCCTTGCAAATTGCATCTAATCAACAATGTGCTCCAATCCTTGTTCTTTTATGGCATCCTCACGTCACAAGTTTTGGCCTACGCTCACACGTCCAGTATGACGAGGGTATATCAATCTTTCTCCTCCCCGACCCTCTAAAAAAAACAAAAAAGGCTTTTATTAACCCCTTAACACATTCCCATCTCCAAAATGGTCCCCCTTAACCTCCCACCATCCTTAACCACCAACTTTCTTTGACCTCTCTCTCTCTCACTCCCCTACAAGCATGGCTGAAGATGACGTAATCTGTTGGTTTTTTTGAGTAGATGGGAGTGGATTTGTGTTTTTTGTGGGTGGATTTATTTTGGAATTTCTCTTGGTGCCAACCAGTGAGGAAGGAAAAGGGTTGAAGGGTGTGTGTGTGTCTGTGTGTGTGTGTTTGGATGTGAGGCGCGAAGCCGGTGGACGTGGAGGAAGAGAGAGAAGGATTCCACAGCAGTGAAGTCACCGCCAAGCTTTCGCCCAATTCGGGCCAACCTAAATTTTAAATTCAGAACAAAAAAGAACGAAATTGCAATTCGTTTCTCTTTTTTGTCTACTTCGGACACCCCCCCTCTTGTGGTTGCCGTGTGGTTTTTGTGGTTTGGGTGGGTATCGGCAACCATGAATGTGGCAAATTTACCTGGAGCGAGGTATAGAGTTCCTACGTGACTATTTATAACTGTAGGAACTTCATACCGTGCTCTTGGATTTGCTACGCAATCAACCAGAGTGAGCTAAATAACCGTCGGAGAGGAAGATTTGAGAGAAAAAGAGGGGGGTACTACTTCGGACTGCGGAATCGAGTCGATGGAAGGCAGAGAGAGGAGCAGTTTTTCGGGTATATTATTGAATATGTTTGTGCATGAACTGTATCACGGTGGGTTTAAAGGAATATTAATTTATGCTTGATATTTACTTACTTTACTTGTGATTTTTTTCCAGTAGGTAGCGTGTTGGGATGTGTTTTAAAAATAGAGTGAGCACTCGTTTTATATAAATTGGATCGTATGATTCGCAGCTCGAGCCCCGAGTTTCAAACATACAACAGCAGGTGCAATTCATACACCAATGGCAGGTTTTATTTGAATTTTAAGTTATGCCACAGGAGAATAATAGTCATACGAGAATCATTTGAAGCACTATAACAAAGGTAATAATGCAAACATAAGTGGTTATTTAACTGCTTTACAATATAATAAGAGGCACCTATATGTTATCGTGTATGTGGATTCAATTAGTTATTAGCATAACAATTATTGTTAATCATCGTCGAAGTATTGCGCAACGTAAAGAAACAGCTTACCATGTAGCAGCCAAAGCACTCGATCACATAGCACGCCAATGTTTTATTATCGAGTCGAGGCGCAATTCAACGCCTTCTAATTATTCTTTTGAGTTCAGAATTAACTATGCTAAATGTTTTCGCTCGAGGGTGAGAGATCCTTGTTTCCATTAAATCTTATCTTGCAAAATTGATTTTGTTTTCTCGTTTTCAACGCAAGTCCTGGAAGAATTAAATATACTCCCATAAGTGAATTTATTGTTACGATCAAGTTATTAAAAAAGGTTCGGTACACGTTTCATCCGCCTTGGAGTGCAGTAAAATTATAACCGCACGCTCGCACCTTCTCTTACGTACACCTAATGTCAATGCCTTCCTCTTTCTGGTTAGCGTCATGTTTCACGCCGATGACGGAGACGTGGGCACAGAAATTTAGAACCTCTTGAATTCTGAAGCCATCGCGTTTTCCCCAAGAAGGAAACGACATCCGAGGGAGAAAGAAAGAGAGTAAGGGAAACCCCTGGAAAGCGTAGGAGGAGGGAGATGGGAAAGAGCGAGGGGAGGAGAGAGAGAGAGGGTGGGAGTCAGATTGAGGAAAAAGGGGGACTTCTAGTTGGAGGGTTTTGAATCGCATGAATTGTGGGAATTTTTCTTTATCGAGCATGATACAAGGAGTCGTAAAGATGGATCAATTGAGGAGTAAAGAATATGTTGAGGGAAAAGACAGCGGAGAGAAAGAGAGAGGGAGAGAGGATACAAAGACTGAAACGGTATGATAATAAAATTAGTTTTTAAAACGGAAGGAGTGCGTAATACGGGATAGAATAGGAAAGTTTCAGTGAGAAAGAGAAGATAGGTGGAAAGGCAAAGTAGAATACCTAGAGAAATGCAAAGTAAAATGAAAGCGAGCAAATAACAGAAAGAACAAAAGGAAATTAAAGAGGGGCGGGAGATAGAGAAAGAGGGGAAAGAAATTGGGAAGATGGATGGGAAAAGGAGAGCGGAGAGAGAGACAGGAAATTGGGGGATGATAGGGGGGAGCAGGCAAGAGTTGAGTGGGCCTACATGGCTGCCTCTTTTTCCCTCCCGCCGCTCCACCCCCGGGTTTAACCGCCATCTCTCGGCCTCATCACGCAACGCATACATCCTCACTCCCACAATTTCTGACATTCTCTCCCGTTCCATAATTCTCTTCCCTCTTAGAGCCAGGCATGCCAAAGTAACAAGGAAATAGACATACGAAGCTGTGCATGCATGTTCTTAAGTCAATATGAATATTCAGAAGTTGGTTCCATTTATGGAAATGGATCCCATTACGGCTGTACGATATCGATTAGGCGTTTCCATGATGGATGTGCTTTTCAATTTTCATAACCGTAAGCATTGCAAGCTTTTCAGTCCAAGAGAGAAATTTCCCAAAGAAACATAACCTTTCTGTTCCTAAGAAAATATGCATAAAGCATATCCAGCTATCAATCCTTTTTGGAGAAAAATTAAGATATTTTGCAACGGAATATGTCGAATATCCTAATAGTTGTAGTAGCAAAAAGTACATGAAATACTTCCAAGCGGATCTTCATATTCATATGCCAGGGTAGAAGCAATTCAAGGCAGTGGGGTAAAATAGCTTTCAACTTGATTTGCTAGACGACTATAATGTATTTTTGCTTCAGTGAAAGAAATTTTTAAACTTAACATTTATAATTTTCCGTTTTACGTCATTTACAGCCAAGAAATGTAAACTTTTACACAACAATTAAGGAAATCTCATCATTTTTCAACATCCCCTAAGCATTTCATTAACAGATGAGATTTTTATTTAATTGGACAATCATTTAGCAATAAACAGAAAGAACGCTCACAAAACGATGACGCAATGGTATTAAAAAGCTTTGGGGGCTGATGACGCAACAAAAAAGAACACGCTGCAATGATGTCGTAATGGACCCACATCTTTTATTTTATTGACCTCGAGTTTTTTTTCCTCCTCGTCATCAACGGCATTCCTTCATTCTCCGCCTCCCCCTTTCCGCAGCTCTTCGTTCGACCAGCCTCCTCTTTATTCCCACTTTATCCCTTCTTGCATCTGTCCTTCCTTTTCTCTTTCTTATCCTCCTGTCTTTCTTCCAACCAATTCCCTCTCTCTCTCTCTCTTCATTCTACAACAAAGCCTCAACGGAGCTCCCTTCCGGCACCCCCTCTCCCCCCCCCCCCCCCTCCTGGCCCACCCTTTTACCTTCTCAGCCTCCTTCCTCCTCCTCTTCCCTCCTCCCCATACCATCGGTTTTTTGCACCCTCCTCCTCTTCCTCCCTTCTCTACTCCCCCAACACGTGCACACAAGAAGACTCCTCTCTCTCTCCCTACGTCTCCCTGTTCTAATTGGAGCCAATTAAGAGTAAACTAAAAGAATGGTTTATCCGAGTTTTTTATTCAATTTATTTTTTCTTTCCTCCCCGTGACGTCAGCATGCACCGCTGTGCGATTTGGAGGGAGAGAGAGTGTAAGATGAGTTGAGGTGGAGAAAAAATTCTGGGTTAAGGAAAAGATGGAGATTTTTTTGCCTACGCCTAAAAGCATTTCATGTGAAAGGCAGACAGCAGCTGTGCTTTTTCCAACTGCTACACTTAATTTTAAATTTAGTAAAAAAGCTACTAAAACGAATGGTTAATTGATTTACTGAATATAAGCGTATTTTCAAAAGTACCCGAAAATACCAGTCTTCCTCTAATAATTGTTAAACCATGCATAATCTTCTAATGTGAATATACAACAATTTTCCGAAATAGCTGGTAGCAATGATGCTTGTTTAACTAAGGATATGGAAATTTAACCTTAGAAAGTGATCCCACTGGGATGATGCTGTAAAGTATTCTAAACATTTTGTATACGCTTTCAAGTAACCAACCGATTAAAAACTGAACTTTTCACACAATGGATGACGTAAACCAGTGGCGGTACGCATTAACTTTTTATAATAAAAAGCAAATTGAGTATTCATCTTGCAAATTAGAAATTGCTACACGAGGAAAAATTTGATGTAACACAAGAGGCAGAAGCAAAAAAGAGAAAAAATGAGCATAAAAGCAATCTATGAAGTAGTCGAAACGCACACTTCAATCGAAATGAACTAATTCTATTTATTTATATTAGACATAAACTACGAACGTCAAAGTTCACCCGTCAAAACTCAATTCAAGCCAATCTTTAAAAACATCTTGAGTTATCTTATCGTCGCTTATCGCTTAGGTTCAATCGATTTATTTATATATATCGTCTTCCCGAATCTCTACTTTCTCCCGAGGTCAACCCTGAGAGGAGAAAAATAGCGTGAAGGGGAATGAAGGAAAGATTTTCTAGAGAGGAGGAAGTCCGTGTGTAACGTGGACGCTCGACGTCGTTAAAAAAATAACAGAAGAAATCATCCTCAGCTCCTTTATATATCTCTTTCGGGTAGGGAGAGGGTGGAAGGAGACCCACTTGCCAGAACCCTCTTGCGGGGAGTAGGAGAAACTCATGTAAGCCTCTCCCCCTTTCTCTCTCCAACCCCCCTCTGAGTTCGTGTGTTGTGCTGGAGGGGAATTGTGAGAGCGTTCCATTCCACTTGCCTTACTCTCCTACAAACGAAAAACTATATTGAAAGAAACCTCGGCATACGAAGAGAGAGGACCCTCTCAAAATTGTACGGTTTACATATCTTAAAAGGGAAGAATTGAATTGTTATCGTGGTTATTCTTTTTACTCGCAATGAGATAAATAAAAAAACGCAGAACAAGAGTTTATATACCGACACACCCCCCTATCATTTCTTGAAAAAATCAGAAGAGAGGGTAAACGGGCTTTTTATAGGTCCCTTTTGGTTGCTTAGAGAATAGGGTTGTGTTGACAAATTCTCCTTGTGATTTGTATTTACAGGATAAGAGCAGCGGTAGTAAGGGAACCTTAGTCAACATTTTCCCTAACCTTAAATTGATTGAGTTTATGGTAACGCGTGTGAAATTGCTTCAAAAGTTTTTTTTAATGATTAAAAGTTAGGAAACAATTTGTTGATCGTATAATTACCGCATTGAAGCAATCTTTGGACGAATAACTGAATATCCGCATGATATGAGTCTAAAATACTCGCTACATGTGGATGTAATGCAGAGCGGAAAATACGACCGACTTCTAATCTCTCTATTGCTCAACATCCTGTAGTAGGGATAGGCTCGAGGGTGAGCCAGACAATTGAGTCATTACATAGCGAGGCTATGAAATGTTTAAGCTAGAGCGATACGGATGAAATGTAGTTTTAGCTGCGATTTCAATATTCCCACAAAACTTTAAAAGCGAGGCGAATATTTCCGTCACGCCATTTAAAAAATGTATTTTCTCGATTTCACAAGAGATTTGGACCGCATAAAAACTTTGTTTTGCACCAGTGATTGCAACACTGCAGCAAGTAGTAATGCAGCATACGAGCCAAATCATCTTATGACTCAATCGCAGATGGAATCAACACTCATTATGACCCATTCTCAAGTGGAAAATCGAATAAGAAAACAATACATCCAGGCTAATTCTCACTAGGTCAACATTGAGATTTAATCTCCCTTGGGCATGATAATTAATTATGAGAACACTGCTACTACCAATGTAATAAAAATTGTTGGAGCTTCGTCCTTTGGAAACGGAACTGAAATGACTCCAGTGATGATTGCTTGCTTGTTCATACTTCACCCTTTGATTGCGAAATCTTTACACTTTACACGAAATATTAAATATATTTTACAAATGCTATATGTAATAATTACCTTCAATATAACTAGATAGGAAATAGTTTTAATATAGAATGAGACTGGATTTGAAACATGGTCGCACCACGATATACCTGGTACCAACCGATTTATTCAAACTAAGGAAAGTTTAATCTATATTCATTTTTCACGTATACGAATACTAACAGTAAAACTTCTTCTTCGAGTTATAGACGTAAGACCTTATTTTACTATATATCATTTTAAAAATATCTGTAACTATGTACACATCTAGCATCAATTTTTGTTCGCTGATTCTAAATGTATCTTCCTTAAACGCCATTTGGCCATTTTGTAAAACTATTACTATGTAATTATAGGAGGAAAATGTTATATAGGATCAGACTCGCCCCTATATAGGTGCTGTGCGAAAGACTATATCGTAAAGGTCGAAAATATCGCAGCACAGGGCCCCCAAACCGCGGGGCCCGGGACTGCTCCCTACTCTTATGGACGTCCCTGTCTAGGATATTTTTTTCAATCCCTGTACTCGCCCCTATATAGGTGCTGTGCGAAAGACTATATCGTAAAGGTCGAAAATATCGCAGCACAGGGCCCCCAAACCGCGGGGCCCGGGACTGCACCCTACTCTTATGGACGTCCCTGTCTAGGATAATTTTTTCAATCCCTGACCTCGCTCTGCAGAAAAGCAGTTTCCATCCGCAGGTACGCAGAAGACTCGAAAGAGGTCGAAAAAAGCATTTAGGAAAAAGTAAACATTACTACTAATTGTAAGCATAAAACAACTGTGGAGCAAGAGGGCGGATAATAAGTGCGTGCTATTTTTTCAGCCGTAGAGCGATCATAAAAACAGGCATTTGGAACGTATTTAATAATATCTCGGGGAATACTCCCGGAAGTTTAAAAACAGCGTATCAGGACAATGGCCATTTTTCCCTTGGTGTCAAAATTATATATCTAACGCATTCATTGGGACTTATAAAGAGGATTTTTTCACGTTCTTCTGGTAAGCAGAAATAGGGGGAGGTGGTGTACTTACAAAATATAAAAGAAAGTAACTTCCCATCTTTACCCCACCTTTCTTCAACATGCAAAAAGAGAATAGCTGAATTCAGAGCTAGAGTACAGAGGAAGAGGAGAGAGATAGGATCGACCCCAACTCCAGTCGATAGGCAAGCGCATCAACATGATCACCCCCCTCCCCCAATCCTCGCATGGCCGAACCTCAGCCTACCCTTTTCCCCTTCCAACTGCGTCACCCGCCCCCTTCCCCCTCACTAACCCTCTCAACACACCATTGCGCCTGCGCAGTTTCTCCCTCTCTATGCTCCTATCCGCTCCCCTCCCACTCCATACGAAATGGGAGGTACACACACACATGAACGTTTGGATGGGGGAGGAGTGGGGGAATAGGACAACAACCGATCACGAGATGTACGGTAAGGGTGGCGAAAGAGAAGATGGTGGAGCTTAGACGGAGATATTTGCAAAGAGCTGGGATCGCGATTGAGCATGGAACCGTATTTCATTACATAAAATATTGTCCTCAGGTTCATCACGGAGTGATTTGTAAAATCACCTATAGACAGGTTCATTTCAACCGTTCCAGCAATTCGCGTCAAACTGATTTTTTTTTCAGATTGAAAGAACCTATGCTAATTATAACTTAACACACGCTGTAGTGTTATCGCCTGTCAGAAACATGAATTTTCCACTTGCTGTATTTATGGAAAATGTTTATGAAAGAATACTTGCTGTGATGTTTTTTAACATAAAACGATAACGTCAGTTTTATCTAATTCGAGTAAGATAATTTTTATTTTGATTCTTTTTAATGGAGGACGCTATCTTTTATCGAACACATAAAAACCTAATCGCCAGTTTTCGCGTCACTAAATAAAAACACCGAGAAATATATCTGCAGGAATAAGTGTGCCCAAAATAAATTTCACGAGACTCCATCTCGCTTTTATGCTTTCCTTCCCAAAAACCAAAACTTCTCCATCCTATAAATAAAAAATGTGTACGTACGAAATAAAAGCTCCTAATCTTCGCCCACCCTATCCCTCCCTCTCTCTATCCTTCTGCTCCAACGCACACATACGCATGAACCGAAGGCGATCATTATATATGACCACCTTCCTCAACACGATTCTTCTCATCGGAAGGTGGTGAGGAGGAGAATATGAGGGAGGCGGGATATGACAGGGGGGAGAGGAGTTTTGGAAGTGGGTGGAAGGGGCTGTTGCCAAACTGGTTCCTCACTGGACCTCATCCAGAAGGTTCGTTGACCTCCTCTCTTAGGGGAGAGGAGGACCGCCTCGAGGCAGATTGAGGAGGAGGTTAGTGCTAGCATGTTGGGAAGACCGTGATGAAGCGGAACTCCTCGTGAGAGAGGTCCGAGGTCGTCGTCATATACGTCTATATAAATGGTGACCACCATACACAGCGACAGCCACAACACTGGCTGATATCCTCTTTCTATCTACCCCCCCCCCCCCTCTCTCTCCGACTGGACGTAGATGACTATTTTATCGCTTCGTTAAACCCGATGGACCGTCTGGGATGGTCCGTCTATTGGCTCTTTATCTAGGGCGAATCGCGGATGTTTCTGGCAAGCAGTGAAATTATGGTTGAGACAAAATGACTCGAAAGAAACACGAAGTCGGCGAACGCTTTTCCCGCCTATATTAATTACATTGAATGAGAATCCATTAAATTAACATATATTTTTACGTTTCTGTCGAAAAGTTAGTTTTGCATGAAATAAAAACATTTAAGATTGAACTACGGTTTTAATATTTGTAATTCTGCAAACAGTTACGCTACAGTTTTATTAAAAATATTGTTTAGACTCAAAAGTATTAAGAAATTTCTTCGGAAACAGCACATGCTGTAATTATAAAGATTACAACGAAAACGACTCTTCAGATAAGAAAGATAAATTCATAGATTTACGCAAAACATATTTTACGGGCAGCTAAAGAAATAAAATTACGTTTATGATATTTCGTAAGTAGCAATATTGCTATTAATGTTTAAAATTATAGACCCCTTAAAAACATCACGAGGCCACACACCAAATGAAAATAGACGTCTCTTAATTCAAGCGTGGCAAGATACTTCTAAAAAAGGAAGAAAACTTGTAATTGTATTATTTGAGCAGTTCGTCCTTTCTCCGAAGCCGCTATAGAAGGAATCGGAACTCTTTTATCTACTTCGTGAGAGATGCACGACTTTTAATAAGCCAAACTGCGATCTACTGGGGTCAAGGATACGAACCAGACTGGGCGGGCGTATTTTTCGTTTGGAGGCGGCTTCAAATGTCAACAACCGCCGTCGGTCAGTGACCCTTTTCCGGTAGGATCAATGAAACAATACTTCATTGTTTAAGGCTCCGATTCTGATGTCATGTGAAGGTTACGAAACAAAGTGCGACAAGTTTGAGCAATTAAAACCATAAAACAATCGGATGTCAACATCGTTTATGAATGCAAATGCACTTGAGAAACCAATTATCAATAATCCTACATAATTACCAAGAGATGAAAAACATAATGGCCAATCTCGTAAACCTGATGATCCATAAAAAAAATTCAAATAAACAACGATCCCTATTTCAGTTTTGTTAATATATTTCGCATCTAATGATGCTTAATTTCCTATTCTCTGCATACAAAATAAATACTACCAAATACCAGCAATGTATTTTTTTAAACAAAACGTAGTTATACCAAAATTCAAATTATTTGACCATGAACATAAACAGTAAAAAGTAAAATAAAGTTCATAACAGGATGATTGTTAAAACCCCTCAATCACTCACTCTTTTAACCGTATAGTGACTTGTTGAGAGTCCCATATGTGCAATTCATAGGAGGCAATGGCCGATTTGCCAATCAGGTGCTGTGTATGTACACATTCACACAGGGGAGAAAGGAGGGAAATCCTGTACCGGCATTAGCCTACTCTTGCGACAAACACCAAAGGGGAACAGCACTTAACGTCCATTCAAGGACGGAGTAGTGTTCTTGCGTGTCATAATACACAAATTGGGACGGGGCAAGTCCAGATTGAAAACACTGGCTTCCGCCAGGGTTCGAACCCAGTCCCTCTGCGTGAAAAGCATACAAATTTTACCAAACGAATGACATTCACTCTAGGAAAAAGCCACCCTTCCATCCGTCAGATTAAATAGGTCGCTTTCCAACACTTCGTATAAAATTGCGAGACAGCAAAAAAGTGCCATCGCTCCGTAAACAACTCCACTTAAGACATTATAAGAAAAATTAAGTAAAAATGCCAAACGTTAAAATCTCACATCTACAAAAAATCCGTTACGCACTCGAAGAAAAAGATCGCTACCTCATAATCACGGTGAAAAATTTACGACAAACGCCCTTCTCGTAAAAGATGACCTCAAGGGTCAATGCGAAATATTCTTTTCCCTCTACCCGAAAATCAGTAAAACTAATAAACGAATGAGTGACAAGCAACGAGCGGTCGAAAAACTCGTTCTTCGCAGCACCTGCGCCTAAAGACGGCGTGCACGCAGAAAGAAGAGTCCCGGACTCGTGACCTAACAAGCAGTCGTGAAGCAGACGTGCTAAATAATCCAGCCAGCCACCGAAGCACTGGGGAGTAACTTTTTCTACCGGTTAACTGAGCTGCTGCCCCAAAGCTTTCTATTAAGGCGCGAGAGAAATGCTCAACGAGCAGCAGGGAGAGATGACAGACCTCCTTCCCCACCGCTATGTGTGCACACAGTCACTCTCGAGGATGTAAAATACCCTTTTCTGTTCTTGGCCCGGGGCCAAGTTGTTCCACCTGCCTGCCCTCCATCTCTCTCGCTCTCTGCCCCCTTTTCCACGACCTAGCGGCTCTCCGAAGAGAAGATGAGCTGGTTATTATTATTTGCGGTGAATAGGAAACCAAAACATCATTCGATTACCCATGACCGAATCCATAGCGAAAAGGATTGTGTGAATTCCTTGTGGCATTTTGGCTTGTTATTGAACGCAGGACGGAATGATTCAAAAAGTCAGAACAATAATAAAGTAGCTCATAAAAATAACCCACTGTACATTTATATGGTTTTAAAGGCCGATTAAGTCGAATTCTATTGACTAACATTCTACAGGTACCTTTTTAAAAAATATCCTTTTCTATCAACTAAAAATAGTTCGTGACATTTTCTTCGTTTGAATTGCACGCATACCATACAATAGTGGTACCCAAAATTTTCGGTTTAACGGTCAATATAACACAACACGCATCGCGGGTCAAACGTAAGAGAAAATACAATTGAAAAATAGTTTATGGAAACTGAAGGTTAACTAGGGAGTTCATTTAAAGTAATTTAAAATTTATGATATCTACTATGGAAATATTATTGTTTTTATTATTTCCTATTTTTATTTGTCAAAATTTGTCACTTAATTGTTAAAATCACGGCGGGCCCAATTAAAGCACGGCGGACCAGATGAGGCCCGCCGACATAGTTTGGGCAGTATAAAATTGACTCGTCCTATCTAATCTCTTCTCCAACGAGAAAACTTCATAAAATTCCTTACGAAATCTTTAATTGTATGCCTACGCTTTTAACCAGAACAACGTCCCTTGTATTCCGATCGATTGTTACCTATCAACGGATTTCCATTTCACTTCGTGTAATGAATTAACCGAGAAATTTCTTTAAATGCATAACCCTATGAAAAGAAAACTTTGTCCTTAGATATATTTGAAGCTATGGCAACTTTCTAATGGAACAGCCGTCCAGTATACTGCATTGCCAAAACAAAAAACACGAAACCCTTTCTGAAATTTCAGTAAATTCGTCATCCAATTAGGGAAAAGCTGATTTCTAACGCGTACGATAAAATCTATAGGCGGAAATCTTTTTAAAGGTATTCAATAAAATCATCTTTTTCAAATAACTGGCATTTAAAATAACAAAATACCCATCTTCAAGCTTATTTCTTACACGTAAAGAAAAAGTTCATCGATTTATGAAAAGATCCGAAGAGATAGGTAGGAATCCTACGATGTTTAAGAATACGTTTATCATATTGCAACGAAAATTATTCCTTTATAATCCCTCTGTATGTAGAGACAGTAAAAAAAGATCGGAGAGGCCAAGAAGGGCGTATACGTGCCTTGCTTGAATGGGCTTACCATGTGCGTCGCTTTATCGCGGAGATCGCTTATTCGATTCGCGCTCAGCCTCCCACACGTTCGACACGCTTTCCTTACGTCGGCGAAAGAGAGAGAGAAGGGATCCCCCATTCATCAACCCATTTCGACCACCTCATCGCCCCGATCCGACGGAGAAGGAAGACGAGAGAAAGAGAGAGAGACATGACTAAATCGTCACGAATTGAAAGTATAAATCACTACGAGGGAAAATTAGGGTAGGTCATCCGCTCGTGAATGGCGCAATTGGGAACTTACGCCGAGTTGGAGGAGAGAAAGAGAAGTTGGTGAAACGTGGTGCTGCAACTGCGACTTATAAAAATGTTGAACTCAAAACCGCGCTCGTTTGGAAAGAGGACGGTTAGGGCGAGAAAGGTTCGGTCGGAGGAAGGAGAGAGAGCTTATAATGTGTAGGGTGAGGGCTTGGGTAGCAACGGGTGAGAGAGAAGGTAGGGTTAGAAAAAGGGCGAAGGGGTGGGGCGAGGCGGCGAAGGGAGGTAGCGCGAAGGTTAGACTGGCGAGGGGGGTGTGTAGGGGCTGATGTGGCGGTAGGGGTAACTCAAGGAGGGGGGGAGGGTTGTGGGGGGGGAGATATTGGAACCGCCCCGCCCTTCCTCTAGGCGTTCTCCTTTCTCCCTCCTCCTGCCCTCAATCCAGCACTCCCCCTACTCGCCCAATGCTCGGCCTAATAGAGCGGTGACCTCTTGGCCAATACAATCTCCCTCCCACTCCCATCTCTCTCTCATATCTCTCGCTCTCTCTCTCTTTCCACCCTCGGACCTTATCCTTCCGCCAGCACTTCATTGAGTTTTTTGGATTCCGCAGATTCCTCCCATGATATACCATCTCCAGCCTCATTTTTTTTGCTAGCCCGAAAAGGGGAGGGGAGAAGTATTTTATATCGCGTCCGAGAAATGTCTTTATACGGCATATTGTGATATTAAAAATGTGGAGCTTATCGAGTGGAAAGATTCCGCGATAGGATATATTTTTTTAGCTTATCGTTGATTTTATCTGTAGAGATATTCTTGTCGTCGTAATTCCCTTTTCACGAGATAGTTCCGTGGTTGGGGCGATTTTATTCTGTTTAACGCCTGAACCGAATTGAATAATGTGTATTAGCGTAAAAGCTTTATTGGTATATGCTGGACAAATTGCGAGAATTCACGCATTGCTATCATGCTTCGTCGATCGTTCCTTCAAAGTGAATGGGTTAATTTTGAGCTTTTTCTCGAATTTTTATGCCCTACTAAATTCACAATCGGTAAGTGGCGACTTATGCCTCCCAGCGCAATAAATGTCAGTTTTCCTGAATGCAGTATGTTTTTAGGGAGAGAACTATTTTCAAAAAAACATTTAATGTCGAGTCGAATACACATTCAACGTATCCCAAGCTCAAGTATACAGTAAATATTGATGGCTGATAAAATATCAAAACAAAAGAAAACCGTAGATCGAAAATGATAAACGGTTAAAAAATCAAAAGGTCAATATCACAAGTGTACGTATTCTGGGCCAGAAATTCACGAATATATATAGACGCAAAGCGACCGTTATAGGTATCTCCTATAGAGCAATATGGTTCAAGCTATTTCCAGTCGCTTAAGGATATATAATAAGCAAATCACTGTTCACGTCACGCTATTGGCTCCTGAAAAAAATCTAATATTTGCGAAATGTTTCTCTCGAATTCAAAATAGTATTGCAAACAATCACAGAAGAATTAATAAAAAAAAATGTCTCCGTTAAAAAGCCCTTTTTAGTAACAATCCTTTTTACGTTTGTAAAAAGGGCAACAGAAGCTTGTGTCTCCATTAATTTTTATCGATGTTACAAAAATAAAAGTTTGCTGCAACGTGCTGCCATGCAAAGTTAAAAACCGGCGACGGTGGCGGAAGTAACATGGTCGACTATCGATCATGAAGCCCCAGATTCGATTCCCGGATATGAGTGTTTGCGTCATTTGGAACGGAGCTTCGCCGCTCGATGCCAATTTTTCCCGCTTAGAGGGAGGTGTCAGCTGAATGTGAAGAAACTGGCGACACTCGGTATGAGTCGGATAAAAGCGAATTTTTAATGAACATTAATGCTTCGTATTTAGAAAGGACGTGGGAAGTTTGTTCCGCCTTCGAGAGACTTGGATTTAGCAAGGTAAGCAAGGCCATTTCGTATTAATCCCAACATGAAAAAAATCTCAGCAAGGGTACTAGAGGCATTTTCGTCTTAATCAGTCTCACGATTACTACAGAACATAAAAACGAAACTTATCGCCCGAGAAATAACCGGGCGACATTTGTGCATGTAAAATTAGGTCATACATAACAAATTTTGATCTTTAAGTGAAATTCTCTGGTATCTATAAGACATCCTTTAAAAAATGAAGAAATTAAACGAGTTATGATTAAAGACAATACACAACACATTTACTTTGTATATCACGAACCTTCCTGAAGTGTTTTTATGCACGTGTATAAAACCGATAGCACCATATGATAATTCCACGTGCAAAAAAACCTATTCCCGTTCTGTTGCTGTATAATAACCTCCCTCCTACTTTAGCGATGTCTCCCACCGGTCACTCTCCGCCCTATGGTTCTCCCCGTAAGGCTTGTGGTCCTCCGCCGTCAACGTGATGACGACGGGGCGAAGGGCGGGGTGGACAAAGAAGGGGTTGAAGAGTGGGCGGGTTGAGAGGGAGTGGGGATCAACGGAGAGGGAGACACCACAATTGGAACTGACATTTCCTGCACGGCCGTGCTTCCGGTCGTGGATGCGTGCTCGACCGGCGTAACCTAACCGCAGGAGTGGTCGCGCTGTGCGGGGAGTGAGAGAAAGGGTGGACAGTGACGTCAGAGTCGATGGAAGGAAAGGACTAAGAATTAAATAGGGCCACTCCCTTCCCAAAGAGAGCGGAAAATATAAAAATATCTAGGTTGCCTTTTAAATGACTCAGTGAAACCATCTCAACTGTGCAAGGGTCGAATGCATAAAAATATGACTGTTATAAATCGAATACAATTACGATATAATATAAAAAGAATATTTTTAAATTTCAATGTTGACATTAAGCATAAGAATAGATATACTATTAGCTGTTTTAAGGACTATTTAAAATGCACTTCTTAGACAACCCTAAAATTTAGATATGACAAAACACATTTTATGCGTGGACCGATCATATATTTTTAAACATTTTTTGGGAAACATACAAAATTAATAGTTTCAAAAACTCAAAAATAAAGTAATGCATTTTAAAAATATCTCTACTGCTTATGGCATTGCCAAATAATAATTCATTGTGATTATTAGGAATTTTGGGGATACTGAGAGGAGATATCGAAGCTATGAGACATTTTTATAAGGGAGAAGTTTTATTTAGAAAGCATTTGGATGCCAAAGGTAATTCTTGGTATCTTAAAAAGGTTAGACTCCTTATTTAATTTATTCAACCTACAATGTATTAAATGAAACCATGTCACGTTACAAAGATTTCATATGCACATAGGACTGAGACACGTTAACACAGACTTTTACAAACCGATAATTAAACAACAGATACAGCCACAAGAACGTGCAAATTTCTTTAGCTTGGTCCAAGGAGACATTGTATAGTTTATAAAAAAAATAATAGCAAGGAAGAGTTATAAGGATACATTCAATTTTAGCTATCATACGCTGAAAATTTATAGACAATCTAATTTAAATGTGGGACAGTAAAAATGCACTAATTATCCGCCAAATAAAACAAATTCGCAGTTTGATCGCACGACCGTCTCCAATTAAGAGAGTTAAACGAGTTATCACCTAGATGAAGGTCGTTCCATGAAATTAGAGTCGAGGGTTTGCTAGCATCATTATCGCCACGGCAACACATGTATTCGTCCTAACGTAACATTAAAATTGATGAACCGAGAGGAGCAAGAGCGTGCGCGGAGGTATTTTTTCATACCATAATTAAGGGAACCAGGTATCTGTTGGGAATATTCTTTGGGCCGTGACGCTCCAACAGCAACCCACTCGGTGGAACAGATCCCACAATGGCTGAAATTTCAGAGCACTTACGCCCGAATGCAGTGGATATTGCTCGATTAAAGTAAAATTCACAGTTTAAATGTTTACATAATGCGATTTTAAAACTTTGCATCCATTCACTTATTGTAATTAAGCGAAATCGAGGCATCAAAATATTTGTCGAAATTAAAGAACTTAAAGTATTTTGATTAAGTTTACGGCATAATTTCCTTAAATATGCTGTTTTTCAGAGTAGAGAGATACATCGATAATTTCATTAGGACTGTATTCATAAGATATTTTTATGCTTTGAGGAGGAGAGCTATCTTTTACGACCTAACCATGCGTGAGACGTAGTAATTAGCCACAATTTAAAAATTAAATTTCACAAAGAGAGATATATATAAACTATTTAAATTTAAGCCAAAGATAATTTCGCGAAGAAAATTTCCGTGTTTGTAATAATGTTATCGCAGATTTCTGCAGCCAGATGTCAATAAAGATTCTATAGTAACCTAGATGCGTTGTAAGCTATCTATAGTGTTTTACCACGTCTTTGGAAAATAAACTGAATCACGCAAGGGTTTAAAATCGTCAGCGAATCCCTAAATAGCAATGTTGCGAAGAGGAGGGAGAGGGCTGGGTCACCGAAGCTTACTCGGACCGCCACTTCATGGGGAGAGCGCGACCGAGCAGGACTATTTGAAAAGAGAAAGGACTACATGATGTGTTGGAAGCGAGAGAGGCAATGCTGCCAAACCAGTGATTGCCCAATAAAAACGATGGTTTTGTTACTCTTGCTGAGCATCGCATTAAGAACTGTATATAGTCGTTTCGCCAAACAAATTACCATATTTTTTCCTAATTCCAGAAAGTGAAAACCTATCCATATATTTTTCATTCTCTAACATTTCAAACATCTTCAGCAGCATTTTGTAAAATGTAATGACAGGATCAATAAAAAATTTACCAATTTACTATATGCCACTCAAAGAGAACTGCAGTGAACTCTTTCATAAATCAATGATGGACACAGATGCCCCTGACCCAAGCTTTCAATATCGGAAGTCAACTTGTGCCTCAATATTATTAAGAATACGTGAACGTGACACCGCAGAATAAGCCTACAAACTACACTAGCCCTCAATCTCCGTGCCACATCACAAACTCATTCTTTAATTTAGTCAATCTTTCGATTTCCTTCGCTCTCCAAAACACCTTACAAGGCTCACCTTCGGAGAAAAACGCCTTTCTTCCCTATCGCTCCCTTCGCTCTCAACGTTTATTCTCCTCTTTGCTTCCTTTTCCGTCCAAACCCTTTTCGACCCGATCCTTCCCCTCCTCCTCCATTACCACCCTTCCGCCCACCAAGTTTAGTCCCTCTACTCACGCAGGCACGTCAAGAAATCATAGGGAGTGATAGACGGGGTGAGAATGCTCGACGGAGGAGAGATACAGATGGCGTGAAGATGGAAATAAAATGAGAAAAGGGAAACGCTGCCACCACCTGAAACACGGCTATCGACATTCGTCGTGGCACGAAAATTTTAAATCCTTCGTTGATATATTTTCAAGTAAAACATTTTACTTCGCTATATGGGGAATTTTTTATACCCACTTATTCCAAGGATGTAAAGAACTGGTAATATCGTGATGAAAATCTTCATGCAATGTTATCATTGAGTTTAAAATAAAGTTCTTCAAAACAAAATGCACACTTCCTTATTTTATAAATCGACAAATACTGAAGTAATGTCGTAGAAACAAACCTACAACTAATTGTTCCAAAAAGGATTGCTCACTACAAATTTACTTCGTTGGTAAAATTTTAATAAAAAAGAAAAAATAAAGCAACGAAAAATAGATAATAACCTGTTATTTAGAGCCCACGTCACAAGAGTCGGTATCACCGGCTAAAAAGCACGACTCTAGTCTTTTAAATTTATTCATACATTTAATAAGCTACTCTGTTTAAAGAATTTTCGTGCTAACCTATGGCTGAATCAAATTAAAAACTTTCTCCGATATCCAATTTTTTAAGAAACTACTATCAGCTAATAATAACTAATTATGGCGGCTTGATGACAGCACTGTCTGTTTTTTCAACCCGTTTATGGCTGCCAGGGATGCGTTATTTCGTATATTTATTTTTAAATAGTAAATTACCAGAGCTGATAATACCATTATAATTGAGCGTTAAATACGCAAAATTCATTCGCAAAATAATTGAAAACATCGTGAGACGGCCAGGTGTATGAGCTTCCCTCTTTTCCTTTGACTTTTACGGAATTCCAGTTGATACCGGTTAGGTAATCCAAGAAGAGTTGCAGGTGTGACTTATGATGTCTCATATGCAAATTCTCATTCTATGCGTCATCCACGGCATAAAAATCCTTCATTACATACACCTGCAGCATGCTTAAACACGTCAAATTATAACCTTGTTGTGGCTATTGGAGATACCTGAGACAAGTATTCTTTAGTGCTTGTTCTTGAACGTTATATTTGAGTAAAACTAATAAATTTCTGCATTAAAAAGTACTGCATTATCCTTGTTTAGCTGACTGAATTATTTTATACAAGATTAAATAGTAGTGAATATTTATTTAGATATATATATATAATTACGTGCACGGTCCGAGTAGCATCGCTGTGTATGTATTTCCTTCCCACTTATCATTTTCCGAAGGTTTACGGAAAATAACGAGAAAGTCTTAAAGCGAATACTTCACGCATTGCATTTCATATGTTGTTCATGAAATTTTCAAGTAAAAATGACCGATAATATTCAATCGACTAGGACCACACGCGTAAAAATCTTTCCATTTACCAGACAGACCTAACTATAAAATGCAACAGGAAACATCTTTCAAAGCAAACGTGAAACAATTCCTACACTTTGACCTATTTCCCACGGAATTAATTCCCACAAATTTAATAAAAAAAACACTCTTAGAGACGAATAACAGAAATTCCGTTCCGCGTAATGCGTCGAAGGAAATGCGACGATACCAAACAGCTTATACTTGCGCGTCGCGACCGGTTACCCGAGAAACAACACGATATTAACAAATAATACACCGTAGGACATTTTCCCCGACTAAACAAACACACCCGCTTTGAATATCACCCCGCATAAGGACGAAGAGATAAAACTGGAAAGCGAACCGAGAGAGAGAAAATCGAGAGTATTACATAGGGACCTCATATCGACTGGCTGAGGGCAAAGTCGTAGAGGGCAAGGTAGGATGAAGGCGGTGGGAGACTTTTAAGGTGGCGTGGGCGTGGACAAAAGGGAGAACGGTGCTTCGTCATCTCTTCCCGCTCCCGTCTGCGGCGAGGAGGGGAAGAAGCGAAGGAGAGTGGAGAAAGAGGGGGCGTGCGGTGGTGTCATGAGGGGGTGGCGCCCGTTCCATTATAAGCGCCGCCACGTGATAACGTCCCCCTCCGCACCTACCGATGAGGGCGACTATTTGTCAAGGAGGATCGAGGCGAAGGGGAGAGGAAAAGAGAGGGAGTGAGCATCACGAGAAGCAAATGAGAGGATGTGTGTGAAATCATATCCCTATATGCGTGAGAGGGAAACGGTTTTTTTGCTCGTCTTTTTTTTATTAGAGGCGCGCTGTTTGATGAGCTCCGCAAATAAAGACGGAAAGATGAAGGAGAGTAGGGTAATTTCAAGAAAACCTCGCGTTACGTTCTATCTACCTATAGATATAATTATTTTAAAAACGATGGGTACTATTCTGTTTTGGCCCCGCAAATATTTTTCATGGTAAATATTTTTGTCGATTAATGATTCATATTTACGAGATACATTGTTGAAATAATGTTTTAAAATAATTTTTACCCTCAAGCTCGCTAACCCATGACTGATGGGCCTGTTGCGACATTTACAAACTCGACCACCGGATAACGGGGAGGGATAGTTTGGTTCCAGCCGAGGCGAAGGGCGCGGTAGAGCCCGGAGACGACTACCCATTAAAACAAAGCGAGCCAAAGGCTCGTCAATATATCCGTTCAATGTTATATCCTCTTGATTGCTGCGACTCAAATTGAGAGGATATAACATTGAAAGGATATATTGACGAGCCTTCGGCTCGTTTTGTTTTAATGGGTAGTCGTCTCCGGGCGCTACCCCGTCCTTCGCCTCGGCTGGAACCAAACTATCCCTCCCCTTTGTCCTGTGATCGGGTTTGTAAATGTCGCGACAGGCCCATCAGCTCGCCAATATCCTCGGTTATTTGTAATATTTACATAGTAATCCCATGAACCTCTCAACAATAAATATTTACCATGAGAAATATTTGCGGGGCCAAAACAGGATAGGGTACTTATCGGTTATACTCCCCACTACTATAAAAACTGATTGGCCTGTCTCGACATTTACTAACCCAATCTCTGGACAACGTGGAGGGTTTCTTTGGTTCCGGGCGAGGCGAAGGGCGCGGTAGCGCCCGGAGCCGACTACCCATTAAAACAAAGCGAGCCGAAGGCTCGTCAATATATCCTTTCAATGTTACATCCTCTTAAACGTTGATCTGTAAGAAACGCAAGATGGCCGACAGCGAAATTTAATTAGACCACTTGAAAATGTTTTGTCAGTTAGCTAATACTGAACGCATTCTATCACAATATATTTTAGGTAGTTGTTAATATTCGAGTGGCACATTTATTTGTTAATGTAAATATCATACCTAAATCTTCACTTTAATATATCGTCTAGAAATTATTCCGCTGATTGATTAATTAGTAGTGGCCTAAATCGGTACTTTATTGTTTACATTACAACCGAGTTTCATTGCTATAACGTGTCATCGAAGCATCGGAGTTTGATTTAAGTATCGGTAAGTCTAATATTTTATTTAGATTTGTATAGAATAAAAGTAGTAATATTTTGTGATAATTGTTTTGTAATCCTCGTTTAAATATATCGTCTGTATTAGCACGCAAAGCCAACTTTATTCAGAATAGATTTCAAATCAATTTTTCTTCGATAAATTCTTCGCTGAAAATTACATTTTTAAGGAAATTAAAGCATTTGAAAGATAATATTTAGGTAAGTTTGGTGTGTTAACAGTTTACAATTTTGAAATAAATTGATGATTTGTTTTTGTTCAGATAGTTTTCAAAGAAATTATTCCGCTGATTGATTAATTAGTTAGTTTTTAATTAAAATCTTTTAAAGAGTTTTATTTACATAAGGTAGTATCGTTTTTCAATTTCTCTGTGCGATTTTGCTTTGTTTAAATGGCAACCAAATATTTGTTGATTTTAATTGAAATATCTATAATATATTTTGAAGGGTGTGTTTGTGTGTTGTGTGTTTGTTCATGGAACTCCTCCTAAACGATAAAAGCTAGAATAACTAAATTTGGTACGATTCTTCCTTACATCCTAACTTAGTGAATGGTCAAGGTTTGGACAACCGGGATTAATCAGCGCTGCCAATATAGGGGATTAACATTTTTCCATAAGATAACACGTATTAATCCATTTCTTGACTTGCAAGGAATTTTCCTTCAAACATAAAAATATGTAAATGTGGACCGATTTTTTCGTTTTCACTTTATTCGACGAATAAAACTCTATACTATCTTATTCCTGTGAAGTTTACATGTTACACGGTCGAAGTTTTCAGAAATACGCTATTTGTTTCGAAATTTTTTGGATTTTTCGTACCCCACCCGGGCGTTGCCAAGGCGGGCCCTCATTGTTACCTCCGATTCAATTATCTTCAATGAAGCTTACAAATAGATGAAAGTTTAGCGTTATTCGCTTCGCACTATTGTTTAAGCAACGAAACTATCGATGTTTATGGATAACAGCGTAAATAGATACTCAATATTATTCAGGAAGCGTTTATAACGATTGATGAAAGTAATTGAACCTTCTTTCGTCTATTGAATACTGGAATCTTACATTTTTTGTAAGTAAAATCATTATATTTTACATTATAATGTTTATTAACGTAAATAACCTCACGTATCTGGTGTACATTTACCAGAGTCAGTGTTCAATCATGGACAACTGTACGTTGCTTTTTCACGGGTTTCTTGCTCACAAGACAAAAGTAAATATTTCAGCGAGGCATAATTACACAAGAAATGAAGCTGGATTTGGCGAAAGTAATATGATAGGAAATAAAATTATCGTTATATTTGAATGCAATAGGCTCGGAAACGGATTGTTACAAGCAAATATGTGTAATTGTTAAGAAAAGCTACCTAATTGTAATTTTAAAAGTATCTACTATATAGGTATTTTAAAGAGTTTGTATGTTGTGCTGTAGTAGCTTAACTAAATCCGTTGAAATTCAACGGGAAATTCTGCTAGTTACTTATAAAAAATACAGAGGTTTTTCAGCTGGAGACACGCAAGGAACAGGCAGAGTAAAATTATTTTCACAAATATACAATATTATTGTCTATTTTACGATGTCACCTGCCATGTCAAAAAGTAAATGAATTTATATTAGAGCGAGGTATTAACCATGTCATATGAAGGAACAAGCGAAGTAGTATGTACCTGCGATATATTCACCGGAAATCTGTATTATACTCTCTGAGTTTGCGCGTCAAGACTCAAGATAATTCGTAATTGCCTTCTGATTCATTCTACAAACTTTCTCATCCAATTTATTAGCATTTTCAACCGGTGACGTCATTTTTAGGTACTTTCACATCATGATCATAAATCATTTTGAAACGTGTAAACATATTTATTGACACGAATGAGACTTTATAAAAACAACGCACATATAGAAAACTATGTCATCCGCAATAAACCTCTGAACGATCGATTGCCTTCCCATTCGCTAGCGGAATACGAATAAAATATTCACTTATAACCTCAGCTTTAAAAAATATATTATTTACAACGCAATATCACGGCAAATTATATTTATAAGTATGGAGATGAATTATTTGTTAAGAGCCTGGTATGTTTTTAGTATAAAATTTTAAGATTTATTTTACGATGACTATTTATATACTCTCCTCGTGCCTTTCTTTGGATTATATGATGTTAATACCTTAAACTTTAACAGTTTTTGATAAATCTTCCACTAACAAAGTATCTATAGCTCAACAAATGAATAAATATGAAAGCTTAACATTCCAACTAGTTTAATTTCTATTTAGTAAGAAATCTACCTAACCAGCTATTAGATGCCAGAAGGTATTTTCAGCTTATAGTAATATGAGATCATAGCGCAATATTATATAACATATTTATTTATGATATGCTATAGGTTTTAAATTACTGTATACTATTTTACCCACTCTTAAAAAACGCTAATCTAATTAATTAATTGGAAAAATATCCTCAATTATTTTAAATCAATTTCGCGCAGCCACAAACATCTCGTTCAAAAATCGCAGTCCAAAGGGTTTTTCATTCATATCACTCATATGGGAATCGATTCTACTTCGATCTATTAACAAGTTATGTAATATGGTCCATAATTTTTTAAAATATACTATAGGAAAATACGACATTCTGCCAGAATAAAATATACCTAAGTGAAAATAAACTTTTTAAGATTGCCGTCCCATATAATAAAATATGCGCCTGCAAAAATCTTTCCCCTCTGATTGACCTCCTTAAAGGCGAGAAAGCGCACAAACCAGGGCCCAGGGCACCAAATTCCGAACTCGTCACAGACACCCAGTTGCGGTAGGGTAGACTGGGCAAAGGGCCAATTTTGATGACCTAAGGGACTGAATATTTCCTTCCGTAGAGCCCTGATGAACTCATTTCGAGGCAAACAGGTTGAGAAATACACAGAAATACAACCAAGTCACGAAATCCGTTAAGGATCTGAAGTCACACTTCAAATTGAAACACTTGTAAAATGCATCGAGTTGCTTGAAGTATATTTAGTCTGAATCACGCATAAAAAAGATGTGTTGAATAGCAACCAAAGAGTAAATAATGAAACAGCAAGTACTCGTTAAAATGTTTAAAAATGTATAACCATGATTAATTTTGAATTCCACACGTATTTCCCATTGAAATCCTAATTATATGAGGCACGATCTTAATATGCACTTTTGCCGCATCTGAGACATGCTAATGAATAATATACTCATCGCTGTTTTTTCCAGTTTCGAGGTGTCGCCACATAAATTCCGAAACCTAATTTTATAGTTTTGACATAAGTGGTGGAATGAACCTAATAAACGCTCTTCAGCATAAACCGTCCTCATCTATATCTGGTGATGATCACGTGCAATTTCGTATTTACGTAATTTAATGCAAGCACATAGTAATAAACAAAGTCGAAGTCAAAACCGATGACCACATTAGTAAGAAAATATTTGCTAAATAAATTCTCTGATAATTATCTCATAAATATATTAGCAGTGTGTACTGGAAAAGTGTACCGTAAAGACCCGCGTATAAGAAGTGGGGTGCGTCCTATACACTTCTCGTTTATCCTTAGCGATGTCTTTAAGAATCAAACGATAGCACACTACAATTTATTGATTACTTAGATATATATACTTTAGAAGATATTTATTTAAATATTGTGAAAACAAATTTAATTTTTTTAAATCACAAATTAAAAATTAAGAAACACCTGATCACTGACCAAATCATCCTCAATAATGCCGTCGTACTAGTCGCAAACAATAACTGTTTCGAAAGTATTAGATTCTCTTGTGGCAGTTGTCGTGGTACTTTAGTCGCCATCCTGCCTTAGTATGTCTCGTCTTCACTGCTACTTTTTAAACCAGTGATTTTCAACCTTTAAAGAAGTCACAATTTCTGCGGAACCATACCACATGAAAAGTAGACAACATTTCATACATTATCTCGTTATTTCACTTTGAAATATTAATAAGAGCTGTTTGCTGGATTAAACGATTTATGGATAAAAATAATATCTCCTACTCAACTAGCATTATGAGACAAAATATTTAAATTTTAATATATTTCACATAGTATTTATTGCAAAGAAATTCAATAAGTCACTTATCAGTTCCACTTATAAAAGATAAAATAATTGTGGCACATCATTTTTTAGAATAAATATGCGTCCTATGCGCGAGTACATTAGATATTCCCAGAATTTGAGCCCAAAAATCCCCTTGCGTTCTATATGCGGATGTTTAGGGTATTTATTTTTCATGAATTGAATTGCGCAACTCGATGTTTAAAACGTGTCATAATTTAATTATCTAGGATTAAGAGATCGACTCAATTCTTTTATAGCAAAGAAACTGAAGAACCAGATTTTAATTCGGCTGATTCTGATCTCCAAATGATACGCACATGGTATTAGCTTTAGGTCAAATCAAATCAATATAACATGGTAAATTAATATGAAGGCTACATCCTGGAAAATTTAAATTTCGTTTTGTTCCACTGCTTAATTTTATTGTTTGAGTAACTGCCGGTGCTGGGCAGGCGCGGAATTAGAAAGGGCGAGGCCCTAGGTGATAATAGTTTGCAGGGCCCACGGCTCGCGAATTCTGAAAACATATGATTAACTTTTTGGAGGAAAACAAGCTATAAAAATCTTAATAATTTACTTGAATATATATGTTTACAATATAGAAGGGAGGTTTCTAAGGTCGATGTCGATCGTAGCTCCAAGTTATCGTGAGAAATTATTATTTTCAATGATACCTGTCAGTTTAGACCGGTCTTCCCTGAATATCGTTCACGTTCATCGTCTTCATAATTTAGGATATATGACAGCTCCTTTGTGTTGGGAATTTTATACACTCGATCTATAAATTTCTTTCTCCTCTCGCACTGATCTCCTGACTTCGTTAACACATATCTAGCGGCTCTGGACGCGAGGCCCTAGGTGACCGCCTAAATCACCTCTGGTGTTGTGAAGGATCACTAACAAACAAACAGGTAACAAATTAACACACCTTTGTTACGATACCAGAAATTACAATTTCCTGCAGGTGCCGTTACTCCAAATTAAAAATACGGAGGGCATTCTTGAAGTCTAGAAGAACGCAGGACCCGGGGTTTTCTCGCCTCTTTCTTAAAATACCAAATTCTTAAGTACTATTATATCTCCCGATTTCTTATTCCCCTATGTATAACTCATCTTCAACTCAATCATTTTCAAAAAAATTACAAATTAATTCAGAAGCGCTTCGTACCACAGTTCGTTCTAAAATTAAAAGAATAAAAAACAGAATAGCATAAATGGCTTGGATTCTACTCTCGAACTGAAGTCTTGAGTTCACCGATAAAAATATCGGTCACTTTAAAAAAAATGAGAAAGTGAACGAAAATAAAACAATTACGACTGATGGAGAGGTCGCATTTGTTACTTTCATCTCTCAGCCTCTGCAATGCGGTTCGGAAAAAGTAGGAAGGAGGAGCGGCGGAAGGGAGAATGAAATAAGGTCCCATTCTGAGGAAAAACGACACTCCAGTGTGTACACATTAAAGGCGTTGCGAAAGGTGGAGAAATGAAGTGGGCACGGGCTGCTTGGTTAGTTGGCTGGCTGACTCTTGTGCATGTAAGACTCTACGTATATATAGTGTGCGTGTGTGTGTGTATGCGCGCGCGTGTCTTTCCACGCCTCCGTCGCATTCGTACTGCATTCTAACCGCCCCTGCGCGCGAGAAAGCAAAGGCGGTTGCGATACAAAAATCTCCTATGCAATGTCTCCATCTTATACTTTCCAGTCATAAAAACCCGATTTATTCACTCCAAAATAACATATACAGAAAAAGCAAGCATATTAGATCGTGTCCGGATATCTTTGAAGCTGGAAGAGGACGAAGTGACCAAATCGTATTTTCAGTCTTCATTCAAATCATGCCGCAATTTTGATATGCGAATATTTTTTATATAAATACAAATATAAATTAAAATGGGTAAATAATGCGCATTTTAAGTGATATGTCAATACACGAATCTACAATACTGCAAGATCCTAAATGTATCTCGTTAAAATTAAATGGAACGGAGTTAAGAATTAATCATTTAGCTAGAGTACGTCTCTCTCCGTTGCTGACGAAGGGCTTCGGCCCGAAAAGCTTTCAAATTTGTGTTTCTCTCCAGTTTTGGTAAGTGTCCACTGGGCTTCCTACAACACCTTGTTGCCACCTTTATAATTACCTTTCCTTTTACTTAAGCATATATAATCACTTAGATAGATATCGATAAGTATTTTTATCAGAATTCTCGCAACAGTTTTATGTATAACTAGCTGAAAGTACCCGGCGATGCCCGGGGTATGCCAGACACGTAACCAAGTGACCAAGAGAAAGTCATCTTTACACTGTAATCCATAAATCTTAAGAATTTTAACTTGTAAGAACATTCAAAATGGGATCGAATCTTTATTAAAGCATACTTACCTTCTAATTACAGCAAATGCCCCATATATTGCTGTGCGGTATGTGTCATTTACGAACCAAAGAAGCATTTGTCACTTTATGGGGAAATGTTGGCGTCCTAGAAAAACTTATATAGATTAGACGTTTTATTCGCAACCACAAACTAATGTCGAGTGACTTCTATGGAGAGTATTATAAATGTGCGTTAGTAAGCATTACAGATGTATAATATAAAGGTTTTACTTACCAAAAGGTAAGATTCCAGCATACACACGATGAATTTTGGTAATAAACGTTTCCCATACGCAGTCAACAGAATAATTATCCTTAACTATGTACGTTGCTAAACATCATTAATTTCGATGCTTAAACAACAGTTAGAAGCGAATAACGCTATTCTTTCACCAATTTGAAGGTTTAATTGGCATTAATTGAATCGGAGACAACAATTACGGTCGCCTTGACAATGTCCGGAAAGAGTACGAAATATCCGCAAAATTTCGAAAACAATTGCGTATTTCTGATTCGACGTGTAACATGTAAACATCGCAAGATAAGATAGTATAGAGTTTTAGCCGTCGAATAAAGCAAAAACGAAGAAAATCGGTCCATATTTACGTATTTTAACGAATGAAAGAAAAAAACCTTGCACTCTGAAAAACTGAAAATCCCGTGTAAACTTATGGGAAAACAAAATTGTCTCCTGGATTCGAACCCGGGTCGATTTTGGAAATCCCAGGTACCCTATGTTACTCGTAGAGTCATATGAAGTCAATTTGCAAAGTTTGGTCCCGATAGCTCAAAGGGCGTGGGAATGTCTAAGGAACACACGGACAGACATTCAATTTTATTATATAAGATATAGAAGTCAATATTTATACAATTCTCTACCACAGTTTTACAATGTTATCAATCTATAAAAATCTATTCTCATTAAGAATACATAGCACAGGAAGCTAATCTTCAAAAAGTGCCAAACGGTACGAGAAAGGTGCGCTAAATGCCAGAATACACAGATTTTCAAAATGATCTCTTCCCGATTTGGAATCCCTGAGTATTATGTTTTTCCTCCGTGAAATTTTAAATCCAAATTCATTACTTGGTTTAAGGCTTATAAGACGAGACATTAAATTATATTAGTCCAGAAATTTTACGAAAAATGTTTACTACTGCGATAAAAAACTTCATTAAAAATGTTTCATTCAGTTATGCTGTTTTTCACTAGAGAATTATAGTGCTTACTCTGTGGCTTAAACAACTTTAAGGAATAAGAACGTAGAGAATCAAAATTTGAGAACATAAGTACATATCTTAATTGTCTCCAACAGCTATAACAAGGTTATGAAGAACAATATCATTTCGACTAAAATTATTGTAAATAACCACTGAAGATGGCTGCAATGTAGGAGAAATGAGCATCTGGTTCATAAAGTTGTTTGAATGAAACTAACATACCTAAGACCAGTACTAATTTTCTCAATTTTTATTCTCAAGAGATTTTTTATTGCTTTCGCTGGAAAAAAATTTAGCTTTAAGGGAATTTAAGAATAAGAATCTAACTATATAATAATTTTACGTTGACGTCTGTAGACATTTGTGTACAGTTTATATAGGCGTATTTATCGAGAACCGTTCGTCGTAAAGATATGCGGTAAACGGCGTTTTTTTCTACTGGCTATGAGGTCCCTGGAAAAAAATTCTCATTTTCAATAAGTCCCGCGTTCATATCCAGGAGACAGTTATATGTTCCCATAAGTTTACACGGGATTTTCGATTATTCCGAGTGCAAGGTTTTTTTCCTTCAATCAGCAAAATACGTAAATATCGACCGATTTTCTTCGTTTTTACTTTATTGGACGGATAAAACTCAATATTATCTTATTATTGCGATGTTTACATGTTACACGGTCGAAGTTTTCAGAAATACACAATTGGTTTCGAATTTTTACGGATATTTCGTACTCTTTCCGGGCGTTGCCACGGCGACCGTCATTGTTGCCTCCGATTCAATTACTGTCAATTATACCTTCAAATAGGTGAAAGAATGGCGTTATTCGCTTCGCACTTTTGTTTAAGCATCGAAATTAATGAAGCATAGCAACGTAAATATTTACGGATAATTATTCTGTTGACTGCGTATGGAAAGCGTTTCTGTCTCAATAACAGTCAATAACATGTGTATAACAAACAAGCTCCCAGCACATTGAGTTTTATTTTAAATTGAGCAGTTAATTTGTTTTTTGTTTTGTTTCATCGTTTGAATGTTGGAATCTTACCTTTTTGTAAGTAGAACCATCATATTACACATCTGTAATACTTATTAACGCAAATAGGCTCAAGCATCAATTAAAAATTAGATGAGAACAGGGACGCACGTTACTTTGTAAACATATTATATGGTTATCTTCTCTTCATTGATAATCTATATAAACGGTTGCATTGACGTCTTTACAGTAGGTCCTGTAAGAAGTTAAAAGCAGTCGTTGATAGACACTTGAAGTAAAGCAATTGTTTGTGAGTTCGTCTATAAGGGTGCAGCGATAATCATTGGAACTAAGGTAAGGTAGAGCTATAGCCCAGCTACATCTGCCAGAGAAAGGAAGAGGAGCCAGATATCAAAGGAAGAGTATTTTAGGAAAGAGAGAGAAAGAGATGCGGAAGCTCATAGGATTGCCCGTGTAGATGAGGAGCGGAGAGTACAAGAAAGACAAAGAAATAGGGAAACACGGCAAATGAATAGGGAACAAAGAAGATCTAACCTAGGGCCGAACTATTTCGATTATTTGCATTTCATTTATTTCATTAATTATTCAATCAAAATGATTCACTAAACCTTCAGTTTATTTAAATCGCGTTGACGATCGGAGATCCGGGGCTGCCCTACTAATTGCAATTTAATTTTAAATTATTGTATCAAATGTAAACAGATAATATTTGTGTTATTAAACAAATCTTAAGTGTATGCCGTATGGCAGCAATGCGTGAAAAGGCTATACAATTTCTCTCGTCGTTTCGATTACGAGCATTATTGACGAGATGCATGTTAAAGATAATTCAGATCCTTACGTTAAGGGTATTATCTAACTGTACAATATGAACCCAAAAGAAATCGCAATTTGTAGTGCAGATGTCCCGTACCAAATCTTAAAATAAATCAGACGAATTGTTTATGTGAGGAAAGATACGATCGGACGAACTTCTTTACATGCGTTAATTCGTGCGCTGTGCGCAAAAGAAGCATATAACGCAGACGTTTTATTCGCAAAACATCATTCCTCATCTTAACAATAAAAAAATTGCTTATATGATCATTCTTCCTTAGTATCCTCGATACCAATGACGATGTTTATGAATCTAAAACATCCACAAACGCGGATAAGGATTTAAAAATTAAATCTCTGTAGAAATTTTTAGAACATTGGATTTCACCCCTGCTGAACAGTCGATGAAACAAGTTTTAGGGTTTTTCTTACCGTGGAATGAAACTTCTGCTGATCAAAAGTATTATACATTTCCACTATCCGCACTAACGATAGATTGTTTTACACCGGCGGAAAGGAAAAAAACACGTACGCGAGAAAATAAATCGAAGCCATTTACTCTAATATATCATGCGTTAAAATCTCTTCCAACGAATAATTTCAATAGCAGCATCAGCGGCAGGTTTAAGGGGGGCGCACTTGGCGTACGCCAGGGGCCTCATGAAGTAAGGGATCCGAAAACATGTTCGTACATATAATCTCATAAATATTAAATAGCTCAATTTAAAAATCAATGGAACCTCTCTATGATTCTATAATAAAACACTCGTTAAAAGAGGTTTCAACATATATTTATATTGCAAAGCCCGCAATTGTTTAGCACCAAGAAGGCTTAAATCCTTCAAGTAACTTAGCACAAGTAACATATATTAGAATTCTGATTCGACTGTAAAGGCTACGCAGAAGCAGAAATACTCTTTTTAAAAATGAAGTCTAAAGCAGGGGCGTGCAACCTTTTTACTTGGCGGGCCACATTCATATCTTTGAATGTTTTGGCGAGCCGTATTAGAAGTCACGAGTGCCTCAGCGGGCCGGATTAGAGTTTGCATCGGAACTTACTCAAAGGATTATATGCGACTTTAAAACTGAAAATAAAGTTTTAACCATTGTTAGCGTAAAAACTTCGCCAGGCAATGCATTATGGCAACAATCGGACTTAAAATGTACAAAATTATCAGTAATAAATATCACACGATTCACCAAAGCTTCGCGAGCCGGATGTGGCTCGCGGGCCGTAGGGTGCACGCCCCTGGTCTAAAGAATGAGATATTATCCTAAATTTACAGATATTAAAGTTCGCCTTTTCTGGTGCCTTATTTGTTTATACAAAATTAGGGAGGCTTCCCAAGGTGCCAAAGTATCGGAGACGATAACCCGACCATTATTTGCATGTGAATAAATATTGGATACCAATTTATACGAGTATAGCGGGACAGGTGGGAATCTGGACACTTTTAATTTCTTTTAAAAATATCATAACAAAAAATTTATGAAAGGGGGCGCTGCAGCAGTTTCTCTCCCGGGGCGTTAAAATACCTCGGGCCGCCTTTGTACGATTCTAAAAAGAATTCCGAATCTACTTTCGGTGAACTACCACTGAAGACGGTTGAATTGTTGTCGAAATGAGCATCAGGTTTTTTATAACCTAGTTGAGGCTAGTGAAGACACCAAGGATGAGTACTTCTTTCATTTTTATACATTTAAGAACTTATTTTTTAATTTGTTTTCAGCCATAAGACGAGCTCGATGACTCTCTAGTAAGCCTTATAAAGTTTGATAAGACTAAACCCGCTTTGGTTACAAATCAGCAGTCATTAGTGTTGATTCATCGATAGCAGATTTTTTAAAAACTGCGCATTATACTGAATCGACAACCGTATAATGAAGATAAATTAGAACCCGTACACAGCGATAAGAAAATATTACAATCACTCGCGCGTATTCGCGGATATGATCCCATAATAAATTACATCCTCTCACAATTTACGTCACTTTCTCTACAGTATTAAAGCTGGCCGAGGTATATTCGTAGGACCTTACCAAATTAACCTTATTCACAAATTAACACCCAAAACTAAGTTTAAAAAAATACAAGAAATCGAACGTCTCCATAAAAGCGAAGACGTAGCGACGCTCCGACGGAATCCACAACTTAGGGTAAATTAAAATCGAATGGATTATCTCTCTCAGCAGATATGGCATGGAGGAGGTCGGTTGGTTAACGGCCCCAGACACTCACTACCCTCCCCGACAAATCTTCCTCATCCTCCTCGCCGCTGCAAATGCCTTCTATATTCCTTCCCCTTGCTTTCTCCTCCCACCTCCCCCCCCCCAAAAAAAAGATGAGTAAGTTCGCAGAGCATCTGGCAGCCTCCCGCCGCCGGTCTGTACATGTGGCTGGCTTACAACCGGACGCCATCCTCTAAAGAGAGGAGAAGATAGGCAGGCATCCCCCGCCGCGACTAGACTCCCCCGCTTGCCCCCCCCCCCCCCCAACTCTTCCCTCCCCCATCGCCACACACCTCCTTCCCCCAACCCCTCCTTCCCCTCTTTTTTCGCCCCACCATCGTCCCACACACCCTCATTCTCACCCCCTTCGCCGCGCCAATCCTACCCCTACCATCTCGCCATCCCATCCCAACCCATCCCATTCTTCAGAGAAAGAGAGAGAAAAAGGAGGGGGCAGCATTTGCGAGGCAGTTGTTGACCCGGGCCATAAAAATGCAAAAGAGGAGATAGAGAGAGAGAGAGAGAGTTCTCTTCTTGTCCCGTCTCATCCGGGAGCATCATCTCTCTCTGCCTTTCTCTAAAGTAAGTATGAGTGTGTGAAAAGATTCAGTCGCCAACGAGATCTCCTCCAGCAAAACCGTAGAAGCGAGAAGGATCCTACGGAATTTGCTTTTCCGTTTTTTGATTGTTACCTATTTTTCGCCCGATGGACCACAACCCATTCCCACATCATTCTAACTGAAAGAGTGATTATATACTTCTTACAGTTCCCATGCGAGAGACCACTTGAAATACGTATATATGCTTATAAAACTTATTTGCGAATATTTTGGGAATTTTTCCGTAGTTTTCTAATTGGAATGCACCTTTTAAAGATGCACGTTTTTCCGGAAGAGTAAGTTGTGTATTTTCGGGGCTTTATGCTGTTAGAATGCTCAAATCTCGCCAATTCTTTACATCGACCGAAAATCTGCACTTTATACAAATATGAACTCTCTGAAGAAAAATATAAATTGCTGGAAGAAATTATTAATCTCTCGTTAAAAATAAAAGCAATGCCCAAGTATTCTTGGCTAAAACGACCTCCAATCCTTATAATAATAAAATGCGGCTTTAATGTTGTGAGGAGAGAGTTACAGCTGAAGTAATTTAGTTTTTCTTAAATGAAAAACTTGAAATTTACTTTCAGAAAAACAAAAATGATTCTGTTACTTCAACTTTCAGAGTCTCCAAAATAACTAATAAAATTGAACTACTGAATTGTATTAAATACTTATAATATGATGAGGACAGGTATTTTCCACATCAACTGCTGATAGCGTTTAACATTGTCATGCACGTCACCATGACTTACACTCGATTAATATAGATCGCTCATATTGAGGCGAGAAAATTAAACCAAAACATTGGAGAGTTTGCGTAAATGATTTATTGAGCAAAAAACAGCAGAATCTCTATTAAAAGATATTCGAAAGTCGTAAGAACTAAATATAAGTAATTCCGCGGCCTCACCGCGATACAAATAACGTTTGCTCTCTCAGAATAAACAAACTATCGCTATACAAATACGCTAAGTCATTGAAGGAAACAAGACTGTACATCTAATGCATCGATATTGAGTACAACCTCAACGATTGCAATAACTAATTTATGTTCCACACTATCAGAAAGGGTGAAGCAAGAGATTCCTTGAATTTATACTTCCCCATTTCTCTTCTTTACTTACCTCACAGCGATGTATGAGCACAAGAGGCAGAGTAGGATATAACTTACCAATTCTTAGAGTACTGACGTTCCGTTAACGGAATATCGGCAAAAGAAGGAAGAATTATAGGAGAAATAGAAAGGAAAAAATTAAGCGTTGAAAAGTTAGAGGAAACCAGAAGACGAACAAGGAGAGCGGCAGTTATCCCATAATAATTTAGGCGATATTGAAGCAAAACGCTCCTTATCTTTAACCAGCTTTCCAAAACAACTGGCGCGCATTGATAATAAAACAATGAGATTTTGAATTGTAAATAAAACGGGAAATGAAATGTGATAAAAACCGAGAATAGATGGGAGATAAAGAGCTGACCTTGAAAGACACGAAGAAAGGTCGAAAGACACGCCAAAGAGAGGAGAAATTTATACTAAGCAAATAATAACAGAGAAATGGAGATAAAACCGAAAAAAAAGGAAGCACGATAAAGACGAGGCAAGTGGAAGAAGAGGAAAGAAATGTTAAAAAAGAGAAGACGGAGAAAGAGGGTCGAGTTAGTTTGAAGGAGGAGGGTTTGAGATAGAAGAATAAAAAGTATAAAACGAACCCGGCAACAAACGTTACCATAGCGAGCACGGAATGGGCGTGTCCGAGACAGCCAAAACGGAGGGAGGCACCGATACTTCCCCATCGACAACTCTCCTCACTCCACATCCCCCTTCGCTCCTATCCCCACTCGCTCACACCGCCCGCTTCTTTCTCCTCCCCACATGCATTCCCATCCCGCGAACTCGAGTTCCAACCCCCTCTCTCTCACACACACACACACAGCAGCAGCACCGGTGACTCCACGATCGCCAACTTCAGCCCGCTCCTTACCCGTATCCATTACACACACACACACACGAGGATAAGAAAAGCTCCTCCTCTTGCAAGAGGATGGAAAGATTATTTTTTTATTCTTACTGCCCTCTTTTTTTTCTTTCCTCCCATCCACCACCACATCTCGAACTAATTCTGCCGTGAATATTTTTCCTAACATGGCTTCCCCCAGAAAGCATTAATAACTCGAGAAAAGACATATATGTGACGGTCGTGCAGGGAGGGAAGATGGCCGGTTTTAATAAAAAGGAAAAATGTTATGAAAGGAATAAAAGAGGGAGAAAGAGAGAGGGGGGAAGAGAGAGAGAGGAGGGGGGAAGAGATTGGCGGAGAGGAGAAGAAAGACGTTTCAATCGCTTTGATATTGATGGATTGATGGTGTGTGTGTCTCCCCTGAGATCTCTCGATCTCATGTGGGATTCCTGCACCTGAATTCGGTTTTGATGCCGATGCGAACTTACGATGGTGCAGGAAAGTAGGCGAATATCGAGAAATAGTTTGCTACCTCGCGATATTCGAACAATGCATGCGATCTCAGGGCTTGCGACTCATACGTTTTCAGAATAGTAAAAAAAAATTCTGTCGTTGTGGTATGATGTACACGCGCGACATTCGAAAATTTCGGGAAGCTTTTATGTTATGGTATTTGTTTTATGAAAGAAATAACTATTTCATTCATTTTTACATCTTATTGTTAGACGTATATAGACGTAGGCATAAAAAATGTCGTAAAAAGTATTTCTGAAAGTTTTCCTCGTTTGAGTCATCTGGCATTTCGCTCCATTTTTGAGAATATTAATAAAACTTCGGGATACCACGAAAAATTTACAACTTGTTGGAACGTTTCGTAGAATTGACCTGTTTTTCCATGAATACATAGAAAGTCGCCCAATAAAATCCGCCCAATAAATCGCGCAGGGTGCATATCAAAATCGTCGTAAAGTGTCACAAGAATAGAAAAGGTCTACCTAATGAGTTATGAATCAAATAAACGATCGAATTTTATGCTCCGCTCCAGGAAACTAACGACGATCGAATTTTCTCCAAATCTACGCTGTCAGTGACTTTTAATTTCATCGGCTAAGACAAGTTATGATGGCCTTTTTAGAAGTATAGAATTTATGATGAATTACCAATTTAATACTCTTCACTTTAATTCCGTAGCCAAATCGTGTCATCTATCTCTCAAAAGATGTATACATGCAAATAAGCATACAAAATTTCCTGAAAACTACAATAAGTATACAAATTAAATAACGATAAGACAAAAACTAAAGTTTTCAGTCTATAAACAAAAATTTAGAGCTTTTAAAACAAATTAAAACTTAACAGAAACATCGGAGAAATTAGCTGACAGCAAACTCGTGTTTCAATCAAGAAAAACGTTCGCAAAATGTATATAAAGAATAAACAAAAGATACGAGCCTACCCAAGTTAATGGAAACGACTTCGAATAGAAGAAAAGAATGGTACTTCGTTAGTCACACATATTCAGAAAAACGTTCTCCTACGGCGAAATCGAGCGAGAACGAAAAATAACTTCCATCTGTCAAAAAGGTCTTTCCCTTTGTGCACTCAGCGATATAGGACTCTCCTAAAAAATTTGCCTAACGGGCCAAGAAATGACGTCCCCATAAAGGGCTATTATTTCAGCGTCCTCCGATTGGCCCAATCTGGAAAAGAAGTGGCATCACGGCGGAAGGAAAGGGCTATCGGGAGGAGTCCCGTGAATCGCGAGATTTTTATCGACTCTTCTGTGAGACACCCCGAAAAGAGGGCTCTTTTTCGAAACGCCCTCGATTCCCTATAATGCCCCCCATTCTTCCGAAAAGTTTCTCACTAATACGTAACATTAACTCCGAACGCATCTGACACGCTCCGAACGCGACCGTCCCAAATCCCGCCATTTCTGAAACGTCAGTCACGCCCCTGGCGAGCAACACGGCCAACTACGGCGACGATTTATGCTGTCAGTTCCATAGACGGCGATAATTAGAATGGATGGTAGGGGTGAAAATTAGCTCGAATGGGACATAACTGTAACGGACCGTCACCGATCAAATTACTCAGTAGTTTTCACCTTTCGAGCAAGCAAAGCAACGCCAGCGACAAGAATAAAGGAGATATTTTTTCAACGTCAAAGACTAATTTCCACAAAACCGAAAGATTGCGTTTTATGCATCAATATAGGAACATATTTTTCACGAAATACATTTTCATTGCCAATTGAATTAGAAAAAAATGTGAAACGCGCTCTGATATATTTCGGTATAATAAAAGCAAATGAATATACATTTGCATTACGCCGAAATCTCTCATTCTCAATAAACTAAACAGTCCAAAAAAATAAGCAATTTGACGGGGAAATTTTCGGCGATTAAAAGAAAATCAAAGCACAAAAAATGAGTGAATAATATGGAAGCAATCTTTAAAAAATGGTGTTTTTAGGTTCTCAGCGAAACGACTTCTTCCGCAAGATGAAATATTATCATACATCCAATAACTCGGATTTTCCTTAACTCGAAGTGAATTCATTTTACAGGGCAAAGTATTTTTCATGTTATTTTTCTTCTATAACTCGAATTTTCTAAAAGTCGAATATTTTTTTGCTTCCCTTGAAGTTCGACTTATAGAAGTACCACAAATACCTAAGATTTAAAAAATTAAAAATGCCCCAAACAATTCTACAATAGTTATTCATATGGAAATACATTTATCAGTGACAAAGTTTGGCCTAATATGTAAAAGAAATGGAATGAACACAGGAAGGAATTCTGATACCAGCGATATTTTTATCGACTCTTCAGTGCAGTGCCGTAACTAGGGCGGGGCAAGCGGGCATCTGCCGCGGGCGCAAATAAGCAAGGGGCGAAAAAATCCAAATAATAACTAAATAAACTAAAGAAAATAATTTATTGAAGGGGAGAGGGCGCATATATATGTAGTAGTTTTCCCCGGGCGCTAAAATATCTAGTTACGGGACTGCTTCAGCGTGGCACCCCGATCTAACATATAAACATTCAAAGATTGCGAGCCTTTTTAGAACTCGCGTCAATTTCGGGTAAAAAACACAATTGAACATTTTACGCGGCAAGCGACTCCATTCGTAGCTTTAATAAAGCATTAAAATTACCTTACCCACTATTCTACCGATGAATAATACAGAAATCTTCTCAACAATTTTGATAGGCGTTTATATTGCTGCTTCGCGAAGGACAGCAGTTACAATTTGGTCTTTTCGATGCAGCATACGGACCATTCTCATTTGCAGCAAGTCCACTTTTTGTGGCTAAATAATACCCATCAACTGACCAAGCTTACCCTTAAACTTCGAAAAACATTGGTGAACATAATACGACAAATGATCATATATCTAGAGTCCCACATCAAATTTTTATCGTCTGCCATAAGTTACTATTCATAACATAGAAAAATCTATCGCAATACAAATTTACGCACCGAAATTTACCGAAACCGGAGATTATTTTGCAATAGTTCAAATCAGAGTTACATATCTATATTCAGTCAACGAGTCATTATTTCAGTAAGGCGAGTAACTTTAAGAAATAAAGGAAAAACAGTTATCACACAGTGATGTTGCATTTTTACGTCTCCAACGCCAACCTCGCGAAAGTAAACCCTGGGTTTCTAAGACACAGGCTAGTAAAATAATTAAAACAAGCACATCTTTAAAGGAGTTGAAAACTATAGCAATGGTTATAGAAAAAATAATCAAAAAATGAAACTTCCTCGGTACAAAACATTTAAACTAAGTTTTCTTCCCACTGTTAAAAAACAAAACGATCCTCTCATTTCAAGGAGCCATTATATTGAGCTCAGAAGAAATTGCAAGCCCGACGTGCGTTGAGCAAATGAAATATTAAAACCATCGCATTGTTGAGAATTGATTGCATACCGGAGTAGTAAATTTCAGCGGGAAGAGAGTCTGTTTGTACGCAAAAGGAGAAGGGAGGTATACGCAGAAGGGTAATTTTCGGTCGACGGTCACGCAAATACATAGCCTACTAATATCCCTCTCCTTGCTTTGGTTAGTGTGTGTGTGTGTGCGCGCCTTTCCACGAGAAAGTAGTCGAGAGTGGAGGGCGGCGCATGTCCAGAATACTTTTCGTCCACGCCCTCTCTCCACACACACACACACACTCGCTGCTGCCTGGCGACTCCGGCTCACAGAAACTCTCTTAGTTTTTGTCCTTGAATTCCTCAGGGCGATATGGTTTACACGGCATAGATAGCAGGAAAGAGAGAGGGAAACGGCCTATCTATGCCAGAACGAGTCGCGTTTATTCCAATGGCGAAGTTAGCCGAGGGTAAGAGGGGAGAGAGAGAGAGAGAGAAGATACGTGAAATGCCTACTTCGAAGCGACGCCATGTTTTTAACCTTACAGTCATAGACTTGTCAATCAGCCTGTTCTCTCTTCAAGGACAAGGAGACCAAAGTGAAAATAATTTTATATCACTTAGCGTGGTGACTCAATGACTCATATTTTCCTAATTGTTAAAACACAAAAAAAGATCATAGGTTCACATCATCTTGATGGGTGTCTAAATAATCTTTCCGTGTTGAAAATTCAAATTATTTTGTCATATTTAAAGTACTATTTATTGAAAAATCAACAAAAGCCACATAAAACTGTCAGCTGTCCGAATAAATTGGATATGTGACGTTACAACAAGATCAAACAAAGTGTAATTCATATTCCAAGTACGAATACCTTTTACAATTTAGATATAGGTAAATATAATTTGCAATTTTCAAGCAATTTCTAGTTGGGAGAGCCAAATGTGTTCCGTGGAAATTCCTCTGCATGAAATGCCTGACACCACTGCTTTGTTCCATCCTTGGAATATTCGCGTGGAAAGAATGAAAAAATGCAATTTTCGCAGAGATTTATAACATTTGAAAGTGAGGAGAGTTAAACAACAATAAATATTTATTTCGTTAATTGGAAAACATTTTGCGGTGGAATTCTCTCAGCAGCATAAAAAATTGCGTATTCGCTGATGCACGCCATACGAACTGATGTCTATAAACATTTGGAATTGAATTTTAAGTTGTAATCCCTAAAGTATGCTGTTTTAGACCGCATATATATATATAAAGAATGCTGTTTTATACCGCATATATATATATATATGCGGTGTAAAACAGCATACTTCAGGGATTACAACTTAAAATTCCATTCCAAATGTTTATAGACATCAATTCGTATGGCGTGCATCTGCGAATACGCAATCTTTTATGCTGCTGAGAGAATTCCACCGCAATGTTCTCCAATTAACGAAATAAATATTTATTGTTGTTTAACTCTCCTCTCAAAAACTCGGCACTTTTTTAAAAGTTATATGTAAAACTCCTAATACTCTACAAATTACATGAAATGATGTACGCTTATCTATTTTCATTGTTTCGTTACCTCATTAGAACCACGTTTAGATTCGTGGCGATAGCAATTGTTTTTCGTTAATGTAATTAGAACTTTTGTTAAATTTTATTTTGATATGGCTTCAAAAAAAAGAATACAACGCATAAATGGTGTTACGAAACGTAAACAGAAAAATCTCACGATTAAAATAAGTGGAATTACTAATAAAACTTGAAAAAGGTACTTCAGTGAAGAGACTTTGCGATTGGTAGTTCCACTGCGTATGACTTAAAGAAGAAACAAGTTAGGAAAGTGTACAACGTATCACAAATGGGCGCATTTCGTGCAATGGAGTATCAGAAAGAAATTATATACCTGTACGTAAGGGAATTAGCGTTTTAAAGTTCTTTTTTTCATCATAAATAATCCATTTTCTTCCTATTTAAAAATAGTGCATGAACATGTAAGTAAATTAAACGTTTGCTTGTGAGATTGTTTATGTTAGCAACAATGAAGAAGTAACCATGCAAAAAATTTTCTGTTCAACTCGAATTAAGACATTCTCATTTGATTTTCTCGATAAAGGCTACTCCTACGATAAAAATATATGGGAAAGGAAATCCTCTAATTTATTATATCTACAAGTTTTATTTGAAAAATATTTTGATAT
This sequence comes from Uropetala carovei, assembly GCA_036926305.1. Lineage (NCBI taxonomy): Eukaryota > Metazoa > Arthropoda > Insecta > Odonata > Petaluridae > Uropetala > Uropetala carovei. The sequence continues at coordinate 7,244,288 of JAXCHB010000065.1, read as the reverse complement.
GAGCAACACTTTACGAGATCTGACGGAAAGTTGACTTTTTATCACCAGTAAAGTGGTACCCCTGATTCATTTTTGCGATTTTATTATTATATTTGATTGTCCTTAATATCAAATTTCATGAAAATCCGTTAAGTAGAAGCCGAGAACGAACATGCGGACGGACGGACGGACAGACCGACGATAATAGGCGCTCACGCTGGAAGCGAAACGCGCCTAAAAAACGGAAATATTGAAATTTTATGCAGAAAGTGACACAACTAAATCTATGTGTAGCCGTAAAACACTACACGTCCCGGGTAAACATTGTTGATAAGGTTTTGTTTGAGTGGTTTCGTCAGCGAAGAAGTGAAGGTGTACCTATTTCAGGCCTAATGCTGATACAGCAAGCAAAGATTTTTTACAATAGCAAAAAGAGTGGTAGAAGATGACATTAAAAACTGGGTTGATATCGACAATGATGCGCCTGTCGTACTTCAGCTAACTGATGTGAAATGGTCGAAATAGTTGACATGGTTTTGAAATCTGAGCATGAAAAAGATGAAGAAAATGAAAGTGACAATGATCAAGAGATACTTATGGACAAACCATCAATAGATCGCTGTATACAGTTGGTCACAGATACAATATCTGTTTTAGAACAACGCTCTTGCATTGATTTTCAAGAGATTACTTGTTTGTATCGAATACAAGATAAACTTATGAAGAAAAAGTCAAAATGCATGAAGCAAGATAGTTTGCCTGATCTGTTTTAAAAAAATTCTCAGAATAATGTGTGATGAAAATAATTCTGTAAATGCTTTGTTTCACGTTCGTTATTTACTTTTTAATGGTTCTTTTATAATTCCTCGTTTTAGTGCATGAATAAGCAATAGTCTTTATTGATAATGGGTTCCCTTTTAATTGTTATTCATCATTTGAATTACATAATCAATTACCAAAAATGTACATTACTTAAGGATTTTTTATAAATCTTCAAAAACCCGGCAAATGCTAGGTCCCGAGGTTGCCGGGTTTATGAGGTTCTACTGTGTGTGTGTGTGTACACACACACAGGGCTGTGCCCAGACATTTTGCCGCCTGAGGCGAGATATAATATGGCGCCCCCTGGCCACGCTGGCCTTATGAATTTATTTTGATATGTTTTCATTTTTGTCAAATTTTGGCGCCCCCCTTCGAGAGGCGCCTGAGGCGGTTGCCTCGCGGCCTCACCCTCACGGCCCTGTGTATATATATATATCTTATATTTAGGGTAACTGGGTGTTGAAGGAAACCCAGTGAACACTTATCGGAAGTAGAGCCGCTGGGGTGTTGGAGAGACACATTTGTAGAGGTTAGAGCTTTCGGGATGATCCCTTCGTCAGCACAAGATATATATATATAATATATATTATTTGTTAATTTGCAGAGAACACAAGCAATTACTCAATTCATAAAAGGACAAACTTTTCTACGCATAATAAAAAGCCTGTAAAGTAAAGTGCATTTTACAACACAGAGACGATTCCTGGAGTTCAACGATTCTTTGTTTAAGAACAGTCCGAAATTCTATTAGGATTATCTAAATATATCGATTTAGCAATCTGAAAGATGTACAAATTACCTGGAGGAGCATACAGAAGTTTTTCTGAAATTATTTTCCTGAGTATTGAAAAAATATAAAAATAACCTTAAGTGAGTGAAATGGACGTTTCTGTTGTGATCACATTACAACGATCTTAAATATAAGGCAATGAAGAACAGAAAAAAAGTGGACTTTATTGACACCACTAAAATCTGCCAATGTACTAGGAAAACTTTGCCTTGGGTTGCTTTTATTCAAAAGACGATACTATGGCCTCAAGGACTAACATATACCATAGGCGTTATGGCTATTGGTTGTACTTAAATTTTCATCATTTGCCCGGACCAGTGTTTCCCAACCTATGGTCCGCGGAGGTTTCCAAAATGTAGTTTTTTAGACAGCACTTCATATTTAGTTGATTTTTTTGGGAAAAGTTAATCAAGTTTTACACTATCACAGGTATTCAATACTTTATTAAGGACGTTAACTTAAAAATTTTCCGACTCTTTCATATTTCCCGATTCCATCTCTCTGCCATCCATAACTTACACTTAATGATCTTAGTGCTAATTCTATTGATGTTAAAACAAGAGTTATTTGATTGCGTTTCATCTCACATATTAACCCTTCAAGATAAATTTGAAAACTATTTCCCTGACGAATCTGACCTTCGCAAAGGTTACTTATGGGTTTTGGATGCATTTTCTGATCATGATGACAACCAGTTGTCACTTGAAGAGGAACGGTCACTGTTTGATATAGCATCAAATGCCCAATGCAGAATTTTAAAAAATAACGCTATACGACTCGAAATTTTTTTGATAAAGATTAGAAATGTACTGAGTGAGAAGGCCCTGAAGATTCTCCTTCCATTTAGCTCTACGTACCTACGTGAATCAGGATTTTCAGCTGTGGTCGCTACAAAAACAAAGAAAATAAATCGTTTATTAAACCTGCAATCAACGTTAAGATTATATCTGACTTCTTTTGCTCCAAATATTAATGAACTTATGCAGGATATTCAACACGAAGGTTCTCATTAATACATTCATTTTTGTTCGTATACAAATATTTTTTTTGTATTTTACAATTCTTCTGTATTAAGTAAATAGTTTAGAAATAAAAGGCATTTTGTAATATGTTTATTATGATGTTGTTTGTAAAACTTTTATATTTAACGAATTTCTCCTACAAACGACAATAATTCTTGAAATAAAACAAAAAATAAACAGGAGCTCCTCAAACAGACAGAAACCTGTGCAATATATTTGAAACTGTTAAAATAAACTACGTAATCAATTAACCCCTTTTCTTAAACGTAGTTATAGTAAGTACGTTAGTGTAAGTAATGAGGTGGTCCGCGGGGCCTGGAGGGTTGCTGAAGCGGTTCGCGGAGTTCAAAAGATTGGGAAACACTTGCCTGGACTAACTAATTTGTTTTCATAAAATTAAAGAAATATAATCAAATGAGTCAGCCATTTACGCAGCCTCATACTCAAGAATGGAATTTAAAGAGCTTTTAATTAGCCATTAATGATTATACCTGATGAACCGCTCAACCAATGGACCAACTTAATGACTTAATCATCGACACTTTAAATCATTGTATTTTATGCAAGCATACACTGATCTTTATTCTTCATCATGAAATAATGAATTTCTAAAAATGAAATTAAGTAACTAATAAGGAGTTTTGCCTTAAAATAATTATCTCTCACGTCAAATCAAAAGCGGCATTTGGTTATCTAGTCATTTGCCTTTCAAAGATGAAAGCTTTCACTCAAAAATACTTCTTTGGCTTGGCAGGCGTGATAGAAATAGAGAAATTAGTTCGACTGCTGAAATACACGAGCTAAATTAAAAATAAAATGTCATTTCACGTGAGCAGGTGTCGGGTGGACGCCAAGTTTGTAGCAATGTTTATGATTATTGGTGTATGATCGCCGCAACTCTCCCAGAAAAGCCATTAATGAAACAATCTACCTAATCATTTGCCGTAAAATACTGAGTTTTAAAAAGCTTTTAAAAGAAAATTTTGATTTACAAATTTGCTAAACAATGGATTGTTGAAAAAACTTCACCTTTGGGATTGCTTTTGTTTTATCTCAGCTGAAACAAATTTATTTCTATCCATTCATTCAAGACGTTGGCTATCTGTTGATCGTCTATCCCCTAAGGCAGGCATGTCAAACTGACAGATCGCCGGCCCGAATTGTAATTTTTGTCTTAACTAAATCGTTCGATAATTATATGTAAACACATTATTTTCGTGAAAAGGAGACAAGATTTTTCCACAGTTGTTGGGGTGTTCAAAATTACGTCTAATCTTTTAGACAAAGCCTCTTTTGCCAACTCTGGCCCTCATTAAACAAATGTAATCATAACATCCACCGCTTCAATGCGGCCATGATATCTCATGGAGTTTTAAATACCTTGAGTATGGTGTTTCATGTTTGCATCTAAACTTCTAGTATTTCCTGAACATTTTCTTCATCGTGAACGCCTATTCATTTTCTTCACTCACAACCCCTCTCTGTTTCTCCGAATGACACGAAAAGTTTCAATTAAATGCTGTCGTCCAGGATTTCTCAGTAATTTGAATTATTCAACAGAGGTGTCCCTGACTCATAAGGATTTTCAGATGAAACATTCCCAGTATCCTAACAGAAACTTAAACGTGGATGATTATGAATTTGAAATCATAACAAAAGCGTATTTAAACTAATGCTAAACAGGGTCCCTAGCAATAAAACATTCTGAGATGGTACAAATAATAATTATTATTAGTAAATAGTTATAGGTAAAGAATTAAATTCGTCATAACGAATATTCCTAGTTTGCCAACTACACTTACTGTAACAGTGTCACTCAATTTCTACGTAGCGTCCGTCAACTGTCAAACTGAATGAATATCGCACTCGTAGTAGGAGAGATTAGGTGTGGATTTTTATTATTTTTTATTATTTTAAAACTTGAAAGATGAATTACGAGCATCATTTACATCGCCCTAATAAATATGAGAGAAAACACGCCTCTCGATAAATAAGTTCTTCTAAGCGACAAAACCTGTCTCTTTATGCCACGCACTTGACCATTTAAAACGAGTTGTAAATTTTCGCGTTCAAACGAAAACTCTCTTTCTCGAAATGAGAGGACCGACTTGATGTCAAACAGACAACTCCGTCCGCTTTTGGTTTCACGAAGCTAGTTCATAAAACCCCTTCGAGAAAAATTATACATCGATCAATCCATTGGGCATGGAAAAACCACGAGTATCTGCCGCTAACAAACCGGATTTATCAGGTGCCGTCGCCGGCGAGTATAATGAGATTGTGGGACATCCTCGGAGACAGGATATTCCACTTGAAAATACAGAAATAGCCCACTGAAGTGTCACAAGTCGGGGAAAATTCAGGAACTACGGAGAAAGTCAACTCCCGACCGTACCAAAATTGACTCATCAAGATGAAAGGGCAGGGAAAAAAACAAAGCGAAGTAGAGAGACTCTGAAAGAAGACGGCAATATTTTATTAAATGACTGTCATAGGAGTCAAGTCGAAGCGAGAAAGTGCGTACGCACCACCCGTAACGAGCGCTTCTGGTGTTTAATCTTTCGGTCCGCTTGCCTGTCTTCGCAGATATATAGGCAACCGATCGCGGAGACGTGCGCCTATCGAGAACATCTGAATGGATATATCAAGTATGTCAAAATCGGTAAGTAGCGACTCTTTTTAATTGAAAACAAAACTAAAGTCATTTAAGAACGCCATGATTCTGGAAATTTTCCCCATGAATTAAACAATCTTTAACAACATAATTCAAGAAATAATCGTCGAACTCACCTTGTGGCTAAAGTCAAAATTAAAAATTATTTTTCTCCAATAGCTATAAAAAGATTGAGAAAACTAAAAGAGCGTTTTGGCTACAAATCAGCCATAATCAGAGGTGATTGAACGGTAGTAGATTATTAAAAAAAGGATCCACTATCGGTGAATTACCACTGATAACGTCTGCTGTGCAGCATATGGTTTTCCCAACATTTTTATTGCTACTGAAAAGATATAGTCATTCACTTTTAACGGCAGTAATTGTTTCAGTTTCACTGGTAATTTTTAGATTTTCTTGAAAGAAAATATACTTATCAGCGCCAGTCTAATTGCATACAATCGCGGCGCTTAGTCTATTGAAGATCGTTCCATTAAAATGCGAGTTTAGTAAGAGATTGTTGGATCATATCATCAATATATACAGCTACTCTACTTTATAAAAAATACGAACTTCAATTCGCAAAGTTTTAACTGATAAAAGAAACTTCCCTAAAAAGTCATTCAAAAATAAATATTACTTATTTTCATGTAGTTGTGAAGTAATTATCACAGAAATCATCGTAATATCATATCAATCAGATGAGCAAGAAATTATATGAACATCTCATTGACGTTGTTTTCATGCCAGGTGCTCGCGACTATTATTTTTACTTTTACAGCACTCTTATTAGACAGCTGTTATCTACTAATATGTCAAATGCATTCAAAAAGTGTAAATCATAAAGCTCGGAGTTTTTGCTAACGTTTTAATGCGCTGCGAAGAGTAAAATATACAAGCTTATGCTACTTTTATAGATTTCATAGACTACGTAGACGAGGTACATCACATCAAATCGTTAAGCCAGAAAACATAGCGTTAAACCGATTTTTTTTGGTTGGGTCACATATACTCTACCAGACAGAGAGAAAAACAGAGTTATTGATGGGAAATGTTCAAGACCTTTGAAAAGACTGCATGGTGTTCCGCAGAGAAGCTTATTTAGTTACCATGCTTTGTACACGTCAACGATTACTGACGGCTAGTTAGTAGAAAAATCACACTCTTGGAGAATTAAATCGCCGTGTTTAGGGAGATAAATGATCAGGAATCCCTGCGGAAATATCTCAAAGTTGTTATCGCAAGCTAAAAGAAACGACAGAAATTAAACAACATAAACGCTCCGTTATTAACTCCTAAAATGAGAAGAAACAAAACGATGGACTTCACATTTGAAATCGAATTTCCTGATAATACAGTAGCCGTTTTTTAACTCTTTCAACCACAAGAATTTATGGGAAAGATATATTTTTGCTGTGTAGTTATTTGGATAATAATTTTTATAAACAATACACAGCAAACCCTTATGTATATATAATATTTTGTGAATTTAAATATGAATCTGAGATAAATGTAATGAGTGTAGTCAGGTCCGGCCGGCCCATGGGTACAAGGGGTGCATCGCACCCGGGCGGCAACATAAGCGGCAATTCGCGGGCGAAGGCAAGAATCTCTCTTAATGTTGTGTTTTACAAACATACAAACGTCTTTTACCATCCGCTGTGTTTGTAAACACATGTGATACACCGCCTTCTAAAATAAAGTATTTTTACGTAATATATCGAGACGATTCGTATACGAGAAAGTTTGCGCAGTGTGTTTTGCACAATTTATTTCTTAAATTAAATGCAATTTTGAATCTAAAAATTGAAAAAAAATCTGGGCCAGGGTGCTTTTATAAACCGTAAGGGGCGGCATAAACTGCTTGCACCCGGGCGGCAAATATGGCCGGCGCGGGCCTGAGTGTAGTCTCTCTCTATAGTTATCAATCTTGCGATTGGTTGGTAACAGCATCAAGTGAAATCCTTCATTCATTATTGTCTCATATTAGCTTTCCATTTATCACTCTTTCCTGCCAATCTTTTAACTTCCTCATAACTTCTACAATTCATATCCTTTTTTATCTGGTCCATAAACTGCAATCTTGGCCGTCCTCTTTTATTATTCCCATCTACATAACCTTCTATTACAGTTAGAAGCAGTTCATCGTGTCTTAGAAGGTGACCAATGAGCCTATCCCTCCTTTCCCTTACTGTTTTCATAATTACTCTGTTTGTTCTCATCATTTCCAAAACTTCTTCATTTGTAATCTTGTCTCTCCAGCTAATCTTCAGCATTCTCCTATAGCACCACATTTCAAACGCTTCTAACCTTCTTTCTTCTACCTTTGCCACTGTCCAACTTTCACAACCATATAGGGCTAAACTCCACACATATGTTGTAAGCAATCTTTTCCTTGTTTCGAAATTTATATTTCCTGATGTGAAAAGATTCTTCTTTTCGCTAAAAGCCACCTTAGTCTGTTGTATTCTGCTTCTGATTTCTCTAATACATCTTCCATCCTCAGTAATTTTGCTGCCCAAATAGTTGAATTCCTTAACTTCATTAAGAATTTGGTTCCCCATGATTATCTCTGTCTCATTCTTGTTTCCTTTGTTTATGCCTAATACCATTACTTTTGTCTTGCTTTTGTTTATTCTCATACCATATCTATTCTCTAGTATGTCTTCCAATTTCAGCAAGCATGTTGACAAATCTTGTTCACTTTCAGCCAAAACAGCTATATCGTCTGCATATCGCAGCATGTTTATCGTTTGCCCCTGTATTTTTATTCCTATATCTACCCTTTCTCTTAGTTCTTGTAAAGCTGATTCTATATAGGTAATAAAAATGGCGGGTGACAAACTACACCCCTGTCTAACTCCTTTCTTTATCTGAGCTTCTTCTTGTTCCCCTCCGCATCTTATTATTTCTCTTTGACTCTTATACATATTCCATATGATCCTCCTATCTCTAAACTTTACTCCAATTTCTTTCAACACTGCAAACATTCTACTCTACTGGACATTATCGAAAGCCTTTTCAATATCTATATATATGTCTCCCTGTTCTTTCTTATGCGTTTCTCACTGATGATTCTTACTGCTAATATAGCTTTCCTAGTTCCAGTTGTTTTCCTAAAACCAAACTGATCCTCTGATAAGATAAATTCTATTTTTTGTTCGATTCGCCTATGTATAATTCTTGTTAAAATTACAGCGTATTGTAGAACAGCATCGATAAAGCGATTATTATGGCATTCTTATTAAACGAAGCATTTAAAGTGGCGGTGAAATTTTGTAATAATAGGTCAAAAATACGTAAACTAGGTGTCACAAAATTTGTAAAACTGAGACTCAAAGAGTTAAATATTTTGAGTCATCATCATATATCGCGATTTATTTTGTATATGTTCCTACGTTTGGTAGAAGTTCAACAGGAAAACTGCTTTCATTGGAAGAGAAGAGTACAGCGGAATAGTATTGAAAAGAACAGAGAAATGTTCTACTTACGTCTAGTTAAGCTACAGGTCGAATTAGCTTCAATTATATGGAATCTGCATGAGAAGAGACACGTTATAATCGAAAACGTTCAGCGCGAGATAGCTAGAATCGTAAAGCGAAGCGTCACTTCTTGCTTAAAGAAAGTGAACATAGCAATGTTACACAGAAGATTACAGATGAGTATAAGGACAAGGGATAATGTGGAGAAATTTTAGCTTCAACTAACACTACCGAACATTCGAAAAATGACGACCACCATAAGGCAAGATCGATTGCATCACGCGGGACTCATGTATCCTTTTAATTTAGGATTTGCATCAGAAGAAGAGCAACTGCAAGTGAGAGTCATTATGGACAGTTCTATGGATAACTGCTTACCAATCCAGTGAAACGCATAACAACATGTAAATGTAGATCGGATGGGGTTAATTAATAAGAATGGACTGTGATTCATAGCGATTTCCATTATGATTATGAAATAGAAACAAGTGAAGGAAGAACAGCAAAAGCAGATCCCAAAAGCGATTTTTTTTAGAATGTTCATGTAAATTTTCGGAATTTCGAAAATCTCCTCTCCCTCCTTTAGTCATGCAGATGTAATATTATCATTACCCCTTTTCGAAATAAAATGAATTTGTTTACGCTTCGCTTTTATTGTTGTAGCTACGTAAACATAACGAAATTTTACCATAGAAACGGACATCTATAGATAGTTCCTAAGTTTTTTTTAATTCTACAAAAAGGCAAAGGAACAGATGGATGACCCCAAAATCAAGTAAATGTCTGTCACAAGCAAAAAAGCTATCCTGAAAATCTTAGCTTCCCAGCTTTTCTTGTTGATTCGAAATTTTGAGCACAGACGGACAAAGTGAAAACAAGCGATTTTTTTTAAAGCTCTAATAAAAAATGCATTTCGTCATATCACCGAGTCAGGTTACCCACTTTAAAAATCAGGATTTTTGCAATGACTCGCAAAAACGTCCTCTTGAGAAAACATGTTCTCTCTACGAATACAAGAACAAAATAAATTTATTATTCTTATCATGAGAGTTTTGAAAGGAACATTTGTTTTTAGAAAAAATGTCCACCAAATCCTAAAGCTATCACGAAACGAACCTAATTTATAGTACTATGTAAGCGCACATTTGATTGTCTTGACGCTTTGCATTTAAGCAATAACTTTACTCAGAAACAATTAAAAGGATCAGATAGACAAAATTTCAAATATGTTAAACCTTTGCCCAAATTAATTAGACTTATCCACCTTTTTTTAGAATCTCGAAGAAGTAAAATGCTATCAAGCTGATTATTCTCTGAAGACTAGGAAAGGGAGAGGAAAAGACCAGAAAGTTCTTGTCGCAAACTCAAAAAAAAACCGAAGAGTGGCAGCGGAACTCGTTCTATTTTTAGAAATAACTGCCTACTGAGCCAATTGAGTTCTGAGCGTTTTTTAGCACGCATTTTAAAAGAATTTCGAGGGTTGACCGGCGAAATCACTTTTTGCGTTTTACTTCAAGGTCAACATAACAAGAGTTCTTCGTAGTAAAGGCAGAGCGATCTTTGCTGAACTATCCAAGATTTTAAGCGCATTATCGATACTAACAGAGTGAAGATAAATATTTTTACACAAAGCAAACGAATAAATAAGTGTAAATATGTACCTTCAAATCGTCGTTTAAATTAATTTAAGAGCTTAAAAACAACGAACAAATTATCTTTTACACGACATTTTTGTTATATCAGTAGTTTTATGAACAATTCTATAAGGCGACATATTAAAACAGCATTTATTCTAACTACTCATCCACTTTCAAATAAACGCTAAAAATAATCACGGAAATAAATGTCACTTCTAGGTAGACGGTCTGTCGGCCAGCTATAAACGTCTCAAATCGAAATGGGAAAGATACATCACGCACGCCTTTCATTCGTCATCCATAGTGGTCAAGTCACATACTGCGATATCATTTTTCAATAGGCCGCGACCCTGCGATATGCCTTGCTTCATTAAACTTGGCATAAGATTGCAACGCGGAAATTAAAGACATGCAAATCATCATTATAAATAAAGGGCATACTAAGCTTTTTCTGTGCGGTGGAATGCCAATGAAGTCGAATACTAATAAAGACAAACGCTCGTCATGGTCAAATAAAGATGTGCTTGCACAGCAAAATAATCTATATATATTACACATTTATTATGTATTTAAAGCCGACAAGAGATATGCATAAATACTAAAGCTGGGGCTAATCTGGTTCATAAGCTTGTATGATGTATACATTTAAGAATAACATTTATTAAAACCGTCACAGACCTAACTACAACGACAAGACTGAATTAAAGACTTCGAATATTTCTTCACCTTCAACGAGGCTATCGAACGATCCCAAAGTTGCAGCCTAAATCCGGCAAAATCACCCAACTCGTCTCCGATTATAAAATCCGCGACCCCGGAATTTTCCTAAGACCACCGCATCAAAAGAAAATCTCGTATCGTCACTATAACCCGCATAAGTCGCTAACCTTTTAGAATATCCATCGCAATGACTCAATCTCTCGACTTTCGAAAACCTGCGCGTGTTTGTGCTTGCAAATAATGCCGCCCCGGCGCTATCTCCCCTTCTCGGCTGCACGAAAACGAATGGCTCGAGACAGTTGAAAAACGTCACACGCGTGGTTCCCCGAAAAAAGCCTTTTCCGCAGAGCAGCGAGCGCCATATTATCTACTTAGAGTCAGAGCATTACCACGTCAAAACCTCGCCCTTGGGACTTATTTACGAAACTTGCATGAGCTGCTGCCGTCCTACCTGCTTCTTCTCCCTCTAACTCACTTCCTCTCTCAAGGTAGACCGAAAAACACATGACATGAGTGACATAAAGAGGAAATATTATCAGTGCGACAAAAGAATTGTAGTGGAAAAGATGGGAGGCATTAAAAAGGAGAGAAATGACTTGCTATCCATCTCTCTCTCGGAATAATAGGTGCGGCATAAAGATAAAAATTTGTTATTATATTTTCAAATTGCTTTCGTTTTTTGAAATCATGATACCTAATAGAAACTTATAAATGATTCTTTTAATACTAGAAAAACTTGTACCTTACTTTAAAAGTTTGTTAGTAATTTTTAATAATGAAAGTTATGACGAAGTTTCATTGTAAAATCATACCAGCAAACGACAATTTAATTTTATTCCTTCACTATTTGATCTTATTGTTATCCTGTTACAGCTCAGACTATCGCGAATTAGGACTTCGGTAAAATCTCATCAAGCCATAGCACTGCAAATATTTTCATTTATTAACACCTAACTCGGAATGTATCCGCGCCTAGCACGGCGCGAAATCAAGCAAAACCGACAAATAGTTGCGCATACAACCGATCTCGCAAGACTGAATCGTTCAAAATAATGACGGCGTATTGTTTCGCAGGAGTCAAAGGCAGGAAAACTTAGAAATCATGCCTTAAAAAAGGGCAAATATAAATAATGTATAGATTTTCAAGCTAATCTCTCAATTTATCCTGGCGGCGAAGCGGAAAAACTCGCCGAAACCTTATGTGACCTATTAAAGACAACGTGATTTAAAAAGAAATATCCCAATTTCAAGCCCTAAGTGATATTAACCTCTGTATAAAATATAACATCTTGTTTAAAATAATTTCATAGTTCTTACTTACAACGAAGAACACCCCTGCAATAATTACGGAGTCATCTCATAGATTTAGTGAACGTTTCGCTTTAAGTAATTACGAAAACATCCCAGTTTACAATACGCGAATTAATTGCTACATTTCTATTATTTAGACTAGCAGAATTTCCCGTTGTATTTCAACGGATTTAGTGAAGCTACTACAGCACAACATACAAACTCTTTAAAATACCTATATAGTAGATACTTTTTAAATTACAATTAGCTTTTCTTAACAATTAATCGTATTTGCTTGTAACAATCCGTTTCCGAGCCTATTGCATTCAAATATAACGATAATTGTATTTCCTATCATATTACTTGCGCCAAATCCAGCTTCATTTCTTATGTAATTATGCCTCGCTGAAATATTTACTTTTGTCTTGTGAGCAAGAAACCCGTGAAAAAGCAACGTACAGTTGTCCATGATTGAACACTGACTCCGGTAAATGTACACCAGATACGTGAGCCTATTTACGTTAATAAATATTATAATGTAAAATATAATGATTTTACTTATAAAAAATGTAAGATTCCAGTATTCAATAGACGAAAGAAGCTTCAATTACTTTCATCAATCGTTATAAACGCTTCCTGAATAATATTCAGTATCTATTTACGCTGTTATCCATAAACATCGATAGTTTCGTTGCTTAAACAATAGTGCGAAGCGAATAACGCTAAACTTTCATCTAATGAAAGTTTCATTGAAGAAAATTGAATCGGAGGTAACAATGAAGGCCCGCCCGGGAGGGGTACGAAAATTCCAAAAAATTTCGAAACAAATGGCGTATTTCTGAAAACTTTGACCGTGTAACATGTAAAATTTGCAGGAATAAGATAGTATAGAGTTTTATTCGTCGAATAAAGCAAAAACGAAAAAATCGGTCCATATTTACGTATTTTTATGCTTGAAGGAAGAATACCTTGCAAATCAAGAAATGGATTCATACGTGTTATCTTATGGGAAAATGTTAATCCCCTATATTGGCAGCACTGATTAATCTCGGTTGACCAAACCTTGACCATTCACTAATTTAGCATGTAAGGAAGAATCGTACGAGATTTAGTTATTCTAGCTTTTACCGTTTAGGAGGAGTTCCATGAACAAACACACAAACACACGCTTCAAAATATATTATAGTAGATAGATAATAAATTACTCTAACGTAGAAAAAGATGATGCTCCCATTTCTCTGCAGCACAGTAGGAAGAATATTTTCGCCGTCACTACGAAATGCATAACCCGTCTTATCCAAAGAGTTCGCCGCGGGACGCTTGTAGCGACTCCGCTATAAACGAATGGCAAATTATTTCCCCTTCTAGTTTCGAAGCTACATTCTAAAATTAATTTTCCTGCACGGATGAAAGATAATAACAAATAAAGCAATTTCTGCTGATTAATATCTCATACTTCTTGTATCGTTTGGTGAATGTGACCTCATGTTGGTAATTTTGTGATAAATATAAAAATATATGTTCTACCACAAAACGTTGCAACTTCTCAATCAATCCTCTTAGAAGTACATTAGGGAAATATGAAGCTAAGGGATACTATAGTTACGTTTTGTATTTTCTTTTAATTAATGAATGATTTGTAATTTGGGAAAGCTTTGAAAAAATTAATAACAAAAATCAGAATGACTTTTTTGAAATTTTAAATTAAATGAAAATTATAAATTATTTGAAAAATTCAACAGATTACATGCCATTATCAAGCTTAACAATGTTAAAAACATTTATAATAATAATAATAGCTAATGTTTTCATAAAAACAAAAGAAACTGTTGTCCCAGTAAAACAACCAGACGCTCCAGCCCAAAAGAACTTCCCAACTTCCCTCAAGCTCGACAAACCCCATTTCGTTATAATAAAAATAGGTACCGGTTTTCGTGATTTTTTTTGCCCCCAAACGCTCCACGCCCGGGGCTACATAAAATCTTACAATCGATATCCTCCACTCTTCACGGTCCTACCTCTAAAATATATCGCGCCTTGTCTCTCATAGGCGATCGGCCCATTTCGCCCACGCCTTCTGCCCACAGCGGAACCCAACACGCCGCGGCCTCCACCTCTCCTCCGCCATTCCGCCCACGTGCCAATTGCGTCTCCGTGGCATCGACGGCGACGACCACACCCTCTGCCGCCCCACCAACCAAGAGACAACTCCACCGCAAGAACCAGGTCGCCTATACGACATATCTCTCTCTCTCTCTTTCTGCAGCCTCACCCCGACTGGCTCTCCCAAGAGTAGAAGGAAGAGGACTAATAAGGCTTTATACTTCAAATAAACGGTTCGGAACGGAATTCCTTACAGCGAAAATGAATCCGAGAGGCATTCGCGTCGAAGAAACGAGTTAGTAAACACGTGATGGAAAAAAACACTAACCAAACGTTTGCCAAAGGTGGAATATCTGGTATGGATACCGTTTGGTTTTGAAAACGGGTTCAACGGTTATTATGAGATAAAATTTTGAATTTAAAACGGAAGTTTCTGAGCCAAAACAAATACATTTCATAATTGATAGTCACCAGAAAATCCCCATTCTGAGATGAAACAATTTTCTTCTTTAGTCGTAATAACCGAACAAACTCCGACGAAGCTGAAAATTCTATTATGAATAGCGAATTATAATATGAAAAAGCCTACACGTATACGCATCACATCACAAATACCACCTATTCCTATATTTTTATAATAAATGTGACCTGTGCGATGACCTTCCCGAGATTTTATCTTCATAAATTAACTTCTAAGTATGTTAACGCAAGCGATGTTCGTTAGTGATTTACTATTCCACTTTGTTCACAATAGAATGAATTACGAAAACTGTTATCAATACAATTCTATAAGAAAGAGAGGGTAGCCAGTAATACAAATATAATGCATAATAATATAAAAGTATGGCAGACTAATTAAGGTATAAGTTCTTCAAATTCTTACGTAGCCTAAACAGAGTTGCTATAATTCACATTTTTTTATAATCATCATCATAGGTAGTCTGTTCGTAGAAAGGTCCGTGATTATTCATGGTTAAACTTGGTTCTAAATATACTCCTATTTTCCGCAGTCTTCTTCATGTCTTGATAGCTCTCTTTCCCTTTCAAGTCGTCTATCAGCTGAAAAGTTTTCCTACCTCTCTTTTTCCATCCAGTTTTCCTTCTAGCACTTCTTTAATCATGCTCTCTCTCCTCAGGTAATGTCCAATCCAGTTCGCCTTCCTATTTTTGATAGTCTGTATAATCGTTCGCTTCTCTCCTATTCTTCGTAGTACTTCCTCGTTTTTCATCCTATCTGTCCATTTTATCTTCGGCATTCTTCTCCATGTCCACATTTCGAAGTTTTCCAAAGTATTTTATATCATTTTTCCTTAGCGTCCATGTTTCTGCCCCATACAAATCTATACTCCATATATAGAATTTTATCAACTTCTTGCGGATATCGTCCTTTATATTCCCCGTTAGTAGGAGTTTCTTTCTTCTGAAAGCGGCTTTTGCTTTCTTTATTCTAGTTCTGATTTCATCGGTAGGTACATTTTGCTTCTCTCGATATGATGCTTCCAAGGTATTTATAATCTGAAACTTATTCTAATGGCTTTCCTCCAATATTTATGTTCCATTTTTTTCTTTTTTACTTGATATTTGCATGACCTTGGATTTTTCAGTATTTATTTCCATACCGTATTTTATACCTGTTATCACTAGTCTATTTATCATTTTCTGGAGCTCCTTTTCCTTTCTTGCTAGAAGTACTTGATCATCCGCGTATTTCACTGTTCTTATAATCCTTACTCCGGTTTTGAAATCTCCCGTGCCTTCTAACGCTTCCTGCATTAGCCTCTCTCCATATATATTGAATAGGATCGGCGATAGACAACAGCCCTGTCTCACTCCTCTACCGATATTTACTCTGTCGACGTCCGCATTCTCCAACCAGACCTTCACAACTTGATTCACGTATAGATTCCTGATCAGTCTCCTGTCTTTCCCGTCTACACCTATATCCTTTAATATCCTCATCAGCAGTACCCAATTTACTCTATCAAAGGCCTTCTGCCAGTCGACGAAACATACGCAGCAATCTTGGCTGTACTCTATCGCCCATTCTGATATGATTCTCGCTACAACTATAGTATCTCTGGTTTCTCTTCCTTTTCTGAAGCCGAATTGATCTTCCCCTAACATTTCTTCGGCCTTCTACTCTAGCCTTTTTTTAAGAATCCTCGTGATGATCTTCGAGGTGTGTGACAGTAGGCTTATCGTTCTGTATTCTTTACACTGCATTGCCTTTGGCTTCTTCGTTAGAGGGATCATTGTTACATATAGGAAATCCTGAGACCACTCTCCCAAGTCGTAAATCTTGTTAATTAATTTCGTAATCGCTTTTAGTCCTTCCGATCCCATGACTTTAAGTACCTCTGTTGGTATTCAATCGCTGCCTGTAGCTTTTCCTTTCTTCAGTTCCTATATCGCCTTTTCTACTTCGCTTTTAATAATACTTGGTCCCAAGTTGTCTTCTTCGATGTTATCCTCTTCTTCCAGTTCTATTTGTGCCGATCCTGCTTGCATGTTGTTTAGTTCATTAATGTACTTTTTATAAATAACACAATAAAATTAACCTGAGATTATTTGAGTTTTTTTAAATAATCTGTTATTTAATTAAAGAAAAGGATAGGTCAATCGAGCAAATATTTTATAATTTAAATCAAATGCATACAATACATGCGAGAACGATTTCGGTGCAAACATCGCAAAAAGATTACTAAACTCGATGAAAGGAGGATGGAACTGGAAACGGCATAAAATTACGAAAGTTTGACGTGTACGAGAATAAACACAATTTTTAGCGAAATATCGCGAAATTCTTCATCGCAGAAACTAATATTCTTTTAACTCGTAAAATCAACGCTTGAGGAACACGAAAACCTCTCAAGAGACACTTTATGGTCCGGAAACACGATAAGAGACCGAAGTCTCGTAATAAATGTGCAGCGATGGAAGAAGTTTCTGAGAGATGCACTTGGCAAAAATAAAATTAACTTCCATGATTTATAAGAGAGAAAGGGGTCTCGCCAACCGCTTCTCTAACCCATAATCCGGCTTATTTTCTATCACGATGCGAATTTACGCGTCATACTTGATTCGTCACGATTGTCTTGGAAAAGGTCCACGTTCGTTAAGAGACGCTCTAGTATCCAGCAAACCGGTTGCCTTCCTTACTAGACTGTAATAGTTTAGCTCGAGATCTTTTTAATGGAGTTTCTAAGTCTCAAAATATCAATATCTCGATATTAAGGGCGCCACATTAGTCGTTTAAAACACTCATGCGAGGGAATTCAGAATGAAAAGCACTGGCAGAAACTTCGGCAATCTTGGCCGAGCATCAAAATCGCTCCTCAGTCGTAAGAAACTGGTGTCGATGGAGAAATATCCACACTAGTGCGTCACGAGTGAAAGGTCTTCGCATACTTGCGACAAAGAGGATTCCTTCGGTCACAAGAAATCTCGCCATTTGGCACTCGCCTTAAATGACTTCATTTCCACTGCATGTAAACTATGGCGTAGCTGTAAAGATACTCCAAATGATTAATCTGAGAAATTTTCATGACGCAAGTGGAACCGAGGGAAAGATCGTATTAAAATGATCTGCTCCCTCTCTTTCTATTGAGAAAAACTTTGAAACTCTCGCCTAATAACGTGCTTTAATTATTCACACCGTTCATTCTTTAGAACTAATTTTCATCGATCGTAAGGCGATGAGTTACTGCAACCAATCAAGCCGCTCAAATGATGTGTAAAGGAATTACATCAGCTCGAGAAAAAAAAAATAAGCCTGTGAAAACTAATAAAGGGTTAATCGTAGAATATTATACATAGGCAAAGTGGTGAAACGTCTTGTTTTTAATTCGGTGAAATTTTCCATAGTTGAACCAATTATTATTGGAAAAATTCCATGTTTTAATTTAAAAGTTAATGTAATTCCGTTTTTTGTAAATCATACTATGAATAAATTGTTAGAATTAAAGCAGTGTTGGGTAACGATGCTGGATATATCACCGCAAATAACTCTTCGATCGGATGGAGTCTTCAAACTAATACATTCAATGTCTGTTGTCAAAAACATTATCTGAGGTGCATCATGTATCAAAAAGAATAATTAGGTACAATATTTAACCTAAATATAACGAAGAAATGCTTTCCAAGGGCATTTATGATGGAAATAAGTGATTCAATGCGAGTAACGGATAATCCTGCAGCCATAAAAGGTTGAGTAAACCAGAGGCCCTCCTCAGTTACAAAATAGCAGTCTTAGGTGCAATCCACCGATCGTTCATTCCAAAGAGAATTATTTTTTAAAATAATGTGTGCATAAGTGCCTTATTTCCATCGACTAGTCACGGTTAATTATTGACGCCATACGTTTTACGAGAGATAATGCGAGACAGATATGGAGTCGAACTAATGTGTCGCACTCGATCCTTTTCAAAGGGCCGATTGAGTCCGGCCGTACAGAAACCGTCCTTACAAAGTGCCCTCAACTGGCCTCCAAAGACGCGCCTCGAGGCAGTTGTGGCAGCGACGGCGATGCCATCTGACGGCGGTCAATGGAGTGTAGTCACGCGAAGGGCGAAGGCCGCCTCCGAACGAATCGCAACACGACTAAGAAGAACGCCACGTCTCTCGACATCCATACTTCTCTCGTTATTCTCATAGAGAACTTTACTTGGGTATCTTCTCTTCCTCTTTTATTTCGTTCCCTTCGACTTTATCGCCGCATTCTCTTTATTTTTGGGAGAATTCTTTTCGGGAATCGTCCTTATTCTGCCACTTTTTCACCTACCGTCTCCTTTCTATTTCTCCTCCTCTTAATCGATCTATTTTTTCACACCCAGTCGGATGCATAATCATATTCTGTGAAAGTTTTTCGATCATTTTCTCGCGTATTTCTTTGTCTCGACGTCCTCCTTGCTTTTTTCGCTTCCTTACCCTCTTTCTTCTCTAATTCCATGCGTATTTATTTGTACTATCCTGCTCTTTCTGAAATTTTTATTTCTCCCTTTTCGCTTATGGTCTATTCTGTAAAACTGCTTGTTATCGCTTTTCTTTTTCACAAGAATATTATTTCTCTTTGCACAATCCTTTCGGTTTATATTTTTCCAGCCCATATTCGCTTTCATTCTCCCACATTTTACACCCTTATCTACCCTACTTTCATTAGGAGGCTTACGCTTCTTCCGCTATCGGTAATATATAAAAGCCTTATTCTGTCCCTCTGTCCTTTTGTCACTCCCTCTGTCACGCTCTGAAACCTAGAAATATACCTGGCAAGAGGGGACTAAGGTCAGCTTCTGAAGCGCAATAGATACTCGCGGTGAGGGTTTCGAACCTTCGCTCGGATCGAAGGCAACCCTCTCAGCAGGAGGTACGATTTTAGGCGAAACAAAACTGTCTCAATTTTATTTCAGAATAATCGATCATCTCTGTCATTTTTGACGGGCACTTATACTAGTAGTAATAGTGATTTCCCGGTCACAGTACAAAAAATTACATTTTTTTAGGTTGTGCTCCGAAAACAAAAATGAGTCTACATTATTATTTAAATCCAAGACAAGTTTTGTTATCTCTCGCTGATTAAAAATTCCTCCAGTGTAATTACCAATGGATAGAACTTTAGCTTATATAAAATAAATATTTAATGACGGAATTTTGAGACAATAACCACTCAGGGCTACTAATTGATCTTAATTTTAGTTCGGTCACTGTATTATTCCCCATTATTCAACTCCAATTCTCTAATGTATCTTTCTCCTTTTCCTTCGTTCAAGCCAGAATATCACATTCCCCTTTATGATCATATCTTTTAAAAGTATTATTTCAACACCTCCCTCCACGTCCTTTCTCTTTTTATACATTTTTTTCTCCTTCGCTTCCATTCTACTTTCCCTACCCACTCGCTATAATTTCATTCTTCCCTTTATCCCCTCTTGCTTTCTTTCCATTTCTTTTTCTCTCTCCCTGACTTTCTTTATTATACATTCATCCCTTTTCCTTCTTATCTCGTGTCATCCATCCCTTTCCATACATTTCCAAACGATCCCTTCCGTATACTCATCCACCATGATATAAAAAATACCCTAACCCCCTTTTTTCCGCAACCTTAAAAAAATAAACCTTCTTCCGTCCCTTCCTTTTTAACCCTTGACGCAAGAGTTGAAGGGAGAAAACAGAATGAGGCAAAAAACAGTCCACTACGAGAGGAAGATATGGGAATCGCGTCCTTCGTATATTTCTACTCTTCTCTACCCAACTCTCTTGGAGAGACTTCTATCAAAACCTCTGCGCACGATGACCTCCTACTCCTATAACTCCCACGACAAAGAGGGCCAAAAATAATTTTCTTCCTCCGCCCTCTCTCTCTTTCTTCCTGCTAAAACCACGAAGGAAATTCTTCTCTTCTGTCCCGCAGACCCGAGAGATACACCACAAGACGGAGAACTCCCGTCGACCCGCAGGACATCGAGGGTGTTTTTTTCGGAAGGGTTCGGTCAGGAGGCCGAAAAAAATAATAACTAAATGCCCGGAGAGAGACCAGATAACGCTCCGGATATATAGGAGTTTTTCCCCGTTTCCCTTAAGACACGAATCCCACATCTCCTCGGCGACTCTCACACGAACCCCCAAACATATAGCGTAGTGACAAAGGAATACATTTGCATACATTTCACGAGGGAAATGGGCCCACCTCGAAAAAATGCATAAGACGAACGAAGAGGGGGAAGATAAGGTCGTGTGGAGGGGATGGAGGAAGATGCAATGTCATCTAAATGGTCTTAGTTTTTTTTTCGGGGATTTATTTAATCCCTCTACGACACATGCACGTCCTTCTTGAATGCCAACAATCCGAAGGTTTTAAGTGAGGAACTTTATGGGATAAGGATCAGTGCCGCATACGAATTGTCCTAATTTCTCCGATACTTCGCACGTCATGCGATTCGTTCGATAGGGATGGCCAAGAAAGGGAGAAGGGAAACGCAATTAAGAAACGTCGACGTGGATTATTCTTATGGCAGGAAATGGTTTTTAACACACAATGGGAATAGCATAGTCCGGCTGAAATATTATCAAGCTACCGAAAATGTTTGGGTGGGATGCATCAGACATTCCAACGTGGTCAGCTAGAAAGAGAAACAACAGATATTTATCACATACATTTCATTTGTATGGCAGCGTTTTTATATTGCCTCTGCTATTTGTGGATCATCCGACCCTACAAATTTACGTCCATGTAAATAATTTCTCAATAAAACAGAAAAACTCAAACAGATAGTGCATGACATTATCCCACAAATAACAGTCATGCCTAGCGCACAACAAAACTAATTAGTTTTTAAAACCAACACGCAAACTTAAGAGGCTTCCTCGAAAGAAGACCTTTTCTGGTTTTTATATGGCTGTATTTCCAAAATATTCACATCCATAAATGGTCACGCGTCAATTTAAAAAAATGTTATTACATACAGCATAACTAAGACATCTGGTACGTAAATTTTTAAAGAAATTATTAAATCGTGTTCGATGACTAACAAATTTTTTCTTTAGATAAAATTAAATAAAAGCATTATATTAGTAGTTTTTTCTGACATGGTGTCTCAGAAACTTAAATCTTTGAAATTGTTTCAAACTAAAATCCCATTGAATAACAATGGTAATGAATGCATATGAATATTTGAAAGCATAAAACTGAATTTATTCTTCTGCGACAGCCAAGTCAATCTGTTAATAATTCTAAATGAAAATGAAACTATTATATTACCTTTCCTCTTGTGTTAACCATACCTAAAATGCTGTCTCTTATTGTTAGACGTCTATCCTTATAATGAACTTGACTCCTAAAAGGCGCTTGATAATACACCTACGCCCATATGTCTCCTTTTACCCTTTCTCTCGATGGGGTGTCCCCCACGATCCCCTTGCCCCCTCCCCCTTTACCTTCAAGCAAACCGAAGCCAACACACCAACTACATAAGTCGCTTACTTCCGACAAACGGAGACGGAGGGAAGGGTGAGAGCTTATGGACATACGGAGGTGTTTCGCGGCGGCACCACGGCTGGAAGAGCATGCTTCCTGCTTAACGTGTGCCAGCAGTTTTTGAGGGACGTTGTGAAACAGGTTCCTACGAGACGAAGCATGGCAAAAATCAAGCGAATTTCTACCATTGTTGCGTGGCAGTGGATTAAAAAGAACGGTAATGGAAAAAAATTGAGAAGTTTTGCCGAACACCACCCTATGCGCGAGATATTTGGTAGATACCTAACTTAAACCACGCGGTTTAAGAGAATCGTATTACAATTTTATTTTATACATTGGAATTCTACCTCCTCTTCAACATCAAGTTGAAGTTTAATTATACGTTTCTCAAATTCACAAAAAAATCAAAAATGTTTGTCTGAATACAACAACATATTGGAGAAAAACACTTAAGCGACAATTTACCATGAACATAACAAATAAAACATTAAAGCGGATGTTTTTATTGTGCAGGCACGTAATATAATATCGGAATTTATATTGACTGGCAGGCCCGAGGTACGGGCGATTCGGGCGGCTGCCCGGGGCGACTAACAAGGAAGTAACAATTGTAAGTATTGGGAGCGCTAACAAGATTATCTACATATGCATTACTTCCAATTGAATAAATGTTTGATTCCAATTAATATCGCGGAACAGGCGGGAATCCAGATGAAGTTGCTTTTACTTTTCATTATCAACTATTTTACGGAGCAGTGAATAAATGAACAAGTTCTTTTAAAAATATCTAAACAACGATTTACAAAAGCGGGCGATGGAACGGTTTCTCGCCCACGGCGCCTAAATACTTCGGGTCGCCCCTGTTGTCTGCAGGTGGCGCAACTGAGAGGACGGAAAATACCAACTATTCAGTTTGAGATTAAGAGTTGCGTAGAAATATTCTCAGTAGAATTTATTTGAGACAAATTGGCTGATCGACCCTAACACAATTTTAAAAAATAAACCAGTCATTGAAATTATCATTGATACTATGATGCAATGTTCTATTTATACGAAACTTTACGAAAGAAAATAAATCAACACTACACTTACGAAAATCGAGGGTGAAGTACCGAATTCAATAGTAATTAGACTCATTATCGACGAAATTCTATCTTATTTGTTCACTGAAAAAAAAAACAAACTCGCTTCACTTTCATCGATGACAGAAAATAAAAGAAACGGGAAAGTTGTAATAAAATATGAACAGAGACGATATATATCAGAGCTGATATTAGAAGCGAAGAAAGCCACCCCTCGAAAATAGAAGACTTTTTCTTTCTTCCAATCCCATACAGAGTAAACATCCTCTCTTCCAGATAAAAAAATAAGAGTACGACGCAGTTGGCGAATTATGAAAGGGCAGAGGGCACAAGATGACTGTTAAAAGCAGAGGAGAGGGGAGAAAGGGCGCGATGGGGGCGAGAAGGGGAGGGATTGTGACGGAGAGGGTAGGGTGGATGGCACCGAGAGGAAGAGGCGAAAGAGAGAGAGAGAGAGATATGGAGAGAGTAAGACTAGCGGTCATTCAGACCAAGTCTCTGTGAATGAAGACGGGCATTGAGAGGGTGGGAGTTAAGTGGAATTGGACGTCCAGGCGAGGGAAGTCTCGAATCTGCTATAAGCCACAGACGCTTTTGAATCAGGGGGAGATGAATAAAACGCCTGTTATCATCATTTATGAGGGGGGAATCAATACGTCGCGTTAGTCGCAAATAATATTGAAATTATTGAAATTGGCGCGCAAATGCAGAAATACATTGGTCATGCAACATGCAAGGTCAATCGCTATAGATAAATAGCTAAATTGCTTTTTAAACCTTCAAAAATTATTTATTAGCGGCATTTTCTTCGGAGCATTTAAATCACCTCCGTACAACTGATGAATCTGGGTAAATATGAAGAAAATCAACATCACCATACGTCGTAATTAATATACACACGACCGTCTGCAAGAACGAAATGAGTACTGAATATTAAGAACATGAAAAGTTAAGCAAGCAAAATACCCATTTATACGCAAAAGTTATAACAGACTACTGACCACGTTTATCGTATCGTTACAAATTCTTTTTCATTTGATTATTATAGCCAAGTTTAAAAAATACTAGAAAAAGGATACCAGAACAAACTCTTTATTTTTACGCAATAATTGTGTCTGTGATTTTTTAAAGCAACGCGTTAATCCCTACATAAAATTTTTAATGGTCTCTCGGTATAAAACCGGCCAAATTTATTACAGCAAGTACATTCAATTCATTTAAGATTATACTTTAATGGATAAAATACACTTTCAAACATTTTTCAGCCTGAAAAAATACAAATGCGACAAAGAAACTTGACTTGTAAGAAAATATATTAGCAAGTAATTAATTTCTGACGGTGACGGAAATGCCTTTTTTATTTGAACAAAGACGCTCGTTAACATATGTACATCTGTCGTCATGGAGAAGGCGAAAAACAAACTGCGAATTAGCTTCATATTATCGAAAGGCTAATACGTAATAGCTTTTGCGTAGTAAAGCAAGCAGAAACGTCGCGTTAAAATCATGACTATCGATGTTCAGCTCTTAATGTGTACATCTTATAGAACTTCTCAGATTAATAAATTCATAGAATTTGCGCTAATTTTTTATTAAATATAATTTTTTTTAGTTTTTCGAGTGGAATTAATCGGATTTTCAAAAGCATAATTGCTATGTAACATCGAACGATTTTTGCAAGAACAAGTTTTTTATTGTCTTAAATTCACTTGATGCGCGTCTAGATATATAAAACACACGAATTTAGCTCTACACAACACGTTGTTATTTCTTTGAGGGTATCAATAAAAAGGTTGATGTCATTTATGAGAGCAATAAAAATTAAACAAGCCTTCAATGAATATTCACAATATTTTCAATAAATTTCCCCCCAATGGCAGAGCTACAAACTATGGTTAACTATGGTTAGACGTACTGATAATCATGATGAATCTTGCTGGAGAGCTTAGGTAATAATAAATTGGTGAAATTCCTATATCGGTAGAAGAAAAATGATAACTGATGAACGGCAGAAACTGTAGAGAGAGGGATACGAAAAAGAAATGTGGGAATGGATGAAGGCGAAAACAAGATAATGAGTAGCAGATAGAAATTCAGAGTGGGAGAGGTAAATGATTAAAAACAGGAACGAACAAGCATACGCAATGGTCGATTAGGGAATGAGTTTTTTTTTTAACCAGTAATGTGTCATGCAAAGGTTACAGCGGAAAATTTATCAACCTATCGAAACCAAATGGCGCCAATTATGTTAATATCTATTCCACAATTCAGTCATAATTTAATAAAATAGTGTTCGCAATATGAAATAAAATACGTTTGAAATGCATTAATACGATCTTCACAACCATTAGTGCAGGGCAAACGAAATATACCATTTAACTGAAAATATAAAATGTGTAAGCACTGGGCGTGCGTGAAAAGTGGTTCGACAAAATGAACCGCGTAAAACCGTGAAAAAATATATTCATAGGCGTATATCCTTTTTGTCGTCTACGGACCGCCATCCATAAGTTTAGACAACAAAGCTAATAAAAACGTGGGTTAATTTCACATGAGCGTCGCATTATCCCATTTTTTTTAAAGCGAAGGTCAAGCCACGAGGTCACACTCGACTTGGTCCGCGGCTATCTGCGATCCGAGAAGGAAATAATGAGGCGCGTGTGTGTATGAGCCCGAGGAGTAAATTTCCCGCCGCGACGTAGACATTCCTTCCACAGAAATGGTTCGACACACGCGACGAAAGAGACTCCCTCTCAAAAAACCCTTTGGGCACTTTCGACCCCTCCCTTACTCCCCTATAACCTCTTCCTCTCCTCATCCCCTCCTACTCCACCACACACACGCACGTTCTGCCCTTCCCACCGTCTTCACCCACCCCCTCTCTAACACACGCGTCTCTCTGCGCACTTCACACAACGCACAAAACGGAGGTTCCCCTCCTATTCCCCGCACCGCAGCCATCTTGGATGCCACGTCACGTGACCCCTCTGCATGACGTCACTCATCCCCCTACTCCCACCTACGTCATGCGGAGAAGCATTTTTTTCCACTGGCGAGGGAACGAACGGGGAGTAGGCGAGAAAAAATAGTTTTGAAAAGTTGGGAACCGGCAAAGAGAGAGAGAGAGAGAGAGAGAGAGAGAGAGAGAGAGAAAAGAAAGTGAGAAATGAGAATAAAACTGTAGCCTATACGAGGGGTTACTAATATCCATGATTCAAATCCTTAGATACATCAGATTATTGAAAACCTCACATTTTACTTTCAAAGAATAAATTGTACAAAACCTCATAGCGACAGACTTCTGCGTCCTCAGCACAAATGTAGCTGACGAGAAAGAGGACACCAAAAGATCCGACGACACGTTAGCACATAAAAGAAAAAAATAAATGCAAACGTGCACTTCCCTCTCCTCTTCCAATCCCCTTAACTCCCTACCTAACTACGCACGAGGGAGGGAGGGAGAGAATGAGAAGGGAACAAGAAGGAAGAACAGAAGGAAAGAGAAGCTTATGTGAACCCTCTCCCACAATCCGCCGCCTCGACAACTTCTCGACTACGCACCCACTTCTTCCTCCATTTCCTCCTCTTCAGCTCTCTCTCTCCCTCTCCACTCTTCTACTCCCCACAGCAAAATTCCTTGGGTTCGAAATAATAATGGTCTGAGGCCTTAAGGGGGAAGTAGTGGCAGTAAGAAGAGGAGGATAGAGAGAGAGAGCGAGAAAGAGACAAGATGTGATGCTGGGGCCCAGTATGTGATATTCTTTTATTTTTTAGAAGAAATGGGGGAGAGAGTGCGGGGGGGGTGGGGACGTAGGAAAGAGCTTATATGGGCAAAGTGAGGAGAAGAGGGAGGGATATGAATGTGGAAGCATGTGTAGGAATGCGGCGGGAAGGGAATAGTAGTTTGAGGTTAGAATCTGAGAGGGGGAGAGGGGGGTTGAGTAGGTGGCCTAAAGGCCTTGTGCTGCATCTCATTCCCCGCGGCTTTGTCTCAAAAATCACAAAATCAACATGCCAACCTCGCAGCTAGGGAAAGACGCGGCGTTGGGAAGGACGAAGGAGGGCGATGGGTGACGAGGAGGAGGGGTTGTGATGGGGGTATTAAGGTGGTGGCGGCGGTGTGTTGCTTTCCTATAGGAATTTCCATGGTTTCTCTTCGCGTGGTCCCCAGGAGATCTCGTTCGAAGTGGGCGGGGGAGGAGTTAAGAAGGGGGGAACAGACCTCCTCGGAGATAACACTCCGTCTACTTTCCAGAGTCTTCATTTTTCTCGTTTCTGGTTCAAACCTTCTCCCTCCCGAAACTACGCGGCGTAAAGGAATTTTTTTTCTCGCTGCCGCGTGCGCTACCAATCTTCCTTCCAAGTAATATCCATTCATTGGGTCGTTAAGACTAAAAGAGAGTTTGCTCTATATCTTCGCTCATACGACAAACAGCGTAATTTTAATAATCTATAAACATGTCAGCGCTCTTACATTGCGCATTAGCTGTCGAGTTAAAGTGTTATTACTGTTGATTTAAAACTTACAAACAATTACATTTCACTGTCGAGGAAGTAGTGTATGCAAATTATCCATCACGGAAGGGCATATCCACATATGCATGAAAGTGTTTATGTGTGTCGATATGTTTGGTACACATTTGAAAAACTTGAGACCTTGTAAACATAAACCAAATAAACCGTTCCGAGGGAATAACAACATTCAACGCAGATAAAAGTTGGACCAATTCATTAGGAAAACAGTACCTCATACTAGTATTTATGGTAAATTCAACTTCATACACACCGTATATTCCTTCGACAAAGCAATGAACTGGTATTGGTAAATGAGGCATCGACATTTCCTTTGGAAATGACAAAGCGGTAATAAGTCCGTAGTCATTAAATTTTGGTATGCACCATCAGCGCCGGAAATACCAATCCTCACGAAGATGACTCAACAATTGACGAGTTTGGGAGCTGCACGAATAAAATCCGTTATAAAAAGTTAACAGGTATGAAACGAAAAGATACAGTATAGCGTGTAAGTATAATATATGGCATATCCAAATTTACCGAAGTAACGTCACATAATTAATTAGCATGCCCCCACTTAAGGTTAGACATGAAATTCTGTAGATATTATTCGATTAATAAGTATTTAACCTTTAACTTTATATTTCTGGCAGAGAGTAATTTCCTCTTCTCCCGAATGAAAGCAGTAAATATATATTTCAAAAACCAAAACAAAAAATATAGCCCCGGGGAAAAATCTCAATATACATTTAATCGCTACCTCTCGTTCAGATAAATAATGAAATAGTCTAAGACAGTGCTTCCCAATCCATTTGTGGTCCGCGGAAGTTTCGTTGGTGGTCCGCGAGGGTTTCCAAAATGTAATTTTTTTAGAATGACCCGCATATTTAGTTGAATTTTTTTTTTGGAAAAGTTAATCAATTCTTACACTATCACAGGTATTCAATACTTTAGTAATGTACCTAGTTGGCTTAAAGATTTTTCTACTCCTTCATATTCCCAAATTTCACCTCTCTGCATTCAAATTAACCCCTTTTCATTAATGTGGTTACAGCAAGTACGTTTGTGTCAGAAATGAGGTGGTCCGCAGGGTCTGGAGGCTTGCTGTAGTGGTCCGCGGAGCTCAAAAGTTTGGGAAGCACTGGTCTAAGTAAGATGTGTATCAATCCTAAAATACGCTCAGAATTTCATAGAAAATTCGCTGGTTAAACCAAAAATTATCTTAAACAACTCATCGATGAATGAATCGTTATTTCTGAGAAATTTTAATAAAGAAATAAATATCGACAAACGATCTACTTCTTTCATAAATCTAAAAAGAACGAACACAAAAAGGGATGTAAAAAGTCCTCTATCGAAATTATAACTACAATTACAAAATAATAATGATAAACGAATCGCTACACCCTATTTTCAACGCGTAAGAATACAGACCTTTTGACTATCCGCAAAATCTGTACAAAAAAATCTAAAAAGAACGAACACAAAAAGGGATGTAAAAAGTCCTCTATCGAAATTATTACTACAATTACAAAATAATAATGATAAACGAACCGCTACACCCTATTTTCAAAGCGTAAGAATACAGACCTTTTGACTACCCGCAAAATCTGTACAAAAAACAGCGGATATATTAATTCTCTTTTAAGTCTTTAAGCACGTAAGACTACTATCTCCATGCACTCCGTTAACCCATAATCAACAGAAGATGACACTGGTGGCTGTTTTTATGCGTGAATGATGAGGCTCTAACTCTCCCTTCAACTCTTACTCCGTTTTCACATGATAACCGAAACGAGGCTTGTGCAAGGCTCAGCGGGTTATGTGTTTAGCCTCAAACAGAGACTCAAAAATACCATGGTGCAGATAAGTGGAGTACTACGCCCACATCGAGCAGAGCGTCGCAGAAAGCCGAGGACGGGATTGTTAATTCGACAAAAATAGGGAAAAGTCAACATTTAAAAAATATTTCAAATGACTTATTAAAAAAATTGCGCCGACCAATTTGCGGCGGGTGAAAATGCTACTTAAATTTTCAGATTCTACGGAAAAAGGAATATTTTAAATAAGAGGATCGACTATTTAATTAACAATTTCAAAGGGATTAGATTTTTCGAAATAAAAAATCCTTCTCGAGGAAGAAATTAATAATAGCCTAGATACAAGGGTTAAAAAATTAACGTCAGAATACATCTGGTAGACATATGATTCCCGTTTTCAATTTTTTATTGAAAGAGAAATAGCCGACAATGATACGAGCAAAAAATTTTCTTTGCTATTTCTGAACAAAACTGAAATCTCAACGAAATAATAGCTACTGGAAAAGTTCTTTCGCACACTTATTTAGTTTATAGTTAGAAATTATAAAATCTTTATTTAAGATACAAATGCAACAAAGAAATAGGCCAAGAAAAACATCCGAGGACGTAGGAAATGCTAATAGAAGTACAACTATGGCAGAAAACGAAATAGAGCTCCATAAAATATTTTCTATTTATAAAAAATTTATAAATTACAAAAAGAAGATATGCAATTGTACCTATAAGTGAATATTTTCATTTCTGGAAATATATCACAGTTTAACTGGCAGTAGGTTATAAACCAATAAAGTTCCTATTATTACACAAGGCTACAATAAAAAATAGCATTTTACCATTAATATTACAACTTTAAAAGAAAAAGTTATTTTATATTATGACTATTTTAGCAACGGCACCCTGTAATATCCAGGTAACGGGATCGCACCGCTCCCAGGCTGAGAACTGTCGCACGACCGGTTGACAGGTACACGTAAGCTTGCAAGAAGGGCTGTCGCGATCTTAAGAAAGGTGTCTGTGTCATCCGACGGAGGCGCCACTCTGCGTTCATAGTCATTACTACAAGATGCGCGCAAAGATTTATACCAGCGCCGCCCGATTTTTTACTAAAATTGTGTGTGTTTTTCTATACCAAATTAAATCTATGATATTTATGAAATAATAAAAATATCCTGTTTCAATGTGACCTGACTTTAATGTAGCTAAGTCAGTTTATTATGTCAATAAAATGAATATAGCTAAACCTATGAGCCTCAATAGATCCAGTGACCTCCAAGATTATTAAAAGGCCTCAAAGGGTGCGGTAGCGTTCACGTTGAAGGTCATTGGTTTATACAAACTGAACTCGGTGAACATTCTTGTAATCACACATACAACTTAACAAAAACAATAATGACGTTAGGAAAAATTAGGGATCATTAATTTCGGGGTAGAAGAATAACATACTAGAACTGGAATTGGACGAGAGGAAAATAAAACCGGCGAGTTAATGACAGGGAGTATTTCGTAGGTAATGATAAACGGTTTCACGAGATAAAATGAAACTGACCCGTAATTTTGAAGTTAATTAAACGTTTCAAAATTGACAGATAATAATCTTATTAATAGCAGACCCCTCTAGTTAGAACAGATTGGTTTACAGAGGGGTTGAAAAAGGACTACACTACATCCTTCTCGTGTACTTTGTAATACCGCTAATGGATGAGTAATAAGGCAACCAAACCTAAAGCTGCGGGTGCTCAGACCTGCCCCTGATAAATTAATTATTCAAATATTTTATGCAAATGAGATGGAAAGCAATGAACGCCGCAAGCCATATATATCAGAATAGTTACTGTCGAATTTTAGTGGTATATACTTCATTTAAAAAATAATCTAGGGCAGACAACGGTGCTAAAAATTATCATATTCTTTCGTTCGAATAAAAACATCCCTTTTTGATCCCAAGGCAGGGGCTCTCAACATTTTTGCATTGGAGGACCACCCACCAAGATAGAATAAAACCACATCCGTCTGTTCCAAACGTGTTTATCTACCGCTATCTCAATCGCTTCTAGCTTTAACTTCGATTTTTAATCGCTAATTCGTGTCACCTACAGCAAATCCGCAGACAGCAAATTTTTGTACTCTTCTCCTTGAAAGGTTAAAATGAGCAGGTACAGTTGTGTATTTTTGTTAACATAACCGTAAATCTAACAAGTAAGAATAAATAATAAAATAAAATAAAATCTTTTTGCTTTATAAAATAGGCGACCTTAAAAGGATAAAGTAAGAAAATTTTCAGATTATTTGTTCGTTATAAAAGACTATGGTGTCATATTCTTTTCATCACTGTTGCTTTACATATCGTTTACGTAATAATTTCGCTTTGATAGGTTTTCAAGGTTGAGCTACATTTAAAAAAACGTGTTTTGCTATTAACTTTATGTTCAAAACCCATTTACTCCAGCTTATGGTATGAGATTATTACGTAAATGATATGTAAAGTTATAGTAATGACAAGTTCATGACACCAAAATCTTTTATAACGAACAAATAATAAGGTCGCCTATTTTATAAGAAAAGTTATAACGCTTAGTTGCACGAAATTTTAGTTTATTTCTATTATGTCATTTTATACCTCTATAATGTTCACTATTGATTTTAAAATTTTGAACTTTTTCACAAAACAATTAACAACTCGTAATCAGTACACGGTCCATTTGGGAAAGTATTTTTATTCCTCACGCTGCGGTAGATGGCTTCTGGGTAGAAAAGTATCTTCGAAATTTCAAAACTTGCGAAATGGGGCGCCGTGGCGTAGTGGCGAGTGCGTTGGCCTGCTACGCTGAGCATACCCGTTGAAAACCTGAGAAAGTAGGACTTTTTCAATAGATCTTGCGGTCCCCTATTTGCATGTTTGTAGGAGAGCACGCGAATCAACGCTTCATCCTTCGGAAGGCACATAAAGCCGTTGGTCCTCGTTGGTGCTTTTCGAAAAGAGTAGGCTAATGCCGGTACCGGGTTTCTCATCTTATTTGCTTTGTGATTTACGCTAACGAGCCTACTAGCGCTAGAGTCGTATGGAGTCACAAAGTTCCACACATCACAAACTTTGACATCAATCATTGTAAGAAAGCGATTGAGGTAATATATTTACGTTCGTTATTTTTCATTGAATGTTAGTCATTTTCGCACTTAAAAGATAAAAATAAGTAAGAATTAAAAAAAATTCAAAAATAAAATCTTTTTGCTTTATAAATTAGGCGACCTTATTATTTGTTCGTTATAAAAGAATGTGGTGTCATGAACTTGTCATTACTATAAGTTTACATATAATTTACGTAATAATCTCATTCCATAAGCTGGAGTAAATGGGTTTTGAACATAAAGTTAATAGCAAAACACGTTTTAAAAATGTAGCTCAACCTTGAAAACCTCCTATCCAAGCGAAATTATTACGTAAACTATATGTAAAGCAACAATAATGAAAAGAATATGACACCAAAATCTTTTATAACGAACAAATAATCTGAAAATTTTCTTACTTTATCTTTTAAGGTCGCCTATTTTGTAAAGCAAAAAGATTTTATTTTTAATTTTTATTTTAATTCTTACTTGTTGTAGCGTTAAAGTAGTCACTGAATTCGTTATGGTGACTATAAACCGAAAAACAGAACGTAGAAACTAGCTTAAAATATCCTAAATGGGAATTTTTAAAAATTATTTTTCTAAATGCTTTAATAATATTTGATAGTTCATCAAATCCATCCATTTCAACTAATGATAACTACGAAAACAATAAAAACTTATGAAAAAACGCTCCGTAAAAGAATTACAAAATCCAAGTGAAGTATTCTATTGCTGCGTATCATACCTATCACTGCGATCCAAAGGAAAAGTTATGCTTAGACTCTATCTGAAAATGTGAACGCTGATATAAAGTGCAATGATAAACCCGATAAGTATGAGGCACCCAGCTTGACGCGCCGTAATAACGCAAGTGAAACTTAGATATAAAAACCCGAGAGAGGATTTCAGTCGTAAACTTTACTTTTGATAGTTTCGCCGCATGTTTTTTACGCATTTTTTTCTTCAAAGCCTACTCAGAACAGGTTTTTCGTCCTGCATTCCATCGTCCTATTCCCCCGTCCAGCCGCCGCAATCGCCCCACCCCCTATAGTCCCCCATTCCTAACACAACAGGCCCCACAAATTATTCTGCAATCCTTCCACACGACTTTCCACTTCGCGTCAAATTTTATCTCTCGTTTTTATTTTAATCCGCCGGTGAAAATTACACACTGTGGTACAAAGTGCGCCAATCGGAAACAGCTGCGCAGTAGAAAGCTATATATATACACACACTCAAACGTATTAAAATTATTTCCTTCGCCATTAACTCGTATAATTAAAAAAATAGCAATGAAATTTACAACTTCATCCATAAAATTAATATATAGGAGCCTTAACATAGAAGTTTTCCCTCGCTTTGTTCCAAAGTTCGTGTACAGAATAATGCTGTAGATAAACTGTTATACTGATTAAGAGTAAAATTTTTTTCGACTGTAAGAATGGAGTTAGAAAAACTGATCGATCTTCACAAAATTTAACTAAGAATACTTGAACGCGCAAACATTTTCATTTAACGGAACAGAAGTGAAATATGGAAGACATTTTCTCTTTCGCAATTAAAACAATCAAAATTGCCGATAATTTGTGAAAAATGTTATTTTTAAGGACAAGAATTTTTTTGTGTTGATAATTTGAAATGACGGCAGCCTTATCGCAAAATAGTACCCCTGGAATCTTGTAAATTGATAAATCTCAAATATGCTACTACAAACTAGCAATAAGCATTAGCAAAAACGATCACTATTTACAATATCTAGCATGTTTGGAACGCCTTGATCTCAGCAATCACCTTATGTTTATCATTAGCAAATTACAAACAACTATCTTAAATAGCTAGTTCAATATCAATCCACCATTATTTTTCCATTAACTGAGAAAAGACCTAATATCACCAAAGATATGAGCCAAAATATTCAAAGTCCGACAACGTGATTATAGATAAACCAAGCTACTATCATAACGAGGGTTTCAGATTTTCCGAGTCGATAATAGAACAAAGGATAATGGCAACAATGGATTTTTATGGGTTTTATAACACTTTTCGCCGCAAAATCAATCGTTTTTTCCTCCTTTGTTCTAATAGGACCCTAATTTATCCTAGTTTAATCGGTTTGATCTGTTACGCCAAATGAAAGGGAAGTAAAAATGTCGATGAAAATTTTCTCTTCGTTCCAACATCAACGGAAACATCCAATCTATTTTCTTCCGTTTATTTTTAAAAATCTGTAGTATGATGAAAGAGAGCGTGCCCTTAGGAGAAGACGCCGCCCCCTTCTTTAAGGGTCAAGGCGTAGGGAATCAATTACCTCAGCCCGAAAAGGCATCATTTTAAAGAACTTACACTTCTCATTAAAAAACGAAATTAGTAAGTATAGTCTTCGACTATGTCCGCGCGCGTGAGTGTAGCCGTTCTAAGAAGTATGTCACCGATCTGAATTTACATTCGAATTTTCTCTGAGAGTCACTACTTTTTGGAGATGATTCTCCAGTTAACGATATCAGAACATTGCAAAACTTTCACATCGAAGTATTAAATAGTTAATTGCAAATATTTTCACATGGAAATAGAAACTACAGCCCGGAGAAAGGAGAGTACGAAAACGGAGAACGTATTTTAAGGTGAAAGTCGATTGTGAGGAGATTCAAGAATGCGGCAACGGTAAGTAATTCTTCGATTCCAAAACCAAATTGCTTGGTTGATCGCAGATTATTGTCTCAACGATCTAAAAAATATCCATCAATATCAGTTTATGTGGTCAACTAAGGAAAACCGAGTTGAAGACAACTAAAACTGCGTTGGTTACGCAGAGCTATGGGAATTCTTACAAAACGCGGCTGTCGTATCCTTCGAATCCAAAACCGTAAGAACAAATGTTGCTCTGTCAGTTTTCGCGAAATGGAACAATAAAGACAATTTAGAGAATCTAAATGTCAACATACATTAGTCCCTCGCCAATTGCGAGGAATACGTTCCTGACAACTCGCGGTTGGCTAGGGTTAGGGCTTATGAGAAATCTGTGTTTAGTGAGTATGTGATCCATGAGAAATATATGTATGTACCAGTAATGCACACTTCAATGTTAAAAATAAGTATGCTACACTTAAAAAAACAGGTTTCGTATACAAAAATACAAGAAAATACGTTTAAAGTACATTAATAGCATAATGATCGAGTAGTCCCTGCTGTGGCCGCCCTCCTGACCTTACGCCTCAAATTCCTCGAACCTCCATCTTCCGACAAATTCATAGCCTTATCTTAAACAAAATTACCTTTTCTATGCCTACCCTTCTGGCAAAGACAATTTAGTACGTGGCTTATGCAATAACACAATTTTTAACATTCATACGTATTCGTAGTTGCCATTTTGGATAATGTTATGCTTCAATACGAAATATCATTCGATTTCTTTTAACCATCTGGGCCCTATGACTGCACACAGACGGACAGCATGCTGAAAACTCAGCCACTCCTAATATGTGTAGAAAGCGAAAATGTATTTACTATCTTTATTATCACTACAAGCCGCCACTTTATAAAAGATTACCCTTCTGGGTATGATATGCGTATTAAGAAAAAGAGCTACCACAATACCGGAAACAAAAAACTGACCCAGTATTCGAAGGAATTTCATGTAAGTTCAAATTAGTTTTTGTGGTTTCTATAAAATTGAATGCGGAAAGATAAATAAAGATCGTTTCGATAACTAAGTAGATAATTACTGAAGAAATCAATAGACGTAACTTGACGGAAGTTTATAATAAATTCGTATATAAAGCTTCTTTGATTAATCTATGAAAGTCGCTGAAAATTATTGAAATTTATTATATCTTGACAGCAGGAGAACGCCCTGATAACAAATATTTTTGTGTGTGAAGTAGGAAAAAAAAACTTTAAGCAAATGAGACAGAAAAAATAAACTCAACAGAAGAAGAGAAGTGCGAACTATACTTACAAAAATGTAATTTCCTCAATCTATGATTTAAAAAGTTGAGGAACATCACTATATGTAAAAAATATGTAACAACTCATGACGCATACGGTCTTTTTACGTGATGGTCTTTTTAGTGGAAAAGTATATGTTATGCATATGCCCAAAACACACGCCAGGCGATGAGTACAACATAAAAATACCCATCTTCAATTATAGCTTTGTCGGCATCGGTGGTTCAGTGGTAGAATGCTCGCCTGCCACGCGGGCGGCCCGGGTTCGATTCCCGGCCGATGCAATTTTTTTTCGCATTCACTTAACATCTTTTCGCCGGTAAATTTTTAGTGCAGTCACCCGATTTTAATAACTTTTTCGCTGGTACAGTGTAGCAATTACCTTAACACGTATGACCTATATACCTGAAGTTGCTAAACCAACCTAAACTCGGAGGTGCATGCAACGACCACCAAAGACTCTAGAATAGCAAAATTCGCACTCTTTAAGAAGGAAATTTATCCTCAATACACAGCTTGAATTCAAAGCCATTTAGAGAGAATGCATATCTGCTAGAATTAAGTCGCTCAGCGTTAATTTCTTCCGTCCCACGCCTGAGGCTCGGGAGCCGCGTTTTGGCCTCCTCTGCTATACACTCAACAATCTCTAAAATCAATATTTGCATTCCCTCTACTAACTATTATTAATTAATTAATTTACCCAAGTATTTAGGTAAATATAAGCTAATAAACTGCGCATAAATACAAGGCCGCTGTGTAACGCCTGGTATCTTACGAAAGGATACTGAATTCAGTTAAATTTTAAGTGTCATGTTGCGAGCATTACTTCTCCATTACCTGGTTTATCTATCGTTTAACACTGTACCCGTCGACGGATTGTTAAATATTTCTCTCATCCTAATGCATTCTCGAAAATTATTATAAAATATAAATTCTTAAATAAACGCTGGATGAGAGAGCGAGTCACACCAGACGGACAGAGAGGATAGCATTTTGGACTGCTAAGGGCGGATCTAGAAACTTCTCAAAGGTGAGAGCGATTGCAGAGTATTTTTCCATGAGGGTGGGGATATTTTTAATTTGTACACAAAATTTTTGGAAAAATTATTTTTTATTAATAAACCATGGAACACGATAGTATAGTATGATAATTATCACAGTGAAGCCTATTGGGGAAAACCTGCTGCAGCATGACAACCCTTTCGGCTTCACCTTTTTCTACCCCTAAAGAATACCCTAGAGGGGGAAGGCGGCGATCGCCACCCCCCCCCCCCCCCCCCCCCTGGATCCGCCACTGTATACTGAAACCGCCGACGGTAAGCGACTAACACGAAAAATTCAGAACGAATTACAATTTGATCGATGAATTAGAACGTGGATTGTGTTCTTCGGTCAGTCTCGCAAACATGACAGACAGGCGGAAACATGCGCGAATGATGCCTCGTGGAGTTCATTTTCTCGTGAGAATGATGCCGACCACCAAGGCAAACCTATTCTATCCTCCACGCACACTCACCCCACTCCCAACTCTTTGCTTCCATCCTTCCTTTTCTCAACAAAAACCACCCTACCCCCACGACATTCTATCCCGCCGCCAAACATACTCAACCCATTCTCTCTCCGAGAGCTGAGAGAAGAAAAAAAACCCCCCCTCTCTCTTTCCACCCAGCCCTCTCCCTCTCCTCTTCCCATCTGCACATACACTCATCCCTCCTCCGAACCTCACTCCCTCCTCCTCCTCCTCCGCCACATATGGGCCCAGTCGGGGGAAATAAAAGGAGGCGGAGAGTAAAAAAAAAGGGGGGGGGCGACCGAACCCACTCCATCATTTCCGCGGATAGAGAAGGGGAGGAAGAGAGTTGGGTTATAAGGGTAAGAAAGGGTTGAAGAGGAGTGGGAGTTAGAGAAGGGGGAAGGCGTCAGAAGGAGCCCTATGCATATCTAAGCCCACCACGGACAGGAATAAGGAGTTGAAGAAGGGTAAGGCACCCACGGCATCATATAGTAAGATGGGCGTCCTCTCACGCCCCCCTCCCCGACTTCCCTCCTTTCTTCTGGCGTCTCCCGCCCTCCCATTCCTACGGAACCACCCTTAAAACGCGAGGGAGAGAGGGGGGCAGACTACTGGAGGAACGGGGTGGACGAAACGTGCTAGGGGCGAGCGCAAAGGATGTCTGAGATATGTTTTTCTTCCTTTACAGGGGATAGTGGGGTGGGACAGTGCGGGTGGATGGTGCGTGTGTGGACCAAGTGGGGTGATTGCAGGGCGACCAACATTAGGGTAAAAATCTCAAAACTGCGAGCGGTAAACTCATCGATTAACTGGTAAATTCGTAATTTAGGAGAATCTCTCTCGTGGACCCGATTAAGTACCGACCTATGCAACGAACGATATCCCAAAGTTATTGTCGATGATACAAGAAGATAATCTTACCAGTTGGAGGCTTATATAAACTTAATTAATTTTACGTAGTACAATAGTGTGTGACGAAAAAAATTCAGAAATTCGAAAAACCTTTTATTTTATCATTTTGAATGTGCTGACCCCTATAAGAAACGACAAAATAACATTTATTTACCGCAGAAGGTTGTAAGTTCTGCAGAGCGAGAGCGAGCAGTGGAAGAAACAAAAAAAACTGTCCCTGCCATTTTCAAATCCAAATATTGCTATTTATCATTAGTTAAAGGCGAAAAATGGAATCCTACCGGCAACCGCTATTCGATTAGTAACTCCCAAATATTCGCCAAGAGTTAAAAAGTTGCATTTGTTTAAAATGGCTTAGATAATATAGCACCGTTTATCAGATTACACCCCGGTTCGAAAAAAACGAACAATCGAACACCAAGGAATACAACTCTTCCCTTCACTCGCATTCGCTTCAAAACTCGGTTTAAGTTAGAAAAACATTTATAGGGTGGCAGCCTTGACTGTTGAGGAATAGTCTACTGGGCCGTGGGTGGGAAATGAGGAAAGAGAGGAGCGAGGGGAGGAGGAAAGAGTGGGAGGATAGAGTGGGGCAGGGAAGAATGTTTGCGGGGGATAGAGTCGGCGGCGTCTTCTAGGGGGGGAGGGCCTCCGGTGAGTGAAAGAGAATGCTCCGCCATAGAGACGCCGCGTGAGGACACGGAAAACAAAAGACGACGCCATTAAGAGCGACATCTGATGGCGCTTAGACGAACGACGCCGGGGCGAGGTGAGCCAGTGAGATATGGGCGGGAGGAAGGAAAGGATGGTTGCGCGGAATGGGGTACCCGGCGTGCCTGCGGAGAAGAGGGATGGGGGAAAGGAAATGGGGGATCCTTACACGAATTTCGCTTTTTGGACGGATGTCTACAGAGAAGGCGACTACAATCCTCGTCTGGGAAAAATGATTCCGCGTGCTTGATCTTTCGTTCTGTTTGCATTACGCTGAGGCTTGACGTCCGCATAAACGACAACTTAGCCGGTCTTCCGCTGTCAGGACGGTTAAAAGAGCTTGCAGTTTCATCGAGGCCATGAGTTTTAAACCCGAAGTTTACAAAGATGTTTTAGAATTTGATATTTATCTTTCGTTCTTATTATTTTTTTAAAGTCAAAATAGCAAGGAGCATTCCAGCTTATTTTAATATAGTATTTAATGCTGAGTAAAGAAAAAAGTGCGCTATAAAATATGTACTCTGATCTCTACATCAATTTCACGGTTCTTAACAGCTGATGTGCTAAAAAATATTTATCTTTAATCAAATTCAAGACGAAGTAGAAATCAGATATAAAATGCAATTAATGATCACTTATAATAATATTTTCGTTTCAGCAGTTTGAACCAATGAACATGCGTTCCTGAATGAATTTTCTCAATTACAGGGTCCATTACACCTTAATTAAACCCTCAAAGTAGGAGCATTCAAATTTCTAGTAAAATCGCGATGCGATATAACACCTTGTGCAATATAAAAATCCGAGCCTAAATGAATATCTAACTTGTTTTATTGGAGCTTCATTGAATTTTTTATTAAATTTAGAATCAAATCTGCATATGTTATTCACTATAGAATAATAATTTGTAATTAGACTGGGCTACTTTTCATGGCAAGATGAAGTGTTAATATTCCCTTGGTAGAGTAAACAAAAAATACCGAAGATTATCTCTCACGCCTCAAGCAATATGATTAAAATTTAGTAATTTTCTCGTGAAATACTAAAATATTTTTTTCTATTTAATTAATAAATACCATGTGGCACTGGAAATGCACTTCCTCGTTGAACTCTCGTCTTACGTCTGATAATCGCCTTGCGGGAGCCCTTTACTCCCTTTAGCTAATCCATCAAAGCTGACGCATCAAGAAGTTAGTCAATTAAGCATAAAATGGTTTAGATTCTATCGCCTGTAAAAAAATATAATAATACTTAAGTTTGTCATTCACAATCACACATTTAAAAATAAGTCCCAATTCCAACAAACAGCTTGTAACCAAATAAGAGTAATTGCGTAATTTTTATGCATTTCTATTAATTAAATGTTGTCCTCCTAAAAAAGTGTTAATTTTGAAAGGTATAAACACCTAACATTTACATTCATACGTTGTCGTTACAGATGAACTGAGCTATTTATGCCTAAATAGCCTCTAATAAAAATTAATCCACAATAATGGTTTCTTAATAGTCAACTCATAGCAAAATTGGTTATTAAATGTATTAAAAAATATGATCAAATCAAGAGACAAAAATGAAATATTCTGATAGACTAATTAACTTGCGACGTGAAAATCTAGAAGCTCAACTTCAAAACACAAGTTTAAAAAAAGTGTTATTAAACGCATAAATATTTTCTATCTTACACGGGCGAGATATTAACACACCACTTAGCCGCGCTTTCACAACACTACCATAGTAATAAACATAATTTCCACCCCTTTTCGGAAACAAGCCAATAACTAGTTCTCCAAGTTGCAAATATCGAACTTATCGCACTTTCATGCTAATGGTAACTCGTCGATTTGAACCTCATCTCTAGTGACGTTGAGGAGCTATTATCGTCCCTCTTTAGGGTACTCAAACACTCGCGTCGCAAACACAAGAAACGACGCTCTAAGGCCACTGTGGATGGGCGTGGTGCGGCAGCAGTTGTTCATACCTCGTTAATCCATATACACTAGCAGTAAAAAATGAGGTGGGTTGGGTTGGAGAAAATATAGGAGGTAAAGAAAAGGTGACTGACTACTGATTTCCTATTGGGAACATTTTATATAAAGCATCGGCGGTCCCTCTTCATTTGCATTTGTGGGAAAAGTCAGACACTCCCTTCGACATTCTATACGGACCGGGGCTACACGTCGTTACTTTTGATCGCGAGTGACAGATCCACGAACCACGAGGTGCGTGAGATTAGCGCGAATCGCGTTAACGGGTTCAGGGGAGAGAAGGACATGTGCAACTTATCATAGAGTTACTAGATACGAAACATTTGAGTATTCTGAGAATTAGCGTGTTTAGGCAGTATAAGTTGAAGCAAAACTTAAAATTCGACGTTAACAGAATAGAAAATACTCCTATATCTCTGCAGTTGTTCCTCTATACCTGTAACACATTGAAGTTTATTTTCGCCGCAATAAAGAGTACAATGGTCCAATATGGAGAAATGCAGGGTGTTCAAAAGTCATTGCGCACTTGGCTCGCGTGTAATGCATGTAATTATTACGGTCAATTAAATATTCTAGTGCACAGTGACTTTTTGAACATCCTGTATAAAACTGAGTTAATCCTACATCAACCACTTTAACGAGACTAGCTTCATTGGAAGAAAAAATGAGAATAAAAAATGCCAAGATTCAACAATCACAACGAGTAATGGATGACAAATTGATAATAAACTATTGGTTAAGTTTTTTTCATGGCTTGCGTTATATGTCAAACTTTATTCTGTAATCGCATATAGATAGTTTCGAAGTGGAATGTAACTAAAAGAATTTCGTATTGAATTTCGAAGTACTTACTGGTGTTTACCTCTTTACTTTTCTGAAAAAAGGAATAAAAATAAAACAAGGAAAATGTAAATTATTTCATCTGAAATTAACAGTATAATCTCCGCAGAGATCCCTACGAACCCATCAGAGCTCAAAAAGAAAAACAGTATGTGAAGCTTGAATAACAATTTTTCCTCATTCCTGGAAAATACATCCCTCAAGTCTCCGAAATCGCAATTACTCGATTCTAAGTAACACGAGTAACCACCACCACCCTTTGCAAACAATCTCTCATAAAACCTTTCCCTTACTCATCCTTCTCTACCATTTCATTCCTTACTAGAAGCAACAGCTGCTCATCTGCTTGTTATTTTGGATGGATCGCATAGGAGTATTTCGACAAAAAATAATAATTCTCCAGGAGAAGAAAAATACCCAAAGCGAAAGAATAAACCGAGAGAAAGAAGGTTCTTGGGCGTTTCAGAAAAATTTCCTTCCATATAATTTTAAAATTTCCGGGACGTGTACTCTTCCATGCTCCCAAAACCCCTTTGGCGAGCCGAAATTGCAGTTCGTGATCCTCCCTC
Source organism: Uropetala carovei (assembly GCA_036926305.1). NCBI lineage: Eukaryota > Metazoa > Arthropoda > Insecta > Odonata > Petaluridae > Uropetala > Uropetala carovei. Next base: position 7,200,821 of record JAXCHB010000065.1, on the reverse strand, counting down.
GAACCCTCCCCTGGCTCTATCCACCTATCCCTTCTTGCCGTAGCGATGATCGAATGCGTGGGGCAGAACGTGCATGTTCTCCCGAGAGGGAAGCATGACGGAGATCCAACGCTTAATTTGTATATCCGAATGAAATGTACAAGCGTCCGTAAGAAATTAAGGCTCCTCTTTTCTACCAAAATTCCCCCTTTTCCTTAACTCCTGGAAAGTTAATCCCTGGGATGAAAGAAAAAGGTAGAATATGAGCGAACTGTCGAGTCGTTATATAGGTTCTACTGAATACATTATTTAGCTAATATACTATTTTAGTAAGAATGGGAAAACGAGAGCGAACTGTTTCTTATACCGTGTCTAATTAGGGCGTCGCATTCAAGAACCTTGTCGTTTGATTTTTATAAGACTCAAACATGAAAACAGCTAAAGTTCTTTGAAGGACTAAAACGAGTGTTTTAGTAATGAAGAATTTACATGTCAAAAACTATACTTTAGAGTAAATTTAAACTCATCTAAGCGAAGCAAATAAAGTAGTGTATCAACACCGCAAAGTTATTAGCAAAAAATGCATTGTTTTTTATTTAGCTTGAGGAATTAGGGAAATAAATATACGATTGAAAAAATCTATTTTTACAGTGAAACGCACAGATTAAGCATGTATCTCCAAAATATATTAGAGTTAATATCGGCCAATTGATAGTATGTTCTTCTCTATCAGAAAATAAATATATTTTGTCATAATTAAACTAAAATAACTACAAAAAATATCGCCCGTATTATGCAAAACCAAGTAGTTATTAGTGCTTCAATTAATTAATCGTAAAAACAAATCAAACGTTTAAAAATGAAGATACATTTTTTATAAACTAAGCTCGATTTAAAATCATTGTGCTGATTATATATTTGAAATAAGTTGGGATCTTATAACATTACTATATATGAAAATAGCTTACCACACATGCCGCCATTACGGTGTTAAGAATTACCTACAAGCCAAAAACATTATCTATATTTGAGAATACTTTCTGGGTAAAATTTGTGTTTAATTTAATTCGCATTATTGAAGTTCCCTCCTCTGGTATATGGCACAACATACATACTTCCATAATAATCTTACACGTCCTAAAATGCGAACAATATGATCGTCCTCAATAATACGGCGAATTTTCCAATCACAATTTTAAGAAACTGCCAGACATGTACCACAATTGACGCATCGGATACCCATTTAGGAGGGCTATGTAGCGTACCTTACCCAAAAACGCGGCACCCAGTGGGTGGAGCTCGGTTAGAGTTGCGCAAAGGGAATAGGAGGGAGTAGATTAGTCAAACAGGGCTGCGAGCGGTAAGAGAGGCATATGTTTCGCGTATGCAAAGAAGTAGGGAGGAGGAGAAGAGAGGAGGGAGGAAGAGAAAACCTCACTAGAGGAACATACATAGGAGGGAAATGGAGTGAGGTGTGCCCAGGTGCGGGGCCAGCGAGAAAAAGAGAAAGAGGCGGAGGAGGTGGGGAGAGAACACGGAAGAAGAAAAATAATAAAGATCCAGAGAGTAAGAGAGAGAGAGGTAAGCATGCAAACTAGGCAGAGAAGGAAAAGCGGGAGTAGGGAGTGGCTGGTGAGGTATTCGATTGTGCCGGGGCGGGGTCGACGCCCCCCTCCAAATATCCTACCCGAAAGGGTACGTGGAACAGAGAAAGAAGCGATGGGCCCCTTCTCTCTCGCTCTCTATGAGTGTGCGTGCTATAGGTAGTATTGGGGGATGTGAGGATGGGGCTCCGTGGGAGAGAACCCTTGGTTAGAGGCCGCGGAAGGGGGGCGCATCGGTTTAACCGCATTTGCATGGCGCTGGGGATATCAGACAAAAGAGGAACAGACTCCGCTCACGAAATATCTCAGGTAAAACGGCGTTGAGGTTAGGTTTGGTAGCGAGAGACATCGACGTAGTAATTGGCGAAAGGGTTTTTTCAACACACTCCGCGGTAGTACGAGACCACGAAGAATGAAGAGCCGCATCCGAAAAAGGAACCGAAATCTCTCGCATACTTTCTCACGATAGACGAAACTAGATAGAGAGACCGTTGCATCTGTGTATATGCTAATTTTTACGAAAGAAAACAGGTGTTGCTAAAAGAATAAATAGAGCATACCTACAATTGTCACTTTAAGAGGGCGAAGCATGCAAAGGACTAGTTCGTGAAAACCAAGCACTGGCTGAGAAAACGTTGGCGAGAACCAGCCAGAACTGTCGCTGCCTGGGAAACTTGAAAAAGGTACGAATTTGAAGCAGAGTCGCACGATTTAAATGTGTGAAGAAGAAAACAGGAACTGAAAATAATCAAATGAATACATGCCCACGAAAATTTCTCTAGTTCTGCATCAAGGCTAAACTCCCAGAAAAACCAGGAGAAAACAATATCGAAAGCAACAAATTTACAAATGCACGATCGATCGATAAACAGTAAATTGTAATCCAAATACACGTTAAAGATAAGTATACGATAAAAAAAGTGACTAAGATAGCCTCCTTTCGCTTCGACCTGATATAACTAGAAATTCCAGAAATTCCATGGCCGGATTATATTTTTGTTTTGACTTTTAAAGCGACAGCTTCACTTTATGAAACATTATGACAAATTAAAAATGACTAAGAAATTAAGCTTGCTCTTCCTAAATTGACATAAATTAAATGCAATCTCAGGTTTAAAATGCATTCTCCGCCATAAAATTAATAAAACTCTCTCCAACCATAGCCATTTTCTACAATCACGAAAAAATAGCTAACGTAATTTTTAATTGCGTGGTTGAAAGATAGCATATGTTCTTTGCGCATCGATCTCTCATTCTGCGTTTTCCTGTCTTCAACAAGCTTACATTAAAAGAGATGAATGTAACAACCGCAACAAAAATTATTAATAAAAATCAAAGTAATCCCCGAATTATACATGCGTATAAGATTCATGAGTCATTCAAAAAATTCTCCGTAACTATGTATTCTGTATATGAAGAGAAGGGCGGGAATTAAGAAGTTTACCGTAGATGTTAGTCATCTGATACTCGACCTATGAATTACTAACAGAAAGTAATTTTGAACAATCATATTCTTAATAAATATACGTAACAAAAATATTTACGGAAACAATATTTTTGTATGTACCTAAATTGCAATGTTATTTCTACAGTAATCTTCCGATGCATCTGTTTTAAAACAAAAATGAAGTTTTACTTCTTCCATATTTGTATTCTACGTTCCCCATTTACAGAATTAACTGCTAGAATCCACCAAAAATATTAAGCACAATTGATATATCTCTGCTCTTTTAATATAAAGCACCTTATTAAATTAAACATCCATATCCGTAGATATCCCCCAAAAGACAAACCCAAAACATCAGATAAAAATTCGCCCGTAGGAAAAATCGTATCGATCAAACAGCGAACAAAAACCGATGCTCCGATTACGATCCATCCTTCGATCCAAAGATTTGGCATGCTCGGGGGTTTTAGAAAAAATCCCGAAAATAGTAGAAAAGGAGAGCGAAAATTGCCTTTATTTGTGCGCCTTCGAGGCTGTATACAACCCATCTCCGACCAAATAACCCGGTGGTGAGGTGGGAAAAATGATGCCGCCTGAGGAAGCGGAGTTTGTGGGGAAAAATCTCAACCCGGCTCCAACCTTCACCTTCCTCCTCCTACCTCCAGGGGGGCATCCCTCACCTGTCGGCCCCATTACCTCCCACCCCTCTCCCTCCAGAAATCAACCCTTTCCCTCACAAAAACACGCCCCCTTTTTCTTTCTCATCTGCATACGGTCCCGCCTGCTCTCCTGCCTCCGAGCAACCGTGGGAAGGAATCACTGCGGAAGGGTATCGAGGAGAGGGGAGAATAGGAGAAAATGAGCGGAAGGTGGAAGGGGAGAGGACGAACGTTTTCAGGAGGGTTAGACGGAGAGAAGGTTAGTTTGCACGGATGGATGGAATAAAAGGGAGTATTTCTAAAGTATGTACCTACCAGGATAGGAGAAATGTACAAGAATAGTGTAAGACCAGAAAGGATCGCTCATCTTTCTCGCACGACTACCTTCCTTATCAAGTTCGATTTCCTCCGTTTTCGGGGTCGTGTTAAAGAAGAGCATTATGCGCCATAAGGACCGTACTTAAATGCCTATGGGAAATCTTTCACTATAACATCCCGATGCGCCAACAACCCTGCCACGACCGCTTTCATTACCGAATCTGGATCCAGCAAGGATAAACACTTGATAGAACGCTCCATGTGGTAGCCACGATTTTAACATCGACATCATGATAATTTACGAATTTACATAACCAATGGACAGGATGCGAGCAAAGCAAGCGTAATTACAGCATTTACTAGCGGGTGCAAGTGTCGTTAGGAGGATAGCACGGGTCTGCTGAGCCTTATTTATAACCACCGATGCTGTCTAAACGCTCGCCTTCTCTCCATGCCTCATACTGGTTCGCTTGATTGAAAACGGTTGAGTAAAAATTCTTCCCGGTTAACAATTTCATTCACACATCAAACGTAGGCTCCCGTTAATACATACTCGAAGGTTTTATTATTTGTATTATTTCAACTCAACTCCTGTATTCCAGTCATTTATTTATAAAATTCGACACAAAGATCCCCATTCCCACTTCACGAATGGGAATTTAAAAAAATTGGTACAACATACATTGTACAAACTTTCTCATATATAGGTACTAATGCGTCGTTTAGTTATCTTTAGAAAATGAAAATCGTATGAGCCTGTTTTTAGAAAATCCAATTTTTGTTAAAGTTGCCCAAGAATAAACTAGTCATATTCATTCACTGAGAAAAATTAAATATGTAGTAATATTTAAGACGTAAACTCAAGTAACTACGAAATTTGATCAAAATCGTTTGAGCCGTTTCTGAGAAAATCGTATTATTGTTAAAGCTGCCTAGAATAAACTAGCCTTATATTCATTTTTTGAGAAATATGAACTATACAGTATTATTGAAGACGTAAACTCAAGTAACTGTACGAAATTTGATCAAAATCGTTAGAGCCATTTTTGAGAAAATCGGATTGTTGTTAAAAATGCGTAGAATAAACTACTCTTAATTATTGATCAATGTCAACCATTTCTATGTATACTCTACTCAGTATGATAAAATGCCTAAGTACGAGATTTCATTTATTTTCGTTCTTCCGTCTAGGCTCCAGAGCCAGTAACAGACAGACGGCATTGAGAAAACCACTTTTCGGATTCAGCGACACCTAAAACGTGTATTTCTGTAAAAATCTCGAGGTCAAATTTTTTCGCGAAAACAATACTTTCTCGATACTTCGTATGAGAAAGTAAAAATGGATTATACACCCTTGACACTCGGGAAACAATCATTCTATGATTTTACGTAATTTTTGTCGGTCACTTCGGGCCAACTATAATTTGCTCCAATTAAAATCAAGATAAAACTGCACCTCAAAACTCATTTGCATACCAGCTATATATTTTACGCAGTTATGCATTAAAAAACTCATTCCGTCGTTTCGAATCTTAAAAATTCTGAAAGAATATATGTTAATTTCTCGTTAAAGGACACGGGGGTTCATCGTTCTTTCTCTTCTTGAATTCTCAATAACACCCCAATTTCGGACAGATTCGGAAAATACGTGTCTACCCGATGAAAAAAATTTTCGACAGAATTTTACACCGTAAATTTTCCATGTTGAACACCCCTTCCAGCACAATATATCAGATTTGTAAAAATGATCGAGTACTCACCGCGTCGTCATCGGCGTCAGGCGGCTGATAATAATAGAGTTTCTGGAGATGTTCGTATAGGTCCGCTTTTGGGTACATCTCTTTGAAGGGATCCCTTGTGCTGAAGAAGTCGAGGTCAATGTCCAGCACGTACGCGGTTTCGGATGACGGAATGTGCCTCCGGAAGATGGTCGATAATTCTTCAGCACTGACGTCTCCTTCCTTTGGAAAGCAATATAAAGCGAGCCAAGTCAATAAGATGTTGCGTTCAAATACATGAAAATTCGTTCGCAAAAGTATTCCAATATATTCTGCCAATGCAACAATTTCTCAGACATGGTTCTTGTGAAATGTAATTTTCTTTTATCAGTGGAGGAACCAAGAGGGGGGGACCGCCCCCCCCCCCCCCTCCTGGATATTCTTAGGGGTAGCAAAAGGGGAAACCGAAAGGGTTGTCATGCTGCAGCAGGTTTTCCCCAATAGGCTTCACTGTGATAATTATCATACTAATCTATCGTGTTCCGTGGTTTATTAATAAAAAATAGTTTTGACAAAGATTTAGTGTACAAATTCAAAATGTCCCCCACTCTTACGGAAAAATAGTCCTTCCCTTGGGAAGTTTCTAGATCCGCTCTTGTCTGTTATATATAATTCCAGTTCGATAAAATCGGCTGAAGAGGTCAAGTTGATTAGGAAAAGAAAAGAAAAAACGCAAATAAAAACTATTTTTATCGAGACATTATTTCTTAATGTTGCTAACATTTGTAAGATGAAATATTTTTAAAAACTGAATTGATAAGGTGCGTTTTATCCCTAAAATCATTAACTCTATTATTAATATAGCCTAAGGTCGAATAATATTATTATTTATAATATTATTATTTGAGTCGGAACGTAAATTCATCATCATTTCTGTCTGAAGAAACTACTGTCTGAATATTTGGTTTAAAATAAACCTATTCTTTTCCAACAAATTTGCTGATCTGTATGCTTGAAGAAAAACCCAGCCCTTCAACTACTGGCATTCAAATTCTAATTTATCCGAATGCTATAATTACGTCAAATAATTAGTCTAAGGCATACCACTGCCTCATGCGTTAATAATTGCGTGGAAATGAACATTTTTGCGACTTAACAAAGAACTTTTTACATCAAAGGTTACAAGGTCTACTTTTATTTCGAGATTTACAAAGTTGAATAATCAAACAAACTAAAAAATAATCGTAATTTCCACGATACCATCAACACAGATTTTTAAGCATTTCATCAATATTTTAATTAACTGCTTAAGCTTCATTACCGAAACAGAAAAGCTCGCAAATAAACATTCCTTAATTAGAATTTATCAATACGTTCATTACCTACGTTTACCAGAAAAGAGGAATATCTATCCGATTATTTTTCAAATGTATCTGAAAAATCTCTTTTATAACTACATGAAAACCAAAAGGAACAACGTATATAATTTGTGTCGTCTCTCTCCTTCTCCTCAAAACCGCAAAACTAATTGCGTCAGTGCGATGTTATCCTCGAAAGAACATATTCTGACGTTGAAATCGTCCTACTAACATACGTATATCCTTCTTTGATAGAACATCTTTTTATGTTGGATGCAAAATTATTAAATAGATGGTGTTTATGTAATCTCCTATGTGATAAATAGTCCATTCCGTGAACAAAGCACTCATATAACACATTTTAAAAGCTGATAAATTTTATCAACAGTGAAAATTTATGGTTTGATGATGAGTGGGTTAGCTCTCACGAAGTGGAATTCAAAAACAATCAGTTTACGGTATGGGCAAAATTAATGTCGAGTTCGTGAACTGGTAAATTACGAAAATTGGGAGTAATATATACATATATACAAGTAAAATGAGGCGGTTCTAAATAAAAAGAAAAAATATAATTCAAAGTTTTTTATGTAACCCCATGGATTTGATGCGACAAACCACAGAAAAATAACAATATTAAAATAAAGTGGAATGTGAGAAATGTTATTTTTCTGAATTTAGTAAAATAAATATACACCACTAAATATTTTCTTTTTATTTTCTAAGTAATATCCATTGTCCCAGAGGCGTAGCGAACAGGTGCAATGCACCGGGGCCCCCAGCCAAAGGGGGGGCCCAAATTCCCCTGACTGATCTTATATCGAACCTATGATAGATTAATGATAGGAGCCCCAAAATCGAATTTTGCACGGGGCCCCATATGAGTTTGCTACGCTACTGCATTGTCCTCTACAGGTTAACACTTATATGCAAAAATAATAATAAATTCTGGAAAACGTTAATTTCGATTTTTTTTAATAAGCCAATAATTTATCTCTCTTCTGATCGAGTTTAAATATCGTTTTAAGATGGAAGGATAAAGAAGAAAGAACCAAAGGAACACGTGGAGGAAAGAACTTTTATTGAGCTGGCTGTCTTCCCGAGGAGCAGAGAAAGAGAGGGAGCGAGAGAAGCAGGCAGAGAATAAAAGACCTTCGCTTATATTTATAAAAGGAACCGCACATTTACCGGAGCACCTTGTTTTTCACAAGTGGATTCTCCGGTGCCCAACACCTTTAGTTTAGGGATTCGCTTAAGGTGCTTCAAATACCAATTTACGCAACTATTTTTCCTCGAAAGAATGCCAAGGTCTACGCATTTAAGTGGGCAAATATCGCGCCAATGATTAATCATATACGGCTTCTTGGGGTTAAAAATGATTATAAAAGCACTATTTAATGTGCTGTTTTTTTAAAGACACTCTTGTGAATGAGAATTAATTCAAAGTAGGGGACGCATTTGAATGATATTCAAAGACGGATTCAAGTGCGATCTGAATGAAAAATATTCCGTTAATGTCTAAGTAAATATTTTGAGATAAAACCACGAATGTCATACTGAGCTCTTCTTATTTAGAATTTTGTAAGTAAAAAATTAATTTCACGATGTGTAAATCGTAATCAAGATTTCATTTGGAAATTAATTATGAATAAAGTCTTTTATTTCTCGTGTTTTCGGTAAAAATTATTTCGTCAACATAAAATAATACGAAAAATAAGATAGGCAAAGGCATATAAAATGCACGAGCCATAAAGATGGCCACCAACGGGGCTGCCACCAGAGAGGTTCGACTGCTTATAAAAGTCATTCTGTCGTGATTGACCACATAATGATTACTCATTTTCAACTCTATCTGATATTCAATAAACTCGATAATACAATTATAATTTTCCTATGATAAATTTAATTTGTAAAAATACGCTTTCAAAATGTTACATATATTCCTCTGAATAAAATTAGCCTATGACAGTGGCAGACCAATTAGGGAGGGGGTGGCGATGCTTGGATGCTCCCATTGCCCTCCATTTCATGCACTAAATTCCTCTATTCTGCGATACATATTAGATTTCTGCGATACATATTAGATTCATAGATCAAGGCAAGAAAGTGACATGGTTAGGGGTTTTCGGAATAGAGAGTTGTCGGCAGTGACGTATTCAAGAGGGAAGAGGAGCGATCGCCTCCCTCCCCTTGATCAATTTCTGGATCTGATCCTGGTCACTGAGTTTCTGTATTACTTAAGTCTGAGTGACGTACTGGTTAAATCTTGAGGAAGGTATGTCGCTGCATTAAGTATAATTGTTGACCGAGTCTCATATTTTTCACACGTCCCACTCCTTCATTTCCTCACCTTTATATACTCTCTTCAAAATTTTCAATAACAGAATTCAATTGACGAATGCTAAGTCCCCAACTATTTTTGCATTCCCAATCCTACGTCATTCGTCTCCCACTTCCTCGCAAAGATCTTTCTGAATGAACAAAATAGAACTTAATTTAACAACCAAAAATTATCAACTAATAAACTTTATGAAGTAGTCCTTGGATTATAAATTATAATTATAAAATCCATAAAACTCCTCGTATTTTTTACAATTATAAGCCCATAAAAACAACTGAAAATGATACGCCATGTATAGCTTCGCGTCATCGGTAAATCTAACGCGCTGCGACCGACGCGGCATGGAAAAAAAACACAGGAAGTGGAAAGTTATGGGGTTCCACCTCACCGCTGCCAATCCCCCTCAAAAAAACTCCACCCTCTTCTTTGAGTCTAGAAGCGTGGGCCCGTATTTCCCGAATGGGTTATGAGCGAAGTGATAACTGACGCACCGTCGAAAAAAAACTCAGGTGCACCTTGGAAACTAACCGACTTTGGTATGATACTCGCGTCCACATTACAGTCCACAACCTAACTCTTTAAGCACGCACATCCGGAGACGTTGGGGGTGGGGGTAGGGACCTCCCGCCCCCGCCCAGCCTTCGAATTCCTCCGCATCGATCCTCTCCCCCTTCCCCCGCCCCCTCGAGGCCCATCCTCTTACCTCTCCCCCTGACCCACCCGCTGCCCCTCCTCATGCCGCCGACCCCACCCCTTCCTCGCATATCACGCGCTACGCCCAGAGATTCCACAATCACTTATTGTATGCAAATACGCGAGGACACCATCTCCCTTCTCCTCCCCACCCCCGATCTCTCACCTCACCTTTCGCTGTCCCACTCCACTCCACCTCTCATCTAAAAAGGCTTCCCAGCCACGCCGAGAGCCACATGCAGGGGTTCATCTCCCAGGTGACACTTTTCGTCGCCACACTTTCATAAGAGGGACGAATCACCGGCGTGAGTGAAGTGCGATGAGACCTCTAGGAAGTCTCACGCATCGAGGGAGAAGGAAGAAGGAGCGGCAAGGTACTTTTGAGACGGACCTCAAACTCAAATACCAAATAGATAACTTTGAAATTTATGGCGAGCAGTATGCCACTTAGTATTTTGGAAAGGATTAAACGCTTCGTTGACAGACGAGAATATTACCTTATTTTAATACTTACAGGCTTAGTTCTAATATATATGATATATAATTCCTCCTATCTATCATTAAGTAGCTCAGTGGTACTCAAACTGGCCCAGAATGAATTATATAAAAAATAACGTTAAGAATTACATAATAGAAAATGAAAGTAGTAAATTATAAAAACGATATATTTCTTCTTTACCCCTCTCTCCTATTGATAGACAAATACCCCTTCTTAATTAAATACATTTAAAACAAATCAGGTATGATTGTCTTCCGACTTAACCTTTTGGTCACCTTATATTATTCTCGAACTTTATTTTCGACTGCCTAACTGCGGGAGTGGGTTATAAGATCCTCGAACCGAACAGTTTAGGCACCACTGAACTAGCATATAAACAGCACTTAAGCGGCCTTTTACTATGAGTATATAAAAACAAAGCAAATAAGATACCCTTGCTAAAGTGAGAAGTGGAAGCATGTTTTCTTAAAAATTTGCAGGTTTCTGGTTTGTCTCCCCCTTAGGAGGAGGGAAAACCCGCACCGCTGGAATGAAGATCCTCACTAAACCCTCTCATCCGTGAATACTTCACTCCTCTAACTTCAGTAGTTAAGCTATAATACCATTTCCAAGTTTTGAATTTTCCAAAGTTGAAGCTACCTAGCGGAAAATCTATGAACCACTTTGAAAATTCAGATAGCGGGAAATTCACGGATCAATAAAAGCAATCTAATTCAAGAAATTTTTTCCAAATATCTCTTAAAACAGAAAAGTTGATTGTCCACAGGCAGACCGAGTAATCACATTAGCACGTTTTTTTCTTTTAAGAGAACGTGCTAATAGGAACATATACCACCCAAAACTCTTTCAGAAGCACTGAACATATTTTTTTAGTTTTTCATCATATGGGGAAACTAATTTTTATGCAATATAGGTACATCGTTTATATTCTACAAACTAGACATCAAAACAAGTAACTTTGCAGCGAGTGTTGAGCAAAAGTCGTGTAAGCTAATTTCAGTAATTTTATATATTTGATGAATTTACAAGGACCTTGACGAACATAGTTCAGAATTATAGGTATCACTTCTCAGAGTGTTTATAAGGCGATAACTAAGAAATGAAAATTTTTAAAAAATTCGCGGAAAATGTTGTTACTAAAGCAAAGGTTTTCCACTGTAACGGACTAACGAGAAAGGTGCGAATTTTATTCAAAACTACATTTTGCTGCTAAAGATATTGAACAACTGCTCATGTAAAAAAAATTTTTTTTGGCCAAGTAATGCCTGAAACAATTAATGACAAAACGTACTATTTTACCGCTTTCGAAAACTAACCAATTCTAAATTACCTCATATTATTGCATCATGTGCACCTCCTTCACGCGCTCATTTCCTCCTCTTTATAGTAAAATCAAAGCAATGAGTGAGGCGTATTGAATAATCTGTTGAGAGAAGCTTTACAGAGGGGGAAGGCTATACCTTGTGAAAAACAATTTAAAGAAACTCAGCCATAACATGAATACTCTCTTGTGAGAAGCTGACAACTGATTTTTTTAAGGACCTGAATGCTGCAAAAAAAACGCAATAAACTACTTTGGTGACGTAACTCTTTCGCCTTAAACTTAGTGAAAAATCTAAGCGAATCCGTTCCATAGAGTGGAGCAATTTATAGATAACGTTAATTTATTCATAGAGATTAAAATCGCCAGCAATTGAATCGGTTCTGGAAATGTATAGACCTTATTATTTTGTTGATAGAGTAGGCAAGTACGTTGCATGGCGAATATAATATGTATATGTATATAAATGTATGTTATGTTACTCGTACGAAGAAGTTTGCTATGCAAATTTTACTGTATCCTAATAATAATTATCTATTTAAGCACAGAATATACACGATACAAAAATGAGTCAACTAAATAACAGCTGTATTTACGTGGTAAACTTTCCAATGAGCACCGACAATTTTTTTAAAGGCAGAAGATTAAGGAAAAATCAACAAACAACCAACGGACATTCTTTGCAAGATCAAACAATGTCTATTTCACGAATGGCTTCTAAGATATATATTCTTGTGTTTTGGAACGCTTATCTCACGCAGTACGTAATAGGCTCCGAAATGGAACATTAGTTCGTGGAAATTGCTAGTATTTACAAGGAAACACGAATAAAATCCCCCAAATGAACGAAAATATTTCCTTGCTCTGAAAATATCGAAATGAGATTGGGCAATCTCACAGATATTACACACGAATTAGTCTCTAATATTGCAAACAAAACGATCAAACTTCAGAGAAAATGGGTAAACAGTAATAAAAGACAAAAAAGATTGGAGAAAATTAGACTGCGGATTGATAAATACTTTAAGACGTCTATGCAGAGCCTTAACCTTAGAACACTTTTTTTATAAATATATCAAATTAAAAAAAAGAAAAACTTTCTCGTGGATAGCTACGTTGCATGACGGGCAGTCGTAAATGTGGCGACGTGAGAGAGAGAACTCGGGAAGTAAATCCTCAAATTTTAAATTTCTTCAAAGGAACGAAACTGTAGCTAGGTGTCATTCTAGGGTACTGAAGGTAACGTTCGGGTCAGAAAACAGTAAGCGTGACCTTTGGCCATAGGGAATGAGGGATTTCGAAGGATTTAGGTTTTGTGAAACCGGCGGGATTATGCCCGCGGTTTCCAAGCGGCACCTTGGGGTTACCCTTGCGTGAAGAACGCTCAGCCGCCGTCTGACACGCGGTGCGTGACTGAAGCACGGATCGGCTCCTGTGTCGAAATTCGTACTCAAAGGGATGAAAATTTTGAAATTCCTTTGTAGTAAACACTTAAGAGGTATTTCGTGTCCAAGCGATCGTTTCTGGATAAAATTTAAGCGAAGAGGGCAAACCCATTTCGCCATATCATTAAACACTTTTTTAAGAATGTGAAAGTCATTTTTATTATGAGTTATTATATCTTATAGTAAAGACAAAATTCGTGCGTATTTTAATACGTCATTTAACGTTGTTAATGTTCTAGCTAACACGCTCGTGTTAGGCAAGGAATAAGAAAAATTAGCATAAAATATTTTTCTAACCGGTGTAGCTAACAGTCGAAATCGCGATCGGAATTTTACTGAAAAAGTAGACAAAATTAATGTTTAAAACGTGAACATTCATTCTCTTTCAATTAAGTACTTCAATATACGAAAATGCTCCACAAAAAGGGTACATGAAACTTTCTCTATTTTAATAAATAAACTACCTACTTTTAAAATATTGTAAGGAAAGAATCAATAAGCTTTTGCTGGAATTCCACTATAGAGGAGAAAGACAGGAACTTTTTTGAGTAATTTGGTTGAATTCCACATTACAGAACAATTATATAGCGACCATGGTTTCGGTGCGTCACACCATCATCACAACTGAATTAAACCAAGTTACTCAACAAAGTTTCTCTCTTTCTCCTCTAAAATGCAACCTTGAACATGCATATCAGAAACAGATGACGGAAAATATTACCCAATCGGAAAGCTACGAAATTTTTAAGTGAGCCATGGTAATTTAATTTCCATTCAAACGTTGACTTTCTTTTAGTCACTTAATTAATTTTCTGGCCATATTCGTCATGGATTTAAAAGCATTTACGATAAGATTAAACCTCGTTCTTTAGGCCAGCGTCGAAAATTTCACGCTCGAGACCTTTAAATTAACATACGTTTTGCAAAAACAAAATATAGCGTACAGTAGATTAAACACTTCAGCAAATCGTTTAAGATGGAGCTTCCACTTATTTCTTAAGCGAACAGCAATATAATCAAATTATAGATAAAAACTTTGACATCAACTGTGACATATATGTATACTATCATCGCTAACCATTTTCATTCACAACTCCACGTGAAAGCGAGTATTATAAAAAAGAGGCAGACTTTTTCTAACAGGTTTTTTCATAAACGAATACAGAAAATCGACTCAGATCTTATGTACGAGTATCGAAGATGCTTACCAACGACAACTTTTAATCTAATGTCTCGTAACGCAGCCTTCGTGAATTAATCAACCCCATTTGACAAAGGTTAGAAACCGACTCAACGTAAAATACGCTAAGACTCGAAACACTGAGACAAATTAGTCGGAGACGACAAAAGAATATCGTGCGCTGTCTTAAAAATCCGCCAGAAAATTCACCACCGACAACTCGCTTCGCCTCTTCATCCGGAGAAATAACAACCCATTGTAAATCTCCCGCACCGATGAAGACGTCAATACGTTGAGGCGAAAAAACCTACCGATCGGAGACTAACGCACGATCTCTCTTGTTCTCAAAGGGGTGTGGGGCGTCTCAAGGATATTACACCGGCGAAGAGGGAGGCGGGACGGACGAAAGGAGGCGGCGCGGTTAGCTAAGGAAGAAATGTGCACGGCCCACCACGCCCTCTGTCCGCCCCTCCCTCGCCCGACCCCCCCCACCCACCCAATCCATCCGAAGAGCGACAAAAGTGCGCTGACCCGCGACGCCTATCCGGTGACGACGATGAGAAGACAAAAGGAAAGGACGGCGTGGGAGGAAGGGAGATGGGAGAGTTTGAGTGAGAGAGGAGAGAGTAAGGGAGAGAGTGTTGGGTGAGAGAGAGAGAGAGGAATAAAGGAAGGGTATCCTCCCTGTGCGCCTCTTATTCATAACTCGCATGGGAGGCTCACTAATGGATGTTCCAAGCTGAGAAATCCTTGGAATTGGTGGGAGCGGATGGGGGGGGGGTTGGGGGGGGGGGGGGGGGGGGGTTGGGTGGGTGTAGAAAAGGATTTCCAAAGGAGTAGAGGGAGGAGGCTAGCTTTTTTCCGTGGAATACGAAGAGGATGAGGCGGATGGGAAAAGTAAGGATTTTGTGGATGGGGTGTTGTTTTCCGAGGAATGGAGGAATTACTCGTAGAAAAGATTTTTTGGGTGGGGGTTGTTTTTCGTTTGGGGTGGTGGTGGATGGGAGAGAGAGAGGGAGAAGTTTTGGGAGGAAGCAGAGCGAGACGGGAGCGTACCTTCGCCGCCGCTAATTGGGCTATTGTTTGCCGTCGGGAGAGGCTGAGAAGGAGTGGGAAGGTTAAGGTTTTGGAGTGGGCGGGAGGTGAGGCGGCAGGGACAGTTGGGGGGGGGGGGAGGCGTGTAGAGAGAGGCTGCAGAGGGCCTACGTTTTGGATGGTGGAAGGAGTAGCAGATCAACTCCTTGGATGTGTATCTCTTCTCCCCTCCCTCTTTCTCTCCATCTCCATTTCTCCGCATCCGAGTTCAAGAGAGCAAAGATTCGGAAATTCCGCTTCCGTGGAGAGAGAATTTCGAGGAGCAGCAATATATCTAATTTCTACCCAAGGCCAGTTGTAACGGAGGCGATTTTTGGAAGACTGGCAGCATACAAAGAGTAATTACATACAAATAATAATCTCGATGCAATATCTCTTTTGGAATGGTACGAAAGGATTGAACTTCGTTCGTGATTAAGGGTGAAAGGACAACAGCCGAGGATTGGTAACTCAAATCAAAAAGTTCGAATTGAGATAAAAATCAACCACACGTGGTGCATAGTAATCAGAGAATTCCACATACTCATCTTTCACATTGTTATCTTTCCATTAAAATTTAAATCAAAAAGCAATAAAAAAGAGTGCCTTTAAATCTACAAGAAATAAGCCGTAATTGAAGAAGAATCCATCTTACTGCATACCAACTG
Organism: Uropetala carovei; assembly: GCA_036926305.1. Taxonomy (NCBI): domain Eukaryota; kingdom Metazoa; phylum Arthropoda; class Insecta; order Odonata; family Petaluridae; genus Uropetala; species Uropetala carovei. Next base: position 7,184,520 of record JAXCHB010000065.1, on the reverse strand, counting down.
GTAGCTTCTTATTTTTATCTCCGAAAAAATCGACTAATATAGCTTTATACGCATATACACACACGGATACATACATATACATGTATTAAAATAAGTTAATATAGGTACCTAAGATAATGTTTAAAAATAAACTTCCAAAATACTCAAGTTAACATAAAAGTTACCATCCACAAAAATAAAACAATATTAGCATTAAATCATAAGTTAATTATACGGTGTACGCAAGGAAAACTTAAAGCCACTACTGTTCTGAGTTGGAACATGAACCGAACCCCAAGTAGCGGAAACCACTGAAACAACGACGCCATCGCGGAGTTTTATCCCCTGGTGTAATATGATGCACATTAATCTGCCTTCAACTCGGCAATGGGAATGTAATTCCTATGATTCATAGCGATGTGGTATGTGAGACAACCATGTTCCTGCTACCACAAGTTGAGCCGCAAAGTAGGCATGGATATAGAGACCGGGACCGGGAAATTATTGGCCGACCCTTATCACTAACGCAAGCATAGATGGCTACAAGAATTCTGTTAAGCTTCGTCAGGGCAATATATCTTGCTAAATACCCTTTAGGGCTAAAAAGTCAGCTAGTATTACTCTATAGATTTCACTGTTAAATTTGCGTCGCGTGATTAAATAAATTAATCAAAACAATATTTATATCAATGCATTAAAAGGTTATTTATTTCAAATGCAATGCACATTTCTAATCCACGAGGATTATATAATAAATAACATCTGCTTCATCAAAGAAATCATTCGCGCTAAAGCAAGAAGTCTCAAACTACCCCTTGTAAACAAAGAATTTATTTAAACAAGGAAATGAAAGTTTCACTTGACGTAAAAAAAACCGGTATTTCTGCAGTTAAAAGGTTATAAGGTTTTATCACATCTATCTAATATATAAAGATCCTACATAAAAAACAATTTGCATCGGCCGGGAATCGAACCCGGGCCGCCCGCGTGGCAGGCGAGCATTCTACCACTGAACCACCGATGCTACAATATATAAAGTATCATAAGTATCATAATTAAATGATTATTTAGAACGTAATTAGCTGAAGAAAATCGATATTTTCTAAATAATGATGCATACGATTTTATCCCCATCTCAGATAAAATAATATCCGCTAAAAATCTTTCATGGCGGAAAAGAGCGAGCATTAAAAAAACAACACGTATTAAGAGAAGATTCCATATAAAAACCGCTTGGGTTTTCAGAGGTTATCGGTTTAAAGCCTCATAAAAAATCATTTGTCCAGTTAATATGTTAGGAGCTAGAATGCAGCGACGTGTGGGATACACATGCAAATGGAAAATCGCAATGTCAGAGATATGAACATTGCGAGTTTCTCTGGTAATTTATACAGAAATGTGGTAGCGCGTGTCGTACATATATAATATTATATGTAAATGTTTGAACAGTACGTGATTGACAAAAGTGCAGGACATAATATTGTTGTGTTTTTAGAAGGAAAAATATATAAAAGTAGAAAGTTTATAGAAAAACAATTTAACTTTGCTTGGCATCCATTTTTATTTGTTGTCCAACCTTTTTAAACCTTCGCTAATGGAAAAATGGAAGCGAGGCGGTAAAACTCAGGAATGGAATTTGGCGGTGGTTAAATCTGTAGGTAACCCGGTAAGACGGAATCAATGTAAACCACCCCAAGCGATCTTCCCGAATCAAACAAAACTCACAACCCGCACTCCGTTTCCTCCAATCTTCTTTTATTAGAACAATAATAATATAATATGAATATTGGGTTTCATTAAAACCGAAAATTTATTTAAGACAGAGTAATTAATAATCCATACGTTTTTCGGGAAAACTAGTTTTAATTTCATGGAAATACCAAGCAAATTAGGGAAGTGTATTACAAATAGGATCGTTTCGTGCGATGGAGTATTTGAAACTAAACGACGTAGTTTAAAGAATACACAATTAAACAGCGAAACACCACGACCCGATTACGTCTGTGTCTACTAAAAATTTCTTTCTTTTCCTAAGTTGGCGTATAAGCGTATTTACGTAATTTTATCATAACGACTAAACACTGCAAAACGATGCATCAAAAGTTTCAAATTTACCGAGCCATTTACTAATTACTAATTAATCGAAAATTACTATTTCAAAGAAACCTTAGTTTGATTAATTTGATGTAATATGTAGATCTAATATTTACTTTGACGTTCACTCCTTCGTCGTAAATTACCCATTTCTTTTCGCTCACAAACGCTGTGCTTGTACACTAAGAAAACAAACGAATTCATGTTCATTTCTTCGTCGTAGGTAATCCACTTCCTTTCATCGCTGGATTTTGAGTACGCGTGAAAGGAAATTAAACGCATTTGCGCAATTACAACATATCTTCATAACTTCAGTTGCAACGACGTTCAATTTTGTTGACAACAAAAACCATGCAAGAAATTTTGTTCAAAGTGAACTATGACTTTATTGTTAAATTTTTTTAAAACGGTTATTCTTTCGATAAAAACGTATTAGGCAATAAATACTCCATTTGACATGTTCTACAAATTTTATTCGTAGACTTTTTTGGTACTAATAATTTACTAGATATGATGAGAAATTCATTATTTGTTTTTAGTAAAGTGGCGCTCCTGATTGGATATATGTACCATTTACATCATTTTCCTATTGCCTTTATCCATAAGTCCTTAATACCAAATTTCATGAAAATCTGTTAGGTAGAAGACGAGAACGAACATGTGCACGGACGGACCGTAGCTAATGGGCGCTCGCGCTAGAAGGGAAACGTTCATAAAACTTTAAAATAGAAACCCACCACAAATTCTATTGACACTCACTTCATTATAATTGTCATAAGCAAATTATTCAATCAATTAATTTATAAACTATAATAACATATTTCTCACGTTAATTCGCAAATTTAAAGGTTTTTCAATACACGTTTATAAGTATTAATTCTTTTTGAAATGATTTGTCTATTTGTAATTATTCGAAAATACGGAATCTACAGCAGTGTTTCCCAAACTATGGTCCGCGTAGGTTTCGTTGGTGGTCCGCGAAGGTTTCCAAAATGTAATTTTTTAGAATGAAACGCATATTTAGTTGAATTTTTTTTTGGAAAAGTTAATCAATTCTTACACTATCACAGGTATTCAATACTTTAGTAATGTACCTAGTTAGCTTAAAGATTTTTCTACTCCTTCATATTTCCAGATTTCACCTCTCTGCATTCAAATTAACCCCTTTTCATTAATGTGGTTACAGCAAGTACGTTTGTGTCAGAAATGAGGTGGTCCGCAGGGTTGCTGTAGTGGTCCGCGGAGCTCAAAAGTTTGGGAAGCACTGATCTACAGGAATTATGTATTTGTAAGATTTACAACGGTGAAATATATAATTACGACAAATCCCATCTATGCCCGCTGTCTGAATTATTGCATCGCAGCTCGAATTCATAAGTTCCATTAGCACATCTCACGAATTATATTAATCTATGGCACGCAGTCATTTATAATACTGGATCAACCTTTCTAGACTGCCCTTAAATTCAACGTTCACTAAATAAAGACCATCTCCAAATTCCCGTAATATGCATAATAAATTGAAATGGCATTCTAGTTTCGCTGTTTATGAACGATATGCATATTTTATTGATTTATTTTGATATTTAATATTATGCATAGGTTTTTAAATATATTTTTCATCAAACTACATTTTGAAATTAAGGATTTTGCTCGTCTTTCTAAACTGGAAGAAATAAAATTCATGGAGATCGGCTGCACTTATTCCGTTAAAAGAAGGCCAAGTTCTATTGACAATGGCAACGATAGGTTTTTTATGAGATATGCAATTGGGCCATGAGATTGCTATACGCTAATCATATATATCTTTCCAAATCATGAAATTTCTTTATAAGTTACCATCTTCGAAATTTTTTTTTAATTTTTCAAAATTTTCCTTCACTCATTATAAAAACGGCAAACTTCTTAGGGAAAAAAGCCACATTTTCTCATAAGCATATAAAGCCCGAGGTTCCCTACTCTCTAAGTCACTTTAATGAGGATAACTGATCTCTCCATTCTCTCAAGTTACATTATAATAGTCAATCCCACGTAATATGTCCAACATTTTTAGCGAACTATTTCTTTAAGTTCATCGCCCGAGCGAGGCTCAGCACAACTGCCTCTGGCTATACTTCCGCCTCCGATCCATTCCAAACCAGAAAATAAGAACGCTCATTGTTCGCGAGGCGAGGGGAAATACCCTTTTGTCTTCTTAACAAACCGAGCGGGAAGCGATGGATGTGCGAAGCTGGAACAGCAGTCGGCGGAATTCGGGGCTTTATGCTCCTAATTTTTTTTTGTTTTAGCGGAGCACAATTAAATTATGGACGTCGCCAAGCGTCGTCTCTTGTTTCTCAGGCTCCATGCAGGCGGCAGATGAAAATTGCGGAGGGGAGCGTGCGAGGGGACGTTGACGCGTGAATCGACAGCACACTAGGATCTCAGTTCGCGCTAAAAGCGTGTGCACGGGCGACTGCACGATGAATGAGATGCCCGTCAATTTCAAAATGAGTGCGATGGTTTGAAATGAAATCGCAATAACGGACAGCGGGCTGTAATTGATGTTAACCCCTCCCCCACCTTGACGAATAAATTAAAATCTTTGCATTGGATATCGATTCGGGATTTTCACCAAACTATTAAACCATTAAAATCGTTAAATAAAAGATGACAATAACGCCAAAAATGAGAATATAATGTGAATGAACGTCTTTTTTACGAGGAATAAATATCTTTCGTGGATATTGCGTATAATCACGATTAATTTCATTAAAATAATTATTCCTACAACTCCATCTTTCGGGATGTTAACTCTTAGCATTCTGAGTTATTTTTGGCCATGCTAACTGCTCTGTTATGTGAAATTTTCAACATTCGTTCAATTCAAATAGCAACAAGCTATGCACCTAATATAGCACGTTGAAATGTTGGCTAGAGATCGGAGAAAATGTACGACAATTCCACTGTTAGCACTAGGGTTGCCAACCTCCGGATCTCGGGCCGGAGATCTCCGGATCATCGCCATAATCTCCGGTCTCCGGGTGAATAGCACAAATCTCCGGTTCAATTTCGATTGCAGTGGAAAGCCCTTTTAATGACTTTTTTGCGTTTTTTATAAATGTTTCGAATTAAGATAGTTTGCACTTTAATTTCCATTGTATTTTGTTTTATACATAAACAAATTGACGATGCTCTTACAATTTCGTTAATTAGCGATCTTTAAAAAGTAAACAACGATTCTTAATCATAAATATCCTAAAATCATGAGTGCCTTTAAGAATATTGAATATATTTATCATTACATTTAATTCCTCTTGGGTTTCTTCTCAAGTATCCAGGTTTCAAGCAAACTCCGGTTTATGAATAGTATATTAAAGTAGGCAACCCGTAACAACATCTGTGGTTCATGAAGATCTAAAAGTTGGCAACCCTAGTTAGCATTGACGGTGCCTTATCCGATACGGCAATAGCGCTGAAAGGGTTGAGATATATATATATATATAATTTCGGAAATTAATAAAAATTCAGGTAAACAAATATATTCATCACAAGGAAAAGTCCTTAATATAAAATACAGTATATGAATAAATAAGCCGTGTTACAATGAAGCAATGAAGCGTGGAAAAGTAAATAGCATAGGATGACTATACATATCAAAGTGAGCCTTAACTTTTTAACTCCACCCCATTTGTGATAAATATATATCATAAAAAAGTACATGCGGTCGTTTATGTTGTTACTTCATGTCCAACCGTTACGAGAAAAACCTTTACGCCATTTCAACCTAATAAGAGCATTTTTCTGTGCAAGTGTACCTACTCTTAACCCTAAGCCCATCAAGCAACGGAGTTAAGGACATTTGAAAAATAACGCGGAAATAAAAATCACTTCCCAGATTAATCCCATCTCACATAGGTTGTTACCTTTAAAAGCTCAACTACACCTTCCTCATTTCTTTGTTACACTTTGTTCTACTCGCCACACAAATTCATCCCATAAAAAGGGAAGTCTAGACGGAGCGATCAACCCATCGGTTTTAAGTGAAAGAAAGAGTATGGAATGGCTTTTTAAAAGATACGTTGCTCATATTCTTAACAGCTCAACGGCCGGGGAGAGAAAAAAAGACCAAAGAGTAGACAAAAAATGACCACCCAACAGCCGCTCTTTGGTGAAGACCCTCTAATTTACTCAAACTCGCAACTATTTCTCTTGCCGGAGAAGAGACAAGTCTTAGGAAACGGTCGTTTCGGAGGCGGCTTCGGGAGGCGAGTTTTACGCTTCATGCGCGCCGAGCATTTTAAGATCCAAATTACTGGTTATCCTTAGGGGAAGGGGTTTGAGGTAGGAGAAAGGATGGGAGGGGCGAGTTCATTTGGCCGACAAAGACTTTTATCTTAATGAGAGACGGAGCTAACCTAACCGGTTTCTTTCCCATTGCTTCCGAAAAGGCTTAAACTATGCCTCATCTCGTATCGTCTTGACGGTTTTTTAAAAACAGTCGCACAAACGGTAGGACAGCTAGAATGGTTTCTCTCTCTATAACCTCCGCCCATTAGTCCGGCTTTTCCTCCAACACATTCGTGAACAAACGACACCATCGGAAGAGGGAAAACAAAGGTCCTTTATTTTTAAGGTCCTATGAAACCAATATCTTTACAGACCGAAGAAGAGAAGCGGAGCTATTTATCTAATAGTTCGTTCGACATAATTAAAAGAATTTCAGAGTGATATCGATGGGGATTTATTTTTAAGTCTCGAAGTTTGTACGCACCATGCTACCTTCCGTAACACCACACGTTCTTCGAGAGGGTTCGAATGCCAAGAATGTTTTGACGTCGAATAATATTATGAGTTTTGCCCCGATTTTCGGCACCGTTTAAGCGCTTGCGTGTCTGCGTATAGATTTACGATAATTATCACGGAGAGATACTTAAATTTTAGACAAAGTGGCGTTCAAGGATTGAAAGAGTCGGAGAAAAAACAAAAAAGTCGATATTTGTAAATAAACTTCGACGTGCATTTGATACGAAATGATTTCTCCATGAAAATATTAATAGGAAGTAACGTATAGAAATAACTTTTCCAAAGAAAAGCAAAAATGGTGAAAAAAATACATATCTGACAGAAGATAGCCAACCTTTCAAGGTATTTTAAGCTCCCGTTGCCATAGCAACGTAGGTATGCGGTAGAAAAATGGTTGCTCGCCATTTTCCAAAAATACCCGCTAATAAACACGTTGGCTCTCCTAGATAGCCAAGGAGTTGAGGTAGAATAGCTCTGGAACGCTTGGTCTCAAGTCGGAAATCATATAAGAGAACAATTATTACTTCCGATGTCAAAAATCGACTTTTTACAACACAAAATTTGTGTTTATTGAACAAAACGTTGAATTTCAATATGTGGTAACGAATTACTTTTTTAAAGATGCACCCAAATATTTATTTCTTTGTATCGATAATAAAAATCTCCATACTGATTTTTTCCCACGCATCAAAATACATGCTGTGTACCTCATAACTCAAACAAAAAAAACAAACATTATGGGAAAAAATAAGCTAAACAACCATGACGATATTCCGGAGAGTTTTACGGCAGAAAATAAAAACGGCACCAAAATAAAAATTAACCCGAGCAAATTCAAACGGATCATCACCAGGCAGATGAAATAGAACTACCCTCTTATACCTAGAGGTGTATGTTATACGACCGTTTTACACCCAACGATATTCCCAAGCGCTCTACACCGAGCTCAGCTTCGCCGCCACCACCCGACAGTTGGAAGCCGGACACGGCCGTAATGGCCGCCCACTGCAAAAACAAAAGAAGAGAGCCGGCTGACGTGAGCACCACCCTCCCTCCCAACCTTCTCTCTTTTTTTATCCCGCCCCCTACCGCCACCACCTCTCAACCCTTTGTTCTCCGAAGCAACCCCTTCTCCTCTTTGCCACCCCTATTGTTCCTCGGGGGCAGTATTCACGCGGGGGGTGCCACAGGCCTCTCTCACAACCATACGCGAGAGGAAAGCCTGCCATGCGAGAAAAAAGAGGAGGGGACGAAGGGATTTCGAGAGGGATGAGGATGTAAAAAAAGCGAAGAGAAGGAAAGTTATGAGGAGAGAAGCTAGAGAAAGATAAGAACATAAGAAAGGAGATATTGCGAAAGAAGTTGAGAGGCAAGGAATTAACGAGCGCTCCAACGTTGGACGATACGGAAAAATATACGTTAACCGAGAGTATCTTATTAAGAAGAAGAAAGAAAATGGGCAATTATGGAAAGGTATAAAAAACTAAAGGTGAAAGCAATAAGGAAATAGATAAGAGAGATATAAAATGAGAAAATGAAGAAAGGTGGAAATTGGAAGGCGAAAGGCAAGGAAAATTTTGCCTAAGAGAGAGAGTGCGAACGAAACAAGTAAGAAAAAAGCTGCTGAATCAGACAGTGAATGGCGGTTTTTATTTAATTTTAGACAGGAAAACTGGCCTTCACAAGAAGACTTGCACAACAAGACCGAATACTTAATCAATTGGCGAAAAAACGAAGTCTCTATCTGCTTTCGTTTAGGAGTTAGCGTGTCAGACAGACGGACCTTCGGTTTGAAGGTATACGTGGATGTTTTTTAATCAGCAAAAACTGAATGAAAGATATTTTGAGTGTTCATGTGGAAGAATCGTAACGTACATTGAGTTCCCTTATTAATTACTAAGATCGCGCTTTCTGAAGCTGCCAGAGAAGTTAAACCTTATTGAGAAGCATTTTCCTGATCAGAGCACTGTGCCTGACGCAGTGATAAATAAATAAGGTAAGCCAATGGGCATATATACGTATAAGATTGGATACGATCTAGTACAGGGGTCGGCAACCTACGGCTCGCTGGCTTCATGCGGCACTCCAGAGCGCTTTATGCGGCCCGCGAAGCCACGATAAAAAAGTGATCGATACAATTTAACTCAGTCAATTCCATATTTTTCGGTGAAATTATGGTCTAAAGACCTTTTCTGGTGGAGTTTTACGGCTAGTAAACTAATTAGAATTGATTTTCACTAATATGAGATCACAAAGCCTCCAGGTATCTTCTGATTTAAACGCCCATTCTGCCCGCCGAAGCTCTCATGATTTCCAATGCGGCCCTCCGAAGAATTCACAACAACGAATGTGGCCCTTCACATAGAAAAGGTTGCCGACCCTTGATCTAGTACATTATGAGGTTGCTATATAGATATATTATAGATGTCTGTCAAAATATTTTTTAGGGTAGGGGAACATGGGGCACAGTGTAACATTTTGAATTACGCATCAACTATTGCAAGGATCAACACGATATCCCTAGCTGAAGTTCTGCTGCTCTTCCCGCCAGTAGCCGTTGTGGAGCTGAGTGATACGTGTGTAGTGCTGCTGAATTAAAACGACTTCCTTGTTTTCTGGTGAGTAAAGTATTTTTTTCCATCTCTCTTGTGATGCTGACTATTCCTAAAGTTAATGTTATATTGTGGATATAATATTACGGTAATAAATATGTCTTATGTGTATATATTCACGTTATTAACATTCAGAATATAGGTTACGTTTGGCTGTAAATTTAACCTAACTGTTGCTAGGCCGTGTGGGGCACAGTGTAACAAAGGCACATGGGGCAGAGTGTAACACTGTTACACTCTGCCCATGCAGTACTGTTGACTTAAGATGTAAAGAGAGACGTAATATAATACAATATATACAGGCTAGGACGATATAAATTAGTATTAAACTTTCTGAATAGCCTATATTATGAAAATATACCACAGGAAGGGTAGGATATTCAGCCTCAGGAAAGAAAATATACGATCTTTAATTTCATTCATGATGCCAGAGTGAACCGGGTCAAAAAACGTTTAAAACTGATGTTTATTATTTAATATTTTTTCTGACGTGTTGTCGATATTGGGACAGTGCAATATTTTGATACAAAAGAAATTATTATATTCGCACTAATTTATGATCAAGAGCTACTTGAGTCGACCAATTACATGACCCTATTTACCCTCATGAGGTTGGGTGAATAAGGTCAACACAAGAAACTGTAATATTTCTCGCATATCTTATTCACATACAAAATTTCTGACGAGTAACATTTCCTCTACTCAGGGCCGGCCCGAAGAATTTTGGCGCCCCGGGCGAGATAGCACACCACCGCCCCCCTCCGTAAATGTTTGTCGAGATATTTACGGAATATAGGTTAATTTATTCAACCCTCCGAAAATTATTGATAATGAATAAATAAAAGGAATTTCGTCGTGACTCTAGCCTGTTTCACGATATAAATTGGTGTCCAATAATTATTCACTTGAAAATAATGCACAGATAGATGATCGGGATAGCGCCCCCAACAATTAGGCGCCCCGGGCAGCCGCCTGGCTCGCCCGTACCTCGTGCCGGCCCTGCCTCTACTACAGAAACCTACTTAATTTTATAATGGAGTATTTCTGACAAATGGTTTTATTCTTTCCATACGCACCCACACAACCCTCGCGGTACCATTCCTTGGCATTCCGTTGACACTGCGCCCATTCACTTAACTTAGCTTAAATAGGTTCGCTGTATTTAACATGGCAGAACCCACAGAAGGTTACACTTCCATCACTGTCATATTCATAAAACTTTTCTTCCTCTGAAAATGAAAATAAGGAGAATGACTGCATGTCTTTCATGATCAGTCGCCTTCTCCCTTAGTGTAGACCTTGTGATTCTGTATTCCTCTTCTGTAGCAACTTGCTCCTCACATTTGCAATGCTATCATAAGAAGTGGGGACTATTGCTCTCTGCCTGAGCTTCTTTTTAACAACTCTAGAAAAGGTAAGGATTCTGATGACGATAGCATTATCTCCCCCAGCGTCGTAAGGCGGCTAATCGAAAAATAAATCTGGATGTTCGATTTTCGATAGATGGTTGATTGACAGTTGGACGGAGGTTACGTGTATTAAATTTGAAGATGGATGATACCTGGACAGATTAATGTACATAAAGAACGAGCTATACGAATGAATTTTGTTTACCCTTTCCGCCCATAATTTTATGACCCTATTCGTATTTGGTATTCATGAGTTGGCTTCACCTCAATGAAGACGGCAGAAACTTGTGTGAGGTCAGGGAACCGATTTTTGCTAATCATGAAGGAAGACTGATCCAAAATTAAATCCTACATCAGATTGAAACATACCGGAATAAATTATCATTATTTTAAAGTATTTTTCGTCAATATCCCTTGAACATGGGTTATTTTCTATGTTATATGCAATTCCTAAAAACAACATGTAAAAATCTTGTCTCCACAACAACTGATACTGTATGTTTTAATGAGTGACACTCGGTGGTAAAACCTGTTTCACAGTGTCTACAAATAGAGCGCCGTAGGGAAGTCTATTTCTAAAACTGACCCCATACACCCAAACGTATCCTACAATATGCACACATATCTCGAGAAAGACAACAGGTAGGGAGCATAGTTGCCTAAATAAATTTGAAAATGTCGCTAAATCAACTCTAAACAGTCGCTAAACTCAAAGAAGATGTCGCTAAAAAGTAGTTAAAAATAAAAGTGCATAAATACTTTAAATAATTATTATTAATCTAATTAGTAAAGTTGATTTTTTTATATATCCGCGCATAGCATGCATTCGTTCCTAGAATTTTTAATAAGGGAAATAATACTTTTGGATTTTTGGAATAACTTAAAAACGAAAATGATTGAGGATCAATGTACCACCTTCAAATGCTCTGATATACGAGTATGTACAAGCATAAGATGCGCTCATCCACTTACGACAACACTTTCCATACTTTGTAACACATTGTGAGTCACAATTTGTGACAGTAATCTTGCTAACTCTCTATTCTAAAATTCGAAACAACAAGGTAAGCTTCATTTATGACGTTCAATAATCATAATAAAAATTGATTTCTAGTTTCTACATCGAGAAGTAGGTATACCTTCTTTAATTTTTAATGGAAATCATTTTGTCTGCAATTTTACTGCGTTTTATGGTGTATTCTTCTGCGTAAATTATAATGAGAACTTTCAAAATTAGTATTAAATGTCTTTAAAATATCATAACTGGGGAAGTAACTGTACAAATATTTTAAGGTTTATTAAAAATTAGGTATATAGAGTTTAATAAAGCTATCATAAAATTAATTTGTTTGGTTTATGTTGTATATTGTATGTATTTATGCTTACATAAAGCAATATTTAAATTAGTCGCTATGTTAGTAGAAAATCGCAAAGTTGGTGACATGTCGCTAAACACTAAAAAAAAGTCACTAAAGGAAGTAAAAAGTCGCGAAATTGGCAACTATGGTAGGGAGAAGGAGCGAATAAAGAAATAAAAAATAAGAAAAACAAATAAGAGACGAATGAGAAAGAAATAAAAAAACTTGGAAGAGTTAGTAGAGAGAGAGAGAGAGAGAAAAAGAGACAACATTCTTAATTAGACGAGTTTGGTAAATGGAACTAGGTGTATTAAGTATAAAGATACTGAATATAATGAGGAAAAACAATGGAGTGAAGGGAAGAGGCATAAAGATAAACTCCTCATTCCGAGTTTGATTATAGAGTATAATGAATACATTTTTAAATTGAGAAAGGGCTGTGCAAGGATTTCACGTGTGAGACCGCTTTATAAGTGCTTCAATGGATCGCATTAGTCCATATCTGATGATACTATTCGTTATCCAATATTAGAAAAGGTCAACTCAAAACAATTATTGACATTAACATAAAAGTATCGATATTACATTTGTTCTGTAGCCTTTAAATTTCAAATCCCGGATTATATAACATTTCTATGTTTCAAAGGCGGTGATAAATAACCTATGAAAAACATGTTTGACCTAAATAACAGCATTGTATATTCTTAACTAAATCGAAAAAACATAATCTATATTACCCATCTATAATAAGCTTAGAAGCACACTATAAAACATACTTATGAAAAAGGACAGATACTTTAGTTAGAAATGTCCAACGCTGAGCAGCCAGATTCGTAAAACAAGAATACGAGCAAAAGCTCACTGTTGAAGGAGTTGAATCGGATGTCGCTAGAGGATCGCAGACTTAGCGCTAGGTTAAGGCTTTTGGAGAAACTTATGTCGGAAGTTCTATCAGAGGAGGTCTCAGGAATATTAGAGGCATCTACTTACATGGGTATGCACAATCATGAGGATAAAATACCAGAGATCGACTGTAGGACCGAGCGATATCAAGGTTCGTTTTTTTCCCAAGGACCATACGAGACCATAACAGGAGAGTGATACTCGCGTGAGAGGATATTAGGTAGGATTTGGTGCGCTGCATCCCCTGCTACCCATCAATCTGATAATTTGCAGGGTAACATGTAGATGTAGATACGTGGCTAACGCTGATTCGTCATAAGTCCAAGAAAATATTCAGAGAACAAGTTAGGTGGTGGGAAGATTAAAAGAAGAGAAGAACAGTCTGCGAGGGAATACGATGGAAATAGAAAGAAAATGAGAAAGAGAGACCAAAAAATGCGAGAGAGAGAGAAGATAAGGGACGTAAGATGGTACAGAGGCGGCATTGTGCGATGGAAATGACGGGAGCAGGTAAAGGAAGCGAAAGAAGGGGACGAAAATAGTGGAGGGAAACAAAGGAAGGGGAAAGTGGGAGTAATTCTAGAAGGGGAAGAGAAAGAAGCAGGATAGAGAGTAAACAAAAAAGGAGAGACGAAGAATCATGTTTTTGTTCGAGTCAAGATAGCTTCCAAGGTGTACCCATGGCGTGAACTCCGCTCGAAAAAAATAGAACAGGCCTTGACACCAACTTCTTATTACAGTTCTTACATATTTTATTGATTTATTCAATTCAGTGCATCGTAGGAGTTACGCAGGAGATTGAAAGCATCAAACTTGTGACTCATAAGGATTAAAATGGCAAAGAGGTTGCTCTTCGAGTCTTTTTATAATTTCTTAGTCAGAAAAACACCTTTTACCGTATAATTTACGCGAATACAGTATCGTTAAGAATTCCTATTACAGCAGATGCCGCTTATTATTGTAACCAAATCTCGTTTTAAAAATAAAATAAATTAAAAACGACCGTTTTTATCAATTTAACTGAACCCGATATGATTTTTAAAAATCGGCATCTACTGTATTTTATTTGCCCATCTTCGGAGATTCTTAATTGAATTAAGCAACCTCAGTTGTGATCCAGGTTTGAAAAAAGTCTTCGAAAATAATGAATCTTTCTTCAATCTTTTATAAAGATCCCAAAATTAACATAATAAAATTTGAAGATTCCGTGGATTGAACCTCGAAACATTCGGATTAAAATTCAGATCAAAATCCAAATCGAACGCTTTACCACTGAGCTACATTTTCAACGAATATTAAAATGTCCCAAATTTGTTAGATGATAGCTCTGAAAATACAGCTACACTATTTATTAAACCTATATGATTTCGTCTCTATCATTTCATGGGGAGAAATATTAAATACACAAAAAATTAAGTTTCCCTCAATACGAAGAAAATCCGACCATTTAGTTCATTCTATCACAAGGAATATTATATATGAGTCAGTAATATATGTTTAAATTAAATAGAAAGTAACGGACAAAATAAGCACGTTTCACTACGTAAAAGTAATTATTTTCGTCTTATAGACGCGATTCACTTCTGAGACATTTTCCGAGACGTTTCAACAGGAAATTCCACGCAAACTCGTGTTATACCAGTTGAGATTTTGCAAACACGCCACCCAACGAGAAGGATCAGTAAGCGAGCATTGGGTTATCATGACACAACAAAAAAATCCCAGAAGCAGAAATAAGCCGAATGATTCATTGGGACGGCGTGAGTCACATTGCCTATTGCGTAGCTAGTATAATTATTTTTCAGCGGGAAGAGTGAAATATCACGCTCCAGCCGTCGGCTAAAGAACAACTTTGAATGGTCTTTTAAGGAAAACAGTTCCTCTTCATAAAAAGCAGAAACTACGAGTTTCTATGAGGGGAAGGTTTTACGAGAGCCCATGACAAGAAATTAAACCTTAGTGCAAATGTAGAGATAAAGAAGGCAGTTAACCGTGGACTATGGAGACATTTATGCCCATTTATTAAAGACAAGGCATAACATATACGTCCTATTCTGAAAGAATTGTTTTCAATATTTCACTTCAACAAAAAGAAAATTTTTACTCAGCACGGTTTAAGGAAAGTCTTTCAAATAGAAATAAAATATAAAATGTTGAACAATGATATTTACAAAGGACGAAACATAGGCAATGATTTTTTAAAACTAAAATTATGTTTGATAATGTGTACGCATGCGAAATTTGGTAAGAGTACGTGTATGTGCTGCGTGCGCGTGTATTCCTGCTTGCGTATCGACAAGATTTCCCTTCATGTCCACCTAGCTAGTACAAATTTTAATCACAGTTCGAGGTTGATATTATCTTCATAGTCACGATGCAAAGAAAAAGAGCAATTTATAGGTCTCAAAAAAGAAACATTTACGATCACGCTAGGCATTTATAAGACTCACATTTGCACATGATTTACGAAAAAATATTTTCTTGTTATTTTCCTAGATGTTTTTGACAACTTTAAATAAATTACGACATTGAATAATACAAAGGGCTCATATGCGCAAAACAAAGTTACCTGACTAAAGTAAATCTATGTTTAAATATTCAATCTAATGCGTCCCAAACAATATCAATAAAATCTTTTGGAAAATGGGAATATTAAAATACAATTTCCACTTTCTTCGCGTAAGAATCCAATACCAATATACGTATCGAGAAATGTAATATTCCTGAGTTATGCCACCCCGGTATTTAATTCATTATTACAGTTTTAGACATTCCAGAACAGCACTTAATTCAGAAAAAATTTCAATATCTCAATCCTGAGTAGATTTCCACACTGTGGAAACAATGGCGTTCACAATATCGTAATTTACTATAGGATGAAGGAAACGCCAAGACAATATAGTATTATTGATTATTCTCCAATTGAATTGTTCTGTCTGAAGCGTCAAAATAAAAAAAACGGATCACTTGAAGAGAGTTACACAACTACGGGCACTGCTCGAATAAAAAGAATTAACTTTCACATAAAGGAAGCGGTAGGCAAGAAAGAAAGAGGCCTCAGTTATATTTAGAAAGACACAAAAGAAACATGATACAAAAAACTTCAAAAAACAAATGAAACCCGTCTGTTCGCAAAAGAATCACGGAGACCTTCTTTTGTTCGCTAAACGCCGCAAAAACCGACTCGCGGAATACAATGAGAGGTAGCAGGAGAATGAGACGTCGCCTTAGCAACGAGCGAGAGAAAGAAAGATGAAGAGAGAAAGGAGGGAGAAAGGGATCAGTAGCTAGAGAGTGATTTATATTCATCCCTCGTTCTTATTCATTGGGATTTTCTCGGGTGAACAATATAAAGAAGAAATTTTGTTGGTTTGCGTCCAATCTATATCAACTTATGGGATAAACGATGGATTAACGAGAGGTTAATGAGAATTTTGAAAATAACCATATCGCGGAATGTGCGAATGATCTGATAACGGGTAAAATCGGAGCTATGAAAATCTGCAGTGATAATGTAAAACCGAAATTAGAAGTTATTAACTGGAACAGAAACGCATTAAGCTACGGAACAGAATAGGTTGGATAAGGCATCAAAGAAACGATTTTTTTTAATAAAATAAAAAACATCTCTTCTTCAAATAACAAGTTCAGGACTTGTAATATCGTCTTAAGTTAGTTCCTTTCACAGCAGCATTCTCATTATTGAGACTCACCGTAAAAATAAATGTACATGAACATGTATGTCTGGAAGAAATGATGAAGGAACCAGTGAAGGAAAAAAGAGGAAATTACATGACAAATATAAAGTCGGAGAGAAAATTTGGCGTAGTTATGGAATGCGAAGATCATGGGTTCGAATCCTTACGTGCGTATGATCGCCTCTGTCTTTGTTACAGTTAAATAGACGCTATGAAAATCCATGGGACGCTATTAGTATAGATTACAATAAAAAATCAACAAGAGAGGAAAGATTCACATTTCATGCGTGTATACATGCAAGGGAAAGGCGTTCTTTACGATTTATGTAATCATGTTAAATAACTAATTCTACAATCTTAAGAGCCTTAAGAGGCTTTTTTATATGACTAATATTCTTTCTATGAGTTCAGTATCTGTTATGGTTATATCGAATCATTTATATCATTTTTTATTACCCTTAATTAAAATTCATCTAATAATTTCGGAGTTGAAACATGCGGACAGACGGACGGACGGACATGTCCTGACCATACGGTATTCGTTTTTTTTACTTTATGTAAATATAAGACCTAATAAAAGAAACATACTTCAGCGCCACTGCGACACCGGTGAGATTTTTTTCCGCATTTAAAACTGCGTGTAGGTATCTCCTCAAAGAAAAGCACTATAAAAAATAACGCCTTTAGAAGAACGCATAAAAGGAAGTCTTTGGTTAAGAACGTGTTCTATCTCCTTCGCACACCATTCCTAGCGCCACATGAGCCATCCTCAAGCGTTCATTCTCATCCTTATCTCGCCTATGCCGCGTAAGAGTTGACTATGCTTCGGAGGCATAGCTTGGCATCCGAGAGGATGGAGAACCTCGACACAAGGAGAACTCCTTATCTATAAACCCCTTCTCTCGCTGCGGTGCTGAGATAGGTGAGGTCGGGAGGGGAGAAGGTAGAAATGGGAGACGAGGTAGGTATAGAGTCATGGGAATTCGCGTGACACAGCATCGTCATATGAATTCAGGCCGTCGGATACATGAGCAATTATTTTACATTAAAGTTTACGGCTATAAAATCAGTTATGTACAAGTTTGCCAGATTCCAGCACTGCGAATATTGGACTACGCCTCTTTGTGCCCGGCATCAAAATGAAAACCCGCTGGTTGTGGGATTACAGAACTAACATTTACGTAGCTTTTAAAATTGGAAGAGTTAATAAGATACATGAAAAATATTATGAAAAGGTCATGAAATACTGGAAAATTCCGTATAAACGGAATATTTGTAAACTTTCAAATTTGAAACAATTATAGTGACTGCAATCAGCATATTTACAACGAAGTTGCTTTTTAAAATACCTCTGGAATTAAATTTTCAGTTTTATTGTTTCGTAACATTGAGGAGAAATTGGTTATTAATAGAGTTTAATTGTGATTACCGTGCTGTCTCCATCAATTTTCGATCAACTTTAACGGATCTCGCTATTTCGATTTATTAGAAAGAATGAGACAATGGGTCAACGTGACAAGGCGGTCAAATACGGTCGAGTACATATAGGATATACAGAAAGCTTGGCAATCCTAGTTTCAGATCGGAGGAAGGATTTCCAATTTTCATTGCCTTTCATCATCGAATAAATGCAACATTCATACCCAGGATTACTGACTTGTCATTTTTTCCTTGCCTTACCAAGCATGAATAACATACATCGCTAATATAATTTTTAAAAAGATAAGTTTAACGTTCGAAAACTGCAAAAACTTATTGCTTTTTCAACGACAGACAGTAACGTGGCTAGCTGAGGCGAATGAAATTAATAAAAACTCTAACATACTTTCGGTACCTAACTAAAACACGCTCGTCTTCTCTTCGAACACGAGCGCCAAGTTCTAGCATTCCGAAGTTCTAGATAACCGTGCTAGCCGGAGGTGGCGGAGCACGACTGTAAAGAAGCCCGTGCCTAAATAACCGATCGATCAATCGATGTGTTGCGCCGGAGCAACACCCAACTCCTTTTAAATTAACGAACTTAATTCAGAGAATAATTAATTCTATCCACCCGGCTACTGAGGCAGGA
Source organism: Uropetala carovei (assembly GCA_036926305.1). Taxonomy (NCBI): domain Eukaryota; kingdom Metazoa; phylum Arthropoda; class Insecta; order Odonata; family Petaluridae; genus Uropetala; species Uropetala carovei. The sequence continues at coordinate 7,165,614 of JAXCHB010000065.1, read as the reverse complement.
AAAATCGATTAGACACACCGCATACAATAATCGGCCATAACCTTGCCAACCGCATATAAGGATCCTTTGTAAGGTAACGCGGTCTTATCTGATCGGCTCGATCCTAATACGGAACACCGACTCTCTCACTTTCTTAGGGTAACCCATCGAAGAATGCACAAGGGGTTCCATAAGCGCGCCGAAAAAAATATAATTAGAATAAGGCAGGCGTGGTGAGATAAGTAAGCGCTTGGACATCCAGGTCTATTAAAATACGATTGGAAAAACCGGATGGTAACCGATTTTGGAGAACTATAAAATACTTTCGAGTCTTTGAGGAAGCTTTAGAACGATCTCCATTCCTTGGAAAAGAAAAATAATCCTCGATATATTTTCGCTCCGCCGATATGTAATCGGTTTATTTGGTTTAGAGGCATGTTACTATCTTAATCTGATAGTATTCGCAACCAGCTTCAACGACAGAAATATTACCTCAGTATTCAAGCATACCTGTTTGCTCTTTGTAATGTAGTTGCAGTTTACAACCGTTATCCCATAAGACGAAGCCAAATCAAAGCTATGTGGAAATCCTCATATTTTCTTCTGACATTTTCCCGATATTATACTTTGAATACTACAAGAATCTGCCGAACTAAGAACAGCAGATTGAAATAATTTCGAACTTACGAACCAGAATTTCGAAACCAATTATTCGAATTCCGACTCCAAAATTAAATATTATGATATTTTACTCAATTCCAACCATTCCAGAAAATGAAATGGGTAAATAAGGTATATTTATTTCAGGAGAGTACTGCCACATTACGTGATCATAGCTGTGCATGGATAAATAGCTCTCAATTTCTTTCCTATTTACTCTACAGGGAGGCATTATGATCTTATAAGGGGAAATTATTTTATATTATAGTAATATAGCCTTAGCTATGTCTATTACTTCCGTAATATAAAAGTTTAATGCACAATAATACATTGTATGCAAACGACTGGAATATACGCTGCACTCTGTAGAGTTGCATCACGCAATAATTAGAACAGAGCCCTATTGGTCGACGTGCCCCTTTGAAGATTTTTTGAATGGTTGCGTACCCATTAGTAAATTTTAAAGAGATAATAAAATGTACAACACTTGTTAATGCATAGTTCATATTTATAAATCTAAATTTTGGTTTTCTTATATTCACCAAAACGACCGTGCGTGACCTCTGCCTCCTTGCTCTTAGGTAGGATTTTTCAAAAAGAGATACGCGAAATTTTAAAAATAAATCTTCACTCTCAATGCCCTCCCATCAGTAAAAATGCGCTTACAATGTAGTCGTAATGTCACAACCTTCTGAAGTCAAGCATGGTGGCTTCGATAAACTTTAATACATTCGCGTACCGTCTTAAAAATTCTGGATATACCTCGAGAGTACGTGTACATACACCGATTGAAAATACCCGTGTTAGAATTTATAAACTCAAAGTATACAAGAATTTAATCCTGCTACTGCTCCGTTATTCGAACAAATGATGATAAAAATAATTTCTATGGGTCTAGTGTGTGTGTGTGTGTTTTCGGGCGAATCAGCTTCATGGGCTATTATCGATAATGAGTCTAGAACAATAGGCTATCAACAAACAATAAGTGCCACTTGTTAACAACAGTAACGGATTAAGAAGAAGTGGATGGGATGGACGCACAGAGGCCCAGTCTAGATGGTGGACTGAGGATGCGAATGGAAATCATCCATTCCAACATGCAATTAAAGCTGTAAAAAATATCAAAAGCAAAGAAATAGATAATACAGCCCGAGGCACATTTCATCTGATCCACTTTACGGCCAATCTTCCTGTCGGATACTTCATTGCAATCTGACCTCGGGATAATTGGTCTAGTCGGATGGTGGAGGCCGAGTAAAAGGTGAACTTCCGTGATTTATAAATAGCTTAAAACCGTGCAATGAGATCAAGTATTCATCGAAAGAACAAATTTGCCTTCTCTCTTCAGAATGAAATTTACATTTTTCCCTCCAGGGCGAATGAAAATATATGCATTCATTTTGCTGACGTGTGAGAGTAGCCGTAGTTCTTGAAAACCCCTCGCGTTAAGTGAATAAATAAAAAACAATGTGTAGAGAGATTAAAATGAAATTTAAGGAAACATATGAAAAATTCCTTTTATAATTATTTTTCTGTTTGTAAGAGTTTAAAATTATAAAAGTTCCATGCTTAAAATTGCCAATCCCTTGAAAGAAAGCGACAAAAAATTCTGCTTTGAAACTCCTTTCAAATAAAGTACGTTCAATTAAAATGAACTAGTACAGAACTTCACCAAAAGAATGGTGGCATTTAATTGGAGAATATAATTTGAATCCGAGCCTAGGCATTTTTTATCGTGCTTATAGTGTTTTGAAACTTATTTAATTGAATTAAGCGAGTATAAGATATACCATTAGTCTAATCAGTTTTTCCTCGTCTTTAATTACCATCTAAAGCATTTCTACCTTGACCTGAACTCATTTCCAATTGCCAATGGGGAATACAATACAATACTTTCTAAGCTTAAGTAAATTACTCGATAGGGCAGGAATTTGTTACGGATATCAAAAACATGAACCAGTTCTTTCTGATATAGTTTTTCACGATTTACGTCGATATATCGTGTAATGGATGCTGTAAATCGCTATATTTACTCGAATTTCCCACCCAAAACAGCCAAATAATGGATATATTTCTGCGATATTTAAGAGGCGAGGCCTTATTTGAAATATCTCCACGCCAACGGTGCATCCACCGAAATAACCCCTGAATATATAGTTCTCTAAGTTAGGTGAGGACGACCTTACGGCAATGAATAGCTCCTCACTCACAATACAACCGCAAAGCACGCATCCTTAAGGAATCCAAAGCAATTCCCGTCGTAAGGTTTTTACCAAGCCTAGAACCTCAACTAACCCGAGTGCTACTACTCGAGTGCGCGCCGAAGATGTTGCCAACGTACAATACTAACATTCGACTTAAAAATAACAACGCGAGAGTGAGAGAGAAGGAGGATTTGCGAATGCATCACCTTACTTCCTACAAAGCATCGTCATTTCACCGAAAGCGAAGCACGAAACGTGACTCCGACGCAGTATTAATAAAGCCCGAAAGAAAAGAGCGTCAGCATTTCTTCTGCTTTCCGAAAGCGTGCGCTCGCCACCCTTGCGCATTTACGCCGACCAGCGACGAAGGAAGGAAAAAAAAGAACCAGCGACGCGAAGCGCAATGACCTGACGAAACGTCTTGGGCACATCTTCCGTCACTTCCCTCTTCTTCTCCTCCCCAACCCGTGTCCCATCTCCTCTCACCCTCACACGCCTTCACCGGGGAAAAGGAATTGTTTTTTCGCTCCCCAGAAAAGCGTATAAAAAGGACCTGCCTATCGTCACGGCCAAATGATAAAAAAATGGCGAAAAACTCTGGACGAAAACTCATAAATAATACGAGCATGCGAAGGCTGCGAAGCTAATGGGCTGCTGCAACGGGGAGCAAAACCCTCCCCACGCCCTCACCTCACTCCCCCTTCACAAGCCCTCCCCCCCTACCCACCTAATGCCATTCCCTCCTTTCCAACCACCCGGGAGATAACAGACCCAGGGATGCTGCGGAGAGGGCGAAACAGGAGGAAGGGAAGATGAGAGGGAGGGAGGACTGGGAGGTGGAGCACGCCTGGGAAACGGAGAATTCGGGTAGCCATTCGTCAATCGAAGGGAGTTGGGGGAGGGGAGGGGGAGAGAGCGCAGAATGGGACAGGAATTTCGAGGGAAAGGAAGGAAGGTTTGAGAGATAGAGGGGGGGGAGGAGGGAAAGGTAAGAAAAACGTGACACATGGGAGAAGGCGAGATGTAAGAGGTGGGAGAAGGCGAGATGTAAGAGGTGGGAGAAAGAAAGAGGAGGTGGCTCAAAGGGAAGTGATAAGATTGTTTAGTCGTTTGCATAATTAGAAGCTTTAAAAGGAGAAAGTATTTAACCCGAAGGGAACGAGGGGGAGAGAGATAGGAGGGGACGGGAGGAAAAGGATGTTAGCTGTAGCTAAAGGCTTTTCGTTCTTTTTCCACGCTATCCATTTTTCTCCTTTTGATTAAAAACATAATCTCCTATTCTTTCATCTATTAATTTACAAGTTCGATTCAGGACAGAAATTCGTTATGAGCGGTTAAATTATTTTTTACTCAAATATTTCTGAATGTCAGTTAAGCCCTAAAATTTAAAATTCAAAATGCAACAGAAATTGAAGCAAATTCAAAACTAATTCACCACTGTTGTTCCGAATAAATGAAAAGTATAATACTCCAAGAGTCACAAAAAATGCGTTTCAAATAAGTTGAGGATTCCATATAAATCACATATAATAACAAACATTAATTAAGCATAAAAACGATAAACATATCGATAAGATGATATAAAAATCTGTTCTAACAATTAAGTAAAATGGTAAGGTTTTAATTTTAAATTGAATTAAGTTTTGAAAAAATAATTTCAGTAGCATAGAATGAAAAAATATGCACAAAAATAATATTTTCAAAGGATGCTATTTTGAAAAAGGAAGTCTATTGCAACACCTTTGTATGGAACACTAAAACCAAATACATATTATTTTTAAAATTTTTAATATCATTTTAATAGAGGAAATAATTTTTTTTAAAGATAAAGCTTCTTTATAGCATATCTAGAGAGACAGATGTATGATCTTTTCTCAACTATTTCTATTATTGCTTTTAAATTATTTCAGGAAAGATATAATCACATTCATCAAAGGTGAAACCTGCGAGTTGCCTCGGAAAAATGCCAAATTTATATGCATGAACACTATATCTACCACAATGGCCTATAACTGGTGGGGTAAGCGCCAAACCTATGCCATTAGCAACTTTATATAAAACCGCATCTATTTGGTTTACCAATAGCGCCCTAAAAACAAAAAGGAATTCTCGGTTTTTCTTTCAAATATTTTACTTTTTGGCATGCTAAGAACGGCTCTACATCTGTCTGCCAGAAAAACCGACTGATTTACTTATTTAAGATACATTAAGAAACAACTCAACTGCTGATAATATATCAACAAGTACCATGTTACACTTCTGCTGATTTATTTCTACTCATGCTCGTTCAGAACACTCATAAAACTTCCAGTGCACAATCAGTTTCCGCGTAAATCTTACCGCTAGGGACTCATAACGCACAACTATTTTTCAATGTTGACCTAACGAAGGAGAAGCTCGCTAATTATTTGACGCTTCCGAGGCATTTATGGAACACCTATGAAAATTGAAAAATAAGTAAGCATTCCCAGCTAAGCTATAATGCAAATATTGGTAAAGTAAGCGATAATTATAATAATGGCAAGTATCGCAAACAAATTTCTATAGAGCTCTGTCTTTTTGCGTCAACAGTCAAATTCTTTCAAAACTCAAGGTGGCCACCATTTTTAACCCTTTCCTGATTTTCCTGCGTGTGAAACGAACACAGAAAAATGTGACATTCCATTTTTTATTTAGTCATATCTTATTATTCTATGGAACTGTTACCTTTAAGCTATTCAATTAAGAAAATAATAGTGTTCGCTGAATTCCGTGATTTTTAAAATTATATTTAAAATTATAATTATAAAATTTCTCCCGCAAAATAGCATTATTATCGTCCAATACCTTAATAAGACATTCAAATGTCTCCGAATTTTCAGCCTCGATTGATATAAATCTGTGAAATGATTCGAAAGTGCACTAATTGAAAAAATTGTAAACAAAATTTTAGGCCCTACCGATTGTGCAAACATCGTCAATGTGGTATCTCCCACATACATGGCTTATGTGATCATTACATCGCTCTTGGATCCCTCTCCTATTATTTCCATCACCTTAGTTTCTCACCAGGCATAAAGGGCATTGACACTATGTGAGTGACGTATCCAAGCGGTTCCGCAGACGGATAGATTGACTTAATGTCTCCCGATATCGCAGCCGCGAGTTAGAATCCATCCAGGAGCATATGAATGCGTGTTACCTGTCATTACTTAATCATCCATCATCATACAGCGGCATATGGTAATCATAAGGCCGTGAGAGAGATACGGGTAGTTAACGAGGGCAGGAAACTACTCCTCACAGGATGTACGTGAAATTGCGACTTCGTCTTGTTTTTAAATCAACTTTTAACTTGTTGTTCTTAGTATGTGAACCGATTCGGCGATGCGGACTAATCACAGGAAAAAATATTTGAGCATATGATTTGTGCATCTACTCCCGCGGAGAATATCGCAAAGATTTTTTATTGTCTAATGACGCAGTGACTAGGTGGGAGCCATAGGACTTTTGACCCAATACCGACATCTAACAATATCTCTGTTCAGCAGAAAAACTTACGATTCGCAACGCAAAGCTTTAGATTCGACCTCGCATTTAGTAACTGCTAGCGTATAAACTTTCAGCATCGCAACGCAATTACACAAAAATAAAATTATAAAAAATGTTCTCCCGTTTCAAAAATATTCCCAACTACACCAAAATAAATTGGAACGATTAAAAAAGGTAAAACTCGCACAGGAACCGAACTGTCCAAGAAAGTAGAGTTTTCAGTGTACTACTGAAGGATTTTTGGTTGAACGCATTTGTAATTATTACATCCTACAAAGGACAATCTATAAAATTGAAATTCCCAAATTAATATGAAATTTTCCATTGCTTGGACAAAATATTTCCTTACCCTTAGGTTAGCCATTGTTTTCTATAGCCAATTCGAGTTAAGAAATTGTAACAAGCCCATTTTACATTAATATTTACAAGCATTCGATATAAGATATCATTAATGAAAGAGAAACTGTAAGCTTACTTTGCTACCAAGTGCTCAGAGTTTGAATACGGTTAATGACACAGCTTTGTAATTCACACCAATCGACAAAATACAAAAAATATAATAAAACTACGAAAATTCGAAAAAAATACCTTATTGTTATATTTTAATACATATATGGCATAAGTTTACCATAAGTTACTTAACCTTCCGTACATCTCGATGTTATAGATTCTTGACGAGTCTCTACACCACTGCACCCTACCACCCAAAGCATAGTTTATCACAATAATTCACCCACAAAGCAAAATGAATAAATTCCTCTACAACGCGGGTGGCCAATTATCCAACCTCCCCAAACCAATCAGAACGCCTGATTTTAACCTCGCCGAATATCGACGCACCGAATACATCAACAAGAATTTTCCGAAAGCGCGTCATCCTCCCGATGAAATATTATACCTCCTCCTTTCTGCAGCACAACCGCAGCGTCACAACCTCTCTCCATCACACACCCACCCGCTACAAACCACCCCGCGGCACCGATCTCCTCTCATTCCTGCGACGGAGGAGGAGGAAGATCCCGAGGGAGCATGGCTGAGAACGGATCCTGATGGCGAATTAATTGCCCTCCGAGTATGCGAGGATCCGTCTCTGAAAGGAAGAAGGGAGAGGCGAAGGAAGGGGAAGGAGTTCCGAGAGGATGTGGAGATGGGGGAGAGAGAGAGAAAGAGAGAGAGAAAGAGAGAGAGAGAGGAATAGTAACCAGGGCAGCGATAAGACGGATTCCCCGGGTCGAAGCAATCAGCGAGTGCCGTCTCCGTGAGCGCGGAAGAAGAAAAAGGGGAGGGGGGGGAGTGAGAAAAGAACGGCGGGAGGGAGATAGGAGGAGGAGAAATAGGCGGCCTATTTGATAAAAAATATACATTTCTTCCTCGGATGGAGGAGGATGAGAGAAGAAGAGGGGAGAGGGAGAGGGAGAGGGAGAGAGAGAGAGACGGAACGTACACGCACACACAAGCTAGCGCGAACACAAAAACGGATAAATGGCTCGCAATCGAATCCTAAAGAATCGATCAAATGAGATCGCGGGGGAATCTGTTCCCATCTCCCGTTTCATTTTTTTTCCCCGTGAGTTTTATTGATTCGTTAGTCTTGAAAGGGGAATGCGGATTCGATGCGAGACGCGCGTGCGAGTGCGACCCGGCGATTTGAACAAAGGTGCGGATTGAAGCAAGCTACTGGCGTTCGGGAAAGACTCCGCCCGCGTGAATATGACATGTGGCGTCGGCGATGCGTCATTTAGAATTGCGACTTTGATCGCGGCGTTAAGCTACGAGGAAAAAAAACCTTGGCGATAGATCCACGTCGAATTCGTTAACTCATAGCGAAAAATAATGACCATCTATCCGTCGGTTTTAAATGGCAAACGTCGTTTAATTTAAAACATTTCGATGTAAAATAGAATTAATAAAACACAGAAATCAAACGGATCCCAAGAAGAAAGGACCACCAAATTAAATGCCATTTCAATTTCTTTTTAAGTAAAACGTTTCGATCTTAATTATTTTCAATAAAGGATTGCGTTACTTATATAAATTCCGAATCGGGAAACAAAAGGTGAGGGTATATATCATTACAAACTACCTTAATTTGGGTACTACGGTTTTCTTCCGCCTAATTAATACAGTGGATTCAATGTAGCACCGTAATTTCCACCGTGAAATGCAAAGACCTAAATCAGAGTTATAATCATCATGTAATGTCACCATTTGCAGAAAATATGGAGGTCCCAGCGTTCATTTTTTAGCTTAAATTATTTACACAGGCTGCGATAATCGCCACGAACATTTTCGCCAGGGAGTAAATAATAGGGGAATTATACCAAAACGCGCTTTCTAATGCCTTCGACTGAAGAAGGGCCTCATAGTGGAAAAGCTTTTAATATATATCAGACCGATTAGGTAGAGCTGCGTTATTACCATCAATTTCCAACGCCAACATTAGATAAATGAACGTTATGTTTTAGGGCGTGTCAACATCAAGAGGTTATTAAAACCCTCGAACACCAACATGCAACTGGCAACATTCCAAATCATTTTTCACCGAAACGATACGAAGTGAATTATCACGATTTCCGTCGCACAAATCAAACTTGAAAGTCGTTTTTCAATTCCATAAATTATTTTCAAAAAAACGGAGCGTCGAAACGAAGCACCTTTCGCCGTATTTGTAACCTACACGTTCCCACCTGCTCCATTATACATACCAAGATCGCACAATTAAAACTATATCTTATGTCCTTAACTTTGTTCCATATAAAAAGGATACCCTCATCATATCAAGAATAACTCGATGTTTAAGCTAAACTGATAAAAAGTACCAAATATTTTTAATTTTCAGCTAATGTCCACAGAGTGCTTCTGAAATAACAGAGACTGATATGCAGTCGATGATATCTACACTAAGTAAACTTACTTGTGCCTTAAAAGAGATTTTATTCCAGCTATCTACATTAACGAATAAAATTACTGCTGAAATATAATGTTATAATAGAATTAAACTTTATCACCAAATAATTCATTTATTGACTAAACAATGCTCACAGTTTTCTATCGATTGAAGAGGCTGAGTGGAATCATCATTAAAAATGTCAATCATATGCAAGTGAACGTAAAATAATTAATCATCTTCAAATCACAAAATTGTCACCATTACTTGCGTTGACTCCAAAGCCAACTTAGGGTCTTTGATTGCTTACAAAGTTCATTAAATGTTAACAATTTCGTTAAAGAACAATAAAAATATAAACTTGGGTAGCAGTCAGAGAAGTGCTTTTGATCAGTAGATATGCTTCAGCTTACAGGGTAGACACGGATAGCTTATGGAGGTTTAGAAACTGATATTTCGATTACTGCATTTCAAGATATACATATATAAAATCTTTTTTTAAGGCGAGCGAAGTTGAACTGCTATTATAAATTTACCAAATTATCTTTCTTAGTAAAATATAAATAAAATCACTGCTGTATAATTGTATGAATTCAAATGGGCAGATATTCTATCTTTACTTAACTGGAGTCACGGAAATTATACACTATAATTAGTATGATCAAATATGTGATTTGAGAGCTAAAAAGTAACAAATATGGCTCGATTCTCCATCACACCGTCGAGATAAAAACACACACAAAACATGCTGCCATACATGTTTCATTGACTATAAACTGAGAAGGCTGCAAAATTTTTCAAAAATTAAATGTTGGGATTGATTATAATAGTTATTCGGTTTTAAAAAAGTCGAATTTTCTATATGTTTCAGTTTCAACTCACCTCGTCGCCTTTTTCCAAGCCTTTCCCCATCGTAAGCACCTCGAGGCTGACTTGACGAGGATTTTTTAACTCTTCAGCAGGGCACCAAAGGGCCTCACTGACGAAATAAGTCTCCGTAGAGGTCAACCTTAGGAGACAACAAAGAGGCATGGGAATTAGTAAAAGTTTCCATGTAAATTGGTTGAAGTATTGTAATTTATATCTAAGTTTTAAATACCGCATATGTATATATACTCGATTATCTACGATGGCAAAATTTCAGAAACGACATTTCCATAAAAATATTCCGAAAATCGTGATAAGTAACTAATCACAATATACCGGTATAACTTTATTTCAGCCAAGTGCGACACAAAATTTGAATTACACATGCTGAAAACAAAAAGTCATAAAAATGTCGGTAAACTATTAATCATAATACGATATTACGGAAGAGCGGCTTAAACGCTATAAAAGGCTAAAGCTTACCTTAGAAATTCATTTACAGAAATAAATTAGGCTATTATAACGCTCTATCGAGTTAAAAAATGCTAAGACCGAACAAAGATTATATATAAAAATTCACGCCGAACCAATTTTTTTCCCCGGCAATATCCTACATGCGTTTGACCGTGGAAATATATTGCTACAGAAACTGCTCGTTAATATTTAACACCTCCGGCCGTCATCATTCCGGTATACATGCACGGAATAGAGAAAGCGTCGACCCTCATTCTTAAGAGACCGACGGCACGAGGTTTCTCACTGTGTGTGAGACTTAAGTTATGGGCGAAATAAGGTCGAATTAAGTCTCGGTCCGTGATGATGCAGGAGGGTCAGGGCGTGTGAGATGCGGGCTAAGGACGGCTAAGAGGGGAGCTTGAAGACGCTCCGGATGAGTAAATGGGGTATGGAGATAAAAAAAAACGTGAAGGGGAGAATACCTAGAATAAAAAGACGGGATAAACGAAGAAAAACCTTGGTTGAACGGCAGTTGAAAGAATCTAAAGCCATATGCCGCCCGTAAATTTCTTCTTGGAATAAATGATCTATGGATTAATGTCGACTAAGCGTTTTTTATGGTTACAGGGATTACTCAACTCAGGAATTTTCTAAGTGCCGGTCTCGGCCCATGGTGGGATCCGAAACGTACAGAAGAGGCCTCTAGCCAGGGGCGGATTGGGAGCAAAAATCGGCCCGGGCAAATACTCGGATATCGGCCCATCTAACAACTAAAATAATGTTGCGGCCCATAGTTTGAGAACCAACTTTAGAATATAGAAAAGCAACAGCTCCTGGCCGAGGCAGCAACCACTCAGGCAGCCTAGGCCCAGGAGCAGCATCGGCCCACCGGGACTTTGCCCGGTGTCCCGGCGGCCCAATCCGCCCCTGCTTCTAGCTATATGTAATACATGTTGTCAGGAATGGTACGTAGTTGAATTTTTGCATGCAAATTTCAGTATTTAATCAATAAAATTTTAACATCGCACGCTGTACTATTTTGTATGGCAAATTTTTGACTTCCCGTAAAACACAGTGAATATTTTATCGGTCCGCAGTGGAAAAATACCGAAAACGAGACCAAGAAAATCTATTGTAATCGAGCCATTAGGCGACCTAAACAATTCATTTTTATTACACTAATTAATTGTTATGAGTTTCTTAAGTTCAAACGGTACTTATTGCTATACAGTGACTTTATCTTCGGCTTGTTTGTTCAGCAAAAATTTAACATTGTTACCAATAAGCACCGCAACTTGAAACCATCGCGTTTATTTATAAGAGGGGTATTAACAGAAGGTAAATTTTGCATAGTGAAAAAAGTATCAAAAGGAATCCACGGATATTCGGCGAACCGTATTGAAATTAGAACTAAACTACAAATAACACTACTCTATCCGTGATTTCATGATCAGGAAGTCAAGAATTGAATCAACCTCAACTGAAAGAGATTTTGAGGAAAGCTAGATGCTAGGAAGAATAAAGAAAATGTAACCATCGAAGCAAGAGGTTATATCATGTTTAACCTCTGCATCTAAAATTCTAATTTGCGAAAACAATTTTTTCGAGATTTTAATGCATCACAAAAATTTTCCAGTGGCGTATGAAAACAGGAAAGTTGAGTTTTTCTCCCGTCACCTCTCTCCTTCGAGCCTCATCTCAACTTGTAAGGGATTATTAGGCGTTAAAAATCCTGACAGCTTGACTCCGCTTGCATTAAAAGCTAAGTCACAGTACAATTTAATTATTTAGAGATCTCTCTTGATCTTGGCTTCAAAAAATACGACATTTTCATATGTTCTCTTAAGTGATATTTCCCTGGATCTAAAGAATTTTCCAAAAATATTTAGGAACCAAAAAGTCCTTATTAACCATGAAAAAATAAAACAAACATTATTTAAATAAAACGCATAGTTTTACGCATTTCGGCGATAAATTTTCCTACCTCAGGGTAATTCAACAATCTTTGATGAAACGTTTTTTCTAAAAAAACATTAATCATAGCTCAAGAACAGGTTTTCGTAAACATCAGATGCGATTAAGTCATACCTTATAATATTTTTAAAAATTCGTCGCAACCTCAATCCTTTGAAGAGTATGAATGTACCTGTATGTTCCGCATTGACTAAGCTGCTGAAATAAGTGTTCACCGGTACGTTTCGTCTAAGTTCTCCTCAAAGTGTGCTATCATACGGGTGAATTTCATTAGTTCTCCAATTTATAGCGTATCTAATGAACCTCGTATTCAGCAGTTTTCTTTTTAAAACGGAGGACTGCTGGTGTCTCTTGGAGACTTACACATCTATCAGCTTTTTGTGTTGTTTAGTTGATACAAAGCTAACACAAAGTCAGTAATCAACCGTGGGTAACAGAAAGAAGATAGTGGGATTGCTTTTACTGCATGTCTGTACACCCCTATTTGTGGAATATTACACCCTAATGAAATTTTGAACCATTTACCACACACAGATATTTAACATTCTAGATTGTAATATTTCATGGAAATAAATAAATGTATATTATAATATTTTACTGTGATAAATCAGTATATTTTATGAGGAACATAGTCATAAGAAATCCAATTTAGATGTATTTATAATAGGACTATTGAAAACTCACTCTTCTAAGGGTTAACCAAGGGTAAAATTTGAAACATCGTTCCGCGTTTAAGGAAACAGACTTTGTAATCCTTCCATCCAACGGATACTACTACGGAACATGGTAAAGAAGAAAACAAACGTAAAAGTAAAACAAAAATCCATAGAAGAACGAGAAAGATGTAGTATGCACGCAATAACAGCTTACAAAACTTAAGACCTTTCTTCTGAGGCGGTAAGAAGTTCGGAAAGATGAAACAATGACCGCCGAGGACAAGAGGGAGAAATGACCGAGCACACAACCCCTCTGTCCCGTTTAAACTTCGCATTCCATTCCTCCCCTGAAGCGAGTCGAAAGCCAAGGAGGGGGAACGAGGGAAGGGAGGATGAACCGGGATGGAACCGGGTGGTTAAGATATCCTCTCGATGCCGTAAATTCGTTATTGTAATGAGGGGTGTGAGGACGTTAAAGGGAAGGAGATGCAAGGATGGAGGGAAAATGGGAGAGAGGCGGGATGAGGTGACCTCAGAAAGGGGAAGAGGGGGAATGATGCGCGGAGGAGGAGGAGGTCGATGGAATGGTGGAGGGAGGGCAGCGCGGGGGCTGAGGGTTAATGGAAGTGGGCGGTGTAGGCGGGCAGAGCTGTCGTGGGAAGCGGCGTAGTAAGGATCACTAGGCTGAGGGGTCGAAGGGGATACAAGCTTTTCACACATGGTAAAGAGGGGGGGAGGGTTGCTATCGCCAACCACAATCTAAAAGAAGAATACGATCTCGCGGTTACATTGTTTCGTAACCGATCCTATTTCTGCCCCTCGGTGACGAAGAGGTAATTACATCTAAATGTATGTATATACATATATTATATGTATGTATATTACAAGAATGAGTATACATGTGCATGTATGAGTTGTTATAGGTGGTAATATTCAGACGATTCAATCACGCAAAAATAGTAGCATGTATAATAAATATAAAAATTAAAATTTAAGGATTTATCCATGCAGAAAAATATATTTAAAATTGGCTTAAATACAGGAGAGATGTGAAAAATAAAGCGTTTGTAATATTCATATTCTTAAATGTTCTAACTACTTTAAATCACAGTCTAACCGTACTCACTCAGTAACACTAATAACTATACGATAATGTATACCTATATGAGGTCTCTTGAGTAAATTTTTTTCCACTAATTCGCTGATTTGATAAGGATATTTCATTGCTTTTATCAATTATATCCTTTTATAGAAGAAGAACTACAAAACTTCTCTGCATTCTACAAAAAATTAACAATTCCTTTATTCCTCTATAATTTCCTGTTTGAAACTATTGATGTATGTGGGTAGCTGAGTAGAGAAAATTAGGTCTCATACACTTCTTTCTAATAACACTATATGATAACGAAATTTGGAATTGAAAATCAGCGACGCCTAAATCTTTATTCGAATAGAGATTCAAATCACATCAAGTGCTTCCGAAGGACGATGCTTTTAGGCATATCTGCTTTCCAATTTTTAACATTTTCAGTTTACTTCTCATTCGGTTTTATTTAAAAAAAAACACTAAATGAAATTGAGAAACAAAGTCTTGCTGTTTATCTCAAGTAACTTTAAGATAAACTTGTCAAGTTATGGAACTGACCTAGTTCTCTCATCAAGACAGAAGATCGCGAATCGATTCACACATATGGTGGATTACTGAAATTCTATCTTCCTTATATATAATACGTAATGTTCACAGTTACATTAAAACTTCCGTAAATATGTAACGATATTACTAACAATAATTTCAGGTAAGGATATATGAACAGACCAGGAAAAACGTATTATAAAATAGCAGAACAAATTGCAATTTTAGCAGAAAAATTGTTTTAAAAAAATCTCCAAATATTGTAACCGCAAATAGAAAAAATAGTTTTCAACACAGTACATGCAATGAACGTTCCTGTAATTTAATAAAATTGGCATCTTCCCTCAGGATTTTTTTATTTCCCAAAACAGATGGAATGATTATTACGATTGAAACGTATTCTTTGACCTCAATGGAAAACGGAATTTTATCGGTGTTTGACGAATTTAGGGAATGACACGTAATTCCAATACCGGAATTTTGCGGATCAGATAACCCCTCTCGTCAAATTCCAACGTGACAAATATTTCCTAACCTTGCAAATCAAATTTACTGCATACCAGGATTTGAAAAGAATCTGGCATCTCACACTTTTATGAAATTCTATCGATTCTTTCAAAAATAAGCTCCACAGAAATTTCAATAACGTTCGTCCTACCTCAGAATTTTCTCTCGCTTGCAGTACGATAATGTTGTGAGGTACCGAACAGTTAATAACTTCTTTGTTGATATTATTTACAATTAAGTAAAAACTAGTAGGGCAGTCCCGGATCTCCGATCCCCAACGCGATTTAAATAAACTGAAGGTTTAGTGAAATTTTTATTGAATAATTAATGAAATAAATGAAATGCAAATAATCTAAATAGTTCGGCCCTAGGTTACATCTTTTTTGTTCCCTATTCATTTGACGTGTTTCCCTATTTCTTTGTCTTTCTTGTCCTCTCCGATCCTCATCTTCACGGACAACCCCATGAGCTTCCGCATCTTTCTCTCTCTTTCCTGCAATACTCTTCGTTCTCTGGCAGCTATAGCTGGGCCAATAGCTCTACCTTACCTTAGTTCCACTGATTACCGTTGCACCCTTATAGACGAACTCACAAACAATTGCTTTACTTCTGCTTTTAACTTCTTACAGGACCTACTATAAAGGCGACGTCAGTGCAACCGTTTATTTAGATTATCAATGAAGAGAAAATAACCATATAATCATTATACACATTATATTATAATGTGTTTACAAAGTAACGTGCGTCCCTATTCTCATCTAATTTTTAATTGATGCGTGAGCCTATTTGCGTTAATAAGGATTACAGATGTGTAATATGATGGTTCTACTTAAAAAAAGGTAAGATTCCAACATTCAAAAGATGAAACAAAATAAAAAACAAATTAATTACACAATTTAAAATAAAACAATGCGCCGGGAGCGTGTTTGTTATACACATGTTATTGACTGTTATTGACAGAGTTAGAAACGATTTCCATACGCAGTCAACAGAATAATTATCCGTAAACATTTACGTTGCTATGCTTCATTAATTTCGATGCTCAAACAACAGTTCGAAGAGAATAACCTTTTTCTTTCGTCAATTTGAAGGCTTAATTGGCATTAAATGAAATGCAGGCAACAATGAGAGTCTCCTTGGCAACGCCCGGAATGAGTACGAAAAATCCTAAAAATTTCAAAAAAGAATGCGTATTTCTGAAAACTTCGACGGTGTAACGTGTAAACATCGCAATAACGAGATAGTATAGAGCTTTAGCAGTCGAATAAAGCAAAAAAGAAGAAAATCGGTCTATATTTACGTATTTTAATAAATGAAGGAGAAAAACCTTGCACTCTGAAAAATCGAAAATCCCGTGCAAACTTATGGGAAAATATAATTGTCTCCTGGATTCGAACCCGGGACACTTCAGAAAACGAGAATATTTTTCCAGGGACCTCATAGCCAGTAGAAACAAAACGCCGTTTACCGCATTTCTTTACGACGAACGGTTCTCAAGAAATACGCCGATATAAATTGTACATAAATGTCTACAGACGTCAACGTAAAATTAATATATAGTTAGATAGTATTCAATTTCCCGGTTATTTCACGCCGTGGCTACAAAATGCTGTTAAAGAAACGGAAACGGAACCTGATTTCATTAAGCTGGATGTGTCTCCACAATGTTTGATCGAAATTAATTTTGTATACGCAAGGTACCCTTTATCATCAAGCAACTCTCACATTTACGTTGAACGCACGTAAAATTAAATGATAAGCCAGTAAAAATTCCTTCCTTAAAAATAACCGCGTTGACATCGTTTTTACGAAACGAGAAGCGCGATGAAACTCGATTTAGCGAACAACGACACCAAAGTGAAAATCCTTGTTTCGTCGATAACAACCATACTCTGCACTCCGAAAGACGCTCCATCCCTCGCCTAACAAATAAATCAAAGACGAAGTTTAAAAAAAAGTTTAAAAGGGATTCGCCTATCTCCGACTACAAATCTCACTTCTAATTTATGCGACACGATAGGAACACACGATAAACAAAAGGGACTTAGACTCTTCCTCCTCCTCCTCCTCCCTTTTTCTACATACGGGGGATGATGGTGTACCATCCCACTTTTGAGTGCTTAGTAAACCCGCTCGGCTTGCTTCGCGGTATATCAGTCTGGTTTTAGGATGGTGTTTGCCCTCTTCATGGTTTCAGCCGTTTTTTGTGCTCAGCCCCAATCGAACTAACCGCCTATTGGAGGGAGATGATTGCGCCGAAAAAGTGGAGCAAGAGGATGGGATGCAAGGATAGATAAAGCGGCGGCGGGGATGGGAGAACGGAAAGGGTGCGATCGAAAGGGGACAATAGGGTAAAGGGGGAAGCGCTATAAAGAACTGAAGTAGGAAAGAAAGGGGTTTCAGCTGCGGTAAAAAAAGGTAGACGAGCTAAGGTTGCTTGTTAAGTTAGGTAAGTGCGGCTAAAAAGGTTTACCGAGCAATAGAATCGAAAGCGGGGTTTAAAAGTATAAACAAATAAATAAATAATAACGTAATAATAAAGGGTAGCCACCATTGTAATGCGATTTGCAGGGACAATGGAGAATTTCTGTCGTATGCATGATTAAGTGTAATGTTTGTGCTGATTATAGTACTCGCTTACTTACATTAATAAAATACAAACATTAATCGCGGTATTACTTATCATTTAAACAAAATTTCAGCATCCTAATTTAACCCTTTCGCTGCTACGCTGGTATGCTACCTGCAGTGCCCCCAGTGCTGGGCTATCACCAGTTTCTTTCATAGTGTTTATTCATATTTACATGCTTATACTTGTTTTTCATTTACTGATGTAAGTTTTGATTGCTGAAATCAGGATTCTGAGGAAGAAATGCATGGTCAGACAATGAAAAAATCTGATGTGGCCAACACATGACTTTCTCCATATTTGGGGTATAGATACAAAATTATTATGAATAGCATTATGAGGCAAAATTATTATTTCGTATCGTAAAAGAATACAGTCGTCCTTATTGCCGTAAATTAGGTATATTCTGAATATGTTTACAGAATTCACCGCTACATGGTGGTGTCGCTGTATACTGAAAATTAAGAAAAAGCAAAATATCTCCCAAATGGATGGTCCTACGAAAATTTGTTTCAAACAAAACTTGGAAGAAATATTATTCTCTACAACTTTGGTGCTCACGAAGATGACCAATAACGACGTTTTAAGGAGATATTTGACGGAAACCGAAAAAACCGATTATTTATAAATAATTCCTAAAAAATAACTTCTATGGAAAGTTGTTTCAAATGAAAGTTGTAGGAAATTACATTCTCTACAACATTTGTATAGAATAGTATGTACAATAATGATGTTTTAACGGAGAAATATCGCCAAAACCGAATCGGGTTTCGAATAAACCTCGACTTCCGGTTAACCGTTATTGTCAAAAAATAATCAGCTCTTTGTGCTCATGCTAAAGTGTTACATATGAAGTTTGGTAACGATATGGCAAGTACTATTTGAGTTAGAGCGCCCACAATCACATACACACACACAGACATCATTCCGAAAATAGTCTAAACGTGTATTTCCGTTGAAATCTCGAAGTCGATTCTTTTCGTGATCACAATACTTTCCCATTACTAGGTATGCAGAAAGTAAAAACAGGTTCCGAAATTTTCATTTTCTTGTTTGGGCAGGTTTTCCTTTTCATTATCACATTCTGATATTTCACTAAAACATTCACTTTCACTAAAATTGAAGTTTTCATCAGAATCTATTTCCTCGGTAACCTTCAAAATGTTGCTCGTACTAACACCGGCCATTTTTGAAAAACGATAATTTTTAATCAAAATATCTGAAAAATAACATGACAATGGCAAGAAAATATTTACTTAAATATAAAAGAAAACATTTAAATTGATTTCGAGGAAATTAAAGAAAGGATTGATGGTGAAATGACAATAAAAAGTCGAGCTCGAGTATACTCGAGCGCAGCAGTGAAAGGGTTTATTTCATATAAATGTTACTTGTCCTTGGACGAGGGCCCTTAACTGTATTTTATGACTAAAATGTATCAGAAGGAAGAGGGAATCATTGCCACTATCGCAAGAACGCACAAACGCAAACATATGTGGAGGGCGGGGAGTGAGAACATACAAAAAATTACGCCAAATACATCTTGAGCATTAAAAGGGGGTAAGCGAACGCTCCCCCATGAATGTCCACATCTTCCCTCCTTGGAAGCACATTTAAACTCATTGCGTACAAAATTTCTCAATTTGGCACCGAAGATTAGATTCTTCGTACATACAATGGAAAGGAGCATAAGGGAGGGTTATTAACGAAGGGCCGTCGGTCGTCGGCAGTGGCGGATCCAAGAGAGAGAGAGGCGATGGGGGCGATCGCCTTCCCTTTGGATGCCCTCGCCGACCTCCCTCGCCCTCCCCTTGGGGTTTCTGAATCCGACCCCCATTGAATACAATCTAAATTTACTCAATGGGATTACTCACGAGAGCCGCCATTGAGTCTGTGCTAAGTTTATGGTTTCTTGTGTTTTAATGCATTTACTGAACCTGCATATGAAAATAATTTTAATTTTTTGTGAAATAAGATTTCTCTTAATTACACACCTCCTTCCAAAATTTCAATTATACCAACGGAATTTTTCACGGTTCTCTCTATGATATGATAAAAGGATATACATAAATGTTACCGTGCAACAGTTTATGTTATGTAACCTTCGAATTCAACGACAGGAAAAATGAATTTAAGGACAGGATTATTTCAAACTGTATCCACTGAAGTGCAATTACTAAAATTGATACGCCGATTTTCTTATAATGCATACAAATGTAAGGAGTTCATTCGGCCTTACCACAGTAAGTAAAAATCTGATGTGGCCAACACATGACTTTCTCCATGTTTGGGGTATAGATATTTAAATTATTATTAGCATTATAAGGCAAAATTATTATTTCGTATCGTAAAAGAATACAGTCGTCCTTACTGCCGTAAATTATATTTTGAATAATTTTACAGAATTCACCCCTAGATGGTGGCGCTGTATACTGGAAATTTACGAATAAATTAATTATCTACTAATGGAAGGTTCGACAAAAATTCGTTTCAAACAAAACTTGGAAGAAATATTATTCTCTACAACTTTGGTGCACACGAAGATTACCAATAACGACGTTTTAAGGAGATATTTGACGGAAACCGAAAAAACCGATTATTTATAAATAATTCCTAAACAATAACTTCTATGGAAAGTTGTTTCAAATGAAAGTTGTAGGAAATTACATTCTCTATGACCTTTGTATCGAATTGTATATACAATAATGATGTTCTTTCTAACGGAGATATTTCGCCAAAACCGAATCGGGTTTCGAATCAACCTCGACTTCCGGTTATCCGGTATTGTCCAAAAACTAATCAGCTCTTTTTGCTCATACCAAAGTGTTATATATGAAATTTGGTAATGATATGGCAAGTACTTTTCGAGTTAGAGCGCCCACAATCACATACATACACACACACACTCAGACATCATTCCGAAAATAGTCTAAACGTGTTCTAGGGATCAAAATATCTAATCTATCGGTTTTTCAAAAAATCCTATCACATACACATAGACAACATTAAGAAAATAGTCAAAACGTTTTCTAGGGACATCAAAACGTGTATTTCCGTTGAAATCTCGAATTCGATTTTTTTCATGAATACAATACTTTCTCTATATGGAGAAAGTAAAAATTACCCATCAATTGAATAAGGCATCAAAATAAATACCTAAAAGCAAGGGACAGAAGAGAAAAAGCTGTATTAACGCTAACACAAAAGCTGAAGCTGATCAAACGAATGGAAAAAGGAGAAAGTAGAGCAGCCATAGCAAAAGAATTCAACATCGGATCTTCCACGCTCTACGATATCAAGGCTCATAAGGCTAAATTGATGAAATTTGTGTCACTTTCTGAGACGAAGAAATCAATTAATAAACGTCATAGGCTTCATAAGCCAAAATTGGAGGAACTGGATAGAATATTATATGACTGGTTTTCACAGACACGTTCAGAAGAATTAAATATAAGAAAGATATAATCTAATAAATTTAATTTTGGGAACAGGTTCACTGTCGTACTCTCCATACTTCCCAGATGCCTGAAGAATTAAAATGGAAAATACAAATCTCATGCATAGTTATGTTTGGGGAGTACGATAGTGAACCTAAGTACAATTTTGTTTGGTTATTGCTAAATTTGCGATGTAAAAATCGAAAAACGCTCCCCTAACCGGCT
This sequence comes from Uropetala carovei, assembly GCA_036926305.1. Lineage (NCBI taxonomy): Eukaryota > Metazoa > Arthropoda > Insecta > Odonata > Petaluridae > Uropetala > Uropetala carovei. Next base: position 7,143,969 of record JAXCHB010000065.1, on the reverse strand, counting down.
ATTTCTCCTAATCGGCTATCCACAATCCCCAAGATAGCCGGATAACAGCTTTTACTGTACTAGCCAAAAAATACCCTAGAGAAAAGTTTTATTTTCCCAACCGCCCAACTCATCCTAAAAAAAAGTATCACCCTTACCTTAACCAAATTCTTCCCAACCCGACTAAAACCACAAAAATAATAACATCCAAAAACACATTAACAGGAGTCGAGAAACTGGCATGGCCAACACCCTTACGGTAACTCAACTCCTCATGACCTCCGGTGGGTCTCGGGACGGCAACACGGCCAACACCACATCCACCCATTGCCAATAATCCACCCACCCTCGCTCACCTACCTACCTCCTCCTCCCATCCCTCCCGAACGTATCACCTTACGCCGCCCGGCGGCCAACCTCCTCCCTCCGCCACCCTTTTCCACTCACTCCTTCCCGACACCACCTCCCACGTCGGATAGTGCGACGCTTCGGGGTCTCTCGTTCCCTGGCTTTCCTTTTCCTCTCCAAAAGTGAATGGCGAGAGAGAAAACACGGAAATACACGACGGAGAGAGAGAGGACAGGTGTAAATAGTGAGAGGATGGACGAACTTCGCGAAAGATTAGTGTTTATAACGCGTAAAAAAGCCGTCTTTTGCGAGAGAAGACTTGTAATGACAAAAAAAATTCTCGTTTTATACAAGAAATCTCACCCCTATCATCGCAGATTACGAGGAGGATGTTTAACAGGGGAAGAGGCTTGCTCCGAAGCGCGTTCTTCCCGACGTCTCAGCGGCAATAGTGCTAACTCAGTAAAAGGATTTACAACACGTTGCGCTGATGAAGGTAACTGATAACGTATTTCAGCGCTTTATTCTAAGCGTTTATTTTCCGTGAGCGAATTCTACACGGCTTAAAACGACGTTTAACAATCGCAAACATAAATGCGTTAATAAAATATTGTTATAAAAATTGAAGAACTTCATTACAGCAGAGTAAAGATCCCGCTCTTCCGACCTAAGTTTTAAAAACAGCCGTGATTAATTTCAAATCCACTGTACTTATACCATTTCACTTAAAGCAATGGATGCTATACGGTCGAACAAAAAACTTGACCCTTGTTATTGCCAAGCACTTTCGACTTAACTGTAAACAAAACAACCAAAAAGCAACGCATACATTATCTTTCGACTCACTATTATCCTACAAAAAAATTTAGCACACATCCGAGTAAGCATTTTTCATTTTTTATTCTTTTCAGAGACAACACATCCGGAGAGAAGAGTTGAAGCCCCTTAAGACGGTGCGTCGCCTGCAGAGTATAGGGAAGAAGATGGGGTGACACGGGGAAACTCGCTTAGCACGGAGCAGGAGGGAAAAGATGGGAGTGGGCGACGGTCACCTGACCTCGAAAGGTTTCTCTTTCCCAGATAATCTTGGCCTCCTCACGCCCTCCGGTCACCTACTCTCGAATGACCCAAAAGCCTCTCTTCATCCATGATGACGGCGTAGTTCCACAACAAAATTAGTCTTCGTAGGACTATTAACGAGTCCTTATTAGGAGGTCTTTGCAAGAAGGGAGAAGTTTACACTTCGTACATTTACCTGGAAGATTATTCGATGAGAGTAAGCCTGCATAAATACGGCAGACAAAAACTCGCGTTACGCTTTAAGGGCACCTTCAAAAGAATCAATATGCACCTAACATTATCAGTTACTACTAAACTGCTAATGAGCAGCTTAATACAAAGTGCATCTAAATCAGCAAATGTTATAATTGAGGTAAAAGTTTAAAAATTGAGGTATAATAGTCCTAAAGGGATGCATATGTCGAAAGCGAGCATTGCGAAACGGTTCTGTTTGTTAAGTTTCAAGCGTTCATGCATCTTTTCTCTCCCATTATCCCTTTACTTTTAAACTATTTCAACTAAGTGTGACTGAACGAATAAACGTTTTCAAATTAAAAGCAATCATATATTTTACATTTGAGAAAACCCGCAAATAATTTGCATAATGTTCCCAATCTTGTGATGAGTAAATTTAGACCAAGTCTAAAGCTTAGTATGAAATAATATATTTATATTTTCACCGCTCAAATTTAGTACCAACGACCTTTTTTCAACTATTCCAAAATAATACAATTCTTATACGTCGAGTTATATATTTAGCATGTAATGATTACGAAAAATGCAATTATTCTTCTGAATCCATTTGCGCAACCAAAAATTAAGAGCCAATAAAATTAAAAGTTAAAGGTGCCAAAAATTACTCCCTAAGATAACGAGAAACACTTTTATAGTATCCACAAGAATCCGTCAAACGCTCACTAATCTTTCTTATAATTTAAGACAGAGGCGTGAAACTAAGGAGCACTTTATGCGGCCCGCGAAGTTTTTATGAAGATGCGGTCTGTCATAGATAATTTCTTATATTTTAATTAAAATTATGGCAATATAATACTGCCTATAGAACTTTGAACCCTGAAAAATGGTTAATTTTAATCAAATATGCCCTCCTGATAAAGTTCCCATGTAAACTCTCATCCGGCCAGCCGAGACACCTGATTACTAATACTTCCCGATATAGCATTCACATCTTTATAAGGATGCGGACTGCCACGTAAAAAAGTTGCATACCCCTGTTTTAAGAAGTGAACGGTGAGATATTTCACAATTTCGATAATTTTTAAAACGACTTTCAAATCCTATCACTTTTCTTCACCTTAAAAATAATGATTCGCGGAAATAAACAGTGAGAAATACGAAAAACACGTCTTAAATATATTTTAAACGTAGTCTTCTATATAATTGGAGGAGTATCTAAAGAATAGTAACCGATATAACTGAAATAGAGTAGTTGCAAGATATTTTCATAATATGTATTCTAATATAAATTCACTGACAATGAAAGGCGCATCCAAAAACCGTAAGCATCCTAAACTTTATTATCTGAGGTATGGAAAAAAGTTCTTTAGTCTAAAGAAGAAAGAAAAACCGTACTTCTAGTTTCATAAGATGAAAGCAATTCTGAAAATACTGACATAGTAAAACAACACATTTACATAGGATATAACTTCTATATGCATTATTCGAATGAGATGGTAACACCCAAAGAGAATGTTATAGTATACTGCGAAGAATTAAAAGGAACATTCTTCCCTCTCTAAATGAACACGCCTGGATTCCTATACAAGTCAAAACTAACTGTAGATGAATAAAATATGTCATTGGAATCATTTATATATTATATATTGAGGATGAACGACTTGTATCCGAAATAGGCATATCGTTTTCCCAACCTTTTTATTGCATTAAATTCCTCAAGTGGTATTCCATGCTTCTCCCTAATGCATCGCAAGCAAACCTTACTCATTTGTTCTTGCAATTGGTCCTCTCTCAAAGCTACTTACAAAACGCATGTCTTAAATAAACCAAATTCAGAATGCTAACACAGAGATCAGAATCCCAAATCCTAAAAACTAAAGTGGAGGCAAAAGAAAAGCAACAAAATATGATCCTAGTTATTCTTTTATCGCTCAAACTGCGAGGGGTAGGCAAGGGGGAAAAAACATTAATCCGATTTTGCGTAAATCCGTGAAAGTGGTTTCCTGTTCGACGACTCGATAAAATATAATCGAAGAACAATTGAACAGGGTCGTCATCGCATTCATCGTTTCATTTCCCGATGGATGATTTGTGGACAAACCTATGGTTTCGTTTACCTGAGTAACTAGGCACGTAGTAGGCGGTCAGTAACGGACACGTGCCGGGTATTAGGCGAGGAAAAGTGAAACCGGCGCGGAAAATGCGTGGAGAAGCTTGCCAAGTGTTAGGGCCCTGCCGTGTGGCTAGGGTAGGCTTTCACGTAAGAGGACGACGCGCTTCTTATCACGGAAACATTTGTCACGGTCCACCTATCACGGTCTACAAAGGTTTTGTCCATGAAAAACGTTAAGTCTAGCAATATCTAAAAGAGGAAAGAATCCCTTCTAATTTTAAACATTCCATGCTAGTAATAACTTACCGATAGTATTGGAGAGTTATTACTGAAAAATTAAGCTTCACATTTAAGCTATATCAACCAGTAGGTAAATTTTATTTTGCTTACCATTATTTTCATTTCAATTAGCAAACAAATAATATAATAAGAATTCGATTAAAATTTCCTGCGAAAAAGATCGAACGTTTATCTTCGATTTCAGAGATAAACCGATAATTCGTGAGAGGGTAAACTTTATTCCCTAAATTTCTCAAGGCCAATACTTAAAGAATCTTCCTTCAAGAAAAATAATGTCAGTTACTGTACAAGTCTCAAATTTGGACCTTAATTTCAACTAATTTTTAAAAAAAGCAGCGTTACGGATATAAATGGCGAGATAATGTATTTATTAAGGATAAATGTTTTTAAAAAATAATTACTTCGTAACTATTCCGCATTTTAACTGCCTTTTTAAACCGATCGTACAGAAACCTTAAGGTTACAGTAAACACGAGACAGTTTTCATGCTTAAAAGGCCGTATAAGGAAGAGGATCTTTTATTCAGACGGATCGTGTTGACGGACGGTGCTTAGTTAATTCTTAGAGCTGTAATACAAAAATTAATCTTAGTTAATACTGCGTTTCATACCGTATAACACTAATACCAAGTATTTTAAACATCGACGCTAAAAAATTGTCAAATCTTTCAACGTGGCTAATATCGGAAACGTAAATAATGCGAAACCGGTGGGATATAATAAACGTCAACGGGATCGAAAATGTTTCGCTTCTAAATCCCCCCTTTTTTCATCGAGCATTATTACTATTATTAAATAAGGTGGTTGGCGCAATACCATACCGAAACAGTCACAAAACGAATAAAATTCTCCGCGCGACTGGAGAAAATGTGGTTATGACGCGCAAAAAAATAAATAAAAAGAAGGTAAAAAAAATCAAAGACGAGGAATCTTGGAGGAGTAGAGGGAGTAGGGAATTTTCAACGATCCTACAACCCTCTCAGGGCAGGCAGGCGCAACCCTCCTCCCCCGACCCCCCTCCCTCTCAAGAGAGGAGATCTGAAAGCGGCGGCGGCGGCGGTATAGGAGTAATCTGTGGCGAGAGGGAGGAAGACTGCGTGCAGTAGAGTGGGGAAAGGGAAGGGAATGAGTGGTGAAGAGCCTCCGAGAGAATACGGGCTTTTTTTTTTTATTCCTTCCCAACGAGGCACCCAATTTCTCATTGTTTCTTATTACTCCCGCGAGGTCGGCGTGCCTTAGCCGTAGCGAAGGTGCTCCCAAATAATTCGAGGAAGCGAAAGAAGGAAGGAGAAGATATCTCTACACGAGAGAAGCATCCCCCTCTTTTATTCCCTCATCCTCCTCTTCCAAAAAAAAAAGAGAAAGGGGAGAAAAAGCCATAGCGCAGCACCCGCCGCCCCCTTCCTTCCATGCGGCCGGAGATTGGAAAGAGTGAGTGCGAGGGAGGAGAGAGGGGGGAGGTTGCGGGAGGAACGGTAGTGCCGCAAGGCAGCGAACTGGGTCCCGTTCCTATACAAAACTCGCTTGCTCCGTGCCTCTTTCACTCTTCGTATCCGCGACGCTACTCACTCTCTCTCTCTCTCTCGCGCCTAATTTACGAAATCGGATCGAAAATTCTTCTCTCCCTCTTTCCATTTCTATCTCGCACCGACAAGAATATGAAATAAAAAAAAACATATCACCCACCACTCTCTCTCCTTCTCCTGCTACTTCTTTTCGGAATTGAACTTCCATCTTCGTTTACCCGCCTGCTCACATCTCTCAGGAATTGTTTTTTTTTCCTTACAACCAGGATACACTGAATGTTGAAAGAATGAGCCATATACAGAGGACAATGGTTTTCGGTACGGTTCTCAAGAAAAAAAATCTGTGAAACACTTCGGTAAATTTCGGCGGCTATTAGTTGGCAGTTTACATGAAATATAATATTCTTTTCATTACTTCAAAGGATAAGCACAATTATATCCCTACACCAAAAACATTACCTAAGGTTTCTTTGAGAAAACATCTAATCACCTAAATCGAGTTGATCTATTGAATAGTATCCTAAATTAATCGAAAGAAATACAAAGTATAGCTTAGTTTCAGAAATGTTTGCGTTATTAATACATCTACCAGATGTAGGAGTGGATAAAATACGAGAGAAAAATAAACACGTAAGACAACACCCATTCGAATAATGTGTATAATGCAGAAGTATTTCATGTAGAAGATGATGACGGAAAATTTTTAATTGCATGACTACCATGACTTAATTGAAAATTGTGAATACTCCCAAAAATCTATAATCGAATCATGGTATCAGACATTATGTTTCATAAAAAATCGGTATAGAGAACACTTTGTGGGCAGAAAAACGAATATAAACCTTCGTTCCCACCATTTACACGTTAGCATACATTAACCAGATAGATTGCACGGCCACCTCAATGCGTTTGATCCATAAACATTATAAAGAGAGCTGATAGATAGCGAGTTCCAAAGAATCCGTTCCAATCGTTGCATCCTTGCTTCTCTTATGAAGAGGGGGATGGTAGAAGAGAGGGATGAAGACGACCTCCCTCCCGTTAGCCATTTCTCTATCCCTGTGGGCCCGTTAGGCTCATCATTACTATTCAGCCCCCTTCCATTTTCTCTCATAATCTTCCCTCCTTCCCCTTCCCTAAACCCACCAGCTTCACCTCTCCATTTTCCCCTCTGACAAATGCTCTGCGTCAAAACGAACACAGCGAGGATGCTACAGAGCGCAGGTCCGCAACACGACGGTATAAATCACATCCTTGATCTGCCTGGCAGACCACGCCATCCAGGTCCAAAAAAATAAAAATAAAAACCCTTTTTCTATTCCATACTCACCTAACCAATAACATACCACACCCAGCTTTCTCCCTCTCCGCCGACAATCACGCCCCATAATACAACGGGACCGCGAAAGGAGAAAAAAGATACACTACTCGCATTCGGGGTACACCACAAGATTAAGTGCAACAGAACAGAAGATGGGCATGTATAGGGTAGAGGGAGAGCGGTGTTGCCGGATGGAAAGTATTTTGGGATAATAGAACGCTACTGTCATGGAGACAATAAACCCTCACGAAATTACTATGATAACGTATACTTTGCAACGGGGCTAGGTCTATTAACGTGAGTGGGATAAGTTAGAATGAAATATGACTGCATTATTAAGGAATGAATTACTGAGACAGGTTAAATGACTTGAAATTTAAAAGGTTATCACTATCGTAATATTTATATCCATCTGGGTATTACACAAGAAGCGCTTGGACTTCGTATTTACGAATCAGAAATTTCGAAATAAATTTACCAGAAATTGTATTATATATTTGATAAATTAATATTTTATATTGATATGTAGTAATAAAATCTGAAAAATATTACAAAAACGGTACCAACAATGACAAATAATAATAATTTAATTTTGCGCGCAAAAATATCTACATATCCTTTACTTTAAAATAATGGATAACAAGATATAAAACCATGCCACACAAAAGTTAACAATAATGAAAAACAACAAATTGCTTGCCATGAATATTAGCAAGATATTTCGTAAATCCAAAGAGAACGCGTAGCATAAAATAAAAAGTCATAGTAGAAAGCAACAAGTGCATAGAGAATTCTAAAAAATCGACACGCACTTTCTGATTCTTTAACGGAAAGAATATCTTTACGACAAGCGAGCAACTTGGATGAGAAAACGGTCTTAAATCTTACTAATATTAATAATAACCACATCCTGTTTGATCCACGGGATAATAGGTACGGTCTGCTAAGTAATGGATTACCACTAAACTACCGATAAAAGTTTTTTCCCCCGGCTAAACCGTTTAGACCGATGGAGTAAATAATGACAAAAAACATTCTGAACGACACTATGGGCAAAGCTATGCCGAGGAAGGTAATCTTTGGAGCAGCGGCACTTAAAGAGGACTACCGAGTCAGAGAGGAGTGGTGTCGTGTTCGTGAGCTCGGCAGCTAGGGTTGGGCAAAACTGTCATACAAAGAAGAATCTGTTTGAAATTCGGCAGCAAGGGCTTACCTTCTTCGGCCTCAATCGACGTATTTCCGACATAAAAACACACACAATGACAAAGAAATAAACCATATTCTCTGCGATGCGTCTAATGGACAGCAATATATATATATATATATATATACACATATGCATATACATATACACACACAAATATAGGTATATATACTAATATATATGTATGGATTTACGTATAGCAAAAGATATGTGCCATGTTTTTTAAAGAGCTGCTAATACCACTACTATTATTATTCTAGTATTAGGGTCAACCACAGCTTTAAACTAGGATTACAATAAATCCAAGGATATCTAATACTAAATATATGATATTGCTGTTATAGACCAAAAGATAAAAAATCATGTACAATCACCGAAGTTTTAACTCGCGAAATTATTGTTATCTGATGAATGAATTAACAAAGTAAAGACATAATCTTAAAAGTTTCCTGTGATAAATAAATTTTATAAAGAAATTAAAAATAACTAAAATTTCAGGTTTTTCAAGGAAGAACAAACTCAGTATGCTCGTTATGTAGGTAGATACGCTAAAATATGAGTATCCTGAAAAGGACAATTCCTTTTTAAAAGAAGAAAACCCACGGTTAATAAAAACAAACATGGTTGTCAGTTGTACTTCCCATAAAACAAAATCTTCTAGAAGGGAAACAGCCAAACACAGCCAAAAAAATTTAGGATTTGGGATCATTACAATAAAAAAGTCCTTGCGCGTGCACACTACGTAAATAAAAAAACGCCATAAAAAATAAGCCGATAAAAAAACTTTCGACTACGATTCCACCTTTACGAGACAACCAATCGGGGGAAAAAGACGCAGACGACGCATGTAGAAGCTCTCGGTAATTTTTTTTTGCCGAGTAACGCAAATAATACAGCTAACGGACAAATTAAATTCCAAACACATTTAAGCGTTGCGTCGCTTCGACGCCGAAAACGGATTTCTCCGAAGTGGAAAGACTGGAGAGGAAGAGCGGGGAGAAGGATAATTCGAGTCGGCAAATCCCCACACACCGTTGCATGGCATGGTGAAAAGTTCTAAGCGGAAGCGTACAGACAAAAGACTGTTACCAGTCAACCGTAAAAGGAAGTGCGTCAGTATCAATAAGGGGAAGCTATATAGGTAGTGGGGGTGAGATGAGGTGTGCGCTTGGGGAGGGTGGGATAGGGGTGGTGAGGAAATGGAATGCACTGGAAAGGGAGGAAGGAAGGTCCTCCCTCCCCTTAACTCCTCTTGGTGAGACCACGCTAAACACTGCCCGGGAGCCATGCAACTTTGGAAAGGCTTCTCTTTTCCTGCTCGGATTTCCAGACATGGCTCTAGGCTTCGAAATTTTTTGGAAAGGAACGCTGAAGATCTACCACGTCGTTTTTATCTTTAATTTTTTTAATAACCTGGATTTAGGGATGAGTTTGACCAATAATTAGAAAAAAATATTCCTCACGATTTTCTTTGCCGTATCTCACATCAATCTTTGCAGGTTTCCTTATGGTGATAATCTGCACAAAAACAGCCTATTTTATAGTAAAAAAGATATAAAAAATTTTCAGCTCGAGAGAAATAATACGATTACGAAAAAGGCCATTTATTTTAAGACGTTCTTGATTAAAAACAATGAAATTTCATAATTATGAAGTAAAAACTCCTCAGACAATACAAACTTTATATACTTTAAATATTATAAAGCGAGGCCATTATATACTTCAACCAACAAAAATCAATCCTCTACCACTCACTAATTTAGATTCAACACAACGCATAAAGTCCATAATTCACGGCAGAGAACTCAATCACGCAATCCGCATAATTACCTTAAGAAAGCATCACAAAAGGCCTGACAAAATAGGCGGCTCGTTCGCAGGAATAAGTGATCGCGGAAAAGGAGTCCGGTGGCAAGTAAAGCCTTCCGGCTGCTGAGAGCCATTTCGAGAGACAAAGAAAATTCCGACAAGGCTTTGTTGGACACACTTAAACCCTAGATAAGGAAACGAAGTACATAACGATTGTCATTCTATCGCCGGCGCTACATAAGATAGCTGTGAAAATAATTCAAGTCCTCCAGATCCATACTTGTCGAAGCCAAAGAGCACTATAGCCCCTTCCATAAGAAGCGTGACATCCGGAGCATTGTTTGCCCCTATCAACTCCTACCCACACCATTCCCTCCCCCTTATCCTTCTGAGAATGTTCTTTGTCCGACTTCCGCTCAAAGATCCGCTGCCAAACCCTGCTAACTTCAGGATATTGAACAAACCCTACCTCATTTCTTTAAAGATTTCAAAAAAGCCTGTAGATACGCGATGCCTAACGAGATGTTTGAAAACTCGTCACTTTTATACGTATTATCGAACAACAAAATGTAAGAATTATTCGACATTTACACAGTTAAAACACCGCCAATTTATATTTACGAGCAATAAAAATTACCCGAGTTCAATAATGAAAATATCTAACTAATAGTTTTATATCTTCAATAACAACCGCGCGGAAAGTAAAAGAAAACATTAAATGAAAAATTATTATTAACTAATGAAATAGAAACAGGAACAAAGCAAGCCTAATAATCATAATTGCAATAAAAAGTTCTCACTCAATCAATCGTATCAATAACTCGTTTTATAACTGGCAACGATGGTTTTCGTGGACGGATTAAATTAAGTTCTCGAAATTAACGATGAAATCTCATCGTGGTAAAGATTACAATTACGTGTTGGTATATGCAATATTAAATAGCGTAAATGGAAATTTCAACGTTGTTCTAATAATAAAGGATAGAAACGATAATTCATTGTGATCGTGAAAATCAAAATAGGAATGAAACAGAAATAAAAAGGTCCGTTACTAACATAAAACAACCAAGTAGTTTTTTAAAGAACGGGAAACTGTTGATGCCGGCCGTGGTAGAGGGGTGGTTGTGTCTGCCTCCTCCTAATCATTAGGTCATGGGTTCGAATCCTGCTTTAGGCATGGGCATGTATGTTTGTCTTTGTTACTGTTAAAAGCTCTTTGTAAAAGGCCGTATATGTGCTGTTTAAGAGCTATTTAAAATAAATAAATAAATTCTATGGCAATAATTTTCGTGAACACTATCGACAAAATTCCTCTGAGACTAGATATCACTTTGATTTATATAACTTATTATCCTCAGCGCTCACCGGTAGAGAAATGTCATGTGACTGTCCAGAGTCATGCAATTTATAATCAACGCAAGCCAATGACTCAAAACAGAGCATAAACGCTACCGAATGGTGTACAAATACTTTACGTATAATTAGCCATTACAAATTTTTAAATACTATAATAATGCATTAATAAAAACAGAATACACTTTCCATTAAATAGAAAATAATACGGCGATAAAAATTAATACCTGGAAGGAGACAACCTGAGTATGACAGAAATTATACATTTTAAAACAATCCCTTCACCTACGCCAGGCATGTCAAACTGGCGGCACTTGCTCTGCTTTACTGCGGTCCGAGCCTAATTTTTCTATCAAGTAAATTGTCAAAGATTTTATATAAATACATTATTTTTGTGAAAAGGACACAAAATTTGTTCTTATATATTGAGACACAATAGAACGCGGTTTCTAAATCATTGTTTTTAATATCAAAACAGGTGACCTCTCTTCTAGATAAAGTCTATTTTACAGGGTTTGGCCCTCATTAAATAATTGTAATCCTAATGCGGCCTCTTCTATTGCATCCATTACTTCAACGCGGTCCTGTTATTTCTTCGAGTGATCTACGTTAAGAATTACATCTTAAAGAGAACTAGCAATTAAAAGTTGGCAATAGAAAAAAAGACCTGCAAATAACGACAAAGCAAATCAAATCAACCGTAAAAACCGATATTTCACACCCAGCGGGAATTTCTCTTTCGCACAGAAATCCTTTGGGGTTAACTGCAAAAGGATAAAATGAAAATCTAGCTCTGCCCAAAGTTTAGTTTTGGCGCCACCGCACCACAAGTATACCTCCTATCGTTTATGCTACCCGGTTCAGGAGCTAACATGTTACTTCCTCGCATCCCAAAACGGCCTCGCATATGGCCTTCAAAAACCCGCTCCACAGCCTCGTCCTAAGATGCTGGCTCGGCTGGCATTCATCTCTCAACCATCTCCTCTTCACTTTGCTGTCAAAGAACTCTTTCTCTATTCAGATCCATTGTGACCATACTCTCGCAGGATTATTCCGAAAAAAAATATTCTACATAATTAAAATTTATATGCAATGCCACCTCGCATATTTAAACACAGGCGTATCACTAATGTAACATTAAAACGCTATAAAATAATTATAGGAAGCACCATTTCACGATCAGTGGAAAATATTTACATACAGATATATGCAGATAATAGCACGCCAACATCTACTTTAAATCAGTGCTCTCTTCTAAAATTGAAATATAATCGAGTATGCATTCATCAACAAAAGTAAATAGATGAATTACTTTCATAAAAATAAAAGCTTTAATGCACCATGTTGTGTGCCCATTTAATCACAGAAGCTCATTAATATGAGAACTTTAAAAAAAATCGATATTTTCATTAACAGTTGAGCAGTTATACACACTTCAGGATTGTCCCGCAAAAAAAAATGACACTGGGAAACGAAATTCTTCTAATTAGGTTAAATCATACCGAAATCATGAAACCACGAAATAATTCGAGTAAGAAGGGAAGGAAGGAAATGCACGAGCCCTAAACAGCCTCGAGCGCGTGTGAAAACAGCCACTGGCATGTGACAACCATCTTCGTTGCTAAGCTCCCTTTTCATCTCCAATGTATAAAACTCCACGACGTCTCTATAAGTATTCAACATCGATTATCGAATAGAGAGTCTCCGAGGAACGTGCATCCTTTAAAAAAAACCTTCCTTTCCCGTCTCCTGAATCGATCAATGGGAAAGTTTTCTCAGCGCAACTGCCGCCTAAAGGAACTCCTCCGGTCACATATGAGATATCATGCGGGATGCTGCGACACCGTAGGTGGAGGGAGGATGTGTGGGACGGATGGACCATCTGAAGCCACGCATGCGTGAACACGTATCAGGAGAGAAGAAGCCAACAAGGGGTTAGAGAAGTAGTGGAGCCAGAGATGAGGGGAAAGAGAGAGAGAGAGAGAGTGAGGCGGAGGGAAGGAGGTATCTCGTATTCCGGGCACGGAGTAGAAGCTTCCTTCGAGGCGGGGCTAAGGAAGAGGGTGTTGGAGAGAGAGTGGGAGGAGAGAGAGAGAGAGCTGGAGGAGGAGAGGGTGGAGCGGTTAGCTGAGAGGAGAAGGAAGGAATGGGAGAAGGAGCGGTTAGAGAGGAATGGAATTGGAGGGGAGGTGACGAAGAGAGAGAGAGGGGGGGGAGGAATCGCGGAGGAAGGGGGGAAGTTGGAGAAAAGAAAGGAATGACGAAAGGAGAAAGCTGCAGAGTAATATAGAAATGGAAAACTTTCAGAAGCAGTTGAGATAAAGAAAAGGTTATCGAAGAAAGAGATTGCGGACTAAAAAAAGGTAGGTAAGGAACGAAATTAAGGAAATAAATGATGGGGAAATGGAATAGAACGGGTAGAGAAAATAAGAACAGCATGGATAAGATCTTATGACACAAAAAGGTGGGAAATGCTGCTGCAGCCATAATTGCAGATGAAATAAGGATAGCAATACGAAGATTCATTTAATAAACTTGATCTAACTGAAACAAAAAGATTTAACACATTTTTCACTAACCAATCAGACACGTGATTGTAAAATGAAAATAATAAACATGAATTAACACGTACATATAATGTCTTATGTCCATCAGATTATCTACGTAGCAATAAAAACAGAACCACACGAATATTTTGTTTCAAAATTGTGGCCTTTTACGATACGTCATTGATAATTAGTCCCGATGGCTACCATTGATGACTCGTTGTTTATTTTGTGAATATATAAGCTACATTAACCTTGAAAAACAATAAAAACTAAAGTTTCAAGACAAATAGCGGAGGTGTTCGAGGAACGCCTAAGGACAGCAAATTTCCAACAACTCGAAGACATAATGCTCTGAAAATATCTAGAACAGTGGTTCTCAATCTTTTTCGGTCCGCGGACCACTTCGACGGACAAAAGGCCTCGCGGACCGCCAACCCCATCCACACCCATCTTGCCACTGCTAAAACTAACTAACCAAAAATTGCCGAACTTGGTAGAGGGGTGGTTAGCGTGTCTAGCTCCCACTGCAAGGGTCGCGGGTTCGAATCCTGCCGAGTGGTCGTTTGTGTATCTCATAAAAAATGTATTACAACACATGTAATTGGGGAAACCTGTTTGTGTTAAATAAATTATTATTATTAACCATTTTTGACTGTTCCAAGCAAAGGAGGGGAGTAAAAAGTTGATGGACATCCAAATTCGGAACAAAGACTAAGTCGAGAAAAGGCTAGCAAAAGAATTTTCGCAAACAAAAACAGCGATGGGATCAAAATATATCATTTTTAACTGAAAAAATGTCATGTTAAATTCAAAACTGACCTTACCAATGCTCTAAAAATTCATAATTCTCTGATAGGATAACTTTCCATCCGCTGCCATTGAGTTTAAAAAGTCACATTTAAATACAGAAAAAGGTACGGCCTTCAAAAATCAGTCGGTTTTGTTTAATCAAACCAAATTTTGTACATTCATAACTTAGAATTTGTTACGAGATTTTAACTAGAAAAGTGTCAGTGAATACCTATACAGTAGGTCCTCGACTTAGTAACGTCCGATTAACGAACACCCGTACTTACGAACGAAGCTCCATACGGTATTAATATTTTAATAAATCGGGAATACGAGCGCAAACTCGTACATATGAATCAGCCTTTCCTCTTGGGGAATTACTTGCGACGGCGGAGCGCGGCGTGAATCCTCAGTGGGATATTCTTCGACACAGTAATCCGTTACACTCTACGTTTTAAGTTACTTGCTCGTTCGACGATCGAAAAGATAATGAAAAGCAAATAAAATTTAAAATAGCATTTTTATGTTATTATTCCTTGCAAATGCACAATATTCAGTTTTATTTTTTGTTAAATAGTCTTTTGTGGACTGACTTTTGAACCCGACCACCTTATATAAAATTATGTCTATGGTTCCGAGTTCCGAACAATAGACTTACATGAACGAACTTTTGGAACGCAACCCGTTTTTTAAGTCAAGAACTTGCTGTATACTTTCGACCATACAAGTTTTTTTTAATTCAAGCCATAAAATCTCTCGAGGACACACACACACACACACATACATACATACATATATATTTATTTATTGCGCAGCCAACTGCACAAGTAAGAAAGACTTTTTTTGGCCACTGCTAATTCTCTCGCACTCAAAAAAATGTTCTCAAAGGGTTGTTGGTTGACTCTTATGAGGGAGGGGACCAGAGGCGGGAAAGCAGCATTCTCCTTACGCCTCACACCCCTTCCCCATTCCACCAACTCGGCCCACCGCCGACCTTGACTCTGCCCCCCGAAGAACAGTAAAAAGGAAAGTGAGGGGGGGGGGGGGGGGAGGCCGGGGGCTGTGGCGGCAGCAGCGGGGACGGCGACGACCGGCCCCCAAGACGGCCGCTCCCTCCCCTCTCCTCAGCAGGGGCTGATAGTTCCAACGCAATGGGAGGGAAGAATAGAAGCAGCATTTTCTGCTTTGAGTGTAGTGAAGAAGGAATAGGAAGGGACCTGTGGAATATATCACGGTGTATCTGAATCAAGAGAGAAACGACGGTAAAATTTCATTTGCGGTAGAATAGAACGGCGGACAGGATAGAGGCTTTTAAAAATCAAATTAGATAGAATAACAGACAATGAGAGTTAATTGGCGTTGAAAAGTGACTCCTTCGGAGCAAGATAAATACCGGCAGGATGATGGAAAGACAAAGATAAATCTCAAAATGAGAGATGACATGGGGTACAGCAATGATAACGCATAGGGTATTCAGAAAGACTAGTAAATGAAATAGAACAATACATAGGTATCTGAAAATGAATATTCGTAATTTATCGTAATTTTAGAAGGCATATTAAAATATAAAGATCGGATAGAGAATGTGAATTTCCAAAAAGACAAAATGGTATAAAATCCACCGGTGAAGGCGTTGCTTTGTGAGAAGTCTTAGTTTTATAATCCCGAATTCATTGAGGACGGGGGTGAAATAGTTTTATTATTTGGTGCTGATGAGCGTAGGGCTACATCGCCATATGCTGTAATTATTGCAATAACCGAAAGATACTACAGATCATTTTTCCCAGATGCGATTAGACAGACCAATAGAGGCTCTACTTAAGCAGCATGTTTAGTGTAATTAAGCCCTCTGACATACGCCATTGGTGGCTTGTAGGGTAATAACTTAAATGCAAATGCGTAAAAAGACGTCATTATAACATCGGTCGCCTGGATCCAAAAGAGGAAATTAAAAGTTACTTATATAACATACGTACCATAAATAGGTATCAAGCAGAGAGATAATAAAGCAGAAACAGACGTAATAAAATTAGTGAACGAAGCGATAAAATGCGAAAATTTAGCAGAGGAGAAGTTACCATAATACACGAGTCAGAGTTAAATAAATTAAATTCGACTAAAATGGCTCAAGTAACACACAACGCTAGAAAAATTTACTTGCAAAAGAAAAGATAAAAAAGTATAAAACCCACAGAGATCACCAAAAGTGAAATTTATATAGATACAATTGGTAGATTTATTCGAAGATTTTCATCTTAGAATCATATGAATCACGTCATTCTAAAATAGCAATATACAAGCGTACTGTTCTCAGAGAAGAAAGCAGGATCTCGCATCGAAGACGCAGACACAGCAACCCTGTTACATTGTCGCGGAGAAGAAAGATTTGGCCGAGAGAAAAAGAGAAGGGGTAAAAGGGAGTCAGAGAGAGAGAGAGATTGCCGAGACATCTCCGAGAGAGTGCAAGATAAGATTAATTTATTAACATGCAGCCTCCTTTTTCCTCCACCTACACTGTGTCCGGTTACAGATAATGATGAAAGAGATACTGCGTTAATAATGGAGAGGATTATAGGACAGCGACCCGGTGTTCGTAGCCGAGTATCTGCTCCTCTTGAAAGCTCATGAGGTCAAATAAGTTCGAATCCTTCCACATGAATGGATGTTTCGTACGAGTCCTTTTTGCTCGCGCATATATCAAACTGTAATCTACTGTAACTGTGAATTCTGAAGAGGGACGCTGATTCCAAACAATCGCTCAATCAGGGAGAGCGAAGACGATAAATATATATACAGAGATAGCTAGATAGATGACTAGAATGGGCAACACACTCTCAACGGGATTCGAATAGGTAACCTCACACTCCAAGATAGGCACGCTTGGCTTCCAAGGTCATTGCATGAGATGAGACGAGAAAAGAGATAAGGGAAGAAGATGGTGGGAAAGCTAACGAACGATAATCATAAGAAAGTTCGGGTCGAAGTGAAGCGGGTGAGAAAGAGAAGTCAAAAGGGAAGAACGGGATGAGGCAAGAAGTGGATAAGCAAAAGATTAGTTGATTCAAGAAAGGAGTGGAACGAAAAGAAAGGTAATTCAAAGAACAACAGTGTAAACAACAAAAGAGGGAAGGATGATAACGAAGAAACAAAGGAATAAAAGAGAAGTGATGTGGAAAACTTAGCGGGTGAAACGAGAGAATATGGAGGTATGTAGGTAGTGAAGAAGAGGATGGATGATGGAGAAAGATGGATGGTTTGAGAGTGAGAGAGAGGACACAAGAGGAGCATGATGATGAGGAGGAGGTGAAGTAGAGAGAAGTAGAGAGAGAGAGAGAAAGAGTGGACTCTTTCTCTCTTCTCTAATGCCCCCCCCCCCCCACCCTCAATCTCCTCATCTCGCCTCCCACGCCGACGGGCGCTCCCCTTCGGACCACGTTGCCAAGTGTAAGAAGGAACCTCCCTCCACCTCCTCCTCACTCGGGCTAGAGAGAGATGCGGAGAGAACAGAGGTCCATTCAAGGGATTCGAGGAGGGTCTCCTTCTCCCGTCTCCATCTCTCCCTCTCTCTCTCTCTCTACCTCCCTCTCCGCTTCTTCCTCTCCCTTTTTCCTCCCTCTCCCCTCCGCCTCCTCCGCTCTCTCCTCTCTTTACTTCCACTGACGTGGCACATGTGTTTCTCGAAAGGCTGGGACCATGTGCTAAAAGACAAACGTCTTCCAGCTTCGTCGAGGAGGATCTTTTCGTGGCGTTTTAACGTTTCGAGAACTTCACAAGTGAAAGACGATTTTCGAGATTTCTGATTTTTCAAAACTGAATGCTTTATTGAGCGACGAAAGAAATGCAAATGCGCGAACGGGTGTCACGGATACTAATTATTGTGGAAAGAGGAGAAAACTTTATTTGTGGGGTTGGTACCTAATTTTGATAGCAACGATCTATAACGACTTTTTTCTTCCGATCATCAGCAATCATCAACAACGCCTCAAACTACCACATCAGAATTTCAAATGGTACTTTTAGAAATGTAGCATATCTTTCCCAGAAATTAACATCCAAACTGCATTTTTGAACTGCGGGTCACACAGTCTTAACACAGTGTGCCATTACGAGTTCGCGACGTGCCCTGCGATACTTGCGCCAAAAGCGCATTCCAGCGACGGGACCGTTCACCCAAGCAAAGCTTTACTTCCGCCTACTCGAACAGAGCGTGATTAGAATCCGCGAGAGGAGTCGCTGGGTAAAAAAATGCGCTTTTATAGGTTTGGAGACAGAGAATGTCTGTGGCAAATCATGGAAATTCCTTTTCATCCGCATATTATATTCTATCGATCTCGGCATAGTACCTAAATACTAGAATGCGACAAGATAGGTACCGCATAATGAGCTAATTATGGGATCCTTAAAAAAGCGAAGCAAAGCCGAATATGGCGGTATGATATATTTTGCATCAATTTTAAAACAACGATTATTAAGGTTATTAAGAGAAAGGATATGGATACCTATCTCAGATTTGGTAGTGTGCCTAAAAACTTAGAATTACAATGTGTGTGTGATTATTAACGACAGAATAATCCCTGAATGGGTAAAGGCTTGAATAATGCGTCAGAAAAGAGCAGCCTTGTAAATAAAATTCTTCGTAATAAGCGTTCACTGTATACTATCCGTAGTCTGGAGAGATACTCGATTTTTAGAGCTGTGTCAGGGTTAAAGAGAAACAGCGTTTATTGGGCGAATAAGTAGCTTGAAAGAGTTCATACAGATTGAGAGGAACTTGTTATTTTAACCATGATTAGGCCTCGACTTTGTCCGCGCCAAGCATATGGGATCCCTTCCAGAAGGGACTAAAAGAAGACAGAGAAAAGGTTCGGTGTAAAGGGTTGGATTCGTTAGGAAATACTATGAAAGGAAACTGAGAGTCACTTCATTACTGAATGGGTTAAATTGGGTATCATTAGAAGAATACCGCACAAAAGACGTACAGAAAGTTACAGATCAAAAGAATTCTAGGACGAGGTTTTAGAAATAGCCGACTCTAGGCTGCATGGGATTAAGTTATTGCGAACCAAGGCACATTTTTTGTGGGAATAATTACATTAGAGCTGCAGATACGCAGTAGAACTTAAGGGTGTCGTTAGGGCAGCCATAAAAAATGTCAAATTAACCACTGAATTTTCCGATATATAATAAGTATTGCCTAACTTAGATTTGTATTTACCGTGTTAACATATAGGCAATCACAGTTTTAAAGGTTTCTTCTACTTTAGGAGGGATGGAGATTACGAGGGTAAGTAAATTTACTACTTAAACGCCTTTTTTCCGTTAATATGGTACTGTGCACTACCTTCCGTTGAATCACAGGGTTTTACATAAGCGTTGATAGTAATAGCATATTAATCCTTCCTTAATTTGGAAAATGAGAAAAATGCTTTAGAGTAATATTTGCCATAATCTTCCACTACTGCATCAGAACATTTCACGACCAGAATAGGATTATTAAAACAAGTCCCTATATCTCAAAGGTTATTAACAAACCATGAGTGATGAAAAAATCTTCCTCGTTGACATTACTTAACGTTATTATACGGAAAACAAATAGTAAATCAAAATATCGTATAGAAATGAACTCTGAAATAAAAAATCGGAAAAAATATGCTTTGCACAAACTTTACGAACAAAATGGCGGAAAATGTTTTCTGCGCGTAAATGGTATTAATACATCGATATACATGACAATCACACTTGATAAATAGTTGGACCATACATATCATGCATTATGTGGATTGGCAGAACAGGAGAGAGCTGGGCAGTAGCTGGGTGTACAATCGGTATATCGCAGGACGCTAAATATTAATTTTTTGATAAATATGCGTATGTAGTATTGCGTAAGACTCCATACTCTATAAATGAGTGAATTTTAATCTAAACCGTTTTAGCTACTTTTTAAAAAAATCGACAATTTGTTAAAATTGACATGAATAAACCACCCCTCATTTTTGCGCTTTATCGTTCATCTCTTCAAAGTTTCTGTTTTGAATAATAGTATGCCCAAATACGAAATATCGTTCGCTTACATTCAACAATTCGGGCTCTAGATCCGCACACAGACAGACAGACGACATGGTTAAAGCCACTTTTTTGGATCCGGGGACACCTAAAAGGTATATTTCCGCCAAAATCTCGAAGTCGATTATTTTCGCGACCACAATACTTTCTCTATATAAGAGAAAGTAAAAAATAATACCTCCTAGGGAGAAAATTGATATTCGTTTTCAATATCAATTGCAGTGGCCTCCACTCGTTAAAATGAAGCTAGATTTTATGTTAATTCTTTCAAAATTAATCATTCTCAATATTTAATTCATTGAAAAGTTGGTGAAAAATAATAGGAAATGATTTATGAATAATATGCCTCAAGTTCAATTACAGCTTTCGAAGTGAAACATCAATTATAAATACGATTTTTGAAGAAACGATTATTTGTAGTGCACAACGTTTATAATCAACTAATCATAAATGTATCTTAATTTAAAAGCAATGGAAATTTGGATTAACAGCTACATAGAGTAAAAAAATATATCTTAAAACTAATAAAAGTGTTAGAAGCTTAATGCGGTCTTTTTCTGTTTCGCAAATATTTGTACGAGGCTTCATAAATGCAATATGCAATACATCTAGATCAGACATTCCAAATTCCATGTACGTAGCATCGGTGCAACATTCGTCGTAGGAGGGACACATTAATGTTACAGGTGTTTCCGGAAGGCTACAGCATAAAAAAACTAGCTACTAATCAATAACAATAAATAAGAAAAAAATTTGCATCGTCTTAACAAACGATAAAAAAATCTGATGTGGCCAACACATGACTTTCTCCATATTTGGGGTTTAGATACTAAATTATTATGAATAGCATTATAAGGCAAAATTATTATTTCGTATCGTAAAAGAATACAGTCGTCCTTATTGCCGTAAATTAGGTATATTTTGAATGTTTGCAGAATTCACCGCTACATGGTGGTGGCGCTCCCAAATGGATGGTTCTACGAAAATTTGTTTCAAACAAAACTTGGAAGAAATATTATTCTCAACAACTTTGGTCCTCATGAAGGTGACCAATTACGAAGTTTTTAAGGAGATATTTGACGGAAACTGAAAAAACCTATTATTTATAAATAATTCCTAAACAATAACTGCTATGGAAAGTTGTTTCAAATGAAAGTTGTAGGAAATTACATTCTCTATAACCTTTGTATCGAATTGTATATACAATAATGATGTATTATCGGAGAAATATTGTAAAAACCGAATCGAGTTTCGAATAAACCTTGACTTCCGGTTGACCAGTATTGCCCAAAAACTAATCAGCTCTTTGTGCTCATGCTAAAGTGTTACATATGAAGTTTGGTAACGATATGGTAAGTACTTTTTGAGTTAGAGCGCCCACAATCACATACATCCACAGACACATACACGCAGACATCATTCCGAAAATAGCCTAAACGTGTTCTAGGGTTCAAAATATCTAATAAACTACCGGTTTTTCGAAAAATTCCTATCACATACACACAGACAACATCGATAAAATAGTCAAAACGTTTTCTAGGGACCTCAAAACGTGTATTTCCGTTGAAATCTCAAATTCGATTTTTTCCATGAAGATAACACTTGCTCTATACTATGTGTACGGAGAAAGTAAAAATGCTAGTTTCATTTTCAGAAAATTAATTAATTATAGTATATCAAATTTGTTTACATAAAAAATATCCCGAGTCGCATTATGGGACAGGCAGGACCGCCAGTTTGACATATCTTATCTTCGATCCATGACCATAGTTTAGCGTAGAGATATCTAGATAACGCTATTTAACCATAACGCTATTTAACCAACTATCTCCAGCATCTCACTGCCGTAAGTGATCATTACAACTGGGGCGCATAAAAGAATAAGACACTCCAAAGATCCCTCTCACTTTCAATGAAAGAGGGGGGAAAGAGAGAAAGAGTAGTATTCGTTCGTCGCGACAGCAGGTGGCGTCCAACGGGTAAAGTAGGAGTTAAGCATGGAGGGGGGAGGGCGGCAAAGACTATAGGGTAGAAGAAAAATAAGAGAGAAGAATTGAGGAGACCGAGGGACAAGGGAGCTACACTGCCTGCAGGGGATCTGCTTGTAAAGTCGGAAATGACGTCACCGCACGCCCCTCTTTAAGGAATTGAAAGGACCGAGCGAATCTCTCGCGGGAGGGGAAGAATTGGGGACTTTTTTTAAAATGAGGGTAGGGATTAATTGGCGACGGACCAGAGAGAGAGAGAGGATAGTATACGGATATAAAAAAGAGAGACAAGAGCCAGGATAAGTGGGGGACAATGCATCGCGACAATACGAACTGGCATTATACGTCGCAATTCAAACAACAATAAGAGGCAGGACACACTCCCCATCCCATTCTAGAGAGCACACATAGGCTCTCTTCTCCTACAATGAAACGCTTTGGTAACTTTCCACGGCGACACCTCTTGAGGGGACAAAGGAGAGGTACAAGAACGAGTGGTCTATGGCGATTGTGGAAAGTGGAGAAATGGAGGAGAGAGGAGGCAGACCGTTCGAAAGAGAGGAAAGATTCCGACCCTTTTTTTGGGGAGGGCCTAGGGTCCCTCCCTATCGCTACACTTGAGGACTGTCTTCTTCCCTTCCCTTTGCCGTATCGAGGAGAATGGACGAAGAAGACCAGAGTTTTTTATTACAAAGCCTTGCATAACCCTCGCACATGTCACAGACCTTTTTCCACTAAACGACGAGTGGCTTGGGTTGGTCCATCCGCTGATAACTTGTGGGCACCGTCACAAAACTAAGGAGGCCGTAAAATAAATTATGGACCAAGAAACACGTTTTAAATAAATATAAAGTAGTACGGACATATAGAAACAAATACGACGGCCTTAAAATTATACTCGTAAACGATTTTTCCCAGGTCCACAATAAGCGCTTTACCTATTAAAATCGGTTATAAATATTTCTTTGCCTGTCGTGAGCCGTGAAATTTTATGAGACATAAAAATAACACTGATGTGATGGTATTCGTATATATGAAAAATTTACACTTCAAATGCACAAGAACACTGATGTTATGTCATTCGTTTCCGTGGGAATATATGTTTCAACTGCACAAAGTCGTAATTACCCGCAAACGAATGACGCAACAAAGAAATTCATATTTTTCAGTGGTCGTAAAATTTTTTTTCCGCGCGAATACACATACATGGCATAATATATGATTACTCAAAAAAGACATTTTAACAAAATACTTTAAGCAATTAATAAAGCTAAATCTGGTCCTCGAAAAGTATATCATTACGGAGGGTTCAATAAATCAAAATACCGCAGTTAACATATACGAGTTCGGTACTTACGACTCGACAATCATTCACGGGTGATTTTCTCCATCCTACATCAATCATTACCTTCTCAAATTACCGTCTACCTATTACGCAGTTAGAACTCGGGAGTCATTTATTTCCTAACTACAGCCAACCGTCCTACCCACAACACACATGTAGACATTTTAGCCGATTGCTTCTGGTCATTACGAAAGTGGAACAAGGGATGAACGCTTTGGGTTTTCACGGACAATGCCCACAGAACCGAATCGAGGTCTGGCTACTGCGCTCGTAGGGAAGAGAGATGATTATGGAATGGAAGACGAGCATGACGGTGATTGAGTTAAAGATTGAAGACAGGATAGCGGGAGGGAAAGAGGAAGGGCTAAAGACAGGTGGTGAGTCTCATGGTGACGAGGAGACGAAGGTTCGACCGAGGTTCCTTCTTTTTTTATGACGGAGGAAGTGAGGATAATCATAGGAACTAAAAAAGTTGATGTAAACCTCGGAAGAGACGGGAAAAAAAGAATGGGGTTAACTAGCTGACTTATATTACATTTCAAATTTAAGAACACGAACGCTAAGGTTCAAAATGGCAAGGTTTCAAATGTAAGTAGGCCGAATGGAGCATAATCGTAATAGTCGAGAAAGATGTTTATAGGGTAACATGATTTAAGAGCACTCTTTCTGTTAAGTCGAAGAAATAAATGGATGATAAAAATGGAGTTGGATAGGATAGGAGGAGGTTTACGTATAAGGAAGTCTTGGAATGAGAAAGCAGCGGGACGTGAAAACCCCGATGCAGAGGACGTGCGGGGAAATGTAGAAACGATGGCGGAGATGACAACTCGAATAAAACAAGAAGAAAACGGTTATAGTACGATAAAATAAGAAAATACGAATTACTGATTATTAAACTACATCAAGGGAGAGAAATACATTCTTTATTTTAAAATCGAAATTTTCCTTAATATGCACATTCACGGAAGGTGAAACGTGACTGCTAAATCTTTCATTTTTATAAATTTTCATCTACGGCGATAAAACATTTTCACGCGATTTATTCCACAAATTTGCAAATTAAAACTTTTTTTCGAAAACAATAACGTTCGATTTTATCAGTCAACGTCATTTTTCTTCTCCGTCCAAGGATTCGCTCGTGAGTTTTCGTTTTTTTCCTACTCGAACATCCACAACGAGGATCGATTCCTGAGAACCTCCTTATAACACCGCCTACACCTCTAAAAAATATTAATAAAGTCAACGTTCTGTGGCCTCTTGAAAATTCGGTCGTGGAAATGTTCAGAAAAAGAGAGAGCGACGTGTGAGTGGAAAAGGACGAGGAAGAGATAAGAAATAAGAAGGGAAAGGGAGAGAGGTGGAGGGAAACAAGAAAAGGCAATCCGAGGGAATGAAGACGAAGCCCAAGATGGAGAGAAAGAAAGAGAGTAGAAATCTGTCCCTGCCCGTGGCCCCCATTTCTCTCTCACCGTTTCTCGTCCCTTCCCTCTCTAAGAAAGCCCTCAATGGAAGGGCGAATGAATGGCCAGCGGTGAAAACGAACGGGTCAAGCCGGGAAGACCGGAAAAAAAACAAAAGGTAAGAAAGGGATGGAAAAATGGGAAGGACCCTAAAAATAAGAAAAAAAAGAAATCATTCCTCGATTTCTGGGGAAAGTACGGTCCTTTCCAAGAAAAACCGAATCTATACAGAGGAAAAAGAAGTGAGAGGGGAAGGCCCTTCAGAAAAAAAACGACCCGAGACGCCTCGGAGTCGTAAAATACCTAAATACTCGGGCGAGCGGCCTTCAGGAGCCACCTGACGGACTAATGGACAGACATGGGGAAAACGAATTCTTTCTCCTCCTGTCTCCCCTCTTAAAAAAAGGGAGGCTACGGGCCACAAGGTCAAGAGGCGCATTTTTTTAACCATAGAAATTCCAGGAGGTCGCACGACCCCCGAAATTTTTCTGTTTAACGCTAGCGTAAGAAAAAATAAATGGGGATGAGATGGGCAGTAGGAGAAACGAAGAAGCCTGTGTTTTTCTTCTTTTTTTAACTCTACGTTGCGCGCAAATGTTTTCCAATTTACGCATCCGCTTAAACCATAAAAGTTTATTTCTGTAGTACGATAAATGCAAATAATTTGATTAGGAAACCATTCGGCAATGATTCGGTTTTATTGAAGTAGGCAGAATACATGTATCTAATACCAATCTCAGATATTCACGGAAATTTGAATAGTATAATATACTAAATCCTCGTTATTCGTCGCAGATGCGTTCCTGAGAGTAAAAACGAACAATGGGACCAACTAACTCTTTGACTTACACGTAATACATACCCGACGATGAAAGTGTATCTATAAGAAAATATTTTATTCATAATTTTACAATAATATTTATAAAATACATAACTGTAAATTATTATCCGAAAAAATACATTACTTATAAATTTAATTAATAAAATGCATCTTAAACCAGTACTTAAACCGAAATGCGCATCTGCAATGTCTAATAAAAAAAACGGCAATCTATCATAATCAAATAGAAATTTATTGTTACGACACAAAAGAGGTAAAATCGTGGAACTCAAATGTTTATACGACTTTGAAAGAACAGTTAAAATGAATGCTCAAGTAACAAATCAACGAAATGGGACGGATTGAAGGATTTTACAGCAGGTGAAACGCTCGTGAGGGTCTTTCGGGATTTTACGCTTCATATCTGTATCTACATATATTGAACTGAAATTCGCCAAAGCGATGGATGGCATGGGAAGCAATCTCCCAAAACTTACCAACAACTTTCTTTCTCTCCCGCTATGATCCCTTACTTTCCTCGAAAAAAACGAGCATTGACATCGCTTCGTCGTACATTCGATCTCACGCATTTTATCGTCGTGATCGTTTCACTCAATGTGCGTTGGCGGTTCGACTATTCCTAACAATTCCTCCGCTAACCCTTCCGATCTATATTTCACCTGAAACCTAAACTTGACATTCAGTCTACGATCCTCTAGTGAAACCTAATCAGAATCTTTAATGTTGAGGGCCCATGCCATGTTTGCAAAGACAGTATTTTGCCAATGTTACAACAACCTTTTTCAGGGCGAAACGACACAAATACTTTCCATGTCGTAACAACAAGAAAAGTAAGCGGAGTAAATTTCCGAATGACCGTCACTAGCGTAGGGTACGTAACCTTATACGTTACTGATACACACTCCTGCGAGTACTTTCTTTCTCGGATAGATAAGACAGTTAACGACGCTCTCTAAAGAACCCGATTTTGCCTGAAAAATATATTACTACACTACAAATGATAACAATAAAAAATACACATAACGACAATTATCTCCTTCGAAAATCGCAGTCCTAAACTGTAAGAAATAAAAAAAACTGCAAAGCACAAACCGATCTCTACGGAAAGATCTTTCCGACAAAAAAGGACGAAATTCTTCGAATTACATCTCAATCTCTTTCTCAAACCACTTTTCATTTTATTTTTGCGAGGGATACGTCCAATCAAGAGGACAATGATCGAACAGCAATAAAAGGGCTACGTCATTCAATTCACTCACAACGTCCACCGCTGTCCTCCGGATTTCACGCTTTGATAAAGAAAATCGGGGTGAGAAAAGAAGGGGATTTTCTTTCCGAGACGGGAAAAGGGTAAACATAAAAGGGCTTGCGGAGCTGCCACCGGAGAGAGATTGGTGCTGAAATTTCCTTACCCAGCTGCGTTTCAGGACGGCTGTTTTTCCACGTGAGAAATATCGCGAAACATAATGGTCGCTTTACCCGCATTATAGCCCGTTTGACGCGTTTTCATACGACAAGAATTCATTCAACAGAAAATTAAACGTGAACGATCGAATGAGCTAATGTATTTACACCCTGTAGTAATTCTTAATCAATAATCTTCGTCAAAACGTTACGCCATAAAATTGCTATTACTGCCGTTACATTTGATTTTTTCGTGTAAAATGAAAACTTTCTCATAGCTCGACAATTCCCCGATAGCATTGGCACAAATGTTGCGCCAATTATAGTTCAATATTTTCACCTGTAGTTTTTCATCAAAAATTTCAAATTTTCATATGCAATGAAGTGCTAACTTAAATACATTGTTTTATAGCTATCCTCACGGAGGAAAGTAATCCAGAAAATACCTTATAATTTAACGTGGACGCTAACTTTAGGCGCAGTGTAATAAAATTCAATGAACGGCTGATAGAAACGTGTTATTATAGATAGAAATCGCAAATCAATTACAGAAATTGCCCGAATCAAACGATAACAACCAGGCTCACGCTTAAGAGAGAAGTTTACGCGATTAAAGTCACTCCCTCAGCTTTACAATATCCCCTTCAATTCTCCCCGTTGAAAAATTAATAAAAAAAGAGAATCTCACTTTCATATTTTTTTGTAAAAAGCGGTAAGAAATTGGGTCGTGGCCCAATCACGTCGTTCCGTATTTGAGACGAAACCTCAGGAGTCGGAAGAAGGAGAGAGGGACTTGAAGAAGCGAAGTAGTGCGGAAAAGGACAAAGGAGAAAGACGAGAAAAAGAAGCATCGACGTCTTAAGAACCCAACACAGCGAAAAGAGGCCGAGTTGGGCGGGAGACCCAAAGAGATGTGCCTGTGTGCGGAAGAGAGGGGGGGATGGATGGGTTAGGGGTGGAAAGAAACCCCACGGGGCATGCCATCATCATCATCATCATTGTCGTCGAAGGAATAATCATCGAAGACCCTCCCTTTCCACTTCTGCAACCACTTCTATCCATTCCCCTTATATATTTTTCCTCCTCATCGCGAAGATGCAAGGTGAAGGAGAAACGGATGGGTTGTAAGAGTAGGATGGTTGAGCGAGGAAAACGGAAAGGCGGGAGAGGAATATAGTTTTAGGAGATGTTATAAATCGCTATAGTTTGATAAGCAACTTGCAGGTGAAATACAATAGAGGAGCGGTATAGTAAATCACGTGAAACAGTATGGGGTTGATGGTATGGACAGGAGCCGGTAACCATTTCTGCATGGAGGGCCACATTTGTACGTAGTTTGAAATGCTTCGGAGGGCCGCATTGGAAGTCACGAGAGCTTCGGTGGGTCGGATGAGCGTTTACATGGGAAGTTACCGAAAGATTCTATGGTTCAATACTAGTTAAAATCAAGTATAAGTAATTTACTAGCGTAAAAAAAGTCATAAAAATAGTTTTAGAGCATAATTTTGCTGGAAAAATATAAAATTGTCTATGTTAATTTTTTTTCGATCACTTTTTCATCGTAGGTTGCCGACCCTATAGGAAAATCACACAGCCTAAAAACGTATAATTAAACCATGTGCATATATCAGCTACAACAAAATTAAACAGAAAATGATAGATCTCACCTTATGACTGAAAACAAATTGGCAAACTATGCCTCTATAATGGTGATGATCCACCCATCTTTGATTCTATAACAAAATTACATTTTAGAATCAATGATCACCGCTGAAGACGGCTGCTTTGTAGTTGAAATGTTCATACAATATTACCAAACATTTTTTCGGTTGTTGGAGTTACCTCGATCGTCAACTGGATCCCAACCATAACGTGAATTCGATATTTAATTTCTGAAGGAAAAGGAAAGACGCGGAGTTTGCTGAAACTGTTGAGTCGCTGTATCCAGGACCTGTACGGTGAAGGGTTCCAGAGCACGCGTGCATCAAGGAGGTAGAGCGGGTGGGTCTAAAAGTGGGAGGGGGAGGGGGGGGGGGGTGATGTAGAGATATATGGGTGGGAAGGGGAGAGAAACAAGAGAGGGGAGAGGGGCGTGAGCGGAGTGGATGAAAGCTCCGCGGGGGGAAGGAAGACAGAGAATAGGAAAAAAATAAGAGGGGCGATGGTTGAAAAGGGAGTGGGGTGGGGTAGCATAGGAAAGAAAAGTGGAATGGGGAAGAGAGAGAGAGAGAGGAAATCTCGGATGACAATGGCGGCGGGAACAATAATGACCCTCCTCCATTTCAAAAGACATTCATTCGCAATATACTCATCGCGTGAGTGTCTGCCTGTATGTGTGTGCGTGTGTCCTTGTGGGAGATTTGCGTGCGAGTTTTTAAGGTATATAGGGGGTGGATGTCGGTAGCGGGGGGCGGGGGAGGAGAAAGAGGGTGGTTATGCCATTCAGGAGCAGCGAGACAAAATACGGGAGGGCGGATGAAGAGAGAGGGAGATGGAAAGTGGACGGAGAAAAAGGAGAATAGAGAGTGTGAGGTGGCGGAAAAGCGAAGGGAGAGAATCGTTGGGGGTAATGTCTTCGGGAGTCGCGTGGTTCAATGGCGCCTCGATCTCCTCCAAGGAGAGACGAATGCGACCTTTTGGAGAGACGTAAGGGATTAAACAGAGAGCGATACGAGCCCGATTTACCTCTCACAGCTCCAAGAGTAGAAATATTATCTAAAATAAAAATGTGTTAACCCATTCGTTCATGGACATTTTCTGAACACAAAACAAAAAATATGTACGAGACCATAGAAGTACGTATTTATTTATAAGGGGTTTATTAGATTTACAATCGAAAATTTTCCTCGTGCTATTCGTTCACAGAAATTTATTTTAGTAATTTTTCGATGCGATTTGCGAAATTCATTTAACTGGAAATTAGTTTAATCGCATCAAAATAATTCATGATTTGATTTTTCCGCCAAAACGTAAACATTAATTAACTGCAATGACAAAAAGAAATAATAATTGATTAAATAAAAAAAATTTCTTAGTAGATAAGATACTTTGAGATAATTAAAGACTTTCAAACCACACTGTTCTTCGAATAACTAACATGCAGTCGATGCAAAGAAAATCTTTTCTTCTCTGAAAGAATTCATCTTTTTTCCGTAATTCATAGACTTTAATGAAGGTTCTGCCTCTAAATAGGATAGAATAAGATCAAAGACGAAAATAATATCCTTTGTGGACCTAGAATTCATTTATTAGTTACCATTAGAACAAATAAATAAATATTCTTTCCTACATTGCAATATTGATAGACGAAAATGGTTACATACGTGCATAATAAAATGGCGCTACATAATTAATTCAGTAAAAGTCTAAAATAACAGACGATGGAGATGAGTATAAAGGTTCATGCTTCTTCAGAGAGGCCATGAATTCAATTTTTCTCCTCAATCTTTTCATAAAAATTACGCTTTCTGACTCTAGCGAGTCTTACAGCGTTAAGTATCTATATATAGTCAGTTTTATACACAAAAAATCCACACGAGTTTACGTGTATTCCTTAATAACGCGAAGGTTACAACACTGATCTACTGTCGCGAAAAAAAATACCATTCATAAATGGCTAATATACAACAATTTTCACAGCTAAAAATAAAGTTACTAAAAACAGCGAAAAACTTTCGAGAAAACGGTCGAATTAAATAAATTGTCTTCCACCCTCACTTCCCAAGGCGCCTCTCTGACATGTTATTCACTCCGTGTCCTCCTTTAACCCTTATGTCAAATCATTTCATTAAGATGGCTACGTTACAAATTGAGACAATTTCCCAGCAGGAGCTTTAAGTAAAGAGCTCCCACTCTCTCCTTAATCTTCCCCTTCCCTCCTGAATTCCTAACCTAACACCCTCCACACCCCCTTAGCAAGCTCTGGAAAGAAGGGAGCGATGGGAGGAGGTAGGTGAGGAGGCCCGAGGTGTTAAAAGGAGTCGAGGATGGGCGGGGGAGCTTATGAAGAGAGGGGGCGTAAAGAAGAAGAGGCCGTTAAAAAGAAGGAGGAGGCGGAGATAGGCGGTAAATAAGAGGCCAATCTTAGTAGTCATTCAGTCTACGCCAGATCTTTTTTTAAAGGAAGGCCAATGAATGGGAAAAAAGGAAAGGTTCTCTTTTTCGCCCTTTCCTCTTTTATTTTCGGAGAAAACGACAGAGAGAGAGAGACAGAGAGAGAAAGGGAGACGAGTATTCTTTTGAATCACGATATAAAGTAAGGGAATGAGAGACTCCCCGAAACGACACTTTTTTTTAAGACTATCACGGAATTTCAGGTAAATAAACTTCTGAAACATAAAAAAATGAGGGTTCTTTTGATTGGGACGAATAAAAAAGGTTCCTGTTAAACCGCTAAACGTTTCGAAAATTTGCATCGCGGATCAAATATTTTTAAGGAACTTCGTCAATGGACTCGATAAATAAAATTGGCCGATTCCGCCTGGAATTTCGTAAAAGTCGAGGAAGATTTTGTAAATTATTTTCATGCAAAATTTTCAGTACTAATTACGCAAGCAATATCGACAAGCATTTAATGTTGAGAATTTAAAACGCAAATTTAAAAATATCTTAAATGTGTTACAAAAGCGATGGAAACTTCATTAACAAGTAATGATATGCCATCAACTTTTACTTTACCAATGCTAACGCTCCTCGCACCAAACTAGCAGTCAGGCACATCTTATTAGTGCCCATATATACATATACACAGTAAAATTAACATAAGTTTCTATTAAAGAATGTCAAAGTTCCACATGGAGGCTTCGAATAAATTTAAAAGTTAGCATTTTCCCATTATATCATGCCATATAGTATAGGTATGAAACATCGTTGTACGCCACTTTATTAAAAAGTCGTGTACAAACATAATTTATCGAGGAAACCTTTTATCCTGTTTGACTTTCAATTCATGCGAATAAATAACTAAACATCCTGATTTATTTGGAAATATGAGCCTTTACACAAACTTACGTTCTTAAATATTAAACTAATACTGTACATAAAAAATTTAAATAGAAACTTCAGAAGTGTTATCAATTTAGATTTAGTACAGGCTGTGGATTCATTTTAGCATGAATTAAGAAATTTTCAAAATATTTCAGGAAAACTTCCCTTGCAATGATTTAGATCAGCGGTTTTCAACCTTTTGCAATTTACCAGTCCTTTTTCAAACTTCATAAAAACAAGACCCACTCATTTTCCAAGAAGTGGATTTTCACGTTAAATCCATTTTAGTACTATATAGTCATTAATAAAAAATTTATGGACATTAAATATTACAAAGATTTTGTTGAGAAAAAGTTTCATAATAATTATTTTAGAAACTCCGTGTCCCACCGCTTGAGAAACACTGATTTAGAGGACACCATCGCACGGCATCAATCCCCTCTCTACTTCAAAGGGTGACGAGTTACCAAAATATCCCCGCAAGGAAATTTTCGAACGGTACCGTCGGGCCTACGCACCTCATCAATACCTACGAGGCCATGTAAAACTGCTCGAGTGCGAGCACCCCCACGTACATTACATCCGCAGGGATAAAGCACCAACGTGGCAATTTTCTCCGTCCTAACCTGGCAGAGTATGAAGAGTACTCCAGAGCTACTCAAATCGCAGATCCCACATTGAATAAAATGGATTGTAATGTCGCGACGTTCTCCCACCCTCTCTCCGGCTACAATGGCATACCGTACCCCCACGCAATGGAACCCCTTTTCGCAGTTTCCACGCTCTACGGCGCAGATTTATATATACGTACATTTATACACACATACATACATACACGCCACCACCCCACGTCCACCCGTCCTCCCATTCGACACCCCCCAACCCCCACATCAACCTCGTCAACTCCCGACCGGTACTCTCCTTGCTTCCTACTCTTCATCCCCGGTCCGTATACGCGTGAGATTTGAGATATGATGACGAAAAAAAAATGAAAAGAGGAAAAAAGAGGGGGGAAATGGTTACCCCCTCCTACCATCCGTCTCCACACTCACCTCTTCCTATTTTCCCAAGAGCCAAGGAGAGGGAGGAAAAAGATGGAGTAGGAGAAGAGACATTCCCAAATGTGGGGAAGGAAATATTCTCCTTTCCCTCCCCCCCCTCACCCACCCACACTTCCACATATCTCCTGCTCCACCCTCCCCCGTCTCATTTTCCTATCTCCCCCTCCCACCCTCTTTTTCCTCTCCCCTTCCCCTCCGCCACGCGCAAATCTCCCATTTTCCAGTCCTCCATATCCTCTTTCTGCCATCCCCCATCCTTCCCCGCCATCCGAACAGTTCTACGTACTACCTCTTCCGACCTTAACCCCCCCCCCTCCCTTTTGCCTCCCACTCTTACCTCTCCTGCTCTTCTCATACACATCGTCGGAGCACTCCACGCCACCCCCGCCCATAGTGTAGCAAAGGATGGGGGTGGGGGGGAGGAGAGAAAAAAAAATACAAAAACACATCCCACTCCTCGCTCTCGTACGCGTTCCCTCCGCCTCTCACTCCACCTCAAGCCTCCTGCATCCCCACTCCTCACCCGGTTTTTATTGATTCTTAGTGGAAGAACGAAAGGACTTTTTTGGATGGGCGGAGTGGGGTGTGGAGAGAGAGGGAGAGAGAGAGAGAAGTATGCAATGATGATGATGACGAGAGGAAAGGGAGGAGGAGGTGGGATGAAGATGGGAGTGGGCGGAAGTGGAACGAGGAGGCAGGGGAAAAGAGGGAAGGAATGAGGAGGCGGCGAGGATAAAGGGAAAAGAGAAGAGGATAAAAGGGGGAAAAATTAAAAGTTATGCGAGTGGAGAGAGAGAGGCAGGAGGCAAAAGTGGGAGTTAGGCGAAGCGGAAAAAAAGGGTCCCGTGTGTCGAGGCGAAATCCTCCTCACAGGTAGCTGTGGCGGAAGGCGGAGAGGAAGCGAGATAGGGGTGAAAGGGCATCCGGATGTGAGACTGGCAAGGAGCACGTAGGCAATTCTCTAGCAGGAGAGGGATTAGACACGGATTCGAGAGGATCAGAAAAGTTTTCGCTGTGTCAAAAGCAAGCGTAACGATCTCATCCGCAGAAAAAGGAAGAGGTGCATCAAAAAATGATCCCGACGCATAAGACGAGCGAAAAACGCATAAATAGATACGATACCACGCATTACTCCATGGATAATTAAATAACGAGGACCGAATAGTAAAGTAAGATACTATTCCTCAATGACTTATAAATTTCAGCGGCTCAATGTGAACGAAATTTGAGATCTTCATTCAATGTCAGCGTTCGTCCTAAACACGGTGATCAAAAATCAGGTGCATTTGCATTACATCAACATATATAATTCTCTTGGTAAGTGTGTGTGTGCGGACGGTGTAACGCTTGGTTGCTATATTGTGTTAGATGGGAGAAAAGGAAAACCGCTCATAACTAAAAAGCTTTTCAACCTTTTTCGATCAAACTTTCAGGAATCACTTGACTATTCAACTTTTCAATTTTAAACTGCTCGCCGTGTATATAGTAGTCCTGGGTTTGACTCCAGGAGCATATCTTTTCTGCATTTGAATAACAAGGGCAGAGCTGAAACGAAGCGAGAAAGCCTTTTTTTCTTTAGAATTTTAAAATATCTTAAAAATGAGATATCGACGCGGGATTTTCACAGATAGGCCGAGAAAACTATGGAAATAAATTTCCCTATCGTAGAAATTCACATCTCATTCTAAAAAAGCCGAAAATTAGGTTTAATGACTATTTTTTGTGGTTTTTGCGCATTTATTCAATTCATCGTCATGGCAACTGCAATTGTTAAAGTCTGTTGTTGATTCGATTCTAATGCGTAAGAAATGTACAAAAATTATGATAAAATCCTGTTATAACATCATTTTATTTGTCCATGACTATTATTACTTTCTGGAACATTCGATTATGTGGATTTTATATTAATTTTTTACGTTTTAGTGCACAGAAAAGTTGGTATCATTAATTTTTATTTTATTTGAACATAATATTTAATTCACGCCTACCCGTCTTATTTAACGGGCAATTACGCTAGTCTAATCTAGTATATAAAATTGACTTCATAGTTGTCGCCGTCGGCGGGAAATCGGAACTATGTAATTATATTTTTAACAAACTTTCCGAGTAGCTAGAAGATTGACATTTGGTAGGAATGTTCGGTTCTTAAAGTAGAAGCCATTCACGAAAAAAAAATTCCAAATCCATCCGGGTTCGATTTCCGAAAATGATTTCCATTCCTCATAAGATAACATGGAAAAATCGATATTTCGACCTGCAACCTTATTTTATTTTGCTTATTAAAATTCACATATTTGACCTACGATTTTCGGACTTCAACTATACTAAAGAAAAATAAATTCAGTTTCTTATTCTTATCGTCTTTTATCCCTTTCTAATCTAAATCTTTCGAATTTAACGTTTTAATATAAAATTTTGACAAAATTTAGCGTTTTTAACGTGAAGTTGCCTTGCCAACCGATTACACTGTTAAACTTGAAATCAAGCAAAAATTTGTTTATTTATGCTAATGAAGGAAAAACAAAAAATATTGTTTACAAGCAAGCTTTGAAATAAATATTAAAACATATTTTTCTAATTTATAATGCCTTCATCCTTTGGTAAAAAATGCGCAAAAGGTGAAATGATTGTATTACCATATAATACATAATTTTATTCGCTAAAGAAGTCTGGCATAAACCGGGCATCGCCGGGTACTTACAGCCAGTTATATTATAAATAAGCAAATGTCTAAAACTTTAATGCGAATAAAATCTTCGGTACTTTCCCGTTTTGGCCAACCAAAATTTTTCATTGTAAACTTTTATTTCATATTGCGGCCGAGGATATTGGCGAGCCACAGGCAGATCAGATAATTTTTTGAGATAACCCTTTCACGCAAAACGAAAGCTTGCAAACCTATGACTGATCTGCCTGTGGCGACATTTACCCACCCGATCACCGGACAATGGTGAGGGATAATTTCGTTCCAGAGAGGCGAAGGGCGCGATAGCGCCAGGAGACGGCTACACCCGCTATAAAAGGCATTATAATCTAAAAAGAAAGCGAGTCGAAGGCTCGCCAATATCCCCGGTTACTTGTATTTAAAAATTCCAAATATACGCTCGATTAAAGACAAAGCGAGCCGAAGGCTCACCAAGAAAAATAACAATAAAAAATTACCAACGGTACTAAAATAAATGAAATTTAACAATGAAAAATATTTGCGGGGTCAAAACGGGGAAGTACCAAATCTTCTTCATTTAAAATCGAGAATTCGCGATTGCGACGATAAATTCGAGATGAAATTCATTCTCCAAACTCAAGTATTGCACTCACATTTAGAAAACAAACATTTCACCGAAAAAAAATTGTGCAATTACGTGAAAAGAATTTTGTATTACGGAAATAAAGGTCGATAAGTTATCAAAGAAGAAATTACATTCTTAAGAGATGATAAATATTATCGGTTTTCAAAATACGATCAGGTGATTTAACAGGCGGGATGAAAAGCTTCTTTAATTCCATTCAAAATTTCTCTTTTAGCTAATTAAACTATCAAATCGAATTTCAAATGATCCGTTTGTCATAGATTTACCATATCACTTATTGTTTTCAGGATTTATAAATTATAAAGAAAGTTCAATGGACAAAAAAGAGCTTTTTAAGAAGCATATAATTTTCTATTAGAAAACAGCTGTATGTATTTTGATTCAAAACAAAAAACACCAAAAACCTTATGTCGAGATACGTATTTTAACTCTAGCTTTCATTTCCAACTAATGACCATTTAAATATTAAAATAATTAAGGGCTTCATTTTAATTAATCTATCGTAAAGAAGTCTCCAAACTCTTTATATAAAAAACAAATAAATTATGCATTAATGAATAAACACAGTAGCCAAGCCAACAATGTTCCCATATTAATTTACTGTATTCACGAAGCAATTTAATATTGCCATCTATAATGACAGCGGGAATGAAAGCTCGAAGTTTTTCTGCCTTATTATTTTTACTCAATATTTAAACGACTTCAAGAAAGAGAAAACACGGACAATCTCATATTTCCCCGCGATTCCAACATCGTTAAGAATTTTCTATTTTAACCTATTTATTCCTTCGGGTGTCTATTTATAGAAGACTCCATTATTTAACCAATTATTCGCTATCGAAATATCTCCACCATAAATGTTAATCCCTTTTAAACACTGACAGAAACTTTATATACACTTACATTAATAGTATACAATTGGATCCTGAATGCACGTAAGCTAAAAATCAAACGGAGGAGAGAAAATATTTTCCTTTAGCTTAAAAGTGGCTATAGAGCAAATTAAAAAAATAATCGAGGTCGTAAAACACGATTCATTTTCGACATAACATTTTTTTATATTGCGTCATCTTGAAACGTGATCCAACTCATACGCCGAGAAACGAACGACGTTCCCCTGACAACGGCAGAGGGAGGAACGAAGATGGAGAAATGGAAGCGGGAGATAAAGTGGAGAGTGGGGAGGGTGGGGGAAGCGAACGGGAGAGCCATTATTGGGAGCAGAAATAGGCCGGGACGTGGGGGAGAAATACGAGGTAAGGATGAAAGAGGAAGAAGAGGTTATGGGATGATGAAAACCTCTCCCCTTCACTCCCTCATATTGCACGTTAACCTTCCGCAAGCGGGATCTATTAGATTATAAAAAATTGAAGTAATTTTTACAGGATGGTAAGCGTGTGTGCACATATGTACGTGAAAAAAATGAGGAGGAAAACATGGGGGGAGGGGTACGGGTAATGTTCGTTGGCAAGAAAGGACGATAAGTTTGAAAAGAGGTGAGAGAGAAGGGGAAGAGATTTACGAGGGAATGGCGATAGGAACCTAGCTTTCCATTGGACGGACGGCTGTACCCTTCCTGAAGAAACGATTCATGACATCACCATTAAACGGGGAGCACCGCTTCGCGATTGGCTGGGGTGGAAATGTACGCTCCTGTGATTCTCTCCTCCCCCGCCGCGAGGGAGAAAGAGAGAGAGAGAGGGGGGGGCGGAAAAACCGTTTCTTATTTCGAACCGAACCAGACTTCTAACCGCTGTCAAATAGCAAAAAACATCGCCGTTATCAAAGAGGGTGGAAAATGTCATCGCGAAGAGATTTTTACATTTGCGAAACGCCCCGAGGAATATATTCCCATCTTCAAGTTGGGTCGAATGATTCAAGGATACTAGACGAAAGGGATACTTTCAGGTAGTTTTCCGAAGAAAATTTTCCAATACTTGGTACCAAACTTCTCAATTTTATTGCCGCGCAATGTTAAAGGATGACTCTTTTATATCTCTTAAACGACGATAATGCAGGGACAGGCTTAAGAATGAGAACTCGATTGGTTATCCAGACATAAACACAAGATTTGTACGACTAAATTTATGGATATAAAATTATGACAGCGAGTTCTTTTAAAATTTTTAAGTAATATTACTAAACCCACAAATAATTCGAGTTGATTTAATATTTTGCAATAAAAAATTGTTTCATTCGTCTCAGATCAAGCTAAAAATAAAATTTTAAGTGGCTAAAATCTTAACGACTTAAATCAAGTAAAAATTCGATATCTTAAAACAAAATCTGTCGCCCAAAGATTCGTCGCAAGGTAAATAAATCTGCATCGCTGTTGATATCATTATATGTATTCTTATACCAGATATATTATAAAGCTTAATAGGTGGGATTAAAACAGATTCTGAATAGCAATACGAAGTTTGATAATTTGGCAATATAATATCGCTTATCTTTTACGTTATGTCAGCGATAAATTTATACGGAAACATATTAATTATTAAGATATAATTTTTTGTGTTAGAACAAATAAAAATAATTACCTTCACGAAGAAGTCGGGACTCTCTATCAAGTAGGTATGTAAAAGATAGGCTCCTTTTAAAAACAGAGAAGACTTTTGACCAATCGTGGCAAGGAAAGGCAATAATCACTTCAGTTTGAACAAATTCAATTTTGAATTCCTAAAGGGCGAGGAAAAGATAAATTCATATTGAATACGAATGAAAGAAGGAAAGCAAAACTGAAGAGCAATAACGAAAATACTAATTCTAGTTTTTATATGAAAATTTTAAACGTAACTAAGAATGACAGTTTACAACGGCTACAGGAAAAAATTAAATCCCAATTTCAACATATATAAGCA
This sequence comes from Uropetala carovei, assembly GCA_036926305.1. NCBI lineage: Eukaryota > Metazoa > Arthropoda > Insecta > Odonata > Petaluridae > Uropetala > Uropetala carovei. The sequence goes on along the minus strand of JAXCHB010000065.1, from coordinate 7,104,105 downwards.
TTTTTAGAGGCATAATAATAATAAAATTATCTTCTCATCATTTGAAACGGAAGTTGCTGAACAATGTTGAACGGTTATTCCATTGATGCAACAAATCCTTATTTTCAAATGGCTTTTTGGCATTTTACGGGGATTAGGCGTACCTTGTCATTTTTCTTTGCCATTTAATCACTTCATAAAATTTCATCGCATATATTTCTTACGGTAGCAGCAAAGAACTGAATGAAAATATCTAAAATGCAAGATAGCAGTAACTAGAGCAAATTTAAATTGAAATTTACCTTGTATAGCACGTATTATTGGGAAAGTCAGTTGAACAGCGTTTTCGGCAAATAAAATTCTTTCGTAAGACTGAAAAATTTTCTTTAAAATACACAGAATCGTCGAAAACTTTTAGGCAAGTGACGAGGATAAAAGATACTAGAAAAAGAAGATTTCGGATGGAAGAAAAAATGAATTACGTAAGGTCCAATAAGTGACACTTTTTCTTATTTATAGCCGACGTAAAAAATCCTGATTGTGATAATTTGCGAAGTGTTGCTTTAAATGTGGAAGACTAGATGGAAAAACTACGACCGTGGAATAAAATCTCCGATTGCTACTTAAAACAGGACACAAACAATATTGACGCCGAAACTGCAGCTTATATCATGTACAGTTGAAACCAATACTGATGATAATATCTTGCTATACAGTAATCTCTATCATGTCAAATTTAATGGGCGAACAACAAATTGGTTCGTTGCCGTTTTACTAAAATTTGTTTTCCAGAGTATGTAGTTCAAATAATTTTTTATTGAAACAACTTTTTCCCATTGAGACATCCGATAATTATTTCAAATCTAAAACGTTAAGGATTCTCAATCAACAGGGAATGTAATCTTTTTTTCAAAAAAAAAAGCGAGAGCACACAGCGATAAACGCCAATTCGCAAATATATACGCCAAAAGAAACGAAGGATGGGTTATAGAATGCAAGAGAAGGAAAGCAGAAAAGGGGAGAATAAAAGAGGTGATGCTTTCTGTTGGTCCCCGAAAAAGGAGCGAGATCAAGATAAAATAGGAGGAGCCTTGACAAAAAAAAGACAAAAATACGCCCTCCTTCACCGTGGAAAGAGAGTGAAGAGGAAAATGAGAGAGCGGCAAGATAGGAGAGCAAAAGAGTGAAAAAATGGGGATTTTGGCCGCAAATCGCTTTTGATGGAAATACCCTAGCGGCATTTGAAGCTCGAGATAGAATGTGGAAGGGAAAAAAGAGAAGAGATAGGGGCCAGGGCGGGAGAGAATGGGCCAGGATTACAAGTAGAAGAAGGGCCCGCCCGCGCGTTGCCATGACGCTCTCCAGATTTCGCAGAGATGAGAGAGGCGCCAGAGAGGGAGAGAAAGAGTGAGAGGCTGAATGGGAGGGCACCTCTCTTATAGGGAGGGATGAGAGAGGGAGGAGTTCACGGGGATTGATAGAGGAGGGAGAAGAGAGGTGAGAGGACGGAAGAGGCGGGGAAGGGGGAAGGGGGGGGAGAGAAAACGTGCAAACAGAGGGTCGCTTTTTCATTCGTCGCACGGCCCCCAGTTCCTTATTCCCTCTCCTTCGCCCCACCACCCACTTCCTCCATCCTCCCATGACTCCTCCACCTACCTCCTCCACACCCTCCCGATCACCCCCCACTCCTCACGTAGCCCTCTCTCCAACCACATCCTACTATTCCCAACCTCTTCTTACCCCTGGAGGAGGAGGAAGAAGAAGACGCCGATCGCGATGAATCGATACTCAAGATGGCGTTAGAGGAGGTGGTCACGTGACACACACATACGAGAGGCGCCCCCCCTCCCCCCCCCCACTCTCTACGTTCCCCACTCACCACCGCCACACGTACAAAGAGAAGCCCCTCTCAGCCCATTGGGTGCGGCCCCACACACACGCACGCACACTCGCACAAACCTTCCAAAGCGTCCTATTACTCCTTCACACCGACCGCCCACACCCTACACCTCTTCTTCCATCTCATCCCAAAGCTCTTTCGCTATCTTTCTCGACAAAGAAGAGGGATGCTGTGCTTGAGAGCCCTGGACGTGCTCTCGAACACTTTTTTCTCGGGATGAAGGATCTCCTCGACGCCAAACTCTCACTTTTTCGCCACTGAAGATCGAGTGAAATATTAAAGTAATACAGTAGGTGAATTTTAACATCCTAAAACCGCGGCTCGCAGGAAATTGTGCTACATTTTCCACACTTGATTTACTGCAACTTAAAAAATGGATTGGTTTTAGCCTGCCCTCAGAAAAATACAAGAAAATAAAATTAAAGTGCCGAATTTAATGAAACGCCACTTTTAGGATGTTATTCCATCAAAAAATCTTTTTCCAGTGATATCGATGAAATAATGGCGCATGTTCTATAAAGCATAGAGTTCAAAAATGCAGCATGTAAACCGTCGAATAAACTTTAATTTCAAGACCACAGAGTTTAGCGATTACAAATTTTATGGTTTCATGCATACAAAAATCTCAATTCACATGTCAAAAAAGGCTAAATTGGACATGGCATAGAGAGGAAAAACGAAATTATTATTATCTCACTCCTAAAAGAATATTTGGAGGAGAGGGGGAAGAGGAATGAAGGCAATATTGAAATAAAAGTCCACTTAAATAGTTTGAATTAGCCAAATGAGAAAATACAGGAATGGGTAAACTGGCCTTCCGCCCGGATCCTTCTCTCTGGTATTTCTTTCTGCTCGCGTAATTATAATAATGAACCCACCTGTGTTATTTTATAAAGATAATTTCAGATATGTTAATAAAAAAACTTTAAAAATCTTTCCTGATCATACTTCAATGCTTGGAAATGGTTTGGACTTAACTTTCACTTTTCGTTACAATACAGAATCCATAAGTACGGAACCATCCGTGGTAAACTCTAATCGCACCGCCGAAATACACCCAACTTCTAATGCAATCGAAGCATTCACGATTTAAATTAATGATTAAATAATGATTAAAGATGATTGAATAAATATTTTGTTACATGCATGACGATACAGGATCACTGCACGAGACAAATTTGAGATATATTATTTTACTTATTTCTCAAATTTGTTCCAACGGTATATTTATAACGTCCATCGGACTCAGAAAAGTTAGCCAAAACTCTAACGAAATGCATCATAGACCCACAAAGCACAGCGTCTCTCACAAAGGATGGAGGGCTCCTCGTTTTTTATGCTCTTCACAACAGACGCTGAAAAAAACCGTCCCTGCGGAAATTGAAATCCGTTGCGTGGACAGCCAGCCCCATTCCAATTCACCGACCGATCCTATTTTGAGCGTTTTCCCCACCTCTTCCGTTATATAATAGATGCCGAGATGATTGATAGATGCAATCAAACTGAAAGCACTTCTCAATAAAATCCAATTTTATAAAAATACCGACACTATTTTTACATGATTATAAAAAGGCCAAATTCCAAGTGGCATTTTATCTTCGACTAAATTTTATTTAGGAGCCAAAGTAGTGAAGTTACGAGAAAAGTTAGCACACAAAGTTGTTTCAGAACGTCAACGTAAACACTTGGTGCATTTGAAGATTACTTCGCCAAAATTATGGAAATATTTATAAAAATTCGACGGATCTCGCGTTTTTGACACGGTGTCATAACTATGAAGACGAATTGAGCATTTTCAGCCTTTGGAATAGCAGGACATGTGGTTTGACTACGCTTCATTAATAGCTATAAATTTCACCGACCTTAGTGAAAATAAAACGATCGCGTCAAAGTAATGTAAATCGAAACATTCTAATAATTAGTTCTAATGTTTTAGTAAATTGATTTAAAAAATGATAAGGTCAATAGTAATAAAAATTTCGGTATCTAACTTGCCAACCATAAGTTAATTTTATCCTCCATAATCAATTTACGAGAAATATTAACCATAATAATCTTTAACATTTAACTGTTTATATGCAAAAATGAAGCAGATATAAATAAATAATATAGGTTCAAAAACTCATCCAGATATTTTCACGGAAGCTGAGGGTCATTTAATTGTAACATTTATCTCAAGCGCAATGTTAAATAGGAAATATTATTCAGTAATTGATAACTTTATAGGGGTAGAACGGTTTAAACACCATACAACATCCCTCATAAGGCAAAGATAATTAAAAGGCTAATTCCATTCTATCCTTCCCCTCAATACGAAACAATTTTTTCAAAACTAAGTGGAAGTCTCATCACGGAGATATTTATAAACGGAAAACTATTTCTTAAGACACGATGTCACGCAGAGAAGTTTGAAACCGTGGTCCATGTGTCAAAGACAAATGGAGCTACCTTATTTTCACAAAACGAGACAGATATCCTTTGTGTCAGCGAGTATAAATATGACGCCAACGGGCATAACCTAAAAGGCCTTCAGAATCTCAGATAAAAAACACGAGAAAAACAAGGGAGGTCGGATATGGTCCAAACATTAGTCAGGCACCGCTGTGACGCCGATGAAAGCCCAGCCATCTTGGGAATAGCACAGGCCGTAAGTCCTAATTCGTATAATTCATCACGGCACAGGGAAAAACACGCTCTGTTTCTCTGGGCGGATCCGAGACGAGATGAATAGACAACGATCTCTCAAAACTCAGATTAGTATTGTTAAGAGTTCTGAATAATAGGCGCCTGTGATATACTCAAGTTCATTAAATATGAAGGACAAACACAAAAATGGCCGTGACGGATATTTACAAAACTAAGCAATACAGAAAGTACGTTTAAGGAGGATGGTGTTACCGAGATTATTTCAGATGGTGGATCGTAGAAAGATCGGTTTAATTTATATGTTTTTTCTAAATAACCTATGACAAATAGAGTACCGATCTTAGTTTAAAATGAAAAATAAGTTTATAAATATACACAATGAATATGTATCACATAAAGATACAAAGATATACGTTGAATGTTATTAAATTCTTAGGTTTTGACATCCATAAGTCCTTTACTTTAAAATACCATGACATAATTATAAGAGACTTCGAATTATCGAGAAATAAAAAGAAAATCTCCAAATTAAAATCTGTGGTAAAATTCATATCAATCATTTAACAAGTTTATCTAATTATGTAACACACAAATTTTTACCTAAAATTTCAAAAACAAGTATTTTGATACACGACAGACATTTTTTTCAAGGTTTTATCAATGGGAATTTGTTGATAGCTAAATCAAATTAACGCTTTCATTTCGCGTTTCGAAGGTCACCCTTCACCCATTACCTCGGGATCTAAATGCAAACCAAAATCACGCACTTAATTCCCCATAAAGTCAAACCGTCGTCTTAAAGATGGGGTAGGAACAACGGTGCTGACCTCCCTTAAAAAATCCAATTGCTTTCGCCAGAGAACTTTTCCGTAACCTACCCCACCCATCTCATCAGGAACCCCCGAAAAAAATAAGAAAACGCCGCTAAATAAGTAACACAAAAGAAAAGGCGACCACAACTCGCGTCCAAATAAAAAAAACGGAGCCTTCCTTCATACGCACGCACAAACACCTCCTCCTGACCCACTAAGGTTCATCCCACAACGCAGTCCCGCCCTGCCCCACATACTTAGATGAGATCAATTAGTTCCCCTACCACCTCTCCCACCCCCGAGTCAGCCTCCCCCGTCCAAGACGCGCCCCAACCATGCACAGAGCCATTTAATTACCTCGAGGGGGAGAGAGAGAGAAGGGGAGGAAGGGTGATAGGGAGTGAGTTTGGGAGAAGGGGAGGGAGGGAGGAAGGAGGGCGATGGAAAGGGATCGTGGGCAAGGTCATTGCCGTCGCTAATCGTGTCAGTGGGGCCCTGGGAAGGCGGAAATTAAGCGCCAGGAGTGAGGGCGTAAATGGAGGAGGGGGAAGCAGAGAAGATGGGATGGAGGAATGGGGTGGGGATCTGGAATGAGGTTTCGGGTGGGTCGAAAACGGTGGAAATTAAGGGAGAGAGAGAGAGAAAAAGAGATGGGAAGGAGGTTTTTACGGCGGGGGGACTTAACTGAGGAGGGGTAAGTTATGCGCGAGGAAATAAAGGAAGTTGCGGGGGAGATGGGGAGAGGATGAAAGGGGAGGAGGGAGGGATACTTTTTTAAGCGCTACTTCTTTCCGGGCGTGAATGGTGTGCGTAAGGGAGGTAGGGGAGAGAACATTCTCCATCTTCCCGAGATGCAAATTCCTTCTGCTTAAGAGCAAGTAATGAAAGGGAGGGAGGGAAAGGTCAGAATAATTGGAAGAACTTCAAGTCGAGCGGAATCTTTTCTTTTTATATAAAAAGGCGCGATTGATGGCGATGAAGAGCGAAAACCTCGAATTGATAAAGTCGTCTAATAGATTTGTCTCTTTTGTCACGCAATTAAAAATTCTGAAGGGTTAGCAAAGAATTATTTTTTACACTAAAGGATTTTGAACTCGCGAACCCTATGCCCAAAGTGGCAATGGAAAGAAACAGTCAATCACCAATAAAAATGAAAAATAATTCCTTCGAAAATAAATTTCACGAAAAATAACGATTAAACCCGGAAAGAGATGGGGAGATTTTATAAAAGGAGTGGTCACGCGGTTTGTCGGAGTCATACAACGTTTTAAATTAGAAGTAATAATTGCTCGAGTTTTTCTTTGGGGTTCTGCTCCTGAATGAAATTAATGACCTTTATTTAATATCTCATTTTTAAATAAGCGGGGTAAATTCTTATTTAGTTCCTAAAACACTGTAAACTGAATAGATATTTTTATGCTACCTCACTTTTTTTATTATGAATAAGACTCACTATACAGGCGATTTTCTGCTAGAACCTTCAAATTAAATATTAATATGTCATAATTGCGTCATATCAGGGCACTTTGCAGCGTGGTAACCATTGAAACATCAGAGAAAAATTGGTTACAAACGGATTTTATTTCGCATACGCAGTGACGGGAGTAATTGCATATTTAAAGTATTACAAACTAAAAATGCATGCTAAAAAGAAGCGCCATGTGTGGGCCGAGTGAAACACTTTTCTAACCTAGTAACGACATCTAAGAGAACTAAAACAGAAAATAAAGGAAAAAAAGCTAAAATTTTTCTTTCAAATAATCAGGATAAGTTAAGAGTCAGTTCGGAGTCGAATCTTCAAATCAAGTAACTCCTTGAAATTATTTTAAGTGTAAAAATGATGTCCTTAAAATAACGATGTAGACATTAAGTTCCGTTTTGCGTGAAACAAAATAAATCTGACAGCGCAATATGAGTCAATTAATCAGGGATGATAATTACACGTCAAATTATACCAAAAAGTGACTTATTGGTATTTAAGTAATAGATTCCTCAGGAAAGTAGACAGCATTTACCACTAGATTCTATTCTCTTTACTGTGAGAATGAATTTAGAGCTCTAGGAAAAGGAATATTAACGATGAAATTTTTGTGATTCGTTGATTGCTTTCATTGAAAAGTTAAAGAAAATGTAAGAAGTGATGATTACGCAACATATAACTGCTTCTAGAGGTTGGACTCCAGTTATTGCTCTGTTGAACCTACTCCAACAATATCCTCATAGAAAGAAGCAACCTGGTATGCACTCCTTGGTTTTATACGCAGTTACTTTATCCCATTTTTAGACGCGTTTCGCTTCCAACGTGAGCGCCTATTATCGTCGTCCGTCCGCATGCTCGTTCTCGGCTTCTACTGAACGGATTTTCATGAAATTTGATATTAAGGACTTACAGTCAAATATAATAAGAAAATCGCACAGATGAATCACGTACTCCAATCAGGGTTACCACTTCACCGGTGACAAAAAAGTAAATTTTCGTCATATCTGGTAAAGTATTGCTTATATCAAAATATTTTTCAATAAAAGTTGGAGAACTAGTAGAGTATTTCCTTTCCTATACATTTTCATCGTTGGAGTTGCCCTTATCTAGAAAATCGAACAAGAATGTCTTAACCCTTTATAAGTTACTGGTACAATAGTGTACCACTTTTTTAAATTGTAAATTTCTTTGGTTAGTAATATAATATGATATTTAGCAGTTATAAATGAAAATAAAGTGATTTTCAATCCTTGACTTATTGCCCTATAAAGGGTTAAATCGAGTTGCATGGTTACTCTTCATTGTTGCTAACATAAACAATCTCACAAACAAACGTTTAATTTACTTTCGTGTGCATGAACTATTTTTAAATAGGAAGAAAATGGATTATTTATGATGAAGAAAAGAACTTGAAAACGATATTTCTCTCATGTACAGATACATATATAATTTCTTTCTAATACTCCATTGCACGAAACGCGCCCATTTGTGATACGTTGTACACTTTCCTAACTTGTTTAAATTAAATTCCGAAATCCTATACAACTTTCCCTATCACATATGTACCTTAACTAATAGCATACCGAAGAGGAGATTTCCCTAGGAAGGCATAAGAAACGTGTAGGAATGACGAAGGAAGTAAGAAAGCGAGTGAACCCTACTCTGTATTCGGGTGAGGAGCTAAGGGATGGAGTGATAGCTGTGACGAAGGAATAAAAAAATACAAAATGGAAAAAGGAGTACAGGAGGAGGAGGAGGATAGGAGGAGGAAGGGAGGGGGGGGGCGTCGGAAGGGAGAAGGAGAAAAGGGAGGACAGATACTGGTGTAGAAAAGGAATGGGGTGAGATGAGACGTTCTCTTGGCAACGAAAAAGGACATTGTTTCCCCTCCGCCCATTGTTGGCTAGTGTTTCTATGGAAATAAGGGGTTTGGGGTGGGGCTTCCTCGAGCCGATGGTGTTTTTCTTGCCCCTCGTTTCCGGGAGGCGCAAGAGTGGAGCTGCTAGAGGGAAAGAATAGTGAGTGAGTGAGGGGGAGAGAGAGAGAGAGAGAAAGAGGTGAGAAGACGACCCCGCCCGGGCCACCCACGGTTTCCATCTCTACCTCCTCCTCCCGCCAAAAACGACCGCGCACCCCAGCGCCTCCACACGGCCAAAGGGTTGAACTTCCCCTTCCTCAAAGCTCAGGAGGGACTTGCCGTCTAAACACGAAAAGAGTGTGAAATCGGCCCATCGGAGAAGTGAAGAATAGCGAGAGAGAGAGAGAGGGAGAAAAAAAAGGGAGATGCGGTTGTGTAGCTTCGCCGACAACTTACGAGCAATTGAATGCTCGCCGATGAGGAAATCTCTAGTGCTCATTTATCTCGAAAGAGGGAATGCATGAAAGTAACTAGGAAGGAGGACACTATGGTGAAGACGCATGGCTTCCCCGTCTCTCCCATACATTTATGAGGCGTCTTGGGAAACGAGACTTTGTCGTCGGCATATCTCATAAGATGCTGTGTTTTCGATTCTTTTATTTTTTTTAAGGGAATGCGACGGAAGGATATCTGCCAAGCGCCTACTGTGAGGGGAGTATCTTATTCCTTTTTAGTGTTTTTTTCGCTATATAGACTTTTGAAATACTGCTTCCACGATGCTTTCTACTTCGGTGAAATCTGGTCCTGTGATGCAATATTACGTTCGAGCCGAGGAAGAACTTTTATCGATTAAATAACGATGAAATTCCGCATGTGAAGTGGCACACTGTAACTTTTTTTTTCGATTTAATTTTTAAGTAGAACGTATATGAATCAAAAAACCAAACGAGGGATGAAAAAAATCGTTTGTGCGGTAAAATAGTTAAGAACGGAAGTGAATATCTTTTACGAGCTGGAAAAACCTTTGTCTACGAAAGGTTCTTGGTAAATTTATAGCGGAAGCATCTTTATTTCTCAGAAATGAATAATTTTCATATAATGAAAAAACGTTCGCGGCCGTGTCCTTTACAAAGGGACAACAAAAAATAATTTCCTCGAACAATAAACGGTACTGTCCTGTTATACCCCCACAAATAAACTGTCCCATAAAAACATTATCACGTTGCTGGGGTCACGATTAACAATTGAGGGAACTACGTTTTATTTGTAGATCGAGTTAATATCAGACCTGATTGGCCGGTCTCGACATTTACAAACCCAATCACCGGACAACGGGGAGGGATACTTTGGTTCCGGGCGAGGCGAAGGGCGCGGTAGCGCCCGGAGACGACTACCCATTAAAACAAAGCGAGCCCAAGGCTCGTCAATGTATCCTTTCAATGTTATATCCTCTTGAACTTGTTTCAATATTATAGCAGTTTATATTGTCGAGTTTTTTAATGAAACAGGATAGGAAAACCTCAAATTAATAACGAAATAATAGTACAGCATTGTTTTAATTTTTAACATCTAAGTAAGATAGCAAGTACTATAAAACAAATCTCAGAACTAACAGTTAAAAGTTGAACTTCTTCAAAAAAATTTGAAATTGCACTAAAAGTTTCCCGTTAATTGCATGAAAATCACCAATCTTACGGCTTCCTACAATTAATACAGCGATGATTAACATTTGGATTCATCTGCTCGAAAACAGTCTAAATTTTTATGTATTTTAATGAAAGTCAGCAATAAGACAATCTCACTCGAAAAATGTTTAATTGGCCGTATTAAAGGATTGAGAAACGCTAATAACGCAGTCCTCAGCGCTTGATACGGCTAGCGAGAACATTTTAACCGACATGAAGTTAAAATAAGAAATGAACACAAGAAATTCAATGCTAAATATGTAATTGGTGTTAACTAGCCGAACTACTCGACCTTTCATGTCTAAAATATAAGGCAGGTGGCAGAAATTCATTGTCTTGTCTTGAGCACAGCAAGACTATATTGCCTATTAAACTGTTTTCACCTGAGGCTATCTGAACATGTCAACGCTTGCTCGAAGCAGCGAAATAGCTGCGAGCTTATGCTACTCATAAGCTTAACCCAAAAATCCGAGTCTTCGCTACAACATAATTAGTCATTCGTGCCTAAGAAGTTATTATGATACATTCAGAAAATAAACATACAAATGTCTTCGTAGAAATCCATGAAAATAAATGAACGCCCAGTAAAAATAACGTGTCGCTTCTGTAAGCACGTTAACAAAATCAGCCAACATATAGCGCGTATTCTACGAAATGCCATCTTGCCTCATATCTCGTCTTCCCTTACACTACAGAGAGGAAGAAATTCAGAGGAATAAAATAATTAGCGTGATGGGATTTTCCAAAACTGGAGCAATATGATAAATTTAATTAATTTGGCCGTGTCCTTGGAAATGGTGCATACATAAATTACTGGTTATGGGAAGGATTTACTGTTACATTCCGGAGGCGTCCCGCTGTTAAATGGTCTACCAGAGCTAGCAATATTGCGTGTCGTTTATTTCAAAGTCCCGCGACCAGTTGTTAGACAATAACATTTCATTAGAAGCCCAGAAAAATCGAAAACCTCTGAAAAGTAGTTCGGATTCGATTGCAGGAACGTTTTTTTATTTGGTTAATACGAGTTTTTTTACATTCCTGTAATTTGAAATACCTTTGATAGATCAGCAAATAAATTGATAGTGAGTGCAATGAAAGAATGACTTTTCGGTCGCAATACGGGAAATATTAACTACTAGCGTAGATAAATTCTATTCCTAAGAACTCAATTAATGAGTATATTTTCATTTTAAATGCTTCACAGCAAACGTGCATCGAATTTCTGCCATCAATATAGTTTTACATTTGATCCCCTCACCTTAGACCTGGGGCTTCCAAACTTTTTTAAGCCACGGAACCCTTATATTCAAATATTTTTTCTCGCGGAACCCTAAGAGGTGATAAGCCAAATCGCAATAAAATTAATTTTAAAATTATTGTAATGTTTAGTTGCATAGCTTATGTATCTTATAGAATAAAGTTTACAAGTAAGGATCATATTTCCTGCTTTAAATAAGAGAAGGAAGAGAGTATCCCTTCCTCTGTCAATCACTGAACCCCATTTAACTTCTGCAGAGCCCTTTGGTTCCGCGGAACACAGTTTCGGAAACCCTGCCTTAGACTTTCTGGTGCCTAATTAAGCCGCTAGGGAAATGCCTGCAAATATATCCCTCTAAATAAGCCTATTCTCTAACAGGTCATGGAAAAATTTAGTTACAAATCTACCATAATATATTTTAAAGAGTGTTTGTGTGTTTGTTCATGGAACTCCTCCTAATCGATACAAGCTAGAATAACTAAATTTGGTACGATTCTTCCTTATATCCTAACTTAGTGAACTGTCAAAGTTTGGTCAACCGGGATTAATCAGTGCTGCCAATATAGGGGATTAACATTTTTCCATAAGATAACACGTATGAATCCATTTCTTGACTTGCAAGGTATTCTTCCTTCAAGCATCAAAATACGTAAATATAGACCGATTTTTTTCGTTTTTGCTTTATTCGACGAATAAAACTCTATACCATCTTATTCCTGCGAAGTTTACATGTCACACGGTCCAAGTTTTCAGAAATACGCTATTTGTTTCCAAATTTTATGGATTTTTCGTACCCCTCCCGGGCGTTGCCAAGACGGCCGTCATTGTTACCTCCGATTCAATTAGCTTCAATGAAGCTTATAAATAGACGAAAGTTTAGCGTTATTCGATTTGCACTTTTGTTTAAGCAACGAAACTATCGATGTTTATGGATAGCAACGTAAATAGATACTGATTATTATTCAGGAAGCGTTTATTGATGAAAGTAATTGAACCTTCTTTCGTCTATTGAATACTGGAATCTTACATTTTTTGTAAGTAAAATCATTATATTTTACATTATAATATTTATTAACGTAAATAGGCTCACGTATCTGGTGTACATTTACCGGAGTCAGTGTTCAATCATGGACAACTGTACGTTGCTTTATCACGGGTTTCTTCCTTACAAGACATAAAAGTAAATATTACACAAGAAATAAAGCTGGATTTGGCGAAAGTAATATGATAGGAAATACAATTATCGTTATATTTGAATGCAATATGTTTGGAAACGGATCGTTACAAGCAAATATGATTAATTGTTAAGAAAAGCTAATTGTAATTTAAAAAGATCTACTGTATATGTATTTTAAAGAGTTTGTATGTTGTGCTGTAGTAGCTTCACTAAATCCGTTGAAATTTAACGGGAAATTCTGCTAGTTCTAAATAAGTGAACTCTTTCCACTCCAATGCGGCAATGAAAAATTCCAATAAAAAACGGAAAAATTAACCCGGATACGGGTCTATCCGACATAGAAAGTGATCGTTTCACGGGTTACGATTTCTGTTGATTCGGCGCCGTCGTTTTTGTTTTACAGAAACTCAGAGAGCTAAAACTGCAGGAATGCTTCATATTTGTTGGGAGTATCCATATGAAAGTTGTATTTATTTTACACGATTCTTTCTCGTATCGTTCCATGCACTACATATTCCTGTCACGCCCTTTGCTCCGTCATGTCTCGTATTTTCATATTGTTTGCGTAATAAATTTCAGTATTTTGATAATTCTTTAACTAATAAGTTGAAGAATATATCAATATCTAGTAAACCACAATGTTGACATTTTACAGATTGAAATGTATTCGTTGTTACAATGTGACACCATACGAAAAAACCGAGTTCTAAGGAATGATCATTCGAGATACGCTTAATTTCCCAGTGTATGCATCTATAAGGCATTTCAAAATGGGGCCTGCACGCACTTTTTTCCCATTTTTGATCCATGATTAGGCATTAAAAATTCTTATTTTTGATGCATCAAGAATGATGAAGCTAACACAACATTCGCATGATTAAACAGCGACGCTTCACCGACAAAACTGAACTCATCCGACATAGATGATAAAATTAATGGAAATTCTATAAGTGCGCAAGTAGGAATATGAAAATAATTATTTAACCTTCACGTAGCAATTTTACCCGTCTAACAAAATTTAGTAATGCTAATATCCACTTTCACTCATATCAAGGATGCATTCTTTGAAACGTTCGCTTAAATCATAATAAAGGGTTAACAGTGCTGCGTGGACCAAGCGCGATTTGAGCTGGGAGGAATAAAAATACCCGTTCTTCCCATGGTAAACGAACCAAATAACATCCCAATCTCACCACGCGTCTCCCATCCTCCGCTCAAGCGCTCTCCTCGAGCCGATCTCTTTCTCGCGGAAAACGGTAGCCGCGATACATGAGAGGTGAACGTACAGGGCATGAGGAGCGAGTGGGGGCGAGGGGGAGGGAAGAATTTGAGGGATGAACGCAATAAAATACCGGGCGAATGGCGCATGGAGGAGAAGAAGGGACTCTGCGACGGCGCGGCAGAGGGGTCGGGAGGTCGAGATGGTAGAGGGGGGGAGAGGACGGGTGAGAGGGGGGGGTGACCGATGCGCAGAGCAGGGGAGGAGACGAGAAGGGGTGAGACTCTCCATAGGTGGGGAGCGGTGGGGTGCGTGCGAGGGAGGGATGGAGGGGAGTAGAGATAGTTAGGTAGGGTGGGACCTCGGGGTGAAGGCAGGTCGATATGCGCGCGTGTGGGGGGGGGAGAGGAGAAAGGGGGAAAGAGAGAGTCACCTCTGGAGGTGAGATCAACCCACCTACTGCCGCAGCACCAGAGCCAGTGCCGCTTTGCGCCGCAAGGGAGGCAGCCGGGTCTCTCTTAGAGGAGCAACAGCATTTTCTACATATGCCGCGATCAAGGGGATTTTATTATTACCCTGATAAAATGATTTCACAACTCCTGAGAAATGAATCTACGCGTAAAAAAACACCGCACATATGACTACTTTCTGACATATTACATGACGATGTTGCAACAACATTTAAGATGGGCGTTTGTCCCCACCTAATATGGTTCAAGTTCTGGAAGCTTAAACAGCTTCCTTCTTTCAATCAAATATTTGGTTTTTAAAAATATTTTGTGAAGATATTAACTAACGCATTTTAGAATAAAAATAATAATGGCACTAAAATAATTTCATATATTTACATAAACTCCACTACAGATGCTAAAGATTCACATTAGTTAATATAATCATGTTTTCTATTACGGTAATAATTGTCCGGTCAAATAATCATTCACTGGATTTAACTCGTTCTTTATAAGTATTGACTACAACTTCCCTTTTATTTTGATCGAAAATATAATATATTTGTGAATAAGTGCAGGTAGCAAAGACCCAGGTCTGCATTGAGGTCATATCTTTAGTTTTTGTATTAAAACAGTAGTTTCCAAACTGTGAGGAGCGCACTCTGAGAAGGGATGTGGGAAACGAGTTGGTCGGAGGGGAAGCACAAAAGATTTGACATATATTTACCGTCAATGAAATTAATCATGGGACTTACAATATGTAGTCGCCAAATTCTAGTCCTCAAGTGGCTGTGACATATTGTTTATGTCCATATTTTTCTTCAAGTGGTTATATTAATTTTAATTGTAGGTCCAGTAGGTATTGTTCGTGAAGTTTGATTAAACATGATCTAGAGCAGGCATGTCAAACTGGCGGCCAGCGGGCCGCATGCGGCCCTTTCTCTATCTTACTGCGGTCCAACGCTAATTTTTCTCTCAGCTAAATCGTTCGACATTTTATATAAATACTTTATTTTCGTGAAAGGACCCAAGATTTTCTCTTAGTTATTGAAATACAATAGAACGCGGTTTCTAAATCATTGTTTTTAATAGTAAAACAGGTGACCAGCCTTATAGATAAAATCTATTTTACCAATCCTGACCCTCATTAAATAACCCTAATCCTAATGCGACCCAGATGCTTCTTCGAGCTTGACATGCCTGATCTAGAGGGAGAGAAAAGACATTTTCCATAAGTGAGAAGGGGCGCGGCTTTGCAATGTTTGTAAATCGCTAGATTAAAGGCTTCCATAAATTTCTAATGCCTTTTATTAGCATGTAAGACGCAAATAAATTAGCAAAATAACATTCAATAAAGCAATTTTATACATTAGCATGCGTAAAAGTGATACTTCCAGTGACAGACAAGGCGATACATTTTTAAGACCCACTTCAGCGAGTGTATATATATGTATGCGAGTGTATATATACCTCTCTCTCTCTATATATATAAATATATATATATACATATAGGCCTAAGACAGTGGTTCCCTAATTTTTGTAGGCGAGGCACCCCAGCCATGAAACAAGATTTTATTTTTTTACTTTACGACCATTGGATGCGTCCACATCATAATCAATTTAAGATGAAATATTGACTTAATGACCTATCAATTTTCCACATCGTTTATTTACTTACTGAACATAGTTTTTCGCTAAGCCCCTAAAAATCAGCTACAATACCGTTTGGGAACAAATGGTCTAAGAGCAACCTTTTTCCCGCCAGTTGTTACACACAGCGCCTGATGAGGGGCGGTCGCCCATGACCGCCAAATTAAAAAAAACCAACCGCATAAAAACTGCGAGACGGTAAGAATGCAAGAATTCTTACCGGACTCAGCGCGCAGTATTAGTTAAGGAAGCCAGAATTATATTCAGGAACCCTTTGCGAAGGAAAGCGCTGTGCTGTTAAACGGAGCTTCCAAAAACGTTGGTCCCCAATCGTTCAATGCCTATATTTGGGAGCGATTGTGCGCGACACATTAAAATACAAGTTGATATTTAAAAAATGTATCAAACAATTTAGATTTTCACAATCGTAAATCTCTTAGTTTCTTTTTCAGTGATGGGACTAGCAATGTTATTCCACTGCGTCAGCCATCCAGCATCGCTCGCGAACTTCTCAGAAAACATAAACCAACCATTCGATGAACATTATATTCCAAGAGGTTTTCAATCAGACAGTTAAAAATTTTAAGGTGCCTATGCAATCTAATAATTAGAAACGGCAATTACGTTGAATAATCTCAAGCATACAAATGTGTCAAATTTCGGATTTGCTGAGACTGTCGAATTTATGTTCGAGCAGAAAAACTTCTGCGCTTAGGCATGGAAAAAATAGTTTCGTTGCTAATAAGGTTCCCCTTTCCTTATACAATATTTGATGGCTATAACCAAACAAAAATAATATTCACAACCTTTAAGGAATGGTGGTGACAATATTAACTTTGGATGAAAAATAACCCGAACTTTTTATAATTTCATAAATAACGTTTCTTGTAACACAACAGTGGGATATCGAGCAAAATCCGAAGTTGCAGTTGTAATGATAAGATACGAAGACTGTGGAAGATTTATGTTGCTCGCACGTTGTTCACCCCGATTCATTTAAATCCCGTTGTCGTCGTTCAGCGATTTTCGCAATAATAATATCACCCAAAAGTTGTTTATATTTTTATTTCACCAAATTCAGTAGATGAAGTCTATCATGAAAAACATGCTCGTAGGGAAAAATGTCACAATACAAAAACGTTTACTCAAAGAAATGACGCTCGTTAAAGAGGAATATATGTATTATGAGAATATCGTACTTAGGCATTTCTGTGCGCTAATGCTAAACTGCGTTCGAATAATCTTAATTAACTTTGCTTCTACGCCAGGAATGCATTGCCAAGGGACCTCGAGCACACAATGTCATTGGTCCACTTTGGTATGTTCGGAAAGTTTGTAAAAAAAGTAACGCAAAAAAATAAATATTTATGGAAAGTAATAACGTAAGTTAGCTAATCTCGGTCTACACAACCATTTCTCTATCGGCCAAGTAGTACTGAGACTAGGAAGGGCTTTCAGCGAAATCTTAATAACTCCAACAAGCTTTATTTTCAAAATAGAACCAGTAAAATAATTTTGTTATATTTAACAAAAAAGTTCCTTTGAAGAATACTCGCCTACTTCTCATAGAATCTGAAACAGGTGAAGTCTACTTCCTAACTCGATTTCTGCCAGTGGCGTAGCGGAAAATATAGACCCGCCCACCAAAAAATATGGGCTATCGAATTACAGCAAATGCGATTCAGTCGCGTCGGCGCCACCCACCCCCGGCAATAGAATTTAAAAAATTACAAAATATCAAAAATAGCACAAAGATGGGACAGAAATCCATTAGTGGAAAGAAAGAGCTTGCATCAAAATTATTTATGAAATTATTTAAGTATTATATCACAAAAATTAAGAAAAACTCAACCGTACGGTTAAGGAGTTTCTTCTTAATTTTGAAACATCCATCTCGCCGTAGTCTCCAACCCCTTTTAATTATTATATCACCAATTTAGAGAAAAACAATCACAAATATCATAAACAAATATTAAAAAGAAAATCTGATGTGGCCAACGCATGACTTTCTCCATATTTGGGGTATATATATTTAAATTACTATATATTTATAAGGCAAAATTATTATTTCGTATCGTAAAAGAATACAGTCGTCCTTATTGCTGTAAATTAGGTATATTTTGAATGTTTACAGAATTCACCGCTAGATGGTGGTGGCGCTGTATACTAGAAAAAGCAAAACATCTCCGAAATGGATGGTCCCACGAAAATTTGTTTCAAACGAAACTTGGAAGAAATATTATTTTCTACAACTTTGGTGCTCACGAAGATTACCAATAACGACGTTTTTAAGGAGATATTTGACGGAAACTGAAAAAACCGATTATTTATAATTCCTAAACAATAACTGCTATGGAAAATTGTTCCAAATGAAAGTTGTAGGAAATTACATTCTCTATAAACTTTGTATAGAATTGTATATACAATAATGATGTTTTAACGGAGAAATATCGCAGAAACCGAATCGGGTTTCGAATAAACCTCGACTTCCAGTTAACCAGTATTGTCCAAAAACTAATAAGTTCTTTGTGCTCATGCTAAAGTGTTATATATGAAGTTTGGTAACGATATGGGAAGTACTTTTTGAGTTACAGCGCCCACAATCACATACACACACAGACATCATTCCGAAGTCTAAACGTGTTCTAGGGACCTCAAAACGTGTATTTCCGTTGAAATCTCGAAGTCGATTTTTTTCGTGATCACAATACTTTCCCATTACTACGCATGGTAAAAGTAATAAGATCTACTCAAAGTCAAGCGTATTTAAGAAGTTTGTAAATGCCATTCCAATAAGTCTTCTGCACTGTAAACACATTTTCCACATTGAATGTACTACAAAGCTTTGGAAATCAATTTCATTAACGTCATCTTGAAATTTAATAAATTTCTTCACATTCAAAGACAGTGGCACGTAAAGCAACAATTAGCATAAATTACTCTGTAACATATGATCCTGTGAGATTCAAAGACTTGTTTCACCCAGATTTAACTAGTAAATGATTATTCCAACTGTAAGACAACTTACACCTACTGAGAATTAACAAAAATACTGCTTCAGATACTTTTTCTGCTTCTTGAAATGCTGTTTTTTATGCAAGATACTTATTGCAAAATTCCTAACATTCCAAATAACGACTTCTATAACAATGCAACTTTGAATTTGGCAGTATAATACTGTAGGTAAAAAATATACATTACGAAATTTACTTTAAAACCAGCAAAATTAAAGATCTATTTAGACATCCAAAGAGCAAAAATATATTACTCTTCTTTACAGGATCCATTCCCCAGTATTTATTTAAAAATTATAAGGCATCTTGATTAATAAGATAATTCTTTACAGAACCCCTTATGAGCACATGCAGGGCCATTGCATGGAAATCTGCCACCTGAGGCAAAAAGAGAAAATGCTGCCTCGGTTTATGACACCAAAGCACACATCAGCAGTGCTATGTCGCCCCTAGAAAAGTGCCACCTGAGGCAGTTGCCTTTCAAACTCACATCACACGATGGCCTCAAGTACATATAACTCATTAATTTTAAAGAAACAATTTCAAAATAAAACATGCACTGAAAATCCCTGTCTTATGTTCAGAAATAAAAAGATAAATGAACAACGAAAAATTTTGGTTTAATTTAAATATTGCAATAATCGAAGCATACATGCACCACCACTATTAAAGAAAACAAAGAAAAACTAAGTAAAAAAGAGACAATGCAATAATTTCAAAAATGGAAATGAGAGAAAAAAATATGAAATGGAAATGAGAAGGCAAACATTTAGAGAACTAGGAAAGGCAATCTTGCAATAAGTACAAATATAATACTGTTAAGGTCAACGGTATATGAGAATAAAAGAAAGATGAGATTGGAAGAGGATATCCTGAATAAGGCATAAATTCTGAAAACTGTTAGAGCAAGGATTGTTATGTAAAAATGATGGCTCACAAAACCTGAAAGAGGTCCTTAAAATAATGATCACATGTATGAAGAATAAAAACTAGTAGCTTCTAAGAAAAAGGACAGCATTCAGCACAATAGTAAGATGCCAAGATGGAAGCAGACACAAATTGGGTAGAGTGAACAAATGAAAATAAATAGCCTATACAACAGAAGAAGAAAACAGAGAAAGGAAATGCATATGAAGACCGATACCTACATCATGGATTCATTCAGAACTTTTAATTACAGTTTATTGATGACCACAACAAATCATTATATACAATATTAATTGATATGAATAATCAATACTTAAATTATAAGGCAACGACAGACTCGGGCACTTCTGCAGAAAAAACAGCGACAGCAGTCATCACCTTGTTGCTCTTTAGGGACAATATTGCTACATCAGTCATGGCTTATAATTGTTTAATAATTATCCATTCATTCATTTACATTATATGAAAAAATTTTAATTTATAGGAGCACACAGATAAACACCTGCAAATAACTAGTCTCCAAATACATTAAAATGCATTCTACATATTCCAGATATTCTTGTGGAAAACAGGTATAAACACAAAATGTATTAAATTTAATTTTCAACTTCCATTCAAGTTAATAAAGCATGTTCTAAAATATCATCTAATAATTTTTGTAAAATCACAAAAATGGAAGTGATAATAGTGCGGAAAATAATCCCAGAACATGTATCCTACTATTACAACAGTAACTCATCCATTTCTACAAGGGTTAATGTATGTATTTATTAGCATCTCCAGGGGGTGGCAGTTGTACCCCCACCTTGGGATGTATGGCAAAAAGTTTATCATTCACTATAACATAAAATAATATGTATTAATATTTCTTAAGTTGAACAGTGTATGTATGGAATGCATGGCGAGCTCAAATCAAACCACATGCCTTGACCTAACCATAGGTTTTGCCCTCCCTAAAAAAGTTTTTGTGGACAAACATGTATGGATTGCTATCTAAATGTTGAAAAATAGAGTTTGATGTGACCTAAAGGATGCCTACCATTTAGAAATGACATCTTTTATTATGAAACATAGGCTCAAAGCTAGTAACACTGTCCATGTTTCACATTTTTAAGTTTTAGAATAAATGTTATGACAAGTAGTTACTAAATTAGATATTACTTAGTGGCAGAACATTTCAATGGAATCAACTGTAAAGTTTAGTTCTGTGACTTTACAAAGTTTACATCTTTTGTAGCAAAGTATCTTTATGATACTGATTGAAATGATCTTTATACCAGACATTCTCAAAAACATTTCTATTTATTTTCTACAACTTACTGATATGACTATATTAACCCTCAGATTCCAAACAGGATCTTTTTAAGGTCCCAGAATCCAATTTTTAAATTTTAATCATTTGAATAACCATGAGGTTAGAATATATATTACTTCTAAAAATTTGGCAAAAAGATGAAACTGTAGTTTTATGAAATCACAGTAATTACAAGAAAATAAAAACAACACTATAGAGCATTCCATCTTAAAGTTTCAGTACAGTTTCAAACGGCATCGTTTCTCCCCTCTCCTGCAGGCTTAAAAATTCAATTGCCCCCTCCTTCTCTACAACACCGGGATTGCCAAATCTCACTAATAATTTAAAGTTGCATTAAAATAAAAATTCAAAATTTCTAACTGTGCTATTTTTAATGAAGAATCTGATAATATACTTTTAAATGAAAACTAAAAATTATATTCTATACAAGATGCGATAAACAATATTTGACCTGAAATGGACATTTTACGGTCACGTATGTTTCAATCGATGATATATACGTTCTGTTTTAAAATAATGTAATGCAGTTTTTTGCATTAGTTTCAGGTTTATTGTGTACTGCAAATTAGTTGTTTTAACAATCCTTCAAAACGTTTTCAAACTGAAGTGTGTAATATGGTTCAAATGTAGAGATACGTTGTGTTTGCAGGTTTTATGTTTATAGTGTCCTCTTTTTAAAAATATTGTGTATGTACATCACATGTTGATTATCCCCGAACGTATTTTCATATTGATATTGTGGTTTTTGTGAGAAAATGGACGTCTCAACGAGGAAAAGAAAGCAAGGTGAGTTCGGAAAAACAAACAGTATTGAATGTTCTTACAATTAGTAGTTGCCTCTATGAGTCTAATGAAAGTCTGTCATCTGCTGTTAGTAGGACGAGCAAGCTATGTGGTGTGTCTCAGAGGACAATTTACAAGATTAAAAAAGAAGCAAATGAATTTGTAATGTCGGGCAGGTAAAAATTTCCTCAATTGCAACTTAATTTCCGTTATGTATAGTGATCAGCATAAAATAATCCAGTTCTTGTTTTTACTTAGGGATTTTGTGAGCAATCATTCTCGTACAAACATGTTTAACTATTTTCCTCTGATCACATTACATCCAATCTTAGTACCAATATGCGAGGAAGTTAATCCAAAAATAAGATGTGAACACAGTGTACCTCCGAACTCGCATTTATCCAGTTAACTATTTTTGTTAAATACCAATTTACATCAATTTTGATCGAAGGTTTTCGCAGCGTGGTTGTTCGATGGTATTGTCATGTTTCGGTTTCAGCTGCGTTCGGAACATAATGGAACCGACGTTTCATGACCGTTGCAGGTAGCTTCTTCAGGGCAAAGTGAATTTGCAAGAATTTGGCCACGTATATATAGCCAAAAAGTGTCGTCGGTTTCATCATGTTCCGAACGCAGCTGAAATCGAACGCTGACAATATCACCAATTTACATCGTTTGGGTGCTTTTTCCGCGAATTAGCTTAGAACATAAAATGAGTACCTATTTTAAAACGACCTACAACTTTTATTCTATACATTTTTCTCTAAACGAAATATTTATCGAGTTATGCATAAAAATGCAAATGGCAACTACAATGCTAATTTATTATTTACAAAGTAAACTATGCATTTTTTAAAAATATGTACTATTTAAACTTTTATTTATGGTTTCAATAGCCTTTCAAATGAAATAATTTTTGATGGGGAAAATATATTTTTAATTTTTAGGCAGTTTACGGTATAATATATCTTGCTGTTGTTAAGGAAACCTTATTTAACATAATAAACTTAACTTAACTTAACACTTAACCACATGTAACACATTTAAATCAAACTAATCCCACAGGTCGAAGGACATTTAACTGGAGAATTAATTTTTCTTATCTTTCAGCTGGTGGGGAATTATTCCTTTCTTTCAAATAATTTGAATTTCACTTTTTCTTGATCTATTTGTTATAATATGATGTTCTGTGAAGTTGGTAATGGATATGTTACAATATTAATGGACTTACGCAATTTGTAAATTTATAAAATTTCAATTATTTTCTTTAATCAGAAATTATCACATTTTTATCATGAGTGATTTTTCCAATTATAAAACATTAAAAATATTTTTTAATTTTTCTACTATTTTGACATTTTTGCAAGGGTAGGTAACTTTACATCACAAGATAAAAAACTACCTAAGACTGGTTTAGACAATTGAACGCTAGGACTGCTGGAGTGTTTGGGGCACTATAGCAGCCAAGTGTACAACATGCTTGTGGTACGTAGCGAGAGAAATTTTACTATGCAGTATTTTTGTTTTGGTTTAGAAAATCGTGTATTATGGCAAAAGTTGTAACAATAGCATTTACTTAATAAGTTACATAAAGGAAATTTTAAATTAACTGACTTTTGCTGGCGTTAGGGTAGTGAGACGCAACACTGTACGCCATTTACCCAATACTGACACATAAAGATGGAACGCTCTATAGATTAAAATTAGGCCTACATAATAAAATAGGTAACAATGGATATTAACTAAAATACACTACCAAACTCATCCTTAACATTTTCATTAGCACTATATCCACCATTGTGGAAAATATCATAAGCTAAATAAAAGCATTTGAGAAAATTCTAACAAAAAGTAAGTAAAATACATACAACATATTATTTCTATGCTCTTGACAATGACACAGTTGCTACTTTTCACACAATTATGTTATTACCTCCAGCATACACTCTAGACCAGGTGTCAGCAACCTATGGAGTGCATGTCCAAATTTGGCTCATGAGATTTCACGAGGCATACTAATTCATCAAACAATTACAAAAATATACATTTTAAAAAGTTATACTTTTCTTTTAATATCACTCTGTACTGTCATTTTACATACAGTGGACACTCCCAGAAATTATGTTTTCTTGTAATTTACACCATTTTTCTTTACTCCCATACTTTCTTTAATATCTACATACAAATGAAACCTCGCAGTTACATTATTTTATTTTACATGTTCCTACTATTTGCAACATTGCAAACTGTAAACATGCTACAAACTCCAAATATTATTCGCACAACGAAAAAACATCAAAATTAAGCAAAGCATAAATAAAATGTTTGATTTTCTAGTCAGTTGTTCTTAATTAACATGAAAAAATAGCCACTATTACAGTCTTTTATATAAATTCTACAACTATATTTGTGTGTCATTTTTGAATCATGTCTTTAGGCAACTTCAGATTCAACTTAAGGTGTAAGTTTTTGTTTGGTGCAAAAACAAACCCTATTACCGTCTTTTTGTATGAATTTTAGGACTAGTTGTGTGTGACATTTTTCAAAAATGTCTGTAGGCAGTTTCAGACTCATCCACATTACTATTTGTTTTGTTTACCCAGTTTACTGTTTGGCATGGGTTGTGTGTTAGCATTCTTATAAATTTTTATTCCTTACTTCAAAATGCAAAAATGAGGAGATCGAAGGACATTTTCAATTCAAGAAAAAGTAAAAGTTTTGGAAGAAGTGAACTAACACGGTACTTGAGTCAGTTTAGCAAAATGGCTTGGTTTATCAATACCAACATTGAACATGATAGTAAAAAATGGGAACATTATCGAAGAAAATGCAAACCAGTGTGGAAACATGGTGAAAAAACAAAAATGTATTATGATTGCCAAGCATGCAGATTTGGAAGTTATATTGAAAGATTGGTTTTTAAATATGTGATATTCAAGTATTCCAATTAATGGTGTAATTCTGTAAGAGAAGGCTTTACATATCACAATAAGATTGGGGATTGAAGACTTCACAGCACCTAATGGGTGGTTTGACATAGTGTTGTGTACAAAACAGTGTATGGTGCAAGTAGAAGTGTGAATGCCAAGACTGTTACACACTGGAAGGAGACAATTGAAAAAACTGCTTGACAGATTTGAACTGAAAAACAGGACTGTTATATGTTTTTCCAGCCAAAACATTATGTTTCAAAGGAGAAAATCATCATGGTGGCAAATTAAATAAGCAAAGGCTTACTATTGTATTAATCACAAATGCAGGTGGAAGTGAAAAAGCCATTAGTGATTTGAAAATCAAAAAGCCCATGGTGTTTTAAAAATATGAAATTTCTTCCCACCAAATATGTGGTGAATATACAGGCATGGCTGACACTTCCAAAATTTTTGAATAATTCTTATGATCTTTGAACTCAAGTTTGGGGGAACAAAAAATTTTTATTCCTTGACCAGTGCCCTGCACATCCGCCAAATTTACAGCTACGAAACAGGTTTAAAATTTTTCCCAGCAAATTGTACCAGCAAGTTACAACCATTTGATTTAGGGATAATCCATGTGTTTAAATATAATTACAGGAAAATGATCCTTCAAAAAACAAACTTCCACCTTGATTGTGGTAAGAACCTTAAAGATATGAAGATAAATGTGCTAAAGTCCTTGCATTATATCTCAGAATCTTGGAAGAATGTCAAGGTGTCCACGATTTCTAAATTCTTTTAAAATGCAGGTTTTTCGCTGAGTCACATGCAGTAATTCCTTAAACCACCTGCAATGACGATATAAATAGTGATTGGGAACAAATGCAGACACCCTTCAGTTTCCCCGACTTTGTCAATATGCAATCTAATGTGGTTACTACAGAAATACAGAGTTGATGACATCCTAGAAAACCATCTACATAATAGCAAAGAAGAATCTGAGGGCTCAGAAGATGAATAAATAACAATTTCTTCATACAGTGAAGCAGTACCTGCCATTCAAACTCTTCAGAACTACATTTCTATTGGAAATAGTGATGAAGTGTTTAGTTCATTAAGTAGAGTAGAAAAACAAGTGCATGACATTAATAAAGCCAAAAAGGTAAAGCAGAAGACCAACTTTTTTATTAATTTTTTTTAAGTTCATTACTTATGTGTTATAGCTCCTGTTTTATTATTTTTTTGTATGTATCTACATACATATATTGACTTGATGTTTTTCTAATAAATTTTATATTTAGGAATATTTTTCACTTTTATTGACTTTCTCACGTAGATTAAAAAGCATTTTTTGAAAATTAATATCAAGGAATTGATATGATATTATAGTATTCAAACACATTTTTAATAATCCCGGGCACATAGATAGTTAACTTTGCAAAAAAATCTTTTCCGCATTTTAAATTTTTCCCTCAGTCCCTTGAAAAGTGTAAATAAGGGGTTTTTACTGTATCATTAATAGGACATATTACAGCAAAAACCTAACATTTTGTAAAAGTTAGAGACAAAATGAATTTAACGGAGAAATGTAATGGAGTTCATAAGTTTTGAATATGGTTTTAGTGGCACTCAACAGTAACACTTTGCCAACCCCTGCACAAGACAATTGGAATTTGCAGAATACACAAATTTTCACACAAGAGTAACAAATTTGTGACATGTACAAAACTCAGTGTCAAATATATTGTGAATGTACAAGCGTAACAAAAAATACTTTGTAAAAATTAATGATGATAATTCTAATTGACAAAGACAAATATATATTTAAATAATGCATAAAAGAAGCTAAGCAAAATATATTTTATAACTTTTTCTTTTTAGTTTTGAAATGTGTCGCATACAGTTAAAGCTTATGCTACTCCTGTTCAGCGATCGAATGATTAAAAAATAAATTTCTCTCCCAATATCTAATTTTCAAAATACTTGAAAATTTAACATTTTCTCCAACAATATGAATTCATAAAAAAGCTCTTACTGACATGCATTTCATTCCAAATGTTTCTTGAGCAATCTATAAAATTACATGTTCCATGGAGTTCCTACAGCATTATACAAGATGGGAAAGCCACAGGCACATAAGAAGGCAGTTCATCAAGTAGGGATTATGTTCGATGAACTGCCTTTGAAAGAGGCTGCTTTATGACATAAATGGACAAATTTAACTAATTATTTATCTACTGTAAGTAGTAATGTAACCTGAGAGAAAATGAGTTCAGTAATAATGATTCAGATTCCTTATATCTGTTAAATTAAAAAGGAAGAAATCTGCAACCATTGCAACAAAATACTTATTTTCGTTAACTAATAGTTTTGGCTACATGATTACAGAATTTATGCAAATGTAATCATGTGTGTGTGTATATATCATGAAACACTAACATCCAGAAAAAAAAATGAAAAATCTGAGGAGTAACATGTTATGTACCATGTTTACTCACATAATTGCCTCCATCACACAATTGCTCCAATTGAGGAGGAAATAATAGACTATTTTTCTCATATGACTGCTTTTATAAAATAGGGAAAAACCAAATATTTTTCCTGCCCTTGTTTTAGAGTAAGAAAATTCGTGCAAAAAATGGGGCAATTACGCAAGTAAATATGGTATTTCTTCATGATATAAGTTTACATATAAGAAATATACTTCTACAGGATGACACAAAAAGTGAAGCCAAGTTATTTAATAAATATTATTTACAATTAGAAGTTTGAAAAATACTACAGAGAAATGTTTAAATGTTATATCAACTCACAGCTTCCAGTTACATACTTGTATCTTTTATTTTTCTAGTGGTTCCCCATAATTTATGGTCAATGGTCAATTCTTATAACTTTTATAAAAATAATGTAATTTATTTTAATGGGCTTTTATAGGAACATCTATTACACCAAAGAATTCTCCAGAAAAAAAGCAAAAATTACTCCACTGAACAATCAAGAATTTTACAAGAAACAAAATTATTATTTTATGAGAAACTACAGTTGTGCATCTACCCTCCTGATAAACTATGTAGCTTAAATATCCATAAAAAGTTGGTTTTTGCTATTCAAGTCACACAGGTTACCAATTGGCTTCCAGTTGTAAGGTGAGCTCAATAATTATCTTTTGAATCATTTTCTTCCAGTAAAAATATCATAATTAAATATGATACTAAAAGGAAAATGCTCAGAAAATAAAAACACTGCATAAATGCACAATCTAATTTTCATAACAATTAACTAGAAATGTATATTTCATTTATATGAAAACCACGAGTATTATTCCCAGATAAAAAAGATAAGAAAGATAGCAAGGAATACTAAAAAATGCAAATATCACATGCATACGAAATAATATTGCAATGGGAATAAAAAGAAAAACTTACATGAGCATTTTTCTGGATAGATGCAGGAAACAGCATAGACATTACTCGCTTAACATTCTTATTATTAAAATATTCTGTTATTGGGTTCTGCTTATTCGAATCACCAGTTAATATAAGCATTTTTCATATTTATGCTGAAGAAATGGTAAAAGAGGCAGGAGAAGATAAAAAAGCAGGAACAAAAGAAGAAAATTCAGTGAGTTAAGAATCATGGATGGCTAAGCATTAGTAACACAGAAAAGGGCTTGGATATGCTAGTTCCCTAAACAGCAAGAAAAAGACAGCATAAAAAAATGAGGAAAAAACAAAGTCATGAGATTTTCAAAGAGTGGAATATCAAAGGTAAATGTTAAAGTGGAAGTGAATAGGTTATTACCATGTGAAACCTCTATACTTAATCAGGTAGTATTTGACACAATGAAATGAGGATGAGAAAATGAAATTAAGAAAGCAAGATTTACCAGAACACAAGAATTAGGATATAACAAATCATTGAAAAAAAACTAAAATGAAGCCAGACACTATACAAGTTTGAGACAGAGTAAGGACAGAGGATATGAGCAGATCATAAGCTTTCAATATGGGCATGGCAAAGACTATAAAAACTTGGATTGAAAGGAAAACAAACAAGCTATTCAACATGGTAGAAGAAAGAAGATAAACTCGAGTAATAAAGCAGGTGATAAAGGGTTGACCAGAATTTAACACAATAAATCGTGGAAGAAAGCCACAGAGGGGAGGGTGATAAGTAAAAGGCACAAGTAGGAAGACTTTGGATAGTTTAAAAATATGGAGATGAAGGACTATGAATAGACTGGTATGGGTGAACTGGAACATATTTGGATGTAGATAACTGGATCTGAAATGCTTAATAAATTCATCTGCTTCGGTGAATCAGAATAGGAGAAGAAACACCATTTGTAAATGAATACAAGTAAAAATATCTCACACTCGAATTACTTCTTTTTTTATTTAATAAAAATTGTAGCAATGCAACACATTCTTTATCCCATTAATCTTCATTATCTGGTTTAGCTTGCACAATCCTCTTCAAATAAGTACAGCAAAAAGACAACAATACATAATTTGCTTGTTTTAAAAAAGACATTATAAGCAAAGAATTTTTCATTATCCAACAGCAAAATAAATAAATGAGACTGGCAGTGAGCTCACTATTGCAAAAAGTAACAATATAATATTGCCAGCCAGAAAATCCTCTGCCAAAGTAAATGGGCTGAGTGTTACCTAAGGATTAATAAGTCCTCAAAATCATTTTCTATCATGAATACAATTCTAATCTTAGAAATTCCAAAAATATTAAAAGACGATATCTTTCCAAGACAACAAAATTTGTAAATTAAAAAGATACACACACAACAAAATATCTATCTTTAGTATGAAGGTGAGGGTGTGAGGAAGTAACAAAATATCACCTTGCATTATAATCAAGAAGGGAGATGGGGTTTGAATAGAATTAAAGATGGCAGGGATTCGGACATAATTTTATCACAATCGTCTGCATATCAATCTTTATCTGTCAATTTCACACAAATGTCTTGTGATCATTAAATATATAATTGTTCTCATTTTTAGTGAAACTGTCTTAAGGGGGTTCATTGGCATGCTACCAAAATGTCCCATCTGAAGGACTTGAATGGGGCTGAAAAGTGTGAAATGTTGACAAGCTACCATACAGCCAACATGACATTGTAGTGTGATATTTTCCACCCATAAGTGCATTTTGGCGGAATAAATTTGACAGTGCATGTTGATTCATCCTTATCGTCAACAAAGATTTCGTCATACACTGCAGGGTTAGTCTGACCTCCCCAAGAATCAATTAGCAGAAGAAACTGTTCATTTTTACATAAGGTAGAAGAGCATTCTGCAAGAATAATTTGTACAGCTTTGCTGTTAGTTTGCTTGATATCAACATGATGCAATTACATTTCCAAACTCACTTGTCAAGTTATTTGTGAATGTGAATGATGTGTGTTTCTCAGCAAAATCTTTTAAAAATAACTGTGCCTGTCAATCAATTGGTTTAATAACGTGTGCATGGTGTAATATAGATCTCTGCTTTTCATGTTTCTACGATAACTACCACCCGAAACATTGTACATCATACAATAAAATCGATTAATAAATGTGTACAATAATAATTTGCAATGAAGCATTAGCTCCCTGTAAAAGAAAAGAGTTGAATATGTGTGATAAACGGTCCTTATTCCCATTTAATTTTTGCTGATAATTCTAATCCAATTCTTTTTCAACTTTATTGCGAAAAATATTTTTTAATTAGTGAAAATTTAATTATAAATACAGTAAACTTTCAGCAAATAATATATCCCAAAAATTACTAGACAATAGAAACAAATCAAATAATAAAAATTGAAAAAAATGTGAGTGTTAGTATCGAACTCGCGCACAAAATTTTGTGAACCTGACGCCTAACCAACTCGGCCACTGCCTCAGCTGACTATAGCAACTCATATTAGGATATACATTGGACCCCTAGTATGTTCGCTAAATTTAATTGCAAAAATCTCGCGAATGCTTGAGAGGCGCGTCTTCTTGCTTTGGCGTTTTTCATCAATAGGTGTGTGCTACATGCTCACCAAGTTTCAACCGAATCGGCGACAAACATGTCGTAAGGTCCCCTTGTTAGTTCCCATGGGTGCCATTAATACAGGCTTTTACTGTACATCAATTTTAAATAAATACCTGATGTGGACAACGACAACTAGCAATATCAAGAATGTATCCCAGACCGGCAGCTTCTCTGAGAGAATTATATGAATCATTATACATTTTTTAAATTACAGTATACTGCCATGGATGTTAGTTAGAAAAATATTTTCATGGCAAAGGAAGATCCAGGTTCAGTTTCTTGTCATGACACACATTTCCTTAACGATTTCTGTATTTATCCAATAAGGTAAAATGTGGATTACGTAATTAGCCATATTCACTATGAACCATAGCTAAAAATTTCTATATACTTTAAGGTCATTCAAAATAACTGTTATGTAAAGGTGTCTCTTTCTTTAAAGTCATAGCTCACAACAATTTTTTGTTTAAAAAATTTCAGATAACCCTCTGTGATTTAGTAATGCAGTAAAATATGAGGTGCTATCAGAAAATTACCAGACCACCTTTGATATGGCAAAATTCCACTTATGATGATAACATACCAGAGTCACCAGCCATGTCATTTTATCTTGCTTCAGTATTAAGTTATGTGCCTGCCTGTCTAGCATGTTTTGATTTTTGTTTTTTGAGTTTTTTCATAAGATGACAGAGCTAAAAGAGCAGCGAGTATGTTTCGAGCTCTGTTACAAACTTGAGAAAACAGCATCTAAATTTTAAAGGTGCAAACACATGAGTGGGTTGCGAGGCTTGAAAATTGAAACTGTATTGAAGATGCAGAATGCTCAGGGCACCCATCTACAAGCAGAATGGATAAAAATGTTGCATGAACCAGTGAGCTGATTCACCAAAACAAGCATCTCAACATGAGATGGCTGATGAAGTAGGGATCGCATACGGATCATGCCAAAGCATTTTGACTGAACATCTGAAAATGCCAAATTTGTGCTCACTGATGAGCATTAGCAAAATTGGTTCCCTATGTGTCAGGATTTCAAGATCAAGTTCAGAATGGTCCAAACTTCTGTTCCAAAGTCAATACAGAGGATGAAATGTGGGTTTATGGGAATGAGCTGTAAATGATGCTCCAGTCTTCTCAATGGAGAAGCCCATGCCCAAAGATGGCTAAACAGGTCTACCCAGTGTGAAGAGCATGTTGTTAAAATCAAGAATAAGCACTGTAACATCATAAATCTGATATGGTCAGCACATGATTTTCTCCATACAGAATAATGAATATGATTGCTCTTAACATCAGCATTCTCAAGAAAAATTATTGGCAATTATACTTGTAAATAATTTTCAAACACTTGAATAATTTTCAGTGAAAAATATTTTGAATCACTTTCCACAATGAAAAAACAATAATCAAAATTGATAGCTGTATAACAAAATTTTAATGCGCAATAAAAATTACCCTGGCAGTGTAGGCACTGCTATCAACAATTAGAATATTTTGTCATAGCAACGGAAACTCAGGTATCACTTACTGACGAACTTAACATAATTTAGACAAATAATTCATATATCTCTTTAAAATCTATTTCATTAAAAGGTTTTCAAGAAAAACTTGTAGAAAATTAAACTGTCTACAACTATGATAACAACAAATATTGGCATAAATTAACTTCTGAAAGAGACATTCAGAAAAAAACTACAATTGACAAGAGTAAACTTTCACTCCCAGTTTACCAGTTTCTGCCAAAAACCATTTCTGACCTTGAATTACTAATAAATAATAAATATCAAGTTTTATGCTGATCTGATTATTAATTTTTAAGTTAAGAGCAGCCACAAAATTCATATCACACACACATCATCGCGATAATAGCGAATATGTATTCAGGGACCATAAAACCTGTATTTCCACTGAAATCTCTATTTCTATTTTTTCACGAATACAATACTTTTTCCTATGTTTTTCGGAATGCCGTCTGTCTGTCCATCTGTCAGTCTGTTTGCGGCTCTACAACCTACACGTTAGAGCGAAAATGAATGAAATCTTGTACTTAGGCATTTTATCACACAAAATAGAAGTTATGAAGAAATGGTTGACATTGCTCAATAATTAAGGGCAGTTTGTTCAAGACATTTTTAACAACATTTTGATTTGTTCAAAAACGGCTATAACGATTTTGATCAAATTTTGTACAGTTACTTGAGTTCACGTCTTTAATAATACAACATAATTCATATTTCTCAAAAATGAATATAAGACTAGTTTATTCATGGCAACTTTATCAACAATTTGATTTCCTCATAAACCGCTGCAATGATTTTAATCAAATTTCGTACAGTTACTTGAATTTACATCTGCAATAATACTACATAGTTCATACTTATCAAAAAATGAATATAAGGCTAGTTTACCCTTGGGCAACTTTAACAATAATTGGATTTTCTAAAAAAAAATGTCTCATATGATTTTCATCAAATGTTGTATAATTATTTAAGTTTATGTTTATAATGACTGTATATAGTTCATATTTTTCAATAGATAACTAAACAACGTATTAATGAGAATGTTTGTACAATGTGTATTGTACCGATTTTTTCAATTTTTTATACTAAAGTGCTTATTCTTGAATATTGTTGTTTGATAATTCTTTACTGAATTGATCATGCCAATTGTTTTTTTTTTGACAGTAATGGGATTGTGTATCAATAATTTTACTTCCTCCTAGCATAATTGTTAATCAGAATTTCTGCATTGAACTTCTATAGCATCTATGATAAGATGTGCAACAAAAACATCCTGAAGAATGGCATGCTGATGAATGCTTGATGCATCACAACAATGCTCCCTCAGCCCAGTCTGTGCAACAATTTCCAGCCAAAAACAACATGACTGTACAATCCTACTCTCTGTATTTTCCAGATCTTGCCCATGATTTTTTTTCTGAAAATGAAAGTTTTACTCAGCATGATGAGATTAATGATTTTGGAGATCAAGGAAAAATTACAGGATGTACTGAAAAGGATCACAAAACAAGGGCTTCAGAAATACTTCCAACAGTAATAGAATCGCTGAACTCACTGTATCAAGTCTCAAGAGAACTACACTGCGCCCTGATTATAATGCTTTTGAAGGGGGTCTCTGACCTGCATTATAAGACACCTGCGGTATAACCAAGGATATGATTGTATTGCTTAGTACACTTGTACATACAGATTTTTCTAAAATTTCTTTAATTGCTACAAAAAACATAATGAAAAACACCAATATAAAATCAGTCCAATAAATTTATTTAATCAATTCTTTAAAAAGTCAGTAATTTTTTGTTGTTCTAAAAAGAAATAATTTTGCCCTTTTGAAGCACCACTTTTTACTCTTTCAATTGTTAGTTTTTCCTTAACCCTTCTGTGACTGTGCGGGGTACTTTAGGTACCCCAAAAATATTATTTTATAAATAACTTTTCTAATGAATTTTTTCTGTTACTGTCCTCCCTTGTAATCGTGACAAACAGCTTTCTCATTATTATTTTGGAAATATTGTCGAAGTTTTCTTGCGATAAATTAGAATTATATGATGGGGGTCCCTCAGTTACCCCACATAGGAGATGGCGTTTGGTGTTTTCACTTTTGGACTTAGGACTAATAAGCCGCAATTTGGATTATATAGATAAAATTAGGTACATACATATATTTGGACTATATGGGTATATCTTTTCGTAGTATGGAAATTAATGATTTATACAAATTGAAATCTCTAAATTTTTGTTGCAGTTACAGTAACGTAATAGGCCTATCTGGGTAAAATATGACCCTTGTTATACGAGAATATTATATTGATTGAATGATTGATAATTTGATAATTGAATAGCATTGTGTGATCGGTTTCAGCAAGTGAAAGTCTTGGTCTGGAAAAGAAGTTATTTGAAAATAGCAGAAAGCATGGACACAGGAGCGAATTCTCGTGATGTCTCATCAAAATCTTCGCCATGGGTCCCGAACGAGTTTTTTGTGTCATGAGGTGTACATGCGAACTCAAATCAAATGTAACGAGAGTTTACAGGAGGCGAAATAGTGATTATGTGTTACAAAGATTCATTCCTCTTTATTCCTTTATTGTAGTATGTACAATGTAAAATATTTTCTCTCGAAGAAAAAAGTTTTATTTTGTCAAATACCACTGAAATTGATATAGGCATTTCATAAGGTTGCAGCAGCCACCTTCTTCCCTTCAAACTTTCAGTAGCGATAACAATTAGTGATTTGCGACATTGTACACAATAAGAGTTTTATGATAACCCTCTGTAGAGTTCTAAGGACTAATGCGTCGTCCGACTTATGAACACATTGTTATGTATTTCACATGCGTTAGCATGTTTTAACCCATGCCTTTGAAACTCTTTCCTATGCCAGCTCGTCAGTATGCTCAGTTCACTCTCTGACTCAGTTCTGTAGTGTTAGCTATAGTATTTTGGGAAAATAAAAGTGGTGCAATGGAAAGGAAATATTGTACAGAAGAAGAATTACGTCAAGTTTTAGAAGAAAGTGACAGTGATAGCGATTATGAAATAAGTGAAGATGAGTCAGAAGTAGAAGACGAAGTAGAAATTGAGGAAGATGTTACTGATAAAGAAAATGGTAGCTCTGGAAGTGAATCTCCAGATGAAAACGGGACAACTCAAAAACTATATAAATCAAAGTCAAATTTTGAGTGGAAGGCTCAGCCTCCTCCTGCTTAGCACAGGAGTTGTATAAAAATAAACTGACAATCACAGACACCCTTCGAAGCAACAAACAAGAAATCCCTAAAGAATTTCTCCTGCATTCTTCTAGGGTAGAGAATTCTAGTCTATTTAGATTCACTGATTCACTCTAGTGTCCTATGTCCCAAGGAAGAAAAAGTCAGTTATTCTCTTGTCATCCCAATACAATGGCAATGAAACCTCAGGTGCAGAGCATAATTTCAAACCAGAAATTATTTTGCACTACAATGCCACAAAAGGGGCAGTTGATAATGGCGATAAGATGACAAGAGAATATTCATGTAGTACCAGAAGATGGCCGTTTTGTATCTTCATAGAAATTATTCATATGGCAGCTTTGAATATATATATAATTTGGACGAAAAAATACCCATAATGGAAGGCCAATGATCACTGCTGTCGGAAACATTTTCTCCGAAACCTATCAATAGAACTTGCAAAAGAAAATGTTCTGGAAGGAAAAGTTAGGCTTAAAAATTATCATTTATCAGTGAAGTCTGCAATAGATTTATTTCTGAAAATCAAATCTGCCACAATAGCAGAAGCCATGGAGGGGCCTCAGTCAAGTTTCAGTAAAACACGCTGCAGTTTTTGCACAAGAAAGCAGGACAGAAAAACAAGGATTTTTTGTTCAAATAGCAGAAAAGCAATATGCAATTTACACAGAGAAGAAAGAAAAGAGACATTTTGCCGAGAGTAACAATCAAAACAAACAATGTTTATTGTAATGTCTAAAATGCTCTTAAATGGTTTTTACCTATTCCTTTTTCATGCTAGTACTTTTGTTTTTATGAAATTTCTTATATGTTTCTTATTATCAATAAATAAATCAGTGCTCCTCTTTAAATTAAAGAATTGTACAAGTGTTTCCTAATATTATTCTGCGACTTGTGTTAATAATGAGCCCTCGTTTGTAAGCCATAACAATGCTAAAAACTTTTGTGTTTATTTAAAATTGTAATATATTAGTTGAAGACAATTGCTTGAAAACTAAATGCGAAGGTCTTTATCGCTATAAACATGTATTTATTTTGTAAATTATATGTAAAGTATGCAATCATATTTGAATTGAGCCTGGAGTACCTGAAATAACCCACACAGCTGTTCGTGGAAGTTTTATTAGCACAGTCACGGAAGGATTAATGGTGTATAAACCTTCTCTTATTTACGTTCGTCATTATCCATAAATTAAATTTGAATTATAGTGGACAGTTGTCTGTAAAAATTGCTCAAAAATCTGATAATTCGCCAATACACAATTACAGTCACCGAAAAAGACAATTGATGAACCTTACACTAGCATTCAATGCTCAATACTAACTGGACTCACTAATGTATGCTCGCATTTCGCTAATACACTGCTCCCATTCGTTGATTTTATCGTATGAAAACAACCTAAGATGTGCTTTACTCCCCTCTGCAGCATAGCATAGGTCCCTGGACTCAGGGTTTACGGAATGACTAGTATAGGAAATTTGAAACAGAATGATATCTTAGGAAAACCCAGCTTTTAATTTTATTTGCCATTACTGGTTCATATTCAAGTTAAAGGCCATGCTTGGCCATCCTTTCTTTCCGAGAAATGGGGAGGAAGGAAACCATGATATAATCAAAGGCATTATAACAGAGGCACAGTGTACTTTAAGAGGGACAGCATGGAATTGATCCAATTTTACCTTTTTAAATACCGTCTGGGAATTTTCTGATAGTTGGATATTGGTGTTACAGATGAGTTCCAGAAATTCACCAAATAATGTATCCCATAAGTTTAATGAAATATAGGAAACTTATAGGAGGTAAAATATTTTACATTCAAAATATTTATCATAACCAAAATTCAGGAGACAGGACTAAAATGAAGTGTAATTGAATTACAAAAAAGGTGTTATTGAAATGGTTCTAGAGCTAATTGTATTTATAAAGTAATGGGTTGAGTTACGATTAAATAAATGCAGAAAAAGATAAGGGAATACAAGGAATGACTTAGACATTAATCAAGAAATTACACCTTATGAGTAGAAAGTCGACTCTTTCAGCAACTGATACTGATTCTCAGGTTTGAGAATTTGTTCCTAAATGAAACATGCAGCAAGTACTTAGCAGCAAAACCTCAAAAAAACATAAAGAAAGGCTGTGTAAATTAATCATAAATCCTTTAGAATAAATAATAAAAAATAATAAATAAAAAATTTCACCATAATTCAGAGTCACAACCTTAGATTCCTGCAGTATGTAGATTTAACCCTAACATAAATATGAGATAGCACATCATTTTAGGTAAATAATGAAGTTTTAACCCATTGCGCTCAGATTTTTTCCTTTCCAATATTACTCGCCTATTTATCTTTAGGATATACTGATAAGTCAACTTATTTAAGGTTAAGCGGCTCCTGAGGCATAAGAAAATGCAATTGCAAGAAGGCTATAGAAAATATTTTGCAAGTCCCATGTCCCTCTCACTCTCCAAAACCTGTATCGAGTTACACTCAACTCGCAAACTGCTGTAGAGGCAAACTTGACATGCGAGTGCAAAAGGTTAATCTAGAAATCAATATCCAGCCATGCCAGATTTTTCTCATCTCTTTCTGTATTTTTTTTATGACTCAGACATATGAATAACATATTAAATAAAATAAACTTTTTAAATTTATATGTTTAAGAATGTGAAACATAGAACTGTTCATTCCTAAATTGTTTTTGTTAAAAGAACATAGAAGAACCACATGGTCCTCAAGGAATAATAGAGGTTACTGAGCATTTTATTCTTAAATGAGCAGGCATACTTAAGGCACAGGCTTTCCCTAATCTATTAATGTAAATGTATGTTGATGTATTTATATGGTTATCAGTGAGTATGTATCCCCAAGCAAATTCTATCTTAGAGAGAAAAGAAAAGGAACCTTCATACCTAGTATTGGTCATATTGATTACAGGATAGATAACACTGTAAAAAAAAAGGCCACACCTGTCTTTGCCATTCATAAAGACATAAATGTGTACTTACATTTACAACTTGTTTTCAAACAGAAATATCATAATTAGCAGGTAGTTCTGTCTCATAACCAAGAATAGCATTAATGTATTTCATTAAAATAAATAATGGGAAAGTGTCAGCCTTAATCTTTCCACTGAACATATTATTTTTCTGGTGAAATAAGTCAAAACTGTTACCTAATTTGGCCAGATGGAATATGCTGACCAATGGAAAATGTTGAGATACCATCCTTCATCTGAACTGCCCAAGGAGGTTTCACCCAAATCAAGGACCCAAAATGCCCAGCATGGGCAGCAGGTAACATCCAATTCTCAATGCTAAGACAGCTAGGAGCAAAATCAAGGTAACTCAATCATTGAATATTGCAATGCAAAAGCTAATACATCATACTATTTTTGTTGGATATTTATTTTAGAAAATGCTAAATTTGATTTCTCCATCATTTAAGAAAACTTTCAATTACATAAAATCCATAAAACATTAATAAACACTTTATATGTGTGCAAGCTTCTTGAAAACAAAGAGAAGGCAAATGGCATGGTAATCAATCAGAGAATTAGGAAACTTAAATAGTACTTGATAACGCAAATGAATAACCAAGGAGACACTTCAACACAAGTACATATAAAGTGAAAAAAATCACCAAAACTGTTAACAGTGAGTGAATTTTTAAATATTTTTCACTGAGATACCTATGAAGTTTAGACTTTGTCATAATGTGATGCCATGGAACAATTCACAAATATCCTGAACACATGCAAATTAAATACAATAACAGCAGGGTTAGAAAAGTGAACAAACAGCAAAATTGAGACAATTTTTTATGTGAATGGTCAAAACTTACTTTAAAGTGTTCAATGTACTCAACCTGGATACTAGAGTGGATTTAGATTAAATTAGACACATCAAAGGATCACAAATTAGAAAGATGAAGGCTCTATAAAAAAATATATTTTACTAATTCATAATATATCCCTTTTCTGGAGCATAAAAATGATGTAGTCCTAAGTGAGTAATTAATGCTTATATTGAATCAAAAATGCAGCCAACAATATTGCACACTATACTGCATCTTGCAAGAGTGCATACAGTAAATAAATAACATGGATGCAAACGATAAATATCTGTCAAGTAGTGAAAATAACTGTTGTCAAAATGAGATTGCTTTAGGCATCAGGTTTAATGGATACAAAAGTAAAGTCTGTATGTAGAAAACTTAAATGTAATGTTTTATAAATATACTATCAGATATAACACAATTGACATTAAAGTAGCAAAAATTTAATGAATGCTAAGAGGGAGTCATATACTCCAAAATGAAGCATCACTTGGCGAAACTCGTACCCAAATAGTGCATTCTTGTCCCAAACCGTATCAGCAGGCATTCCTTTAGGAATCAACATATCTGGATGAGAATCCAAGTGAATGATAGGGTTACCTTCCAGTGGCAAATGCTTGGATCCCATACAGCGATAGATGAAAGGTAATACCTAAAACATTCAACCAGCTATTAACCGTTATTAACGGAAATTAGAATATCATATTTTTTTATATTAACTAAATGCTTGATTACGTTCAATGAATTTAATCATTTAATTAAGGGTCGAAGAAATTAGCAGACGATAAAATCGATAATTACAGCCAACAATAAAATATATTACAAAATACGTTAAAAGTGAGTCAAGACATGGGAGAATGCCAATATAACCGTTGGCAAACCGCTGAAAGGAAATTATAGAATGATAATAAATCAATTTTATATTTTGCTACTACAAAAGATTACCTCATTGTGATTCTCAACAACGTAAATTGGCAATTCCTTAAACTTTTTTCGAGGATTCGAACATCCCGACGAAGATCCCGCGCTAACGTCTGCCATGGTTGTACTACTTAAAAGTAATCTTCCGTTCGACTAAATTATCTTTTAAAAACCAAATTACACTTTCTCTGAAATTTTTAAATTGATAATACGATGAAAGTGCGTTTTTTATTTTTACACTGAGCTCAAAATAATAAAGAATTCATAATGAGCTAGCACTTTCATCGTTATTATGACTCGAGTAACTAACCTTGACCGGTAATTTTAAAATTTTGAATGAAAAATTGAACTAATGCCAATATCAATTCGCTCAACAATAACCATTTTAAAATAGAATATTTGAATGAATTTGGCAAGACATGATATTTTTAATAGAAAAAACACTAATAATACGGAAATGATTAAATTATAAATATTCAGCATTCATGAAAAAACACTTGTAAATCAATGCAAGAATTGTTCATCAAACCAATTAAAAAGAAACGCTTTTGAGTTCCATACATTAACTAAAGTTAATATTAAATATTGCATGATTTCAAGTCTTAATCATTTTTAGATTGTTTCATAAAGCCCTGCTCCTGGTTAGCTAATTCATAGATTTAGTGTCTTAACATCCAATAGGACTGCATACATTTCACATGTGGATTTTACATTAACAAATATAGTATTTATTTCAATGAAATAAAACCTAAATAATTTGCTCTTCAGATTATATTTTCCAGTTACTGGTATTGTACGTTAAATGTTTCCATATTAATTATTGAAACGAGTAAAATTAATTTAAAGCCAATATGAATGTTAATAAAGCCACAATGTAAATTACTGCTTAAAGTGACCAGATTTCCAAAAGCTCAATGCTGTACAAAATGAAAAAAAACATACAAAATACAATACGTATTTTTGAATCAGTATTTTTAACAAAAAACATTTCGATAATACATCAATATTGAATTATTAAAAACAACAATTTTAACGAAGATAATCAAATCTATTTTTTTTATTAATCATATACTAATTTTCCGTCATACCCTCCTCGCAGTGCGTTTGATGTTATTTTTCTTAAAATAAATACAAAATAAAATTGGAACAGATCATGTAATTAACCGTAACATAAATTAATTCAATTTTCCAATTACTTCACTTTTCAGAACTTGTGATGATGACTTGAGAAAACTATAAAACTTTGCAGATGATTTGCAGACCGTGACAGGTGACATATGCTAAAACCACAGAAACCAGCTACAACCATAGATTTTTCTAAAGTGGTATGAGTGATACATTAATTTTGACAATAAACCATGGATATAGTAGTAAAACTAAACCATAAAGTTTAGAGCACATATAAAGCTGCAACCACGCCATGGAAAACAAATTATTGCAATTTTATCAATTTTGGCAGCAAATTTTTAAAATGCTATACATTTTGCTGTAAACTTTCCAATGCTGTACAATACAGCATAATGCTGTACATCTGGTCACTTTATTACTGCTTCATCTTTACAGGGTCAAGGACATATTTGATATTGATTAGTTTAGGATTCTCGTAGAGTGATCAACTGGACAGCAAAATTAAATTTGTGGGACATTGCAGAATACAAAATTAAAACAAATGAATTGCTTCGGTATAGCCAAGAATGCTAATTTCACCCTAATGTTAGCAAAATAAAATAGCTCAACATTTCTGGTAGCTATAGTTAGTTTAAACAAAAATATTTAGCTAAGGTTACAAAATAATACTCAGTAGATACTAGCTACCAATATAGGTAACTTGTTAGCAAGGTATACGCACATATAGCAATTTACCTAGCTACCTAGAGGTGATGTCCCTATTCCTCAAAATTTGATCAATTCATTCTCTGGCTGTAATCTTAGTTTGCTAGCTAGTTAAACTCTCTTCAATAATAATGAGCAAAAGATATATGGCAGTTTCTCAGTGACAAATGATGTTAGTAGTAT
The DNA here is from genome assembly GCA_036926305.1 of Uropetala carovei. Lineage (NCBI taxonomy): Eukaryota > Metazoa > Arthropoda > Insecta > Odonata > Petaluridae > Uropetala > Uropetala carovei. The sequence continues at coordinate 7,061,478 of JAXCHB010000065.1, read as the reverse complement.
TCATTAAATTCTAACTATACTTAAATTAAAGTTCTTGATACAGAGCACCCATGTCAGGTTCTTACCTCAATCTCTTTGAATCTTATGTTTATATTTCCTCTCAAATTGAGTATCTTCCAGTATAGCAGGGGTCAGCAACCTTTTCTGCATGTCATACGACATTCACAGTTCTGAATGTTTCAGAGGGCCACATTGAAAGTCAAGAAAGCCTCGGCTGGCCAGGTTAGTGAATAAATCACAAGTTACCTGGATCTTCTGAGCTCTCATATAAGCAAAAGTCAAGTCTACATAATTTATTAGCATTATAACTTCACCAGAGATGTTTTGAGGCCATCATTTTACCAAAAAAAATTTGAAAATACACATTTGAAATTTTCCCGACCACTTAGTACAGCTTCACTGACTGGACAGTGCTCTTGAGGGCTGCAAGTGGCCCATGAGCCATAGGTTTCTGACCCCTGCAGTACAGCCTTCTACTCAGATACAAAGTTACAACATTACACACAAAATCTGACTCAGATTTTGTGTTACTATGCAGGGAATACTGATAAGGCTTTCCTTTTAGTGTTTAGCAAACACATCACCCTAGAATAAAGTGTATTATACTTTAAAATGTTAATAACATTAATATTGGTGTTATGCAATAATTTACATGGTCAATATTTTAAATGGGTATTTTGGCTGGACATCTTTTAGATATTGCTAAAGCTAAATACGGGATAGTTGGTCAGACCTAACAGGGTGAGCAGAAAGTATTTAAAAAATTTTATATAAAGTTCTTTACACTTATTTTGAAATGCTTAATTTAAAAATAATTACATTTATACCCTCACAAGTAATTTTTTAAGTAGACACAGGCACTTTTCCTGGCAGTCAGTGAAATCCACCAGTGAGCCAAGCTTTTTATCGCAGGTATTTTTCTACTTCTTTAAGATAAATTATTGGATGTTTTCTATGTTTGATACATGACCATGAAGGGAGAAAATGGAGTTTCAGAACTAGGTTTACACTCCTGAATTAGTGAATGAAAAGTGGAGAAAGTATAGATAACCAACTCATTTAAAGATCTTGCCTATATTCCTGCCGGAATATGTTCAAAAATCACAATGAAGGAATGGATGTATTATAAAAAATTGGTACAACATACATTGTACAAACTTTCTCATATACTAATGCATCATTTAATTATCTTTAGAAAATGAAAATCGTATGAGCCAGTTTTTAGAAAATCCAATTTTTGTTCAAGTTGCCCAAGAATAAACTAGCCTTATATTCATTCATTGAGAAAAATGAAATATGTAATATTATTGCAGACGTATACTCAAGTACATTACTGTACAAAATTTTATAAAAATTGTTCAAGCCATTTTTGAGAAAATCAAATTGTTGTTAAAAATGCCTTGAACAAACTGTCCTTAATTATTGAGCAATATCAACCATTTCTTCATAACTTCTATTCTGTATGATAAAATGCCTAAGTATGAGATTTCATTCATTTTCACTCTAACGTGTAGGCTCTAGAGCCGCAAACAGATGGACAGACGGCATTGTGAAAACCACTTTTCCAGATTCGGCGACACCTGAAACGTATACTTCCATCAAAATCTCGAGGTCAAATTATTTCACGATTACAATACTTTCTCAATATACTTCGTATATGAGAAAGTAAAATGAAAGTGGATAATATTTCTGTCCTATGGAAGAGTTGAACAGTCATGTACACATTAAATATGAAAGCATTTTAATGCTTATAAGGAATTCCTGCAGATATACAGTCACCTATTTCCTATTGTTTGATATCGGCAAAGGGTCATAAAATCAAAAGGATCATTTGAAAGGATGTAATTCAAATTATTAAGTATTAATGAAATACATATTAAAACATGATATATTAGGCGATGACAGCTCTCCAGCTTTCTAAGAAAAGCATGTGAGATGAGAGCATGAGTTACCATCATGGTTCCCTCTAATTTTTTCCAACCATGGGCAGAATGAACATCGCTATGAGCACCTACATGATGCTACTGGGCGGATGTACACCCAGGTTGGCATGGCCCTGTTCAGATATATCACAAGATAAACACAGTCATGTGCGCTTGAAAAATTTAGTATGCAGCACTGCAAAAACTGCTGCACGGCCATGCAATCTAGATGGAACCATGGTTACCGTACATAAAATTAAGCTGTTTCAAGGAAATAGTCCTCACCAAAGAACATGTACTATGACAGATACAACTGAATGGTAAAAGGAATATCCAAGACAGTGCCTTTACCCCACGTAGCAGTAAGGGTAAGAGCCTCACCATTATTAGCGGTAAAATGTTGTTCAAATTGCTCCTGATTTGTTTCAGTCTGCTCAACTGACTTTGTTCAATGTGATAACAAGGCTGTACTATGGTAATGTAAAATCAGGGACAAACGATGGCTTATGTTGAAAATGATTTAAATATGGTCATCTTAGTAGTATGTTAAAAAAATCAGTACAACATACATTGTACAAACTTTCTCATATATGGGTACTAATGCATCGTTTAGTTATCTTTAGAAAATGAAAATCATATGAGCCTGTTTTTAGAAAATCCAATTTTTGTTAAAGTTGCCCAAGAATAAACTAGCCTTATATTCATTCATTGAGAAAAATGAAATACGTAGTATTGTTGTAGATGTATACTCAACTGTACGAAATTTGATCAAAATCGTTAGAGCCGTTTTTGAGAAAATCAAATTATTGTTAAAGTTGCCTAGAATAAATTAGTCTTATATTCATTTTTTGAGAAATATGAACTATACAGTATTATTGAAGACGTAAACTCAAGTAACTGTGCAAAATTTGATCAAAATCGTTAGAGCTGTTTTTGAGAAAATCGGATTGTTGTTAAAAATGCGTAGAATAAACTACTCTTAATTATTGAGCAATGTCAACCATTTCTATGTATACTCTGCTCAGTATGATAAATCGGATTGTTGTTAAAAATGCGTAGAATAAACTACTCTTAATTATTGAGCAATGTCAACCATTTCTATGTATACTCTGATCAGTATGATAAAATGCCTAAGTACGAGATTTCATTCATTTTCGCTCTACCGTCTAGGCTCCAGAGCCAGTAACAGAGAGAGACAGGCAGACAGCATTGCGAAACCCACTTTTTCGGATTCAGCGACACCTAAAACGTATATTTCCGTAAAAATCTCGAGGTCGAATTTTTTCGCGATAACAATACTTTCTCGATACTTCATACGAGAAAGTAAAAAACATAAAAAGAAGCCAGCTGTGAGTTCTCTGTATCATAATTTCCTTGGATGGAATGAAATGTCATCTGCATTTTGCAAGGAATGGAAATTACTTTTTGGCTTGGCAGCAAGATTATGGCAGGGACCAACTCTATTTCCTATTCCCGCTATACTACATTTCTTTACTTTTTCTGATTTTTATTTATTAAATACATCAAATCTGGGATTATAATAGCTGAAACCCTTTCCTTTTCAAGCTTGTGTATTCAATCACTCTTACTCCTCTATATTTTAAGAACTAAAATTATCTCCTTTTCACTGCCTCCCAACTCATTAAATTTATTACCTTCTAAATCCAGCAAAACAATCTGTCCTTGCTTCCATCACCTTTTCCATAAACTTATTGTAGATTATTATAATTCTTCTAAGTAATTCTTCACTGCTTTTGTGTTACTTTTTATATATTATTTTCATTAATGACCATGTGGTTGTTGCTAATGTTAATAAACACTCTCAGAAAAATGGCTTCCCTGTAATTTATGTGAATTTATAGTCATGAATAAACAACTAGAATTAAACAACAAATTTATAGATTTATTGAATATTAACAAAGAGGAAGGATAAATCACCTCTCTGCAAGACCAATTCAACCTTTTAACATTGAGTTAAAATACTCCATGTACTGCACCTGACTGCTGCGGATTTTAAGCTGTTGATACCACATATTGAAATTTTTTAAGGAATCACAAGATTTTGAATCAAAATTACTATCAGTTTTATAATAATAATGGGTTTCATCTAAATTGGGATAGTCTTCTTCATCTTCACTGGTAGAAGAATGAATAGGTAAAGAATAATACAAGGAATTCGTGTTAAATTTGCCACTATGATGATAATCACTTTGATGACCAACTGTCTTACTTCCTTGAGCTTTAGGAGCATCTCTAACAAAATTAGTATTTAAATTAGAATTTATTGTTTTGGCTTTATGTTTGGGCTTTTTCTTAGATTCTCCAAATAAAGATATATCACAATTTTTCATATCCAAAGAAACAAGTGGAGTTTTGGATGTTGGAATTATGCTATCTTCTACAGCTGGCCAGTTTTCTCCCAGAGAGAGAGCTTTTATTGCGCTACTGAGATTAGAAATTTTGCATCTGTGTAGCCTATCATTAAAATTTAAGTGATTCTTTTTATGAATACTATCTAATAATTGGTCAAATTGTTCAGTAAAAGGAAATGTTACAACGTCCTTTTTTACCTCAGATGCAGTAGTATTTTCACTGGTAAATTCCTTACAAGATTTCAACATCTCATCAAAACTTTCCACAGAATTCACCTGGTGTTCTGCATGCATCAACACCTTAGCAAGCTCAGAGAGATGCCCGTCATCAATTTCAACAAATTCAGAAATAGTTTTTGATTTTAAAACTTCCGTTTCTTCTGGTTCGACATTATTTCCTGAGATGCTATCTGCAATGAAAGCAGCAGCCTGTGTTTCCTTCCCTGAAATTTCAGTTTTTGATAGTTCATCAATGGGTTCCAGTTCTGTTTTGGTGACAGGAAAATTTTTTGGAAGACTTTCAAATTTTGGATGAACTGAATCACTTTCAAAACTTTCGATGCAATTTTGTAAAGTTCCAATTTTATCAAACTGGTCCAAATCACAATCCCAAAGATTTTCTGGAAATTTCTCTGGTACAAGAACAGTTGCCGTAGCACCAACAGATGTCAACATTTGGCTAAATTTTGCTATCTCTGCTCCTGCAGCTGCCAAAGTCACAGCTATTCCGTAAGCACCATATCTAAAAATAAACAAAAGTTATATTTTTCAGTTTTTATAATGAAAGTCAGGATTTTTTGCATGCATATGAGATTACTTATGTGCAATTAAATGGAAATAAGACAAAAAGAAAAAAATAAAGTGATAAGCAGTACCTCTTGATAATTCATATAACACAACTGGCCAGTATTTTATGACTAATGTATACATTATCCATTAGATTCAAGTCATAAAGCAGCCCTGATAATTATTTTTTAATTAAGCAGCATCCTTGATACTATACAAAAGTAATTAAGAAATTAAAAATAATGCATATTCTTTTCTTAAATGAATTAATCTCACCATCTGGTTAAGGCTGGATATAAAATAGTTCGAAAAAGTATGTGTGTTTGCAGGGCCAGCCCTAGTCAGTAAGTGAGGTAAGCAAGGCATCAGGGTGCCAAAAATCAAGGGGTGTTCAGAAGTTTGAGGGCGGTTTCCCAATTATCAGTTTGCATGAATATATTATTGAAAAGCTGATTCACCTTTAACTGTCATAGATCATTCATAACGCAAAACATCTTCCTCTTTGGAGGCTTTTAGCATCTATGTGCGAAATAAATGAAGAAAAGCAGGAAAGCTAAAAATTTCTTTCTGCACACCCACTGAGAGATAGAAGCACCTGCCTTCTCGCCAAGCAAGGGTGGTGCCACATCACAAAAAGTCTGGCGTCCCTCAACATAAACGCTGAAGACAATGCTACCCTTTCGTACAGTGAACGTCCTGTCTGCTGGAATAGGTCTATTCAGATTTGTTCAATCCTTCTTGGTGCGACTGATTGGGGGTTGGGTATTGTAAATGAAAACCTGGATTTTCCTATCTTTCAGTTCTCTCATGATTGCCTTCACTAGGGTGAAGTTAGCATTTACTCCAACCCAATTCCTTTCATGCCCCAATTTTTGATATTTTTAACGACCTTTTCCGACAATAGGATAATGGTAGTGCTAATCACAAGGGTTCGGAGGTAAATTTTTCCTGGAAGATCGTGTGTTGCTCCACTTTTGCTTAAGAAAGAATTTTTCTCCTTCTACAATTTCACATTTGAATTAATTAGTTTTTCTGTTGGTGCAGTGACATCCCTGCAAAATGCTTCTGGCAGCTTGCAGGGTATTAATGTAATGTAAATGTACTATAATTACAATTGCTATCGTTTTGTAACAAGAATTTTCTTAATTTCATGTCTTTGTTTGATTATCGTAAGATCAGAAAACATAGGTTTGATTTAAAATTAAAATACACCTTTTCATCTTCAAAATTTATTATTATGTATATAAATTATTTTTATTTTCCTGTAATTTGCCATAAAATTGGAAATTAATTATACTTTATACACTAATTTAATTACACTGAAAATAAGAAATATTTGAGAGGTAAGAGATGGGGCACTTCTAATGGATTTTGCATCGAGGCGCAGCCATATCTAGAGCCGGCACTGTGTGTGTTTTTTCTGACATATCAACCTCTTGGATTATTATCTCAGAGTTCAAAAAAGTCATAATGCTGATTGAGTAAACATTTTTCCAATGAATTGCAATTTAACGAAATCTGCCCATAACAGAAGTAATAAGAATCTATTGCTAATTAGACAGTTACATATTAATTGAAAAATTACAAAGTTAAATTTAGTTTATGATGCCAACTTGCCTCCCAGCACGTCCAATACGATGCAAATATGTTGCTCCATTATTTGGTAGATCAAGATTCACAACCAAATCAACATGGGGTGCATCAATGCCTCGAGATGTAAGATCTGTCGACAGCAAGATGCGACAACGTGACTTAAGCAGTGCACTGAAAGCTTCCATCCTCTGATACTGATCCAATATTCCAGCAGTGTGCCTGCATGGCCAACCACGGCGTTCCAACTCATGGCAAATGCTCTCAGCCCTAAAATGCATCAAACACACCAATAAGCTAAATTTTTAGATTCACAGATACCCTTGAAAGAGTAACAGAGAAAAAAAATTGGTACAACATACATTGTACAAACTTTCTCATATATAGGTACTAATGCGTCGTTTAGTTATCTTTAGAAAATGAAAATCGGGTGAGCCTGTTTTTAGAAAATCCAAAATTTTGTTAAAGTTGCCCAAGAATAAACAAGCCTTATATTCATTCATTGAGAAAAATGAAATAGGTAGTAATATTGAAGACATAAACTCAAGTAACTGTACGAAATTTGATCAAAATCGTTAGAGCCATTTTTGAGAAAATCAAATTATTGTTAAAGTTGCCTAGAATAAACTAGCCTTATATTCATTTTTTGAGAAATATATGTAACGTGTAAACATCGCAAGACTAAGATAGTATACAATTTTAACCATCGATTAAAGCAAAAATTAAGAAAACCGGTCCTAAGTTACCTATTTAGATGAATGACGGAAGAAAATCTTGCACTGTGAAAAATCGAAAATTACGTGTATTATGGGAAAATAATTATTGAATTAAGCAACCCCTGCCCCAAATTTTTTTATAGCCATATAGCCTATGTTACTCACAGAGAAAGAGAGAGGGGGACAGAAAGAAGGCGAGAAAGCGAGGAGGAGAGAAGCAATTATTTTTTTAAGTTTAACTAAAGAGAAGTAGCTGTGCGGAGCGTGGCACGGGGTTGGGCGCCGGAGGGACCAGGGACGAAGCCCCTAGTTTTGGAATTAATGCCTAAGGTTTCTAATTTAGTTATTAACTTTCTGTGAGGTATGTACCTTATCAAAGGCTTTCCTAAAATCTAGGAAGATGGCATCAATCTGCCCATTTTGCTCTCAACTTCTCAGTATATAATTCACAAATAGACCAAGTTGGGTGTCACAAGTACTACCCTTCCAAAAGTCATGTTGACAATTGTCTAACAATGAATTACTATCATTAAAACACATTATGTTGTAAATGAGTATGTGCTTAAATATCTTGCATGATATTGAGGTTAGGGAAATTGGCCTGTGGTTTTCTGGGTTCTCTTTGTTGCCGCCCTTATGAATTAGAGTCACGCGCACTAATTTCGAGTCCTTTGGGACCTCTCTGCAGGAAACATTTCTCAAACACATATTATCCTAAGAAAAGGTGTTACATCTTTGGCTAATTCTTTGAATACCTGATCAGGAATTCTTTTGCAGCCCGAGGATTTGTTAGGTCTAATCGCACTTAATTGCATTGCTATTCCCCCCCCAGAAAGTACTATGCCAGCCATCAGGTCATTCTTCATAGTGGGTGTATAATGTATGCATTGATTGTTGATGGCTGTAAATGCTTTCATGAAATGACCGTTGAGCAGGTTGGCTTTCTCTACGCTATCATGAATAACGGCACCCGAGTCATTATGCAGGGAGGGTTTGGTAAGGCCTTTACCCTAGACTTCCCTCACATAGGACCAAAACACTTTAGGGTTTGCCTTCAATTAACTACACCCTCCTGTAGTTTACACAATTAATGCGTTCCTGAAAAATGTCATGTAAACAGAAACCGATTTTTCTATAAGAACAATGTTATAATGCATTCCAGACAGTAAAAAAATTAGACATTTTAATCATTTAAAAGATATTTTTACACAGATGAATATGTTATAATAATATCTGAAAAAAGAAATATCAGCACTAGCTGCCTCCCCTTTCTTCTTAATGCAGTACAACCTATTTCTTTCTAGGAACCTTTGCTTGCATTGAAATCCTTATCTGACGAGCTGGAGGGATCCATCGTTTGAAATTTTTCATAAATTGTCAAGGCCTTATATAACTGCAACCATAATACCTGTCTGATCTCTACCTTATGTATGTTCACTGCACCAAGAGAGAAGCAAACAACCGATGTAGCTAGGGCCTTCAACATTTTCCAATCTTTGAATTACATCTAATTTAACTTCCACGACAGTCATTTTCAACCTTTATTGTCGGCGTCACCCTACGTTCAGTTCCTTCAGTTATGCATCATCCCGTTTACAGTTTCATTAACTTCAAGTCACCTTTAATCACCTTTAAAGATAAATTGGGCTTTCCCTATCACATAAAGATAAAACTCTGGCATTTAAATAAGCATGCGTGTTTATTCTTCTGATTTTAATTGTGTTTATAAGCCAGAATATGATACACTCAGAATTTATCAAATATTCGCATCACACTACAATAACCGTCATGTCACCCTGGGATGTCATGTCACACTGGTTAAGAACCATTGTTCTAAAATAATCACTTTCCTCATTTTTAATTCACTATTATCACCTGCACTAATTTTAACCTTTTTCATGCCATCTTGTAAGGAATCACTAATATTTTGAAGGATGTGGACGGGCCTTAAAGCTTCGAGTAAACTGAAATGAGTCGTGCAAACTCCAACGATTGTCCTAATGTAGAATCGCACATAAAGTGAAACTACGCAAACTGAAGTAGCATAACCTGTGAGAGAAGTGTATTTAAAATTTAACATTTTCTTTCTAATCTTTTATTTCTGAAGAGATACGAAAATAAGCATTTTTCTGCCATTAAATTCTGTCCTTAATGGGTTAAGATAGGAATCCAATGTTTAATGGCAGAATAAAACAGTTTTTCTAATTTTTAATTTGATTATGATTGAAAACACTTAACAATAACAATAAATTTCATTCTATTGGCTGTCTTAGGGCACTTCATTGTCAGCCCATTGAAATGATGAATTATGATAAAACAGGTGACCCGAAATGGAAGTAATTTACCATTCGATTAAATTTAACATAAATGATTGTGTCATATTAAAAACACCTTTGAGGAAGGTAATGGGAAATCACCAACTATTATCCCAAGCACCATGGCTCAGTCTATAAAGAGACATATTAATCATGATCCATATGGGACCATGGCTGGTGTCACTTCTAGCAACAATGAAAGTAAGCCTGTCTCACTCAGTCATCATCCCACAAATTCCTTACATGGTTCATGTCATCGGAATGACAAAGGAAGACTTTGGCAATAACGATAGGAATTTGTAACATCATAACACCATGATGATGATTAGAAAAGATAAATTAAAAGATATAAAGCTGAAAACGGAAAGAGATGAGATAAATATTTTAGGTTTGCACTAGGTTAAGTGGAAAGGAGATTTTTAGAATGAAGATTTCAGGTTAATATATAGTAAAAGAAATAAGAGCGAAAGAGGAATAGCATTAGTTTTACATGAGAAAGTAAGAGAATGAGTTATTAACATACAGCAGGTAAACAACCAAATGTTAGAGGATAATATAGAACCATTAAATATAGTGATTATATAAGTATACATGTCAATGAGTGACCACAGTGAGTAGGAATTCTATGATCAAACTGAGGAAGATAAAAGAGAAATGAAAGTCAAAAAGAACCTGGTAATCATGTGGGATTGGAATGCTGCAGTGGGGCAAAACTAGGATGCTAACAAGATTGGGAAGTTTGACATAAGAGGAGGAAATGAAAAGTACAGAAAATGGTATACTTTTGTAAAAGAAACAAGTTGATGAAACAAGTATGGGGTGTTAGCATCTAAACATGCAAAGACGTGCTTCAAACACAGAAAGATATCAGACTAATTTTAACACGGTCAGAGAAAGCTACATGAATAGATTATTGAATTATTATATGGCAAAAACAATGGCTGCAATAAAGACACTAACAGTAAATCATTACCTGGGTCTGAAGTTTTAAGGAAAAGATAGAAAGAGTACAATGAACAATTATATGGAAAAGAGGAAAAAGTTTTAAATATTGTGCCAAAAATATAGTATATGAAGAGGGAGTGTCCAAAGGACTTCACTAATTCAATTTTGATAGCAGAGTAAAGCAAATGAATTAGTTTAATTTCACATGCCACCAAAGTTATTCTTAGGATATTGTTTATGAAGCTTGAAGTTAAAGTGAATTACTGTAAAGGTATAGGTCAGTTTGGGTTTCATAGCAAAAGAGATGACATAGGAGGAATAAGGACTGCAAGAAAAAAACATTAGACAATCAGGATGTACTTTTGTCCTTTGTAGATTTCGAGAAGGATCTTGATAGTTTTTAGGGCCTAAGCTAATGGAGGTGTTGAGGATAGTAAGTAGGAGGAGGGATTTATAAGAATTATTAACAGAAAGTCTGAATGAAGACATAAACAAACGTCCAGGCCAGGATTAATAGGCTGGTTTCCCTATGTAGATGTGTTGAATTGATTACCCATATTGATAGGAAACGTAATAATCATCTCCATGGCAACACTCCAATAAAATGTAATTTAAAATACAAAAAATGCAATCATTTACTATAAATTCAAGGAAATATACTCGCTTATAAAAATTCTGTACCAAGAAATTGACATTTTTTCCCCTTAGGACAGTAGATACCACTCTCTAACATCACAATTCCAAGGCATTTTAAAGTACAAAAGAAAAAATCACTTGCACGATGGATTTGAAACTTCCTATCTAAATGAAATAGGGAAGGAATATTTCTGGAATCGAACTTGAGACTTCCATGTTTCATGCTGAGAAGACTTATTACTGTTACAAATGAAGAGACTGCTCTTACTGTTTATTTTGCTCTTATTTATAGTAGGCTTAAATATGGCATTGCAGCTTGGAGCCACTCTCATCATGCTCTGCGACTTTTTAAGCTCCAAAAAATGGCAGTTAGAATCATTGCTAAAGCTAAAAGCCAAGCTAGCTGTAGAGGGCTTTTTAGAAAATTTAATTTACTGACTTTACCAAGTATGTATATATTTTATTGTATTATGTTTATTAGAGAAAGTTATAAATTATTAGAAATTAAGTGTAACATGGATGTTCATAGTGATAATACTAGAAGAAAAAAGGACTTGACTGCAACCTCACATAACTTATCAATGTATGGTAACAGTCCTATATATATGGGTTGTAAACTTTTCAATAAGTTCCCTCCTTCTGTTAAACAAGAGACTAGCATACCTAAATTCAAGAGATTGCTGAAGAACTTTCTGTTAGACAAATGTTTTTACTCCATTGCTGAGTTTGCCAATTAATAATGTAATGTATTAATGTACATGTTAAATGTTTTTTTTCCTCTTTCTTGACTTGTCCTATATTTGTATGTACAAATCCCAGGCTGAATAAATTATTATTATTATTATTATTTTTGTAATTTATTATTTTTGTAATATTTTGTAATTTTGTAATTGTAATAGAATATAATAAAAAAAATTATCTTTGCCATATAAAATATGCCCCTGAAGTAGGCTTTGTAGCACAAATCTCATACCAAGTTTCATTCATGACAATCGGACCATTGATACAAAACTTGTTTTACTTGAACGGGCATACACACAGACACAATCATTTCATAAGGCTGTATTTCCTTCAGAAACCAGGATAAAAAGAAGTCAGCAAAAACTTTAATATCGGATGCAGCATTATATGGGTGTGGAACACTAAGTATGAGAAAAGAAGGTGTGAGCAAATTAGAGACAGTTGAAATGTGGAAGTACCATGAACTAGAGAAAATTAGCTGAACTTGAAAGAAAAACAAAAGTGGGATTTCTAAAGACAGGAGCTTAATTATAGTAAAAAGGGAAGGACAGAGGAAATGAATAGGAAAATTTTAGAGAGGGAAGGTCTACTGCAAGAAATCATAGAATGAAGGATGAGAGGAAAGAGGAAAAGAGAGAGTAAGAGAAAAGGAATATTAGATTACAGTTATCCGATTATCCGATCCTTGATTAACCGACTTTCAGTTTAACCAACCAAAAAATAGATGAGCTATCTAACCATGGTTAGAAAGCATGTCGGTTGCATCCACTGAAAGTTGGTTCATGTGAAAGATCCACTGGAGTCGGTTCATGTGAGAGATTACCACTAATTATTTAAACCAGTAAAATAAGATTATGATTAAATGTTCATTACATGCCTTCTTATTCTGAATTAAATTAAATTTTAATATTTTTGTTAATAATATTTTACTTTATCATTTTTTGTTTTAAATTTCCCTGTAAAATGGCCTGAGCTGTACATGACATAAATAAATAATGTCTATAAATGAAAAGTTTTCCTTATTTACTGATTATCCAACTTTACGGTTTATCCCTCGGTCCTTCCCTCCATTTAGGTATATTACTCGAGGTTTTACTGTATTTGCAACAAGCAGATGGACAAGAAAAGATGAAGAGTAAGGCCCTGAATGGAACAGATTGGGTCGGATGAGCTAAATAAACCTACTGAAAAGAAGAAAGCAAATGATGAACACAAATGTATGAGGCTGTACTCACTGGACTAACATGACTAATTTCTATTAGATTTAAATAATTGCTTGAATATCTCAGTCCAATCTTGTGGGATAGAAAGAACAGAGTAAAGGGAAATAAAAACGGCTCCCAAATTGAAAGCAACACCACCAAAAAGTCTTTCCCAATAGAATTATCTGAACATGAGACCAAGCTATGTTGATGCCTTAACATCCAACAGATCACTGTACCTTTCTCTTGATCTCCTGGTGATTCCCACTGCAATCACCAAAAAACTTATATGTTTGTAACTCCATCGTCATTAAAAAATATATTTCTTTCCTTTTTTATTTGTTGCAATTATTATAATATGCTTTTTATGTATAATATACTACATACTGTATCATGTGAGCTATTTAGCAGTGTCATTGTGAAAATTTATGACTATATCGCACTTTAGATTTTTCCAATGTTATTCCTTACATACAAGCGGCATTTTATATTGTACTAGGGGGCTCCACCCGCTACTCGCTGCCCCTCACTAATCCCTGGCTCAGCCACTACAGCCGATGAACATATACAGATATATGCAACGTCATTGTGTTAGTTTCGATTTCGGCCACAGACCCTCTCCACTAATGCCACTGTCACAACGTTACACATGATACACTACGATTTTATAATATAGAGAGATACTTGGAAAAAATTGCAGCTTGTATGCAACAACATGCAGTATTAGAGACCCTTGATAATTTTAAAATTCATTATTAAATCATAATGAGTTGATTGCTCTGTATTTGGAAAAAGGGATAGACCTGATTTTGTACACATGAATGTGGAAAAAAAAATAATGAAAGCCACCAGAGAATTTAGAAACAAATTGTAAGACTTATGTGCTAGAAACATTGAGGAGAAAAAATCAGGTATATAATTAATGAACAGATAATAATAAAGTAGTTACTCTAAAAATTATTCTATGAATGCAAATGATTCAAAATGATAAAAAAGTACAGTTTGTTTAAAGGGCTATATTAAGATTTACCTGGTAAGGTAGTTAGAGAAAACTATACACTGTCGAAAGCGTACAGAGCTAAGTAGTTGCACTAAAGCATATACTTTCAGATTAAGTTGCTGTTGAGTGCTCGGATGGGCAGGTACTTTCAGAACTAACTGACGAAGACCCATCAGAATTGGTGCCTCTCCTTCTCCATGAGGACAAACTCGAACAGGTGACTTCATGTGGCAAGTTAAAATGTTATCCAATTCATTAGGCATGGTAGCTGAAGCCACAATAACCTGCTTACTTGCTGGTAAGACTGAAAAGACATACCTAAAACCAAATGCAGATGTTGTAAAAAACAAATAATGAATATTCAATTGATCGTAATTAGTGAAGGTTTTCAATTTTTTCTCCTGGTAACGAGAGATTATGATAACAAAATTTTCAATAAATTCACACATTTATGTGTCAATGAAATGTCATGATGCAATGATTTTTATAAATTTTACATATAGCCCTTCATGTTGAGCTCAACCCAGGATTTATCATTTTTCACCCATAGGCTTTAAGCTTACTGCCACTTCTTAGTTTATTAACTATAAATTTTTTATTATTTATAAAAATTTTATTATTTATACATTTTTAATAATTATAATTTTTTAAAATAATTATAAAATTTTTATTTGTTGTAGAAATAACATTAGAACATTTAGATGTCACACGTTAATTATATTATGAACTTAATTTAATATTTGTAAAGTAAAACATCTCGTCTTCCTTTAAGGATCGGAATTGATGTCAACATAAGCAATCGATGTCAATAATTCTGATTCAATTGAAAGAACTGCTTAAACATTTTTTATTGTAAATAAATCATAATCCACTGAGGGCACAAGAAGAACTTTCTGCAGTATAGTTTGTGACTGGTGTATTTATGAGCATTCTCAGTATAAAGTTGCTATTCTGATTTTGAACATCAAGCTCATCCTTATGCATGCATCCAATTCTGCTCTGACCAGGAATCGAACCTGGGTCTTCCACATGTCAGGCAGATATTCTAACCACTGAACTACTGAGACAGACTAATTCTCCTGCCTCAGAATTACATTAATCTGCTGGGTTTCTATTAACCAGTCAAGAGAAAACTTTTCTCCTGCTTCTTCAGAATTATTCCTGTTAACATTTTACCAACTCTTCTACCATTTAGTTGAAGGCTTTCACAATGCTGATGATTTCCTACAGTGGCTTTTGGGTTTTGCTGTGTGGGGTCATTGTTGATTCCTGATGTTTCGCACGCACCTTCATCCCTGAAGATGCATGTTATATGTGAAACTTTGAGAATCAACAATGATCTCCACAAAGCAAAACCCAAAGGCCAATAAAGGTCTTCCTCCTTTGTTTGCACTTGTTTTCAAGGTTAATATATAAGACTTATGGGAACTGAATTTCTCCCATAACTGCATGTCTTTGCATTTTTCCAGTTGTAAAAACCTCTTCTTAACTGTATACTTGCATAGAATAATGTATATGGCCCACAAAATACACAAGATGTACTTTCAGAATATACTAACCAGATATGTGAACTTTTTCTCTATTTAATAATTGACGTTCAAAAATACTTGGTGAAAAATAATGTCCTCCTTTTATCTTAATAAAAGTAGCATTCTTATTTTGTTGAAATCCATTAATTGCAAAGTAATCTCTACTTGAATCATTTATAGTCCATTTAGCCAGGTTTTTACTCATGCTCGTAATGCTAACTATTCCATCTCCATGGCACATTTTTCTTCTCACACACCATTTGTTCATTGTTCCATTTCCATACCACTAGTTAATATGTTCAGTGTCACTATCAACTAATGCACTAGCACGACTATTATTAGAGAAAATGTCTCAATTTCAAGTTTTGGCAACAACTTTTTCTTTATCTAGTTTTTTATATTGAGCTCCACTCAACATTTTTTTCTGTTACTCATTAATCAAATACATTATGGCAATCATCAAAATAAAAAAAGTGATATGTTAAAAAAAGACCCTGACGGACACAATACTACATGCACTGGACTACCCACTTGTTGGCTGGGTGAGTTGGAAAACAATAACTGAGCACAATTTTGGTACTTCCCGCACGTGCTTGGGCAGGCAAGTTCACTTCTGGGCAGCCTCGGTTATATAAGGGACACCGACACATAATTTACTTTGTTACTCATATATTTTGTATGGTGCAATTGGGAAAAAAATATGTATAGATATACCTTGCATTATTAAGATAAAAGTATTTAGTTTTTGATATATATTAATATTATTTATTCAGAAAAATTGCTGCCCTTCCAAAATTTCCCACAAATATGAACATATATGGCTATACCTTTAGCAGGACTTGAACTTTCAACCCTAGAATTAGGAGCTAGAAATGTTAACAACCCCTCACCAATCTAGGAAAAAATTTAACAGGAATAGTTTCATATCACAATGATAACGATTTACATGACTTTTTCAAACAAACTACAGTGGATGGTAATATTTTGCTAGTTTTTCACATAATAATTATAGTAACATCTTATATGTTCACATTTTAACAGTGAGTTAAGCAGTTAATCTCAATATTGATAAATCCATTTAATAAATTTTCAACATAATTCCATTAATTAAAATTTATCTTTTATCACTGTCGTTGTATATGTCATATTTCAATTAAATTAAATACATACCCAATATCAATTGGCATAACAAAATTCGATCTTGTTTAAGATAAGAGATCAATGAAAAGTTCAACTATTTGATTAAGACATCCAATTGAAAGGGATATAAGAAACTTAGCCCAAGAGTGAATTACTGAGTTTACAGCTAAAATCAAATTGACTAAATTTTTCTCTCCAAAAGCTTTCTGTGGTTATTGGAATATGGTGGCTAACAGAATTTCAAATTTCAGCAAACTATTTCAGAAAAAAGTACAGAACCAACCAAACTGAATGACAAATAGAAAAGGATTGTTAAGCAATAATATTGAAAAGAGAGAAGAACGAAATAATTTCTAGCATGAAAAGCTTAAGGAAAATAACTACTAGAAATACTACTAAAAGAAACTATGAAATATGATAATTTAGTACCTACTTTATGTCTTTTATGAAACTAGATTCCATGAGTTTATCGGCTTCATCAAGAACAAACAGACGAATTCGATCCGACTTGAGAAAATTTTTTTCGATCAGATGCTTCACTCGTCCAGGAGCTCCAACAGCGATGTGGCAGGCAGATAGTTTTCTCTTGTCATCCTCAAAGGGTGTACCTCCGATGAATGAATGGACTTTCAAACCTAAATTTTTACATTAGAAAAAACTTATTCCACATATAAAAAATAGAATAAAAAACGTGGATGATAATACCTTGTATTGTAGAACCAATAGAGCGAATGACTTCAGTTATTTGAATTGCTATTTCTCGTGTTGGCGCCAGAATTAATACTTGGACTCGATTCCTTTCGACAACAACCATTTCTAATGCAATGATAGAAAATACACAAGTCTTTCCTGTTCCCGATTTAGCATGAAGTATAAGATCTGTTGAGATTATCACATCACATCTTTAATAATTTACATCTATAAAAACTAATAATATTTCAAACTTTTCGTAGCAATTGTATCATATGAAACTCAGAGTCTACATAGCAAATATACATTATGAAATCAAATTATCTAGATAGCTAAGTAAATTACTACCGAATCCACATCTTCCTAAAGGAATAGCCTTTAACTGAATAGGCGAAGGCTTTTTAAAACCATTCGATGACAATCCACTTAAAATGTTTTCCGGAAGTAACATGCCGGGAAAATCAATTTCTTCAAGAGTTCGAACATCCTCGGTTCTATCTTGGTTTAAATCATGTGCCAATTTTGAAGGCATAGCTGCTTAAATCAATAACATATATGACGATAACACAACAAACTGCATCTACGTATAAACCGCGCTTAGTTTTCTGCGATTGTCAGTTAATAGTACCAATCTCGTGTGTAGATGGCGTTTATTTATCAATCTGTAGTAATATGAATTTATTATTTCCGATTATTCTCGTATGTAATATATTTGTTACAGATGAAAATATAGGCTAACAACTATACGTATACGATTTAAAGTGTGAACCTTAACCTTTTTTATACACAAACATTTTATTTTACTTAATGTTCACGAGATGGCGTATGCATTCACTGTTCCTTCAGTAAGAGTACATATATAAATCTTATAAATATTTTAGTGTGTATGTGTGTGTGTATGCTCTTTATACGTTTTACACCGTTGAAGCTATCGAATTCAAAAGTGCCATGGGCCATCCTATGGACCAAAGGAAGAACCTGGTCTAGGTTTGCAGACCGGGGGTCTCTTATACCACATGGGGTCAACAAAATATTATTTCCATAAGAATGCATGGGAAATGGCGTGGAGAAACCCCAAAATGCCATGCAGCCCTTTACTGATGTGGATAGGGGGTGCCGTGGCGTAGTGGCGAGGTTGTTGGCCTGCTACGCTGAACATCCCCGGTGCGAAGCGGGTACAAATCGTGCGAAAGTAGGATTTTTCAAAAGAGATCTTGCGGCCCTATTTGTGTGTTTAGAGAGCACGCGAATCAGCGCTCCGCCCTTCGGAAGGGACGCAAAGCCGTTGGTCCCCTTGGTGTTTCTCGTTTAGAGTAGGCTAATGCCGGCACCGGGTTTCTCTCATCCCTTGTTTGAGAAGCCAACTAGCGCTGGTCGTCGTTTGAAGTCACAGGGTTCCACCCCAATTGATGTGGTTATAAATATACCTAAACTAGTTAATGTGTGCTTGCATTCTGCAAGCATTTTCTCTCACCTTAATATAAAGAGTAAGAGCAGACAAATAATTTTTAAACGCTAAAGTATGCACCTCTGCGCCGATTTACGTGTTTTTATTTATGGACGATATTGGAATAAAAACCCCCTAAAATTTATAATTATAAAAATGTTATAGGTTTTCATCATTTGTTACGAATATCTCACATTTCTGCAAAATTTCATCGATGTAGCACCTCCAGAAGTGCATTTATATAAATTGAATTGTTTAAACTTTATGAATTTCTAATAGCCAAAATAATAAACTATATTGTAATTTTCAAAGTTGGTTACAGCTGGAACGCCATTCCCTTTCTCAAAAATTTCAGCTACCTAGCTCTACTGAAAGTGCATAAACATTAGTCAATTTGTTTAATATTTATGAATTTTTAACGGCCGAATAAATAAGCATTTTCAAATTTCTGTAATCCAGTTTCCGTTATTTGAAGGTTTAATTGGCATTAATTGAATCGGAGGCAACAATGACGGTCGCCTTGACAACGTACGAAATATCCGTAAAATTTCGAAAACAATTGCGTATTTCTGAATGATTCGACCGTGTAACATGTAAACATCGCAAGAATAAGATAGTATAGAGTTTTAGCCATCAAATAAAGCAAAAAAGAAGAAAATCGGTCCATATATACGTGTTTTAATGAATGAAGGAAAAAAACCTTGCACTCTGAAAAATCGAAAATCCCGTGTAAACCTATGAGAAAAAAATTGTCTCCTGGATTCGAACCCGGGACTTTACGAAAGTGTGAATAGTTTCTAGGGGCCTTCGCAAAACCGAAGAAAATCGGTCCATATTTACGTGTTTTAATGTATGAAGGAAAAAAACCTTGCACTCTGAAAAATCGAAAATCCCCTGTAAACTTATGGGAAAATATAATTGTCTCCTGGATTCGAACTCGGGACTTTATGAAAATGAGAATAGCTTCTAGCGGCCTTTCTAGCTTGTGGAAACAAAACGCAGTTTACCGCATATCTCTACGACGAACGGCTTTTGAGATACAGGGTGGGACGGACGGTATATATTGTATTGTGTGACATATATGTATATATATGTGTGTATATATATATATCATTCTATATCGACTCTTCTTACAGAGGATATATATATATAGGAGGATACTAATGTCTGGCCCAAACTACAATAGATGGAGAGCTGAAATTTTCAGTAATTGTAGATGGCATGGAGAAACCGCCAGAAAAATTGAAATCTCCTACCTTAGTGTCATTGGTTCGACTCCAGAAATTCCGAAATTTCCGTTTTTTCCCATAAGAAAAGCATTGTGGCATTACTGAAAATTAATTTGGGCACTTTCCGATAAGATAGAGAATTCAAAATTGGAGGGTTGTTAGATATCCACGAGATCTATAGGGAACCGTTATCACTTTTATCGCAAGTGCTCTGGGTTTGACTCCAGACGACCCGGTATATCTCCCATAAGAAAGCATGGAAAAAAGAGTTCCTTCATATAGCCGGAACTAAGAGGAATAAATAGATGATATGTTCAGGGTTTGTAGATGTCATGAGTATATCCCCATAGTATTTGACAACTCCTGCCTAGGTGTCATCGGTTCGATTCCAGGTAGCCTTAAATTTGAGATTATTTCCCATAAGAAAACCATTGAAATAGGTCCAAGGCGCTTTTGCATTTACAATTTTTTTGTCGGCTTTTAGTCTTTCTTATTAAATGAGAGAAAATGCTTGCAGAATGCAAGCACACATTCACTTGTATGTATATATCGGTATTTATTCCTTTATAATATAAAAGATGAGATATTGTTCCATTGGAATTATAGTTTGAGAAGTGCCCTTTATCAAACCAATAGATATGATAGCTTCAGAAACATTTATGTAATATAAATTTCTCTTACTGATTGATATAAGTATAAGACCTCAATGTTTATGATGATATCATATTAATTAACATGGAAAATGACTAAAATCCAAATCCGGTTGATTTTAGTTAATTAATCTCATAAAATATTGTCAATATTGGAATAGATTTTTTTATTTTCATTAGCGTAAATCAATTCATATTATTTAACCCATAATTATTTATCAATACAAGTATTAAATTGAAAAATATGATAATGAAGAAAGGTGTTAATCAGCACTTTTAATGTAAAAATAATAGAGGACTGAAGCAACTTCTCAAATGCATACGGTGGAATTTGAACTTTTCCTTTAAAAGCAATTCCAATGGAAAAATTAAGTTATTTTATAGCTAATAACATATAAATTAGAATATCAATGAATTTATGTCACGTTAAATACTCAAAGAAATTTACTATGAATTTTCTATATCGCGCGCATGAAGTTTACGCGTTCATTTGTTCCAGAGACTAATATGTGCATCGTTGAAATTTTCCAATTTATTTATTAATATGACTAAATACTCATAATTGGTGTGAAAAATTAGTCATCATATTTTAGCCATAGTTAAGATACTTGTCTTTAACACTTAGGTAATTTTTGTTTCTATTGAATAGACATTGGGTTGACTTGTTTTCAAAAGTGACAGAGTAGCAGGAAATTAAGATATGTGTTTTTGAAAATTATAACAATAATTTAACATTTGATGTATTCTTTGTTTATGTGTGCTTAATAGAAGAAAATAAGTGCATGTCTTGAGCCAAAGGGGAAAACATCATCTGATGTAAATCGGTTTGCATGCTGCTATAAAAATGAATTCTTTGTAAGTTGCCAATTCACATAACATGTATGACATTTGATCTTCAATATGCCATTTAATTTATGGAAATCAAAGTTGTCATAATATTTATCCTTGAATCTAGGAGAACTAGTGGTGGAATTGGTAGCTCCCCATACGACAGATGGCTCGATCAAGAGCAAAACAATTCTGCCCTAACAAAAATGCAGCACCATTTTTGGGTAACCAAACAGACAGTGTTTCGGAAATTAGGGAAAAAAGAAGATGATTGTATTGTTGCATCGGACGCAGAGCTTGATGCCAAACTGGAACTTTTTCGTTCGGTGCAGGAAACTTGTTTAGATCTTCTTCGCATAATTGAAAAGTATCAAGAAGGGCTATGCAGTAGGTTTATTTTTTTATTCATTAACTACAAGTTAACATTTTTAGCACCTTTCATAAGACTTTTATTTTATTTTTACTGTAAAGGTCTTGCTCAGGAAGAAAATTCAATGGGACGTTTCTTAAAAGAAGCTGGGAAGAATGACAAAACGAAAGCAGGAAAAATGATGGTTGCTGTGGGAAAATCACTTTCTTATTCTGGTCAGCAACGTCTCACTTTGAGAATGCCGCTAGTCCGTCTCTATCAGGTCATTCAGATTTTGTATATTACATATTTAGTAGATCTTTTCCTTTTATAAGTTCTTTATATTGTTATTGTAGCCGCTAATGATAGTTTTGTTTTCCAGGAAGTAGAAACATTCCGACTCCGAGCCATTGAAGACACACTTCAAACTGTGAATGCTATGGAAAAAGTACGAACTGAATATCGAGCATCTCTGAAATGGATGAAAAACGTTTCACAAGAACTTGATCCTGACACTTACAAACAACTGGAACGTTTTAGGAAGGTTGGTATTTGGACAGTAATGCAAAAAAATATCTTGAAGGGTGATAAATTCTTTGAATGATTGTGAAAGCTTTCATACCATGAAATTTGTGCCTACATTTAGCTTTGCAAAAATTTTACTTCCTCTGCATAAATTTAATTTCAAGTTTGAAATATATACCTATGGATTTAATGTAAACATAACTGGTTTTCTAAAATATTTTCATTTTTTCATACTTTTTATTATCTTATGGTAATTGTGCATTTAAATTTATTTACACTCTGGAAATGTACTTGGTTGACTCCATGTTGTAAATTCTGTAATTTTTTAGATAAAATTGATTTGATTTCAGGTGCAAAGTCAAGTCAGACGTAGCAAAGTCCGCTTCGATCAGCTGAAGTTAGACTGTTTACAGAAAGTTGATCTCCTTGCAGCTGCAAGATGTAATATGTTCTCCCATGCCCTTGTCTTATACCAAAACTCTTTACTTGATTTTGCCAAAAAAGCAAACAAGACTTTTTTAAGCATTTCAAACAGTTTTAAAGGTAAAAATATGGCTATCTCACTAATATCACTACCACACTTAATTTTTGTCACAGGCCCAATTTTAATGCATTTTTTCTGTTTTTAAGTAGGTTACCAGCATTATGAGTTTTCAGTGATTAAGGAGCTTACTGAACCATCACTTAAGCTTGCTGAACAGACAAAAGACCAGTCTGATGATACTGATGATAAAGACAAGTATGTTTTCATTGTTTTAGATAATTATTTTATAGTTATTATTTTAATAAACATTCATTTAGCATTTTATGCTAATGACTGAAGAGAATAATTCTCAATTGCTATTTTATGCTTTCAAACTATGCCATTAGTGATATTGTGTTTTCATTTGGAAATGATCTAATGCAGTATGCTCATTTTATAGACTACATACTGCCTGAAAGTAAAAGTAACACTTGTCGATTTACTAATATCATTTGGGTATTTGTTAAGAAATAGCAACTGTTGTCCATTTCTTTGGCATTGTTTTCAGGGCCATTTAATAAAGCGCATAAAGCTTTAACAAGAAAGTAATTCTTTAAATTTAATACCAAAAACATTTTAAACTCTCGCTAACAATTTTTGAAATATTTGATAAAATGCGAACACTTGTATTTATTGCACGCTTACTAAATCTATCATATCCTGTATAAGCAATTTACTGCAAGGTGCACCATATATGATACAACGTAAGAATCAGCTAGTTATATTGTGTTCATTTAAACTGAAGTGATTTGTTTATTTACTAAGCACTATATTGGTTAAATCATTGTATACACATTTATCCATCCTCTAAATCTAATTAATGTGCAGATATCATCAAAAGTTTGTTTAAATTTTCATATTTCCAGTAGAGTTGTCTTTTATATGAAAAAATTCTTTTATGCATACAGCAAAAATAAATACAAACTCTGTTGATAATATTTTACTTAGCAAAAGTTGGATTGAAACTTATTTGAAAGCATTAATTATTACCCACAGAAGATTGTTTGTATCATCCATGACAAGCCATAAAGTTGCAGATTTCATTTTATTTATATCAAATACAATACAGTTTGCAATTATGGCACCAGCAAGCTTAAAAAATCAGGAAATCCACAATGTCAAAATCTAGCATTCCAAAATCAAGCTTTCCAAAATCCAGATAGTCAATATCCAGAGTTAAAAAATCTGAAATGTTAAAATCCAGGATTCCAAATTGTCAAAATCCAGCATTCCAAAATCTGAAATTTCTAAATTTGGAATGTCTAAATTCAGAAATCCAGAACTCCAAATTCTGCATAGCAAAATCCAGAATTTTGGATTTCTATTTGTCGTGGTTCATGAAGTCCTCATGTATTTTGAGTTCTTGTTTTGTCATTGCTATTAACTTTTGTTATTTGCTTGTAATAGCAAATACTCCTACTGTCCTCATGCCCCAGTGATGTGCATACATTGTAACAACTATACCCAGGGGTGGCCCAAGGAATTCTGGCACCCCGGGCGAGATAGCATTCCGGCACTCCCTCCGTATATGCTTGTTGAGATATTTTTGAAGTACATACATGTTAAATTATTCATCACTATGTAAGAAGTTATTGACGATGAAAAAATATAATGGATAACATCAATATTATAGTCTGTTCTTATAGTCTGTTCCGCGATATAAATTGCTTTACTATATTTATCCACTTGCAAGTAATGCAGTGATGGCAAACCTATGGCACGTAAGACGATTTTGGTTGGCATGCCAACGAAAGGCGAAAACCAATCAAGGCATTTATCGTACTGATTTAATGCCGCAAAAACATTTGTGTTATTTAGTTAACTATTGTAAAAAGTTTTATGGTTACAAATTTCAGTCTCTGATGTCCTGATCACGAAGTTAATTTAACTGGCAAGCAAAAAAAATCGACTTTTTTGTGGCATGCAAGGCGGAAAAAATTCCACAATTTCAGTAATATTGGTATGCTTGCAATAGAAGGTTCGCCATCACTGGCATAGATGCACGATCGGTATAGCACCCCCAAGACTTTGGGGCCCCGGGCAGCCACCCGGTTCGCCGGTGCCTCGGGCCGGCCCTGACTATACCATTAGCTAAACTGCACCGGTGCCATGGCACCTGCATGACATTTTTCAGTCGCCTGCTGGCCAAAAGGAGAACATTAAATAAACAAGCGAATGGGGTGCCTTCTGCTGAAGTTAGTTTGATTTAGCAATCTTACACCCCACCTTCCAATTGGCACCTGCCATCTGTTTCCAAATGTAAAATGAGCCCTCACTGGTAAAACAGTTGCTGACCACTGGCCTAGAGGCAGTGAGATTTTGGGACATCAGTAAAAATGGGATTTCAGATTGAGAATGAAAAAATAATATTGCACAGACTTGATGAATTAGACTATTGTGAGCTGCAGATGGATGGACGGACAAACCATATACAGGCAGTCCCCATTTTTCGTCGGTCCGCTTTTCATCGTTTCGCTCATACGTCAGGTGCAATATGACAACACTGATTCATTCTTCCGCCCTTGTGATCCGCTTATTCGTCGCATTAACATTTTTCGTCGTTCCGATTTTTTCGTTACGATTCAAATGAAAGTGCCTAAATGGAAACCATGTTTCATTCTTCCATGCCTGGGATCTGTTTACTATGTATGCTCAAATTACTCAGTTGTTTGAGATTTCGTCATTCCGATTTATCTATCGGACAGATTTGTGGTGACACCATCTAGCGTCTAGCGGCCAAATTATGAACTTTTTAGTGAAAATTTCGTGTTTCGCCTACCTCTGGAAGTTTAT
Organism: Uropetala carovei; assembly: GCA_036926305.1. Classification (NCBI taxonomy): domain Eukaryota; kingdom Metazoa; phylum Arthropoda; class Insecta; order Odonata; family Petaluridae; genus Uropetala; species Uropetala carovei. The sequence continues at coordinate 7,035,550 of JAXCHB010000065.1, read as the reverse complement.
CCTGTCAGTTTTTAAAATTCTAACTTAAACTGCAATAGTATTTTAAATGGATATTTCTGGGAATCTTTGACTCTAGTGTTCTTGGTCAGGTACTAAAATGCTCATTTAAAAAAAAATGGGGCATGCATCGAGCAGTGTGGTAGCGGTGATGCAACGTACGTAGATCAAACTGAATGGTCCTACAAGTGGAGGGAAATGATGTGATGATGATGTCATAAAAAATGTGTAATTTGCTTTTTATGTTTGATTATGATGCATTGCATCGATATGCGTATTTTCAAATTATTAAAAGTTTTAAGTGGAAAATTACAATTATAATTTCATGGTATATTTTTAAATGGAAATATTTCATATCGTTACCCCAGGAACATAGAACTTTATCCCTCAATTTAATGTTGTGTCTATGGAAAAGAGTGATCTGCTTTTCGTCGCAGTTTTCAGGTACGTAACCTGACGTATAAGCGTGGACTGCCAGTATGTATTCTTTTCGCAATAAATTACAATGGAGGAGGCAGAAAAATATATTGGTCTATGGGCAGGAAATTTCCAAATTCGTCACTGCTGATACCCCTAACCTAGCACATCCTATTTAGATAGTATGTAAAGTGAATTGATTTTTATTTGTATTTTATTAATTCATTTTTTACCTCTAAATAACAATAATGTAAAATGTAAATACAGTAGAAACTCATAAACCCGGCATTCAAAAACCCGGCATTCTCAAAAACTCGGCACTTTTTGAAAGTTATATGTAAAAAATCCTAATACTCTATAAATCGCTTTAAATGATGTATGCTTGTCTAGTTTCATTGTTTCGTTTACCTCATTAGGACCAAATGTTTAGATTCATGGCGATAGCAATTTTTTTTTGTTAATGCAATTAGTACTTGTGTTAAATTTTATTTTGACATTACTTCAAAAAAGAATGCAACCTATAAGTAATGTTATGAAACGTAAACAGAAAAATCTCATGATTGAAAAAAAAGTGGAATTAATAAGAAAACTTGAAAAGGGTACTTGAGTGAAGAGAGACTGCGAAGAATATGGCATTGGTAGTTTCACTGCGTAAGACTTAAAGTAGAAAAAAAATGGAAATATAGAAATTTTATGCAGAGAGTGATACACCTAAAGCTATGTGTAGCCGTAAAACACTACACGTCCTGAGTAAATATTGTAGATAAGGTTTTGTCTGAGTGGTTTCGTCAGCGAAGAAGTGAAGGTGTATCTATTTCAGGCCTAATGCTGATTCAGCAAGCGAAAGTTTTTCACAAGAACAAAAGGAGTGGCAGAAGATGACATTAAAAACTGGGTTAATATAGACAATGATGCGCCTGTCGTACTTCAGCTAACTGATGTGAAATAGTCGAAATAGTGGACATGGTTTTGAAACCTGAGCATGACAAAGATGAAGAAAATGAAAGTGACGATGATCAAGAGAGAGTTAAGGCCAAAACCTTCAATAGATCGCTGTATACAGTTGGTCACAGATACAATATCTGCTTTAGAACATTGCTCTTGCATTGATTTTCAAGAGATTATGTGTTTGTATCGAATACAAGATAAACTTATGAAGGAAAAATCAAAATACATGAAGCAAGCTAGTTTGCCTGATCTATTTTAAAAAATTCTTAGAATAACGTGATGAAAATAATGTTGTAAATGCATGTTAGATATACGCTTTATTTAATGTTCGTTATTTACTTTTTAATGGTTCTTTTATATTTCCTTGTTTTAGTGCATGTATAAGCAGTATTCTTTATTGATAATGGGTTCCCTTTTAATTGTTATTCATCATTTGAATTATATAATCAATTACCAAAAATGTACATTACTTAAGAATTTTTTATAAATTTTCAAAAACCCGGCAAATGCTAGGTCCCGAGGTTGCGGGGTTTATGAGTTTCTACTGTAGTTTAAATGTTAATTCAAGCTTGTTTATTTAGGTGCTGAGAAATATTAATTCTGAAATTAAGAAAATTCAGAAATCCAGATCAGTTAAGCCTGAGACTTGCAGATTTTTTGTTTGATTGTGGTTGTATTTGCCATTATAAATACTTCTTTATGTCCATTGAAAAGTTAATTTTTTAAAGACAAGTCCTGTAAGCAATCAAAGTGAAATGGATTCCTTGTGCGTATTGGAGAGCATTTTACCTTGATGATATAGTGTAACAGTACTTGCTTTGGAAGGTAGCAGTACTTATCCTTTTTTTAAAGAGTTGAATACATCCATAAGTGATTTTACTCTGTCTGATACCAGTTAAAGAAAGTCGAAAGTACCAGAGTTAGAAATTTTCTTTGTACTGATATACCTCGGGATGTTATGGGCACCGTATAGTCACCATCACCTTATCATTTTTGATCCCTACTGATGTTTTACTGTTTTTTTAGGCTAAAAAGTGTTATTTAAACACTTTTGCATTTTATGCTCACGTAGATTAGTTGTGAACATGTTTCTCTTTTTTTCTTAAAATAATATTTTCCGAACACCCTTCAAGATGCATTAGATTTTTAAGTGGGTTCGGCAAAAATATCCATAATGGTAGATGGAGGTCTTAATATGACTTTAAAAGCATGCATATAAGGAAATTCTTTGGAGGATACAGGTCCGTATGTAAAAATACTCACAATTTCTGCACTTAGTGTGTATGTGACACATCTTATCAATGAAAATGCCTGTGTTCTGCCATTGAGTATCACTCACCTCAAGGGAATTGGGAGCAAGAAAACTTAATGACAATTTGAACCACATGTTTTAATACTTATGTTGGTGTTTCTCTTACCTGTTCCCAGCTTGCTAGGAAAATATTAGGATCATCTGATGTTCTGGCATGCCTATACTATGGCCTGGATGATGATTGACCCTCATCAGGACTATATTTCACTGAGCACAAACGATCTCTGATGCGGAATCCCTGTCCTCTGAGAAGCAACATTTGCTGGCAGCTCTGCAAAGAATTGACTATGGAAAGGATTTGGCCCTTAAAAAGAACTGTTTCACAAAAAATTTGAGACAAGACTTGATCTCGCTGCATATGCCACTATATCTGACGTAGCCAAGACCACTGTGAGAATAGCCTGAATCCTCTCCTAACATTATGTGGTGACAAGATACAACTGCATCAAGAATGCCAAATATTTTCTCTCGAGGTAAAAAGACCCAGTTCCTCCAAACATGTATGGAGGCATATACAAGGTGACATGCAGCTGCAGTAAATCTTATATTGGCCAAACCTGCTGGTCCATCAATTGCAGACTCAGAGAACGTCAAAGAGTGCTGATCAACAAGCACCATAAGCTATCAGTCATTGCTGAACATGCATGGTCTGGACCTGGACATGACATTGTAGTGGAAAATGCAAAAATAATCATTAGAGAAAATTAATACTTCCCATGCTTTATTAGAGAAGCCATTGAGATAGCAAAAAACTCTGCTAACTTCACCAGGGAAGATAGCTATCCACTCATCAGCACCTGGAAGAGGATTTTTCACCTGAAACTTCATATCCATAATCGACCAATCAGCAAATGGAATCACTCATGCCAATCATATCACACCAGGATAATGGACAGGACTATAAATATGGATGTGTTAGGACCCACGTTCGATAAAGGATTTGGCAGGGATTTGGGAATGAAAGCCAACTGGTAGTTTGAGAATACTTTATTGTGCACCTGATAACAACACTCCTCCAACTGACTCTCTCTCGGGCTCCTCCACGCATCTTATCTCTCTCCCCTCTCCTCTCGGTTACCTGTTTCTTCTTTCTCAGCTGTGCTTGCAGATTCTTCCGCCGTGTGGCTGGGGATGGGTGGGGAAAGGGGTGAGGAGGAAGCTAGGCAGGAAGAGAGAACCCATGCATATGCAGGTTCGCGAGGTCTGCAGGTGGGGGTTGCCGAGGAACTGATGCCAAGCAATAATTGCAATACTTACAGATGCCCAGAATGAACAAATGTCACTTAGGGATGCTGTGGCATAGTGGTGAGGGTGTTGGCGTGCTACGCTGAGCATACCCAGTGCGAAACTGGTGTAAATCCTACAAAAGTAGGATTATTTCAGAGGTTGCCCGGTGCCCTATTTGTGTGGTTAAGAGAAGAGTATGAAAATCAGTGCTCCGTCCTTCGGAAGGGACATAAAGACATTGGTCCTCTTGGTGTTTCTCAATAAGAGTAGGCTAATGCCGCTACCGGTTTTTTCTCCTCACTTACTTTGTGATTTAGACTGAGAATCCTGGTAGTGCTGGTCATCGTTTAAAGTCAGAAGATCAATATCACAATTCAAGTATCACTTCTTGACATAAAGAAGCCGACTGTAATGCTGAAAAAAATGTCTTCTTATCAACAACACAATGTGCCAAGACACCTGCTAAGCCATGGAACCTGCAGCACAATGCCGTAAAAGCTTTCATAACAAGATCTTTTTAGGCTGGTTCAAGCATATTTATTTTACAAACAAACAGAGGTAAATACAACAAAAAAGACCTTGGAAATATATAACTAAGATCTTTGTTACTTTTCCACAAAATTGCCAAAATGGTCCATGTGCCTCGAATAGTTCTGCATTGGCTTTAACATCCTGCTACAGTAGAAGTCCATTCTAGCACATAGTGACCAGCTATGCACTGCCCTTTGGACTACCTTGTCATTTTTGTAGTGAAGGTCTTTCAACGGTCCAAACAGGTAATATCCTGATTGGGTTTGATCCAGACTATGGGAGAATGCTTTCCAGCCATTCCTTGAAAATTGTCCTTTGCACCATGTCAGCAAAGCAACTGTGCTGGCATGTCCACATGTGCATTTTTGTGTTCCTCAGTAAACAAGCAGGAAAACCTTCAGGAGAAGAATTTAAGGTATCCCAAGGCGGGTATAATTTTCTTTATGGCATGGTGACCTATGTCCAGGTGCGCTTCGATCCTCAATGAGCGCATCAACTTTCTGCTGGTTGTAGATTGCTGTGGTGGTTGTCGGCCGGCTGCCATATGGTTGATCAGCGATGTCAGTGTTTTCATATTTAAAGTGTTTCACCCACATTCTTATATTGCTGGCACACATGCAGGCACCTCCATACATCTGGCACAGTCAACCATAGATTTCTTCAGTCAAGTTGCCCTCCTTCATGAGGAAGTCAATTACTGTGCTTAGATATGTCTTCGTCAGTCATCTTGTCAGGAGAGATTTTTGGAAACTAAATGATTCGCATTTGCCATCCCTTTGTTTATATTTATGAGGATAGATGTCACAACCATTCTTATAACTTGTTTTCCAATATGTTAGGCACAACGCATCTAATTCAATGATGTCCATTATTTTCATATGACCTTTGTACATGAAACAGAAAGGTACCTTGCAGCAAAGAAGCTATAATTCAAGGTCATTCCAATATTAGACACTCACTAGGCAACCCTGAAAGCCTACAGTTCGTCCACCCACTTTTGAAGGTAGTCTTCCTTCAACCCCCTTCTACAATCTATGGATCAAAGAAACATTGCTGCATGAAAGTCATTATACACCCACCCTAAATTCAAAAGAATTTTGACTAGAAGGGAAGCATTTCCTCTATGACAGCCAGTGATTGCTGGAAGAAGTATAACAAACAAAGAAAATCTGGATTATATAAAACCAGCACCTTGTAAATTCATGTTGGAGGAAACTGTTGAGTGATGTGGTTAACGACTTGGCATACATTTTTATTAGTGGAGGAAGAGATGTGCAGGATCATGTGTACGTATTGTTATAAATTTTACAGAGGAATGTTGCATTTTTTTGTGCAAAGATTAATATGAATTATCTTTTATCTCTTGAATCTTACCATATTGCAGGGGGTTGCCATTTTGTATTTGCAAGATCTAAATATGAATATGAAAATAATATTTATAAACTATAAACTGCTGCCATATTTAGTATAGCAGCTAATGTAGAAAGGATGCTACTTTAAAAAGGGATCAAGGAGTAATACATCAAAAATATAATCTCAAAATGTTTTTATACACTTTTGATTTTTCTCTCAGATCAAGAAGAAAAATTATAATCATTTGGTTAGTAGTCGGAGTTAATTTTCAGTGAGCAGTCTTCAAGGGAAAGTGTAAATCGTTAACTTTTTCTTCACAGGCTTCTGTTCTTTGATGCTGAGTATCATGATGAGGAAGAGGAGAAAGAAGATGGGAAAGCATCAAAGCCTGAGGAAAGTAAAGATAAAACCACAACGTCTGGTTCCAGTAATGATAATGCCAAAGCCAATCAAAAGTCAAAAGCTGAGAAAGACGCTGAAGATGATGAACTTTTACTCAATATTGATGTGGAGGAAAAGAATGATGTTTCATCTGTTACACAACAGGATGCCAAAAAAGGTTATTTTACTATGGTGTGAAGTTGATGCATTCATTAAAATAAATGCAAAAGCCGTCAATGAAAAAAGTCAATTTTTTCTTTTTGTTTCATTATATTCATAATAATTTTGAGTTTTTTTTTATAGAAAGTGAGTCCTGAGATGATTTCTTAAGATTACTCTTTATGGATGAATGTATTTTTTAAAAGTGATTGTTATCTCGTGGATAAAATTACCGTATTTACTTGTGTACCCTGTATACCTTTGTTCCCAAAATGTTGGTAAAAAAAAGCACTGCACATCATGCATGAAGATTTCTGAACAGGTTATATAAATTGCAAGTCTTGCTAGTAAATTTACTGCAACATGCTTGTGTCTACATTTATACGCACACATTCCCACACATTTTTATTTTATCAACTGTCCTACAAGGGATTAATAATAAAATTTTGTGTATGCAACAAAGTTGTGTTTGGGAAATTTTAAAACATCAAGAAAATATGTCAAGGAAAAAAGTTATTCCAGTTTACTTGAACCTAGAGTAAAACAAAAGCCAGTTAGGTAGCAAGAGTTAAGCCCGATTCACACGATGCATTTTTCCTTGCTGGATTGCTTGATTGCTTACGTGGAGCCTTGATGGCTGATTTGCTCAAAATGCTGCTGGCTGCCCAGCTCGCTACCTTGCTGGTTTTTGAGGATAGGTCCCGTGCTATTTTTCCTGCGTGTTTTCCTGCTGGCTGGCAGTATCGGGCAATCACCACCGAGCACTAAATCACGTGATCAACACAGAGTGGAGTTGTGTTTTCCGACGCTCGTCATAATATTGAAAGCAGTTTTGGCTGTAAAGACGTAAAGATGAGCGGGAATGCATGGACAAGGGATCAGGTGATGGCGCTGATAGAAGCATACATGGAGGAAACCTGCTTGTGAGCTATTCAGAGCCCTAACTATCATAGCAAACACTTCCGTGCAGATGCTCTCAAACGAGTTTGTGCAGCAATCAGTCCATTGAGGCCAAACGTAAATGAAAAAGAGTGGCACACAATTTGCGGAATCAATTTAATGTTGATAACACAAAAATAAGGGCTTCTATAAAGAGCGGCGTGGGGACTCAAAATGTAAAAACTTGCATTTTCACCCATGTGGTGTGCAAGTTAGCCCGCTCCCAGATCCTCTACATGGCACAACACTGACCTATCTCCAAATGGAAGGATTGTCATGAGATGACTCTTCGCGCTCCGTGTGAAGTGGTAGCCAGCAGTGAACCAAGCTCAGCACCCATCAGCGTAGCTCGCAGAGTAGCATGCAGGAAATCTCGCTAGCTAGCCAGCAACAAAAAACGCACTGTGTGAATCAGGCTTTAATTAGTGCATATACTTTCTGCTGGTTGCTGATGATTGTGATAGTTCTCAGCCAACCACTGTATAGTTGATTGGCAATGTCAGTGTTTCCATCTTTAAAGCATTTTGCCTACCTTACATTGCTGGTACCCATGCAGGTATCTTCATATACCTGACATAGTCACTCATCATTTCTACAGCTATCTTGCCCTCCTTTATGAGGAATTCAATTACCATATTTTTTGGGCACCTCGTTTTTTGAGGAGATATTTCAAGAAAAAAGTTTTTTGGTTCATCAATGCATTTAGGAAGATACACATTGGCATCATTTCTATGATTAATTCCGTATCTGGTAACATTTAATGATGTTATTATGGTATGATAATATATAATGCTTTAGGTACACCTTATTTGTGCATGTAAATAGCGATGATCTAAAGCAGGGGTCGGCAACCTTTTCTATAAGGCGGGCCACATTTGTTGTTGTGAATGATTTGGAGGGCCACATTAGAAATCGCAAGAGCTTCGGCGGGCCATACGGGCATTTAAATCAGAAGTGACCTGGAGATTTTGTGGTCTCATATTAGTGAAAATCAATTCTAATTAGTTTAATAGCGTTAAAACTCCACCAGAAAAGGTTTTTAGACCATAATTTCACTGAAAAAAAATGGATTTGACAGTGTTAAATTATACCGATACCTTTTTCATCGTGGCTTCGTGGGCTGCATAAAATGCTCTAGGGGGCAACATGAGGTCTGTGGGCCATAGGTTGCCGACCCCTGATCTAAAGCATAAAGAAAGAAAATTATACTCTACAACTGGAATACACAGAGAGTGTAGTGTTCTTTATAGGATTTACGTACAAAAGGTGTCAAAAGATTGGGCAAGTAGCGAATTTATATCTCCAAAACTATGTAAGTCGTAATTACGTGGTCTCACAGACTTTTTTATGGTAAACATTATGGTTTTGGCTGGTGTGTATTTTTGCATGTTTGAACAAAAGAAAGGGTATCTGGTGTTGGAGTAATTCCCCATAGGCAGTATGAGGATTTATGCTACAGTTGTGCTCCAAAAAATGTCACAGAGGGTGAAATCGAATATAATTTCCCCATAAGAATCAATGGAAATGCCTGAGATCTGCTACAAAAAGCATCATAAGTAAGTTTGGCTTGGCATTCTTTTCCAACACACCCATGCCTCATCAAAGTTGAAGATTTATTTTAGTGAGTACCTACCTTTCTTGAATTCTTCAGGAAATTTAGAAGCTGCAACCTCATTAGCACTACTGCCTTTTCCACTAAGTTTTAAGTTATGGAAGCTATGCCATTGTTTGAATCGATGAAACCAGCCACTGCTGGCATTAACCCTCGAGTACTCGCATATGGGTCGAATTGACTCAGATCAACTTTAAACGTCCATATCTTTTTATTTTAAAATTCAACTAACCTAGTAGCTGAGTTTTACCATGTTTTAAACATGTCACGTGTCCACGGGCTCGGCACTGAAAATTTAATGTTGAATAAGAGCAAATAACTGATAGGTGGCCCTAGAAACTCACATGTAAAATGTTGCGCCCTTGATTTATTTTGCGCTTTGCTCAATAGAAAATTTAAGAAAATGTTTTCATGTGCTGTTATATTTTGTAATGCTACTGATTAATTGCTACGGTTATATATTTATTATTTGTAACATTTCTCATATATGAACCATTTTTAGGCACGTTTCGCTTCCAGCGTGAGCGCCTATTATCGTCGGTCTGCCCATCTGTCTGTCATCAGTATGTTCGTTCTCGGCTTCTACTAAACGGATTTTCATTAAATTTGATATTAAGGATTTTCAATCAAATATAATAAGAAAATCGCAAAAATGAATCACATATGCCAATCAGGGGTACCACTTTACTGGTGACAAAAAATTAAATTTTCATATATCTTGTAAGGTATTAGTCATATCAAAATATTTTTCAAATAAAAGTTGTAGAACTAGTAAAGAGGAATATTTCCTTTCCTATACATTTTTATCATAGGAGTAGACGTTATCGAGAAAATCAAACCAGAATGTCTTAATTCGAGTTGAACTTTGAAAATTTCTTGCATGGTTACTTCATCGTTGCTAACATAAACAATCTCCCAAACAAACGCTTAATTTCCTTATGTGTGCATGTAATATTATTGAATAGGAAGAAAATGGATTATTTACGATGAAGGAAAGAACTTCAAAACGCAGTTTCCCTTACGTACAGGTATATAATTTCTTTCTAATACTCCATTGCACGAAATGCGCCCATTTGTGATACGTTGTACACTTTCCTAACTTGTTTCAGTTTTGAAGAGCAAATAAGTCATTTTTACCATCCAGTTTTTACTGACAATAAGTTATAATCTCCAAAAGTAGCAAACTCACTAAATCATCTTATATTGGGGTGGTATCTATAAGTATGTAGCCTGTGCATGAGCCGTGCCAGCCCGAGGTGCATTGCACCCTTGCAGCAAATCATGTGGGATGGCAGCAAGAACATTTCGGCCGAGAGTAATGGACAGCGATGAGTCTTTTACCTACTTTTTCTTCTGTCCACCTTGACTTTCTCAACTCTGTTTCCCAGTGCAGTTATAACCTATCATAAAATTTCATGGTGCCATGTGTGCTGCCTCGTGTATTCGAGTGTGAAATTCTGTTGTAGTGTTGGCAACAAGGGAATTCGGTGGTGAATGGGAATGGAAGGGAAATGTTTTTTATTTTTATTTGACTGAGGATATACCGACTGGCAAGGCGATCTGAAGAAAGAGAGAAATTAGAAAAAAAATCAAAAAAGTGTGGGGTCCCTCTAAGCTGCACGACTGCGCGGCCGTGCAGCAGTTTTTGAAGTGCCGCACACTAAATTTTTTAAGCGCCCACGATTGTGTGTATCTTAGAATATATTGGAACCGATGCCACGTCAACCCCGGTGCACATCCATGCACTAGCGTCATGAAGGTGCACATAGCGATATTCGTTCTGCCCATGGACGAAAAAAATTAGAGGGAACTATGGTTCTCTCCTGAGTTAAAGGAGTGTCAGCGGCTCACGGTGAATTCGACGAATACAGATACCAGGTACCAATGTATTCTGGCAAAAAGTGTAGGTAGAAACTGATAGTAAATTTTTAACGACAGAACTGTTTTTTTTGAGTAACAATAATATACTTAAAACTCAATAAAAAGGCACAACTTTAATATTATAAAAATATTACGTCATCTCATTGTTGAAGATGTACCAACGGCTGTATAAACCACACATTTAAACCCTAAACGTTTCTTGGTCATGTAGATACACTTAAACTTCATAGATTTTTTCGTCTTTTGCGAGTATAAACGTAGATGCAAGCATGTTGCAACAAATTTATTATCGAAACTCGCAAGTTTTAAAACTTGGTCAGAAATCTTCATGTATGATGTGCTGTATCTTTTTTTACCGACATTTTGAGAAGAAAAGTGTGCAGGCTACACATTTGTGATATTTTATTGAATTTCACCACTGTAGAGATTGATCCCGATCACTGGGTAAAGTTCATTTCGATAGTATCATTATCACCTGACATCAATCGAATTATAGGAAGCTTTATTTAGTGGTTCAAGCTTTCCAAGAATAACAGTTTCTTATTGGTTGAAATTAAAACATCTGTCACATGGAATGCTCAAGAAGAATAACACTGACTCTAAACAGTATTTGTATATTTTTTATTATTATGTTTATTTGTTTTGTTAAAATTTGGATTGTACATGACTTTGATTTTGTCTGAAAACGATTTCATGAGAAGTATTTTTAAGGGAAAAGTGTGGGTCAACTTAAACTGCGAACATATGCGAAATCATGTATTTAAATTCAAAAAAGCAGGGCTCGACTTATACTCTGGGTTGATTTATACACTGGAATATATGGTAAATATAATTGCCAAGAGCATTGTTCCACCATTTGTATAAATTGTTTTTAAAGGACAAGATTTCAGGAGGTTGAAAGTTTGGATGAAGATGTGAATTAAAATTTTTTGTTTGAAATAAATATTTGCATAAACATTCTTCAATAAATTATTTAAAATAATTTATTTTTTTGTTTACTTTTTCTATTGAAATAGTTTTAGCATTTCTAATAATTTTTTAAGCAATTTGCATTAAAGCGAGTGCTATTAATTGAAATCGGCCTAAATTAGTTGAGTGCATTAAAATGAAATTGAATTTTTTGAACTCAAATATAACAAGGATTACCTGCACTTTTTAAATATTTTTATGTTTATTAGGAGGATTGTTCACTCATTATAATGAATGGTTAAATTTCATAAAAGTTGAATTTGCCTATTCTCTTATGAGATACTAACCACAATATGTGAATTTTATAATGACGAGATTAAAAAAATAATTTTAGTGTTAATGGGGTAATGTAAAGAGAGATGTTATTGTGTAACATGGAAAACACGGATATGAGAGAGCTTGTGCAGTGTATGTTGTATGGAGGAATATTTTATCAGTATTTTAAAAGTGTTTTAATGTTTTCTTTTGGTGTAATAGAAGGTAGTGTTTCCATCTTATCAATTCTACCTTACGTTGGACCAACAGTACACATTGTTGCTTGAACACTTTCTGTTGTTTTTTTATTTTTCTTTGGGGGGCATGACCTCGCCTGAAGCATATCTGAATCAGTAGTTTAATTAGGTGTGTTATAATAGGACTCCACTGTCTTTCATGTTCAAATACAGAGGGAACTTCAGGTACTCAAGCATCATTACACAGTGAGAATAAGCATTACCACTTATTCAAAATAAATATTTTTGGCAAAACGTATTTCTTGCCACCAAATTTTTGTATGGTTTTGTTATCATTATAATGTGTGCTATATTCCGCAGATTCCCTGTCTCTCCTGGAGGATGTATTGTTGGGTGTTGGACCAGAAGGACCGTTCAGCACTCAGTGGATGGCTGCCTTTGGAGAAGGATGCTCCGGAGACATTGCAGGTGGTCTTTTTGGTGATGAGGACATAACTAAAGGAGAGGCAGCATCATTTCTTCCATCTCACCTCTTAGAATCATCTGCTCACCTAGGAGACATGCTTCTTCCACAGCAAAAAGGTGATTTACACCATCGCAGTCATGGAATATTCATTATAACTCTCTTAACCCAGTTGGTTTTTATTACAATTTTACATTTTATGCTATATTAAAAAAATTAAAATGACTAATGGAATTTCAAATAAAAAAATCTATTATTTATGGTTATGATGATTATGGCTGCGTCTGGTTTTTAATTTAATTTAAATAATGTGTTTTGCTGGATCTGATATGTAGATGATGTTCTGTGTGTCTGGACGGGGTCAGAAAAACAATAAGACATTTTATTAAATGTGTTAAACTCAGATAATAATATTAATTTCACCTGTGAAAATTAAGTCAATGGGTCCCTTAACTTCTTGGATATCATAATTTTCTTTAATAACTAGAAATAAGATTTCTCTATTTTTCTAAAACACTCCTCTACGGATCAAATCATCCATTCTAGTTCAAGACATCACATCTCTCAAAAATTAGCCATTCTCCATTCAATGCCATTCAGGTTGATTAATATTCCTGTCTGAGTTAAATATAAACCTTGAATTAAACACGGTAAAACAAATTGCCATCAATAATGGTTATTCTAGTCAATTAGTTTATAATCTATACTGTAAAAAACGAGTAAAACTGGCCCTTAAACGTATGTTTGGTTCCCTTTCTATTTTGCAGTTAAAACCCCAGTGGTATAGATTCTTATTTTTTGGAAATGTTTCCCTTAAAGTCAACAAACTATTACCTAAAGACAGAATTAAAGTAGCCTTTTATAACCGATGTAATTTACAGAACTTATTAAGCCTAACAAAAGAGAGAATGAAAATTTTGAAAAAGTAATATTTATAAACTTCAATGTAAGGATTGTAACATGGTTTATGTGGACCAGACAGGCAGAAATTTTAAAATTATAATTAATGAACGCAGTGCTTCATCAAAAATAAAACCACTTCCCATTTTGCTAATCATTTGTTAAACTGTAAACACAATAGTGATTTCATTTCCACCATCCGTCATCTTGAAAGTAAGGGGCCCAAACTCAATATTTTAGAACAAATTGAAATATTATAATGTGTTGCTTCCCGTGATTGTCATGTAATCAACGAAGTCTTATTTCTTTTCCACTCTCCCCTACTGGATATCCTGCAGCTATATTCTCCGCCAAGGAGAAAACAACTTTGTATCCCTATTCCTTAACCGTTATACTCCCATCCTTCATCTCTTCCCTCCACTCTGTCCCATGATACCATTCCTTAAACCAAGGGTGGGGAACCTTTTCCACATGGCAGGCCGCATAAGTGGTGGCAAATTCTTTGGGGGGCCGCATTGGAAGTTGTCAATGCTTTGGCGGGCCTGATTAGAGTTTAAATTGAAGTTATGATAGGTTATAAAGTATCATTTAAGTGGAAATGAATTCTAAATTAGAGTATTTAGGATTAACATTTCAGTATTAAATGCTTTATTATCATTATTTGGATTAAAAAATATGATCAACAGAAGGAGCCTTTACTTTGTGGAACTCCATCATGAATAAAATGAGAAAAATCACTTGGTATAAATTCCACTTTATATATATATTATAAAGTGAAACTTATACCAGTGATTTTTCTCATTTTATTTAAAAAATATGAGTTTGTGTTAAGTTTTAAGGATCTCTTTTTCATCATTGCTTTGTGGGCCCAACAAAATGCTCTTGTGGGCCGCATGCGGTCTGTGCGCCGGAGGTTCCCCAACCATGCCTTAAACCAGTGGTTCTCAGGCAGATCTGCCATGCGACCCCCTCCGTGTAGATGTTCAGTCACTGTGACCCCCATGATTTTTTGAGTAGTAATAAAAATATATAAAAAGCTTTTTTCATTTATACTTTTTTTATAAAGTGCACTGAAAAGTATAAAATAAATCTTGGGTTCAAGAAAATAACTGGATCCTAAGGAAAATTTTCATTATATATGATCATGAATCTCTTTAAAAAAAATCTGATGTGGCCAACACATGACTTTCTCCATATTTGATGTATAGATATTTAAATTATTATGAATAGCATTATGAGGCAAAATTATTATTTCGTATCGTAACAGAATACAGTCGTCCTTATTGCCATAAATTACGTATATTTTGAATATGTTTACAGAATTCACCGCTACATGGTGCTGGCGCTGTGTACTGGTATTAAGAAAAAGCAAAATATCTCCGAAATGGATGGTTCTACGAAAATTTGTTTCAAACAAAACCCTGAAGAAATATTATTCTCTACAACTTTGGTCCTCACGAAGATTACCAATAATGATGTTTTTAAGGAGATATTTGACGGAAACCGAAAAACCGGTTATTTATACCGGTTCGGTTTTTGCGATATTTCTCCATTAAAACATCATTATTTTGTATACAATTCTATACAAAGTTTATAGAGAATGTAATTTCCTACAACTTTCATTTGAAATAATTTTCCATAGCAGTTATTGTTTAGGAATTATTTATAAATAACCGGTTTTTCGGTTTCTGTCAAATATCTCCTTAAAAACATCATTATTCGTAATCTTCGTGAGGACCAAAGTTGTAGAGAATAATATTTCTTCAGGGTTTTGTTTGAAACAAATTTTCGTAGAACCATCCATTTCGGGGATATTCCCCTTTTTCTTAATACCAGTATACAGCACCAGCACCATGTAGTGGTGAATTCTGTAAATATATTCAAAATATACGTAATTTACGACAATGAGGACGATTGTATTCTTTTACAATAGAAAATATTAATTTTGCCTCATAATGCTATTCATAATAATTTAAATATCTATACCCCAAATATGGAGAAAGTCGTGTGTTGGCCACATCAGATTTTTTCAATTGTTTTAATATTTCCCAAAAAGAAATTATTTCATCAAAAATTCAGATATCGCCATGAATTAAAATAAAGATGAAAAATGTGAGGACTAAGAAATTGAACAAAGTTAGTATAAGTAGCCGTATTACCTAATTAAAGTTTTATTCCATCCCTCAAGCAAACATAAAAATTAGACTTATAACCTATAAATTAAAATTGAAGGATTTATAGAATGAGGAAAAAATCGGTTTGCATAGTGAAGACTGCTCGTGACCCTCCCAAAATTGTCTCGCGACCCTATGTTTGAGAACCACTGCCTTAAACAACCAATAACGTTCTTCTTCACTCCCTGACCTCCCTTTGTTTTATTTTTAGGATCCCTGACTAGGGGTATCAATGTATACCTGATGAAAAGTCGGTTTTTCACCTGATGATGTTGCCCTGCAATGAAACCATGGTCATTTAAAAAATGAGAATATTTTTGTCATTTATTTATCTGAAATTTGAAGTAGGGACCAGATCTGGTGACTTACAAATACTTTAAGTAAAAAGTGTCACCAAGAAGTTTTTATGACCAAATGTCCACCACTCAATGCTGTAAGTCTGTCATGCATAAACTTTTTGCATCTGTTGGCTGCATTAGAGGATTTTTACTTAGCTGAGGGTTGCATTATAATGGAGGATGAACTATTTCATAACTGCAATAATATTCTGCATTTCAGTTAAAGACATTTTTACTTATCAGTAATCTACATTCAACAGAGAATCATCAAGCTCATTTTATAGTTGAAAAAATATTTGCCTCAGGTATCTCCTATAGCTACAATAAGATTATTAAAACCAGATGCTGATTTTGGTTACAAAGCAGCTGTTAAATTTTAGATTGCATGTTCAAGAGTAAATAATTTGTATATTCTTTTGCCAAGTAGCAAGAATGTCAACATAATATCCGAAGAAGTATTGTAAAAGGATTTTTAAAATTATGGAGGTTGAAGAAGATAATTATGACATTGAAATCATGAAAGATCATTGGCACCTACCTAAGGAAGCTTTTCAAGGAATTAATAATAAATACCCAGGCAAAGAACAGGTAGTTCTGCTAGTCTATGATAAAGATAAAACAATGCATAATTTTGGATTTACAGTCTGAAAAGAGATCATAAGCAAGATTGATTGATTTTAATAGTTTGAATACTTTGAACCTGCATTATTTGAAGTCATTGTTTATTTAATTGGCCAGCATTCTCTTCCAGCAGTATCAATCCTATCGCAACTGATAGTGCATCTGCAACTTTTAGTTGACAGTTGAATATTTTTTTTTTGCATTTCTTGGTCACATGATTTCCAGGTTTGGGATATCTGATATAAAAGAATATAGATCAAATTCTTTGTCATAACTGGTAGTAAAGTCATCATAACAGCTTTAACTCTCTGAAACATTAAGTTCAAAGAGTATAAGTAACTTCATGGAAATTATCAAGTTAACAGTTTATCCTGCTATTGCTTTTTACATATTTACTCAAATATATTCAGTTCAGTAGTTTGGCGATCAAACATTCTCATCATCCTTGAAGAATCGAAGAAAATATTGAAATTTCATCAGCTCAATATTGATTTATCACATATGAATTACATTTCAAACAATCAAGATTTCACTGCATCATTATAAAGAACATATTTCATTTGATAGAGGGACTAATAGCTGAGCCTGTAGCTGGAAAGGTACCACAAGGCCTACAGCCATTGGCAGCTCCATCATCAGCTCATCCCCCTCGCATGGAGGCTGCCTCAGCTCCCACTCCAAAGGTTGGTGTATTTATCAACAATTTGTGTTCATCTTACTTCAAACAAACCAGCTTGTAATTTTTGTTCCACATTATTTTAAAATCATCAGAATTGTTTTTCACATATTTAGCAATTATTTTCCTCGCTTATTATTGTATTGAATAGTTCATACTTGAGTAATAATTATTATATGAAATATTTCTATTACTTGGTTTTTGTGATGTGGTCTCTAATGTAAATTTTTTTCCATTTACAACAACCACATATATTTGTTATCCATGATTTTTTCTTCTTATTTATCACAACTTTTAATAGGCTCCTTATAACTCATTTTAAGCCATAGTTGAAAATTGTTACAAACTATAGCTGTTTTTATCATCACAACACCATTGTAATATTGTTAAGGATGATAATAGCAATTGAAATAAATCTAAAGCTCTATCAAACTATTCTTTAAAATAAATCATATTTATAATTTTTGTCAAGTTTCTGATTAGATCAAAGAACCTTTTTATAAAGCCTATTTTGGCACTCCTAAAAATTTTTGTCAGGTTGCATGCAGCCTTCCAATTAACATGAAGTCTTACAAAGGAATTAGTGACCATTTCTTAAAGTAGACCAAGAAAAAGTAAAAGCTGATTTTTATGAAATACCTATCATTTTAGTTTTAAGTCCCTGACAACACTCATTTCTCTCTACTTATAGAAATCTAAAGTGGGTGGAAAGGATATGTCAAAATGGTTCAATTTGTTTGCTGATCTGGATCCTCTAGCCAATCCTGATGCCATTGGTGGAAAGTCGGAAGAGTCCGACCGCAACTGCTGAGAAACATTGGGTGGAGATGGAAGAGATTGATTTGGCTGGAGTAACATACTCGGCTGTCTTCTCTCCTTCTGCTCCTTTGTTGCTTAATGATCTGTACGAGTGCAGTAAACTGCATAAGTCACTTATTGTTCATTTTCTGTTGTCTGATTCATTGAAGTGACAACAATGACAATGTGAACAAAATTTGCCAAAGACTAAGACCAAAGTATCCTAATTTCAAACGATTCCTTATACGAAATGGAAGTGGTATGAAATGCCATAACAGACTGAATAATGAAAATGAAATTGCTAGTCTTTTTCTAGTTATTGACCACATTTGCATTAACGAATGCCCTTTTAATTTGGCTTAAACTCGAAGTATTGATTTTTTGATCTGATTTCTATTTCTAGTCGTAATGTACAAATTTTATCATTTCATAAGTGGCATTTTTATGTGAATTCACATTGTTTTAAAGTATTTTTCATGAGGAGTAAATAAAATAAAGTTGCCTCTAAAAAAGAAAATTTACAAGTATGATGTTTATAATATACTAAATGATTTGTCTATGACAGCAGATCTGAATAATAATTGCATATGTTATACACTATTATTTTTTATGATCTGAATATCCTATAGTGTTATTTTGTTTAGGTTTTCACCACAGTGATTTTAAATGTTTAAGTACTGTTTTATGGAGTCATTTTCTGGTGTCACATAATATAATGGTTTTTCATTGAGGCACTTTTGTTGTAAAATGTTGGTATTTGTCTGTTCACGTCCAGTGAATGCAAAACTTGTTTTCTGTGAACTCAGGAACAAAAATACATTCCACTTATTATTTTAGAATGAAATAAAGTTGGTATAAATATAAACAGCATATATTTATTTTCTTAGTATTCAAAAATGATTATATAAAAATATCAAATTTTAATGCTGCTTCACTTAAAATGAAAAGAGTATTATGATAAGTTTTTCCTTCTTTTTTCAAGATGATTCTCCAAGGCTGTTTTAATGACTTCATAGGTAAAATCTGCATCTTCAATTGTGATACACATTGGAGGTTTGATTCTCATTACCTGTTAGTAGAAGAAAATTTTTTTTCGTGATTTATGAGATATTGATGCATTACTAACATTACATCATTCAACTGGTATGATACAAATTACTTAACAGAAAGTAGAAAATTTTAATAATAAAGCAAGGACCATTTTCAGCTCCTTGCTTCTCCAATGCCATCAATTAACTGTGGCTTTTGCATAAAATTACAGTAATCCCTTGCCATTCGCGAAATTTGCATATCTGCGATTTTCATTTTGAGTACCTGTTTTTTCATTTGTGAGGTCAAAATTCATGTATCCGTGAATGATCGCTTAAGTACTGCTCACTCTGTGACATTTTTTTGAAACTCCTTTCTTTCTCGAAGTCTCGTAGTCACCGCGGTAGTGTACTCTAAGTACCTAACCTTATTTTTTCCATATATACCTCATTATTTACCATTTATGATTTTGCCTTTCGCAAGGGTTTTCAGGAACCTAACCCTCACGAATGGCGAGGGACTACTGTATATGCAAAAATATTTTCAAAAGTGAAATTGCTTTGTACATAAACACCTCAACTAAAAGCATCCTATTTTTTAAAGCATCACAAAAAATCAACCATTATAAACAGAAACATTCCAATTTTAATAGAATATCTGTGGATATTTTCAAATTAAATTGGAAAAATTAATTTCACACTTGATTGTTGCTATATGCAACAGAGACCCCGTGGAAGCTGAATATGAGTCCTTAAGACAATACAATTATGGACCTTAGAAAGCAAAGCATAGGGAATTCCAAATTAAGTGGTATAAAGTGAACGATATCTGATATAAACCTGAGGTAAGGGTGAGCCAGGCGGCTGTCCGGGGTGCTAATCCAATCATCTATCTATGCATTATTTGTGATTGAATAAATATTGGATACCAATTTATACCATGGAATAGACTAGAATCTTGATGACATTCCTTTCATTTTTTATTACCAATAATTTTTACAGAGCGATGAATAAATAAACATATTGTACTTTGTAAATATCGCAATAAACCTTTGCGGAGTGAGATGCTGGAGTGCTATCTCGCCCAATGTGCCAAAATTTCTCAAGACCATTCTGGGGTACAAATAACAATTTTCACTTATGTTTTGATATTATAATATGTTGTTTGAGTGTGGTAAACCAAATTAAAAAATTATGATGCATAATTTTGTAAATGTAGTGATGATTAATGGACACCTATCAATGGCAATTCATTTCTGTTGAATTTGAATTTTTTGTGAACTTATCAACATTTATCAATTTAAATTGAGTCCTAATAACCCTTATTTAAATAATTAGTTAATGAAATATTTTTCCACTCTGCAGATTAAATGCTACTAGCTTTCTAGCAAACATTGCATACATTCCACAAAAGCATCATAAAATTAAGTAATGTCTACTACATAAAAAATTCAAGTCATGAAAAAGGGAAAAAGCACAACTCAAAAACAAAATAAGTTTAAAAAAAATCACAAATTATTGAACAAATCTAGATTAACCTGCATCAGTTATATTCTTAATGTTGCTGGTATCTGCATATTACCATCAATAATAAACATTCAAATTAAAATTTAGTTGAATAAATTACTTAGATTAAAAATATTAGGAATTCATGTTAATATATGATCCTAGAAAATAATAGCATTTCAGAACAAAAATTTTATATCTGGAATTCTAAGGTAACTTAAAAGATAAGCTTTCAGTGATTGTATACCAACAATTAAAAACTTACATTGCCATTCAGTCCACCCCTTCCAACAAGTAATCCCATGTCTTTACAATCTTCCCAGATATCCATGAACTGTGTTGAAGAAATTGGTGTTCTAGTCTGATGATCAGCCACCAGTTCAAACCCAATCATTAGTCCTTTGCCTCTAACGTCTCCAACCACCTCGCCAAATTCTTGACGCAACATTGCCAGTCTTAGCAACAGATGCGTACCAACCACTTCACTATTTTTTTGTAACTTTTCTTCTTCTATTACCTATGTACATTTGTAACAAAATGAAAAATAAATAGAGCCAAAACAGTAAAGATGGACTAACAATGGTATTTGATTTTTCACAAAAGACACTTTTTGGCAAAAGTTCTTCAAAATCAAAGGTACCTCTAGCACAGCTTTCCCAACAGCTGAAGCCACAGGATTTCCACCAAAAGTGTTGAAGTGCAGGGCTGAACTAAGGGACTGGGCAATAGCTGGGGTGGTGACCACAGCTGCCATCGGGAAACCATTACCTATTCCTTTGGCCAATGTCACAATGTCAGGTACTACACCATGCATTTCATATCCCCAGAAGTGTTCACCTGTTCTACCAAAACCTGTTTGTACCTAAAAAGAAATTACTACTTGCAATGGACCTCTCAAAACTATAAATTTAATTATTATCTCATATTTAAAAAGACAACAAGAAGTGATCCGTCACTGACATTTAAGTTATATTTCTCAAAAATATTTGTTTCCATAAGTATGCATAAACAATTTGCAGTTTTAAAAAAAATTACAATCTATGTCTATCAAGTTCCAGGGCTGATATGAAAATGAATACAAGATACTTTCATGCTATTGCTGTTTGTCTCCTTTGAAATAGCCTTTCACTACATCGATACATCATTACCAGCATTTCTGAAGATTGTTGAGGCATTCTCAGGAATGCTGCACAGTTACTCTGTCACAGCTGCCTTTACGGTTGGAATATCAGTGTGGTCAAGCTTTATTACACAGGAGGAACCACTTCTTCAGTGTCCTCAACTCAAGATGACGAAAACAAGTGATCACAAGTAAATGTTGTAGAGCATTTTTGTTGAAGTCCTAGTTAACGCCTCTCTCAAGGCCATATTTATTGTGCACTGTACCTTTACAATAAAAAATTGATAAAAGATATCTTTTTCCGGCTATGTACAAGCTTTGTTGTTTTGTATGAGGGTCATACTGCAGGCACCAGGTTTCATCTCCAGCAATAATGGAGGAGGTGAATGTGTTATCACTGCATGAAGTTACTGAAAGATCAGCATGAATTTCAGAACAAGTCGCTTGTTGTCCTACTGTCAGCTTCTGCAGTATTAGTCTCACGTTCAGTGACAGGACTGCTTCAGTGACCTTCAGAAATGCTGGAAAACTGTGTATTGATGCAGGAGATTATTTCAAATGGGACAAAGAGCAATATTGTAAAAGTAGCTTGCATTTTAGTAATAAATTTTTATACAGACAGTCCTGAAACTTGACGGATATAACTTGTGAATTCAAATTTGAAGTTTTAAGAAATTTGTCCAATAATTGTATGCAATCTACATTATAGTAGTATACTAAAGGCCTATTAATTATTATTATAGGTATATAATCGGCAATGAAGCATACCGAAATGTTCCAAAAAGATGAATCAAATGAGAAATCTTGTGTTTAAATAATATGACACTGACCAAGACAACTTTTTTCCACCAAATACTCAGCAGGATGATATCAACATTATTAAATTACTAGCAGGAGTGCCCATTGAATTTCAACGGATTTAGTGAATCTTCGACCGTGTAACATGTAAGCATCACAAGAATAAGATAGTACACAGTTATACCCGTCGAATAAAGCAAAAATAAAGAAAACCGCTCTGCATTTTCCTATTTAGATGAATGAAGGAAGAAAATCGTACGAAAATAACGTATAAACTCCCTCACCCTCCCACCCTCTCTCCCTCCTATTTCCCATATAAATGCACTGAACTCTCAATTTCAGCGACAATGGGAGTTGTCCCGGTAGCTTATAATGGGTATTGTAATAAAACTGATAAAATCACGTATTTTATTGATTCTAAATGCATTTTTATGCTAATTCGATCAGGATTCGGATTCTGTCTTCAATAAAAATAAACTTTGTTCTTTTCTTCGTAGAACCATTCAAGTCTCAAGTGTTTCTAAGTAATTTTAAAATTCAAATGAAAAATACGCTGCACTTGTCCCTATGTTATTCAAATGGAGAAAATAAATAATGAAAATGTTTTTAAAAATTAGACAGGTCAATCAAATCAATATAAAAACTTTACTATACCACTGTACTCGTTATTCCGGTTAAAATGATACCTTTCTCTTGCTTCTACGATCTGTAGTTTTCGAGTTTTAAAATTATGATACACATACACATTCATTTTTATATATAAGATTAATTGGCAACTTATACCAAGTTTAACACACAAAATGTCGAAAAATATGCAGCAATGGAAAAATTACGATGGTATTCTCCCAAAATCCGCTGAAATGACAACAGATAAAAAGACAAATTCAATATCTATTTTTTCTCCTGCCAGTTCCAAAATTAAGATGTGCATTGAATGGTGTCAGCATCATGAATGTCTACTTTTCAAAACTTCACTTGTACAAAAATAATGGCTGAATCACAACATTAAAATCTAATGGATTTTAAAATATATTACCTCATCTGCAATGCAGACACCTCCATTAGATTTTACAATTTCATAGGCTTTCTTTAAGTATCCTTTGGGAAACTGTACTGTTCCACCCACACCCTATAAAAGGCAATGTCAAAACAAATAAATATTAATAAGTGACTTATGCATCTCTGAGCTAACATTATCATTTGGAGGTTAAAAAATTAGAAAACGATGACATTTAGCACAAGAAAAATCCTGAATTACATATTCAACAATAAATATATATTCCCTATATGTTCAATGAAGTGATTGCAAAATAAAACAAAATTTAAATTCCACACCTCTTCCATAACAAAGGCTGATAAACATTTATATTTCTTAATTATTCCTCTTGAATTTAGACATTTAATGGATACAAAATATATAAAAGGGAAATACAGGCAACTCCCGAGGTTCGACAGGGTTGCGTTCCTGAAAACATGGTCGAATCTTGAACCGTCGAATGTCAAATCAGCACAGATTCAAACAATTAGAGCAGAAATAACGATGTCTAGACTGAAACTAAACCTCTCGTGGTCAGGCAGGCCGAAAATTACTTCGCATAAACTAGTTTCTAATTCGAATGATCGATCGGCTGGGTCGATTTGACAGGTCGAATTCTCGAGTTGGTCGAATCTCGGGAGTCGCCTGTAATTGTTATTGAAGAAATTTGGGAAATGTTTGCTTCTTATGCAAGTACTTCCACAGTAATATGATGAAAATATGTAAAAGAGAAGCAAAAACATAGCCACAAACAATGTTGAAATTATTTCAGATTTTACTCATTAAAACAACAATTAAAGAAATGCATAGCTTTAGGATCATTCAATCAAAAGTTTATCCTTGTCACCTGAATAGACTCTGCAATAAAAGCTGCCACATGACCAGCAGGGAGGGAGTATCTGAAGACATCTTGTAGCTGCTCATAGTATTTTTCGGAAGCTTCACATGTCCCTGGTGAGCATGTGCATTCCCTAGTGGTTTGTACTGGTGAGTCCCTGCACCGTGAGCCACCCCATGTGCCTCGGTATACATCAGGATTCATGGTCTGTCCTAGGCAAAAGGATAATTGTAGAGAAAAACAAGAGGATATATTCAATTTAGAAGATAGCACACAAAAGGAAGGCTTAGCATCAAATCGAAAAAGAGATCTGCATCTGCTTAACGTACGTCCACTTAATGTACATCTGCTGATACATTACATATTGACATCATATATCTGCACCTACGTACATACTGTCTGCTGATATGTACATCAATTTTCGTGCACATGGGTAAACAGACGAAGTTAAGAGCATAGGTGGAGCGCAGTCCAAACCTTGATCCTTGTGGTCAGTGGATCTGCCTCCCCCATATAAAAAACTTGAAGAAGGCTGGAATCTTGAAATGTTTATAAACAGAACCCAGCTTGCTTTTAATAAAGCATCCACTAACTCATTTCATTTTACAGTTGATGTAGCACGTCATCTTAAAGGCACAGATTCATGAAAGATGTTACTGAACTTGAGGAGTGCAAATGGGAGATGTGTTTAAAATTTTACGCATACCAAGAACCCATACTGCTGACTCTCGTGATGACTTCAGTTAGTATCTCATACACCAACATAAAAAACGTTTGTGATTTCGTGAATTATGCAAGTGCATTTATATTTAAACAATTTTAGTCAAAATGGGTGATAAGGGAAACATAATTGCAAAACATTTAAAAAATGGCATAATATTACCTTTGAAAAAATAAGCATTATAAACATGGCTTCCAGAAAAAGCGAGACTTCACAAAGATATAAAAATAGTATAGGAGGAAGTTCTAGTGCAAATGATAGTGAACCATTTAATGCAACCTGGGGGTGGTTCCAAAGATTTAAGATCTGTACTAAGCTACATAACATTAAAGTGACAGGTGAAGCTGCATGTGCAGATGTTGATGCAGCAAATGAATTTCCTAGGGCTCTGGTGAAAATTATTGAAGAAGGAGAATACTGTGCCCATCAGGTCTTCTTTAAATTATTATTTTTAAGTTTTATATTTATTTGTTTTAATAAGTGTATACCGTATGCATGTTTAAATTTGGTGTTAGTTAATTTGTAAATGCATTGGTATAATATTCAGACTTGATTTTGAGTGAAAAAATATGGGCTTTTACATTACAGGAACGCATCTCCATTTATAACATTAATTTCTATGGAAAATGACCGTATGCTTAACGTATGGATTTTCAAGAATATACGTATACATGACCGCTGCCCGTATGTTTAATAAAAATACTGATAAAATAACAAAAAAGAACAAACATGATGAATTCCTCCTCCTGTGTTAACGTTGAACTTCCATGTTGAAAGTGCTGTGGATCCCATAACATAAGGACTCATTCCATGGTATGCATTCCGCAAGGATATAATGTCAAAATTTTTTGTGTAAGCTCTTGCCATAAAGAATGCCAAATCATTTGCCTCTGATCCACTATTGACAAAGTAAAAAACCTGAAATTAAACGGTAACTAGAAAAGGCGTACCTTTACTGCTATATTCAGCTAATGTAAGATAAATGAAAAGTGAGGAAATACCTTCAAATCACCCGGAAATTTTGTGGCAAGTTTTTCTGCATACTCATGAATTTTTGGGTGCATATAAATGTTCGTTGTGTGCCAAAGTTGATTTATTTGCTGCACAACTGCTTCGTTGATTTTCCTATTTTGTAATGTAAGTATGGTAATTTCACGGATAGTGATTTAAACTTTGATAAGAATGTTAACTATATACTTACGGATGGCAGTGGCCTACACTAACTGTCACTATACCGCCGAACATATCCAAATAACGTTTTCCGGTATGATCAAAGAGCCATTGCATTTTGCCTTCATGAATTAAAAGGGGCTTTTTATAATATGAGAGAATGCATGGCACTAAATTTTCTTTCTTTATTTCCTTAACCTTATTAAATTCAGGACCGACGTATGGCCTCGCTTTAAAGCTGGAGGGAGGCATGACTGGGGAAGATGATTTCCGAGACAAATTTCTCGCGTTGCATATTAAGTTAAAACCTGTAAAAAATATCATGGATAGTTGCTTTTGCCGATGGGTCTAACTTAGAGTTAACCTTAATGAGCAATAATATATTGCAATAAGAATCGCTTTTTCATATAAATACGAACCAGGTTTGACTCGGAACATAATGAATAACAATGAGGTAGTTTCCCCGATCTAAAGCTACTAGTCTAAAACGTTGAACGCCCGGTTGCCGTAACATAACCCCCAAGGTCGAAAAATAGCCCCAGAAAAATTTATCTCGATTAAACATATTACGTCACCAGAAGACATTTCTGGACTTTATTAATTTGCTTATCTCGGGTAATATTTGCTCTTCAGTATTTCTTATCCGATAATTTATCAGAGAATCACTACCCCACAAATCAAACATCATTTCATGGGCACCGTAATCAGCAAGTCCAACGAACGTTTATTTTTTGAGGTAAGTTATCTCCCTAAATAAATTCAACTTCTAGGAAATACTATACACCACTGCAGTGTCCAAATTCACAACTCCAGAAAATGACTAGTATGGCGATATAGACATGGAAAATGTTTTCCGAAACCTATTCAACCAAGAGTTAATATCTAGTTCAGGGCTACGTATATTAGATACGGAATATCTATTCAATGTCAAAATAATTTTAAGTAAGCTTGGGTAACCTTCTTCACCCCTCCGTTGATGCATGATGCACGTATGGCATAAACAGTTACCTCAGGTATCGCTAGATGTCATTGTCAAAGGCGCCAATTTCCTTCTGTTTGGTACCGTTGATCTCGTAATGGAAAAGATATTCGGTTATGGAAAGAATAACGACAATGAAACTCAGTGGAACACCTTTGTTAATGACAAGATATTTTTAAAGAATTCCAAAACTAAGTATGTCTCAGTAAAATCACAGTACATATAAGCATAATATTTAAAATTCTACTTCAGTATTGCACATAACGGTAATGAAATGCCACTCACAAAGCTGTTTCGAACAGTTTAAGATATTACGATTTCGAAGAAATTTCATCAACCCAGTAATGAATCATCGGCACACGAAGGTAATCTATATTGGTATAACACAATGGAAAATTGTTTTAAATTGAATAACTTATCAACATTTAAAATCAAGAAAGTTTAATACAGCTACTCATGTATTACTTATATATTAGTATATCATTTAAAATTTATATTAAATTAAACAGCATATTTCAGCTAAGAATAACAGTTCATGATTTTTGAAATTGGAAAGAAGTGCAATTTACAGATTTATTATTTCATTCGTTTTTGTCATTTTGAGGATGCTCATTTTCAGGTCTGTAATTCTGAAATGCATACATTAAGTACAAGGTTTAGAGTTTCTTTACCTTTATATACTTTGATTGCCTATCAGAAGTTTTGATTTTCTATTCATTGTTTTAATTGCAACTCGGTAATATCACATTTCAACAGTTAACTGTATCCATTAATAGCCTTTCTTCTCATTCTTTCATTCAATTTTTTCTGCACAATAATAATAACGTGACAGATTCCCTTACCTCTCAAATGTCTGAACTATTTTAATCTTAATTAATAAAACTTTCACCCAAATAATCATATAATATTTCTCTTATGTTGTAGTTCTATTCAACTTACCAGGCCCACCTTTTAATAATAATAATAATGTTTTTTATCCATGAAGACTCTACGATTAAATCGCAGGTATAGGATTTGTCACGAAAAAGAAAAATGTGCATAATCACTACATAAATAATTGATAGTAACATAATCACATAATAGGTATATAGAGTACATCATGAAACCAGTACATAGCAATCCATTATTTGTCGAATTAGCACATTACATAATATTAGTTAATACATTCAGTGTCAAGCATCAAGTACTCATTCACACTGTAATAACGTTTACTGACCAAAAACTCAAAAAACACTTTTGAACCATAGATAAACTTGCAGTCATCTTTATGTGGGGTGGAAGCTTGCTGTACAACTTGATAGCCATGGCCTTTGGTCCTTTGTTACAAATTAATGTTAGAATTAAGTACATGTATGTCATTTACTCTCCTTGTACTATGGCTATGGATTGAACAGTTCATTTAAAAAGTTCATGTTTTTCTTCACAAAGGTGACAGCATAGTAGATGTATATAAATGGTATTCTTAACAGATTTTGTTTCCTGAAAAGGAGCCTGCAGTATGCTATAAAATGCTCATTGCACATCATCCTAACTATCTTCTGAATTTTGAAGATGTCAATTAAATGAGATGAGCTCCACAGGACAATTCCATATGAGGCTCTTGAATAAAAATGTCCAAAGTACACAAGCTTAATAATGTCTGGGCTTACTGTATGCCTTAGCACTGATACAAGGTAAGAAAGAGGATTGATTGTAAGCTTTTTGCCTAGGTGTTCAATATGGGTATTCCATTTCAAATGTGAATCAACATGAATTCCAAGGAATTTAAAATTCTCAGACATAAATTACCTGTGTCCTCAACATGATTCTGCCTGGGGATAAAAACCATTACTTGTGTTTTGTTTGCATTAAGGATCTGATCATTAAATTTGCACTAGCTAGTCATACCGTTCAAAAGAGCATCACAAGAACCTGGTAAGTTCTGGAAGCTAGATTGCACTAATAAAATGCTTACATCATCCGCATACATGATGACTTTGTTGGGGACATTAATGTTTAAATTATCAGGCAAGTCGATAAATATGAGGAATAATATTGGGCCCTGGGGACCCCTTTGTTCACATATTGCGGTGAGGAAAGATACTTATGCACCTCTTTGAAGGTAGCTGCAGCTTGCTGACATTTAGTGAGTCTCCAACCATTTCAGAGCTACACCCTTGATGCCAATATAATTGCATTTAGATAGTAGTTTTGTATGGTCAACTGCATCAAATGCTCTACTTACAATTAGATCAAAGGAGATTCCATAGTCTTGTTTTTAGAGTTAATTTCATTTATTATATAGTCAATGGCATTAAAGAGGGCTTTCTCAGTAGATTTTGTCTTCCTAAAACCAAACTGGTCATTAGATAAAAATTCTGACAAGAAAATCAATGTGTCTTTTACAGAATACATACTCAAAGATTTTCGAAAGTTGGGCAAGTAGAGAAATAGGTCTATAGTTTTGTAGATCTCTCCTGTCACCTTTATTCTTAAAAACTGGCAAAACCTTTGACATTTTTAGGGCATCTGGGAATATACCCTGAGAAAGAAACTGATTAATTAAGTATAGGAGTGGAGTTAAGATTTCATTTCCACTGTCCCTGAGGAGAGAACCAGGTATTTCATCAATGCCTGCAGATTTCTTTTTCTCAACTTTAGAGAGGTATATTAATAGTTCATGCTCACTACAGGGTTGAAGATACATTGTCTTCGATGAAAAAACAATGGTAGACATGCAAATATTAGCTGTAGTACTAAAATTTGCACTGGTTGCTCCTTGAGGTAAATTTAAGAAAAAGCTATTGAGGGCATTACAGATTTCTTCTGGGTCTGAGATGACTCTGTCATTGTTATCTTTTAAAACAGGAAGAGATTCAACTTTTTTAGGGTCTATATTAGTATTAACAATTTTCCAAGCTTCCTTTGACTGGTTAGTTGCGTTCATGATTCTTGGATCATTCAATGTCCTTTTTGATACTTTAATTAAACTCTTGTAATGTCTTTTAGCTGCTGATGGTCATCTAAATTGCTAGAGCATTTAGCTCTGAAGGATAATGATTTAATAGATTGGGACATAGCACGAATCATAGGAGTAACTCAGCTTTTACTCTTCCTGACTTTTGGCTTGAAAAGATTTAAAGGAAAAGCATAGTTAAAAAAGTAAATAAATCTTTTATAGAAAGCATTAAAGTTAACATTAATTGATTTGGGTAGGTAAACTTCAGACCAGTTGTGTTGTCCAAGAAGATGGCAAAACAAATTGATTTTTGAGTAGCTCAGTATTCTGCGAACACCAGGTATGGTGACATTTGTAGAAACATTAGAGAGATGAAAATGGGATGCGATAGCAAGGTGATCTGAGAGTGCAGGATCAAAGACTGTGGTGTCCATGCTCAGTTCATCAAAGTCTGTATAGATATTATCCAAGAGAGGTTGGTTTCAGATTATAGGCATATAAAATACCAAGTAATTTCTTTTGATCTTGACCATTAGTGAGCAGATTGCAATTAAAGTCACCTGTGACAATTGAAATAAGCCTGCATTGGTGATTTGTAAGAGAAAACAGAAGGCTGTCAAGTTTAGCTGAAAAGGAGTTAAAGCAGCCCAAAGGTGACCTATAAATTACTAGGAGATTGAAGTTGTGATTGTTTACAAAGAAATTGATATCAGCACATTCAAAAGTTAGTTCCTCATTTAACCTGTCTAAATCATACGGGAAACCTTTAAGAACAATACTGTTCTTTACATATATTACAACACCACCATGTATGTGAGTTTTACGACAAAAGGCACTACCACAAATATACCCTGGAATGGTAACCACCACATCTTTCTTCCAATGTTCAAATATACAAATGAAATCTGGATTTTCCACTAGAGCTACAGATTCAAGTTCAACTAATTTATTTTTAAAGCACTGTATGTTTATAACTAAAACATTAAAGCCAGTATCAGATGGATCACTCAGTAGTCAGATGTCTTTCTTATTTAAGACACCAGTCTGGAATCTGGTGGCCATCCTCTGCAGGGGCACACTAACTTTGTCATCTATCGACTGTTTTGAGGGCACAGGAAGTATATTTACAATGGGAACAAGGTCTAATTCATCGTTCGCTTGCTTATTGTGTAGGAATTTAAATTCTTTGATAAAAACATTTTGGGGCCACACGGTAGGGTCAGTAAGTTTTTCAAATAATTACCATCTACGGCCTCCCGAAATGAAGCATAGTTGCCTTTAGTGATGAGCTCTTCTATTTCTACTGTGACTGATGTTTTCTTCTTAATATAAATAGAGAGATCATCTGCCATTGTTCCTTTCTTCAAATGCCAGTCATGTAAATGCATCTTTGGAGGCACTCCAGCAAGTACGTCCTCTTTTGGATCAGCCAAACCAATAATCACTCCCTTCCTGCATAGTTTTCATGTTATGCACTTTATCTTTTCTCAAAGTTCAAGTTTTACAACAATATTTCACATAAAATATCATGTTAACAGAAAAGACCTTGATAATGATTTTGGATACGATATATTTGTATTAGAAGAAATGTGTTATAAAATGCATATTCAGTTGTTGCACAAAAAGTTGAAGTGAGTAATTTTTATAAGCCAATTCATAGATAAATATAATGATAAGACATTTCAAGAATTAAAGGTAAAATGCAGAAAGATTTAAAAAAATTGGATTATTGCATTCAAGTTATTATAAAACAACATACCAACTAGTATGATATAGCAATTTGAATAAAGTTTATGTATTTTTTTGTAGAATGCTATCTTTTAAGTAGGTAGCCATAAGACAATGCCGGTATTGCAGTCTGAATTGTGATTAAGTTCACATTTAGACCCTTATTGACAAAAGTAATTAATGAAAAAAGATTTGACTATGATTTCTAGGATATTTAGTCATAAGAATTTTTTTGAAATTTTATAAGATTCTCATATTTTATATGTTGAAATAACTGTTGAGACTGTATCTATGTTCAGTAAGTTTTAGATGACAATGTATAAGATAATTTCAATCTGCATTCAATCTCAGCATATGCAGTATCTGTCAGTTGCAAGAGGACTAGAAATGGTCTACAAATCATCCGATTATTCAGCAGCCTTTATGTGTGAGAGAAAACACCACAACTGTTGCCACCTACAAGAGACTTGAGCTCTGGCAGTCTTTTAAATACAGGTCTGCAAACAATTCTATTTTTTATTTTTCTTAATTCATTCCACCTCCAGCTGAAATTTCTTCTTCTTGTTGTATTAAATCACTTGTGTTAGCAGTTGAAATATGCACTTCAAATTTTAATTTCCTCTATCCATAAAAAACTCTGTAATCATACTTAGTGGCAGATTGGTCATTTGCTGCCCAAAAGCCATTTAGTTTGGTTGCCCCTTATTTATATTAAAAATTATGAAAATTTTGTTTACAAAAACCAATTTTACTAACAATATGTCACATTATATTTAAAATAGAAGAAATTTTATAAAAATTTTCTTCAAAAAGTATAAATCTCAGATTTTGGCTTCACCAAAAATCAGGCTACCCACAAGCCATGGCCTTATTTGTCACATTTGCAGATTCACCACTAATCATAATCTCTGACCTGCTTGAAATAGTCTTCACAATTAAATTGTAAAAGAACAGTCTTTTTTTCTTGTAAGTTAAAAATCACTTTTAATATGATTTTTAAATGCACTGTTTAAAAAAAATTTTGTTTAACTTTGAAAATGAATGTTTATTTCCTTATTCCATTGTCTCAGGAATTATCATTGTTGGTTATTACAGGATAGGGCTGCGTTTATGCAATCATTTTTTTGCAGTTTTCGGTGTAAATTCTTTCGAATCTCATTTTTCCCTTTGAGAAATAGCAACAGTATTAAATCTCTTATCCAAAAACCAGATTCATCCAAAATTTTGAATAAAAAAAAATCTGATTCATGACTAATTCTTGTTCTAGCTGCTTTATGTTGATTGTTCTCCCATCATCTCGTCTCCTATTCATGAAAACAGAAACAAACCACAAGAAATTCAAATAACACAGTCAACTGAATCACAGTCATGTGCCTAATTGCATTATTCTTCAGTAGCACAGACTAGCACTTGCAACTGCTCACTTGTCATTGCATTGCTCACCTGTCATATCATTTATGGCCTTTAATTTTTAATCAACCATGTAGACTTGGAAGATTTTATACTCTTATGGGACACTTTAAGCAGTATTAATTGCCAATAAATGGAAACAAAAATTGAAAGGTCTTTCTTGTTTGAAAGAAGACTTATGAGCTGTTGATGTGAGATGTAGAAAACTTTTCCTTTAAATTTGTATACTCTAATAAATCATGTTTCAATTGCTCTGTAGAGCTTTTGAAACATATTGAAAGTATGACAGTCTTTTTAAATATGAGACTAATAAACTTGCATGTCTCCTTTTCCCTAAATAATTCTTAGAAAAAAGATGTTCAACATATGCATTTACCACAGTATGGAGGATGCACAGACAAGACCAGTCAAGTACAGGTGACTCCAAAGATTCGACGGTTCGAGATTTGACCAACTCCAGAATTCAACCGGTCGAATCGACCCAGCTGATCGATCAGTCAAATTAGAAACTAGTTTACGCGAAGTAATTTTCGGCCCGCCCACGAGAGGTTTAGTTTCAGTCTAGACATCGTTATTTCTGCTCTAATTGTTTGAATTTGTGCCGATTCGACTGTTTGAGATTCGACCACGTTTTCAGGAACGCATCCCTGTCGAATCTCGGGAGTTGCCTGTACTTAATTTTATGGAACTGGTGGTAAAGAATATTATAAGGGCATTTATATCAGTTCATTGTTGACTAAATTTGTGGCAGAATATATGATAAAATTTGTAGAAAAATAATTAAGTATTTATAAATATTAAAAGTTGAACTGTGAAATTTTAGGGTTGCCCTCCTCTTATATCTTTCTATTTCTGTACAATTTAAGGGAATTGTATTCTTCCATGTTTTGCTTTTAAGTATCCATTCTATCCTATGACAACCTTTGTCTTTGGATAAATATTTATGAAGATGTCATTGACATACATTTCTCACTATTTCAATATTTTTCATAATGCATAATTGGAATATTGTTACTTTTACAAAATAGGAATTGTTTCCCAAACAACTTTAACTCCATACATTCTGAACAGAGACTCAGACTTGGTATTTGTTTGCATAGTATGAATGACTGTGAAAAAATGAGTTGATAAGGTCAACTGAAATAAGTTTAGCTACATTAATCTTTATAATTTTGCTCCAACCTTAGAAAACCTCATAATACAGATCTCTGTCCTCCATTCATCAACACTGAGTCTCGAGATTTCAAAGCTTTTTTAAGGAACATTTTGGAATGCCAGGACCTCTTCACTATTGGTT
Source organism: Uropetala carovei (assembly GCA_036926305.1). Taxonomy (NCBI): domain Eukaryota; kingdom Metazoa; phylum Arthropoda; class Insecta; order Odonata; family Petaluridae; genus Uropetala; species Uropetala carovei. The sequence goes on along the minus strand of JAXCHB010000065.1, from coordinate 7,000,833 downwards.
GCCCTTTCTACTTATTTGGGCACTTTTATTGATTTAAAATAATGAACATGAATGTCTTAAGTGCTCCCAAAATATGTGTGTCATAGTTGTCCTACTCTACTTTAGGTTTTTGGCCCATTTAAACCAATCTTTACTATTCAAGACTTTTCATCCTCTCATACTTGTTCCCTTCTTTTAATGTATCTAATATTCATTTTCCCTTCTCTTTGCCTCTTATCTAACATTCTACCTTATATGATTTCCTTCAGCAGACCATTGCCTTTCAACATTTGGCCTATCCATTTCCTCCCTCTTTCCCTTTCTCTCTAATATATTTCAGACTTCCTCATTTGTTTATCTCTCAATCAGACTAATTTTATCTAGCATACACCATACTTAAATCTTAAGTATCTCTAACTGTTCATATCTTCTTTTCTCATTGGCCATGTGATGCCATACTCCACATTAAATTTCACGTTACCTCTTTTTATTATCTTTAATCAGACTGCATATCAACAGCTCTCATAGTCTCAAAACTGCCTCATTTTCTTTTGTCCTGGTCTCTTGCATACTTCTTCTATCCTGAGTTGGAATACTACCTAAATGGTATATTTCATTTGTTCTAGCCTTTTCCCATTCACTCAAATATTGACTTTTTATTCCATGCTCTTGGTAAATTTCAAGACTTTGGTTTTCCTCTTATAAACTTTTGTCTAAATGCCTTTGAAATTTAATTTGAGGAATTAGCAGCACATGCAAGTCTTTTTCTGAATTACACAAGGTCCCCAAAATTAAGAGTGGGTTGTGTTAATAACTACAATGAACGCTTTGAGAGATGTTGATAAAGGAAATGCAAGAACAGAATGGTTTGATTTCCCTATCATCAGCAATTACTTCCTTTCATTAGTGAAATTTCTATGTAAAATATATCATTTATTAAGAGCCTCTGACTGGCAGCCACACTACCTCCCCCAAGTTTTATCCAGTAGAAAATATCTGAGAATGTCTCTTCTGCTTACCTTCCAAAGAACACCAATGAGGTGCCTCTCCAAAAATTATGGTGCAGGCTTTCCTAAATGTCACAATCTATGTCTTCCTCTTTCTCAATATAAATTTATTCTGACTTCAAATCTTTTGCATATACCGTATTACCCAGCCCATAAGATGCACAGCCTTCTGTCACTGCTGGTTGCAACACCAGCCCTATTGGTCATAATACAGTACATGTGAATCAAACTTCTATTTCTGAACTGTGTCATGATGCTTGTTATAATAACAGAGGTGGTTTTCATTTACCTTCCTTAATAATGTTTTTTTTAACATGACACCATCTCTTAATTAGGCTGATGCGCTAGATACAGATGCATTTTTCAGCCACTACTGTGAGGTACACTACATGGACTACTAATACCATATTTACTTGTGTACTCAGTGTACCTTTCCCCCAAAATCTCGGTAAAGAAGGGGCTGTGTGTCATACATGAAGATTTCTGAACAATTTATATAAATTGTGAATCTCGATAGTAAATTTACTGTAACATGATTGCGTATATGTTTATACTTGCAGAAGATGAAGAATTCTACTTAGTATTTGCCTATCTATACAGGCAAGCAAACTTTTAGGGTTTAAATATGTGGTTTATAGTGTCATTGGTGCATCTTCAAAATCACAATGGACATTTAGACGATTTAGATGATCTCATATTTGTATAATATTAAAACTGTACCTTTTAAATGAGTTTTAATTTTATTAGTTACTCAAAATAAGCAGTTCTGTCATTAACAGTTTACTATCAATTTCTAACTTATAGACATTTGCTGGTATTTAGCATCTGGTATCTGTTTGCTGAATTCATCGTAAACCGCTGATGCTCCTTTAACATAAGAGTGGTAACAACTGAGGGTGAAATTTCTGCTAGCTTTGACATAAAGAGATAATACAATACGTTGCATCATGCAGGTAGGAGAGAGAAGATGTTTAGCTTGGACAGACATTGTTTCAGGGAGGGGTAATCGGTGAAGAAGTTGACTTTCTTTTTAAATCTAGATGTCAACTTATTCTGGTATGAATTTATATTTTTCTGAATTGGCCAAAAAATAGGGGTGCATGTGGTACATGAGGGTGCGGTTTACATGAGTAAATATGGTAGTTGTGACCATACAAGGAACTGGTTCCAGCCACTGCAGCTCTCAAGGCCTGTAGAACACTCAACCCTTTCAACCATGCCTAGGTTGTAGACCAAAGAATGGCAAATCGTAATAAAACTAAAAATCAAACTCTAATGGAAAATTAAGTAAAAGTGTTGATTTTTTGGGGAAAGTCTCATCATAGTATTATATTTAACATTGATATGAGATGCAGTTGACTAATTTTGCTCTCAGTCTGGTTAAACCGAGGAATTTGGTTGGAATTATTCCATCCATAAATGGTAGTGTTCAGATATTGAAAGCATATATCAATTTAGTGACACGAGACACGTAGCTGGGGGAAATGGCAAAATTTTAGGAAACCGATTAGTTTTGCAGAATCGTATTTTTCCTGCATTTTAAGAATGAATAATAGCATTTTTACAAAATATTAAAAATAAATTTGAGTATTAAATTCACACTTCTTTTGCTAGTGGTGCCTATGTCAAATGACACCATTGCCATGCCTCAACTATGGCACTGAGTACTATGAAAGACAGAGTTTTTTGTTTTACTGATCATAATACCATTATTATTTTTAAATAACATGGTCTCATTAATAAAAACATATATTATAACTGAAAAACTACTGTTACATCTATAAGTTATAAAAACTAGTAATATTGATATCCTAAAATTTGTATAGCAAATATTTTATTCACAAATCTCACATCTTTCAAATTAAAATTTTAGGTATATTGAATGAAAATGTAGCAATACTATTGTATTCAGAATAAACTGAAAATTTTTAATTTATAAAATATTTTAATTAATTTTAATAATGGCACTTGTCTAAAGATTGCTTCTCCTAATACTCAGTATGATATTCTTAATAATTTTATTTTTGTGGTAAAGGACAGTGAGCAATGCAGCTATGGGTGTCAAGAGGAATGAAAGGAGTACTACCCATCATTCTACTGATTAGAAAAGTTTTTTCTTCATGAAGATGAGAACTCCATTTGAGTCCTGGTTAAGGTAGGACTATTTTGTTTGATTTATCACTCCGGAAGTCGCTCGGATATTATTGTATCCCACCTCATTTGTTGTTTAAATTTCTCATCGATGAGGAAAGAAGTCACCTTATCCCTTTTAGTACCTTCTTAGAACAACAATTAGATTATTTTGTGATCATCTCCACCCTTTTCCGTTATTGACAAAAGCAAAAAACAAACATAGAAGACAATATTGTTCTAAATTCTACAGATGGGTATGCTTAGAACACCTTGAACGTTTATGTTATCAGTGCTTGGAGACTTATAGTGTTTCAGAGAATGAAAATAAGATTGCGATTAAGCAAAGTTTGAAATGGTTTGCAGTTAAAAAGTCTATATTATTATGAAAATATTCCCGGGCTTTATAAGTTTGCAGTTTGTATTAATTTTGGCTAAATTTTAATATTTTTAATGCATAATACTTTTTAGAATAAAGCAAAAATAAATATTAACATTTCAACTTACTCTATTGACATCTTTTTTAATGAAAACTCATTTGTGAAGTGGGATACTATAATATCCCACGCGACCACTCATGTTACGAAAGTCAATGCGATTACTGTTTTGTTAATAATCATGCACACTTGTGTATTTATTGCATTTCAATTTACCTATATTTTAATTTACCTGTATTTTAATTTAATTTAATTTTAAAGCTTAAGTTTAAGAGTTTTTGTTGTTAAGTAATATCAATGAAATAGAAATTTATAAATAGAGTTTTATTGTGCTTGTCATACAACAATTATAACATAACATCAAAATTCTTTATTATTTGGTGCGTTAAATAAAATGCTTATGTGCTATGGCATCCTTAACTCCAAATAATACAATTATTATTTACACACAGAGTTGAAGGTTGAAAGGCTGATTATAGTAGTAATGGACGTTAATATAATAAAATTTTAGTTGTTAGGACCCATTGCTGTTAATTTTACAGCATGTAAAGTTGGTATAAAAGATTTTATTTCACTTATGCACAGATTCTAAATATTTTATTTGACCAAGCTTAAAACTAACTCAAACTGTTGTCTTAATTAAAAAATAGATTTATATAGACAGTTATAAATTGAGATTATCAATTCACAAAGTGATATAAATTGCTTGTCTTCTTCCGGTTTCAGGTTTGAACTAGTATTAAGGCATAAAAACATTTTTAATTTGACGAATATTAGTTATACCAAAATATTTTTGTTTTTTCTTATCCATCAAAGTCGCAAAATATTATCATTAAGCGATCAAAGTCCTTACCTTTATTATATTTTCCCTCCATACTACATGTTGCAGGTAACGTTAATGATTTTTAGCACCACCCAACAAAGCCTTAGTCGCCGAATGTTAAGCAACGAACAAACTCTGTTCTTTGCAATAGCTATAAAACCTGGAAATTTCTCAAAAGGACTAGAATCGCATTTCAAATTACCTGAAAATCAATTGACAAACGTCTAGATTATTTCTTGAGATTCGATTTTATTCTGTAATTTTATTGATGGAAATTAGTTGAAGGCTTGATTTGATGTAAGTCTCCGAAATCTAAATAGGAAAATTTGAGTTACGTTTTTAAATACTGACGTTATATACATGATATTGAGAGGATAATTATATGTAAGCTCGTAGAAAACATAAAATCTATTTTCCCAGTTAGTTTCGACGAACTGTGCTAAAATCATACGATGATAGTTTTTATTGCTATTTGCACGTTGCAAATGTTTCTAGAAAGTAGAACCATTGCAGCTCAACCGTGCATTGTTAATGTTATGTAGGAACAATAGTTGTATAATATTGAAACCAATATTAAGGTTCTTAAATAAAAATGATCAACCGAAATTCAATCCGATTTGCGAAACGTTTCTTCCAAATCCAAAACGAAATTACGGTCCACTCATCCGAAACACCAAAAATGTCGCCAAAATTAAAAAACATAAACAATTTTGAAACGCACATAATAAGACAGAAATATTCAGCCTTGCTTCTTCTCCGGTGCAAAAATTAATAAAGATTTCAGCAGTAAAGGGTGTGAACCTGTGCATCCTTTCTTCGTACACAAAGTACGAAGAGGGAGCTTGAATACAGCACCAATCACGCCACTCTTTCACCTTAGCTACCCCGTTTATTTTTTCCAAAAGTTTTGAAATTCGAATTTTAACTGAAACATCTAGAAATGCACTTCTCTTTCTTGTTGAGTCAGTAATATGCGCCGCATTCACCCTCGTGCAGCATCTTTTAATTACTCAGTAGTCTAAACGCCTTATCTTTCTTACAAATCTTCCTATTAAAACGTGAAGATGAAAACAATATTTTCACATGAGTATCACGAGTCCAGGTAACCAGAGCACCGTTAAATAGCTAGTTAAATAGTCAGTAGGGTCTCTTTCTTCACAAGTATTTAACAGCGAACTATATCATTCGGCTCATCCAATCTAATAGCAGGAAATTATACAGGCGCGTGTCTACTTAGAAACACCATCTTTGGATCATATCTCTTAAGTCCATTTTTATCGAGGAACTTGGTTTCAAAAGAATCGTGTAATTATTCGTGGTAAATTTTTCATTCGACCACTTTTCTGCGTACACGATTCTTCCCTAGCCACTGATTTTTTCCAAATGTGGCAATCATTCTGAGTCGATGGCTTTTAAAAACCACTTCTACTCGTATGTCGGAATCCCTGCAAGCACTTCGTATGAAAACACCATCGGATGAATTTATGGCGGAATTTTAAGGTTTTAAAAGTGTACCTTAAAGGAGGCCACGACCTTTTAAAAACGCGCGATCGGCCGAAATTGTGGCAACCGAGTCGTTTTCTTTAATTCGACGAAGAGAAAACAGTCGTTACCGGCGGCTTGGAACGATATTCGGATTCTTGTGCAAAATATTTGTGGTGTGACAGTTTCTCGGCAAAGAAAATTCGTTCGCACTGCGGAGAGAGCGTTCTTTTGGAGGTTAGAAAACTCTTCGAAGTTTCCTCCAGTGATCCTCGGCTGGACCTCTCCCTTAGGAAAACCTCCAACCATTTTCCCGGCGTCGTCTTGATTCGTTCCTCGCGCGCACTGCCTACGTCACGTTTTCTAAGATCCAGTCGACGAACTTCGAGATACGAGTGCAGACTCCAGGCAGGTTCGCCTCGGCGCAGCCGATACCCCAGCTTATGATTCCGGCGAGGAAGTAGCGACCGTCCTTGCCCCTCACCTGCAAAGGACCTCCGGAGTCACCCTGCAAACAGAATGTACAGAATTTTACACGTTAGAGCAGCGGACTTATTTATGTAGAGCAGAAGTTCCGAATGTTTTTTAGGCGCGTTATAAAAAGTATTTCGCGGCACTCCCCAACTTGAAAATTATATTAATGCATTCGGGTATCTCAGCGTCTGGTCGCATTCATTTGTAGGTGTTATATCATAATCGGTTTATCAGATCCTAAAGAATTGCATAGAAGACTTTTAGACATTTTTAATTCGTTGATCTATTTATTTGACAAAGTTTTCTGCGGATTTCCCTAAGAATTAGCTGTGGCATCCAGTTTGGGAAACACTGGTATAAAGTGATCTTTCATCGAAATGGCGATATGGCTCGTGAAAAAACAGTTTCTGTGTTCATCCAGTTTATATCACGTTTTTATTTTGTTATAGTGTTGCTTACAAAGTAATTTTTATCCCAGATGTTGAAATCTTGTTCAGTGCTTCAAATTGTGATGTTTGCTATGGAAGGATAAATACTTCTAACACCTTTTAGGAAGGTCGCGAAGAAGGAATATTAAAAAAAAAAATAAGTATGGATGTATTTAGATTAAAGTTATGTTTATGATAATAAAATATATTTTGATAATATTTTAAAATCAACATTACATTTTAAATTTATCGGTTGTTGGATTGGGGTTAAGGTGGTCGCGGCTGCCTTAAGGGGGTTGCAAATGCTGGAAGTACGGGAACCGCTGCCTTAAAAACTAATTCTATGTACGTTATATGCTGTTGTCTACTGTATGTTATTGACACCGTTAATTCGTATGATTATTTTGTCAGTTGGGGATGAAATGAAAACCACCCACACCCACCTTTACGCGCGTTGAGAAATTGTAAGGAGCGGTGAGAGAAAAGCGATCGGGGGATGAAGCCTCGGGTAGGGAAAACCGCTTCCGTGATGTTATTGTAACCCACTCTCGAGCAAAGAGAGCCAAGGTGTTGCAGGGCTTAAACACTCCCTTGCAAAAAAGTTAGTAGTCGCTTTACTGCTATACCTTCGCCTCAGCCCACACATGGAAACAGTATAGACGATTTTTTTCTTATAATATTTTTTTACGAATATGTAACTTTCCACCTATTTAAAATGCTGCTAATTTTATAAAATTATTAAAATGATAGGTTAAGTGCAATATAAATTCGTTCCAGTGGTGGCGAAGTCATTTTATCGGTTATAGTTTCGAAGAACCTCAGTAAAATTCTTCCACGTTGTGGTACATTTCACATACCTATCATTTTATTGCCGTCTTAAGCGTGCATTTAGTACTTTATAAGAGTATTAAAATGGAATCTTCCTAGCGAGTAAATTACTTATAGTAAGTTCTGATCTTTTAATTGCCTACGTACATCTTGAATTCTGACTCCATAACGTTAGTTATTTGTACGCTTGGCTGTTATATTGCCGTTATAATTCAGGTGAATTGACGGACAAACGAAATAATTTCATTGAAAAATTGCATCTGCATCAATAGTAAGGATAATAAAAACAATGTAAGAACATGTGAATACTGCTTGTCATTTCATGCCATTCGAATCAATAGTAGGAAGGAAAAGGGACGTTGCGCTGCAACTCGTTTATCTTTTCCTTCCTTTCTATAGAGACCTTTATAAGGCATAGATCGAAAATAAAAGTTGAAATCGGGATTAGAAAATGAAAGGATAGAGAAATTAGAAGATTTTCGAGTACTAATGTAAAAAAACAATTCAAGTTTTTTTTTCTGGGATGAAGAGGAAATATGTACTAATATTAATATCCTAAATACCTTTTAAAAACCGGTTATTCTCGTTCTCAAAGAACGAAGCGAATAAAGTTTTGCGAACCGGCGAAAGAAATTGCAGTGAAGAAGGAATGTTGATGCATGTTCGTCGCGCATATTTCCCGCGAATGCGTGCGTTTTATTGTAAGCATTCCGATTCTTTACTTTCAGACGCAGGAAACAGGATGTGATCGTGTGAACACAGAAAATTTACATTAACAGCGTTGTAGTCCAATGTGATGTCCTTAACATCAGGTCAAATATAAGTTTTTATTCGATAGTGCGATCTTTCTATCGAAAAATAAAATTACGCGACGAAGGTACTCTTGATTAGAAAAACGGATAAGTAAATAAAAAAAACAAAATAAATACATAAAACAGTGACAACTTTGTTACATATTTTAAATGTTTAACTAATAATTTGTAAACATTGCTAAATGCTGGTACAAGTTTAGAGGCGGAATCACTGCCCCTCGTAATCGGACATTAATCTCAGAGAGTTCTAACGTCTCCTAAATTTCATCAATTTTTCTTCATGTGCCTTTCGAACTAATACCGTGAGCTATTAGTTTCCATATGTAGGATCTATCCGTTAAGTTGATTTTTAAAATGAAATTTCCAGGTCCGAAACTGCCGAAATATATTACGTGGATAAAAATACGTTAGAAAGTGGAAAAAATGAGCGGAATGTATTCGGAGGAGAGAGAAATTATATCTACACGCCAAAAGGAGATGATGGAGTTAAGATATATTTCGAGAGGAGAGAGAACGCCGAAGGACGATTTCGAAGGAGCGTCATAGAAAATAGAGAGGACGGAAGGAATTCCGGTCGTTTTAAAAAGGAGAAAAATCACGAGACTATAAACGGACAAACTTTACGCAGGGATAGCTGATGATGTTGGATATAATTACGTACTAATGAAGACTAGGAAGTTTGAAAATTTGATGCTGTTGGATCGCTCCAAGCCATCACGAAAAATCCTTTGCTGCCTCGATTAGAGTTAGTAATGTTTTTTAAACTTGTTTTAATCAGCTTTATTTTTTTAATTCCAAACACGCAAATTCTTATAACCGTTTGATATGGAGGAAACAAGACACTCTTTACAGTTAACGGTGCGGTAGAATAGCGAGAGAGAAAAAGGACTACGAGGGATGAAACATGTACCTATCGGAAAATAGCCGAAGTCGATTTTTTTTATTCCGAAAATGCGGAGCACAAAAGGTAAACACTTGCTCCAAGTCGCTGCCAAAAGTGTCCGTCGACGGCGCCTGAAAAGAAAGTAATAACCACTCCCCTCGTAAATCTTTCGGATATGTTAGGTGTCGGGTGGGATTTTCCTGGTGATGGAAATTTTAAGCCCCATCACGTACTAACTCTTTCCTTGAAAAAAAAAACTTGCGATGGAGATATAGTACTCCGTAAATCAAGAAGGGACATAATGTGGTTTCCTATGGCGTATCCATTCAAAGAGCAGGCCAAAGCCGATTCATACTATAGTATGTTTCCCTCCTCCCTAACACATGGCGACATGAGCGCGCTCGCGTACGTGCATGTGTAGCGTTCGTGCCCTTTGCGCGAAACCCGCATTGGGCTAACCGCCCGATGATTTGTGTGAGGTCTTGACCCACGAGATCCGCAAGGCCACGATAAAATTGCCCTCGCGCATTACCGTCTGAGAAATCGGTCCCTAAGGTCAAAAAGCGTCGACGCGCCGTTCGTAGCAATAAATACGAATGCGCGAAATGCACCCCCTTAGCGATTCAACCGAGGTTGTTATTTACCGGAATTATTCTCCTGAAATATTTATAGATATTAACCTTAAACATTTTTACGAGACCGACGACAATAAGTATCTCAAAGGAGCTTTCGTTAGGTGGTTGGCATGCGTGTTGCGGAAATTGAATTTCTCTACGAAAAGAAACCGCATATCCTACAAGCGCTCAAGTCAGAGGGGGAGAGAGAGAGGCGTTGCCGAGGTCATTGGAGATGAGTAAGAAGAAGAAACGTGCTTTTCTTCCCTCTCTTTCGTTCATTTTTTCTCCTCGCAAAAAATCACCCGTGGAGGTCAAATTCTTAACCTCACCTTTCGAGGTAGGAAGCGATGCACCGAGAGAGTTTATTTTTTTCTGCCGATCTGAAATCGAGTTTTGTATCGGTTAAAGGTGTACCTCGAAAGAAAGAAAAAACTGGATATGAATTGGACTTGAATTTTCTACGAGCCCGTGTCGCAGCATATCCGCTTATAAAGCGTAGTGGTAACCGTTTTATGGTAAAGTTCCTGTGACGCCGTTCAAATTGGGAGGCGAAAGATTTCTCGGCGAAATGAATGAATTTATTTTCTCAGCATTAGAAATTTCATCGCTTCCCTCCACACGTGAACCACTTTAAGATCTTGATTGGGGCTCTTTGTTTCTTAATGAAAAAGCAATAATACTACTTCCGTATTTACGTCAGTGCGACGTCCCACGAAACAACTTTTCATACATCTTAAGTCGAGATTGATAACGTTTGTTTAAATTTAAAAATTTTTAAATAAAAGGAGTTGCGTTAAGTCCACCGAATCGAAATTTTTACACTATTTACTACACCGATTTAGTTATGTTATGAAAGTTATCACACATTGTGTTTTCTTCTCTTGCCAAAGTTTTGAAAAACTGGTTTCTCTGTCGATAAAATCCTATGTGCACTACTAAAGCAATTCTTTTCGACGATAAAAAAAATACGGCGGCGTGAAATAAATACCCATCAAAATTCATTTCCTTTATTGCGTTATTATTAACATTTTAAGCAATTTTGAATATTACATGTGAATTTTGGCTCAGGCATAACTTGGTCATTTATATGTCATGAGTCAGTAATTATTATTTCTGGCATATGCAATGAGTCTTGGTGAAGATAGTACCACTTCTGATAAAAATGAAAATAGTGTTAAATTAATAACGTCAAATGTTAAATTATATCCGAAAATAATGTGGTACGTTAGACATCTTATCTTTATTTTCTTCTCGTATTTTTTTCGCTTGCCTCTGATCACATAAAAGTTAATTTGTTTACATATTTAGTTATCGGCGGCACCTTCTGTTTTATTTTATATGTATTACTAACTTTAAAAAATCACCACATCTTGAGAAGTCAAGATTTACCGAAATCGATAAAAAACAACACTTTCAATGAACGATACTGTCACGACAAGGCAGAATCAAAGCACCGCCGGAAATTATAAGCTGTCGATAATTCAACACGCAAGCCAATGGAGACCATCGTCAAGCGGTTGACAGTTAACACAACACCGACACGAAACCCTAAACAAATATCGTATTTTACCGGCGATGCATTTCGTAAAAATTACAGGAACGGATAAAAAACGCTTCCTTCCTGACAGACCGCAGAATAAGCAGATTGTCGTCCGAGAACAGGTCGACCTACGACCCTCTTTGGAGGCCGGTTTCGCTTTGATCTTATCTTAGCGGTCCTCACCCATCCTCCTCCTGTCGATTTCCAGCCGCTCCGAAAAAGGGGGTGCCGCCGAAGGGGGAGGGGGGGGGGGCTTTTATTCTTCCCGAACAACGATCGCTCTCACTCGCCCTCACTCCTTTTCCCTCTCCCCTTATGGTCTCAATTTCGCCCTGAAAATAAAGCCACTTATCTATCTATCTATCTCCCTCCCCCGCCTTTCCTACCTTCCCTCCACTCCATTTTCCCTCACACCCAATTCTCCCTACCTCTTTCCCTACCCTCCTTCCCTACCCTCCTTCCCTACCCTCCTTCCCTACCCTTTTCTCTACCCCGGCCCTTACCCCGTTTTCTACCTCTTTCCCTACCCATTTCCCTAACCCTTTTCCCTACCCCATTTTCCTCCTTCCCTCTCTCCATTTCCCCATTCTTACCTAGTTTTCACCCACAAATATAAATCTTTTCTAGGATACATTTTATTTGTTTTATCATTTTAATTGTTTTACGTATTGTATTGTATTTTGATATAGTATAATTTAGTATTGACGAAGGGTTAAATTTATGAGTGGACCTTATGGTCTAAATTTCGCCCGAATAGTGACGATTATCTATCTATCTATTTATCCAGCCCCCCCATTTTCCTGCTTCCCTCCCCCCACCTTCTCTCCCCCTTTTATCTTCCCCTCTTTTTCCTTCCCCACCCCCTTTTCCCCCCTCCATTTTATCTCCCCCTATTTCCTTCCCTCCGGGTCACGCGCGTGAGGTCGAGATTGGAAGCACAACTCACCTGACACGAGTCCCTTCCTCCTTCTTCGTAACCGGCGCACAGGAATATGTCCGGTATGAATTCGTGGCGTCCGGCTCTCAGGAACATAGACTTACACTTCTCATTGCTCACTATCGGGACCGTGACCTGTCGAATTGTAAAGAGAGAAAGAATGTTAGTCGGTTTGACCTCGAATTAGCGCGTAAGCGTGTGCGTCTTCGCCTCTGACCTCTTAAGACCGCTGTTCTTTTTATTATCTCTTTCGAATCTCCTCCTCTTCTTCCTCTAGCCCGTTCGCTTGATTTGTGGCCGTGTATTCGGAGGGAGGAAGATTAAAATCTTTGCGTCTCTTATTCCCTACGTGGTTTATGCTGGGACCGGTAAGTAATTTTCGCCATCGCAGTGGCCCGAAGTTTGCGGAGCGCTCATTAATATTTAATTTTGTGGGAGTTATTATGATGAAACCGTTCATTAGCCTAAAAACGTTTTGACGAGTCACGATTCGCTTTAAAGGACATTTATCAGACTTTTGATGCGGCTTCTTTTCGAGCTTCCTGGATTTAAAATAAAATTATATCTTTAATTTGAATTAAATTTTAATTATATGTTTTTTTCTGATTTTTATGGCCAATAAAAAAATGATTTATTCCGCAAATTTTGCTTCTTGACTGTTTGTTGAGGAGAATTTAGGTCAAAACCTCGTCAGAGTTCTTTATAGTCGTAATAAATAACTACTCGAAAAAAAGGCCACTGTATGCAAAGATGGTCGCTTCGGCGATAGTCGAAAGTGTGTGATTTCAATGCTCGAAAGGGGCTCATCGAAGTTCCTTGTCATGTTGCTTTGAATGACAACTCTATAGATATTACAGCGAAAGAGGTCAAATGCGTCAATTTATCTAAATGTATAATTAAATATTTTGCCGTTACATATCACAAATGCCTTCAGTTTAGTGTCGTTCAAAGCTCAATAAAAATTAAATAATGGGACTTAAAGTAGTTAATTAGCTCATTGTCACCAGGAAATTGTTTTTAGCACTGAATAGAGGGAAAATATTAATTTGCCTGTGAATTATTGAACGAATTAGAGTTTTAGAGGACCAAAAATATATTTTGTACTTCTCTGTCGGGTAGCAGAGTAAAACATTCTATAACCAATGAAGGTATCAAGAGTTGAAAATTCATTTGTATCGAGCTCTTAATAGATGATTAGAAATTGTGTCACCACCATTAATTAATGATTAACTCTTTTCTCCGGATCTATTTATGGTTGCAAATAATATGTAATAGTAATATAGCGAATCTTAGAAAAACATGCCACTATAATTAGGAATATAAAATAAGCACGAATAAACAAAAAATGTTTTTTTAGATGTCAATGAAAATGAATTAATCTTTTTTAGATTATTTAGTATTTTTTAATTTTAAATCATTCCATATTTAAAAATCTCGGACACAGTCACATTTAAACAATTTACGAATTTCATAATTCGAAAAGCTATAATAGATTTAATAAACCTCGATCTCAAATTCCATAAGGTAGAGCTTTTCATACTGGGAAGGGAGATCATAAAGCCTTATTTTTCAACCTCTAGGCTTGGGATTGCAAATGATTTTTGAGTCGCGTGCCAAGAAAGTAGCGTGAGCCATAAGACTTTCTTTCGCGTGCCGCTAGTTTACTCCTACTCTAATAAACTTCATAATTTATACAGAAAACACAAGACTACGAGTGCCAAGTAAAATCAGTTTCTGGCACGCGTGTCACGTATTTGCCGTCCCTGCTCTAGACAAACATAATATTTTCTGTCCTCTACTGCAGTTTTTCTAAACCGGTGGACCGCAACCCACTTGTGGGGCCCAAAAGATTTTATGTGGCTGCAACATATTTGAAATAATTAAGTTCGCTTAACAATATTTAAGAAAAAAACAGTCGCGAAAGCATAGCCAAAACTCAGTATTTTGTAAAAAGCGATCGTAATAAATTACTAATAAATTGCTTTGGGTTCTTTTTAAAATAACCAGCTACTTTTAGTAATATAGAATTTTCTCCAGCCTATACGTACACATATTGATATGTAGATGGATAATTTCCTACAGCTTAGGTAGGCGCTATTATCAATAAGGTTGTGTGTTAAGTCCTTACCTGTTGCAGAACAGATGGTAGCGTCCCTCCTTCAGACAATCTCCCCCAACCGGTGACGGTGGCATTCTCTCCGACCAGGAGGTCGTCTGATCCTGGGAGGCATATAGGGGCGACATGGGGCGCCGCGGACGGGGGCGGGAGGGGCTCAGACAGACGAACCAGGGCTAGATCGTACTCGTAGGTGAAAAAGTTGTAGCGCGGGTGGACGACCTTCCGGGCGACCCCGCGCTCCACGTGGCTCAAGGGTTCACCGAGGTCGTCGCCGTTTCGAAGCTGTCGATTAAGGATAAAAGACGGTTATGTAGAATGCGTCTAAGCGAAGGGTAGGAAGAGGTTTTGGCCGCGATTTGGATCGAGTTTTCACCTCCCAAAGGGTACCGGCAATAGTTCGTCCTTTCGAGTTGTCGAAAAACTGGGTTATGCGCGAGCAGATATAGGGCTCTTGGAAAGTTAGCTTTTCAAAATGCCGAAACTACATCAGAAATGCCGAGGAGGCTAGACAGGGCCGGCTGAAGGTTATGGCTGGTGTGGCCCTAGCCCCAGGGCCCTCTCTCCGGTAGGTCTCGCGCCTCTGGTTTAACTAGCGGCGTAAATTTTTTTTCATCCGTAAATGACCCAGAGATATACGATTCACGCTCAAACCAAGTATCTTTTAGCACCAAATTACCAGAAAGGAAAATGAGGACGTTATATCCTGACTAGATGGCAACATTCCGTTCCGATTTCCCACACTTTTCCTTCTAAGTTTTGACGGCAACATTCTCGTAAAAACATTTTCCGTAAACTCATGTTTGTATTCATCATCTTTTTTTATTAGGTCGGGTCCTGAACTCGCAAATGTTCACGCCGGCCTTATTTCTATGTTAAATATTTTTAAATTATTTATTTTTGAGAAATGACGTAAAATCTTATGAACGTATGGTTACATTCATTATAAAAACACTCCTGTACTGGATAGGTAGATTTTTATTATAGTATTTCATAGAATACTATAAATTTGAGTACAATGAAAGCATTCAAGTATTAATTTAATGTAATGCAGAAATCTGATAATATTTTTACTGGCCTCGATATTTGGTTGTGAGTCAGTTCAAATGGCTTCTTCTGATTATGGCAACAAGAGTTCTGCGTATCTCCAGGAAATAACCTTTAAGTTAAAAATCTCTTATTCATTTTTCAAACTCAAAATTGTTCGTTAATATAAATCCAAACTGATTTACCATTATTTTGGATCGATCGAAAGAAACATCGCGCTCTTACCGATGATTTTAGCTAAACAATTCGGTGTATTTAGCATGTTGTCAATTAGGCTTTATAACTTTGATATGACCGTCGTAATAAGCGTTTCAATAGATGTAAACATCAGACTGATATAAGAATTTATTGATTCTCATAAAACCAACCAAATTATTCGTGCATTCCTGTCACTAAATAAAAAAAAACCGTTTGAATGGATGTTCAGTTTCCGTGGTGATTAATTTAATTTACTGAAATGGGCTTGAATGAACGAAGTAATATTTATGACTCGAGCGAATATTATGAGAACATGGCTCGCAGGGCAAAAAAATATATATCGACGAAATTAATTGCTTTCAGTACAATCGCAGGTTCTCGGAAGTGGTTGGGTGTATTCTGCGACGGCGGGACCAAATGGCGTGACCGAATGCTCATACGCATAAATTCATTTTTCCGATCCATTAGCTACGAAAGAGGCCGTCAAATCCCCTTTTCTTTCGTTTAAATGCTTAAAACAGTTTAGTCGACAGATTCTACTATTTTGTTGTTCTACACATAGTTTGCCATTCTGCATTAATTTAATTTTCAAGTTATGAAAAATTGTTTTAATACATGAAGTATTGTTGAAAATTTAAAAAATGGTTGCATTTGTATACGGAAATTATTATGCTTTTTAAAACATTTAGATCCCATAGCGGTAGTATTTTATTAATTTTTTCAGAATTCCATAGAAAAGTGTTTTTTACTTTCTCATACGAAGTATCGAGAAAGTATTGTTTTCGCGAAAAAATTCGACCTCGAGATTTTTACGAAAATACACGTTTTAGGTGTCGCTGAATCCGAAAAAGTGGTTTTCTCAATGCCGTCTGTCTGTCTGTTACTGGCTCTGGAGCCTAGACGGAAGAACGAAAATGAATGAAATCTCGTACTTAGGCATTTTATCATACTGAGCATAGTATACATAGAAATGGTCGACATTGATCAATAATTAAGAGTACTTTATTCTACGCATTTTTAAAAACAATCCGATTTTCTCAAAAATGGCTCTAACGATTTTGATCAAATTTCAAACAGTTACTTGAGTTTACGTCTTCAATAATACTGTATAGTTCATATTTCTCAAAAAATGAATATAAGGCTAGTTTATTCTAGGCAACTTTAACAATAATTCGATTTTCTCAAAAAAGGCTCAAACGACTTTGATCAAATTTCGTACAGTTACTTGAGTTTACGTCTTAAATATTACTACGTATTTAATTTTTCTCAGTGAATGAATATGACTAGTTTATTCTAGGCAACTTTAACAATAATTCGATTTTCTCAAAAAAGGCTCAAACGACTTTGATCAAATTTCGTACAGTTACTTGAGTTTACGTCTTAAATATTACTACGTATTTAATTTTTCTCAGTGAATGAATATGACTAGTTTATTCTTGGGCAACTTTAACAAAAATTGGATTTTCTAAAAACAGGCTCATACGATTTTCATTTTCTAAAGATAACTAAACGACGCATTAGTACCCATATATGAGAAAGTTTGTACAATGTATGTTGTACCGATTTTTCTGACTTTAAGTCGAGGGTGTGCAATCTTTTTAAACCCGAGGCAGCGTAGAATATTCTCACAGCAATTATTAATCGGTTAGGCATATATTTACGCTCATACGTGAATAAATGCGCCACGTCGCGTTTCACGCAATAACAGATCGCGGGAAACGGGTGACACACCCCTGATTTAAATTATAACAGTCTGATCCATGATAGGTCACAGCCGATATAAAATATACTCAGACTTGGCCCGGCGCCAAGGTTCCATACTTCCCTTAATTTCTTTCCATCAAAATAGAATAAATTTTTATTTTCGGCTACAATATTATAAACAACACAATATTGTGCAATGAAACTTGCGTTGTATATGAAATGAGTAGTATTAACAGTAATCGTAATTTTTATTATGGCTGTCAATCAGGGGCGGATCCAGAAACTTCTCCAGGGGGAGGAAGGCGATCGCCCCTCCCCTTATTGAATCCGCCTCTGCCAACTACCCTATACTTTGACATTCCCTACCACAATAAGAATATTTCTTTTCCTTGCCATACAGACCAAAACTGCTGCCTAGAATCGAGGAATTTTGCGCGGAATGAATTTAAGAATGCACCCAGTGGAAGGCAGTGGGGTTATACAAGGAGGGAGCTATCGCTCTTCTCTCGTCGATCCGCCACAGCTGTTAATTAAACTTTACAGATTGATAAATTAAGTTAGATTGTTCGCAGCATATTATCGAATGATTGACCTACCTGTTGCAATGAATCTCCGCTTTCACTGCCAGTCTTTGAGAAGTCGTACTCGCCGACTCGTATTCTTATTTGCGACGTTAGAAGGCTGAAAATTGATAAATAGTGTTTTTATGTCATAGTATAAATATAAAGATTATTGCCGTAAAATATATCTGATATTTCTTTGCTCAAATTAATTTTATGCAGTGCAATCACGTTTAACTATTAACATTGGAGGATTAGATAGATATGTTTTTCAAAATTGCAATATGTTTCGATGCAACCGCAATTAAACTGAGAGATATTTACTTTTGATTTCAATAGCGAGTAGATTTGGAATTGATCATTTTCGTGAAAATTTTATTTTCATAGCCGGTATCTTATTTACATTTGAAAAGTAAGACTACTTTGGCCTTATTATTTTTATAAAGTCATTTATTAGAAAGATTCGGTTTATTAAAACCACCATCAATTACTGATTTGAAACCAGAGTTACGAAATACTGTTCACAAGGAAAGGCCAGGAAAAAAACAAAGCGGTTATGCCGTTCTTGGAAAACGTGTATCGATGTATTTGGTAATGGAAGTTTTCCGAAAAAAATTGTCATTACTCACTCGTCCACACAATGGCCCGCTGTGGCGATCCAGTTCTCGTTGAGGACAGCGCCCCCGCAACGGTGAGTGCTCGAGAATCCAAAGAAGGACGTCCTGCGCACGGATACCTGCCCAAAGAAGTTTAGTTTCAGCGTTTCAAATAAGTCTCTCTCTTCTCCTCTTCGAAGCTAAAAGATTTATCCAAAGCCGCTTCGAAAGGCGGCGTTATTTACAGCCTCGGTAAACCCGAAAGTCTGGGTCATCTTTACATTTTTTTCTTCGTTGCATTTATCTCAACCAGGTTAGAGACACGAGGAGCCGATTAACGAAGCACTTTTTTTGTTAATTTATAAAAAAATCGCGTGGTTTTTTGGGCACGAGAAATAATTCAAGTCGCAGGAGTTGTATTTTTCCCGTAAGTCTTAATAAAACGACAGTATTGAGTTAGCCGCGGCTTCTATGTAATTACAAAAAGGAATATATATTAACATTCGAGCGACATCATGATAAAGCGCCGTCGTGTTGCCGGTTAACTAAACCGGTTAAACGCCGTGTTAATTACGATTCCGGAAAGAATCCCCGCCAGATTTTACAATTCGAGCCTTTCCAAAAAAAAACAAAAATACCCCCTCGTATATTAATAAAAGTCACGATCCGTTGATTAATTAACTCATTTGAATAAAAGAGTGAACAATCCTTAGATTTTTATTAGCTTTTAATATATTTTTTATCGAAGCGGTCGCGCCGAACGGACCCGCCCAAGTGATTGCCTCTCGACGCCTCTCCCATGCGAAACGAGAAACGTTCGACGTCCATTCGGAAATTTATGAGATCGCTTTGGCGCTCAGAACTCACCTGCCACGGCCATCCTCCGAAAGCGGCGTTCTTTCCGCCGACGATCCTCGTTTCCGGCCTCGGGTGGAACGTGGTCACGCCGCACTCTGCGAAGGAGATCGATCAATCAATCAATTAATTATCGATGGATGAGTTTTAGAAGGGGAGAGCCGAGGAATGAATGAATAATCCGGTGCGTTGGGATGAGCGGATGCGCGGGGATCGAGATCGGGGCGAGATCCGACCGGCGGTAAGGATTTACGAGGAAAAGAAAAGGAGTTAGGGGGGCGTAAAACGAGAACGACTCTCGTAGTTCGCTTCGGTACAAGCAGTTAAAAAAAAGAGAGTGGGAGAAAAAAACAACGCGCCTTTAATTTCGCCGACCTCTTGAAGACCCGCCACGTTCTTGCTGATAGCGCGAGCTAAAAGAATGCGTTTTCAAGAACGGGAAATTATGCAGCTGCAATAAAAAGAGGAATTAGGAGCCATTCTTTATGTTTTGTTTTTTTTTTAAATGAAGGTATCGTAAATATTTGTTGTTTGTATTACTAAGTCTTGGGTCAATTTTCGGCATTCCTTCGGACTGGTATGCTAAGTATTTACGGCCACTTTTCATTGGCTGGTCCTTAAATATCTTTCAGGAATACTCTTGTATTTTGAGTTAATGATTTTTAAAAGGTGAATTTAAAAAGTATTTGCTCTGCTATCTTGTAAGTACTCAATAAAGGGAAGTGATTGATGTACAGTCAAGTAAATTTTGATGCAGACTAATAGAATATATCTGTGAGTAGCAAAACGTATAAAGTCAGCTTAATATATTGAACCGAGAACCGAATCAGAAGTTCCTCTAAAAAATTGTTCTTTTCGGTTGGAGAATTTATTTTTGAATTCGATTATTGCGTAGATAACTAATAAAATATTTTAAATCCATTAGTGCTTTCATTAAGAATATTGAATAGACTGTAGAAGTTACATCAAAAACGTTTCTTGCATTTACAAAAACGAACAAAGGTTTTACGATATGTTTGAAAAACTATCGTGATGATGATCTTAAGCATTTTTTCGAATCTCCTTACCACGTGACTCAAAATTGTATGTTTTAATAAAAAATAATTTATCATACAATCCTAAATATAAAATATTTTTATATTGGTTCACATCTTTTTGTTACTCCATGAGTGTCTTGTCCATGCTTTCTCTTCTACTTACTTGCAGTAAATAAAAGTAATGACAGGGCCGCACTATGCGGACTGGCTGGCCGTATGCGGCCCGCGGGCCAGGTGTTTGAGACTCCTCGTATACGCTTTTTTATCGATCTTAATGCTTAGTTCCTGATTATATTTGAGGAGTAAATCTCGATTAAAACTATACCAATGGAAAATAATTCTAAGAAAACTCAGTTTTAAAGCCGAATCGGTGAAAAGAGTAATTATCCAAAATGAAATTCCCAGGCAGTGAAATATCAGCAGTAGTTTATTTTTCTTTCTTTCGTTTTTCGAACTTACCGGTTCTGAAGGGATATCCCTATCATTGAAATTCCCTCTTACCCTTCCAAGTACTTCCACTTCCTACCAGCGACAGCGTCACCGGCGAAGTCGTGCTTTCCGGCGTGGTCGTCGTGGTTGGCTTGCTCGTCGTCGGCGCCGCTGTCGTCACCGGCCTCTTCGTCGCCGCAATCGGTCTCTTGGTGGCCGCGCTCGGCCTCTTAGTGGCCAACGCCGTCGGCGTCTTCTTCGTCGTTGTTCCCTGTTGAGGACGCGGACGGTTGGCCCATAGAGGAGGGGACGGCGGGGGCTTGGGGCGGGTAATGAAGTGGGGAGGCGCCGAGGAGGAGAAATGCGGGGAGGCCGTCATGGGTCTCGTGGTAGTCCTCTGGGTGGTTCTCTCCGTCGGCCTCTGAGTGGTAGTGCTCGATCTCCTGGTCGTTGTGACCGGAGGCCACCTCGTCGTGGGTCTTCTGGTATTCGAGATCGGTCTCCTTGTCGTAACCTGGGGTCTTCTGGTGGTCGGAGGCCTCCTGGTCGTTGTCGTCGGAGGCCTCTTCGTAGTGGTGGTGGTCGTCGTTGTGGTCGTAGTCGGTCTTTCCGTGGTCGATGTTGTCGTCGTGGTGGTGGGCTTCCTGGTCGTTGTTGGCGGAGGCCTCCTGTTCGCCGTCATCGGGGGCTTCGAAGTGGTCCTCACAGGCGAGGGGGAGGTCGGTCGGTGGTACCATGCCGTGTGCTGTGACAGGGACGTGGGAGAGTGGTAGAAGGGAGTGGAGAAGGAGGCGGAGGTGACGAAGTGGGCGAAGGGCGGGGAGGGAGGCCTCAGTCCGGAGGTGACGAGGTGCGGTGCTCCGGTGGGGCGAGGGGGAGGTCTGTACCCAGAGTGGACGATTCCGCTCACGACTGAGGCGGTGTCCTCACCTGGAAAGTGTACGAGTTGTGGCCTCTCCGTGGAAGATGGCGAAGACGAATTGGTGCAACACGTGCCGAACATGAAGTCGTCCACGCACATCCCCAAGTGCCTCCCGCCTCCCTTCACGCATTCCCATACGAACATGCAGGTGCCGTGTTCGCCGTCCACTCGACACGGTTTCGGAGAGATCTTGAAGCCTTTCGAAGAAAGAGAGAGAGAAAAGAGAGAGAGATGAGAAGAGGATCGCGGCGGAAGTGACGTGACCCACCTTTCCACACGTGCGTGCGGACGTTGCACGCGTGAGAACGGCGGGGTCATGTTAACATAACCGCGAGTTCCGATTCCAGGAGCCGAAAGACGTCCCAATAAGGGGAGGTGATTGGGGATTCCTGTCTCGGATTTCCTGTTTCATTGGGAAACAAGTGTCGAGAAGCTGTCTTGGAGAAGTGTCAGTTCGTATCCGCCTGTCGGAGGAGATTTAAGATCCCAGAAGAAAAATGATTCAAGGAATTGGCCGTGCCATCCGTGAAAAAGTCATCTGAGCTGAATTAATTCAGTTTGTTGGCATTTCGAATTTTTTAAAAGTGTACATCAAGCACTTTATATAGAAAATATTTTAATTTTCACGGTGTCTCTTCGTAGAAGTCGCGATAGACTTCTGAAATCGATTTTATATTATGGAATGTGGGAATCGGAATGGATTAGAAATTACGTTCTCGCATCAATTGTGTTTCTTCGACTTAATACTTGGTCTCTTATTCCTTCACCTATAATAAAATTTATGATACCCCATGCAACATAGCCAGAGATAATCAATAGCCTGTTTCCAATGTAAATTTTACGATTCAATGACGACAAGATTTAAAAAAAAGATCTGATGAATTTCTTTAGGTAAACCATGCTCTTCTCTTTTCAAACTCTTGCTTTTTAGCCGGAAGGCTGTTTGTTTTAAATTCACGGCCACGCTAACGGAGGTATTTTTGCCTTGGGATATAATGTTTCGTAATCTCTCTTACTGCTCCCAAATTTTGTAATTGCCTAAAAAAAACGAAATAACCAAAACAGCGCGGTATATTGCATTGTGGATTGGAAAATCTAACCGTTAAAAGAAATTAAATCGAAAAAGATAATCGCGTTCTTGATATCTTTTAATTTTAAATCGCTTTTACCTCCACGTCTCGAATAATTAAAGCAAGCAAAAAGATAAGCTATTAGCACAAATTTCTCAATAAGAAAACTGCTTAGAATGCGTTGCTTGTGAGTCTTTCTTTTTTCGCATCACAAATGATTGAGAATATTCCGATGGCTTATGCATGGTGGAAATTAGGGTTGAATACGTTTGACAAAAAATAAAAGAGTTCGCTGATGATAAGTCTTCATCATCCAATTTCCGCTGAATGATTGAGATGCGTAATTACTATTCATGTTGGAGAAGTCAAAGAAATTGCTTTTTTTGAAAGGCTGACGAGGATAAAGTTTTTGTTGGGAATGATTAACATATGGCGGGTTTTTAATAGCATAGAATTCGACAACTTTCGACCAAACTTTGAAGAGTCATTCCACACGTAATATGTAACCTGTTTTCCATTTACTTTTTGAAGGAAATTTTAATGTCACGTTGTGAATTCTATGTAGTTGTGTTTGTTCGGTTTGGGGCAAGATATTTTGCGAATAAGGAGCCGAGAATCACTATATGTCTTTTCTGCAAAATAAGTTAAATGTAGTAATTCAGTTTCATGGGAAATCTATCGTAATATCTCATTTATGTTTCTTGGGTCGTTATCATATCATTACCTTATTTATCTCAGGCAATTCAATAAGAAATTTATTCGAAGATTTCCACTGCTCAATATTCAGATAGCATCTATTCGCGACTAAGTACGTGTATACAATTCTTGAATAGATGATTCTTATTCTTGAAAGCATACCTGTCGGTATATGGCTACCATCAATTCCGTTCAGTGAAAATAATCTCGATTTCTCCTCTTTTAAGTGGAAATGGGTTCGGTTCCCGTCCAGGTCGAATGAAATCCATTTGTCATCGCGCATCATTAACATATTAATCTTCCTCATCTTCCGTGAGAGGGCGGAAAATGATGCGGGCCTTCCCGCGCTCACAAAAAAAGGCAATTCGTATTCTTCATTAATTGCGACAGCATTCGAAAAAAATAGAAGAGCTATATCGGAAAAAATGGCGTTTCGCTAAACGCCCTTTTTTCTTGAAGCTATTTCCAACTCACGTTTCTCCTCTTCAACCTTCCATCACACCTTCCACCTCCGCGGCCACGTGATCCTCTGCCGAAGTAAATTCTCTCCTCTTTTGTTTTCACTCATTCATTCACTTCTAATTCTTTCTATCTTCGCTGTGAGATGAGAGTAGGGCGAGAAAGAGAGATAGGAGGGAAAACGAGAGAAATTGAAAGATGGTGAGAAAAAAAGAGAAATACTGCAATATCTATGCTTCGATATAGGAAAAGGAAAAAGAGTTGGGAAATCGAGCTGTAAAAGTTGCATTTGAACCTTTTTAACTCGAACTTATTCATTGTGGAAAATCGAAAAAAAAAACACTCGAACGGTGTAACGTAATCAGCGTGTAGAAAGAAAATATCTTGTATTCTTTCGAAAATTAGGGTTCATGATAGAAAGTAGGTAGCATTATAAGGGACATATAAAAATGTATTGCGAATAAGTCGACTATTTACAAAATAAATAAGAAATAATAGTATAGAGTAATTTCCAAACGAATTGAACACTGGAAGCATGCTTTAGTAACAGAAAGAGGAACATGAATTTAAACCTTTGTGTATATGAAACGGTATCGGAAAAAAAGACGTTCGGTGAAACAGTAACATGCGAAATCTTCCTCGGCGACGTCGAGAAAGAAAGTTCCGCGGTAATCTTCAAAGTGTTAAGTGCAAGCTATTATGAAAAAAAAAACTGTTAAAAGCATTAAGTAAAGAAGAGCGAAAGAGTGAGAGAGAATGACAAATACATCTCTTATTTTCGCGCGAGGATTTTTTCGATTAATCGAAGCGATGCTGGAACTTGTGGAGAATATAATAGGAAAACTGCGTGAGAAAGAATGAGAGAAATAATAAAGGAAGAGACACACACGTGGTGGTGATGGAGAGCACATGGAAGCAAAAGGGAGGTAGTCGGCGAGGTTTTCTGCTTTTTTTTTATTCGCGGCGAAGCTTTAAAACACACACACAGACAGAGATGGAGAGAGAGAGGGTTGAAGACGAGAACGAGATCAAGAGATGAGAAGAGAAAGAAATGGAAGGAGAGAGAGAGAGAGATGGAGAGAGATAGGGAAAGATGAGTGAAGCATGCGGAAGAGTCTAGAATGTGAGTTTGATTGATGGTAGGAGCGGAGAAAGAGAGGGAGAGAGAGAGTAATTGAAGGAGGGAGTCGGGAGGTCAAGGAAGTGGAGGGAAGGATGAGGGAGGTTGGAACTATAGGAAAGAGAGAGAGAGGGATGGATGGAAAAAAGAGGGAGGAGGAAAAGGGTGGAAGAGAGTTATAGAATGTGGGTGAAAGAGAGGAAGGAATGAGAAGGGAGAAGAGGAAGGTGTGGGGAGAAGGAAGAGTAGGATGGCAAGAGAGAATGGGCAAATGGCTTTGAGTGGATAGGGCGAATAAAGACAAGGTACACTACTAGGATGGCTTCTGACATGGACTAAAAATCAAAGGAAAACGTTTTGAGGACGGTCTTAACATGCGTTTCTATTTGTCGATACGTATCTTTCATAGAGAGAGAGAGAGAGAGAGAGAGAGTTCACGCCGATAGTTTGAGGTTTACATCTCCGCTCGTGTTTCGATAGATCGATTTGCTTGCTAATTCGATCAGCGGACTCGTCAGCGGCGTCTATTTCGTTTTGGTATCGCTGTTGTTGAAGTCATTCGGAGAAACCCTGCAAGTGAAGCTAACTGGTTTGAAACTTCAGGTTTTGCGTATAATTTTTTTTTAATTTATAGAATGAGAAACCGTCATGCGGCCATTTCATAAAGTTGAGCGTTTTGTAGCGCTGTTAAGGTATCGCTGTAATATTATAGCTTTGATTTTAATAACGGGGAAACTCCAACGAAGTAGATAAATGATATTAATTTGACTTGTTTCTTTTTACTTTCTATTTCACAATATTTTCAGACACAATTCGAAAATTTTATACATTGCATACGTTGAGTAAAGTAACATAAATTTAAATTTCTGCTCTAATAACAAACTTAAAAATGTTGTTGAAACATTGGTCTGAATGCAAAACCTATGAATCTCTTGTCATTATATTGTATTAGTGTAATATGCCTTTAAAATTATTATTTTAGCAATAAACTTTAATTAATACTTCAAAGTCATTCGCCTTAGGTTTTGAATCGACTGATTTTTAAGGGGAAACAAACACATTATTATACAGAAATATTTTACACTTGCAATGAAGAAACTCTTCTATTCGCGCCTCAAGTTATTTCTCGTTATATTAATGCCTCAATGGTTGAAAAGCTTTGCAAATTAATATTTTAGAATTTGTATGTACATTACACATATAGGGTATATATATAAATATGCGACCAAATGTTAGCGGTACAATATGTTCCACCTTCTCCACTTTTGAAATAGAATTGTTCGCTTATGCTCTCCAATCAACATTACTTGACACTTTATTACAGAAGTAGTCTACTTGGTCTGAAGACTTCATATTTGCATGGCGATTCACGGATCCCCCACCTTGCATCGCTATTTCCTGAGGGTAAAAACGAGACGGATATTAACATTCTAGATGTCTACATACTGAAATAAGTGCATCAATCAGAAGGAATCTATTCTGAGGTTAAGAACGTTAAATGGAATGCAATTCAAAAGATAAAAAATTGGCAAAGAATATGTTCCGTTTTTCTGCGTCGTGAAAAAATCGGAATTCTTTGAAAGTGTAGATAAATGAGAAGAGATTCACTCTCGGGAAACAATTTTCCGGATTCCTGAGAGTTATTTATATCTTTAAAAGAGGAATAATTGCGGAGCGTTCGAAGGAAAGTTACATGAAATTTTATCCCTTTGCTATGAATGTTTGCTAAGCTATGGAAAAAGAGTATCCGTGATTCCAAGAACGGAATGGCAGATTTTCAATGCGGCCGATTGAACTCTTAACGGTTTTGGTCGATGACATTAAAGCTGAGAAGGAATCAAAAATGAAGTACATATATTTCCACGTAGATTCAAAATAGAATTGGCTCGTAAATCCTGTATTCAGAAATTACCTTTTGTACAATCGAATAGGTAAATTAAGATATGCGTAGGAATTCGTATCTTAACTAAAATGGCTGTTTCTTCAATCATTAAAGGCTGCTTCTGGTTCAAATAACAAATACGTACTTTGCGCTCTGTGAGATCTCCTGCAATATACGCCAGTTGGCACCGCCAGCAAGAAAATGGCAGCGCTCATCGCCAAATGCCACCAATTCATCCTCGATCCTGTAAAGAAAATATGAGATGGTAAAAATGAGTAAAAATTAAGGAAATTAAATAAAATTTTCATTATACGATGACAAATCGATCATTCTATGTTTTCTAAAATATATTTACCATTTGTATTTATATAAATGTCCATAATTTTTCTAGTTGATAGGGGCATAAATAACGTTTTGCACGTGAACAACTAAAGTTTCTATTTTGAAGTGAAATAACCTGAAGTGATAGCAGACAGTGTAAGTAAATCCAAATAAATACTCGTCAAAAAAATTTCGTCATCTTTCGATTATAATCGCTTAAAAAACTAATTTTGGTGTAGGTATGCGACTCAATATTGAGCCGTTTATTGACCAGGAAATAATAACCACTAAAATTCCACAACTCTCGAAAAAATTATCACATGAATTCCTGAAGTAATTTCAATTTATGAAGACATTAAAAAAATAAAAGTTTGCGGGCCGAGTCAAAGGAATAAAATAGGAAAATTTTACCACAGCAACGTTTTATTTGGTTTTCCTCTCGTTTTTCTGCCATCCGACTCGGGATCACGTCGCCCTTGTTCCGCGTGACGTCGTCACCCATTTATCTATCGTATGCGTGCCGCACGCTCCTCGGTGCATCGGAAGCTCCGTTTTGTTTGAAGTCGTGGTAAAGGGTGGGAGGAATTTTCTTGTTTGATCGCCTGTCGACAGAGGAAGGGAAGGAGAGGAAGGTATATCCCGCGCTTCTCATTTTTTTCCCCCTCTTCTCTATTTTCCTCCTTCCACCGACATAACTTCTCCCTCCCGTCCTCTCTACACCTCTCTCCTCCTCTCCTTCCACGCGCCTCAAACCAGTGAATGGATGTCTCAGCCTCTCGGGATGGAGGTTAGTATGCCTTTTCTCTCTGAAACCGCGGCCCACCCTCTCTTCCACCTTCCTCCTCCTTCCTTCCTTCCACCCTCCCACCCCCCCATCACACACAAACACACTCCCCCTTTAAACCCTACCCTTCCTATCTATCGCGCCTCATTTCCATTTAGGCTAGCGCCTCTCCCAACCTCACCCCCCCATTCTCCGCCTCCCTTCTCGATGATTGTTGATTGGGTACTTTTTTCGCTCGGAAGACGAAGTATAACAGGTATCGGGCTCCGAGCGGGAGATTTGAGTTACAGGCGGTTTTTGCTAAGGTTTTATGTTAAATCGACGACTAATAATAATGAGGCAGAAAACTGCTTTCCCCCTACGGTACGGAACGGGTAATTTATGGCTCTTTTTTAAAAAAGCTATGTGAATTCGTAATATTTTATATAAACTAGTGACTCATAATCGAGATCTAGTGGTGTGATAGGCAATTTGCCTCGTGTAGCGAGAATAAATTGATACTTGCGCTGACCTTTTGTCCCGTCGGAAAGTTTTCACTTCCTGCAACAAGCGCAAAATCCATCGAGGATAACATTTTTGGCTTGGGAACGGTATCAGCGAGGAGAAATGACTCTTCGCTTCATTAATAGATCATTTTGAGACTATTAGGTAATTAATTTTAATGAAGGAATATAAGTCCTAGAATAAGCACTTAGGAATAATAAATTGTAAAATTAAATACTTGTCTTAGGTATCTCCTATAGCAATAACAAGGTTTTATAACCATTTTATATTAGTATGGCTATTATAGATACCTATGACGCTCTTAATTTTCCAATTTTTTATATTATAGTGCTTTTCCAGGTATTTATTTTCATCTATAAGGTGAGCTCGGTAGTTCTCTCACGAAGGAATGTCAGGTTTAAGAGAATTTATGTTTTCAAGCATTGAACGGGAATTCTTTTCTGCTGAAATAACAAGAAGCATTGATTTTCGGGAAACGTTAGTTGGATAAATTACTTTAATAAAAAATATAAATAATTTTTATTTACCTTAAAACACTATTATCTACTTAATATTTTACTTCTGTGAAGTCATGCTTATACATTGTGACCGTAAATTCATTTGAATTGCTCCGATTAATAATGCGATATTGAATTTGATCCCGGGAGTTCGTTTGTTATAGTGCGCTTTAATTTCTATCAATAACTTGAATATTCTGTTTCGGACACAGAATAATATTATTAAATATTTAATAGTTAATTTCCTTGTTAAATGACAGAATTTTCAAAGTACAAAGAAAATAAAGCTTTAGAATTAAAATGATTACGTGTGACTTGCCAAAAATATTCCGAAAGTTTCCGAAAGGAATATATGTACCGTGTAAATTCCTACTCGTTGGTTATGCATACTTTAATAAGACCATTTTGGGATTTTCTTTCGAGAATTAATTATAAAATATGTCGCTTATCAGCGAATGATATTTACATGAGAATTTTTTATTTTATTATACCCCATAGAATTATAAATACTCTAGCGTTGTTTTTGCTTCATCAATCTCTTTGTATCACCCTTCATCTTCCTTTATTCCTTTGAAATGGCTTGATGATAGCAGTATGGCGATGCGAGCTGGTGTCATCAAACGGCGAGATCTTCTTCAAGCAGAAAGATATGCCCTTACATCTGGCACTTTGCTTACAATCTTGTCCCCTTTAAGAACTTCATTCACCCCTAAAAAAGAATCCACCCGTAACAACACATGAAATATTTCAACAACCTGAAACTCATAGAGGTTTCTTTTTTTTTTTTACCTCTTATGACCTTTAAAAGAGGTTATGAGCATTCGAAATATTTTTTTTCGACGAAGCGGGGTAGGAAATATTTTTTCCTCGGCGAAACGAGACGCGTTACTTTTTTTTGGACGTTTGTCTTATTTTTTGGAATCTTGCTCTCGCGCACGTCTCGTATTAAAAAATTACTCTCGGATTGAAATCAGAGGTGGTATCAAAAGGTGCGACTTGGGTGGAGATGCAGATTTTACCCACGAGAGAGGTGAACGTCTTATGGTCCGACATTCGTCAGGGAGATAAAAATCTCGCGGTTTACTCACCTCAAACGCCCATTTCCTGCTCCTTGACCATACCAAGGCGACGTGGAAGAAGCGCAGAGATAGAGAAAGCATCCCCGTCTGAGTGAGAACCTCGTTGCGATGGTGTTTTGTTTCTTTAACGGGAGATGGAGAAAATGTTCTTTTCCTTCTCGCGGATGCTCGAAACTGCGAGTCTCGGCGCGTGGCTTATTGCGAATAGCAGCGGCAAACAAACGCGGCTATTTTTTGTTCTCCGCGGGGAGTCGAGGTTGAGCGTAAATTTTTGGCGGGATGTTTTTTACAGCGAATATTCACCTCGGAACGGGTGTTGAGTTGCGTAATGGGCAGTTAATGCGAAAGGAGCGTTTTGACGATTTTTATTTTTGAAAGGGTTTATGAAGGATTGAGTGGGAATGGGAAGGAGGGAGCGTAAACACGCTGATTTCAATGTAACGTTGGAAAACGGTTGACGTTTATCTAACTTTAAAAAATCTTTTAAAAGCACTCCACGAGACATTAATACATTTGTGATATATGCAGAATTTTACCGCGCTATAAGATGTTGTATAAACTGGAGTTTGCTTCAGGTGCTTTGAGAGTTAAAACATAATTATAATATGACAGTAAATAAGCTTTGTTTTATTAATGAATTTCATAATTTAACAACATTTATGGGAAGGTTGAGAAAAGGACGATAAAATATGCGGTTATTATGTTTTGCAGAGGAAATTTACGAAAACTGTTTGAAGAATCGTATGTGCTCTTTTAGTTGAACTTGTCCTCGGGTCAGATAAAAGTATTATTGAATTATAAAGGTAGATTTGATTGGAATTAATTTTTTTTACATACCTACTATTAATTCTGGGTGCATTAATGAGATCACTCGAAAGATTCTCTTTTTTTTAAACTAGATCCAAATTGATGTTTACAAATCCAACTATATAAAACATAATTTTTTCCTTTAGTACATCCATCCTTTGAAGAATGAGAGTTTAATCTCTGCTCTCAAATATATTTATTTTCCCGGAGTTTCATTTAATATTCGAAATGAATAAAGAATAAAAAAACTTTCCTTTTTCACGATGACTCACTCATCCGTTTTTTCTACCATCTCTTCGTTTATGTTTTTGTTTTATCGCGAAGAGTTTTCCAGTGTAATTTTCAGGAATCTGTTGAATGTTTACTTTCTTGGGTTACTCAAAGCAAACAATGTAAGTCCGATGAGATTCAGAAAGCTGTGCGTTTTCCTCGCGAAGTTCGAATGGATTGGACAAACTGAAAAAGCTCGAAGCGTATAATCGGTAACCAGGGTGAGAGAGAGGATTTTGTTTCCATTACGGAAAAGGGGGCCTGTGACTCTTACCTTGAAGGATATGGAACGAATACATTCGAAGTTCTGCGTCAGAAAAGAGAGCGGTGCGATTTTCACGAAAAAATATTAATAAGATTTTTCCTTTCAATATTTACCATCTATGAGTTTCGAGACAAGTATGCTGATGCGAGAAATGTTTCTTTGGGCCATAAAATGCTTCTTGCGTTAATGCGGGAATATAGGTCATATACCTTTTAATTTTCGTCGAAGGTTTGTTTGCTCGTCGAGTTTTATTTGTAAATTTTATTAAACTGACCTATAATTCTAGTAAAGTGTTGTTTCTCGTATACCTATTTGCATAAAGGATAGAAGTTTTGCTTCAGTACTGATAAATAACGTTAGAGGAAGTTAGGATAACTAAGTTGCATTCCGATGGAATGCCATAACTTTAAGTATGTACAAATAGTAGTACTAGGTTCAAAATGCTTACCAAGAAAATTACAATTTTAGGGTAACCGCTAGAAAATTTAAGTGTTTGTATAAAATGAACTCCATATAACATTATTACTCGGCCAAAATGATAGATAAATAATATTGTTTTTTGTCAAGTGATATTTTAAAGCATCGTTTAAAATGAATTATGAAGCTCAAATCATAGTTCGAATCCAAATAGGTAATTCCTGTTGTCGTAAAACATTTGAATAAACCAGATGTGTGAAGCAGCTACGGAGTAGTTGTATTTTGTGATAAGTTACTAATTTTTAATATAATTCTTTTTAAAGACAAAAGTCGTTGAATTGTCACTGTAGTCGAACATCTTGTAGTTAATGTACATCTGGTTATAGTACCTTATTTAAATCAGAAATTAGACCGCTTCCTTCGTTCAAATTTGATAGATTATTGTCGTTTTAACAAGATTGCTGTGATACAGCTACTAAAAGTTTGAATTCTTGTCTTAAAAGATGCATCGACTGTGCTTTTTGCAATTATTGCTCTTTATGAAAAGTCCAACAACGACAGTAAATATTTTCTCTCATTCGTAAGAAAATCCCGATCGGAAGGCTACGATTCCTGACTCCTTATAAACTTAGAGTATATGATGTATCATCCCATACTCAATTCCAAAAGAACCTCGCTCCGTTTGTCAGGAATACATCACGCGATACGTAATCAACATAAAGCACACATTCTTTCAAGTCTAACCGTTAGGAGATTTTAACGCCCGGTGATTGATCTTAATGCCGTAGTTTAAGTCTATTTTTTGCGGAAGGGATTATTTATCATTCGGCGGCTTAGATCAACGATCTGTTATCGGCTGAATAATATTCCATCTCAAAACAATCAATCATTACGGACAAGATTTTATGTTTACAAAGGCTGAAGACGTTTCCCTTATGGCAACCGCAGCTGTATTACAAAAGCATCCAGAATGGCCACTCAAAATATTTCGCCATATTTTCAGGGTTTTTATTAATAATACGGGGAAATAACACTAATGCTGTCAACTGCCACCGGGTAATGGCAAATTAACACTTTTTTCGTCCGGACTGTCAGGATCAGCGTGAATACGTAAAAATATGTTTTGTGCTGTCCTATTATCAGTGACAGAGATCACGTTTTTCTTGTCACGCCCTATAAGGAACGGATTCCCGCAAAAGAAACAACATACGCCCTATATTAACTGCGAAATCAATTTCTCCAAAACGGAACTCATAAGTTGCTTCGCCCCTCCGTACGTAGGGGTAAGAAGGAAAACCGGGCCTGGGAACATGATCGGGCACAATTTCGCCGCATCGGCCGATCGAGATCGTGATTGGGCGTTTTTATCACTTTTCGGGACGAAGAAAGAAGGCCCTTTTGGGACTTTTCGTGGCCACGGTGACCCGAGAGATCCTTTTGTACGGTCGTCTTTTGTAGGGCGGGTGGGTTTCTTTAGGGCGTCCCACGCTGTCATAACTGCCATTAGCGGCTACCCCACGCGCCTTTTCCATTGACTCCCGTCGTAAAAAACTCATGGAGTTTGACATCCTATGAACTTGTTTATACGACCTATTACTGTGTGTTAATTGGTTATACCTATTCCGTCCTATATTTTTGTGTTTCCCGGATTCAACTGAAAAACGCAAATTGAATTATGTTTACGTATAACGAGAAAAAACAAAACTTAATAGATATTGTCTAATTTAATAAATAACTTTAATGAAA
The DNA here is from genome assembly GCA_036926305.1 of Uropetala carovei. NCBI lineage: Eukaryota > Metazoa > Arthropoda > Insecta > Odonata > Petaluridae > Uropetala > Uropetala carovei. The sequence continues at coordinate 6,967,075 of JAXCHB010000065.1, read as the reverse complement.
CGGAGTGGTCCTTAAGTTTTACTTCGAAACAATGGAGATTTTTGGTATAAAAGTCTTTGGCAGGGAGGAAACAATTTTGTTTTGCGGCTGTTACTAAATAAATTCCTATATATCCTCATAAATAATAGTAACACTGCGTTTGCCCTAAGGATAACTTTTAGTGGTTGATTATGTTACAGCCGGCATAGCTTATAATAAACAATTAACAAACACATCTAAAACACATTTTTTTTGTACGTCAGAGCAAAGGAACTACTGAAAAATCGATTGAGCGAATCTATATTCGCTAAATTGACAATGGTGAATTGTTCGGAAAGATATCGTAATGTAGCAAATATTTACACAAATCGCTGTTAGATAATACAAAGAAGTAATAAGATACTAGGGTAGTTTTATGAGCTCTTAAAACCATTACCTCCAGCATACGAGTGTATATGAGGACTGCTTGCTTAGTTTTCCTCTATTATAACTGGATTACGATCAGAGTTTAATATAATGACTACTCTGGGTTTGTAATTAGCAGAGATATTTTTGTTGATGAACAGGTCTAATGTATAGGATTTATTTTTTGCGTTAGTTCGGTAGAAGAGTGTCATTTTGTTGCAATCTAATACATTTTTTATATAAATTCTTTTATAAGAAAATTTCTATTTTTATTGATGTTGGGGCCGCTATAGTCTGTGTTTCTGGCGATCAAGTTTCCACCTATAATAAAGTTATTGAAGTTAAGAATCTTTTTGAGGTTGGCTACAACTAAAACGGGTCATGTGATGGTCAAGTTTGAGAATGAACCGCTTGATGTTATCAACGATAATCCTTATCTCCCGTGTAACCATGAAGGAAGTTTGAGAAATACTCTTTAGATTCGGTAAAGACATGCAATGTATTTGCCTATTCGATTATAATCACCTCGATAATTACTTCGGCTGCTTTTTCGTTATTCGTCACTGGATTTCCTGATGTTGTGAGGAAAGCACGGGGTGTGAACAGGAGCGGCCATATAGGCGAACTAGGCGGTCGCCTAGGGCGCCAAATTTGTGGCGAAAATATTAAGTTAAAGAAATAGTGTAAAAAATGAAAAGAATTTAAAAATACAAATAAAATAGCGATGATGTCATTATTTCAATTTACGTGTGCGTACTGATGAATATGAATTATAATTCACTTCTATACATTCCTGGTAATTTACTAATACTTCAAATACACTAGCAAGACACAGTAAGCTTTGAATTTCGCGCGCTTTGTCACCACTCCGCAAGAGGAAGCTTTCAAAATAAAAAGGAAAAAGGGGGCAAAATGTTTTCCAGTTTACCAAAAACCTCAGCCTTGATCTGCCCTTTGGGTTCAGAGGGGGGGGGGGGGGGGGGGGCGCCGATTGCATGGTTCGCCTAGGGCGCCAGTTGCTGGCAGATATTATAGGGCCGCCCCTGGGTGTGAAGCAAGTAGCACAACGCGAAAATGAGAATTTCTATTTTAAGCGCACCATGTTTGACAATTATAAGTAAATCTGCAGCAGGGAAAGGATTAGTGTGAATATAGTCATAACGTGGAAACGTTGAGATATTTTGTATCCACGCGAGTTTGCTCTAGCGGGAGCAATGAGAGGAAAGGTTTTTCTTCTCGGAACGAGTTTATACTCGTAATATCAAATTATCGACTTCCTTTTTTTTTTAGTGTAGATCGCACCTCTGTTTTATCTCTGAGAATAAATAATTGAAAACCAACCTCCTCCACATGATGATTTCGATTTTACTTCTGGTCCAACGAAAACCTCGACTTAGAATAATCCAGTAACGCCTATTTTTTCAATTAAATATTTATTCGCTGTTTTTCTTCCAAATGCCAGGGATGGCATTACCTTTTGCGGATTCTGTTCCGAATCATTTAATATGGCTTCCCACTTAATATGTACCTAGATTATGATATAGCTCAGTGGTACCCAAACTTTTCTGCTCGAGGGCCACATAACTCCTTTCTCCACTCGTCGCGGGCAACACTCATTCGAAAATAGAGTTGAAGAAAAATTTTAGGAAATGTAAGGGTTTAGTTATGGATCAGTATTACCTGACTTGTTTAAAAACATTTATATAATGTGTGAATAGAGAGATAAAGTAAAAGATATCGTTTATTATACACATTTTCATTTTATTTTACTTGGAGTCCTTTAATTGTTAAAATCATGACGGGCCGCATGAAGACACTCAGCGGACCGTAGTTGGAACACAACTGATATAGATTATGGTCTGAAAAGGGGCGAAGAAGTTATGCGTAACAAAAAGTCGTGCATGTATTTAGAAGGAATAATTGTCTCATTTACGCTCAGGAAAGGTTTCTCGCTCTTGCGAGTCCAAGTATCGCCGCACTTTTCGCGCGAGTTCGAAAATCGGCTTTGTCTATTGCAGAGGTGGGGAAACTACGGCCCGCGGGCCACATCAGTCCCGCGTGGGCGTTTTATACTGCCCGCGATGTCATTACGAAAGTGAACCATGAAATGTAACACAGACAGTTTCGTACTTTTTTGGTTAAAATTAAAAAGGGAAAACCTTTTCTTGTGAAGTTTAGAAGATAAAATATTATTAAACATCAATTTTCACATACAGAAACTTTCGCATTCTCTCAAGGAACTTTCGATGTGGACCCTAATGTGGCCCGCCGAAGTATTTTCATCTGCTAATGCGGCCCACCTAAGCAATTGCAAAAGTTTACCCACGCCTACGGAATAGTTCCAGTTCGTGAGCCAGTTGTCTTACTTTTCTCCGTTTCTTTTGCCTAACTTAATTTTTCGAAGCAACTCGCCGAAAGCTTATCATTCGCGGAAGAAAATAACGGGACTCCATGACAAACGATTACTGGTAGAAATGTTTGATATAATTGTCAAAAGTGCTACAATTTAATTTCGCCAAAATCATATCGTTGAGAACGGGAATTCTAAGAAATCTGGATGGGTTTATTGTCACCTAAATAAAAACCACAACATCTGGTGTGCATGTACAGAGCTGTGTACTAACTGAACTCGAGTCGTAATTCAACTCGAGACTGACGCTTGAGGGTATAAGGATACATCCAAGTCCAACCATTGCGTGCGTGTTTCATTAGAAGGCAAGGTCTAGAGATTTTAACGCGCGATTATAAATTTGGCCACGATTTTTTTTAACGGATTGGTTCCCGAATGGCGTCGATATCAAAATTCTCCGTACTCGATAATTTTTATTCAATCTTTCCTGTACCGTTAAAAAAGATCGCTAACGCTTTTCCGCGCGCTTGCCATTTTTATCGTTCAAATAAATATGCCAACTTTCTTTGCCGAAGGGTGTAGAGCATCCGACTCTTCCTGACCTACAGATAGCGAGTTCGAAGCTCGCCGAGGTCTTGAAATGAATACGCATTTTTCATCGCCCTTTCTCATCAATCACTCTTCGAAAGTAACTCTGTCAATCGATCAGGTAATCAAAGGGAACGAAATATAGCGTATACGACAAAGGCGCGGCGCGATTGAGACACGTCACCGGAAGAAATACATCTGCCTGCGGAGTTGTTTACATAATTTTATCGAAGTTAAAAAAAAAATATTCTAGAAAACTGTTTGTACGCTATGGATGAACTTCATTTGATATTATTTCCTTTGCTGCGCTCATAGGAAATATAGGTGTAATTTCTAACGAAAATACGCCGTGGAAGATCTGAGAGAGTAATATCGTGACGTTTTAAGAGAAAACATCCTTTAATTTGGACCCTTAAATTGCTTGCCGTAAAATTTATGCTCGATCCGCAATTTTATTTCGCGTACAGCAAATTATTCCCCATTATTAACGCTTATTTTTTTTCCTTCAGACTCCACAAATAAAAACGAAAGAACTTTTAAATATAAAACTCGCTTCAAATGGTAGGTTCGAGTTCCACTCTCGCCGACGAAACGAACGGCTTGTTTGGAATATAGTAATAAAAATCAACCAAAATTTGAATTTATTCGGTGTTCAACGATAGATTATAGGAGGAAAGCGGAATGCCGATCGTCGTGAGAGAGAGGGAGGGAGGGAGAGATCGATTCATTTAATAGACGCTCGAGAAACAGGTTCCTCGTAAATTGGAGTGGACGCAAATCTCTTAAATGGACGTCTAGACGGAATTCGGTCATTAATAAAAAAAATAGCGCGTATTTTGGCTTTTTTGACGACGCGGTTCATAAAGAGAAAAAGAAAAAAATAACGCCAGATAAAAGGGAAGCGCTTAAGATCTCTCCAATGTGAAATTCAGTCCTCTCTCACGCACACACACACTCTCCCTGTGAGCTGCAATCTTTCGTTTGTAAAAAAAAAGACGGTTCATTTGAGGTGATGGGCGTTGGCCAGGTAGGAAGAGAGGAAAAAAAAACGACAAAGCGTATAAACAATGGGGATATCCCGTCTATCTCACCGCCTCGAATTACAGGCGCACGCGTTTGAAATTAAAAAAGTTTTTTAAAATAAATAAAAACATGAATGCGAAGTGTTCCCTTCATATGATGACCCAATGGCACAGTTTCACTTCAATTATTTCTCTTTCGTTTTTATTGTACTTTTTGAACTATTTTTTTAATTGTACGTCCGTACACGTTCACCCGTCCGTCGGGCTCGGGTGAGAAACATTTTCCTCGTTCGCCTATCCCTCATTTTTCCGGCTTTAAAAAGGAAATCATCCTCCCCTCACTCCTTTCTCTCCGTTCCACTCGTATTCTCGATTCTTTTATTGCCGCGCTTCGCTTTCGTGTCTTCGCGATGATGCTAGAGGAAAACAAAACGAATGACGGGGCGCGCCTCGCTTCTCTCGTGTTTATCTTTACGGGAGGTGAGTGCCTTCGTGTGTTTTCCGACCCATTGAGATGCGTGTCCGGTACGTCGTCTAAACTTTTTTTGTGTGGTTGTGTGTGTGAGGAGGTGAGATCGATTGTAGGCTGTCGACTGAGACGTTTTTTAAAGGCTATACGGTGCGTAACGGATGTTCCTTCCAACGTAAGTCTCTCTCTCTCTGTAGGATTTCGTGTAATCTTTTAACAGCTATGGTAACAATGCGGCAGTAAGGTGCTTAAAAAAACAATTTTAGTATTATTTTTTGGTGAAAAGTTATAGTCGCGTGGAATGAAGTAATTCAAAAAAAATATTGTGCTAACGAACGATAAGTTGAAAATTTATTACATACCAAAATGTGTTCATTATTTGTTTTAAATGCTTTGTTGTGTTAACGTGGCGACTCACCCAAGTCCAATTACTATTACTTTACACCAAAATACAAAGTACTCTTCTTTAGTCTGGGATTAATAAGACAGAATAGTATATTTGAAAATACGCCATAATTTACTTCCAAACTTACTTCATCGTGTTTAATGGATTTCGATGACTTTAGTTGAATATCTTATAGAAACCAGACGTAGAAACAATTTTTCCGAAGTAAAAGATCGTGATTTCTGATGCAGCAACTATCATTTCAGAGTACCAAATTTTTATTAAAGACATTTTTATGTTAACGAATAGTTGAAAATGGCAGGAGATAATTTGATTTCATCATCGAGTTTTGAACAAAAATTAAGTAAGGACAATAATATCGATTGGAAAACACCTAGAAGAAGAAAACTTTCTTTGGTACGTTAAACTGTTTATCAATACTTGAAGATTGTGGACCTCCTCGTATGCCACCATTCAAGTTATTTTATCCTTCCCCTTCAGTTAAAGCACTTTATTCATAAAATAGAACCTACAGAATGCGATGGAGGAATTTACAATACGAAGTATAATTAAGAGATAAGTAAAATTATTTTCGAAATTAAAAAATACATAACTTTTGTATCTTTTCACGTTCTAAGTATTGTCTATTCGAGAGCGAACCTTTGGTATGCGTCCTTTGAATAGCATATCCTTGTACTAAGGCGAACGGTTTCAGTACGAAACAAATCAATAAACACCAAGTATACATAAAAATGGACATAATTTCTTCCGCTCAATAGAGGTGAAGATAAATATATTTTTAATTGATGGTTCCAATATCCACATAAAGCTAGGGATAATCGTATGAAAATCACTCAGACCCAATAATTTCGTAAAATCTAACGCAAAAACAATTGCGAGGCGTTTAAAAACATATCACTGGATTCGATGTAAAGTTAAAATACATCTTGCGTGAAAAATGCTTCTTTCGAATGCATTATTTTTCGGTTATCTTTTCCGACTATCCGGTTAAAGTGCATTCCTTTACGCATTAAACTGCATCCGAGAAGTGTTGGGAATAGGATGAATGACGAAGAATCCGTGATATGCTTCAGGGCGAGACAGCGAGAAAGATAGAGCGTCCTTAAGACGAGGGTTCACGCAGCGCATTTTAAATTCCGTCCACTCACATATCCTCGTATTAATCTCCTCAGCTTCCCTGACCCCCCGTCCTCCATCTCCATCTTTTTTTCCCTCCCCTTCCTTCTCTCTCTCTCTTCGTACTATCTCTCTGCAGGCGCAATACATCGCCTCGAAACCTTATCGTGTCAGTTTGTTTGAATGGTTTGGAGGAGGGGCGAGACGAAAGAAGGCGAGGGACCCACTTTTGGAAGGTGAAAAGAGGTGAAGGAAGGAGTGGATGAGGAGTTTGAGAGAATAGAAGAATATCGGAGGGTAAGAGAAGGAAGAAATTAAGAGCAAGTGAATGAAGAAATCTTGGAGGTAATTAGATGTCAGATGAGGAGAAGTAATCGCACGAATGCATTCAGATGTTTTTTTTTATATTATTAGGGAGACGTAGGCATTTGGCGTATTGTGTCATGACGGGTTATTTGAACGGTGGTAGAAGCACGGCGGTGGTGATTTCATCTCCGTCGTTACCGGTGCCTGCGGACAGAACGTCCTCTTTACTCCACCATGGACCATCACGGGTTATTTATGCGTGGCGCACGAATTCCGCGCGTGCGCGTACAGGGAAGTGATGGGGAATACTCGCGATAAGTCGGATTCCAATCGCGGTCCACGTTAGGGTTATCGTGCGTTAGATGATCTAATACTTGGTTGATTTTATCTCCGATATTAAACAGGTTTTTCTCTAACGGTCGACGGCGTAATCCGTTCTCACGAATAACTCTCAAATAGTATATGCAATTTGAAATAAAAATACCGCACGTTACTGCTATGATGGTGATACTCAGAGTCATGAATTTCATCTTGCAATCTTTAAACGCACCAATTTTTCGACCTGTTTTTTTTTAATTCCCGATAAATGCAACTGTGGCAAAATCACTTGTTACCTTTTAAGAAAGATGAAAATTTATTTCCTTCGCAAATAAAATTTAACAGCTTTACGTATTCTTGGGATGTAGTAAATTGTGAAATAATGCAGATTTATTAATACGAACCAGTAATCGTAAAAATGGATTGAGAGATAGTAAATCGAGGTATAAGAATAAACATATGCGCTCTTAGCGTTCGGTATCTTTATATTACTTATATGGACTTTTATGGAGACATGTTATTTCTAAGATGCATACTTTGATAATGACTTTGTGTGGAAGTTGCGTTTCGGGATTACTGTTAAAAACATTAAGTCGGAATTGCTTCAATCGTGCCTAATCATTTCGGGATTGTAAGCGTAACTGAAATTCATGGTAACTGTAATGCTCGTCGTTAAATAATTCAGTCGGAAATGAGGTTCATGGAGACGTACAGGGGAGCATTTACTACGACGAGCAATTGTTCGTTGATGTTCTCGATAATGTTCATGGAGCTTCCTCATTCTGTTATAAGTGATGTTAATTTAGTAAATTTTATAGGAAGGAAATGTTCATAAAGGTCTTGATGGTGACTTATTCTGTCTAAGAACTGTGTTTAAATAATTAAAATTTTACTCCTAAATATCAGAAAAATGTAAAAGGTAGGTATATTGTATTGTTTTCTAAATGTTTCGAATGTTAATATATCGAATGATATGGAAATGTGTCCAATGCCGTCAAATATTATCTTATAATTACCTTTAATTGTACTTTAAATTAACAATTTTAGGAAACACGTCGTCAGCCTGTATAATCCTGATTCTAAGCATTGAACAGCGTTAGTATACTGGAATTTGCATATTTTTGTATTTTTTATGGTAAGATTCAATAGAAGGAGCACGTTTGAGATGTGAATTTTAGATGCAGATATAATGAATTATATTGTAAGATATTGTAAACTACAAATATTATCGAAGAAAGGAAATATTAACTTCTTATGGGCATTTTTCCTAAGTTAAAAACGATCTAGAAGACCATAGTGTTGGCTTTGAATTTGGATAACAGTTTTTTTTGGATTTTTGTTGAAATGAATCATTTTTGGGATATTTTAGGCAAGTATTATCAACCATGATGTAGATTGGGTAATTGAGAGGGAAAGTTAACGTTGCTATATTTTTAAGTGCGATGGTCTATGGTTAAATTAAGTTTCTTTCATATTTTTTTCAAAATAAATTATTTAACAATGTTTCAATGCATGTATGTTATCCATTTGTCAACATTTGATAGAAAACAGCATATAATCTCCACGGCGGTGGCGTTGTGCGAGTTAGCCATGATAGGAAAGTTGCCGCTCGTGAAAAGCATGAGAGTTATTCACTTTTAGGTTCTAAACCATATTTCAGAACATTTTTCTAAACCACATGCAGAACATATTAAAGCACTCAGAGATTGAAATAAATTTTTATGCAAAACTTTCGGGCATACACCTCCATTATACAGAGTTCGCTTCCCAATTCTAACCGTGCTTAAACTATATTTTCTCTGCTATTAATTACGTTAGAATGATTTACTTTGGAAAATTTTATAATATTGATTCTGGCTAAAATAATTCAGTTTCTCAGAATTTTTCGAGCTTTCGTATAAATAATTTACTGTATTTTTTCTGCTACCTCATGATGTTTATATTTTAGTAAAAAGAAGGCATACAAGTTGAAAATACGACAATTAATTAGAGAACATGAAATTTCTAAAGAAAACATGCTTTTTGAATTCAATTCATTAAGCTGAAAATTAAAATCTGCATTTTTTCAAAATATAAAAATTATATTGAAAGAATCCATTTTTTCGCAAAGAAGTTATAAAGATTTCCCAACTAGAAAGTCTATGGCCAAGGTTATAATAGCATTTTGTTTTTAATTTGCGTTATCACTATTGATTACATAAAATTATTGACTGAGTTTTGTTAAAATATAATTTATTAAAACTTTTTAATTATTTAAATAGGACAAAAATTTTTTTCTGTCGATTTTAAAATTCTTTCTCTCTAGTTAGACATGATTCGGCGCTTTAATTTCGAAAAATTTGGGTCCCATTTCACGAAAAATCGACACGAGTCGGAAATAAAAAAAACAAATAGGTAGTTTTAAATTGCTTCGTTGCGGATAAAAAATATCTACGAAATGCATCGTCCTTTTGATTTTTAAGAGCAATAAATCCTCTCTTTCCTCGAGGCGTCTCTTCGTCGCCCGCGCTCCACTAAATTTTATCTCACGTGATGGAAGCTAAGGGTCAGCAGCTGCGAAGTTAGATTATTGGCGACTGTGAATCGACCGAGATAAAAGGGTTTTCTTTTATTAGCGAGATAGTCTGAAACGTCAAGGGAATGGTACGTGACGGGGTTAGAACACGCGACCTGTTAACTCTCGTATAGCAATCCCGCTACTCACAAGGAGAATGCGAGTGGGGTTGGGGTAGGCATGGTAGAGGGAGTGGGAGTAATAAGGGGGGGGAGGGAGGAAGGAGGAAAAAAAAAGATATAGCGTCGTGCGATACCGTTAGGGCGTACGCCGCGTTATTATATGCGACGAACCCAGCGCAACAAGTTCTTCTCTTGTTCTACATCCATTTTCAAGTGCTTTTCCCACGCCTGTCCCACGATAAAACGACGGAGCGGAGGCTGACTTAACCTCTATGATGGCGCACAATTTGTGCGTACAGGTGCGCGATGTTTTTTTTTTTAAAGCCGAGTTCTCTGTTCTCTTCTTAAAATAAACGCAAAGTCACGGATTAGGTTTATGGTTTTGAAAATGAGTTTCCCGTTTTAAAAAAAATTACTTTCGAGCAAGCTTACGTTCTAGGACAAATTTGTACCGTAAAAATGGAGGAATACACTAAAATGTTTTAAAGGTGAAGACATATATTGCTGGAGTAAATTTTTACCGAGCTTGTTGAGAATATAAATTGGACTCGGGGTAAATGTGTATTTTTTTCCTTTCTGGTTCTGGAATGTGATTCGAAGATCGTAAAAACTTGTGGCGTTGAATTTTGAAATGCTGACAAAAAGTATGCAACCTGTTTTAAAATTTAAACGAGCACGCTCATAAAGTTGACGACCTTTCTGTGGAAGAAATTTTTTCTCAAACGCGTAAGGAGACTCATTAAGCGAATACAACCGTAAACCATTGTGTCATATAGATTTTCCTTACAGATTACCCGAGACGGTAATTTAAAATTTTGTAAAATCGCGAGTAAACGATTCCATTGTGTCGAAAAATAATCGTAGAAATCATAGTTAAATTCGAACAATTATTAAATATGAATTCTTTTTAACGAACGACCGCTTGATAAATACTTGAGCAAACAGTGCTTATTTATTATGGAGCCCGTGTGGAATCCGTGTATATATCAGAGAGTTTTATAAAAATGTAGTAATTTAGGATAGAACAATTTATGGTGAATTGTTAGTAATGCAAAAACTAGAAAGCGAGAAAATTAATTGGAATGGGATAAAAACAAACGGGGAAGTAGGAGAAGAGAGGAGCTTAATAATCCCCATTATACGCCAGGCAGTTTTTTCTTGAATGTATTTTGCGTTGAATTTGGATGATAATTATACAGTGCTCATCAGGTGAAAAATAATTTTTGTTGATTATGGTGTGTATAAATGTGAGAAAATATTTTTAAAGGTGTATGAACACGATTATTGTAACAATAAATTGATAATTGCGTGTCCTCGAACGTGGACAGTAGGACGTAATGGGTTAACGTAATAGGGGAAAGAGAGAAGAAATGGGTTGATGAATTTTAAAGTTAACTGCTTGATGCAATACGCCATAGACCAGAAGTAGAGGGTAGGAAGAAGAAAGGTATATTAGATGCATTAATAGAAGGGGAAGAGTATGAGAAGCTTAAGAGAAAGGTTTGGGGCAGCATGGGTTAGATGACTAACCGAAAGGTAGAAGATCCCTGGTGATCTCTCTTATTTCGAACTCAAATACTATTATATATATATATATATATATATATATATATATAATATAGTAATACTCTTGTACCGAAGAAGGGCGGATGCCCGAAAGCTCCAAGAAAAAGCCTTCCTCTATCGCCATGGACGTCCACAACACCAAGTATCCACTGGCTCCCTCCTATCCCTCTCAACTACTAGTTGCAATCTTATATATATATAGGTACTTTAAAATAGTAATAATAAAATTTGGCACTTTTTGGAGAAAGTGCATATATGGAGAATATCCTCCAAGGCAAATATTGTTAAGGCAAAACTAGCACATTGGTAAGTGATAGTGATAAAGCAATATTCGTTTGAATGGATGCACTAGGTTTAATGAATTAAAACTCTCCTGTATCATGACTACCGCACGTTAATATCTCAGTTTACATTTCAATTCACGGACATTGTGTAAAAAAATCAATCCTGCGATATGAAAAATGGCGTGGAATTCTTGCCATTCGTCGTCTAGCTTCGAATCGGAATCGAATGCGTTGAATTTTTTCAAAGGTATTTTATCTTTATAATCTTGGCTCCGGCTGATATTATAAGTGGCCCCTTTTGCTCACGGCTCCTTTTTACCTCGCCGATGAGCCGAAGGGAATGAGATGACGATGCGAAATGAAAACAAACGCCTTCAATCGACATACCAACGCAGGAGGTGAAAGTAGTGTGATCTTTTTCTTTGCGTTATTTTTTTCTCGAGCGAGCTTCGCCCGTGACGCCCGAAAAGTAATTAACGATTCGTTTAGCATCCTCTCCACCCACGGCCGATCTCCGCTTTATCTTTGGATAGTCCTACAAACCCAAATAATGTCTCCGGACTATTTTTTTCGACGTGGTCGATTATTAAATATATATATATATATATGCTCAAATAATATCTAAGGATTATTTTTTTCCGACGCGGTCGATTATGAAAAAAAAAATATATCGAAGGATCGAAAAAAAAATCGGACCCAGAAGAGAATCTATCTCTATCGATCGGAAATTAATACGCGTGAATCAGCGCAACTTCCTCGTGCACGGCGCTGCAGAAGTAGGTTACTGCGAGAGACGCTCTGGTAGATCACGAAGGGTCGATAGGTGCCAATTAAGGGGTGTTTCAGCTCGACCGGAGACGTCCGTTATGACGTCACGCGGGAGGTCATAAATCTAATCGAAAGCCTAATGCGAGAGACTAAACGTTTTTCCGGAGGGAATAATGTAGGGCTGGTGTAAATTTAACTCATCTCGACATATTATGTTTCGGCATCGAATGAGGGAGTTCATTAATGCAAAAAAAAAAAGTCGCTTTGATGTGCGTGAGAAGGAACCGAATTTCTCGGCTCGCCGAAAAGGTGGAGCGCGATTGATGGACGTTTTCAGCGTTTTAGGCAAAGGTAATCGGTTTAAAATGTCGGGAAGAGTAGAAAATTAGAGGGAAAAAAGGGTTTGTTTAAGAGTTGGAATAACCCAGCATGTGCGGAACCTGTTTTTATTTTAGGAAAAAGATTTAAGATGCCTATTATCTCGCGATCGGATAGGGTTGTGTGCGAAACATGCACTAACGGCAACATTTTTGTTTAGATTATGTCGTGATCACGTTGAATTCGTTTTTTTTATGACGTTATAATAAAAATTGGCCGGAAGAATTGCCCAATTCGCGATGTTTTTTTTAGTGTACGCTACGAATGAAGCTTAATTTGGCAACAAGGGGGCGGAACACGTTTCATTTTAAGGTTGAATATTAAGGACAGAATAACAGATCTTGAGGGAAAATCCGGTTTTGTTTCCGGTGCGCAATAAAGATATCGATTCACTTTTATTCATGAGAAGAAAATCGCTGATAAATTGCGGGCAATTAACGGCAATCGAATTTCCGAGCGTTTAATATATTGGCGAATAACCAAAGCGGTATTGTGGTACTAATGTACGACGAGGTGGCTTCGAAATTTGAAACGCTTAAGGAAAAACGCACCTTATGAAGTAATATGAAATACTGCCCAACTCGACTAGAACTCGCGAGAATTTATCGATTTATAAAACGGATGCCGAACGATGACTTCATGGATATTGAATTGAATTTCAAACAAACCTTGAAGAGAAAAAACAAAAAGATTATATATCAAATTCATAATCTAGGCTATGGTAGAAATATATTTAACTGACAAGACAAAAGTATAAATAATAACGAACAACAGTTATAAAATGGAAACAAAAAACTTCCTTGCAATAAATAATTGGTAAAATACGAAAAGGGTCGGTTTATACCCAAATTGTTGAACGTACGTCGCTCTGCTCAAAATTCTGGAAGTACAGACAGAATATGATAAAAAACCGATAAAATTTCCTGGATGTCAAGTTATACAGAATGCTTTTTAGATCCTTAGAAATCCAGAACGGTGTCAGTCCACAACCTGTGATTTTTATCGCTCAAAGGAAACAATACGAGAAACGACAAAGTCATAAAAGCTTTCCTTCTGGATACGTGAATGTGTCTCCATTGGTACGCATATCTTATTAGTTTATGTAACGGCGACAGTCACTACAACATGAAAGAGCGGATGGAAAGCATACCCAAGTAGATAAAAATACTTTTTTTTCAAACAGCTATATCTCAAAAGTTAATTAAAATAAGAATATATAGTGCGACACAGAGGGAAGGTGAAAAAGATGGGAATAGACAGAATAGAATGGAAGGGAAAGATGAAAAAAAGAGGAGAATAAAGCGAAGAGACTAGTAAATGCGAGATAAGGAATGAGGACGTCTAAGGATGAGCGAGAGAGCGCTTGTGGCGCGTCTTTTGTTTTTTTTTTGTTTATCGTCGGGCACAATCAGAATCCCTTAGAAGGGGGGAAGGACCTATCTTTCATCCTGGTCCTTACCCTCAGTCCCATTGCCTGTTGCGAGGAGGTTTCAACATTAGATTCAATTCGTCACTCGTAAGGGTCGCGTTGTGTCGCGTTATCTCCGGACTCACGTAACGGAGAGGACTGTGATGCTTCCGCCTATTTTCTTCCGTCCTATTAACAAGATAGAGAGAGGCCTAGGAAAAGGTACGAAGGCGATGCGATCCGAAGACTGACAATAACATAAAATATAGAAAACGGGACTTCTCTTCAGGGTAGTGGGATATCTCAAACTCTTACACTATTCATTTCTGTTCAGCAGCACGACGTTCGCATTTCGTCTTCCTTATTCTACGGATGAAGACCACTTCTCTTATATTTTCCATCTAAAATCAATAATTACGATATTGTTATCCTTATGTTCGTTTTATCTTTCCTTTTTTTTAATTTCTCCATACCTAATTTCCATTGCTATGATAACATTTTCTAATTGTTGATAGCGATGCCGACGCTAACGGGGGAAATTTTTACTACTTTCGCATCGATATTTTGTTATCCACAGCAACAGATATCAATTTTGCTTGCTTATTTATTTTTCAATGTGACAAGTAATTAAAAGCATTTTTCAATGTGACAAATAATTAAAAGTATTTTTCACTGTGAAAATAATTCAGTGTTTAAAAATTATTCACGAATTCAATTGCCGATAATTATTCTTAAGGAGACTGATGTCGAGAGCAATCAAACTCGTTACTCTGTATGTAGAAAGTGATGTGCTGGTCCCATCATATTTTAAAATTTATATTCGCTATATTATTCCTTAAGAACCCCCCTAATTTTTAATGAAATCTCTCTCGAGTCCTTTCTTTACCTCTTAAACGTTCTACCGTAGTTTGCTTTATCTATAACCAATTAGTATCAATATTCGCCGATATCCTCACTCTTCACCATCTATCCGCCAAAATTCGAACTCGCCTATCCTATACCAAGGCAGGGGGAAAAAACAAGTGAAATCGGAAATCACGTTCACGCTCTAAAAGGAGCAAAAAAACATGCGGCGAAAATTACGCTATCGAGAGAGATTCGCATGACGACGAAGATGAGTTTGAATGAGGACAATAGGGAAAGGAGGAAGAATTAATTACTCGCATCTCGGCGGGAGGGGTGGAATGGCGAGCGTGTATAATTCCTTCCCAATCGTCAGTGGGGCAGAGCGACTCTCCCGCCGCGAACGAAGCGCGTAGATAAAGGTCTCGAGAAATCGGGTAATGAGGCTTCGAAGAGAGATTTGAGAAGGAAAAAAAAGGAGAGTAAATCGAAAATTATTGCAGGAGGAAAAAAGAAAGAGAAAAAGGGAGCGTTTCCGAATAACGGATGGAGAAGATTTGTAGGGGGAAGAGGTTATGATGGTTTTTGTTTATCCATTAAAAGAAGAAAAAAACACACTCGAGAGCGGACGGGGGTCAATTTTTTTTATACCTGTCAGCGCAACAAAAGTTTTCTGGACAGGTGAATGATGAAACCTTTGAGACACAAGCACCGCGTCGTGTGAGGGCCGGCTTCTTGTGATGCGGTGTTCTGGGTAACACGAGCGCCCCGCCATTATCTTATGGGGGTCGAAGATCTCGGATTCCGCGGGTATCTCGGACGGTATCCGGAGTGGATGAGTTCATCAATTACGACTCATTAAGCGGGTAATTTTCAAACGAATCGAGTTCAGGAGCACGTAAAAAAAAAGGATAAAAATGTTCAGACGGCAGAAAAAAATATTGCATCCCTGGCGGGAGAAATGTTCTAAAATTAATGGTGCGATGTAATTTGAGAGCCAAATTATGACGTTTCGTTGATCCGCCGAATGTTGAAATTACGTGTCGTGGCCATTACGTGATAAATGGTTGAATATACTCTTTCGATTTTCTATTTGTACTCCCTGCTGTCTGTATGATTTATATTTCTATTAACAGGTTACCATTTCGATAAATGGGAGTAGGATTTAGGTTTTCATAATAAATAGATTTAAGAAATGAGAAAAGGAATAGTATATCAGTGCAGCTTTTTAAATTCGGGAGATTTATAATACTTTGCGATTTTATTTTGAAGGCCCTTTATCTAATAACATGGGAAAATATTAAAATTTTCTTATATCAATTAAGTACTATTTGTGTACCTGTGATGCAGTTATAAACCTGAATATATAAGTTTAATAGCCTAGTGAGATTTCCCATACCAAAACTTTCCTCGTAGGAAACAAGTTTTCTTCTAAATTTTTAAAATAATCACTCGATTTTATTTTGACAAAAATATTTCCGTCTTTATGAACTGCCTAACACTTTTTTTTATCAATTTGGGATCAGATAATTAATCAGCGCCTTTTAATCAAATCATGCACAAAGTAAAATGCCAGGACCGATAAATTTGAATATTATAGACCGAAAAATTACTTATTTGAGGGCAGAACTTCATTGCAACGTGTGATAACGACAAAATAGATTTGAATTAATTTTCAAAGATCTTAAAACGATTAACAACTTTTAAAAACACTCAAAACAAGTAATAACTTCCATTAATTACATATAAGATTACGTTAAAATTATCTACAATCGATTATTAAATATTTTAAATGTTCGCGGCTCAAAAGTGGTGGGTAAATACGAATACTTGGGCGTAGCGGCGCGGCGGAAATTAGCAGCCGCTGAGACACTGCTTGGACGAAGACACTCTCACTTAATCCAATATTGACGACTCATCCGTAATGAAAAAGAATGACTGATCAACGAATTTCGTCGCTAATTTATTTCTCCTTCTGTTATTGAGGTCGTGGCACTTAATTAATGACGCTTTCAATTTGATCGTCCTCTGGAAGCCGAAAAACTGGCTGAATGAAATTTCCATATCCTCTTATTTGGTTTGATTAACATTCTTTTCATTAATATACTTGTCATTTGGCATGAGAGAAATTCAGAAGTGAAATAAGTGTTAAATTAACCGATTTTGTGTTCGAATATCCTCCGTTTCTTCGCTGACGTTGGAGCGTAAATGTATTTCAAGGACTGGTTGTAAAGTTCTGCATAAATAACAGAAATTTGAAGAATACATCAGGAATTAATGCGAACGATTTCTCTCGCATACAGTTTATAATACAATTATTTATATGCTAAAGTATCATGAAATCATATAGATAATATCCTTATTGTTGTAAAATCCTGCCGATGTAAAATATATTGATGTAGTTTTTACATTTTCGATATGCCTATCTAAAATGAAGACCTGAATCGATATTGAGAAGTTTTACAATACGATTTACGAAACGTACTCCTCATGAATTTTTTTCCCGTGGCCACTCATCCGGGAAAAATTCATTCTAAATGGCCTGTTAAAATTGAGGTCTACTCATTGATTGGAATGACGCCCAAGACGAGGAGATGACTAAGAAAATGAATACGGGTCTTTGACCCTATAATGTACTGCATTTTTCTTCCTTCTCTTGTTTTCGGCGTTCAGTTCCGATGCCTCGCGTGGAGCCGGATATGCGCAGTCCCGAAGAACGTTTCGGAATGGCAGCCATTTGAGCATTGCCTTTTTTAGCTTTGGCCATAATTCGCTCCTGTCCTCTGTTGCCACGCCCACATGTCCCTAATGCGTTCTTACACCGTGAAAACACAGCGCGTATGGCGATTCACGACACTTTGAGTTACTAACAAAGTCTACGTGATCTTGAATGAACTTCCTCGAGATGAACTTTGGTGACCTAAATAAATGTGAAAATAGCGCTAAATTTTATGGCTGTCATAATGTCCTGAAGAATTTTTAGAAAATTATTTACAGGGGTGTGGTGGTATCATTTCTTGCAACGTGAGGCGCGTTTAAAATTGAATTCATTTCAGAAGTAAAAACGACTCCACCCAATACAAAATATATTTAATTTGATTTGATAACTTTAAAATATTATCCAATTAGTATTCACCTAAGTTTGCTTCTCGTGATAAGTCAATACGTCATTTATAAAAATTAATCATGGGTACGTTTAATTAAAATGGACATCAGAATTACAATACAGTAAAGAATACTTTTCTAAATAATATTCCTCTTATTGAAATCAAGTTGAACGAAATGTCAGATTTAAATTAATGCATATGATAGATACAGCGAGATCTTGATGCGCAGCATCATTTTCGAGGGAATAAAACTCATCCTAAATTATCTTTGACATAATACGCTGTTCTTCACAGGACGAAACTTATCTAACGTCGAATGTAATCCGTCGGACACGCGATTTCGATATAAACTGGCAACCCGAACAGCAAGGGGCCCAACCTAGATTAAAAGTTGAAAAAATTGTCATGTATAATATGAAGACTCACCTCACCGTTATTATGGTGTTGAAATTAATTCCAGGTAACGTCAATTCAAAAGCGAGTGCCCACAGGCATCCCATACGTCGCCCGCGGAGAGAGCTTTTCTTTTTGAGAACGAATCACGGAAATGTTTTTAATAGCTTCACGGTCAAACTTGACGTTTTATTCGATATATATGTTTCAATTGTATTTAGCAAGCGAATGGACGTAGACGCGTCGTACTAGAGGTACATAATGATGTTATAATGGCCCGCAGAATATCTTTTTTTCTACAAATTGAAAGCACTGTTTCTTTTTCATCGCATTAACATTAGCGTCGACATCATCGAACCGTAATTCGCCAGAAATGCACTACAGCGATTTTATCGTACAATAACTGAAAACAAATGTATCTATTATCCAGTCGCACATGAGAATAAAAAGAACCAGTAGTATATTTACGATTGGCGATTATGTACTACAGCGCATTTTCTAATACGCTTTCATCGACTTACACGCTCCTTAGCGCGACTAGATACAACTATGGCACGCACTTACTAAATGAATTCGGGGCTGATAAATTTTTCCAAGAGTTCCTGCTTATACTTATTTATTTTGCACTTCATTAATTACCATCTTAAGTTTCACGAAATCTCTCTACGCTGATATAATTTGCATAATCGCTACATAACAAAACGAACTTCTCCACGATGAACCATTTCAAGGTTCTTAAATAAACCACCCTCGAAGGGTACTTCGCAAACTTTACTGCATTATGTCCGTATTGATATAGTTTTACCAATTTATTAGGTAATAAATAATAGTTATTTGAAAATTTCATTAAAAGGCAATGATAAAATATATCAGGGGTTCCTAACCTTTTAGATGTGGCGAGCACTTAATTGTATCCTAGAGCAGGGGTTCCCAAACTTTTTGAAGCCACGGAACGCTTATATTCAAATATTTTTTCTCGCGGAACCCTAATTAAAGGATGGTAAGCCTAATCGCAATAAAATTAGCTTTAAAATCTTTACAGTGTTTATTTACATAGCTTGTGTATCTTACGGTATACAGTTTACAAGTGAGGCTCATGTTTCTTGCTACAAATAATAAATAATATCCTCTGCCTATCGCGGAACACAGTTTGGGAAACCCTGTCCTAGAGTATCGAAAGAGAACCACTACACTTCCGCAAGTATAGTAATGATAATGAATAAAATAAAACCAGCATAAAATTTATTCTTAATGATCTTGAATACGTTTAGAAAGAAATCTACCCAGCAAATTAAACTGTAGGGCCTAAAAATGGGATATTAAGCACCGTAGAAGAGCAAAGTCAGACTGTCAAAGAGCGCAGCGGTGCTCGCAAGCACCAGGTTCGGAACCCCTGGAATATATGGTACGCAAAGTTCCAGATTGGAATTTTGTTTAACTGGAGTGCCCTATCTAAAGTTGAAATTTTTCGCCAAATCAGATTTATGTTGAAAAATAGGGTATAGTTGTGAAATCATACTGCAGTCCAAATTTCAGTCATAATCATGGATTCATTCAGTGTTGATTAAACTTAGACAAATGTTTTTTCATCAGAATCTGCTTATATATGTGTCAGAACGGTTGCTATTAATTTGTAAATGTTTTAGAGGGTTTTGATCCGTATCGCATCGTGGAGCCTGAATTTGCTTCTCTTTTAACATGAAAGTCACGACACGTGCTCCCGGATACATTCTGAGGTTGTTCATGACTCAGCAGCGGCATATAATCTCTCCTATGATCTTCGTGACGCATCACGAACCCGTGGTAAATCATATCGAAACGAGTTTGATAATACTAAATTAAAAATTTGCTTCCCAAAAACATCTGGATCCTTTTCATTATCTCAGCTTAGTGAAAGGTCATACATTATTAATCGCTACTTTTCCCCTTAATCAGCGGGTTCAGGCTTCGTTTGAGGAATTTATAGGGAATTTTATTTACATATTTATTAAAGCCATTAACCATTGCATCACATTTACTGTAGAAGTTAGGGCTATATCATTAACGTACTGGCCAAGGTAGCGATATTTCATTTATATTTATCTCATTACAGATGCCAGTGTGTTAATATTTTGTAATAAATGGTTCTATAAAGCTATTTTTGTTCAGAATATACAGTCATGTCTCATAAAAAACAAAAAATTAAGAAAGGATAGCAGGGAAAATCCTCAAGGCATTTCATATGTGCACATTTTATGGCAATTACTCTATTTCATTTTATCTACATACGAATAATAATGAATAATTTTACTAAATAATATTACGGATGTTTAACGCAAGTGAAACTATATATATAGTATATTACGGACATTGGAGCATCAGGTGGCACTTTTCCTTTTATTACAGCTCTATAGATGATTGTTTTATCCATAATAAAGAAAATGCCGTTTCGTATAAAAAAAAAATTCACTGTGCGGTCAATGCTCGAGCATAATTAAATTCTATCCAATTCAGCACGCTGAGTCCTATGTTTCGGTGCAACATTTCGTTTATCGATCTATTTTAAAGAAACGGAAAAAAAAGAGCGGGAGGGAAGTAATAGGACAGCATTTCAACAAAGACGTATTCTGTAAGTTTTTATAGCCACCTATCCTCCGCTCGTCTCTCCCCTTTCTTCCTATCTCTTGCCATCTCCCTCTCGTTCATTTGCACCTCCAACCACTCCCCTTACTCCTCGCTTGGCCTCTTTCTTTGTCAAGGTTTCTCTTTGGCCGCGACCTCTTCCCGCTCCCTCACCGCATATCTCACGTACTCTTAAGGGGTAATTTCATAAATTAAAAAATAAAATGTTCTGTACCTTGCAAGTGAGCTTTTCCAGTCAGTCAATAAATCAAATCGGATTGGATAACGTCGTTTTCAACGTTTGGGAAAGGAGAGAGGACGAGATACATTCGCCCGCCTCGATCAATCATCCAGCAGCGAACCTTCTTTTTTTTTGATGCACGATTCCAGGACGAGCGTTTTCGTATGGGAGACGGAAAGTTCCTTTTAGTGGCGGCACTCGAATCTCTTTTGTTTGTGGCCTGGAGATTTGCGACGCTATTTTCCATCCGTCCGTGACTTTCGTCGCCGCGTCCCCGTGGTTACATACTAACTAGTTAGGTCACTCCGGTCATTGCTAACTGAAAAACGCTGCGTTTGCTGTTAAATATACATATTTTTTGGTCATATATCAAATTGTGGTGATGTTGATTTGGATGGATCAGTCGAAGGCAATTTTTATTTAGGTACATTTTAAGTATTTAAGCTGAGAATTTCTTCAGTATGATTACTGCGCGCATGAATATAAATTACTAGTGAATTGTTTTTAGGCATGTGAATATCAAAACAACTACACGTTGTGATTCATTTAGCACGCTATTTTTCTTGGTGTAATAATGTTTTATGGAAAATGAACCAGCGTCTTCGGAGTTATTGCGTTGAAAATAAGCTCCAGACTACAGTAATTTGCACAAGTGTTATGAAAGGCATACCTATAAAATGTTTTTTAAAAAAGTTATAGTGCAAATCTGTTTATCACCTTACTTTTGTCGAAAAAATCCTGCTCATTGAAAGTGGAGTCGTAGTAAAAAAATAGAATCCTAAATTAAATAAAAAATATTCTTTTATTGAATTTCATGGGCTGAAATTTCAGATTTTTTTAAAAAGAATGTTTCCTCTAAATGAGAATTATGTCATATTTTAACGGAAACGCATTCCCTCGGAAAAGTTTTTTTCCCTCTCTTCGATCGTCATTTCAGGCATTAACTTTATTTCCTTATTCTTCGTATTTATCTCGAAGTCTGCATTAATTTTTTATAGTGTTTGTTTCTTATTTTGAGGATGAAATAATTCTTCTATTTAATGATCTTAAGAATTCCAGTTCAATATGGAGAATAATTAGTTAGCAGGCTAAAGATTTTCAGTGCAGAGAAAGTTTAACTTTAAAAATCATACATATTCAAGTCATCCATGACTACTAATCCAATAGGATGGAGAAATTATTGATAGGAAGTGAGGCATTCGCTCAACTCGACTGTTAATTGATATGGCATCTAAAAAGAAAAGATATATGATGGAGCGAGACCAAACAAGCTCATATCTAGATTTAAGATCGTGCACTGAAACGTTTTACATTTAGGTTAGCTGAAAAAATAGGATGATGTAGCATTTCAAGTCACGAATAAAAAAAAGGCTCTCAAGAATCGGGAGATTCATTTCAAGTTTCATCAGAATAATTGGGTCATTGCGCAATAAAGCAGCTTCACCAGCTATTAAGCTGGTCCGATTTTATTTGAGGCCCTCTAATTAATATAGATGATGATGGGCGGTTTTTTCCTGGACGCGATGCGTCGCTTAAAATAACCCATTTTAATTCTAGGGTTGCGCTTCGATCCAAAAAATGCAATAATAAGTCAATAACAACCACCTCCGTAACCTGAAAACGTGGAACATTAAAAAAATTCAATTAATGAATTATTTTTGCTATAATAGACACTTTACTCTTGAAACAATACAGAATTTACGGGTACTTTATTTTAATTGGCATTTTTGATGAGGGTCACAGTAGTATTTCATAGTAGTAACATCTTTCCTTGCATCGCCTAAACATTTTTGAAAATGTCCATAACATTCGCGTACTGTTGGGTAATTTAAATTACCTGTTCGATAAATTTTTAATTTAACTTTTAGAAGCGTACTTTTAAAAAACTGAATGGTAGCACAAAAGTTTCGTATATCTCCTAGATAAAGACATGCTGTAAAAAGTAATGCTAACCAACGCGCGCAGGTCGTTACAATTCACCTGACGGAATATTATGCAAATGAATGTTCAGAAATCGCCTTTGATACTCTGTAAATTCAATAAAACTACGATCATATCTACAGATATTCCGAAGATTACTTACAAGATAGATATAATCATTATGCGATCGAAAAAGTGCGTTTATTCCGTTGGTTATCGCCGAATGGACTACCTCGTCACTGAGGTATGTACGTATTTTGTCCAGAATTCAGAATCGATAAAAAAAATGCATCCGCCTTTTGGCAATGAGGTCATTAGTTCGAATCTCGCGTCGAGCATACATTTTTGATGTTTTTATAAGATTGCTATAACCATTAAAAAGAGTTAAAAACGAATTAAAATAGACCGTCAGCCCCATTTGATTGTAAAAAAAACATTATTCGCAAGACAATTTTGGTGCATTACCTCGATTTCTTACGGAATCTTAACGGGAAAACATCAAAAATTGCACTGGCAAGTCATTATCGAGGCATTCTGTTGCCCCAGTTCCTGAAAAAAACATCCTCGCAAGATTCCCGACCTTGCGCAATTATCGGACCATTTCTATTTCTTCCTAAAAAAAACAAAGAGGGAGGAAAAATTTTCTATCCAATTTTCTTCCGAGCGGAAAAAAATATACGAAGGAAATTCGGCCTTCCAAATCTTTTCTAAGGCTCGCATCGCCGCAATTCCACACGCGGCTTAATCTAAATCTCTCTCTCTCTCTCTAATGTCGCTGTTAACCTATTTCTCTGCGCCTATCCATTTTGCTGCATCCTTTTGTTCCTATCTTCTGTCCTTGTTCGTCTCTATCTCGCCATTTTCCATATTCTCGTGCGGTATCTCTCGATACATTCTTAATAATCGACCTTGGTAGACGGGTGGTTAGAGTATCGGGGTTCGAATCTCGCCTAGGACGTGGACGTTTGTGTTATTTAGGGTTATATGTAAGAATGAACGTGATTGTCTAAAATATTGCCCTTAATAAAGAATGATTATTATTATTACTTCCTGTCACTGCTCTTTCTTTGTCTTACATAATCACTCGTCTATTTTCTTTACTCTTTCTCATCTCTCTCTCTTTATCTTAATCTTTTAGACTCTCTGAAGTGTTTATCAATTTCCATGGATCCCTTTTTATATATCTATACATATACACCTTATTCTTATTTTACAAAAAATTCAAGAGAATCCTGATCCACTTCGGCACGATTCTTTCTTTTATTTTTGCTCTTAGCTCCTTCGTTTATTTCTCCATCTCTATCTCCGTTCGTCTCGTTCTCTCCTTTCACCCATTCTCAAATAACACGCCGCATTTGAACAGAATTCTCCGTCGTCCCGCCGAGATTGGAAAAAACGGCGCTAACCGAACGCAGGCCGAACGAAGTAAAAATAGTCGGCGGGAGGAGGTAGGGAAAAAAAGAGAGCGTAGCGAACCGTAATGTTCCTCTTAATGATCGCGGGGGAACGTGTAATTTTGAAAGGGCCGCATACGCCCATCCCTCATCACGTAACCGCACATTTATTCTAAAACCATCGCCCGAGTACTTTTTTCCCTTGCCTTTTTGCCCGTTTCCCTTCAAGATTGGCCGACTTTGTCTCATTCCCTCTCCTCTCTTCGCGTCTCTCCTTCCTCCCCTCTTTCTTCCTCTCTGGTTATCTTCCATTCCCGTTTCCATCCCGACCCATACCGCCCAAAGATCTTCGCGTGTTTTCCTTTCCTTTCTTTTTTTCGGGGGCACCTGTCATTGGCTTTCCGTGCGTTTCGTGGTCCGTTTTGTGTTTTTCGGGGTTAGATCCAACATGCTCTTCAACTCCATCTCTCATTTTCGTTTTTTTTAGTGTTCGCTTCTCTCTTTTTTTTAATCGTTCGAATTCTCGCTCGTGGATTCCTTTCTCGAATGCCGCTACAAGTAAGCTCAGACGGCTACATATATTATTTCTCAACAAATCGGCTTCCGTGCTCAGTAGGATTCGCATGTTGGAAAAGTCATTTATGGTTACTTTTATTATTTGTGACCATGCCGGTTCCTACTTCACCTTTTATGGTCCAGAGAAGTTAAATATGAAAGATGATGGCACCACAAATGGATGGCGACATGGTTGGAAGTTTTTTTTTTAAGTAAACCAGGAAGAAGCTCAGCTCGTCGAAATATTCCAACGTTGTTTCGAAAATAATTTACATTAAAAACGCAGTTATATTGCCTGTTATTTATTTAGGTGAATTTCTCCGAGTTGTGCCTTCAAGAGTTAATTAGTTCGCGTTAAGTTTTCCGACCTATAATTATCCAGTGTACGTTGGTTCGAGATTGACGTTTGAGTGAACGACGCTGTCGGAATTGTTTCCCAAATCCTCTAATACTGCTTTGGATTTATTTTGTAAAAAAGGTCTTACCAAAAGTGGAGATAAGGATGAATTATCCCGAGAATTCCGATGAAAAGTTTCGCTTCGGCCCCCTCGAGGATTATTTTTTACCTGTGTGTGTGTGGGTTGTCGGATGTAGGAAAAGGAGATTGAGCAACTCATTAATATCGCGCATTAGAGTATGATTTTTCTTCAAAGAGCGTGAATTTACGGTCTCGGTACTATATTTTTTTTAGAACGGTCGAAAAGCGTGCCGGGAAATGTAGGACGGGCTTGGACGTAAAGTTTAGATTTTTTTACGCTCAACAATTACTACAGAACGCAGCATTTTATTGGGTTAGCTGGGCAGTAGGACAAAGTCGGAGATAATGTTTAAGGTTTATGCTTCCTCGGGTTATTTATTGTTAGAACGGTGGGCCATACTGCCGCTAATGCCGAGGTCGGAGATGCGTTTCAGAAAGATAATAATTTTTTGTCATTTGTATTTGTCAAAGTTAAGTGAAGCAATTTGCACATTTTTTAATGATTTTGAAATGGATTTTGGATAGTGTTTTTGCTCATTTGCTCATTTCTTCATCAGGGGAAATTGTATGCCTTGCTTCACGGTTCTTGAGCGAATTTTAGAGCAAGAAAACGCACGCGTCTGTTCAACATCACACTATCTTCAAATTTACAAATACAGTTCATTTTTTAATTCCGTTGTTCGTGAAGTAATCCGGTATGTTTACTTGGAGTAGAAATTTGGGCTTGAATTGAACAAAGATGGAGGAAGATTTCGCGAAAATTGTAGCATTATTGACACATACGTACGCTTTATGAATCTATACATACCGAAGAGTCATCATTTACATTATGCGATATGAGCATCTTGTCACTAACTCTGTCATAATATATCAATGACAAAATTATACTCGAAGAATAATTTAATCCGCGTATATTATATTGATAAAGAAAAGGATTCTTTTTCGAAATATTATTTACAATAATTCATAAAATTTCATCATGCCAATTATAAAAAAACCATATAACTGGATGGTTTACCCAATTTTTCCGAACTCGCCGTGTTATAGAAAAAAATCACCTATGCAGAAACACACATTTTCATATATAGGCTAGTCTTAGGAGAAACACGCACTACTTATCATTTCGAGTTCCTTTTCTGTCGGGTCGGATGTTCGCCAGTGGTGGTCCGAGTAGTTATCCACGCATCACGTAACACGTTCCGGCTTCCCCTCTTCCTTATCTGTCCGAAAAATTTGGGGGCCAATGTATAACTGTTGCGTCCAAAAAAAAAAATGTTTTCAAAATCGCTAACGAGTGAAAGATCCCAAAATGCGATGAAACACAGCGCACCGGGGGTCGTTGGTGCTCGCGGAAGTTTGAGTGCGGTGGGGGCGGTAGAGGGTCAGGAGGGGCCAAAACAAACAAAATACGCCTGCGCTGGTGACAAGTGGTGCGAGACACGACAAACCCATTACGACACCTTTTTGAGCACCAGGCACCAGGAAAGCGGCTGATAACGGGATGTTGTTTCACTTGCAAAACGAGCAGTTCGTGAGCACGCTTTGGCATGTTGTGGCGTAAAGTAATGTAGGCGGAATGACCCTCTCTTTTTTTATCAGGAGTTGAAGTCTTGTTAAAATAAGAATCTTTCGTTACGGTATTATATTTTCATTTTTTTTTCGGTAATGTGGGCGAATTTTCGAATATGGAATCTTGACGAGAAAAATAAAAATAATTAGTTTTTCACGAATACGACACCTTCACTATCTGATTGAATTATTTGTTGCGTTATTGTTTATGAATGTTTTTGTGGATAAATACAATTAATTTTATCGATAGCAGGAGCTTTATAAATTTAGTTATGAACCGAGAGAAAGAAAACATATGTTAAATCAAAATCGTTCCAGATTTGATTGCCCTTTCCAAAAAATGGAAAAGTATTGAGGTCATAAAGATAATTAAAAAGTGTTGGAGACTACGGCGAGATGGATAAAAGATAAAAAATGTAGAATTTTAAATTTTTTGTAGATGACTGTTTCGATTGTTGTCTTTTAAACAACAGAGATATCAAGGTGGAGGATTACGTCATCTAACTGCTATCATAGTAATTTCACTCTAGAATCATTTTGATAGGCAAAACCAGCAGCGCCATCCAACCATTAGCCTGATGTTACGTTTGAAGCTTAACATTCAATCCAAACTCCTTCTATAATAAATATCCGTTATAGCCCCTTCGATAAATCATAGACATAATTAGAAATGGAGAGTTGAGAATGTCGTAGGAATATTGTCTATAATATAGAATCGATGCAAAGGAAATAAAAAGTTTGAAATAATGAGATGGTTAAAATGTAGTATTCCGACAGCGTGAAAAGTATTAAAAATTTCTTCTCGTTCCGCCAATGCTTACATCTGATTTTTTTACAGGCGATGTTAGAGTCGGGAACTCATAGATGTTTGCGAGGAATTATCCTTGCAGAACTCAATTTTCAAAATGAAATGCATATTATTTGTGACATTATTCGAGATAGTCAATGAACAGAAAATTTCAGATTGAGGCGTTGTACTTTTATCGAAGTGGAAAAGCTAGATAGTTTTACAAGAATATTTACGATAAAAAAATTATCGAAAAAATATCTTACTGTGTTTCTGTTTTTAAAACGGCAGGAATTTTAAGTATGTACAGCACATGCATGGGACGATGTTCATCGGGTATACCGTGGATTTCGAAGAAGTTGCGGCGGACTACGGTATAACCTATGACAGTGACTCTTTGACCCAATACCTTATGTACACACAACTTTTTATTTTTGAACTGCTATTATTCATCCCTTCAAGAATCAAAATAGAAAAAAACAGTGCTGACATGCCGCATTAGCCGCAGTAGATTTCTTTCATGTTCGGGGTAGAATTCAAGTGGAGTAAATCCACAGTATAAGCCTTACAGTGTTTCTCAAACTGTGGGCAGCGGCCCCCCTGGGAGCCACAAAATTATTTGATATATGAGGTGAAATGCCAAAATATAAAATATGCGCGAATAATCACATTTCATCAGGAAATTTTAGAAAATACGATGTGATAAAAAATATTAACACTTATATAAAATAAAGGAATTTGTATTAAAGTTTATTATTTTCGCTATTTTCAATTCAAAGGGGGCCGCGACAGTTGAAAGTTTGAGAACCACTGGTATAAGCGACGGCTTCATGACCAGGGTGCACTGTACTAAAATCTTATATATTATGCCTAGAAAATGAAGATGATCCTCGTCTGTTCTCTCATAACATTATTCTATTCCTAATCCGATATCCGCATCTTGTCTTAAAGGAGGTTAACGGTTTCAGATATACGTTGCGAGGTGAAGAAAAGAATGCGAGATGGGTGCTCGGCCCGAGCGTGTTTGCATGCGGGTGAGATGGACGGGATTGTGGAAAATCGAGGAGTGAGCTTTTTGTTTATCGAATGAAGGCCTTATAGGGAAGGCTAAATGTCAGCCTGACATCCCTCAAGAGGGATTTAAGCCCTTTTAATAAGACACACGGGACAGGAGATCTCAACGGGAGAGCGGTGATTTCAACGATCGAGTAAGCGAGTTAATCTTTTCCATTTCACCTATTTTCACTCGGTCGCTAGCCGTGGCGAACGGGGCTCATTTCCACGGACCACGTTAGAATGAGGCGAACACGCTCTCACTTCACTAGGTCATTAGTTCTTACGTTCGTTTGATAACTTAAATTTTTTTCGGTTTAAGTAATTTCTCTGTTTTACAGCGCTTGTCCTCTTAATGCATGTACTCTGTTTTGGTGTTAAGTGCTTTGAAAAGTGGGAATGAAAATCAGCCCAGATGAACCAGATACCGAAAGATTTATTGCCTCCAGCTGCTGAACACACACCCCCTCCTTGAAAATTTTGAGGAGAAATTTTTTAATATTTTTTTTCACCAAAATGTAAGGGATCTCTTGGGAGCTACTTTCAGACCTGTCAAATTTGAAGGTTAGCCGAAATCATCAACTTTACTTGTTCTCGTTCTTACTCTACTTCGCCTAGTTTCTTTATTGAGCGAATTCGGAAGGAACCTTTATAGTTTACATAGGAAAACATTTGTTGTTATGGGTAAAGTAAGCCGTAAAAGATATAATTTTTTGTAAGTAGGTAAAAGTTATTATAGCTAATAAAAATGTAATATTCTCTTACCCAACATTCAAAAAATGAAAATTAAATATATCGATGTAATTAAAATTTTAATTTTCTTCAGGAGGAAAGGATATTAACGGAACGAGGGAATTTCTTTTAGAAAACCACAAAACTGAATGCGTGTATATTAAGTAGCAAATAAATCTAAACTGAAAGAAACCTACTAAAAGCCAGTAAGCTATATAGCATATTGTATT
The DNA here is from genome assembly GCA_036926305.1 of Uropetala carovei. NCBI lineage: Eukaryota > Metazoa > Arthropoda > Insecta > Odonata > Petaluridae > Uropetala > Uropetala carovei. The sequence continues at coordinate 6,937,133 of JAXCHB010000065.1, read as the reverse complement.
CACTGATTGAGAGGCGTGTAGACAGACTAAATTACCTTTTACACAAGTTTAAACAAGATCTCATTAGTTAGGAAAACCATTATATTTATGTTGCTTTAATACGATTTAGTATACTGTTACTAAGTATATTATGGTTATTCAATAATAATTGATTTGCATAGATTAATATTTCGTCAGTGATATTTATGCGACATTTTGGACGATTCGGCGTTTCCCGGAAATATAATAGACCAGTAGGGTTAGTATGAAATACGCAGTTTTTCGTCCTAGTTTGAGAATTCATACCAAATATTTTTCCATTCTCTGTCACGGAATTCGGTCCACGATTTAAATTTATATTAAGCTAGTAATTCTGCACACCTACCTCAGCGTTACCCTCTCATTACGGGCAATCAGCTGGTAATTTCTTAACGACATTGACGTGAGTCGCAAATTGTTAACCTATCATTGAGGAAATGCGCTTATGATTTCCGCCTTCCAAAAAACGAGTGTTAATTTCTTTTTTTTTTATCTGCGAGCGATCGGAGAAGTCGGTCACTAGATTAGAGTCACATTACACGTCGTGTAAGGCGCCTTAAGCCTAGTGATTAATTGTAATGACCACGTTTCCTATCGTCGGGTTTCCTCTCGAACTTCCGAGTACTTTCTTTTTAAGTGGTGGCTTCAAAGCGATGAATGGTATCTGTTTGCTCGTTGTCTCATTCTCATGGATCGGAGAGGCGGGGGTGAGGTAATTGGACCGAATCACGAAACGTCAATTTAAATGCCTCGGGAAGAGAAAGAGAGAGCTCGTAATTGGAAGAATATTTCGAAGAGGTACAAAAAAATATCCTCATTTCCTTTCTAGTTGATATTTTCAAAGGAGTACAATTAGTCATAAAATGGTGTTTATCTACACCTGCACAAGGTAATATTTACAAATATTTAATTAACAATATTCTTACCTTCTTCTCATTTAAGCGTTTTAAATACTGGACATCACGTTGTTGAAATTTATGGTAGAGTAATTTATTAAGCGGCTATTTTATTTCAAATGTCGTATATTATCTATACAGAGCAGATTTTTTTCAACTCTTAAGATAATTTTATCCTTCTGGAAACCACCGAACGCCTAGATTTTATCAAACACGGGTGGATTCATTTCCCTAACTGTACTCATGTGTATTTAACAAGAAACTTTTGATGTACAGACACGCAAACATATAAAAATGCAGAAATAACACAAGGATAAAAAAATTAGTTTATTTTTAAATCACGATTTAATTTCATGGACCCTGAAATATAGGCCAATGAACTACAGCGACGTCTTTAATATTAACGTCGATCACGTGATAATATTACGCAACCGGATAATCTTCGCCTTTATTTCTTTCTTCTTGTTAATTCTCTTTCATTTATTCGAAAAAGAAGCATTATGCTTAAACAAGCGCTCGAATTATCTCTCTTCAGACCGAAAAGAATGCCGTGGATAGGGAGAGGTCGGGAAGAAGAGGGGATAAAAGGGGGAGATGCAGATCCTTCTTCTCCCTCACAGCTCTCTTAAGAAACCTGGCAAATTTTACATCCCAATCTTTCTCAGGATCGATCATTGAGCGACTGGTGGTCTAATCCGGACGAGTTTCTCTCCCTTAAGAAGTGTCATTCTTCAGCGGTCGTTGGAAAAACTGGATCGCTCGTGCCGATAAAAGCCAAGGCATGCCAGCTCACGAAAAAAGTCTTCTTTTGAATAGGCCTGTGTGAACAGAAAAACCTGAGTCGTATATTAAGTGTAAAATAAGAAGCATTCGCAAAAGTTATGATCCCAACCGGAGTGGAATGATAGGATTGTGTCGCTTAAAAAGGGAGGATGTTCATATCTTTTCTGCCCCGTCCGAACAACTTATTTTCATGTCCTTTAGGCCGCTTTTGTATCTTAAGTAGTTTCCTCGCCGAAATGAATGACGGTCAGCGTTTCAGAGAGCGATATTTATGGTATAATTTTAAATATGACCACTTTCTCGAGCTCAAATAGAGAAACATGGGCCTAACGAATGGCACTAAGAGCCAGCACAAAATCTCGATTAATATTTTATAGATTTGTTTTTATCTGTCATGAAAAGATGAAATTTATTTCCGTCGCTATTTTTTAAAAATGGAAACGAAAAGTTAAATTTTAATATTAATACATAAATGATATTTTATTTACTCTTGTTGTTTTAAATTGTGTATTTTCGGTGAATGTTATCTCTTAAATAAAGATGATTCTGTGGCGTAGTTAGGAAACCTATACTTACAAATATTGTTATTTTACCAGAATTTTAATCACATTTTAGAAAATACTTTTATCCTATAATTTTAAACATTTCTTTAGCGTTTACCTATACAAATCAATTTGCATAAATAAATTTGTACAAATAAATTATTAGAAAAAAATATTCAAATAATTTTAAATAGTCAGTGTAGGTATTTATGATTTATTTTTTTATGTTACAGCTTCTGCATATGTATCGATATCACTCTCGTGGTCGAAGAATCAAGGGTTAAAAGATTCCGTTTTCCGCTCAACTAAGATTACATTTCATTTCGGTCTTTAACAAGTTTTAAACATTAAAATAATTTTTTTCCATCAGTTCATCTAAGATTTGCTGCTTAACATGTCCCATTTGCAAGTTGAGTTTTGTTAAAACTTTAATTCCTCGCAATAGCTGCGATCTAATTCGAAAAAAGAAACGCAAATGAAGGGGATCGAATATTGGTAGCATATTTAAAGTGGCGATTCGACCAATTAAATCACATTCTTTGTTTTTTCCCCTTACCCATTACACACTTATTGTATCAGACCGTGTTACCGGGTCACACGAAACCTTTAATCACGACTTCCGCCTCACTCTTGCGCCTGCTCGTCGGCGTAACCACATTTTTCGAGACTCGGTCGTCATTTTTTTTCTCATTTCGAGATGACAAAACCGGCGAAACGACTTCAATTTCGCGCGCCCACTTGGCCCGTCGCGGCCCGATTGCATTTGCCACGCACGAATCGCATATCCTCTCCAGTCCTTGATTAACTTATCCATCCCTCCATCTTCTTCAGGGAATTATTGCGCGGCGCTCTCAGCCCGTCCCGAATCCACTGCCGCCGTGGGAGACAACTGAAGGCGAGTAAAGCGACTGACTTTTTAAAAAAAATTGGACCCTCCCGTGCATAAAACTCGGCCTACTTCACGCCCAAAGGGAGAATTCATGCGCTCGACGAGTTTCATTCGGTTCCAGAAGAAGAATGGAAATGGGATGAGGTGAGTGAGCAAAAACTCACGCGAAATCTTCGGCGGAGAAACTTTCTTGTTTTCTTTTCAACGGACGTGGGCTCAAAAAATCGCAGAACAAAACTTGTCAGCTGTCTGGTTTTAGATGCGAAATAATGAATTTATAATTAGTATCGATCAATTGGGAATCTGTGTTTGTTCGAGCGAAGAAGAATCGATTCTATTTAATATTTTCAGGTATATTAACAATTTCGCGTATACATACGTATACACACGTGTTTATACACACATTTCATGTTGCATGTAAATTATTTTGTCACTTCAAATGAAAATCCGTATTTACCTGGATCAAAGTCAGCCTAAATTTTAAAACAATTTATAAAAAAAAGGAAAAAATAAAGCTACATGAAAAACTGTCGACTAACTTCTTTTTGTCGGACACCGAATAATGCTTATAATATTAATTATTTTTTATCGAGAATTGCCTTAAAAGTGTTTTATCTCAGTAAAGACTGGTTTCTTCCAAATAACCTCAGGACATTTTTGTTGACAGCCACGGCCACGTTTACATATTCCAATAAAAATCCACATTGCTTACCTTTCGCTACTAAAAGTACGTATATTTTCTTATGATTTTAACTCGAAGAATAGCTGAGTCAGTGAAGTCTCAAAAATCGAAAATATCACCTTTTGATAAACTTTATTCTCTTGAAAATTAATATACAACATTAACATTTTTTACATAATTTATGTTAGAGCATAAAAATATTAGTATTGTTATTTATCGATGTTTCAGGCTCATCTGAAATGGGTTTCACCTGTCCGTCAATAAACGCTAGAACACGTCATGGAATGAATATATTTATAGATTCATTGGGCTACCTAATCGTAATCACCGACTTCTAAAAAGGTTATTTTTTCCCGATTTGTAGCATTAATTGTCGCATTGAATTCATCTATCTGGAGTGTTTAGAAACGCAAACAGATTCGTAGAGCGGGATTAAACATTTTCGAACGTATTTTCCACCTCCCACTCATTCATTTCTGCTATAGAGGAAGTACGTGTTCCTGTGTCAAGGCCAGCTCTTCCCCCTCCCCCCTCTCTCTCTCTTTTGCTCCGAAGTGCACGCAAACTACTCTTCAATTGTTCTTGTCAGGCGAGGAGAAAGTCAGGGCGTGTCTCTGTACGCCCGCGCGTATGCTTTCGCTCTTTTTTCACGCCACGAGTTTGTCGCGCGCGTAAAACGCCTACGTAGCAAACGTCGCTGATAAATAAGCGAATACAGACTCGCTTTCGGGTGAGTTCGCGACGAAACGGAAGTAGAGGCTTTCTAAAATCGACCTTTCGCTATACGACGTCTAAGCCGCTGTTCGACTGCTGTGTCGAATACTAAATCGATGTGCAAGTTTTACTAACTTCATTTTACGAAAATTATTAATGTCGTTTAAATTTATCTTTTAATTGTCCCTTACATTGCTGCCTTAGAATATCCTTCATTTTTTCCTTTAAAAATTTCGCTTTGAATTCATCGTGCAGCTGAAATAGAATGGGTTATTCCAAGGTTTTCTGAGCGTCTCCGATTATATAAAGCGAATAAATAATACCTAAATGAAACGAACGCAATAACAAAATGCCTAGGATTAAGAAATTATTTTTTTATTTCTGAATATGTCAATAAAATATTCTCATTCCACTAACATTAAATTCAACCCTTGATAAGCTTGCTAGAATTTTAAGCATGAAAACAATTTTTAAAGGCCGTCATTTTTAGACGTCCATACGATAACAATTTTCGTAAAACCACTGTTAATTTAACTCGAGAGACAATTGTCTATTATAAAATATTACAATTAAGTTTATCTGGGATAAAAATTACTGAAATGATATACTATATCCAGTTTTTCATATCCATACGATAGGAATTTCTTCGAGGAATGAGCATTAAAAAGCCACGCTATTTTTAAAAGTTACGTACTGTTGTTACTGAGAAACACAAATGAATTTTGATTGAGCATTTTACTAACAGGGATTTACCCAAAAGAGTACACGTTAGCTGTACTTTATATTATTTCCTGTAATTTGATTGTACGACCCTTAATTACGCCTATTCGTTCCCGTTTATTGGACGCGAAGGCAAAAAATATCTGAGAAAAAAATCCGCAACAATGCACGGAATAATTTTCGTTTTTTTTTGTTTTGTCCACTCGGATCTATTCAAATCGGTACGGAAAAAGGGGGACGAGGGAATATCATCCGGAGATTGAATGCCGCCTTTGAAGGTGCAACCGTCTCGCATTAAAAGGTGTAAAACGAAACACCCTTTTATTCAACGTATCAACAGCCGTCGACCTGGATGTACACCAGTTTCTTTGATTACACCTTCTTCGAGGCGAGAAGGGATCCGAGAGTCGACTGAAAAGTAACGCGGAGATGATATTATAAATGGCGGGTCGTATGAAACAGAATCGCCTCCGAGGCACGCGTAAAAAGGGATGCCTCAGATCGACAAAAGGACGGAAAACTCCCCCCGGGTATCGAACGGACGGGTTTAACCCTTCAGACCGTTCGTCTTAATCTCTAGACTGAATCTCGTTGGAACAGAGCCAACCGAAGGAGTCGAAGGCGCTTTCGTGATCACGCACGCGCGCGCAACCCTTTTTACGATAGGTAGAGAAGACTCGTACGCCCAATAACGAATTCGGTATTTGGGGTAATGCGTACGCTTTTAGCTCAGTTTGTACCACTTCGCGCCAAGGTAAATCGGGTGTTTCTTGGACTGGGCGAGAAAAGTTAGATTTTATCCTCTCTTTTTAGCGCGTTTTATTTTTTAATATTTTCGCTCTGTCTGCCCGTCTGTCTGTGCGATCGATTAAATTAAAATAGCAAGTAAACGGTAAGAGATATGAAGACAAATTTGTGGGGTTTATGTGATCTATGATGGCATTTATTACGCTGTCGAAAGATATTCTTGGAGGAATCGGCGGGCGTCAGGGGGTGCCTTTAAAAGTTTACAGGTCAAGATTGTGAACAAATGGTTTTAGACAGAAAGTTAAAATTTTCGCATTTTGTGTGACCTTTAATGCCATCTACAACATTACCGAAGAAAGGTTTTTGAAAAATCGGTGGGCGGCAGGGTGTGCCATCAAAATTTTTAAGTTAAGATTCTGGGCAACTGGTTTTTAAAATTTCTTAATTAACTATCGAATAAAATACTTTGCCATACAATTATAGTACCAAAATTATAAAGAATTTTAAGTTAAAAATTCTAAATAAACTTCTATAAATAAAACCCGCTTTTTCACATTGCGTCGGTAAATGAAGCTCCAATTTTTTTCTTATTCATTTGGCGTTCCGAGCGTTTATTCGTCCTTTTGCCATACCCTACATCATCTTTCGAAACCCACCTTTGCTTTCTCCCTCCAATTCTACGCGACAATCTTTAACCGAACCTCTTCCTGTCGCCTCCTTCTGAACCGATCCGTCTTTCCGATCGTTTCTGTTTTCGGCTACGTAAACTTACCGATTTATTCGGCCGTAAACGGAAAAGCATCGTCGTAATTTTTTCTTATTACGCGATGTCGGCGTGTAGCGAGAAGAGTACATGTTTGTGGATACCTGCTTTAAACATCTTTAGCCGCTCTCTCGCTATCTCTTCCCCGGATGTTCTGCTAAGGGCGGTAATGAATCCTTGACCTAATTACGGATGCCGTCGCCTCCGAGCAATCACCACGGGAGAACCCGTTTTCCTAGTTGCACGCTTTAGAGATGAGGGCGAGAAAACTTTTCCATTGACGGAAAGGAAAAGGCTTTTTGATCGATCCAGTTAATTTGCAGCGAGAAGTGAGATTCGCTCGGGAGAGGGAGGGAAAAATGTATGCGCATATTTGATCGGCATTAAAAAAAGAAAGCGGAATACTGTAATCAAATAACCTATTGTGGATGCGTCGTAATATTTTCCTCGTTGTGCATGCGGATCACTTTTTAATATATTTTGTTGATTGATAATGGTTTACTCAACCCACGAAATGGCATTGCGAACCATCGGCATGGTTGAGTATGGAATGTTGTGGATACGGTTTGAACATATGGTGGATTTTTTCATTTGCTCAATTAGATCCACTGAATTAGGATTGGCAATAGCTACAATTTTACCTGGAGGTTAAGTTTCGTATGTCGTCTGAGCTGGGAAGTTTTGGTTCGGTTCCGAGCGTTCCGGTTCCGGCCTTAAATTTTCCTACTCGTTCTGTTCCGGGTTCGGTTCCGAGTGATAAAAAGAAGGTTCGGTTCCGGAGCTGAACCATGTGTTTTTTATTAATAAAATTTTACAATGAATTACAACTTTTTTCAATCACATCAAAACATGATTAGTTTCTTAAAAGTAGTGTGACCAAAGGTCATCCTTTTAAAGAAAAATTCCTTTTTACTTTCTCCATACGCAATGCATGTGAAAGTATCGTATTCGTGGAAAAAATCGAATTCGAGATTTCAACGGAAATACACATTTTGAGGTCCCCTTAGTACGTTTTGGCTATTTTCTCGATGATGCCTGTGTGTGTGTGTGTGTGACAGAATTTTTTGGGTGCTCTAACTTTGTCATTTTTCAGTATTTTGTGAAATACTTCCTTTAGAACTTCATTTATGCAAATATTTTTTACTATTATAATTGTAGACTGTAATTTTCTATAAGTTTTTTGAATCATTTTTTCATAATACCGATTGTTTAAGAGCTAGTTTGGTTTTTCGTCTGAATTTATGTTACGTACTTGTCTAAGTGATTATTTCTAATATATATAAGCGATATCAGCTCAGTAGTTAGAAGTAAAATTATGCTTTTTGCGTACGACACCGTCATTTATAGAAAAATAAGCAATCCGGAAGACCATCAGTATATCCAAAATGATTTAAAAAGCTATTTCAGCGTGGTGTGAGGAATGCCAACTATAAATCAACCAAGAGAATAGATGCGTCGTAAATTTTTGGGGAACTAAAAATAGCTCGCTACATGTTAACTATTCGTTAGACAGTGAGGATTCCCATGTCAGATTCGGTTAAATATTTAGGAAAAATTTTGTAATTGTTGCCAAGGGTGATTTAACTGCACGTCGATATTTTGTTAATCATAGCAATAGCTAAAAATTTTCTTTACTTATTATTTTTTCAATGGAAAGATTATTGAAATTGTTAAAAAATTATTCAGGCTCATGGTGCGTAGCTGGGACCACGTTCAAAACTGACCTTTCATGAAGTTTAAATTTCGTCACCTTACCTAAAAGATAATATCTTATTATATAATATTATATAGCCGTTCATTGTTCCGGAACCGGAACTTTCCCAGCTCTGGATGTCGTACGCAAAACGTTTTTTTCTTTTATGTTTGCCGAAGTGGTGATTTTCTGGAAGCTTCTTATTAACTTAGTTGACTTATTAACCGCGAAAAGAAAATTCACATAGCTTTAAGGCTCATTTATTCACTTAACCCATGACTATTTTGCAGTTCTTTCCTCATTGAGATTTTAAAAATAATTAGGATGTTCTGCTTAAGAGACGAGACCACTAATCTCGAATTCTTGTGATTATTTTTTGTACGAATTATTACAAAAAAAGGACATCTGAAACGAGCGTATCGTGAAAGACACTAGTATTCATCAACTGAATACATATACGACTTTCGCGTTCCATGGATAAGTCGTTCTAATAACTTTTACTTTTTACTCTGGGCACCCTAGAAGAAAAGGGAGGCTAAAGAAGGCGCTCAAAAATTCATTATTCATATGAATATCCAGTTTAATTGTAGTACCTCAAAAAATCCCTTTCAGATACTGAGATGTGCCAATGGGAATGCTTCTGAAGATGTAGGAATTCACGTATTATGAGAAGTAAATATCGTTCAATTGAATTAAATACTTAATTATAGCTCATAGTTTTCTATATATTTCCTCTGTATAATAAATGACTTAGTGACGTGACGTAAATGTTTTCGAGAAGGGTAAAAACGTTTTCCTATATATTTAAAGACATCGACATTCTTTAACCGCGTTCCAGTTTTAATTGGGACCAACCGAACGGTTGATGCTTTTTTACGCCGTTTGGAGCTTAATTCAGTACAAGAAGGTGTCATAAGCATCTCGTTAAATGTATCCCTTAGTCCCTAGAGAAGGAAGGTAACCATAAAACAGTAATGGTGTCTTGTAAATAAAAAAAATGGGATTACATCACGGAGAGGTATGCTAACTGCAGAGAAACTACACAAAGGGAGGTAAACAATGAATGTTTTTTATTACGACAAACCCAACCGAACAGTCATCTTCACGATAGAATTTACTATAATTTCCCATTATTTACTTTACTGAGTCGTTTCACGTACTTCAAACATTTGGGTTATAAATTTGATTCGGTTTCTTGCTAGCCTTCATTACCTATCTTCCAAAAAATTCAATTTAATTTCAGTATTTATTTCGGAGCGATTTAGTAGAAGTTGCGGACGATTGATACCCTCTCATTTACACTTTTACGCTTAATTTTCAATGTTATTACAATACTTATGACAATAATTCTACCAATTATTCTTGGATGGTATTATTTTCACTAACATGTTTTATCCGAGGATCCGTCCGACTCTTGAGATACTTCTAGTTCTCGCGACACGCCCACTTCGCGGAATCGAGGCACGTGCGTTTTTGCCAGCCATTGGAACCGTCAAAAAACTTTCAGGAACAAGTTTCAAGCCAATTAGATATAGATATAGGGGCAAGTTTAAAAAAAGAAACCCGTCTTGCGAGATCTCAAGACGGAATGAATGTCTTCCGGTGACTGGTGGAAACGCATTTTTGGGACTTCCCGCTCCGGTTCAACGTCGAGAAAGGATCGCCATGTCACAACTGGGGACGACTTAGATGCTTCGGGATTTCCCTTTTTTTTTAAATGGACATTTCTTTCGCAAGTTTCATGGGTCTCAGGCCTTTCGTTATATTCGTAAATCCGCCCACCGTCGCAGGTGACAGTGGCGCGGGAAAAAAGAAAAGTAACCTGGCGACCCGGAACTCGGTCAGAGAAAGTTCGGGACATTTTCATACATCCGTTATGGCGCATCACTTTTTCCTTCTCGTAACCGAGATAAGGAGGAAAATCCCTTTCATCGCATCCAACCTTGTGCATTGCGAGGCATACCGTTAGATATGTTAATCTAATTTTTTTTCCTTTCGGTACAAATAACTTAGAATTTGGTCAAGGTTGGACATGGAGAAAAAAAATGAGGTTGGAAAAAATTGTCAGCGTCACAAATTCTTTCATTTATCGGCCCATGCGCCGAATTCGGTCAGTTTGTTACGCGTGCATCTTCAGGGCGTGACGGAGACGTGATCGTAAATTATGAGCCACTTGTTCGGTAACGTAATAAGAAAGAGACGGAAGTTAATCTATATATATATATAAAAGGAAGCTTCTGGTAGTCTTTTTAAATAGAGATTGAGGCATAAATTATTTCGACACGGTGACAGGGGGCTTCGGTGAGATTCCTGCCCAATTAAAATTTGTTTCGGTCTTTTATTACAAAGGTTTCCGTTAATTTTATGGTTTGTCCGTGGTATTTATATAATTTAATTCGGATACGAAGTCGTCCTGAATGCGCCAGAAGACTAATAATATTCGTTGGTGACTCTATCGAAGTTTAAATTTGACTACGAGACGAGAGAAGATAATATGCATAGTAATGGAGTTTATTATGTTTGGACGAGTATAAGGAAATGAGGAGAAACATTCCGTACTTAATGTGAAATGGCCTAATCCGGAGATGAGGAATCGCAATGGCTTGTTAGCTTGACTGGTTAGAGAATTATCCCTGTAACAGATTCTCAGTCTGGCAAGGCCGGATTCAGATATCATCAAAGTTGAAAGAAACTATTTGAAAATATTCTCAAAAGAATAGATTTTAATATGCAAAAAGGAAATAGACAAAATTTTGGAAAACAAAGTAAATACAGTATAAAAATTGCGTTACTTCGATATGTTATTTTTTATTCTTACATTAATTTTTTCGGTTTATGAAATATTGGGAAGTAATTACCCTCTTCTCCGAATCCGCTTTTGTCGTCTACTACAGAATTTTTCTCCTCAAACTTTGACTAAAAGTTTTATATTCTTCTTTTAAATTTGAGGTCAGTTTTTAAATTTAGATTTAAATATAATTTCAAGATCTCAATGAAAGTTATTCGGTTGTTATACATTTACGGACAAAAATGTATGTTTGGGTTTTTAAGTAAAAACCGAAAGAATATAACAGAGTTAAGCTCCAATGTTACAAAAACAGGCGTTATCTCACTGATAGTACAAATAACTTGAATCAAATGTAAATATTTAAACGGGATACTCCATATTTTCAGTCTAAGACATAAATTAATTGAAGCAATTCAAGCATACAAATTCCCTAATGATGTACTTACGTATATTCTTCTTATTCTTGCGTGTTTCTTTGAGAGTTAATGAAATAATCTTTTTTTATCTGTATTTAGACCATATAAAAAATTGGTTGCTGTTCAACTGTTCATCTCCCACCGCCTCATATACCTACAAGATCGAAAGATTTAATCAACGTACTTTAGATTGAAAACATGCAAAATAATTTCACGTAAGACTACCTCTAGTTCAGCAGAGGGAAAAATAAAGAATGAAGAAAAGCATCGTATACAATTTTTAGGTGCTGGTTCCGTCTTTTTTTTGCCAACTTGAAAGGCAAGTTTTCTCATACGGGACTATTGGAAGTTGAACTGTTAAATTTTTGCCCTTTCTTTTCCCCAGTCTGTGGAATTCTGCTTACTGGCTGGTCTTTCTGTAGATTGAATAAGGTTACAGTTTTCGGCTCTCTTCCCCATAAAACTACCGAAATTAGTCAAGAAATTGCTTGCTCAACTATTTATCGAAGCACAGAATATCAACGTGCGAACATCGTTCTTCAAAGTAAGAATTGAGATTTTCTACTAATTTACCTTTTGAAAATTTAAACGAAATGTTTACAGTTTGGATTCAAACCTGTTTTGTTTTAGGAAAGTTTAAAGTTGGTTCCGCTTTAAGTAGGCGTCAATGAAGAAAGCAAAGATCTACGAATTCACACGAGATGCAGTGTCTTTAATCATTTCCCGCGTTAGCGCACGCGACGAGTGTTATCGTGCTTCCGTGATTAGAATTTTTGGAAAGATTTGAGAGCTCTTTCGAGAAATCGAGAAGAAACGACGGAATCGGATTCGATCCAACGTCCTTTGAGGAAGTCGAGGCGTGGTCGCGATGGCAATGGCCTTTTACCCTCGTCGAACTTTCCCTTCGACTCCGTCATGGCGATCGCTCGAACCGCGATTGTTGTCTCAGTGCCAATTAAGTCGCGCGCTCTTGAGCAAAACAAAAGCGAATCTGATTGCTCTTTCTTGGTCCGCCATTCAATGGAAAGTGAACGTTTTGTCGACACGCCAACGGATGCTAACCGGCAACCGCTGGCTCATAGTCGATTGTCTTTTGTTTCCTAGACCATTCACTCCTCTCTAACCTGCGCTTTCAATTTCTAGGCGGAGAAAGTAATAGTCAGGTCTCGTCTTCGTTTTATCAAAATCTGAGAATTGTTTTACTTCGCGAAACCTTGCACCCGATCGGCAAAACTTACTTGAATTCATAGTGTGCTAACAAACAGAATAAACATGCAATAGTGATGAATTGTCGCACGCAATAATGAATCAGGATAAGATAAAAAGGATGGTCATGGATTACTCAGATGACGATGACGCTGCATTAGCGAAGTCGGCTTTGAAGGCCACAGGGGGTTAGAGGATGAAATTCAGATTAGAATCTTTGCAAATGGTATTAATGCATGGGTAAAATTTTCCTTCCTCGTTAGTGCACCCTGCAGGGATAAGTTAATGAATAAAAAAACACTCATAAGCATATACAATAGCTTTTAAGATTTATCAGAATCTCTTTGTAGAACTTTTGCCTTTTCTTTCGTTGGTAAATCATGCGGTCCAAACTACGACCCGCGGACCACATCCAGCCCGCCATTGAATTAACAATTAAAGACAATGCTGCATACAATTAAGATAAGATATAATAAAAACAATATATTTCGTATTTATCTTTTTATGTCCGTAATGGATGAATGAATATAAAACAAATCAGGTAATGTTGGCTCCCATTTTAACCCTTTAGTTTCTTTGTGCCTTGCAATAAGTGCGAGAGCGTGGCCCTCGAGACGAAAATTTCTTGCGCCAATGGTATATATCCTCACTTTAAAGTATTTATACAACAGTTTAAAAAATTAACAGTTTTAAAATCAAGCTGTAAATGAATAATTTTAACTAAAATATCCATATTTATTTTTCACAAGCTCATAAACAGCACTTTACTGCCTTTTACAACGAGTGTAATAACAATAACAAAGACGAACACATAAGACCATGTCCTCGGCAAGAATCGAACCCGCGGCCCTAGTATCTACTAAGGACACTGACAGCATCTTTAATAATTCTCCGTATGTCTTCCTTAGTTATTGAGCAGTTTCATGCTATATTCTGAGAGATAATATCTGTTATTTCTTTGCTCGTAAATAAATTGATTATATACTCTTTTTCATAATTTTTCTTCTCTTATGAATGATAAAGATTGTCCCTTTTTAACATACCGCTAATAAAAACTTTCTGCCAGTTATATTATGCTTTAATTGTAATGTTACCGTCACTAAAAGCCTAAAAAGTATTTTAATCATTTACCATGCTTCATGATTGATATTATATTTAATATATACGAAAAGGAACAATTTTGAAAATTAAAACGTTTCTGGCGTTAGAAGTATTTATCATACGCTTTAATAGTGTCCTAAGCATTCTCTATAGAATAAGGTATTTTATGTTAACTCCTTCCAAATACGGAGTAGGTCTCTTTATAGGCGAATATAAACTTCGAAATCGCAAAATACTCTCCATATTATATGTTTCTAATCAGATTACATGTTCCAGACTTCCTTTCAGACAGTAAAAAACGAATTTATCGAAACGTTTGTTTTTATCATCTAGTTATCTATCAAGCGAGACATCCTTGAGAGAACGTAGCATAAAACCTTCCCTGGCTTCCGAGTCCCTCGTCACCATTCAAACCCCGCTTTCACGACTTCTACAGGACATCCGAGCCGTATACTTGGTCAATCGAGTCGGTCGCAGGACGCGTCTTTTTATACGACCAACATCAATACCATTACGTTATCATTACAACGTCGGGACAAGGTGGAGTAAAAAGGCATGGGGTAGATAGATCCCCTTCGCCAGGGGGAGATTGAAATGAGACGGCGAAAGTTTCCTCTCGGAATGATCCCCAAGACGACTTTGATGCTTCATGTGATGTCTCCTAGCGCACCGTGTTCTACCATATCTGAGTAATGACTGGGTCGGTTAAGTACAACGCCCTCAACCTTTATCCTCCTTCTTCTTCCCCCATCCCCCGTTCTAGCATCGACCGTCTACTATAATCCATCAAAACCTCTCCTGCACTTTCTCCTTCCTGTACTTCTCTGACTTTTCTCTTTTCTCTCTCTTTCTACTCTTTGCATCCCCTCCCTTTTCCATACTTCTCCTTTTACTCCTTCATAAATATCTTTCCCTCTTCTTTTCTCATCAAGGCAGCGTCTTTAACTCCAGTCATTGCCACCGGACGTTGGCGCCAGCGTCGCCGCATAGACGTCCGCCAAAGATCAAGTTGGCGGGGCGGCCTCCGTTCCAACAAATCACGGCCGTGTTACTCGCCTTCTTAGACTCGTGTCGTTAAAAGGGACTCATTGTGACGGGATGGATTTATGTCGTCGATTAAGCTTCATTAAAGTGCCGGAATGGTTTTTGATATTAAATCCCTTCGGTATGTTTTCAGGGTAATGAGATCAAACTATTGTGGCCAATGTATACGTAATGCCGTTATATCTACAATTTATGAGGTTCTCTTATGCTTTGCATGCATTAAAAGAGAATCGAGCTATGTCGCCCGAGTACACATATATTTCATTAAGCCTACAAAATATATGATCAGAAGTTCTTGAAATTGCTCTGATATCTAACGTTATCTTGTAGTAATTTTTGTCTAATATAATAAAATTTCATGTAAAGCGTTTCATTTTGATAATTTCTCTTATATCTTTATCTTAAGGATTCGCGAGTCCACGAGGAAAAAGTTATCCACGAAGAATCGCAGTGTAATACAATAAAATAATCTTATCGTTTGTATTTGAACTTTTATTTTTGCAAATGAACCTAGAGTTCTGCATTGAACGTCACTTTGCTCGAGTTTAATTTAGTGTAACTCTGTAGAGATATATTTTTATCACTTTTAAACATAAAATTAACCACATTTAATGGCAATTAATTTTTTTATGCAACGGAATATCAAACATTTAACGATAAATAGCCAGTTATATCCATTAGTTTTTTCTTCCTTATGTTCCTTTAGTCATCCACTGTAATCCCTTTAACATTTCGATCATGAATTTCCGACCGCCCAGAGCCGAACGGTATCGTAGCTTTTTTTCATCCACTCCTTAATCTTTCCTTTTCAATTCCGCGAAAAGAAATTCGGGAACTCATCGACTCGGGGCGCAATGAAAAATTTGTTCATCTGCCCATCCTACGAATGACTGTCGGGACCTCCTTTTCCGCCATTGCTCTGAAGCATTTCCGCGAAATCATTTCTCTCCATCCTCCATTCGAGGAGAGAGAGAGAGAGAGAGAGAAGGTAGAGGGAGGAGGTGAGGAGAGAACGCATTTGTGCAGTCACTTTTTTTTCTCGCAATTTTTTCCACCTCAGTTTGTTTCCTCTCTCTCTCTCTCCCAGGAGCAATGCGCTCCTGCTCCGACACATTCCCATCCCATGGGACATTCCATGACTCTGATGTGCGCGAGGATTCCAAAGGGGAGGACGTGAAAGGAGGAAGGGGTAGGTTGGAGGCGAAAGAGGAGGAGACGCCGAGAAGCGGTGTGGGATGGAAAGGATAGCGAGCAATTTTCCACCCTCTACTTTTCCGCGTTCACTCCTCATCTCATCATCTGTTTTGTTTCTGGGGCAAAAGGTCCTGGAATGAGAAAAAGGGAAGCGCCTATCTCTATACGACGCGAGATTGGTCACTTTTGCGAGAGGTTAAAAAAAAAAGAGACCATGCGAAAGGAAACGGACGTTTCGCATCAGCGGCGTATCGGATTTACAAAGCCGCCGTATCTTAATTACTCGCGATTTTGATGAAATGTCTCCAACAGAGAATAACGAAGCTAGTCGTTATGGGTGAAAATATTCAAGAACGAGCACTTAAAAAAACACTTATCTCAGGTATCTCCAACAGCCACAACGAGGTTTAAAAAAAAATTCAGATGCGCATTTCGGCTACAAAGCAGCCGTCTTCAGTGGCAATTCACCGAAAATAGGTTCTAAACGCGCATCTGATTTTTGTAACATTTTTCGGCTATTGGAGATACCTGAGACAAGTATTTTTAAGTGCCTGTTCTTTAAGTCTCCTTACCTGTAAAATTCGCTAAACCCCCGATTTACCCGATGCCCATTCCGGATAATCGGACCTTCCGGTTGATTGATTAGTCTATTTATTCGTAACGAAGTACAGAAAAATTAAAATATGAGTAAATATCAGCGAATAAAAGAAATCGCTAAAACATCCGAATTTAATGTTACCGCGTAAAGTAAATTTACATTTCAAGTAATACTGTGCCAGACATTAACTCCTTTATTAAGTACAAGCAGAAATGCCCGGCGTTGCTCGGGTTGCTATGGTATTTAGTATTTTCCATTTTTACAAATCTATGAAAATATATTTTTTCATGATTGAACAATACATTTTACGCGAAATCGACTTTGATGCGAATTCTGTCTTTAAAAATATAAAGTTGATTCTTTCAGATTAATGAGTATTTTTACCTCAAGTTTGTATCTTTATTTTAAGTAATTTAAATTTGCAAATATTGCGCGTCAAGAAATCGATTTTTACGTGTTATTTTATGGAAAATAATCAATCCCCTATATTGGCAGCACTGACTAATCCCGGTTCACCAAACCTTGACGAAAATCTGGCTCGAAGTATAAACTTCCTTCATTTAAATTTAGTGGCTCTATTTGTAGCCGTTCTCTAGTTTTAAGCGGACATGCAGACAGACAGACCTAAACTTTATATCTTATTACATATTACATTTAAGAAGGTTTTGATTATCCATCGAGAATTTGCTAACAAATTTCCCTCCGGTAAGACATGCAGCGCCAGGGGGCGAAGGGAAGAGGAATTTAAGACGTCACAAATCCAATTAGAAACAATCCTATTTAACAACAATACAGTTCCATCGCAACGATAAATTTTCACAAAAAAACGTTAAATTTTCGTGTTCAAAACTAATTTCCAAGCCAAAAATAAAAAAAAGCCCGAGGTGCACACTATCAGGGTGCTCTTAGTATGTATGTGGCGTTTCAGCTTTCTAGGTTTATTGGTTTTGGAGTTACAGCGTTAACACACAAACAAATACACATTATCTTTTATTTATATGATAGAAGTAAATACAGCGCATAGGAACATATGTAATGCAGTATAAAAGACATTCAAGTTATATAAGCTATAAAAATTCCGGTTATTCTATATCCGATTGATCGAGAGTATACTGTACTTCATTCAACAGATTGGCAATTTCTCGTGGATTGCTACCTTGGAAACAAACCGCACAGTGACTAAGGATATTCGGGGCTATTTTCCCAAACACTAGGAAGTCTTAACCATAGGACCCGTTACCGGGTTTTTGTTTCACGGGTTAAATTCGCGTCGGATCGATTTTTTTTACTCCCCTCGCAAGCGGTGATGCGCTGGCCTATTATATGTAACGCGTAAGGACGTTGCAGTCCCCCGGAAGAACTGCATTTTTCGTGCCCTTCACAGCATCTCGTCCTTCAACGTTTTCCTTTTTTTATTACCGATAGGAGGACCACGTGATTCGCGGGCGAATCTCTCCCCTTCTTCATGCCGTTCGCCGTCCGCTAAACAATCTCGCATCGACCTTGGCCCAGTGCTGCGGAACTTTTATGAGCCGTTATGTTTCCTCCATTCAGGTCCAAACCTTAAAGCTCGCAGACTCGAGAGAGAGAGAGAGGGAGAAGAAGGGAGTGGGAGGAGAGATAGAAAGGAACCATTCTATCTCGCACGGAACAAATTTGTCACGCCCACTTTGAGTCAAATGTTTCTTTTTTTGTGACTTCCAGGAGGGAGGAAGAAAAATACGGCTCCGCTTAAACTGGGTTAGGCGATCTTCCGAAAATCTCAAATGACTATTTTCGCGAATATATATATATATATATATTGGATTAGGATTACGCTCGTGAAATTCCGATCGATAGATCTCCGGCGGTAAATCTGAATTTTGGCGAAAATGCCACGCATTTCTTGATGGGGCGGGTGTTACAAGGTGCGAAGGACCTTTATCGTTCTTTTCTACCGTGTTATTTCGACGGAAATTTGCGATTCAAATTTCGCTACGTCCGGACACTAATTCGTAGCTTTGTCTATGATTCCGAACAATTAAAAACATGTTAGGAAAGTGTACGACGTATCACAAATGGGCGCGGTTCGTGCAATGGAGTATTAAAAATAAATTATATACATGTACGTAAGGGAAATAGCGTTTTAAAGTTCTTTTCTTCATCATAAATAATCTATTTTCTTCCTATTTAATAATATTACATGCATACGTAAGTAAATTAAACGTTTGTTTGTGAGATTGTCTATGTTAGCAACAATGAAGAAGTAACCATGCAAGAAATTTTCGAAGTTCAACTCGATATAAGACTTTCTTGTTTGATTTTCTCGATAACGGCTACTCTACGATAAAATGTATAGGAAATGAAATACTCTTCATTACCGGTTCTACAACTTTTATTTGAAAAATATTTTGATATGAGCAATACTTTACGAGATAAGAGGAAAATTTAATTTTTTGTCACCAGTAAAGTGGTACCCCTGATTGGCGTACGAGATTGATTTTTGCGATTTTCTTATTATATTTGATTGAAAGCCCTTAATATAAAATTTCATGAAAATCCGTTATGTAGAAGCCGAGAACGAACATGCGGACGGACTGACGGACGGACGGACAGACCGACGATAATAGGCGCTCACGCTGGAAGCGAAACGCGCCTAGAAACTGTACTGACCCATGACTAATCCTGTTTGTCGCACCGATTCAGCATCATCCTGAATCTTGTCTTTTCGTCGGCCGGTTTGGACTTTGAAGTCTGCTGGGATACATGAAACAAAGCGGAAATATATTATAATAGATGAAAGTTTTAAATAAATTTTATCTCTTCTTAAACATTAACGCAAGAACAAAAAATTCACCGTTAAAGAAGACGCTCGATTTTTCCTTTGCTACTTTTTTTTATTAATAAAGCGACTTAGGATTAACATTCTACACGCATTAAATACTGTAATACTCTGTCGTGTATCATCATCATTAGTAATCTGCCCGCCGAAAGGGGTTTGCGATCATATATTAAAACCGTGTTCACCACATTCTCCTCAGCCGTCTTCAGTTCTTGGCAACTCTTTTACCTTTCAAGTTGTCCTGTCAGTTTAAACAGTTTTCTTTCTTTGCCTCTTTCGCCTTCACTCGTATCAACACATAAATTTCCGCGAAAAAATTTCGTATTTTTTTCCTCCTTCGGCGTTGCAGCGAGTAATACCCCACGTCGACTGATAATCTTAATCTCCTCCGTCAAATCCCTCGGATGATCCCATCACGGACGCAGTTCACACACCTAAGAGAACGCGAATCTCCCCCTTGGTTGCAAAACAGAAAGTTTTCCCTCATACCCGGATGTGAAAAAGCGAGAGGAACAATGAGCCTTTGTTGAACATCCGTCAACCAGAGGCCACTCTCACTCCATTGTCGATTTTTTTTTGAATGCACACGCTTGCGACACGGCGCTTAAATGCCTCGAACGACGTCCGACGGTGTCTTACCGCTTTATCCACGCCTTGCTGGACGGAGAAATTGGACTGGGAAGATTGGAATAAAGACTTTTTCCAGCGAATCTCAGGGTAGCTTCTTTTCCGACGGATTTTTTATTTTCAGCCTCCTGCTGCAATGCGGAAGGAGGGGAGGAATGAAGGGAGCAGGCGCGAATTACGCGTCGGCGCCATTAAAGGAAGCGAGAGAATGTCTTTTCAGCTCGGTCCTTAATGAGAGGGAGAAAGAGGGTGAGAGCGGGATTTGTGCACTAGTATGTATTCCAAAACGAAGCGCGGTTTCGAGAATGTACTTTTTTTTTAATTTCCGCTCCAGGGAAGAAGCAGTTTTAAGATCGTCACAGGAAAAATCGTTTTTCGTCGTTATTTTTATTTAAAAAATAATTAACATCAATGGCAGATTTTGAAGCATAAGTTACTAGGACTGCATTTTAAGTGAAGGGCGGAGTTTGAGCATTATAGCTTCAATAAAATAAAGAACCGAGGATTACGGATAATTTTAAATGTGAACTGATGTAAATAAAGAAATTAATCTAACAATCAGATTCGATTTCAATATTATCGCATAACTTGGAATGAGGATTTTTTTATGAACGTAAGATTAATACGAAATCTAATCTCTTCCTTAATTCCGTTAATGGTTTATCCTTTGTTAGAAATAAGATTTAGCAATATTGGAATATCAATATCTAACTTAAATTGACAATTTTAATTGATTTCTTTACAATATTGCTTCAGCGTACCTTACAATTTTTGCGTAATTTTAGGAAAAATGCTTTTTATGGAAATGTGATTTAAATTTTAAAGAAGATACTTATGTATTTAATGAAGCATGGATGGATTTTTTTATGCGGCTGAAAGATGCATATCGTTTTTCTCTGATAATAACCACATTCCGAAATAAACTAATTATAATCGTTATTTAGTTCCGCACGATGTCACATCGCTTTAACACAAAGACCGTCAGGTGGTTACTTTAAAAATTAATTCTCAAACTCAATAATTGTCTTGAACCAAATTTATATTTTAGGCCTTACCCGTAAGAAATTCAGATATCATATTATCACCGAAAAAATAATATCGTTTATTTTAAAAACATTCCAAAAATAATCAAAGATCAGTTCTCTTTTCGTTTACCGAATATTTAAATATCTGCGCTAGTTACCTTAATCAGGGAACGATAAATATGGTCAATATAAAGAGAAACTTAATAAAAACCCTAAAACATGCTATCGAAAATATTTCAACAATTTACCTTAGAGTATAGTATTTATATATGATCGATGTTTTTCTCGAATAACTGACATAATTGGTCAACCTCTTAATATTTTAATTTATTTTGCTTAAACTCGCTTAAGCGCGCGCTTTAAAAAAGTCTTCTCTGTGGAAATGTTTGTCGTTCGGTTAGACGTTTGTGAATGTAAATGGAATTACCTCGTAATTCATCTTGTTTCCGAAATCGGATGTTCGGAATGCGGAGGCGGAAGGAGAACGTGGCGCTCTCTCTTGGAAGAGAGGACAGAGAGAGAGAGGTAGAGAGAAAGATTCCTGGTGACAGACAGTTGTGACCGTAGACACTCTCTCCGTAAATGCGGTAGGACCGTCTTCCGGGACAGTTAGGGAATTAAAAAAGGCCGGAGTCCGTTACGACGTGAGATCATGAAGTCAAATTAAAAGCTCGTTAAATCGAAGTTATAGTCGCAACCGAATATAATTACAAATAAGAGAATACATTTACGGTATATGCACTAACGATCGTTATAGCCTGCGTTCATCAGAGAGGAATTTGCGTGTGCGATGAATAGGTTAATGTCTAAGCAACAAAAAAGAGTATATTTCGTAGCATGGATTTCTATTGACGTGCATCTAAGGTAATAAGCATATTACTTCTGAGCAGTTTTTGTTTTGACCTCATCGACAGGTTTTCACTAAGAAATAAGGCTTTAGAGATTTCATAAAATAATAGCAGACAAACTGCATACTGAGCACACATTCATAGCGAAAATATAATGCAATTTTGTTTGGTATTATGATTAATAGTGTGTTAATTCATGGTCGTGCTTCAAAAAAAGAATTCGCGCTTTCATTTCTGTTGATCCGTTCAGTATTCAGTATTTTTAAGAATATCGATTTCGCGAATGGATTTAAGACAGTATTCGTTTCAAATCGAAGGCGCATTGAATTCCTTTAATTTTTGTTTATTGGAGTATATGAAATTTCTCGAAGTTTCAAATTAAAATCTTTGTTTTTGTTTCTCATTTCAATTGCATGCTCCGAAATAGTCTTATGTATGTTTTCGTTCTGTCTGCCCGTCTGTGTAATCGGTTAAATTATAATATTAAGTAAATGGTAAATACAGAAGGCTGAAATGTGCAGGGTGCGTGTGATCTGTGATGCCATTTATTACGCTGCCAAAGAATTATTTCGCAGAAAACGGTGGGCGGCATAGGGACCTTCAAATGTTTCAAATTAAGGTTCTGATCAAATGGTTTAAGAGAGAAAGGTCAAATTTCTTAATTAATTACTGACTGAATACTTTTTCATACGCTTATATTACTAAAATCATAAAGAATATTATGTTTAAAATTCTAAACAAACCTCAATAAATTAAACGCGCTTTTTCATTTGCGTAAAAAAATGGAGCTCCAATTTCTAGTCTTACGTATTTTGGCAAAGTCTCTTTATTTATCAGTATAATCCGGAGCGATCTCAGATGACTCGCCATGGCTTCCTCAGCATCGTAGTTCAATGTAGTGACGCGGTATTAATTAAGGCGAAAACACGGAGTAAATAAGCGGAGAGAGAAAAGGAGGATTTGAGGAGGAGATAGCGGAGTGTTGCGGTGAGCAAGTAGAGAGAGAGAGAAAGAAAGAGAGAGGAAGGATGCCGAAGACGGGAGTAGAGAGGTGAAGGCCGCGCATTGAAGTATGTAATTGCCTCGATAAAGATCTGGAAGCTTTTGCGTCATGAGCGCGAAATTCTTTTGGGGCTTACGACGGTTTCTGAACCTCATGACCTCTTCAAGGAGCTGAGGGCTAGAGAGGAAGAAAAAAAAAGGAAATTTTATGAAAAGTGGCGGATTTATATCTATATAGGTAGACGAACTCGCTTCGAGAATAACACCGTACATCCGGAAAAAAAGGAAGAAGAAGTTCGTTGTTGTGTAGGTGCACTGAGAGGTTACTCGGGATCAAGAGTTTCTACTCACAATCAGATTTCAGTTTAGACCGAAATAAAAATGGTATCATCGTTTTTGTTTTTTCCTGTGACCGTGAAAGGGAATGACCAATTACGTCATTCATGCTTATCGCGGACACTTTTCTTCGAAGGTTTTTTACATGATTTTTTTGTTTTATTTTAATAGTCTTACTGATATTTTTGATCAGAGTGATTACTTAAATGGTGGTGGTATCTATCGCAAGTTCTATATAATATAACGCTTGTGTTGAATGGTTCGCCAAAAATTACGCCTTAAGTTAATATTATATGTTATCACATATAAATGTATATAATATATTATTATATTATTGATGTATTAAAGAAAATAAAATTTTCATGGCGAAAGCTATTCAGAGAGGTATAGATTTTAGAATTCAAAGCGAATATGCAAATTTGTCATTTGGCATGTATAACGAATATGTCTTTTGAAAAAATCTCCTTTTGCATGCGCCAAAATACGTACATACGATCAATGAATTCCCTACAACTCCTCTACTCGGGTAGTTATCGCGTGGAAATTAGTGAAGATGCATTCAAAGTATTCTTTTGGCCTCAACGGAACAAAAAGTTTTTGTTTATGTGTAATATGTATTTACGGATCGAGAAAAAAGTGATTGTTTTAAAACGTATGTACTCACGCATATACGCGTAGACGTAACAATATAACGCGCACTCGAGAGGAAGATACGTACGTGCCACAGCGGTAACATAACCATTCTGCGAGGATATCTCTCCCCTTACATTTGTAAACATCTTGTCAACTTATGTGGTTCAGGCGGACGTCTCTGTCAAACAGCGATGCTTTCACGCGAGATAATAGATGGGGAGGGAGAGATGGGCGAGCGAGGTGAGAGTTTACATAGTACATACGCGCACAGAGAACACCCGCGTCTCTTGTTGAGGATCGCAACCACGGGCAAAAGGCAGCCCTTGGAGCGATGGCGGAGAAGGTGGAGAGGGGAAGGTTGGTGGGGGCGGTAAAGACTTGGGGGGGGGGGGAAGGAGATGGAGGTGTGCACTATATCACGCCGACACTCTACGCCGCGCCGAGGCAACGCGCGCGGGACGCCTTGTTAATCATAAACGTCTCGCTGCACACGCCGCGGATTTCTTGACTTCGCCCACAATGCACCGCGGCTGTGTGTGTGGGATGGAGAAGATGCCGTCGCGCGGGAAAACCCTGGCCCGATGCCCTGCCCCTTAGAGAGCTGGCTGCGGAGTGTTTTATCGCGGGGCATGCATTGTTACACGGAGATATGATTCTGTCTTCGTCTTATTTTTCCCACAGCGATTGAGTTATATATGTGGACATCGGGAGTGTTTGTTGATTTTTTCTCGCGAGTGCGCGCATTTATCCATCCAATCGCGATAATGGCGCTTCCATAACTTATGGTTAACGTCGCCTAGGCTTTTCTTTCGTCATGAGGCCATAATTCCTCTCTCCTTTATCTTAACTCATAACAAGAGAGCTGTTGAGTGCGCGTACAGCAAAATTATCGTATTCGAAGGATAGTTATAACTGGTTTTGTATTGTGTGTTTATAAAAATAATTTTATTTTAATGTTTCCGATATTTTTTAAAAGTCGTGTCTATAAAAATAAAAGAAACTATAATAAATTTTTAATAATTGAAAGGAAATAGTATGTTGTAACAAGTCATTCATACATCTTTAATTTTCAAAGTGAATAGTTAACATTATAAAAAGTTTTTGTTCAAATTCGACGTTCACTGATGAAAATGGGCTAATATAATATGTAATTTCCTTATTGACGACTAAGAATTCAGTTTACATACTGATTTCTTGCCTAATGGAAATACTTATTTTTAAATTTATGCAAGATTGATTTCTACTGTTCATAACTTCTCACGATAAGTACCCCGTTTTAAAAATAAGTTATTTGAAATCTAGGTTTCACATACCATCTCAATCACTGGAAAAATAAATAGGCAGCAAAAAAAAAACATTCATTTCAAATATATTTAATCAACTAGTAGGTACGTTTATCCTTTGTAAGCTTTTGAGTGATTATTTTTTTCTGAATAAGGACATTCGCGATAGAAGATATTGTGCACATAGGTGATTGAATTTCAGATATTGACTTATCTATGCTGTTAAAGCAGGTGGAATACTTTTGTATATGTTAATTTTGATTCATAATATTCCTCTTATCTTTGTCAGTTTGTGACTTAATTAATTTTAGCTCAAGAGAATCCTGGCTTTAGGGTTAATTGGAAATCGATGCCATTATGTTATTTTATGATACATATTATGATGCATATCATCCGAATTCGCGACACCTTTTCGAACAAACAACTCACTGTTTTCATGCATGAAATGTAGAGCATTCGAGATATAATGCAGACATTTGGGCGGTTAGGACGACGTTTCTAGGAAAATCTTCCCTCGTTTGTGTCTTTTCCGTTTATTTTTAAGCGATAAAAAAATTTCACCGAATAAAGCTCTATGATCCGATATGAAATGCCCTTATATGGGAAGGCTACACTTTAAAAATAAAAGGTTGAACTTGAAAATAAGGAGGTTATATAGATATGACCGAGATGCAATGCCCACACGTACTAATTCCCCTCGAAATACTTAGACGGCCTACTTTAATCGACTCTCAAAAGGGAGGGAGGTTGGGGGAGGGGAGGAGGAAGGTGGCGGCGGCGGTGGTCAGCTGCGAGATGACCGATACCGCGGGTGATTCCGAGGTTCGAACTAGGTCGTCTCAAGAAGGAATCCCATAAGATTAGCTCGACAAGGAGGTTTAGCTAAGGTTTGTGCAGGAAAAGGCCGTCTGTGGGCGTCATTGATCTGGACTTGGGATCTTCGCTTCAATTGAATGCTCGTCATTTAAACCTGAATAGGTGATAAGCGGCGTATTGAGTC
The DNA here is from genome assembly GCA_036926305.1 of Uropetala carovei. Taxonomy (NCBI): domain Eukaryota; kingdom Metazoa; phylum Arthropoda; class Insecta; order Odonata; family Petaluridae; genus Uropetala; species Uropetala carovei. The sequence continues at coordinate 6,910,764 of JAXCHB010000065.1, read as the reverse complement.
GGGTGCTTGAAGTGGGGGATAATGGGAGTGTTTCCTTAGCGTGTGCGTGTGTGACTTTCCTACGTCCTGAAACATGAGTCCGCAGTTTAGATAATGGTGATAATGGACTGCGCTTCGAAGTATAACAATCGTTGATCCAGGACATACCGGGCGGGTAACAGATGCTCACAACTTGTCTTCCTTGCATGACCAGGATAAGGCTTGCACTTTATTCAATTGTATTTGATGAGAAAATCGATGTTCGCGGTTATAATTATCGTTTCTTTATCGGGATCCTTTTTCTGTTTATCTAATGGCTTTTAATTTATATTTAAAATAGAATTTTTGAATTAATGTAGGGAAATAAAACCGAAAAAAATTTATTTTATTTGACGCCGGTGAACTGTTAAAAATAAATAGCAAAAAATCACAAGGGGAAGTTTTTTATATATTTTTTTAGAATCATAAGGCATGTTATAAACGCAGACATAATTAACAATCTCCTCCACCACAAAAACTTACTTCGATTCTCCTTCATCGAAATTGTTATTTTGTTATCGACATGTTCCGTATCTTATCCTCGCACGCAACAATGTTTCTTCTCCTAGCACGCAAAACCAACAAGTCGAACCAGCCCGACGTCACTCAATAGAGCGCGAAAACAAATAAATAACGGACGACGCGGGGGCAAGTTTCAGAGCGGCAATCATGAAAACATCCCGAACAAAGATACGAGTAGGAGAAGATGAAGAAGAAGAAGAAAAAAAGAAACTCGCATTTCGTCGGAGTGTAAACGTTTTTTTTTCTTCTTCTTTCTCATGGACATTGCTCGTTGATCCGAGACGTTTATATTATACCGTTCCGTAGAAGTCCCACTTCATGCCGCGTATAATGGAAAATTGCGAGGAACTCGATCCCGAAAAAAATAAGATAAATAAACCGCCGTCTACTTTCACAAAGGCGTTATTTTTCGCCTGCTCCTCGGAATCTTCTCTTCTCCTCTTTTCTACGCGCCATTTCTCCGTCCTTCCCTCCTGTTCGCGTACACCGACTGCCTCCAACAACCCTTTCTTCTCCGTCTCCTTTTCGTCCTCTGTTATCCCATCCATGCATCTTCCTCTCCTCTTTCTCTCTCTCCTCCTCTCCTTTCTCCTCCTACCCCTTCCTTCCGCCTCCTCCTCTTCTCCTCATTAATCTCTCCATCGCATCCGTCGCCCTCTCTCTCTCTCTCTCCCTCCCTCTATTTCATCCTCCCTCCCTTTTCTCCCCCTTCCCCCCTTGTCTCTCTTTCTTCCCGCTCAATTTATCGCTCGCATCTGTCCATTGATTTTTTTTCTTTCCGCGGCTGTTAATTTTTTTTTCGCGTTCGCCGTAATTGTACTTCCTATTCTTAATTTCCTTCTCCTTTTTTCCTCCCGTTTTTTCCGTCTGTCGCGGAAAAATAGCGAGACTCCTCGGGAGAGACAAGTCCGAATGGAGGAAGGCACCGGAAAGGAAACGAATGAGAGCGAAAAATGTTGAAATGGAGAGAGGGAGAGAGATATATCTTGTCTCCACAAGATATATAAGAGGGAGAGAAATGCGAACATAAAGAATCGGGAAAATATAACGGGAAAAAGGCCGTCATATACCTCCTTCCATTCGTTACGGGGAATAATTTGCGATTAAGGTTTATTGTCCGTTTTGGATGCATGCAAATCTTTGCCGGAGTGGTACCAGATTGGCGTGTTATCCCCCTTTGGAGACCGTATTTGGGATGTGTTAATGCTCCGTGTGCCACGATGATGAAGGTGACATGTGGACATTCTTACGTGGAGTGGGTCTCTTTCCCTTTAAAAGGTACCCGACGCGATGTTCGTAACGGGTGAGTATCGCTTTAATCAGTGTCCTCGCAAAAAAAATAAACAGTTTCCGATGCGTAAATGATCTTCCCATCGATTCGTTTTCATTTATAAAAAATGAATGCGGAAAATTTCTTGCGAGAGAAATTTAATAATAAATTTTCAGTGCTACATTCGCATAAATTGGCATATGATATAACCTCCCCGTTATAATAATAACCTTTGTATGTTTCTGTCACGCTGTCGTCGCTGGGGGCAACAGTACTGTTGCTATCTTATTTGGATTTGGTGTAAAAAATTGGATATAGATACATTACGTGGTTGCTTAAATAGCTAATATGTGACGTAAAAAGCTATTTCTTGAGTCGTGCAGTTTAAGGTTAAGTTGTAATAAGTGTTTTATCTGCTTCATTTCTCATCTATGAAATCATTATATGACGTGTTATTACACCATAATTTCGTTGACTTTCGTTTTCAATAAGCGTTGTTTTATTTTTTACAATTCACTCTTCGAAATTTATCTCACCCTACCTGCCTACCGTTCCGAAGTTTCAGCCACCGCTGATTTTTTTTCCGGTCGGTCGCTCTTCTCGACGTTTATTAAATTTCGCATCCGTCCACTCGTTTCCAAACATGCGGTTAGAAAACCTCTTCCGCCGGATTCATCCTTCCCTTACTAACCATACCAGTTCACTTAACATTTCCTCGAATGGACACACTGGAGTTACCTGGGCCGTGTGTTAGGTTTACGCCATATGACGTGCTCGACGATCCAATTTTAATTACTTTTCATCACAACTCTAATGATTTAAACGTTTGTGTCCTAGCATAGTCTTTATATTTTTCTCTGCTGAATTTACATAAAAATTTACCAATCCTGTAATTTATGTTATATATACCAAAAGTACATCTCTTATTCCACTTCTTTATCCTAACTCAAGATGTTCCCAACCTTTGGCTTTTGACCATGCTCATCTACTATGATTAAAATCGCCTTTCCTGACATCAGTAAATAATTTTTTTCGCCTTATTCTTTCTAAATGTGCGGAAGAACATTATTAAAGACTTTGACGTTGCTTTGATTTCATTTATGAGCACCCTATTTTTTCCGACGGTATAGTGGCAATGGTTTTATATTATAGAAAATAATTTGAGTGTTCGCCATGTTGTGAGCCGATGATTTAACACCTCTCGTTCTTACCCCACTTCCTATACCTAATAATTCTTTCCTCTTCTCCATCCCTTTCTCGTCTTACTGTGTATATGAGTATATTCAGGGCCGTGCCCAGACATTTGCCGCCTGAGGCGAGATATAATATGGCGCCCCCTGGCCTCGCTGGCCTTATGAATTTATTTTGATAGGTTTTCATTTTTGTCAAATTTTGGCGACCCCCTTCGAGAGGCGGCTGAGGCGGTTGCCTCGCCGCCTCACCCATCGGCACGGCCCTTTATATATTAAAACATCTGCCAGTAAAGTGTATATACACTTGCTATCATTAGGTTCAGCTGATTTTTGCCAACTCTCTTCTTGTGGTGGTTTTTCCCTGGTTTGGAGTGTGTCCTAAAATGTACTTATATAATTTTCCGCAGTTTTACCTCACAAATAAGCAACTCCTTTATTTCCTAATTAATCATTCAAGTAAATTTTCACTGTATTTTGGTATCGCATTTGTTTAAATAGAAGAACCTTCATAATCTAAATATCGCGCAAAGATCATCTTATCTATCCCCTACCCCTAGTCCACCTCTTTTTTCCCTCTACCGTCCCCATCTCCAGCTCTCCTAACTTGTTTCTTCCCCACCCCTCTATCTCTCCGCCTAAACCTCTCTCCTCCTATTCCCTCCTTCCCCAGCCAGCAACCTGCTATCTTCCCTTCCTCCTAACCATTATCCCGCCCGTATGAATCTCACATCTCCGACAGCTTCTTCTGCCCACTTTCTTATCGTCCGGAGCCGCTTTCATCTTCGGACGTCACGATGGAGTTGGGGGCGGAATGTTTTTTGGGAGGAGTGGTTGACTGGAGGAGAAGTAATAGGGGTTGTTATTGGGAGGGGGTTATCGAGAAAGGGAAGAAATGGGAGGAGGAGGATTGGAATGAGTTCAGTCGGACGGATTTAAAAGAAATCAATAAATCATCATTTTTAAGTGATGGCCGAACGTCTTTTTATTATAAGTAATTCTACACAATGTACCGTGTCTGGTGATAAAAATTGCTGCCTGGCGGGGGGCGACCTATAATAAACCTTGCTTCTTGGCTCTTTGTTTGTTTTTTCCCCCGCATTGTTCGAGACCAAAACGAGTTATTGCGATGATTTTGTATCCGTTAAATATGCATGCAGCCTTGGAATTTTATGAGGATGATCTACAGGAGGACCTAAAATTAGTCTTGGGATTCGTGCGGTTCGGAAATTTGTTATACTACATCACTAGTCTTTCGAACTATTAGGCGGTATTCGATTTAAATCGATAGTTGTCGATAAAAATCAAGTTCGTGTAGATAACTGAATGATGATTACTTCTATTTGGAAAGTGTCTGTTTTTATCGTCATCACAGCATTTTCAACAGTGCTAGAGGCATAGTTTTGCCGTTTGTTTGTAACATCAACTTGATAATGTGTTCATAATGTAATTAATGAGGCACAGGTGAAAAACGTAGAAAACTTAATACTTCTTCCTCTTAGCTGATATGGAGGATTATTGAAAGTCAATTTTCCATGAGCGACAAAAAACTCGAACCTTTTCAGCTCGAGGGTCACGTAGTCTACTTCTGCACAAACCTAGGGCCACACTTATTCAAAAATACAGTTGATGAATAATTAAAGGAAATTAAGGGTTAATTTGGGGGTTAGTGTTACCTGGTTTGTTTTAAACTTATTTATCTCTTATGGTAATGGAGAAGTAATCAATTTTCTTTTATAAATTTACTAGCTGAAACGCCCGGCTTCGCTCGGGAAAGAGTGGCAAACGATTTTTATTGCTCGGGGCAAACGTTCCCCATTCCTTAATTACGCAAGCGATGCTTACATTAACATAAAATAATTTATTATCTTCATTTCATGTAACTTTGTGGCAACTCAAGAATGTGGCCTGCAGGTCGTAGTTTGGACACCACTGCCTTAAAGCAAGAAACTGATAGAATTCATTTTCTGACCTAGTTCATGTTTATTAAAATCGAAGTGAAAGCCGAATCATGCGTAGATGAATGGCTATAAATCTATTTTTGGCGAAATTGACTATAAATGTTCCATCAAAATATCTGGCTATGCTAATATGGTCCAAATATTCCTGAATAAGCAATGAGATAAAGCGGATTTCCGTAGTATGTGTGCAAAACGATTAAATTGGGCCTTTTAGCACGGACAATGACGTATTATGCTATTGAAGGAAGAGAGACCAAGGCTGGAATTTGCGCCAGTCGCACCGCAAATGGAACAACACCATCGGAACATTGCGACGACAACCCACCGCATTTTCCGCATATTAATTCGCGTAAAATTCTCGCGAAGACCTGCATCAAGCAACTGAACGACATTAAGTGGAGAGAGGATAACAAAACTATATAAATGCGAACTATATCCGAATCAAATACCGAACATGCTAACGTAGCGAGCTGAATCGATTTTTTAGGGACCACGTTTTCAGGCATCGGGGATTCCAGAGTCATGTGAGTTGATGTACTCTGTAGAAAGTAATGGGCTGGCTAGTAGCTGGACTACAAATTTCTGATCCCCCGCGATATTTCTTCTAAGAGCGATGCGGAGAGGGCGGGGCTTGTATGTCGACCTCGCTGAGTGAAAGAGGAATTGCTACTGGGTTAGGTTGTCAATAGAATAGATGCGGTAGAATAGATTACGTTATATAATTAGCTGTATCATGAGTAAACAAAAGGTTATTCTTTGAAATATTTCTCTTTAGTGTTTCAATCGATTGATTGGTCCGTAATCTTCTCTTCTTTCGGTCAGATCCTTCAGCACACAGTATCGTTTAAAGTGACTTCAGCGTCCTGCTCTATCTGTCATATTTATTGTAGCCAGGTTCTTCCTCTACTCCTCTATCCTTCCATAATTCCCTCTATTATTAATTTAGTAACATTTTCTGTTAATCTTTTTCCACCTTCAGTTCAAAATCGCTCATGTTAAACGTATAATTCACATATTTTGGGGAAATCTTGCGATTTTAACGGGATGTTGCCTTGCTTACTAATTACATTGTTAGACCTCAAAATCCTATTGTTATTTCAATCCTTATGGGTGTACGCTTTTAATACGAGAGAGAGAGAGAGAGAGAGGAATAGGGGGAGGGAGAGGGAGGAAGGGAGATAGAGTGAGGGAGGGAAAAAGACGGAGGGAGATGGATGGAGGAGAGGGATTTGGAGGAAGAGAGGGAGGGGGAGGATAGGGAGGAATGGAGAGAGGGAGAGAGACAGGGAGAGAGAGAGAGGCAGGGAGAGAGGCAACTATTTTAAGTTTAACTAGTGATAGCTCGTCATATTGCCGGGCTTTTATACTAGCTTGATAATATTATTCGTTTCAGCTTGTAAAAAGCTTGTTTAGTTTGAGAAATTTTATCTTAAATGTAATATCTGCTCCTTCCGTTGTTATTGTGCTCCATAGGTATTTGAAAATTTCGACTTGTCCAGTTTTGATGTTGTCCAGAGATATCTTGGTTCTTATTTAGAGTATCTTTAACAAACCATGGCATTTGTTTTATTTCTATTGATTCCCATGTTGTAGTTATTATTTAATGCATCGTTTTTATCCTCAAACACCCGCCTAAGGTTATTCTGGGAATCCGATAGAATAACAATATCATCTGCGAAACTCAGATTTATAATTTTATGACTATTAGCTATCCTCCATCAGTTATTTGTAGTATTACATAATTCAATGTATAGATTGAATAAAGAAGGAGATGGCGTACATCCTTCTTACTCCTTGTTGGTTTTTGTCTTCTTTTATATCAAAATTGCCGATCTTAACTCTAGCTGTTTGCTTTTTGCACAAATGGAATATAATTCTCCTTTCTTTGAAATGGAAGCGATTCTGATTTAGAATTCGAAGAAATATTTTCCAGTTTACCCTACCGAAAGCTTTATAAAAAAACCTATAAATGCAAGAGGAGCTCAAGTTTGTTATTATATCAGTTACCTAAGACCCAATATAGCATCTCCTGTTCCCTTATTCCGACTAATTCAAAACCGGTTCTTCCGTTTGTTATCTTTAGTCAAGATCTATGAGGAATGATTGCGGATGCTATTAGTGCGGTTGTTTTCAAATTTTTCCGCGCTCTTTTTCTTTGGAATTAGATTTATGCGCCGTGATATACGGTGCCTTGCATCGCATTAAAGTACTTTTTCTAAGCACTCTGTTTTAAAATCTTAGAGCGCTTGTAGGGCGGTGTGTTTTATAGACCGGAAAATACGGTACTTATGCTTACGTTTACTATAATATTATATAAAAAATGAAAGTTTTTTATCCACACAATTAAAATTGAGTTTAACGGAAATTACGGACGTATTTCTTTCAGGATCTGTATTGAACACTAAAATAATTTGATGACTACCGTAATGTTAGGGTGAATATAGAACAGCAGTTGGCACGTGATTCAAGCAAAAAATCTCAATTTTTATGGTAAGAAAGAGGAGAACCTCTGAGTCTTGCGCCATGATGTATTTGATAAATGGGCTCTATATATTCCTATTTTAGTTCTGTGAAAATTCTTCCAATTTAATTAATATTACAGACTTGGTTTTCTTACATTTAGAAACGGTAAATTCACATGTACATTCAAGCCTGCAAATATTGAAGCCGATTCTGCCCTCAGATAACCATTCACAACTTTGTTACTTTTAAATTTATAAGTTTTACTTAACCGCCTGAAAAATCGTTATCTTAATTGTGAGTGGAGGAAATAAAAAATAAATTAGTCTTATATACGATTGTTATCGCGGTTGTCTATTAACTTAAGTATTAAGCATTCGGATCATAAATTGACTATAAAAGCTTTTAAATCTCCCACGAGTTAATCCCCTTAGAAATTCCTCCAGGACTGTGTTAAAAATATTGTACACGTCCGCGAAAATATGGGCGTACGATGACCATTGGTAAATTAAAAGGCTGTGCGGTTAAATAACGACAAAGACAGTTTCGTAGCTATGCGCTCTGCAATCGCAGTGTAGGGGTCGATCCGTAAGAGCTCCCGAAGAATCGTAATTGCAGTAGTTATAGGGAAGTGGACTGTAACAAACTTAATCTCTTGTTTGTCAATTCATACTTTCGATCAAGTTAATAAGTGATTTCTGTGCGGAAATTACCTGATGCGATATCACTTCAGGTATACATCCATTTGTTTTATTTTTTTCATGGCCTCCATTATTGTTTTCCCCCTCAGATACTTCCCGCGAATATAGAGAAGTTGCAGCAATTTTATCAGAATGTAACGATTTAATTTTAGCGAATTTATCAAAGCAAATAGGGAATTATCTCTTTATAGTAGGACCGAGCGAATTCTTGCTACAGAAACTACCGACTCTGAATTATAAATGCTTGTTAAGGCCAGGTAATAGGGGAAATATTTTGTAATATTGTTAGTCTTTTTTATTTTAAGAAGCGGAAATATAAGTATGTTATTGACAGGAACGAAGTAAAAACTCTATCCGACTTTTTTGAGAGATTTTGCTTGCTCCAAATATATTTAAGACGCCACTCCTTTTATCTATTAAAAAAGTGATGGTGAATTTCGTTTCTTTTCCAATTTCAGGTGCGGCGTTATTGTGAATTCCACCCATTTCTTCCATCTCCCATGTCAAAATCTTTACCCTTTATTTCCTTCGTGAACCCCAAGCTTAGTCTTTCCCGCCCCAGTGAAGTGTTTTTCTGTGTTGAAGTGCGGTGAGTGTGGCAAGAGGAATTTCTCTCATCGCATCGCGGGCGGAACTTCTCCCACCGCTGGAACATTTATACCGCAGCAAAGGTAAGGATGCATCATCTTTTCTTATGAAAACAGCAGTCTGATTTTTCCCTTTATCTCCTGCTTCGGTTGAGTTGCATTTTGGTGGTCGCAGGCAAAGATCGAAACGAATATTAGTTCACCAGAATATGCTATTAGGATATGCCGCAATTAGAGATGGGCCTAAGGAGGCTAAAGTGGACGCACACATCTAGTTAAATATAAATGAAAGAATTTTATATTTATTATATATTATTATATTTATTTCTTGAATAAATCCGTCTTTCTCTAGATTTTCCCAACCAACGCCAATTTTCTGTTGTTCACTGCATAAGTTTTTAGAATAAGCGCGTGAGCAGAAAATTTACCCAATTATCGATTGACGTTGAAATACTGTAGCTTGATGAGCGACAATGGGACTCAAGAGATTAATAACACCTTTGGATTCAGATCACGACATTGATATGGCGAATGTGACTATAGTTTTATCCTATTTGCATAATAAAACCCTTTGTTGAATCTTTATCGGCGATTACAACTTTGTGCCTGGTTTATATATTATGAAAGAGGAATTCCACCCATAATTTTAACTATTATCATCAGTATTTGTGGCATATATTATATCGTGTATCGTTTGCCATTTTGATTAGAGCTTCCCGTATAAATTTTTGTTGTTCTTAGTATAGGGTTTTTCGTCAATGAAATGCGTATTATAACAATGTTAACTTCAGCCAATATTTTAACGCCTATCATTGGTAATCATATCGTTTTGGCGAGCAGTATTATGTAAATATATGTAATTTCGGTAAGTTAACCTCTCACTTTGTTATTAATCTGCCGTTCGTCTTCAACAGATCGACTGTACTTGCTGACATCGCTTTTTTTTGTAATATTCATGCTTTCCTTATCAAAAGTGAAGACTTTCGATAAGATTTTTATCGATAACATTTCCTCTCGCACAATTTTAATGCTTTTTACGTCGGAAGATCATTTGAAATCCGCTTCGAAATCTTTGCATACCTTCCTGCTTTGACCTTGGTTGCTATTCAGCATTTCAAGCTCAAATCTATGTTGTCATTTTCCTTAATTCAAAATACCACTGTAATCAGCCCGAAGAAGTATTATTTCCAAATAATTAATTAAAATTTTATCGTATCGAAATATTTTAATGGCGTAACAGGGAGTTATATTTTAAAATTTGCAAAACAAGTTCCTAATATCCTTTCATGACATGTTTTATCATTATTCATTCCATTTTAAACTCCATAAGAGGCGCTGTGACCTATTGAAACCTGGGAATCCGCTATCTGGTGGAAAAAACTAAACTAGCGGAATCTTTAGATCGGGAATTCCATCTATGTAACACAGGGGTGTGCAACCTTTTTACCTGGCGGGATGCAGGATGAGAACTTCCGTCGGTAAATACTAAAAAGATCGTTCCTGACTTAAAAATTGAAAATTAAAGATAAACCATTTATTACCGTTGATACTTCACCAGGCAGTGTTTCACGGGAAAATTTTTAAATAAAATATGCAAAATTATATGTAAATAGCCTCGCTGGCCGTATCTTGAAAGCCTCTGATCTATCTACATATGCATCGAAAATGAAGTAATATTAATTGAAATGTTAGTAAACGAACGGAAGAGGGAAGATATAATTTTGCTCGGCGATTCTTACAAATAAGCAACTGCTCTCACTGTGTGAAAATATTTGGTGTGGAGGAAAGGTATTCGTGTAGTGAAAAAGGGGGAGGAAGAGAGAGAGAGAGAGAAATACCTGTGAAAGGAGTGACATATTATGGGAGCGCATCAACATCGCCCGCCGAGGGGCTCTCGCCCAGCGTATGAAATCCTCGCCTCAGTGAACATCGTCTACCGTTTAACGGTAACTCAATTTACCCTTCCACTCTCTCCCCTTCTCGCCCTTTCGACTACCTCTCTCTAATCAATACCGCATTTTTCATCCCAAATTTTGTTTCGATATCGTTTGAAAGTAGGATAAGTCGGTCGAGGATCGGTCTGCATTTGTTTTCCGCCGTCTTTTTTGACCCGCGAAGGAATCGATCGTGAAGGACACCCTTTCCGAGTGTTCGCGTGTCATTGTACGTATATCGGATGATTGTAGCTTAATCTGAAGGATCAATCTCGATCCCTTGAGTCGTGTAAGCTTTTATCCTCGCAATGAAAATAGTTTTATGCCGTGTTAGCAAATCGGATTCGTTCTTTCCTCATCTATCCTCATCCGGGGATTAAAACGTAATGAGGAAATGGACTCGATCTCCTAATGACGAGCTCAGAATGACTCGGACGCGACTCGGAACATGTGTGAACGATCGTTTGAGTGGCTCCTTTCTCCGGAAGGGGATGAAAAATTTCTATCGCGGTGACTCAGCGGATAGATCGAAGGGATTCCGTCAATTAATTCGCAGCCATCGGCTTCCAGTAAAAAAATGGGATTTTTTTCCGAATCGGCAATATCCGGATTGCGTCTTCATAGGATTAAACTCTTCACGGGTGCGTGATCCGATGAGTACGATCGCTCGCAGCACGCGTCCATGGAAACGTGCGTGCTCGCATGCAGCCTTAAGGTACATATGTACACACCGGGCAACATATACATATACATACCTTTATGCGCGCTCGACGAGGAAAATACGACGTGGTAGATTAGGATCCAACACGGTAAATATAGCGAATGGCATGAGAGAAAAACATAAAGTATTTTTAATCCTCCCGTGTATTATGGCTTGACAAATCGTCTTCTCTCTCGAGCTATCCTCTCGGGAACGAGGGGAGGGTTAAAAAACCAATTAGTTGAAAAAAGGAAGTTTTCCCGCGGAAGGAGATTCCGCGGAGATAAATACCGAAGCGGAGAAATGGCGGCGTGGTGGAATGTGAGGGAACCGGGGGGGAAAAATATCGGCGTCGGTCGCGTTGGGCAATTTCAACTCGGCAGCGTCTCTCAACGTATGGATACGGGGAATCGTACGCGGTCTTATTCGTTCCTTTTAATTTTTCATTCGGAGCCGTTCGGAATCCGTTCCTCCCCGGATGCGATCTCCCTTTGAGATAAAGGGACGATAACGGTCGAATTAAAGTCACGCCTAAGAATCATAACGCGGTCTCGGCTTTCGATCCCTTCGGTAGCTGCATCTGCTTCGTCCGCGGCTCCTGTTGCCGGAGGTTGGCAAATTGGTTCGCTCCCGTCAGCCTCCTCGTGTTTGTTTTATCGTCGATCATCGTATAGAGTCCTAACGGATTCGATCGGGATCTGGCTAGAGGGCGGATTGGTCGAGGCGAGGGGAAATGGGAGTGGAGGTTTTAAAGGGGAATAATGCTCCTTGATAACGGGAGATGAGAAGGAGATACCACGGGGAAGAATGGAAGGAATGACGCCATCGCTCACGGCTAGAGAGTTATCACGACCCGATTATCTCGCCCGACAGCGTCGAGATTAGGCGTTTTTATCGCCCTTATTATTTCACGGCTTCCCGCGATAGACGAATAACAGGTCTCGGAATCCCTCAGTATAAACGTCAAAGAGAAAATGTTCATTTTTAGTGAAGAATACTCAAAAGAATGTTGTGTTTTTTATCAGAATAGGAAGAAATAATAACGAAGTGGAATGTAAGTTACGCGAGTGCTATATAAACATTGGTCACGGAGTGAAATATAACGTAAAAGACCATATTATTTTTTTAAAACATTAGGTTAATACATCTTTCGCTGGAAATTCTGGAACATCACAAAACAGAAGTACATTCTTGAGAAAAATGTAACCGAAGATGGTCTCATTGTAACAAATGAGTTGACGATAGTCTTCCACACTATAGAGATTATAGATGATAAATTAAAATTTAAGATAATTGTACTACCATTAAATACGTTTAAATAAATGATGCATAGTACTAGTTTGTGGTAACAGGAGCTCACGAGCATAAAGCTCAAATATCTCGTCTTTTTAATGATATTTTTTCTCGGGAGATCTTCGTGGAGAAACAACTCGCTCGATTCAATCTTGGGCGGTTCTTGAAGGGAAGGGTTGGAAAAAAATCGTTCCACGATTCTGATGTTATCATTCGGCCGTGTTGTTGGGATTCGCTTAGACGGAATGTGAAGTTTAATACGATGGTCTGTTTGCTCTAAAAAATATTCCGTTTTATTTTATTACGCCAGCCGTTTAATCGAGAGAAAAATTAATTAAAAATTGAATCGGAGATCTTACAATTAGTCTTCAATGATAATTGTTTATGTGGTTTCATTTTGCTTCGGAAGCATGCATTTTTCAAGCTGTTATCTGATTAAACATTTTAGGCATAATTGATTTCTGGTATTCTTAAAGCGAAATTAAGCTCTTATTTCTCATTTAGTGTTGGAAATATTACGTACGGAATTCGAGGATTGGCTGGATTTTAAGGGAGCGGACTTCAGTTTTGTGAAGGAAACGTTTGCAAAATAATTTAACCCTTTACCATTGATTTTTGAAATGGCAATTAATGTTTAGTTTTTATCTCTGGTCGATGGGTTCCTTGTTTTTCGTAATTGAAGGAGTAGCGACTGCATCAAATTTCAATAGTATACAAAGAAAAAAATACAATTTTGCTCTAGGGCAGGGGCTTCCATACTTTGTGAAACCACGGAACTCTTATGTTCAAATATTTTTCCTCCACGAACCCTAACGAAGAGGTGCTAAGCTAAATCGCATTAAAGTTAATTTTATGATCATTTATTTTTTATTCACATAATTTATATATCTTGCAGTGTACAGTTTATAAGTGAAGCTCATGTTTCCTGATTTAAATAAGAGAGAGAAGAACGTACCGGGTCTCTTCCTCTGTCTATCAGGGAACCACAATTAGCTTCTGCGGGACCCTTGGGTTCCGTGGAACAGTTTGGGAAACCCTGCTCTGCTCTAGAGTAACCCTTTAGGATTTTATTTCGATCTATTTTTATAAACAACCTTAATATGTTAAAGTACTAATAATCCAAACATTTCAGTTCTCTGTTATCTGAAAGAGCATCAGTAAGATTTTTTGAGGAAAATCTTTAACGCACACAACCTAACGACATATCAAAATTAAATCTAATATGACAAGCACATGGCTTATAATTGTGGTAAAGTTCCCGCCGCATTTCATTAGTGCAGATGCCAATCACTGCATTCCATTACATATGCATCGATTTAATTAGAAAGTTTAGGTAAAACGAATTTCAGGTTCTTTATCAATTTTAATTCTGTACCACTTGATACAGGTAAGCATGTTAGAGTTGACTTTGGACGAATTCTCTTCTAATCGAAAAGGACTGCGAAACAATTAGTCGATCGACTTTAGTTTTAGATCAGCACTTAAAACTTTTTGACCGAAAGAAACCTTTCTAACACAGAATTTTTTCAGTAAAGGAAGTCACTCATTTTAGCCATTTTTCGCCGATTGAGCATCAATCTGAAGTCAAGGAATGTCTCAGAACACGAAATTGATCCATAATTCTTAAAGGTTCGTTGTGAGCAGCTTGAATGCTTATAAAGCAACTGCTATAATTTCTCCCTGTTTCTTGTTAATTGCCGACCAGTGGCGGAAATATGATTTAAGGAATCGGGATGCGGATGTAATAAAGCATAAGTAGGAAGCATTTATCCTTCTGGGAAGAAACAGACGAATGGACGCGAGATGAAAACTCGAGAGCTAGTTAAAGCGATAAGCAAGTTGTAAATGGAAATAATGTGTTTGTTAATCATCTTTATTTAATTAGAATTCAATACGGAATCGAAATGGATGAGATTAATTTGAACCTGTAGCAAGGCGGTCGCCAGGTGCTATCTGCTTCCAATTCAATATTAATCCAGTAATGCGCATGTAAAGTTCCTTAATGGTTGTAATATTATTCTACACAGCAAAATCCATACTAATGCAAACGACAATATAGAATATTTTAATATATATGAAACCAGAGGAAATATACTAATATTTCTCAAATTTCTAAATCTTTTATCAAAATGCAGAGAAATTTAAAATGATTCAACCGATAACTTATCCCATTAAGGGTTTTCCTAGGCTTTAAACAGATATTGGAGAGTCAGTCAATCTTATTTCTCTTGATTTTAATGGCGCATGGCGCTTAAATGTTTACATGTCGTTAATTCTGTTTTATTATAGAGAATTAGATTATTACAAGAGATTTGTTTAAAAAATGTTTTTCGGCAAATCGAAAACATACGCGATATACGAGTTTTCTAAATAATAACTTTTTAACGTTTTTATGATATATGTTCAACAAACATTAGTACAATACATTTTGAAGTCCCATAACGTCTTTAAATTTCACAAAAAGGAATTCCGTTGGTAATAAAGTGTTAGAGTTTCCTCGTATCACTTCATAGTGGACAATCTCTATTTGATGCAATGAAAATGACGGAAGGACTCGAGGCAATAACTGAGATGGAGTGGCAGATTTTCTCTTAATCCGACGCTCGGCTGACAACTCGGGTAATAACGCCATAAAAGGGAAATAAAGAATTCTTCCTATCATTCTCCATCGAGAAATAAAAGTAGCCTTCATCGGAACGCGGACATACTTGAGCTCTGACCCACGTCGATCCCGCGTTGGGTGTTGATCGTCCAACTCTCACCACCCTCCCTCCTCTTGGTTTCGTTCCCGTGTCCGAATCGGAAAAAAAAAATGAACCGTAAAAATAAATCGAAACGATAAAATTCCGAAATCGTAATAAAGATGAACTCTTCGTGCAGCGGCGAATTCAAGGACCAGACGTGTCTCTCTTTATAAACTCGACCCGTTTGTTGTTTACGTGGTAGCGATTTTTAGCCCAATACCCGCTGCGTACGCAGGATGCTTCCCAGAGCCAAGAAAACTCGCTCAAGGCATATTCATGCGGATGCTTCCGTTCTCAATTTTTCCCTCGGTTCACGGATTTTTTCTGGTTATTTTTTCAGTTCTTCCGGTGAAGATATACATGTATATTTCAGCTGGATACTAAAACCGGTATTTTGCCTGCCAGTGTATCCCTGTTATATTTCCATCAAACACGTGTTAAAATTATTTTATATTGATGTTTGTTTATGACATGATTCTGTATAATGTTTTTAATGGAAATTGACCTTTACTTGCGATAAAATGTAAATTATTCGAGTTATTGCGAATTTACTGCTCCGTTCTCCTTTCTGAGACGCGTGTTTGGTAAATTGTACCCTATATTTTATTTTAAGAAGACGAAATATGATGTAATCCCGTTAGTAGTTATCAAAAATGAACGTCAAACGATTCCCGTTGATTAGTAAGATATTGCCGACTTAAAGTTATGCCGAAGACTTTACCGGAATCTTAGAAATGTTTGCCTTCGCGGGCATTCGAGGTATTGCCGATATTTTAGCCACCTATAGGCGTTTTGTATGACGGTAAAAACCGCTCAAGATTGGTCGGTAGCAGCGTAAAAGAAATCAAGCGACGCTTCATAGTCAAGGGAAGAAAATTCCATCTAGCATGCGTTCCCGCATTCCTGTTGCCTCGCGTAACCGAAAACAAGTGCGTTATTTTTCCTGCCGTGTTATAACTCGCTCCTGCGTGCAAATTGCAACGGCTATTCCGCAGCAATTTGCGATTCTCTTCCACTTTTCATTCCGCTTAAAAGGATATGTGGCACGAACGGACATAAAGATTTTTTGAGAACGGCCATACGAAAATTGGCTCTATTGAATTCGGCGGCGGGGATGAGATATTCGAGGTGATGGTGGAAGGGGGGGGGGGGGGGGGGCGAGGAGGGAAGAAGCTAGGAGGGACGCCCGGGGCGACTTCTCGGAGCGTAACCTAGGTCCCCCCCGTAACCGTGGGAACTCCCACGTAATATTTCCACTGAGAGAGAATTCGGAGATTTTTATGGACTCAATGCATATCAGAAGGAAAGCCTCGATAATCGCTGGAAACTGGTCGCGGCGAGTGTTTTTTTTGTTGCTTTCTCCCCATCTTTTATTATGGATCTTTCCCCCCCCCCCCCTACTCCGCGTCATCATTCATTCGCGTTTACATTTTTTGTTTCGAAAATAAAGTTTTGACTTCCTTAAGGGACCGAGTAGGTCGGAATATTGATTCGCTCTCGCGGTCGATGCGAATTTTTTTGCGCCTCTCTCTCTCTCTCTTTCTCCGGCGCGCGCGATATAAATCACTGCTCGTTCCTTCGGATTCGAGTTGTTTTTTTAATTTTATTTTCGGCCTCTTCTCTGTTTATCCTCTTATATGAGTCCGACAAGTTGCCTCTCGTCTCAGAAGTAGGAAGAAAAATGGCGAGGGATATTTTTTTTCGAGGAACGGTTTCGAGTTTTGAAGGAATGGAAACGATGGAAAAAAATATCAATCTGCGAATGTTTATATCTTCGGACGAGGGTTGGAACGGAGGACGATAGAAAATAAAGCGATCGATCGTTAATCATTCGCTTCTTTGTATGTTTTGACAAATTATTTCCGTCGATGTTTCGAATTTCGCCACGCCTTCGTTTACTTTCAATAAGTTTAAATAAGTACACTGTGTCCTATTTAACTCCCGTATCTTTTACGTGTTCGGCGGGAAGAATTTTTTTCTGTACAATGGATGTGTATATTGCTAAGAAATAGTTGAAGATCCGGATGGTGGAAAGCGGTAATATTAGCGTATTTGGCTAGGATACGTTTTATCGATTCGTATTATTACCTTCTCATATACGAAGCGTTATGATCTCAGAAAAAAATTTTTTTTATGAATGTGCACGTTGAATGGTCGCTTAAGTAGAAGCATTTTGGCTGCGAGAGAACTGAGGAAAGATGAAAATATTTTCCGCGCGAAATCACGTATCGATGCACCCAATGGCATTGCATTGAATAGAAAAGAAGTGACATAAGAAAGTTTGCGCGACGCATGCTCCACCGATTTTTATCATTTACTCTTATTCACTTAGGTCAAATTAGTGCGTCAGAGGTGACGTAAGTTAAAATAGCATTAAAAAGTGATTTTAACTTTCCGTGCCAGGTAAAGTCTCGTTCATTGACTTGATTCAGTTGAAACCTGCTAGAAATCGCGATTACATTTCCCATTTGCTCTTTATTTTTAATCCATTTTAAATATGCTGTGGGTATCAACCTTATGTGTACCTTTGCGGAGATAAAATATACGATTTTGCTTTTCATCAAGCGAGGGGCGAAGGTAAATTTACTTAATGGAAGGCAGCGCGAGATGCTTGAATAGGTCATTTTTTTTATAGAACATAAAAGAAATAGTTACTCTTCCGCTCAATCTTCGATCTATTTCAATGAGAGAAACCATTGAATTAAAAAAAGTAGGTCGAGCAGATTCTTCATCGCGAAGGGAGCTAATATATTTTCCATGGAATATGGTCGACACATTTAATCGCGGAGCATGAAGAAATCGTAGATCGCCTCAATTTTTTAATATTTACCTGGCCATTCAAAACGTATTCATCGCGTGGTTCCTTCCTTTTCGATCGCCGACACCATTAAACGTGGAAGTCGTGTGATACGCGCCTCTATCGGCCGAGGAAAACCGTCGGTATTTATGACTTAAAGGAATCACACGCGACGGATCCATTAAAAAAAACGAAAGGAAGACAGCCAAGCTCTTCTCCGAAGGCCATTATAAACGTTTCGCAATTATTTCCGTCACGCTCACGTAATCAGTTCGTTGACTTCCCGTGCATGCGAGCGCTATGTGTAATAATAAAATTTTAAAAAATATCGTTGGACAGTGAGATGAAGAAAATGCACCGAGTCTAGCGAGATATGCTTGTGTGCGTGAGCGAGCGTATCGTGCATGTTGCTCTCGTTGATCGATAACAGTTGTTATGATTCTCGCAGATTTATTTTTGTCTTCGCGCGGTTTCCTTACTCGTTTGGCTTGGGGGAAAAATGCTGCGAGTAGCGTAAAATTTCCGGTTTTTCCTTTTCCGTAAACTCTGTTTTGAAAAATTTAATAATTACAGTGCGCGTTGGAAAATTTAGTAACGTTTGCTGTTATTTATTTTCAAAGATTATGAATTGTTTTCATTGTGCTTAACGAGAAATAGTGTTGGTGTCGAATTCAAGATTGTTTTTTGTATGCTAGCTCACCGTACGTAAGAGCTGGATTAGTTTTATACTGATATCGCCGAATTTATAATTTAAAGCACAGTACGAATCAAATGGTTGCGAGCATAACGAAAGAGAAAGCGACTACATAGGATTTTGGAAAGATTTCGAAAGAGGAAAGATTTTTATTATCCTTCCCTTAATTTAGCGGTAGACTTACTTTTGTGTTCCGTCGCTTTGCGGCGCCACAATGATAACACGTCGTTCATGTGGTCGTTTCTTGCTCAAATCCCTTTTTAACTTTCGTGTCGAACCGTCTGATCGTCCTCAGCGACATATCTAATGATTCACTTATGCTTTGTTCAGGGGTTTGTTGGCCCCATTAGTTTGAGTCGAGGTGCGATTAGGTCTCGCCAGGCGATAGGTTAGCCAATAAAACACTCAAAGAGGTCATTGCCGCCTCCCGAACAGGATATTAGTGGGGCGGAATTGGTGTTTTAATCGACGTGCGTGCTCAGAGAAAGTCGATTCCGTGTCGTGTGTTTAAGAATTATTCACGCATCGAAAGCGGGCGCCAACCGACACGTCGGATTTGAATAATTTCACCGTCCGAGCCGCGGCGAAATGACTCTGTAATTTAGGTCTTTTGAGCTAAGTATTTTACGAGTTGGAAAATTAACGTCTAGCTTAAATCTTTTATTTCTCCCATATTTTTTTTTGAATTTTTAGCTTCGTTAAAGGATTCGATATTTGCTTCTGTTAGTTGGGTGAAACGCCTCATCCGATATTTAAATATTGGACGATAAATGCGAAGTTAAAGTTACGGATCATTCATCGAGCGGAAAGCTGCTTGGTAATAGTCAACATTAAATTTTAATGGAAATTTTCGCCTCATGACGTGTTAATTTCTATAACGTAAAGCAATAAGTACATATTTAGACGAAAAACAAATGTTAAACGTTTTAATACCCGAGGAAGACGTTTCTTAAAATCTCATGCACACGCGGATTCACTCTTCCATTAAGGATTAATCGCATAGTTTTATTATAATCCTTGCTTATAAAACTCAAGCCAATCAGCAACTTAATTCCAGCAGTTTTTATGTAATCTTCTCTTATAGTTTGTCAGAGAATAGGTTTTCTCGAACCCTTGTGCGTAATAAATAGCATTGGATGTGCAATATCTCTCCTTCACGAATGTATGACTAACGCAAAATATCTGTTTGTCTTTTTTTTTAAATGGCGTTATCTTACAGTAGAAGTTTTTGTCCGACCAAAATAAAAAAAATTATCCTTTGTGTTAAATCGCGAATTCACAAGCGGCTGCGACATGTCCACATTTTGGAACCTGTTGTCTTCTGGATAGACTCATCTATGATCTGTTTTTCATTTTTTTCCTGCGAAAGAAAACTTAAGTACACAAAGTATAAAACTTGTTACGCGGAGAAAGCGCCGGTATCGTTTGCCAAGTCAATTATTTCCGGTGCAGGGGGTCGCCGAGGTTGAGAAGTTGCCCAGAGCGCTGCCATTTGCGTACTGTTGGCACATCAATCATGTCTCATGATCATCCTGTCTCTCATAATGCGATTCAAGGTTTAAGTTTCTCAGTCGATATTACTCGATTCTACACTTAATGGGCTAGTGGAAGTTTTTACAGACTCCTGAACGGTTCATCCCTAAAGAAAAAGTTCCCAAACGCACGTTGTGCCGCAATTTCGCGGACTTCAATTATTTAAAATAATTTAGTGTATAGTACAGATAAATGTCTCCGTATGATTCTTCTTGCGGGAATGCTTAAAAAGCTAGTTAAAAATTCCTCGCCTTGTTGATGAGCACCTTATATTATAAACCAAAAATAATTTTTAAACTTAATTGTTATTACTCCAACACAGTGATTCCCAAAACTTTTGTAGGCGTAGATAAATAGAATTTCCCGGCATGGAACAAGGTTTATATATTTTTACATACGGGTATCACAACCTTTGGACTCATCAATCAATTTGTTGGCACTACTAAATAATCAATTTATTAGATGGCACATTATCGCCCTAAATACCTATCAACACATTTTTTTGTCGCATTTTAATTGTAGCTCTGCCGAATCATCAAAGAAAAAATATGTAAATGAGAATTAAAAATAAAAAGACTGCTAAAACCAATAAAATTCAAATTAAAGGTATAATTAGCATATCTATTGAAAAGGGATGAAACGAAACAAGCTTTGTTTAATTTTTTTCACATTCTTCCAGAGCAAGTTTCATTCGTACGCCTTTGAAAACAGCTTTCTCCGTGTTCATTCCAGTTTTAAATAACCTTGACAGAAAAATTATTGGCTTTTTTTGCACTTTACTCAGTGTCTTCTCTCGTGTTCCAATTTCTCACTGCTCCTAGCAAGGTGAGGCTTCTCTTCCTTTTTTTTACTTTTGCTTATTCGCTGTCAAGATAATTTTTTTAAACTGCTTTTCCCAGAAATGAACACTGGAATTATTTACATTAGTTAATGTTTTCATCTATTCTGCGCGCCATTTAGGGGTTTCCGACGTAAAATTCGGTAGTAAGTTTCCGCTTTGAATTAATTTTATTGAGGGCATTATACGCAACAATTTTCCTATTTACTTATCAGTGTAATACGACTATATCCTGCATTAATTAGGTTTTATTTTAATTATGTTGTAAATTTTTAGATTTTAACACAAGCATATGTAACCATCGTCCATAGTAAGCTTTATAAGATAATTGTCGGCATATGCATTAACATAATACCGAGAATAACATCGTAGTGTACATAAAAAAGGAATTTTCGTTCGGATAAAAATTACGAGCTTTTATTTTCAAGATCTCTCTGTCAGCTGGAAAAATTGCTTTCAAGTGTGGCGTCGCTTCTCTAAAGAAAAGGCTGTTAAGAGACAGAGACTAGCAATAAAATTATCAGTCATTGCTCCATACCATCGTCACCGCGGTCCTCAAAACACATACCACATTACGATCAAACCTTCTGGAAACCAATGGGCATAAAACTTCGGAAAGAATCTTTATTAAAGAATTCCATTCATATCCGGGTTTCGTCGGGTTAAAAGTTCTCGAAAAGACATACCGTCTCGCATCACGAGGCTTGAGTGAATGGTCCGTCGGCTTGGCAACCGCCTCCCTCTCTCTCGCTCTATCTCTATCTCTCTCTCTTTCTCTTTGAATGGTCCTCAAAAGAACGCTTTCCACAGGTATGTGGGTCGTATGATATCTCTAAGATAGGAAAGAACGAAAGAAGGAGGGTTGGAAGTATAATTTTCCACACTTCTCCCTTTAGACTTTACCGCGCGGGGATCTCTCCAACCCTCTCGAGTATTACCCTCGGGGTAAAGGGGGAGGCCCACTGGGGGGGGGGGGGGGGGTATGAGTGACCCACCCTCCGAGCCCATTTTCATGTTTCACTCCTTCGGCATACCGATGAAAGAGTTTTCACCTCGTTCGAGGTCTCAAGGCGTTTAACGGTCTTTGTAAAGGGGGAGGAAATGGGAGGGAGAGAGAGAGATGGAGTTTAACTTATAGGGAGTCAACTTTGACACCTACCATAAGAACCCGAGGCGGTCGTTATTACCGCATTTGCCGTCCGTTGGGCATAATAAACGAATAAATCACGTTTACGTTTCAGATGTGAAACACCTGATATTTTCTCCGTTCTTCTGCTACGAAGAGACGTTCGATTATGGTCGCGCATTAATCGAGTTCGATGCATCGTAGGCGCGCTGTTTATCCGGGAGTCGCCGGGAACATCGACAGGAGTGGGATATTATACGTTGAACCGCGAATGAACTCGTCGCTCTTAAAGATTGTTATATAGAGATTTTTACTGCGATAATGTTGTGTGTTTGTTAGGAAATTGAAGGGTCAAGTTCCCGAAATAAAATAGATAATTTTTAATCAAATGAATAACTCGTGCGATGGATCTTATGATCTCTCCAAATGAATAGAGTCATAAAACTCCATATAAATAAATTTTAAATAAATATGTGCTTACAGTACCCATTAGTGAAGGAATTTCAATAAGTCCTACCCAAAACCTACCGCGGTTGATTTAAAAATTAAAAAATGTTGATTCGGCTCACATTATAGCTTGAACCTGCTTATTAGGAATTCAAAACTGATAGCCTGGTTGACACTAAATATGATATTGAATAAAGATGGTTAATTTCAAGCAATCAGTTTTGAGTACTATAATTTAAAAAAAATTTCTTCTCCTACGAAATATCGAAGGAAGGGAAATAATTTTGTTCCGAAAACATTTTATTTTTTATTGGAGAAGAAGCTAGAAATATTCTGCCTTGTATTACTTAATTATCTCTTATATCCATGAAAGTTCGAGGGAGCCATCCTCGGTTGTAAATCATTTTTTTTGTTGTAATATTGGAATATTTGAGTCGACGAGAGGTGAACTACCATTGAGGATGACAATTTTGTAGTTGACATTAGCATCTAGTTACTAAAGCATGTTGTAACCGCAGGAATTATATACATCAGTTTTCCTGAGAAGTCCAGAATTCCAGAGATGCTTTAAGTGGGAATACCTTAGTATTAAATTTAACATTTTGACTTGATTGAGAATTGAACATTATAGACGTCATCAGTTTAATTTTACGAGTTAATATGTAGATAAGGACCGAGTGGGTGAAAAATGTGAAGCTTAATCGGAAAATGTGGCGCAAAATATGTAACTGACGAGAACACTGTATTGGTAAATCTAAATAACATTAAATTATTTTCAATTAAACGAGATGAGATAAACCTATATTAATTGGTATAACATAATATGAAAATTTGTAAACAGGGCTTACTAAGGGGAATATTTATTTCTAATTGCTACAGATGTAATTTCATAGTTTGATTAACACATGGCCATATCCACTTTCTTCATTATATTTTGCTTGGTGGTAACGAGACAAGCTTTGTGAATTATTTCTCGGACCTTGTACGGCTAGATAATTTACATTTTCTTCCCGCTGAGGAAGAAAATAAATTGCATAGCTTGCAAAATATAACGCAAGATAAATGCGACGAAAACCAATGCTGCTTAAATTATACGTTATTTGCGACAAACCTACACTTTAATGATATTGATTTCCATGTTATTACGGGCATTATCTAACTAGTAACTAGAAAAACTGACAAATTATTATCAAAGTTTCAAATTTTGTCTCTTTTAAATGCTAAATACAACATTATGTAACATTTTTAATCTTATCAGTTAAAATGCCTTGATTTAATATAAGATCAATGTATAACTTAAAAAGTCATTAAAAATTGTCGTTGAGAATCCATCCTATAATTTTAATTTGCTAACTTACGAGGTGCAGAAAATTACAGTGGTTAATCATACAAGTAATCATTTCACTGGAGAAATTAAGGTAATGAAGCACAAAATTGACAATTTTTTTTATCTAATGTAGGTTTTTGTGAAATATCTTATAAAAACAGAACCCTTCCTATTTGGAAATCAATACGATATTCATGGTTATTGTAGATGACTATAAAGTTTTATTTCTTGCAAATAATTTCACTTATAAAATATTTCCCTTATAAACAAATTGACAAACAGTTCGTTCCCTTAATATTAACTGATGATAAATATCCTATTAGTTGGAATTTATGACCATGAAGCGAGTTTTTGCGCTGGTATCTACGAAAAACATCACGAAGTAGCCGATAAGTCTTCAATAGTGTATAGATCCGGAGTAATATTTTCCCGGAATCAGATTGAATTTACAATTTATTCAGTTGAGGCTTAGAAGTTTTTTATGCAGTGGGAATATTGAGTGCCCTACACAATTTAGCTCCGTTACTCAGAATTCATTCCCGGAAACGTAAAATTAATTGCGATTTCAAATTTAAATTATGAATTTTTAATCACATAAACTTCTTTTAACTCTCATGTTGTTGCTGCGTGTGTCACTGTGTTGGGCAGCGAAATAGAGTCCGAAACTGTAGATAAAAGATTGCTATGAAACCATAAAGATTTCATCTTTTTACTACATATAGCATTTTCGACATGATGTTAAAACAAACACTAATATATTATTCTCCTTTTCTTTCGAGTGACACCCGAAAGAAAAAGAGAATCACGCAAGGAAAAACAGCGGAAGCCTTCGTAGCAATCACTAAAATAATTAGGAATGTTCAGCAATCTTAAATTTTCTCGAAAGGAATATATTTTTATTTCTTCACAATAAGAAGGAGACTTTTGTGGGCATGTTAACTTCCGATAATTCTCTTCGAACGTTCGCTTTGCACAAATTTCCGGTAATATATACCTCATCAAAATAGGAACGTGTAATCCCGGTTTGCCGAAGGCGGATTTTCCTTCAAAAATCGCCCAATCGGATCCTCAGGATGTAAATTCACAGAGTGTAACGTTCGTCTTCTTTCAGCCCCCTGAAATATGTCCGACGCCAACTTCGCAAAGAACCGAAGAAGTACGTAAACTCATTTGGGCGATGCGATTTCTCAGTAGGCGGGACGATGGAATAAAACAACCGCCTCTGCAATTTCGCAAATTTTCGCGATTTAAGAAGCGTACCTCGGAGGCTCGTGCATCTTTCTCTCTCTCTCTATCTCCTCCTGGCTCTCCTTTCCATCTCTCTATCTCTCTCCCTCTCCCTTATTCGCCGATCGTAAAATTCAACCGTTGATGCCTCTGGCGCCGGCTCCCGGTTTTCATTCCGAGGTTTCGCGAGAAACTTGGTCTCTGTCTGAAAAGCTCGTTCTTGACTCTCTTTCCTTCCGGGTCGCAAATCCATCCACGCGTTGGAAGGTGTCCGCCGCATTCCCTCCGCCGTGCCCGTTCCTCATCCCTCTCTCTCACTCACTCATGTATGTCTCTCTCTCTTCCTTCGCTCTTTTTCTCTACTTCTTTCTCCCTACACTCTCTCCATGATCCATATATCATCTCGTCTCCTCTCTCTCTCTCTCCCTCTCTATGTCTCCCTCTTTCTCATCTCTCTTAAGTATCTCTTTCGTATCTTTTTCATTCCTCTTTCTATCGTTTTTTAAAATCTCCTCTCCTCCCCTCTCTCAAGGGTTAAATGTAAGAAGGGACTTCACAGTCTCAGTTTCGCCCTAAATAAAGTCGTTCGTCTGTCTGTCTCTCTTTTTCTCTTCTTTCTCTGCTATGGGTTAAATTGAAGAAGGGACTCCAAAATAAAGACGGATATCTATATATTCTATCCCTCATCTTCTCTCTCCCACTTTCTCCTCTATCATTCTCTCTCCTTTCCCCCATTTTCTCCTTTCTCTCTTATATTTAGTATCTCTCGTATTTCTCTCCTCTCTCCTTTCTTTCTCCTCCCTCTTCCCAAGTTTTTTCGTCTCCTTTCATCTCTCTTTCTCCTCTATCCTCTTATTTCCTTCCCCTCTCTGATATCCTCTCATCTTCTCACACTATCTACTTTCTCTCCTCTCTTTAGTAATTCTCTCATATCTCCTTCCCTCTTTCTAACTTTTTCCCACATCGCTATTTCTTCCTTCTCTATCCTATCATTTCTTCTCTCTTCTTTCCACTTCTCTTCTTACTCTCGTCTCTTTCTCCTCTTCATATTCTCTCTATATATCTCTTCCCTCTCCCACTTCCCCCCCCCCTCCCTCTCACCACTCTTTCCTCATCCACTCCTCTTGCTCGAGATCCTATTCTCGAGAGACGTGATTGCTCGGACAAAAACACGCGTGCCACTGGCCAGATAGAGTGATTGGTATGAAAAAGCTAGTGAGAGAGAGAGAGTGTGTGGAGGTTGGTCGACTACCCCGTTAAAAGATTTCACCCTCGGATGTCGATGAGTGAGGCGCGCGAGGAGATTGGGCTTCAAAATGATGAGTCATCAGTGGAAAGAGGATTGCAATAGGTTATTCCAGAAATGGCCCATGACTTATTGATGATGTGATTTACTCAGATTGGGACTCGGGAGGAAGAAAAAGTATATCTGAGGTGTATTGAGGCAGCAGCTGCGGGCGTGATGTGTGTGTATGCGGGCGCGTGTGTGTGTGTGCGCGATGATGATGGGACGTGAAGCTGGCTTCTCTTGATTGGATCGCGTTTTCCCCGTGATGTTAAAAGACTCCCGAGTGAATCCTGTCTCATCCACGAACCCCATCTTTACCAAAGCACTTTTATGATCGACGTATAATGTAAAAACCATCGGAAGCTTTCTGCATTGACGGCGACGAAGGCGAAATATAGTTATTTAGATGGAAGTGAGGACTACGCGTGAATATATTTGCAAATGATGAGAAGAATAAATAACGATTGCTTTCACCCACAGTGGAACGATGCATGCTTTCGCACGTGTCTCCTGTTTTCAATTTCGGCGTCAAAGCAAAAGGTATCAATTAATAAAGTGTTCCTCGATGATCTCAGCGTCACTCGTAAATTTAAATAATAGTAAAGCTACAAATTAGTTTTTAGTTATTCTTATAGGAAGTTTCAATTTATTTTAAGTGGAGAGATTTTTCAAAAAATCGTTGGCTACTTATTATGCATATAAAATGAAAATATAGTAACTAAAAATATCGTAAGCTGTTGATATATTCCATCGAAATGTTTCAGTAAAGCAAGATAATAAAATAACTATTCTACGAAGATTACGATTAATCCATAAATTTTCCCTTCGAGTAATTTTCTTTGACCAAACCAAGAGCAAGGCTAATATAAAATGTAATCACGCATGAAATATAATGGACACGATATTTATCTGTAAAAATTTCCTCTACAATGCCCTTTAAGCATAAAGTACGATACTCATAAAGGGAAACTCTCAAGAGAAATCTGCCGCCTTTAAAGATAGGCGCATACAGAATTCTTACACCGCACAGTCAAGCGCAAAAATCCTAAGAATCTCCATCGTACAAGGCGAAATAGAGGAGAAACGTAGGGAATTCCTCCTTCAGACTTCGTCTTCACCGTTTCTTTTCATCCTCCTCTCTTTTCCCGGGTCCATCCTCTTCATTCAAATAGAGGAGGCAAGAAAGGAGTAGTGTCTCATTACTCTCGCAAACGGAGAGGGGTGGGAAGAAAATCGGTAAAAATATCGAAAACCGTTAGCAACCGTTTATGGCACTTTTATATCTTCGAGTGATTTCTCTCCGCCCCTCTGAAAACCGGACGAATGACCACGGAAAAGGAGTTTCAAAGGCTACGCCTCGTCATTCCTCTCGCTGACGTTCTGTTAACTCTCCTCTCCTCCCATTACATACCCATCCTCTAAAATAATCTCTCTCCTAAGGTCTTCTCTCCCTTTTTCTTCCGTAATCTCCTGTCTCCGCCGTCGCCTCTCGCACGGCTACAACGCAACCCGCCTTTGACACGCAAACGCAAAGGTCGAGGATCTGATGACTCCACTCCTCCTCCCCATCCTCCCCAAAAAAAAGATCTTTTAAGAAAACTCCTGGTTTTTTTCCCCTTAAAATTACTGGTTTCCGTGGTTCGTTTTCACGTGGTCTTGTTTCGAAACGAGCCAATGAACGGATCGAAGGGCTGCGCGAGGTCGATGATAACATCATTATTTCGAGATGGGCGAGGTAATTTTTTTTTGGGAACTGTTAAAAGCTTTGGCAGCGATCGTTCTGAGTCAGGTGATTGCCCCTATTTTCAGGGGAACGGAATTTCTATTTGTTTTTGTGGGAATTTCATCAGTCCGTTATTAAGTTAGCTATTTACGTTGAAGTATTAAGTTGCGGGGTGAAATAAATACCCGTATCGACGTTAGGCTGGTTCGTATATCTAAAGGGAATTGTAAAACTTTCGTAATTGTTCATTAGCTCAAGGATTAAGACATTCGGATTATTTCGCGTTAATTAATTTCATGAAGAAAAAACATTCCCAAAAAAATAAGATGGAATTTACGAGAAATCAATTCCATATATATTAATTTACGTTTTTCTACTAGAGAGAAAGGGCTTAACTTGCGTAATCTCCTCAGACTAGTGGCATCTGGATTGACATATAATGCGAGGTAGGATTTATATGCCAGATTCGTCGCTAATTGTAAGAGGAACTCAATGCAACATCCCTAAAAAAAAGAATTTCCTCTAGTATATCAAACGAGAAACGTCACACTGACAGTATTTATAGTGTTGTTGGATTAATTTTGCCTGTCAAGGATACGAGAGCATGACGAAAAGATCGGTCTCACTTAATTCGTCCTTGTGCAATTGACCGTGTATCGCATACCCAAAGGAATAGAAAATATTTATCTACGCTAATCGAAGTCCATTGGACCAGCGTCCAATGCTTCGGAGCGAAGGCAATTATTACCTGTATAAAAAACTTAATATTCTATAATGTTATTTATTTTATTATTTTCCTTTCACCCGCAGGCTGCGATTAAACTTTTTTGGGACTTGATTATCGAATGAATTTAGCATCGTGCATCCGCAATTTCTTTTTATTTTGGAATGCTCATTTTTCTTTTTAGGATACAAGTTATTAATAGCAATTATTTTTGCAATACATCATTAAGTATACCGTAGACATTTAAATTTCTTTAATTCGTTAAAACATTTTTTGTGGCCAAATGAGCGAAGGCGATATTTATATAGATAACCATACAGGTCGGTGCCGCTAGTACCAACGTATGGATCAGAACTAGTAAAAGAAAGAGAATTTTGCCTCTCGACTAGGTCTCCATGTAAATAAGAGCGGTATTACGTCGAATAATGCACTCGTAGGATCAAGTGAGCCTTCTCTCTCTCTCTCTCTTTCTGTCCGAATCGCGAATACGACGCGAGTAACAATTGTGTCGGCGGCGTCCATCGCTTTTCGAGGGAATAAGAGTGGTTGCGCGTGCCACTGCCTCCCTTTCCGCTCCACTTTTGTTTAGGAAGGCGAATCGAATTAAGCGGTTTGGGGGAGGAGTGGAGGAGGGGAGGATGTGTGAAGGAGCGAGAAAGAGGAAGGAGAGGAAGAAAAGGGGGAGGGGGAAGGATAAAGAGAATGAGATGGGGAGAGGCAGTAGAATGGGCTGAAAAATCAAGCAACCGTGCATCCGGAAAGCCATGAACGGCTTCATCACGCGGACGCGGAGAGAGAGAGATAAAAGAATGGGAGAAAGAGGGAAGGAGAGAGAGAGAGAGAGAGAGAAGACAGAGAGCGCTCGAGTATAAACGGACTGGGAAGGAAAGAAGGGGGAATTTCGAACAAGCAGCGGTAAAACTCGCCTTTCTTAAGGAATCATCGCTGAGAGGGAAGCTTTGAAAGGCTGAGGTTTGGCGCGGAATTAATTAATTTTAGGGTGTTAAAAGATGAGAGGGAAAGAAGCACGCTGTATCGTCGAATTAAAGTAATTCGATCTCCTGGGATGCTAAAACAATAAATCGTAAATTCTTTTTTACTTTATAGGTTCACTTAATAGATAATGCTTTTTGGATGGTTTTTCGAAAAGGAAGGTTATTTAATGCAATATTCCCATGATAAATATGGTATTAATTCACAATTTCGTCAGTTATATTTATGTACGAAATGGGCCCAGTTATTAGGCAGGAATCGTACTCGAGAATCCACGCCTAAAATTTTAGATACTACGATAAACGGTTTATAAGAAGTATGTGATTTTTTCCATCCTGATACATTCCATGCGAATACAATCATATTTCCTGTCTAAGCCCCGATCGACGGTTTCTATTTGGGCAAAATACATACACATCTTAAAAATCATTGCATTTCCATAGATCATGTATACTTCTTCGCTACTTCTACTTTCACTCGGCCATTTTATAATTACAGGAGGAATTATGCTAATACAAACGAAAGTGCTCTGCCAAGCAATGAAAAAATTTAACCAAGCTTCGCTATACAAGATTGTCAGTTAATTTACCTTAACATTTTCGCATTTGGTGCACGTAGAAAATTTTTCCAAACTTCTTATCGAACAAAATTATCTTCCGCCGTTTTTTCTGACCACACACTACTTAGTATTTTGGGATAGAGCGGCATTAAAAAAAAACATCGAGCCCTTGTCGAATACTTCTGATAGAAAGACATATCCAGCATCGCGATTAGTGGAGTTGTGGAGATTTAAGCTCTCTCTCTCTCCTCTCCTTTTGTTTTCGCCAAGGTGCTATTTCTTGAAGCCTTTCATTTTATCCTCTTCCCGTCAGCCGAGGCGCCCCGCAGCGGAAGAAAGAGGCGTTACCGAACACCCGAGGAGAGCACGTGGTCGAACGCTGAAAATGCGCTCCGATCCTTTTATCTTTTCGATCTGCATAACAGCGCATCCTCAAATGGCTCGCGACTGAGCGGGTGGAATTGCGACAGCGATTTTTTTTTCGCGAACGTCGGCAGAAGACCCTCGAGGGTATAGGATAAGCGATTCTCTAAAACCTTCTCTTTCTTTTGTAAATGATACGTTTCTGGATGAAATTCTGAATGTCGAATTGTAAAAGGCTTCCAATTTCCATTAATTTCTTTCGTTTTGAAATTACGGGCTGTGCAGAAAACAAAGAGGATATGAATGAGAGAACTTACTTTTTCGGAACACGCAATCTTCACTCAATTATTCAATCATGCTTCTTTATGTGGGCGGATAAACTACTCAATAAATCAGGCTACCGAAGCGCCGTGTTTATGCGAAGGGTTTTCTCGTGATCGCATCAGCAAATGATTTTGTAATCGCTAACGCGCCATTTAAATCTAATGTAGTTTTATTGATCGATTTATTGATTTTGTAATCATGAAATGACACAATTAAGTGGGGCTTATTGAAGCGTAGCGTACATAATTACCGAATTTGGTGAATTTTCGGATCGTCGATAAAAATATAGAGCATATTTCCATATTTGTGGCTAGGATGCGTTGAATGGCCATTATTTTTATATGGTTGCCTATTAATCGCGGCAAACATAAATGTAAAACATCGATTTTCAACATAATTTTTTTCCGCGGATTTTTGAACGAAACTTAATTTGGTCTAAATAACGAAACGAGTAAAAATGTTCACGGCGGTGTTATCTTCTCTGTAAGAATTAATATTAAGTACCAAAATTATTATAATGGCGGGAGGACTGTAAAAGCTTACCTCTTAGTCGGCACATCCACACGTGTTTGTTTCGGAGTTGGCCGGATATTTATTGGCTCCACAAGATTCCCTTCTTCCTTCTGGATCCTCCTTTCTTTTTACCACTTTCCTGCACAGTCCATCTCGACAAAATCGTACGTAGAAACGACTAGACGAGTTGGAGATGGAATCTGTCCCGCACACAATCAGAAGAAAACAGCTTCCGTCGGATAATAACGGAAGCGCGGGATTCTTCGACTCTTGCTTATCGGTCTCACACCGCAATGAAATCCAATTGATGAACGAATTTCCGGAGAGTCCTTGACATAAATTAACCTCAGTGGCAAACACTCGGCGAATACCGAAAGTATTGAAGGTCGTCTAAAAAAGCCAGTCACAATATATCGTCCGGAAGAAGCACTTACACGGATTTAAAAAAAAAAAAACGGCGTTCGAAAGATTTTTTCAAAAAGGAATCACTTTATTCCGGTTGTATCGCGAACTGTATAAAGTGTATCCTTCTTCTGAGTATCCATCTGCTTCGAGCTCAAGGTTTTTTTTTTTGCAGTCCGTTCGCGGTCTTTGCCAAGGCGTAAAGGTTCGACAAACCGCGCCCACAAAACTTGCTCTCCAGGGGTAGCGTGTGTGTATGTGTGTTCCACTCGGCGGTGGCTCTAGGAGTGGATGCGATGATGGGGGAGGAGGGAGCGAAAACGGTTTGACAAATGGAAGGCGCCTTCCTCAGACTGCCCCAGAAAAGTGCAAGCGGGTATCGCCGCTGTCTCTTCTCTGCCTACTCCATCCAACCAATCTTCCCTTTTCCGCGAGTTCTAGTCGCGTCTTTTACCGCTGCGGTGTTCCTGACGTCACGAGCGGAGGGAAGGTCGCGGATATCGCACTGTCTGACTTAAGGCGAGCTTCGGTGCACTACAAACAGAAGCTATGTTTATGGGTCTTCAATTTATGTACGCCTTCGATCGAAGCGGGGGATGCTACGGGTTAAGGGATCGAAAACTGTTACGTTGACATCTTTGCAAATTTAGCGAATCGAACGCGTTTGGGTCACTGGAATTTTTTTATAAATTTTCTCTCAGTTTAAACAAAAAATAGGTTCGGAAATTAACAGATACGGTGTGCCTAGCGTTTGTCAGCTAAAGAGATACGTTTGCTTTCTGAAGGATATGAAAAGAGCGGTAAAGTGCAAACTTCTTTATAAGTTTATATGTGACACGAAAAAAAACTATGAAGAAAAACACGATGATTTACCGTTACTTTGGGTAAGATATTTTACACGATTGACATTCGATTTTTTCAGTGAAATTTAATATTACATGGGATTTATGATTTGCAGCAGGTATGATAACTTGTAAAATTTCTACCGTCAAAAAATGAATTTCTCAAATAAATAGTATTTACCTCGGCCACGTAAATCTCCGCCTGTCGTTGGAATAAATTCGACCGCTGATATCACCACGAAAAAAAAATATTGGGCTTCGGTATCAAGCGCGCAAAAAAATAACAAGGCGTTGAAATCTCCTAGGTTTGATATCGGTCGTCAAAGTTTCCCCAATCGATAATTACGTCGAACCTCACAGAATCCTTTATATAAAAGGTCGGCGTCTTTATCCGTTGTCTCAAGACCGCATGCCGCCTTCCATTTGTGGAAACGTCTAACCGAGTGATGCACGCCGCTCGAGTTAAAAGTCTCACGGGCGATGACTCCACGCGGCCGTGTCTCCAGATGCACTTCCGCGGTTTCCTCCGCCTAGCCGCGAGACTCTTCCCCGACGACTGTGGACTGGATCTTACCTCCCGTCGCCTCCTCTTCCTCCCCAACATCCCCACCACCGCCACCCTTCCCCTCTCCCACCCCACACCCTCACACCCCCCCTTCCCCCCAACGTTCCTCCTCCTCCCCTCCGTGATTCCCCTGACACACTGTCCGCCTTCCACACACACACACACAGCCTCCGCCCGCAAATGAGGTCGCCGCTCCAGGCCCCCCTCCCCCTCTTCCTTCCATCTTTCCCTCCCCCTTCTCCTTTTCCTTCCTTTTCTCGAGCCCGGAGGCTCGCCGGAGAGGGACTCCGTGCTCTCTCTCTCTCCCTCCCTCCTCTCTGCCGGAGTCGGCCCCATCCGCGCTCCGGCGGTCAAGGAACTAGTTAGCAGGTGTGCCGAATTCGTCCGTTCTCCCTCCCATCCTCCTTCCCCCTCCTCCTTCCCCCCCTCCCCCCCCCCACCGCTACCGCTTTAACTCTATCCGTCAATCCCCACCATCGGTCTGCTGGACTTCGGTCCGCGACTCACGGCAGCCGAGATGAGCAGCGCCGTGGAAAGCAGACCGCCTGACGCCTCAGCTCCTTTGGGGGAGGGCCACGAAGGATGGAGAGGAGGAGAAAAAAGGAGAGGGAGAAAGAGGAGGAGGGAGAGAGAGAGAGAGAGAGGGTTTGCTAAAGAATAATAATAAAGGTAGCGGATGGAGGAAGCGGCGGAAAGGGAGTGGTGAGGAAGGAAGAGAGAGAGAGAGAGCCGCGGTGAGTTGTGGGAAAAAATTACCGGGAGAATTTCTCACCTCGCCTTCCATTGTGAAATTGATGAATCATTAAATAGGTCGTGTCTCGCGCATGGTCAGGGGGGTTTTTTTTTGCCGTGTTTTATCATCCATCTCGAGAAAACATATGGCTCGGTCTCGTTTTTTTTATTTCTCCTCCCGCGCTGCGTCTCGGGATTTACATCGGTAATTTCCTGAGGGGATCTGAGAGCTTATGGAGATGAGGAGTGTTAAATGGTAAACAGGACAGAAAAATCACGACTCACCCAGGATGTGAATCATGGAATTTTGGACGAGGTTTAGGTAAAAAAAAAAGAGAATTGATAGGAGGAGCTTGGTGTTTGGAAAACGTAAGGGAAATGTAGTCCAATGTGTGTTTCCACTCTCACTTGGAGGGTTGATGTCAATTTCTCCATCTCTAACCTCCTCCTTCCCCACCTTTGGGAAGTTTCTATATCCGCTTCTAGTCAAGGTTTAATGAAACTGAAGGATTGTCATCTCATCGCGATTTGTATGCGTTCAAGATGAGCTATATAGTTGAATTAACGAAAAGTAATCGATAATGAAGATCAAATGGCCATTAAACGGAAATCGTTTATTTAAAACGGTTGTACCCTAATCGGAGTTATCTTTATTTGCAATTATAAATTAGGTGAGCTCGATTATACTCCCTTGTAATTATGGAATAGTTAACTGTAGCGAATAAAATAAAATTCTTGAAATATTTAATAAGCAAGAAGATAGTTAAAGATGATTTAAAATTCCGATATATATCAAGAAGCTATACGGTCTTAAAAAACTTTTTAAAAATCTCTTGTCTGTGAATCACGCTGATGACGGCTTTTTTGTATCCAAATTGCGCGTTTAGTTTTTCCAAGCGTTTTATGTGTATACGTGTATTCGCGATAAATAACGCTGTAAGTGGAAGTGGTGATTCTTACATCCTGGGCTTATAAACACATAATTATGGAGCTGTTATTGTAAGAAAAATACATATATATTAAAATCTGATAGTATATTATCTTTTAAAAACTTAGGATCATCATTAATGAAGATGCGGTAAAACCAAAAATCCTGTTTTTACGAAAATAAACATATATGAAATAGGAGACTTGGAATTAATAAAATTCATCTTGTCGGTTTGATTTATTGCATTTTTTCCCGGATGCTAGTGACTTTACTATATCATCTGCTATTGAATTAAACGGAGAAAAATTTCAGATGTAACAACATATATACGAGCATGATTTAGGTTCCTGAATCTTATTTCCTCATTTAACTGATAATTTAGGTTGGTCAATTTAATTGGTTAAATCTGATGAAATACACCCGGTAGTTTTATTTGTTAACAAATTGATACTTTTTTATGAATTTAAATTTATCCATCCCCATTCCATTTTCATACAATGACCTCTTGCCTTTTATTCAATCCATTATTACTCGCTAAATGTTAACTCGGCATAATTTATCAGTGAAAATTTGGAATCGATTTTTTAAAGTTTAATTTTAATGCCTTATATTCATCTTGGGACTTCTTGAAGGTTTATGGAAAACGCAGAAGCACTCTCTTAGGACAGGCGTCTCGTTAACATACTCGCTTTTTAATGTGCCCATATGACAGTCGTAGGGTGATCTCACTTTAATTTTGCTTTCTTGTGACCTCCATTTTCACTTTCCTGTCGTAATGACGACGCGACACCTACGCTATGAATATCTGACCTGGCCTCTTTCTCCTTCTGCCGCCGCATGGGCTTTCCCAACTTTCTCTGGACTCATAAACAGAAGCGGTGCTAAATTCACTTTCTTCAAAATATGGTTTCTTTGAGTCAATTCCTTGTCATTAGAGAAACGCGGCACCTGTAAATAAGAGTCTTGTTATCTTAGTTTGCAGAGACTTGGTCGTGGACGAAGAGTTAATTTCTAAATTTTGTCGCAGTTCGAATAAAAAAGCTTCATTTTTTAAAAAT
Source organism: Uropetala carovei (assembly GCA_036926305.1). NCBI lineage: Eukaryota > Metazoa > Arthropoda > Insecta > Odonata > Petaluridae > Uropetala > Uropetala carovei. The sequence goes on along the minus strand of JAXCHB010000065.1, from coordinate 6,874,381 downwards.
CTGTTGTAATTTCGATAAAATGCGCACCGCCGAAATTGGAGGGAAGGTCTTAAGTGCGTTTTATTCTAATTTAACGTCTTTATAGTTAATCTTCGGTGATATATGTAGCAACTTTCTCGGTTTGATGGAATTTTGTTCATTTGATAATATGCTGGTTTCTGCAATTCGTAACATCTTATACTGCATTATGTGTTCGGCCTATGTGATGGAGCGTCTATGAGTTAAATTCCTCCTTCTATTAAGTTAGTATATTGAAAATAATTGCATGTTTGTTGTCTCTTTAAATTCAGCTAAATTAGTTCAGATGTGGATTGTATCTAAAGTCGCAACGGATTCGATCAGAGATCCATCTGAAGGTCGATGAATTTTATATTTCGAGGTAGAAATTGATTAACAATTCAATATGCTCTACGAGAACTCTGAACTTATCTCTCGATGCGGCAAGATAATGGGAAAAAGAACAATTTACCTTTGAGATCCTTGAAATATGACAGTGCGAAACAATATGAATGCTTGATTGCAAGACTTTAAATGAATAATAACAAAAATCTGCCTTCAGAAACAACCAATAAAAATGATCAGAAAAGTAACTGAGACGTAACAGGTGAATTAAATTTGTCTTTTTTTATTCAGAAGGACAATAACTATTTTCCTTCGGGAAAATAAAAAAATGGAATATAAATAACATTACACTCGTTGAAATGATGCCGCAAGTACAAATTTACCAAAACATTCTAAAAACTCATGAGTGAAACATAACTTTAAAATACTTAACAATCAGTTAGTAGAGGACGGAATCCATTAATGTAAAGCGAGTTCGGGAAATTGCTTCTATTTTAATTGGACAACATTTCTGCATACGCGAAACAGTGCTGCGATGAATAAGAGGCAATGGATACGAGGCTTCAAATGTTTTCATGCCGTAACGATTCCTAGAAAATTCCGAAAACGTACCGACGAACGGTGATAGAGAGAGCAAGGGAGACAGATAAAGAGAACCGCATTATGTACTGGAAAAAAAAGGCCGTGTTTGTTGTTTTGTCGGAAGCGCGTTGGAGAGAATGAGGCCTGTAATGCTTTGGGTTCTTGATGTGAAATAGACCATTCACGTCCACTGCGAGCAATCGATCTTCCATTCAAAAAAGGCCTTTAGAAAGCATGGGATGGTGGGATTTCAGTAACATCAACTCCCCCTCATATTCCCCTCTCCCTCCTCTCCTGTTTCTCTCCCTATCCTCTCATCACTAAACGTCTTGATTACTGGGTTACTTCACCGGAGTCGACCGTGCGGTTCGGACCAAGGCGTGCAACACTCACGACTCTTAAATCGAGGTGTGTCTGAAAGGGACTGACTCGCCTACTCTTCCTTTAAAAACCTTCAATTGTGACGGAGTTTACGACGCGATGTTACGTCGGCCGCGCGTAACGTTCACGGATGTTAACCGGTGGCGAATCTTTCGCTCTTCGTGTATTCGAGCATTTTAGTCTTAAGATCCTGTTACGTTCCTTTACGTTAATATTTTTAAATATTAAAAAAAAAATATATATTTTTATCGGGTGATTAATTTTTTATCGTTTGTATTTTCTGACACTGTTAACGAGACCCATATAATTAATAAATTGGTTTCCTTAAGATTTGCGGAAAAATTAATTAAATTTCGGAACTTTAAAAAATTTCTAATTTATTTTTGCCATTCTTTTGAACAGTAGTAGCGAGCGACTGCTTAGTTAGACATTTTTGTGTTTAATATCTCTCCATTATTGATTTTAAAATGCCGAGATTAAAAGGGCGAGGATTAATATTCTCATCTCTAAATATCGTTAATTTTTATACATTTTTTATTTTAAACATTATCAGTCATTTGACGAATTATATTTCGCGTAAGCAGATTAAAACAACTGTGTTAGTTTATTTGCCTTTTCGAGAAATTTTGGAAAAATTCGCATTTCCATTTAATCAAATAGTAAACCATGAGCGGTTTTTATTCACACCTTGCTACATCTTGCATCATCTTCGAGTATCTAGATTTTACAATACAAAAAATCTGCTTACGTATTCGCTTTGTCCAAAGACAATGGTAAGGGAAAAAAATATGATCGGTTTATTGCACTATCTCTTTACCTTAGACCAGATCCGATAATTCCTACGCACTTTGAGTCGTTTTCGTGATATGCTCTTAAGCCGTACTCCATTTATCCAAAAGTCGAAGGACGCCTCTTATAACTTCTGTACGACATCATCTCCCAGTCTCTTCCATGAAGCAGGAAGAAAGATTTTCCCAAACTAACAAATTAGTCCCGATCGCCAGATGCTCCTATACTCCTATAGTATTTTCAGTAACATAATATCATGAAATTTATATTTTTGGGAGTCATACCCATAAGCCATCTTCCGAGTGAGTGTTTACCATGCTTAGCTTCTCTAGAATCGATGTATTACTAGAGGAGCATCGTTCCGCGTTCAACACTATGGACTTTTCTTACATTCAACCTTGTTTTTTAATCAACGAGATACATTTTTTCCTCGAAATATTCGCACATTATATTCAGGCCACATTTATTTGTTGTTGAATGATCACGATTTCGTAAATAGGGGGCACGAGCAAAATGTACTTTCTCATTTATTCCGAATAATTAGCTTTTCCGGGTTGTTGGTTGAAGTCAACAGCAGCATATTCACCAAAATTTCGAGAGGCAAAAAACAATCCGTCATACAAGCAGCGCTATTTTTACTTTCTCATACGAAGTATCGAGAAAGTACCTATTGTTTTCGCGAAAAAATTCGACCTCGAGATTTTTACGGAAATATACGTTTTAGGTGTCGCTGAATCCGAAAAAGTGGTTTTCGCAATGCCGTCTATCTGTCTATCTGTTACTGGCTCTGGAGCCTAGACGGTAGAGCGAAAATGAATGAAATCTAGTACTTATGTTAGACATTTTATCATACTGAGCAGAGTATACTTAGAAATGGTTGACATTCATCAATAATTACGAGAAGTTTATTCTACGCATTTTTAACAACAATCCGATTTTCTTAAAAACGGCTGTAACGATTTTGATCAAATTTCGTACAGTTACTTGAGTTTACGTCTTCAATAATACTGTATAGTTCATATTTCTCAAAAAATGAATATAAGGCTAGTTTATTCTAGGCAACTTTAACAATAATTCGACTTTCTCAAAAACGGCTCTAACGATTTTGATCAAATTTCGTACAGTTACTTGAGTTTACGTCTTAAATATTACTACATATTTAATTTTTCTCAGTGAATGAATATCACTAGTTTATTCTTGGGCAACTTTAACAAAAATTGGATTTTCTAAAAACAGGCTAATACGATTTTCATTTTCTAAATATAACTAGACGACGCATTAGTATATGAGAAAGTTTGTACAATGTATGTTGTACCGATTTTTATACTATATACACTTTTAGTAAAATTTAATTTATAAATTTTTTCAAGATAGAAAAAAGATAAAACTTATTAAAATAAACGTAGTCAACCTTCGCCAATTTAATTGTAGATTTGTAAGAAAAATAAACATCGATAATTACCAAGTTTAGACAAAATGTATCTAAGCCTCATCATCCAATCAGTATTGTCAATTTTAGTTTATAAAATACGGTGCGAAAATGACTTTTGTTAGTCATATCACTTAATGACGGGTGTAATAATACCGAGAAAAATATTAGAAAATTGTCTCCCAATTCTCATGATAGAATTTCACTAAAGTTATGGTAGAATTTCACTGAAGATTGCGATGAGAAAATGTTAAGAATGCAATCAAAAGAGTGCACATTTGTATATATCATTCCATCATATCATAGCTTCATCTTTGCTGGAAATAAAATTTTAAAACTTAAATTTATAAATATATATATAGTCACGCTTCTTATTTAACAGCGCAGTGGATGTCGAGATTAAAAGGATTGTGTTAAGCCATGATCTGGCATTTTAAGTTCCCTACTCTTCTTATAAGAATTAAATATTATGGGGTCATTTAGTTGTTACGCCTTCAGCTCAAATATTTCTAGACATAGATTTTATCTAGGGAATCTTGAGCAGATCGCTAATTCGCAGTCAACTTGGTTTCTAAGCAACTTTAGTGAAATTATTTCTAATTTAATCCAACTGTGTTTATATGCGACTGAAGTTTGTTATGACATAATTCATGGTTACTTGCAAGTCGTCCATATAACTTTTATAGTTAAAATATGTAAAGAAAAAACGAGTCGTGTTCTTGGTATTAACGTAGATAAACATTTTCTTTGATAAACGATAGATTTAAAGAAATTATTACAATGCACTGCTGTGGATCAGAATATAAATTTCCTTTAGATCCAAAGTTTCGGACAGTTTTTCCGATAGCCACTTTATTCGATATTTATTTTTAACGTGTGATTATTAATCGGATATATGTGGTTATCTCATTTAAAAAATCGATCATCTGACTTGCACGAGTGCGAATAAAGGGCGCTTTTAACAATAATAGCGATTGTTAATCAAGTTAACGTTGATATTCATAAAACGTTTAAGGAAATCAAATGAATATTTTGGATGGAAATCGGTCCTCCTGAACGTATTTCAATTATTAACAGCTATCGAATTCCATCCTTAGTATGATCCTCTTCTGCAAATAGTTGTTGAGATATTAGTGAAGCGATTTTGTTAGCACCATAAATAGTTAATTAAATTTCCTGAAATTGAATTTTGACATATATTATAAGGGAAACGAGATTCGTTTGATTTTTGTATCCTTTCATATGTTTGACCAGAAATACGACCGGAAATTTAAAGTTACAAAAACTCGTTAGTTAATGTTAGTGTAAACCTCTTCGTTCGTATTTATCATTTGCGTTTGGTTTACGATAGGATAGATTGTACATGTTATCTTGAATCACACCACGTTTTGACTAAGATGTCGCAGATGATTAGGAATTGCTTAAAATACAGAACGGGCGGTTGTTTGTCTCTTTCATCCACACCTACAATGGAATACGAAAAATTAAAGATCCGAACAAAGTGAAAAGGCATTGTCGTGGTATTCCATCAATTCAAGCAGAACATTTAATCCGGATAAAAAAGAAAAAAAAAGGGGAAGAATCTGTTGGTGGTGAACATCTGGAACGGAGAAATTAAAGGAAAGGATACGAGGCCGAACGCTAAGAAATGTCAAGATGCGTGCTCGAGCGGAAAAAAATGGAGGAGCAAGTGAGAGGTGAATTGACGAAAAAAATTAAGGGGGGAGGAGAATTTAAGGAGAGGTACTGTAGACAAAGATCATGGGTTATAGCATGTGGAAATATCGAGAAAAAAGGGAAGGAAACTGAAATGTACTTTTGGAATGAGTTAAGTGGTGCATTGGTCTCTCGAGTTCGAAAACAAGTTAGGAAAGTGTACAGCGTACCACAAACGAGCGCGGGTTTCGTGCAATGGAGTTTTTGAAAGAAATGGTTCCATAAAAGTTTTTGAAATCATTCCTTCGTTGAAAATTATTCATTTATTTTCACTTGTAAAACTCTTTGAGCGTTCATAAGGAAAATAGCGTTTTAAAGTTGTTTTCTTCGTCATAAATAATCCATTTTCTTCCTGTTAAAAACAATGAATGCACACGCAAGGGAACGTATTTTTGTGTGATTGTTAATGTTAGCAACAGTGAAGAAGTAACCACGCAAGCAATCTTCTGAGTTCAACTCGAATTAAGACATTCTTGTTTGATTTTCTTGATAACGGCTACTTCTTCGATAAAAATGTATAGGAAAAGAAACACTCTACATTGCTAGTTCTACACGTTTTATTTGAAAACTATTTAGATATGGCCAATACTTTACAGGAGATGACGAAAAGTTCATTTTTGTCACCAGTAAAGTGCTACCCCTGACTGTGATTCATTTACGTGACTTTCTTATTGTCTTTAACTGTAAGTCCTTAATATAAAGTTTCATGAAATTCCGTTCGGTAGAAGCCGAGAAGGAACATGCAGACGGACGGTCAGACGGACGGTCAGACGGACACACCGAAGATAATAGGCGCTCATGCTGGAAGAGAAAAGCGCCTAAAAATTATTTGCGAGATATAAATCAGACCACCAAACTTGACTGCGGAAACATGACCGCAAAAGAAAAAATTATGCTAGCAGTTGAAATGGGGGTGCTTGGAGTGAAAAGGAGAAAAACGAGAAGATAAGGATCGCGAAAATGAAGAACTAGGGGGAAGAGTGAAAAAGATAAGAGAAGAAAATGGTATGAACTTGCGGGAAGAGTGGACGAAGGATCGCCCAGAGGAATCCTCTAAATTACAGAGTGTGAAAAGGAAGGAACGAAAATAGGGACGCGAAGGATGAAGGGGGATGAGTGGTGATTTTAACGAGCGAATTGAAATTCTGGTCGTCAAGCGGGCATTGGAATTATTGAAAACTTAGTCTAGATGTAGATCTGATAAGAAGATAGATTGCGAAAGAGCGGAAGCATATTCCATTGATTTGTCAATTATATATTTTATTACTTTTATCATCATGCATAGTTGATATAGAATAATTACTGTATTTAATTTTGACAATATTAATACTGAAGAGATCATTTGCACCGTCAATAGTGTCGTCCTTGAACATCGGATAATTCAAATTGGCGAGTTATTCTGATAAAAGCCATCAATTAAAAGATACGGTTATTTATTTTTATGTTAATCCGTTTACTTTCTTTATTTAATTCATTTATTTATTTGCGCCTGATTTTTTTAGAAGAAACAGGGAAAATACTGAATGTCAGCAGGGGTCTTGATGCTAGTTGACAACAGTTCCATAATTCAATCGAAGGATTTTTTTATGCACCATTTCTTTTTTCACAGAAAAATCAAACGGGAAAAATGCCATCCCATAGACGTCATAGTGAAAAAATAAAACGCTAAAAAAAGAGCAGTATGTGATGCGGAAACGACCTTCTGGCAGGTTATAGCCTCCAGCTCCATAAGTAACAAGTACTCCCCTCTCGTCCATTTTGCCCTCCCTCCCACCTCTACAAGAGAGGGAGAGAAGTGACCCTGAAGGGACGTTCGTTGACATCCGTGCGGAAGTGCTACCATCTGTGCGGACGTTTGACGAAGCATCCCTCCCTCATTCTCTTTCCGCGGCCGAGTGTGGGAGAGAGATTTTCTTTCTTTCTCTCTCTCTCTCCCTATATCTTTCCTTCTCTCTCCGGCCTCTTTTAAACCGTTATTCCTCTCCTAGCAAACAGCTTTTCTCTCCCTCTTCTCCGATACTGCAGTGCACTCCCTTGATGCAAGGTGCATTCCGCAAATGTTCATCTCTTCCTCTTCCTACCTTAACGACGGACGTAGGGGAGCATTAGCTCTTGAGTGTGTGCGTGTGTGTGTGTGTGTCTGGATTGAGAAAGGGAAAGAGGGACGGGAGAAACAAATATAAAAAAATAGGAATAACAAAAGATGGGAATGATGGGCGGCGGGAAGAGACGATGGTGGCGCCGGTGCCGAGGCGATGAACTAATGCATCAACCGGTTGGAGGTTGAGGGGCGATGTGGGAGGTGAGAGGGAGGATTAAAGGGAGGCTCAGCTGGAGCGCGATTTTTTGCACAGTCACTGTTTTGACATTTTTACTTTCGTTGTTTTATGCAAAGTAATGCAAATACGAAAAAAACGCCGTCGAGATTATGACTCGCTTTGGCCCGTGAGCGTTGCATGAAAAGCAAATAGGAACAACTTTAATGCAAGAATATATTCTGTGGGCGTCCTTCTGAAGCGCAAGAGGAAAGGAGGTGAAGTTTTGCTCTGTTATAAAAGTGTATCATCAGTCTGCGTATTCTTATTAAGTAAATTTCTCTTTAGTTTTTGAAAAGTGTATTTTTAAGTTTAAGCGCGCGTTGGTGGTTTAGATTCAATTTCTTGTAATACGTAAATTTCGAAATAAAAGGGATATTATTATTCGATATGTCATCACCACAACACGCGAGCGTTGACTACTTCGACTGACTGGAAAGTCCCCAGCATAGGATTTTAATTCCCGATATTCAACACGTTGAGGCTGCGACGAAATTATACTAATACCGCAAACTTACACATCTGAGGGTAAAAATCCTAAACGCAACAATTTCGAAGATCTCAACTAAATAATTTGTTAATATTTTTGTGTAGTCAGACAGTCTTCTTGCAATCCACCAAAATAATAACACGAGATGATATTTGTTTACTTTGGAAAATATATATGCGAGATAAATCAATGATTTAATGAGAAATCTTTCAAAAAAATCGTAAGGTGTGACTATTACTTACTCGCCATCTGATTTTCCCCTCCCAAAACCTTGTTACTTAAAAATGCGAACTAGCATACTATATTTACCGCTATAGTATACCTCCAGACTCATTAAAATTCGTGTATTTTTTAATAAATATTTTGAAGTGGAAGAGTAAGTTTCTTTTGGTATCCTTTAAAACCTTGAATTTATTGGCTAGGCAAAAATGCAGCAGTTTTGTCTAGTTTTATTCTCAATTAGTGGTTTCTCACGTCCGTTGTGAGATTAAAGAAATTTGAAGGTGTGATCAATATCCCTTAGAGATTTTATTGTACCAATAATCCTTCAAAACCACATTTCTCTGGTTTGGTTCATTGAAAAGATGTGAAACAAGGAAGAAAGTTGTTATGATGTGAAACCTTAACAGTAGGTTTCGTTTGATAAATCATGTGTCGTTTCAATTCTTTAATCAGGTCGTTTAACAAGGCGCCATTTACATAATGTTAGTAATCTGTGGGAAATTGAACGACATCGTTTTACTCTTTGTGCGCGTCCGTTCTCGACGAAAATCAGTCCGACAGGCTCTAAAGTGGGGCGGATATGAAATTTCCGTCGAAATTTCAACGTGGGAAACAAAAAAATGGGAACGATTCGTGAGGTATAAAAGAGAGTAATGAAAGTATTGGAAATGCTTTTATTAACCTTAATGTCAGTTAAGTGCGTCTCCCGCAAATGTCTCGATCTATCAAAAAATAAAAAATATAAATACGCACAAACACAACGCCTTCTGCGTCCCATTTAATGCGCACGGATTTAGAATGTTTTTCAGGAGCCGAGGTTATTGACGTTTTCCGGCGGGCGTTACGAATATCGCGGAACATTGCTGTTGAAATCGTTAGCTCAGTAGAGTAAGAATTTGGCTTTTCAATGCGATGGAAATATTAAACTGACACCATAACAACACGAGTGATTTATATCTTTTGATTTAATGTTTTGCTTGAATCATAGTTTCCGTTTGGGTGAATACACTCACACTCATGGTGAGAAGTATTAATGAAAATTTTCTAGTTGGTTACCGGGCGAACTCGAATATCGGAATCGGTGTCGCCCATTGAATGATGGCCTTTAGAAAAATTTGCTTGCATTAAAACTTTTAGCTTTGCAATAAGGATTTCCTAAAATCAGATGTGGGCAAAATTTTCCGAATGGCGGTGCACACTCGCAGTTGTGAATGCTTCGGAGGGCCGCATTGGAAATTACGAGAGCTTCTTGCGCCGGATGTTTACGTCAGAAGTTATAAGGAGATTATTTGGTCTCATAGTAGTGAACATCAAGTCTAAATAATGTACTAGCGTTAAAACCTCATTAAAAAAGGTTTTGAAACCATAATTTTTCTGAAATAATATGAAATTGTCTATGTCAACTTATACTGACCACTTTCTCACTAGTTTCGCGAGACGCACAAAGCGCTCTCGGAAGCCTAAAGCGGCCATAGGTTGCCGGCCCCTACGCGAAACGATCTATCAAAATGGATCTATAAGAATGGATTATTCTATCCTACAGTATTTTTTACTCGTACCTTGCATATTTAAGACGTAAAATTGGCAAAAATAATTCATCCTTGCACGACATTATTTTCTTAAAAAAGTCCATCAAAGGCTAAATTGTCGATAATAGAGAAAATTTTAATTATTCTTAGCTTACGCGTTTATTCTGTTAACTACGATTTTCTTCAGCTTCATCAACCTTTTTCGTTTGACTTTAATTATACCGAATAAATGATTCTTTTTAAGTGTTTCTTTGAGTCAATTTTTTTTGTAATAGCTCGCTAATTTGAAATAATCCCATTTAACTCTGTGCGTTCGCAATATCAGGAACATAAAAAAATAAAACAATTTTTACCTGCCTATTTCTCCTTTTTTTTAACATTTCAAGAAAAGAAGCTCTATCGTTTAAGCATATACGCACGCGCACGCATTAAAACAATCCGAAAGTATTTTTCCTTCTCCGAGTCGACGCCGTTCAAGTAAAGCGGCAAAAAAAATAGCACGTCGCATAGCGCGTCCCGTCTACTGGATGACTCACGTAAGAAGCAGTAAAAATCATGACGGTAAGGATTGCGTCCGATTCCCTTGGCGGTTAAACCTTTCTCTTTTGCCGAAAGAGCCGCTAGTCCAACTACGAATGCCCTTCCTTCCTCCAGGGGGCAAGAGCAATGACTCAACCGTTTCTGGAAATCGCGGAAGCTTACGAACTCTGCTAAAGGGATGCCCACGAGGAGCAGAGTTGGCGCCGGAGGTGTTCTCCCTCTCTCTCTCTCTCAACACTCCATTCCGCGAGTATTTCCCATTCCGCCCACTTGACCATTTTACTGTCACTTGCAGATATAATCGCGTGGCAATGGGCGATGGCGGCGTCATCACAGCCAATCTCGCCAATCCGAGGACTTGAGATGTAACTCGTGGTGGCCATAATTTGTTTTGAACCTGTTCGAAATAACGCTATGTTGGTATCTCTCTCTCTAAACTTTCTTCCTGTTTCAGTGCATTTTTATTCGGTTTCCCAGGCAATCATTTAAATGACGCGCGTCTTTATCCTTTCGAGTTATTTAATGGCCTGTCTAGGAAAAAAAACGAAGATTCACGGAAGTATCCGCTACCTAAGGAGTATTAGCGCTCTTTATTGTAAAGAGTTCTATGCATTTTAAAATTGTTGGTTTTATTCTCTTGGGCTCGAATGGCTAAAAGAACAGTTGCATTTGCGCGGGTAGATCAACTTATACTTTTGCTGTAACCTTGGAAGTGAACGTGAATTTTTGAGGAAAATTTTGCATTTACCGGATTAGATTTTGAGAGTCAAGGATCAAGGACATATTTTCTCATAATTACATTGACATATGAAGAATTTCATATGGTAATTAGAGCAGTAAGAACGCCATGCCTTAATATTATTATTGTACATATATATATATCATTTTAGTATTATTGTACAAAGAGCAGAGACGGGACAAGGGGTACGCGAGTGAAGCACGTTTAGGGGAGTACCAAATGACGATTTGAACTTTTATGTGTAACGTTTTATATCCTAAAATATATATTTTGCTTCTACATGATAAATAAATAAACTATTGTTTTGAGAGGTAAAATTCTGTACTTCATACTTTCAGTATGAGAGGACGTAGTCAAACCTTGCATAGGGCGCAAAAATTCTTTCTCCCATTTCCGACAAAGTGTATTTACTATGAAAACGCGAGTTTGTGTTATTCGACTTAAACGTAATATTCAGAGAGAGAGAGAGGGGGGGGGGGGGGATATATCCTCCTATTCAGGCAAATGACAATACGGTATTTTTTCTAATGAACTTTTTCTTTTCTGTCGCTTCATTGCCGTCATCGTTCGCAAGGCATTCTGTTCAAATTACGTTCTAAATATTTGCCAACGGAGTTTTCTTCTTCGCCTTATTCCGTTCGTGTTTTATTTTTTTTTTCGACCTCGAAGCGATTTACTTTTCCGTTTAGTCTTCATCGACTCCGTTTTGATACTTGCGTTGTGTTCTGCTCGCAAATTTCGAAATCGGTCAAAGTGCCGTTGCAAGGGATTTCGTCATCGCAGTCTACAACAGCTTCAAAAGGGAAAGAAGGAGAGAGAGAGAGATGTGGGATTCCCTACTTTCTACAGGAGAGGACGGGAGAAGGGGAGATGGAGGAAAGAATGGAAAAGGCTCCCGTTTTTCACATGCAAAACCTGCTTATTAGCAAAATAACCTGCAGTAACTGGCATTGTCTTCCTTATGCTGTAAATAACGATACGTGGGAAAATTTTGCTTGTAAAAAGCTCATCATCTATAAAGAGTGTTAGTGTTTAAATCGACTCCTAGGTGGACAATTGAAGGCTGTGTCTCCGTCTAATCGTCGAATCGATTAAGTTAGAATAACACGTAAACAGTAAGAGATAGAAGACTGAAATTTTCAGGGTATATGAGTGATTTATGATTCCATTTATTACTGTGCCAGAGAATGTTTTGGAGAAATCGGTGGCCGGAAGGGGGGTATATTCTAAATTTTCAAATTAATGTTCTGAGCAAATGGTTAAAGATAGAAAGTTTAAATTTCTTAAATAATTATTGAATAAATTACTTTTATATACAGTTATATCATTAAACTTATATAGAATTTAAAGTTTAAATTTTAAATAAACCAGAATAAATAAAACGCGGTTTTTCACATTTCGTCAGCAAATGAAGCTCCAACTCTTACAAGTACAGTAAACTCCCAATTTATGAACACCACGCGTTCCTAAAAAGTAGTTCGTAAACCGAAAGTTCATAAATCGGGAGAGATTTTCCCATTAACGCAATGTTAAAATCATGGGATGCGTTCGAAAACCAATTTTTCTCTCCTACACGTGCAATAAAAAGTAGAACGGAACAAATTATAATAGATTTTAACAAATGCATCTTAATCATAACTTATTCATTCGTTGATATTGGCGTCATTTTCCGCATTAAGCGGAGGTTTGGGGTAGAGCTGTTACGGGTGTGAAGGCAGATCAGCAGGCGTGATGGTGTGGAGGAAGGTGCACAACTTTCAACAATTATATCAGAAGGGTGCTGCTGCAAAGGAATGGAAAACGCATCCAAGGAAGTCTGATGCAAACGCCGTTTCATTTTTTCATATATTTCTTCACATTGCGGCTGTCCTTTTGAGGTCGTAAGTAAAATCTATGGCGTAAAAATTCTTGGTCGTAAGACCGAAAGTTCGTAAGCCGAATGTTCGTAAACCGAATGTTCGTAAGCCGAATGTTCGTAAATCGGGAGTTAACTGTAAATCCTACAGGCCAGGTCGAGTGAACAATATCAGCGTTTCAACTAGAGAGTTTATACTTCCTTAAATACATCTATTTGCTTTGTTTTAAAACCGAGGAAATGTAAATTTTTAGTCTTCATTTGTATTGTTCGAGTGCTCGCTAAAATTTTAGGCCAAGTTAACCGAGTGTCGACGAGATCTCCGATGATTCTCAAGTTTTTTGCTTGTGCATGCTGAGCGTATTTGCGGGAAAACGAACTTTTCCAATTTAATTAGAATGGTCGAATAGATCCCGTATATCTTCGCCAGCATTTTGCTGTATGGTTGGGATGTTGACTTAAGAGAGAAGGTGTTTTACTGGAAAGCACTCAGGAACATGTTCTTATTGTTAATGCTACTGCGTAAAAAGACTGCTGATAAAACTAACTCTTTTCACTAGTTTTTTTGGCGTTATTTACATATTGACCTCATTAAATTGCGTAACTCAGGTAAAAAAACTACGGACTTCCTACAAAATTATTAACTTCGACTGCAAATAAAAGGGAATTTCGTTAGGTGATTCATAAATAACATTTTCACCTGCGTAACGACATCCAAGGAAAACTTTTTTTAATGCCACCATTCCAGAATATCTTCCTACGATATTCCTCGACGGGTGGCCAAGACGAATGTTTCTTTAGCATTCCTATAGAGACCAAAGCATAGTTTACTCCATTAGGTTTGGAAATAAACTAAGTTTTTACTTGTCTTACTGTACTTCGACCTCTTTATTAAAGCATTATTTTCTATTATGCGTTTTCTTCAAGTTGTGTTGATTAGATTTATAACAGAAAATTATCTATTCGTATTAAATTTATTGTGATGTGATAGATATTAAGCGTATTAATTTATTGGAACCAAGAAAAATTATTGTACAAAATCCTGCATTTATATCTAAAGGGAAATCTTATTTTGCTAATGTTAGTTGATTGTTAAAGTTTTAATAGTTAGACATATGGTTATTAGAGAATAGTTTACCGTTCTTAGTGCTTTCTTAAAATGTATTCCATAATTGTAGATAAAAATTTGACTATGTGAGTTATTCGAGAAAATATGCTATGTGGCTGCAAATAACATTTTGGCCATATATATATAGAATCATTATGATAATTTTTGTAGAGGTTAGGCTTTCATAAGCAGTCCGTATGCAGTATTTAATCGATAAATCTTCGCCTCAATTAAATCACACGCTTGGGCGTGATGTGGGCATTTATGGAAATATGCACCCGGAGAATAACTCGATAATTGCCAGCATCGTGAAGCTCAAGGCATATCGCCATTATTTTCTCGCAATCCGGATTTTCAAGGATCGGCTTTTTCCTCAGAAATAACAAAAAAACGAAGCATCGATAAAGTATTTATGGAGGGTAGGAGATGACAGCAGAAAATTTCAAAACTCGCGATTAATATGTGAACGCAACCGCATTGCATTTGGGATCGGTAAATTCATCCTTTTTTTTTAACGGTGACGTGGATGCAAAAAAAGTTCCGCATAAGCAACTCACGCGGTAAATTCACCAAACGACTGTCGACGGAAGCAGAGACGAGTTCTTCCGCAGCCATGGCAACGAGTACCTGTCGGACAGCTTTTGCCGCGCGCTCTTTCATAGTCCATCAACACCACCCAAACGACGCCCTGAGGGAAGTTCAAAAGGAAAAAAAAAGAGGCGTGATACATGCAAACACACATACTATAAGAGTGCGCAATCAATCTTGAGGCAGTAAAAGTTGGCGAGAGATATGTAAGCATTGCTTCTCATCCGATGTGTCCGTAACCGACAATCTTTAAACTCATTCCCCATCTTGCTGAAGATCGTCCATTTTGGTTCCAGGAAGTTTCTCAGCCCTACCATATCGATAATAGATCGAATGAAAAAAACTCGATCCGATAGAGTGCTTAGGAAAGAATTTTATATATAATAGGTATGTTAACAGCATCTACTAGGTAACTTATCTTTAATGGTTGGAAGATGTTCCTGAAATAAATCTTCTTCTGATTCTTATCGTTAGAAGCGCGAATAAAACGTAATTGAATGCGTTAAGTACTTTCTTTGATTTTTTATATTATGTACTCACGATGAATTTTTATGTTTTATCTAAAGGTGTTAGCAGAAATACCTGGACGTTTACCACTTGCAAATAACTGATAACATGGCGAATGAAAGGTATTCGAATCATATAAGTGCTATTAAAGGATGTACATTATTTTTACGGCCTAAATATTTTATTCGAATCGGCGATTAACATGTTTATGTGCACTTAAGATTACATGAAGATGATCTTATGGAATTAAAACATTTATAAGGATTTGACGTTTACAAAGTTAAGAAGTTAGTTTGGTATTTATTCTGAATGAGATACTTAATATATATTATGGACAAAGTAACGGTCGATAAGAATCGTTACGAAATGGTAGCTTTCGAAAATGGTAAAATATTTTTAGTTTTAAAATTTGCTTGGAAATCTTGTTAAACAGCATTCTCTAAAATTGGAATAAAAAATCTCATGCCTCTTAAATTTCGATATCTTGCAGAAATAAAACATGGCACATAATATTTTTATAGGTAGAACATTCTTATAGCGTTACAATAGTAATGTCTTCAGTAGGGTTTGTTGTTCACAATAAAATTAGCCCTAACGGAATTTTTTTATCCGATAAGAATGGACTATAATGAACACAGGAGTATTTAAACGCAAACATGAGTAGTGGCTATGCATTAAAGCGTGTTAGCAACAAAAATAATTATGAAAAATCGTTACGTGCATTGGCGATATGACAAAGTTTTCGGAAACACTTTGGTTACGTAGGATTTCAATTTTCTGCATTTTAATAAAGGATAATAGCGTTTTTATTATACTATATAAATTGATGTTTTAGCATTGCAATAACATTTATGGGACTTGCCGCACTTTTTGCGGGAACGTTTGGCGCCTATGGGAAATGCCACCTTAGCCATAGCCTAGTTACGGCACTGATGTGCATCATGGGATTTAAATGACAAGAAGATTCTGATTTAAGGTAAAATTTAATGAGGATTGTGAAACACTTATGTATGGTAAAAATGCGCGAACGACTTCCGAGTTTGTGTTTGGAAGGTGCTTATGCCCAAACGTTTTATAGCTGCAATAATTATTCGTACCATTTATCTTATTCACGTCATAAGCTGAGATGCGTAATTCACTTTGGCATTTTGATTGAATGCCTTTCAAAAAATTAAAATTAAAGAAATTTATAATGGAAAGCTAATTATCAGAAAACGTCGTGGAATGCGAACTCGCAAAATCTCGAATGCAATGGAGAATGATCGTTAAAGCAAAAGAAAATACATTCACTAAATTTTGATGTAACTTCCAAAACGTATGAGAAGACGACGTCGCGATTTTGAAAAGATTTAGAGCCTTGTTGTGTATATGTAGGCGACCTTAGACCCTTCAGCCTTTATCTGCACATTGAAAGAAGAAGATTTACTGAATTCTCATGATGACAGACAATATTTATCGAGTACCTTTATCATTCTCAAAAGGCGGACAGTCCCTCTATCAATTGACTCCTCTCTCTCTCTCTCGATATTTCTCTCCACCTTTCTCTCTCTCTCTCTCTCGATATCTCTCCTCCAAACCAACCTAAGTGTTATTTTTTTCTCTACCGCTTCGCTTCTTAGAATGCCTCTTTCTCTCTCTCTCCTTTCTCCCACTCCCTTTCTCTCAACCACAACCCCAATGGAGACGCTACCATCCTCCTCTTAATCTTTCCCCCAGTGTGGCACTCAGTCATCCTGCCTAGCCATACAGGTGGGGGAGACTGTCGAAGAAGGCGCGTTTGAGGCGCGATCCATGGGAACTCTCATAAATCACGCTATCGGAAGACTTTTTCTCGAAATATTCCGGTCTTCTTCGAGTTCATCCTTCTCCTATCATCTCTCCTTCATCTTTCTTTCCTTGCCCAACTTGCCATGCCTCGTTTTTGCGTTTTATATGAGCCGCTGTTTTGAAACGGCATCCTTTTACGCTCGTCAGATGTGCGGATATATATAAAAGGCGATATTTTATTGCGCGAATTTCAGAGAAAGAAAAAAGATTCGAGGTACGTAGATCAAAAGTTAATTTATCGGAGTGGGAAAAATTTATCGCACGCATAGAAATACTTATATTTCCAGCGTTTTGAGGTTTTCGAACTTTTAGGGTTTTATTTTCCCCGACAAATTTCTATTAGTACTTATTATTTCCCTCGACCTATCCCAGGGGTCGACAACCCGCGGCTCTTTAAGGAATTACCTGCGGCTCTCCCGCTTGAAACGACAACGACTGTCTTAATTGATAATAATATAAACGTTTTCAATAGAAGGATCCAGTATGGGCTGTTGCGTAAAAAAAATCATTTTCAACTTTCTCATTTTCATCTGTAGCCCTAGATTCGTTTTCTCAAAGAATCTATTTGCTTCATTTGAATACTTATTTATATTTTCATTGAATACTATAAACTTGTGTAAGATATTCTTTTGTTTCTCAAGTTCTTTTTACGAATTATCTCCAAAATGTGTGTGCAGCTTTTAAATAAATGGATGTCATTTTAAAGGACTTGACGGTATTAAATACGTATTTTTTCATTGTACATGTTCTGCGGCTCATCTTATGTTGGATTCTATATAAATTTTGAAAAAATGGCTCTTCTTGTCATAAAGGTTGCCGACCCCCTGACCTATCCCACGCGGCTCCCTAATCCAGCTCCATCCCACCTATAAAGCAATTATAACCTAAAATTAACTCGTGAGCACAATTTCCGAAAGTTCACGTTTACTTATAAAATCGTTCTGAAATACGAATCGAATTTTTATGAATAAGAGCTTTCTTATTCACCTGTAATTCTGATCTTCTAGGTTTAGGCGTTATGCTGAATCGGTAAAAAAAAAAGTGGCTCTCTTTGTTAATCCGTTCAGATGATTCCATGTTTTCATGCGTGGATGTCGATTTTTTCTTATCTTAATTTAAGTGTATCTGTTCTTCCGTTTTTCTGACACGTGTTCTTCATATTCCCATCACATCATCTTCCTTCTCCACGCTGGTAATTTCCTCATTCTTGCTTCTTCCTCCATTTTGGACGAGACAAACTTCACAAAACGCCGCCATAATTTCCCAGTTGGTTTTATTTGTCTGTTTCCGTTTCTGTCGCGAGTCTAAACTTTTATCATCATTTTAGCATCGCGAGTAGCACTTGTTCACAAGGATTAGAAAGCATCAATCTCACTCGAGCGAAGACACTGCATTCCTACATTTTCTCCTCTTACACTACACTTCTCCTCGTCTCATTCTTCCTCTCTCTCTCTCTCTCTACCTTTCCTCGTTGGCCTTTTCCTCTAGCACTAAATATCCCCCTTTTCATCTTTCCGTCTCATATCTATTCCTATCATTTGTAACCTCCGTCCCTTTTCTCAGTGACTTAAGTCGTTAGGAAAAGCTCTCGCCTCACAAGCCGCTCCGAAGCATCGATGACCTAAAAATCTCCGCCCCTTCCGACTTAACCATTCCTACGTCAGGAGAGCTTGATTGCGTGTCGAACGCTCCGATCTTCGAAATCCTTACCGACGTTGGTTTTATTTAAAACATTTCATCTTGACACCCGACTTCCTGATTTTATTTTTGCGCCTGTTGTCATTTAGCGTCTGGCGGGCAACATCCGCATTTTATTTCCTAACACCTTATAATCGGGGAAATTCTTCGAAATGGTCACGTTTAACGAATACCTCTACCGCGATAATGGCCTGGCTTAAGGTTTTAAGCGATATAAATCGAAGACTAAGCGTTCACGTTGCTGTTCGTATTTTCCTATCGCTTCGTTATCGCTACTTTCTTCCTCGCTGTTTAATTTTTGTGCCTCCTTTCGCCGCGGCACACCGCCGCACGCTTTTCGCATTTTTCGGTGTCGTTGAGTGCAGCAATTCGCGATCGAGGTGGAGTGGCACCGTGCTGCGGGATTGAGAGAAAACGAATCCCCTTCGCAGGTGCTCGCGAGACGAACCGTAGAAGAAAATTACGGAGAGCTCCAACTTTACGAGATTTTAAGATGCTTGTCAGATTTCGGCATAATTGTGATCAATTCTCACGATTATAATTTGAACACTTTTTCATTAAAACCTTCCGGTTGTTTTCATTCGAAAATGGCGTTTTTTTGATGCCATATCGATAGGTAGCTTGCGAAGCTGTGTGGCAAGGAATGAAAAGGGATGGTTATGGATTTAGAACCTCTCAATAATGTACTCCTAGGACAGTATACCTTGCAAAATATCGTGTAATGAAATAATGCACACTTCATTTCTTACGATGACCATTAAATGGCTAAGTCATTATTGGAAACTTCCATTACGGCCGTCCCTCCTATAATGCGAGAGATACGTTCATGGAAAAAAACCGCGTTATAGGTTTCATAATGGGACCCGTCGGACTATATTTCGGTACTAAAATCCGAATAATATCGTAAAAGAGCAGAATGTATAATGATATAATAACAAATAGATAAATTAATATTAAATTAATACCAATTTTCTTTAATAAAAATTGATTAATATAATAAAACTTGGGGTAATTTAATAATAAATCTGTATAAATTACTTAAATTTCACGTAGTGTACATGCTGTAATATACTCGTAATTCATTATTAAAAATAGGAGAAATCTGTCTTCAAAAATCGCACGAAACGTGAAACCTGATACTCTAGGATACTATGGCTACATTATAAATCGCGTTTACTTGAAACCGCGCTCTACGATACAGCGTTATTAGCAATTTCCGGAATTAAGCAGAGCTAAGCTTGTTCAACAATTGAACGTGCCATTATTTTGGGTAGGTAAAGCAGTACTGCTGGACTTGTTTCAGATTCCACAACAAGTTGTAGATGCAATCGCATATAACATGCATTTCAGACACAACGTTAAACAGTATAATTAGATCGAAGCAATACTCAACCTCCTACTCCTGCATGAAATCCAGCTTACGCCAATGTGTTGTGCGTGTTGCGTTTCCAAGCCTCATCTTAATACCACCAGAATTTGAATGATTATAGTCTGTTTCCATAAACGGGGTATTTGTAACAATTTTATCAACTTATTAAAAAGTAGCTGTATGCAAAAGTTCGTTTGAAGCTGTCGCACATTTTACTTTTGAAGATTTCATAAATTTCGCTCAATTTGTAACAGCGTTATCTTGTTATACGATATTAAAAGTAGGTCAGAAGAAGTGGAAC
The DNA here is from genome assembly GCA_036926305.1 of Uropetala carovei. Lineage (NCBI taxonomy): Eukaryota > Metazoa > Arthropoda > Insecta > Odonata > Petaluridae > Uropetala > Uropetala carovei. Next base: position 6,854,054 of record JAXCHB010000065.1, on the reverse strand, counting down.
GGAGAAATAATAATTTAAGAAGGACTGCTGTCGTCTAAACTTTTATAAGTTTGTTGTAGAAATTTCCAGTCGAAAAATGATAAAAGATCTTCATCTTTATTAAATTTCCAGAATTAAAATTAGTTTTCTTTATTTTTTCAACGGCAGATTTATGGTGATTTAAACTAGAGATGGGGAAACAACGACTCGCAGGCTTGATCCAGAATTTCGTTTGTATCGTAGATGATAGAGCTTCGCATTAAATTCAATACCAACGTTTTCGTATTAGCAATATTCAATCCTACTTGAAGAATTTCCTGCTAAAGATTCCATAACTGAATAATTGAATGAGTTTATTAACGTAGTTAGTGCTTAGAAGCCACAAATTATCCGCAAAAATGTTGTAAAAACTTCATTCATACTTATTAAATTCTGTTTTTTTTTTAAATCACCTTTCAATTATTATCCGCTGAGGACGACTGCCTTCCAGCCGAAGTTTGTAGGCTGTTATATTTAGTTATCTAAATCATCAATCGGATTCCATGCAAAAGGCGAGGTCCATTATTCTGTTTTGAATTCCGGAAACGTTTTTGTACACCAGTAAAATGATCCTTATTCAACTCACTGAAGCACTTACGAGATCTGAGGCGTTCTTATAGGTCAAATTTGTGGATACATTTTTTGGTTTTACGCAGACACGACAGAGCGAAAGACGTAATTTATATTCCAGCGATTTATAACTTGTTAACAGATGGCGTTTTGTTAAGTTCGTACTCGGGCTAAGGAACAGAATCGTTGTCAATCGCGTCATTAATTTTTTTGCTTAAATTTGCTGCCATAAAACGCTGTGAGAAACAGGTCGCCATGGAGCGGCTCTCGATTTTCACCCCAACGATCGCCGGAGTTAAGGCAAAAAAAAAATTTGCACAATAATTAAGAGCATCGAGATGTGGAGTGATGCGGTTAATGCCAGGTTAGGAAATGGCTTTTACCAAACGCGTATCCCAAGGCAATGGTTAGCTATACCTTCTGCCGCCATGGAGAGACTGGTCCACTTAAGCGTCCTTGATATGGTTCTGTTTTTATCCATTTGGAAATGAAATACGACTTTACGCCATTTCCCAAAGGTCGATCGAGAGATAGATAAGCGATCCTTTTTGTTCCGACGCCGTAATTAAATTACAGTTCTCTAAAATAAAATAAATAGAAATGGGATTTAATGGAAATGTAAATGAGATTTTCATTGAATGTACGATTGCATCCTTTTTAAGTATACCTACTTAAGGGCTAATTCTGTCTGGTTTGAAGTAAGCAGTAATTCGTGGGGCTAATAGGGAATCATGGATAAAAGGTTGAACAAAAAATCGGTGGGAGCAATTTTTTTTATTATGCGTTCCTTTAACGGGTGAATATCGATAAAATATTTATTGTAAATTGAGGGATGAAAAATAATATGTTATTGGGTTAGTGAGATATAACAAGAATAATGATATTTTTAATAGTGAAATGGATATAAATAGCATTCTTAAAGCTACAAATCTTCATAAATTGATTTTAAAAGTACAGTTTTACTCAAGGAACTGGCAGGTAACGATCAACTTCAGAGAACTGCCGTAATTAGCTGTTATAATATAAAAACGCGGAATGAAGTATATCGCGATATCGGATTCCCATTTCCGTCCCACTTTCGTTATTATCTCAACAAAAACTGCTGAACCAATACCAAGCAAAGAAATGATACTCGGATATAGAACACGCAACTGGATTTTTTTTACAGATATTCGATAAAAACATAGTTGTTCTTTCAATCATACAAGAAATGACTATCGTCGGAAATTGGCGCGATTTCACCTATTCTTCATCATGCCAAAAATGTCTGCTTTTGAAAAAAGTGGGATAAATGCACGGGCATTTTAAAAAAATATATCGGTCCATAACCAAAAGGGATGCACTCGTTCAATTATCAATCAATAGAATATTGCATAATTGAAGACTCGATAATGTTTTTGATATTGCCGATGTTTAATTAAAATCAAATATTGACTCCATGTAAAAAAACATCGATTTCTATGTGTCTTAACGCCCTGAACAATTTCTACAATTTCTTTGATCGCATTTAGGATATTATTTCGTCATTTATGGAAATCGCAACTTATCTTCCTAACGCCTTACGCTTATAAACTTAAATACGGATGAATGAGAGATTGTAACAAGAAATCTCGTTGAAAATACTTGGGCGTATAACGGTGTTAAATAATGGAATGCCGAATCGTATTCTTCGAATTTCCCAGAGGTTTTGGAAAACGTTTTCTTCCATATTATTCCGGTACAGCATGTACTTTCAGCGCTTAAAAAAAAACTTATTACCATCTATTCCTATGCTGATGATTCATTCCGAAAGAATATTTCAGCTGTTTAAAACCCGTACAAAAAAAAGACTATCGTCGCTCCGTGTCGATGGAAAAAATGTAACGCGAGGCACCGTCGGATTCCTGAAAGGAAGGGATTTATTGCTCGAATTTCCTTCCAACTTTAGCTCGAAGGCATAAAATACCATTCGGTGCTCCCGAGCTCCGTTTAACACGGAGGTTGAGGGCGGTGCCAGATGAGGGTAAATTCATGTTATTTGATTCACCGTGTTCTGTTGAACAGGTGAGGCATTGGCGGGATTTTATCATTCCTGGAAAGTATTGCCGGTGAATCACAGAGCTCGATGGTGTAATGATATTTTCAACCGCCGGAATATTATATATATTTTTTAACAAGATAAACGAATGGATGGAAAAAGCTGAATACGTGACGTCGACATGGAAATATTTTACAAGTGAAAAAAGTTCAATAACATTTTCTTTTTAACAAATATATAATATGTACTGACTTTTACGGTTTTACCGGTTATTAACGCACCGCTCAAAAGAGAGTCTTCGAACATGCTATTCTCGCTTTTTATCTGAATGAATGGTAGAAGATGTATTTATTTAAAAAAATTTAAAAATCGTCGTTACAATTTAGGCGTATGACTAGGTGGTAACAAGAACTAATTTCACTTAAATACTTCACATATATAATATATACGTTATTTATAATACAATCACTAAATCTATAGTTCATATAAGAATAATTACAGTTTGTACCTGTAGTGAGGATTTTCGCGGGTTCATGGTTCATCTTGTATGTAAATCCACTGAGTTTTATTTTCCTAGTAGTGTATGAGTTTGTCTTCGTCTCTTTAATTTGTTAGCATACTCTTACAAACGTTAATAATTTTTGTGATTTTTCGGATGAAAATAATTATTTTTCATTAGCTCTTAAATAGCCTTTAAAAAGAGCTTATAGACGTTTATAAATGGCTGCACCGTGATTCACGCACACGACCTTAATACTGGGAAGCAGACGCGCTAACCTAGAGGTTCCCAACTTGGTGCTCGCGAGCGCTGCCGTGCTCTTTGACAACCTGACTGTGCTCTTCTGCGGTCCTTAAAATCCCGTTTCTTTTAACCAGTGATTTAATTTGCTCGGTTGCTTTCTTTCTAAACGTATCTAAAAACGTTAAGAATAACTCTGACATTGGTTTTATTTTATTTTACGATCATTACTATTATTTCAGAAGTATAGTGGTGCTCGCTTTATATTCTAGCATGCAACCTGGTGGTCGCCATATCGAAAAGGATGGGAACCCCTGCGCTAAACTAACCTTAACCGGGGTCGGCCAAATATATAAAATTATAATTATAATCTGTGCAAGTTAAAATTTTGTGGAAGAATTTCTTCCACCATGCAAAAATTTGCCTCTCCACGAAAAATTCTGGGTTTTTCAGGAAATTTCAATCTTTGAAATAGAATTCTTTGGAGCATTCGTTTCTCGTATAAAAAATTCAGTAACGTATCCGTCTCAGTATCTGCGACCGAAGGGGTTGCTCGTTCGGATCGGGCGTCTCTTCCCACTCGATCGATGCAATAGACGTGTTCGGTAATTAATCTGCCATGAGGATCTTATCTCGGTTCGTCCATGCACGCCGTCTTGCTAGTTCGCTACCTCCTCTCTCGCTCAGGGCACCCAACCCAGTAACCCGATTCCTTCCTCTTACTTTAATCACCCGACCATTTTCACTTTAAAGTCCCTCGCACCTCCTCCGTTCCATCGTTCAAGAGGATCGTTAAACGCCGTCCGGCCGGAGGACAATATTTCATCGGAGAGACCCAGGCGCACCCTTTCCTCATCATCCTCTCTCCGACGTCCGATATCTTCCCCCTTCTACCTCTCCTCATACCTGAGGAATCTCTCGACCTCCTTCTTGTGTGGGCGTCAAAGGGAGAATTATTTTCCGTTTAATTATTGGTCTCGCCGCTAGGGGGAACCTCGAGGGATTTCTTCCCTTCCTCTTCTCAAATTGACTCGCAGGGTTATAACTTCACTTTCCGCAGCCGTTAAGTCCGGCTCCCGAAAAAAAAAGACTGACGGCTTAATTGGAAACTTGCTACCGTAGATCTAACGGTCGTACCCTTCTAGAGGTAAAACTAGGGAATATTTAGCATACACGCCTTTTGTGTAGGATGAGTATATACATTAGGCCAGTCCAGGAATTCAGCTAAGATGCATAAATTTAATGTGTTATGTTTAATTTTAAATATTTCTCGATGTTAATTGGTCATTGCCTAATAAACAGTCAGTCGAATTAAAAATATAGAACCGACGAACATCATTCGTTCTCAGAAAGAAAACATTATTAATTTGGATAGCTTTGATGATGATAAAATTATTTTTGTTTTTGCTTAATTTTATCCTTATTTGAATAATTTTATGGTCTCTGTCATTAATTAGAAAGGCATAGATTTTTATTTATAGCGGCGGTTGCATCACTTCCATCCGTGTATGAAAGTTTAAATATTTGTTTCAGTCTCATATTGATAAGAAAATATGCTCGTAGGGTTTACAATGGCGCATTTTCTCATTGTAGACCGAATTTGAAGTATTTTATGTGTAATTCACAAATGCCCGTCCGTCACACTTTTTAGGGGCTTCCATTTGTAATTAATTGCTAAAATTTTGTATAATCATAATCGATCGTTCACCCGAATATTGTTGACCTCGTCTTATGTCTGAAAAATTACTACTGAAGACGGCTGCATTGTAGCTAAAAATGCGCATCTGCTGAGATAAGAGGTTTTTTCAATACTTTTTAACTTTTTAGTGTTTACTTATGGATAATCATCTCTAGATAATTATCCAGTAAAGTCGAAAACCTCATGAAATAGTCCTTTCTCTTCTATGTTTGATTATCATTGCAACGGGCGTAGGATATTTTTATTGGCTTTTTAAAATTTGTTACAATCGAGGTACGGACTCGAGATCTTCGTTTTTTATAGACATTTGAATAGATTTGAAATTTTATGAAATTGAGAATCTGGTCCAAGCCAGCCGGAATATTAGCTTGGAAACCGAAAATGGAAAATGTTCAGGCTTTTAATTTAACCATTTCCACTGCCTCTGTAAACTCATTTGTTCGCGGAATTAAATTTTGGAAATCTTCAAGTAGATAGGCTATAATAATAGTAAAGTAGTGAATTTAGTTAATTTTAAAATTAAAAATATTTTCTCATTGGGAAATGATTTATGTTGCGTTGTTGGAAAAATTCAAAAACGCTGAGATGCAAACTTATACATTTTTAATATGATATTAGAATTAAAATAAATCTTTTATTTTAGATTCAGGTTACAAACATGTTATTTATATTTTCATTTGATATTTAGATTAACTAAACGTATCATTCTCTTATAGATTTATAAAGGCTGCAAGAAATAACCATAACGAAATAATTCCTTGTCATTTTGATTTATTAAAAATCACCGTTTGGAATTGGAATAAATGATTAAGAATCACTGAATCTGACTAGTTTTGAAAAAATATTTCAATGCAATCTTTATCATAATAAAAGTGACGAATATTTAGAGGCAGTACCATCACTTATTGTTAAGGCACCAAATAAGCACGGTTTGCCGACTTTTTGTCAAAGAACATTGGCAACGGTGACTTTTCGTCGCACAATAATAATTGGTCACAAAAACGTTTTCTTAACGAAAAATAATTTCTATTTTCACATTTTCAAGGCTACCGAATGCCTCGTCGTCCACTTGAGCAGAATTAAGCAGTTTATCTACGGGTTATCCTATAAATTGCATCATACGATAATAATTGTTACTTGTGACATTTCATCGCAAACCCTACTTTTCTTAATGGTAAACATTTTTAACAGTTCTTGTTATAATGCATTTTTAGTACTTATCAATTTGGTACATACAAGTTATTAGTTGTTATTTATTGTTAAACAATAATGTATCCAACCGAAACCATCTAACTGACCTTTTCCATCTATATAATTCTTGTACATATTTATCTGGAATTTTTAATAGACTTTACCTACATTTATTTGTATTTTTATGCACACGCCAAGGATCTTGGTAGACTTACATGCGGTTTCAGTTGTACTTTCTTTAACGCATCATGGACCTCGTTAGTAGATGCCATAAGTTTTTTTCATTTGCAGAACACATTCATCTGCTTTGCATTTACCCTAGTCATGTGAGTGGTATTAGTCCGTCAGAAATTTTTTTCTAGCTAGATTAACTGTATCTCTGTATATCTTTTTCTTTTCTCACATTTTCAAACGGTCTCTTTCTTGTTCTTTTCTGTTTCGTACAGAAATAACCTGTTAGAATTGATTCACCACTATATCACGATGATTTAACGAATCATGGATGTTAACAGGGAATACTGATTGTCGCGTGCACCAATTGGCTCGTGTGACGTAAGTGGGCAGTTACCAATTTTCTCATGCGACCCAATTTCAACTACCAAGAAAAGCACAGGTACCAATTTCTGTGGAAATCACGTGGCACAACATTTTTGCACCATCTCAAAATGGAATTATATGTTCACTCTGCCTTCGCTTCATCCCCGCGCCATTGTATTATATGAAGTCGTCACAATTTTATTCGCCTTCTCGAAGCCAGCGCGAGAGGATGCAAACCAATTCGTTCCGCGTACCAAGTTGTCACCCTTTACATATGTGGTCTCATTTGTACTCCCATTTGTCATTAATTGATATTCAGGCGGAATTAATTTCACGGAGCCTCGAGGTGTTTAGGTTTTATCCGTGCGGTTGGTGCAATCCGTCACGAGATGGGGTCGGCGGCTGATGAAGATTAGTGCGATTTTCGCATTAGGGGGTCCGAGGGTGCCCTCGGAGCGCCCACCGCAGCGGGAAGGATGTAAACGAGGGCCGACCAATGGGAGAGAGGAAAGGGGGAGGAGGGAGAGGGTGGGATGGATAAGACGGGGAGGAGGAGTCTGCGAATGTATACGAGAGAGCCTTAAAACGCCGCACTCTGCGCCACTTTCGGCGAGATTTATCGCCGCTGCCACGAGAGTGGCGCTGCTTTCTCTTATCAAGACTTCCCCTTACCTCATTTTTTCCTGTCACCCAGCTAGTACCTGAATGCCCAGCTTCAAAATTCAGCGTTTCTGTTATTCAAATTACATTTATTAATGTTCGGTTGAAGTTAAATTACTTTTCAACTAAATGGTTTTATAAAGCGAATTCAGAAGATAAAGGCCGATTTATAGAATTTATTAATACATTAACTAAAGAAAGGCTATTGTAAGTGAAAACCTTCATTTTAATGAGTCAGTTGTGTCTTGTTTTCATTTGTGACTTTAGTTTCTATCTTATTTATCGTTAAAAATACTGCATCGTCTCTTTATCAGATAAATATCTATGTGTTCGTCATACCTGCATTATTCTCATGTATGTACAAGCTACGTAAAAATAGAGGTGAATGTTATGTAGAAAATTATTAACTTGAGTTCCATTGTAAAATTATCAGGTAGTGTTATCGCCCAAATTTTTATCCGTTCTCATTCATTAATAACTCGAGGACTATAATGGATGAAAATTTCAAGACTTTTCATATGCACCGAGACACAGATACGGTTTCTATAAGGAGAAGTTAAATATTTACCGATAAAAGAATAGCATTGTTTAAGGTTCCTTGCAGTGGCGGATTTAGACATTCTGAGGCCCCTGGTGCTAAACTATTGGGGCTCCTGGCGCTAAACAAACGGTGGCCCTGCAATCTAAATATATAGTAAAATGTCCCCTTTCTATGACTTTAGTCTTGTTTGCGTTACAGTTTTGTGCTGGTTTGGAGATTATCTAAATCCTCTTTGAAACAGATACCGTAATGCAGAAGTTTGCAACAAGGAGATCTCGACAGGTTTACAAGGGGGTCCGGAAATCGGAACATTGTGTATGGTATAGTTTCAATATTTTATTTTACTTTCTCATATTCGAAGTACAGTAGCGTCTCGATTATCCGAGGCAAAGTGGACCAAGCTAACCTCAGATAATGATAAACTCGGATAAAACGGAAGGTTCATTTTTAGATATTAAAAATATGCCTATGTAAGTACATACATGTATGTTCAGAAAATTTATTTTATACATACGTAACTAAACTAAAAGAACAGTTTATTTATATTACTTAAACAAAGTAGTCTTTTAATGATTTCTGCCCAACTTTGGTCGATCGCTTTTTGGCCGCCATGTTACGCCGCTGCCGCCATGTTACGCCGCTGCCGCCGCCTCGGTTAACCCGGAACCTCGGATAAGCGGGCTTGGATAATCGAGACTACTGTATATTGAAAAGTATTGCAATCGCGAAAAAATTCGACCTCGGTATTTTGATGGAAATACACGTTTTAAGTGTACCCGAGTCCGAAAAATCGGTTTTCGCAATGCTGTCTGTGGTCTGTCTGTTCGCGGCTCTAGAGCTAAACGGTACAGCAAAAATGAATGAAGTTTCGTACTTAGGCATTTTATCATACGGAATATAAGCTTTGAAGAAATGGTTGAAATTTCACAGTAATTAAGGGCGGTTTATTCTAGGAAATTTTAAAAAGAATTAGATTTTCTCAAAAACGGTTCTAACAATTTGGATCAAATTTCGTACTGTAACTTGAGTTTACGTTTTCAATAATACTACATAGTTCATATTTCTCAAAAAATGAATATAAGGCTAGTTTATTCTTGGCATCTTTAACAACAATGTGATTTTCTTAAAAACGGCAACAACGATTTTGATCAAATTTCGTACAGTTACTTGAGTTTACGTCTGAAATAATACTACACTAGCTGATCCCGCGCAATATTTGCGCGGTGAATTTTCAATCGATTTATAAAAAATGATGAAATATGTAAAATAAGTTGATCTCAATAATTCACATTTAACTCTGAAAATGTATTTTCTTACATAGTAATTGATCGCGAATTTTTGTTTTTCTTTTTATTCAAATGTATGTCCTTTCTTTTTTATATAACAATCAATGCAACCGTTTATGTAGATTATCAATGAAGAGAAGATAACCATGTAATCTGTTTAAAATAACGTGTGTCCCTATTCTCATTTAATTTTAAATTTATGCGTGAGCTTATTTGCGTTAATAAACATTATCTCCTATAAGAAAACGCTTGATGTCTTTGTCGGTGTCTGGCCGGACGGTTTCATCAGTTAGTTATAAATATCTCAACATATCTCGGCCATTTCTTCAGCCAGTCCAGCCAAATTCGGTAGGATTGCTATGAATACGTTCAAAAAGCGATTTCTATAAAAAAATTTCAAATAAGTCCCGGGTTCAACGCCAGGAGATGTTTTACATTCCATATGAATCTCATATCTCGGCCCATAAGTTTACACGCTAAAATTTAATTTTCGACATGCAGAGTTTTACTCTTTTGGAAATAAAAATAGAAAGAATTGACCTACGCCCTTCAAATTAGGACCATTTTAAAGGAAAATAAACGGGACGTTTAATTTTGTTCGTCTTTTCTCACCTAAAGGTAATACTTTAGCAAATTTTACGTTTAAATTCGCCGATGTAAGAAAAATCGTTCATTTTCGTCAATGATCGCCTTGGAAACGGGCATTGTTGTTTCAAGCCATAGATGCTCATATAAACCTATATTCGTTTACGTAAATTGGATGGACAAATGCGGTAAATTACGTATTTTAAAACATGCTAATGTTTGAAATAATTCGACGATATTTTAACGTGCCTTCGTTGTCTTATCGAAGTCTTTCTGTATATTAAAGGCAGTTGCTTGCGCTGTCCATTCGCATTATCTGAATAGGACAGATATTATGAAAATAATTTTTTCCGTGCTGTTTATTTATAATTCGCGTCAATCCAATTATAGGGTAACCAAACAAACGACTATTACATTGTTATCTAAATAATTAAGGTATATGCGCTGATTGCGTGTGTATTGAGATATCTATTGAGATATCTATTGAGATTGTTCTTAACTGCTGTTTAGTGGAATTGAACGATTGATTGTGATTACTTACTAAATACTGCTTTTCATATGGACAGCTGTATGTAGCCATAAGTAGAACACATGACAAACATAATTTGAAATTTTGGGTTAAGGATAAAGATAATCAAGGGCAACTGCTGTTAAACGAAAGAGTATTTACAAGGAACGTCGTTATAAGAGAGCTACTGAATAGGTAAATTAATATTATTGAGGTGTAAGACTATTTTCCTCTTAATTTTTTAAAACTATTCCTTTGTTTTCATTCGCCTAGTCTTATTAATATTTTAGTTTGTATGTGTGTGTGTGTGTGTGTGTTCTTTATACGTTTTTACATCGTTGAAGCTATCAAACAAAAGTTTCATGGGTCACCTCATGGACCAAAGGAAGAACTTGGTATAGGTTTGCAGACCGTGGGATCTCTTATACCGCATGGGGTCAACAAAATACTATTTCCATAAGAAATTGTGTAGAGGAACCCCAAAATGCCATGCAGCCCTTAACTGATGTGGATATAAATATACCTAAATATTAACTTACGATCACGGGAAATGGTTTATTTTGCGCAAGAAAGACTGAATATTTTAATTCTGTTCATGTTTCATGGTATTACATGCTAAATCGCTCGAAATTTTCCTTTAAGCGCAAAATTTATCGTTTTAGATGTCCATTTTCCAGGCGTCAACAAACCTAAATTTCTTAATTGTTGTCCTCTTCAAATGGAGATATACACGTAAAGATTAATGCAAGGAAAATCCACGCCGTGGCACGCCGTAGAAGAAGAATAGCTAACGCCAAGATATGCCTAAATATAGTCTATGAATACTTTTAAATTGAGTCAAATTATTTTTAAGAAATATTAGAACATTGTTATCTTTTACCATTAACATTGAAAGATTTCTCGCAACATAAATCGATACATCTGCTTACATTTGTTCGGTAACCAAGATGTTGTTTATTGTTTACGTTTTGACTAATAGTATTGACAAAATCCGCATAATTTTATTGCCGCTTTAAAGGCATCGGCGCATCTATCTATGTGAATATTAAGTAAGACGTTAATGCGTACAATACAATATATAAAATAGTAAATGTTAATTTAAGCATCGCTTGCGTAATTAAGGAATGGGGAACGTTTGCCCCGCGCAATAAAAATCGTTTGCCCCTCTTTCCCGAGCGAAGCCGGGTGTTTCAGCTAGTATATGTATAATATAATGGTTCTACTTACAAAGAGATAAGATTCCAGCATTCAAACGATGATAGGAAGATTCAACTGCTTTGATTGAATCGTTAGAAACGCTTCGCATATGCAGTTAACTGAATAATTATCCGTAAATATTTATGTTGCTATGTATAAATGTTGACATTGCTACATCAATAATTTCGATGCTTAAACAAAGTGCGAAGCGAATAACGCTATTCTTTCACCTATGGAAGGTTTAATTGGCATTATTGAATCGGAGGCAACAATGACGGTCGCCCTTGACAACGTCCGGAAAGAGTACGTAAAATTTCGAAAACAATTGCGTATTTCTGAATGATTCGATAGTGTAACATGTAAACATCGCAATAATAAGATAGTGTAGAGTTTTAGCCGTCGAATAAAGAAAAAAGAAGAAAATCGGTCCATATTTACGTGTTTTAATGAATGAAGGAAAAAAACCTTGCACTCTGAAAAGTGGAAAATCCCGTGTAAGCTTATGGGAAAATAAAATTGTCTCCTGGATTCGAACCCGGGACTTTATGAAAATGAGAATAGTTTCTAGGGGCCTTCCTAGCTTGTAGAAACAAAACGAAGTTTACCGCATATCTCTACGACGAACGGATTTTGAGATACAGGGTTGGACGGACGGACATCCGGCTATTATACTCGTAGATATAGATATTTCATTTTTCCCAAATAATGAATATAAGGCTAGTTTTTTCTTGGACAACTTTAATAAGAATTGTATTTTCGAAAAACTTCTAATTGTTGATAGTACTGTTGTTGATGGGCTATCTTTAGTTAAACAAAATAGTTGCCTCTCTTTCCCTCCCTCTCCCCCTCCCTCCCTCTCACACCCTCTCTCAATTTTTTAAAATTAGTTGTACTTACAGTTAGACAGGTGATAATCTTCACTGCCACATCACCACTTTATGTCACCTTAATTAAAATTTTTATTTTTATGTACAATATATTTTGTATGTACCCCTCTTCCACTCTCACCATCCCCTTCCCCTCCTCTCTCTCCCTCCCTCTCTCTCCCTCCCTTTCTTCCTCCACTTCTTCTGCTAAATATGTGTTTTAATCTTATTTTTTAATTAACTTGTTCATTACTCATAACATTGAAATATATTTTGTAAATCTTATCTTGTTAAACTTGTATGTATTATAGTTATTCCACTATTGTTCTTTTGTGTATCTAGGGTTTTCGCAGGTTTTTTCCACCCCCCTTCCCTTCGTGGGTGTTTTCCTGCGTGGTCTTTCACTAGGAGAGCCAAGTCAGGTCTTTCCTAGGTTTTTACCGCAATTACTCTGTCTTTTTATAGAAATTTTCCGAATTTGTAATCTGGTGTTTTGTTTGTATGCTTTTCTATTTATTTTATTTTCTGGTTCTTTTCTGTGAAATTATTATTACTATTTTATTCTCAGCTGTAATTGTTGACGCAGGGTTAAATGTAAGAAGGGACTATATTGTCTCAATTTCGCCCTAATAAAGTCGTTTGTCTGTCTGTCCTCCTCCCCCTTCTACTTCCCTCTCTCCCCCTCCCTCTAGCTCCCGCCTCTAGCTCTCTCCCCCCCCCCTTTCTCTCGTATTAAAAGCATTCAAAGCACGTTTATACCCATAACGATTGAAATAACAATATGATATAGAGGTCTAACAATGGAATTGGTAGGCAAGGCAGCATCCCGCTAAAATGGCAAGATTTTCTCAAACTTTGTAAATTAAACGTTTACATTGAGAAATTTCGAATTGTAGGCGGAAAAATATGAACAGAACTTAATGTTTTCTTAAAAATGGTTTATATCCGAAGATTGTAGGCCAATTATTTCTAATTTCAATCTAAAAAAGAATGAAAGCCTGCCCGGCGAAAAATTGATTTTTACGTGTCTTATTGGAAATGAAAATTATCCCCTGGAGTCAAATCCAGGTGTTTGATCTCGAGCTCTATACATTAAAACGTTTTGTTTTTATATCATAATGCTATCCTGCAAATTTTATCAAATTCGGTTCAGTCGTTTGCGAGATATTAAGCTTCAAAAAGCATCACACACAAAGTGACACTTTTATATGATTTGGATAGATAATGTGAAGCAATTAATGATGCAAATGATATCCTCATAGAAAACTTCTATTAAAGACGTCTTTTAATATAATGTTGCATTATTCTCCCTTCCTTTCCCCCCTCCTCTCCGTATCCTTCTCCCCCTCTTTGTCTCTCACCTTTCCCCTCTCTCGCTTTCAACTCTCTCTTTACACTATCTTTTTCCTTCTTTCCTTTTCCCCTCTCTCCTTTTCCATCTTCCTCACTCCTTTTCCCCTTACCCTCTCTTCATTTAAATAGCTTATAAAACACGTTAATTTTACGCTCGTAGGTTATATGCGGTTTTACAACAATAGGACTTCGAGCACGACAATGTCCGTCGTCAAGGTATTTAGCGTTAAAATAGCAAATTAGGTGCAAATTATGTGATTTAAACTTAAAATGCGGGCGATTTCGAATCGTAAACGAAAAAAGAGGATAAGAATAAGAATCCTTTATCATTTTTTAAAAAAAACGATCCAGGTCCGAAGCTCGTATGCCAATATTTCGAATTTATACGAGCAAATGAAAGAAAGTCTGCACGTCGAAAAGTCGAGTTTCACGTGTTATCTTATGGACAATTTTAATGATTCCTAAGATTCGAATCCGGAACTTCGTGAAAATAGTTTTCCAGGGACCTCCTAACTAGTAGAAACAAAACGCCGTTTACCGCATATCTCTAGGACGAACAGTTCTCGAGATACAAATGGGGACAGACTGACGGACAAGGATTTTTAAATTTTTACTATAAGTGTACGGGAATAATGAGATTCCGATCGTATAAATGTCGGAAACCGAAGCCGATGATAATGAAATTCATCGATACACCATCAGAAATCTCTTTGCTGAATTCTTCTACAATTTTAGTATGAAACAGATTATAATATCTTGTCTACAGTCTTCCAAAATCTTGATGCGAATTATTACCGTAAGAATTATTATATACTTCGATCTTCAATCTTTACATCGTTTGTTGTAAGATCGTACAAGAGTAATAATTTCAACTAGACTTAGATAAATATTTTTTAAATTTCCATTTAAATTCACCATTATTTATAGAAAAAACTAAGCACGAAAATAAAATTTTAAGCTAAATTCCGCGGGACAGTTGAAGCGATTTTAAAATTATTTATCTCGCTAGAATTCCCTGCCATCTGTCGGATATCTTTAACAGCTACAGGTTTTTTTTTCTTTCGGAAAGAATGGCCATGTACAGAAAAGAGAGACTAGGTTCAGTTACCAGCGACATAAAGCAACCGTGTGAATGACATCGCAAAATACGTCGGAACTAAAAATTCTCAATCCACCTTGTAGAACTGCGCAAGTCCGTACATTTTCTAGGCCTCGCTAAGCATCTTCCACGTCCCTTACTTCCTTAGTGGTTGTTAGTCGCCATTATCGTACAACGTGTCACCTTGATCACCAGTGGCTACCAACCACGCCGACATACCTCTCCACACCTCAGCGAGTCTAACCTCTTCAACTAACGCTTAACTTATTTTTCTCCCGCTGCGCAGGAAGACTTTGAAATATTCCCCTCCCCTCCCCCCTCCCAACCCTTATCCCCTCCCCCTTCCCAACCCGCATCCCCTCCCACATCCCCCCGAGAGATCTTAAGTACGCTTCTATAATGAATTGGGAGACTCGTCTCAGGAGTCGTTTTGACAAAAGCGCCGCCCCCAGCCACGTGGTAAAAGCTCCTATTAACTTCCACGTCGGGAATAAGACTTATCAGGATGATGATTGCGTTTTCACCTTTCCGGCAGTTATGCATGCGTTCTCATTACGGTATTAGAACTCTGAGCGGATTTAAATAATAGGCGATCTTCGCCAATTATTTAAATTATTTCTATCTGCTGGAGGTAGTCGGCCAATGTCATTTCATTCTGGACCGCGGTCGGCTACAGAGAGATCGGAAGTATCCATTAATTTCAAGGAAATTTTAATCTTTTAAATACAACCGGGAATTAATATTCGTGAAAAATATATAAATTGAATGATTGCCTTAATATAAAAATCTTTTCTTTAGGCTTCAATTTGTGAATGTATCAAATCGGCAATTTCATTAAATGTAACCCATGAAATATTTGTTTATATGTTTCAATGAATTTTCTGATTATTTTCTGCGATAAAACTGCGCACGTATTGTTTGTTTTTTATATTTATTAATTTTTAAACAAAATTAAAACTGTGCTGCGCAGAATTTGTTTATACAGCATATGAAAGACAAAACTACTAAAAGTCACAAATTATTCGGGTTACCTCCAGGTTTTTCTTGCTCAGAACACGTTATGTCCCGGTTTTGCTGGTCACCCAAGGCTGAAACTATATTGAAAAACTATGTTTCTCCTATATCTATAAAAAGATCGTGAAAAGATATGTAGAACTTAACCGTCACCAGTGGTGAAAGATTCTAAAAAAATATAATGCATTATTTATCGCCGATGAGGACAGTTTTATAGCGAAATGCGTATATGGTCTTCCAAACATTCTTTTCATTTAAAAGGACACGTTAAGGAGTGTCCTTTTAAACCTTCATTTCGCCGTAGTCTCAAAACCCCTTCTTAATTATTCTTATCATTATTGTACATTTTATTAATGTTACTGCTCACTAAAAAATAGTACCTCTGCGACTAAATGACAGCCTTATAGTCATCCTTAGGTTCATTTTCCACTCGGTTAACCTTTCGCGTGCATCCTTATCTACAAAAACGCGCGCGCGCGTGTGTGTGTGCGCATATTTATTTATGCATACATTAGCACCGTGTACTTCGTCGCCGATTCACAGCGGAGGGGAGCCTTTGTCGTCTCATACCCTAAAGAAAAAAGGGCAAAAAACTCCCTTCGGTCCCTTTGACTCGCAAATTGTTTTCTACGCACCGGAACGAGTCGTTTGTTTTGCCTCGTGTGTATAGCATGTAAACCGCGTCTGCCAACCGCTGGCTGCAAGAATACCCATGCGTCATATAGGGAGGGGAACGCAATGAAAATCCATTTCCTTCCGCTATCTATTGAAATAAAGCGATAGACTCGTCGGAGCGAGGCGAGGTGAAATATGGCTAGCTATTTGCGTAACAGGTGAACCATTATTGATTCCAGACTCGTGTATCGGCGTCTTAAAACTATCATTATTTTCACTTTTGACCCTCCAGATGTTTGCTCTCGGGGAATAACCCCGACGCAGATAAATCAGTCGCTCCCTTGTTCTGTCGCGTTCCCTGAAACAGGTTTTGATTGTTCGTCGAAGCGAGGGACCCAATCGTTTGATCTACCACTCCGATCCTCCCTAGGGAGGAAGATATACTATATATGTATCTGCGTGCGCGTTGCGATGCCGCAATTACGCGGTCGAATTTGTGTCTGGGTTTGAGACTCGCTTGCCTGACCGCCGATCACTTGATTCCCGGAATGAGGAAGTTTTTTCATGGAATCGAGAAATATCGGACGAAATTGAGACCGTTGTAATTTCGATACATTCTTAGACTCTGCAGTGATTCACAATTGAAATATCTTTTGAAGTTTTCGGAGGAAATAAAGCGTTGTGTCTCGATTAAAAAAAACCTTCTACAAGATTGTGTTAGCTTACATGTTTCTAGTATACGGATTCTATATACGGATTTATGTATTGAAAACCCTGACTAAATATTGCCAATGTGGGTAATTTTCTTAAGAATTTTGTCGTTTTTTTACACCACCGTCGAAGAAAATCTCAATAATCATATAAGTTTAAAGTTCACATATTTTTTCATTTCTTGATAATGTAATAGTCCAAGAGTCCGATTCACAATCCAACACATACGCGCGTGATAATGAGTTGTCACTTCCAAGAAGTTGAGACGAAACTCGTAGAAAAAAAATACTCCAGTATGCTTAACGGTTCAATTACGGTTGTATTCTCTCATTTAGATCCCCCCTATTGCTTACAAACGGCATGCGAGATAAAAATCTATTCTCCAAATAGTAAAAAAATAAAAATCCTTTTCATTTTATCCTCGAAATGACACTCAAGCTTTTTAAGTAGCGCGATAGGACCAACCACGGAAGTTAATACGTGATTAATTAATGCCAGAGAATATCTACGCCATACCCGCAAGAAACAAATAAACCCACAAGCGATGTTTATGCGACACAAAAAAAGCGTCGAAGCCATCAGTCGCATACTATCCAATTATTCCCGAATCGCACGAACTTTCCTTTTAAGAGGTTTGTCTCATGGCAATGTGACGATTTATTCTATAGGTCAATCCGAAACATTCCCATTCAAACTGTCCCACTTCTCTCTCTCTCTACTTCCACATTTCTCTTTCAGCCCACCTTTCTTTCTCCCTCCCCTCCCCCTTGCTTCAATCCCCTACCACCTTCTTCCCGTACACCTGTTACGACCTTTAGAAGGATCAACATCACTGCTTCCCATCTCCTCCCACCATTTATCTACCTTTCCTTCCAGCCTCTTACCGTCTAGTCGTTCCTTCTTAGCTTCCGTCTCGCCCCGTATCCCCAATGGGGATTCCCCGTGAGTGGCCGGACGTTTCGCCGATGGACGATTTAAACCAAATTTGGAATCGGTCAACAGATTTTAGTAAAACTCTCCAATTCCAAATTTCATCACAATCTGTCCAGCGGTTTTCGAATTGAAACATGCAGACGTGCGGAGACGACCCCTCCTATATGTAGTATTCACTTCGTGCAAAGAACGCATAAAAACGAGAGATTAAGAATGGATTTTATATAATTTGAGTAATAATAGCTTTGATATCAACATGTGGAATTTCAATGTTTTTAAAATCTATTATAAATTTTGGCAAATTTATTGTATTACTTTATGATATTTTAAAGGTACAGGTACCTGATAAGCTTTAAATTAAGCATGAAAACATTTATGTAATACTTTTTGTATCAAATTAATTAGATTATTTATTGATCTGCGAATGGTAATTATCTAATAAACTCCTAAATTTAGTAAGAAACATTTCATGTAATTTGAATATAACTGCTCCCGAGGACGGTTAATTACATTACTTTCAAATATTCAATTAAGGAAACTAAATGATGTACGAATAATATTATCGTCCTATCGACGAAACGCTTGTCACGAAACGTCCTGTTGGCGAATTGTCCGTCGACGAAACGTCCGTCACGAAACGTCCGTCACGAAACGTCCTGTCGGCGAAACGTCCTGTCGGCAAAACGTCCGGGTACCATCCCCATCCCCTCTTTAAATCTCCTCTACCACTTCTCTTCCCTCCCAACACCACCCCCCCCCTCCCCCCAATCATCGACTCTTCTTCCTTGCCTATAATAACAGTCCTAAGTTGTATTTTCCCCAAAACAATTCGCCCCCTTGAAAAAATATCTTCGAAATGTTTACGAAACTGCAGGAATGAGCGAATACATTTCTGCATTATTCGTCCATTCACTACCAACAACTTTGCATGGTGACGTCAAATCCATTGGGGAAAATCAGGAGAAACTAGCAAGTTGGAATCAGGGCAGGAAGAATGCTTGTCGCTAAAACATTGGCTTTCCTGTTTAAATACTGCCGCGTGTCCGAATGTTTTTAGTTGGCGATCGTCGATTTGAATTCGCTTGACGCTAATTGATGCGAGTGATGTTGCCAGTGTGACGGCTTTTTTTGTTAATTAGCATCATATTTTGGACATGCAATCCGGAGCCGTTCTTGCTTTGGAATCATACCATGAATAATTCACGCAGAGCGTTGACGTATGGAGAGGTCGATCAAAACGTCGTCGATCTGGATTCCTTCTGGTTTGATCTCATTATCGAGTTTTAAAAAAATCTCTTTCAGAAAACAAGAAGTATAGAAAGTGATTAGCCTCGAAAAGTTTCGTGGTGACAATCGAATCTCTTCAAGGTCTCAAGGATTCCGATTATTCGTTATAACGCCACATTAGACCTCGGGTTTGCAATGAAATGTCGATATAAGGTACAACTGCGGACCATGCATTTCTATTTCTTTTATATTAAATGTACATTATACTGAAAATGTTTACTATATACAGAGTAGGAAAGAGAATTATAAAAACAGTCGATTCATAGTGCCATCTAGTTATGCTTCTGAGACAACTCAGGATATGTCCTTGCCTGATTAGTAATAACAAGAGGGGAATACATGCACACATGCAAAGCAAAGGCGTTGCTTACGAATTCTTTAATGACGTTAAATAAGTAGCTCTGCAATTTCACCTAGAAGTCTTTTACGATATAATTTATATTTTTTCCACCAGATAAGGCAGAAAATTCATTTTGCTTGGATTTTGTCTGGATTTTGTGGATCATCTATGTCATTTTCTTATTATCATTCTCCCAAAAAGTCCTATCTTCGATAGTTTCGGAGATGTGACATGAGAATACAGGACCCGACCATATTTTTGAAAGCTTTTTGTCAAGAACGCCAAATAAATGGATTTCTAATTGAAATTCGGTACGCTGTACTGAAATGTATTTGACATTATTAATATAGAATATTCAAAGGAGTGTAATAAGATGTACGTTAACCTGAAAATTCCTTAATTGAAATACTTTACGTTGCATCGAGATTTTACTCCATCTCTTAACATAACATCGATTAGTTATACTTTGGATGCGATTGGCACTTCGCTTTTCCTTTCTCTTTATCTTATGCGAATAATGTAATCCGGATGTAATTAATACTCGTATGGGCTACGGCAACCATTGTCTTGCGAGAAGTCGCAATGAAAGAGCGACCGCGCTGCATTTTTCAGACCCCTTTTATTGAGGCTATAGTGGTGAAAGATTCTACCACGAGTGTATTATCCTTTAAACAGGACTCTGAACTTTCCAGCCAAAGAAAATCTCGAGTTTCGTTGTTGTTGGTGGGTTCCCTGCGGCGAGAGTCATACACGTGGAAATATGGAAATGCGTAGTTAAAAAAAAACTCTTTGAGAACTCAATAGGATCTTTGACTGATATACGCATGATTTTAAAAAAGGCGATAAATGTAGATTTATAACGCCTTTAGTATGAGTAGAACCTGCCACCTCGTGATGAATGGTTTACTGTTTAATGCTCAAACTGTTTTCTTGTTGCTTCTGCTAATTGTGTAATGCTGATTTCGTTAATACTTTCTTTGGTTACGAGGAAAACTATACTGATGGGTTGCATTGTGTGGATAGGACAGTCGGGTTACTGAAGCAGGAGCAGCTTTGAGAAATAACGCGATAAATATATGTGGATTTCCCTTTCGGATCTCATTTTTAAGGGCGTTAAATAAATAATAATAATGACGTGTAACCTTTTTAGAGTTTTTGATTGCTAATAATAACATCCGAGTGACTAAAATAAGACACTGGATTTAAAACTTCTCTAGCATTGCATAATACTTCGTGGAAATTTTGCACGAAATCTATTTATGCACATTTTAAATATCTACTTGGTTAATTCGTGAACTGCAAAATTCAACGGAAATTTTATGCACAATTTTCTGAAGTAGCAATTGTCTGACAGGTGTTAAACCACAAACAAAAAATGAATGCCTTTAAAAAGGGGTTCATTATATATGTTTTGATGGAATGTCTACTTTTCATGAAACTAAGGTTATATATCGTTGAATTATTTCATTTTCCGGCATCAAAAATGTCCTTGCGGCTTAAAATCTTTCTGTACTTTAAATTTTCTTTAGTAATAGTCAAAAATATATGTATCCTTTAACGCTATATTCCATCCTGTATTTATTAAATCCCCTACGATATATTCATTCGAAGAAAGAACCTTGGAATTTTAAATCCGGAAATCGGGAGCGAACGATTTTTAAACTACGAAATCGCCGAAAAAAAAGTTAGCGCACGAGCGATGACATCATCTACATCTTTATTTCCTTATCTTTTTCTTTCTCTCTTTCTCTCTCTCACGAAAGCGATAAATTCCATTGGGCTTTTTTGTACCTGGAGGAATGGGACATTGTCGCTCCTGACATAGGACGCGCTTCGCAAATTCACTGCCCTGACGCGCAACACGAGATCCTCTTCTCCTCCTCTAGTTCTCATCCAGATGAGATAGGGATGGGTTTTTGGGGAGGGAGGAGAAGAAGACCTCCCCCCCCCCCTCTTCCAAAAAAAGAGGCGGCGGTGAGAACTGGTTCCCCTTGCGCTTCGGAGCCATCTTATCGGAGAGAGTCTCTTTTTCTTCCTGTCTTAAAAGCGCCGCGTTAAAAAAAAAAGAAAAAGAAATCCCCTTCTTCGTGTGCCTCCATCTGAGGTGTACGTGGAGATATTTATTTGCGGTCTTAAGTTAATCTTTTTTTTTTAATGTTTTGGGTCGCGATGCAAACCTCCGGAAAACCATTCCGGCGTGTTTTCCGCCGTAAAATTTCAGAGGGGTACTCTTTAAGAAATTTTTCCGTGCGTACGAGATGCTCCCTAATTCCCGAAAATTACAAGTTTCCTTCCTTTTCACATTGAAACCGATGAGTTTTTTTTTGGCGCCGAGTAAAAATGGCCGTCTGAATTCGTTTCCGACGTTTCTTTTCGAGTCTTTTACTTTTTTATCGTTCCTCTCAAGGGATGCGCGAATCAATAACGGCGGGTTTTTTTCGGCCTGTGAAAGCATTGGAACTAAATCTGATATTTACATTTAATTAACTCTGCTTAGTTTCTACGGAATAATTCAATTCCTATTATGAAATAGAGAATTTTCGTATTTGGAACCAAGGTCCAAATTCAGTGTTTCTCTGTCGTATTACAATGTTTCATATAAGTTGGTGTAAATTTCTTGGAATCACTGAAAAATTATTCAAATTCCATATACTTTGCCGGGAATATTTCACCATATTCAAATACCAAACATTCGATGCCGCATTTATTATCGGAAGGACTGCGGTGACCAATACAATTTATTTATTAAGCTCATTCAAATTAATATTTATAGCTATGAAGTTAAAGGTTATGGGATAATACAAGTGCAAATTTTCAATATTAAGTTTACAAATCCCTTTTACATCACTTGTCGTCATCACATTGATAAATATTAATCTTTGGTGCAATTAGATCATTGCAATTTCTTAAATAATTAAAAAGATAGAGAAACACCTATTAATATACGTGAATCACAATTTATCTAACTTGAAGTTTTTAGCAAAGTAAATTCTTTTGTAGAAACGGAATCGTAAAAATGTATCAAACAACATTTTCCGACATTTATTTAAACGTGAAACCAACTCTCCACATGATTTCAGATGATTTGAACATATTTAAAGTGATTTTCACGTATTTTCTGAGTCAGTCGCATCGTTTTTAGTTGACTAGCTATGCTATGAATAATAGATTCCCTTGCTCAAGATCAGCGACCGAGTTTTTCCTCTAAAGAAAGAAATTTCGGTTGCTCAATAACGCCTGAGTTTTAAATTATTCACCCACGGGATTTCGATGGTGAGTAATGGGGTAATGACACACTGTTGAAGAATCATTTTCGTGTGTCACAACATACCTCGAAGCCTTCCTAAATTATAAAGATATTAATCGAGCAGTTTGATTCATAATTCGTCTAAATCATCGCTGAGTTTTGATGATGATTAATAGTTAGGATTTCGCAAAAGAAATGAGCGTTCATTCAGTAAGTACTGCAAATTATTTCGAGGTCCGAGAGGATTTACTTGATAATGACAAGCGTATATGAAGGAATGACGGCGTGGATTCTGTTTAACCGAATTAAGCATTGCTTTCGCGGCTGTTAATGAGGTCATTGCCATAAAGTTGTATATTAAGGGGAGGGAAAACTGGGAAATAATTTTAACTTTATATATAAGGGGAATGTCGGTGCGAATTCATTTTAGACATATTAACAGTTGCTTATGCGACAGATAAAGATGTTTCAGTGTTTTTTTCATTAATGAATGAATAATGTTCTAATTTTAATGGAAATAAATTTATTCGTTAGAGTTCAATCATTCAACCGTAGATTCTTTTTTTGCGAAGAAAATTATCTAGGGTGCAGTTAAAGTTAATAATAATCAAAGAGCAAGAGTAATAAGACGTAATAAGCCTTCGGTTGCTCTTACGAAAGGGAGCTAACGGACGTCATATTGCTGCTCAGGAGAATGAAAGAAGACTAAAACATTCTCACAGAATGACCGTTACGCGTGGGAAGCAATTAGTATATAATTGTAACGTTTGAGACTTTTAAAATATTACGTGTTTTTTTCCGGTGGATTTAATCTTTTGAAATGGAGGACTGCTAATATTTTCAGTGTGTGTACCATGTGCACGTTATGGTCTCGCGGTTGAATCGAAAGCAGAGACATAATCCGTTTTCTGGTAAATAGGTCGACAGGAAGTATGGCTCTGTTTAAAAGACTCCTTGTAAAATTTTAACGCCCTTGTTCATTTGCTCTCAAAAATATCCATGAATTACCCATAATGACTTTTTGATTACTATTTATACGGTGTTGCGTCATATTACAATTTGAATTTAACTATTTTAAAAAACCTCAAAAACAGATTCTAAAAGAGTTTTTTTTAAAATGAACGTTCACGTAAATTTTCAGAATCTTCGACTTTTTCTCCCTCTTTGCTATTTAAAAGATACCATGCCTCATTTAAGCACTTGTAATTTGATTTTTATCCATTTTAGAAAGCAAATTGAACGTATACCGCTTTTATTGTTGTGGCAACGTAAACAAAACGAAACTTTACTGTAGTAAGGGACACGTATACATAACTCATAAGGGGTTGTTAAAAAGGCAAACTGTCCCAAATATCAATAAGATTCATGACTGTCAGCAACTGAAACTAACCTGAAAATCAAGATACTTGCCGTAAGATTAAAATTTGCAATTATCATTCATAATTCTCAAATGTGAGTTATTCCTCTACATAAACTTTTAAAAGGCTATTTAGTAAACTGGCGTGATTTTCATATAGGAAAAAGTTTTTTTAGAAAATAAACTTTCAGGTTTAATGTCATGTCATATTTATTAGGTCCACGCGAAAATTTTATTTGCGACTTTAATATTTATGTGATCTAACATAAATTATATCACACAGCATTAAAAGTAATAACAAATTAATATTATATTTGGCATTGCATGAAGGAGGGAATGGCTAAGACATGTTCTTGAAAAATATTTATTTCAATATTTTGGTCCAAATAAAAAATGTGTGCCATAAATAATGATCAAGTAGGTGGCATCTCTCTTAGCTGTAAAAGAGTCGAATTAACTGGATTCACATTTCATACACAAAGTATGCGTCTTCAGTAATTAATTATAATACATATAGGTATACCTACTTTTCAGGATCATCTATCGGAGAGGACTGCCTTGATCGTGGAAGCTCGTTGGGTCCCGGCCATAAAAGGGTGAGTTAACGAACTCATTTCTCTTTTTTATTAATATTTAATACTTGAGAATATTTAAATTCATTTTTAGGAAAATGCAAACCACAATTTTGCCAATTTTATTTTCGGTGTTTAGATAAAGCGAGATATATCCCTGCTTTTCAACGTCATGAGAGAAGTAAGCAACTACGTAGGGATTTAGCGTAGCCCTATTAGATTATCTTAAAAAAGCTATCAAGTGCCCGCGGAGGGTAAATGTGATATCCACTTTCCGCCCGCTTGATCCCGTACACTTACCACTGCTACATTTCCGCGTTAAAACATGTACTACTAAACAGAATTAATTGATAACTGTAAGAGAGAATATTATATGCAACCACAACGTCGAGCCAAACCGACATGACTCGATCGATTCCGAAACAGGAATAAATCAAATCCCGCGAGACATTCCATTCCTCGAACATCGATCGCCCCATCCGTTCTGCATTCCACTGCGTACGTTTCTTCTCGAAAAATAAAAACCGCCGAATCAACGACCCATTTAGTCGCGCGCGCTCAAACGGAGGAGGACGTACAGAAAAGAAAGATGGGAGAGAGAGAGAGAGAGAGAGACAGGAAGGAGATAAAAGAGGGAGAGAGAGAGGTTCAACCGGGCGCGCGAGCCAAATCGTTGGTCGACATGCGAAATCTACGGACTAACGAGAGGGGT
The DNA here is from genome assembly GCA_036926305.1 of Uropetala carovei. NCBI lineage: Eukaryota > Metazoa > Arthropoda > Insecta > Odonata > Petaluridae > Uropetala > Uropetala carovei. The sequence goes on along the minus strand of JAXCHB010000065.1, from coordinate 6,828,400 downwards.
AAGGGAAATTGCGAGGAGGGAAAGGAGAGAATAAAGGGAGGGAGGGGGAGCGATAAAGGAGAGAGAGAGAGAGGGCGGGAGAAAGAGCAGGAGCGGTCCACGACCAGAGGTTGATGCGTGGCTCGGTGCAGGTCAGGGAGGGAGGTCCTCTACAACCCCTCCCATATTCTCCTCCACCTCTCACAGAGACAGGTTACAGGACTCGCCCCAATCTTACCGTCGTTGCTTCTCATATATATATATATATATATATATATATATATATATATATATAGTTCTTTCCGGGTATTCTCTCGTTAGTTTTCCGGCCGGTTTGTTTCTGAACCGGATTGCCCATTTTGTTTTTTTTTCTTCCTTCGACGACAGAGACAACGTCGACGCACGACTTAAGCTCCCTTCTTTTTTTTCCAGAACTTCGTATCTTAATTCTAAAACAATTCTCTTCCATCTCGGGTTATCTTCGCGTTGTGTCTTAATAACGACAGGTTGTATGTCTCATCTTGGCTTAGACTGTCTCTTATTTCTCTTCGGGGAAATCTCTGATTATCTTCAGCCGTCGTCACCTTACCCTCTGACATTTTTCATCAAGCGGGATTTAACGTCGGAACCGCGCTTAATTTCCTGTTCAACATACAGGTTTTACTATATATATATATATATATATATATATATAGTAGAAGACGGAATTAATATATGAAATAAACAAGCTGTTTCGTATGAGCATATTTTGATAGTCGTACAACTTGGTCTCCTCACCCCTCACTTAAATCTCCCTCTTCTACAAAAGTCCACCACGTGGGTTTCATGTTCGGTGAAATTATATAGGCACATTGAGACAACGTGTAAAAGAAGGAGCGTGACCGAAAGCAAAAGAATTTGCGTACGCATTTGTGGAAACGCTCTCCTTCGTAGCATTTTTCATTTTCGACCAACATATTAACTACACACCTTAAGTCTGAATGATATTATTTCTTTCCCTATGCCAGATTTGTAAATCTTTCATTCGATGCAAAAAAACATTAGTCATTGATAACCTCTGCTAAATTATTTGGAAGGTATTCGTGAAAAGATATCTAGACGACTTAAGTTTTTAAATGCCATTAATCCCTTATTTTGCGGCAGTGGCAGAAAACCACTCCATTTTTATTAAGAACTTTTGGTTAACAATGAAATAAATGCTGAAGCTAATTTTAAAGGTGAAAAATTGAATCTGCTGTGATTACGAAACTGTCCCGCTGGGGGGTAATGCTATGGCTGACAGTTCCCTTTATCGTAAAAATTTAGCCAAAAAACTAAATTAATTCTTATAGAATTTGTCTTTTTTCTGGAGCTATCGGTAAATTTTCTCATTCACAAATATATCCTTCTGTAAGTATTTTTTTGCAATTTTAGATTTTCTGAAGTATATTTTCCAAATTTTTCTTTCGGTATATATGCATTCTTTCGTCAGTTATAACATTTGTTTTTATATAAATATTTATTACTACTTGTTCTACATAAAGCTTCGAAATATTCTCTTTCTACCTGGATTGGAAGTATTATTTAGAGGGAGACATTTTAACATTATTATATAGATTATTGAAGAAATCTTGATAGGGTAAAATAACAGTACGTTAAAATACTGGTTAAAAATATATCAATCGCGATACACGGGTTTTTAGCACATTTTATCAATAATATCAATCAAACGGTAAGAGATAGAAGACTGAAATTTGCAGGGTGAAGGTGATCTTTATTACTATGCCAGAGAATATTTTTGAAGAAATCGGTGGGCGGCAGCGGATGATTTCAAACTTTTTATATTAAGAATCCGAGCAAATGATTCGAAAAAGAAAGTTAAAAATTCTTAATTATTAAATAAATTATTTTTCCATACAATTATATTACTAAATTACCAAGGAATTTAAAGTTTAAATTCTAAATAAACTTAAATAAATAAAGCGCGCTTTTTCATAATGCGTCAGCGAAAGAAACCATTTTTATCGCGAAAAAATTCGACCTCGAGATTTTTACGGAAATATACATTTTAGGTGTCGCTGAATCCGAAAAAGTGGTTTTCGCAATGCCGTCTGTCTGTCTGTTACTGGCTCTGGAGCTTAGACGGTATAGCGAAAATAAATGAAATCTCGTATTTAGGCATTTTATCATACTGAGCAGAGTATACATAGAAATGGTCGACATTGCTCAATAATTAAGAGTAGTTTATTCTACGCATTTTTAACAATAATTCGATTTTCTCAAAAGCGGCTCTAACGATTTTAATCAAATTTCGTACAGTTACTTGAGTATACATCTACGATAATACTACGTATTTTATTTTTCTCAATGACTGAATGTAAGGCTAGTTTATTCTTGGGCAACTTTAACAAAAATTAGATTTTCTAGAAACAGGCTCATACGATTTTCATTTTCTAAAGATAACTAAACGACGCATTAGTATATGAGAAAGTTTGTACAATGTATGTTGTACCGATTTTTTTATGCTTGTACCCACAAAATTTCCGCGACGTTCCCAGCCGATGTAACTACGGGACGAAAACATTTTTATAAAACCTCTTATTATTCACGTTTTGTTCCGCTGTCCCATCACAAAAAAAAACAGACCTTTCGTCACCTCGTCACAACACTCAGTCGATGTTCCATTTCCGATCGCTCTCTCGCGATTTCATCACCACACTCGTTTTCAGTTCGCTGACACCCATTCTTTAATCCTTTTCTATGGAATAGGTTAAGGATTTGTTAAAAGATAACTGCTAATGGAAAGGACTTTTAAGACTTCTTTTTGCATCGCAAGACGGAATTCTAAAGCGGCAGATTAATAGATTGCTGATTAGGTCAGTTTTTTTTAAAAGCATTTATTATATATTTGAGACATAATAACACATAAATAATTACATTTTAACTTAAGGGCAGTAATGATTAATGAGTTGCAACAAAAAAGTAATTAAAAACTCGACGTTATTTTTCTTCCCGTAAAAAAAACCTGAAAAATGGGAGTTGGCAAAAAATAAAGGAATAGATTGTACGTATTCGGTGTGTGGCTTTGCGAAGGGAAAAAGGAAAGCAACTCATCCAAGAGGTGTTGAGTGGCGCGAGAGGGGGAGAGAAGGACATAGCAGAATGCGCAGAGAGAGAGAGAGAGGAGTAAACGTCTAAGAGGTATTATTTATCGTGAGAGACTGTCGGTGGTGGAAAATAGGGTTGGCCGACGTCGAATGAGAGGGAGGAAGTAATAATGGCGATGTCGGATCATCAGGAACAAAATGAAGATTTAACAGTAATTGCGAATGTGAGAGGGATTAAGTGCGGGCGAGGATTGAACAGAAATGCTCATGCGAATGAATAAATGAAACCCCTCGTATGGTGTAAGTTTAGTAAGAATAAATTAAAGGGATAAGAATTTCTTAGATTAAACTAAATGAAATTGTACAACTAACATAAGATAATTGGTTTGTATTATGTTTATGATTAACATGAAAGGTAAAATTTTGTACATAATAGATTTTTTATTAGCGTTTAATCCGCCTATTTGTTCGGTTTGTCTGTCTGTCTATCTGACGCGCTAACTCCTAAACGAAAACAGTTAGGAACTTTGTTATTTCGCCAATACATTCAGTATTCTATCCAGTTGTCTCAGGTTGTCCGTGTGTCTGCCGAAATCTTTTTATAATACTATTTCAGACTAATCATACTAGAATACATAAAATTTAACAGTCTGCGTTAACATTTACAAAAATCGCAATTTACTCTGTTTCATTAACTCTTTCCTTAATTGCTTTTAAAATCCAGGTCCATATATTTTCAAATGAAAGATTCTTAATGTAGCGTGTATATGTACACACACAATCCTTTTTGGAATTGCTGTATATTATTTAATTTTTATTTGATCAATAAATTGAAGTGATCCTAACATGAAAGTTTCGGATGGAAAAAAAATTAACCTAGCAAATTATTTGATTTTCACTTCATTCTGACTATGGCGTAAGAATTACATAATTGCAGAATATGAAAATTCTTGCTTAATTCCCCTCTCCTGTTTGTTGTGCATGAAAATGAAGCGATTGAAATTTAACTTAAATTTTTTCATTTAAAATACCCCATTCGCAATGGAAGATGAACCCGACATTTTTATCTAGCTTTCACGGTTAAACACACAGCGGACAGCTCCAGCGATTCTCTTTTCCTCTGTAAACAATGTCTACCATCTGTCAATGCCCTCGTTATTAAAGAAGTTCACTGAACTGCTCGCAGAGTAACGCTCAATCTGTTTTACGCTCGAAACGAGGAAAAAAAGAACCAGTTTCATGCCATGATACTCATACTTTTTATAAAATACGAGCTTTTTTGTTCAATTTTTTTAGCCTAATGAGTTGATTATAAAATGTTTAATTAAACGTAGCAGACGAGGCTTATTATGGGATTGCTGTATTACTAATAACTTCTATTTTTTTGGTTGGCATCGGTAATTTAGCAAAAGTTTAAAAAAAATATTTCAGACGTCTAATGGTCCATATCCATGGAATAAGAAAAATTAAAGTGTTTGTTAATTGACTTTCGAAATGTAGTTGATAAATATCTTTGACGTAAACTTTTCAATGATGAATGTTACTTTGTGCTGATCTATTGCAGTAAGAAAACACAAAATTTCCTAATCCAGGCTTTGTAAAACACATGAATTGATTTATATTTTACTGAGAGTAAAAAGGATGAAAATTGTATTTCGCAACACTATTTTGTGCTGATGAAATGCATAATAATAGATATTTAGAATTTCGCTGTGTCTTTGCTTCCGCGTCACCTGGAATTATAACATGTAGCTGTAATTCTACGTTGATAAAGTAAGAAGCTTAAAACAGAAGAGATTTTGAGAGAAAAATTCGCGTTGATACGTTTAAAATCACTTTTGAGCCAGACGCTGCTATGGTCGAGGCGTATGAAATAAAATTCCGAAGCTTCGCTCGTGAGCATTAACCAAGAATAATTAACATCGCAAACTCGGAAAAAGGAAGTCGACATATTCCCTTCCAAAACACGCACTTAAAAAAAAACCCCACCACGCGGGAACGAAATTCCATCTCACGCGCCAACAGCTCCGCCAATCCGTGTCCTTCTCTATAAAAAAAGATTCCTTCTTGTATTCAGAATCCAACCACTTCAGCTATTTATTATTCGTCATCGTTCTTTTTTTCGCTAAAAATACCTATAATCCCCCATTTTACGACGCGAGGTCGAAATAAATACCTCGCGCCGCTTAAAAGAACGATTTTTTTCCATCGCCCTTCCGACATTACCCCATCGGAAGGCTTTTAAAAAGCATCGGTGGAGGAGAATAAGGAGAGGTGGGTTGGTAAGGAAGATTATGCCCGCGATCCCGTAATGTCCCGCCACTTTCATCCTCGTCTCCCCTCGCATTAAAAGAATTTTCTTTTTCTTACCTCCCTCGGCATTCCCTCGCTCAAAAGGCAAACGACCCCTTCACCTCATCTCTCCTCTTTCCCACCTCCTCCCCCTCCTCCTTTTTTTCTCTCTCTCTCCCTCGAGTGAGATGCGCTCATCCCGGCGCATTGAGAGAGAAAGAAAAAAGGAATAACGATAAAAAAAAGGGGCGCGCGCACTCTATGCGAGTGTAGAGCCATTCTCCTTGGCTATGCTTAAAGAAACGAGCGAGAGAGTAGGATATGCGTGCGGGTGAGCAAACATGCATTCGAGGACTCAATTCCCTCGAGATACTCTCCAGGAAAGAGAGAGAAAAAAGAACGTCTTCATGAGAATGGTAAAGAGAAAAGGTACAGTATGAAGGGGGGTGGGAGGAATCTCTCAGCATTGGCTCCTCTGTGGCGGAGTGCGATCGGGGATCCGTTACAATCATCGAGATTGACCGAGTCACTTGTTCGAATTTCCATAGCTTTTTCACGAGGAAGTTGTTTTTTAATTCAACTTCGATAGTCGGAAGATTTTTTAAAAATATACGTTCAATGCGACTTCTGATACGGTTTCGTAACTCGGGCGTATTTGACAATGTTGCATATCGTCTCATCAAGCTCTGTCGATAAAAAGACTCGTTAAATTTGTGCCATGCGGTTTGTGGTCTCACGCTTTGGCCTAAAAATTTCAATGTAGTACATTGCGGTCAACGAAGTTTTGAAACCAATAGAAACCGTAAATTAATGGAGTGAATGATCCGAAGATCCTTATGCGACAGACCTAAGCTAGAATTATGGAAAATGTGGAAACGTGAAAAAATCTGCTATGACCGCGAATCGAACCCTAGTCTTCCACTTGCCGGGCGGATATTCTACCACTGAACTACCATAGTAGACAAATTCTTCTGTTTCAGAAAGGGAATATTTTTTTAGGTTGGGACCGGGCTAGCTAAGCTAGCATCAACCAGCCCCAACAGGTGTACTCAAGGAGGTACGCTGAAGAAAACCTCTACCTTCTCAAATGGTGAGAATGCCTATGTTATAAGTTTTCACCTGTTTTCACATTTCCCATCAATAGGAATTAATTTAATTTATTATGTATACACACACACACACACACACACACACACACACCCAACTGCCGCCTCAGTTCACTGCATCAAAGTCGGCGGAAGGATTTAAACGGAGACTAAAGGGCGAAGCGAATTTTAATTTAAATACTGATCTATAAAAACTAGTCTTCCATTGCGCATATATAGGTACTTTATTGAAAATGCATTCTTCGGCATTTTACCGTTGCAAATTCATCAATTACTGTATCTGGAAAATTCACCTCCAGCAATTCACCGCCGGAAAAATCACCGCCACGAAAAATTCACCGTCGGAAAATTCCTCGCCAAGGAAATTTATGGATTATTTTGTTAACATATTGACCCATCAATTATGTCTTCATATTTCAAGGATTCCATAATATTACTCTCTATGGACATAATTTGATAGAACAGTTAAACGATCGTGTCATTGTTGTACGTAAGTAATTTTTTATGATTTTTAACTTGGAAAATGATCTTTCTGCAGATGCTACTGTTACAGGATAAGTTATCAAAATCCTTAAGGCTATTCGAAGAAGAAGAGCAAGTGCCACAACCGAGTTTTGTTCATGAGAGTGAAATAACCTGAAATACGGGTGTGGGAATATGGCTGAAAGGCATCATCGTCATATTTTATAGCTTACAACCAATATTTTTAAAAATTATTCAGTAGATTCATGATTCTATTGCAGTAGAAACCTGGAAGGATGAAGAAAAAAAAAGAATTTTCAGGGCATGAAAAAAATCATTCTAAACTCTTAGTTAGTCACTTTTGAATTTTTTCAGTTTTTCTTTTTTGCAGTATACATTTGTATTCGTTTTTCTATAAATAAAACTTTCTCACATTTTCGAATGTCTAATGAAACCATAAATTGAAACCAAAAATTAAAATTTTCTGTTTTTTCAATTTTGAAAAATCGGGTCATATTAGACCCCACGATAGTAGTTTACTTGATCGAAAAAAATCTGATGTGGCCAATACATGACTTCCTCCATATTTGGGGTATAGATATTTAAATTATTATGAATAGAATTATAAGACAAAATTATTATTTCGTATCGTAAAAGAATACAGTCATCCTTATTGCCGTAAAATATGTGTATTTTGAGTATGTTTACAGAATTCACCGCTACATGGTGGTGGCGCTGTATACTGGAAATTACGAAAAATTACGAAAAAGTTAAATGTCTCCGAAATGGATGGTTCTACGAAAATTTGTTTCAAACAAAACTTGGAAAAAATATTTTTCTCTGCAACTTTGGTCCTTACGAAGATTACCAATAACGACGCTTTTAGGGAGATATTTGACGGAAACCGCGCCGGTCTGCCGTTCGGCAGATAAAGGTTAATAGCGGTCTTATGCCGCCCTCTTCTTCGGCCGCCCCTCATGGGGCGGCTCTGTCTAGGCGGAATTCTATACGAGTTGAATTTCCCGGTAGTGACTTGGCGCCGCCGCCCCCTTGACTGTGCGCCCTGAGGCGGCTGCCTCTCTTGCTTACCGTCTGAAGCTGGCCCTGTACTCAGCGGTCAGGAACAAGGCATGAAGGCAGAGGATGCTAAGAATCCCCGGAGGTTAAACACCCACTGCCACTCTTTCTCATACTTACCCAATTCCTTTAACCTCAACCTAACTGCCAGTCTTTGTCCAGCAAAGATAGACTTCAAGAGTGAGGCGTTTTAGGGCTTAGTGAGGTGAGAAGAAAAGGTGAAGGCCTATTGGAGTTGAAGAGTGAGGATATTTTTTATTACAGGGGATCTTACACAGGAAGAACAGGAGGATTGGATTCATCATCAATAAAAAATTGAAGAATAATATCGTGGAAACGGAAAGTTAATCCGAGCGGGCAGCTAGACTAGTGCTTCAAATAAATAAAAGATATTAACTACAAATAGTCCAAGTTTATGCGCCAACATCATCATACTCGGATGAGGAAGTGGAAGATATCTACCAAGAAGTTGGAGAACTGCACGAAAAAGGAAGCTACCATCTAAAAGTGGTCATGAGTGATTTCAATGCCAAGGTAGGAGAACAACAGGACGACGACAGCGCAGTTGGAAAATGGGGCTATGGAGACAGATACACACACATGCACGTGCGCACACACACACACACACACACATATATATATAAGCTTTTTCTGTCTGATATACCGTGGTTCACTTTCAGCAGCATTGCATAAGTGCGTCGGCATTCAAGCATGCAGTTTGGTAGAGTTCGGTGGTACACAATGCATCTTTATGTTTCCTCCTATTTGCAAAGGTGATTGATGTCAAATGTTGGTTGCCGATTCATTAATCAATACTGTCTGTTATGCTGCATTATTTATTTACGGGGTATTTTAGTCTTTTAAAGGTGTTTTATGAACTTGTTTATGACCGTCCGTACAAGTTACGGTGACCGGGTACGAAAGTCACGAGTTTCGAATTTCTCACAATTTCTCCGCCCTATTAGTTCGATCGATTTTTGCAGCTCCCTATACTAGTTTCTGGGAGTGATTTTTTTATCATTGCGATTATTTAATAAAATTTTCATGATAGCATCAGCAACGATAAGCGATCACGGTGAAAATGATGTATATTACTATACTTCATTTATTTAAATTAACTTTTGTTGTTGAATGCAGAAGGTAAACATCTTCTGCCTTGTCTATCTCATTTACACAAATGTCGCCGTTTTATACTACGTAGTGTTTAGATATGACAATAAAACTATTATGAGATACTGAAAACATTTGCATAACTCATCTAAGATCTGTCAGACTTTTTACCCTTCGTCAAACATTCGGTGTAGTTTTTTTCCCTCTGGAATAAATTCATTTGTATAGGTTATTGATTTCTCTCGGAGAGTTAATTTAAATTGAGGCTAAGTTGCTAGCTTTCAAGAAGGACTTTATCGTCGACACATAATAAACATCTAAGAAGACAGAAGAAATGGAATTTCAAACAAGACCCATTTAATGACACGAGACCACATGGCGGGCATGGGTTAATTGGCATGCTGTGTTTCATCATCTCCTTCTTGCGATCATCTTCGACATCCCAGCGTGAATGCATAAGGAGCTACACTAACATGACAAATGGATATGCCAGTCAATCAATAACGTTTCTCGATAAACGTTTAAATAAACGTCATCTAACGAAACTGTCTTTTATGCAGTGAAAAATAAAGAAGTTTTAAGCAACTGTCTGATTTCAGGCTCCAACGCCCGAATCCCTGAAGGCGGAAATGCGGCGCGTACGCTTTGCTTCGACGCCATTTTTCGACTACTAGCTGATCGGAAGGGATATGGAGGAGAGAGACTGGTTTGGCAATGGCACAGATCCTTATCTCGAATGACAGCAGTGCCATTCAAATTCCCGCGGCTCCGGATTCTCGACGGGGAAATGTTTTGGAAGCGTCCTCTTTCTCTGTGTCTTCGTACCCCTTTCTCTTCGCTTTTTAACCGTTTTTAAACCTCCGTATCCCATCCTCCTCACCACCTTCTTCTAACATTCACATGCTTGTTAGAGGTTCCAATTTCAGCCTCCCTCACTCCGTTACCGAGGGGGGGGGGAGGGGGGGGGGAACATTCGCTCGTAAAATTCCCGACCTCCTTAAGAGATAACGCGATTAATCCCAAGCGGATCATTTTATTTCGCCTGAATCTCGTCGCCATAAAGATGTAGGAATGTGGACGAACTGGTGTCCCATAATCTTTCGAAAGATGTTATTTTAAATATCCCGATAACCCGACGCGGTTTTATTCGTTAAGTCGTTTGGAGTAGTAATGAATTGCGGTTCGTAATGGACATGATGTCCATTTAATAAATTATTTATTTAAGTTTTGGCCTCGCCTTGTTTGTTCGGTTCTAAAATTTAATTCATTCCTCTTTCCCTTCTGTTAATTATAAATCCATCAGGTGAACGCTCATTTATAATATTTCACATTCTCTTCGAATCTGGTACATATTTGAGAAATTTAATACCGTATAAATTTTTTAAAATGCAGCTATTAACTTTTATTACATACCAGTTTTATATTTATAAAATTAGGTAACTAAAATAGCCGTAGAAAGATTGGAAAATCCGGTTGCGTCTTTTGGCTGCGAAGCAGCCGCCATCAGTAGTGATTCACCCTTGTCAGATTCTAAATTGTTACTCTGTTGCCGAAATTCGCAATTGGTTTTCCCAGTCCTGCTATGGGCGTTTGTGCTATTTAATTTATTGGTTTTATTTAAGCAGTATAGTGATCTCGGTAATTTCTTATTATACGAATTTATATTATTCGAATAGAATACTTTATCAACGCAGAGAGATTTGATCTGGATTTCTCTTGTTTCAAAACTCATCGAAACAGTCTTTTAAGTATTTTTCAAATATACGCCAGTTTTTCTCGAATTACCGACAACGTAACGTAGAGGTATTTATGTTTTCTTCAGGAAAATGGATCATATGTTACAGAATGAAAATCCGCTGCGTTGTTGGATTCCGGGGTCAGAGCCAGTGGGCAAAGGGAACGTGGATTGTTCCGGTCTGTATGTCGCTCCATTGATGAGTCGGATTGGCTTGATGGATGCGCGAAAGGAAGGGAGAAAGGTGGAGGAGATGGAGGAGGAGGAGAGGAAGTGTTGTCGTAACAAACGGGGCGGAACTTAGAGAAGAAGGAAACCCAAAGCATGGGAACTCTTAGACCATATGAAGCGGTGTGCGAAACCATCCAGATAGGAGAGACCTTTTGATGTTTGTCGTTTCTTTCCTATATCGTGTTTTCATTTCGTGGGAGGTGGGGGTTTCAGCGCTGATTTCTTGCGCAATGCCGAGGCAATTAAGGGACTCGGTTTGATTCCGATGACCGACTTGTTTTTCTTTGTAACGCAAGATCGCGGCATTAAATAAGCGGTTTTTGGAATATGATCGATTTTCAAAGCGCTTTCTTAGGATGATGGCTTATCTTGATGTGTTCGGTTCGTCATAACTGCGAGGTGATAAAATATGTATAGTTTATGTGCACTGTTTACTATTGACATGTTATAGAGCTTAGTCTACGGACTAAGAAAAAAGATGAGGTGACGAAATTCGGTATTGAAGATCCCAGTGACCAATGAAGGAGTTTATCGATTTACGAGTGGTATTTGTTCTTTTACGATCCACATTAACGTGGCCCGCGAATGTGAGAGACAACATTGGCATCGCCATTAAAACACCTCGTTCAAAGGCCCATATATAAATCCGGATAAGGAATAAAAATATCCGACATTTTCAAAGGTTGCCATCAAACCGAAGAGTCTTATGAAATACTTTATTAGACATTTTATTTCATTTTAATACAAATTTGTGAAGACTTTTCGAGTAACTAACATTTAAATCTAGAAGTAAATCTATTATACTTATTTTTTAGGAAGAAAAAAAATCAAGTGATTTATAAAAGTTGATAGCATACACACTGTATCAGATAGGTTCATTTTTTCTTGAGTTAATATACATATCCTTTATTTGAACAGCAGACGTTTCTAACAACAGCGATATTTAGCAATCTAAAGCTCCAAACTTGATGTTTATTTCCCTAGTTATAATTTAGATCCCAACACTTGATGAATCTCAGTTTGTCAAGATGTTTACCGTTAAAACGAATCTTGTTCAAAGGTACCGACGAAAAAAAAAGAGCATCGATCCACATTCTTGCCAGCTGATTACGGCGCTATTTTATTTTTCCATCGAGGGGAAATCAAGGTTTTATGTCTGCTAGCATGAGATACGCGCCTTAGAGGGAGATTATGCTACTAAGTCTCCGCCTCCATCATAACGAACGACGTCCCTCTTCCATATCAATGGGGAGGTAAGGAATGGCGCCTTTCCCTCTTTATTTCTTCTTCTTTTTTTACTCGCAAAACGAGATTTATTTGAGTGTTTCGCGTCTCTCTCTCTTTCTCAATTCGATTAAATGGCAACCTCGCATTTCGCCCATTTATCCCCCGAGGGATTTTCGTTTCTCCTTATTCTTTCGGTCTTATTGGACGGAAATTCTCTCTCCCTCTTCCGACCTTAACAATTTTTCCCCTCCTCCTCTTTTCACCTCTTCTTTCCCCGGCCCAAATACCTATTATATTAAGGCGTGGACAGGTTCTATACCCTCCGACCGAAAACACGGAAAAATGACCGCAGATTGCCGCAATTTTAATTTTTTTGTACATTGCTCATCTCTCTCTGTGGCGCGTCGAAGAGATTGCGAAGAAGAGAGGAACTCATCCCAAAAACAAAACGAAAGACGTTAGCCGCGAAGGAATAAAGGAGTGGAAGATGGGAGACTTTCTTTATTTTTTTTATCTCTCTCTTGCTCCCTCTCACTCGGTCTTTTGCTTCGTAAAGATGCACGTGTGCGCACGCTCGATAGAAGGAAAGGAAATTCGGAAGGATTTAAAAATAGAATTTTAGAAAGGGGATGTTTGGAGCGGAATGGGAGGGTGTGGGTGGGTAGAAAGGGAGACATTAGTGGGTAACGCGTAAAAAAATTCCTATCGGTTGGCAAAAATTATCGCTCGCGTTACGCTTTCCAAAGTAAAGGCGAAGTGCGTATATGGGGCAATGGACTAGGTGATTGATTGATTTATGGATCATTAATGACTGCGCGCCTTTTTCGCCGTCGAAGATGCAGGGGAAGGATCCGGCGTCCAAGTGGGATTGAGTGACGCCAATCGAATAGAAACACGCGCCGCAGCGCAGGATATTCTCTCTCTCTCTCTCTCTCTCTCTCTCTCTCTCTCTCTCTCTCTCTCTCTCTCTCTCTCTCTCTCTCTCTTTCTCCATCCATTTCTCTCTCTCTCTCTATCGCTCGGAGAGTTTATAACCGCGTTATCTAACGGTCGAAGGTAGCCTATCGAATGCGGGTCGCAGTTCTGTTGCGAATGACGCCGTTCTTCCGTTTGATATGATCTCGCGTTAGTTTTGTGCGCAAAGATTGTCGCCAAATTGTTTTCAGTACGGAAAACCTCGCATTTCGTGAAAAGTTAACAATCCTATTTTTCGATAAAGGAGATTTTTATTGTCGGCGTTGCTAATGAAAATTTGGTAAAGGAGTGGTTAGCGAATATAGCTCTCGATGCAAGGGTCGCGGGTTCGGGTCCTCTCGAGTGCATGGTCTATTATAACACATTTAATTGAGGAAAACTCTTTGTGTGAAATAAATTATTAGTGTGTAAAATTATCCCGACGAAATAGATTGTTGTAGTTTTCCAAAGATTGCATTAAATGACGAGTATCGAAAATTTGCGATAAAGATAAAAACTAAGCAAGCACACTTATGACGCTAATATGCGCATATATTGTTTTTCTTAATATTTATGAATACATAATTCATTATAGTATAATTCTAATTTTTTTCAATTTAACACAGTAATTTATATAACAGCCTGCGTAACAATTTATTTTGCGAATTGTTGCTGACTCCGGAAGTGTAGCGCGTCATCTTAAGTTCGATAATATCAACATAAGCTAAGAAATTTATTTGACCGGATGCGGGTAATGGAATAAAACTCTTTGGATAACCCAAAAAGCTTAGCAATTAGCTAACTGCATTACCATCACCCAGATTCGATCATTTTTTCGCTAATAATAACAAGTGTCTTCGAAAACTGGTCTCCAGAACCGAAGGCCTTAGATGGTAGCATTGATCGTAACTTCGAATCTTTTCCGAATGTTAAAAACCCGTCTCCTGCGAACCTCCGATTCCCTTTGGGCTCGCCAAGAAAGAAGGATTTCGTGCGAAAACATTCACTCGATCGTTAAAATCTCCGCGTCTGCATCGACCAGTCCCAATCTATTAATTTATTTCGCGTGGAAATTGGTTAGACCCTTTCCTCTGTCACGCGTTCTTCCATTCCACAAACCTTACCTTTGACAGCACGTTCCCTCTTCCCATTCTGCATGAAACCTTTTTTTGCGTTAGGGTTTTGGCAATTTCAGGAATCCCATGCTCTCCTAACGAGCGTTGAACGCGGTCAACGTCTCCAGGAAGCGAAGGGCGGGGGCGTCACGCCCTCTTGAGCTCGTCTTGCCGCACGACTGGGGCCAATCAATGACATCAACTCCCGACCACAAGGACACATGCATTGGCATATTCTCCTTTCAGATGTGGATGTAGAGAATGATTCCTTAAGGAGTTCAGTAGGAGAGGAATAGGGACTCAACGATCGAATCGTGCAATTGTGACGAATTTCACATTTTCATCACTCCTTCTTTTAATCATATCACAGTCTCAAAAACCTGCTGAGATTGGATTTGTAACCGGAGAGTTAAAGCCAAAAGAGTAAAGAATACGTATTCGATATTTTTAGTATGCAATTAGAACCCAAAGCTATTTTCCTTTTGCTTAGTTTTATGGCGCAAGAACCGTAATGTATGAAAATTCATTCATTTGAAGAGTGTCTATATAAAGGTTTGTTTCTTGAAATACGATGTTACCTTCAAAGTATTTTATCATAAACTTAACTATCACCATAATCTTTTAGATACTGTTTCGTATATTTCTATATCTGCATGACACTTTATCATTAAGTTATCACGATCGTTAACTGTATCGACAACAACTGCTTTATCGCCGAGTAAACCTTATCCTCATGTCCATAGCTTTAATTCTTAAATATAGTCATATGTATAGTCGATATATCGCTGACATTTTGCTGAAGGACTTTGTTCTGATCAATCTCAATCTGATCTATAAAGTCTGTAACATCTATTTTTGGAGAATCCGTTATGGATTTTGGTCTTTTTTCCCCGTAACTCCATAAGAAGAACGGCGCGGAATTTACACACCTCTCGCCAATAAGATTTTCCTATTAAAATTGTTGCGTTTTCTTTATCTTTCCATCAGTGCTATATTTCCCATAAACACTTTTAATGCAGGTGCTTTGATTCTTGACGTTTTACATTTTATCAAACTTTTTATCGCAATAAAGGATTATTAAACTATCAGTGCAACTGACAATTACGGAAGGGATGTATAAGTAAAGAATATAACTCAACTTGAACCGTTATATTTACCGATGGCTGCTTCTTAAAGCGGCAGTATAAATGGAAAAGGCATGTAGCTTCTGTTGGTATCTATTCGATTTTAATGCCCTTTCTAAAACTCCACCAGTAGCCAATCACGTCAAGAGTGGCTACGTTTCACTATATAAGATTATTCAATTTTAAGAGACGTTTGTTTCACCTGGTCACCTTGGCGAATTTCCTCGAGACCACGGACAAGCTAATGCCGGTTACACTCCTTCTTCATCGTTGGCATGTGAGTGGACGCGCTCTGCTGATATGATGAAGAGAGAGAGGTATATACATACATATATATATATATATATACACACAGAGAGAGAAAGCCAAAAAGTTCCTCGCGGCAACCGCAATGTCTCTGCAGAATAAAACAACCATCAAGCGAATAATTTAGGGAAACAAGCGTTATGTTTTGGATGTCTCGAGATTGTTTCGCACGTCAACTGGTGAAAATAAGAAAGGATTTTTGATAGGTTTTGTAGCCACATAAGGAAAACAATCGTCACTGGTGGGTGTTTGATAAAAGGGAAGAGTTAGAAGAAATTAAAGATAGATTGAGAAAGAGATGTACGATAAAAGATAGAGATAAGAAAAGATAATTGAGAAAAAAGGTACAGACTGTTTTAAATTGATCATATGGGGAAAAAATGAAGAAAATAGAAAACAAAATATTCTAGAAGAAGCAGAAATAAATCCTACTTCAAACGCTAAGCGAATCACCAAATAGGTTTTTGTAAAATTAAAAGGCTTGTATAAGGAAACTGCAATATGTAAAATCTTAAGGATGAAATAATTGGAATCTCAATTAAATTCTCTATTAATGGCACCTCCATTTATACTATGAATAGATCGCGTTGAATTGTTTTAGAGCCATAGAGTATGAGAAAGTAATGTTCGAATGTTGCTTTCTTTTAAATACTATATTTTTTATATTTTTAAATATAACGAATGTAAGACCCCATTCCATGATGGATTTAAACGTCAAACGAAATATACAACAATTTCCATCGCAATTAGTTGTTAAAATGCAATATCCAAACCATAAATGTCTAATTTCCAAAATTATAACCATTTTCAAAAACGCAAAAAAACGAACTAGTGTTACTGCATGGAAATTTATTAAGAAATTAATTTCTGCGTTATATCAGCAAAATAAGTACATATAGACGAAATGTGAAATTCTGACTACACGTCATATAATTTTAAATGTATTTTTATTGATTTTTTTAGTAATAATATAATTAAAAATGTGTTGGAGACTACGGCGAGATGGATAAGAAATTAAGAACTCCTTAACCGTACAAAGTCAGAATATTTAGAGAAGATACAAACGGTAAAATTAAACAGGGTAATGAAAGAAAAACAGAGAAACAAATAAAAAATTTACACTTAGTAATAATATGCTTCTTACATTTTCAAAACTTGTCTTAAATTGGCACGTTTTTGGTAAACGCTGAAAATCTCGAATGCGAGGCGAAGAAAAAAATAGGTAGCTATATAAAATCCCGAAATTACTCATAACTTCTATGTAGTCGGGAAAAATCTAACAATTTATCTACGGATTAGTAGAAATTTGAGAAGTTGGAAACGTATCGTCAGGTGTACGTGTACGACGAGCATTTTGCGCGAAATGATCGCCAACCACTTAACTCTTTGTGTTGCAGGATTTTCATTTTGTAGCGTGCTACCTAAAAGCATTATGAATAACCGAACGTGTACGATCCTCGGACATTCATAGCGCAGGATGATTTATCATCGCTCCTCTCCTTCTCTCGCTCTCCGCCTTCGCTACCTCGTGACCCAAAGCGTCCCAAAAGAACAAGTTTTTCCCCCTCTAGCGTTTTTTTATTTTCTTTTTACTCGATTTCTCTCATGTTATTTCATCCGCGCGGCCATTGCTTTATGTGTAAAACGCAAACGAAAAGTCGGACATTAAAAAATATCCTCTTTTTATCCCATAGGCTTTTATTCATTCATTTATTTTTTTTAAGCTCGCGAAGTGCGACCTCTTGACTTCTTCATTCAGCCAAAAGAAATTCTTCATCGCTCCCCGAATTGAAATACGCGACATTTTTCGAACGTTCTACGCCATCGTCCTCCTTTTTCCTATATCCCATTTTGAGGTAAAGGGTAATAAAGTGCGGTTTCGGAAATCGCAGCCGAGTAACCGTTCAGAGGCAAAGGATCCGATACTGCATTTAGATATAACAGCCAGTACAGTTACTTCGTTAAGTTATTTTGCCCGGCAGATGTAAGAAGGATTAAAATGAGAAAGTTTTCCGGCAAATTTTGTTCCTCTTCTCTGATAAAATTTATTAACCGGTTCTTTAACGTGTAGCAGCTAGGCCAAATAAAAGTATCTAGTTCTTGCGTGTAGCGACTCGCGTGGACATAGCGATGGAAGACTGATAGCTACGAAAGAGCAATGGTTGTTGATATGAGCATTTGCATAAGAACGTTTATGAAAATGTGTCGGATTCCCTAAATTGTTTCAAGCTCGCAATTTCAGTTAAGTAGCATCGAAATTGGCTTGTTTTTCCGAGTCGCCGACTCCACTTCCAAGGTTCTGTTCTATCAATATTAAATAAATTTATATACATATATATTACATTACATATTACATTATATTTTAGTACAATATCTTGTCATTATTGTTTCCGATGGGTTACCATTGGCATTGGATATTTTATAGCAGTAGGAATTTTTCGAGTATGATATACTATAACAAATATTATCTCAAATTCAAAAACAAACACTTAAAATCAAAAGTTAAAAAAATATTTTTCTCAGTTATCTTCAATAGCCACAACACGGTTCTGAAAAACCAGATGCGCATTTCGGTTCCAAAGCAGCCGTATTCAGTGGCAATTCACCGAAAGCAGATTCTGAAAGAACCTTTAAAATGCTCGCTCTTGAATTTTTTTCAGCCACGATATGAGTTCGATAATTCTATGTAGAATTATCTCAAATGTTCGGCAAGTACTTGATATTTTAACAAATTTTCTCATTGTCTCGATCGCTTGCATTTTCCCATTCGACAAAGGGACGAAAATATTGTAAATCTAAATTCAAATGATGAATTGATATATTATTATCACAAAATTTAGCTTAAGGAGAAACATTTTTAAAATATTCTGTCTACTATCGGATCTTTTTTTGTAACACGATAAGTCACATTATGCATGCTCCTTAAGCAAGAAACTCTTACCAGTACGCCTAAACCACTTGCCAAAGAGAAAGGTGGCGGTAAATTCTTCGCCCAGTTCTTATCTTCTTTATCTCAATTCAACCCAGCCGCCATACACCTTTCTCCCTTTTCTTCCCTTCTCTCCCTCTGTCACTCCCACCCTCTCCACAGGACTGGACACCTCGCTTTTCCCCTTCTTTTTTTTCGTTTTTCCCCTCCGGAGGTGTTCTTTTTTTCCCCCGCGACTGTTGCTCCACCCTCATTTTTCACCACCTTCTACTACCGATCTCT
The DNA here is from genome assembly GCA_036926305.1 of Uropetala carovei. Taxonomy (NCBI): domain Eukaryota; kingdom Metazoa; phylum Arthropoda; class Insecta; order Odonata; family Petaluridae; genus Uropetala; species Uropetala carovei. The sequence continues at coordinate 6,809,385 of JAXCHB010000065.1, read as the reverse complement.
CCTCCGTTTATCCCTCCTCAAAACCCTGACGAGATTCGAACACAGGTCATTTTACGTAGGAACTCATCCGATAATCCCTTTGAAATATATATATTTCTTTTTTTTTATAGGTCTTAACGCAGATATTTTTGTAATTCAAGAAGCAGCTGTTGATGAATTGGATGTTTACATCAAATACTGACTCCCATATTTTATAATTACCAGCGCAAAACTAGCGGAATGTATAGAAATATTTAGGAATACGAGTATGTAGAAATATTTTTAATATTTCTAATAAATACATTATTTAGGAAATAATTCAAAAGTTGTAGTCTCCAAGAAGGGATTAATTCACGGGGGAACAACTCGAGAACAAACGATGTGCGTTGATTGAATGATCTGGGAATACTTATGGCAATATTTTTACTTCAAGATCCTGGAGCACGTTTCAACAAATGCAGCCGAAAAGAAATATAACAGCAATATTTAACTTCGAATTGGCCAGATTGCATTTTAATTATAACGTGATAGGTAACTGTAAATGTTCCGTGGTAACTCATTGGAAAAGCAAGAACAAATAGATAGATTTTAAGCATTAAATCAATGGACATTATCCAAGCATGTTAAATGTTTAAAATCCACCATTTGTCTTGACCTTTCGTGAGACATTCGTCGGGCTATAGGCGTAGCCAACCATAAATTTATATTCATGGGCAGAATATTTCAGGAAAACTGCGAGAAGCGTGTTATTTATTTCTAGTTAGATCGTAAGTCGAATACGTCTCAGCTATACGTGATCCGTATAAGAAGAGCCATATACTAATTAGTTTAGAAAGAGTCCACAGAAGATCAGCCAATTTCGTTAAACATGTATGAACATAAGCAAAGCGTAACAGCATTATTAAAGGGTTTTATCTGGGTATCACTGGAGGATCCCAGTGAAGGTTAATGCTCCTGGAGAAATAATAGGTCGGATGGTTTATCAGAAGTTTCAGGTTTTTTGAGGTATCAACATACATAGGTATACACGACGTACCTTGACAATATGGGGCCTATGGCTAAATTTTAGGAAACACCTTTGTTATGTATGATGTAATCTTTTCTCCGTTTTAATCAAGGATAATTGCGTTTTTGTCATATATAAATTAACGTTCGAGTATTAAAATAATACTTACGGGAAAAATGAACTTTTCGCACTTTTTTCGGGAACGGTTGGCGCCTTTTACATGCGGCGCCTGGCAAAAGCCATACCCTAGTTACGGCACTGTACACGATCGTGACAATAAAATACGTGGGTTTGTGTTTAGGACAGTGCGTTATCGATGCCCGTTTTTTTTCGAGGACGATACGAGATCAGGGAAGAAAATTGTTAGGTAGGCTTTGATGCGTTGCACTCTCTGCCACTCACTAATTTGGTGAATTGCTAGGTGCCGTGTATATCTAGATGTAACTAGGCGTATTTTACTTTTCAGCACGTTTTCATAAAAGAAAAAAACGTGTTTATGTTATTTGTAGCCGAATTATGAGAGATAATTGTATAATTCTTTCTGAATACGATAGCTCTTATCGATCTACGACTTTTCCTTTTATCGAAAGTTAGCCCTGAATGAATGACTTTCGTGAGGCGCTTGTCCGAAATACCCCAGGTGAAGACCTTAATAGCGTGCGAGAAGGTTTCTCGGACGCCCCTCGCTGCGCCTCGGCCTTGTATTTCCTCATCCGGGCCCTAGAAACTTATCTCCTTCCTTATTGCGTGTCGCCCTTCTCATGGACCGGTGGTCGTTAGTGGATCCGCATAATTGGGTCAGTCGACACTTTATGCGGTTTTAATAGCGGTTATGGAAGTTTTTGCGTGATGGATAAAATCTACAACGATGCATTTCACCTCGGTTTGCGTGTTTTAAACCTCATCGAATTTTAAATTTCAGGAGATGCCTCCTTAGTAAAAATGTGGATATTCCTGTAAATTTGGGGAATTTTGATTCCCTCTCCTTCTTTCAATGTTCGGATGCTTATGAGCAACATGCGCTTCTATTAGAATATTGTTAAATATCTTCGTTTTAAAAAGCTTAGAATATTGTTAAATATCTTCGTTTTAAAAAGCTATTAATAGCAGAGCACGCTATGACACAGGAATCTGGCTGTAGGTACTCATTACAAGATGACCCGTATTTTCCAATTGACTGTTAAGAAACAGTCACAAATAGATGGCTTCAATTTGCATGTGTATTTATTGAAATTGTTTTATTTTGTTCTTTGAGTAATTTCCAAACTTATTATAAATATTCCTTAGTTGTTTATGATTTTCACTGATCATGACCAATTGAGACGTTTGGGCCCTCTTATGAACGATTTTTCCCTGTAAGAAAATAAATACTTTCTTGAAACACGAGATTCTTAGTTAAGTTTTATAATGACGTTAAAAAAAATCCTGTAGCCCATTGCTCCGTACGATATTAATAAAGCACAGCATTACCTTCCTATTACGCTTTTGTGCTCTTTTCTTGTAAACTTATACAGTCGATCGTGGGTATCGTGGTATTTCATAACTTGACGGGAAGAAAGCGAATCTGGAAAAATGTTGTAAAAATGGAGTTAAGAGGAAAAAGTGAGAGTATATTGTGGAAAACAGGTGATTATTGATTAATAATAAAGGCCTTTATAGATAAGTGGTAGCATGGGGAAGAATACATAGTTTGATAGATATAGAGTAAATTTAGAGTCAGTATTCAGTTTAACTGGATTTAAAATGGGCATAACTATTTGTTTTGTATATAAATCAGTATTTCTCCATTGATCTCAAAGCATTAGTTTTCAAGATTATCAGATTTTTTAACGGAGGTGGTGGAATTTTATGGCCTGTGATAAAAAGATTTTCAGCTCCTCAGGCAACATTTAATATATTTGTATCCTTATCTTCTGTCTAAACGATTAAGTGACCAGTTACAAGAGGTTAGTATTCCCATTGTGTGATATAATTGTTACATTCAGAAACAGGCGTCGAAATAATTGCTGGTTGCAATAAGTATAACACAAGAGTTTCAATTAAAATCGGCTTTTTAAATGTCTTCGAAACGCCGAGCATTTTTAATGTCAGTTACGTAAGATCAGTAAGAAATCACCAAATAATCCTGAATCAAGTAAAAATGAGAAATCGAAACAGATAGAGAGAGTGAGAGAGAAGTAAATTATCCGATAAAAAAAATTTATTTATTTTTAAGCTAATTTAAAATCCTTTTTTATGCGATTCTTTCCTTATCCAAATGACTGCCATTCAACCTTTACTCTCTTTTTCGTATCCGGAAAATCTCTATCCGGCACAAAAATAGACGATACACTTCAAAAAGGCGGATATGAGAACGCTTTTTTTTTAAAAACCCCTTTCTGAAAAACTTCCGAGATATTTGGGTCGAAAACTTAACGAAGCTTTCCCTCGTAGATAATCTTAATTGAAACGCACACGACCTTTTTTTTTACACGTTTAATTTTTCCCTTACTTTCTTAAGCTACTCTATTCTCCTAATTAGCTCTTCCTCTACGATAATCTTTATGATACACTTTCGAGAGAGAGAGAGAGGGAGGGAGGGAGAGCTGGCGTTTCAGCACTTCGCCGAAGCGAGTAATGGTTTTAGTACCTTCTTTCTCCTTATGCACTCGGCCTGATTTTTTTGTCCGTTCTTCACGGGGGTTTGTATAAGGAGTTTCTCTCTCTCTCCCTCTCTCTATCCATCTCCTAAGGTTCCGAGCACGAGTGGAGTGGACCTCTCCCAATTATATAAAGCTTAGGGCAATTGCAGCCTTTCGAGTTTGATTAATCACCGATCACATTGGGTGTGAGGTTCTCCGGAGGTGAGATGGGTCTGAGAAATAGTGCTTCAGAAAGATTTGGAAACGTCATAATATATGTGATATATATATATATATATATATATGTATATTGTCGAGATTCGTTCGTCTATGTATGAAATGCTTCGAGAAAATCGAGTGGATTTAGCGAAGGCCAAATCTAGGGCATAACGTTTACCAATTATGCGAACGTGAGGCATGCATTTCAAGCGCCAAGTTCCTTCCTTGGGCGTGAATAATTGTGTGGAGTCGGCGAACAAATTTACATGTCGAATTTTATCTGCAAATGATTAAGATTCGAATATCTCTAATTGTTAAGATAAACGCATAAGAGATGTGAGCCTGTTAAGTATTTAGAAATTTCATCGTTTCTAAAAATAGGATCGATCCTCTCTTTAGGTATAAAAGGATATGGAATGAAGGACTTCGTTTTTGGACGCTGCGTACGAAAATGTCGTCTAAAATTTCTTTTTAAGGCAATATAAAAAAGTCTTGTTCGGGTCTTGGTTCAATCTCTATTTATTATTCCTCTTCATCGTTCAAGCTGACCTTAATTGACTTAGCAGTTTGTCTGTAGATGATATGAATGACAATTATAGAAAGTCTTTGCGATATAAATAACCGGTGACTTTGTAAATAACTTGTATTATTATTACTTCTTTTATTATTAACAACTAGTGTAATGCCCGTTGAAATATCAACGGAAGAATTATATATAGATAGATAGATTATTATTATTTTCATTTAAAATAATTAATATCACACTTTTGCATATTAAATATTTTGCCATACACAACATTTCTCGTGAATATTCTGTTGTTGACGGGCTATCTTTAATTAAACTTAAAATAGTTGCCTCTCTTACCCTCCCTCTCTCCCCACTCTCACACCCTGTCTCCCCCTCCCCCATCTTACACCCTCTCTCCCTCTCACACCCTCTCTCTCCCTCCCCCTCTTTCCCCCTCCCCCTATTTCCCCTCCCCCCTCTACTTCCCTCTCTCCCCCTCCCTCTCGCTCCCCCCTCTCTCGTATTAAAAGCATTCAAAGCACGTTTATATACCCATAAGAATTGAATTAACAATACGATAGAGAGGTCTAATAATGTAATTGGTAGTCAAGGCAACATTCCCTTAAAACTGCAATATTTCCACAAAATATGTGAATTAAACGTATAACATGATCGATTTGGAATTGTATCTGAAGGTCGTAGGTTCCTTCTAATTTTAATTTCCAAAACAATAAAAGCCTGCAGGCCAAAAAATGGATTTTTACATGTTACCTTACGGAAAATGGAAATGTCTTCCTCGCAGTCGAACCCAGGACTTTTTTGGAGATTTATTTTCGTCATTACCTTAAAATATGTTAATCAAACATCATTGCCAAATTTCAATCTTCTACCTATTGGGAAAGTTTGTTAAAACGCTCTATATCGGCCATCGTGAAAGCGTGACCAACCAACAGACCTGGGCTATTATAGTATTAATGATTATTATAAAATAAATCTCATATTAAACTGTCTTTTATTTCTAAAAAATATTTAAAGTAAGTAGCTGTAACAATGCTGCTAGTCTTAAAAAGAATTTCTATAAAAAGAAGTTCTTTAAAATAAAGGCGACCGTTCACTACTTTTACTAAAGACATCAGGGATCAGGGGTGACATACATGATTCAACATTATTGTTTTGATTGGCAAAGCAATGCAATAGATAGAGGAATAAATGAATCCATTTCCAGAAGATGGAAAAGACTCGTAAATCGAACTGATCTTCGTAAAAGATATTTATGATAGCTCTGTTTGGCAGTCTGAAGCGGAAAAAAACGAACAATAAATTCAATGGTTTGGATTATATTTTTTCAGCCACGAGAAACTCATTTTGTATTAGCGGATTGCACTTGAACTCGCTTTACACTTGAAGCGTCCGATTTGGTGCCCTGAGATCCGGTATTAGAGCAAGACCTGCACCTACACCCGACTGCGTGAGTAGACACGCAATTGCACTAACCCATTTCTCGTAATGGGCTATTGAGCAGTTAGGTTCCTTACTTCGTTCAAAAAAGAATAGACGTTTATATGTACAACTATCCGTTGTTGTGTGAGGTTAGTGACAAGCCTGGCTTATTCTTCCGTCACTGCCTGCGCGACAATCGTGGGGGCAAAGACAAGGTTTGAAGTAAAGGTAGACATAGGGTTGTGAAATTCAGTGTACCCTTAGAAAAATACACCACTGCTGGGAAAACTTGAAAAACTATTTTTGTGTTTCTTAAGCTAGAAGAAGTACTGTAGTTTAATCTAATTAATTAAACAGGTTTGACCAAGTAATTAACCATTAAGTCTTGCATCAGGTGATTTTTCTCGTTTTTTTACCTCCTGGTTAAATCAAATAAGTTACGCAGTAATGACGCGGCAATTAGAAATGCAAGCGTGTGTATACATATATATATATATATATATATACTTACAATTAGATACTTCAAATTTATCATCTTTTTAGGTCCCATGATTCAATTTAAATTAGAGACGAGACGGACGAAGTAAAACCATATGCGTTTTTAAAAAATATGTACGTACTTATTTACATCAATACCCTGCAAGACGCCAAAAGCGTTTGGCAGGGGTTCCCAAACTGTGGGGTAGCAAAGACAGAATGTTTTGCTTTAGTTACAATTTCACATGTGCCTGTGTTTATAATTAAGATTAATTTGTGCGCAAATCTATATTTTATACGTATTTCAATGGGATTAAGGATGTAGAATGGGTCGTGGATGTATAAGGTTTGGAAACCACTGGATTAAAGGAAAAAAAAGAAAAGAGGAAGATTAATGCATTCAGGAGAATTTCAATCATGGCCCGAACTGGAAATTTCAAATGCTACAGCGGGTCGGATGAGTTGATACGAGTCACGAAGAGATTTCACAAAAGTAAAAATCAAGTCTAAAAGTTATTGAGCATGAAATCTTCAGCATTTATGTTTTTAAAAACACAGTTGTAATTTTAAAAAATATGAATTTGCCTTTGTTAAATTTTCTATTATATATTCGGCCCGCTAATTGCCGACCCCTACTTTAGGTAAAATCCCAAAATCAAATACATTCACAGCAAATAACCAATATAAAAACCATTCCATTGACGTAAGTCTTCGTTACACCTGTGGCCTCCTCAGAGGCATAACGAGAGCTAGGAAACCACAAGAAGGTATGATTAGACCAGTATTTTTCAAAGTACGGATCGCGACCCTGTACCGGGCCGCAAAGCTGACGAGAAAAATTCGAGCCCTCAATGCAAATCCGGATGAAACGTATAGAAAACTACGTGGAATTGAATGCTCCTACTAGATAAATGCCTATGTTTTTTTACATATATTCCTTTTTATCGTGAGTTAACGGGAACTCGAGTCAGAAAAAATGTTTTTCTTCCAAACCAATTGGTCGCGAGTTTGGAAAACATTTAAAAAGACGACGGAATCGACGAATACACCGACCGTGCATGGAAGCGTGAGTTAATTTCAGGACAGGGATTTTCCTCCGGCTTTATGTGTCAGTACGAATCTTCCTCGTTCCCTTGGCCCTCGAGTCAGAGAGGAGCCGACCTTTCTCTCTCTATTCTCCCGACAAAAAACGAGAACGGTTAATTATTCCACACGTCGAGATAGCGCTCCGTTCGAGCGCGAAGTTGGTCCTCGGACGAGCGAGCAATCGAATGGACGAATGAATTAACTCCATCCATCGATCGGAACACACCTCGGCGAATTTTCGTTCGAAAGTTTTGTATCGCCCAACGAAATCTCTTCGGCGGTCGCGATGTCGACCTGGATAGCACCAGATGCGTTAATAATCTCGCCCCGCCCGATTAATCATTCACTCGATCGACGGCGTATGAAAGATTTTTTGGGTCGCGGAGGAAGGCGGAGGCAGCGACGGGAAGGAGAAACAGCCGAAGATCGCGAAACGCGTCGATGATTGATATAACGAAGAAAAAAATGAAACGTCAATCGCCTTTCTTTCGGAAAAGAAAAAAAATAAGACTCGGTCGGAGGGAGCCTTAAGGTAAGGCCAGGAGAACGCAATACGTCGAAGATAAAGATCGCTTTGGGTATAATGTAGGTAGGTGTTGGAAGACGAGGATACGGAACGAGGAAGAGGCTAAGGCGCAAACGAACGGGCATAAAAAAAGAACCGCCGCTTGAAGGGTTAAAGGAAGGAAGGGTTGGGTGGAATGAAAAGACACAACTCCTCAATGAATTCACCAGATGGCCTCCTTCCCCTTTCGAATCGCTTTATCCGTTTTAAGCAGATGCTTCTTTGTTCTCCGGCTGGCCATCTGAAATCTCTTACCCGGTTTCCTCCCTCTCCTTCATTCCCTGACGCGATGTATTCTATCTCTCGACGCCACCGTGAAAAGCACCCAAGTGGGTCCGACGTCTTGAATGGCATTACCTCGGAGGCGGCTTGTTGTCTTCCAAACGGAATTCATTTAGTTCCTCCTCGTTGCTAGGTGTCTCCTATTTTTTTTTCCGACGGTCGGAGTTTTCTAGGTGAGCGAGGTGCGCTGATATGGAGACCGATAAAGTGTGAAAAAAGTGGATACCCGGTTGGTTGTTAGCCTGGTTTGCAGTTTTATCGAAACCATGGGGGAGTTCTGCCTCATTGTGTAGCCTCTATTGGTTCAGTGATTTCTTCATCTGAAAAAGATTCCCAGCCCTTTTAGGAGTTCTTTCATGTCTCCGAATTTAAGGCTCTTTTAGGAAGAAAATTTATTTTGCGTACTGGATGATTGCAGGATTTATTTTAAATCTCATGATTCCGCTGCAATACACGACCTTTAGGTGAAGACTACTGCATGCTAATGTAGGTATGCATTTTATGTTGAGTCTAGATTCGTTATAACTGCGATTAAATGGGAAAAAGGGACATTAGACTAGATTAGGTCTTTATTTGGGGCGAGATGGAGAATAGGAAGTGCCATATACCACATGACCCCTAAATATATACGTATATTGAGATATGCGAACGAAAAAAACCCTTCCGAGAGGCAAAAACGGGAGACGAATAGGTGCCGCGTTAAAAGTGACAATAATAATTCTGATTTAGTTCTAGAGAGGAAAATAATGACGTAGGACGAATGTCAAATTTATTTTTATTTTCAAATAAATTATAATTTGATTTATAATTCGCAGTCGGGCGCTGGGTCGCGAATCTCGTGAGAAAAACCTGGGAACTCATTGCATAAGACGTTGAAATGTATCAAAAATATATGGGGCTAAATGCTCATTATATAAACGCTAATCATTTATTAGTATGAGTTACTTTATAGTTGATAAAAGCTAAATTTAGAGCATATTGTTCTCCATATTACCTTCCCTTCGACTAGGTAGCGATAAATTCCACTGGGTCACGAGACAAAAAGTTTGAAAAAACTGATTTATAAGATAATTTTCACTTTTCCTTTGGCATCAATTTTTTTTTCTCGAGAGTATTTAAGTGATATTTTCAGCAGATAAGTTATTGGGTTCCTCACAACATTTTTACTGCTTTTCCAATTCCACCAAGCTCCTTAAAGACTGAGGCTTTGGTACTCACCATTTTCAAAGAGCTTTAGTTTTTAATTCGCATTAAATATGTAATAATTTTCTTCAATGGACCATACGAAATTTTAAGACAGATGATCTGGTTTCTAACATTAGATGTTACCGAAGTATCGAGAGAATATGACACAATTATTAATAAAAGCCTGAACCTAGATTAAAATTTTCGCTGACATAATTTAATGGAATTTTAGGTGGATAACGTTAAAAATTTTAATTAAGAATAATAGAGAAATTCTACTTAGAAATCAAGTCAAATGTTTCTTTTAAAAAACAGAATTCGCAACAGAAATGCATTATGATTACATGCGTGACTTTCTCGTGAAATTATGAAGTCATTCAGTGCGATAGTGATACCTAAAGAACAATATATTCTGTACCGCTCATCCAAGCTAGACCATTAAATCAGTTGTTAAGTGAAGAAATTGAACCATGATAGCAACCGCCTATTAGGCATTAAAATACATTTGTGGTGGTTGTAATAATTTACGGCTACCCTTCTGCAAAAAAATTCCCCACGATTTATCTATTAAATTATCGAATCGCTTGGAAAACTGGCGGTAGCTGAAATAACAAAATGCTTTTGATCTCGAATGTACCTAAAAACTCTCGCAAGAGAGCGAAGCGCAATTTTGTGGCCTTGTTATAAATTTAAGTTTCGTTCTCGATTTGATGACTTTTTTCCTAACCCTTCCCGAAAATTGCACAGGAAATATCGATTCGAACTCCGGTTTTTTTTTCATCTCAAAAAAGAAACAAAACTTAATCTTATTTCTATATTATAGAGTCCTGCGCGCAAGCGGAAGTGTCTCTAGTTGAGCTCAAAGCCTTTTTTTTCCAAACATCCTTTAGGATCGAAAAACAAAAAAGTAACAAAGAGGATTTAAACGTGTTTTACAGTTCGTCCTTGTTCCCTTGACAATGAAGGATAGCAGGCGGGGAATCACTTTAAATGGAGACGGAGAGCGTGTTTTGTTATTCAGTTCGCGTCTTCAGTACGCGTTGTTTCGTGGACGCTAACAGCAACAGTCGGCTCTCTAAAAGACTGGTGTATCTTTGAGTGTGTGTATGTATATATAAATAAATAAATTATATATATATATATATAAAGAGAATTTCGCAGCTCTCTATCCCTTCCCTTCCCCCTCACCCCATCCGCCTCTCCCGTTGGTTATTCAAACGGTGAATGCGTTTAGCGCAAAGCATTTGAGACTTAAAGGACTTATAAGCGCTCCCTTTTTCCCTTGACGAAAGAATCCCGCAAAATGCCATTTATTTCCCGCGCATTCCCTCTTTTCCCCTCCTTCTCCTTTCCCCCCCCCCACCTCTCCCTCCTCCTCTTCCTCTCGCCCTCTTCCTCTCCTGTCATTCCTCCCTCTCCTCCTCCTCTCTTATACTTCCTCCCTCTCCTCCTCCCTCTCTCTCTCTCCTCTTTCTCTCCCCCTCTTCCTCTAGTCCTCCGCGTTCTTCGCCGTTCTCCTAAACAGAGGGCGGGCTATCGAGACTCGCTCGGTTGAAACAGACTCCGTTTTCCACGTGCGCAGCTCTTGCGCGGTATTTTTTTGTTTTCCCCCCTGCGGTTTCATATCGTCCCAGTTTCTGCAAAACTCTTTTTAGTCCATCGCGAGTGCTCTTTTCGCTTTCCTCGCCTCCTTCCTTCCTTCTCTCTCACCTTGTGAATTATCTCCATCTTCCTTCAACTCTCTTCTGGAGATACAAACTTTCATCTTTATTATTTTACCTTCCATATGTATTATTTATGATGCCCCGATGAAAATGAGGTGGGGCTCCATCTTGCTGGAGAATGAAATCATCTTCATACTGCTCAAGTTGAGGAAACAACCAGTTAATTAACATGTCTAGGTACGACATCTCTGTGACGGTTGCCTCGCAGAAAAAGAACAGATCGTAAACTCCGCGTCTGGAAACAGCACAAAACACGTTAACTTTGGGAGTATCCCTTTCATGTTCGATAAATTGATGTGGATTCTGAGTTCCCCAAATGCGGACGATGTGCCGATTCACTTTTCCATCCAGATGAAGCGTAGATTCATCACTGAAGACAATTCTGGACAATAAGCTCTCTTCCTCCTCGATCCTACGCTGCAATTCGATGCAAAACTGGAACCGTTTTTCCTTATCCCCAGGCTTCAGTGCTTACAAAAGCTGCAACTTGTATGGCCGCATCATTAACCTCTTGCATACGATACGCCACACAGTTGCCTAACTCACGGCTAACTCGCATTGTTGACTTTCTGGGACTCCGTTGGAATGACCGTCGGACACGTTCCACTGTCTCCTCTGAGGCACGGCGACCGGGAGGCTTACCTTTGCAAAGACAACCTCTTCTTTCAAACTGTTGATACCAGGAGTAAATGCTAGTCCTTATGAAATCGAGTACGGAAGTTATGCCGAACTGCAGTTGCACATTTGGTTTGATGAAATTGCAAGACACAGAAAGCCTGTTTGGGTCCGGAAGCCATTTTGTGTACTAGTAACATCAGCGCCGCCAGGTGGGTGAAACTGAAACTTCACCACGCATAAAACAAACTTTGATCTGTTCTGAAACAAACAGTGTGCCGCATGTCGCAATTGTATTGTTGATTTTCCTGTAATAAATTTTCTAAAGTGTTCAGGTATTTATGAATAACTCTGTATTTAGAATAAAAGTATTTTTTGCGCAAAATTATATTTTAAAATTGATAGGGAATTTTATGTTAGTTGGTAGAGGGATGGGGTTAAAGGGGATCGCTATAAGTTGCGCTTCAGCCCTAGGAATACCAAGATATTTTCAGTCGCATTACTAAATAAGCGATGGCCTAAGAGGCACGCTATCTAAGATTTCATAAAAAGATAGTAATATTTTGTTTAGGTATTGTAATATACTCAAAAATATTATAGGAATATAAGTATACGATTTTCATAATTAATTTGATATTACACAGGGTGTTTCAAAAGTTTCTGTGCAGTAGATTTTACATAAATTAAATTGGTTATTTTATTTGACTTAACATTTTCAATTAAAATGCAAGTGCAATGTGGGAGACCACGTACAATGGTGGGGGTCCCATTGTCCGAGTTTTAACGGTTCATACTATGACAGTATTGTAAAAATGTAAAAAATGTCAATTCAAATAAAACAACCAATTTATTTTATGTAAAATCTATTGCACATAAACTTTTTAAACACCCTGTATCATCTTATCATATACTATAAAAGCAAAAATGTTCACGAAAGAGCTTTTTTCAAATTTATCCTCATTTTGTTTGGATGTTGAGATTCATGTAGAGCAAAATACTCTCAAATTTACAGAAATCGTAACAAATTAATAGGACAGGAACGTTTTTACTCTGAGTCGTCTGACACATCACATTTGACAAATGAAATTTAATTTCGGCCACCTAATTTGCACGAAGTTCGGGAACCGCTGCTTCAATTACGTACTTCTCCTCCCCCGCCCTCTTCTTTTTTGAGTCAAGTTTTCCATCGAGGGCGATTTCCATCCATTTTCTGTATCTCCTCAGATTTTGCTCACTCACCTTAATTATGTTGCATTTGCTGTGATAAACCTGTGACGGATATAACGAAAGCAAGAAAGGGCTTATTATTCCTCCATCCTCTGTAGAAAAGAACGGCGCAATTCTTTTTTTCCGTATAAAATTTTCTAACTTTAGCCGCTGGATATCATTCGAGGATCGTGTCTGGAAATATTGTCTGAGATTTACGAAATGATTAAGATGTAAAGAATTGAGGGAGGAAAACTTAATGGTATAATACACAAATACCTGCTTCGAGGATACCTAGGATCAGTAAGTCACGAAGATAAAGTTAGGATATGAGAGACTGTACTCGATATAATAGTATGTTACGTAATCATAGGTTTTTGCAACATATTTATTATTATTCCAGTAAACTGATAGGTATTATAAAAATGTTAGATATTATCGATTGGACAAACGACACCGATAATAACGTAACGGATATTTTATTGAAAAACTAAACAAGTGTACCTAATATTAAAATGAATTTTTATAAATAACTTTTATATAGATGATAGCTTTACATGCACTAACTTAAATTTATTTGTATTATCTTAGGTTACATTATGTACATTGAACTTTAATGAAAATTTTAGGCGGGACCACATTAAGAGAGTTTAGCATAAACTTCTGGAGGTGTCTATTAACTACAGAGAGAGAGAGACTTAGAATCTATAATGCAAAATACGTTGGAGATGTACTAGTAGATATTATCTGGAGAATCGAATGTCGCTTTAAATATGCTCGACACGTTTATATAAAAAATTGATTTTTTTAGCAATTAATCAATATCGATAAATAACTCTCATTTCTCACTGAACATCTGATTTACATCTCTATTTAAAACCGGAGTACTCTTGCCCTCTGGGAGTGAAAAATAAATCTAAGCCCATACATTTTAAATGCAAATCTGGGCATTAATTTCATCTTCGGTTTATGTCAGAGCCATTGTACGATCGGAAAAACACGACGGGTAGGTCGTTGGTCAGAATTTGAGGCATCGGGATCGGACGTGACTTCCATCCAGTATGTCGATCCAATAAGATCGTCTTATGATTTATTGTAGAAACGTCGACTACTAGCAGTACATAATAAAATTTATGCGAGACTGGTTCAAAACTCAACACTAAAAAGTTTCATCTTAACTTCCAATTTTTGTTGTTCCTCCGTCAAGAATATTGCTCAATGCTATAAACAAGTTTGAAAACTTTTCTTTTGGAAAATTCAATTCATCATCCACTGGAAAGTGTCGAGCAAATGAGCAATTCAGAAGGTTTATCGAAGCGTTTATCGAAGCAGTTTGGGATATACCAAACGGAAAATTGAACGTGTTAGGAAAGTGTGCAGTGTACCACAAATAGGCTCGTTTCATGCGGTGGAATATTTTAAATTAAGCGATATACTTGGAACGAAAGCATACCATAAAACAGCGAAACATAAGACCAAATTATGTCTGTCTACTAAAATTTACTTTTTAATCAGTTGTAATCAAACTAACAATAAAAAACTCATTTAAAATATACCTCACTTGAGTTAAGTACTAGTAGTAATTTTGACGGTTTCGTTCTTTTCTTCGTCGTAGATAATTACTTACTGCGAAGATTTTTTACGTTGTCGACCAATGCGTATCCATGCGTGATTTTTAGTTAAAAGCGAATTACGACTTTCTTGCTGGATTTTTTTAAAAACTGCTACCCCTTCGATAAAAGATATATAGGAAAATAAATATTTTATTTGGCTAGTTTTACAAATTTTATTTGAAAGCTTATTCGATGTGACTAATATTTTACGAACTATGAAGAAATGTTAGTTTTTGTTGTCAATAAAGTGGCACCCCTGTTTATGTCATTTTCTTGTCGCCTTTGCCCAGATGTCCTCAAAACCAAATTTTATGAGAATCCGTTCTGTAGAAGCCGAGAACGGGCATACGTATAGACTGGCGGACAGGCCTAAGCGAATAGGAGCTTACGTTAAAAACGAAACGCGCCCGAAATAGGATAGTATGGATAAAGGGAGCAGTTACGATACGCAAAGTGGCACATGAATCAAATGTTGAAAGGGAAGATAGAGGAGGAGTAAATATTTTAGGAACGAGAAAGGGGTGAAAAATACAAATCCAGTCATCTGTCTGGCAGCGCTCACAGAGTGACATATTCTATAATTAATCACTTTTCTCAAAGATAGGACTCCAATAATATCAAAATACGGTGAAAATGTGAGGATTCGACTTTCTTCCTAAACATTTCATATACAGCGTGGGGATATAAATGGATTCAATTTAACGCATCAAAATTATAATGAGCTAAGCATTGTGCGGGATTCGTAAGAATACGAATAGATGAATCTTATTCGACTGAAAGTAGCTGTGTTTATGCTTATTTACAAATGGAGGCGATAAAGCCTTTTTTTTATTAAGCCTTCTTTACAAAAAGTAAGAAAATGGACTGCTTATAGGAAGGTCGTATCCGTCTGTCCGCGTGTTTCATCTCCGAAACTATTGAGTGGATTTTTATGAAGTTTGGTACTATGAAGTTTTTGGGCAAAGGATAATAATATAGTAATATACGTAAATGATTGCCGTGATCCAAGCAGGAATACCACCTTTATCCAATCAGGGGTGCCATTTTTCTATGAGCAAAAAAAAAACTTTGTCATATTTCGTGGTGACAATATAATTCATATCAAAATATGTTTCTACGATGGGGTCTCAAATTCTAATCGAATGGGGGTCAAAATAAATTATTTTGAAATGCATGATAGCGAGCCGAGTGTGATAATTTCAATATATATATATATGAGCCTAAGCATTCTGTTGAAACATAAATGCTTACGGCACAAAATGGCATTTGTTTCAATTAAGGACAAAATTATTGTGCAATTCCTAATTATTGAACATTTTTATATTGTTTAGTATACCTTTTTTGATCCGTTGTTGTCTTTTCCACGTTTTATCTTCAATCCGCATACGGCATAATTAAAATTATCTAGTGTACCGTGCGTTTTGAATTTTCAAGGCCTCATGCAATTTACTATCAGTGAAATGTTTTACTGCTTATTTCAAACCGTCATAAATGGAGCTACTTAAAACTAATCAACCGATAGAAAAAAATAGCAAGCATATGCATGTCGCTACTATATAAACAAATGGTTCGGACGAATCGAATCGCTCATGGAACGAATGGCTCGTCCATATGCTGTTATAACGACGGGTCTTAGCGAAGTATCCGGTTTAAGCATCATTCATCAATATTTCAATCGCTTCCATTCACCGGACATGGGTTTTGTGAGATACAAATTGCGTTCGTATAACGCTCACATTACTAGCAACAACAGAGAAGTACTATTTTGAATAATTGAGGCATAATGACAGTGGAGAGGGTGAGGGTTGAATAGGATCAAATGCAGTCGCGACCAAATCCACTCCTCTTCCTCATCAGGATACGAGACCGTGACCTCGATTCCGCGCCGACATGTACGACCTCCTGGAGGGAGTTATACTAAAGACCGGATCGCTCTTTTTTCTCTAATCCTCTCTACCTCCCTTCCCCCCCCCCTCCCTCTCTCTCTCTCCCTCTTCTCATTCTCTCTTTCTCTCACTCTCTCTTTCCACCTCTTTCTCTTGAGCCGCTCTCGGGATTTCTCCGGCGCTATCTATCGGGCGGATCTCCCAACTCATGCATCGCCCTAATTGGTCACTGCCGAGAGAGTAATTGAACGATGCATCCATGTCTTCAAAAAACGGGGTCGAACTCGGCACCACTCCTACCAGGGGAGGAGGTTCTCTCTCTCTCTCTCCCCCTCTCATTTGCTCTCTCTCTCTCTCGTCACCTCCTCTCTCCAGCAAGTGGGTTTTTGCTCTTTTTATACTCAACATTTCCCACTTAAATTTCACAACAACCATTTCCGCTTTATGTTCAAATTGTACGTATTGGTTTGCTTAAAAATCTTGTTTCGTGGCTTTATTTAATCCGTAAATATGTATTAACATTTTATATCGAAAATTGCAAAATACTTCACATTTGGGTTTAAGTGTAAGCCTCAACCTCGACAAAATAAAGGGATTAGTCTATCTGCCTCTCTCTCCCTCCCTCTCTCCCTCCCTCTTTCTCCCTCCTTCTCTCTCCCTCCCTCTCTTTCTCTCCCTCTCTCTCTTTCTCTCCCTCTCTCTCTCCCTCTCTCTCTCTCTCCCTCCCTCTCTCTCTCTCCCTCCCTCTCTCTCTCTCCCTCTCTCTCTCTCCCTCTCTCTCTCTCACTCTCCCTACTTAAGATGGCTGAAAGAAGAGACCAACTTCAAAGGGCCAAATAAAGACTAATATCTATTTCTCCCCATCTCTCTCCATCTATCTATCTCTCCACTCCTCTCTCGCTCTCTCTATCTCTCCCTCTCTTTCTCACTTCTTCCCTCTACATATCCTCCCTCTTACTGGGCTGAATGAAAGAAGAGAATTCTCTCTATTCTCAATATCGCCCAGATAAAGACGAATGGCCATCTATCCCTCTTTCTCCCTCAACCTAAATCCCGCTCTTTCCCACACCCCCCCCCCCCCCCCCCTTACTTGACCACACCTACGTATTTCCCTCTCATCGGCTCTCGCTACCTCTCTCTCTCTCTCTCTCTCTTCCACTCCACTTTAGACTTCTCTCCATCCCATCCCTTGTTCTTTCCCCTTTCTTTCCCTGTTCATCGTGCACTTCATTCCCATTTTTATTACCGTAGTTCTCTTATCCCGAATTCTTATTTCATCATCTCTCCTCTCTCATTATTCCTCTCTCCCTTTTTATCCATCCTCATTTATTTCTCCTTCTTATATACCTACTTCTATTCTCTCTCCCTTCCTCTTTAATCGCTCTGGCTCCTTCGCTTCTTCGCCTCGTAGCATACGTGCCCCGCTGCCGTTTTTCCCCCACACCCTCTTACCCCCTCCACACCCCTTCTCGTCTCGTCGCCGAGGTTTTTCGTGATCAGTCGTGCATCATGGCTCTAATAACCCTCTTCCATTACTCTAAAATTGGCACGCAGATCTCATCCATCCTTCGCGTGATCGAGGGGGACATGGTGATTGATTGCGTTCGACGTGCTACCGCGAGGGATTTATTGGTGGGAGCAGAGGGGCTCTCCTCTTGTCGGAAAATATCTCGGCCTCCATCCCCACGTCCTCAGGGACGATATTGAAAATAATCATTCCGTGTGAGGAATTAGAAAGAAACTGATCAAATGTTCATCCAAGAAACTGGTTAATATTACACGGATACAGATTGAATGCTATGAGTCTAGAGAAAAAGATCATCAAAACACTTAACATTATGTAAAGCAATAATTAATAAAAATGAAATCATTCGTTTATCACTAAGAATTCTTTTTAGGATTTTGAACTTCGTGCTATGTTATTTCACGATAAAAATTTTATTTAAAAAGAACAAACTGATTTAAGGGTTTATTAAATCTAAGAACTCATACAGGGAAAAATGTTTTTTTTAAGGCGAAATGCGATTGCAAGAATCTCATAATAAAACAACAATACACATATGTATATACAAGGAATAACATGAGCAACAACATTTAAAAGCGTTGTTGCGTTTGAAAGATACGTGAAACCGCCCAAGAAATCGGTTACTATAAAAACTATCCAACTGAATCCGATGAATGTACAGTGAAATTGATTATAAAGACATTTAAATGTTAAAAAGGTAAATTAAAAATATACTCATGCATATTTCATCACGCTGAACCATTTTCTACTGATCTCCAATAATCTTGCCTCACCACTAACAGTAAAATTTGGAGAAATCTTTCCCAACTTGATTCCTTGAGCGACAAGTAAGCCAAACGATTTCATTTGCTGATGAGAAGGAGGCTTATTTCCATCAAGAAAATAACGTAAATTGCAATCACTATCTCTTATCCCGTTCCAGCCCCTTCCCTCATAAACTAGTCCATCTCCACCAGAGTAAAAGTTATACAGAATATCACCATGAGATGGAATATCTTCGTTTTGCTCCTTCGTCATCATATGCTTGCAACTGGCGTTATCAAAGCAAGGTTGGGTGGTAGACCAGACAAATATGCTACTCAACGGTTTGACCCACGCTGCGATTTCTTTTTCTGGCTGCCTTGCGTTCCACTCTTCTCGAGAAACAATCGTCAGAACTAATTCTTGAATAACGTTGAACCATTTCCTGCTCTCGACCAACACTCTAGAATCACCGATAACTACAAAATTCGCAGAAACCTTTCCCAATTTGATTCCTTGGGCGATGAGTAAGCAAAATGTCTGCAGTTGCTGAGGGGAAGGAGGGTTTCCTCCATCGAGGAAATACATTAGGCTGAATTTATCACCTATCCGCCTTTCCCAGCCAAGTCCTTCGTACACGAGTCCATCTCCATTGGAATAGAAATTGTAAGGAATATCACCATGAGATGGAATGCCGTCGTCTTGCTCCTTCAGCATCGCAAGCTTACATATTATATTATCTAAGGAAAGTGTATCACTATAACTGACAAATATCTTATCCAATGGTTCGTCCCAAGCGGTGATTTCTCTTGTTGGTTTCCTTGCTCTCCATTCCTTCCGTGAGACGACCCTCAGCTCGAGTTCTTTTGTTCCATTTTCACCTGTTGACATTTAATAAGAGCATGATCAATTTCGCGTCCTATTTTAAAATCAAGACACCACTAAGCAAATATGACATAGAGGAATAAAACATTTTGTAAACGATGTTGCGTGACAATACTTGAAGGATATACGTTATAAATTTATTTGCGCAATATATCACTGTGGAAATTGTAAAAGTTTTCTTTCGTCATAAAATATTTGTATTTTTATGCATATAAATTTTGAAAATTATAATTTATTCGACACGTGAGAAACCGCGAATTACGGTCAGTATGCCTTCTCAGTAAGAAGAAGCGCTTTCAAATAAATCTTTTAAAAAATAGAACAAAATGAAAGAATCCCAACCACGTTCACCCGAAATATCTGCATACATTGCGTACATTCAATTTCATGCTTTCCATCAAGAAGACGTGATATCGGGAAATCGATCCAAAAAATAGATTAATTCATAATAAAAAGATTCGCAAATCATTAAAAATTAGAGATCCCTCATTTAACGAAATCCCTATGCAGTCATTAAATAATTTATCCGATATGCAGCAAATAGCTTGTCGTAATGTTATAATATACTCGTATATTTAAAACTTACCTTTGCATTTCTCGCTTAAATCGCCGTCACTGTGATATTTTGATAGAGATCCTTTGGAAATATCGGTAACCACATCCTGGGTCGGTATATAACCGCTCGTTATATTCACATTTTCTGAAATGTAAATGAAATAGAATGTAATTTGGGCACTGTTCCGGCAAAATGGCTTACATGACGCACCCTTATTTTATGACCGCATTACCTCGTCATATAATAAGATCAATATGTAATGATATTCGAAATTTGTGCACATAACTGAGTTTGTAATTAATTACATTGGAGTTTAAAGCAAATTTTAATGGATTTCATTAAATTCCTTCGTAGACCAGAATGATATCAATCCGAAACAAACACAATATGTATATTACCATGTGTTTTATTATTTTGAAGGGTAGAGGTTTAAATCGATGGAGGGGCAAATTGTAATAGATTCGGATAATAAAAATAAGTTAATAGTAAGAATTGGATTTAATTGCTTCACAAAAATCTTTTGTCGGAGTATTTTACGATTTCGTGTGGAGATGCTTGCCAAACAAAGGAGCAAGAATTCTAAATATCGCGTAATATTTCCAGACTACCTTACCGGTGAAAAATCCCCTCAAGCGAATAAGCCGCAACCCTCCGCTTTCCGTCACATTCTGTTGTAAGATCAACTTCCATTTATCGGTTGCGTTGCAGGTGGAGCTATCTAAGTAATAAGAAGTATTCCACTTCTCATATTCCATTCTCCTTCCGAATAGGGACAGTTGAAAATGGCCCCTTTCGCAGTGCTCTGGAGATTGCTCAGCCTCGCAAAGGAAGAGAGAAATGGAGAGCATGATGAAGTAACTCAGGAAAATAGTCCTCATCTTGAAAGCGAGTTACGTTCGTCCGTTCGACTTCCAATTGGTGACAGCCGAAGTTCCCACTCTAATCCTTATATACGCATTTGAATACAATAAAAATCAGTGCGGATAGCGTCACGGTGTCGAAAGTCGTGTATTTTGATCCTCTGGCGCCTCTCGTAAATAAAATAAAATCCAGTGCAGATAGCGTCACAGTCTCGAAAGCCTTGATTTTTGACCCTCTTGCGTCTCTCGTGATTAAAATAAAAGTCAGCGCAGATATCAGCACGATGTCGAAGGTCGTGATTTTTGACCCTCTGGCGTCTCTCGTGAATAAAATAAAAGTCAGCACAGATATCAGCACAGTGTCGAAGGTCGTGATTTTTGACCCTCTGGCATATCTCGTGAAAGCCATTGATTATTTCCTTTTTATTTTCAATTACCCTTTTTAGTGGCAAGAAATTTGTCGTTATGATAACACATTACACGTGCCATATTCTCGTTAAGTAAGTTAGATTATTAATTGCATTAGACAATTAAATACGTATCCCAATTATGAACGATTTGTTCTTATTATTGTCATTTGCATTATTTGAAATGTTAACGCTAGTATTTTTTACAATTTCCAGTATTTTAATTATTGTTTCGGTAAATATGTTGCTTTTGTAGCGTAATGATCGTCATATGCCTACACAAGAAATCAGGCGAACAAGGTGTTAACGGAAACTTTGGTCTTCCTCTAATCTAAGACTGATTCGGAACCCAAACAGGTTTTGCGTAGCGACAGTTGGTCCCATAGTGCTAGACGATTGCTCTGTTTCTCGAACCCGAGAATGCTATTTGAGGAATGAACATATCTTGGAGCAATTAAAGGCAACTTTCCCGCATTCAAAAATGCTGCTTGAAAGAATGCTGAGACTATACATAATCTTCGACTTCTGAAACGAACATCAACCGTTAAAATCTTTGTGAGAGACCATCTCGTTCCGGAAAATTTCAAGTGATTTTCCGTCTCCCTAAATATGGAATTTGAGAGTTTTGAGATTTAGACGGACTGAGAATAATTCGTTTGAATAATACAATCTTTTTGAAGAATGCGTTAGGTCTGAAGTTTCCATATTAAAAGCTGCTCTCTGTCCTTTCCTCAAAAAAAAAAAATTCCGCGATCTACTTGATTTTGAAGCCCCGTGTGTCTTGGATCACTTTCAAAGTTTACGAATATCCGAATGCCTGTGAGGCACGGAGAAATAGTTTACGATTACCTTCCTGTAAATTCTTCCTTCACAGTTGTTAAAGTCTCTGCACTGACCGTCGGTCTGCTTTAATGTTTAACAGTCTTGATTTGTCCCTTTCTCTTTGAACTTTTGCGCTTAATTCTCAATGGAGTCAGTAGAATGTGATTATTTGTTACCATGCATTGCAAACTTTCTTTTTAAGGGTGTGACAGATATTATTTCTACTGACCACCAAACCCAATTCACCTTCTCTTCTGATTTCTCCCTCTTAGCCACTATTTTGGATTAGTATTTTTGCGCATTATCAAGCGCATTGTGATGACCCTCAATCCATCAAAACAAAGCTTTTCATTGCAGTTAGAAAATGTTGTAAGTGGTACAGATATACTTATTTTCTCGATCGCTCGCGTTTCAAAAGGAGGTTCGCGTCTCCTACGTGGCTTCGCTATAAAACAACAAAAACAAAGGCCCTTCTTTCGTTTCGTTCCGGATTCCCATGTGGGTGGTGGTTTCACTTTGTGAGAGTATATAGGCGTGGGATGGGAATGGAGGGGAGGGGCGTTAGAGGGAGGGGGGGTGGATATTTAAGGAAAGAGGCGAGATGTGGAAGGGTGGGGGGTGTGGGTCTTCCAGACCGCGTCATTTTACTCGATTCACCCGATAAGAAAAATGGGGGCCGTTAATTAAGACGCGCGGTTTTTATCGATGGGGAGAGAAATGAGCGGCGATAAACGATGTTCCCGCGGAGAAAAACCTCTCTCGCGGTATCGTTAAAACCACATTTTTTTCGTGGATTGGTCGTCCGTTTTTTGTATATAATTTCGGTGGACGTGGAATAGCCGATGCGTTCGCGATAAAAGTAGCTTCGCGTTATCGCTTCGTCGGATTTTTAAAATCTCGAGGTGTGTGTCCTTTCCTTTTTACTATAAGAAGGGCAGTTTTCGTAGTGGTGCTGGTTAGAGTGAGGGTCTTTCAAGTCGGATTCCAGAGTTGAGGAACCCTGGCGGCGTCGTAATTATCCGATGTGCTTGTTTATTTATTACGATGTCGCAGTATGACTAATAGCCTTTTAGGACAGACATGTCAAACTGGCGGCCCTCTCTCTACCTTACTGCGGTCCGAATGGAGGAGATTTTATATAAATGCTTTATTTCTGTGAAAAGGTCACAAGATGTTTTCATAGTTATTGAAATACAATAGAATGAGATCTCTAAATAATCGCTTTTAATAACAAAGCAAGCGACAAATCTTCTAGATTAAGTCCATTTTGCCAATTCTGGCACTCATTAATGAACTATAATCCTAATGCTTCTTCGAGTCTTAAAATTCAGATCACAATACCGATGTTACGAGATTAGTTGATTTTTTAAGGATCATGAAGGGCCTTCACGGCAAAACATGCTACCACGGGTGCCACGATCTCCTTGCTAAACTGTCTATAAAAATGCCACAATTATGTGCCAATTTCAGGGAAATATAACTTTACGAAGGGTTTTGTATTTATGTGAAAGGATGTTTTATTTATTTTTCACTAGCACATAAACAGCACTTTACAGGTTGGTTGGCGAGAATCGACAGCCATGTGTTAAGCAAAAAGTTTATTTGTTACCGAATCGAATCGGTTTTATCGAAATTCACAAAAAATCTGTTTTATGTCATTTTTGTGTACTGCTTTTTCAGCACCATAAGGAAGTTTTTAAGGGTTCCATCAATACTTTCGAAGCCCGAAAGGGTTCCGT
This sequence comes from Uropetala carovei, assembly GCA_036926305.1. NCBI lineage: Eukaryota > Metazoa > Arthropoda > Insecta > Odonata > Petaluridae > Uropetala > Uropetala carovei. The sequence continues at coordinate 6,785,438 of JAXCHB010000065.1, read as the reverse complement.
GATCAAATTAGTTTGGGAAACGCTGTTGTGGAGAAATAAGGAAAACGCCATTTTATTTCTACCAGATAGAAAACCCCATTTTCATCCGCCATTTTGAAACAATGGCGGCCGTTTAAAGAAATTTAAAAAATTACATTTCGGAAGTGGTGCGTCGGAGAAAACAAAACATTATTTTCAGCTGAGAGAGAATAAATGCGAGGAGCGCAGCGTATAGGAGCAGGGCCCATATTGCTTAATTAAATAGACCAAGATGGTTAAGTACTCTCTCCTCGGTCTATACTACGTACCAAACTTAATGATCGCTAAGATGGCGTCGAAATATGAGGGCGTACCCTTCGTCAACTAATCAGAGGCATCCGGCGTTGCCGCCTCTTTGGTTTCTGCTCAGGGACCCTTTCTAGTTGCGTAGCAGATTTTGGTGGAGGCGGTAGGGTTTATTGCGTGAGAGATGTCTGAGGGAAAATCTGTGAGACGTGCTCTTCAGAGTTCCGCGCGGAATTTAGTTTTAAGTGTACGAAATTACTTCGAGAGGGAGAAAAGTAATGGTGGATCGTTACTTGCTATTTCGAAGGCTGTAAAAAGATCAGCTGCTGCCCTTAACTTGGGAACGGCTACAGTCAGAATAATAACCAACGAGAAGTATTCTCAGGAAAACCGTAGTAGAACACACAAAGAAAGTTATCGAGGAGGCTTGGATTAAAGAAGGAATATTGGAAGAGGGAATTCAAGAAATTATAATAGCATTGACCTCAAGTTCGGATTCGAATACTAGCAGTGATGTCAATATTAGCGAAGATAACGTTGAACTGGAAGAATTAGGAGTTTCACCTTTGTAGAGGTAACTATAAAAATAATAAAAATTATAGAAATTATTTATATTTGTTTCATTCTGTTTAAATACTAAGGAAGGTAGGTATTGATTGAATAATTACTCTTTGTTTAAAAAATTAAGTGTAAAATTAGATAATTACTAATATGCTGTATTGTTTTGCCATTTACTCATACAAATATCTCTTTTTTTGAACAGCTTCAATTGAACACTGTCAATCAGTCAACAATTTGTCTCCTGATTTAAATATATCTTAATGTTTTAATAGGTAAGAAGGTAAGGTGAATGATGAGTTATAATTTCCTCTTGACTTCTTATTAATAAGTTAAATTTTCAGTCTATGCCAAGTTGATCAGTTCCTCCATGGTGCCTTTGCCCAAATTTCCAGCTGCTAATTAATTTCCACAATGTAAGTATTTTGGAGTATTAAATTACCACACTATTAAATGAGTGTTTTGAAATTCATTATGCTATTCCTCTCTTTTTTGCAGAACCAGTTAATTCCAACCAATGTTCATACTTAAGTTTGATTATAAGTATTAATTCATAAGTTATGTTAAGGCAATGCTAATAATAAAAATAATCTGTAATGATATAACTAAAACTTTCATCAATTAATTAAGACATATTAATTAATTTTATATGGTGAAAAGTCTTTCATTTAAAAACAATTTCATTCTTTTCTGCAAGAAAAGTATATGATTCTGTTACATGCCTTAGTTATCTCTTATGTGCAGTTTTGAATTCTTCCATGGCTTGCTGTAATCCCTACGCTTCAAATGTGCATACATTTATTTGCATGTGTCAATGCCTACTGAAAATCCCTGTAGTGTGTGTTCATCCATCTATCCCACAGTGCTTTTACTCCCATTTTTAGTGATAGTCTGGCCATTTCATACTCAAATCATGTGTGCGCTTCAGCTTATAATGGTTTACTTATTCAGTGCCTTTTCTACCAAATGTGGTTCTCCCTATTATCCTTATTAAAGTGTAAATTGTAATTTATTTGTATAGGGTCAGTGTCTACTTGAAATCCCTGAAGTGTGAATGTTTCTCCCTCTATCCCACAGTGCTTTTCCCTTTTTAGTGCTATAGTTTTTATATTTCATGCTCAAAGCATGTAAGTGCTTCTTCTTCTTTATAAGGACTTAGCTTATTAAAGTTTAAATTGCAATATATTTGTATAGTGGCAGGTTAGTGCCTGTGTGTACATGAAAGTGATGGATTTAAATAACTTTAAGGCAAGTGAAGATAAGTGATTATTTCAAAGGTATTTTTGTCTTAACTTTTCTCATTATTATGCATTTCCACTTTATTTTATTACTTACTGTTCATGCTTAGTATGTAATTCCATTTCTGTTTATTTTATATCCTAAAATTGCTTCTCTTATTTTTACTTCATCTATTTACAAATAACCTAAATTTTATATGTAGCTACTCTATTTTTAATTCACTCTGTCTCTCTACCTATCATTATATTTCAATAGTGACATTGATGTGGCTATGATTAATCTAATGTCATATGTTTTTCAGGCAGTTATATTACTTTCTTCTTTTTATGAAATTCAGCAATAATAATATGCTGACAAAACCGGTTATTTTATTCTAGTGTTGATCTTACTATTTATGTGCACAATTTAATCGTATTTATTGTTATGTTTTCTAACCACTGCTTCTTTTGCAGCTCTCTATATCTTAGTTTACCTCAGGTTTTGCAGTTTTTTCACATCCCTCTTCTTGCGGCCGTTTTTCTGCAAATGGGGTTTTTGCCTTACTGGTTTTTCCCTGTAAAAATGTTCAATTTGTGTGCAGTTTTAAATATATTAAGTAATTTTACTACTTTGAATTTCTTTAATATTCCCATATTCATGCAAACGTTTACTCTGAATCACAGTGTATATAATATGTAATGGTTTATTGTCTTTGGAATAAGTAAAAGTACCTACTCAATGAGAAGCGTTATTTTTATTCCTTTATCCAATCATGATTTCCTAATAATATGATAATTATTAACTTATGTGTTTGCTTTAATTTGTGTAATGTATTTGTTATATTATAATATTAGTAACAACAGAAGTAAGAAAATACTCGAAATGTTATTCTTCTGTAATCCAACTGCTACCTTTAAGAATATTTTTCTCTTCTTATTGATGTGGTCTATTAACTATTTGCAATTATATAGAGTTGATTGTTAATAATAAAAATAAATAGATGAAATTAAATATTGCGTATTTATTCCTACTCCACACCCTCTTCCCTTTCATGATGCATATTGTACTACTTGGTTTTTTTAAATTAATAGTTCAATAAGACCTAAACTTTTAGAATGCTGCGTCTTTACAACCTATGGCTAAAATTTCTGTATTTTCGGCAATACGAGATAGGATACGGAAAATATGGCAGTATTTTCATCTGGCTGAAATGTTACGAGATGGTTCTACGCAGTTCTACCGTTATATACTTAACAGCTGCTTGAAAGCAGAAGCAAATAACTGTGAGAACGGAACATATGTTGTGGTTATACATGTGGTCCCTTAGAAATCCCACACCATTCTTTTCCCTCGTCCTTCCCTCCTTGTGTTTATTATACTACCTGCTCCGACATTTGCCATTCGCATACCAAATAGTCTCATCTTCCTGCTAACTTTTTTTCTACGTATTCTCAAAAATGTAAAATATAACATCCTTTTCTCTTATCTGTCATTTAAGCAGAGAATATTCGATATTGTTTAAATGACAATCATATAAAATAGGTACACTATAACGTGGAAAATATTTTATATCTACTTATGAAAGATAACGTAGGAAGTAATATATTCGTAGTTACTAAGATAATATTACCAAACGTAAATACTCGTAATTTCATTTTATGTAGCTTTAAATGTTAAAGTTTTCAACATTTTCATAATTCCCGTATCTGATCCCACTCTTACAAAGTCTTATCCATCCAGCGACTCTGTCCACTTGCGAAGCACTACAATTGGTCCACGTTTGTGGACTGATTCGGCAACAAGGTTCCCTTTCCACACATTTTAACCCCGCCTCCCAGCGATCATTAAGTTTGGTACAGACCATAGTCATTCATTTTCATTTTTCGACTTTTCGTAAGTATATGCTCAAAGACAGCATTAGAATTTCTTTCGGGCGGAAAAAATAAGACAGTGGAAAATCATTCTTCGTCGACATGAATCTTGCGTTCAGCAAGATCTTAAATCGCCCTATCTTTTTGCGAACTTTTTCGTCCTTGAACCAGCAAAACCCGTCTTCAAATGCACTGTTTTCACCTCGCAACCTGCTACTTTGAAGCGTTTTTTTTTCATGTCTACTTGGGTGGCAGTTCTTACTTCCTTTTATATCTCACGCTGCAGCTTAGGGGATGGAAACTTTCACCCTCCCACCCCTCCCCCTATCGCAAAGCCTTTTATTCGGACTGGTTTCCACATAGTTTTCAGACCGTTACCTCAAAATATTCCTCAGAAAGCGCGTCTCAACATTTTCCGCATCGTCCGATCGTGTCTTAGGGGTTTTTCTATCCTTCACGAGTTCAAGGGTACTAGCCTCGTTGCATTCATCCGATTGCGTGCTCGCTCGCGAGCGAGCGCGCGCGCGTGCGTGCGTGCTTGCCTACCAGCGCAGTGCTAATCCATTCATCATCGCAGCCTAGCCTATAAAATAAACCAGTTCACCGTTCCGTATTTTCTTATGGCGGGTGATACTTACTTTAAGCTCAGGTATGCTGGAAAGGGAAGAAAATAAAAATAAAACTGGCTATAATAGACCATTTTTATGGAATTATTCCCCACATTCTTCAGACCCTTGTCTTATTTCTGTATGCATAAATACGACGGGCACTCGTACAAAACTTTTGTATATATATATATATATATATATATAGGTGAACGCGTGGAGCGCTTCAATGATATCCTTATCTATTGCCCTCTTACCTCATCGCGCGAGTAACATGCCCCAGTGCATCAGTAGTAGAAAAAGCAGAGGGTATACTGTATACTAAGGCAAAACTTTGCGGGGTGGGTTCTTACCCAGTGTTTTTTAGAGCAAATTACACGATAGCAATGTTGTTACGATACCAGAAAAAAACGTATGAGCGGTTTTTTTTTCAATCGACCGGTATAATTTTTCATAAGGCGTGGATATACGTTATATGTTCGACAAAGCAGAGGATATACCCTATTCACTCGAAAAAAGCAGAGGGTATACGGCGTATACCAACCCTATACCCTCCACTACAGCGCTGACCTGCCCTCCCTCTCATTCTCCGTCTCTCTTCCTCTCTCGTCATACATCTCACTCCCTTTTTTCCTCTTCCTCCCTCTCCTCTTCCTATCCTTTTTCCTCCTCCCTTCATCTCTTATCTTCCTTCCTCTACAAAGCCGATCGTTGCGCAGATTAAAAGGATTTTAATTGAATGGCAAGGCAACGTAAGGGGTGGGGAGGGGGGGGGGGCGGGATGCATTCACGTTCCATTTAAGTTCGGGGGAAAAATGAGCGCTGAAAATTGCATCCCATTTGGAGTAGAGTATCGGAGGATTGCGAGGACACCTGTTAACATCATCCTCCCGATTTGTGATAGTTTTTTTTTGCGAGAGCTGGTAGATGGTATTTCCGTCGACTCGGATTATTTCAATGTAAAATCTGCGCGACAATGGCGCCATTTTGTCTTTGAGGAATTTTCGGAGATGCTACCAGGAATTGTGAAAATGCTTAGGTAAAAGCATTCAATCTTTTTCTGATTTTACCGATTTTTTAGTGCTTTATATTCGTGTATTGTCGTAATTAGGTAAGGGAAAAATACTAAATTAATTTATGTAGTTAAATCTGTCATTATGTAATGTTCTTTTATTGTACAATTCTTCCAATGTCTAGGAAAGTGCCTTGTTTAGTTTGTGTTCATGTTGCATTTTGTATATTACGGTCCTGTTATGTTTCTGTTTATTTTGTGTATATGCTCGGCGTCTGCCATTCTGCCGAAATATAAGGTGATGGTAACCCCAAAACAGTTGAACTAAGGGGTACCTATATTCCACTCTATTTCACTGTATTGATGAATTGCACGTATATTTAAGTGGAATAAATATTATTATTATTATTATTTTCTAACGCTAAGATCACAGAAACAAAATACGTATCTCTTACCTATGGTACGATTTCTTAGGCTGTTTCCACTACTTAAAACCAAAACGAAGCTGCTTCGTAACTGTAGAATTGGAATTTTTTATCATAAGGTTATTTAGTAATCCGAGCTAAACGAATTGAAAAATGTAGCAGAAATTGTCTTCATCTGCGTTGTAAAGGCAATTTTATCCTTTCTGGTTGGCCACAGGGTGGTAAAAATATTCTACGCAGCCTCGATAAATTTGGTTTCGCTGTGCCGCGATGTTCGAGAGAACCCAAAAGTGTGCCGTGAAATTAAATTGTTGCGGAGCACTGGTTTAGTGATTCATCGTCATGGACGCTGATGACGAATGCTTTGTAGCTGGAACACCCCTGTGGTTTCCCCCCAATATTTTCAAGGCTGTTGATGATGAATGTTTTTCTATTTGCGTTTTCATTGTTGTATTTTTAGGTAATCATTTTAACCTCTTAGGACGCTCTTATTTGTATCTGATTCTGTACCTGCATACAAAAAGAGAATAAGACTTTGTTAATTCATGGCCTACACTTGCATGGTTTCTGTTAGCCCTTAAAGCCTCGCTATTACTTTTTGGACGTAATGTAGCCTTCTAACAGCCGTAAACACCTGGAAGAACATATAAAAATAAGAAATCTTGTATAAAAAACTTCGATGCGATGTCCTTTTCAAAAGGCCAGTCTCTCCAAAAGAAGACGAGCAAAAATTGAAGTAACAAGTTACGAAAGATACACGCATCATGCGCGCATACATGCAAGGATGAAGCGTTCGCTACTGGTTAAGTTACCGGTAGATTTATTCAAAGAAGTAATCATTGCGCGTGTTCGTTACGAGGAATAACGAGACCACGGGAATGTTATTTCGTAAAGGTTCAGATTTGACGTCATTTTTTCAGAACAATTTATACTTTTGCCATAGATAATTCAAGGTCTGAAAAGGTTTTGGCTGAAACCGGTCAAGCGCAAGTGGAGGTGTATTTTTGTCATTTCTCCGTTTTTTCAAAAACCTCCTTTAGGACCCAATTCATATAAATATTTGTCATTGTCAAACTTGTAGGTTATTAATATTCTACAAGTTTTGTTTGAAACAATTTTTCATAAAATAGATCGGTTAATATGCCGATTATTCGTCTGAAGTTATGTTAAGTGCGTCTCTTAAGTTCCGCTACTACGATAAAAATTTCTAATTGTTGATAGCAATGCCTGCGCTGCCAGGGGTAATTTAATTTTCGCATCAATATTTTGTTATCCATAGCAGCAGCTAACAATTTTTTTAAATTATGGTCCTTTAATTTATGAAAAGTGATTGAAACTATTTTTCACTGCGAAAATTATTCAAAGAGTTAAAAAAATTATTGTAATTACGGATAATTATCCTTGAAGAAGCTGATGTCGAGAGCAGTCATACTCATTTCTCTGCATGGAGAAAGTCAGGTGCTGGACAGATCAGATTTTTAAAAAAATTAATAGCGAGTAAGGATTTATTACTATATACAGTGTAAAGCGTTAGTTTATTTTTCAAAACAGCTTCTTTCGAAGAACAACCTTAGCTTTATTTGACAAACTTTCATTACATTTCGGCATGGGTCGGTACACCAGCGGAAAATAGTTCCGTTAATCCGTTGGCGATATAATTTTCATCAACATCCTTAAATTAATTTGACGCCAATCCTCTGCCGCGTTGCGTTTTGTAAAAGCGCGGCGCCTAGTTATCGCCTGCACGGAATACTTAACCAATTAAGCAACCCGATCGCGGGGCGTGATAATGAACACGCAAGACTATGAAACCTTAGAAATGTGTGCCACTGGCCTATTTAAACTCTCCACCGTCCACGCATATTTCCATCGGCGGCGATTACGGGCAGCAGTTCGACACCCGATTTTTATTTGTGCTTGTGTTAGGGATTAAGGCGTTTCATATTTCGATGCATGACTGTGCATTAAACAGTTTTTCTAACCGTTTTTTTTTTAATGTTTCCCACCATGGAATAACATTTTACACAACTGTGAAAAGATGATAATGTTAGACTTATATCTGTTTATTTATTCGCCAAACTTTGGCGAAATAGGCGAATGATTTGTTATGATTGTGTGGTGCTAGAGAACCGCTTTGGTAGAGATGTAGCCCTGAAATAAACTATGAAGGGGAATTTATGTGGCTGTATTCACTTTGCACTTGTTGATAACTTAGATGATTAACTTTTGATTCTGATGCACACATGTGTGTTTTGTGCAAATATATCTTTATCGGTTAGTACGTGAATTGAATGCAAATGAAGAACTCTGCCAGCTGGCCAACCTGAATCATCCAGATCGTAATTACGGCATAAATAATACATAGATGAAAAAAATGGCGATCGAAATCCAGTTAAATGTCATTCTTTCGCGAACAAATCGTCGAAATAAATAAAAAGTAATTTGACGGGAATGTATTTATTTTTCTCGCATGCACCAATAAAATGTTGTTTTTTTAATGCTTCCTTTCAGTATGAAAATTCATTTCCCTACCGCGCGGATAGCCTCCTTTGAAGAAATATCACAGCCTCATAATAAGTTATCGCTAATGGATTTCCTGCCATTATTTTCATTTTCCATTGCTAATTTAACGGTTGCTGATGATCGTCTCCTTCAGAAAAGAAAAATGCAATTGTCGACATGTTGCCACAATAGCTTATATTTGCGTGATTAATTCTATAGCTTCTATTTCAGCGTTCCTTTAGGCTCAATAATAATATACTTTAAGAACGGGTTGATCTGTTATTAATATATATTTTTGAACTTGGCTTCATATAACGTATTAGATATTTATGTTGAGAGAAATAATGTGTTCGTCTGGATAAATTCCTCGCGCAGTATATTCTCTACTCTTATTTCCCTTCTAACCTAGACACTTTATTTTAATTTTTCAAAATAGTTCATCATCATATAATAGCGGTATACATATTGATTGAAATTAGAGGAAACATCTTATATATATTAAGTGCGTTTTGTCCGTGCGTCAGCAATAGAACAAAGAGGGAAAGAAAAATTGAGTCCCCGCCTCGGTTTTCCTCGTTTTTTCTTTATTTAACGGTTAAAACGCTGTACGTACTACATTGTTCTTGTGATGTTTACTTGTTACACGGTCAAAGTTTTCAGAAATACGCAATTTTTTTCGAAATTTTGTGGATTTTTCGTACTCTTTCCGGGCGTTGCTATGGCGACCATCATTGTTACCTCCGATTCAATTGACGTCAATGAAGCCTTAAAATAGACGAATGAATAGTGTTATTCACTTCGCACTTTTCTTTAAGCATTCAAATTATCGTTGTAGCAACATCAATCTTTCTACATTCCAACGTAAATAGACACTGATAATTATTCAGAAAACTGCGTGTGGGAAGCTTTTATAACGATAGGCCAAAGCGACTGATTGAACCTTCTTTCGTCTATTGGATATTGGAATTTTACCTTTTTTTTAAGTAAATCATTATATTCTACATTTTTCATGTTTATTAACGCAAATAGGTCCACGCATCTGGTGTGCATTTACTAGAGCCAGTGATCAATCACAGACACTATACGTTGCCTTTTCAAGGATTTCTTGCTTACAAGACATAAAAGCAAATATTTCAGAAAGACATAATTACACAAGAAATTAAGCTGTATTTAACGAAGGTGATATGATAGGAAATGAAATGATCGTTATATTTAATGCAATACGCTTGTAAACGGATTGTTTACAAATAAATTTGTTAATTGTTAAGAAAATCTAAGTGAACAAGTATTCTTTATAGGTGATTTTTCAGTTTTTTGTAGATTAAATGTTTTTAATATCTCGCATACGCCCTAGAATTGGCCGCGAAAGTAGATTCATTAATTCTGTTGTAATTCAACTGGCAATTACACTAGTTTCATTAAGTTGTATTTTATGCCAGAGAGGATTTTGCCCAAGTCGTCAGCATAGATAAATAAAAATATATTTTTTAAGATATCTTTTAGCCGTAAAAATCTTGAATGGACCATATGTGCCATTTAGCTGCTGTTTATTCTTCCTCAATGACCGTTTATTTTAGTTGTAAGCGATATTACCACCGCTACAAATTGCTTCAAAGCTCAAGCGCACAACTCTTTTACTTGACCGCTCGTTTCTAAGCATATAAAATATTCATTCCGGTCGATTGACCCATAAATTTCGAATTCCTCGAAGACTACTTGGAATTCAGGGGAAGCGTAAAGGAATAAGGGATTTAAAACATCGCATAGGTCTACACACGAAAATCAATTAATTTCTCTTAATAGAATTTGTCCTGAAAGAGGTAAGATGCACTCAGAATACCGTTTTTCGCTTATCTTAAACGGTGATGCATGTTGTATTCCTTCAGGCAGTGGGTGTAATAGATATCACGACCTATTTTTTCCGTTTGTTTAAATTTACTGTCAATCGTTCGAACGGAAATTATGCCAACAAATTTCCGAAGACATTATTTCCTTTCGAAATCCGTCCGCTTAATTTCTTTAGACGCATTCCATCGGTTAACGTTTCGAAGGCGAGCAATGCTTAAAAATTATTCGTGAAAGAGGCGGTGAACAGGATTTATGCTTGGAATGTATGTAGGAATTGTGAGAACGACAAAAATGTATGAAAGGTTCAGCGATGCGTTTACAATTTACATTGAAATAAGCGGAAGCCACAATATCCTTAACTGGGAAAAATTAAGCATCAAAAGTAATTTTCAGAGTGCTTGGAGATTTGAATCGTTTATTTTTTTATATCCCTTGTTTATATGCTTGTATAATTATCTTATTTAATCAGAGTCATTACATCGTTGAATCCGCTTATTTATTGTTCCACGCTGATCGTCATAAAGCATGAATTATGGATTTTTTCTCCATATCTTCTCACCTCTATCATTAAGGTGTTTAGTAATAGTAATAATCCCGAAAAATGAAACATTACCAAAAAAAACATCGTGTTATCCATCCGAAATCACCCTAAAACTTTATGGATCCCACTTACAATCCACTCAACATATCGGAAGTCGGATGATTTCAGTAATTGCGACGTATTGAATGGCTGGAATTCAGATCTCTTCGCCAGGTCTTAATTGCGGATGTACCTGCTGAGTTATGCAAATTTTCTGTGAGGTATACGTCACCCGCGTTAGGCGTTACTTTATATTTTTTGCCAATGTAATTTCTTTGCTTGCATTTTCATCGAAACTCCATTCGACTTTCATTTTAATACAGATCGACTTTATTACCCTCTCAACCTTCGCCAGATGAATATCTGTGAGATAGATAGAGGAAGCGATCGATCATTGGTCGAGCAGGTGACCACTCACACTCAAATCTGGAATGCGGCAATTAATATTAATATATCGTCACGATCCTCGTTAATTGATCAACCGATTTGAATGGCGCATTAATGCCTTCGCAATACATAAGCGAAACAACGGTAATGCCATAAATTAACGAAAAAAACAAGTCGCACATCCCGACTTTTTTCTTTAGTACACGAGAAATTTTTGCGGATGATCAGATATGCCCCGGTACCGAAGAACGGGTTGCGCAAACCCTCTGGAAGGAGGGAGGCAGAAGGATGTGGGAGTAGGTGGAGAGATGGTGGGCGGGGATAAGTAAAAGCAAGGGGCTATTCAAAAAGCAACCCTCCTATTGAGAGAACCTCTGGAAAAAAATTCCCCAGAGATCGAAAGAGAGGGATGGAGAAAAGGAAGGAAAAGAGGGGGAGGGAGGGAGGAGCGGAGGGATAGAGGGGCGGAGGGATAAAGGAGGAGGGAGGGAAGGGGTAGCAGGGAGAGGGAGGAAGAGGCGAAGAGAGAGGGATAGAGAGAGTGATTGAGAGTGAGGAGGAGAAGGAGAAATGAAGGGAACAGAGAGGGAGGGAGATGGAGAAATAAAAAGGGAAGATGGATAAAAAGAGTGTGAGAGAGGGGGGGAAAGGGAAGAAGAGAAGGGATATTCTTCGCGATTTACAGTAGTATGACGGGGTGAAATGGCGCATTAAAAAAATACGCATAAACTTTGGCGTCCGTTTGACGGAAACCTGTTATTTAGCGCTTCTAGTCGACCAAACACCGCGGCGCTTACAGGACCTGGCCATGTGAATCCGACTGCTTATCTCCGGATGCCTCGCGGTGCGTGTCTAGGGAGCGCAAGGGGCGAAAAGAGGCCAAATTAATTTGCGAGTCGTGGGTCTCGTAAGAGGCGAGACTCCGGTGGTTTTTTCTCGCGTTTCCTCCTCCGGTGGCAACGTCCGAATTGGCAAATCGGATGAAGGTCGGAAGGGTCCACTTATGACCATCGCCATTATTCCGAAGTCTTATTTTCCCTCAATTACATGTTCACTGCGGTGAAAGGACGTTAAGTTTCATTCGACCGCATGTCAAATGGTGGACTGCGATGATAGTGACAAATCCCACTGTACGGCATACGCTATTAATTTTCGAAATTACGACTATTAACAGGACCTTTTTTGCGTAAAAGATCAGTTTGCAGCGTTTCGCGTCAGCAATGTGGCAGTCATAATTTTTGCGAATTCTACCCGGCAAATATTTTTTGTCGCACGTTCGTTCAAACAATTTTCTGCTGGTAAATTTGCTAAATTTACGAAATTACATTTTCCTTGTGTCTTTGAGTATCGAAAAAATGTTATTTTATCTTTTTCGAGTTGAAAACTTGATTCGTTTACTTTCGAGCACAATCTTAAATCCGGTTTTGACAGTTTTGCGGTGAGAATATGCCAGGGATTCATTTTTTCGCCACGATTTTGCATTTAATAGTTTGGTATTATTAGACCTTCGTGTATCAATATGAGCAGGACTGCCATGTTTTTTTCTGTGCCACTTCTTTAGGATAATCCTAATATAGCTCGTAAAATAATCGCACATTATTGATTATGACGCGGAAAACTATGAATGAGCTAGTAATATGAAACCGAGCAGGATGGGAATATTAAGAGTAGAACTGGAACTTGGTAAACAGATTGTAATTAACCTGGAAACGCGCTGACTCTTGATTCGACGAATGAGAAATATTTATTATGAAAACGTATAAAGTTTAATTCCATTCATTACACTTAACGTCTCGACCCTAATAATCGTTTTCTTGGACGTGCCCTAGTTAGTGCGCGGCAGTGATATGTAAATTACGGTGTATTGTTTATAGTTGCGACGCAATATAATTTTCCATTTATTCATTATTTACAGAGTAAGGTATTTTAAGAACGTATGGTTCGCACTGCCACTTGCTACAATGGAACACAGGATGAAACCATCTTTAAGACTTTCCTTAGCGACACATAGAGGCAATTATGTTCCTCTCAGAACCGGTTTTCATAGGTACCGTAGGCCTGACTTTTTTTCCTCGCAGCACTATTTTCACCGCTAATGAAGCACTTTTTGTAAAATTCATGCGTGGCGCTTGAATGGAAGACAATATTACTTCGCGGTGTAAAACATATACTATAATCATCTCATAATTTCTCCGAAGGAATTTATGAAGGGAAGCATGGAGGAAAATGGTAGGAGCGAGCACTATATAAACACCGCTATTACTTCAGTGTATGCACTATGTTTGTAGTGCGACCAAAAGGGGACCTTTATCGAAGATTGTCAATCTGTGTCGAAAGGTCCCAGAAAGTTTCTCCGAAATATAAAGTCTTAAAGTTTATAAAACGCTTCGTAGTGCCTCCTTCAATAAGTTTAACAAGAATAAATTTTTGAAATGTCGTTATACATATTTATTTATTTGTCATATAAGAATACGTTATCATATTAAACAAAACAAAATTTTTTAGAACGGCTTCATGAGCATGCCGAAATGCTAGACAGTATCACGTGTCTCATTAGCATTTTTAATCACTTTTATTACAAATTCCAATTAGTAATTTGTTTATTTCTCCTCTTGTATTCAAATCTTTATACAGTATCTAAGAACACGAAAAACAGCTGATTCTATTTTAACCATTCTTTCAGTTTAAATATACCGGCAACTAAACAGACATAGAAAATCACCGTGTAATATAATGAACCGAATTCGAATCCAGGACCACTTAATTCCTCAGTTTGAATAAAATCGGTCTTTTTTCATTTGTATTTTTAAACAAGTGATTATATAAAAATGAATTTTCACAAATAATTTTTATATAGATAATACCTTTGACGTGCATTAACTTAATTTTATTTACATTAACTCAGGTTACATTATTTAAAATTGAACTTTGGTGAAGTTCGAAGTCTTTCAATTTCTGGCAAAACCCTTTTGTTACAGATGTTTTTTAAGGAGAAAATCATTCGTTGTTGCTTATTTAGCAAAATTACGGACATAGCATTGGTATCATATTGAAAACGAGATATATGTCTTGAATTTGCACCCGTGACCACCGATAGTGAGGTTTAACCGAACAAAGTATGAATCAATATAACTATGGAATTAAGATTCTCCATTTGAAATGTGATTAAAAGTTTTATATTATTAAATTCGCCTTGGTCGAGTCTATGTACGTCACGCTTTCACGAGTGAGATCTCTTGATATGATAGAGATCTCGGAAATATAGAGCAACAGCGTCATGTGGGATAACTTCCCAAAGTGCTATGGAAGAACATTATTCATAATATCAAGTTACTGGAACAATCATAAATATGTTGCAAACACCTAGGGTTACGTCGCCTACAATTATATCGATCAGTAAACTAACTTTCACAATGCGAATAATACCACTATAATATCTTTGATTGATTTATAATTTAATATTTTAAAACTGTCATAAATTTTATCAAGATGCCCCCAAGTATCCGTACACCTCAAAACAAACAATTCATTCCTCGTAATGCTTTCATTAAAATTTATTGGCAGAGATAATTCAACCAAGTTATTATTCTTTATAATTCTCCTGGATACCTATTATTAATCAGTCCAACGTGGCACTTATCTAATAATGTCGAGTTTCTGGTAATCATCGAAGCTTTTGGTTTTAGTTTTTGAGACAACCTGACGACTATTAAAACCTAATCCACTCATCTGCCTGTTCATACACGCGTTCATTAATTTGAATTCCAGATGAATTATTACAAATATGATTGTTAAACTCAAGCTATAGGTTGGTGTTTTAATGGTAGTCTTTCTATAAATAAAATTGGTCTCCCTTGAAGGTTGCGGGAGAATGTCAAGAATGAATTAATCTTCACCCATACATTTCGCTTGTGGGAAATATTTTCTACGAATAGAATATAATTTAGATCGTATAGATTCATCTTTATTTGTCAAACATAATTTATTAGAAAAGCCAGTCGTAAGAATTTTAAAAGAAACTAGTTAGTAAATAAGGCCAATGAAAGATATAGTTATTATACTCACCAGTTCTTATATTTAACTGTCAGTGAATACAGCTATATGTGCGTGAGAGTGTGTGCGCGCGCACGAATCCAAACACACTCTAGGAAGAGGAAAGGTAAAATAATATATGGATGGAAACTAGGTGTTGTAGGGAATCCAGAGGACAATTACCGTTTGGAGGTCCATTGTGGTTATCGGAGAGACACATGAAGAAACTCATGGTGGTAAGCTCTTCTGGTAACCCTTCTTCAGCCACGGAGAGAAGACAACCAACAGCTAGAAACTGGATAACATTAAGAGGTCGGGACTTGAGGAGACGAGGAAGGGATGGAATACGAAATGCTGCCGGAGGTTAAGACCAGAAGGGGAGAAAGGGTTAATAAGCCGATGTCGAAGTTTGAGGGCTTAGGCATCATCGGGAAGGGTGCGGATGGTCCTCACCTTAAAAGGGATACGGTATCTTTTCGGAAAGCCACTTTCCCGAATGCCCACTTTCCAGAAACGACCATTTTCCCGAAAAGCACATTCCCTGTAATTTTAGGTATATGGATTGGGATGAACCGATTTTGGTTGGTTTGGATGTGATTGGGTTGGGAGGGGTTCATGAATATAAAAATTTCAGTTACCGTTCAATTTTTATTTTCAAAGTGAACCATCCAAACTGCCAACAACATGGAAATTCCGGGAAGATGTGTTTCGGGAAAATGACTCGTTCGGAAAATTATTTTTCGGAAAAATGGACTATTCCTGAAAGTGATTTTTGGGAAAATGACTATTCCGGAAAGTGGCTTTCAGGAAAATTGTCATACCGGGAAGTGATTTTCGGGAAAGTGTACCCAAACTTATTAAAGCAGTCGTCGAAAAATTTACTCTGTCGTTTGGCGTGAACAGCTTCGGGAGGCGTGCAGCTCATTAGGACATTGAGGGGGTTGCTGAGGCCGGCATAGAAGGCAAGACAAAAGGGTTTAGGTGAGAAGGTAATAGGGGTGGATTTATGTCTTCTTTCCATAAAATACTAACTAAAGTGGCGGTCGGCGCAAGGGGAGATTCGGTGGTTTAGGAAAGGAAATTTGTCGAAGGGAGAAGGTGAGGGTTAGGTGAGAATGGTTATTTTTGAAACCTTGTGAATACCTGGATGAAATAGAGTGATTAATTTGGCTGCACTGGCTATCGCAGCGTCCGACTTCATAGATGTGAGACAGACACTGTTCTTTATATATTAAAACAGGGGTCGGCAAACTATGGTGCAACGAGTGCGAAAAGTCGAGCATCGTTCATGTTCACAAATCCGAAAACCTCCTCCGCCGTCAAGGAAATTTCATTCGCTTTTCGTCGATTTATTCCATTACCCTCAATTTAACCCGACCACGCCTACTGTGGCGAATGAAATTTTTCACTCGCTTCGCGACAAAGGCTAAGGTGACGTGGGCAATTGCATCCGCTTCGCTCTCTCCTCATCCTCCTCCAGTCTAATCCATCTATCTCTGACTCTCTTTCTCGCGACCCCTATGTCCGTAAATCGTTTGAGCGTCGCCTCCACCGATCGCCCGGATACCATCCTCCTCCTCGGAGTCTTCTTGAAATCCCATAAGCCATCCACATTCAATCCCCCCTCTCTCTCCTCCTCCCTTCTCGAACATTTCACGGTGGAATGACTTGCTTTTAAACGGCTACTCACCCCTTTTCCTCTCGCTACTCCACTATCTTCGTTTCGGCCTCGCTTTGATCTTGCCGTTCGCTCTTTTTTTTTTTAAAGACTGGAGCGTGTTTTTTTTTCTTTTCTTCCTCGTCTTGTTCTCGGATTTTTTCCACAAATGGGAATATCTCGATTTTACTCTTCCCTTTTCCCTCTTTTCCGCTTTGTCGCCCTTCCGTCTTTATCCCTCTCTTTTCCTTTACCTCTACTAATCGACCATTTAAAATAAAGTACGTGCCAAGTAGGATGGATTCTTTTCTTTTTAAAAAAAAAAGGAAGTGTTTTCTTCGTTTTCCCCGCATTTTTTGTTGTTAAAAGAAGGATGTTCTTAATGTTCAACTGAATCTAGTGCGATAGAACAAGAAACCAACGTCGTTATTTAATCCTCTAAGTGATGTCCTAACAGATTTTTTTTTAATTCGTTTGTTTTTTTACTTGCTGATAGATTTAAAAATATTTTGATGTGTACCTATTGATTATTGAATGTTGATCGTTATAGGATGCTAATGTAAATCATAATGGAAAATTTGATCATATTTTGTTTTGATAAAGTGTATTAAAAATTTAGTTTCTTCTTGGTGCTTAATAGAACAGAGGTGTTAAGCCGTTTTCTCTTTGAGCAATTTTTTTGACAATTTCGTATTCGAGTACATATATGGATATGAAAGTGATTGTAAAATACATAGTAGTTTTACTTGAGAAACATTAAGATTCTCTTATGTCTTTAGAATACATTTCAACGCGGTGAAAACTATCGTGTAAGACCTCTTGTACCACAAAACTATACCACGCGACCCCTCAAAATAAAAAATGTTAAGCATGCGTGAAATTATCGAAATAATTTTTTTTCTTTTCCCCACACATATTTCACTTCACAACGTTATTCCTAGTTGTAAATTTACAGCCTTTGAAGTAACGCATGAAAGCTGAATTGAAGGGAAAAATTATTTTAAACATTTTTCCGCTTAAAGCTCTTGGGGTAGAAAATTGTATCCAGTTTTGGAGTTCAAATCAATTTTAAACATAGTGTTACATTGAACATGTAATATGTTTTGGATTCCACCCGAAGATTCCTTCGAAACAATTTATAGTCTTCGAATTTGACAATTCTGGTCGTAATTTCGCGTAAATTACGTATACACAATCCATTCTCGGTCGGTCATAACCGCCGAGAATTTATGGGGTTGGCCGCCGCGGCTGCAAAACTGGTTCCATAGGCACGGAGAGGTTAATGTCCCGTCCAATCATGCCACATCACCACCGCTACATTTTTAATTATTGATTAATTAATCAACCGATTCCAGGTGATAGCGAAGCGAGACGAGGAATCTGTCGGCAGGTTACCTTCGCCGAGTAAAACTTCGAATAACTCGGAGAATCGAGGAGCTAGCCTCGTGTTCGAGGCGTTTTCCACGAGTGGTGGGGGTGGTGTCGCCTCGAGCCCTCTTTCCTTTCACTCTGGAAATTACAAGTCGACGTTTCTCCGAGAACTTCACACTTCCAGACCGCGTCAAAGCCGATAGAATTACAAGATTCCAAAGCGGAGCATGCCACTGAAAAATAGTCGCCTCTCAACGACTCCGAATCCGACGAAGTACACATTTCCTCCTTCTCTCTCTATTTTACTCTCTCTCTCTCACACATACACACAGGCTCCCTCTCTCATTCACTCTCTTTTTCTCTCTCCTCCCTCAACGTTCGTGGTAATCGCTGCCGGTAGCCCCAGGTGTCAGCAATCTCCCGAAGATCAGAAGCTTTTGGTTGGGCGAAGCTGACACGAGGGATTCTGCGACAGTATCTTGTGTTGAAGATCCTTTCCGTGGCCGCACATGAGTGATATGTTTAACATGTAATTAATGCGCGTTCCGCTTAACGTATGCGGTGAGGTTTTCTTCCCTTGTTTCTTAACCGTGGAAAAAAATGTGACTAATGGCGGTGGTTCGTGACTCATGATTACGAGAGTTACTCGAGAATAACAGATGAGAGCACTATAATTGATTTTTATTTGAATTTACGCCAAGTTTTGACCTAAAACTAATTAAAGGTGGAAGTGATTTGAACGCCCGAAATGGAAATGCTGCGCTTACTCGGGAAAATATATTAATCAATCCTTTAATTACAAATTCTGATTAAGTGAGAGATAATAAAAATTATAATATTTAGATTTTAGGTGTTTTTTCTAGATGGAATCAAAGGTTTCATGGAATACAACTATATTCCAAGCATACGGAGAGCTCAAAATTTTATTTCAGGATTGTCTTTAAGTTCTGAATACCCGATCACATAAGTTTTGTTCACTCTCACAACAACGATAATTTGCATACGGGTGTCTTGCACGTAAGCAAAAAAGAAAACGACTTGGTCTGGATAAGATATCGAATAATGCCTATCATAACGTTTGTTCTTTCAAATAATTAATCGCATTTTCTATAAGCCCAGAGCTTATTTATCTTCTAAAATACAACAAAAAAACTCGAGTTTCCTTTAGTAATAAGTACAAAAATCAAAATATTTCTCACCTGTCATTTTCGCTCCATATAATCCAATGCGAATTCGATAAAGCGTCCCCAAGTTGTATCGTGTTCTGAAATGAAAGGGGACCCATGATTGATCGACTGGACCATATCGATAATTGGACCATTAGCACTTACGCTATTCTATTATTTGTAGAGTTTTATCGGTATTGCTTTTTTTTTTACAAAATCCGATTCCTTCGTTTTCATTTTACAGCGTAAGAAAAAATAAACCGAACTTGGAGGATTCGGACCGAAGATTCGCAACCGCGCGCGGGAAAATAAAATAAAAACAGACGAGCTTTCCTAAGCACCTTTCCATAAATCAATAGAACGCGGCTCTTGCGGAAAATATGATCCTATTCCGACGAGGATGACAGTGCAGTAAAGCGCGGCCATTTTTTTCAAGTATAAAAAGCGTGGCGGTTTTGATTGAGCGGGCAGATTGCGAAAAGAGGCTTGCGAAATGACAAATGAAGTTAGGCGACCGTGAAGGATGGACCATTGTCGGAACTCGATCATTCTCCGATGAGCCTTTCGCACGCGTGTACCGATGAGAGGGCGAAGAAGGAGAGAGGGAGGTGGAGGAGGAAGATGGGATGGATGGTGGGGGGGATGGAGGAGGAGAGAGAGAGAGATCGAGGGTGCTATTAAAGCCGCTTCTCCACCGCTCGTTGGTGCCCCACTTTTCCGCTAGGTGGGGACTCCAATCAATGGCAAACAGGGCGGAATAAAATGGAAGGCAACGGGGTCTCCCCATCCTTCTTATACCTTTTGTGCGGCTAAAACTCTTTTGTGTCCGAGTGAGCGATCCCGCGAATAAATTGGATTTTCCTATATCGGGAGGAGGGGTGCACATGCTCAAAGAAGGGGAAAAAATATCTGCAAACGAACTCGTGGGTGAAAAAAAAATTAGGATGAAAGTCGAGTTCCAAAGTTTTGGAGACATTACAAGTATATGCCGCACCGGTAATGAGCGAGCGTTTAATGAACGAACGTAAACGCGCGAATCCTTTTTTTTGTTTATTTTCTTTGCGAAGAGGTGAGCATTTAAAACCTGTTTCCTTCGTGAGTGGTTATGGAAGGGAATAATGGAGTTAATGGCACGGAAAGGCTTCGCAGATGATGTTTTCTTCGACGAAAGGCGCCTTTTGTACGCATGTTTCTTATTTACATCATGTTTGTCTTTAATTAACTTACCGGTTTAAAAGGTTGCGTGGAAGAGAATAAACTTAGCATATTGCATGCATGTATGCTCTCTTTCGGCTCTTGACACATACACGAGTTTTAATTTTCGAAGCTTTTTTTTTTACGCCCCTTCAAAATAAATTACTCGGCATCCGGCCGGCCTTTGGTCAAAGTTCGTCGTAAGGAGAAATGCGCTCAATTATTTGAGCGCAATCATATCTCGGAGAAGATATGCCCGGAGAGTTTTCCGCCGCGCATCTGTCGTCTTAATGATGCACTCTGGGTAGATTCAATGCGGCGAATTAGAATCGCGCACGGAAGGTCTAACGACTCGATTTCTTTTCATCGGCGGCGCCGCCAAGGTAGTATGTACTTACCCGTGGACGCCCATTAACACCTCCTGCAAAATTACTACGCTCGTGATTCGTGTTATTTTTTTAACGGGCTTCGTTAAAAATCCTTGTTATCGGTGCAATGGTGGAAAGAACTAGGCATTTTAAAAACCTGTTTGAGATAAAGAGCTCTTGTTCTAAGAATTCTCAACCGTGTTCGGTTCCGCCGGTTTTTAGAGGTGTTTTATTTAAAATAATTTTTAAAGTATGATATTCTTGGTGTGATCAAATATTTCAGTCGATTGTTCAATTAATCAATTTCTGATGAGTACAAGGCAGAGAAAACTTTCTAATGGGTCTCGATGTCGTATTCTTGTTATTTAAATGCAACATCAGAAAGCCGCAGTGGTCGATGATCAAGGTAAATAATGTAGCATTAATGAGTTTGAGTAAACCCGGTGACCTTTTCAGAATCAAATACAGCTATCGTTGTTCCTTCTTAGAATCTTCTTAGAATCTTCCTGTAATCTGCGAATGGTGAATCAGCAACGATCGTGGCTGCCGATGTTGCTGACGGTGCTTCTGGTTCGGTAATATGAATTAATTTGGTCACCAATAGGATCCGGCATCAAAATTCAGATTTTTTAACCGTCCTTCCCTTAAAACGGTGCTATATTGTTTATGTCGTCTTTCTAGATTGCTTGAGTTCTTTCTACGCGGTAACTTCGTGGGATTTAATTCTGTCGACGAATAAAAAGTTATTCTTTTAGTTAATTTACTTTTTGACGACTGATTCTTTCTTTGGGTGGGGGGACAGTGATGTTTCGCCGGTTCACCGCGCAGATGGTCTCAACATTGTGGATTTATCATGCCACCGTTGCACGTTAATTAGAAAATTTCCAGCTCATATCTAGCCGCAGTGACACCCATGAAAGTTGGTGGAGCCGTATAAAATTTATATTCACTGAAAATGCATTGCGTTGTGTAGAGCTCCATGATTGAACTCTTGATTGCTCGTGTAGCTTGCTCAGCAGAATGAATGAGCGGAAAAATAGGCGTGATAAATGTTTCCATCGAAACTTGCGGAATCTCAGTACGTATGGATATATGTTATAATCTCACGCTGATGATCGATGATTCAGAAATATATTAATTTCAATGCATCTATGCTTATTGGATATCGTGCTGCAAACATGACTGACTGAATAAGCTAAATATCTCTTTACGATTCGTTCCAAATATTTCATGAACTAAAAAACTGTCGAAAAGTAAACATGGTATGGATTAATCTTAGCGAATGTCGCATTAATTAGCGATGCCTCGTTGAAATATAATTTGCTTGTTAGAGACAAATCTGCAAATTCTTCATCGTCTTCTCTTTCTCCCCCTTTCTCTTTCTGTCACCCTCCAATTTATCTCCCTCTTCAATTATATTTCTCATTTTAGCACTCTCTCTCTACCGTCCATTACGTACTTCTCTCATCCCCTCGCTTTTCCCGTCATCGTTGTCTTTTGGTTAGCCGACTCGCCGCAGGAGGTCTCCCCCTCCCTTCCCTTGGCCTGGTTGAAGCCGCATCGCCTTCTTGGTAAATAAAACACGAGCCATGCGTCTCACCGGCGAAACCATCTCTCCTGCGCCGTGCCCCTCGAGGACCCTCGCCGTCACCATTCGCGGCTCCCTGGGAACCCGGGTTCGACTCCCTACCCACCCTCCCTTTCTCGTCGTCCCTTCACTGGGACATGTAGCCTGGAGGTGCGTCACGGTTTACTTATGTCGCGCCTGCATGTGTGCGCTCGCGGTGGGGGGTGGAAGGAGGAGGGAGGGAGATCTGAGAGAGGCTAAATTGAAGAATGGAGAGGGTCAGACGGAAGGGCGAGCAGGTAAAGGATTAGGGGCAGACGAGAAAGAAAGGGGAGGAGGGGGAAGATGCGTATCGCGAAGGAAGAGATTAAAATGGGGTTGGAAATAGAGATGCAGGACGACAGGATTTAAGCATAGAGAAAAGAGGAGGAAAACTTTTCTCGAGAGATGAGTTTGGTAGAGGTGATTTGATTTCATGCCAAAATGTCTTTTTCGATATTTCGTATTGACGCGTTATTTTGTGGTCGTATTTATTTGACACGAATCACTTTAAATACTCAACTGTTTACATTTATTTTCGTCCAAATTGCAGGTCTCGTAAGTTGATCGAACTGCTCTATCAGATGTTTGCTCTCGTTAAAATTTCCGAAGCAATTTGAGATATAATTTTTCGAAAATTTTAAAATTAGAGATACATTAAAAATTAATTTCTCTCTCTCTAAGAAAATCTACAATATTTTGCGCATATGAAATCTATAACCGATAAAGGGAGCTTTTATTTTATTTTTTTATTTGAATTGATTTGCAAGACTAGTTTCGTAAGGACGAATGGCGATTCCTCCATAAATGGAATTTGTTTATTTTCATTTGCTTAACTGATGGATCAAAGCTTCCGTTTACATTTGTTTGCTATGCATAATGAAAACCAAAGCGGATATTTGATTTCGCACAAATGATAAACAAACATATATGAACTGGGTTTATGTATATTCGGCGTATGCTTGAATCTTTTTATCTTCAGCATAAGCGTGGAATAATCCAACTAGCAAACATTTACTGAACTAATCTGTAATAAATAAAAATTATGCTTTTGTTTGTTTTTCTGACCAATCAGCTTCTTGGACTATTATGGCCATTTTTCCCCCGAGTTCGCATGATTCCAATTTTCATTGTTCCTAGAAAGAAGTTTACAGTTATTAACTGTAATTTCGTGTTTCTGCGCACTCTTTTCCGGGTGGTGAAATAGCACTCTTTATCCGCATTTCCTATTCATCGGTCGGCGGTAGAGTGTAGTGAAGTGCGTTGAGCACATAGCGGATTAATGCTATGCCTTCATTTGTTTTCTATTCTTGAGTTTACCGTACTGCCAGTTCAAGGGTTAGCAATTTTTTCGTTTTAATTTTTCTCAGTAAGTTGCGACGATGTTTAATTTAAGCAAGTCATACTCATCCACATTCAGTATGGAAAATACCTTTCCCAAAAAGAAATGACGTTCCAATAAGTGACATGTCGCAATAAGTTTCCAATCGAATAAATGTAATACTTTCCGGCATAACTTGGTGTAACTGTTTCACGGCAATGAAAATAAATTACCTTGTAAGTTCCACGTAAAATAAATATAATTTTATGTGGAATTTACGGTTTTTTATTTTCATTGTTTCCCTTCGAAACATTTAAACCGAAAAGTTGCCTTCGAAAAATTTGTGTCGTTTTTTCAATAAAATTTCGTTTTCTTTTAGTTTAGATTTGAAATCATGTCGGATCAAGACCCCCCCCCCCCCCCCCCCATGGATATCCCCGTTGCTCTACGTTAAATGCTTTGTTAAACTCTTTCTACGACAGATTAAATCCTTAACGCAAGGGAATGAAAGATTCTGACAGAGGTAGGTATATTCAGAATAAAGTGTCGTAGGCAGTAACGGATTCAAGAAGGAGAAGGGGCGATCGCTCCTCCTTTTGGAAAGTTTCTGGATCCGCCCCTGATTTCAAATGAAACACAACCAGTAAAATATCATTAGATAATATTTTTTTATTAGAAGAAGACATGGTGCTAAGAAAAATGCTGAACTTGACACGCTGTTCGCCGCTCTTAATCGAGCATTTCTCTTAATAACCTTATAAAAAATGTTTCTCGTTCAGCATTTTTGAGGCAGTACTAATTTTTGTTACAAAAATATGTTATACGAGAAGCGACTTCTTCTGACAATTACAGCGTATTTATAAACAATAACAACTTCGTGTAAAAATGTTAACTTATTCATATGTATTTTGATAAAACAACATCGTAAAAATTATATTTGATATTATATATATGTAGTAATAATAAACAGGAATTATGTATGTAGGCGAGTCGTTTAAACGGCAATTGCTAATGACTGGTTGGTTGTCGTCTGTGCCGTGGATCCAGTGTTCGAAGTTGATCCTTTCCTTTCTTCTGGGAGTCCTTCCTTGAGAAGCCACTTCCATTTGGCAAGGAAACGATCATGTTCCCCTAGAAACACTGAATCTGAAAAAAAAAAAAAAGTGGTTGTTACAGCCGCAATACTCAATGCGAGAGGGTGAAACTTCAATGAAAAGACAGAACTTTCCTCTCCAGCAGCTGAATGAGGCGTCATTGGGACCGGTTGAGGAAAAAATTACCGGAGGACGTTCCACGCGACAGCCCGGTCCCACCCCAAATTTCTTGAGACCCCACAAAAGGGTACGAATGTTTTTTTTAGAAAATTTAGAAAATGAGAAATTATTTACGCCCCGTGGAAACGTGCTATACTATTCAACGATTTAACCAATATAGTTTTTAGCGTCATTATTCTTTTAGACAAAATACAAATTATTGAGTGTATATTGTAGAAACTAGGATGTAAGGACCCCAGAATATGAATACCGCCCAGGCTCAGGACCCTCAAGCGGCATAATATGTAGCTGGTTAAATTCGATGTCAGTAAAAATAAATTAAGAAATTTTAATTGTGATAAAAATCCGTTGGTCCAAATTCGAACGTATTGAGGGTAAAGGGATATGATTTTTAATCATCCGCGCCACTACACCGAGATAAACAGATAATGCCGATTTTTAATGGGAATTTGAACTGTCTCAACCCATTGTTCAGCCATGGAATGTGACAACGATTCATTGTGTATCTACAAGGAATTAAAACAGTCGCTTTTCATTTACAAGGCCGCGGAAATAGGTGATTGAAAGAGAGAAAGAGGGAGAGAAAGCAATGCGAGGTCAATTAACCGCCTTGTACCTCCAATTAGCGAGTGCACGAAAGGGGCGTCCTTTAAGCCGCCTCGCTTTTGATTCTGTGCCATTCAAACCCATCCTCTAATTAGCTGCCTTGGACTGAAGAATGGACTTCGAAATTCGGAACCGTAGTCGAAAACAAAGCTGGAAAAATATATATGTCACGATTGTTGTGTGAATTTTAGTCAGAGGTAGGTAATTAGTTGCTGCCCTCTTTCGCCAAGATATCTTCGTCTCGTAAATGTTAATTGTTTGATAATCACGTTGCGCTTAAAAACACATGCAAACAGAATATCTAAACGGAAAGGGATGAGGAATTATAATTAATGTCGTCGAAATTCATCGTTATCACGAGCGGCTGCGATACTGACTGAGTATGACGTATTACGTATTTTCGTTGCTTGGAAACGCTTTGTTTCTTTTTATCGGTCGGAAAATCTCGTTTCGGAGAAAACCCACCGACGGAAAATAATTTTTTTTCTTATTGAAATACATTTGCAAAGCTTTGTAAAAAAAAACCCTTAACGAAGCAAAAGAATGCCTAAGATTATTTATACGAGATTAAAGTAATGATAAAGCTTCAATTTTCGTGCCTTAGTAGTATTTGTTCCCGCGTTATTCGTTGATAGAAAGTTATCTCGCTAAAAAAAAAACATTACTTGCCAATGCGAAGGAGAAACTAACGTCACCGATTCGAGCGTCAAAATCGATCGATTTGATTTAGAGCCGTTGTATTTGGACAGCGCACGGTAAAAACACGAGTCTTAGTAGCGAATAGGAGAGTGGCGTCGTCGTCCATTAGGTTTATGTTACGGGGACACGCATACGCGAGCGGGTAGTTGAACAAGCGATGGGACGGGATTGTTGCGTGTTCGCTCCGCAACGCTCATCTCCCTCCCCCTCCCCTTATTCTCCCCCCATTCTCTCCCTCTTTCCCCTTCCACCCTCCCCTCTCTCCTCCCCCTCTATTTCCCTCTGAAAGCGACACGGCTCCGAGGAAATTGATAGTCCCACTTTGGTACTTCAAAGTCATTTCGATTCCCGCTACACTTCCCTGCTCCTCGTCCTTTTCCAGACCTGCGCGAACTCGGCCACGCTGAACCAATTTCTCTTTGCATCTGGAAACAGTTCCGTCAAACATAAAACACGGATTTGATCTCTTATATCTTTCTTACAGAGTATTAAAAATATAACTGGCATTTATTAGAAGTTGGATTATTTCCCCCGCGCCGCCAACACAAAAAAAGTTTTTTTTTGTGATGACGGAGACGAAGGAAAAGGAAGTACTAGTCGTGGGTTTATGAATACTTTCAGGGAAGTAGACCGTTGAGAGAAGATAATGGAAATAACTTTGGATGTAAATAAGGGATTCTGAACCGTGCACCTGCCCAAGATCGGATATCTTAATGATGATTGAATGCAATGTGCTGCACTCGTGTGTATGCGGTCGCATTATCACGGTTATTTCGCTCAAATCTATTATGTTTTGAACTTTTTTCAAAGGGCTTAAATAGTTTTCCACCGGATTTCTAATGGGTGATATGAGTGATTTATACATCAAAAATACGAAAACTGTTTCATCAGAAAATAAAATCGTATTTGTCCGAGGGCCGCAGCGAATGCCGTGTGAAAAAATTGTCTCCGTGTCTCTCGAATCAGCAGAAAATAAATATATGGTAAATGTCCTCTTCCTATTATTTCGACTAAAATCAATGAAACGATTGAATGGCAGGGAACTATATCGATAATTTCTGGAGAATACGCTCATTTAAAAAAAAATTTTTAGTGAGTTGACATTTCGTAAGATAGGAATTTTCAGATGCTCCGAAAAACAGAGACTGATAGATTTTGATCGGATGCGTGGTATAATTTTCCAGGGGAGATATTGCTGGTTCGGTGCAGCTTAAAATAAAAGAAGGGCATTTATGTTGTTGCGAAAACATCCTGGGCAGACTGCTGCTAATTAACGATCGAAATTCGAACCGACGATTTCTCGTCTGAGAAACAATACAACATATGAGGTAGGAATTGTGTTCCAGATTCTGTTGTTTATCTCCCGAGGGAGCGGGAGTGGGGGGGACTCTCTCGAGAATGCAATCATGGTGAGATTCGTAAGGAGGCAAAAATCACGAGGTCATGAACCTCATCCTCTCCACATTTTTATGAGGCCAGTAATACAACCATGACCAGACTCAACCCTTCGGAACAGCTCCGCATCCTGTTTAACTGTTTCCACAACTCTGACACACAAAGACATATTTAATGCGTTAAAGCGCCCGAGTATCTCCATCGAAACATTCCAAAGTAGCATTCTGGTATGTATCCTCAGTTGCGTTTCGAAACGAATTTTCGGTACAAATGAATCACGTAAATATCTTCTTCGACTAAACTTATTTCGGAAGGTCAAACGGTCTAAGGAATTATGTTGATATTAAAAGATAGGATAAACTATTTAATTTAAAAAAGCCGTTTTAAGGTATCAAACACCTATTAAAATTAAATACCAAAACAATTTCGCAATAGCAATTACTCGAGAGAAGATTGTTTTTGTAGAAAATTAGAATTCCATTAAATAGTATCAGATGAGCAAAATGTTAAACTCATTAAGGGATTTTTCGAAGAGGAAAGCGTTATGAAACATAAACAGAAAATATTTACAGTATAGTCTTCATTAGAAACTCTTTAAACATCAGAGCGGTAAATTCTATCCAGTATCATTTAGTATGCCTTGTTTCTGCTTTTTCATTTCTGTCATTCCTGAATCGTGAATTTCAGTTTCAGTATGTATTCTCATTGGTATATGTAGCTGCCAACGTGAGTCAAGTATTAAACTTGTAGTGTGTGGGAAGGTATTAGGTGGCTTACAATTACCACTTTTTGTGCGTGGGTGACCTGATCCTGAAAATAAAAACATTAATCTCATTTATGAAGATTTTTATAGATTAAAATCAATATGGCGTTAATAATTGTTTTTCGGCATATCACATTTCTCAGTATGTTAGTTTGGTTTCATAAATGATGTAGGTATGTACTGATTCCCTATTAGGGTAAGGAATTTTTTATCTATTTATCTCGGCAATGTTGTGATTATTTTAATGTTTTTCCAGGTTTTTACAAGTAAACTGGAGATGTTACATTAGATGCTAATCCATTTCCGAGGAAAGTGTATTAAACGCTTTTTCATTTTGCGCTCTTAAACAGGAACTAATTTGAAGGAATATTTATCTGCTGGCTAGTATATAATTGAGTAAATATTTTGGTCCAATAATTGAATCGTTAGAATAAAAATTAGATATT
The DNA here is from genome assembly GCA_036926305.1 of Uropetala carovei. Lineage (NCBI taxonomy): Eukaryota > Metazoa > Arthropoda > Insecta > Odonata > Petaluridae > Uropetala > Uropetala carovei. Next base: position 6,756,270 of record JAXCHB010000065.1, on the reverse strand, counting down.
GTGCATCCTGATTCCGGTGGTTAACGATGGTAATTCTATAGTGGTTTTGTCGCAAAATGCATCTAAAGAGCAAGGAGAGGTGGTTTTACAAGTGATTTTATCGAAGTGATGTGAAAGAGAGAGAGAGAATCGATATTTTCTACGTCAGCTTTTCATAGTAGCTTTACTCTGCAACTCAGTGGTGGGAAAACTTTACTACGTTGCAAGTTGTCAATGATTCGGCGGGCTAGATTATACTTTAAATCGGACGTTAAGTAAAGATTCTGAGGTATCGTCTCAGTAAAACTCAAGTCTAAATTAGGTTTTTATGGTTAGCATTTCAATCTCAAGTGTTTTATTGACGTAATTTTAATGTATATTGTATGAGTGGGTTAAATCTCTTTTTCAGCATGTATGTACATACATTTTTACCATGGTGCTATTTATTACTATGGTGATAGCAGTGAAGTCTTTCGCGATTCCGAAGGGGATAACACTGGTTCGAGTCCGGACTGTGTCAGTTCCGTTATTGGGCTCTTTCTGGATTTATTACAAGGCTGCGCTCTTGCTCTAAATTCTCAATTAACGGATATTACTTTTTTGATGCCGTCTTCATTAATACCACCCTGTATCTCATGATAAGTTGTGGTCTTTAATGACTTTACACCCTTTGGCCTTGGTATATCCTCTCGTCGAAATTACTTCGACTATTGCTTGCTCTAAAATTATACAAGAGAGTTTAATAACGAAAAGAGCCAAAGGGACTGTTCCCTTGAGTAATCGATTAAAACAGCTGACGTAAGCATTGATTCACGCGCCGTAACTCCGGATCCGTAATGATCACTTTCACGGTATGGAATTTGGATTTCTGTGCCGCTCCGTGAATGACTACGGAACAATAAAAAAAAGGCGAATCAGGAGGGAGAACCGCTCCCGCAATTTTTCATAGTCGCCTCCTCGCTCCTCCCTCCCGGCACGAACTCTGAAAGAGGTCCGAGTCGTGAGAAAACAAATGAATTTGCATTTGCGAACTGTGGGAGTTCTCACGGTCAAGCACGGGAGTTAAACCCGAGATGCGTTGTTTCTCGTGGGCGAAGTAATTGCCGCTCTTCAGTTTCTGTCCGTTTGTCTAAGTAAGATGACTGGCAAAACTGAGCAATGTTTACATAGCCAGCAATTAGTCTCAACTCTGCCATTGAGCTGTATTAGCTTTGATATTGTTTTTAATCGGTGTGATATATAACTCCCGATCCGTTTAAGATTGCTTAATTGCGAGAGGAATAATTTAATTTATCCCTTGGAGGATTAATCGCATTCATTCATTCACAGTTATCCTACCTTTCGGCAGGTTTTTGGTTTTATCTAGCCTTATATGTACCATCCAAGGCTTTTCTTTCTATATTCTCATACTCGATTCTTTCTTTTAATACACCTAATTTCCTTTTCTCTTCATACGTCTTTGTTTCATTCCTAGCATCCTCCCCTCTATGACTATTTTCAACAGGTCTTCACCTTTTAAAATTTGTCCCACCTATTTCTTCTGTCTTCCTCTTATTATTCTGCTCAGACTGATTACAGCAAAGTTGGGTGGCGGCTCAATATTCGCCAAGCTATCGGCTTTCTCATGAAGATAGTCTTGGTTCTACAGCGGCTCTTAATTGCAAGCTTTGCCACTGAAAACTAATAGGTATATCCAAGCCAACCCCAGTACACGAACCAATGACCATAAATAGCTGGAAGGAAATAACGCGCCAGGGCGTGGAAGCGTATTAATCGGCAGTCTCATATATTTTAGAAGTTCCGAGGACTTAAGATGGTGTACCTTCTATAATTTAATGTTGGACGACCGTTTAAACCCTTGGATGGACTTATTAGCGATGAAAATAAGAAACAAGGGAAGATTTGCAGATCACAATTACATAAGGATAATTACGTCATCATAAAATTATATCTTTGGTTGAGATCGACAGCTCCATAGTCTATAAATCCCTTTAAAGCAGGGGTCGGTAAGCTACGGCTCGCGGGCCACATGCGGTCCACGAGAGCGCCGAATACAGCCCGCGAAGCTGTAATTAAAAAGTGATCAGGAAAACTTCACATGGGTAATTTCATATTTTTTCGGTAAAAATGATGCCCTCAAAAACTTTCTTGTGAAGTTGTAACGCTTATAAATTACGTAGACTTGATTTTTGCTTATTTGAGACCACAGAAACTCTAGATAACTTTTGATTTGTTCTCTCATCCGACCCGCCGAGGTTATCTAAGCTTTCAATGCGACCCTCCGAAACATTTACAACTGCGAATGTGGTCCGCCGTGCGAAAAAGTTTGCCAACCCCTGCTTAAAAGCATTAGAAATCATATTCCATTTTAGAAGTACTCTTTGCTGTGACAGTTTTATTTCCCATTGTTAAAATTCGGGAATCCCTCTTCTTTGGATTAAAAACAACTGTTCGCTCCACTTCGACATGAATTTAAAAAAAAATAAATCTCTTTATAGAACTGTTCATGTCTCGAGCTCCTGTATTAATTTTAGCTAATTTAAAAATGAAAATTTATAATGCCCTACACCGTTTTCATGAATTTCTTATGAAGGACAAAAGAATAAATCAATTACTCTTCAGCAGCTGATCTTAGTTCCATCAAATTTATGACATGCCCAGCTCATAAAAATTCGGCTTTTCTAACTTACAGACTTCCATAAATGTTGTCCGAACAGACAAACCAAATACATAAGCGAAGACAAAAAATAACTTTACCTAATGAAGCTTAACTGTTTTGGTAATATATTTATGCAGTTCCATGGGACGATTCCCATGGGAGCCTTGACGAAACAATTACGTATAATAACTAAAGCTGCCATGCTGAAACTAATTTGGAGGTTAATAAAAGAAAAGTAATTTGGGTCCAGTTAACCGAGCGGGAAATATCGCATGACATAATCTACATGGTTTTACTGCGAGAAATTATACACAGACTTAATTGAGGTCATTTTGAATTTCATTGTGCATTTATTTAGCTGTGGCCTGCTTCTGTTTAAATGGTATTGCAAAGTGGATACGCTTTTGAGACATTTTTTTAACGCTGAGGCGCCACGGAAAATTTGAAGGCTCAAGAGAGAGAAAGTATGGCGTTTGCTGAAATTCGCTGCTCAAAACCGTTGCAAAATTATCGAATTCTGACGAATACCGAGCTATGCTGAAGCACAGGTTAAAGTTTGGTTAATAAAATTTCATTTTCGATCATTGAATTCAGTCTTGAAATGCTTGCCAATTTTAATTTTAATCTCTAAGCAGAGTCGATTTCCCATAGGGCGGGAGTGGTATACCAAAGTTCCTGGGGCTTTAAAGGATATAACCTCTCGTTGATCATCTTTCAGGGCATCTGATCTCAATTATTTTAAATAAAAAAAGGAATAAACCATGACGATATAATCGGGAAATGAACTGAACTTTCTAATGTGCTGGGTTCACATTTAGCGTATGATGACATAAGTACATACGCGAATTAATAATTTCTAAAAATAATTACCCTGTGTTTAACGTGTATTTTCCGCTCGTTTTCCGAGTTTTTTTTTAATCGTACGAAATTGCTCGTTTTCCTTGCGGAAACAACGGTAGTCTCGAATCCTTTCTTGTTTGTCTTATGCGATAAGACCATGGGAAAAATGCGAACGGAGCAATTATCTTCATTAGGAATATTTGAGCTGGAAAATGAAGCGCTTCTGTCGGATTTCATACGCCAACTCATATTTAGATCGTTCGATAAAACGGCTTAATTCGAATCGAGATGGAGACTATGAAGTGTCCATATCATCAATCTAATCATTCGACACGTGCGTATACAGTTACATATAAGTGGCTTTTTTAATAGGCAGATGGGAAATAGAAAGGAATGCTGTGAATATTAAAATTCGTGGAATGCGTATTAGTTTCAGTGAGGAAATGACGTACATCTCTTCCTCTTCCTTTTAGCTAAATGGCACTATACGATTACTTTAGTTATTTTTGTTCAAATTAGAACTATGTTAAATCATTTAATAATTCATCTTAATAGGTTGAGAGGACAAAATGAGAGAAAATGGAAGAATAGTCGGACAATTAATAACGCATTCTATCCGAGAAAATCGACGAGATAAAAAAATGTTAGTCGATAACAGAATCACGTGTCCAGTTAATGAATCTCTAATCGACTCCGCTCTGGCATGTTTTAGACAAGTGGTTTCTTCTGATGGATTAGCATTTTATCGTCGCAACTTTGAATTATATATCGTTTTTATGAATAAGGCCAAATTTTATGGATGGATTATGGATGCGCAACCGAATCACAATACCTCGTTTTAAATCTACTGTATGATTTTAAAATACCAAAAATTACATCAGGAAACCAGAAAACCTCCGTTAGTTTTCTCCATTGAAACTGATTTTCTCGGAACGCCATGTTTATGTGTATTTTGATAAAGGTGTTTTTTTAAAAAAATAACGACGAGTTCAATTTTCATGGAGCTTAATTCTCTTGAATAAATTGTATAGGTGCCCTAATGGAGTATTTATACGACATTAAAATTTATTTTCTCATTTTAGATTCTACGCAGCTCCGGCGAGGACTCTATCGTTCTTCTCAATTCTCTGCTCTGCAAGATCCTCATTCCTCATGGTTAAGTGATGTGGTCAGTGTATGATACGGCGGTGTTCTTTTGTGCTTCAAAATGAGCCAAAGCGAACCAAACTCTAAGTGATATGATTATAGTTGGTTGCGGTTGTATGTGTTAATTGTCATGTGTCTCAAGAGGAGATTCTCTTGTCGGGGAAGAGCGGATGCGCTCCAAACGCTGGAACATCTGGAGTATTTGCCTCAGCAAAGGTAAGAAGACGTCCGTCATTAATTTTCAATTACCGCTTCTTTTCAGAGTCGCGATGTGTGGCAAGGAAATGCGAAATTAAAGTTGGGTGGCGGAGGAAATTAAAGCTAATTTTTATTAGTTTAGATAGGAGGAATCTATTCTTAGCTGGTTTGAATCGAGATTTCATACCTTGCCCACTATTAATTTCCTTAAAACATGTCAATTTTTTATCAGTGTCTACGGTGGCTACTCTCAGAAACTCTTATTGGAATTTGAACTGTATTTTCAGTATGAGGTTCTGAAAGGCTTGGATATTTTTAGTAGTATAGGACACATACGCACTTCAAACAATGCTCAAATTCATTCCATCGAAATTTTCACAGGGCTCGCTATTTAATTTGACGTATTACAGTATTTTAGCACGTGCTGTGATCGCTTTATCCGATAAATTCGATAGAATGCGATCCCTGGTTTAGATTAAAGAATTACATAAAATGAACGTTGATGAATGAACATGAAGTAAATCCTTTATTCTATTATGGTACCTCCTTACTTGCAAGAAACCAATATTCGCCATGCAGTTTACAGGAATATATTTATAAATCTTTCGCTGTAATTAGGAGAGCGAACAATTTTCAGCGTGTCGCAAAGTATCTTTAAATTAAGTCTGAAAAGGCTCATAAATCTGCCGTCGACTATCAAATGGCTATCAACCACGGAACACTAAGAAGAATCACCCGGAAATAATTTTTACGCATGCATTATTTAGGCACTGTATATTTTTTGTCCGATGCATAATTGGAAGACGAACATTATTTCTACCTTCCACTTGCTTCGGCGCGCGAACCTAAAATTATTTTCCATGCGCGCTCAATACGAATCAACTATGAATGATATAAACATGGGGATGCGTATGAACATTTTAATGGTAGTGCTTAAATATTCTACTGAGTATAATTCTGGTAAAGAATTAAAGCGTTTTCTAAGAAAACCAACTTTGGAAACTTTTCTAAGTTATATGCGACAGACTACCCATGTGAAACAGAAAGGCTATTTTCTATCAACTTATTCCGCAAAAGGAAACAATAATAATGAGAAAAAATTGTTAAACTTTTTTACGCTCCTGTTATACATATAGTTTAAAATCCCATTCGGTAGCAAAGTTATGATAAGACTCGGGAAAATTTCTTTCAAAATTTCAGAAAATATGGAGTTTATAATTGATTTAGTATTAAGTGTGTGTTGCTGATGGTAATGCGCAGAATATTTATCTCTGGCATTTGACGTATGATTTTTCGGACGCTGTTTAATTCTAAACCCCTGCGTGATGGTTTCGATTAATAGCTCTGCTCTAGTTTTTGTGTGTATAAAGTATCGTCGACAGTATAGTCAGTAGCACCGAGTTTTTATCCTAGTCAAACTTACCGATGTGTTTCGACAGGAACTGTAGTATGAGCCGATTGTTAATGGATGAGACAAGTGGGGAAGGAGCTAACGACTGTCGCCCCACCACGCACCCGAACGGCCAACCAATGAAATAGGCGGAATCCGCTTGGTCTTCGTGGATTGCGTGCCTGGATTGAAAGAAAACAATCATACATGAGTGACAGAAAATGGAAGAAATTTTATCGGCACACAATTAACGATTTTTAAAAATTTTAGCTTTGTTATTTCCCCGAATTTTCGATTGATAAAGAAAGCAAGATGAGAAAAGGAAAGGGGACAACCAAATCTGCCTTCAATAAAAAGACACGTCTATTGACAAGCGAAATAAACTAAGAGCAAAGGACGAAGTTAATGAAGTACTATGTATGAGATGATGAGCAAAAATTATAGGAAAAGATTGAAATTCTGAAAAAATTAGACTGGAAAAATACTTCAAAATGATTGAATGGATACGTATGGTTGGGTGTCAAGGAAAGAAGAAAATGACAGTACAATTTATAAGGAAGGAGAAAGCTGAATAGATCAAGTCTTACCCTGAGAAAAGACTGATGTGATTGAAGCAAAAGAGTTAGAGTGAAAATGATTGAATTGATTAATTATAAAAGAGAGTTATCAAGAAATGAAAACGATTTCGGATTACAGGAAGTTGTGGTTATGCTGGTTTAAATTTGTTTAAATTATGTAAACTTAAATGCCTTATACCTTTCTTCACTACTGAATTATCGGCTGCCAATTCTTGGCATCGGAGTTGACGCATCTTTACGTAAATTAGCATATTAAAAGCCCTTCAATTAATTTTAATGTTATGTCTTTACCCATCTAAAATGAGTCCTCATTTGTAAGTGATTTATCAATTAACCGCAAGTCAATCCAATTTAAACGTTACAGAGACATTTCTGGCAGAAAATATTTCGCAAAATATCGTACATCTGAAAAGAAGGGTGTATAAAGAAACGATAGAAAAATTTCCTTCCCAGTATACATTAGGGACATACACAGTAATGATTGCCAATAATTTTAATATTGGATCATTTCTCTTTTGGAAATAAATAATCTGTTCAAGGATGAAATACAGAGGCTAATTTTTATGAATTCATAGGAGCAGGATTCGTACCCAGTTCCCACCTGGTATGCTCAGCGTATCACCACTACGCCACAGCACCCTCTATCTCATAACTTTTTTTCGACCTGCTGATTCCCACTTACCTACGCACAATGGGTATCTAAGCGGTAGTGCAACGAATAGCTCTGGTCAGTTTCAAAAGTTAAGGAAGAAAGGTGACTTCCTGTATACATCGCTCAAAGTTTGACTTGGTCCTCATTATTTCGGCAATTGTGATTTTTCTACACATCCGTTTGCAGGCTCGGGTGGGTGTTGCCGCACGACTGCACTCCTGGTGGAGGCACATAAGCGGCGGCTGCGGGAATCTGATCATAGTTGCTCATTATTTGTTGTTTCGTTTATCCCCCTTTATCCTGAGCAGAGGGATCTTCTGCCTATCAGCTCCTGAGGGCTCCTGGGAAGGGCTCATTATTTAAAACGATCATTTTATTGGTCGGCATCCCAAATCTTACCGTATCGTGACGACTCTTCGCTCTGGACTAGGAGTTCCTTCTACCACCGCATCCACTCCCGTGGCACTAGCAAGCAGACGGCGCATCTCTTCGAGATTGTAACCCGTCTGGAAGTACTGCATGTTGATAAATAAGAGCGGTTGTGATGGCAGACGTAGAGGAAGGTCTTCAACCCGCTTAACTGGGTACATCCACGCGTCTAGAGCAATACCCATTCTGTTTGTGGAATAGAGGGATATTACCGCATAGACGGAATTTGGAAAGAGAAGCGTATTAAAATTTAATCGTTAATTATAATGCATATGATAAGATATTTAGTTGCGCTCCAACAAAAAAACATTAGAAACGTGTAGCTCTATTCATGTAGTAGCGGTGATAATAAAGTCACGTTTACTCCACAAATTTCTTAGTTTATGTTAACAGTGGACATTTACTTAAATTTTCCATCTGTTAAAAAAGAAATTTATCGAAACTGTATTCTATCTTGAATACTGATTATCTCTTTGAAAACAAAAAATACCTCCAAGAGTTTATTGCACGCAAGCTCTATGAAAACTTCACGACGCCATTTTCTAGAGAATATTTATCCTATAACTTTTGAACTACTGGAATCGTAGACTTTAACGAATGAACTATAAGTGATAATATGGGTTTTCTGAGCCAAAATTTATACTCAAAGATAAGTTTTTCTTATTCATTTAAATGCAAATTACATTATTACAAATTACATTACTGGTAATGTTGACGGTTCCGCATCATTGCATCAAATTATGTCTCGATGCATAAAAACGGTACAGTATCTACTATCACTTTGAAGTTGGCTCTGAAAATGAACCGTTCAGTCCCAAGTTGGTAGAATTTCCGCAGTTCAACACTACTTTCATAAGCGCTGCTTTACCTGAGTCGTGGATCCTTGGCTAGTGAAAGTA